>OZ001249.1:0-2890833 GCA_963924025.1 Ischnus inquisitorius
AAGGAAAAGGAAAAGGAAAAGGAAAAGGAAAAGGAAAAGGAAAAGGAAAAGGAAAAGGAGGAAAGAGCCGAGTGGCATGTTTCGGCGTATTGCGTTTCACACCCGAACAGCGCGAAATCTCGGTAATCTATCTATCAAACCTCGCCTCCCCGGCTTTCTTTTGTCGAAGCGAAATAACGAAAAAAATAAGAGAGATAAATAAATCTAATAAACAGAAATTGAAAAATAATGATAATAATAAAAAGAGGAGAATCCCCGCTGCTGAACACCCCTATCCCTCTTCTCCCCCGATGAACGAGTTGCAAAACAAAACTCATAAATCACTCGGAGGAGTCGGCGCACCGCCATCAGCAGAAGAAACTACATCGGTCACCCCCTCCCGGTATCCGGTCGCAAAACGAATTGTGCAAAACTAGGGCCCTGACCACTAAAATACCGAAAGTGCCAGTGATCACGGCCCTAGTTTTACACAATTCACGCTCCGCGACATCTGCCCATTAGTAGTTGCAACGATCTTTGCATTACCGACAGCCTGAATTCGGCCGTCGGTAGTTTACCGTCATGGCGTGGTCTACGGAGATAATGGTTAGCGGATGGAACTGGTGAAACGCGTGTTCGGGCGGAAAACGGCCGTGCGAAATAGTGATGCGAAGGAAAGATCGGCGCGTGTACGTTTAAACGCGCGAGGGAAATAAACAACAGGAAGCGGTTGTAGAAAAAGGATTCGTCACTTAGATTAATATTGCTAAAAATAGGATTTGCGCCCGGAGATTCCCGACTCTTATCGACTTTCTGAGATACTCTGAGCTACGGAAGGACTTGACGCGCGGAACGCCCGGTTCTGGAGCGAGCGGAATTTAAGCTCCGCGCCAAAACTTGCAATTGGCCGAGGAGGCGATGTTTCAGAGCGATCCGGTGGTAGGGCATCGAAGTCATTCGGGCACCTTATAGCGACCCCCCCGTATTCAACAAGCTCTCACATGAAGAACTGAACTGGTACTTGGCCACAGTGCATAAAGCCAACCACACGGAAGAAGAAGAAGTATCTGCTTTCGCTTGCGCGGCGCGACCGTCGCTCGATCGTCACGTTGACTGGCGGCTGAGGCTGGAGGCTCAGGAGCCGCCACAAGGCTCGGTACCGTAGCGACTTCGAACGTCGAATTAGTAATCAGCCGCGTCCGTCAGCGCCCGCGATCATCCGCTCTCGTCCGTATCGCGCGCTCGACAAAATATGATACCGAAATAGGCTCGAATCTCGCGCGTTACACACGCCCATCGTAGTCCCGATAGTAACAAAAACACGCAAACACAGGTAAACGAAAATAGGCAAAATGTTCGTAGCTGACGAATCCGCCACGGTGAACTTATAGGTTATAATCACGCGTTGTTGACGTTTCAAAGTCACTTTTTTTTTCTCTGCCCTCGATCTCCTGTCATTCTACGCGACTCTCGAATCGTTTCTTTTCGTTTCTCATTCCGTGTACTCAATTGTTTCTTTGTTAAACCGACCGGACGCGAAACTTCGGAGATAGCCTCGTTTTCGCGATCAATCCAAATCGCCAATCGCGCGTAATTTTTTCCCGATTCCCGAATAATCGTCGAACTCTTCTCGCGAGAAGAGCAAGAAAAATGCGTATTATTGTCGCTTCGTTCGAGAATATTGCGCGGAAAATTTACACGCGATTTGTTTCGCGTTTTTGTGGCCGTTAGCGGCGTCCGAGAACGGAATTGGAAGAGAAATGGGCGAGGATAATCGCGTGAAAGAACAGTGGCAGCTACTGCAGAGCCTCCGTTCGACCGTCGAGGGCCTCCTCGTCTACGGGGTCTCCAACGTTTGGAATGTCTACGGCGGGTTGAACAGACTGCACAGCGTCGTCGAGCAGATATTCAAGCATGGCTGCAGAATATTCGATCCTCTCGTAAGTCGACCCCTTCCCGAACGGAAGCTGTCTCAGTGACGAACGCGTCGCTTCTTTGTCCGCCAGTCGAATAGATTTCATTGCGACGCATCGCTGCTTTGTCGGTTCGACGAGTCTTGTCGATGAGATAAGGGAAGAAATATTCGCTCGTAATGCGTTTTGGCATCAATGACATAAGCACCAGCGTCCGCAGACTCGTGTTATATAATCGCACAGTAGCCTTCATTCGCTTTGAATATAAATTTTTAGTTCTTCTATTTATTATTATTATTTTTTAAATATTTTCCTATTCATTTTTTTTTACATTTTTTATTTGTGTAATACCAATATTTTATTCTTATATTATTATTAACTTATTTATAAACTTGTATTTTCTTAATACATTATTCATTTTTTTATTTATTGTGTAAGTAATTGTGTAAAATGATAACAATTAATGATTATCATTATCATTATTTAAACATATTTTTCATTATGGTTCGAGGTTGATTTATTTTAGTTTTATTTATTTATGTTTATTTGCATATCGCGAATTTTTTGACGATCTTGAGAACAAGATAAATAAGCCATGTGCGAATTTGCATGACTTTTCGATGGCTCGATTCAATTCCCAGTATGAATCAAGATAAATGCTAATGAAAAAAATTGCAGGAGTCGCAACACATTTTTTGAAAAATTCGCGTTGCACTGAATTTTCTGAATTTCGACGAATTCACAGCTAATTGAGTTCCAAACCATATTTAACGATAATCCACTTGCGATTCAAATTCGAGCTCGGTATCGTCAAAACGTGGACAACGTTTTTTCAAATGTTTAAAATAAATTTTGAATCCGTTTTTTTTTTTCCGAACGATTTTTTTCCGCAAAATCGAAGTTTGCTGTATGTGAACAGAAAAAACAAAAAATCTGCTATATAATGAATCTTTATAGTCCGCGTCGAGAGTAACGAAGATACATATCCAACGTGAATTTTTTTTAATGAAAATAAATATTAGCAAGACGACAAAATAAGAGAATAATGGAAACAATAAAAGATTTCAAAATAAATAAGAAAAGGGAGTGAGAAAAGAGAAGATCTAAGAAGGAAATAGCTGAGCCGTACGTACCTGTTATTTTCAAGGGCGAGCCCGACTGCTGGGTGTTCATACAAGGATTAAATTGGCTCCAGCCGTCGTTAGCGGTGTCGCCGGTTGCCGAACAATGCGACGACTATCTGGTCAACTTGCCGGCCAGAATAGCGTCGCGCAAAGACATCTTGTGGATATACAAGAGGTAAGATCTCTTTTTCCAAAAGGTTCTCTCTACTTCGACCAAGCCCGTAAGGCAAAAACACAAACGACCTCGCGACTATATCGTAGTCTTCGAAATAACGTTTTTTTCAGTTCGATGAAAGTAATTTTTCTTCACAACCTTCGCGATATTGTTTCTATGAGAAATTAATTCCATTGTCTTAAATACTTTTATTCTTATTTTTTATTTTAGTTTCTATACATTGAAAAATGTTTCATCCTTTTATTGATTTAATTGTCTAATCTATCATTTATTCCCATTTTTCCGTTTTTTTTTTGTTTTGTACAAATAGATAGTTAAAGCTTATTAAATGTATGAATAGTGGCATTTCTGTATGAATGCATGTATGAATAGTGGAATTCCTGCTTTCCTGCAGTTTTTTTACGCTTACTTGAGTTGCGTGTTCCTTCTTACCGACACCTCGATTACGCACGAGTCTAAAATTGCCGATGTAAAATGTAATGGGTACATACGGTTTATATTTGGAATAAAATTTACTCATTCATTCATTTATCTCACAGACAAATTTTTTTCTCACCAATAATACATTCTTTGCTCCGAAAATTCCGGCAATTTCGTTGAATTACCGGTTCGCACAAAATAATACGTTTTTTTCGTTACAGTCTGGAGAATCATTCGTTGTCGCAAAAATTATCGTGGCTGTTATCCGACAAGGAACATTTGCTCTCGTGCCTCGAGCCATGGGCATTTTTGTGCCAAGAGAGTCTCGCCGAAGCGACCCTCATTTGTTTGAGGGCAGTGGAGCGAAATCAAGCAGCCCTGCTCACGGAAATAGATCCTTGTTTGGTAAATTTTACGTAAACGAATTACATTGCAAACGATCGACACGGATGGAAACGATAATGCGTAACCACAACGATATCTCGATTTTTCTTTCAGTTCCTACCGGGCAGTCGTTTCTTGAAGAACAGCCCGAAGAGGCACCGACGATCGTCGTCCTATCCGATAAACTTCGGCAATACGAGGACCGAATCGAACCTCGTCGCGAAGGACAATCGCGACGACAAGCACGATGGTCGAGCGGCATCGGAGAAGAGCGAAAATGCCGGACAACAGGAAACGGACAATGCGCCCGGGACAGCGAAGTCTAGTGCCAATATCGCGGAAGAACGAGAGAGCGAGATATCGCTGAAATCGTGGAACAGTCTGCCCGTCTTGTGCAAGGATCACGATATTTGCCAAAAGAGTTGCGTACTGCCGTTGGCGGCTTTCATGGCGACCAACCGACCGGAGGAAAATGTTACGGTTCGCGCGCCTCGAACAATCCAACTGTCGGACGTGATAAAGGTCGATTATTCGGAGGTAAAACAATCGACATCGACGCCGAGCGCGTACGGAAAGCCAAAGAAACCGAGGACGCCACTGCGAAAGCAGAGAATGAAAACCAAGAAGAACGCCTCGAAGTACAGCAGCGGCAGTTCCGACACGTTGAATTACGAGGACGCGACGACGAGGCCCGTCGTCGCGGATCGCTGTTCACCGCGAATCAGCCAAGATTTTACCGATTTTCACACGATCAATCCGGCGAGTGAGAATATCAAGATAGAGACTCATCGAAAGACGCGACGAAAAGGTTCGTTCTTGCCGTCGGGTTCGGCTCCCGAATTTTCCGGCTCTTGGAGCTTGGGCATCGAGGGACAAAAAGACATTCGAACGCCGAAGAAGAGTTTCATGGAGGACGGCGGTAGCAGCGTTCAGCCCATGGCGACCGGATACTTTCCACGACCCGTCGAAGGTCAGAGCCTGACGAGCTTCCTGTCCTCGGCACAATTCTCCCGTGCCAATGCCGAGTTGGACAGGGAAAATGCGCATTTCAGTATTTGCGAGGCCATGATCGCCGCGATCGAGCAGGTTTGTTTGCGCAACCTCGAAGGCCCATCGAAACTATCGACAGACCGAACGGACTGTCGACTACGAGTACAGAACCTTCGACTAGACTATCGCACACCTACAGCGTACAGCGCACAGTCTCATTTTGATCACCTTTTCCTGAGATTGAAAGAGATATTACGAACACTTCTTAATGGGATGAAAATGTGGAAAAAATCAGGCATATAGTAGGTGCTGGAAATGTTTATTATGCATAATAATATCAAAATGTTATTGACAAATGAATCAAACAAAGAATTATTCAACAAATTACCCGGCAACTTAATTTCTTTTTTTACAGAAAATGATGCGTCAATTTTTTTGAATACGTATGATTTTTTTCAGAATTATGTATAATTTTTTCAAATTGCATTTTTTTGTGGACAGAATGAAGCATAAAAATGCAATTTAGAAAAATTAGACAAAATACTGAAAAAATTCATACATATTCGGAAATATTAACGAAGCATTTTCATTAAAAAAAGTTAAGTTGCCGGGTTATTTATTAAACAATAAATTGTTTCGTTCATTTGTTAATAACATTTTTATATGATTATTATGCAAAATCAATCTTTGCAGTCACTTCTATATGCTTGAATTTTTCCAATTTTTAATCCCATTGGGAAGAGTTAGTAGATTGTCTTTGAATCTCACGGAAACGTGATCTCAAAGTTATACTGTACGCTAGTTATACGACCTTAAGAGTATGCGGCCGAAGTGTGCCCTCCTTTCAATTTATTCTATCAACACCGTTAAATATGAAAAAATGTTGCGAAATGCAATAACTGTATTTAACTTTTTGCGCGTGTACACAAGCTGGCTTGTTTCACAGTTCAAAGGAGAGTTATTGAAAGTAACAGAAAATCGCTACTATTTTTCGAGTAAATACTGAGTTCCGTCAGGAAAAATCGAATGCTCTTGGTTAACGAATTACTGATGAAAAAAAAACTTTCGATTATGGAAACTTTTGATAATTTCAAATGTTATCATGGAAAACTCTGTCTCGTCTAAGTATATCGATGGCCATTTCGGTTCACTTTATTCGTTCATTTTTTGGGGAATAGAATTCTTTCACAATTCGCTAAAACATATTTGTAGGTGAAGTGTAATCGACAACTGCGGCTGATCGACGAGACCGTCGACGAGAGCGACGAGGAAATAAACAATTTGAAGCAACGAATTCGACTGCGAAGACGCCAGAAGCAAATGGAGCAGAGAAAAGGCGGCAATTGGAGCCGGGATCTTTTAAGCGATGGAAAAACCGACAGTGAGTTCAAATCAACGATCATTCGAACGGGCTCCGTTGAGTTTACGAGTTGTATTTTTGATGCCGGCGATTTGTTTAGCGACGACCACGGATCAAAGTGTTAGTCCCCTGTCGAGTTCACCGCGCACCCCTTCCGACAATATTTCCACGGACGATGTGGAAGATCTTGAAATCGATGATGCCCGCAATTTGTCGCAACTCCGAACTTCGGGTATGTAAATTAATGAAGCGTCGAACCATTCGATACACTTATTTTTTTCGACTCTCTGCGATTGAAAAAATAGATATAATAGATATAAAAATAGATATAAGTCAATGAAGTATAGTCTGTCTTACTGGAACGAAGTATTCAAGACGACTTTGTCTTTCCAGGCGTTTCGATGTCAATGGCCTCTTTGTATTCGGACGCGGATCTCTATCGTTCGTCACCCCGTCAGGGCGCCGAATCCGCTTTAACTGACAGTATAATCTCCGCGGAAGGAGTTGCTTTGTGTCTGATAAGCAGATTCAGCGAAAGGCATCTGCCAAGAGCGAGCGAATTGGAGTGGCTGGTTTCGGAAAAAGATGCGGAAGGACAAAAGGTACTCAAACTTTATCAATCGTACCTTTCCGGCTTCATTTCGGCGCAGAATAAAATAAAATTCCAGTAAAGAGATTGTGAAAAAACTTTTTTTCTAACTCTATATTTTAACGACGCAAAATTCTTTTTTCGTTTAATAACTCTGATTGTTTTTATTGATAAACAAGAAGAGTCACCGTAAAAACGAAGGAAACGGGTACTATCAATGCGAACAATCAACGATGAATTTATCGGTAAAATATCTGATGACAATGGATGAAAACTTAAAAATATCTCGATAATAGCAACGCTGTTTATTGCTCATTGTCTCATCCTCTAATCATATGCTGATTGAATAATGTCGATGAGTTGAGAAAAACAATTCTTTATTATACGATGCATCGAACGAAATTTTTATTTACAGTTGCTTCCGCTGCCAAAAAATTGGATGGCCAATTCCGATAGCGGTAAAAGCGACGAAATAAGTCAAGTGCCACTACGCGGCACGATAGAATGGGCGCCACCGCGGCCGCAAATCATTTTTACGACTCATCCACCACCAGCGTGAGTTTCCATTATTTCATGATAAACTTTTTTTCGGTAATTTTTTTAATTGAAAAAAAAAGTGTGTAAATATTAATACACCGAACCCAGACAGAAGTTCGTGGTTTTTCTTGAATATCCTCAAACAGAATAGGACTAGAAGACTGAAAAATGAGTTCTCTTAATTTTACGTATTTTCATGTATACAAAAGTACAATAATTGCGAATAATTTTGATTTTGCTGTTATTACGTTTATACATTTTTTGTATTCGCCAAAAAGTTCGAATCGAGTGCTTGGAGAACACATTGACAATTATGTTATTTCCACTGAACGAAAATATCGGGAAATTTGATCTACCCTCCGTTTGGGTGACGATGTGATGAAGATTTAAAATATATATTTAATATATTGAATTTATTCTGCTTACAGGCGAAGAATTCTCATAGCTAAACAGAATTACAGATGCGCGGGTTGCGGAATGAAAGTCGCGGTGGAGTATGCAAATCGTTTTCGTTACTGCGAGTATTTGGGAAGATACTTTTGTACCGGATGTCACACCAATCAGGTCGCACTGATACCCGGAAAAATCTTGTCCAAATGGGACTTCAACCGGTGCGTATACTATAAATATTTTTTTCATTATTTACGTGTGAATTCTTCTCAAGTGAGATTTGCCTTGAACAAAAAAAATAATACTGGTTATGAATCATACGGTTATTCATACATTTCCGGATAATAACTCGACGTGATCAACACAGAAACCACAGAAATTACCCTCTCGAGATTGCCGAAAAATTACAGAATATGGATTCTCAACGAAGAGGCTCCATGAATAAATGAATAAACGATACAAACATGTTCAGGGTATTTGCAATTTGAACAATTTGTCTTTATCGCGGTTTGCGTGTTTTCGGCAAAGGATCAGAAAGAATAATTGTTCCATTCAAACGCAAAAAAAATATAACTTCGAGAAACTAACGCAATGAAAATGATATGTATTTTATGCATGTGTTTAAGATACCCGGTCTCCAATTTCTCGTACAGATTGTTGGATCAAATGGCGATAGATCCGCTGTTTCAAGTCAACGATTTGAACCCGCTTTTGTACAGGCGCGTAAAGCAACTGGAGAGAACGCGAGTCTTGCGCACACAATTATACTTTCTCAAAGATTTTCTGCTGACATGCAGATTTGCACAAAGGTATGTTTCCATTATTTTCTAAAAATTAAGAGAACACGGCAAATCATCGAAAAGGATTTTTTCCGTCGCGTCCGACGTACCGAATAGACTAATTGATCGTGCTGTGGGGTTTGCCAGGCATTGGCTCCTTTGTCAGGTCAATCACAGAGTGAATAAATCTCCAACAACGACTTGAATAAAATCAACATACGTCTCGCTCGCCAACTTTTTGAGAGACAAAAATCCTGCATTTAATGGTATTAATTATGATCACTTTTTTTCTGCTACGTTTCAGCATTCAGGAGGCACTAAAAAAACAACCGAATTATATATTCAATGATCCGCATATATATTCGATTCACGATCTGATGACCGTTAAAGTTGGCGTAATGACCGTCAAGCTGAGCGAATTGGTCGAGGAGTGTTGCTCACACGTTTCCGAATGTGTGGTAAGTTAACGCTTATTAAATCCAATATTGGGCTGAGTAAAACGGTTCCAAAATAAGTTGATGCCAAACACCAATTAAGTAAAACAGAAGAAAAAAACAGACCCATGCGCATTTTTAGGCGAGGCATTTTTATACTCTTGGCCGTCAATAACTTAAAGAAATTCTGACTTAAAGTATCGCATGATGTCATTCTGACCCCAGCTGACTGCGAAAGTTCAAGATCGTCAAATAATCGGAACTTTGAGCTCTAACGAAATATTTGTTACAGCTCTGCGAGGCCCGAGGATTCGTTTGCGAATTGTGCCGGGACAAGGAACGTGACACTAAAGTAATATTTCCGTGGGAATTGTCGAAGGTAACGAGATGCGATCGATGCTGTTCCTGCTTTCACATCGAATGCAAAACCGTGGGAAACAACGAGTTGGAATGTCCGCGATGCGCGCGATTGCAGGCAAGACGATTGTCCAAAGAGTAAGATAACACAGTGAGATGCGGCGCGTTGTCCGCAACGAAAGAGAAAGCTACCGTGATACGTAGAAAGTAATGTCAATTAGTTCGATGTAGCATCGCACCGAGCGCTCAACAACCAAACGGCGATAATGTCACATCAAGATTAACAACGGATATCGCCTGTTTGCTATTCGTCAGTCGGCAGATTACACGGCGACTTCTAACGACAGTCGTGATTGTACCTAGCTCAAGTATCATCGCAATCAGCACTCACTCGAGATCATTTCGATCATTTAAGGTAGTCCAAGCGGATGGTGTTCATCTCGCATAAGTTCGAGGAAATTGAGAGGAATTTGGAATTGACTTGCAAACACTTCTCGATGGTATAAAAATTTGAAAAGATTCATGCACATTAAAGGTACTGAAAAGATTAATTTCGCATAATAATAATTCCAAATTGTTAGTAACAAATCGATGAAACAAAAAATTGTTCAAGAAATTACCCGGCAACACAACCTTTTTTTGAATGAAAATAATTCTTTTATTTTTCTAAATACGTATGAATTTTTCCAGATTATCTTATTGACTGTGAAAATTTGTTTTTTACTGGAAAAAATGTGTGGAAAATCATAAAATTCAAAGTCAATTGAAAAATCTGAAAAAATTCATACGTATTCAGCAAAATAAAAGAATAATTTTCATTAAGAAAAAAAAGTTGTGTTGCCGGGAAATTTCTTGAACAATTTTTTGTTTCATCAATTTGTTAATATTAATTTGGAATTATTACTATGCAAAATCAATCTTTTCAGTACCTTTAATGTGCATGAATTTTTTCAGATTTTTATACCATCAACAAATGTTTGCAATTCACTCTCAATTTCTTCGAACTCATGCGAAATGAACACCTTAAGAACGGACTACCTTAATAATCTTCAGTGTTCGTCGCAACGTCGACATCAACGTACGACGTTGAGGAGAGAATGATTAAATTTCTATCTCTCATCGTTGATAAGAGCCTGGCAAAATTCTCGAAAGAGAAATACTAGAATAATTAGGCGTGCTCGAATGATTCTCCGATTGAGCCAAAGGGAATGGTAACATTCGAATCATTCGAAATGATTCAACAGTTCAAGAATTATTTGAGTTTTTTGGTTTAATTCCAATCCTTTCGAGTTACTCGAATGTTTTTAATTCGGGTTATTCGAGTTTTTGGCCATTCTACGAGCTTAACCATAATCGAAACGTACAATCCGTTGATTCATCGGTGAATAAATAACGATTGTCCGTTGTTCACCGGCGGCTGAGCCTCCTTCTGGATATTGAACTGGACGAAAAAAAGAGCGTTGGCTATTCGAAACTGACCGTTTATTATAATGGCGATAACTCGAGTTGCTAGTCTTAAATTATTGAGAATTGAGAATATGGATTCGAAGCGTTTGCGTTTGTGACAAATATTTGGTTTGCCTACAATATCAATTTTCGCAAATCGTTGAAATGTATGCATTCTGTGAAAAAAAAAGGTAGCGTTGAATGGTCGCGTTCGGCAAAGCTGTGCTTGATCGTAATTAGTGATTCGAGAGTTGAAATTTCGATGCCGTAGGAAAAAGTCAGATCTATATATTTTTTTATGAAGCGAAATTGATCACATTTCGATAGGGACATAATTTTTTTTCTACTTGCATTCCGCAGTGTGAGCGAATCTTCGTAATGATAATTCAACGGGATTTCGGGCTCTGTTCACTTGGACAATCTTGCTTTTCTTATCGTGATCAGGCCCGAGTTGATTGAAAATGCGAGCGGTTTCCTACTCCACAACGCCGCATATAAAAAAAAAATTTGTGCAAACGAAATGAAGCTACGACGTAACTACTTGCGTTTTCAATAAAATTGGTCGAATGTTATTTCAATGGAATTTCTTCGGAATTTCTTCTGCCATTCGGAGCGTTCAGCGAGAAACATTTCGAATCAAATTTTTACAATGTTCCGTATTTCTTATTCGGGATCCACGATGATCAAACTTTTCAAACAATTTCACTGATTGTACCTGAATAATAAACAGCGTATCGAATTTTTCTGCAGTCACGATAAATCGAACTACAGTCCAAGACAGATGAGAGAACTGACCTCTTTCGGAAAATTGTCGACGCGTTTGTGGAAAATAATTGAAACTAAAAGAAAAAAAAAACACTATTGTGATCCTCATCGGGACGAAAGGATCTAAAACGTTCCGTTTGTCTCAGAGACATTGAGAAATGCAATCTAACGCGATATCGCTTTAATATATTAATAACTGTCGGTATTTATGACTAAAGACGAATATTGTTAATTTATTCATGTTATCTATTGTACAGAAATTTATAATAAAAAAAAAAAGAAAAACAAGAATATATTTGCTCAAGTAACTTTGTGTCTGACTGATGTTTTTTTTGTTTTTTAATTCTACACGAAACCAAGCTCGTGAAACAAGATTATATGTTTATTTACAAATTTTACCGTGTTCCGCAATCGTTATCACAGTCTCGTCAATTGGAGCAATGATTAAAGCTAGCGTTGGAAAGTCCCGAGGATATGAAATTTCGTCGGCGCTATTCGTCCTTCTTGAAGGTATGAGACCAGACGGGCTTTCTCTTCTCGACGAAGCCCCGAATGCCCTCTTGTGCGTCTCTCAATTCGAGGTTCTTCACCATTATCTCGGCGCCCAATTCGTAGGCCAACGGCGTATCGAGATCGAGCTGTTCGTACAGAAATTTCTTCCCCAATCGAACGACCGACCGACTCTTCGCACTTATCGCGTCCGTGATCGTTTTCACCTCCTCGGCTGTGGAAAGAGAAAAAAGTTGTACTCGATGTCGTTGGCCTTTCTGCGAGATTAAGAATGTATACGTTGAGGAGTGACCTGTTAAACAATTTTTTTCATCAATTTGTTAATAACATTTTGAGATAATTGTTATGCAAAATCAATTGCTTTAGCGCCTACATGCTTGTTTTTTTTTTTTTTTCATATTTCCATCCCATCGAGATGTATTCAAAATTCGCTCTGAAACTGAAGTTAACTCACGCTTGGCGAGACTGTACGTGAGTTACGTGAATTACTCCAAACGTGAGTTTCCTTCAGTTTCAAAGAGAATTCTGAATACTTCTCGATGCCTACATCCTTAATTATTCCAAGATTGTTGTATGGTTAATTTTTGCGTTTTACCAAGTTCATCGTTCGCCGTAACTTTGCTGACGAGACCCGCATCTCGAGCTTCCCTCGCCGTTATCGGAAGTCCCGTGAAGAGCATGTGGGAAGCCAATTTTCTCGGAACATTTCGGGCGAGCGGAATCCCCGGAGTCGAGCAAAAAATTCCAAAATTTGCTCTGCCCGATCGAGTGCCACAAAAAAAAGCAAACAGAAATTAAAAAACCAATGAATATACTTCCGTACTTTTTCTCTACGTGATTAAAGAGAATTGAAATTCTGTCTTTTGGGAATATTTTTTAGAGTTAACTTTGAGCTGAGAATAAATATCTTCGGTGTCGATTTTCATAGTCGGAAAAAATCGTACCCGGGCGTTGAGAAACTGCTTCTTTCCGTGCAAACGGCGATGTCGCACGCGCTGACCAATTGGCAGCCCGCAGCCGCTGCCAAGCCGTCGACCGCGGCGATCACGGGGACCGGAGAAGCGGCGATGACTCCCATTAATTCCGTCGCCGCTCCGAAAACTTCCCGATGATACTTTCCGCCCTGCTCGCTCGTCTGTAATTTCCACGAGAAAAAAGTCAATCATTACAATTCAGGAAGACTACATTTTTAAATGCCGAATTATCGATTTATCGTCAGTACATCATCCGCAACGAACCAACTCTTTGAGATTATGTCCGGCCGAGAAAACCTTGCCGGGCTCAGCCGCGATGACGATTGATCTTAGATTTTCACTGTCCTCGTCTCTCGTTAAATTCCATATGAGAATCTTCATCATTTCCAGGGACAAGGAGTTTCGCGTCGAAGCGTGACACAGTCTTATCGTCTTCACCTGTAAAAAAAAACCCGTTAATGCGACAGCTCAATGATATTAATTTTTAATCATTCTTAATTATTAATAATATTAATAATAATGTATTATTATAAATTATTAATTTGGAAAAATAATTATTTATTAAAATGATTTATTAATTATTATTATTAATTATTGTCAAATAAGGCAAAAATCATTTCACCTTTATTATTATAATTATTAAGAGTTCCTTTCGTAATAATCTTTCAATGAAACCCGAAAAAATTAAATTAATTTCGTTATATTACTATTAATTTGTACAAAAGCCCATTGTTGTTGCGAAAAGACTAACCCCGTTGTCTTCCGTTGTTTCCACATATTTCTCGTACTCCATCGTCGTATTGGTAACATAATTCCTCCCGATGCATCGTCGAAGCTACGAAAAAAATTGTATATCGAAAGTCAACATTCATAATTCGCGCCACGCAAGAATCTGTTTTATCGACCGAGGCCTCGAATATCTCGATCGCTTTCCCGAGTCATCGTACGGAATCGAGAGCTCTGCGTGCGGCGCGATAATAAAAAAAATATGTGTCGACCGCAATCGTCCCCCGCGGATCTGTGTCGACATCGACGAGGCGGTAACGCCGCACGCTCAATTACGTAACCTCGCTGCGTGGATAATTTTCGACCATACAAGATGAATGCTCTCGCGCAAAGTGATGCAAATTTACCTTTGATACGGCGTAAGCAAAACCTCTCGGCAGCGCGGTCATAACTGCCGCTGGTGACGATATCGCGTCTCGCACGTCTCACGAAAACTCTGTCGAATGTGCGAGCGCGCGCGCGCGCGCGAATCACTGGTACGGTTCTCGGTGATTCGGCTGCGAAACGACAACGCGATGATATTAATTCGATCGGTCGCCGAAGCGAAATGTAAGACCGACGAAAGTCTTTTGCCAGACGGTCGGAATGTTTTGTATTCGATATAGAATACCCGTCCCTATATCGCGTATTATGAAATTAATCGTGCATGTTTTTGTCGGAAGACTTGAGGAGCGCGCGAAGATTCGAAGCGTCGAAGCGTCGCCGACTCGGTTATTCTTTTCCTTCTTTAATTAACGATCAACTACGCATAAAATCGACGATGGAGTTGAAATAATTTTTTTTTTCATTATCAAACGAAGAGATGGAATTCTATTACTTTTTCAATTATGGGCGATTATTAATTCTTGTACATTTTTCTGGTAGCATAATTTGAAGATCGATGGGTAACATTTTTTCCGAATATTTGAAGAACGATCGACGAAGATTGAGATTGAATTTATTATTGTTGTTAAGTTACACGTTTATTTAATGGTAATTCGTTAATTCGCTTTAATCCGATATTACGATTCGAATCAGTTCTTCGTGTGCCGATAACAAATCTATAATTGCGTTAAAGAAAAACGAAAATTGGATCCCAAATATTGCTATTTCGACGCGTTAAGATAATAGTTTTGTTGTTTCTCCCCGTAACGATAGAGTGGAAAAAAAAATTACCAAGGATAATCATTTTATTAGATCGAATCCGAGTGGCGAGTCACGCTCTCGTGGAGTTCCACGATCCCGCGATGTCCGGACACCCCCTATAACGAAAGCGGTCGGCATTAAAATCGTGGTATCGTCGAAATAGTCGTCATGGCAACCTGTGTTTCGCTTTACAACTATCATGGCCGACACCGAGGGTAAGTTTTTCCACATACGTCAAATAGCTCAGTAGCGTTAGTCTCGCGATCGCGTTTTTACGAAATAAATCACAGAAAAAAAGAAGACTAAAAAAAATTGTTTTTAATTCCATTCCGATCGTTTCGATCGGTAAATAATGTAATTGGGCTCTCGCGAATCGGTGTGCCGGTTTAACGCGTCGCGACGCTTCTCTCGGGTTAATTCTACTCCGAGCCGTCAGGGACAAATAATTAATAACAAAAATAAAAATAAATAAAAAAAAGAAGAAACAAATGGAAAAATTCGGTAAAGTGTGAGAAAAAAAGAAAATTCTATAATTATATCTCATCGTGAATGTCGAGCGACGAATCGGTTCGTCGCGTTACATCGGCGCGTGACCAGCGTGAGACTCCGCTCCGTCGTCGACGAGAGGCGTGGGCCCTTGCGCGACCTTAAAATAAACCCTTAGAGCGCACTCCCGCGTCCGGACGACTCTCTCGCGCGCCCGAACCAAGGACGGAAATAATGTTGCTGTAGGTATACGAGCGCTGCACGGGCGGTTTTGTGTTGCCGGGAAAGAGATTCCTCTCGGGTTCCCTCGCCTCTTCGCTCGGACTTTTCGCTCGAGCGCTCTTTTGCTCCCTCGTTCGTTTGCCCGTTGTCAGTTCTCATTCGGACACCCGCTCGGTTGGTTCGCTGTTTTTTATTTATCGGAAAAAAAAAAAAAAAAAAAAAAAAAAAAAAAAAAAAAAAAAAACCGGAAGTTGAAAATTTCAAAGATAAATGTTGTGCTGCGTGTCGCGAAGATCCTCGGCCTCGGAACGACCAAATGGTCGGAGCGATAATCGAAAACCGACGAATTACGATGTTCCGTCGTCGTCCTCGGGCTTTTCGTCCTCGACTTCCGGTAGCAACGGAGATTTCGGCACTTTCGGCACTTCGGACGATTCGACGACGACTTGCTCGTCGTCCAGTAGCACCTCCGGCTTTTCATCGGGATCGCCTTCCCTCTGTGCTCTCGGCGACTCGACCACCGACTCGAGTTCCTCGAATTCCGAATTTTCGATAAAATTCGTCGATGCCCAGTTCGCGGCGGAGAGAAGCGCGAACGGTGCGAAAACGAGGGGCTTTCCGCCGATCCCGCCAAAGCGTTTGCAAAGTTTTGCGAGACCGGCGGGTGGAGAGCAACTTTTCTCGAGGAGCAACAACGGGCCTAAGGACGATGAACCCTCGGCGGAAGGTAAGCAGGCTCCGCGATGGCTTGCCGAGATTAGTCGAAGGTTTTTTTTCTTCAAGGCAGTCGCTGTCGCTTGGCGTTCGTTTCGCATGAGTTCGAGAAAAATGAGAGAATATTGCAAATACTTCTCGATGGTATAAAAATCTGAAAAAATTCATGCGTATTCCACCAGTGATCGCGGTTATATAACAGCAATGTAACGGTTATACATAACCATGGTAACGAGTAATGTTACTGGAACATTACATGTAAATTGCCTGTAACTTACTATTTACTACTCAGCAATATAACATTGTAATATAACAGTGTCATATGGCTGAAACAACGGAGATACGTTACTGTTATGGAAAAGTTATATCGCGGTATGTAACTGTAACATTACGAAGACGATAACAAGTACACAACGGCAATGTGACTGTTTGGAGCTGCTGAAGTAACACAAATTTCAATAAAAAAAGATATATTGCAGCGTTCATGCCTCGCCTCAGTTTCATCTCTATCAGACACAGATTAGTTGACTTTAACATGCGAACTAATAAATTTTGGGAAAAATGCAATTAATTTTATGACGCCGGTGGGAATCGAACCTGGGACCCTCGGATCTGTAGTCGGCAACCGTACCTATTCAGTTAAACTATAATTAGGAATGTCATATTAACATATTGTATTTATCAGTCAGATAGCTAACTTACGAATCTTCATTGTGTGTATACATCAGTATAAAAGAAGTATTTACGTTAGATGTCAAAATATTCCAATATATAGTGGAAATCTTCCTTGCATGTACTGTTAATTTCATTTTTATAAAAAATCAACACATCGCGTAGTTTTGAGAGACTCGGTAACACGACCCACGGAGCTTTAACATATATTCATTCAAAATATATTCAAGCGTTGCAATATAAAACCCCGCCTCGCTAACATCACCTGTAAATTATCACAGTTACATCAACATCGAACATTAACATCGACGTGACATTGTAATGAGAATGTTTTGTAAAAATTGTGTATCTGTTACGCTACATAACTGTTATACTGTTACGGCACTGTTAACTGTTTTACCAAGTAATGTACTATACCAGTTACATTACATGTAAATGGAATATTACATGTTACTTCTGTGTGATGTTGCAATAATGGAACATTTTAACTCGTATGTTACATTGCTGTAAGTATGTTACATTACGTTAACGCAACTTTTGTTAAATAACGGATATGTTACGGGAACATGTAACAGGTACCTTACATGCATACAGCAATGGTACATCACATATAACTTCTGCGTTGAGTCACAGTAATAAAACATGCCAACTCGTATGTTACAATAACATTGTTATAAGTATCTTACATTGCGGTTACGCAACTTTTACTAAATACCGGGTGTGTCGCAACGACGTGTAATATACAGGGCATGAATTCGGAAATGGTACTACATGTAACTTTCATGTTGCATTACATTAACTTTCATATTACATTACATTTAACATTCGTGTTACATTGTCGCACTAAACCGTGTTCACTGGAATAGTTCTGTCGCTTGGCGTTCATTTCGCATGAGTTTGAGAGAAATGAGAGAAAATTGCAAATACTTCTCGATGGTATAAAGATCTGAAAAAAATTCATGCGTATTGAAGTCGAGATCGAGATTCAAATTGAAAAGTTTCACCGGAATAATACACAATGCCCTCTACGATAAAATCGTTCGGCTCGAGTCAAAGGGTTAACGACAGCAATCCCGACCAAACAGAAAGGCTATTACTAACGAAAATCGTTTCTTTTTCCTTTTTTTTTCCGTAAAAATCGCTCGGCCATCGTCGCGGCGGCGGCGTCGGCGCATAATTCATCGCGACCCAAATCGCCTCGAGGCACGAACGTCTCGGCGGTTTAACAATAAATATGCGTAACCGTAGAAACTGCAGATTGGCCGTTCAATTTTCCAACTCCATTTCTCGTTCCGATAGACTCGTTTGTGGAAAATTAATAATACTGTTACGACGATTCTCCGTAGCGGTAAACGCTTTAACGATTTCGCGCGTGGGGGCTTTTCCTTCTCGCGCGCGAGCCTCGTTCGAACGCGCAACACTGTTCCCTCGTGTAGCGCTCGTGCGAGATTGTTCACGCCTTCGTTACTAATCGAACCTTGAAGCTGATCGCGAGCCTCTCCATAACGGGGATCGGTGTTGGTCTAGAAAAAAAAAGAGAAAAACGACAATTGAGTCCTTTTGATTTAGAAAATCCATAATTCAATTTATCGTTCTGACTTATTTGTTTTACTTTTTTCGTTATCGAAATTATTATTTATTTTCCTAATTTTCGCAAAATCATAATTTCTCGAACGACAATTGAGTGCTTTCGATTGAGAAACTTCATAATTGAAATTTCCGTTCCGATTGATTTGTTTGGCTTTTTTTATTCTTTAAATTATCATTTCATTTTATAATGCTCGCAAAGTAACGATTTTTCTAAAGACAATTGAGTCCTCTCGATTGAGAAAATTTGTAATTCAATTTTCCGTTCGGATTTATTTGTTTCACTTGATTTTTTGTTTCTCTTGTGTTACAAAAGCCTTGTCCTTAGTTCCATACAATTCAACGGAGTCTTCGTCGAAGCGAGGCGGGAGCAAACGTAAACACGAGGTGAATCCAAAAAAGGAAGGTTGTTTGGTACGTGGGCGCGCGAAGCCGCGAGTTGCGGGGGCGTCTCACCTCGCGACGTTCCCGTGACTCTTTTTTTTTTTGCGTTACAACGTATGCACACGTTCGATCTTCGAGAAACGGCCCTCGCGGTATGCTCCGCGCGATCCAAGTGAGGAAATCGCCGCAGGTGTAGTCAAGCAGCATCGCAAGGCAATACCTTTTTTTTTCTCGTTTCTTCTTTTTTTTTTTTATCGCTCCTCAGTCACTCTCTCTTCCTCGGTCAGCGGAGTCAGTCAGTCAGTCAGTCATCGCGCACACATAGCCGCGGAAACTCACTCATACTCATCCCTCCATTCGTAGCGTAGTCGTTGCGTACACGCAGAATCGACGTCGCGACTTTGGTCCGATACGGGAAAACACCTTCAACCGCGAAGTCAAAGTGCCGGCTGTCCTCCACAGTCCACTCGCGCTCATCGGCTATTCCAGTTCGTTATTTTTCGCCTCTCCTTGAGTTACGTATAGAGAGACATCGATTCGCACAATTTTTAATTAAATTTTTTTTTTTTTTTTTCATTTCGATCATTTCGATTGTCGAGCGTAACTCGTATTATTCTCGCCTTGGTAACCGCGTCAATTTCATCCTTTTCCCGCTCCATCGTTCAAGATAAATTAATAATAAGTTAATGGAAATACGAATCCCAAATGAATTTTCAACAATATAATTGAATTAATTTAAAAAAAAAAAACAGTTCAAGGATAAAAATTCAAATTGTTCGAACAGTGCCCGCGAGTCGTCGCGAGTAAAGTTATTCGATCGGCAAGATGTGCGCGTTGTGATTTTTGTGTATTAAGAAATGTATCTCCTTTGTCTTTCGCAACAGTCGAGGTGCTCCCGAAGCGGCGAATATGAAGCGTGACTGAAAAGTTCCGCGATCGATATTTATAATTTGTCGTGCGAGATACCCGCTGCATCCGCAGCGGCGCCGAGAGAGCGCGAATCGATCGAGACTAACACAGCGCGGTGGATATATTGTTGTGTCGAGCGAGAGAGCGAGCGAGAGACTCGGGGCCTAATTGTCGTCGGTGCGCCGGGGGTCGGCGCGATTAACCCGCGCGAGCGTTAAGCGTCGCGAATTAATCTTGTCGTGCCAGTTTCGCGCGAGCGCAAAGAAGCCTTCGGGCGTCGTGCCGCGGCGTGTTGACAACGGCGTCGGTGCCGCCGTTCCCCGACGCGTTCGCGTACGCGACAGAATTCGTTTGATTAACAAAGTTGCGAACACGTTAAATGGCTACAGATGAGCCACCGGTGTTACTGCCGTGCGCGATATGCGCGCGGACCTTCATGCCACAGTCGTTGGAGAAACACACGAGGATATGCGAGCGTTCGGCGATAAAGAAGCGGAAGCCCTTCGACTCGGCGAAACAGAGAATACAGGGCACCGAACTCGAGGAATTCTTGCCGAAGGAGACTGTACGGAGAAAATTGTACGCTCAAGAGGAAAAGCCGGCGGCCGGAACCGGAGGATCGTGGAAACAGACTCGCGACGAATTTCTTCGGGCGATAAGAGCCGCGCGGGGGGATAATGTGAGTTTTTTTTAGAATTTCCGTTTTTTTTTTTAGATATCATATATATATATATATATTTATGTTGACATAATTCGTATTTATAATATTATTAGGATTTCGCGTGGTTCGCGCGCTCGCCGCCAATCAAAAAAACCGACTGACATGTCTCTCAATATACGTAAAGATTTCGCCACTACCCCAAAGCCCTCCGCCCTCCGTAAAAAAGGGAATTGATATATTTCGAGCTGTTGCTCTTTGGAGACTCAACCCCACCGTGACATTATCCACTCTGTTATTCTAACGTCTCCGTTTGCTTTGGCTACTCTGTGATTTTAACCTCTCGGATTAGCTGCATCATGAATTTCAACCTTTCCGTTACATTAACCTCTCCGTTACAGTAGTCACACTGTTATTTTAGTCCCCACGTAACTTTCGCCACTTCGGTATTGTAGCCTCTCCGTTACATTAGTCACACTGTTATTTTAGTTCTCCCGTAACTTAAGCCACTTCGGTATTGTAGCCTCACCGTGGTTTTAGCCCCTCCATTACATTAGTCACTCTGTTATTACATCTTCTCCGTGACTTTAACCATTCCGGTATTTTAGCCTTTCCGTGATATTGGCCCCTCCATTACATTAGTCACTCTGTTATTACATCTTCTCCGTGACTTTGACCATTCCGGTATTTTAGCCTTTCCGCGATATTGGCCTCTCAAGTACATTAATCACACTGTCATTTTAGCTTTTCCGTGACTTTAGCCTTCCCGGGACTGTATCCTCTTCGTGATTTTAGCCCTCCGTTACGTTAGCCACTCTGTTATTACAGCTCCTCCGTGACTTTAACCGTTCCGGTATTTTAGCCCCTCCGTGATATTGGGCTCTCAAGTACATTAATCACAATGTTATTTTAGCTTTTCCGTGACTTTAGCCACTCCGGGATTTTAGCCCCTCCGTCAGCACATAGGCATGCTACCTTCTTGAACACGGCTTGCATGTGCTTCACCACCCTTTCTTCTGTCGTCGTTTCGTTGAAACGAAATATCAAAAAGAACGATCGATCGTTTTCAGATCGATGCGCCGTCCCATCGTACGGTCGTGGCGTCGCAAAGCGTGACTGTCGGCGCGCCGACGCGGCCGAACGAGATGGGCATGTGTCCGACCTGTAATCGTCAATTCAGCATCAAATCGTACGAGCGTCACGTCGCCTGGTGCAAGGAACGCGCGGTAAGGGTGCCGATGACACCGGCGACGAACATCGCCAAGGAGCGCCTCGAGGCGAGAATGAAGTATCGCGCCCCGGCGTTGAAAAATCGTCGCACGACGACGCGAGAAAAATACTCGCCGAGCTCGGCGATGAATCTGTCGGGCTTGGCGAGTAAAAATTCACCGATCGGTCAACGCTCCAAGGAAAGCGCCTCGTCGCCGAGTTGCAACAAGGGTGGAAACGAGGCCGCGACGGGAAGCAATCAGAATCAAAAACCGACAACTACCGGGTGAGAGAACTCTCTCGACTGAACCTTTTTTCTCCCTTTTTTTGTGCTGCTTTGGCTCTCGGCCAAGTCGACTCTCGCTTCGAACTGTTTCGAAACTCGTCGCTTCCGGTCCAGCTGGATACTCGCGGGACGCGCTTGTATTATTATTAGTAGACTCGAAGCTTCGTTAAGGGCCGATGTGTACCACTCGGAGCCGCAATGACACGTGAAAACGTTCGTTAAACACTTCGAGCGCGGTGGCAACATTTGGAGATCTTCTATGACGAGTTTCACACGAGCTATTAGAGTTTCGTGCTACTTTTCGAAAGTCCCCGGGTCCCGCGCTCCGAACAAAACGGATACACGTAAAAGTCTTCCGAAGCGAAAGTCCTTTTATCTTTGAACTTGCACTTAGTGACTGTAACGACGCGTGAAAATGGTTCAGTGACGAACAGTTCGTAAAGTGTATTCATAGACATTTCTATGAAACGAAAAAATGATAAAATCTTTTTTTTTTTTAATTGAATTTTCTATTCTCAAACTAACATTTTTTTTTCAACTAGCTTGGCTATAAAATTAATATATTTCGCAGTAGACGCTCGGGACAAGGCAGAGACGGGATATCGTCCGGGCCCATCAAGTCAAGACTGTCCGATCGTTCGAACAGGTGAGAATTTAAAAAAATCATAATTCATCAATAACAAGCCGAGAACGTTGAATTCCTGGTAGTATAATGTAAAAAATTTATTCCGATAATTTTAGTCAAATAAATATAATTTCTTTGTCATTAATTTTATTATTTCGTTTTTTATCATTTCATTGAATTTCAAGGTTCTAAAAAGCAAATTTTTCACGCTTATGTTTTTACAAAAATTATTCAACGATTGCACGCAGGATTACATTAGCAATGTACTTCAATTGGGAATTCGTCCGATACCGTAGAAAAGCTTTTTTTTTCGGTGCGCATGAGGAGAAGGAAAAAAGGTGTTTTTCTCAATCGGCGTAATTAGTCGACACAATTTTATCGCGTACTTCACGAAGATCGAAGCAAAGATCATCGTTGAATCGGTGGTTCGTATATTTTTTGTAACACATGCACAAAGAGTTCCCCTTTTCGCGCCCGTAACGCGTGGCGAAAGTAGCGCTTTATAGCAAGGCGTATAATTACGTACTTCTGCGCACACTTTTCGCGGACTCGTGCGTAAAAGTAACTTTTGCGCACACTTTTCGCACGCTTTTGCGAAAAAGCAACTTTTGGGCACACTTTTCGCAGACTCGTGCGAAAAAGTAACTTTTTCGGAAAACGTGCGAAAAAGTAGCTTTTTCGGAAAACGTGCGAAAAAGTAGCTTTTTCGCACCCTTTCTCCAACGCTACGGGCAAAAAGGAGGGTTTTTCGCACTTGTTTAAAAAAATATGCGATAAAGCGGACTCCTGACGGGTGTTGGGAAACGGAGAGCCCTCGCTTCGGGCTCGTGCGGTCCGTTTCGCAACCTTCGCTGAAAGTCCGCTTTCCCGCACTTGTAGCGCAATTGTACTAGTTTTTTTTTGCGAGCCCGGTGTCCTTCTCCTGATGACCATCGGGCACAGCTCGCGTCCCTGACCCATTTTTCCTTCTCCTCCCGATACAGGCCCTCGGCCGAGACCGATTCCGGACTCGCGACATCCTCGTCCTCCCCGCGTTTCCTTCCTCCTCGCTGCGGTAAAACAAATCCTCGACCCTCTCGACGCTCGCCTACTCGCGCTATTCCATCCAGGATCTCCGCATCGCCGAATTCCTCGATAGACTCTCGCAAAGAACCGAGAATCATCGGCGCGGAATGCCTCGATAATTCGAGAAAAATCGTGGAACGAAGTGAACACGATGAGAATCCTCTCATCGCGACGAAAGAATGTCAAAAGCGAAATATCGTTTACGCGAGAAGTCACGGCAATCAAAAAATCAACGATATCGCCGTCAACGACGAAGTGATCGGTATGACCGTTCAAGCCTGCGTTACCGATAGAAACCAAGTTGATCCCGATGAACTGGTCACGTGGAAGCAAATATCCAACGATAGAATAATGAAAAAACGATTCAATTTCGAGGCAAAAGTCACGAGTTCTCCGTTAAAGATCGGCAGGGAAGATTCGAGCGTCGTTGACAGCTTCGAGGATTTTTTTGGTCGATCAACGACACCAACCCTTTCCGGACGAGCGAGACTCGCGCCGGTCGATCTGAAAATAGTAGAAGGCCTCGAGATCTTCGACGACGATGATGGCACATCGAGATCGGTAAAGAGCGCGCTCTATTCGCCGGACTCGATTCGCCGATCGGCGAGAAAGGTAACTCCGAAATTGAAGCCTATCGGGAAAGATTTCGCTCGCGAAGGAACAACGAATTACCGTTCTCGTGACGAGGCAGATTACGAGGCATTGATTAGCGAGAGTAGAAAATGCTTTGGGGATATCGAATCGAATATTGGCGAGGAAAGGAACGAGTTACGGATCTCTTCAAGGTCGGCAGAGATTACAAATCCATCCAGTCACAGAGTCGAAGAAAAAATTGGCCAAAAAGATGCGAAAGTTTCGATACTTCGCGAAGAGAACTTCGAGTTACCGATTTCTTCAAGATCGGCAGGTTCATTAATAGGTTCATTAAGTCACAGAGTTGAAGAAAGAATTGATAAAAAAGCGGCGAAAGTTGCGAAACTTCGGGGAGCGCACGAGTTACCGATCTCTTCAAGATCGGCAGGTAGTACAGGGTCATTAAGTCACAGAGTTAAAGAAAGAATTGATAAAAAAGCTGCGAATGTTCCGAAACTTCGGGGAGAACATGAGTTACCGATCTCTTCAAGATCGGCGGTCATTGCAAGCCCATCGAGTCACAGAGTTACAGAAAGCATTAACCAAAAAGCTGCGAATTTTCCGAAACTTCGGGGAGAACACGAGTTACCGATCTCTTCAAGATCGGCGGACATTGCAAGCCCATCGAGTCACAGCGTTAAAGAAAGAATTGACCAAAAAGGTGCGAAAGATTCGAAACATCGGGGAGAGAATAACGAGTTGCCGATCTCGTCAAGATCGGCAGACAGTGCAGGGCCATCGAGTCACACAGTTGAAGAAAGAATTGACGAAAGAGGTCCGAAAGTTTCGAAACTTCGCGGAGAGAACGACGAGATACCGATCTCAGCAAGATCGGCACGCTGCACAGGAACATCGTGTCACAGAGACGAAGGAAGAACGACTAAAAGATCGGCAAATGTTGAGTCGACGATGGAAGACTCAGAGTTTAAGCTCCACGAGGAAAAATGCGAAGAATTAAAAAAAGTTGATCCCAAAACTAAAAACGCTAAAAATGTCGCGACTTTCGATCTCGGCAAATCGCTTAACAGTCCAACGTCCTCGAGAGACGATCGCGAGCTATCATCGACGCAAAAATTGCCAAAAAAATCGTCAGTTAAAAGCGATTTAGAATTTCAATGTTCCACCGATAACTCTGAATCTTCGACGAAGAAAAAAATTTCCGAGATGATCGGTACGAAGCTCGCGTCTGGAATTCCGGACGCGTTCGCAAATTCGGGCACTTCGAAAGACTGTCGTAAATCGAAAAAGAGAATGTCGAAGTCGATGATTAAAAATGAATTGTCTCGCGATGAGACGTCGAATCTCGTAACTCCTAACGGCAAAAATTACGACGATCCAACGAAAATGAGGAACTCTTTCCGGGTCGAAATCGATCGAACTTTGGATGCACCGGCTTGTGGGGAGGGCGGCAAAATCGATCAGCGCTCCAGCGAAATCGACCACGAACGTTCCGCGGAATCTATCGCAAAAACAACCGCTCGATCGCGCGATCGATTCGACGAAGCTATCGGAAATTCTTCAGAGATCGTTGAAGCGGACGAGACGTCGACGGAACTGCAAACGACTCTTCAGCGATGCGGGACTTACGTGATCGACGAGCCAACGATATTTGGCGCGAGCGTGAAGCATCCGGCATCCGACGAGTTTGTCGAAGAGAAACCGGCGCAGAAGAGAAGAAGAACCGAAATAAATGCCGAAGAGGCGCAAAAAATGTCGAGTCCCGAATCTCCGAATGAAACAACAAATTCGGTCGAAAATATGAAATTTTGTCCAAAAATTTCCGTCAATCGCGGAAAATCTCCGGAAGTCGGATCGATCCATGAGCCGAAAATCGTTACGAAGAAGAAGGACGTTGAAATTTGCGAAAAATATGTAAATCGCGATTTCCGCGACGACAGCGACTGTACGGTGATCGATGATTCGACAAAAAATTTCAACGATCCCGACGATTTTTCCACGATAGAGAAAAAATCGTCTCGCATCGACGACGCATCGGTTACGAAGTTACGGACCGCACTTTCCGATTCCGTTGCGACGAGAGAAAAAAAAATTCTCGATTTTTCGGTGGATTTTGGAAATTCGCGGGAACGAGAAATTCGAATTTCCGACGAGATGAGGAAAAAATTAAACAAGAGCATGTCTTTGCTTCGCGGCAGTACCGACACTTTGATCTCCTCCGTCGAGGGTTCGGGCAACGAGATCGAAAGATCGTCGCGCGACGATAAATTCGCCGGACGAATCGCCGTGGAGACGATTCGCAAACTCGAGAGCGGCAAGATTTGCGGAGAGGTCGTAGAGAGGAGAACGAGCTGTTGCGGCTTTTTGCCGGAAATTCCACGCGAAAGAATCGCCGCTGTGGGCGAGAAGAATAAAATTGCCAAACGTTGCGTCGTCCTCGATGCGAGACCGTTTCGGGAACGCGCGAGAAAGAACGCCGACGCGAGACTCATTAATCTCGATCCGCCCGAGTGTCGGGATAACAGAAATTTATCCGCGAGACACGCAAAAGTCGCTAGTCTACCGCCGGTGGTACCGGTTGCTTTTAGAAAAATCAAACGAAGGTACAAAATCTCAGATCGAAAGAACATGAATTAATAACTTGCGCATATTTTCGCAGTCTGCGAAAATCCAGAGAGAATTGCGAAGGCTTCTCGATGGTATAAAAATCTTTTAAAATCATGCATATCAAAGGTACTGAAAAAATCAATTTTGCAAAATAATAATTCCAAAATGTTATTAACGAATTGATAAAAAAAACATTGTTCAACAAGTTTCTCGGCAACCCAATTTTGTTTTTATGAAAATGATTCGTTCATTTTTCTGCATATATTTACATTTTTTCAGGTTTTAAATTCACTTTGAATTTTGTGATTTACAACACATTTTTACCATATAATACATATTCAAAGTCGGAATTTATACTCGACTAATCGATAATTGACACGATCAAATTTTATTATCGATCGAGCGATTTAACATCCGCAGCTACCCGCTCCGAATATGTTTCTCGTCGATTTCCGAGCATCCCATTATGTTTTTATCTCTCTCCACATCCATGAAAAATTATGAAGAGCTTACAGAAAAAAATTATTGTTACCTCGCTGATGAGTGAAAAATTTTCTTAGGAGCTCCGTTCGAGAATCTCGAGCAGTTTGGAGCAATTACGTTCGCCGACATCCGGACTTTAATCTCGTACTAACGGGTAGAACGTAAGTTAATTCGGGATTGTTGCTAGGAAAATCGCGTTGTCGTTAGCATTGCTGTACGCGTATTTCGTCGCAAAGACAGTCATGACTGTAAAAAAAAGTAAAAAATCTCTTGAAATTCAATGTACCGGTATTGGAAGTTTTTATGCATGAACCAGTATATTAAATTTAATGTACAAATGTTTTTTTCATTTTTCATTTCAATTTATTGAACCGCCTAATTCTTTACAATAATTAGTGATTGATCAACACGAAATTACGAGCCCCGACTGAAACACTAAAAAGAAAGTTTTTTGAACTTATAATATAGTCATATTAAAGAGAACACAAGAGAGAAAAACAATTTTGATCGCACTTATTAATTAAGATTACATTTCCGGGTTTAGCCATGTAAACATAATATACAAAATTTGAGTACTTTTGAAGTGACTTCAAAATATGTTGAGTACATTTTACATAAAACATGTATATTAAATTTAATATTCTGGTTTATGCATAAAAGCTTCCAATACCGATGTATTAATTTTTCAGAAAAATTTTTTTACAGTGCAATTCGTTGGCATTAGCGAGCCGATCGAATCTAAATCCAAACAGAATTCGAACTGTCTTTGCTCTTCGAATCGTCTAGCGAAACGCATGTCATCGTCATCATTGTTCGGGCTAAATCGGTGTTCTCGATGGTGTACATATTCGCTGTTTATGTTTGTCCGCCAACATTTGCTCCTACATCGTTCACGAATGTTTCTTCTCCCAATCATCGTTCAATTAACGACGCTTAATTGTTGGAAATCAATTGTTGAGCTAATTTGTCACGCGGATCCCGTAGGCTTTTGGCAAAGAATCACAGAACACGCAGAGGCCCAGAAAATTATCGACTCATCGATCATTTTTCGTCCCTGCTTTCGTCTTGCTCCGAAAAAATGCATCATAGCAATTTATGACCTTAAGACTGAACGGGCCGACCAGACGTGGGATTTAATGATTTAGCGTAAAGATCCATCGTTAACACTGTTTCCAGATCATTCGTCGAGAAGTATATTCATACCCAGTGAACACGGTTATATAACAGCAATGTAACGGTTATGTAATCCATTATAACGAGTAATGTTACTGGGACATTACCTGTAAATTACTATTTCCTACTTAGCAATAAAACATTGTAATATAACAGTCCGATATAGCGGCAACGTAAGGGAGATATGTTACTGTTATGGAAAAGTTATATGGCGGTATGTAACTGTGACATTACGAAGACCATAACAATTACACAACGGCAATGTAACTGTTTGGAGCTGTTGAAATAACATGAATTTCAACTAAAAAAAATATATCGCAGCTTTCATATGCCTCACCTCAGATTCATCGCTATTCGACGCAGATAAATAGACGTTCTCATACGAACCGATACATCTTGGAAAAAACGCAATTAATTTTTATGACGCCAGTGGGAATCGAACTTTGGGCCCCTTAGATTTGTAGTTTGCAACCATATCTATTCAGCTAAACTATAATCAGGAATTTTTACATTAATATATTGTATCTATCAGTCAGATAGCTAACTTGCGAATCTTCATTGTTGGTATACGTCAGTATAAACGAAATATTTGCGTTGGATGTCAAAATATTACAATATATAGTGAAAATCTTCCTTGTATACTGTCAATTCCATTTTTATAAAAAAAACAACACATCGCGTATTTTTGAGAGACTCGGTGACACGATCCAGGGAACTTTAAGGAGGGTCGACCGCTTCGTGTTCATTTCGCCTAAATTCGACGAAGTGGAGAAGGAATTGCAAACACTTCTCCATAGTATAAAAATCTGAAAAAAATCATGCATATTAAAGGTAATGAAAACATTAATTTTGCATAATAATAATTGCAAAAAGTTATTAAAAAATTGATGAAAAAGAAACTTGTTAAACATATTAACGGTAACTCAACTTTTTTTTTAATGAAAATAATTTTTTTTCATATAGAAAAAATGTGTAGAGAAAAAAAATGTCAAACCCAAGATAAAAATCTGAAAAAACTCATACGTGTTCAGAAAAATGAACGAATCATTTTCATTAAAAAAAAAAGTTGAGGTACCGTTAATTTGTGTTTCACATTTTTTTTTTCATCAATTTGTTAATAACTTTTTGCAATTATTATTATTATACAAAACTAATCATTTCATTACCTTTAATATGCATGAATTTTTTCAGATTTTTATACTATCGAGGAGTGTTTGCAATTCCCTCTTCACTTCGTCGAATTGAGGCAAAATGAACACCAAACGGTCGAACCTTCTTAACATATGTCAATATACACTCAAGCATTGCAATATAAAACCCACCGCCTCGCTAACGTCGCCTGAAAATAACCAAAATAACATTAACATCGAACATTAACATTGACGTGACATTATAACGAGCATGTTCCGTAAAAGTGGTGTATCTCTTACGCTACATAACTGTTATAGTGCTACCACACTGTTAACTGTTTTACCAAATAATGTACTATACCAGTTATATGACATGTGAATGACAATGGAACATTACATGTGACTTTTGTGTGATGTTGCAATAATATAACATGTTAATTCGTATGTTACAATAACAATGCTATAAGTATGTTTCATTGCGGTAACGCAACTTTTGTTAAGTAACGGATATGTCACAACGACATTTAACAGTTACATTGCATGAATATAAAAATGGTACAATACATGTAACTTTCATGACATTGCCGCAATAAACTGTGTTCGCTGGGTTATTTCCAAACCATTCGTCTAGAAGTATACTCATAGGCACCCGTAAGCAGCTTCCGTCCCGTTTCGCACTCGTCCCCGGCGAATTGATCGATTGAAAAAAAAAATTCATCAGAATGACTGATCCAATATTTTGTTTCTTTTTCCAGCGGAAAGGATTATGATCCATTTCTGATGGCGGAGCGTCAGATGAACGATCTTCTCTCGGACACGTGCAGCGATCAATCGTTCACCGATTCGCCGTCGAGCAATCGTAGATCCTCGTCACCGATCGCCCCTAATTATCCTCTTTCCCATTCGTCAGCATTCGTCAAGTATCCCGAGCCATTGGTCCGCGTCTCGACGAATCACGACAAGCGAGCATCCCTCATAGCGCCACCGTCGGCCTTCGATGATTCGGTCACCGATTTCTCGTCCGACTCGACCGAGACGAATTCCATGTGTCGCGAGATTCTCGCCGAACTCGAGGAGTCGCGAGCTCGCGACAGCGTCTTCGCGAACGAGAACAGACGACGAAATTCTCGCGAACTCGGCAGACGCGTTATAATCGACAAATCGAAGGCCCTCGGTAACGCCGACACTATCGAGACTCGTAGCAATTCCCAGACCAATGAAAAGGCTCGAAAGATTCTCGACAGAGTCACGCCCAAGATCGTCAGACCTCAGGTCAATCGGTCAAACTCCGTGCGCGCGACATCGGCGCCAAAGATCGTCGAAAGAAAGAACAGTGGCGCGATAACGACGATCGACAAAGTCAATAATTCGCGCTCGAATTCGCAAACGGTGATAAACAATAGAAACAACAATTACGCGAGTCTGAACGGTAGCAACGCCAGTCTGAGCTCGATAGTGTCGAACGAGATCGAGGCGAAACGCGCGAATTCGATATCCGACGAGCTCGCGAGCTCCTACGAGGACGACGCTTCCGGTATTTATCCGTCGTTGAGAACGATACTCAAAAACGATTCACTGTCCGTCTCCAGTCCCGTCCAGTCGAGCAGGCCGAGGAACGGACAAAACAGCGACGAGGAACTCTCGTCACCCGACAGCTACAAGAGGCACGATCACGGCAAGCTCAGCGCCGACTCCGCGTACAGCAGGTTCGATTTATTATCCAACTATTTTTTTTGGAGCAACGAAAATTCGAAGCTCGAAACGCGTAAATTTTAATGATTTTCGACAAAATATGATTTTTCTTTCTCCAATCGAGTCGAATATATTTTTGAAAATTCCATCAGGTCGGAAGATATTTACAAGATTTTCTTTTGTGGCTTGAAAAACAATTGTCAACTCCAGTTGGAAACGAGTTGTGGAACGCATTAATAAATATTTATATTTATTGATAGTATATAAGTAAGCCGCCTCCGCCGTGTACAAGAATCAAGGGACTTGGAATATTTTTCTCGACTCCTGTAATTTCCAAAAATTACCCAGAAATCCCGGAAATTTCCTTAAATTTTGGGTAATGGAGGGGTTCCACAAAATACTCCAAGTCCCTAAAGGGGCCTCGGCTCGAAATATGCTAAATCCCTAATACTTTTTTTATAAAAAATAATATTAAGAGCCTGATTTTCTATTGAAATCGCCATTCTTCCAAGCCAATGCCCTTCAGGGACTGACAATATTTTGGGCCAAGGCCACTTTAACCCTTTAACTGCCAATGTAGCAAATATACTACAGCGGCAAAAAAAGTTTTTTCCCCTTAAACCGTCCTAAATGCTCGTGGAAAATTCTGAGAAAATTTGACAACTAGCAATGCATACGAATGAAAGTTTTTCCACCAGAATATCAATTGAAAAATTATCTGTTTAAGCGAGGAAACGGAAAACCCGAATTTTTCAAAAGTGACACTTTTGACATATTTTCATACAAAAATGTTTCAAGGAGTAGAGAAAAATAGTTTTTCACAATGGGAAAGAGGCTTGGCCGTTAAAGGGTTGAAGACTTAACTTTTTGAGGGGGCAAGTGGAAATGTTCTAATTCCTAAATTTTTGTATACGACGGCGACGGTGAGAGATTTATAACATTATATCTTAGTTGATTTTATTCCACGACCGCGAGCACGCGGGTCCACTAGTATAACAATAACAATTATTATTATTATTATTGTTATTGTATTTATTTTTTGAAATATTTCTTTATGAATATTGATTTATTCGTTCAATAAATGAATGAATAATCAAACGTACTTCTTTTGAAATTCCGTGAATTACAAAAATTTCGAGCTGCGGAAAAAAATCGAAAACTGAGCAATTTTTTATTCAAACGTCTCTTCGTATTTTCTAGTTTAAATCGAAAGAATTCGAACCACGGACGGAGCAGCGCGAACGACACGGGACATCGGAACGACGGTGATTCGCCGCAGCGTCGTCGGGACGGTGACGTCGGAAACTCGTCGAAAATGTCGAAATTTTGTCACGACTGCGGCTACAAATTTATCGTCGAAACTGCCAAATTTTGCGGCGAGTGCGGAATCCGGAGGCTCGCACTTTGAAAACAAAATGAAACGTGCCGAAAGTCATGGCCAACAAATTTGAGAAGAAAGGAAGAAAAAAAAATGCTTGTCACGCGAAGAAACGACGAAACTACAGAGATTAAAAAATAACAAAGTCTCGATTACTTCGGCCATTTTTTGTTATTACTTTTCTGTTACGTATACACACATGTACACATTGTATCTTCCGTTATTTATATACATTCAAATGATTATTTATAACACGGCTTTCCCGCTTTGTCGAGTTCGCTCTGCCCGCGTCGTGTCGACGCGAAATCCGAAAAAAAAAAAAAAAAATCTCTAAGATTCCCGTCTGGTTTCGTGCGAGTTGAAACAAAAAAGTTGTTCTCTGGGCAACAAAAAAAATTGTAACCTTCGCCCGATTCGATGCGCCACGGAATTTCGCGAATTCGGAAGACTCCGAAATTTGGTAATTTTTGTATGAACTTTTTTATACGAAAGCGACGTTAGCGCGCGAGGAGAATAATCGATTACTGTAGCTGCACAATCGCGATATATTGTCGTTAAGCCAGGTGTGTTTTTTCACCCGTTAACCGAGAAGAATATACATTTGTCGAAAAAGCTTTTACAATGCGCCCGATTGGATATGCAATTTTTTTTCTAGACTCCAATAACGGAATGCCCGAAGCATTCGAGAATATGCGTCGGAGATCGTTAAAAAATATGTAATCAAAATTTAATACAAGTTTCAATAATACTCGTTTGCTTGTAATGATTTTTAATAAGAATTTTTTTGCTTCAAAGTCACCGAATGATATTTGAAACGTTTCTTTCTATTCGATTCCTCCGCGATTATCGCGGCTACGAGGCAAATTTTTCTTAATTTTCTCACTCCACTGCGAATTCGATGAGAACCAAAAATTGGATGAATTATTTAATTATCTATTTATTTGTATTTAGCTTTTTTTTTATTGTTAATTAATTAATTGATATGTCGGCGTATAATACAAATATATATATTTCGATAAATCGCGTATTATGTGAAAAAATAAATGAGAAGTGCGTTCAAAGAGGACACCCGCCTCGTTGAATTTCATTCAGTCTCGAACGAAATGACAAATGAAACACGAATATTACTTTTTTTTTTCATCACTGGCGTGACAATCACTCGTTGACGTTTCAGTAATTTTTTCAAACTCATCGTCGAGCAATGTCTCTTCTGTGTAAACTTGCGAATCAGTCGTTTCACTCGTCGAGAGTCGTTATTTCTCCGGTGCGAAATTTTTCGCACTTTCGTTATTCGAGTTATCGGCCTTATCGATACGTTTCCGTCGGCAAATGCTCGACGAAGTTTCCATCGAGACGAGCGGTGGATAATCGTTATTTACACGTCAACGTGAGCGCCGGCGAAAGAGCCCAATGCGAGGTCGACGACGCGGTCAAAGTGAGTGATAAATCGAAAGATTGCGATTCAAGCTTCAACTATGAGTAGAACAATTCTTTTTTTGTATATTTCGACATTTTTTTATTCAAGGTATATTTCTTAATTTTTACACGAATTTTTACACGATGCAATATAATGTTCCCCCTTTTTTCAATTTCGTTTATCATTTTTCAGAAATATCCAGTGATCGACCACTGCTACGATTGCGTGGTGATCGGAGCCGGTGGGGCTGGATTGAGAGCGGCATTCGGATTGGGCAGCAAAGGATATCGGGTTGCAGTAATCACGAAGCTATTTCCCACAAGATCGCACACGGTCGCGGCTCAGGGTGGAATAAACGCTGCGATAAGCAATCACGAGCCGGACGATTGGCTCTATCACATGTACGACACTGTGAAGGGTTCCGACTGGCTCGGCGATCAAGACGCAATTCACTTTTTGACCCGCGAAGCACCCCAAGCCGTATACGAACTTGAAAACTACGGTCAATTATCAAAAACTTACTGAATTTCCCAAAAAACAAAAATCTTATTCAAAAACTCCTTTCTTTTCGTGCCCATTCTATTGCGGTAGTTCAAGCGGTACAGGCGGAGGTAATGCGAGATTCAGAGAGAATTCAAAGAGAATTTCGGGCGACTTCCAATGGGATAAAAATCATTTCTGCCGCTTGGACTGCCTTAATGATTTATTTATTTGAAGAATTTGAAAAAAAAAAACCTTTGGTTTTATCAAATTATTAAAAGAAACTAGTCAAAATCGCTAAAAAAAAATCTTCAATTAAGATTTTTTTTGTATACCAATTTATAATGAATTATATTTAATCAGGCTGTCCGTTCAGTCGCACCGAGGACGGAAAGATATACCAACGAGCTTTCGGCGGACAGTCGTTGAAATTCGGCAAGGGTGGCCAAGCGCATCGAACTTGCGCCGTATCCGACAGAACCGGGCACGCGTTGCTTCACACGCTCTACGGTCAGAGTCTGCGGCACGATGTTCATTACTTCGTCGAGTACTTCGCGCTCGATCTTCTGATGCACGGACGAAGGTGCAAGGGCGTTATCGCTCTGGAACTCGAGACTGGACAGTTGCACCGATTTCGCGCTCATCACACAGTTAGTTGAATTAATTGAATTAAATTAAATTAAATCAACGAACAAACTTCGGTTACTTTAAATTCACGATAAAAGTACTTTAAAATCAACTACAGTTTTTCATATACTGTAACATCGAATTTATTTTAATTCTTTTTTTGCAGTGTATCCTTGGAATATAGGAATAGAAATATATCCTAGAAACATAACGTTACAGTTTTTATTATCGATTGAGGGCAGAAATGATCGGAAGGAAAATGTTTCGCACAACCTTGAAGTTCATCTGTAAGGTAAATCGGCAATGATTTCATTGATGTTCAGGTAATAGCGACCGGTGGCGCGGGACGATGTTTCTTTTCTTGCACTGGGGCTCATACATGCACCGGGGACGGCAACGCATTGGCATCTAGAGCCGGCTTACCTTTGCAGGACATGGAATTCGTTCAGTTCCATCCGACAGGTAAAAAAACCGGATAAAAATCGCAATAACAATGAATATTAAATTATTGCACTAATGTCATTAGTGATAATTTATTATTATTAAATTATTCAGGAATATACGGGAGTGGAATTTTGATAACCGAAGGCAGCAGAGGCGAGGGTGGAAAACTCGTGAATTCAGCGGGTGATTTTTTCATGGACAAATACGCGCCCAACGCGAAAGATCTGGCTTCGAGAGACGTCGTATCTCGCGCGATAACCGTCGAGATACTCGAAGGAAGGTTCGTTCGATCGACCTTTTTTTTGTATTTAAATCCCAGAAAGTAATTTTTCTTAAATATCCCATTTAATTTCTCGAAAATGTAGAGGTGTAGGCGAGAAGAAAGATCACATGTATCTTCAGTTGCACCATCTTCCCGTCGAAACAATTCGCACAAAGTTACCGGGAATATCGCACCTGGCCTGGGTCTTTGGTGGTGTTAATTGCGAGAAAGAGCCGATTCCTATAATTCCCACGGTTCATTACAATATGGGTGGTGTACCGACTAATTGGCGAGGACAGGTATGATAATATATTTTTTTATTTCCAATAATAATAATAATTTTATTGTATTATATTGCGTGTTTTACCGAGCGCTCGGTCTAAAAAGACCATCGTGCTCGAGCCATCGGGGCAGCTCATACAATGATCAAGGTTGGAGCATGATTCCGCCTCTTCCGCAAATCGCATAACCCCCCCCCCAATGACCGTTTCCTCCAAGTGCAAATCTGCAAAGGCAGGGGCTCCGAAGACGCTTGATTAACCAAACGTCCTCCAGTCTCTCGCACTCCCCTATCAGGAGGAAGGAGGTCTCCTCTGCCACGCCGCAATTTGGGCACAGCGAGTCGGCCTCCCACATGATCCGCCTGCGATGCTTGCCGGTAGACCAGTGTCCTGTAATCAGGCCCACTGTGTCTCTCAGCCGTTGTCTGCTAAGAGCTATCGGCTCCGAGCCCAGTCTTTCCGAAGGGCCCCCAAAGAAAGCTCTTGCGCGTGCGGCCCCCTGCGATAAATGCCAAAGGTTTATGAACTGTTCATCAGCCCATTTCCTGATCAGCGTCTTCACCAGACACGGGGACACCGGAAAAGATGTGGGGATGGCTGCGGTCAACCTTCCGGTACCCTGTTTGCCAAATCATCTGCCTCGATGTTGCCCTGGATGACGCTGTGCGTGGGCACCCAGATTATATTAACTATATTGTCGCGGGCTACGCGCGCGAGAGTTGTGATGCAACTCCGTGTCAACACGGACCAAATCTCAGTTGAATGTAGGGTGTTACGTCCGGAACGAGCTCTCGCGAGTTCGTTCAGTCACTTTCCTCCTTGCCGCTGCGTTCATCGCCCTACCTTTAGAGATGATGTTCGGGGGCGCCACGTTGATAGCGCCCCCATAGCTAGGGTGGGAGTTGTCCGAAGAGCTCCCGTAATCCTTCTAGCAGTGCGAGCCTGTAGATCTTCTTGAAAGCCTTTTTCTTGAAATCCCGCTGCAGTGCGGCTCACCAAACAATCGAGTCATATAGTTAATGATTTTTAATTGGTTAATTTATTAATTAATCAATTAAGTATCGATAATAAAAAATGTATAAAGACATTGCTAATTAATTGATCGATTATATTTGTGAATACTTCGTTGTAATAAAAATGCATAATATAGGTAATAACGCGCGAGGACGAAGAGGACACACCGGTGGACGGCCTGTGGGCAGCCGGCGAGGCGGCGTGTGCCTCTGTCCACGGCGCAAACAGACTCGGCGCCAATAGTCTCTTGGAGATAATTGTCTTCGGGCGCGCGGTCGCCGACAATATTGAAAGCCTCACGGACCCCGGCGAGCCCCACGAAGATTTATCACCGGTAATATTTATCGTCCAACGAGAGCCGTAAATTCATTCTCCGATTGTCTTTAAAAAAAATGTTCCTCCGTTTTTTTAATCCGCAATCTGACTTTTACGATGCTTCAGGAAATCGGACGGCAAACAATTTGCCGATTCGACGCGACGCGTTACGCGAGCGGATGCATAAGCGTGGCCGAACTGCGCGAAGAGATGCAACGCACGATGCAGAACTATTGCGGAGTTTTTCGCACTTGCTCGATACTACAGCGCGGCTGCAAGGAGATTACGCGACTCTATACCTGCAAATTGCCAAACATTTGTGTCGGTTTTTTTCCTCATTTTAATATATATATCATATTTAGACATTTTTGTTTATTCATTATAATGAATAACATGAATATAAAGATTGTTTCGAAAATACGAAATTAATCTCAACTAATGTAGGTGCAAGATCAATCTCTAATTTGGAATACCGAACTCGTCGAGGCTCTGGAACTCCAGAATCTAATGTTGTCGAGCATCCATACCGTTTACGCGGCCGAGAATCGAAAAGAATCCAGGGGCGCTCACGCCAGAGATGATTTTCCAGTAATTTATTCTCATTATAAGAACTTTCATTCTCCGACGAGTTACATTTGTTTTCCAATGTATTTATCGTTCTTCCGCGGAATGGGAAACTATCAAGTCCAATCATTATTGTTGTCAATGTTACAAACAATTCGTGGAATTTCCGGACAGGATCGCATCGATGAGTACGATTACAAGCTTCCGCTAGAAGATCAGACGAAAGTTTCGTTGAACGATCACTGGCGCAAGCACACGCTCACTTGGGCCCTCGAGGACGGTTCCGTGAGTCAAATGAAATTTATTTATTATCAAATAATAATAATAATTTCCAACTTTATAAGAATTAATTAATAATACTAATATATTAATATTATTGTTGTTGTTGTCCACTTCGTGAATTTTTTTCTTTATTCACGAAAAATAAAAAAATTCCTATCATTCGAATCAATAGATTGAAAAGCGCGTCGAACGGCAATGAAATTTTTATCATCGTATCGTACAGATTTGCATCTCGTATCGTCCGGTCATCGACACAACGCTCGACGAGTCCGAAGCGCGGCACGTGCCACCGGCGATTCGAGCTTACTGAGACAGCACGGTCTCGGGCCTCGTCGCAGGCCGTGGCGGAAAAAGAAACAAAAAATTGTTCAACGGCCTACACATGAATTACGAACGCGACTCGGGAATGACCAGACGATTCGCAAGGCGTCTGGGCCACGGCCTCGTACTGTCTCGGTCAATTGTACTAATCGAATAAACAAGAATACTCGTCGCCTCGTAATTTCAACTCGATCGCATCGCCGATACACTTTGTACCGTCCCGGTCAACGAGCGAGAATAGAACCGTTCGCTCGGAGCAGATTTTTTTTTGTCGAAAAATCCGAGCGAGCCTTTTGTTTTATCCATGATTTTTATTTTTCCCAGGGTGCTATTTTCTCGAATGATATATTCTATATGGAATTGTGATAACGATATTATTATTTGTCGGGAGAATATTTTTTATTCGAAATTCCTTAAAGTCGAGATTGCGAGGGGGGGGGGGGGGGGGTTAAATGATGAATAGGAATTTCCGAAGCTTAAGTGAATTCGTAGAGATTACAACCGAAGTCCGCGAATGATAAAGAATTGTTGCGTCTCGAGAGCTTCGCCAGTGCACGCCGCGCGATAAGACAATCGTTCGATTTATCCTGTTGTGCCATATATTTGTGTTTGCGTCGTTCCCCACAGCGATAATGCGCTGCGGGCACGCCCTCGCGCATTTCCAACGACTCGTTTCGGTATATTTTCGATGTTACGTAAACGTTATCGCATTACAGTTATACTATGTAATTGCTCCCCCTCCCGGCGAACGCGGCGTTCGCGCTGCCTTCGTTTTTTCATATCGTCGACGAGAATCTGAATGCGCGAAGGAACGAGTTTATAAGCGTCGAGAATCTCATCAGCTGGAATCGAGCCTACTCGCCGTTGGCCAATCGGAGGTCTCGAAAAATCTCGGCGTCGAGCCCCCGCGCGCCATTCGTCGGATTTCACCTTTTTCTTTTATTTATCGCTATCATTATTCTTCGGAACGATGTTTGCGCGAGGGAGAGAAATCGCCCCGTTGGCGCATTCCGCGAAACTTTCTCGATACGCTTCGGCAAATCGATTTTTCATGCTACCGAAATGTCGCCAAGATCGAGGGAAACGATGATAAATAACGGACGACGAGAGTTCGGCACGATGTATTCACGCCTGTGCACGCCAATATGATCGACGATGTTCCCGTCGACGGAAGCAGTAGACTGCACGCATTCTAATTTCCGTTGGGCGTCGACAACGATACTTCGGATGACGATTCAATTATCTATTCTTCGCTTCGCCGTGTGCCAGACGATAATATATCGCACTACATGATTAACCGTGTATGCATACGTAAAAAAAAATCTATCCATTATTCACGAGCCTACTCGAGTTTTCGTCGCGACAATGCGAAAAAAAAAATGTTTTCTAGATAGCGGTTGTAAATTTTCTTTTCACCTGTTTTCTTCGCACTCGAAAAATATGTTTGGTTTCACCGAGCGCGTGGGCGGTCCGAGCCGGCGGCCGTTTGAGCGTCACTGGCGTGGTTTTTATCTCGCGCTGAAACATTCGGCCAACCCATCCGAAATCGAACGATCGGGGCCCTCGTCGTTTCGAAAGCGTCGGCCGTCGTGACCGTGGTCAGTTTCACCGTCGTGACTCGAAAGACCGACGGACGACGATCGAGCCGAGCGACGGGGCGAAAATCTCGCGAGTTCGCGATGTATCGCGGCGAGCCCCGGCGAAACTAAACCGCGGGAGGGACGCGGCATCTTCTAGCGGTATCGCGCGTAGGTAGGCCCCCTCGGTGTGTTGGCAGCATTGAGACAACTCGCCAGTCCACACTCGGTACTCAACCGGGATCGTTCACGTTGCCGTGCGAGAAGTGCGCGAAGTGGCGAGGGGGATACACGCTCCGTGACCGAGAATTGGGGTTAAAAACGCGTTGCAAAAGAAGTCGCGCGTTCAACGTTCGATTCGGAGAATAACGCGACACGACGGGACAAAAGTGGCTTCGAAATGAGTGGGATCCTCAAACTCTCGTGTCTCCTTGCGCGAAAGCCCAGCGTTCCTCTGGTACGCGATACATCTATTCGCGGCACTCTTTCAACGTTACATAATTTTTTATTCCACTCTCGCGAGCTCGGATTCATCCGCTCGAATGTCGCGATTTTTTTCTTACCCTCGTCGGAAAGAGATTCTCGTCGAGAATCGAGTTTCGTGAATTCGAAGAATTTTCATTTTTTTTTTTTTTTTTCTTCGTCTCTCACGCGGAGCGGGGGGTGCGGACCCTCGGAAATCAACCCCGTCTCGGTGCGCGAAAGTTTACCCTCGTCTCCCGTGTCGCGTTCGATATTCGAAGAGCGCGCAGCTTGCGATGACGCTAATTGCTTTGTTAACTCTCGGCAAGATGTGTGCGCATTGTCGCGAGCAGACGACACGGCTCTCTCGCCCCTCGCGGCGACGACGCCTATCACTTATTTTTCGCGAGTTATCAGCGTCGCGTTTGACAATCGTCGATGGACGGAAAAGTTTTTTTTTTCTCCGTTTCGTTAACTTTTCTCGGTGAGAAAGAGGCGAAAAGAGGGAACTCGCGTTCGCAGCGATGAGCGAAGGCTCATTTGGCACGAAGCGCACGCTTCATACCTATCTCGCACACGCGACGGTAGTCGCGGCTGACATCTGCTCGGGCCAAGTGCGCTCGGGGAGGCTCGGATCGCGCGCGCACCTCGTCAAAATCACATGCGCGTTATCTAATTGCCTCGAGACGATGCGAGAAAGGTTTTTTCATCGTGCCAAAACGCGGGGGCCCGATTACGCAAAATATCACTTTCAATCGCAATTTCGCTCCTTACTCTTTTCTTCGAAACGAAACTTGTCGTTCTTTCGTAGCCCGCGATGAAAGTCACGTGGTTTGGTTATGCACGCCGGATTCCCGTGGAAAATTACGATCGGAGCAAGCGAAGCGCTTTTCCATTCGCGACGCGAGAAAATCGTAATTGTGAATGAAAAAGAAGAAAAAATCGAGTATCGAGGCGATTTTTTTTCGTCGCGTATCGTTGAAAGAACATTTGTGGAAAACGCTCGACCTCGACAATTGAGATGCACGAATAAATTTCGATGATGACGCTTTGTTGAATCTTTGCGAGTAAATGTAAACGAGCTTCATTGAGTTTTTGAACGTCGACGAATACACAGCGACGATGAGTTATGTCCGTTACGAGCTACCACACGAGTAGATTATTGCGTAACTGTTTTTTTTCTGATAAGAACGGATCGTCGCGACGTGTCTGCGTAACGACTCTTATCGACTCGAGACTAATAATCCGTCAATCGGCATTCCTTCCACCAGCATTTCTCGGCACTTGTGCGACGTAACTCATTAAACTAGGCAATTTAAAAAAAAATCCAATTAAAATATTTCTTCACCGATTCGACATAAAAACCATTTACTTTTCGGTTTACTTGGAAAAAAAAGGAACACATTTTTTAAGTGAATTCAACTTTTTTTTCGGTGACTGTCAAAAACATTTTTTTTTATTCCGTCGTGGCATTGTAGGATCGTTAAGCAAAAAAAGTGTAATGTCAACTTTTTTTTTTTTAACGCAAGCTTGAAAGAGTGGATTTTACGCAGGGCTCCGAGATTTTTTGCCTTGATCCGAGGTCTCGTGAAACACAAAAATATTCTTCTGTTCGCAGAACAAATTGGGTTTGCCGGCGATTTCGAGTCGAAAGTTCCACCATACGCCGAATGGAAGTTCTGCCAAGGTATCGGAGGCAATATCGAAGCAGTATCCGGTCGTCGATCACAAGTACGATGCGGTCGTCGTGGGAGCCGGAGGCGCCGGTCTCAGAGCGGCGTACGGCCTTGTTGCGGAGGGTTTCAAGACTGCGGTTATCACGAAATTGTTTCCCACGAGGTCGCACACGGTAGCGGCTCAGGGGGGCATAAACGCCGCGTTGGGAAACATGGAGGACGACAATTGGCAGTGGCACATGTACGACACGGTGAAGGGTTCCGACTGGCTCGGCGATCAGGACGCGATACATTACATGACCCGCGAAGCCCCCAAGGCTGTGATTGAATTGGAAAACTGCGGTATGCCGTTCAGCCGCACGGCCGACGGTGAGTCAAACGCGCCCGTCGAATTATTCATCGTCGCGACTCTCGGCAGAACGATAATTATTCAGCGTTCTTGCGAACGAGCCGGAGTGAAAAAAACTGTGCCAATTACATTGGCATGTCGCTTCCTCTTACTCCTTTATCACGGTTTACCAAGCTCTGTTTGTAAAAAAGTACATTCAACATTTTTGGCTTCCTCGAGAAGCTCTGTTTTGTGAAAAGTTACTTTAATTGTTATTTTTTTTCCTACATATCTATTAATTTACTTTCACTTCTTTATCGAATATCCTTATTTAATAGTTCAATAGTTGTTTCATTTACTTCTTTCTACTGATAGCATTTTTTTTTCAGACATTTTTTCTTTATTCAAAATGATGCCAAAACTGAAGGCTCGCATAGATTTTGATCAAAATCAAATAGTCGAACTTTGTGTCAAATTTCAGCCCGATATCTCGAAAAATATAACAGCTAGAGCCCCACCAGACATTTTTTGATAAGTTCAAAATAGCATGAAAACCGAAAAAAAACTGAACCCCACCGAGGGGGGGGGGGGGGGGGGGGGGGGGGCGTAAGGGGCGCGCACACACACACATGCACATACATCCAGACGTTATTTCTAAATGTGATTTTTCAACATTTAGCATTCTAAACACGTTTACATGAAAATTTCTATTTTTTTTTTTTTTTTTTTACCATAACAAAGCTCGTTGAGGAAGCAAAAAAAACCGCAAAAGTATTTTTGTGTTCACGCATTTTTTTTTATCGACAAGAGACTTCGCGGTAATTCGCAATTGGGCGAAACATTTCTGGATTCAAGGACGATTTTTTATAGAATTCAATCGGATAGTTCCGTGTCCACGGATGCACGGTCGCTCTCCATCGTTTTCACGGATGCTTCGGTATCGGAATCGCTCTCGCTGTCGCTCGTTTCGTCCTTTTCCTCGTCCCGTTTAGTTTTCTGTGCCCATGAAACGTAACGACAAATTGGATTTTCGTTGATATGGCCAAAACCACAATATTATGAATACAAAAAAAAACATTAGTCAAGTTTAAATCCGAAGCAAATCCGCATTTTTTTGTTTGCAACAAATAAATCATAATAATCGGGGAATTCTCGGGTAATCGTGTTTTTTATGGAAATAGCGATGTAGACGGCCCACAAAGAGCATCGATAAATATGATCATCACGATCCATTCGTGACCGCTGATCCGATCGATATTCAATTTTTTAAATTATTTTCACAACATTCGAAACTTTCGCAAAATAATCTTTCGATAAACTGAAATTTGTCTCTAATATTAATTTTGTACAATATCGATAGGCACGTTTTCGAGCCTTACAAATATTTTCGAATGTACAAAAAAAAATCAAAGTCCAATTAAAAGCCCATTCCATGAAAGCTTAGATGAATAAAGTACTGCATAAATTCTAAATAATTGAATCCCAAGTTGCCATTGTTACGATTCTTATGATTTTTTTAACACAGCTTGATAAATTCGAACCTCCCCAACATAGCTTAATGATTCGTTTTTTTTTAACGATCTCGACCTTGGTATTTTTTTAAACAACCGAAGTATTTGTCATTCGCGAGGCGTTGCTTGGGAAAAACAACATCACAGTTTCGATTACCGACTGCGGCATTTCATTTAGCCTTCATCTTTAATATATTTTTTAGAATTAATCTCGTCTACCTTTTGATTTTTTGCCTTTGAAGTAACATCGGATTTCATGCGTTTGACTCGCGTTTTCGACGCGCTTCTTCTCTCGTTGTCGATCTCCCGCTGCTTCATCAGTTTGATTCTATTCGCCGCGTCAATGTAGGGTTTTTTCTGTTCCGGGGTCATGTCGCTCCATTCCTCACCGGCGAGACGAAAGACGTTGGCTTTTCTCAGAGCCGGATAGCCGCGCAGATTCTACGACAAAGAAAAACTCTTTTAGTTTTCCTCATTTCTGTGTCTCGAGAATTTCGCGATTAACCGAGGCAATCAAAGGTCATCACCTCGCGAAAGTCTTGTATGAAATTCAACCACGCGTTCGTGCTTTTCCACGATTTTTTCGAACTCGCGTTGGAAGGTTGTCGCGATCGCGAACGCGAACGCGAGCGCGAGGATTCCCGACGATTTTTATCCCCCTTCCGCGAATTTTTCGGACCACTCGCGGTTTCGGTTTTCTGCGTTCTCCGACGATTGCGGGACTTCGAGCTCGCCTCTTCTTCTTGATTTTCCTCGTCGCCAACGTCGTTCTTGCGACCCTGACTTTCCTCGTTGAGACTCATGATCTTCCGAATTTTCACGCTAATGAATTTTATTCAATTTTCTTCTAATACGCGCGCGGCATTTTGTATTTCGCCAAATGGTGCGACGCGACGGTGGATAAATTTTTTTTCAAAAGCTCCAATCGAAAAGCCCGATTTTTTTCCGGCGAAACGTCTAAAAGAAAAAAAAAAAACAACGTCCGCGCGAGAACCGTTGTCATGTAACGAGAACTTCACTTTGTTACGAGAACGATGCGGTGCATTTTTTCTTGTGGATCTTGTAATGCTTGGCCCGTTTTTTGTAATTATTTCTTCACGTTTTTGCTCTATAAAAAACCTTGAATCAACAACGATCGCGATCATTATTTCGATGGATTTCGAGTTGTTCAATTACTTACATATTTATCCTAACAAAATTTAACAAACGCACAATTTCGCTGAGTATTTCGTCAAATTGCGAGATGTTGTTTTTTTATTTCAAAAAAATCAAATACTCTGCTATCGCAAAAAATTATTATAATTGGCTTACTTAAACTTATATTCGTGAAGATTCGAGCTGAGCAACGATAGACGAGACGTAACGATTGAATTAATATTTTCGCAGGTAAAATTTATCAACGTGCCTTTGGTGGTCAGTCGCTGAAATTCGGCAAGGGTGGTCAGGCTCACAGGTGTTGCTGCGTCGCGGACAGAACGGGTCATTCGCTTCTTCACACGCTCTACGGTCAATCGTTGAGCTACGATTGCAATTACTTCGTGGAATATTTCGCTCTCGACTTGCTGATGGAGGACGGCGAGTGCCGGGGAGTTATCGCTCTGTGCCTCGAGGACGGGACGATTCATCGCTTCCACGCGAAGAACACCGTACTCGCTACCGGTGGCTACGGTCGCGCCTACTTCTCGTGCACGTCCGCGCACACTTGCACCGGCGACGGTACCGCAATGGTGTCCAGAGCCAATCTACCCAATCAAGATCTCGAATTTGTTCAGTTTCATCCGACCGGTGAGTGGCGATTAATATTTCCTCTGCGAACGCAGCATTTATCATAATAAATCTAATTTCCACTCTCTCGACTTCAATAGACGAAACAAAAGTAGTTTCTTGCGAAAAGAACGAAAATCGTACCAAACTATTGCGAGATACAATTCGATCAAAAGTTTTGGAATCAAACAAAGATACTTTTTAATAAAAAATTATAATGAATATAATCATTACCACTATTGATAATTAATATTATAAATAATTAATTAATTAATTAATTATTATAATTAACATTATCAATTGTAATTATTGTTATATTCATTATACTTTTTTATAATTTTACTTTGTTTATTTATGATTTTTTCAGTTAGTCGCTGATGTAAATACCTATTAATAGGGCAGTTCTGTTTCCTTGCGGTTGATTGATATTTGTGGATTTTTCAGGTATTTACGGAGCGGGTTGTCTGATCACTGAGGGTAGCCGTGGCGAGGGTGGATATCTGATTAACAGCGAGGGCGAGCGTTTCATGGAGCGTTATGCACCGGTCGCCAAAGATCTCGCGTCCCGTGACGTGGTTTCGCGATCGATGACAATCGAGATTCGCGAGGGTCGAGGAGTCGGTCCGGAGAAGGATCATATTTACTTGCAGCTTCATCATCTTCCGCCAGAGCAATTGGCCGCCAGGCTTCCCGGCATCTCCGAGACCGCCATGATATTCGCCGGCGTCGACGTTACTCGCGAACCTATTCCCGTACTTCCGACGGTGCATTACAACATGGGTAAGCAATTAATTGTATTCAAAGTGAAATGCCGCAGTCGGTATTAAAAACTGTAGTGCTGTTTTTCCCCAGGTGCGCAAACTTAGCCTCGGAAAGGAATAGAATGCCACTGCAAAATTAATAGGTGCAGTGGCATTCTTTCTTCGTTCAACGGTAAAGTTGACGTACCCTAGAAAAAACAGCATTACAGTTTTGATTATTGACTGAGCAAGTGTAGAGACTCAAGGAGGGCGGTTCGCCTCGCGTTAAAGTGATGCGAAGCTTGTAAGAGCGCGGGAAAGATAGCGCGGCCGGTGTTCTTCGCGGAGCGAGAGACACGCTGCGAAATATGTTTCACAGCACGTTAAAGATCCTTACTAATAGAACATTTCAAAAAACTTAGAATTCTCTATTCTTACTTGCATTTTCAAATATTGCATTGTTTTTTTTGTCATTTTTTGAAGCATTTTGTGTAAGCAATTTAATAGGAATTGATTACTTATTTTAGTTTCCATTTTTATTCATATTATGTTCGTTTTTTCCAGGCGGCGTACCGACGAATTACAAGGGACAGGTTTTGACGGTAAAGAACGGTGAAGATACCGTGGTACATGGTCTGTACGCCTGTGGCGAAGCCGGTTGCGCTTCGGTTCACGGTGCCAATCGTTTGGGCGCTAATTCGCTTCTCGATCTCGTCGTATTCGGACGCGCTTGCGCGAAGACCATCGCAGCGGAGAACAAACCCGGCGAAACTGTCGGGCCTCTGAGATCTGTGAGTATAGTTCGCTCCAATCGACGATTTTGTTCGCCGAACCGTCGGCCAAGTGTTGATGTTATTTGTTTTCGTTTCTTTTTTCGATTTCAGAACGCCGGTGACGAGTCCGTCGCTAACTTGGACGCTGTGAGAAACGCAAACGGAACAATCTCCACCGCCGAGCTGAGACTCAACATGCAGAAGACTATGCAGACGCACGCTGCTGTCTTCAGAGAGGCTCAATCTCTGCAGGAAGGTAATGAAAGACAACGATTCGAAAAATCTGGATTTTACGCTTCTTCGAAATTTTATTTTTATTTGACAAAGCTTTGCCTGCGGAAAAGAAAATTGATATTCCTATATCGAAATTATCGAAAGATAAAGGATTATCTTATATAAGTAAGATTGTCTTAAATCCGTCGGTATAGTGAAAATTCTTTTTGATTCTCACTTTTTATTTGTTATTTTCAAGGTTGTCGCAAGATGTCCGACATCTACAAGAAGCTCGACGAGATCAAAGTCTCGGATAGATCGCTCGTATGGAACTCCGATCTCGTCGAGACACTCGAACTTCAGAATCTCATGATCAACGCGATGCAGACGATCTACAGCGCTGAGAATCGCAAGGAGAGTCGCGGCGCTCACGCGCGAGAGGATTACAGGGACAGGCTCGACGAGTTCGATTACAGCAAGCCCCTCGAGGGTCAGCAGCCAAAGCCGATTGAGCAGCACTGGAGAAAGCATACGCTATCGACGATCGATCTGAAAACTGGACAAGTAAGTCTTTCGCGTTATCAGCGTTCTCGAACTACCTCGAATGTTTGCTTATAGTTATGAAATGGAAACGTTTCATACTATTTTAACGATGTTTTTTATTCTCCTTTTTTCTAATTACGCCGCTTGTACTTGCAGGTGAAAATCGACTACAGACCGGTTATAGATCATACGCTGAACAAGGAGGAATGCGCCACGGTACCACCGGCGATTCGTTCCTATTAGATCTTCAGGCCTAGTTACCTCGTAACTTTAGTAACGCGCTCGATCAATTCGACGAAGAAATTCGCGTCAATCACCGTTTTATCCAAAGCAGTTGCGATATTCTTAAAGGATGTCGCCCACCGAAAAAGAACGTCTATCCCGAGCAGCAACTTAATTTATTTCCCCAGAAGAGGTGAAGAGAGAAGAGGAAGAAGAAGAAGAAGAAGAAGAAGTAGAAGGGTAGAGAGCCTCGCCGCGCACCAAAGTCCATTCTCGTCAATTCGCTTCTATCTCAGTCGTCCCAGACGTCCGAGACAACGAATCATTCATTTTTTTTTTCTTTTTTTTTTGTCCCTTCCCGCAACGCTGGTGCTGAGATTACTACGAGTTGTGTGTGTTCGACCGCAAGAGACGCAATAAGTATTCTCTATTGCGACGGCAATAATTAATAAAGCGACAGTTATTTTACGATTATTTTAATCGAGCAAACGAGACAGCGCGAAACGGAAATCTGTCGACTTTAATCATAGATTTGTTTGCTTTTTTTTTTTTTTTCGTCGTCAGAGAGAGAAGCCCTCAGTCATTACGCAACGAATCGATATCGCGTTTCATCGTTAATCCAAGCACGATATCGCTTCCGCTGATGAGTATTGTTTTTTTTTTCTTTCGCGATTTAGTCCTTTACACCAAGCGTACCGAGCAGTTTCAATAACAAATACGTAGAGCTGAAAAAATCGTGTCTATACTCTCTTCAACATCCAGGATGTGAAACGAGTCGATGAAGAAGGCGGCTCGATACTTAATGATAATTTTGAAAAAAAATCGAACTTTTATCTATGAACGACACAAAGTGTTGGAAGATGACACTCAGTACGGATCGCCTCGCGAAACAGTATTTGCATAGTGACAATTTTTTTTCTCGATGGAATCAATTACTTTTTGTCTTCGAATTTATCTATCGGAGCGAATGGCTATCGCCGCTTTGGACTCGGTTGCCGATATTGTTTTTTTTTTGTTTGTTTCCTGAACTGCGGATCCGCTTCAAGAGGTCTCCCCCCGGAGGATCTCGATCGAGATCGAAAGGTAAAAAAGAATAAAAAATCATTAAGGTCGTTCCGAAGCCGCAGCTCAGGAAACAAATTTCGATCAATCGGCCACTGCATCAAACAAGCAAATTGTTTTTTTTTTTACCACGATGCGCAAGTTTTCTCTCACCGCGCGAATCCTAGCTCGAGAAGCAATGACGGAATAGCCACGAAATTATCGGCACAAGCTCAAAGCCTCGATCGGCGAACGATCGATGCGAATTAAAGAGAAGAAATGTTTGATAAAAAAGGAAAAAAAAAGTTCATCCACGACGTAGGTAGACGACGTGTGTGTATCTATGTGTAACAAAGTGGATAAAGACGCCCGAGTGCGCACGAAGACTGTGTACATATGAATGAGTTTTGTCATCAATAAACAAAAAAAAAGGTTGATACAGCTTTGATTGCGTTGGTCACGTTCGATGCGCCTGACTCGAGCGATCCGCGCGCGATGAAGGTGAAAAAATCGAGAAGATCGACGAGTATCGAGGGGGAAAAAACAGACGGAAGCGCTCCGCGTTTGTCGACAAATATCATTTATTAAGCCCACAATTGTTTTTTTTTTCCTTTTTTCGTTCATGGTCATAAATAATAATTTTACACATTTTTTTGTTTTTTTGTTTTTAAATAAAAAGTTTTCACGTCGGAAGTTACGATTTTCCAAAGTATATCTCTCGTAACACATTACATACGAACTCTCCTCGCTCCCTTTTTTTTTTCGTTTTTTAACAATTTTTTAAATCGATTTTTTCGTTTCATACATAATACTTCAGAAAAACTTTACAAATTATCAATTCGTTTTTAACTTAAATGGGGATGAAATATGATGAATAATGATGTATCGTGAATTTTTGCGTTTACTTTTAACGTTCTTTTTTCTTTCATCGTTCTAACTTTTACCCTGTCATACTTGGAACAACTCCATGCGCGAGAGATGGGTTTCTTCGTTTTCGTTTTCTCGTCTCCTAGTAACACCTTCGTTCTCTTCGCACCCAGAGATTTTTTTGTACACACGAAAAAGTTTGTAGTTAGAAAAAAAAAGAACAGAAAGATGGATTAAACCTCGAAACAAGAGAAACACGATGCTCGTTCGCAATTGAATAAATTTCGTTCGAGCCACTGACAAATTACGAAGAGCTTAAAACGCTACAGTGAGGATTACGGTACAATTTGTCCTAAAGAATTTCCTTTTAATCGATTATCTGCGATTGATTTCGTATAATCACGTTCAACCAGCTCCGGTCGAACGCGGTGACAATTTTATCGTTGATTTTTCCAACAATCATCGAGCTAATGATGCACGTTTTTCTTTTTCTATCCTACCGTAGTTTTCGACTATTTTTATTCTAATATTCACAAATGAACGATGCCGCGTCATCGAGGTTTACAGATCTCGATTTTCGCGTCACAGTCTCGCCACGTATGCGCACACCAGACTTTGCTTTGATCATTTCAACTATTTGTTTTCGAGCTTCTCGTTTGGCCGTACGAATTTGTCATATTCCTCTTGGAGGCAAATTCGCGAATTGAATCGCGAACTTTCGTTCTTGCGAAACTATCGACGGCGCCGAGGCCACGAGTACGATCGTATTCGAACAAACGTACGCGCGTTGCTCGCGCCGCGAAGGCGCCTTCGGTACTCGACGTCTGATCGAGTCTCGGCCGATTCGCGATTGATCCAATGGTAATTATTATCATTACAATAATTGATAGCGACTCGCCGAAGAGTGTTTTCGTTTTTCCGGCGAGCAGCTATTCGACAATTGATTTATATCTCTCTTCGGGCAGCGCGAACACGCGCCCTTCGGTGAATTATTCGTCGGTAACGAGACGGCAACCTTGACTCATTATTTTTGATTTTTTTTTCTCGTCATCGCCGAAAACTCCTTCGGCTCGTTGCTCTCGAAAGCTCGAAATCTTCTCTCGTGGCGCGTGCGCGCGTTGGTTCGCCCGTGCGTTTCCATTTCCCACGTAACAATTCGTGATCATCGAAACCCTCCCAAGCTTCTTCGTTCTCGTGGTTCCCACATTCATTCGTTTCTTGCATTTGCACGATGGTGTACGGGTGAGTGAACGCTAATGGATGGTGATGGTTGTTTTGTTTCGTTTTTTTTTTAAGTCTTGTGCATGGTTGAGGCTGCGCTCTGGATCCCTTCGGGGACTACCGTTCACGACGTGGCTCTCAGCTTCTCGAGGGCCGGCACCAGACTCTCCTCGAGGGACGGTCCGCAACTCAGACCGCATTCGCCGATCCATCGCGCCTTTCCACTCGCATGGGACTGCAACACAAGAGTCGAGGAAAAAAACGTTAATTCGTTGATCGAACAATAACCTTTGGAGTCTTAACTGTAGAATCTTTTTATTATCATGGAACTGAAAAATGATATTTTTCGAAGATATTGCGTTTTCGCTTTTTTGTTCGATTCGCTATAAAACAATAATAATAGACGATTGAATGTTATACGAAAATTCAGTAAAAATCTTGTTGAAAGATTTGTTTTTTCTATCAACTCAAAACATTCGACTTTATTATACGAGCTGGATTAATTATATTCCGAGAAAATATGAGTTTCCGCATTCGTTTCTTTTGTTCCCATCGAACGAAAGTCGAAATATATTAATGTTACGAAGAGTGCGTAATAGCGAGAAAAAAAATGGTGTAATGCGGACAACGCTATAAAGTTAGCAGTGAATTAGCTTCCCCCGCGTTGCTATCGATGGGGTAACGAGAACGGAATGAGTGCAGTGGGTCGCATGCAACGAGCGAGAGGCTCGGGCTCGTTGCAATTGCATTGTTGCCGCCGCGAGAGACCTTATCGACTTTTACACGGCGCGATGGTTCGTTCCGCGAGCGAAACGAAACGGCCTTATCGTCGAACGTGACTTCGTTCCAACTCGCGATTCCTCGCGCGGCCTCCGCGGTATCATCGTCGCGATTTTCTTTATTTGCTTTTGGAGCGCGTGCAAGATTTTTTTTTTTCTAATTTACCGTTTTTCACGGTAAACGGTACTACTCTCCATAAAAATTTAATCGCTTTTCCATGAAACACGCTAACAAAATATGCAAATTCAACGTTTTCGTTCGAAAATAATTATTTTTTTCTTATATTGCTTCTCATGTAAAAAAGTCGAAAATGTAACTGCTTTTTTCGATAATAAAAAGATGTAATTAACGAAGAAATCATCTCACCATGGTCAGGTCACGCTTCCACGCGGTGTGGCAGCGTCCGTCGCAGAGCGGACACGGTCGCTTCAGGGAGTATCCGCCGCATTCACTGCAGTCCAATGATACGTGCTCTTCGCTCCACGATACTCCGCATCTGTAATCGTTGAAATAACCAAGGTAAAAAACCAATGATCTTCGGACTTAATAACACATTTTATCGTTGCGTTCTGATATCATTATTTTTCTTTAATTTTATCAACACTATCGGCAAAGTTTCGCGAATGATGCAACGAGAATTGCAACTGTGTTCGAGGCCAACACACGAGAAACGCGCGATATCGATTACTTCGATCCAGATTCAACGATTCGCATTGATCTTGTATTAGTGAATTTTTTTTTCTTTGTTCGAACTTTCTACAATTTTTTTCGTAATTGTTTAGTTTCGGGTCAGACTGGATCTCCGGTTGTCCGGTCGTTCGATTGTGCAATTTCATCGTCAACTTTTGTTACCCAACGAGCTTCTCGCGCACTCGCGATGCGTCGCCGTCAGCTCGGAAGTGTCGCGTGAATATTCCGAAAGTCTTTGTATCGACGATTCGTCCGAGAGGTCTCGGCGAGTACGTCGAGATATTTGTGAATTTTCGCGGCATTCAATGATAAACGTGCGCGACGCGTGAGCGTCACGTGAACGCGAGCTGGTCGAGCGAGTGGCGACGACGATGACTGGTTCGCGGCAGCTCGCGAGTCCGGCTCGCTGATTAATTATTTAATACGCCTGGACCTGCCTCTCGGCTCGTTTTACATTTTCTCACGGCTCTTTTTTTTTTTGTTCTTCTTCGTAATTCCACGCTATTCCCGCGCGATCCGAAATGTTCCCGGAGTTTTGCCAGATTATACGACACCGCGAAACTCTCTAATCGTTCTCATTAATAACACGGAATTTCTATTAGCAATTTATACTAACGTAAAACAGGAGTTTAGCTGAGCCCGGAGTTCTTCGATCGTGAGAATGGTGTCCTGGTACTGTGGATGCGAGCCCTGAAGGCCGTCGTCGACACTCGAGCAGAGACTATGACACGACAGGGAAATGTTGCTCCTGAAAAAATAAACAGAATAATTCAATTAACGTCGAAAAATATAAATAACGCAACTTATTCCAATAAATGTATCGAATAAAAGATGCAAAAAAAAAGATCAAATTTTGATAAAACAGTTAATTCTTTCGTCCGCAGTGTACGTAAGGTATTAAAAAAAAACTGTAACGAATTCTCGTTCTTCTCCGTCTTTCGTTAACGCGGCGCGCTCGAAACAAGCGAAGTTCCTACTTAAACTTGGATTCTAACGATTCATTTTGCGACGAGAGCTTCCGCTTACGTAAAGTCGTAGAATTCCCCGGGTAGCTCGAACGCGACCACACGATCGTGTCCCCCCACGTGGGACAGCACGGCGAGAGATCATTCGACGGTCGCGTGATAGAATCATCGGGGGCACTCTCGACGATTATTATCTCCGTAACTTTTTGCTCCGCAGTGCGAAGTGGACGACACTAGTTTTGAAACGATTCGAACTTCCCTTAGCGAACGACGCGCGCGAATTAGTACCAAAATAGAAATAGGTAAGAGGACTCGACGGAGAGTCTCGCAATGTTTTTTTCTTTCTTTTTTCATATCTCCGCAGCAATCACCGGCACCGGACGAACGAGATACGGGGCAATTTTGCAATCGTCCGAGCATAATCGGAAGCGACCTTGAACCTGAAATTGATCTTGTGCACGCGAAAGCTCGGTCGAATAGATTTCATATACGAAGGCCGGGCGCGCGCGGCCGTCGCGGCACGAGGAACGGCGACTCTTCGAACGCATACTTATGCTAATGTTTTTTTTCCGACCAACGGAGAAGGCGTCGTCGTTCGGCCTTTCGCGCGGCCGCTGCGCCGTATCCGCAAACGACGCGTAATGATTTCCGTTACGGCCGACTCTTACGGGTGGCTCCCCGACCTCGGGAGAAAAGTGAGAAAACTTCATCAGCAGAGAAACTTTTTCTCTTTTTTTATAACAAAAAAAAAAGTTCTCTGATAAAAATAATGAAAATTGGATCAATCTTTATAGTTTCCACTGGACAATCTCAAAATCCTGAGAAAAATAGTAACAATAACAATAATTAACAATATTGACGAATCCATAAATTATAGTCTGCCGGAGATCTTTTTGTTGCATTTTGAGAATGAATCAATTCGTTATCGAGTTCAGTGGGAGAAAATCCTTCGTCTCGTTTCCGGAGCGTTCTAACAAGCGAGCAATTACACGTTGAATCGCGGCGATGGGTTTCAACTGCGCAGCGTCCGTTGAACGACGTCGACGAGGGCGAGAAGGCCCACAGCCGCGAGAATCGGCGAACGGCCAATGGAAACGAAGAGATGCGAACGACGGCCGATCGACGGGCAAGCGCGGAACGAAAAGAATCGTGAAATCGTCGAGACACTCTCGAATCGAAAGTCCGCCGAGAGCTCTCCGTGCCGCGTTGCAAAAGCGGCGTGCCGATCTCCGCGGGAACGCGCCGAGAGATCGGCAATGCGGTTTTCATTCAAGGCCACGACGAGCCATTATACACCTGCAACGCAGTAGACGAGCGTCTCGATCCTCGTCTTCTCAATGTATTTTATCGTCTTTATAGATTTTTCTCGAAACGAACAATTTTTTTTATACTCATTAACATAAATACTGGGAAAAGCATTAAATTATGTGATACATGTGTGAAAAAGAGAACTTCCAACGGCGGTTGGGAAGTCTTTATTACTTTAACGCAGATACAACTGTGCGTGTTGAACGCGACCACGAGCCGGCGTTTATCGAAACTACCGCGCCCAATTGCCGGAATGAATCTCAAAGACGAGGTGTTTCGAAAACTGAATAATTTCTTGGACACCCGATCGGTTGGGTGATCAATAATAATGCGTGAATCATGTCTGTATACGGTTACACAGCTTTTGCGAATGAGTCAGAGTGGATCCCTGGAACATTGAGAGATCGGCGCGAATCGCCTCTCGTATAAACGATCGAGGAAGAAAACAAGTATCCGCGCAAGGAGAGTGGCTCGCGTTAGTAGATCGTATTAGTCATCGAATCCAACGCCCCGATTCTCGAGAAACTGACCGATTATTTATTAGCACATCGAGCTTTGGTGGATAATTTTTCAATTCTTCAATCTTCAATCTTTCAATTCACGGTTCATTAATCAAATAAGAATTGTCGTGACTCACCCGTGCCGAGAAAGACTCTCCGTGGTTGCTTGAACTGAGGTAACAGACATGTTGCCGTTTGTTTGATTAGAAACTGCAAAATACAAAGAAACAAAGCCATTAGAAATTTTATTTATTCAGCATAGTTACTACTAATTTATTTATTTACGAACGGAATTAAATCCGTTTCAAAAATTAATAATACAAATAATTTCTATGAACAAATCTCCGCTATTGTTTGAGATTCTATTAATTTAGTTAAAACAATTCCTGATATTTGTTTATAAAAATTTTTTTAAATGGTTTTATAACAATTCTTGTTTCAATTGAATTCGAATAATTCTATTAATCGTCGATATTTGTTTATAGAAATGATTATTATTGTCATCGATTATCGACAATAAAACAATTTGATATTTCGCGCGTTTAGCGTTGTTATTAATTTCATTGCTGTATCACAAGAGTGGAGCGTCATGAAAAATCGTTCGCACGCGGATTAATGAATTTTTCATGATGTTTTTTCGCTCGGGAACGAAGATTTGGCACGACCTTGCCGAGAATCGGTGGACTTTCACTTTCGCCGAAAGAAAGCAGCAAACCAGATCAGCTTTCATCGAAGCAAAATAGTCTTAAATGCGCGTACGTATTTCGCGTTACGAGTGGCTGCGATGCGCGTGAACAGAATTCACGATGAAGAAGCGGGAGAGGCCCCCCCAGTGACGAATGTACTCGCAACTTGGTGTGTGCGTGTATCCAAAACATGGATGGAATGAGCGCCGATTGAAACGTTACATAATTGTAGAATCGTGAATGACGGCGCGCGTAATGGAAACGTGCATTGTCAATTAGATGACGAACGGAAGTACAAGACATTTTTTTTATTCACGCGATTGCAGGAACACGTGAATTCGGGTGAATGCATTTTTTTTTTTTTCTTTTCAGATCGAACACGAAGACAAAAGTTTGTCGTGTATTATTGTGATTCACGAGAAGCGTGAAAACGTGTTTATTATTAAATAACCCGAGTAGGATTGCGTCTTGTTGGCGCTTTCGCAGTCGCGGATTTCGAAACGGTACCGGCGTGTTCCGGGGCGGTAGCGGCGCGTGCAACGACAACCGACACAGCGGAGACTCGACAGAAGAATGCCAAGGATTTTGGTTATCCGACAAACGTGCGCTATTAACCGCGTAACGGTAATTTTAGAATATCAGAGACTAAGCTCGATTTTTAGAAAGTAATTTATACACTTTTTTTTTATATTGTAATTTACTGAAAATTATTATTATTATATATATTCATTATAATTAATATAAATAATCATAATTTATTTATAATAAATTATTATAATATATATAATAATAACAAGATTATTAATCATTATTATTATTTATTTGATTTATTATACATGTTTATTATAATTTACGAAAAAATGTACAAAGTTCGCGAGCAATCTAGTGCAAACGAGCCGCGAGGACAAGGTTCTTCGAAGGGCAAAATGAGATTACGTATGTTTTTTTTTTCCTGCCTCAACGAGGTCGAAACGTTGCTCAAGGCTCGGCGCACTGGGTCACCGATTCGAGACGTCGAGGTGTGTACTTTTTGATTATTTGCCACGATTTCCTTTTGTTCCTATCGCATTAATTATCGACGTCATTCTAATTGCAGCCCAACAATGTCATCGCTGTTTCGTTACTCGAGGCAAAGAGACGATAAGCCGCGGCGTAGGAGGCGCTCTATTAATAATCGGAATTAAGCTAATACTCCGCTACCGGCACTTTTAATAACTCCGTAATCCGAGAAGAATGGGAAAGGGGAATGAGAACAATTAAGAAATGAGGATACGAGGGATGCCACGACGTGGGACGCGATGTCGTGACGTCAATAGGATTTACTTTATCCTTGTAAAAAAAAAAGAATCGATACCGAGTCGAAGCACTCGGAGTTGTGAGTCATTTGAAAATACCTCGAAACACTGTTCCCAAAATAAGTCGATAAAATGAGTTCTTTCAAATAATAATATTGAGAAAACAAAATCAACACACTTGTTTACAACCCGAATAAAAATCGGACAAATCGTTATGCAAATTGAATTGGATAAAAAAAAACAAGCTCTCGGGTTTTTCCAATATTTCATCGTCGTTGCACAACGGGAAGTTGAGACTCCCGAATTTGTGTATAAAAAAAGAATCGTAAAACTTTGTTTTTTTATTTTTTTGAAGACACTAAATCCTACCCTTTTATTCGCGGTCGTACGAGACCGTTGAAGAGTATAAATAAAGAAGAGTTTTTTTTTCTTTTTATAGAGAGAAGGCGAACGAAAAGAGCGAATGTACAATTGAGTCTAACAGTTCGGATGCGACTGGCGGGACTCGTTGAATGCAGTAGCTTAAAAATAAATGCCCCGAGTCCGGTGGCTCTCGGTGGGCCGACCACCGGTGCTGCGACCCAATTTTCACGAGGTACGATCGCATCGCGGAGTCCACGAGAGGAGGAAAGCGAGCGAGAGGACGTCGAGAGCGAGGCACATAGTCAAATGTAGATCGTCGCGAGTACTCTTGGCTTCCCCCAACGGAATTAATTACAAAGTTAATCGAGGGGGAAGTCGACCGATCACCGGTACCAAAAATAACCGCCCCCGGATATACACGGATTTATGGGCGGATCTATGACTAAAGTTTCATTTTTTGTCACTTTTCATAATAACTTTTTTTTTCTCAACTGTCGCCACTAATTTTAATTAGGTCCGATATACAGTTACGGCCAAGCGTGGGATTCAAAGAGAATTTCGAACGCTTTGTTTCTTGGACATGGCGAATAACGATGAACTTTCTCGAGTTTGTGAAGCTCTCGATTACGTTGACTCGCGACGATGTCTCTTGGAACGTTACAACCTCAATTTATGCGATGCAACAGTTTCTTTTTTGTGAATAAGGGAAGATTGTTGAATGTCGGATAGAGTGATATTTTACTTGGTAAAACCAGAAATATACAATGGACAAAAAATAACAAAGCAGTCTTGTAACAGATTGTGAAAGATCCGTCGAGGTTGAAATTTGTAAGAGAACTGATTTGCGAAGAGACGCGACGAAGCGTCTTGCTTCTAAAAAATTGAGACGTCCTCACTGGTCAATTGTTTGGAGGGCAGAAAAATAAAACGCGACTGCTTGGTAGTCATTGAAGCGTTTATCCTTCCAGCTGCAGTACCGTTGCAAAGGTCTACGTGTTGTTTTTTCCTTGATGCGGAAAACCCGAATTATTTTATGGCCCCGCTCGATGGTGCGAGCGGAGCAATGAAACATTTGGCGCTCAGCTGCGGCGCGCCTACCCGCATTGACCTTTCGACGGATTAGGCTTAGGCATTTTTGTCTCCAGTTTTTGCGAAGAAAATTCAATCGACCAACAAAGCTATGCATTCAAACTATAGCGTCTCACGCGACACTCCGCACTTTTCAATGGGATAGAAATCTGAAGAAAATCAAACATGTGGAAGTTACTGTAAAGATTTTTGCATAATAATACGTGCAAAATCAATCGTTCCAGCACCTTCTCTAGGCTAGATCTTTAAAAGATTTTCATTCCATCGGGAAACATTCGAAATTCTCTTTAAATCCCACATTCCGCCGGACCGTGCCGGACCTACTGCCTTAACCGCTATCACGATATATCTCCGTCGAACCGACGACAAGATGTGTTCGACGCAATACATGAAAATAAATCAAGACGAAAATGCGCCGCGAAATATCGACAAGGACTTCACGTGGACAGAACGACGTAGTTGCGGAATCCAGCGGATCGGTGACGCGGATGTTTCAACCCCCGCGTCCCACAGGAACTGCCCCATTAAACGCGCCCACGCTCTTCGCCATTCAACCTTCTCAATCGATGGTGTTTCTTTTTTCTTTTTTTTCACATGTGCATCCATAGAGATTCGTTAAAGTAGTTTCTCCCCCGTCCTTGACAAAAGCTGCCCCAAGCGTGTCTCATATTTCCCTCACCCACTCGCGTTTAAACGATATTGAAATTCCTCGAGCGACGAGAGTCAACACATCTTCCTTCGGCATTCTATAATTTTTTCACGGGGCGCTAACGCTACGGTAATTCTTTACACGACGCGCGGGGGCGTGCACGAGCAGCAAAACGCGATGCTTTCAGGGATAATGAAAGCGACACGAGAATAGATCGCGTGCGGGAATCAATTTTTAACGGTTTGATTAATGAATGAAAGTTTTTTTTTTTCCATTCGAGACTATCAACGCCCGACGTGATGTTCAGAGGCTAATGCTGTTCTAAAAATATCGGTCTAATAGCGCTCTAATTTGGATTTAATTTTCCTAGTGCTTTTTGTCGGATTGAAAAAAGTAGCAAGATCATCGGTATAGAAAAGATAAAAATAAAATTTTACGAATAGAAAATTCATTGAGGGGAAAAAAAATTGATTTATCTCGATGAATTTGATTATTTGTTTAAAATACTTTTTGTATAAAATATTAAAAGAGTATGAAAAAAGAGTCTTGTTTATACTTTTTTTTAACGATGTTTCAAGTTATTTTTATACTTTGCAATTTCTTGAAAATATTTTTCAAGTATAAAATATTGGAAAGATAAACGTTCATTTCGCATTAATCGCTTTATTTGTATACATTCAGCAACTTGGGAGATTTTCTTTTTTTAGCACAAACAACTAATTGCATAGCAACTTGTCGCGAGACGGATGTTACGGGAAAATAAATTATTTTAACTTTAATCATATTTCTCGTATTTTATATACGCGATGCACTTGACACGGTAACATTTTTTTTTCTTTATCAAAGGTTGCAGACCACTTCTGAGAAATAATGAATTTTTATAGAAGTGCGAATATCGAGGCGCGCGTGGATTTATAAATGAAGGAAAAAAAGGACGTTGCGCAACCGTTTCGACGATGTAACAGCAGAAGCGTCGACGACGAGTCGCGAAGCGCTCGACTTTCTCGATCGGACTCAAAACCGGGGTGTATCGTCGCATTCCGAACCAAAGGTGAGATTTAGAGAAAATTTCGAGAACTTCGCGATGGGATTAAATTCCGAAAACAATCCGACGCCTCGGAAAGCACTTGAGAACGTCAATTTTGTGGAATAATAATTTCAAAAAATGGTTGAAAAAAAAATGACAGCGAAAATAAATCATTCGTTTTCTTCACAACAACGCGCGCAATTCGGAAAGATAAAAATATTCTGGATCCGTCTTTATTTTTACCTTAGAAAGCTTGCTCAAAGAGAAAAAAAGCGAAAAACAGAAAAGAAAAAACCTTGACGTCGTTGACGAGTTTCGTCAGTTGCTCGTCAGTCGTGACGGTCGAGGGTCAGAACGAAAATTCTCAGAGATCATTTCGAATTCTCGTATTATTTCCATCGTTAAGCTTCGCTCGGGAGTTCCGTAACTTGGCTTTTATTTTTACAACGGAAAGTCGAGGAGCGATGAGCGCTCTTTTTTTATGAAGAAGAAAAAAAAGGTGATAAAAAATACGGTGACGTAGTTGAACTTCGTCATCATATCGGTGACGACATCCGAGCTTTATTGAGGCACTTCAACCTTGTTTTTTTTAATTGCATAAAACAGCGGCGCATCTGACGCGAATCTCGCCGATAATCGATAGAGCGCGGTAAAAGAAAGAGCCCATGAACGACGCAAACGTCGATCGCACACCCGTGTGGGCATTGCCTCGTCTTTTACGTATCCGCGTTTCATTATCGTGTCATTGAGCATCGTCGTGAATTATCCACTTTCGCAGCTTCTGATCGTATGCACATATAGATCGAGAGGATAGGGTCATAGAGTTTGCACGCGCCGGTCGTTTTTTTATGCGCTCGGACAATGATAGCTGACGCAGCAACGACGGTCGTGATTGCATATTAATTACGGTCGTTCACCTCGAGGCAAGCGCGTGCCGGAGATTCATACGCATTACGATGCTAGGGCATCAGCGCGCGAGTTTAGGGCCACGAGGAAACTTCGCAACGCATATTTTCAGGTACTTTTCCGCGCTGCATCGGGAATACAATGACGATTGTTGTCTGACGTCGATGGGGATCAAAGACGTAAAAGGTTTTGTTCCTTCCCGGTCCGATTTGCAAAAAATGTTGGTTTTCGGGTTTTTGGAACGACGATATTTTGATTTTTCGACGAGATATTTCGCGCAAGCAAAATATCGAACTCACGATTTTTTAGATCGTCTTCTTCCTGATAGAAGGTACAGAGATCGTGCTCCGGGCCGGCAGAATAAGGCGTGGGGGAAGGGATTCTCGCATATGCTTTGAGAGTGTGGAGGCAACTGGATTGCTGACCCCCTGATAACGCACTCGATGCGTTATCAAACGTCTCCTTCACATATGATGAAAAGGGAACAAAGAAACAGAAGCTCATCAAGGCCTGTAGTTTGTGGACCGAAGATCAACCCGACATTCAAAAGCCGATTACTCTCCTCGAAGTGAGCGTACTATGCTCAGAGACGCGCATGCGAACATATGCGTGCTTGAACAGTCTAGGAACTAGTTGAAAGAGGCCTCATTCTAGGGTTACCCGGAAGGTATAGTCAATTCTTTTTAGGGCGTAGGAAAGGACCATGAGAGATAGCCGCGGCCTTGTACCGTTCAGGTCGGCCTTTCGCTCGCGAGAAACTCGCTTGCGGCGGCCATCTGGCGAGAAAAACCAGAACTTACCCGGAGATAAGGACGTCTCAGTACAATATATTTACTGGCTACGTTTCCATAATTTTTTTTTCACCGAACACGAATCCAATGGCAATTGGCCAAAATTGAAGAGATAACGGAAAAGTTTGCAAACCGATTTCATCCTTTCTGATCCATTTTATAAAAACCGCCGATTCCCGGCGATATTTCGACTTTCCGATGAGATATTGACGAATCTCAAGCGACGATTGTGTTCAGCCGGTAAAAATAGACAAGACAAGAATTTTGTCGCGTTTGCAAAACCGTTTTTTCAATTCATACACAAAGGGTCGTCTTTTCGTTGCTCCGAAAGTTGAAGTTGCGGTGCATCTACGTATGGTACGAATCGAGAGTCAAACAATACTAAATTTAGAACGTCTGGCGTCGTCGTCGACGACTACGACGATTGCCCGATGACCACCTAATACACGTAACGGAATCCTCGCTTTTCGCGACTACCGAAGCTTTTTGGCAACGGTCCCGGCTGCGCTTCGACTACGTCTGCAGATATTCGTACATATATACAGATGTATACATGCAAGCGTATATATAGACACACGTGATGCCGAAACACGCGGGAGCTGTGAATTTTTGTACGCGATAGAATCGGCGAGTGAACGAGAATAGACGTAAGCGAAAAGTGTTTGAGCATGATGCACTTAACTCGTGCCCACGACGCGCAAGCTTGTTCATTCCGAATATTTTTCAATTGTTAATTAATTTATTTTTATTCCGCGGTATTTGTGAGAATATATTTGGCGCCAGCGACGCCCCGGATCGTTGGACGGCTTTTGTATGCTCGTGACCCAGATGCGTGAACGTCACGGCGACCCACCCTCGCGTCGACGCGACGCAGGGGAGGTTCGCCGTGGGGGCTCGAAATCGGGTCAGCAACCCCGTGCAACGCCGCGGAGGAAATTGTGAGACTACGCTGCTGCGGGACAGCGAAACGACGAAAAACGAATGAAACACATTTTCTTTTTTCTTGCATCTCGAAGAACCGCGCATCGAAAAACAAAAAATTTTACAAATATATTCATATTATTATTATACAAATAAAAATATATTTATAACAAATATACATCAAACAACAAAATTCCGCGAAAGGTGGACACGGAAGCGTTTTCCTTCGCACGCTTCGCCAGTCGCGAGAATAGCGACTCTCGGTCGATGATAAAAGATTTCCGCGAAATATACGCGGAATACTCGCCGTGGCTGTGAGAACGTTTCGAGGCCCGTGCAAGCCGCGCGCGCCGCTTTTTCTTCGCCACGGCGATATTCCGCAGTGGATAAATCGTATTTCATCGGGATTCGTGTGTGCGCGACCCGAAGTTTTATGCAACGAGAACGAGCGCGGAGCCACGGACGAACGAGCGAAACGCTCGCGCGGACACGACGATGGCGAGAGAGCCCCCGCGTTGAAGCCTCGGCGTGCACGAACGCGATTTATCGCGATTCCCCAAGGCTGAACTCTTACCGCAAGGTCCCCCGCTTCGCGGCCGGCGATTGCGTAATTTTTCGCTTCAAACTATCGCGAAGAAAAGGATCGAAGAAGGAGAACAATAACGTCTGCATAACGTTCATTATGCCGTATGTAACATTCGATTATCCACAACGAAACGAACGTATGTATATTTATGGACGGGCGCGTATAGCGCGGTGTTTTATACACGACGGATCGAAGCGCGAGTTGCGCTCTTTGTAAACGCGAGTGCCGGAAGCGCGTCGAATCGATAAGACGCGACGCGAGGCGTCGCTCTTGAGATTCGAGGTTTCCGAGGTCAAGCTCCGTCTAACCCGGCGAATGAAAATCTCGTCTTCAAACACTCCTTTATTCTCACCATCGTATAAATAAATATCCATTTATAATCGTAAAAATATGATTAAAATTTCTTCTTTTGTAAGATGGGATGACAAAAAATTTCGAATACAAAATTTCAGATTGTTTTATAAACACAATATTTTTATCGAAATTTCATATTTATAAATAAACTAAGTATGTAAATACCACAAATTGAACTAAAGTAAATTATAAATATATTTATATTATATTACCATTTATTATTATTATATAATAATAATATGATAATATAATATGTAATAATCTAAATATAAAATTAAACGTAAAAGAAGAAATTGATTTCGATAAAGATGTTGTGTTTATAAAACAATGACCTACCATATTGCTACCATATTGTACTCGTATCACGGCTAAGTGCGGTGCAAAATCCTTTGTCTTTCCATTTCATAAAAAAAGACCTTTTGCAAATAATATTTTTACGATTATAAATGAATCGTTTAGCGTTGCTAATCGGGCGCATTACGCTTCGATTCTTATACGAAGGGGTATCTTTTATATACTTGTAGAAGCGCCCATAGTTCCGAGAGTGCTTTGTCCTGCCGTATACCTCTGAATTCTCGATTCAAGAAGCTCGGCGACCGCGCCGTAGCCGAGTATGAAATTACATCTGACCGATACTCGATAGCCCGTCGGTCTCATCATTGAACCTCCCTCGAATCGAACGCCGGAGTCTTCTCGGTATAATAAGCTAATATATTAATATCAGAAAAGAATATATGAAAAGAAAAAAAAACGTTGATTTCTCGCGCCCGCGGTGCGACTATTTCACGGTTCGTCGAGCTAAGACTCTCGATTTCGTTACGTTTCGATTTCACGCGCCCACGGCGAGGCGAAGGAAAGAAAAAAAAATTGCGATCACAATAGTTAGCGGTCGTTGATCCGGTTAGACGATAAACGGATGATAGATGTCGAGCGCACGGCGTCGATACAATTAATTTATCGTTGGCGTCGCGCGGGGCAAGGCTAGGCGTCGATCGAATGGTCGGTGTACTTTGCTCATTAAAATTCCGCGATGGGCTATGGAATTCGAACCGGGTGAGATCGGGAAGCCGGGTAACGGAACGCATAGCGGAGAGTCCAACGGGCCGTGGCAACGCAATGGAACGATGAGAGGCCAGAATCCTCATCGCGAATAATGTCCTGACCTCCTTGTTTAACGTTTCTTTCGCGAACGAGAGGCGCTCGTTAAGCCGCGCGGTTCATCCGCAACGCGCCAATGTTTTGGCCAAACGTTTTTTCGTCCATTCGCAATTCTGCAGTTGACGCCGAAACGATTTTCGATCAAAGGCAAAACATGCCGGAAAATTCTTCCTCAAAAATGTATCTATTTTGAGGTATTTATTGTTTTTTAATTTATCAATTCGTTTATTCATTCATGAGGGAGTCTTGTAGTTTTTTTTCTATCGTCAATAAAATTATAGTTTACAAACGAAAAATAGTTTTGTTTATTGTTAGCAACGAAATTTCGGACGGGTCGGTGCGAATGTTCTTTATTTTGGTTTGTTTTTTTTGTTTTGTTTTGCATGTCTGAAAACAGAGGCGCATGGGGGCATGGAATGCGGGCGCAACGAGTGTGCGCCAGGTCGAGTGCCCGAAGCCGCGATAGGCGTGCAAGGACCTCCGGAAGGAGTCTATCGACCGGCGGGCCACGGGAGTGAAATACCATCAACGGGGAACGGGGACGTGAACCAGAGAGCGCAATGTCCGTTATATCGCGCGTCCCGAACCCGCCCGAAGGTTCGGCGTCGCTGCATCGTACAGCTCTTCCCAGCTCCCCTCCCCTGCCCTCGCCGAGCGTATTTGCAGAGAGAACCGCGCGCGGAGCACGAGCGAGCGAGAGAAGTATTGATTCCCAACCGGTGGCGGACAAACGACGCCAGCACGGTTCGTCTGTACTCGGCTCGCGGGGGCTTTTTTATGCATACCACTCTCGATCGTGGGCGTCAGAGAGAGACGGAAAATCCGTATCGATTAATCCATCGCGCACAAACGCTTCCTCGATTCACAATCGCACAAACACGCGCACACACACGCGCGCGCGCAATAATCACAAGCGAGAACGTTAATAATCGCGAGGAGCGCACATTCGCGAATCCCGCATGACGCGCGCGACGCGATCGAACGATGATCAATCCGCGAAATTGCAACGGTTCAGAGTGCAGCATTCAATTGTCAAAAGGCTTCGCGTGCAGCGCCGCGATGCCGAGACTCGAGTAACAATGGGAAACGGCCATACGGACCCTCGACGGTGAAAGCCGTCGGGATTTTTCGATCGCGGAAGGTCAACGGTGTAATTAAGACTCCGCGTGAGAAACAGATTTCTTTTTTTCATTCTCAGACCGCGTTACGAAATTTCGAATGTTTCGGTCGGAAAGATCGCGGACGAACGAATTTCGTTGAATCAAGTCGGTGGATTTTAAAAAAATTGATTCTATTGAAAAAAAAACATTTTTTCTAAGTTTGGTCGAATTTAATCGATGCATTTTTGCTCAATGAGTTTTTCTCTCGCGGCAGTGTTTCGTCGAGGAATGTATGTTTTTTTTTTTGTTTACTTCAATTTTCTCTTTCTCGTTCGTTTTCCTATGAGACTTACTTATTAGGAACGTTGCTCGACGACACAAATTGTCTCGTGCACTGACGACTACGACGACGAGGAACAAACGATGTTGCGAACACTCCCACGCTTAAACACTCGCAGCGACAGTTTTTTTTTTTAATGTTTCGACGCGATTCGAGCGCGAAATGTCAAATTACGTAGTTCTTAAATCCTTTCGAAATCACGATGAAAATCGTTCCGACTATCTCTCGAAGGTGTTTAATTTTCGTAGTTATCGCACGAAATCTCTCGTGACTTGCTTCGAAGTTGGTTTTTTATGTTTGTTGTTTTTTTTTAACTAGACTCGGGAGCGATATGATAGCGCCAACGAGATCGAAGCCTCACTGAGCAAGAGGCGCCTCGCGCGGTGGCTTTTATAAGCGCGGTGTGGGCGGGGTCGGGTGGGGAGAAACGAGCGGGCCGCGTCCGCGGCGGCGGGGACAGAGAGCGGTGGCAGAAAATGAGGGGAGACAGACGCCGACGATTTCCCCTTACCCTTCGAGCGGCCGAGCTGCGCTACCCGAGCGAAGCGAGACTATAATAACACAAGACTTCGAAACCCATACACGGAAGACGCGAGGCAACTGGACGGCTTGCTGCGTACAACACACTGCGAGATACGCGAACGCGCGCGTGTTGGAAAACGCTCAGTGGCTCTCCGCATTTGGCGCCTAGGATCGATGGACGAATTTTCTCGCAGTTTCACTCTTTCCTTGTCCGCAATTCATGCGGTGAAGAAAAATAAAAATAAAATCGTTAAACGAGGAAAAGTACGTACGACAGCGTACGACGTGAGGAATAATGAACGAGCATGCGCGCGCTTTTTTTTTTATCGAACACACAAGTTCGATCGAACGGAAAAGAGGCATGACGTAGTTTGATTGTCGTCATTATAGTCGTTACGTATTGAAGATTGTGGATTGTACGCCGATGGAAGCCGCTCGGGTTCGATGGAAAGGAGTTTAAGCTTCGTTCAACGAGAACGTCGAACACTCGGAGTGTCTGTGACGAATGGACGCAAATGCGAGCGATCGGCCTGTAAGGCTCTACCGAGTCAGCGGTTCCCAAACGGCTTTTGTAGCCCCCGGCTGCGGACTCGAATTTATCGCTTCGGTTCATTAATAAAAAACTATGTCATCGCTTGGTTTTTCGCGATTCTTTTGATTGACGGTAGGGACGGCGCGAGGGCTTTCACAGTTGTCGAAAAATATTTACGTTCTCTCGGACAACCGCGAGAGTTAGGGCCGACGGTTCTGAACGCGTGGGCACTATTGTACATTCATAACATTCTTCGAGGCGATCGGGTCCCACGTTTCCGGACATTGGATCTCTGTGACGAAACACGTGCTCGTCTATGTCCTTACACCGAGGAAATTCAGGGATTCTCAAAATAGTTTTTCGAGGCCCACTGCGTTAACATTCATGACTCAGAATTAAGATAATAAGGTAAAGGTATAGATACAAGCGCGCGAAAGGCGCCTTATTTTCTTTTTTTTTTTTGATAATAGTAATAAAATATGTTAAACGAAGAACAGAAAAAATAAAAATAAATCGAGTTTTTAAGTAACGCCGATGTGCATTTTACTGCGAGTCATTTCGACAAACGATACGCGCAGCTTCCTTTCTCACGCGAGATTCGTCCTGGCGCAAACTTTGGGTTCGCAGCCGGACGCGTATCCTGGGAACGAACGTCGTAATCCCAGTCGGAAGCCTCCTTTTTCCCCTCCCGAGGTCGAATGTTTCAGAGTGCCCGATTCCGAAGGTTCTCGGTTTCGCGCCTCGATATTGCCGAAACACGTCGTTATCGATACATTTTTATTTTATTTTTCTCAAACTCGCGGCACGCCTCGGCTTTTTTTCCCCCGCGAAGCAAAATACGTTTCCGTAATTGTGCGAAATCGCGAACAAATAATATCCTCGCGAGAGTCTTCGATCGCAATAGATCGGTGATGAAACGACGTTTCGCCGACTTCTCTGGGTCTCGACGTCAAGTGCGTCAGCGATAAGAGCCGCGAGAAAATTGGTTTACACACAAATCGAGACGACCGAGCGGAGGCGCGTCCACGTAAGTTGCTTTACTCGTCCGCGATTTATATACGCTATACTCGTGTGACCATTTGCGAACTCGTGAACGATAATTTGCCCATAATCGCGACCTCGTGTCCACAACTATGTAGACGTTTTAGATACTGTATATAAATATATATTCGTGTATGAGAGAGTAGCACGTGCGCTCCCGACAAAAATTGAACGTGTCTACGCTTTCCGACGCTTTTTACCTTCTCAACGTGTGTCCCACGCGCCAATAACAGTTGCGATAAAAAAGAACAAGAAACTCGTGACTCTTTTTCTTTTTTTTCTTTTTCTCGATAACGCGCGTCTGCGGCTTCGAGTTTCGCGAACGATTAGAATCGTTAGAATCGCGTTCGTCGATAAAATTCGTAACTTTTTTTTTCCTTTATTGTTTTTTATCAATCACAGATCGGTATTCCCCGTTGGTTCTTCAAAACCGGACATTGTCGGGACAATCTTGTTTACCAAACACGATTGCCTCGAGTCATTCAAGCTAACGCTTCGCCCGAGCACAAATAATCGCGTTGGCTGTTTTGGCGCCGGTGGAGAAAAAAAAAGTCATTCATGCCGATCAATCGCTAATCCCGATTCTTGACTCGGAACCGGCCGTGGGCAATACTATTCGGCGTACTCATTTTCCGCCATATCATTATTACGCAATTCTATTTCATTCTATTGATCGAATGAATGAGTTGCAATTAACAATTTCAATAATATTAGTCATTTTTATTAATTACATTGCAAACAATTTTTCATGATAATGATAATAACAGTTATTATGCAATAAATCGTGTTTGCATTTTCAAAAATTCAACTCTCAAACAAGATATTTAAATGTTTAATTGCACGATGGAGAATAAATTTGTGAAAGGTCTACTCTGGCGAAGTATTTATAGTAATACAAGTATCGAATTCTTTATGGAAGGAATACTATTTTTTTATTATCTTTCGCCAACAAATGACAAGTTCTATTGGAAATAAAATTTCTTCTAACCGTTAAATGTTATATTTGTTAAAAACACCTGGGTAATTGAAAGAAATTTACCGTAGCAGTGAATGAATAATAATATAATTATTTAATATTATGATATGATAATAATAATTATTATAGCAAATAATTTGCAATAAAATCAATACTATTCTAACAATGAATGATGTATTTCTCGATAAATAAAATGTACTTATAAATAAACTTTTGATCCATAAATTAATTCTACACTGACAAATGTAACTGATTCCCAGTGCACAAAACATTTGTCTGAATTTTCCCATTAATCGAGGCTCGGGTCTGAGGTTGTTATGGAAAAAACAGCGATTACAGAGCTCCAAGCGATAAGAAACCCACGGAGTCATTGACAAATATTCATCCGACCCGTGAGGCGACGAATCTTGTTCTTTCCTTTCGTCGTGTGCGACTTCCACGAAGGACGAATTAGCATTGGCGAGCCATCGGCGAAGCCAAAGTGCTTTTATCACCTCTATGCAATAATAAAGTATATTTGTGTAAATTCTCGAGTCGACGAACAACGAGTTTCCTTCTTGGACTCTCTGCGCGTTCGTTGTCGGTCAATCAAAGATATAATTTATTGCTCGCTCGCCGAACGTTCTCGCCGTTCTTCGCGAGGCCGGTGTCGTGCGCGCTGATTCCCATGCGCGGGCACGCTGATAGCCTTATCGGCCATTATACGACTCTGAACTTTGATGCAGACGAAACAGGAACGAATCCACGTGGACGGGGCGTCTCGCGTCACTCCGGGCCGCGCACGTGTCTCCCGGCTACGGATACACGTATAAAATTTCTCTCGCACGCCTCGCTGCATCGCAGTTCGCTCGCGCAAACGCGTCGACGCTGTTCACACCCCCGCAATGAGGAATCAACGCACGTGCGCCGGACAAATTTTACCGTGGGTTGCAAATCGTCGCACGCGTGCAATTCGCTCGTAAACAATATTATTTACGTGTACGAAAGGAGGAAAAAAAATTGTTCATGCCCGCACGCGGTGATTAAAGATTATGGCGCGTTACGTTTGTGACGCACGCCACATTACATTCGGGTGGTAATCTCTCTATCTGCATGCGTCGAGGCACAGAAGTCGCGTACGCGACCGAGATGCGTGGGCCTCGCGATACAAAATATTAGTTGTACGCGAAGAAAAAAAAATGGAAATTATGCCGGGCGTAACTCGGTGATGTTTTTGGGAATTCCGGCATCGTCGCGACTGCCTTGACTGGCTTTGAACCACTTTTTCCGAGTATCGCGCGAATACATTACTTATCGCCTTGTCGCCATGGAAAAAGATCGTTCTCTTCACTTTTTTTCGAGCGCTCACGACTTTTTGTCGCGTCAATAAAGTTGCGGAAATGGAAAAATACTGTAATGTAATGTTGTTAGTGAAAATAGTTGAACAAATTATTTTATTTTATAAAAATCGTTGAACAAGTCGTCTGGCAACCAAACGATCTTGTCGAGCAAAAGTTGATCTGTTGACGTTTTTAAATAATTATTAACTTTAGAAACATCGCAATCGGGTTATTAATCATTTTTGTCTTTATGAATTATTCTATAATTTCGAAAAATTTCGTCATCATTCGAATTGCACGATAACACGTTAATTTAATTACGCGAAATCGCAATTAGCTTGAAGAGTTGTATTAGCGAAGAAAATTCAAAAATTCCCGATTAAAAAAAAAGAAATAGAAAATAAAAAAAAACGAAAATTTTCTCGCAATCTGACTTTTGGCTAAAAATATAACGATACGCTTTTTTTTCAGAGACCGCGAGTTTCGATGCTTCGAATGAGATCCACAATATTCATTATTGTATCGATTGGAAAACAATAAATGCTCGGAAGTTCGTTGTACGACGCGACCTTGAAAGCATTAATCGCTCTGCGATAAAACACGCACGTGGAAATTCCGTTGTGCGCAGAAATACGAATAATAATTGTAATGCATCGGAGAATTGGCAGCGTTTCAGCGTGAAATATATATCATGGTATTTTTGCAAAAAAAAATTTTTTGTTGCATTGTTTGCATTTTTTTTTCATCTTTCATAAAAAAAAATCGATTTCTTGTATGAAATCGCGGGTAAACAAAGGGTTGACGCTTTTCGTCCCAGCTTTCCGAGACGAAATACCGAGGCGCCTTGACCTCCTTCTACATTGTTTTCCTTTTCTTTCGTTCACGACGCAAAATGCTTCGATACATGCCGGTAAACAAAGTGTCCCCGAGCACGTCGGTCGGTCGCTCGCATTCGTAATAAAATGTGTATCGAGGGAACGTGCGAGAATTCATGATTCGTGCGGAGCTTTTATCGCGATCTTTTTTTTTCCATCGACACAATCGACAAACGAGCGATTCGCGCGTAAAAGTTATTATCGGAGTCGCATTCATTGATGCCGCCGCGGTTCATGATTAATTCACGATACTCGCGGGAAATTGTCGATAAATATCGCCCCACGCCGGGGATCGTATCGCGGATGTGTTATTTAGGAAAACGCGCGTTCTCGAGTGCCACATCGACTCATGGAGTGGCACCTTTCCAAAAACTTTGCGCTTTCTTTTCCAATGATTATATTTTTTCATATGAGAGATGAAATCACGCGTTTCGTTGAAATTTTCGAACGCATCTCGTGGGAAGGACGAAAGTTATTGTGAGTCAGAGGGCGAACGCTTCGACCTTATTATATTATAAAACACATCTGGAACTCTGGGAAAATATATTTAGCTCCTTCGGTCGATTGTGCAACCGTGATTTGCGGAGTTACGTAATGTTGAAAATTCAACAATATTCGATGCACGATAAAAAATTTCTTTACCAAAGCCCGGTAAAAATACCGTTGCCATGGAAAATTGTTATTCGCGAGCAAAGTATTTTTTATTAAATTTATAGTTTTCTGTAAATTCATTACCGATCGCGAGATAATTTTCGGAATTATCCGACCCGTCTCGTTTTACTCAAATGAATGATACATTTTTTTTTTCAATCGTCCCAATATCCGTTCTCGAAAAATAATCGACCAGGAGCATAGAAACTCGTATATACACTCGGAAAAAGATTTACTGTAGTCAAAGAAAATATTTGGTTACATGACAAATACCGATCTGTTTCTCTGAAATATACTTGATTTCATCCAAAGAAGGTTTTATGCTTATCAAATATGGTTTCAACCTGCCGATGCCAAATTACATAGTGAATTACTTAAATTTATAGTCAATTAGTAGGCTCCTCGGATGTGTTTTTGAAATATCAACTTCAAACAAAAGCTATATAGTTTAATCAACCTAATGACGCGGTGGCAGGAAAAATATTTGTGGTTGATCGCAAGATATTGCTTCATCCCAATGTAACGCAAGGTCCCGGACCTTTTACCGAATGAAGCTATTGCTTACTGATATTATCCACTTCTGCGATGCACATTCTAACATCAATCGTCATTGTCAATACCGTTTCTCATAGTTATAACGCATTTTCGCGACTTAAAATTCTACACATGCCTACACTCAGAAAAAGGTATAGTACCATCAAAGAAAATCTGTTTGAGTCAACTAAATGCTGCAGTCAAATAGAGCGGACGAAATGTACCTTTGGAATGACCGTAGAATTTTGTTGAATTCCTAATAAGGATTTAGTTACCTTAAATCTCGTTTAGTTATTCAAATCTAGTGATCAAGTGAGCGCACAAATATTCGTCATAATTTACTTACTATATTCACTCAAGATTATGAATCTAATGTGAGAGTGCATCTTGGACTCATCAAAACTATCTGAAACGCCCGAAAATATTGACAGTACTCTAATGATGTAGGAGCGGGACTGTACCGTGCCTACACTTTTTATTTCATCTCCAAAAATCTGAATTTTTCAGTCGAACACGTGTCGTAGCGCTGCGAACTTAATTCCAAAAAGGACTTGAAACTTGAAGTACTTGCGGTACTTTGTACTTTGTACTTGAAGTACTTTTTAGTACTTTAGCCAGCTCTGATAGAAACTGAATCCAAAATATTATAAAGAGCATGGCAAATTCAATGATTATCCAACAAAACAGGATTTCGTTTTAAGCACATTATTTTCAAATCAGAGCAATTCAAATTCGAATAATTCACAGCAGTCACCAATTTACTTTGACTAAAATATTTCACTGAATAATGATATGAAACGTTACTGTAACAAAAGCTGTATTGCTATAAACGGTTCATTTTTTTCAATTATTCATTGATAGCAATTGAACCTATTCGAGTAGTCGAACAAATGTAAATGGATAATTCTGTTTCGAGTAACTACTCGAATTGTTGATGGAAATGTACTTTTTTTAGTTTAACAAGAAAAGTCGCTTAAAAATGCAGTACTTAACAGAGTCCAAATAAAATAGTAATTAGTTGAATAGACCTCGATTTAGTTGAGTTAATGTACTATCGCGACCGAAGCGAGTTGTGTTCGGTCGCGACTATGTATTTTCGCGACCGAATATATATATGGTAGGATTCACTGAAGCGTTTTCTGAGTGTGGGAAAGGAAGAATGGCGCACGTGATAAAACACGACACGGCGTTCTGGAGCCGACGGGCGCGTGAGCGACTCACGAGTGTAACCGACGCATTATCCTCATTTACATATTTGCACGTATTCGCGCGTGGGCCAAAGATGATAAGACGACGCGGAGAGCATCACGTGAGAAGTCGCGGAACAGACGGGAGAGTCTCGTGACGCGCAGACTAATTAGTTCGTTGTCGCACGAGGTCGTAACAGCAATAATACGCGTGTATGCGAGTCAAAGAGTTGCACGAAGTTGCGCGAGTTCTTGAGATTAGCTTCGAACCTTCGGATAAGGTATTCATCCGAATGAATAACGTTATTTCGACGATGGGAATTCTCGTGGAAATCGTCATTCGCTCGATTCGTCGCGCACGAGAATAATCAATGACGAGAGTTTTTTTGTGCATTTGAGAAATATTTTATTATTATTTATTTATATGGTATTTTCCCGGTCGATGTGTTGTCGCGCCTTGTTCTTAGAGATGCCGAAGGATACGACCTCCGGCCGTGTGTTTAAACCTCGCTATTATGTCTCCGCAGTTTAATTATTATTCATTTTATTTACATCGAATTAGCGAATAATAATTAAACAAAAAGAATGATATAAGATGTATGTGATTGAATTTTTTTTCAAATAGTATACAATTTTATACATTTCTAAACGATACAATCGATAACTCGAAAAAATTAGCTTTCTTCGTTCCGATTTAGCATCTTGCGTAGCGGTTATTTAACGATCGATGCCCACAACAATGTCGATTGTGTTTTATCGGTTTTTCATCGTTAATTCGCTCGTTCGGTTGAACCCGATGAAAAAGTAATCGTTCGAGGCGCTCGACAATGGGCGTCGTCGGCATTGCAAGATGATACCGAATTGTAATGCATTGTTTCGTTAAAAACCAGTGCCAACTGCATCGTTCTTAAATCGATGATTCAAGAAGCGTGAGAAAGTAATCGTATTTGTATAAATTGACGATCGTCCGAGCGAGACGCGGAACGAGCGAAACGTTGATCCGCGCGGGCACGCAAGGCGATTCTGCGCGATATCGTACGACAAAAAAATTAATAAGAAGAAGAAAAATAAAAAGGAACAACGATGACTGTTAACGCAATTCGCGTTCATCATCGCGCATCGTTCATCTCGTTCAATCGTGGAGCGAATCGAAACCGGCTCGAGCCAGCCCAAGCTCGACATACTCGAATCGAAAAAAACGTACACTATTGCGACGCGCTCTATTGTGTTGTTTCGTGGAGTTACTGTAGCGCTAAACTGGACATGACTCTAATCGATTTGACCAACGAGCTCGGATCTCGTTGCCAATGTATCGGGTCTGTCGATCGAGTACAGGAAAAAAAAAAATTACAATTTTGTTTCCTCAGAAAAATGTTTGAAAACCGTAAAACAGTAAAGTTAAAAAAATAAAAGCTGCACTTTTTGAAAACAAAAAAATGTTATTGTTTTGCGATTGTTAATCAGGAATTTATGAAAAAAACTTTATAATTTTATTAATTATAGAATACAATGTTTTTACAACAAATAATTTCGAAATGAAATATGAATGTTTTTGTAATAAATAATGTTGGAATAAAATTAGAGTGATTTTATGGACTTTTTAACGGGAATTATGAAAATGGAAATAAATAAATCACAATGATCGAATGATGGACTTGAAATTTCATAAGTTTCTCCGCGGTCTCGGACGCACCCGACGCGACACGGATATTGAAACGGAGTGCCGTAAAGCATAAAGTTTGAAGTTTACGAAGAGGATCGGGAATCGAAGGACGCGGAGAACGACGTGGAACGTAATTGCGCATTGTCCTACCGTCTGGCGCAGGGTCGATCGATTTATAGAGTAACATCGGAGAATCGAAGCTCAACGTCCAGGCTCGGCAAGGACGTTCGAATCCCATTGCAAAGTGAAAATAATAAAGAACCTTGTCGTGACAGACGTTCGCTTTTGCTAAGTGAAATTCAAGAACCACCGGCGCATCCCACTCCGCCAATGTATTCGCGGAATTTTTCCCTTGAAAATATATTATTCCGCCGATCGCTCTCGTCGATCGAGACACACGATGTATGAAAACACTCGATCGGAATCTTCGCGTTCTTCTTTTCGAAACTCTTGTCAATCTTGACGTGATTGATTCTTTGATAGTCATTCATTGCAATCTCGATATGATCAATAATTTTTTAATAATTCACATTTTTAATAATTTTTATTCGTTCGATTCGTTCTTCCTTCGATAATTTTGTTCGAACAGTCGAACGACTTCATAATTTGTTTATCCTATTTTAAAAATAACTAAAAATCAACAATCGAAAACGGTTTAGTAAATCCTACTATATATGTATATTTGGTCAAGACAATTTGGTTTCGGGCAACCTGGCTTTAGTTTCGTGATACGAGGCAAGGTCCATGTGACAAATTCAATGTAATTGATCTAAACAAACAATAAGATTACAGTAGCAATAGCAACTTGACAAGATAATACGTTGGCTCAACTAAGTCGAGGTCTATTCAACTAATTACTATTTTATTTTGACTCTGTTAAGTTCTTCATTTTTAAGCGACTTCTCTTGTTGAACTGAAAGAAAGTACGTTTATATCAACAATTCGAGTAATTAATCGAAACAGAATCCATTTTAATTTGGTCGACTACTCAAGCAGGTTCAATTGCTATCGATAAATTATTGAAAAAAATGAACCGTTTATAGTAATATATTGTTTATAGTAATATAGCAATTGGATGAATTGATTAATTTGAGGTCGAAAAAATGTCGACATGAGAATCGAGAAAAGAGAGAGAGAGAGAGAGAGAGAGAGAGAGAGAGAGAGAGAGAGAGAGAATAATCATTGAATTGTCGAAGTATTTGCAGAATCCTACGCGATTAATTTGTGTGTCACAGATCTATTATCAAGATCCTGTGAGATGGTGGAAAACCTTCCTGCTCGAATCCTTCCGAAGCCAGAAATTAACGAAGATCAAATAAAAAGAACGAGAATTAATTATGTAGTACATGAAGTACTTAAGACATAATTCGAGCTGAAATAGACAAGACCGCTATAGCACAAAATGGAATTATTTAGCTCGGACTTGACAGAAAAAGACTTTAGGACAAAATGAGATTATGTAGATTTGTAAACACTGTTCTTCCCAAGGTTTTCTGCCATGGTTTTCCTTGCGGACTCGGTCGTTACAATATTTTCGATTCAGTTTTTATTTATACAAGATGTAATTCTTCTTTGAATTAGTGAATTATAACTAATCACTGAGACACTAGGACGTTTCTTACTTTAATATTCTCTTAATCCCCTCAATAATAGTCATCAATATGATTAGTGTCAACATTTTACATACGAACAGATGAACATGTCGAATTCTAAAAGTTGAGGTTTGAGGAGTAAGGTAATAATTTATTTCTTCGATAAAAACGTATTCATGTCAATGAGTAAAAATAGCGTAGGGGTAAGAAATCGTTACTTCGAGGGTTCGAGCCCGCTAACTAGGCATGTTTAGAATTTTAAGTGGCAAAAATGTGTCATAACTATTAGAAACGATATTGACAGTTAATGTTAAAATGTGCATCACAGTAGTGGATAATATCAGTAAGCAATAGCTTCATTCGGTGAAAAGGGCCATGCATTACATTGAGATTAAGCATTATCTTGCGATCGACAACAAATATTTGTTCTGCAACGGCGTCATTAGGCTGATTAAACTATATAGCTTTTGTTTGAAGTTTGAAGTTGAATTTCGTTCATTCAATTCAAATAAATTTTCTTTGGCTACACTAAACCTTCTTCTGAGTGTACTATGCAAAGAAAAGAATGCGCACATTTTTCAAAGCAACTCAGCATAGATGAATACAATATTGAGATAACAAGGAAAATGTAAAAAAACGTCAAGCCGCGCTCTTGTGTCACGAAGCACAGAGCAAATAACAGGTAAACTCATTTACAACTACGCAAGTTAATGTACTATATAGTACCGCGCTTAGTACGTATGTATTTGAAGGAGGCTCAAATGTTGGGCTCTCGAAGATGCTCGAGGATGTTAATTTCTCGAAGACCGTTGGAATTCTCTGAACTCATTAACCGTACGCGCGTCTCACGGCGTATTGCGAGAACGACGAGTTTGTATTAGATATAGTCATCGGCCTCGTTGATTATTTATGAGGCGAGCCATTCGCGAGCCATTCGCGAGCCATTCGCGCGAAACTCGCTGCGTTTTGTAGATAATGCGCCGAGGAAGGGAAACCAAAAATTTCAGTCACGAGATCAACAACGTGGCTTCCCGGGATCGTCGAGCAAAGTCCGAACTACGTCTGGTCAACATATTCAACATCATTTTTGCGTATCACGCACGAATACGACGATAGACAATCGCGTTCCCTTGTTTTAGTTGATTTTTTTTCTCGTACTCCGATCAATTCAGGTAGTATTAGCACCATGTCCGTAGCCATTACGAACCCTTCTCGATTAGACGACAATCTCGTCAACGAGACGCAAGTCTGCAAACAATCGAGCAACTCGAAGGTGCTCAAAATATTGTTTGTGGACGATAATAATACTAAAATGATATTACCGAAAAAATTCGCCAAAAAAAAAAACCTAATTTTAAAAAATCGAATTTCAAAGAATCGAGAGAAAAAAAGGAATCGAAGAAATTTACGAGGACTCCAGGACGAGAAAAATTCAGGAATATTTCAGACGACAGGTCGTATTTTGCGTAATTTCAGACCTCAGATGACCCGCGAGACACGTCCCTCGGTTGCTCGACAATCGACACGACGATTCGTGTAAAGATAAACCGATCGCTTACAACACGGCACGTTGAGTCTGGAAAAATCGAAAGAGATATCGCAAAGTCATCATCGACGTCGGATTCGAGCGGTAATCGGCAGAGACGATTTTACAAAGGCCACATTGTATTGCGTCAGACGCAAACAGAAAAAAAACATAACAAAGTATTTGTTACATTAAATTACCGCGGCGTGGGGGAGACAAGAACGAGGAAAGCGAAGATGGCCCGACCGAGGAGGAAAGACAAAGTGTTATAGACCGACTCCGGAGTGGCAGGAAGAAGAAACAAAAAAATGGGTCTAAAACGGAAGTAAAAAAAAAGTATATATATAAGAGAAAAGAAAAAAAAAGTGGAGGCTTTTTTTTCAAATAGTATAAAATTTTATATTTATAGCTGCCTCTACGTGCTCGGGAGGTCCATGGAAGTGTGTGTGGCACATAGTGTGCGAAAAGAATTCTTTTTTTTACGGTTCTCTGACTTGCCGTCTGCATTCCGCGAGGCGCAGCCAACAACCTCTCTGGAGTCCCGCATGGGACGAGCCCGACGAGCCCGAGAGCGCGCCCGCGGCAGCCTCGGGACTGCCGACCGGTGCGGCGAAACGTTGTTGCCGATGCGTTGCATGCGATCGCAGGGCGAAAGGGGCAAATAAAGGAGTTTCGAGAACGAGCCTCGCGATAGCGGCGACAGAACGAAACCGCTTTAGAATTAGAACGATTAAACAAAAAGAATGACCATTTTTAAGGCTCTGGAAGATTCTTTTTTTTTTTTTTTGAGGGAACAAAGAAGTTCAACGAGCTTTCGAGCTCGCGAACGTTTGTCTCGCCTGGCATTTCTCGAATTGACAATTGAGCTTTGGTAACGTATCGAATAAAACTGGAAAAATAATTTCGCATAGAAAATACTGAAATGATAGTAATAATCCTAAATACTCAATTCCAAAAAAAAAGGCGTAATAGTAAGAAAATTTAGACGGTGATCGTATTTTATAAAGGGATAACCGCGAAACGTCACAACATAACACGTAAAGGAATTAACATAACAGAGACATAGACAAAAACAAAGAAACAGAAATGAAGGAAAAACGACAACAATAAATTTCTGAACAGGATCTCGATCGATCATCGAAACGTAAAAAAGGAAGAAAGGAAAAAAATGATTAAGGTCGTTCCGAAGCCACAGCTCAGGAAACTAATTTACATCGATCGGCCACTGCATCAAACAAACAATAGTATTTTATGTTTTGTTAATGCGCGTCTCGCCATTGATTCCGTGTGGTGTGCGACGACCAACAGCTGTCCAGCAGCCCACAGTTTCTCGAGTACGTCGCGTTCTAAACCCTCTTCGTTGTTCTCGAGAATTTTTTAGATGATAGTGCCCAAAGCGAACACGACAGAGCCGATGAGATTTCGAGATTCCAGAAAGCGTTTGTCCCGGTTATTCATTGTCTCCGTTAGAGGAGCCGCGATTTCAGGATTAAGCGCGGGAGCTTCAAGTGGGAAATTTCCCTTTCGCGAGTAAACCCTCTTTGCTTTCTCCGCAAGGTCCGATGCAAGTAGATTTCCGATGCAAGCAGATTATCAGCCAATAAATTGGCCCGCGAATTTCTTTTCTCCAAATCGAATCTTAAGCTTCGAGGAAAGAGTTTCGAGAACAACAAAGACATATCAACCGATGGCAAGAATTTCTCGAGCATCCGCCGTTGGATTTAGCTTCGGGCGAGGGCCCTCCGGTGAATAGCGAAGAATAAAAGCGCGATGCACGAGCGGAGGACTCGAGATGCGCGAGCTATGAGCTACGAGAGAACGAAAGAACCAAACGGGGAAACCGCACAACGGCGGAGAGAGGATCAACGAGGGAATACCGCGAGAAAGGATTCTCGGAAAGGATCAGGCGACCGGGTGTATTGAGAACCAGTTTCTTGTGCTCGCTAACTTTTGCGCGAGGGATGAGAAAGGGGTAAGGAAATAAACATAAATAAATGCGAGCGATGCTGCGGCGAGAAAAGGATCGATTGGCTTTACTCGTGTAGTATATGTAATGTATATATGTAGGTGTACATGTGTATTCGTGTGAGAGGCTCCGGATGCATCGGAACGCGACCGAGTCCATCGAATATTTCTCATATTGAACCATATTTGAACTGCATACAACCTTCTTTGGATGATACCAAGTATATTTTAGTGAAACAGATCGGTATTTGTAATTCAACCAAATTTCCAGTTCTTTGAACCATGCATTTAGTTCGCCAACCGAAACTGCTGGATTTCATTAATTCATATAAATTTTCTTTGCTTACACTAAACCGTTTTCTGCGTGTACCACTCGGGAGGAACTGGATTTTCAGAAAAGACGCACTTTCCGACTGTGGTATAATATACGATTGCAGTTTTTTTTTTAACGACTCAGTCCCGTCAAAAAAATCGCTCGTAAAATCATTGCTCCTCGAACGATCGCGAAAGAGTGCAAGAGATGCGTTCGCGTACCGCTCGAGGAAGAATTGCTTTAGGCAAGTTGGCAAACGAGTTTTTCCTTCCGCGGGGGGACGAACGAGTCCGATGACCGAGACTCGATCGGGGGTAGTTATGAAAAAATACAATGAGACCAGAAATTGTACGGCTAAACTGGATCGAGGATGTGAGTGATGAAAGAAAAAAAGAGAAGAAAGTGGAAAAAGATTGAATCGTCGACTGGGATATCGGCGACCTCCGAAGGTCGAGAATTCCGCACGATCGGCGCTCGCCGCGTCGCATCCGGCGAGACTGCAGAAAAAAATGAAAATATAAGAAAAACGAAGAGAAATGAAGCTCGGCGCCGCCGGTCGCTTTCGCAATAGGCGCGCTATGTTTGTGTAGTGCAAACAACCCCGACAGCGACGGAGAACGAAAATTACGCGCTGTCGGGGCTGCGTTTGTGCTGGTGGTGATTATTTCGTAACGGCGTCGCGGTCACCTCGGTGTCGCGTGGCGCGGACCTTCGATTGAATCGAGGTCGCGACTATTGGCGCTACCGATGCACGGTATCGTCGTTGGTTGGCGGTGTACCATGAGGGAACGGGCGCGGAATCGATAATTTCCGTCGAGACCTCGAGTACTCATGGGAATCTCTCTTGCTAATAAGTAGCTATTGCTTCAATGTGTGCATTGCTATGGTCATTCTGTTATTGTACCTCCGTTTATTCACACATGCACAAGAAGCCCCCTTTTCGTGCCTGTAACGCGTGGGGAAAGTCGGGCTTTTCAGCAAGGCGTGCTATTGGCCACACTTTTCTCGCACTAGTGCGATAAAGTAAGCTTTTCGCTCGCTTCGTCGGAAGTCCGCTTTTTCGCGTTTGCATCACATAATATTTTTTGTAACGAGTGCACAAAAAACCCCTTTTTATGCCGGTAGCGCGATGAAAGCATTCGAGAAAGTTACTTCTCGCGCTAGTGCAGGAAATGGAAAAGTTCAATCGTACTGCCCTCTTATTTGCCGTGGTGAACATTGAACTTTTCGATGTTCAGCTTTTTCCAGCTCGGTCGCCGAGTTCAACGTCGAGGCCACTGAATATCGTCTATAAAAACTCGCCTCCTCTCGAGGAAGATCCCCCGCGTCTGTGATGCATTTATATGCGGCACACGAGCCTCGACGGCGGAAAATCGCCTGAAAACTATTTCGAAGAATCGCACGATCTGGGTCGTAGGTCGTGTCTTTTTTTTAATAAAAATACGTCAAAACATCGTGGCGAAAGGTCGCAGGGTCTCTTTCTGATCGATCGATGTATCTCGGTCGGCCGATACAACTCTCCGGGACGGAAATATTCCACGATCGACCGTCGTTCCCGCTGACCCGTGTATAGCCAAGCGTTAAAGTTTAATCGACGATTCCACTCGAATAGACGCTAATAACAATGTCAATGTCAATAGGTACAAGAAGCGTCAACTGACCAAAATATTTTATAACATATTCGTATTATTATATATTATTATTATACAAATAAAACTATTTGATATAAATAAAATTATTATTATTATATAAATATTATAGAATAAAAATAATAAGAATATTTTATCATTATATCAAGGGACGCGGTACCGTCTCGGCGCCAAGTAGTTTAAAAAGTTAAAAGTCCGCGCGATGGGTCCGCGCGCTTCGAGCGCTACCGTGTCCTTATACGCTAATGTCGTGCCCGTCCAAACTTTGAGAATTTTTTTTTTTCGGAACGGAGACATCGAAACGGAATCCTGAAGAGAGTTCTACTACATAAATCGAATATAAGCTTCAAAATGAGCCCGAAATCAAGCCGATCGGAGCACGCAATACAGAGATATAGCGATACTGCACTTAAAATCCTCGCTTTCACGATAAAATAGTATATTGTGCAACAAGGGCCGAAAGTTGGCGATTGCTACGAGTGTGAGGTTTGCGGCTCGAGCAAAGCGAGGGCTGCAATCACGGGAGTTGCAATCGACAATTCGGCCCTTGTTGCACACTATATTTTTTTACGAGTGCAGGGGAAACCGGCGCATTTCATCGCAGTTTTACGGGATGGACAGTTAAATGTGAGGGTATTTAGTTTCGTCCCAAGGGACGAAAGTGAAACAAGCGCGAACCCCGCATGCGCGAACCTATATTTTCACTACTGACATGAAATCAGCCACTTTCGTCGCCATAAACGACGCCAAGTAGTTCAAAAATCATTTTTTAATAATTAAATCAAGAAAAAATCATATGTGCAAAGTATACTTTAAAAAAGAACCTTGGCGAGTCCTTAGAACACAAATAAATGCAGGTGCAAAATAAAGGACGAGCAAAGTTTTTTTAAAATTATATATATTGGCTCATATGATTTTTTTCTTGTTCTAATCATGAAATAATGATTTGCAAACTATTTTTAAACTACTTGGCATCGTTTTTTTTACAATATCACAATATAATATAATAATATTATATATTTAATATCATACTATACTGGCAGGCACTTTTTTAGAACGAATTAACGTTTCGCGACGGCTAATCGTCGTCACGAGTTGACCATGGCGACCGCGCGTGCCACCGACGATAAGACTAAAAATCTGCGCGAATAAAAATATGAAAAAAAGTTTTTTTTGGAAGAGCTATGAAAGAAATTTTGAAAAGAAAGAAAAGGAAATATGAAGAAAAAAAAAGTAACAATAAATGCTTCTGCCGTGCTGATGTTCCTAAAGCAGGAAGTAATCTGAAGCACGTCAAAACTTTCGCAACGCATTGAATTATTATCGATCATCGACACCCGTGCGGCTCTCCGTAGATAAAAATATCGGGCGAGCTAACAACACAATCGACATTCCACAGCGAGCGGTAAGAACTCGGTTGTATCGTTTTCGGAATATCGATTAATTATTCATATATTTGTGCAATTATTTTTCTTATATATTTTATTATCTTATTTGTTTCTTCGTTCATTTGTTTATTTGTTCATTTGTTCATTTGTTTATTCGTTTATTTGTTCATTTGTTCATTTGCTTGTACTTTTTTTCTGTCTTGATTGGTTTCTTACTCAACGAAGATAAACTGTGGTAGTGCCATTTGCAAGCAAAAGGTCCGTCCCATTTGCAAATGTACACTGAGAAAAGGATTTATTTATAATTAACAAACGTAGTTGAATATGTCAAAATAAATGTTCAGTTAATATTAACAAATGTCGGGAAACCAAGTAATATTTAATTATCCCAAAAGAATTCGCTACAACATTTCTTAATAGTTATAAACCTTATTTGGTTCAACTACTATTTGTTAACATTAACAAAACATTCATTTCGTCATATCCAACTGTACGATTATTAACTACAAGCAAATCCTTTTCTCAGTGTACACGCAATTCCCGCGAGTCTGTGGGCCATTAAGACAGCAAGTAAATGCTCGGACGATCGACAAACGAATTTGTTTGTATATCCCAAAAAATGTACGGTACGAGATGACTGCACGATAAGACGAAAACGAAAGGTATTCTCTTATCTATGAAAATCGCGAGTGATAATAACGACGTCACGGGAAGAGATAAACCGACGAAGATCAGCGAAGGAATGGCCTCGCCAAAGACCGTTTCGCGGATGAGCACGTAATAGGCCCCGTTACAGAGGCTCCAAAAGCATGCCTGCCATTATCACCGATATTATCAATGACAATTTTTTACGATTAAAACTCGCCACCGCGACGATTTATAACCCCGATCGCGGCTTCCGGATCGAAAGCAATTTTTTATCGCGTCAATCGTCGTTAAATTTGTGGAAGATAATTGAGTTACACAAGGAAAAACTTTTTCGAGACGCGCAAGTTTACGAGCCGCGGCGACAAAGTCGGTCGAGCGACAGATCGCGAAGGAAGAACGTAAAAAAAGAAGAGCTACCTTCGAGATACTTTTTTTTCTTCAGTCTCCTTTTGACGAAAACTCTCGTTATAATAATAAATAATCATTATAACAAATAATTAAGTTTGTTAGTTAATTAAGCAATCAGTTAATTTGATAATTATTACTATTGTTATTATTTGCTTAATATAAACAATCAACCAATCAATTAATGAATTCACTGAGTATTCAATTTTTCCAATAAATTAACATAATTTAATTTACTTATTTGTCATACGGAAGAGAAAAATGTATTCGATAAGATTTTTCTTATTTCGAATTCTCATTTGATTGTATCATAAAACAATGAAAGCTACGTCAATGATTGTAATGAAACATCATTGATGTTCGATGCAATTCTATCGATTATTGGTCGACGTCGCGCGCGTCCCGCAACGAGAAAGAAAATATCGATCACACAACGCGAACAAAGTGTCCGAGGTTGAACGACATTCTCTCGCCTTGGCCAATGCGACGATTCTATTTTTGAAAACGGCCGTTCAAACGTCGAACGTATAGAGCAAACACGCGCCCGCGGCTTCATAAGGTAACCGGCGTTTCTCACAGTTTCATCCTTCGCGAATGACGAGGCAGCTTCTCCGAGCATCGAGTGTTTTCAGGGTCACGAACGACAATCGAGATAACGGAAACCGTCGAACAACGAGAATGTAATTCACTTCCGGAAACGGATTTTGCTTCAAGGCCGTTCTGTTATTAAGTATATCCATTAGAAAAAAAGCAGAAAAAAAGATTCACCGGTGTCGTAAAGTTAATGGCCGTCGGAGGAATTTCGATGCCGCGGAACCTCAGTACCTCGATTAAAAAAAGTTCTCGAACATTCGTTAAAGATTTTTTTAAATGTTTAAATGTTCGATCAAGTTAAGGTAGTCCAAGCGTATGGTGTTCATTTCGCACAAGTTCGAGGAAATTGAGAGGAATTGGGAATTGAATTGCAAACACGTCTGGATGGTATAAAAATCTGAAAAAATTCATGCACCTTAAAGGTACTGAAAAGATTAATTGTCCATAATAATAATTAAAAATTATTGTTAACAAATTGATGAAACAAAAAAATTGTTCAAGAAATTTCCCGGCAACACAACTTTTTTTTGATGAAAATAATTCTTTTATTTTTCTGAATGCCCATGAATTTTTTCAGATTTTGTAATTGACTTTGAAATGTTTTTTTTCTGGAAAAAATGTGTGGAAAGTCATGAAATTCAAAGTCAATAAAAAAATCTGAAAAATGCATACTCATTCACAAAAATAAAAGAATTATTTCCATTAAAAAAAAGTTGTGCTGTCGGAAAATTTCTTGAACATTTTTTTGTTTCATCAATTTTGTTAATAACAATATGGAATTATTATTATGCAAAATTAATCTTCCAGTACCTTTAAGGTGCATGGATTTTTTCAGATTTCTATACCATCGAGAAGTGTTTGCAGTTCACTCTCAATTTCCTCGAACTTATGCGAAATCAACACCTTACGCATGGACTACCTCAAAAAATGTTGATTTCCGACAAAGTTTTGCGACTACTAATATTCATTGATAGAAATGAGTGCTTGTAAAGGATCGTTTATTTTTTATATAAATCTCAACTCCGCCTTCGAATGGCCGGTGTTAATATTAGATCGGAAAAGGGCTGGCGCGCGAAGACTCTCTCGAGACTCAATGATCCTTTCGATCAGTCGTAGGTCGACCTTTAATCGGCGGCCTCGTGCCGCATAAGCTCTCGCATAAAAGGTACGCAAAAAGGTCGTCGCTGGGTCTCGACGAGGGCGACCGATGCCCAAGAACAAAGCTCTCTCGGTCGCGGGGGGGGGGGGGGCAAAAAAAAATCGAGGAAACGCCGCGAGACCGCGATACGCACGACGAGGAACAGTCGCGAGCATGCACAATCGCGCGGATGCGGTCACACTGTTATGTTTCTCCTCGTTTAGCTGATACGACGAAAGAAGAAAAAAAAGTCTATTTACGAAGGATAACGAGGTTACGTCCAGGTGTCTGGCTTCGGAACAGTCACGCTTCTCCGTTCTAGTTTATTTATGAAAGATAGCGCAAAAAAACGGCACAACTCGAAGATTCTAGACGCACTCGCCGCACGCAGGTGGCCATCGACGATGCACACAGCGAAGCGGCGTTCATGGCCTCGAGACGGTCCTTCCGCGTCAGTGGGGTTTTTTTTCTTCTTTTTTTTTTTTACCATACCGCACTAGCAATGTTTACAACTCTTTGAGCACTCTTGTTATGCACAACTCCCGGGGTGTCAACTGCGAAATTCTCGAAACAATCGAGTCACGCATTATCGTCGCTAATCGCTCGGCTTATTTTTTTTTCTATTTTTCAATAGCGCATCTGCGACTGTCGCGCGGCGACAAAATGGAATAATGAATTTTATAAAAGCCCGCGTTACACGGAAGGAAATATTGTTCATGAAAATTTACGCCTGCTCAGATTGGATTAAACATTTTTTTAATCGAAACTGGATTAAAATAGACTGAGATTAATGTTAAAAGACCGATTATTTTGTCGAACCGCTGAAAATTTCAAAGGACACGAGGGATTTCGAAGCGTCGAGACGAAAATAATGTTTCTCTCCGTATAATAGGCACGGGGCAGTCGCTATTTTTATCCAAGGCGCGGGTCTAAACACGGCTAAATTTGCATTACGTTTACCAAACCGATCCTCGACGCTTCTACGACGCTGCTCCTCTTCTCACGAGGCGACGACCATTCGCGCTAACCATTTTGCTTTCCGCGAGCGAAAAATAGATCATCCATTGTGCGGAACGATACACCGGAAGAGCTTTCGCGCATTGAGCTTGTAATAATTCGATAAAACAATTTTTCGCAATAAGAAGCAAAAATTTCGTCATTTTAGTGTTTGGGTTTCTTTAAAAATGGGTAAATTTATTTTTTTCCCCGTTGTTACGATAAGAATGATGAAATAACGAAAACTGCCGACTGCAAGAGAACTGTTATAAATAAATGTTGCTATACAGAAGAAAAATAATTCACTCGACTCTGGTGTGCTAATAATTATTTGTTATTTAACGTCATACGGTAAATCGACGAATCTGACGATTCTTTTCGTCACGACAGTCTTGCGTTCCAATAATAACGCTCTAATCTCCGCAAAGTGTCGCAACAACTCGCGAGATGTGTCGAAGTAAACAGAAGCGAGGGGACGCCTTGGGAGGACTAACGCAACACTCGTATGATTTTCATTTCGACAGACTTTTTTTTTGTAAGCCCCCAACGAACTCGGCAACTACGATAACAACCGGAAAAGCAACCGTTTGTTTGAAGCAAAAGTGCAAGCACTTGAACGACTGCTGAGGCAATACGAGCGGTACAATTCAAGAAATGTGAGATTTATTTGCTTTATTATTTATTTATTTACTTAATTTGATTGACGAGATGAAAACGTTTCATAACTTATTTGAAATATATATCAAGACGCGTTATAGTAAATAGTTTGTTGATTACAAATAGATCCTTTTTTCGCGCAATCATCGGAACTTCTTAGCGAACTCGAAAAACACAGATGTTTGACTGTAAAATTAACAATCGGACAACGTCGCAACACATGCGCGCCCCCCACGACGGCTAAGATCCTTGTTGACGTACCTTCGAATGTTGTCGACGCGATTCGTCACAACAATTTGCGCTATCGCCTTACGAATTTCAATAACAATGGAGAGTTGACGGAAGAAAAAGATAAAAACAACAACAAAAAAATAATGTACAAGATGATTATAGATGATCGACGAGCTTGCGTCTCGCGAAGACAATGAGAGATGCGCGAAAGGTGGAATATTACATAATTCGAACTTTTTTTTTTTCTTCCTTCGTGTTCTTCGGTTCCGCGTGACCTTGACCTTGTGTCGGGTTGTTCGCATCGCGAAGCCACGGTTAACGAGACCGCGCGCAAGGTGCGCGCTGCTACTCGACATTACATCTGCGTACGAGAGTTCGGTGAATCCCCGAAGTTGTTTATGCGTCACACCGAGAACGAAGTCCATCGCGGATTGGCGGATTGTTTTTTTTTTGTAATCGTGCTTCCACGAGGAGCGAAAAAAAATGTGTATACAAACGTGTCGAAAGGATGAGTCGGCGGTTTCTTGATCTTTTAAGGTTCAGTGGTCAGTTTCACCGAAATTTATATTCTTATCGCCATTAAGCAATTTTAAGGTAGTTGTTCCGCTTCGCGCTCATTACGCATAAATTCGAGAAAAATGAGAGCACATTGGGTTTCCGGGCAATGTGTTGAAAAATTAATTTTTTTATCGATTTTGAAATACTTATTATGCATTTTTTTCAGGCTTTCGTATCGTCTCTCTCGTTTTCCTCGAACTTATGCGAAATGAGCGCGAAGCGACATAACTTCCTTAAGTATCGTATAAATCAATTATCGGATTTATCGCCGTGTCGATGGCGACTGTCGGCACGATAGGAACGGAACGGTCGAAAGAATGGAAGGATCTTACGATACATTTGTAACGACTCCCGCCGCACTAGACACGACTCCGAATTATTTTTGTTATTTTCATTGTCGCGGCAAAATGATTTTTGCACGCGAATAACGCATGACAAAAGAGCAAAAGCGATATTCGTTGGTTCGCTCGAGTTTGCCCCTAGCGAGTAAGGTCGTCATGATTTACGATTACGTGCGCGCTATCGCAATGCCAATTAGCAAGGGTAATTAAGCGTGCACGCTGTCTTGCGTCACGCAATTTCGGAAAGCGGAAACATCGCGAACAATTTGCCTCAGGTCGATCAACCGTGAGCGTTTGATCTTTTTTTTGGCACGAAAAGAAAACAAACATAAACTTGAACAATGAACCGCGCGAATACACTGACGATGATCGATAGATACCACGAGAAATGCCGTCGAACGAAGGCATTCGCCGAGCGAAGCGTATTTTCTTTAGCGAAAACGAAAAAATATTAATAATAAAATATTTTCGAGGCAATACCTCGGGGACGTCTGGAGGTTGTCTCGATCGTCTGGGATTCGAAAGTGAAAGAAGAAAAATAAAAGGGAAACAAGAAAAAAATCGATGATAAACAAACGTAGAAGATACGCGAACAGCGACGAACATATATCATAACGTAGGAGTTCGATAAGTCGGAAATGAAACTTTGATGACTCGTCGCCGGCGCCTTGCGAGCGCTCACCGTATGTCTATAACCGGTGGAAAATTTTCGAGCGTTGCGAAATCGACGAGGTCGATTCAACTGCAACGGATTCGCCGATGGTTCGGCGGGGGCACGCTAGTTCCGCGTTTGAACATACGATTATGCGGCACGAATAGGACAGCGAACGAAGATCCTCGAGCGTGGTGCAGATAACGGAACTCTCCAATGTCGACGGAGAGGATACGAAGTACAAAAAAAAAAATTTTCCAAGCTTCTTCTCCATTCTCCAGGCAAACTTAATTAAGGTAGCCCCGAATACGAATGAATTTTTTCATCCTGTATTTATCCGATCGAGAAGTGTTTATAATTAATCCTCTCTCAAACGCAGGCAGCGTAAGACATAACGAAAGGATTTGAGAGATTTTTTTACCAATCGCTATCAGACGGTTTTTTGTCCGTCGACTTTCGGGTTTTTTTTTTGTTTTTTCTCGGAGTTATTCAGTTTCGCGGGAAAAAATACAATACGAACATAATATTTTTGAAGAAAGAAAAAGAAAACAACAAACAGTTGGCACTCACATTTTCTGCTGAAACTGAAGGATCCGCGACGAAAGTTCGCAGCCGCTCGCGAACAGGGAGCGAAGTCCGGATCGTCAAGGTCGAAGGACACGTTCTCTTCGAACTCCGTGAAAGTACCGTCGTACATGATTATTCCGTACTACGCGTATCTACGTTTTTTCGAGCACTGGTAAAAAAAACACGGGCTCGAAAGATATACTTCAAATAAAAAAAAAGCCGGAAAAATAATCGCATTCGTGGGTCTTCCTTACCGAAGTTTAAAAAAGAGTAAAGGCTTTTCGTCAGGGAACTCGTGGAACTCGCTAGCGCGCTACGAAAACTATAATCCTCTTGCCCTTCGTTAACCGACTGATTCTTATCGCGGTTCGAATCTATCATCAGCGAAATTTATCATTTTTTCTTTTTCATCTTCCCTTTCACGGCTTCCTTTTCGTTCCACAATCACCGATAAGCCGAGACGACGAGATAAGAATCGCGCGCGAGTTGCGTAAGTAGTAGAAAAAAAAAAAAAGATAAAAAAGAATGAAAAGAAATTGTCTCCCACGGACACTTGCGATTCGCTGTGTTTGTGATATATATGTCGAGAATGAAGCTGTGTTGCGAACGTGACGAAATCGATCCGATCCGTGGATCGTCGAGAGTCAACGAATCCTTCGGTGACGACGAGAGACAAAAGAGACGAATTCGATCGAGAGCGAGTAGACTTCGGAACGAGGGAACTTTTCTCCTCGACGCGCGAGACGCTTTTGAAAACGGGTGATCGGCACCGGTAGCGGAAAGTCAACGCGAAGTGTTTTTTTTTTTCTTTCCTTGCCTCGAGTTAAAAAGATGCAACGACGCGCGGAACGATATTGCGCCACGCGCGTTCTGCCTGTCGATAAACATTTTTCGCGAACGAATACAGCGACGGAAGCGACAATATTTTACGCTCTTTTCGCTCGTTTCGGCGCGTGCCTTTCAAAATCGAAGAGAAGTCTCGTCGCAGAGTCGTTACGACCAATAAAATTTCGTGGCAACGCGAAAATTCGTTTCGTATCGATAGAGTCAAGAGGGATTCTGATACACTGGAACCTCTATTTCGAACTCCAGTCGATACCGACTGTGCGCAGTTTTCACGGTCGCGGTCAGTGTCGTGTCGCCCGTTACTCGAATAATCACTTGCGTCAAAATATTTCACAAGCACCCGAAAAGACTTCCGGCACTGTCCGGGTCGCTTTATTTTCAATCGATTATTTTAGCATAAATGCTCCTTCTAAGGTGGTTCCATCGCTCGGTGTTAATTTCGCATAAGTTCGAGAAAAATGAGAGAAATTTACTGTACTAAAAAGATTTTTCATCAATGTGTCAATAACATTTTGAAATTATTATTACGAAAAATTAATCGTTTTGGTACCGTAAGTATACATGAATTTTTTCGGATTTTCATACCATCGAGAAGTATCTGCAATTTTCTCTCGTCTCTCGAACCGATGCGAAATGAGCACCGAGCGACAGAACTGCCTCAAACATCGCCCCCGACGACCGAGAATCGGTCCCGGTAGCGCCATCTCGTGGCAATTCTCAAGTTCATGTACTCTCACAGCTGATACCTCGGCTCATTAATCATTTATGTTTTTATCGAAACGCTGTCAATACCTCGATTTAAACAGAATATCCGCAAACAAGTTTGTTTGTTTTTTTCCCCAAGGTTAATTTCCACTAATTACACGACGAGAATGAAATAAAGATTAATATTGATTTATATTAAATTTTTTTTTCGTATACGAGTCTTCGAACATCAATCGAACAAAAACGCTCATTATTTAGTTGAAATAATGTCCGCCAATATATTACCGATTTAATCGATTTGGTCGGGTGATGCAACGTTAAAATTCTTATTTCAACGTCGTATGTAAAACTTGCTCAATTCGACAGATAATGACTGGATTCAATTATGAAAATCTCAATTTTCGGTTATATATGCGTGCCGTATACATATATATGCGTATATTCATCGGGCATGTAAATTGAATGTAATTTAATGGCCCTTCTTCCCAGTAGCTCGATTATTCTGCGCTACTGTTGCGCGTTCATTCGCCGAGCACGTGGACAGTTCAACGGCCCTCGCGCTTATTTTGCCGCCGTATAAAGCTAATACTCCGGCGCTCAAGGTACTTTTCCTCTAGCGAGGTTTGCCAAAAATCGTTCGAGACCGCGACGAATGGGGGACTCGAGGGAAAGATTTGGGCAGAACGTTGATCAAGAAAAAAATAAAACAAACAAATGCTGTGGAAGCGAACGGATATCGCGCGGAAGCCCGAAACGCACCGACGAGCGTCACGACGGGACTGGACTGGCGTCCTTTCCCTTTCCCTCTATTATTTCTCCCGTTTAGGCAAACTAAGCGGTTCTTCGTTCCTGCGACTACCGATGAATACATACAGCTATAATATAATACGTACACAAAACTCTGGATTCGGAATCGGCGCTTACTGACCGAGGCTAACGTGGCGCGTTGAATAGAAACATTGAACTTATCCGCAGCGCCACCTACCGCTCGAACGGCGCGCCAAAAAAATATCGAAACAACCTGTTTTTAGAAAGGGATATTCTCATCTGTAGTAATTGGGCATTCGTCCAATTCATTTTTGAATGAATAAATTAAACATCCGGAGAGTCACGGGAATTAAGGTGGTACTAGCGCACAGTCTGACTTTGATCAGCGTGATCAGCTTTGATCAGCTTGCGTGAGATTCAAAGAGAATTTCCAAGCACTTCTCAATCGTATGGAAATCCGAAAGAAATTGGGCATATACATGGTACTGTAATAATTATTTTACTTAATAATATCAAAATGCTATTAACGTATTCAATGGAAAAATTAATTGTTTAACAAATTACCCGACAACTCAACTTTTTTTTAACGAACATGATTCGTACATTTTTTTGAACACGTATGAATTTTTTCGGAATTATGTCGGGATTATGTTCGGGATTATGTCTGTTCGGTTAATGTCTAAAATGTATTCGGAAAAATTAACGAATCACTTCCATAAAAAAGAAAAAGTTGAGTTGCCGGTTAATTCGTTAAGCAACTAATTTTGTCATTGATTTCTTGATAACATTTTACTATTATAGTTACGCGAAATAAATCTTTGCAGCATCTACTTGTGCATGATTTTTTAAAGATTTTTATCTCATTGAGAAGTGTCCGTAAGTTCTCTTCAAATTTCGCACAAACGTGATCAAAGTCAGACTATACGCTAGTGTTACCTTAACGTACAGTAGAACCTCGATTATCTGAACGATGACTTGATGTACTCGGTCGGTAACGAAAACTTTAATCTACATATCTCCACCTAGGATGGTTCTATGGATAAAAGACGAGAACGTTGCTATCCGCAAAACAATTCTAAAGAGTTACATTCTCGTCTTTTATCGACAACACCAAGCATGACCGCGAATTTACGGATTTCTGTTACGCGAGTAGCTCTGTCTCTCTCGCACCTACAGAAATTTCGCATAACCTTAAAATATCTTATGAACGTCTTTGAACGTTAATATAAGTGTAGAAATTTTATATTGATTTACTGTTCTTATGCAAAAAAAGTCCTGTTTATGAACACGTCCCCAAAAAATCTACGTATCGATTATCCGAACTAATCTTGGTCCTAATGGGTTCGGATAATCGAAATTCTACTGTAATAATGAGATTCCAATAAAAATACAAAATACACCAGAATCTCGATTCCGTACAGAGCGGCGGGACCGGCTCCGCATCGCACGTGCCGGAATCGAGGTTGCCTCGCACATGCGTAAGGCGCAAGGCGCAATGCTTTGATAATTTCCCCGTATCCGAGTAAGCACGAGTAAGTTTCGGAAAACACCCCTGGGCCTCCGTTACTCGAGTAATCAGTGCGTCAACATTTTTCACAAGCACCCGAAAAGGTTTGGGGCGTTGGTCGGGTCGTCCCGTAGCTTTCGCCAAGCCGCGTCGATCGATATGCGCCCTGTAATGTGGCCTGGTGAGAGAATCGAGGTTCTAGTGTAAACGAGCGTGAAATTAAGCTATCTGAGCAGATGCGAATATTTTTCAAAACCGACGGCTAAAAATAAGGACAGTGCAAGCAAAAAAAAAAAATTAATATCTGCCAATTATACCGAAACGGCCTAAAAAACCTGGATTTCCATCATTCTCCTTATCTTCAATTTACCTAAACGATTCAGTGGAGGGGTAATTGTCGATTCTTCGAGCGCGTGTTAAACGTTCGACGAAGGCCTGAAGAAATCCGATTACAGATTCATTTTGAATATATATTTTGAAGTGTCATGATGTAAGATATAATAATGATGCAATGAATATTTACATGATCGTCGTCGCGACCGCGTGTAAAGCGTCGCTGCGCCTTTCATTCCTCCACTCGATGCCCAACAAAACGAAAAAAGAAGAGCATGGTTTTTTTTTGTTATCACCATAATGAAGCTCTCGACGCTTCCGAAGCATGCACGGAGTCTTTTTACGACATCTTGTGTCTTTTTTTTTTTATCTTTTTGATTTTCATAAAAATTCTCCAATTGCAAAGATAAAAGCGTTTCGTTTGCGAGCCAAAGCTCAACTGGACCCTGACAAGCCAATATTTACAAAGAACATTTCTTTCGTAGTAAAACTTTGATTTAAAATTAAATAAAAAAAAACACAATTATAGCGGTGACAAGATGAGGCACAAAAGCGTCCTTTGCTTAACCGTCTGGCCGTTCGTTCTCTCAGAACAAGCGGCTGAATCCTAAAAAAAAATGAATAATGTATTCACAGAGTTTCGAGCGCATTTGTTACTGTTATTGATTTTTATGTCGCACAAAACCTACTTGGATTTGGATGCATGGATGGCCTGAACATTTCGTGAGGGATGAATCTCGGCGGAAATGGCGGTCTCATCTGGCCCATTATTGGCGGCATTCTGCCTCTTCCCATCGGTATTTGTCCGTGCATTGGCAACATCGGACCAACCATTATGGGTCTTGGATGGAAAGTCTATTGAAAAAAAAAGCCAGAAATTCGTTAAGTAGTTTCAATTCGTAAATATCGAAAAAAAGTACATATATATGTATCACATAAAACAGCGTAAATCTATCTTCTTGCCTCGAGTAGCCGAGAAGCCACACTGTCCGGACAAGCTTTTGTGATCATAGAAATATTTTTAATAATCATCAACTATACGAATTACAAGATACGACGTCATTGGTTCATCGACTGAATTAAGAATTGTGCATCAATCGTGATCGAATAAAATTTATTTCACACCGTCCAGTGGCTGGATTAAAATATTTTTAAATTATTTATTCATTTCTTCCATTTATTTCACCTGATTATCGTTAACAATATAGTTAATATAGTTAAACATGGTGAAATTAGATTTATTTGTGGCCGCGAAAGTACAGCTCAACCAAATAAATTTATTAGATTCTAACGGCGAATTAATAGCTATTATTGCGATTCGTTCGGCTCAATTAAAGATACTTGTGTGTAACCGATATTTATCAATGATAAGTAGAATGTTTCCTTCCCGGAAATTATTTCCCACTTCGTAAAAAAAAAAACTTTCGACATTGTTCGACTCACCTCATAATACAAAGGAACCGGCACAGCTTCCGCGTAATGATGCGGAAGCGGTACTCTCCTTTCTCTCGATCTGTCGCTTCGACTTCTCCTATCCCTCGAGTCATTCGTCGATCGATCGCGGTGATCTCGATGCGGTACCGATTCTCTGCTCGATCTGTAAAGTCAACGAACGCTCGTTCTAAATTCTCCGCCTAACTAACTTCGCAGCCTGTTGACGGGTGATTTGTTGAACAATTCTTTAATAACATGTCGCAATCATTGTTATTCAAAATTAACCCTTTCGCCAACTTCTATATGGTCTATTGTTTCTACCTTTGGGTACCTTAAGGTAGTTACGGACTAGCTTAGGGTAGTCCTTTCGTAAAGTCTGACGTCGAGAGACAATTGCAAAAATTCTTGAAACGTAAGCGGTGGATTGATTTTTTTCCCCATTACCTGGCACGGGTTTCCGTTCGACGAGAATGTCGCTCGGTTGATCGCGATCTTTCCCGACGATCTCCGTAACGAACTCGCCTCGTATCGTGATCGTTTGTTCGACGCTGGGAGTGGCGCTCGCGTGAATCTTCTCGCTTCGCTCGATCTCGGCGCTCGTGCGAATCTTCTCGCTTCGTTCGATCTCGGCGCTCGTGCGAATCTTCTCGCTTCGTTCGATCTCGGCGCTCGCGCGAATCTTCTCGCTTCAATCGATCTCGGCGCTCGTGCGAATCCTCTCGCTTCGAACTATCTCGGCGCTCCGTGCTTCGGCGATTGCTTCGATCTCTCTCACTGAAAATAGAAGAAAGAAAACGGGGTTTGTTCAAGCTTTATCTTCGAAACGTGTAAAAATATTAGTTTTTCTTTGGCGACCGATTAAAAAAAATACTCGGGTTAGTAACAACTCGCATAATTAAGTTACCAACCTCTCGCGCTTTGGACCTCGACGATTTTCCGTTCGGTCGACGTTGTTTCTAGAGGTTTCAGTTCTGAAAATTAATCTGGTCCTTATGTTGTCCAACAGTATTCGTCGCGAGGCGAAACTTCGCACGACGAACACTTAACGCTGCAATTCTTCAGTGCAATATCGACAAAGAAAAATGTGTCGCTTCGGTGCGTAACGTTCTCACGTATTCTCCTTTGAGTAATTAAAGACTCTGTTTTACAGTCTCATTAATTCTCTTCATCCATATTATATAAGGCAACTTTTTGTTGCTGTCATGTTCTTCGGTAATCATTAACAAACCTAGTATTCCCTAGTCTAATTCTCTAAACGCTATCGAACGTAAAAAACTTCGTCCTAACGTATTGTCGATTGTCAATTTCCTCACATCAACGTTCGCCCTTTGAGAAAAATGAATATTCCGATAGTAGCGACGAAAGGCGACATGATACAAACTGTAGAAAACGTAAATGAATGAGAGTGAGCTTGTTCTCCGTCAGTCAAAGCATGATGAAAAAATGAACACGTAAGAGTCGCAAAGAGAACAACCAAAATGAGTTAGCAAACGAGTTACGGATATGCGAATTTTTGTGAAAAATAAAAAGCGGTGCAGAGAAAACTAGCGGAGTTTTTCGACGTTAACCACGAAAGCAAATTATGTCCAAAAACAATGATCTGAGCGAAATTGCGGAGTTCTTCGCTAAAAAATAAAAAGTTATGAATGTACAAAAAAAAAAGTCAAATGCGTCAACGACTATTTTTCGTTCTTACTCCTCGATGGAACAAAGATAAAGCTGGTGAGCAAAAAAGTGATCAGTAGCCGGAACATGCGATACCGATGTGACGGCGACTTCTTCCTCGTAGTGTCCGTCCTCCTGGATACGAACGCGCGCAGCTAGAAAACAAACAGAGAAAAGCACAAAAACGATGTAAAACATTACGAAGGAGAGCAAAGCAAAGCAACCGGTGATGAGGGGAAGGGTCAAGTGCGATGCATGCGCGAGTCGTCAAGTTCCAGTCGAAGAGCTCGTCACGATCAATTCGATCTTTTTTCACGTTTTTCTGTCGTATCGTCAACTAGAACAAAACAAACTGTAGTAAACACAAAAAGCGGATAATGCCTAAGAAGCGTGATTGCAAATTTTTTTTTTTTGATAACCAACGAAACCGCGATCAAGCGGATCGAGCAATTTGGCACCAAAAGATCTTCTCAAAGATCCAACGCATGTGGTCCCAAAGGGCTTTGCAAATTCACGCTTCCCTAATTCTAATGTGCTATTCGCTAATTTGGCCCTAAACACTTTGTCAATTGCAATACCGACAGTGTATATAGGCTTAAAACTTATCAATATATGCTTTTTTTTTCTTCAATACTTCAGTGTAAGTACACGATTTGCCTCGCATCTTCTAATCGCTCTCGAACATTTGTAGTTTTGGACAAACGATGATTCACTCGCCGGATCGTTGATCAAGTTGAAAATAAATCAAAAAATGTATACGAATACAATTTTTTTTTTGCCCATCGAGGCATATCCTGCGGCGATTAGAAGATAGAAGAACCGAACTTCAACCGGAAATGGATGAAACAGTCTCCTCCAATCCACGAGTTACCGACATTCATCAAAAAGGCCATCGTGTACCGTTTGAACGATCCTCTCGTAGATATTTGTCATTCGTTTTGCACGACTTCGTGACGATGCTAAATTTGCAATGCAAGAATTTTCGATTGACACTATTTCGAAGTTCAATCCGAGACAATTATTCCTCTCGGCGATTGAAATTTATTGTAATGGCAATGAACGAAAGTTGATTGAACTTTGAAAGAAAATTGCTACTGTTGAAACCCGGAAGAAACGAGGATCACGTTATATACCCAATTATAAATCATTGGGAAATATTATTTCATTGGGAAATAATATTGAATTATAATGAGCTATTATAGTCTCATTATATATCTCAACACTATCGCCGAAATCATTTGGAGTACGAACCTCGAGCCGCGAGAATCGTTTTCTCGTCGTGAATGGTCATCGTAGCGTTTGAAGGTCGGCGATGCGGAATGTTTCCTCGTCGAGTGGGACTTCCTCTCTGCGAATAGATGGATTAATGAGGGGTAGATTGAAGAAAGCGCGATGCGAATACATGTCGTTCAATAGAAGGTTTGAAAAAAAATCACGGTCGAGTCCAGAACTTATTCAGCACAAGACAAATTCAAAGGAATTCCAGGATACGAAATATTCAAAGGTTTTTCGGGACTTACCCAGGAACAAAAAAAAATTCAAGGCCATTCCAGGATTTGTCCAGGATAAGAAAAATTCTGGAACATTTCAGGACTTATCCAGGATAAGAAGAATGCGAGGACATTCCAGGTTCGTAAAAAATTCATCGACTATTTCAGGACTCATCCAGAACAAGACAAATTCAAGGGCATTCCAGGGTAAGAAATATTCAAGAATTTTGCAGGACTTACCCAGGACAAAAAAAAATTCAAGGACATTTCAGGATTTGTACAGGGTAAGAAAAATTCTAGAACATTTCAGGACTCATCCAGAACAAGACAAATTCAAGGGCATTCCAGGGCAAGAAATATGGATTTTTCGGGACTTACCCAGGACAAAAAAATCAAGGACACTCCAGGATTTATCCGGAATAAGGAAAATTGAAAGGAATTCTCGGATTTAGTCAGGATAAAAAAATCCAAGGACCTTCCAGGACGTACTCAGGGCTTGCAGGACAATACTATGAAATGTGATCAGCTGAGAAAAATAGATGAGAATTGCCAACCTGTTCTACCATTGTCCACCGCGACAACGGTACGTCGCTCTTCGACATCGGAAACAGGCACTTCCGGTTTCTTCAATTCATCGCGCTCGAATATCGGTTTGGCACCCTCTCCTGTTACGACGAAAGTTTCGAACAAAAAGAAAGAAAAAAAATACAATCAATGGATAATTCTTTACCCGTGCGATTGCGAATGAAATTAGAAAGCACTCGATGGCGAGGAGCGTGGTTAGAGACAAGCGACAGTTGGATAGACTCGTAAAACAATCCGACAAGTCACTGACAAATGTAAGCCAAGGGTTCGTCTTCGCTGCGCTCATTTATCCACTCGACCGCACGTTGTTCCGTGTTTGTTAAATACACAGACAACTTGAGGGTTCTTTTTTTTTTCAATTAATTGCAACGATACACATTGACGAATAATGTCGATCGTTCAACAGCGCAATTTCATATTCATTTTCGCTTTTGTCGGTTAAAGCAATGCAAATTTTGAAAAAAAAAAAAAAAAAGAATAAAAAAGGGTTTTTGACGACTGCCAATGAATCCGGGTATCGCAGGTTCAATTTACTTACCGATATGAAAACGAAGCGTTTCTCGACTGACTCATCTTCAGTTATAAATAATGCTTGAAGATGTTTTTTTTTTTTTCGAGTCGCGAAAGTAACAAACTCATGACTTACAGTTATCGTAACGTAAAACAGATATGACTTCGAGACAAGAATGGTTTTTTTCGGCAATCTCCGATTACACTGACATGGGATTATCTATTTATCTCCGTATTACCAAGTTAATCGTATTATTTAGTACGTTCGAGCCCGAATTTATTCGTACGCTGCGCGGATATGTTTAATTCATTCGTTTCATTGATTTCGCGGGCGAACGCGGTTGTTTTATATATTTTTTCCTCTTTGCTTCTTCAGAGACGACGATTTATCGACGGATCGATGGCGTTTGATTGAATATTAGAGTAATTAGAATTGTATCCTGGTTTGAATCAATCTTCGTGACTGATCTTCGTGGTGATCGACGTTTATCTTCACTGCAGCGTCGTCGATTGATCGTCTCCAGTTATATTAATGGCTTTTCTTACGTTCCAAATATTCGAAACAAATTTCGTCTGCAATCTTGATTAATCCAAATTCTTAGAAAAAAAAAAAATTCTACCGCGCGAATGTGATGGAAATAAAGCCAGATAAGTGCGGAATGAACTGAGCAAATTTAAACTTTCTTCGATTATTCTTGCGACCGCGATTGCTCGAAGATCTTCGAGACTTTTTTTTATCTTCAGGGTGACGAAGTTTTTCCCAATAACTATTTTCCGTGATGAACTCGGACAAGGCAATGTTCGACGCTTCCTATATATAGTACGCTATAAACATTCAGAGCATGCATAAGCGAGCGCGAAAGGCGTTTTTTTTTTGTTTCACAAGAAGAAACGACGTAAGACGAAAAATAAGACATTTTCTCGTTTGTACAATGAGTAGAGTCGAGTCCTTCAGTATTGTTGCGTGTGCGTCTTAGTTTTGCTGAGCTCAATAATGCAACGGTGCTGCGTTGGGTAAATCAAAAAGTAAAAAAAAATAAAAGATGAAACAAGCATAAAATGAGTCTCAAAAATAAATTGAAACGTGTGAGAATAACTATTTAGTGAAATTCGTAGATCCAGCAAGCGAAAGCAGCATTAAAACGTGTATAAAACAAAAGCATACCATACATAAGCGACAGATTACATCGACAGTTAAACGTTCATAGTAAAAATTATGAGCTTACACATGGGCAACTTTACTGTGCTCAAACTCCGATCCAGCATCGCGATCGTGCGAGAAATCTTGTTCCTGTTTCCGAATAAAATTATCATTAGACATTTATGGAACGAAATCAAAAGATTAATAAAAATACGACGACGACGTTCCACCCTGAATCTTCATTGATGCCTGGAGAACTTATCTTCCGATCGTTGATTGGACGTAATATTAACATAGCATCGTGATATTTTGCTCCAAAATTGGACGAACGAGTTTCGTGATTTCGAGAACGAAACATGAGATATAATTAATACTAAGATCCGCAAGTTTTTATACGTATGTAACTTCCAAGCCGCAAATTGGGCAAAAAACGAATGAATGAAAGAAGATATCTTCATTGTGGCGAAAACGAAACGACGACGGAACGTTTTTGAATTTCGGTTAAATCTATTCATAACATTTTTCGCGCATCAAATTGTTGATCTTCATTGCTGTTAAATTTTCGGTAACGCAGCGAAATCTTCGGATAGTCGATGCGCGACAACTCTATCGAGGGTAACGAGTTTGAGGTCGATCCGTGAAACTACGCTGACTAAAAAGAAGCGGTCTTCCTTTTTCTTCATACCGAGAATCGTTGCGAATCGAGACTAAAAAAATTCGCGGGAATCTTCCGCGACGCGACAATCGTAATTTAACTCGTGATTTTGAGACCATCGTTAGAAATCGCGCATTTCGAATGTTCGCGAGCGAAAAAATAAAGTGTTAATCGTCGTGAAACGTTACCCTCTCGTCTCTTCACTTTGACGTCCTCGGGATCGACGATCTCGCGTTGAAGCTCGTCGATTCTTTCCGCGGCTGGTATATTCCTTATAATATCGACTTTGATACGACGCAGATCCTTCACGTCTATTTTTGTGCCCTCCGGGCCTTTGAACAATCGCGTACTATTGCTCATCGAATCGAATCTGAAATATTCAAAGCAAATTTTAACGAAAAATCATTTTTGTTTTTCGTAATTTTTTATAAACCATTGACTTTTTTTCTGTGAATGCATTTTTAACTTTTTCACATAATTCATTTACATTCAATAATGAATTATCATCATTCTTACTATTATTTTAATAAATAATAATCAATAATAATAATTATTAATTTGATCAATATAATTATGTTTATTATTAAGTAAACATTTAAAACATGAAATTCACATTTGTTTTTATTTCAAACAAAACAATTTGTTAAGCTAAAAAACAAAATTTAATTTAGTTGTTCAACTTTTTTTTTTTCATCCATTTCAATTTTATAAATTCAATTTTTTTTAAATAATTTTTTATCACCCTAGTTCGGCTACTCACTTTTCCGACATAATCGAAGATTTCGAATTGCCGGGTTCCGTATCGTCTCTCTGATGATTGGTGTTTTCGTTAGTATTTTGGCTTGTCGATCTTCGTTTGTGGCCCTTCCTCTCCGCCTCCTCCTGCGCTTTTCTCTTCCGCTCCCACTCTTCGATCTTTTTCTTCTTCAATCGTTCGTGCTCTCGTTCTCTCTCCTGCTGTATCATCCATTGTCTTCGCCGTCTCTCTCTTTCTTCCGGATCTCTTCCTTGCGGATGGCGATGTTCCGTTCTTGCGATCCTCACATCGCCGGCGGGTATGAACGGGGCGCTTCCCTTCATGTCTGAATACAGATAGAATTTCACGTCCGAATGAATTCGATTAGTCTACAAAACAAAATTTCAATATCACTCGCAATTTCGTGAATTTTTCTTTTTCTCCCAAAAAAAATAAAACCGTTTTAGAAAACGTTTTTATGACAAAAGAACGAACGACGACGAAAAAAGGTAACTTGAGAATCCATGCAAATTCGATCGACCGTCGTTGACTTCGCGATCTTCAGGCCGCGTCACCGACGAATTGATATTCACTCGGAGGTTAGTTCCGCGAAATTAACCTAATTCGCAATGTAATTCGTAAGGTAATGATCGAGTACGAGCTCGAACTCAATTTGCCCCGTACCGTTAACGTAACCGCGGTCAATCGATGGAAAAATATTCACGGCGAATTGATTCGACACAACCGGAATAAGCCGACACAGAGAGCGAACCTGTGTCCAGACACGCTGAGAACGACGAATGCACCGATTGTAACGCCGCCGTCGGTTTGCGAGCTTTTCAATGAATTCGGAGGGATTAACGGTGACCAATGAGAGCGCGCGCGATCGCAGGGGTGCGTTCCGAATGATTCGTTGTTTCGTCGGTCGCTGCGCATGCGCAATGGTCTCTATCGAGGTTTACGGTGAAGTTTAAAAAGTAAATATAACAAAAGTTGGATCTCACGAAAACAATACATTTAGTTTTACCGTTTCTTATGGATTCGCTTATTTGCGAAGAAATCAAATTTTACCCCCGTTTCGCGATCGGCCGACAACTATTCACCCCACTCGCTATCCTAGGTTTTCGTACGCGCGACCGCGACAAGCGACGCGTGTGAGAAACCGAGACAACTATACATCGTGTCTTCGTCTATCGCATGTGCAGCTTGGCACTGTCGCGCGTATGGAAATCCAGCGTAAGAAATTCTCGTACTCTGGAATAAATAGAAATGCACAAATTGTTTTCTCGATCTTTTAATTTTATTATAATTCTGAAATTATAATTCTCTCTTCACCGTGAATCTCGGCAGAAATCATTGCGCATGCGCGTCGAACGATAAAACAACTCGTCGATCGGGATTCACCCAAGGGTTGCGATCCGAATCCCCGTCGAGCGCCTTCTCTCTCTCTCTCTTTCTCACTACGAATGAAAGAGAGCAAAGCGCGCCGGGCGATTCATTCGGAACGTACTCCCGGCGAATTATAAAGTTCATCGAAACACGAATGAGCAGGTAATTGACCCCCTTCCCGGAAACATTTTCACAGTCAGTTCCGAAAGAATGGGGCATAAGTCGGTTTTTATGACCCATTGTGTTTAGATGTAAAGAAAAATATAACGGTTCATCAAAATTCGCAAACTGCGATATTTGAAGAATAGCAACTTTTTGGCTTCGATGGAAACTCGGAATAATTTATCATTCGTCAGCAATGCTCAGCGCGACAATCGCGTGTACTTAGATATTTCTTTTTTTTTTTTAATAATATACCGATGGAACGATTTGTCCAGCTTGGTGGTATCTATTTTTGGATACTGATGAAATGTTATTATTCATCAGTTTTATTTCGTGAAAATTATGAACCGGCAAGAAAACTTTTATCGAGACATGTAACTCGAAAAATCCATTTCGATATTCAGTATTCATTCATATTCGAATTTCACAAAACTCTGTGCTTGCGCTTATCCAATAATTGCAGTAATTAGTGTTCATTCATATTCAATCTTTGCAATTGTTGAAGTTTGTCAATTTTTTATTTTTGCAATATTTAACGATTTTTATATAAAATCTTTGCAATACTCAATGTTTGTCCATTTTTTATTTTTGCAATACCCAGCGATTCGGATATTAAACCTTCGGAATAGTCGGTGTTTATCCATATTAAATGTTTGTCCACATTAAACCTTGGCAATACTTAGTGTTTATTCCTATCGAACCTTTGCAAGACTCAATGTTTGTCTATATTTAATTTTTGCAATACTCAGTATTTATTCGTATTAAATTTTATTTATATATTATTTATTCGTCTTGAATCTATGCAATACATAATGTTTGTCCATATTAAATTTTTGCAACTCTCAAAGTGCATCCATATTCAATATTTGGAACACTCAGCGAATTCCATATCAAATCTTTGCAATACTCAGTATTCATTCATTTGTATTTAATTTTTGCAATTCTCAATGTTAGCCCATATTAAACCTTCGCAATATTCAGTATTCATTCTTATCGAACCCTGGCAATACTCAATGTTCGTCCATATCCAATTTTTGCAATTTTCAAAGTGTATAGATATTTAATTTTTGAAATACTCAACGGATTCCATATCAAATCCTTGCAATACTAGCATTTATTTGTATTACATTTTTGCAATCCTCGATGTTTGCCCATATTATATCTTCGCAATATTCTGTGTTTATTCGAATCGAACCTTTGCAATACTCAATGTTTGTCCATATTTAATTTTTGCAATACTCAGCATTTATTTTTTTGTATTACATTTTTGCAATTCTCAATGTTTGCCCATATTGAACCTTCACAATATTCAGTGTTTATTCGTATCAAACCTTTGCAATACTTAATGTTTGTCCATATTGAAGTTTGCAATACTCAGTGAATTCCATATCAAATCTTTATTTGTATTACATTTTTGCAATCCTCGATGATTGCCCATATTATATCTTCGCAATATTCTGTGTTTATTCGAATCGAACCTTTGCAATACTCAATGTTTGTCCATATTTAATTTTTGCAATACTCAGCATTTATTTTTTTGTATTACATTTTTGCAATTCTCAATGTTTGCCCATATTGAACCTTCACAATATTCAGTGTTTATTCGTATCAAACCTTTGCAATACTTAATGTTTGTCCATATTGAAGTTTGCAATACTCAGTGAATTCCATATCAAATCTTTATTTGTATTACATTTTTGCAATCCTCGATGTTTGCCCATATTATATCTTCGCAATATTCTGTGTTTATTCGAATCGAACCTTTGCAATACTCAATGTTTGTCCATATTTAATTTTTGCAATACTCAGCATTTATTTTTTTGTATTACATTTTTGCAATTCTCAATGTTTGCCCATATTGAACCTTCACAATATTCAGTGTTTATTCGTATCAAACCTTTGCAATACTTAATGTTTGTCCATATTGAAGTTTGCAATACTCAGTGAATTCCATATCAAATCTTTGCAATACTCAGTATTCATTTATTTGTATTCAATTTTCGCAAACCTCAATGTTTGCCCATGTTATAGCTTTGCAATATTTAGTGTTTATTCGTATCGAACCTTTGCAAAACTCAATGTTTGTCCATATTCAATTTTTGCAATACTCAGTATTTATTTACTTGTATCAAATTTTTGCAATTCTCAATGTTTGCCCATATTGAACCTTAGCGATATTCAGTGTTTATTTGTATCGAACCTTTGCAATACTCAATGTTCATATCCATATTTAATTTTTGCAATACTCAGCGAATTCCATATCAAACCTTTGCAATACTTAGTATTTATTTGCATCAAATTTTGCAATACTCAGCGAATTCCATATCAAATCTTTGCAATCCTCAATGTTTCCCCATATTAAACCCTCGCAAGACTCAGTGTTTATTCGTATTGAATCTTTGCAATACTCAATGATTATCCATTTTTCATTTTCGCAATAGTCAGTGATTGTCATATCGAACCTTTGCAATACTCTGTGTTTCTCCATATTAATCCTTTGTAACACCCAGTCTAACACGGAAATTCAAGAATTTATGCTACAAATCAAAAGTGCGTCTAAGCCCGATCGAAAAGTTCAATTCCCGCGAGTGTCGCGAAGCGCCGAGTATCGAATATATGTTTCTCGCTATTACGATTCTTTCTGAATACAACAAGCAAAATGAATGAAAAACCGTCGCCATTTTACCAATCCAGTTTTGAGTAAAGAAAAAAAGAAAGAACTTCGACACATTGAAACTTCTCTCTCGTTATCTTCGTGTCGCGTTATACGATTTCATGTGCAATTAAAAGTATTAACGTAAAAGACACTTTTCTTACCTTTGAAATCGTCGAAACGCCGTTAAAAATTGAACCTAACTACGATCACAGCTTACGCTAACGGCATTCACCGCGATTGTCCCAAGACTAACCAAAACCTTGCAAGCCAAGACGCCACTGCACGACACCGGCAGTCCCGCGCGCACGAGTGCCGAAATGTGCAGCGACCAGCAGCGCGTCATCCACTGCAGCGCCACCTGCAGCGGTGGTGAATGCTCGTGTTCACGCACACCTGGCGTGTTGTTTGGTCGTTCGATGCGCATGCGCAATCATTTCCGCCGAGATTTACGGTGAAGTTTGAGAATTATAACAAAAGTGCAAGACTGAGAAAACATTTCGTTCATTTCTATCAATTACAGAGTATAAGAATTTCAGTTTCTCACGGATTGACCTATTTGTAAAGTATTTAAATATCGTCCCCGCCTCGCGACCGGTCAAAAACTTTTTGCCATACCTCGCGAGTAGAGTGAATAGCGTCGTGCGATGGCGAAATGTAGATAATATTTGAATTCGTTGCAAACAGGCAAATCCATAAGAAATCGAAATATTCTTACTTTAGAATCCGTGAAATAAACGCATCGTTTTTTCGAGTTTCTACTTTTATTATATTTCACAAACTTCATCGCGAATATCGGCAGAATCATTGCGCATGCGCGTCGATCGACAAAACAATCGTCATTGGGAATGCGCCCCTGGATAATTTATCCAGGGCGATCGAATTCAATTGCCCTTCCAGGCCCGATCGGCTCTCGCGACGAAATCGAAAGAAATACGATCGAAAATGTTCTATTCGCTTAATCTTTCCTCGACGCGGCCGTTTGTTTATTCTAAAAACCGTGTCGCTCGCGATGACGCATTCGCTTCTGGAGGGCAATCTTAATCAAACGTAGCGTTGATTACGATTTTTGATAACATCGCTGGTATCATATCCGTCGACCGAGAGAACCGAATAGAGGATATAAAAAATATATTCATCATCAGAGCCAGCAAAAAAACATAGATCTTGTTATATAAAAAAAAAAAAAAATGAAGTCATGCTAAACCTTATCGTGACTCAAAATCATTTTTGTCTCTTATAAAGCCCGAAAATTTCATTTTTCGCCTAACTTCCCGACAGCTAAGAATCCAAACGCCACACGCGCTCATTTATTACAAACATAAATGAATCACTCGTTTGCTACCGTTCGAAGTAATGAACGCGTTAACGTCTCTCGGCGTGAAGGAGGCTCCTATCGGGTTTTCTTATCTCGCAGCGACAAGCCCTCTTGAAAAAAAACAACCGTATCATAACGAGCCAGAAGGCGGCTAGCGTTGCAGCCAATGCATCCAAATACGACGAACCACTGGTCTAAAGGTCACACACAGCTGACTTGCCTTAGATTCGATCTGTGAATTTATACCGCGACGCTATTAAAATTCCCGAGACTCGACCGATGCATCGAAATTCGTGTCGACTCGTCGCTGTGTGGCGTACGCACGTGAAATCGGTCAAACGTATATACGTACATACATGTACAGTATCTACATATGCATGTGTACTTACATGTATACTATATAAATAGTATATAATACATTTAATATATTGTATATATTAAATACTTAGTATACTGTACATATACCATACATAGTATTCATCCATACATACACAAACGCAAACACATACATATATATGTGTGTATGTACTGCGCGGAGGTTAATTTATCGAACAGTGCCAACTACCCTAGTCAGTACTCGCGAAGCACCCGTGAGTAAAATCGCTTGCGCCTCTCGCTTTCAGTAGTCGCTGGACTCTCGTCAGAGCCAGACCTCCCTCCCGCGAGCGTCAACATCGCCTTCGCGTCCGGTGATGTCATTTTCTCAGTTACGCGTTAACCGCAAGAGCCGCTCGCCAACCGTCATTCGTGTCGCCTCGAATCTCGTTCTCGCTCGATAATACGTCGAGAACAATACTCGTCGAGAAGGATCGGTGCGGAAGCGATGTCCAGTAATCCGTGATCGGAAAATCGAGAAATAGGTTGGCCCTTTGCGCTCGGTGTGTGCGTCGAGCCCAGCGTCCGGGGGCCCCCGGGCGTCGCGCAGGCCAAACGCTTCTCAACGTTTCACGGACCGAGTTAGTTAGTTCTCCGACGAAATTTTCTTCGATCGCGCGGATAGCGGCTCTCGCGCTCGTACGCGGTGCAAGGAACGGTCAAGTCGGCGCTAATTGACCGGCTATTCGGACGAGCGAAAGAGCAACAGCGGGGACAAGACAGCGAGAGAGAGAGAGAGAGAGAGAGAGAGCGACAGTCAAGTGTTCTCTCGAGGCTGTTCTCGGTGGGCTCCGCCGCGCGCTCGGCAGGAATGCCGGACGTTTCGTAGACAGTTTCTTCGCTTGCTCTGCGTGTATCTTCCAACGTCGAGAGAGGTGAGCTCCCCCACCGAAAATCTTTCTCTTTCCCTCATATGCATACGCGGATAGACACGGACACGCGTTTACACGCTTCTTTGACTCTTCGAACCATTTATTATCGTAACAAACATCGCGAGCCCCACAAACCGCCCGAGTGCACGAACGCGACCTACTGACAAACGCACACGCGGCCCAACGGAATTTTATTTATAGACGTCAAAATTTAGACATTCGTTCGGTTTCGTGCGAAAGTCTGTCACACAACCGCGAGAACCGCGCGCACGAGTGTCTTGTCTCGGGCTGATCGGCTTCGACGTGATTTCATTTTTCGCGATTAATCGGATTGTGTGACAAAACAAAATTAATTCATAGATCGCTCGATCGCGCGTTTCGACGAAACAATCGAATTGGGCATCGAATCTTTTGTTTTTCTCTCTTTATTCTTTACTCTCTCGCAATCAAATAGTTCGACGCGTGTTATCGCGATGAAATAATTTTTTTTTTTTTTATTCGTCGAGGGAACAACGAGGCTTTTGTGTGTCAAGCCGAGTGTGCATTAGCGTCTATAATTGGAACGTCGCGCGAATCGCGAAACCGACGTCGAATCGATACGCGCCCGCGGAGTGGTCGCGCGCGGCTCTTCGATTCACTCCGGCGTCATTGATAAATCGAAAGACGCATCGATAGAATTCCCGAACGAGGAAAACTTTCCGTTTGTCCCGTCGAATACTCGTCGGGGAAATACGCGCGTCGAGGCGTTAAATATTCCACGATGTTAGGCGGGTGCTTCCCGAGGAGATGTTCGCGCGACGAGTCATCGTCGTCGGTGAGGTTCAATGATCCTAGTTTTTCGTCATTCCGCGCGAACGATTCGGTATTCGCACAGTCGCCGACGAAGAGAATTTCGCAGTGATAGGAATCGTCTCGAGGTGGCTTTGTCGCTCGATGCTCATTTCGCGCGAGTTTGAGAAACAATGCGAGAAAATTGCAAATACTTCTCGATTGTATAAAAATCGAAAACGAATTGAATTTTCTTAGATTCTTCTCGAACCTGTGCGAAATCCGAGCGACGGAACTATCTTAATACAGAAAATTGCCAATGTTTTCGATGTTCGTTACAGTCGAGTCTCGAGCTGTTGCGACATTTCGATTGTCCGAAGCGTTAATTAAGTTTCTATGCGGGAGCGAGAGTCGGTACTCGCGACCTTGAAACTACGAGTACCGTAAAGATTATCAGAGAATTCATGTATTTTAAGTACCGCGCGCGAACAATGGTCCGGACGAAACTATGACTGACGATGAAACTTACATTTTGTTGTTTTCCGTTATCATGACTATCGTAAGAATCTTGCAATTAATATCTAATCGAATCCGATTATCGATCTGCCGGTATAGAATGATAAATCATCATTTTTAAAAAATTCAGCGATTTTAGAAAAAAAAAACAAAAAGGTTTTTCAATAATGTAAAAAATTGTTTTTTAACAAGTTTACGTTTACAATTATATTATTTATAATTTATTATAAATAAATGATTAATAATATTTATAATTCATTATGAATAAATGATTAATAATATTTATAATTTATTATGAATAATGACTAAAAAAACTGTTTTTTTTCATTCAGACCGGTAACATGGCTCTGTTGAAAATGAATTCAAAAAAGTGGGTATCAGGACTACCGTCGCCGCTGCCGGACGACCGACCGATCACTGCCATCAACGTAGTCGAGGACATTGACAAGTGTCCGGCAAATTTTAATGTTGTAAGTGTTACTCGTGTATACAGCAATTGTATCGATGACAATGGCCGCACTGAAAATATTCATTCTAATACATTGAAAATATCGCCCTCGAATATTGAAAATTGATAAACACGAGAAAAAATGCAATTGGAATATCGGTCGTTAAGATAATCAATCACGACAACGAACGCTCGAACGAGACAAATATATTTTTCTTTTGTTCAAAGAATTAATTCGTGTTTCCTTCGTGTATTAAAAAAAAGCTTGCGAGCAAGGAAATAATTGCAATTCGCTATCTCACATTTTTCATTGCACCGAGTAACGATTCGAATCGGCCAGAATAATGAAGAAAGCGATATCGATCGCCAAAATGTTTTTCACAATTTAGAAAATTAATTGCAGCTCCCGTCTTGCAATAGAATTAAAATAACCGGCATTTTAAAAAAATTCCAAATTTGAAGCCAACCGGAATTTGCGATAACAAATGTTTCTCCGCTCCTGTGCGATACAATTGCATTGTAAAATAGATTGTAAATCAAACAAAAAAAAAAAACTTTCCACAGGTCTCAAAGACGTACGACCAGGACATAGACGCGGATCTTTGGCGCGAGAGCGGCTTGTTTATAAAGAAAAAAGGTAGATACATATGTCTATCGAAGACGGAAGGTTTGCCAAACTACGTGGTGCAGGATATAGTGATAATAAACGAGAGAGAATCGCCTCCCGATGGTTTCAGCATGATTACACAGACCGTGGACACCGGTGAGTGCCGTTTGTTCGTTATTTGCGACATCGCCTCGTCCGACCTTGGTTACGCTTCGTAATTACGGGTTACATTCAACTTACGTCCCGCGCGCGCCATGTGCTAACGAATTTTTTTTTCCAGAGCAACGAGCGTGGAGAAAGAAGCAAGTATGCTACAGGCTGCGAAACAAAGCCGCCTGCTCGAAGGCTGTTACCGATATAATCATATGCAGTCGTATCAAGAAAGCGCCCACCGGTTTCACATATGCCGGGTGAGCCATCCTCGTGAAAAAAAAATTCACAAAGCGAATTTATCCGTGGCTTACGGCGATCCGGAAAAATCCCGGAAGACCTGGAAATTTTCTCGGATTTTACTCGGCCCGAAATATTCTTAAACTTCGATTTTCGTACTACAATTCAATTTTTCGCGTACGAAAGACGTAAATGTATATTCGGCATTTTTTTTTACCAGTAATTATGCGAAAAGGGTCAATTCAACCATGAAATGCAGTAAAAAAATTCCAATAAGAGTAGGATAGTAGTCTGGAGCATTCCTTAAGAATCTGAAAAAAATCCAGCATCCGGAAGGTGTTCGAAAGATCGATTTTGCGTAATAATGAAAAAGGAAAAGGAAAACTATCTCAAATGGCCGAGATTGTATTAAATATGCGCTGCAAATGTTGTTGAATTTTTCGCGAATCTCTAGCCGATCACTGTGGTATCTCGCTAGTTGATGTGGAATCTTGAATTTTATACGTTTTTTTTTCTTCGTTCCACAGCGAAATAAACGGTGTTATAGTCTGCTACAAGACTAGTCAAGTCACAAACGCGGATTCGGGTTCGCAACCGTACGAGAATATAGAGTAAGTTTTATAGTCGATTATCGCACGAAAAAAATCGTCCGATTTACGCTTATTTGGGTAAAATATTGATGATTCATTCGCACAACCTCGACGCTTTTCATTCCTGATCACGTCGAATGTAGCTAATTAATTATTTTTTTCCCAGTTTGCTACAGAACGCTTCACCGAACCCGTCGAACGGTGTTCCGCATCGTGTGCCACCGGAGAGGCCGCCGAAGCCGAAATTTTCGCCTAAACCGCAGAACGGAATTTATCCGAAGATAGCGGGAAGCAACGACGCCGACGAGTCGTCGGATCGTGATTACGAAGTTTTGAGCCCAAATGCGAGAATCAGGCCGACGAGGCCGGCTCCGCAACCGCCGACGGCCGCTCCCACGGGTTCCGTGCCGATTTACGGCACGCTACCGTGCACCACCGATCTCGACGGTGTCCCATTCGTTTTGAATCCGTTGCTCAGCTTCAGCACCGAATCCGCGGTGGTAAGTCTCGCACAGTGCATTAACAAGGTTCCGATCCAACTAAAATACAAAAATTAAAAAACAAAAAACCGTTTCCAACTTCGTTTTGACGAATGAAAAACGAGCAAAAATTTTACAAAAAATCTTGCAACGAATTGTCACTTGAAAACAATCAAACGATTAACATCCTTTCTGCGAAATTTCATTGAGTTTCCGTGAATCTTTGTTGTGTATTTGCAATGAAATTTCTTTAGAGAAAGTCGACTATCGCCGATATGAATTCGCTCTTTCATCGCATTGATAATACGATCTTTGCCGCATAAAACTATTCCGACTTCTCGTTATTGTCTGCAAGAGTGAAGCCTTCGTCGACGACTAACTGACGCCTCTTTGTTTCGTTATCTCCCTTTCAGAATGCTCTTCCTGTGATCAAAGTTCGAACGCAAAAGGAGCTCGACAAAGAGGTAAGTGTCGCCTCGCCCGAGCTGAACGCCACATTGGCAATCCGAGCGTATGTGGCTCGTTTAATCGTTCTATTTTATTCTATTGATATCCCGTTCATCTCCTTCGTTCACAGTATCACTATGACTTTCGAGCTGAGCGTGAAACCTGAACATGGAGTTTCGACAACGGCCGTGCCAAACGAATTGTACGAAGTACCATTGAGAACAAAAAAAAAAAACAAACAAATAAGAAAAATAAAAAAAACGTCGCGGAGCTATATCCATACGATTTTTGTATCGATAATATAGCAACTAGCCAAGTGTAATAGAGTGCCTGAACGAGTGATTTTACACTATATCAATAACTTGCGAAAAAGAAGAAAAAAATCATCTTCTAACGTTTAAATGTATAATGAAAAAAAGCAACACAATAGGTTGATTAGATAATAAGATTTGAAAAAAAAAAATCATAATGTGAACGTATCATGATTCACGCGAGCTGTGCCAAGATGCGTGAAGGTGCAGAAAAAAAAGCGATTCGTGCGTGTAATTCCCTCCTCTTCCATTGTTTAGATTTTGATACCAGTGATTAGTATTGTATTTTTATAGAGTTACGTTGTATTTTTATAGATATTAGGTGTTTATAATAATATATGATTGTATCATAAAGAAAAAAAAAAAAAAAGAACGTTCCGATCGCCCCGCAAGGATATATCACGAGAATATTTAATTAATTAAATTGTATTATCATTACCGATCCTCCGATGCTCGAACGAACGACGCACTATTTAAAAATAAAAAATAAAGAAAAACAAACAAATTTTCCAATACGAAACGTGAAATTATTTCTTTCAATTTTTTTTTCCATCTCCTACATCTCGTACAATATGTCTAATCAATCTGGTTTATTCACAAAATAATACAAAAAAAAAATGGAAATGACGAAAAACAACACGCAAGATAGAAGATTGAGCGGGCATCTTTTTGAATTTGTAAGTTAAATTTGCCGGGAAATTTGTATTCACTTGAATGGCCAAATTTATTAATTTTTTGAGAAAGGCTTGGCCCGATTTTTTTCAAACTTGCCGTGTTTACTTATCACGCATGTGTACACATTCACATCTTTCTTCATTTACAAAAAAATCATTCTTTCTTTTACTTATCAAAACCACTTTCGTTGAGTCGCGTCGGTCCGCTTGAAAAATAATTATTATTCGTCAGTGAAAAAATTCGCGAATGTGTACAAATGTATAATTACCGAACTTTGTGAGTTTGAAAGAAATTGTCCCTCAAATTCCTTTGAAGAAAACAAATTACCAATTTTTCGGTCGATTAATGGGACGGCCCGATTAACGCGTGTCCACAAATTTTAACATTCTTTCATCTCTAACATTTCATTCAACAATCTCTGCGACTCGCGAATTTTTCCGATGAAAAACTCGAAAGTGCCGCTATTACAAAGAAAAAAAAACGTAAACATTTTTGGGTGAAAACTAATTCATTTACACCGTGTCTAATGTTCGATCACGACGATTTTCTAGTATTCGACTAACGATCACGTGACTCGTCAATACTCTTGTCCCTGTAGTTTCCGCGAGCGTCTCGGATCGCGTCCGGGCGAGCCGCGCGTCTTCGCGTTGCCGTCCCGTTCAATCGCAATTTGTTCCTCGTCATTGCCGAACACCGACGAGACCAAACGTCAGACAAACGGTCCGGTCCAGTGTCTGACATGGGTGAATTGGCTATTTCCGGTTTGCGAGCCGTGCTTCTCGACAGTGGCATTGGCTTTGATTTTGTTTTTGTATTTAACGTCCTTGGGTTTGAGCATGCTTTTGTGATTGCTCAACAGTCTCGACGGCGTCAGTATGGATTTGTTGCTGAGTCCCGTGGCTTCGAGAAAGTTGTCGTAGATCCCGTTCGAATTGTTGACTCTCGTCGCATTGTAAATAACGTTGTTGTTGTCGGCGTTGCCATTGGCGTTCTCGTTTCGCGACGAATTGTGAAGCGCGACGACGTTGGCGAGTCTCTCGGAGCCATCGCCGTCCGGGCGATCGGGATCGTCCGACAGATCGCAGTCGTCCAAGTTGAATTCTTCGAAATTCTGTCTTATATCGAAATCGTCGAATTCCGTCTGTGCGGCGCGTCGTTCCCTGGAACGCGAGCGTTCGCGCGACAAATCGAGCTCGTCGTTGTCGCCGCCGATCTTGAACTCCTCGAAGTGTCGCACTATGTTCGTCACTCTCGGCGCTGCGATTTCGGTGTTGTGCTTCTTCGAGGAATCGTTTATGAAAGCTTGAAAGGACGATCTGACGCCGTTGAAACGATTGCCAGCGCGCCCGACGAGCGCGTTCTCGTTGTTGGACTTCGCGGGCGAATGCTTCTCCTCGAAGACGAGACTTCGAGCGGTGTGACCGTTCGACGAGGCCTTCGTCGGCGTCGCGCAACTGGACAATCCGCGGGCGCCTCGCTTCGGCGTTTCCACGTCGATCTTGAGGTGCGAATGCTTGCCGCGCGTCTCGTCGATGAGGAACGACGGACTCGGGATTTTCTTGAGAATCAGCGTGTTGCGAAATTGCGTCGGTTTTGGCGGTAGTGCCGGCGGCGTCTTCGGCGTTGGTGACACTATCTCCGGCAATGACTCGATATCCTCGTAATCCAGATTCTTCGCTATCGTCAGACCTACGAAAACGCAAAATCATTTTGTTGATTAATAATTTTATTAACATTGTTTTTCGATGATTAGGTCGGAGACCCAATGGTTGGGCCGACCGGAAATTATTCATCACAATCATCGTTCGTTCATCTAACTTCTCCTAGGCGAAGGTTCAGAAGACTAAAAGAAAAGGTTACCTTTCGACGACATTTGAAGACAAGCCTTCTCCTCGATTCTTTCCATTCGCAGTGTGGGACTCGACGATCTGTTCGGTAGTCTTATTCTCTGATTGCCGATTTCCAAGCACGACGTCGATACCCTCCGCGCCGCTTCGATGCGCTCGGTCTTCGGTTCTATGACGACGATCGGTATCGCCGCCGCTGGTTCTTCCTCGGTCTCGTTATCGTGGCTAGTCTCCGATCCCAGACTCTCCGTCGCCGGTCTCGATTCCCCATCCTGTTCTATTCTCATTCCAAATTCGTCCTCCGACGCTGTAGCCTCGAAGTTTCCCGCCTCAGTCTCGTTTCCCATTTCGCGATCCATCGCGCCCTCCTCGGAGTTCCTTCTCTCCATTTCCGAGCCCACGGACTCGATGTCCGACAGCCTCGCCGGTTGAAAGCGCACTATTCTGCCGCGATGCTTGAATCTACGCGGTGCCGTCAGCATACTCTCTTCCTCCTCCATGTCGCGCAGAAGTATTTGGTTCACGCATTCGAGTACCGAGTTGTGATTGCCGTTCGGTCGATAGGTACTGTGGCGAAACACGTCGTCACTGATCCGATCCTCATCCGGATCGCTGTACCAATTGCCGCTCGTCTCCTCGATACTTGGTTCCTCATTCGCGAGCTTCGATGGTCTGCAATCAATGAAAAAATAAGTAATGAGGGTAAGAAACCAGACTTACATCGACAAAATTGTCGTGCTAATAATTAATAAGTCCCGAACAATACGCTGTTGTAAAAATAAGTGAATGGAAAAAAATTGAGGAAAAAATTAACGAATCGAAGAAAAGGACCGCGGAAATCGATACGGATAAAGATCCATGAAACGTGAAAAAATTCGGATAAAACGAAACGTAGAAACTCACTCGTTATTGTTGTCGAAGCAATTGTCCTTGGTGGATTTGGAATTCTCCCGCTCGTCCTCGTCCTCAGTCTTCTGTCTTCGGTCTCTCAAATTCCTCGCGTTATTGTCGTTGCAAGAATTAACGTAGATCGGCTCGCGATCGAGATCCTCGTTCTCGTCGTCGGACGCGAAGTTGCAATCCATACCGTCGTCCTTGCTCTCGCTTCTCGCTATCGTGACCCTCGTCTCTTCCTCGGTGCTGTAGATCTCCAACGGTTCGGCGCGCACGATGCCGTGTCGTCTCTTCGCGAATCCATCGTCGCCGTTGTGCTCGCGGTCTCGCATATCGTCGAGTATCATTCTCGCCGATTTTTCGTTGCGATCGTCGCGCTCGTCGATTCTTCGCCCGATACCGACACCGAAGGACTTGGACGATTTGATGGAAGATTTGTTGAGGGTCGATGCCGGCGACGCGTCGGTACTCTCGCCCTCGCAGAAGCCCTCGGTGCTCACCAACGACGGCGAGCTCTCGTCGGTCGTCGTCGTGAGGATCGAACCGGCATCGGTGTTCTCGCTGCTGCTCGCGCAACTCTCTTTGGACACGTCGCTACCGGCGAAGCTGTTCGTCTTTCTGACGCCGCAACTCGGCGATTCACGACGACGACGACGATCCCTCGTCGCCGTATCCTCGTCGCTCTCCGCGGCAACGTTGAGCTTGTCGATTATCTCGCGTTTCAGGCGCTGAATATCCTTGCCCAATTCGCTGCTCTGAATCTCGTCGCGGTCGTTCCGTTCCATGCGAAGATCCCGACTCGTCGAGGTCGCCGCGTGCCGGCAACTCGTCTCCGACAAGTTCGAGCTCGCGCACGACGAGGCTTCGTGGGAATTTTCGTTGCACGAACGATTCTGTTCTCTCTTCGATTTGATGTAATTCTTCGTGTAACGACGAAGCTTTGCTATCTCGAGCTGTTGATTGCGTATAACGTTGTCCTTTTCGCAGAGAAGCTGACGAATGGACTTTTGTTCCTGCTTGAGACGCGACTCGAGGACGAGAAGGGCGCGGAGGATGCGCGACAGCTGCTGGTCCCGCAGGCAACGCTCCGACTCGTGACCCACCGTACGCGAGTCCAGCTCGCGTACCAAATCTCGGCAACGCTTCGTCGCGACTTTAAGGGCGTCGCGGGTGCGCGCCAGTTCCTGCTTCAGCGTACGCACCTCGGTCTCCATCTGAAAATTAAAAGGTTCGTTTTCATATTTTTGTTTATAATATATTTGGCTGCACCATTTTTTTATTTTACGTGTTAATGAAAATACATCTTTTTTACATTCCGATGTTACGATTTAAACTCGGATAAAATGAAAAAATATGAATTTTCGCCCGAGTTTCGCCTTAAAAAAATGTCTTACGCGAAGAAAAATGCCGAACAAAGTTAAAAGTTTGAATTGCTTCGCTGATATAATTCATTGAAGCCTAAAGCTCAGCTTCGAAGAAGCGCGTTCAAAATTTTTCTCAAACAAACGGCTCGTTTATTCTCGTCACGCAAAATTCAACTGTTTCAATTCTTTGAGTTGCCCCAACAAAGCTGAAACAATACGTTATATTTTTCCACGTTGCATTTCATAAAATTCTTCATTGAATCGATCTTTTCCAGTTTCTATCTGACTCGTAAAAGCTCAATATTTTTCTTTTTTTACTTTGTGCAAGCGGGTATGAAAGTTACAGAATTCAATATTAATAATAATAATTCAATCAAATGTTAATTATATAACATATTATTAAATATTAACAATAATAATTGAACCCACAATTTTAATTGTACACATGTAACCATTGCGACAAAAAGTTCTCCATTATTCGTAAAGAATTATTCCGTTAAAGAAATAAATGAATAAATAAATGAATGATGTTAATTATAATTAATAATGAATAGTAATTAATAGTACATAATAATAAATAATAATAATAATAATAATAATAATATCCGATTATTATTATGTATTAGTTACTATTCATTATTAATTAATTATTAGTATCGAATAAAAATGTTTAAACTCCCCAACGGCAATTTTATACGCAAATTGCTTGTGCGGAAAATATCGGACGCGTATTCCGGCTGGGTTAAGGTGAAGGTGCGCCAGGGGGTCAAGCCTTGACTTAAGGTCATCCTATCTAACTCGTCTCGCCCTTCCCTCCTCATTCTCGGTTGACTCCTACGCGTACATATTTCCTCCTTCTTCGTCGCGACTCCTCGAGTCGATAATCGTTCACACTCGAATCACGGTTTATGCGCCTCTAGCCACAACAGTTCACAAGGTGAATCGACGAAGAGCACGCGCGAGTCAAAGTGGCACGAGCGACGGTATCTCATCTTTATAGTTTACACACCGAAAAGTATGCTAGAGGACTTTCTCCATTCTTACGGACAACGGTGATTCCTCTCCCCGATCCAACGTGTATACGTGTTTTTTTTCTTCTTTTTTTTCTCAACGTCTCTTCCCATCTAGAATTCTCGCGCGAATGCTTTTGACGTCCGTAATAAATCCGCGAGCTATGCAAAACCGGTTGAGCTTCTTTATCGATTATCTATAATGTGCTAAAACTGTTTGCGCGATTAGCGCGCCCGCGACACGTGCGGAAACTATGCGGAAACCTATATTGCATCGATAATAGATCTTTATTTCAAGATGACGGTTAATCAAGCTCGTATTACACGATTGGTCAATTATGATTTTCTTTTTTTTAGCGCGGCCTAACTCACCTAAAAGACAGATAATAATGTTTTTGCTACTATTTCTTTCTGTACATAACAATTGAGTGGAAAGATTTTAATCCCAGTGAGAAGTGTTCGTAAATTCTGTTTAGATCTCACGCAAACGCGATCAAGGTCAGACTCTCGAAGCCGAAAATCCAAGTGGTACTGTCGATTATGTCATCGCCATTGGGTGTCCCAAGTGGCGATGACTTCCGTCGATTTCGATCGCGCACTCCGGAAGCGCGTTAGCCGAAGAGACAACAACATTTACGAACCTTCGTCGGCCGTTAAACACGAGAACGCCCAAGCGAGCCATCGACGTGGGTATGTTGTGTTTCTGTAGCCGTAACTACACCACTTTCTCCACTGTAGCACGCCAACTTTTATCGTATATATGTACTATGTCGTACCGGCGCTCGTTGGTCTCAACGTAGAAACGATGCAGAAACGCACTCCGTGATTTGTGACTTCGCGAGTCTCCGGGAAGAAAATTGCGCAAACCGTCGCGAAACCGACACGATTTTCCTCGGTAAATTAATCTATATAGGACTAAGCTTAAATCACAGGATTTTTTGTGAATCGTTTGATTTTGGATAAATTCAAAAAACTGTCGAGCGAAATAATTTGATAAATCGAAATATGAATGGCTCGATTATCAAAATGTATGAAATTCATATTCATAACATTTTATAGATTATATTTATAATACATTTGACAAAATTGAAATAATAAATCAAATTAAAACCGAATTTTGTAAACTATAAATGTTTATATAAATATGATTTATAAAATTGTATTCATTGAATTTAAATTTTGAATAATAAAAGTAATAATCATATAATACATAATAATATTTATTGCAATATTGAATTAAATTTAAAACGAATTTTATGAATTATAAATATTAATATAAATATAGTTTATAAAGTTCGATTAATTGAATTTTCGCGGTGATTTTAATTTAATTTTCGAACCCTTCTAGTGTTTCTTTTTTCTGATTTTGTAAGTAGTTACACCAGTGTTTTCAGTCTCACGTAAATGTTCGTGATAAAGAAAACTGAATATTACTATTTTCTATATATTTTTCTTTCGTTCAAAATGTTTTGTTTCTTTCGACACAAAAATGAATTAAACTCTCAACTGCATTCTGCAACGATGCAGAGGGAAGCTGAATTATTTATTTGTTTTTTCGTTAGGGAAAATTTCGTTGATACCTCCGAGTCAGCGACGAAAACTTCTTAGCGTTCATGGATCCGGGCCTCGTTGACCGATAAACAATATCGCTTGACTATCCTTCACTACGCGGCGAACGTTTTACCGGTATTCGTGCACTCGTTAACAGTAAATCATTTTAGGCTCCGGTAAATTCGAAATTTTTTCGTTGTTCAAAGATAACCAAGCGCAGGCACCGAGAGAGCGTTCGGACGGGACACGGCGGAGTCGCTTGTTTCGTCTCTGCTGGAGTTACTTTGGTGAGTCTGGACGAGGCGACTCTCGCGCGTCTCGTCCACCGGCAGCTCTCTCGCTGGAGGGGACGCGAGACGAAAGAGAGGATCGCGAGAGAGTCGCGAGGAAGAGAAAGAAAAGGCACGGAATAAAGAAAAAAAAAAAAGAAGAAAAAGAACGAGAGAAGGAAGAAAGGAAGCGCGAACGAAGCGAGCGAGGAAGCGAGACGGAAGGCAAGAGAGTCCCCTAGCTGGATACTACCTGACCGTCTCTACCTGAGCGCGTTCTCCTATACTTGCGTGTCTCCGGCTTTTATATCCTATATATATAACTGTATGTATATACGAGAGCGGTAACCCGCGCACGGGTTCGCGTCGTCGTCGTCGACGCGCCGCTCGTTTGTGTATGCGTTTTCGTGCATTGGTGTGAAAATGTATGGTACTGCGGAGAGTCGCCGAACGAAGAGGCAGCAGGTAGGTCTTCGGACCTCGACCGCCAGAAACTTTGCCGGAGAAACTCGATCCATTTTAGCGCTTTCGGCAATACTTTTTTTTTTCATTATCGCAAATTTTATTTTGTATCGAATTCGATCGGATACGAAGAATTTCTACAGAAAATGTATTATATATTAATCACAATTTGCATACGGTTAAAATGCATTTGAAAAAAATTATAATAATAATGAATATGCATTGCATAAATTGCATCAGCGTCGACTCCTTCGGACAAAAAGACGATTTTTTATTCCAATTTTTTTGTTTCTTCGTGCGTTTCGACATATTTTTCTGAATCTCTCTCTAAAGTAAACAAAATTGAATTTCATTATTGCAATAATATTTTTACTTTGATTCGACGGGGCGAAGGATTATTTTTGCATCGCAGGCGGGAGTATCGATTGGTATGATTCCGAACACCGAGGTTCCTTGAACTTTCCCCAGTCGACTGCACCGAAACTTCAACTTTTTTTTCTTTTTTTTTTCACGCAACAATCAAGCTACCTGCCACGTAGAAATGTCAGACCTACGAGACCCTTTGACAGAAGAGATACTCAGATGACCTTCGCACCTCGGTGCCTCTTAACTGCGGGCGACCCGCAGTGTTGCTATACAATATATAACGAGCCCAGAGAGTAGCAATTCGGTCGCTCACCGTCTGCGTGTAATCGAGCCAGATCTTCGAGTCGATTTTCTTTCGACACGACATCTCGCTCTATATCCAAAGATCCTCGATGTTAACGTTCGATAAGATGGGTTTTTTTCTTTTTTTTAAGCGTTTCGTTTGCAACGCTCGCGTGTGCGAATGAAAAAAAATCCCGTCGATCGTCGTCACGAGATCCAAAGTTTTCGGCCTCGATCATCACTCTTCGCGTGTGTCGCACGCGATGTCTGCGACAAATTTTATCGCACCTCAACGACTCGGCACCGATAAGACGCGCACAAACGACGAATTTTTTTTTTTCTATCCTTTTTTTTTTTCAGCATAAAAATACACTAATTTCCTTCAAATTTTATTCTTTTTCACCATCGATTCGGTCGGTAAATTGCGTTATCGATGATTTCGCACCGGTGACTCACGATGAGCCGACCATAGAGACATTTCATTGTCTTCTCGAATTGCGTAACGCGGCTTTTGAGTCCGAAACGCGATTTCTCCGGCAAACATTTTTTTTTTCCAATACTTTTTTAGTTTATTTTCAAATTTATTTTTATCAACGATTTTTTTTAATTTTTATAAACTTTTTTTTGTGCATTAAAAAACGAAAATAATCTTCATTGTGAATTGTGTTAAATTATTTATTTTTCATTAAATTTTTTTCTCTTCCGTTCGATAGCGAATAACTCGAAGTCACTGTCGCCGTATATCGCGATGGAAATTTAATGTTCCTCGGTTGCGAATCTCCGGCAGCGTTGATTCTTAAGGACTCTAATTGGAAGGGATTCGATTGGTTCGGCCGTCGAGCGCGTATCTTTGCGTGCGCACGAAAAATATTACGGCGATAGACGAGGCAGAGCGGCAATCCGGGGAGTTCGCCAGCGCGGAAACATCGACAAACGACTGGCAGGAGAATGAAGAGGCTTTCCGATTCACCAGCGGCGCGCTGGCAGGTTATCTCGGGCGCGGCGTTTCCAGGCCGATAATAATAATCGCGACGATAATGACGACGTTAAGTGGTCGCGCGTCGTTCTCCTTCGGCGCTATCCTACCGACAACTTCCTGGGGGGCTCACGAATCGCGTCGAGAGCCCGGATTAAGGCGCGAAATGAAAAAAAAAAAAAGAAAAAGAAAAAAAAAAAAATAACGTACCAATGAAAACATTGAAATACGTTATCGAAACGCAAATTTGTTCAGCTCGTCTCTCTCATCGAGCGGCGATGATAATTTTATTTTCAAATTTATTTTTATTATCAATTTTTATTTTTATCAATGAAAAAAAAAAAAATGTATCAATTCTATTCATTTATTTATTTTTAATCACATTTTTTTTCTCCTGTCCCGTTATTTGTTTTTGATTTTTTTTTTCCCCCCTGAGTGAGAGCGAAGACTTTCGAGTTACTACGCGCGCGGCGATCCGAGAAAGAACTGAGTAGTCGAGAAGTTGCGCTCGAAGCTTCGACTATCGCGCGGTTTTACCCGACTTGCCTTGCCCGCTTCGCGAGCCTCGCGGAGTTTGTGTTAAAAATCTACGGTAGGGCGAGAGAGACGGTATTACAGTTTGGTACCCGACCAGTTACCAGACTTCCGGTTTCCACCGAAACCCACAGCACGTATCCGTGGCTTAACGAGATTGCGTCACACGACGAGCGTGTATTTTCTTTCTTATTTATTTTTTCTTCACACACGGCTCTCTGCGGTGTAAAAAATGGGATATTTCATAATTCAACGGGCTGGTTTCGTTAGTAGTTTAGTGTTTGCACATTAGGCGAGGTGGTTAGACCAGATATTATACATTTACAGATAATCAATCAATCGTGTTATTGTATTTTTTTTTTCAATATCGATAATGCCCGTAACACGTTCGACTTTTCTGCCCTGGTCTCGTGTCTCTGTTTTTTTCGTTACGCGCGAGCTGTAAATTAAAAGATATCTATAAACGCGTATCGTTACACGCGTAACGAGAAAAATACTTTTTTAATATTAACATTATATCAAGTAATATCTAATATATATTGATTATTTATTGCATGTTATTATATAAATATTAATTTTGAATAATATCCATATTATAAAATGAAAATATTGATATTATTCAAAATTGATATAAATTTTTTTTTTTTTTTTTTTTCTGAAACAATAAGTCTTTGCCCACCGAGCCGGGCGATATCGCCGATGTACACGCACCGTCACGAGCGAGATATATTGTATATCGTAGCCTCGTGTGTACTACAACGCACACTTCGCGCATCTGTTCTTGCATGTGTGCATATAACTGAGAAAGAATTTCGTACCTGGCGCACGATGTGACCGCCATTATTTCACGCGTCGTTGCCGTTTGTGTGCGGCTGTGTCTGTGCGCGGACAAAAGATTACGCGGTTGCTTGTTCGTTTTTTTTTTTTTTTTTTTTTTTTCTCCAAACGTTTACGAAAGACGGGTAGAGATAAAATAATGCGGATAGGTTAACGCTTAACGTGCCGACAGGTGGGTACCTTCGACAAAGGAGACTGCGGCATGCGGGTCATCACATCGAGGCTCATAACGCTCGACGACCTCAAAAACTTTTGACAATCGATGCGACGAGTTTTAAGCGCGATGTTAAGTGCGAGTTTTAGTCACGCGTTTACCGCGCCACCGCAATGGATTTTGGTTTATTTCTATTTCGCAAGTGCATCGTAGCGTTAGTCTATTTTCAAGAAGAATTCCCGCCACGAGCGCATCGCACTCGCACGACGCGACTGACGATAACTGTTTGTCAGAGATAACGAAAAAAACATTTAGAAGCAACGAGCGCTGTTTGCGCTTTGACAATTTTCATCCACATCAAGTGCGATAACTCGCGCGCGCTTGTTCCACGACACTGTTTTATTTTGTTTTCATGTTTGCTGCCCCATTTCGAGAATGCAACGAGAATGTGTCGTTCGTCGTCTGAAACATCGCTGATAGTGGTGCGATAGCTGCATTTATTAATGATAAAGAAAGCAGAGCTGATAGACGATTTCTTAGCTTTTTCGAAGATAATTGTACGCGCGGCAGGGAGGGGTGCATGTGCTTGCATGTCTGGGGTATGGCAGACCCCCAGGAACCTGTCCATAGAAAAAGGGGGTCTGTCATACCCCGGACCCTACGGACCAGTCTTACCCGAAGTCTTTGCAGGTTAATTATACCCCAGGATCCCGGAGGATTGGTCGAGACTCGAGTCTTTGGGGGTCTGTCACACCCCTTCGGAATCTGTCATATTCAACGCTGCTCGGTAACGTTTTTTATATCCCAGACTCGTGGTACTTTGTCAGAACCCAAACCCTTGGCAGATGCACTCCAAACTCTTGACGATCTGTTATGACTATTGAGGGGTCTGTCATACCCCGAGTTCTTGGGGGCAACGTATACAAGTCTATAGAGGTCTGTTATAGCACAAGGCGCTTGGTGATCACGCAGACCCCGCGTCCTTGGGGGTCTGTCATACCCCAAGGCTCTTAGGGGGTCTGTCATACCCCAAGCCTTCGCCGTCAATGATATTCAAGTCTTCAGGAGTCTGTCATACCCCAAGGCTCTTGGGGGTCTGGCATACCCCAAACCTCCGGCGTCAACCATACTCAAGTCTCCCCAAGCTCTTGGGGAAAACGGATACAAGCCTGTAGGGGTCTGTCATACCCCAAGGCCCCTGCGGATCGCGCATACCCCGGGTCCTTGGGGGTCTTTTATATCTCAGGCTCTCGACGGTTTGATATACCCCGAGCCCTTATCACTATACCCTCATCGGGCAAAATAGCTCTTCATGACTCGGGACTCGATGACGCGAGTGGCTACAATGGCGACTAATTTCGACAACCGATCGTCAAAATGATCGGGCTGAATACTTGGCAAACATACCTTTTTCTTTGACGATTAATTTTGGGAGCACACGCTTGTATCGTCACGCGCGATCGAAGAATGTGAAATCCTTTGCGGCCGACTCGATATCGTTCGAACGATCGTTCGAGCTACCCCTTTCGAGTCGAGGTGTCTGTATTGTTTCGTAAAAATAAAACAATGACTCGCCAAAGACGTCGGGCGCGCGTTTGACATGTGGCTGACGTTCGTTTGCCGTTAGAATGGCGCGAACGAGAGCGCGATCGAGCGAAGGCGAGTTGGCAATAAAGGAAAAAAATATATATATAAAAAATGCCGGACAGACACATATACACCCGGAGGAAAATCGATAAGTTCGAGATAACGTGCCGGACTTGCGTCACGAAGGTACCTGCGGGTCTATTACATACTTGCGTGTAGAATGTGCTTGTATAATACGCCCTTTAGGGGGGCAGCTCGCGCGATATATTTACTCACGCTTAATGTGACCTCCTAAGCCGGTGACCTATGTTTCAATACACGCCGCTCGACTCACGCAATAACGATTGTACGCGTTCGCGATAGAGGAAAAAAGAAAAGAAAGAAAACCGATTTTTTTTTCACCTGGAAACAATCTTATCGCCGCGATCTATTCGCCGAGAAACGATTTTTTTTTTTCGACCACATACCTCGCGTTCGCGCTGCTAAATCATTGTTTTCACGAACGACCGAACTTTCCGGATGGAAAAATTCGCCGCCACTCCCGCGCGAGGAACAATCTTTTTTTTCGCTTTTTTCTTTCTTCTCGGAGCGCGAAAGAAAATAAAAATAAATTGTCACGTATCACGAGGAGTTTATAAATTGGTGTGGAAGGATGAATTTTCCGGATTGTAAACGCCCACGGTGGTGGCACGGACTCTGTTGTTATTCTGAGGTCAAACATACCCGAGAGGCTTTGAACTATCTTTAGAATTATCGATGAAAAGTCTCGGCGATGCTTGCGACCTTGGTAGGCGTGCGGGTAACTCGGTGGGTGTTCATTGCGAAACGCGACATTTTTTCTTTTTTAACCTTTTGTAATCTTCGACATCTTTTTATCTCATTATCTAATATTATCTGAATAATCTAATTATGGATCTTTCAAACGTTTTTCATACGATTGATTCGTTTGAGATTTTCGTCCCATTGGGAAACGCTCCAGATTCTCTCTGATTCTTAAATTTTCTCGGTCTTCACCGCTCGGACTGCCTCAACTGGATCGGGACAAAAATTTCTGACGTAAGAAATCTCCACCCCGGTTGAAAACTCGAAAAGGAATCGGTCGGAGCTTCCTTCCGGTCGCGCTGATTCATAATTATCAGGCTTTTGGTCACGCTTTCGAGACCACCGCGCGCGTCGACTCTTCTGTAGACCAAACGCTTCGGAATTCCTTTTGCATAAATTGGATTCTTTTTTTCTCGTTCCCGCTACGGAGCAGAGACGCGTGACTGCCGTCTGGGATTATCGTGCGAAGGTCTTGGAAAGAAAGTTCAGCTTGTACGGCGCGCTACGATCCGAGAGTGAGAACGGAAGGCGAATCGATATTAGATCGCGCTCGCGATCGGGACTCGTGAAGGAATGCGAGCAGTAGGACAAGACACGGACGAGACAACCGCGCTCACACAAACGCGCGCGCGCAGCGCCAACACAACTCGCGGATCCTCTCGCGTTCTCAATAGCCGTATCGCGAATATGGAGCGAAAGTCGTCCATGAACGCTCGCTCGTTGTATGAACTAAAAATATATACAACTTTTGCGCCGCGATTTATATCGCCGCGGACAACGTCGCGATTATTATCGCGCCGGACAACCGATATGAATTTGACCTGCGAAATCCGCTCGAACGATCGAGCATCAACTGCCGTTCGCGAGTCATTCCGTGTATCGAGTTTACGAAGCGCTGCGAGAAGCTCGCATTATCGTAGACAACGGGCTGAGGCTCGAATTGCTCGCAATATTTTGCCGACGAGTTTTATTGTTCCGACGCCATTTATAAAAATAAATTATAACTTATGCATTTAAAATAAATAATAAAAATTGAATTTTTTTTTTTGCATATTAAGAAATGTTCAGATTTTTTCTGCATTTTTTTCCATAGTTGTAAAAGGCGTTAATAAGTATCGGCATCTCGATAATTGCGAGATTGTTTAATAATAATTTTTCGAGTGTCTTCCGTTGGAAGACAAATTGATCCGAAGGCTCGGGAATCACGAGATCGCAAACCATTTCTTCCTCGCATTCATTATCGTACAAATGATTACCGCAACAACGAACCTAAAGCCGTACAAAAGAGTTTTTTTTTTTTTTTTTTTTTTTTTTTTTTTTAATAATTCTATTGACGCACACACAGCTTTGCTTAGCGTTGTTCATCCGACGGGAGATCCCACAGGCGAGAACTCTCGATAAAGCCCCGAGCGCAGTGAAAGAACTTCGAGAGTCACGTTTCGTCTGTATCGAAACTGATCTATTCTTCGTGGAGTTGTTGAAGCTCGGCAGCCATCGGCCGGAGCGCAACAACAGCCGGCCGAGGAGCGCGCGATCCAGTTAAAATGCCTCTCGATGTAAATCGTGCTCGGGGCTCTCAAGTTCATTCCTCCGACGGAAGGAAAACAAGAACTAATGCTCCGAGAATCTCCACGTCCAATAATTTTTTTTTTAAATTTAAGCCTTCGCGGAATTGAGCGAGGATCGAACGAGAAGAGAAAATAGAAGAGACGCGAAAAGCACCGAGAAAAATTCTTTTCAGAGGGAAGAAAAAAAAAATTGGTCAGACCAAATTTGCACATCGCTTCCTCATTTTCTTTTCAAATAGGATTGACGGTCACCTACTTTTGTCAATAAGTATGTAAACCCGCGAAACGCCCGTTCGCATGTACTCGTTACGGATTCCCCCGCTCCGAAACGCCGGATAAGCGTGTCTCCGTGTAATAACTTTATAATGACACGGTTCTAGAATTTGCCAGGATCCGCGACGACGATCGGATGACGCGCTCGCCAATAGCGCGGATCCCCTTCCGCGTTTATCGCCCGGAGTCGCTCGAGCATACATACGATTTTCCCCGATACTTCGAAATTAAAGTCTACAATATCATCGGCATTATTATTTTTTTTTTTATTGTTCTTCACGATTGAAAAGAATCTCACGCTCTGTAATTCTCGCGAGAGATGCCGGATAAAAGTTCAATTTTACCGTTCGACGTATTTATTCTCATGCACGGGACTAAAAATACACACATCGTGAGTGCAATATTATAGAGACGTTGGATTTATATTTATAAATATATCGACGAGCCCGAGGGCCTCAAAGTTATCAAGACCGGCCCCTCGTATCTCCTCGTTCTCTTCGTTTTCTCGTTCGCGAGATTTTCATCTTCCTCGTTCTTATTGTTCTTCCTCCTCGGCCGCACGCCGGCCCTTCGTTTCGTCTTTCTTCTCTCTCGTGCCTCTCTCCGATCCATTTCTATTCTTGCCCGCTCCTCGACAATAATACACCCCGATGCTTTTATCGGTGCTGAGCCGCGGTTGCGCTTCTCCGAGCGCTGCTGGGTACACTCGGCTATCCACCGCGTATTGTATCTTACGTACGATTATGCGCTTCGCCTTCTTCTTCCTGGTTTTCTGGCGCACAACGTTTTCCAGGCGTCGCAACTATAAGGAACTCTTAGACTACGCGTATCTTCACTGGCTCCTTATCATTGTTTTGCTTCCTCGTAGAGAAAGCTTTGCTTCAAGGGGGGATTTTCTTTTTTTCGACAAAAAAATCGATTTTTCGCTGACCGCTCTTTCATATTCTTCAAAGTGTTGAGAATATGTGTGCAAAATTTCAAATTAAAATTCTTAAAAATGGCAAAGTTATAAGCGATTTTATACCTGCGTGTCGACTCGCGGTGGCCGCGCGCTCGTTGTCACACGGCAGGGGTCGGCGGTCACAAAGCTGGTGCAAATGGCGCATTGCCGAAGCCGAGAAAACCCTGGACGAATTTGATCACGAAGCTCCACTGCATGAAGACGTCGCGAATGCTATTAAGCCGATTTACATTGATTTGTCATCGAGAGACTTGCTGGAAAGGTGTGTTTAGGTGGCGATACTCAAAATAGCAACGAAACCTTCAACGCTTTTTCTTGTTTTAATTATTAGAAGATGATATGCAAACTATTTTTCAGCTACTTGGCGTCGTTTTCTTACATTTTTACAAAAAATGTATTTCCAATTTTTATATCACTCTTTTTTCAAATTTGTTCCAAATTACTCAATGTGCGATGTAATATTCCGCACTTACGAAACTTTGATAGGATTCTTGAAAATTCGCGCTCATCGCAGCGTGTTTCGTTGCCCTGGGTTTAATAAAGCTACAATGTTCGCGATTATTTCTATGAATAATTTCATTACACGCATGACACATTTTTTTGATCGCCCGCGGTTCGCTTAATTAATTTTCACCAATTTTCAATTTAATCAGTATTCCGTTCACTCAGTTGAGTGAAATATTCGTGGATATTCACGAACTGTCACTTAGAATTCACGAAATGACATTTGGAAATCGGAAACAACTGATCGTTGTTTTCCGCGTATACTATTACGTATCCACGGCTCTTGCATGGACGCACGCACGCACACACTGACAACGCGGGACATCGGACAAAGGGGATTTTAGGTGCAATATCGCGGTATTTCTGTATTGCGTGCACCGATCGGCTTGATTCTGGGCTTATTTCGAAGCTTATTATATTCGATTTATATAGAGGAACGCTCTTAAAAATTTCGTTCCGATATCTCGATTCCGGGAAAAAAGTTATCAAAGTTTGGGGGGCACGATATTGGCGTATAAGGACACGGTAGCGCTCGACGCGCGCGGACTTTTAACTTTTTAAAGTACTTGGCGTCGAGAGGATACCGGGTCTCTTGATATATCCATTAAAAATTCATTCGTGTCAATAAGTAAAAATAAAGTAGGGGTAAGGTGTTAGGTCAGACAACGTCAGTTCAAGGGTTCGAGCCCGCTAACTAGGCATGCGTAGAATTTTAAGGTAGTCCATGCGTAAGGTGTTCATTTCGCATAAGTTCGCGGAAATTGAGAGTGAGTTGCAAACACTTCTCGATGGTATTGAATCTGAAAAAATTCATGCACAATTGAAATGAAAATAATTCTTTTATTCTTCCGAATACGTATGAATATTTTCAGATTTTTTAATGGACTTTAAATTTTATTATTGTCCAAACATTTTTTCCATGTGAAAAAAAAAAATTCAAAGTCAATTTAAAAATCTGAAAAAATTCATGCGCATTCAGAAAAATGAAAGAATTATTTTTATAAAAAAAAAAGGTGCGTTGCCGGGAGATTTCTTGAACAATTTTTATTCAATATATCAAATCTATAATCAAATTGTATAATTTCAAGCAATTCAATACGTAATTTGGCATCGGCAGGTTGAAACCATATTTGAACTGCATGCAACCTTCTTGGTATGAAACCAAGTATATTTCAAAGAATCAGGTCGGTATTTGTAACTCAACCAAATATTCCAGTTCTTTGAACCATGCATTTACTTCGTCACCCGCAACTGCCAGATTTCATTGATTCAAATAAATTTTCTTTGTCTACACTAACCTTTTTCTAAGTGTACTTGGATGGGTGAAAAACAAAATGATCGTCAGTTTAAAGAAATAACGAGATCCCTCTGGCTCTTTATACGCGAAGGTGATCGCTAATTCTTCAAGTATCGTGAGAATATTCGCGAAATAATTGTCAAGAAAAATTGTCGCCAATTGTAAAAAATATAATAAAAATTACGATGGACAATAAAAAAAAAGAGGATGTTCGATCCATAGTACAAGTAAGCGCGCGGAGTACCGCGACAAGGTCTACGCACCCGCATACTTACGCTCAGTGAAGTCATTATCGGACTTGCGTTCTAAAAAAAAAAGGCGAAGGAATAAAAAGAAAAAGAGGTAAGAACAAACGTGAAAGTGCGGCTTCTGCCTCTATCGGAGACGCGGGGGCAACTGCGATAATGTCGGCACGCTCCCCCGGGGCGAGTCATCGAGGTTGCTCGAGGAGTCGCAACAAACGCGCGAGAGTAAGTAGAGGAAAAGCGCGCGAGCGCGCGCATGACGAGAGACGCAGAGGCCAGTGCACCGTGTGCTCCTCGCGTTCGCGGGGACTACTCACGCGGCTACCAAGCACCGGGCCGCCGTTCTCTCCTTCGTTCTCTCTGTCTGCGTGCCTCTCTCTCTCTCTCTCTCTCGGTGTGTCTCAAACTCGTCGGACCTTCTGTTCTCCGGGTACACACGTGGCATTACGTCTGCGCGACGACTTTGACGCGTAGTCGTTTCGACAAACGCGACGAGCGTCGTCCCAGTCGCGCGACACCGAGCGTGCTGCGACATTTCGATAAAAACGAGACACGACGAAACGCGATGCGCGGCTAACGAGAGCAGAGTTCAAACGATCATTCGTCAAATCGCAATAGAAATTACGATAAAAATGGACGAGACAATAAAATTATTTCGAGAAGTTTTTATATAAAGTTATATATAAATGCTTGTTTGTTAATTAATTAAATGTGTATTAATTAACAAATAATGAGAATTGAATTAATTGTAAATTTGTTAATTAACAATTAATGAGTATTAAATTGAATAGAATCAAATTTGGTAATCGATTAGAAATAAAAAAAAATTCATTTGAGTAATTTTTTTGATTGCCATCAATTATATGCGCAATTCGTGTAAATCATTTTTCTCTTTAGCAAGAGAGCGCGAGGCTCATTATTCGAATTACCGGTACGTCGGGCGATATCCACCGAAGGCATAATGACGATTCGTCGCGATAATGTCTTCTGTATTTGAAAGATACATAACGCGTCCTCGAGGCTCCCGCGGCAGATGTTGGTTAGTGTGCTAATCATTCGTCTCGGTTTATACGTGTGTATAGTCAGTAGTAATTTACCGTTAAAACGTTTTATAGTATACCCACAGGCGCAATTGCGGAAAGGCAATACACGCGCGTGTCTCGCCTCTCTGTAAATTCACCTTTTCCTTCCTCGGCGAGTCGTACGCGTATACACATATATATATTTTTCTCTCTACGCATCGCCCGCTACGGCGTTCTCTTTCGGTATGAGTTATATTTCGCGTACAATCGAGCGAAAGGCCAAAGGCTACGAGCGTTCACGATACGGAGGTCCTTCGTGATCTCCAAACGCATCCTAATAATTAGCCATTTGTAAATGAATAAATGTGAAAAATGAAAAAATCGCTAAAATAGTTGAGCAAAAAAAGGGTAAATAGAACAGAAAAAAAAGAGACTAGAAAAAGAGAAGTCGCTGCGCGCGGCAAGCGCGAACGAGTGGAATGGAGAGGGACCAAACGGAACGGAGGCGAGAGACGAAAAGAGAGCGAAGAGAATCGACGGTGGCTGGGCGGCGGGAGCACGAGCCGCTCCTGTGTGGACCCCGATCGAAAACCGGACGCGACCGCTCGAGCGAATCAGGAATCCGAGACGACGATCCGAACCGAACGCGACGACGACGAAAGGGCTCCGACTTCGCGGTTCGGAGAGAACTCGAGAACGAATCTACTCGCGCGTGGCTCCGACATCCGCTGTTTGTTACAAGTGGAATTCGTCGCTCAGGAATTGATTGTTAATTATTGTTAAAGCAATTTTATCATTCGATCGGTTGGGTTTTTTAAAAACGGGAGAAATTCACTGTCACGATCGCGATTTCCTCGCCATTTCCGAGTCGCAATCGTCGTATTGTTTTTTTTTCGCGGTGAAACATTGTCACGAAAAAAATCGTTGAAACAATTTATTTGCGGGCACTGAGTAATTATATGAAGAAGAAAATTTCTTGAAATTCTTTGGAGTCGAATATAAAATTAAGACTCAATTTAATTTAATTTAACGTCTTTAATAACCTTTTGATGTTCAATTTAATGTGTGCGAAAAAAAAAACAAAATAGCATTTTATTCTTGCGCATACAATTTGCGATACTCTTTATCGCGTTTATAGAGAATGAATGAAAAAATTTGAACAACGAATGACAACGGAACGATAATGTAGAATCGAAGCTTCGATAGAAGGGAGGAAGGTTTGCACCTCGTGAGAATCTTATCTCTGCCTTTTCGCTCGCGCTCAGCCGCGTCGGGAAGGGGGAGGAGGTTCCACGCGCGGTAGTTGTTCTGTGCGATGATTTATTTCGTGGAGTTCATACCGCGGTGGCCGGTTGCCGCGTGAGATTATACGAGCAAGAGGAAGTTGCGCGCTGGAGCGCGACTGAGATGGAAAATTGAAAAAAAAAAAAAAAAAAAAAAAAAAAAAAAAAAAAGGGCCATAAAGAAGACCAAGAGTCTCTCGAGACCGCCACCGCCGACGCCACAGATGCGCGAGAGAGGCTCTCGGATCTCGAGAGATAAAGTTCCTCTGGAATTTCGAATCTCATTGTTTACCGCGGGCCTGCGGCGTCGCGGACTAAGAGAGCGGTAAATACCGGCTCACGTGCTCGCCGTTCGCGCGAGATACGGAAAAACCCTCGTAACGCAAATTTCGCGAGCTTGTCGTTACTCTTCTTCCATTCGTTTATTGCTCTCATATTACGATTGTCTCATAAAAAAAAAAAAAAATTAATTGTAATAGAATAAATTTCAAATTCCGATGATTTTTTTTTCAAGGTTCGAATTTACAAACAATATGCAAATTCTTAGTAAAAATCATCGAAAGTATGAATTAACAACAAAATAATAAAAAAGGTAAAAAATCGTATGAAATAATAAAAAATTAATAATGAAGAATGGAGGATTTATTTATAAAAAATGTTGTTTTTTTTTTTATTATGATTAGTTATTGCATTTATTCCATAATAAACCATTCGATAATTCGGGTCGAAAAAATTATTGTTCTAAAGATAAATTCCCGCGACAGCAAAGCGAGCGCGCGTCGCTGCGGACGTTTCGTGAATAATGCGCGCAAACTCGCGTGGTACGATATAGTTGTTCGGGGAGTTTCGCGCTGTCCTATACACAGGCTGTGTGCACGCGCTTGGCGGACGGGGGGGGGGGGAACGTTCAAAGGCATTACGAGCCGATGCATATAGGATACATATATATCCTCGGTTCTTCTGTTCTCCTGGTATTTCAGCTATCGAGACGTTTGCGCAAATCGCGTTGCACCGACTACGCGTACTCGTAGCGCGGGTGGACGCGCCCGCGCGGCTCCGCACACTTCGCGATTTTGCGGCCACCGGCTGCTCTCTCAGATTCGCGAAAGCGCTTTGTGCTGTGTGTCTCTTGGATGGGACGCGCGCGCCTCGCCCGCTGAACGGCGACGGACGGCGCGCGACTCGCCGCGTCGCTCCGACGATGCCCGCGCAAGCCGCCAATTTACCCACTTAATTTATTGTTATTATTATTATTATTATTATTATAACAATTCCGCTTTTCCGTATTCCGTAATTTTTTTCGTCAAAACAACTTTTAGTCGATGAAATTTCATATTATCATTATTGTTATTGTTGTTATTACTATCATCATCATTATGATCCTCATCAATCTTGTGATTTTTTGCTGAATTCTCGATGTCAAGAATTACATTTCCGTCGTGAATTCCTACTTTGCGACACGTTTAATTACGACTGAATACCGCCAGTTTATTGAATCAACAACACTGCGTATACCAAAACTAACGAAACAATCTCGCCTGTTTGGCGAAAGAACAATAAAAAAGAAAAATTGTTCTTTTCTAAAAATAATGAGACGAAAAAAATATAGAAAATGGGAGCTTGTGTTATTTCTCCGTGCTGAATAAATGCGTATCGTAGCGATGAAAAAAAAAGTGAATCGTCGCGAAATGAATGTAGAACAGATTGTGCGACACTTCGTTAACGGCCGGATGTTCGATAATTGTTAAAATTTTAATCGCGTGTAAGCCCGGATTGGCCCGCGCGAAGTCCTCGTCGAAGATCCGGAGGTTGAGTGAGATCGATCGGGCGACAACGCGCACGACCCGGTTGATTATTCTGCGCTCGTCTATAGACTCCGCGCGAGATAAACCGACGAGCTTTTCGCTATTATCGCCGTTCCGGAGTTTATACGCATAATATTGTTTCCGGATTCGGAAGAATGCAAATGCAAATTCATTCATGAGCCGCACGGCGAGCCCGTGATGATGCGCGCCTCGGTTTAGCAACGAGCGCGCGCAGCATTAGCGGCTAATGACGCTGCGAGAATCCGCTTCTATTTCCCACGCTTCGGTGCCAGCTTGCCGGGCAAAAGGCTTTTTTTTCTTTCTCTCTATTTCTTTTTTTTTTTTCCTCGCACTCGGAAGCTGCGAGAGCCGAACTGGCGTACTCGTCCTCCTCTTTGTGTTCTGTCTCTTCGCGTAAATACTATAATATCCGAGACACCGCTATGCTCGGCGGGGAAATAGTATGCAATGCGCGTATTGCAATTTGCAATGAGAACCGTCTTTACAGAAACGCCACGGTGGACGCGCGTGCACTATTGTGCAACGGGGATTACAGTGCTGCGATGAGAATTCGTCCGGTGACGAGCGTTTTGGAGATCCACATTTTTTTGGCAATGGCGAAATCGCGTTAACTATTTTGCTAAATTTATTTTAACGCATGGGAAATCACGCAGATTTAATATCGTTCTGACAAATATTTTTATGCCACCATAAAAATGTATTGATCATTAATGATAATGATAATTTCTTGTTCATTCAATGAATTAATTGGCAAATTATCAATTTTTGTTTTAAAAACGTCGAATATTTTTTCATAATGCAATAATAAACACAATTTTCTGTTATGTTTAGTTCTCGGTATTGTTTACATAACGCTATGAACAATTGGAGAAAAGATGTTAATTTCTTCATTTAAAAATCGAAATAGGTGGCTAATAAAATGTCTTTATTTTACTTATGTTTTATTTATTGTTGTTTATTTTTTTCGGAATCGTTTTATTCGAAATGAGTTTGCACGTTTAATTTTTTTTCAATCTTCTTGCGAATTGCAGCTTTAATTTTATCATATTTTTTTTATTCTCGAATTTTTTTATTCTATTCTAATTCTCTTGCTGCGACGTATAACTAATTTTCGTAATATTCGTTACTTTTATTGTCGATTTAGATTATAAAAAGTTTCTCTATTGTACATAAAGAGTTCCAACGTAATGCAACGAAATAGAAAAAAAAAATGATAAAAATATTGCAACTAATTCATCGATGCGTTTTAAACACTGAGAAATCGAACGAAGTTCCAGGTCCGCTAACGACTCATAATTGAGTCCCGGTTGGAGATTCCCAGCCAGATGCGGCAGTGAATCACCTCAATTTTTCCCGTTTAGCCAGTTTCGACAACCGCACAATTTCGAACGGTTTCTCGGATATTCCGCCAATGAAGGCAAAAATAAGGAGATGGAAGAAAAAAAAACCCAAGAATACGAAGCCACGACGAGGCATGACAAAGAATGCCTAAGTCCGTTGTCCGTAGCGTGAGAATATGGCGAATTTGTCGGTAAAAAAATGTACGCACAGCTTAACATCCTAGAAACTCGTTCTCTTGAAAACTTGTTCGTTTCCAGAGTCTAGTTAAAAGAAGAAGAAAAAAAGCCGAATGTAGTACGAAATATTATTATGCAAATCGAACCGGACCAGAGAGGCCGAAGGATGCCGCGAGACTCGTTCAGAAAATCTCGAGGCGGTGCAACAACGAGAGCAGAAGAATATAAAAACGCCAGAAATTTTTAGGGAAAAGAAAGAAAAAATCTACTAATCGGAGAATCGTAAATTTCGCCGAGCATTCAATTAGCGGACTCTTTACGTTTTTATTCGCTCCCGCGGCTTCTCGTCTCGGATATCTTTTTGTGTTTTTTCGTTGTGCTTTTAATGCTTTGTTTTTTGAAGAAAAAAAAAAAAAAAAAAAAAAAAAAAAAAAAAAAAAAAAAAAAAAAAAAAAAAAAAGCGATTTCAATAAAAACGTGTTCAGATTATTTTTTTTGCGTGATGCTTTTTTACGTTTGGTATCGAAGAAAATTGTGGTCCGAGAAAACGTTTCAATGTTGCCGCAACGAAGCGTTCGGAGAGCGAGCCGCGCCCAAGTGTTATTTGCCGGGCAGCAGCGGGAGAAGCATGATTCTCGGTCGTGCCAATTGAACCGTGGTGCAGGCTGGTCGGTTACTTTTAATTGTCCTTAACGAGCTTCTCTCTGGGCTCTTTCGTTTCGCTCGGCACACAGCGCGCAGCCTATCGAGAGTCAGCGCGAGGCAAAGGCAAACGGACAACGAGCGAGGCAAACGAGAAGTCGTTCAACAATGGATAACGGTTCGGTCATCGTATAAAGCACCGAGGAGAACCCTAAACAAGACCGTAAGCCCGGCGGCGCAAACTTTCCCATTGTTATATCCTTTGCCGTCTGGCTTCTGCATTGCCGGAGCCGTGGCCGCGAATCGGCTCGATTCCATTGACGTGCGAAAGTCCGAACTCTTCTGGTCAACTGAGAATTCGAAAAAAGCAATTACGTCCCCCAAACTCATGAGACTCGCTAGTAATGAGAGATTAATTTAATTACCATTATTTCCGATGGTAATCGCATCGAAATTCGAACGAATCAATTTTCCATGAAAATGCAATCATTTATCAATTTATCGACGAAATGGAAATTAAATCCATCAATGAAAGCAATTTGCATCTGCACAGTTTTCAAAATTACAGTTACGGAATTAGTAGCGATTTAGAAAATAATAGTCATTCACTGTTACTCGTATTCCGGTGTTCCGTTAATCGTATTTTCTTCCAATCGCATTGGAATTGGAACCAACGTACTTTTCATTATCGGATCTTTGTTGCGAATTATTCTAAATAAACAGATGTAATTACGTATCAATTTATCGATTATAAAAAAGATCATTGAGATCAAAGAAATAATTTTAATGAGAGATTTTTTTTCAAGTATTGCCGTTAATAGCATTGGAGTTCAAGCAAATGCATTTACCTTTGGACGTTCAATTTCCATTGCAAATTATTTCAAATCTATTCAATTTTATATTTTTGACGAATAAATAAACAGAGTTGATTACTTATCGGTTTATCGCCGAGGAAAAAAATGAATAAATCAATTGATCGACGAAAGCAATTTTCATTCGGGTAATGTTCGAAATTACAGACGGTCAAAGCAACGATTATAGTAGCCAAGGCATAGATATGATCGACGAGCGGACGACAGGTAATTATAAAAGTGGAGCATCATAAAAGTGGTTGGAAGGAAGAAAAAAAAAAAAAAAAAAAGAAACACGTTCGATCGTTGAGATTAGAGAAGCGCGATTAACTGATTAGAATCAGAGACAGTCGAGCGAATTTATCGAAGTTTCTTTAAAGTCAGGGTCGACCGGAAGTTTTGTCTCGGACTCATCCGCGAGCGTTATTATGTGGGCCAACGCTCGAATCGGAAGATCGCAATCTCCGGGACTCTGATATGTTCGCGCGGAGGGCAGGTGTTGTCCGGCAACGAAGCAACGAGTAATGTTCTCTTTGATGTTTTTTCTTTCCCTGAAAGGTTGACGGACTTTGGCTCGCGCTACCGTCAACTTTTTGTCCCTAACTCAATTTACAAAATTGCTCGATTCGACGGTTTGTAATTTTCTGAGGAAAATTCATTCGCGAAGGTGTTGCACGTGTCCGCGTGAAAATAATTCTTATTTGCGCGGTTAATCGCAATTTTATTGTACATTAAATAATTATTTTTGTACTCTATTTTTCTAATAATTAATAATATATTATGTGTAATATATATATTTTCACATATATTTTTTTACAATGACAATCCAGCATAGGGTTCATCGAAGTATTCTCCGCAAATCTATTCCTAATCGACGGAACCGATTCTCACACGCGTGTATGGATCGTCGCTTCAAATAACCCATCGTGTTTCTCTCATACCATGACGCTCGTGTGTGCACACAGAAGAGGGTTTAGTGCAGCTAAAGAAAATTTATTTGAATCAACGAAATCCGGCACTTGCGGGTGGCGAACTAAATGCATGGTTCAAAGAACTAGAATATTTGGTTAACTTACAAATACCGATCGGTTTCTCTGAAGCATACTTGCTTTCATTTAAAGAAGGTTGTATGCAGTTCAAATATGGTTCCAACCTGCCGATGCCAAATTACGTATTGAATTACTTTAAATTATAGTCAATGAGCAGGCGCCTCGGATGTGTTTTTAAAATACCAACTTCAAACAAAAGCTATATAGTTTAATCAACCTGATAACTCGGTTGCAGGAAAAATATTTGTGATTGATAGCGAGATTTTGCTTCATCTCAACGTAACGAAAGGTCCCGGACCTTTTACCGAATGAAGCTATTGCTTTCTGATATTATCCCATACTGTGATGCACATTTTAATGTCGTCATTTTCGCCACTTAAGGTAGTACTAGCGTATAGTCTGACTTTGATCACGTTTTCCTGGGATTCAAAGAGAAGTTACGAAAACTTCTGGGATAAAAATGTGAAAAAAACCAAATGCAATTTCAAAAGATTAGACAATATTCTAAAAAAATGCATGCATACTCGGAAATATTAATGAATCATTTTCATTAAAAAAAAGTTAAGATACCGGTTTATTTGTTAAACAATATATTTTTTCGTTCATTTGTTAATAACATTTTGATATCATTATCATGCAAAATCAATCTTTGCAGTCCCTTCTACATGCTTGATTTTTTCTAGATTTTTTCCCGGTGGAAAGTGTTCGTAAATTATCGTTGAATCTCACGGAAAGGCGATCAGAGTTATACGTACGCTAGTACTACCTTAAAATTCTACACATGCCTAGTTAGCGGGCTCGAACCCCGGAACTGACGTTTTCTGACCTAGCACCTTACCCCTACGCTACTTTTCCTTATTGACATGAATACATTTTTATGGGATGTATAAATTATTAGCTCATTCCTGAAACCTCAACTTCCAGAATTCGACATATTCATCTGTTCATATGTATAAAATGTTGACATCAACTAAATTGATGACTATTATTGAGGGGATTGAGAGAATATTTAAGTAAGAGACGTCGTAGTGTCTCAGAGATTAGTTATAATTTACTAATTCGAAGGAGAATTATATCCTGTACAAATAGAAACTGAATCCATCAATACAGGATTTTGCTATGAGGACATCATTTTCAGATCAGTTCAATTGAAATTCGAACAATTTGCAGCAGACACTAAATTTGACTAAAATATTCGACTGAACAATGAAATGAAACATTACTTTAACGGAAGCTGTATTGCTATAACCGGTTCACTTTTCTCAATAATTTATTAATAGCAATTGAACCTATTCGAGTAGTCGAACAAATTTGAATGGATAATTTCTGTTTCCATAAACTACTCGAACTGTTTATATAAATTTACTTTATTTCAGTTCTACAAGAGAAGTCGCTTAAAAATGCAGAACTTAACAGTCCAAATAAAATAGTAATTAGTTGAATAGACCTCGATTCAGTTGAGTCAACGTATTATCTTGTCAAGTTGTTATTGCTAATGTAATTCAATTATTTGCATGAACCTTGTCCCGATTTGCGAAACTGAAGCCAGGTTGCCTGAAACGGGGCAGGATAAAAGTCCCGAATGCTGAATATCCAGACGGGCCTCATTCTCGATTTTTTTTCAACACTATTTGAAATAACCAGAAAATCCGGATTACCGATATTTTGAAAGTAGAAAAGCCAATGTCCCGAATTAAAAAAACACGAAAGAATAAATTCCAGAAGGACTGAAGAATCGCTTGAAAAGTTACCGACAATAAAAGTGACTACGGCAAAGAAAATCGAATTTCAATTATCAGAAAGCTTTGAGCTCCGAACAGGTTGCAGCAGCGTGCAAGCTTATCGGTGAAAATCCAATTGTTCGGAAATTTAATACTCCGAACAGAGAGTTACCGATATGTAAATATTTCGAAATGTATTAGCGGAAAGGTTAAAAATACGAGAGACCATTTGATCGACAAACCGAAAGTACGAGAGGTCAGAAAATCGAAAACTTGAATTTTAGAAAAGTGAAATCCCGAAAACTTAGAACCACGACGAGAAAAAATCCGGAAGGTTTAAACTCGGAATAGCAAAAATCCGAAAGATCAGAAATTCGAATAGTGTAAATCCGAAAGGTCAAAAACCCGAAAACGAACTCGCTCTTGTATATGCTCGCTAACAACGGTGGGAAAAGCGTTTTGAAGGATAATGTATAAATTCGGAGATTTGGCCTTTCGGGGAAATCTGCATTCGGAGATTCGACCATTCGGAGAGAGTACTTTCGGAAATTTGACGCTTCGGGGAATTGATTTACGGAGATTTTACCGTTCGCAAAATTTTTATTCGGTACTTCGAGCGTTCTGCATTGAATCTTTTCGAAATTTAAATTTCGTGTATGCGATCGTTCTTTAAACTGAGATTCAGGAATTCAAGCTCTCGACATTCGCCCTATTCCTCAAATTAAATATCGAGTTTGTACATTTTTCTGAGCATTAAACCTTCTTGTTTTCCAATATCGCGATGATAGTTTGCCGGGAAATAAACACGGAGTTGCCGCGTACCTTCGTGAACTTGGTCTTTTCTTGGAATTCAATTTCGTATTATTCCCCGTTCATCGTTATAACCATCATACGATTGTTTCTATCGATTATGCAGACTTTCGGCGGATTGACCCATCGTGAAATGTATCGAATGAGATATTTCGATTCGGGTTTTTGCCCCTTCGAACTTTGAACATTCGGAAATTCAAACCCGCCCCCCTGAAACCAAATTGTCTGCACCAAATATCTATGGTAGGACTTACTACACCGTTTTCAGAGGGTGTATTTGCGAATTATACGGCATTCGCTCTTTTGCCCGGCCTCGTGACATTATGCAGGTCGGGCGCTATAACGCGAACACGTATACCATAGCCGGCGAGATATACGCCACACACGTAACATGCATATGCATGCGCCAAGTTGCACAGGAGATGCAATCGCCGGCGTGCATTCTTCCGTGACTTTTCAGAAGCATCGCGCAGCCTCCTCTCTTCTCCGAGTGAAACAGATATGTATATATATCTGTTATATATTTATACAATATAAATATACGCGTATACGTATGCATCGCGAAGGTAACGGTCACCGCAGCTTTGTAGCATCAAAAGGGTAAACGTTCAGATTACCTTCGACTCGGAGGACAATACCACCCACGCGCTCTCATACATGCGCTCATCCGTGGAGCGTTGTAAAAATAACATGGAAATGAGTCACGTTCACGATATCGAACAGTGAGCCAACTTGTTCCAAATCCCATTTTTCTCTTTCAATTATCGTACCTCCAAATATCCTTTGGTTTCATGAAATGTGTATTAATAAAAATAATAGTAACAAGATTTTTTTTAACCATTGAATTTCAACTGCGATGATCGATCGCGATCAGCTAATTAGTTCCACATTGCATTTTTCTTTTTCCACAATTGTACTTCCAAATTTTCTTCAGATTGATCAAATTAATGCGGGACTGAATAATAACCTGAATGTCTTTTATCATCAATGATCCATTGGAATGATGGCCGATTGCGAGATCTTCGGGTATTCGTGATTTCTTCCTTCGGTCGTGCATTATGACTTTTTTTGCTGCTTCGGCAATGGACGACCACGTTTTGTTTTCCCTGTTCTCAACGTTCCGGCACCTGGTCTGGGTCCTCTCCAGAATCTTTATTACTTTCATAATATTCTTTCTCTCACATATCGACTCACGTTTTAGGTTCACCGGTCAATATTTGTTTTGTGCGTTGCCTCGTGAATTTTCGTTGATAAAGAAAGAAAGATCCCGAAGACAACCCAGACTTGGGCAAAGGGGTAAAAAAAGGGGGGAAAAAAGTGGTCGTTCGTTGTCGAAGCCTTAAAAAAAAAGTATCTCTGAGTATGCCAAAACCTGCTCCAGTTTCTTTGCCATTTAGTATCAAAAACGAAATCTCTTCGATAATCGTGCCAGAGAAATACGAATCTTAATATGAAACCTCTCGAATCCATCGCAGAAAAATCTGACGCACCGCAACGTGAAATCTCTTTGATAGTTGCGCCAGAGAAATACGAATCTTAATATGAGATATATTTCCTTTGATCCATTGAAAAAATATCTGACTCACCGCTACGTCAACATAACGAGATTCGTTTCTTTTGATCGACGAATTTTTCGCAAAGCTACGACACACTGTAAGAGGTAACGAGAGAGAATTCTTGTAAAATATAACGCGCGTATGAGAGATCTCTCGGGTGTCCGTCACGAGAGAGTCACGACCGTGCGGCGAGGATCGCGGCGCTCCACTGATCGTGCAGCGGTAGCAAACAGGCTTCTCCGGGCCGAAGGATCATCGAGAGGTTCTCGTCTCCGCGTACAAATATATATATCTATACGTGCAACATTGCGAAAGTTTCGCGGTGATGCATAATATACGTATATATGTGTGCCGTATAGTCGGCGGCGCATTGCGCGACGCGGTAGATCCTCGGCTTGCAGAGCGCAGAAATGATCGTGCAACCGCGCACAAACGCGAACAACTTCGAAACCGTAGCACAAAGCCGCTACGAGTGTATCGACGATCGAGCGCTTTTCGGCCGTTAGGCGGGAACAATGCAGAGCCGACATCGACGAAACGATTTTTCCGTCAATTTCAGCGGAACTTTGGCGATTGATCGATTGCGCAACCGAATGGCTTGCGGATTGACTGGATCAAAAGAAGATTACACAATTACGGAACTCACCTTGGAACAGAAATTATAGGTGCTATTGTACGGACTGAGGCTTCCCGTATAACCGAATGCAACGGAAGAACACTGTTTGTATTATCCACAGACACGAATAAACTGAATGCTCGATCAAGGAGTCGAAGCTCGGGGAATCATTCTTTTAATATTTTTTCAAAACTTTTCGAACGAGATGTTAAAAGGAAAAATTGTGCTGGTTTTTTTTTTTTTTTTTTTAATGCAGCTTCAAGTCGCGTATCGAAGATTTCAAAGCGATTAATTTGTACTTTGGTTTATTTGTGTTTTGATCTTTTTTTTTTTGGTTTTTTTAATCATAGATAAAAAATTTGTTCGCGACGGATAGTAATAAGAGGACCTTCGGCAGGATCCTCGCGTACGAGGTCGGGAAACCGAACGATACTGTGAGCTCAGGCCTGTCGCCAGTCTATAGACCGATCGAGGTTGGCCTGCTTGGCTCTCCCTTCTCTCTGCGCTCTGGCTCACTTGCCCCTACTACACGGTCAACACGCGACTTTTCTCCTACCCTTCCGCAATCTCCATGCCATTACTATATTTCGATATTAATCGTGAAAATAAATTTTTTTTTTCGCCCCCGCGGCGCATATGAGAATCGTATTTTTAGATTAAAATTCATTGAGCCATACCTTGGTTTGCCACTGCAGAACTTTTTTTTTTGTTGACCAATTTTTATTCTCATCAATTTGTTAACAACATTTTAGTATTATTATTATGGAAAGTTGATATTTTCAGTACCTTTAGTGTAGATGCATTTTTTTAGATTTTTTTACCATTATGCAGTATTTGCAATATTTTCTCACACTTAAGCGAAATGAACACCAAGCGACAGAACTACTTTAAGATAGTCCATGCGTTCATTTCGCATAAGTTCGAGGAAATTGAGAGTGAATTGCAAACAATTGTCAATGGTATAAATATCTTAAAAAATTCATGCACATTAAAGGTACTGAAAAGATTAATTTTGCATAATTATAATTCCAAATTGTTATTAACAAATTGATGAAACAAAAAATTGTTCTAGAAATTTTCCGGCAACACAACTTTTTTTTTAATGAAAACAATTCTTTTATTCATCTGGATACGTATGAATTTTTTCAGATTTTTTAATTCACATTGAATTTTATGATTTTCCACACATTTTTTCCATTAAAAAAAAATTTCAAAGTCAATAAAAACATCTGAAAAAATTTATACGTATTCAGAAAAATAAAAGAATTATTTTCATTAAAAAAAAAGTGGTGTTGCCGGGAAATTTCTAAAACAATTTTTTGTTTCATCAATTTGTTAATAACAATTTTGAATTATTATATTATGCAAAATTAATCTTTTCAGTGCCTTTGATGTGCATGCATTTTTTCAGATTTTTGTACCGTCGAGAAGTATTTGCAATCTAATTCCCAATTTCTCTCAATTTCCCCGAACTTATGCGAAACGAACGCCATACGCTTGGACTACCTTAACTACATTTCGCACTCCTGCACGATCTATGTTCCTGCATCGATCGTGTAACGATAAAATTAGCGATTGATTGGGAGACTCGGACGGACTATCGGACACTCCGCATGAGAACGCGTCGTACGTCTTTATCATACGCGGCTCGAGTCGCGTTCGAAACCGTAAGACTCGCGAAGAGTCCCGAGGCTATTTTCCATTAAAATGTAAAGACGTGACTCATCAGCGTAAAACCGGTGAGCTACCGAACCGGAGTAATTTACACATACGCGTCTCATTCCGCGCGGTTATACGCACTCGGTACCGCAACATATTTTATTATTTTCATTCTTCGTCTCCGACTCGGTTTCTCTCGCTCGAGGAGCAACGATCGTTTATTTGTTCACCGCAACTCGTATAATTATAACGCGGTTTTTAGATTCGTCGCTAATTCCTGTTATCTTACGGTAAATTCTGCCTACGAGGAAACAGCTCGGAAACTTCGACTGTGCGACGGACATTTTTATTGTCTTCGATGATGTATTGAATGTTCTACGCCACGACTAATTGTCTATTCAAGTTTCACGATACTTTACACGGATTCCCTTGCGACGTTTTGTCTAATTCAGCGGAAAAACGTATATTGGATAAAAACCTCTAATAAAAGACTATCACTGAAAATTGAATTATTGATTTTTATAATAAAATCAAAATACCAAATTAAGAAATAATAATGCTTAGTCAATTACAAATTAACGATAATAATAAATTATATATTATTAATTATCATTTATTTAAAAATTCAACTTTTACTCAAATTTTCTTCGATTTATTTGTGCAAACTTGACAATCATTTTAATAGTGCGCTGAGGCAACACGCTCATTCTAGTATGAACTTGACGCGCTCGCGTGCGTTCTTCGTCATCGAGCACAAATCTTTCGTATGTCGGTGCGTAGGTTTCCGAACCGCGAAGACTTTTACAGCGGAGAGCGGAGTTGCTCGGTCGTTAGTATGCGTGTGCCTCTTCTTTCGGCCTACACTGTAATTATCGACCTTCGTGGATTTTTTTTTACCTCACCTACGATTCTGATTGGAAATTCTTCGGTTCCGTCCAACGAGCTAATCTCCGCTCTACAGTTCTTGCAATCCACTTCGGACGTTTTGCCTTTTGTTTTTTTTTTTTTTATTTATTTTCTCGTTTTATTGTTTTATCGGATTCCCTTTTGCTTTCTTGTTTTTTTTTTATTTGTTTCGTTTTATTTTTTTTTATCGGAAATTTACTCGGAATTTACTCTTTTATTTTTTTTCATCGGAAACCGCTGTTAGTCGGAACTGCAAATTTTTAACTATACACCCGACTCGATTGCTGTCGAGCATTCGGACAGCGGGTACCAAAAGAGATATATATCTCTAGCCCGAAGGTGCTGCCGGTAGTTCCGCTCCTCTCTCGACGCGGCTCTCCCACATTCGGTCCAACCTGACCGCATTCCTCGAGGAAACTGTCTCTCGACCTCTCACGCTCACGCCAACTCCTCTGTCTTTGATGGTCTTTCGGCAACGAAACTATCGCTTCGTCCTGGTTTGTTTTCAATGTGAACGTACCTATGAGCTTCTGAGCTTTTGAATTTCGGTGGTCGCGAGTTTAACCATATTGAGAATTCACACCTCAACATAGGTTTCATCCATTGAATGACCTCGTAAGGAAAATGCTAGACTTTTCGGTCGTCGAAAAATAGAAAATTTCTATAAAAATTGATGAAACTTGTATTACTAAATGAAAAAATGATCAAGTATTGCATACCATTTTTTGAAGGCATTATATTGAAGGATCTTTCCGGAAATTTACAAAATCTACTCACTTTGCACTTTGCCCAACGAATAAACAATCCCTCCCCATTGAATGAACTGGCAATAGTATACTCATAATGTAGCTTCTCACGATAATTTTTTCGTGATCTATTAAAGTATATTTAGAATTCGAATCTAGAGACAAGAATAATAAAGCATGAGACGAAAGTGAAGAAATTTCATTGATGAAATATTGATTTTGATTCAACGCCGTTCATCGCAGGAACAATATTTGAATTACTTTATTTCCGTGTCTTTCAAATTGCACCACGGAACTAGTTCGACCATTTTGGCTCATTCTCTACGCTACAAGATTGTTGATGTCCCAAGTAAAAAGATTGTTATTTTTGCGACGCAAAATAAACATATCGCTAACAAAACTACGACAGAAGAAAATGGAACAATGTTTCCTTCGATGAATTGGGTTACGTGAACATTATTTTGTCTACGATCATATTTCTTAAATTATTTTGTACTTTTTCATTATATTCGAGTCTCTCACTTGATCCATCACAATGCGCGACAGCACTCCTTTAGTTACAACGATTTTTTTGCTTGCCCGTTACGCTTACACCGTGTGTTCATTCAATGGATAAATGTCAAAATTCTATGCCTAAATATGAACACCCATATATTTCACAAGTTTGACCATTTTTTCGTAAAATTTTCTCGACAAAATTGAAGAACAAACATTTCTTTACTCGCACTTGATTAAACTTCTTACCATCAGCCATTAAATCGGAAGATAGATGGTTCCCAAACACTAGTGCCTGCATCTAGTTGCTAACTAGAAATTGCCAAAAAATTGTGTTTTCCAAAATTGTTTTTTTTTTTCGCTGTTATAAAGCACGTAGAATTCCACGATATTTCACAGAGTGTTAATTATATTTATACAGTTCCAGTATTAAATAATTCAGGGAGTTCAATTGATATACATCTGAGATTTGGCGTTAAACAAAATTTTGTTCATTGGCGGGTGTTCAGTGATTGGACAAGTCATCCTACCCTGTAAATTTCAGTTTAATAACTAAAGACGTTTTCGAACTACGCAGGTTTATTTCATCAAAACAAAGCTTTCTCTATTAGGAAACAAAATGGATTGAATACGTTAATGATTTATCGGTATCGTTATTATTAAAAATCAATACTTCCAGGAACATCCGTCTATAAAAAACAAATTCTTTTATTGGGAAACAATCGAAATTGGCTAAGAATTTCGATTTCAGCTGTTAATTTTTCATAACAATTAATGTAACGATACAAGCTATTTAACATTTTGTCGTGTCATATGACACAATTTAGAATATATATATATATATATATAGAAATTATACAAAATATAGAAAAATTTCGAGCAGCAAGACACAGAGACTCCAATAAAGTATTCATTTTTTTCAATTGCTCCTGAAGAAATGGAAGAAAATTGGCACCGGATTCCGGGTTTGTGTAGCGCATACTCGCGCTGGTGCTGAGGCGCGGCCTCATCCGTAAATGCATACGCGCACGAAAGATCTTCGGTCGCCGAAGCTGTGCGGTTTAAAGAGTTTATGTACTTTCATCGACGCTGCGGATGACTCGCTGACCCAGTGGCCTCGAGTCCTGCAGTACCGAACCGAAAGAGCGCGGAATGCCACACACTCGTTCGGTGGCTCGATATTATAATGCGTCGAGAACGTCAGATGTCTGCCCCTCCCCTCGACAATGTGTGGTAACGGTATGTTTCATCGCTCAAACCGGCTGACCGGAAGTCTGTGGCCGAGCGAGCGAAGACTCGTGACTTCCGTTCGTCAGAACGCGAGGCCTCGACATTTTTACTGTTCGCCAAATATATATCCCGTGCACTATCATTTCGTACGAATGTAACACAAAAAAAAATTAAAAAGTATATGAATTTTAATTGTTAGTAATAGGCATTCATTGTTTTCAATTACTCAAATAATGACTATTATTATTTCGTTTCATAATAATTTAAGAGGGGCCAATAGGGCATTGACCGAAGTTTTTCAGTGTTATTATTTTCGATGCTGAATTTGTCGTTTCGCGTTTCTCGCTCGTAAATTTGTTTTTTTTTTTTCGCAGCCACAGTCAGTAACAACATCGAAGCATCGATCGTGAGAAATGCCTTCGTCTCAGTGGCGAGAATCGCGATAAAGCCGAAAATTACGGGAGAGCGAGAGACGAGCACGAGGTGCGAAAGAAAGAAGAGAGAAAGGTAGAAAAAAAATATTCAAACACGGAAGCGTTGACCTGTGACCCGAAATTATCGACTTTCAATCTACCACGAGCCGGTTCCAACCCTTCTGTCGAATGTAAAGATCGACGATGAGATATATCAACGTTGTGTAGCGTCGATGCCGTTGGGCGAGCGTGCACCTCAAAACGAATTGAAATAAACTATACATGATTTACAACAACAACAAAAAAAGCGTGCTAATTGGGCATATTGCTTCCTCTCTTCCTTCTTCCACGTTCTGCCAAGCTCTCTTTGTAAGAAAGTACGTTTATCGTTTTTTTTCCTCTCCAATACAAAAAGCTTCTTGATGAAGCAACAGAAGATGAAGGAAGTCGAAGGAACACGAGGACGGCGTAAAATGTTGCGAGTCGTTACCAAAGACTCGGCGTTCCCCGCGGTCTGCAAGCATCACGTGTCGATTCCTTCCCTCGCTATTCTACCCCAGAAGAAAAGCGCATAGAATACTATCATGTGCGTCGTAACAAAGTGAACGTGCAGAAAAAAAAAGAATGATAATAATAAACACTTTGTTTTCTTTGCACGTAGCAAGAGCTACGACTGGCTCGTGCGTAAAAGGAACAAAAGAAAAGAAGAGAAAAAAAAATGCGCGTGCAATGAGTCAGAGGCGCGAGAGGCGCGAGAGGCGCGCGTCGGATAGGAACGAATGAGACACGAGGATATCCCGCTGCCCGGCTTGATCCTCGAATCTTTCGACAACACGGCCGTCTCGCAGTGTTTTTCTCTCGATGTCGTTACCCTTCACAATGGAACACGTTCTCGCTTGTACCTCTCGCTCTTCGTATCGCCAGCCTACCGGCAACTGCGAGCACATGCGCGCGAGGTGTTCTTCACAGTTGGGTTTTCAGACACGGAAAACAATGATACAAGAGGTCAATGATACAGTCGCGATGGCGCTCATCTGTGAAAGCGATTCACCGTAATAAGGGAGGAGAAGGGATAAAAAAGAAATTGAAAATTTAAAAAAGCTCGCAACTGCCAAAAACAGACTCGTGAATAAAAAAAAGTATGAAATGAATCGTAATAAATTATTCATTTACCAGTCAACGACTTTTCTTATTTACACAATTTTAGTGTAATTTTTTAAATTATTTTACATTAATTTTATTACTCCAATTGGAGTAATAAAAAATCGTACGGATTAAGAAAAATTAAGAAATTGTTTTCCGCAGAAAAAGGTTGAGTTGCCGGGTAATTTCTTAAACAAGTTTTTTTTTGTTTAATTTGTTGATAACTGTTATGAGTTATTATTACGCAATATCAATCTTCCGAACTTGAGCGCGCTCGGGCATCAGAGCGCTGGGGCGCGCTCGGGCATCGGAGCGCCGGGGCGCGCTCGGGCATCGGAGCGCTGCAGCGCTAACAAACCTCCGTTCGCGCGCGTCAGTGCGCGTGATTGTCCCTAGTCGGGAGTTAAAAAGCAACACGATGAATTCGCGTATCGTTTTACTCCACGGGAAGAATCCCTATATCGAGGTTTTTTTAAGCTCGGATCGTCATATGAATTTGCCGAAAAATGGCTCGAGCTCGCACTCGATTGTCGGACGAGCGATAAGAAAATAAATAAACTCCACCACTTGGCCGCGTAATAATTTGATCATAGTTATCAAGCGCCATTATATAATGCCTATCCCTCGCGGTTGAACGGATAATTATTATTAATATGCGAACGATGGTGATTTATGGGATGGAGGACGCTTGCGGAAAATAATTTATCGACACACCGAACGTGAACCCATCGGAAAATCGTTGTAATGTATACTCGTAGCTACGCATGCCGCGAGTCAAGAGCGTAATGCGGCTCGCTCGCTACGTAGATGCGGGTACGTAGAGTACGCCGAACGCGTTCGCGAATGCTGACCAATCGATCAACGTCGTGCATCCCCCGGATGACGTTAACGAGCCCGCGAGAAGATTCCACGGGAGTTCCGACGTTCATCTGTGCCGCTGCACCTGCAGAAGCGTATTATATACCCTTGCCGATCGGACTACCAGCGAGTAGTCTTGAAATCTTGACGGAATTTATAGAGTGCAAGCGTGCTGGTAGTTGAGTCTTTTTCCATTCTTTGATATTTCTCTTTCGTTTGTTCACGCGTGCGACTTGTTATCAAGGATTTCGAACGAGTACTCTCGACTCTTATAATTGAATCTATCGAGATCATTCTCTGTTTCGCTCTTTCGTCGTATTATTAAAAGTTGAGGCGAAAAAAAATGTAATTGAAAAAATGGAAGGATTCCCCAAATCTTAAAGGATTCATACATTTTTCTTCTATTTCTTTTTATATTCAAAATAATATTCGTGCAATTCTTTGTATAATTGAATCTGTCGAGATTTCCATATATTTTTTTATTGTTTATGCACAATGAAAGAAGTGAATTGCATTATTTTTTCGTAAAAATCGAGCGTGAAAGTTTCGGAAGAGAAAATAGTAGCTCCGCGATAGCTCGAAGAGGAATGCGCCGTAACGATGCTTGATGGCTCGTTAAATCTCGCTGGTGAGCGTCCCAAGAATTTTTCGTTGTTTTGCGCTATAAAGTAAAATTGAGATAACGATATCGTGGCTCGCAAAGTATTCTCGAATATTTTTCCATGCTCTTCTTGTCCCCGTTCGCGAGCGTGCAATTTAGATTCTTGATTAAATTCATCGCTCTCGCCCGACCCGATGCGGCGCGAGATCGATAAATCATGCAGAACTCTCCGTACCGTTTTTTTTTCTTTTTCTCATTGCCGCTGTATGATTTTATGTATTTCGCTGATTCACTCGGCCATCTGCGTGGATTACGGTCGAACGGAGTGCGCCTACGGGCCGAAGAGCGCGGTTACGCAATGATAATAGAGTTGAAAGTCAGAATCTCGAGCAGGTGTTACCCGCGGAATAAAAGTGAGAATGGAAAAACGACGCTGTGCGAATAAATTTCTCTCTCTCTCTTTGCCGACGCTTCGCGCGGCGGCGTGGAAAGCGAAATTGTTTTAACAATTTCTCGGTGAAAAAAAAAAAAAACGAAGAAAAAATACCGAACGTGCCGGTACTCTCGGGAGTGCGTGCAATGAATTTCGCTTTTTATGAGTTTGCGGTATAGTTTCTAGGTATAATATTGTACGGTACGCGTAACGTTCCGGAGCCGGACGGGAGACTCCCCATTGTTGCCGCTCTAGTGGCACGATTATCATTTACTATCGTCTAACGATCCGCATTAAAGCACGGATAAACCGAGCGACCGAGGCTCGAGGGGGCGAGGGAACTGTGAGAATCGAAGAGAGAGTCGTTCAATGGAGCATTGAACATTGCACATAAATAAACAAATCGAATGAATTATTAATAATATGTTATTATGGATTTCTCGATGATAACTCATTCAATGTAAGGCAGAAAAAGCGGAGCAAACTTTTTTTTTTATTACAAATAAAAATCGGTAATATTTGTTGTCACTTCACTTTAATGATTATCGATAAGAATTTTTATAGTTTAATCAAGAGTAGACCAAAGTGAAATAAATGATGAATATTGTTTTTATCTATTATTAGATCGTTCAAGGAAAATAATTCAATTCATCAATCACTTATCTTTACAAGCGAATAAAGTGGATAACTTAACTCAATAATTTTATTTACAATTGCAATTGCGGTGGCAATTGTTATCTTAAGTTGAGAGGAACACCAGAAATTGGCGACAGGGATTTTTTTCTTCCTTCTGTTGAAAATTGAAAAAAAAATATATATATATTCTGGCTACCTATTTCCATGTGTATTTTCGCGCTGAGCACGAATCCCATGAAAATTATTGTCCAAAATTGCGGAGAACACGGGAATTCACCTAGAACTATTTGCTACGCGCCCATGACCTTGCCCTTGCTTTTGTCAAGCTTGCGGCTCCATCAGCTTCGACTAATCACAGGACGAATAGCTTCGCTTCAATACTTCGATACATTTTGATAATACTTCGATATATTTCGTTAATTTCGCCAACACTTCGATATACTTCAATAATATTTCGCGACTACCTTTTTAGAAGAAGATTATAGAAATTTTTTAAAGAACGACGACATTTCAAATTATCAGTGGGGATTGCGAGTCAACGAACCAACAGGCGAGCGATAATAATGTGACTTCCGGTCCGTGCCAGTCGCTGCAGTTTCTGCGTCGTACTCGTATCTCTCTCTCTCTCCATAGCCGTATTATGTAGTACTTACTGCACGCGACGCTAAACAAAACGGATGGGGTAAAATCATCATTATGCCTGCGCCGGCACGTACAGTACGTTGTACGAATGGTATAAACTCGGTGCGCGGCAACCAGTAGGTAGTAGGTACATGCGCTAATAGCGTTACGAATCGGGCGCCGAGTCGCTATGTAGTTCTTTACGCACGCACGCATCTCCCTTGCGTACACCTATTCTGTAAAGACCCATGCAAAATCCTTCGGGCACGTACGCGCGCTTTTGTTTCTATCCTATACTGCGCGGCCAACTTTCGTGAGCCATTGCTCGGCCAGACGCTCTTTATCTACAAAAACGTCGAGAAACTACGGGTCGGCTTTGCCTACGAGTGAATATCTATATTTATACATGTACGTCGTATCTGCACGCCTACTCTCATTAAAGAGCAAAATTATTATAGTAGTGGCTGTCGTGCAATTTGAAAAAATGCTTTTTTTTTTTCATTATTTCCTTTTTATAAGATCGAAAAATGTCGTAATGTTGTAGAATCGACGCGTACGTGTATCAAGAGAAAGTCACATTTTTTTATTATTTATCAATCACGAAATTCTGTTTTTTTAAAGAGTGACCTGCATTTCCACCGTCACGTTGAATCGCGGATGTAGAGTTAGTGAATATATGTTAAGTGGTACAGGAATTCCAAGCGGATGTGGGGGAGCGCACCTGGCGGCTACCCTCGCGTCTACTACATAGATGAGGGGAACTCTCTACCAACCCCCTTAATGTATAACAGAATGGTAAATCCATAGATATATAGATATATATGCGTAAAGAAATGCAATATATGTACCCCAGGATTTAATCGACTCCGTAAGATTCAGACAATTCCCGAGCAATTTCTCCTCGGGCTCTACGTTACTCGAGAAATATCTCACGGCAATTATCAATGCTCCACGAGATTGAGATTATTCGAGGAAAAAAGACGCATTCGTACCTATGTCGAGTTTCTAGCAATGAGCGAAACACGATTCGCAACGATATTATTATGATTTTTTTCACTTGGACGCAACTGCATGATTTTTTTTTAACGTTTTCATATCTTTATTATTATCGTGGCTGTTGGATCTTGCGATTCCGAACGGTACTGTCGGTCTCTTCCCTTTTCCCCGTTGGCTCATAGAAGTGTCGTTTTCACGCTAATAATTCCGACTTTTCACTTATTCGTACCAGCCGCGAAACAGTTGGCACACTGAACGCGAAAAAATTTCAGGCATTTTTTCATTCTTCACAACATGCCATTGAGAGTTTTAACGCAAAATAAAATTTACTCTTTGAATCTCACGATTTGAGTTGGTATGTCCGGTACAGCCAAACGTGGGATTTAATTAAGGAGAATATCGGACATTTTTCAATTGTATAAAAATCTGGAAAAAATCTTTTATATGCGGGAATTTTTCCGATTTTTATACCATCGAGAAACATTTGCAGTTTTCTCTCATTTCTTCTCGTACTCATGCGTAATGAACACATTGCGACGTGAAAATTGTACAATTAAGGTTAAGACAAATCGAAAAAAATATACCTTTCATGATATAAAAACATCAACGTAATTGATATGTAACCATATCGAATTATTTGTCAATTTTATCATATTCGGCCGTTGTAGTTATTATTTCCAGCATAACGGATTAATATGTAGAGAACCCGGCGTGTGGCCTTCGAACGGTACTCCCACGACTCAGACGACCGTAGAATTTCGCGCGCGGTATGTTGTTTCCGCGAGCCTCGATTATAGAGTTTTGTCGTCGGATAATATCGAAGACAAAGAAGAAAAAGTCCAATTTACAAAAACGCACGCGAGCCATCGATTTGTTGCGAGAATACCGCCGCGCCGGGTATGAAGAAAAAGCGAATGACCTTGAAATATTCGCATCGACGTTTGGAAAATAAGAAGTCTCGCTTACCTTATTGTTGTTGAAACTCAACGACTCGTAGTCCGAGTCGACGTAAAAAATGGAATTCATCTCTTTGTGAAACCACATGACTCGAAAACACTCGCGTATGGAATAACGACAAACAAACAAACAAGCGAGCAAAGCGCTTGTCGAATTTTCTCTTCAGTGTTTCGTGGCTACGAATCCAACAGCGCGAGTCCGAGTGAAACGCTCGGGCCGACCGAACTCGCGTGTGCGCTGCGCATCGACAATATTGTTATTACGATCGAGCATTGTTTACTTTCGCGCGCGATCCTCGATTGGACATCGTTTTGTCGGTGCGTAACGACGATCCAATCTCTTTCGCGGTCTTCGTGAAACTGAAAAGCCGACGAGTTAAACACGCGCGATGCTCGAGAGGCTCACGCCGCGACTTTTGCCTCCCGTGTGTTGTTCACGACAGCGTGCGTGTTCCGCGGTGAAGTACGCAACGTGTCCTATCCCCACCACCGGCAACTAATGGAAAGCCGCGGTCCGGTCTCTACCGCTATGGCTTTTTCTCCCTCCGACGCGGCGACCGACGAACGTCGACGAATACACGCGACGAAAGTCGGCGTCACTCGGATGCAAGATGTAATTTCGTTAACGTCATCGATTGAAACACTTTTCTTTTAAATCGCTATTGTTACAGCCTGATGGGATTTTGCGAACCCTCCCTTGACGCTTCTAGCACTCCACACCCACACTGCACTAAACGACTCAAGGTAGTCCTTGCGTGTATGGTGTTTATTTCGCATAAGTTCGAGGAAATTGAGAGTGAATTGCGAACACTTCTCGATGGTATAAAAATCTGAAGAAATTTACGCACACTAAAGGCACTGAAAAGATTAATTTTGCATAATAATAATTCGGAATTGATATTAAAAAATTAATGAAATAAAAAATTGTTCAAGAAATTTCCCGGCAACACAACTTTTGTTTTTTTTTTCATGGAAACAATTATTTTATTTTTCTGAATACGTATGCATTTTTTTAGATTTTTTAATTAACTGAAATTTTTTTTTGTATCGAAAAAATGTGGGGAAAATCATAAAATATGCGAAATGAACACCATATACAAGGACTACCTCAACTTCCAGCGCAGTAAATAGTTCTTTTCGCAGTTCTTTTTGTAAAAATATAGATTTGATGATCGGAATGTACGGAAAGAAGAGCGAGGGAAGAGGGTTTTTCAAAGTAGTTCATGCGCATAGTTTTCATTTCGTATGAGTTTGCGAAAATTGAGAGAGAATTTCGAACGAACACGCGAGAACTCACAAACTTTGGCCGTGTTTTTCAATTCATTATTTTATCATTCTGTCATGGCTTTTTGGTGAATCAAAAAAAAAAGCCGATCGCGGCAGTTCGTTTAAAATTCGCGAGAGCACGTGACAGTGGCAAAAACGAAATTTTGACGTAAAACCTCGCGCGATGTTTACGTGAAACGCGCGTAATTTTTTTTTTTTTTTTTTTCAAATTTCAAGTTAATCACAAGGATATCGAAAAATTCGTTGTAACAATGGCTGGTGCGACTCTCCTCACAACCAAAGATCCTCATCTTATTCCCGGGTATTTTTACGTCCATTTTGAAGCCACGAAAAAAAGAAAATTATGTAGCAAACCATCTTTGCGTCTCCCATGGAGAAATGTATTAAATTGTCCGCAGATACGCGGGTTATTGCCCCCAGTATCGGTTTCGATGTGGCGAAACTTACGGTGGACTGACCCACAAATTGCTTCTCGATCCGACCATCAACCATGCGAATACGCTTGTTCTATCCAACAAAACTACCGGCGATTACGAGGCAAGCTTCCGTTATTTATTTTTATCCTAGAATAACAATAATGTATATCCAATATTTTGTTGAAAATATTACCAAAATCAACTTTTAAAAACATTTTTCTAATCAGTTTTAAAGGAACTATTTTTATTTTTGAATCATTGCAAGTCTGGGGTTTGTAAAAAAGTTAACTTTATCGAATACAATATAATTAATTAATAATAATAATAATAATAAAATAACAAGTTTTTTATTGTTAAGTCATTAATAAATTATTGATGTTTATTTTTTTTTAATTATTATTTATTGTTATGATTGTTTATTTATTATCATTGATTAATTAATCAATTATTTATTAATTAATAAAGTGATGAACTTTTTTTTTATAAGCGCAGGTGACGAGGCCATCGAAAGATGACATAGAGATCGTGAATGCGCGTTTCAAGCGAACAGATCCATTGTTCAAACACCCGATGATACCCGGCTATGAAGGTACGTTACACAGTTTACACCTTCGCGCTGTTTGGTCCCGACCTCGAGCGCCTCTTTTCTCGGGACGTCGAGGAAAGGGAAGAGGGGAAGGGGGGAGGGAGAGAATAAACGAAGGTGTCTCGTTACTACTCGAGTAATTCGAGCTCCCTGACCTCGTCGCTCCGGGCTCCCGTGCCTTTGCAGGGTTCATGCCAAACCTTAACGCGCAAAATGGCCAAAGATTCAGCGTTGAGGCTACCGAGGGCCTCGCCGAGTTCGAACGTCAGCAGCAACGAAACCGAGAAGCATCCAATCAACTCGAGAAGGTGATGGCACTGCAGAACGAACGGGGGAAACCTCGCAGTACGGAAGACCGTCTGGTAGTCACTATTCTTATCAGATTTCAACTTTTTTCTATAATAAGCGCTCTTAAAAATGTTTCGAAGGAAATAAAAAATATAATATTAACATAAAAATCATAACAATAATAATAATAATATTTTTTAATGAACTTGTTTAAATATTTTTTATCGATTCTAAAAGTTGCCCTTGAAAACCTTCGAGAACTATAAGAAACTGCAGAATTTTGTTCCGTAAAAAAATGACATGTTTGCGAATGTTGTGAGACAATCTGCTCTGAACGTGAATTCTCATCGTTCGCTACTTTTGTCGGGCAGCTTCTGAAAAGCGAATTTCGACTTCCAATGATAGCCGTGCGTCCGGACTGTGTCGGCGTAATGAGAAATCTTCCCCTCGACGAGCAGTGCAAGAGGCCTCGCGATCACTCGCCGTCGCCGTTCTTCATGGAAAACACGAATCCCGAGAAGTACCTCGTCAGCGGTAAGAGCGACACACTCGATGACCCACTTGATTATATAGTTTACATACGTATGTGTGTTTCTCGATCGAGCTTGTCTCTCGAGTGAGCTATGGCTCTTCCTCCTCGTTCGTTTGTTTCGGTCTCTCCACTCCAAATTAATAACACGTCAGTCGTTGGTCTCGTCGCAAATAATTCAAGGTCTCCGGGCGGTGTGGCGCAACAGCGAGAAAGAATCGCGTAGCATTATTCGGGAATTGCGTTTTCTCTCTGAGATCGAGCGGAAGGAACGCTGATTCGGAGAGAAATTATGGAACTCACGAGTAGCGAGAATAAAATGAGATATTCCTTCGTTCGCGAGAATGCGACAAGTTCGTATATAAAATAAACAGTTTCGATGAGAATAAGAAAGAATTTTGGATCTGCGTGATTTGTGAAACACAATTTTTCGTGAAACTCTCGATTCCATTCGAAACGTATTGTTGAGTGGAATTCGTTTGAAAGGAATTCCATCTTTTAAAAAATAGGAACGCTTTGAAAATTCACTTTTGGTCTCGAGACGAAAGTTAGACGTGCAGATTTCTTTGTTGCCGACGAAGAGTCGATATTGTGTTTAATATGATTTTTTTTTTAAGGATACGCGGGCCACATACCCTACGGATACGCGCATTTCGGTGCTTCGAACGCGGCCCAGACGAACAGTGCTCTCTGCGACTTCACGACGAATTACCGCGTTCGTCAGAGCACCGCGTGGGCTCCGGCTACGATAACTCGACCGGATCCGCCGCGTCTCATCCAACCCACGGAGATATATCACAAGCACGTCGGTCTGATACCGAATTATTTCGGCCACGTACCCGGCGCCATTCACAGGTTATTCGAATCTTCACAAAAAAAATTTATTTTTGACAAAATGAATATCATTTTTTTTCATCAACTTTTGTGGAATGTTTTAACGTTTAAAATTTTTTTCATTATTCACAGATTCGGCAAAACATTCGGCGCCGATACGAAAGACGCGAAGCGATGGCTACGCGGTGATTTTTCCTCATGAGAACGAGATAATTAAATCTGTGACACGATATGCTGTAGAAAACAGCTTTTTTTTTTTAAACTCGATCGAAATATAAGGGTCTTTTTTTACGTCAACGTGTACTCGTATAAAAAATACACGGGACTCAACGAAAACTGTACAGTGAAATATAACAATTTTTTTAGTGCAAAGATAACAAAGATTCGCGCTCGATCGCGCCACGATGCGATTTAAAATTCGCGCCACGAAGATACAAATATTTGCAGCTTACGTTCCTCCTTGTTCGGATTTCCATCGAAGCAATGTCTCCGCCGCTTTCTTCAAGTTCTCGTCTTTCTGCGGGGATTAAATAATAGGTTAATCGACAAAGAACTTCCGTTGAATCGCATGAGTTTCATTGAGAAGAATTCCAGAACTTCCGGGATTTTCAGGACTATTGGACGCGACAAATCAGTGTCGATACTCGTAGGTAAAATATCTGTTGCTTACCTTTATGAAACAATAGCGAACATTGTCCTCTCCGAGATGCTTGTGCTCCTCGCTGTAGAAGGCGGACGGCGGGATTCCCTGAACTCCGACATTCTTCGTCATCCACTTCGTGAATCTGTAGTCCTTGTTGGCGTCGGTCTCTTCCTCGAGACGAACGTGCTTCTCGAGGGCTTTCCAATTGGCAACCATGAAATAGCCACCCTCGGGAATCGTCGGTGCCATGCCGACTTCCGTCAAGAACTTCGCCATGTAATCGCGCTTCGGCAACAATTCTACCGCGAGGCTGTGAAAGTAGCAGTCCGGTCGGCCGAGCTTCGCGAATTCCTCCTCGAAACCGATTGCGACGGCTTCTTGAGTCGGTGTCGTGCACGTGTAGAGCGAATTCTGATGGACTATCTGCAGGTTGTAGAGCAAATTTGCCGGACCGTAGGCCCAGCCGATCTTCCATCCCGTTACGCTGAACGTTTTGCCGGCCGAACCGATCGTGATCGTACGCTCGTACATATCCGGCAGGGTCGCTAATGGACAAAAAAAATACTGTTGTACAATCGTTTTGTTTCGTAGTAGCGGTATTGTCAGAAGAAATGCAGATAACATTTTTAACAATCAGATAATACGTAAAAAAATCAATGATTTCTTACATTTTTATAAAGAAATAACTTTTTACTTCGGAAACCGTCAACCAAGTTACCTTTTTTTATTCTTATTTTGTTTCCATGTTTTGTACTTACTTTGAAATTTTTTTTTTTTCAAGATAAAATTGTTTAAAAAAATTGTATTCTTGTAAAAAATCGTGAATTAAGAGACTTATTGATAGCTTTATGACTGCACATTTATCGTTTTTATGTTGTAAACCCCCATTTTCTTTTAAGCAACAAAAACAATCAAAATTACTTTTTCTTCGCTTTGACCAAAGCATCGATAATGAAGAAACGATGTCTTACCGATCCTAATGTGTTTCGCAGGCTCGTAGACCATCCACTCGTAAACCTCGTCCGAGACGACGAGTGTGTTCCATTTTTTCGCGAGATCGGCAATGAATTCCAACTCGTCGAGCGTGAAGACTTTGCCGACGGGATTGTGCGGAGTATTGATAATGATTCCTTTAGTTTTCTCGTTGAACAAGCTTTCCATTTCTTTTTTATCGAAGACCCAGTCGGCCGAGGTCACGGTACCCGTGGTTTTCGTCTGAAAAATTAATCCGCGATTTGAAAAACGATCATTTCTTGGCTATGGTTTGGTTGCGCAATGTTAATTGGAGTCTCGTCGGGAGGCTCACCGGTTTCAAGGGTATGAATCTCGGAATTCCGCCGGCGGACGAAACCATCGGTACGTAACAATCGAAGAAAGGCTCTATGATTATCCATTCGTCCCCGGGATTCGTGTGGCCTTGCAGAGTCGCGTACAACGCCTCGTACGCTCCAGCGGTGACGATTATTTCCTTGCTCGGATCGATGTCTCGATTCAAAATCTTGGAGTACAGTTTGCTGATAGCATTCACCAGACGCGGATGACCCTGCAATTATGAGAGACGATACGTAGTTCGTTGCGCTAAACAAGATTGCCCGCAGTCTGGCTCGTTAACGGGGTATCTACGTTTGCGCAACTGTGCCACTTATCGCGTCTAAAGTCGCATTTAATAATTCTTTCCGAGCGGCAGATAAGGAAGCGCGCAAGCACATTGTAAAGCTTGTAATATTATTTTATAAGTATTATTATTTTACATAATAATATAAAATAAAACGACAATCAAACGTGATGAATGAATAAATAAGGTCACTTTAGTACAAATCAATCAACTCCTCGTTTTCCAGAATTTTCAGGATCACTGGACATCCCGTGCTCGTAATTGCTCGAATGAAAAATAATAAATATGACTCACGAATCCTCTGGTGTACTGATTGAGAAGAGGATTTTCGTTCGTCGCCGTATCCGCCAGTGCTTTTGTTACATTCGCTGGAGCATGAAAATCCGGAAAACCTTGTCCCAAGTTCAACGGTTTGTACTTCAGAGCCAGTTGAATATATTCAACCCTGAAGAAAAAAAGAAACATCGTCAATAAAATATATAGTTCACATCTCCGAAGACACTGCTCAAAATGTTGTCTTTACCAAACCGATTTGTCGTTTCCCTTGAAACGACTCGGCGGATCGAACTTTGACATTACCGACGCGCTACTGGCCATTCTGCAAAATTGCCAGGAGAAAGAAGGAAGATCTGCGACGATGCTTTTGGCGATGCACGATTTTGCAAACATCTGGAAAACAACAAAATGCGATTATCGTCAACAATTGTCAAAATGAACTGTGCTTACAGATCGCCTAATCAACAGAGATTGACGGCTGGTTTCATTGACGGTACTTGACGACTGGTTTTGTTGAAGGAACTTGACGACAGTTTACATCGACAGAATAGTCGCGTACCGATTTTCGAAGACGTCATGACGCAGCTATTAATTTCTGTAATTCTCTGTCCCGTCATAATTTAATCATGGAGCTAATACATAATTATAGCACTATTGCAACGCTCCCTGCTCGGACAATGTCATTACAACGTTCGCTCGAATATGAAACATAATGCATTCTTTCGTATACCTCTAGATATTGACTGCGTCAACGGATGGAAAAGTTTATTCAATGATGAAACTCGAGAAAAACCACAAAACTCACAGCTGTCGAGCGATCAAACTTGCGCTCGACGCTTACGGAGCAAGCACTGTATTTATAAATATATCATAAATCGTCATATCGATGGCTGAGAAACAAAAGGGCGTTATTCACCGAACTGTTTGTCATGTAAATACTACCGGAGATACGACCTTTTGCTTCCCAACGATAGATACATACGGCGACGGAAACAATGCGACGCGCGGAATGATAGCCATATGCGATACTTTTAATAACTTACATAATAATAATTGAACCACGTGTTCGGGCGTTTGCGCTCCCGTTACTGTTGACGATGAGAAAAACACGTATTGTCGTTGTATTTCGGAAGCAACGAAATCGGAAGACCGAAACAGTTAATCCGGAGTATGTGACGGGGATTCCGAACGGAAAAAATCAAATATCAGTGTAGAAAGACGATTGGCGAGGAGATACCGGAGATAAAGCTGCTCGCACACGAAACAACCGCGACGTACCGTGCAGTGCGCGGGTGCTGTCACACCGGCGAGGCAGTCGGGTACCAACGCGTAACGGTGATTGGCCGGCGCGTTGTGTCGGTGCCCGACCACCGTCTCCGTGTTTCGTACCCTAAACAGCTGGAGTACGTCCCGAATCCCCGCCGAGCGACTTTTCTCTCTTTCTCGCTACGAATGAAAGAAAGAGAGAAACGTCCGCCGGGCGATCATTTGGAACGTACTCTGTACGAACGGCAACCCGTGTGTGAACACCTTTAACGCTGACGCGTAGCGACGGGGCGGATAATAACGCGATTGAACGAATAAAATCAACTCCACCGGCGGTCGACATTGGCGGACGCGCGCCGAGTATCAACCCACCTGAGTTGTAGAGGGCGCTTCAACGTTTGACACCGAACCCCGCTATCTCTGGAAAAACCGGGTGAAACTCGGTACATTTTGATTTTTATCTGTCAGAGCAGCTCGTCCTCCCCCCGCCAGCCCATCTGCCCAATTTTGCCGCGACCAATCAACAGCGACCACGATCCTTCTCGTGAAGCTTTAGACGTCTGCTAGAATGGCAGCATCAACATTTTTGTGGGTGTTATTCCTTAATTTAACGATATGTGTTATATTAACCATCGCCGGGTAAGTCAATTTTATTTCATCCAAACACCTCCGCTTTCGTACACAATAATGATAATTGAAAAACAAAACGAAAACCACACATATCTTATTGTTGCCAGTATTAACCTCGACGGCGGCAAACACTTTTTGTCACTCTGCTTGTCGTATCCAGCAGTTATATTGATAAATGTAACAAAAGAATGGTTTTTCATCTTAAATTCCGCTATTTAGTCGGAGTCGCACATTTTCACAAGTTAGCGCTCAATGTGATCGGAATTAACGTTGATGTTATCGTGTCACAAAAAATCGTTTGTGGTACACAAAATTATCGTTCGCGTAGCAAAAAATTCCAATAATTTCCAGCGCGAAAAATACGCGAAAAAATTAACACTGCGCAGAGACATTTAATGTTCTTTTTGATTCGCAGGAGAGATTTCTATGGCATTCTCGGCTTGTCGAAAGGCGCGAGCACACATGCGGTGAAAAAAGCCTACAGAAGAATGGCACGGGAATTGCACCCGGACAAGAACAAAGAGGATCCAGACGCGTCGCAAAAATTTCAGGATCTCGGCGCGGCTTACGAGGTGCTTTCGGATCCTGAGAAGAGAGAGATGTACGACAGGTGCGGCGAGGATTGTCTGAAGAAAGACGGCATGATGAACAGCGGCGATCCTTTCGCGAGCTTCTTTGGCGATTTTGGCTTCCACTTCGGCGGCGAATCGCAGAATCAGCACGAATCCCCGAGAGGCGCGAATATCGTTATGGACCTCTCCGTTACATTGGAGGAATTGTACAGTGGCAGTTTTGTCGAGGTACAGTGCGTCGCTACAATATTTAAATTATTGATTTTTTCGATTTTTTCTCAAAACAATGAGTAATTGAAAAAATATATATAATAAATAAACAAAATGATAATAAAAAATTCCATCAATTTCTATGGAAATAATTAATACATTTTTATGAAAATAATTGCTTAATTTTTTGGGAAATAATCTTTTCTTTCTAAATTGATAATTTCATAAAGAAAAAACATGTTTTTCGGATGCTGGGGTTACGATTTAGCTACAATAAAATTCTGAAATGTCGATTCGTTGCAAACTTTCGCGACAATAAATAAATCGAGACTCTTAAAGTAGCGCGAGCAGGACAGTCCGAGATTCGGTGAAAACGTTCAATATTTTCGAATGGGATAAAAAACTTCAAAAAATCAAGCGTGTGGAAGGTCTTGAAAGATTAATTTTGCGTAATAGTAATTCCAAAGAGATATTAACAACTTTATGAAAGAAAAACTTGTTTAACAAAATAGCCGGCGATCTAACTTTTTTTTCCGATCAAAACGATTTATTATTGTTTCCAGATGCGTATGAATTTTTTCAGAATTTTGTGGCGTTGACAAGAGTAAAAACATGCGTCGCGTTCTAGGCTTAATTGAAATTAATAATAAAAAATGAATGCGTGAGAACTGAAATGTTTTTGTGTGTCCACAGATAACGAGAAACAAGCTAGTCATGAAGGCGACGAAGGGTACGCGCAAGTGTAACTGCCGTCAGGAATTAGTAACGCGTAACGTTGGCAACGGACGATTCCAAATAATACAACAGGCCGTATGCTCGGAGTGCCCGAACGTCAAGTTCGTGAATGAGGAGAGAACTCTGGAGGTCGAAGTCGAGCCTGGAATGGTCGATGGCCAAGAGACGAAATTCACGGCCGAAGGCGAGCCGCACTTGGACGGAGAGCCCGGCGATTTGATTCTCAAGTGAGGAAAAAAACTTCCTGAATCACGCATCAAACGGAATATTGATGAATTTTCCGGGCCACTAATTTTTGTTTTTTTCATTGCGAATGAAACTCGAAATCTTACATTTCCAGAATACGCACACAGCCTCACACGTTGTTCGAGCGCGTCGGCGACGATCTTTACACGAACATAACAATATCGATGCAGGACGCGCTGATAGGTTTCACGTTAGACATAAAGCATCTGGATGGTCACAAAGTGACGATAGTGCGCGACAAAGTGACGAAACCGGGTTCGCGCATACGGAAAAAGGGCGAGGGCATGCCGAATTACGACAACAACAATCTTCACGGGACTCTGTACATCACATTCGACGTGGCGTTCCCCGACACCGATTTCACGGAAGCAAACAAGGAGGGTGAGTGTTGAATGAGGTTTTTTTTTTTTTCGAAAATTATATGATTTCTCGATTAACGAATTTTATTAAAAATCGTTATGTTTCTTTTGCAGCGATAAAAGACCTTTTGCAACAAAGTTCGGTGAACAGGGTGTACAACGGTATACGAGGCTCATAAGTTAGGTGAAAAAAATGCGTATGTAAAAAAAAGACAAAAAGAATTGAAAGAACAGACACGACGTCGCAAAATCTTGGCACGTCGTAGAAACGGCGGTGTCGGCGAAAGTTTCCGAAAAAAAAAAAAGGCAAAATTGTTTTATGCCACGGAATTAACGCCGCTCGTCGGACCGTACGATGTAAGACGCGAAATATTCGCAAACCATTCCGCCTGGTAAGCTTTTCTTACGTACAATATCGTTTTTTTTCTTCTCGTTCTTTTCTAACGAATACGAAAAAGACTGTGGAAATATAGCATTTGGATACGTATCACTCGGTGACTCACCGTACTCCGTTAGAACGGGTCGCGCGTACAACAACAACAACGCGTTCCGTTCGAAAGCAAAGCTCGAACAGTTTTCAATAATTATTCGCCACAAACGTCGCCGATAAATTGTATAGACAACAGTGTTTTTGAGTAATTTAAAAACAAAACGAATTTCGAAATATAATATCTATAGTAAATTATTACAACACCGTCTCGACCCGACTAATTAGATTCCAATGTTTTCTTAAATGTATTTTTGTTCAAGGTGATTCGAAAAATCATTTATGATTTTTTCTTTGCGTCGTCGCGAAACGTCTTAACATGGTTGATTTTTTTCCCCATCGAGATATATCGAAAACTCTCTCCGAAATTCGCGTTAACTCAACTGTATTCCACATACATTCTTGAAAAAAAAGGACCCGAAAAACACTTCGAAGAAGCATATGCGAATAATACAAGTATGAACATTAACAAGAAATAGTCAACATTTATTTTCGAAATTCTACAAAATATCACATCTGTGTACAAATCGTCGTGGGATGCGCGATGCGTCTAATGGCAGTAGCAATATAGACGCATATTAAAATCGTCGACACAGGCGCTCTGTGTGCCGTAAGCGTTGAGCCGGCTGACGGTACCGACGAGTTTGTTGCTCGTGTCGTTGCGTCTGTGTCTGACGGATCCCTCGAAAATAGCACCGCCCGGTTCAGTCTGCAAAGTGATCGTATAATCGATCCACGGTGCGCTCTTGTCCTTGCGATCCTCGTCGTTGCCGCTCCACATTTTGGCGTCCATCACGCTGTGTAATTTGAGTCTCGAGCATTGAGGATATTTCTTCACGAGCCTGTTGAGCTCGTCGACGAGATATCTCGTCGCGTTCCTGACGTCCGGATCGTCGATCGTGACGTTGTTGCTCGTGTGGCACATGCACCAATGCTCGGGTATCCCGGCCATCGAGCAGGTTCGATTGTTCGGTATCGACAAAAACCAACTTATCCCCCTCGTGAAATTGCCCTCGTTCAATTCTCTGTTTCTCATCCTCAACGCTTCGTCGTCGATGTTGCGCGGATTCATTAGATCCAAAAGAGTCTCGTGAAGATCGTACGGCGTCGTGAGGCTCGCGGTGTTTCTTCGCAAATTCGCGACGCCAATGGAATACTTGTTCCTCCACCATTCCGGCAACACGACGAAAGCGAACGGCAAGCTACCCTCCATTCTTCCCTGATAAGTCTGCCGAAAGTCTCCCCATCTCATGCCGTGATCGCTCATGAAAATCAACGCGGTGTTATTCAACATTTCTTTGTCTTTCAGAACGTCCAACATGAGGCTGTAAGAGTCGTCGCCCAATTGTGGATAATTGAAGAAATCGTGGGTCAGGCTCGCCTGCCAGAAGAAGCCGAAGTAACGATCGTCGACGAAGCGTCGCGCCACTTTGAGCGTGTAGTTCAACAAATTCTCGAAGTTCTTCCTCGTGCCGAGGCAAAGATTCGAATTGAGCCTGTGGGTGTTGCCGATATCGCCCTCCGCGGCGATGCAGAACGGCCGAAGATAATAATCCGTCGGTTGCGCTCGAAATCCCGGCTTCAGATAATTGAAGGTCGTCATCGAGCACGCGTCCTCGGCGAATATCGTCCGATAGCCCGTTTCGCTGAAATTCTTCCAGACAAACGGGCAATCGTCGAATGGCTTTTTCGCGTCGCGCCAGCAGGCCTTCTCCAGTTCGTCGCTCGACATGCCGCTCAATACCGGCACGACGTTCGGATAAGTGTTGTCACCGACTTTGTTGTAACCCATCATCTCGATCGCTTCGAGGCCCCTCAAGGCTCTCACGGTTTTCGGCATCATCCGATGAAGATTCAATCGCGATATCGAGTCCAGTCCCACGACGAGGACGCTCAAACGATCGGGCTCGAGGCCCCCTCGCGAATCTCGGCATCTCCTCTCCGTTCGATCCTTGCGCGGCACGAACGCGTGATAGTCCCGATATATCTGCTTTCCATCCTGATTACATTCGACTTTGACGAATTCCGACGATACCGTGGCGGAACTCGTAAATCGGCTGCACACGTCGCCGTATCTGAAAAAAGAAAAAAAAACAAACGATTGGGCGTCGGCGATAATCGATGCTTATCGGCAAATCATTTTTATCTCGCGCCACGTCGACTCGTTAATAGGCGCGGCGGATAAAAAAAAAATTCGGCGATGTGGCATTTTTTAACTGCAAACGGCGCAGAATTTCTTCAGCTATCTCGAAAGTCATAAAAAACAATAGGATAACTACTTGTTTCTATCGATTCGTTCCGAAAAAAATGGCAAATTTTTCGGGTGTTATGTCAAATGCAGGAAAATCGTCAGGGGTTCATTTATTGTCGCGCGTATGGTAGAAATACTCACGATACGGCGTTATCTTGATCCGGCTTTCGATTAACGGTGCGCCAACAACAATCGAGCGTCTCGGAATCGTTGTAATACTGATTAATGGCGTCGGTATTGACGAACACGGCGGTGTCGTTGGAGTCTATCAACGGCGATCGATTGCCGTATTCGCACTCGATAGGCTTTTCGACTCTGACGTAGCGTCGACTGAACGAGTCGTGCGGATCGAGGGCGGCTATCCGGCAGCCCTTGTTGCTCACGAGGTATCCCGTTATTTTTGGACTCATCAAGGGCGCGTGGCCGTCCACGAAATTATCTGAATGAAGATAAAAATGCGTGAAAAACTTGTCGACCGATAGGAGAGGCAAACATACGGTATCGATCTTTAACGCGTAACTCTACGATAAGATGCGATAAATTTTCGATGCTTTTTTTATCAAATTTGGTAGAATTTTTATTTTGCTTCATTAATTTAATTTAACAAATTTATTATTAAATCATTAGTTTATTAAATTATTGATTCATTGACAAATTAATAATTAATTTGTTAATCAATTGATTGTTATTATTTTTTTTTTATTAATTAAATACCTGTATTTTATCATTAACGAAAGGCACTTACTTCTTATTGCAGTTGCGTTGACGAAATGAGTTACGCGAAATTGTCCCGTTACGAAGCTGTTGATTACGATCAGCGAGGCTAACAGAAAGCCCAATATGCCCAATAGCCATGTTCGCACGCGTACGCCGCTCGTTTGATGCGCGACACTCGAGCTCAGCCTCGTCAGTAACGTTTGGTCATCTTCCCATGATCTTCTTCCTCCACGGAACACTACCTGTTTGTCGAGAAAATTTGTGAAAAAAAAAAAAAAAAACGCTTCTCAAGAGCCGCGGTCGTATTTCAATATTTTCAAAGCCAAATTCAATTCTCGCGAAACGATCTTTATTTTTTTCAATCGCAATCATTGAGGCGTGGATGAAGTTTGAGATTTCATTCACTGATGTTTTATAGCGCAAATATATTTCACAAATTAATCATTATTATAATTATCATGCATCGAAATAATTTCGAAAAATGAGTAATTTTTAATTGTTGATTAATACATAATAATAATGATAAGTTATTATTATTAGTAAACGATTAACATCAATTAATATTATTATTGACAATAATGAATTATTATTATTATTATTATTATTATTGTTACTATTATTAATTAAGCAACAATTAAAAATGACTCATTTATCGGAATTATTCCATTATCGATCAATGAATGTCTCTCACGTCCGAGTAATGCGTTCGAAACTTTGTGCAATTAGCGAACAGATTAACGCTCGCTTCGTCGAATCTTTTACCCAGAATTTTAGGAAGAAGTTAAAAGTTCACACTGAAACTGATAAAAAAAAACACATAATGGTAATCGTACCTCGTCGCTGGAATGATTTTCGCGCATGTCCCGATGGACCTGTTATCTGTCTGGGTCTTATTGTCGATACTCGTTGCGATGCGCGATCCGCACATTGTCTCATTCATGAGCCAGTGTCACGTCAATAAATCCACATGGACCGGGAGTTTCGCGCGTTCTGACATTGAGAGCTACGCTATCGGAGTTGCGCTTCGGACTGTGATCTTACATATACTCTCGTACAGGAAGCCGCAACGCCAGCCCCTTATCGTTCCCCTCTCGGATTAGAAAAACAAAAAAAAGACGAAAAATGATAAGTTCACGCGTCGATGGGATTTTCAGTCGGGGACCTTTCGGCTTTGTTGTTCATTAAACTTTACCGCCCCGGCGATCGTTACCCAAATGTAAATAATTGTTTAATTGATGCTCTTCGTATAAATAGACACAAAAATGCCTAGTTCTTCGGAAACGTATCGTCTTATCAATGACGGACAATGTTTCTATTTGTTTATTACATTTGCTACGCGCGCTCGAAGCGCATCGACCGTGCGATGCGATCTCGTTCGAAGGAACGCCCGCATTTTTCGTTCTCTCCTCGGCCTCACGAGTGCCGATTCGTTATCGCAATGTCGTCGCCGTTTGCGTGCCGACGAATTCGCGACTTTATCGAGCCAATCGATTCCAAAGTGTCCCCGAAGCTCGTCGTAACGTCGCGGTTAGGCCGTCGAATTTTGCAATTGCCAACGCCAACGACAAATCGTCGATTCAACGACGAGCGATAAATAAATAACGACGCGCCCAATTCGATGTTTTTAATCGAGCGAACGAGAGCTCTTTTTTCTTCGTAGCGCGCACGTGGATCTGCTCGGATGTTTTCGAAACTCCGGATACCGGAAGTATCGTTCGATAATGAATTTCCGCCTTTTTTTTTTTCTTCTGCGTCTATATTAATTTCTTTTCTCCCACGATAGCCATAAATATTTAGGCCAAAAGCGCAGTTCGCAAAGACAAATAATAACGATTTGTGTTATCGTTTTAAGCGCAACGCAATCTCAAGTGGCCCGTAACTCGGCACACGATAGATAAAATATGATACAACTTTGCTCAAAAACTATAGATCGTACAAATATTCTTGAATATTCAGTCCATTTCGACGAGTTCTTTCGAGCCGTTACCTCACCGAGCTGTCGTTCAAATTTTTTTTCATTCTCAAACGAAATTTGGATAATTTTCAATTTTTTGGGGTCACTTTCTTTTTTTCGCGCACCAAAGGAACACTCGTGATTAAGGGTTCGATCGAACGGCGTTCGGTGACATCGTCTTTGAATGAAAATGAATTGAGGGGCTCCGCGAGCTCGCGACTCGCGGTCGAGTCCTCCGCCCTGGCCGTTCGGCAGTTTTGGGAAGGACTGCCCGAAAGAGTCCTGGGGTGTACGGAGGGCGCCGACTCTATCCGTGGGCCGAGCGCGCACACGGGCGACGATACGAATCTGGTCGATACAAGGGCGCACGCGTGCGGATGGTTTACTTCTCTCGTCGACGTCGTTCACGACTCGAAATACAAGCCCGTGAGCCTCGCGACTGCGGGGCCGATCACCCACGTCTCTCGCGGCCCAGTCGCCGTCGAACGCATAACGTCGTCTACGGGGGAGAGGGTGGAGGGGGCGTGTTTTTTTTTCTCCGTTCTCATCCGGACGTCCCGGCCGCGGCGACGAGTCGCGCACGGCAACGAACTCGTGACTCGATTAACGTCGATCGTTAATAGTCGAGGCGATCGAGCTTTAATGCCTCTTTTCGGCAATGCCGAGACGACGAACAATCGGCAGCGGGAATGCAAAATAATTTTATGCCGATGAAAGAGCTTGGCGATAAACAATCTCGGCTGCATAATGGGAAATCGTGAAATTTATTGATAACAGGGACAGATATTGTTTTATTGAAAAATAGAGGTGTTATCGTATTATAAAAAAAAATAATTTTTTTATTTTTCAACGACACGGGTCAAAGACCAACGACCCGCCGTTCTGATTGCGGCAATTTAACTCGCAAAACGATCGGTACTCGTGTGCAGTTACTGTTTGCCCGTCAAGTTCCACAAACGCGAAAGCTTTTGAATCCGGGAAGAAACACTGTTTTTATGGAGCTGTTTGGCGAGCTCACCGATATTGCGTTGCGATTAAAACGGCGCTATCGGTTGGGAATTGTAATTTCAGGAATTAACGTATGGCATGCATGTGCATGCGAGTTTACCCGTTTCGCTCTATAAGTCGGATACAGAGATTATTAAGAACGCGCTCCGTCATCTGGATCTATACCGCTGTATCAACGAATGTTGAACTCCTGAAATCTATATATATCGTTTTGTCGGGATGACGAAAAAAGTTCCCCTCGCGATTATTTCTGGAACATCGAAACCGAATGCGCAATCGGCAGCGTTGTTCCAATTTCATTCACTATCGATCACCGGATCGTTCGCAACGGTTTTTCACGATAACACGATTTTTTTCCAAGATAGCGAGTCTGTCAAGGCCAAAGGTAAGTTTCAAAGAGAATTTCGAACACCTCTCAATGGCATAAAAATCTGAAGAAAAGGAACGTCCGGGATATGGAAGACACTACAGCGATTGATTTTAAATAAAAATAATACGAAAAACTTTGAATCCTTCACCCCATACACAATCGTTTCTTTACCGCGATTGGAAAATCCAGAAACCAAATTCTACTTTGCCCACATTCATTTTACCGACATGCGATAACAGCGAGAGAGTAAGATAAGTCCTGCGGAAAACGGAGTTCCAAATTGTTATACCGACACATTTGCTCACCGGATAAATTTTTTAATACTGTAAATCTACGTGTTCGACCGAAACATCCATCGAGTAGAAAACCCAGCCGCTGTTAACAAATACTTTTAAAATTTACTAAATAAAAGAGTTTCCAAACAGAATGAAAGATTTTAAGTTTTTCCAATTTCAAGGATGAAAAGACTAAAAAGACGAAACCGATAGCCAAGAAAAAAAAATACCATCATCTGGTTTCGAACTCGGGACTTCCGAACAGCGAGTTTAACCACTCAACTAACTCGCTATAATGTTGCAATTTTCAACGTAACGGTATTGATGGTTCGATTAGTTCCAAAGCCTTCGATTAGTGTTCCAAAAAAGGGTGAATTACTATCGATAAATGGGAAACCGTCAGCGAGTCGCTATCGAAAAACAATAAATCGACGAGAAATCGTTGCCAACTGCGTTGGTCGGACAGCTTACGGAAGATGGTTCAATAACTCGTCGGTCGATCGGCGATCGATTTCAGGCAAAAAATCTATCGGTCAAGTTTGCAGTCGAATGATGGTCGAACCACCGGTCGTCGGTGCCGACAGGAATATTGAATCAATGCCCTTCTATCGTTAAAGTTGGAAAGAGCCGGCGCGCATACGATAAACACAGTGAGAAAGCCCGCGTCGAACCTCATCATAATAATCATGGTTTATTATTGAAGTGATATAGATATAATGAATCGTAACGTATTTTTAACTACAATGGTACGGTTTACAACTAAAGTTAGAGTCATGTTTATACACGGATTATACAATATGTACAGAAACATAAAATCTTAAGCAACATTTCTTCTTTCTCTCCACTGTTGTCTTGTTTTTGTTTCAATTCTGAACAACGAGCTCAACTGCGTCCGTTATTCACGGGACTGAAATATTTCGCCTCGCTAATTATAATATAGCGGGATGTATCCTCGACACGCGAAATCATTTTTTTTCTCATACGTAATTGTCGTATATAAATACAAATTTTTTTTTCGACGCTACACATTTTTTTTTATATCTAAAAAAAAATTAAACCTTCCTAATAACTTATCCTGTTTAAGTGGAGTCTTGGACGCGCTATTCACCTTCATTTTGGCCATTGGCCACATCACACACACAGACACTCGCACATTTCGACTCGGACTTCTCTTATTTTTGTTTTTTTTTCCGTCGCGAAGAATATTTACAATATGATATCCTTTTTTTTTGTATCTCTTATCTATGGTCTCTTCTGGATTTTCTTATGTATATCGCAAATTGTATTTCAGGGACTCGATCACTTCGACAATGATTTGCGCGCATCTTCGCGCGAGATTGCATTCGGATAAGACGTATACGAGGACACCAGTTTCGTTCTCGTTTATTATCATTTCTTTTTTCACTTCATTAATTAGAACATACTTTCTGTTTTGATCGGAACGCTCTTGATTCTATCTCTCGTGTCCGCGGCCGCCTCAAAGGAAACTTCCGCGAATTTTTCAATCTTTCCGGCATAGAAGAGAAATGGTGCCATGAATTTTGATAAAGAAAAAAGGAAGATTCGTGAAAATTATTTATTGTTCTAGGAATGAAAGAAATTAAAAAGGAAATTTCACTAAATAAATCCATGATATATTGATAATTAATCAATTGTTTATTTCAGTAATAAACTGAATTAAACATTATTAATTTTTTTTCAAGAAAAAAAAAATCCTAATTTTCCTAGAGCGAGATTCGAAATTGTAAAAATTTCTCGATGGGATCGAAATTGAAAAAAAAACATTGACCTTACCGAAGGTGCCAATGTTGTTAAACGTTATTGATCAATTTCGATTTAATAACTCGTCGAAGCCTCCGTTTATGGCAATTCCGCTTACGTCTACTATTCAATTCTAGCCGAACGAATTGCGAAAGAGAAACGATAGTTTATACAATACAAAATGAAGAATACAGCACTGTTGAGTCGCGCGGATGCGAGCTCAAAGTTCCTCGGTCGATCTCGTCACATCCGCGAGTGCACATTGAGATTTTATCCTTATTTTTGTTATTTTTTTTTTCTGTTTTTTCGTCCGTTGTTTCGTTATCGTTCAATTATAATGCAAATTACATTTATCTAAGCTAACGTATTCGAGGGTAATCGGATTTCGCGAGTTCCGTACGATGCGGGCAATGTACATCAGCTTTTACAGTAATGACTAAGTTCTATGTAATTATACTGTGCCGGGGTTATAGATATATATTTTTTTCGTTTACCACCCAACGTATAAATATATTTTGAGAATTTGTATGTTTTTTTTTTTCTTTTTTTCACTTTGACATAGAAAAATTGTATCGATATGCTTAATGCGCCGTTGACCGACGTGATTTTCACTGCTCGAGAGACGGTCAAGTGTGTGTTCAAAAGTAAATTTCACGAAAGATCGACTCACGAAAACTGGAATTTGTTTATCTTTTTTTTTCGTATGGAATAATATCGCGTTTGTAAAATACGAATTGAAAGTCTTTCGCTCACTTAAAAATTGCCTTCGAAGATTCTAATGTGGGATGCACTTTGATTTCGTCTTTGGACAGGAATACAAGTTTTTTTTGTTTATCGTATTATGCACTATATACATCAACTCGTCGACACATATTCCGGATAGCGCAACAAAGCGGAATTGATCCTTTTTTTTCATTAAGAATTATAATAAGGAACGATTCATTGGAAAAAAATTTCAAGAGATCTTTGAAGTTTAGAGATATTTTTTCTAAAGAATTCAACACGGTTGCAGTTTATATAAAAATAATACCAATTCAATGTTCAGAAAAAATAAAAACCGCATTTTGGAAGTACCGTCAATTGACACAGAAAAAAAAATCTGGATTTCTGAGATTAATGAATTTCATTGTAATAAATAAAATGATTTTATGAATCGTGGCAAAGCACGCGAGATGAAGAATAGAATTTCCCAATTATTTCTTTTGCGACTTATAAGAAAATTCTGCTGTTCGGTAAGAGTATCGAAGCGTGCACAGACGGAGGGAATGAAACGCGAAACTTTATTTTTTACAAAAGGGAACTACGCGCTGCGTGAATCAAGGTAATCCTTTCGTTACATCCGCCGCCGCCGCCTAAGTTCGAGATAGGAATAAGAGAGAACTACGAATACTTCTCAAACGGATAAAAATCTCGAAAAAAAATCAAGCATTCGCAAGATGCCGAAAATATTGTTTGCGGATGCTAATATTTCCAGAACATCATCGACAAATTACCGTAATAAGATATCGTGCAAGAAATTACCCGGCTGAAATGATTTCTCGCGTGCGGGCGAATAAATTGAATGTCGCGCGACGCTAACGAGGGTGAAGATGCGAGCGGTGAAGTGTTGGTTTTTTTTCCCAGTAGCGGCAACGAAAAACTAGCAGTGACAAATATTATACGTACAAATGTTACAACTGTGTTTTCTCGTGATAATGAATGTTAAGATAACGCACGATTGCGTAATTATGCCCTGCTTTGTCGCACACGCGTTCGCGAGTTATTTTTCTCTCTCGTTTCTTTTTCTTTTTTCGTTTGTGGATACGTGTGTTACATCGTCATGATAATTCTCATATACAATAATTAATTTATTATTATAATACTATGATACAGGATATAAGTACATTGGTTTAGTGATTGCAGGCTGCTCCTCTCATATCACAGCGAGGGGCGCTGCCGGGCCCGCCTCTACTTACAAGTACTGCCTACGGATACTTTCTCCATTTATTCTCGCACACTTTTTTTTCTCTCCCGATTTACTCGCTCTCTCTCTCTCTCTCTCTCTCGCTTTCTTGTTCCGATCGTTTTTTCGATGCACCAGTCATTGACATGCAAGTTTTTCTACTTCTTCAAACAGACAATTATTCCATAATATCGTGTTTCAACGAAAGGATCGATAAACCACAAAAGAATCAGTACAAAAATGTTTCTTTTCGCGAATAAATAGATTTAAGGATGCATCGTCATAATCCCAGCCAAAAGTGGGATTCCGAGAGAATTCCAAAGACCAATAGGATGACAAAATGTATAAAAATCAATCGTACAGAGAATCATGAGAACATCAATTGCATATTATGATAATTCCAAAAAGTTGTTCCCAGGACATTCTATATGGCTAATTTTTTTCGGATTTCCATCTCGTTGGGAAGTACTCAAAATTTGCTCGGAATCTCACGTTCGGCTAAGACTAGATTCACCCTCCTTGATACATGCACTTTGATTTCTTCAATTTCATCGACGCATTTTAACAAACACAGAATCTCTTTCGTTCGATTCTCGCGAGCTCGAACGTATCATTTAAGCGCATTCGACTCGAAGCTTCGTCCAATCGATTGCGGAGATTGGTGTCAATTACTGGAGCATGATCGACGAACGATACGGCGCAACATTTATTGTATACAAATCATCGATTCACACTTTCTCGTTCATCCGACACATTATATATATAATATATATATATTTATTTTATTATATTCATATGTATATATTTATAATAGTTATATATACCTTTTTGTTGTTTTTTTTTTGTTTTTGCAATAATGAATAATTTTATACGATCTTTAGATTCTATATGAGGGAACGAAGATTCATCGATATGGGATGAGATCTCGCGTCCATAAAGGGGGGGAATTGGTGTGGTCGGAATAGCGCGACGCCACGTGTCTTACGGCTCGAGGCTTTTGTCTATTATGTATACTAATCGTTTTTCCGCCCCGAGCTCAGTCTAGGCGTCGCGCGATTGCCATCTCGCGCCATTCAAGCGTGAAACGTTCCGATCTCCATCGTATAACGAACGTATTATTAGTATTGTAATGCAGCCGTGTATCCGACGAATTTCCGCTATTCGCAAAGATAAATTACGGAACGAAAGACAAAAAAAAAATTAAAAACAAAAAGACATTGTCGAAATTCGTCTCGCGAATACGGAAAGACTCGTTGATCAAAAATATTTCGATGAACGCAAATCGAAACACGTTATCATTATCCTTTTTTTTTTTACACTTTTAAGACTAGTGTGATAATAGGAACATGGTGTCTTCTTCGGCCCGTTGCGAAATCAAACGACGCGGATATAACATATATATATTATATATACGTAACTCGATAGGTCTGTCGTATCCTGTTTACCACGTGAAACGAAAAAAAATATATATATTCATACGCGAAAGTGTTTTCTTACGTCGAACAATCGAATATCCTCACATACATATTTTTTCTATCTTTCGTCATTCTTGTTGGCCGACGATTATCTCGTACACATATAAACACTGGGAGAGTCGTCACCGTTGCCGGTAGCGTTCGGTGCGTTCACTTTATATTTCGTTCCGATGCAATTTTACTCCCTCCAGTCGGTGAAACGCTTTTGAGGGGAGGAAGACTGCCGTTGGGGACGCGAAACTGGCGTTCCGATTCCACTGGAAAATGCACGATATACCTCGACAAAGGGTACAAGAGGGGAGGGAGCGTCTCGCGAAATTTCGGTTATTCCGGCGAATATTGTCCTCAATAATGAAATCACGGACCGAGGGAAAAAAATGCGATTTTGCGTATCTCCAGTGCGAATGATCGGAGCCCGTCGCTCGAGAGTGAACGAAATCTGTGAATTCTCTGGGGCTATTGGAAATTTAGTCTCGTATTTAAAAATCGCGATCACCGTTGTCAAAAGCTCGATATTCGCGAATCGCCGAATTTTTCTTTTCAAGACGGTAAACATTTGTAATAATAAATAAAAGGCACAGTGCCGATGCCAAAGTGCTATTCGAAATTTTTTCAGACAATTTTTTTTCCGCGCCTAAGAACCTTCGACCATTACGCAGCATTGAATGAAAATCATTTATGTGTTTCGAACCCTTTTCGCTCATCGACATTTGACAAAAGCGACGCGGCGTTAAAGTTCGAAAGGAGACTTCCATTTTTCGCGTTTTTTTGTTTTCTCTTAGTTTTTCTTGTGAGGCCGATCAGACGTCTATAGTATACGGTAAATTACAGAATATTTCATAGTAGGACGATTAACAACAGTCCGGCCTGTTCGCCGCCGATAAATTCTTATCAGTGCCCGAACCGAGCTATTCCACGATTGATGCGAGACAAACGAGACTTTTCGTGTCTCACGCGGCGAGACCCTCGCCGCGCGGCGCCGAGGGCGGCGGAAGCCGCGCCGACGGCGGCGTCGGATTGTTCTCCGGTCTGGACGGTGCCTCGCGCTCGAAGTGATGCTGAAGCGTTTCGCCGCTCCACGCCGGCACGCTGGCGGAATTTTGATTGCCGGTGTTCGACGACGGCGTTCCCGGCGAATGAGACGGCGACGGTGTCTGGAACAGCATCGAACCGGAAGGCAGCGAAGACTTTCCGTCGCCCAGCGGACCGTTGCTCGGTGCCATCGGCTGTTTCTCCAGGGGAAAACCACCCCCGCCGTAGATCGAACCGAAGAGGCCCGCGTACTTGCCGGCGCTTACCGGATGCGCTGGCAAACCGTTGTTACTCTGAATCACCGATATCTCGTTCAGCTGCAATAAACGAGAAAGGCGTTACGACTCGCGGTCAACTTTATCCTCGAAGCTTTAAGGTGGAAGGATCCGGTACGGAATACGTACTTTTTGTTGTACCCCGTTAAGGAATGGCGCGGGTAGATATGGATAAAAGAGATCCGGGCGGCGTTGAAGGAACTCCGAGTCCTTGCTTGTGATTGGTAGAGTTGGGAGATCCAAAGACATGCGTCGACCTCGTCGCGATGCTCCGTTCGTCCACATATGGGTTCCCATGTGTACCTGAGACGCGACGAAAGGAAAAATTATTCATAAATTTCAATCTCATCTGCACGAAAAAAAAAAATTCTGCAGCTCCAATAAAATTTGTAGCAACTGTTAATGCGAGCTCGCGCATTGGCGTTAGTGCACAAGCGATAGCGGGCCTACTCGAGGCTTTATTAGAGGTCTAAATTGCGAGTTCGAAGGATACATCGGATCAAAGTTCTCTACCGAAGATATTTCTTTTACCGCGATCAAATGCGTTCCGTAGCAAATCTTGCGAATGGCGAAAAGGAGGAAATAAATAAATAACATTTGTTTAGAATTTATCGAGAGAATACCTTGAGATTGCCCTTGGTTGTGAAGGCCTTCTGGCAGACGGTGCATCGGAAAGGCTTGTCGCCCGTATGAGTTCTCATATGAATCTGGAGCGCCGAGGACGAGGAGAAATTCTTTTTGCAAACCTGGCACAAGTGTTTGCTGGACATGCCTGCAAATATCACACACACGCTCACACCAAAGTTTCTTTGTACGACAGCTTACGGTCATATCTATCGAAACTATCGAAACATCGTCGCGATAATCGACGACGAATTTCGAGAGAATCACAGAGAAGTTAAAAGAACAGTATAAACTTTTGAAATTTTTTTTTTTTAAATGAAGATTTATCTCCTGCTTAACTTTCGACTGGAAAAAAATCGAATTCTTATACCAAATTATTTATAAACTTCGACTTCACTAATACAGCAAAATAATAATTAATAATGGAAATTGAAAAAAAAATTGAATTGAACGATTCTCCCGAAATGCGAATGTTTTCGATAGTTGTAATCTTGAGCGGAAAGATGAGTGAGAGTTATGCGAGTGCCTCGAGAAGCTGCGAATAAGCGGGAAAACTAATTAATCTTATCTAAGGAAATTTTGCAATAGATGCGAAATTTTTTTTTTTTTCAAGGGTATTTTATGTCGGAAAAGTTTTAGGGAGAAGGCGTAGAATGCGAACGGGAACGGTACTTACTGGGCCTCTTTGGAGCGGGTAGATCACCCTCGGATGGAGATCTCTTCATGGGTATCGGCGATTCAATCGAGGACGGTGGCATCGGAGGCGGTGGGGGCGGCGGAGGCGGCGGAGGTGGCGGCAGACTCGATTCGTCCACGCACATTGGACTCCTCGAGCTTTCCAAGTCTTGGGGCTGTTGCTGCTGCTGCTGCTGTTGCTGCTGTTGCTGGCCGGCTTGCTTGGAGTCGCTGAACAAATGCGGCGGCATGTCGCGGATTTTGTGGGTCAGCATGTGCTGCTTCATATTTCCCTGTTGGCCAAAGGGTGCTCGGTTTTTTTAATCTATTCGGCGTCTGGCTCGTCGCTATCGTTAGAATTTCGATCCAACAATCAATCGCTAGACCAATAATTGTTACTTCAATCGATATAAATCGCTTATTAAACAAATAATTATTTATAAAAAGTAACATCATATTTTAAAAGACTTTTGTTGAGATCAAATAAAAAGACAATTGTTTATTTCACTCGATTTTTTTAAATGCGATTCACGATAGACGTTAAATTCTTACTGACCCATTATTAATAAAAAGAAAACGGATCTACTTAAAATGTTTTTTGTAAAAATATAAACAAACGATTTTTCATTCGATTCAAGTGTTTTATAAGCGTCATTGGGATAGACATTAATTCCTTAGTTAGAAAACAATCAATTGATAATATCAAAATTATTATTATTTTTTTAATCGATTTACGAAGGGTGTTTTTATATGAGAATCTTTCAAGGGTGAAAGCGACGGGTGAAAAATCTCGGGATTAACGAAACAAATTTTCGAGAAATCGTGATGAAAAATCGATAATGATAATGATGATCTCGCTCGGGAGGTTTTTCTTACCAGGAGGACGTGGTCCGAGGCTAGAAGTCCGAGGGCGGGGGGCATCAGCGGGGGCAGGCGGACGGCAGCATAGGCAGACGTCAGTCCCCGCCCCCCTCCGGTCCCTGTCCGCCCACGGGTCTTCCGGTCCTCAGTCCGCCGCCGCCTGTTCCGTTTGGGTCTGCTGTCCTGACTTCCGGCCGTCAAGCCAACGCCGCCAGGAGCAGCGGCACCCCCGAGCGAGGGGTAACCGGAGTGCGGATTCGATTGTAGAATCCCAACGGTAAACGGATTTAGTTGATCCACGCAGTTACACGTTTTCACCCATGTGCCGTCGCTCTGAAATTTACGCACCGTATACTATACAAGTTCGGCTCAGCCCCGTTTTTTTTTTCTTTTTTTCTACATTTTATATTTTTTTTTATTATTTCTCATCTTCGTCAACCAATTGTCATATCGACTCATCTTGACTCGTCCCTTTTCTCTTAAGGTAGTCCTTTCACATTGACTGACGTCGCCTAAGTTCGAGAGAGGAATAAGAGAGCATTACAAACCCTTCTCGACTAGATAAAAATCTGAAAAAATTCAACTATATAGGAGGTATGTAAAGCATTGTTTATGCATAATGATAATTCCAAAATGTTATTAACAAATTACTAAAAAAAATATTCTGCGTCAAATTATCCGGTAATTGCATTTTTTTCTTTTGCGAAAGTGATTGTCTTATTTTTCTGAATACGTATGAATTTTTTTAGAATTTTATCTAATGTTTGAAAAATCCATTATTGTATGCTAAAATTTGTTAATTTAACATGTAAAAACCGATTTTTCAAACATTAGATAAAATTCTGAAAAAATTCATACGTATTCAGAAAAATAAGACAATCACTTTCGCAAAAGAAAAAAATTCAATTACCGGATAATTTGACGCAGAATATGTTTTTTAGTAATTTGTTAATAACATTTTGGAATTATTATTGTGCATAAACAATGCTTTACATACCTCCTATATGGTTGAATTTTTTCAGATTTTTATCTAGTCGAGAAGGGTTTGGAATGCTCTCTTATTTCTCTCTCGAACCTAGGCGACGTCAGTCAATGTGAAAGGACTACCTTAAGGTAGTACCGGCGCGGGACGGTGCTCAACGCACTCAAAAGTGAAAATTCAGAGATAATATCGACCAAATCGAGCATATAAAAGCCGCTGAAAAGACTGATTTTCCATTATAATAATTCCAAAATGTTATTAACAAATAGGTGAAAAAAAAAAGTTCAACAAATTATCCGTCAGTCTAACTTTTTTTTTCCGATAAAAATGATATGTAAATTTTTCTGAACATATATGAATTTTTTCAGAATTTTTTCGAATCATCTAAATTTGGTTTTTTTTTTTTCATGTTTGGGCTGTATTCGCGAATCTATTCGATCAATCTTTTCGAAACTTGTCGGGTGTAATGGGTGGTTGTGTGATAAACACATATCCAAAATTCGTGATTTAACACGCATATTTGAAGAAAAACAAATCCCAAAAAGACCAAATTTCGATGATTAGAAAAAATTCTGAAACAATTCATACGTTTTCAGAAAAGTTTATATATACTTTTTATCTTCAAAAAGTGTTAGGTTGACGGATAATTTGTTGAACAATTTTTTTTTTACTATTTGTTAATAACATTTTGGAATCATTATAATGGAAAATTAGTCTTTTCAGCACCTTTTATATGCGTGATTTTTTCAGATTTTTAGTCCCTCGAGAAATGGTCGAAATCACCTCTGAATTTTCACTTTTGACCGCGTTGAGCACCGTCTTGCGCCGATACTACCTTAATCCTCAATATTTTTTGCCAAGCCCCGCGAACCATCATATTCCCGTCTCGGATTAAACGCAAAATATACGTAGACTTAAAAAAAAAAAATCCATCGGGGAAAAAATGAAAAAAAAAAAATGTGTATATCAATCGATCATCAACGTGACTCTTTACCGCAATGAAGTATCCCGAACAGAGCTGTGAATCCTTTTGTCTACCGGAAAGCTTATCGTGTCGAAAATTGCGAGGCGCGGGATCGCTATGTAGAGATAGTTAATTTATTTTTTATTTTTAAGGAACAAGGTATGAGACTCGAAAGACCCCGGCGATTCGTTGGGATTTTATTCACGCAAACACTCCGGTAGGAAATTTCACGAACGATAGTGGCAGTAGATAAATAAACGAGGGTAGGACGGGGGAACCATGCGAAAGTAAGCGAGAGTCAGAGTTCAGTGAATTTTGTTGTTTTTTTTTCTTCCTTGTCTTTTTTTTTTTTTTTTTATTCGCTTCTACTGTTACATTAACACAGCAGCGTGGCAAACTGTTCAACTTTGATCAGGAAAGAGGCAACGTACCTTTGTCGAGAATCCACGGTCGCAAATGCTGCATTTAAAGGGGCGCTCCTTCGTGTGGCTCCGATAGTGAATCTCCAGTGCCGAGTTACACGCGAATGTCTTGTAGCAGATATTACACGTGGTGTTGCCACGTACTGCAAACAGATCGTGCCAAAGTTCAATTATCCTCGTTCTACCACGATATAAAACCATATAATACTGTATATAAAGCTATATATTGATAGAAAGATTTATCGAGAGACTAATTTTCTTTTTTTTTTATCATAAATACTAATTGTTCATCGCGAAAAGAAAAAAATTGCGAATTAAATATGACCCAAATCAAATTACTCAAATTTTTCGGTGCGCATTGTTGGACCGAAAAAAATTCGTTTCCACGTCGATAACGACCGATTTTCGATACTCATTGAAGTTTCTATCGCACAGTTTCGGTAATGTTTTTTATCGATGTTTATGAGATTAAAAAAAATTGTATCGTCGTCCTCCGAGTCCCGAGAGAAGCGGACACCGTCGGCTCTGCCCGTCACGCACGACGCGCGAATTTAAGCGCAAAAAGGAATGGGGGATGAAAGCGTCAATGCATAAAATTCAATGGTTGTACAAAAAACAATTTATTATTATTATTATTCTTCTTTTTTTTTTCGAGCCTTACATAAATTACGCGGGAAAGTATAGAATCATCATTGTCCAGGTCGAATAATTCGAACTAATCATAATAATTATGCGGTAAATTCAATTGATGAATTGCGAATAAATTCTTTTTTCTTTACTAATTAATAATAATAATAATAATGATAATGATAATTAATTAATTAATGATACAATGAATAATATCGCATCGAATCTCATGGATTACACGCATTATATACTTTTGTCTATCGAATAATTCGCTATAAAAAAAAAAACAATCCGAGACAGTTACATCGACAACGATAGCGAGCGCAAGAGTCCAATAATCATAGTTTCTTGAATGATAATGATTGAAAGAAAATAATAATATTGATATTCAGTTATAAAACTCTCAGAGACAGATTGACGCGCGGATCAGCGAGATTGGTATAAAAATTCATAAATATGTGCAATAAAGTCGCCGTCGTAGAAAAAAAAAAAACTTTTTTCTTTTGATTCTCGTTATACAATAAATTCATTCGATTCGAAGGAATAACGCGCGATGTCGAAATTTTTAAATTAATTTTCGTCGCGCCGTGTTGATGAAAAATGTGTGTTCTGTGCGCGAATGAAGTATATCTCGCGCGGAGATGCGGAAAAAGAAAAAACTCAGATAGGACAGACGAAAAGAGTCTTGCGAGAAAAGATTTTTGTGTTTTTGTGTAAGAGAAATAAAGAAACAGAGAGAGAGAGAGAGAGAGAGAGAGAGATTGAGAGGGGAGTGCTAGGTCCAGCTACACCACATGAGGAAGAGATTCAAACAGGGTAAGTTGGAGACTCGTTTTTTTTTCACATCGACAAGTACTCATTGAGTTATTTTTTCTTTATTTCACTACGACCACAGTGAAGGGCGCCAACGCGGCCGCCGAACGCTACGTGAGCCAAGAAAAAGAAATTGCTTCTATCTCGCTGCGTTATCATAATTTTGTCATTGCTTCCTCGAAAAGCTTTGTTTGATGAAAAAAATTTTGTTTTCTTTTCGAGATTTTTTCGTTTCTTTTTTTTTTTTTTTTTCATTGAATATACGAACAACTCAATATTTTATCTCTGAATCGGAGGTGTAGAAGTGGTGAAGGAGGGTGTAGCAGGAACTGCGGCTCGCCCTGGTCGCTAGCAGCGCCTACCTGCTGGCCCTCCGACAGCCAGGCCGAGCGGATTGTAGGTCGAGGATGCTGCGAGTACGGCGGATGTCGTTAGCGATGCAAGGGGTCCACCACCGCCGCTGCTTTGACTAACAACGGCGTTCATCGACGAGCCTAAGTTCCCGCCGCTACCGCTGTTTATCGTGCCGCATGTGCTCTGTTGTGCGTTATTCGCGACAACCGAGGACGTTCCCGAGGTGGAGACGGCTTGCAACAAGCCGGCGAACATTCCGAACGTGTGGGGATGATGTTGCAGGCCCTGGGACGGCGGTGGGGTTGAGGCGGAAACGATGGACGAGGCGGGCGTGGAAGATGCGCGAGGCGTCAGATCGAGCGGAGCACCGCCGGTGCTGGTCGGCGGACTGGTGGATTTTTCGCTGCCGTTGAAGCGATGAATCGGCGGCGAGCAACCGGACGAATTGTTCATCATACCGCTCGACGCTGTGGTCGTTATGGTCCTGACTTGATTCTCGAGAGCGGCAAGCGACGTCGAGAAACTCGGCATGCTCGTCACCGAGGTGGAAATATCTTTTCTACTGTCGTTGTCGTCGTTGTCGTTCGGCTCGTCGTCCTCGGGTTCAACGCTCGTTCGGTCGCGATTAATGTCGTCGCACCTCTCGTCGTCCTCCCTTCGATCCTCTTCCTCGTCTTCCTGATCCTCCATGTCCTCACTGTGAGCGTCCTCAAGATATCTCCGTTGCAGCTGCGCCTGTTGCTGTTGCAATCGCAACTGATGCTGCTGGTGCTGATGCTGCTGATGCAGATGCTCCTTCGAGTCTATGTCGTTCTCGATCGAGTGACGATCGAGGGCGTGGTGTCGCGAAGGTGGAAACCCCAATGGAAACCCCGGGCCGGCTGGATGCAGGCCCGGAAATCCTTGCGGCAGGAACGACGTCAACGGATGATGAGGATAACTCGGTGGAAATTCGTTGACCTCGGCCGCTTGTATCTGTTCGGGACTGAGATCGGTGGGTTCGCCAGTGTGAAGACGTATGTGTTGCTGCAGTACCAGAGCGTTGGTGAATTTTTTGTGACAAACCGGACACTGATGTAGAACACGGAGCGGCGGTTTCGCTCGATGTACGCCCATGTGAGTCTTCAAATTGCCTTTGGTCGTGAAAGCTCTGCCGCATATCTTGCACTTGAATGGACGCTCGCCCGTGTGCGTTCTGTAGTGCATCTGTAACGCGCTCTTGCACGACAATACCCGATGACATATCACGCATTGATTGGGATCCGTTAGCTTGTGCTCGATATTGTCGACGAGCTGTTGGAGCTTCGACGTTTCCGATGTTTTCGTTATCTCGATGAGGCTCTCCCACGAGTTGTCGTTGCTGCCGGGACGGGGCAACAGGCTCGAATATATCGCCGGATCTCTCGCCGGGTCGATCATCATTTCGTTGCCCGTAGCGCCGGTCGGTGTGGTTCCCGCTGTCGACGATTGATGATGGGGCAAGTGATGATGCGACGGTGGTCCCGGAAAGAGAATACCGGCGAAGGACGTCTGAAGGCTGCCGCTACTCGCGCTGCTGCTTGCCGGCGATGCTCCGGGATAACCACCGCCGCCGCCGGGCGTTGTTCCTTGCTGTTGCGCCAAACGATTCATGCCAGAGCCAACGCCGCGACTCGAGAGATTCTCCGGTTGTTCCTCCATCTCCTCGTCGGCATCGATCATCTCGCCGTCGGCCTCGAGACGGCCGCTTATCTTGCTGTCCATGCTGCAGTCCTCGTAGGATTGCGCGTGCGAGATCGGATGATTCGCGGGGGACGGGGATGGGTTCAGATAACGCCTCGAGGCTTCGTCGAACTCGTCGTTATCCTCGTCCGCTACTTCCTCGGGCTCTTCCGGTTCCCTCTTCGGCGTTATTCTCTCTTCGCCGTCCTGCGACGAGGGTCGTTGAAGTTGATAGTCTTGAATCGGCGATCTTTGCTCGATTTTTATCTCCTCTCGCGGCGACTGTTGCTCGCTCGTCTTTTGCAGTTGTTGCGACTGTTGTTGCTGCTGCTGTTGTTGGTGTTGTTGTTCGTGAAAGGAATGATGCGAATTCACCTGAGCGGCCGTGGGTACCGGCGAATGTGGCGACACGGCCGGTATGTTAACGGGTTTCGTCAGATTCTCCGGTATATCCTGATCGTCGCGATGATTAACGATCGGGGGTCGATAAAGGGGTGGCATACCGGACATCGCTAGGCTCAGGGGTAAAGGTGGCTGGGGCGGAAGAAAGCCGTGTGCCGCTGCTGCAACTGCCGCCGGATGAAAGTTTCCCGCGGCGGCCGCTGCCGCTGCCGCAGCCGCTGCGGCCGCAGCCGCATGATGCTGCTGCTGCTGTTGCTGTTGCTGCTGTTGCATTTGCGGCGGCGGTGGTGGAGGCGGTGGGGACGGCATCGGCCTCTGACCCGATGCCGCTAACTGCTGGAGCAGGGGAGGATGGTACTTGTCGAGGTGTTCGGGCACGGGATTCGGATTCATTTTAACGTGTGGAAACTTTGCGGTGTGCCTCTGAAAGTGGACCTTGAGATTTCCCTTGGTGGTGAAACGGCTCCCGCAGACGTTGCACTTAAATGGACGCTCACCTGTATGGGATCTAATGTGGATCTGTAGTGCGGAGTCGCTTCCAAAGACCTTGCCGCAGTAGCGGCATCGATGCTTGAAGAATGGCTCGCTACGGCCACCGCCGGACTTGGAATCGTACGGCGATAGACGCGAGCCTTTGCCACTGCGAAAAGCAAGCTCGTCCGCGAGGTTGTTAGCGAGCAGTCCCTGACTCGCGTTGTCCAATACTTCTTGGGCGCGTTTTTGTAGCATCTCGAGGGTATTTGGCTCGTGGAGAGGCGGCGGATCGGTATTCGTTATTATCGACGATGCGAGGGACGAACTTATCGAACACATTTGCATCTGATGCGACATTGGTACTGGGATTTGTTGACTAGTCGCGTTACTCGTCGTGGCCGGTGATACGGCGGACATGGTCGAGGTTGCGGGCAGCGGCAGGGATATCGGCGACGTGCTCGACGACAGCGCGGGCCTCTCCTGGGCCGTGAGACTGTTCGGGGTCAACGGCGACGACGACGGCTGATGATGACTCGGTGGTCGCGAGGTAGGCGGCGACGTCAGACTAGCCAGAGATTTCGCATGTATCAACGGCGACGGCGACGACGATGCGTCCTTGGTCGCGCTGCTCGCGTCCGCGTTCGTCATCCCTCCGATCAACGGGACCGTTTCGTTTATCGGACCGCTACCGGTACCGCTCAAGCCTTGCTGGACCGGACCCACCGGCTGTCCAGCGTGCGTTATCGAGAGCTGCTGCTGCAATTGACTTATCAACTGCAACTGAAACACCTGCTGATGCTGTAGCGTGTACAGCGTGCTCTGCAACATTGCGAGATCTTGCAGGGCCGCCTCGCTGTCCGCGCCACCGGCGAGCGCCGTCGCTGCGAACTGTGCAACCGCGACTTTTGTGTTCTGCAACGCCTCGAGGGTAACGTGACTCGTGCCGGCCGGCGGAAATATTCCTCCCGCCGCAACGGCACCGCCTCCACTCGCCGGGCCACCCTCGCCGATGAAACTGTTGTTGTTCTCGGCGTCCTGACGATGACGCATCTGCTTTCGCGAACCCTCCTCGTCGTCCTCGGGCTCCTCGATCTCGTCGACGATACCGTCCTCGTCGTCCTCGTCCATTGGCAACTCCTCGTTTTCCCGCTCGTCATCGTCACCGTGATGGGACCGCGACGACGTGAGATCGACCGCCGCGTCGTCGACGGCGATTCCACCGCCGACACCGACGCCGCAACCACCGTTGTTGCTCTCCTCACCCTCCGATCCCGAATCATTTTCTTCCTCTGTAACACAAGAAACATCGAGATTCTTCGTAAGTACAAGAGCTTCGTCATCAAAAATTATTTGTTATTTTTATGGAAAATTTGAAAAAACTTCCTCAAAGTATATTGAATGTTTTTTTTCTTTCTCTCGTCGGAGTACTGTATTGTACATTAATGAACGGTTGATAAAAAGAAAAAAAACGATAGTATGCGGAAACAACATTTTTTTTTCGACGAGTATCTATTTTTATTTTGCCATAATATCATTTGCACGAAATTTGTCTGCATATCTTTTAAAGTGGGCGAATCGGTGGGATGACATTGAAATAGTTTTATTGCAGAATCGCGTATCTTCCGATGATTCTCGGTCTGGTACGAAAGTGTTCGCAATATAATTATTCCGCGAGCTGAGAATCTTCTCATTTATCTCTCTCGTTGTGTGTGTGCGCTATTTGTACAATGTGTGTGCGTATAGCGAGCGGATGCGCGTTTCGCATCGAGGAACGTTAGTCGGAAAACCGTCGGCGAATAATACGCGAGTTGCCGGTCGTTGGACAGGACCGAAGCCCCTGCGAATGGTGTCCCGACCCACATGAATGAAAATTATTGTTTCAACGCGAGTCGAGTCTTTGCGCCGAGAGAGCCGACCGGCGAGCCCGAAGAATTGTCTTCGGTGAATTTCTCGCTCCGTTTCTTCGCACCGGCCCGTGGAATTGCCGATCCATGCGCGGAAATAAAAAACGAAAGACGATCCTGATATTCTGGAAAATATCGCAGCGCTACGAAGCCAAGTGCAGTTTTATGGGGCATCGATGTCGTGAAAAAGTTTGCACTGCGAGAGCAATCGGTACGGTAATTGTAAAAAAAATGTCCCATCGAAAAAAATATAAAAAATTGAATATAATAATGATAATGAAAAAAAAAATTAAAGAAAAAAAGTTGAATATGAAAATTGTAACCGACTACACTAAGCGAGAGAACACTTTGATTTGTGAGGTCTACGAGACGTATTTACGATAATCGGTCGATTATGATGGGCGGATAATTGAGCATTATATCATAGTATTGTTAATACGAGTTTTCATTGCACTGCTTTGACTGACGGGTTTTTCTTATTTTTGTAAAACCCTTTTTTTCTCGATTATTCGAAAAACTTTTGTCTCTTAATTGTGAATTGCTCACAAAGTGTACACAAGAATTCTATACACAAATGCGTCTCGGTTGCGTTGCGCCTCTCTCTCTCTCTCTCTCTCGTCGCGTCACTCGACAAACGCGAAGTTTGGACTCGAAAACTTTTCCGGAACGAACAAACGGCTCTCCGTTATCGATGGCAGCGATACTTTGCCCCAAATCCTCGTTCCCGCAATCGGGCACAAGGAAGATCCATGATCGATAATGGAGCGAAACTTTTTTCTCGTAAACACGAAAGCGACGATATTATATCGCGGGCTATGAGATCATTTCTCATTACTTCAATATCCTTCGCCCTGTCCAAATTCAAATATTGTCGCTCCGATTCGTCGAGTCGATTGTCGTGTCGCGTGTCACTTTAGAAAAAAAAAAAAGAAATTACCGAAATTCCAAAAAATTAGGTATTTAATCGTCTATCAAAAGAGCGAAATATTTTCAAAAAATCGGAGCAGAAAAAAATCGGCGCGAAACGAGATCGGAGCAAAAAAAATTGAGTGAAAAAAAAAACGAATTTTTTTTATCATCGACGTCGCACGTGTAGTAAAATCGGCGCTTTATCGGGTCACGATTACTATCACCACAAAATTTATAACTAGTATTTTTTTTTGTTTTTGTTTTTGTTTTTTTTATTTTTTTTTCGAAGGAAGATAAGAAAAATGATAAAAAGCACGTATGAAACTCGCAGTCATACCGGAGTATCTCGGCGAGGAGTATCCGTTAGCGAAGCTCTGTTGCTCGCCCTGACATCCGTCGCGTCTTTGCTTATTGATGCCGCGATTCTCGAGTCTCCGCGTGATGCTCCATCTCATGAGCTGCATCGTACGCAAAAAACGTGTCGTACGCGCGAGAACGATATATTATCGAAGCCCTACGGCCGGTTGTGTCGCGCGTAACGCACTATTTTTAATCCGCACCGCCGAGCGAGATTCCCGGGTGAGTTTCCGCGGCATCCGTCGAAACGGCGGTGAGTCTTTCAAATTTTTTCTCAAACTTTCCAAATCCCACCCACCAAAAGGGTGACGCACTGTTATCACTTTCCGATCATCGGTAACTCGGTTTTACGAAAACAACGAAACAAAAAATTCATCAGAAGTTTCGCGTTTCAACGTCCATTTACTTAAATACTAAAAATCCAACTTCAATCGCCAAGGCACCGAATTAACGATCGCTCATAATATTTATGAGCCGTTGCAATTTCTTTATTTGAAATGTTTTTTTTGTTCCTTCAACGTTCAGAGTGTAAAAAAGAAAGTGTTCGCGTTATCACTCTGGCGTCGTCGCCGTCGGGCGCTCGACAGTCTGACATCCAGAAAGGACGAAATGCAACTGATCGCTCGGGAAGGAAGCCGCTTGGGCGTAGGTTACGAACCGGCTGGTGGCGGCGCCGCGGCTTGCGCTCCGTTCCGTGAGCCCCCACCCCGACAATTTCGGTCCTCTCCTCGCTCTCTCCCCGTCTCTGTAGCACTCGGGGCTCACGATTGAGCTTCTCTCTTCTACGCCCCCACCGCGCAACCGAAATCGACTCCTACGCGTCTCAGTGCACGGCCGACGCTGCTACCTCCACCGTCCGACAACGAAACGGCGCCTCCGCTCCACCACCACTCGGGCTTTCGCCTCGCGTTCGCTCGTCCTCTCTCTCTCTCTCTCTCTCTCTCTCTCTCTCTCTCTCTCTATCTCTCTGGCTTTGGCTTCGGCTCATTCCACCACCACCGCCACTGCCGTTTTACCTACCTACTTGGGTTATGACAGGAGGGGCGGCGCGATTCATAAATCAGGGGGGAAAATGGGCGGAGCAACGACGAGCCATTCACCGTCGAGTTTATTAATTATTATCCAGACGGGAACGTTCCACCCCCGCGCTCGATCGCGTAAACCCTCTCTTGACGCTCTCTCCACGCTTCGCTTACCAACCATCCCACTTCCGACGACCTTACGCCACGTACGAGTTGCACTGAGAATTTCTTCACCTTTTTTTTTTCATTCCCATCGAATTGTACCGATTTTTTTGTTCTCTTCGCCTCTTGGCTTTGGTCGATAAAAAATAGTTTTCGATTGGAATGATTTGTTGACCGATTTTAATTGGGTCTTGGTAATGTGTGAAATTTTGTACGTTTTTCTGGTTTTTTGGTTTTGAGGGCAATTTTATTTATTGAAAATTTGGCCAGAGAAAAAAAATGTGATTTTTTTGAAATTCATATAATTCGCGGTTCATAGAGTTGTTTCAAAGCTACGAGAGAAATTGGACTGTAAAACAATTACATAGTAAAAAGAAATATTTTTATTATTATAAAAAATATTTTCCAGACCGCAGGTCTATATTTTAGAGTTACGGTAATACCGTTGAATAATAACGATAAATATAATTATAGTTTAACTAATGAAATCTCTTTGAATAGCAATTGACGTGCCCTCAGAGAATTATTCGGTGTAGTGAAAATATCTATATTTTTCTCTCGGTGGGGTTTGATTTTTTATACTGGAGACATTGATAACGGGCGAAAAGGTACTTGTGTTTTTTCGGTCGACGAACTTCGCGGCGCGGTTTCGATCGGAGTAACAGCAGCGTTGGAGCAAGTTGCGGCATTGAGCGCGGTCAGTAACCGGACGAATTCACGTACGCGAGGAAGTCGACGCCGCGAGAGCGTCGCCGGCGGAACTGTCGTAACTCTCGCGTATACGATTGAATTAAACGAACGTCGACGAATGCGTTACGAAAGAATATTCAACGACGAAGAAAAAAAAAAATTCATTTCCATTTTATTTCTCATTTCGCGCTCGAGATTGGGAAATTTCTTTGTACCGAGGAAGATTCCGCTGCAAGCAAATTATCGATTTTTCCATTCGAGCATTCGCGGGATTAACTATTTTCTATGAGAATGAAGAACATATAGTCCGAATAATTGGATTAGAAACTGTATATCGAATGCGAGCAGATGAGTCACGTCTCGGTACGGCTTCCCAGTTCCATGTTATCAATCTTCACTTTTATATCTTCCTCGACTCGTCGACGACGCGCGAAAAATCGTATAAAAAATTCTTTACACGCTGCGACACTTTCGTTCGACAAAATTCGCATGGATAATTTTTTTCCGGAATGTCTTTTATCTTTCATGTAATTTCAAAAAAAATGTTCGAACAGAAAAAAAAAAAAATATCGATTCCAAAAATATTGAACCGAACATATTCATCAACAACAACGAAAAAAATTTACTGTATTTCTCGTGATTTATTACATTTTTGACTTTGAACATTGGTCGGAGACAAAAATTGACTTTCGCTTCAGCGGCAGTAGAAGACAATAAAAAAAATGAAAAAAATCCGAGATGCAGTGGCACGTGGCCCTTCTGCCGAAATTTATTGAGCGTAATAAATAACCTTCCGAATATAAGTTTCTCGTCGGCTGGTACATTTGTTGCGTACCTGCACCGAGGAATTCGACGATTTTGAAACGATGATTTACGACGAGGGATTTGTCATAAACGGAGTCGTGAAAAATTCGTGCGTAATTGTGCGCGCGAGACTGCGTCCCGGTCGGTTTCGAACCCCGTGCGGCAGGACGACGAGACTGTACACCTACACACCGGTCTCTCTACTTCGGGTCAAGGTTACGGGAGGCCGATGAGTTTTTCGGTTGCGCAACACTCCGCCGCTGCGTGCTGCTCTCCGACGCTCCTCTGTGTTGGGCGCGCGAGCCTCCCGGCGCATTCCACGGGCCTCTCGACTTCCGTTCGACTTTCCGATCCAAGTTTTTTCACGGTTTTCCGAAATATGTACATCATTCTCATTTTTCCGCTTTCGACTTTACAAAAATGGAATTTTTTTTTAAATCATTAATTTTTTTCAGATCCCGAAGCAATTAACTCTGACTCTTTAAACTGACATTTCTCGATTGCAAAATTACATTTTGTTGAATTTTATTTAACAAGCCGGAGTAAAAAAAATTGAATGTTTATTAATTGTGAATATTGTCATTCTACGAATTGGAATATTGATTTATTATTTATATTTTAGTCATATATCTTCGCTCTATACCGATTTATTGCGCGATTTTACAATTACATTTTCTCGAATTTCATTTAGCAAGCATTTTTTATTTAGTAAAATATTTTATTCGCCTCAAATATTCATTTGTTGTAAATATTGCAGCCCTATAAATTATATATTGTTTACCCACAACTTATATATAATTTATAAACAATTTTCGTCGAAACCGTTTTTTAATATTTTTTCTCGTCCACAGGTCAAGCTGACCGGCTGCCCGACTGACCATTATGATTCCGTTCCATGATTTATTGTCACGGCTAAATCATAAAACTTTTCCGTCGTCTGCCGATGGCTCCCAGCCCGGCGCGACAGAGCAATATCGCCGAGGTGCTCCGCTGTGCGAGGAGAAGAAACGGCAACGGGATAGCGCTCAGCGGCGACCGAGCAAAGCCCGAACTCGTCTCCGGTCCGAAGGTTTCTCGTCCTTAAGGACACGAAGTCGACGACTTACTGACTTACGAGCATAAGGCAGAAAGCATCGTCCCGGTAGGCCGAGTGGAGTACTATACCGGTGTATATACGTTGCGACAATGGTGAAAATGGGTCGGAAGTCATAATTCACGAGCGGGGCCGTACGTCTATCCGCGTCTCTCGCAGCGAGCTCCGCTACGTCGGAGGCGAGAGAACGGCTGCCGAAAGCACCGGAGTAAGGCTTCCTCCTTCCTTCGTCAACACACACACATACATATACATATACATGTACAAGTGTAGTATCCATGTAGTCGCTTCGGGAGTGTATAGCGGCCAGAACTTCTCCGGACTCCGGTTTCCCTCATTCCGGCGTTTCTTCCCAAATTTCTTGCTTTCTCGCGTTTCGCATTTCATTCGCTGTCGCGACAATGCCGAATACGAAATTTTCGGTCAACTTCGCGTCCTCGCGTATAAGCCTCACGGTTGAGTTATCGGCGATGGACAAAGAGAAGCGGAGAGACAACGGAGGCGGATGAAACATCCGGAAAAGGGAACAGGAGGGTACGAGGGCTCGGAGCGGAGTAGTCCTGCGTTGCTGATTAAGATCTGCGCGCTGAGCTATAGACTGACTTCGAGAACTATGGTATGTTTTCGAGACTATATACGTATATATGTATATATATATATATATATATATATATATATATATACACACCAAGGTATTATGTATCGGAGTCGAAAGCCAACCTTCTGGTATCGCGACCCGGCGCCAGTATCCCAACTAATCGATAATCTCGTTTCGTATCGTCCCGAAGAACTTTTCCGAAATGTATCCACTGCTCCGGACTGATTATCGACGGTTCGAGATTATCCGACGAAATCTTTATGTGAGAAATTAACATCGAGAAGGGAAAAAAAAAAGTATATTCGAGATTCCTTTTTCCTTTTCAATGTTAATTTCTCACATTCTTAGATCACTATTTATATAACAATATATTAGAGATATTTTCCAGATATCGAAAAATATCTCAAAGTTGATGCAGAAGAGGGTTAAACTTTGGAGGAAAACCACAAAGATCGTACGATAGTATTTGTGGCGGAGTAAAAAAAAATTGAAAAGTTCTACGGCTCAATAGCGAATCTACGGTATCCGTGAGATTTATAATTCAATGGTTAGATTTACGAGTAGCGGGGAGAAGAGAGCGAAGAAGTACGGCGAGGTGAATTGCACGTGGCGTTGCGCGATTGGCTCTCGCACCTGTCTCCACGGACCGCCCTCGCAGCACCTAGAGCGAGTCCGCGGGGATAGCCGCGGCGCGCAAGTATACCTACGTTAACATACGTGTGCACGTAAACCGGGTATAACGCCGAGTACGCCGAGTACGCCGAGTGGTGTGGATACCCTCTTCTACGTGCATCGAACCGCGTCTCTGTGGAGATACGCGCGCTATGGGGCTGAGTAAGTGGCCATCGTTCGCGTGTAGTAGGTATTCGTGGACTCATAGCCGTGTACCCACATTATCCTACCGAGACGTTACCGATGCGCTGAACTTAGTTATCTTATAGACCGCGGGGACGCATAGGAACTACGATTTTACGTATTTCGCTCGTTGAGTCGAATGGTCCAGTGATTGGCCGCTTTAAGCACGAGTTCCGTCATCCGAACGAGTTATCGCGCAAATAACATTCGATAATCCGTAAGCGCGAATTCTTGCGCATAAATATGAATAATCGCATTATCGTCGACCGCATTCGCCGTTCTTCATCCGGCTAAATAGCTTCAAGACTTACATTCCCTATAAAAGCATCGATGACCCTGACTAATAACTATACGTCTCAGTCCAGAATGTCGTTACCAACCACAAATAAAATTCGATAATCCGAAAGCGCAACTCTTTTTGCATAAACATCAATAATCGCATCGTGGCCAATGACTGTGCCGCACGGTGTCCAACGCGTCGCGGTTTACCGTCGATGCGTTACAGTGCATACAGTCGCGAATCTCCTTCTTCTCGCCACGTCGACCGCATTCGCCGTTCTCCATGCGGCCACATAGCGATACACGGTCTCCGGTACATACATGCCGGTAGATGGAAACGCGTCGCCTTCATTTACGTGTAAATACATACACGTATATATACGCGAAAAGTGATGTATGCATACGTGTGATGCTCGCGGGTTGTATGTAATGAACCGCCCCCCCACGCTCCCACCCCAAGTGAGATGCACGTCCAACGGCGGTACAGAGAGACGATAGTATATTCGCGGCGGGAGTAAACGAGGAGTTCGGGGGAGGGCACGAGATGGTGATGCTGGAGAAACGAGGCGGAGGGAAGGAACGACGAGAAGGGGGAAAACCCCACCGGTACCGCACTCTCCGTGTACGCTTCACACTCGCGAGGACGCGTACACAGTTACACGCGGCAACCATACCGTATCCCCCTGTATCTCCTATTGTGAGGCGGGAGGCTAGCTCGAGAGGGCCATGTACAGCTAATTCATCCCCGAGTAAGACGCCAAGCCGCAAGATGGAAGACTTCTATCCACCGCGCATCGCTATAGTCCCCGGTTATTCTCCGCGTGTACGTCGTACCTTGCATCGTTACCCCGACCGTATTCGTCCCGAATTCGGGTTCTCCATGCTCTTGTCATCTTTTCAGTATTTATTTAGCCCCAACTACAAATGTATTTTAAAATTACGAAAATCTTTCTTTTCTCTTTCATTAATTTCAATTTATTGTAAAAATAATAAAGTTTTTTTTTGTATAAAAATTCGGGAACCGACGTTCGAACTCAAGTTCGAGGCTAAGAGTAATGAAAAAATTCGATCTACAAATCTGGAAGAAAGAACGAGCATCGATATCGGTGCATGTTTTCGACGATCGAAGAATTCACACCTTGGTGAGCGAGAAAAACAAAAAAAAATATCGACAGGCCGATCGCGGGGTCGAAGAAACGAGGTTCCCCCCCTCCCCCCTTCCGATACGTCGGTATAACCATAGGGAAATATATCGCGTTAAGAAGGGCAGAGAAGAAATAAAGTTTCTCGGCGAGATTCTCTGAAGTATGTGTACACACACCGCGAGCGCCTGACCCACGGATTTACACCGAGTTCACTCTATCTTATCGAATACGCGGACGCCAACATAACGCACAACGAGCGAGAGAGCCACTCGCGCATACAGCCTCCTCTATGCAGTACCCTTTTCGCTCGAGAAACATTTATTTATTTGCAAATGAATAAATAAGGGGGGCATCGATCGATTCGCCGCGCGGGCTCTCTTTTTCCCCCGTCGCGGTGAGGTTTCTCCTCGTCTCCTCGCGCTCTCTCCTGTCGCTTCCATTTTTTTGTTCTCTGCCGCCTCGCGCATCGACAACGAGGACGCGCGCTCCTCGTCCTTTTCTCGTTCTCGCAACCGCGGACCCCGCAGCAACCCCCGACGAGTTCTCACGTGCCTCTTCCTCGTAGAGCATGCCGAGCTATTGTCGATGTCGATCGAGAAGGAGTAACCACGCTCGCGCGTGATACAAACTCTCCCGGTATCCGATAGTCTCTCAACAATAAAGCTCTCCGAAACATAAGCAAAGCGCTCATTCCGATATAATTCTCTGAAGTGTTCGAAAACATCGATCGGCTATCTCGTCCGAGATTCAATGAAATTCGTTCGTGAAAATTGTTTCAGAAATAAATTGAGTTCGATTTTTTTAGTACAATTAATATACTATTGATTTTGATAAATAAATAAATAATAATGATAATAGTGAATCAATTGAAAATGTTGAAATTACAATGGTCGATATCACTGTTCGTATTAATAATTAATAGAATATTGGTACATTTATATCAAACATATAATTCATATAATTGAAATAAAATATTTCCGAAATAAATAAAATTCTAGTAATATTGATAAATGAATAGACAATAATAATAGCAAATCCATTAAAAATTTTTTAATTATAACGATTGATATAACAATTTATCTTATTAATCATTATATTCATATTATACTTATAATTGTTTATATTTGTTATTTTGACTATTTCGATTATCCGGAGATATTTTTTCGTTCCAACAAAATTTGTTTGAATATTTGAAAAAGTTGTTGCCGACCCTGCGACATGGGTTAATACAATGGGTTAATAAACGTAGCAAAATTATTCGAACAATGATCCATTGATTGCGGATTCTCAAAGGGACAATAGGTGGTCCGTTTGACGCAACGAGGATCCCACTTGTGTGTAGCATAGCGCATACGCGATCCGTGTCATACGTGGACTCGTTATCTCTTCGCGTCTCGTCGTCTCGCACCGGAATCGCATGATCGTTCCTCTCGTCCCTCTCGCGTCTGCCCCCTTCTCGTTGAGCAAAGTTGGTCAAAGATACCCCGCGACACAAATGCCCCGTACAATCCGAGTGTAAGAGGGTTTTAATGTTACCGACACGACTGTTGTACCCTGAAACCGGAGCGTCTTCCCTGCGCGCGTTTCGACATCCCGCGACGCACATATTTATCGTTTATTCGAAATTCTCGATGCCCCGAACGAGCGCGATCGAGCGGCGCGCAACACTCGGCACTCGGTTACGGTCCCCTCCCGCCTCGCCTTTCGAATTCAAGCTCGAATTTCGTTATCGGTTTCGCCGCGCGGCTAAGGGAAAGAGACTCTCGGGTCCCTCGGTCGCGCATTATACCGCGGCGCGGATCCGCGGAGAGACAGAAAAACGGCTGGCAGAGCGAGGAAGAAGCGAGGACAAGCGATCGAGAGAATTTGCGAGAGCGCGGGCCTCGCCTTATCGGCCTTACCACGGGCGAGAACTCTTCGCGACTCTCGATGTCTTGTACGATGAAATTTGTTTTTTTTTTTTTTTTTTTTTTTTTTTCTTTTGGCTTCCAACACTCGTCAACGATACGATGCATCGATTCTAGTGGCTTGTCTTAGATCCGCAACACGATTGAGCTTCGAAAGAAAGAAAAATTATTGGTTTCTCTCGAAAACCTTTGTTGATTCCGGAGATAAATTGAATGCATCGTAATCGATCAGAATTTGAATCAGCGCTTGAATTCAAATATTAAATTGTTTTCCTGACGTATGAAAATTTTTTGATTCGGAGTATTTCGTAGAAAAAAAAAATTCAGAGTTAGAAAATAGATAAAAAACGGGAACGAGCGATAACGATAGCGGAAGTCTTCGAGGGCAAGCAGGCTCTCGGAATCTCGTTATTTTCATCTGTGCGAAGCATTTGATTAATAATTCGACGCAAAAGAGTCGCCGGTATATTTCTGCATCTATTAATCTCCCTCTCGGCACGGTCATAACGCGAGCTCACGTATGCCGGAGGATCGACGGACAGGCAGCGTATCGAGATTCGCACACACGTATCATACGCGTACGTGCTTCAAACGCCAGCACGCACGCATGTACGAGAAGCACGCCTCCGCTTGTGCCCTCGGCTTCTTCTTCTTCTTCCCGCTGGCACTCTTCGCTTTTTCGTATTTTTATTCTCCTTTTTTTCAAGCTTCTTCCTCTATTCCTCCGCGCGAGGAGAAAGACAGCGAGAGAGGCCTCGCACGCTCTGTTGTCAAGATTCTCCTGGGTGCTCCTTTGCTCTCACTCGACGCGTCGTTATTGCTCACCGATGATTATTACGATTATTGCAAGCCACGAGAAGCGGAAAGAGCCAGACAATTCTCCGCCCTTTCCCTCTAATTTCTTTTTCTATCTCTCGCCGTTCCGCGGCTCTTCCTCGCGAGCGATCGTGGCAAGTTCGTCGCCGTCGTAAAAATTCAAGGGCCTCATAAAAAAGGATCGGTGCCCGCGGGGCCACTCGACGATTCTTAATAAGGAATTTCTTCGCGTGAGGCTCTCGCGCACTCGCGATAGACAGAAATAATGGTTGCGAATGCATAATGAAACGCCGTTTTTTTTTTCTCTGCAACATTTCTCTACTAATATATAATATAGATTATATATAAATATTATATCGTGATATATAATAATTATAATAATAATAATAATTATTAGTAAAACTCGAAAAGTAATAATTATAATATTTTATAATATAAAATATAATAATTATTATTAATAATTAATGTTAATTTTTTAATATTCATCTCAAAAGCGACAGTAAAAAATGTTAATACTCGCAGGGCCTTCGACGTATACACGAGACGAGATTACATCGTGAAAGTTTAAGGAGAGTAGTGTGACGCAGCGATCGGTCACGGTTTCGATACACTCACGTGTGTAACTCGACCACTCGGTTAACCCAATCCTCATCTCGCGCTTCGCTGGATCCCAGCATCCTCCCTTCCTTCCGTCTTATTTCTGTTCTTTTTTTTTTTTTTTTTTTTTTGGTTTTGCTCTTTTTTTCCATCGTCTCCCTCGCTCTCAGTCGCTAACGTTTTTCCTTCGTGCTTCAAAGGCTCGGAGTCGAAGGGAACGTCTTGGCACTGGCCTCGCGCGCCGCATTAACGTGCGCGTGCGAATATATAACTATGTTTTCATTGTTTTTTTTCTCTTTCTTTTCTGGTCTCTCTGCATGCTGCGCGCATGGAGCTCCGTCGACGATTTAAAGCCCCCGAGGCTTCCTCGTCGAGCATCGCGCCGGGGTCAATCTGGCGGCGCTAATGCGACGACCGAACCCGCGGCTCATGCCTATTTAATAGACTTCCCAACGGCACGAGAGCGCGTTACCGCGGCAATAATTGTTGTACGTTACACGCTCGTACGGCTAAGTTGCAACGCGAGAGAGAAAGAGGACATTAAACTTGGACCAATTCGTTGGTTAATCGATTCTCACGTTAGCCTCTTTCGCAGCGCCGAAACTGTGCCCATGTTCTCGACTCTTTGTTCCGGAAACAAAACTTGACCGATGCGTCTCTTTTTGCGTAAAAACAGGAAAAAAAAACTCTTTACTTTTTATATTTAATATTTTTGTTTATATTCGAATTGAAACAAAATTCAATCGATTAATACAATTTAATTTTATTCCAATTGTTACTTAAATTTTTTTTGTAAGGTAAATCGATCGCTTCGTCGGATGTTCAGTTTTACCTACAACTATCGATGGGATTGTGCGCTATTGTGAGAAGGGAATAATTTATTTGGCTGTACCAGCTGCGCGCGCTTGTTCCACATTCTCCGGTGAAGTGAGAAAGCAAAGTTAACGCAAAGGGGGGCATAACGAGAACGGAATCGCCGAGCTGGGTGGATTATTTGAACGGCTTGCAGTTTAGGGAGCTATCGCTGAAAACCGGATTGCCGGTGTACATCGATCGGGTATCAATGATTGGCCACTTTGCAATGGGTTCACTTCGGAAATCTCGTCGCAGCAACAGCGATGAAACTACATCTCTCGTGACTTCGTAAGCACTCTAACCTCAGTTATCTTTTTACGCTATTGCCCAGTGATCGAGACGGTCAGACTCCTCGGCGTCGTGACCGTACACGGATATAATAAACGGACGTACAAAATCCATCCGGAGTGCGGGTAATGGCGATGCCGATACACAGTCGCGAGCTTTAACAATATAAATTGAATAGTCGTAACGCGCGTTAGCCGAATGGGAAACACGTGCCCGCTCGTGTAGCGCACAAAGGCGCAGGAAATAACAAAGATTTTCTCGCCGGAGGTTCTCGAAACGCGAGTACCAATGTTCCAATACGGCATCAATCGAGTCTCGAAGTTGCACCCGAAAGTGTGGGCGTTGAGCATCGGTAACCGAAGGGGAGCGGGAGAGGAAGCTCAAAATTCACAATGCATCGGGCGCACTTCGAGCGTATCCGTCCGAATGACCCATTATCCCAATTTTTCAGGATTACAAAATACGACGCCCCCCGAACGCGCGCCGCGCAAGACCCCGCGTTAATGGCACCGTTGGATCTGACTCGCGCGCCCGACGATTTTCCGAAAGAAAGGCCCGCGGGGGATGAACACAGGTACGATGTATCATAAAGCCGAAAGTTGCGGCCGAAGCGGGGGCGACTCGTTGGACATAATGGCGAATGAGGGAAGCGAAAGGGCGAATGAGGATTCAATCAATGGAAATTGGTGGCCGTGTGTCCCTCTAATGTGTGTCGTTTGGGTGCCCTCGAGAGCTTCGACAAAAGCCGCCGTTTCGTTGGCCCGTACGCCGTACGAAGACCCGAGAGCCGATGGTCAAGCTCACGGGCTTGTATCCCTTTGGCTCTTTGTCACGAGTTTGTTCCTCGTCGCTCGGTCGATGGCCCGACAAGAACGGGGCGCGTGCGGGGAGAGCCACGGCGCTTGGCGGAAATTCTCTCGAATTCACTTTCGGCCTTCTCCTATCGTTCTCCCGAGGACAGCTGCGCTCTTCCGCGCCGCACGAGGGCCTCGAGGCGAAACTGTATTGCTCCGCGCGATGACCACCCCCGCAGCTGGACTCTTTTAACCGAGTGACCAGCAGCCGCCCACGCGTCACAGTCCAAACTGGACAATGGGGGCCTCCGCGTAGCGAGAATTTCAACCGACGAAGGATACGCGAATGGAGAAAAGAGAGCGCGAGACACGCGGCTCCCTCCGGTCATCGGAAATTATAGCGTGTTGTGTGTGTGCACCGCGCTGCGTTCTGTTTCGTTCGGATTATTGTGTATCTCCTTTCGTCTCGCGTGAACGATCGGCTCTCGAACGCGCGAAAAGCGGCTCAAGAACCAACTGCGCGCGTAGACCGACGCGCAAAAGCCAGTCGTAATTGGGCCTCGATTGTCGAGTGTTTCCTTCCATTAGATTCTATTATTGCCGCTGCGAATCGGACGGCTGAAACGACCGAATCGCCGAAGGGAGAGGCGGGTATCGCGAAACGATCTACGCCTATCAGTTATTCCTGAGTTCACAGAAAGGGGCAAACTTTTTTTAGCGAAATGACATTCTTCGTTGAAGTTTTTTAGATTCATTCGAGGAAGACAATTTTATCAAAACTGGTTGTTAGTAAATTAAAATTGGTTAATATTCTTTATTATAATTTTATCCAAATTTTGTTTCTCTTTGCCAATTTCGAGCCGTTTTCCCAATTTTGCCAAAATCAAATAAAATAAAAGTAAAATTAAACTGTAATTGAATAAATAAGATTCAAATAAAATCAGACGGCACGCGCCGTCCATTCGTGGCAGAATAGAATCCGACTCAAGATCTACCGAAGTGTCCAATGGCAAAAAACGGACTCAAAACACCCGACGATCCCGAGACACCTAGCGTTGAAGGCTCTGTGCGCGTGTTGCTCCGATTTCTTTTCTCCAGCGACTTACACACACACACATGCGCGCTGACATTCGTTCGCATGGGGAATGCAAGAAGAAAAAATTGTATGCTGTCTAAGCGCCCGTCTCGAGTCCGTCCGAGAGGGACGGGCGCGCCTCTGTCATGCGATAAAAATTTGAGGGTGAAAAGTTAAAAGTGAGCCGAATTTCCTTCTGAAATATTATACCGGATATGAGACCGGGATTAACCGAGACTCGAGAAATACTCGCAGCTGAAATAACTTTACCGACGATTATAGAATATAAGGAATAAAAATATATATTGTTTTACTTGTCGACCAAGATTGGTCGACATAAAAAAAAAAACAAAAGCTACGAATTTTCGTCCATTTGTAGGTAAATAATACGCGAGTGAAAGATCGTATCGGTAACTCGACGGGGGCCGTTAAAAGGGTGCAAGACTTTCGTGTTGCGAGAGGTCGCGAGGGGGTAAAGAGGATCAAAAGCTCCGAAGTCGGATCGTACGTATGTCGAGGTCCGCGCATAGGTTTCCGCTCGGTCGGGTTGACTGTGAAAGCACACGCTTTAGAGGTTGTAGAATGTGGAAGAAAAGCAACAAGAGTCTCGGGTCGCGTCGGGTTGATATTGGTGACCGGGGTGCGCTGGGGTCGCGCGACCAAACCGGGGTGGTTCTTCGGCCCCTTCGGTCGGGGGTGGCTGCAAAGTGAGACGAAGACGAGAGGGAGAGAGAGAGAGAACGAGAGTGAGCGCTACAACGCCGTTGAATAGTTCGTGTATTCGTAGGGTGTATCGGAGTAGGATAGTCGACGAAACGAAGGAGAAACGAAGGAGAAACTGGATGGCGCGTGCCAGTCCGACACCCTACTTCAGTTTCAGAACGGGGGTGTGTAACACCCATAAATAAATAGGGTTTCCCGTCTTCGGTTGCCGCGGCGAGCGGAGCGGGCAAAAGGGGGAAAAATTGAAGGGAATATGGCAAAAGTGAGGGAGAAGCGACACGGCGATGGAGAGTCGAGAGGGAGAGTGGCCTCTCGTCGCTCCTCGTGTTTATCAAGCGCGAAAGAGCAAGAGAGCCGAGGTGGAACTTGTGTATATTTCCTTGTACGCGTATTTACGAGGACCGCGTTATACACGCTAACGCGTTTGTCTCGACGGTCCGCGAGCTAAATTTTCTCTTTCTCTGTCGTGTACTCATCTATATACGTGTTTCATGGAGCTTTACGAGAATGCAAGTCGCGTAAAGCACGATGAGAGCGAGAAAAATAGATGCGTTTCGCGCGCGGCTCGAAACGACTCGGTCTCGCTCACTCGCGCGCGAGAGAGAGTAAGAACGCCCCGTCGGATGGCGTTATATTTTTAGAAAAAAACTCTGGTAGATCCGGAGTCCCACTATTTACATATTTCAGGAAAAAGACGCGGAGTTTGAGAACGCACGGCGACGCGAGTATTTCATCCAGAAATCCAAACGACAGGCCCCGTTGTCTATATGCATTTCGAGCGTACGTATACCACGGACGATGAAGAGGGGAAAAACGAAAAGAACGAGGAAGGGCTCCCGTGAGAGACGCGCGCCTATCTATAGAATCTCGACGTTTATCCCTCATTACCGAAGGAAACTCGTGAAATTTCTTCCAGATCGAAGAACGTGAGACAAGAGCTTACGAGAGTATATACGAGGCTCGATTCCCCCCCGACTCTTCTACGCAACGAAAGAGCAACGACGAGAAAGAAAAACGTATTTCACACAGACAAAGTGCAAAAGAACAAGCTTTACGTCAAAAATTATTATTAAAAAAATACAAGTGCGACGAAAAATAGTGTATAAAAATAATAAAATAATCGTGATCATAACAATTTCTTGAAATATTTATTTCTTAATTTTTAGCAATTTTACGGCATTGCGTTTAAATATAAGCGTCGACGACACGAAAGCGAATTGAGAATCGTTATAGAGAAAAGTGAAAAAGACAGCTATGAAAAAAATGATAAAATTAAGAGGGTCGAGTCACTCAAATTTGCTTCTTTTTCCTCGTCAATTGAGCGAGTTATTTGTCATCGCGTGTGCGCCGAAACGAGAATAAGAAAAATCGATTATATCCGAGAGCGTCGCGCTGCGCGAGAGCGCGACGGAACTTTGGCGAGCGCATCCGCGACTGGTTTCCGAGCCGTGGCCGAGTGGCCGAGTGTCCGAGCGTCCGAGCGCGTGGTGGGGGCAAAGATAGTTTCATCGATATGATAAATTGGCTGTTTATGCAAATTATACGTTAAACCCGCTCCCTCGCGGCGCCCGTGCGGTAGATACCGCGAATGAAAGGCACAGAATGAGAAATATACGCGCTCGCGTATATGCACTTCTGTTTTGTGCAGTTTGTGTGTCACGCGCCCTCATGTCACTCGGGTGTTTACATAGGTGCCGCGACGTAGTATCCGCGTCCCACCTGCGAGCATGTAAAAAGGTGTCACGCGATAATCCTCGGTCGAGTAATTAAATGCCTCGAAGGTACGTCCTCAAGTTGATTTTCCAGATAAACCACACTACCGCGCTACGGATCTTGCTTTACGCTCGCGCTTCGTCGTCGCTTCGTTCTCCGATTCGTGTGCTCGTTCTACCTATTTGCGTGTATATATTTTGCACGTATGAATATACATATGCGCATTAAGGTACTCCTCGCGGGCAACGGTGCTCAACTGCCGCGAGTGTGAGAATTCAGATAGAATTTTCCATTGTTTTTTCTTTCAGTTGGAATTTTTTTTTCGACACTTCCCGATGGGATTAAAAGCTGGGAAGAAAATCAAGCTTGCTTTATTAGATTTTTTCAGATTTTTCTATCATGGAGAAGTTGGAAATTTTCTGGGATTTCGCACTTTTGAGGGAGTTGAACACCATTGCGCGCCAACGCTACCTTAAGATCGTATTTACACGAGAGGACGGGTGTATCGGAGCGCCGATGTTATTAACGCGTCGACGAGTGTTTCGTGCAATGCGTGCGTGCGTACGACATTAACGATAACGCCCGATATCGTCGACTCGCGATTACGATAAAGCAAGATTCACCGACACTGTGATTATGTAGATTCGAGATCGCAGTTTGTTTTCCACGCAAATACATTTTATCAATGCTCAGAGTCTCGTATGGATGTAAAGCGTATGGACTAAGAATGTATTACAAATATACAAAATTTAGCGTTTTTACATAATCCATATAATAATTATTGATAAATATAACAAGCACTTTTATACATTAAACGTAATTTGAAGAAGTAATTCAATATGCCATAATTTCATTTAATTTTAAGCAATGTAAAGTTTGTAATTCAAAGTACGAAAATATTTTTGAAATTATTATAAATTAAGATTAAATAAAAATGATAAATGTATTATTTTTAAAAGAATTTAATTGAATTACATTTCTTCAACCAGACAACATTGAGAAAATTTAATACAATAATGTATTATACATTTTTTGTAAAAAGGTCGTGGAGTTTATTGTAAACATTTTTTTTTTATCACGAGTCAGCGAAACGATTCATTTTTACGATTGTCTCGAGGAGCCTCTGTTCGACGGGATGGAAAGTAGAAAATCGCAGAAAACTCTCAGCGAGATCGCAAAAAGATAATTGCTCCGTGTGGCAATTTTGAAGATACGTTAACGAGGGTTAGCGATAAAAATAACGAGATGACGTTTATATTAATGGGATCGAGAGCGGTGGCCAATCGGTTCGGTGAAAGCAACAAGAAAGCAGAGCGCCGACAGTGCCGCGGCTTCTCTAGAAACTCGTAGAAACTAACCGCGGTGTGTTGCGCTATTGAATAATTAGACATTGCGAGGGATTTCGCGAGCGGGCGATATTTCACTTCTGCATGCGCTATTCCAGCATTTTAGTCCGCAATTCTCAGAAATCAATTAAATGTCCATTATCGCTCCAATTAAAACTCGAGCCAGGATGGTTGCGAGCCCAAAATTTTCGAACTTGCGTAAAATTCACACGATTGGATAAACTAAAAGATCGGCCTAAATATGCGCGAGGACGAAGAGCAAAGACACCGCAGTGATGCAGCGCGATGGAGCGAAAGACAAGCAGCGAGAGAGAATTCGAGACCGAAGTGAGAAAAGGAAACAGAAGGCCGCTGATATATTTGGCGTCGTGGACGTACACCAGAAGCATTTTGACGCCAGACGACGAATTGTTATAAGCGGGACAGGAGCGAAGTTGCTGGTCGAAAAGGCATGCCGTTAAGGATGTACGAGAGGGGATACAGTTACGCAAAACGTGATTCTATGTGACTTTGAGAGGAAATGTAAAATGTCTCAACGCAAAAAAAAATGACAATAGAAATAGTATTAAAAAAAATAAAAAAAGACAAAACATGTGAAAAGCAGTTCTTTGAGACTTGGAGGTATTAAACATTTTTTTTCTCCGGTAACGATCTTGCTATGTTAGAAAGTACTTTGCAATTTCATCAAAATTGTCGTAAGACGTTGAAACAGCGCGCGAGTGTGATTCTGTGCGATTCGTGGAGTCGCGGCGAGGTTTTCGGCGGCGCGGTAGTTTCACGGTTGTTTTTCGAACAGCGCAACGCGGGTATACATTTCTCGTCTCGTTTACGGCAAAAGGGCCCAAGCACGCACGTACGCACTCCGCGACGACGAATACGACGACGACGACGACGACGACGACGACGACGACGACGACGACGGAAGGACGTCCGCATTACGAGTAAATATTTGAAGATCTCGGGAGTCGTTTCGGGTGGAAAGATCTCTCTCCTCATAAAAACCGCGGGACACGAGGGGGAGGCACGTACGATCGACGTGTGCGTTCGTTCGTCGCGGCGTCGCGCGGACGCCGCATGTGCGGCCAGCCAGCCAGCCAGCCAGCCAGCCAGCCAGCGAGGAGAGAGGCAAATGCTCCGGCGCGTTATACACCGAACAACCCTGTGCAGGCGAATCCTTTTTTTTCTTTTCTCTTCCATTTTTTTTTTCGCTCACTCGACAGCATCAGCGAGCGCACAGAAGGCGATTGGCTTTGCGAGATAAATAAATGGGACTGCGGGGGAGAGGTTTACCGCGGTGTGGAATAATGGCATGTGGTCATAGCTCTCGGAACATCTTGAGTTTGTTAGTAGTGAAGGGCTTGAAATATAATTTACTGCCTCTCGCGCCTTTCAGTTTCTGGCAATTGATTATTATGTCTCGGAGTGTGTTTAGTCTGCTAATCATTTTTGACGCAACAATCAACATTCCGTCGTGCGCAAATTTCGGTAATAAATAATACTTTGTTAATTAACTATCAATGTTATAAATAATAGTAACATAAGATACGTTAAGTTGTTATTATGATTATTATTCTATTTGTTGTAATTGTTAATTTGTTTTCAATTATAATGTTCTATTAATTGATTAATATTATTTTGTAATAATTATAGAAAATCCTGTAAATATTCCGTAATATTCAATAATAATGGATGTTATCAAATTATGAAAAAATTCTAGAATAATTTTTTTCGTCATATTATTTATAATGAATATTATAAAAAAGTTATTCCGAATTTTTATTTATTTCATAATAATGCTCAATGAACAATGATGAAAGATCCGAGAGACGTGTCTGAGGTTGCTAAGATCCAATCGACCCAATCTGTACATATATTTATATGCTTTAATACGGCCCATCACCTTCTCCATTGCACTCGGATTATACGAAAGTTGCGAAACGAGATCTTCGCGCAATAACGTAATTGCGCGGAGATCTCGTTTCGCAACTTGGCAATTGTGAATCTGTATTTTTCCTCACAATCGATGAGCCCCCAATGTGAATACACGTACGAACAAACGGTACAGCGCACGTTCGCGAGATATGCAAGTTACCAGCGAACCCGAGCTATGACCGCCCTAATCTGAACACGAATATCTCGAGTCTCTCACTTTTTTTCCACGGTTACGAAATTCACGATGAATTATATTGAATTAGCATGTTCGCGATCCCGCGCGGTATAGCATTACGGCTCATCGACGATGATATCGGAAGCACACGGGGCCGTTATTCTATAAAACGCGCTAATGATAGCCCGGCCGAACACACGAGGCTTCCGTTTCGCTTCTCCGCCTCATTCGCCTCCGCGACTCACACTCTAATCCGCATAATACAATACAATAACGGTACACACAGAAATGGCCATACGAGAGCCATTGTGCGGCCACGAATCGCATCGACAATACCCAACGAATCGAATACGCATACAATGATTTTTTTTTTCCTCTTCTCTTTTCTTTTTTTTTTATGATACAGTTCCGCCTCCGTCGCGAATCGATTCGATGCCCGAAGCCTCATTCCCTCCCGCCGTAGTTGCGCGCGCGCGCGGCGCGTGCCCATAAATAAATTTAATATTGTTCTTACCATTCGCGATTGCGCAACCCGCCAAAGCGTATTTGTGCACTAATGCCGTTTCGTCACGGTGGCCGAAGGCCGAACGCTGACTGGCTTCGAGTTAGCATAAATATTTTACGCGCTCATAGAGTGCCGCGAATCGTTTCGCGATCAACCTTTTCGTACCATTTGATGATGGATATCCAACGGCGACGCGCCACTACAGGAAAGTACTCGATCGCAACAATATATATTTATACCGTAATAGCCTCGCTGTTTGCCGTTATTCTGTGTCAAGCCCCGAAGTGGCCGACTATTTTACAACGTTCAAACGTATTGTATTTATTTGTATATATATTTGTGGATATACATATACGTATGTATATGTCTATGTATATATGCTGGGTATACACACAAACGAGGCCGATTATAACTCGCGGGTCGCGAGGAGAACGTCGAATTCTCAGACGCAGCATAGCCGCGCATTCTTCTTCACGATCCGTAGGAAAATGAGTTGTACAGAAATAGTTTCACAAGGGAGAGGAACGAGAGCATAGGGGCTTCTCGTTACGTGTTACGTACATTCTGTTACTACTCACATAATATAGTAATATATATATTATTATTATTATATGTGAGAAGTACTCAAGAATTTTTCGATAAAAAATAGTAATTGTTCATTTCTTTTAAGACAATTGATTACCGCAATCGGCTTGCGGATGCCGGACTCGAATTTCGAGGAAGGAAAGTACTCCACGTTCCGCGCGGTAGGCCCACGAGCGAATAATCGTTGCAAGCCGGGAGAGGAGCTCCGGTGAGTCGAAAAGACGAGACGAACGTCCGCGCACGGCTCAATCGTACTTTTCGATGAAAGTTATGACCGATAAGGGAGATAAGGTCTCGCGATCTCCGGGGACTCGACGAGGCTCCGGAGCTCTCTCGCGGTCTATCTTTTGCAACTGGGAAAGATAGTACCGGGCCAGCGCTTGAGTTACACGAGAGAGCGAGAGAAAAATTGGCGTATAGAGAGTGGGTACGGAGAGACTTCTGCGCGGATCTCGCAAAGGCATTATGTTATATGGGTATAAATAACCGAACGGGAGCAATAATACGTAATAATATATCAGACGGGATTTTAGTGCTGCAGCTAGGTCGCTCGGCCCAGCGGTCGTAATTCATAGCGCTCACCCACCGGCAGCTTCGCTTTCGACTTTCTCTCTCTCTGTCGCTCTCTCTCGGTCCCACTGATTCCGCTACTTCGATATAACTAGAATCTCCATTTTTTCTCTCTCTTCAACCTACCTCCTACGAACGTGTATGTACGCGAGAGCGTTTCCTTCGCTGCTCGATGTACTCTATGCCTCGCTCGCGATAACCGAGAATCGAACTCACGCGCTGGATCACGTTCTCGTCGAGGAACAACTCTGCCGGGATATTCTGCACGAGCACTCTGGGAAGGTCGTTACTACGGCTGACGGTTAGTCGCTTCGAGACTTTATTGATAACTTTAATAGTGAAAATTATTATTATTATTAGGCATAAAATAGGTATTTTTTCGTCGATAATATTCATGGAAAAAAGGTTTCATCTTTCCTTCGCCGATTGTTCAAAAAAAGAAATAAAAAAAGAATTATTATCGAAGTTGGGAGACAAAAAATTCGTTCGAATTTTCGGTCAATATGGAAAATTAAATTTCCGACGGATGAATGGCTTGGCTCTCGAGGAATTTGTCGAAGATCGGAGAGGAAAATAAAAAAGAAAAACGAGAAGTCGATGAAGAGGAGTACGCGGAGGACGAGGGACGAGTGGGGGGGTAGATAGACTTTGCGCTGGTACGAAGGCAATCCTGTAATCGCAAACAACCCCATCGACTACGCAACGACCGGGAGTCGCGCGCTTCCCGCGCTGGATAAGTCGAGTTAGGTTCACTTACAGGGAGAACACGGCGAGAGAGGGTTGGGTGAAGGCGAGCCGAGATTTCATCATAATAATTTTCCAGTCCATTAAGCCGCGCCTCGCCCGGCCGGGGAAGCCCCCTCCCCCGGGAAGCGTGAGCCAGTGTGGCCGCGCAATCTGCTCTTGCATAAGGAACTTGACAAATCTGCTTCGTCAACTATGATCAGTCCTACGCCGGGGTCAAGGGGGTAAACGGCCGGCTTCGCGAAACGAAGTCGTGTCTCTCCATGCATAGTAAAATTCAAACGGCAGTGAGGAATAAATTATAATACACGACATTGAATAATGTAAATCCTTCCGATATCGAATATCTTAGAACGCGAACGAAACGGCATACGATTTCACGAAATTTATTGGACTCCCTCGCCGCTTCGCTCGAATCTTTGGACCCCGTGAAATCGTCTCGAATGAACAAATCGGAAGAATACAATAGGATTGGTAGAAGTATGAAATGTTGCTTCAGACAATTTTTTCAATTCAATTGGAATTTCAATAATGAAATATATTATTTTATTGTAAAAAAAAATTGTCTAAATAATCTATTAAAAAAATTATGAAATTATATCGATAATCAATCAATCAATAATAACGATTGTTTTGATTATGCTATTGTTTGACATTATTCCTTATTTTGTAGATTTATTAATCATTCTTATTATTGTTATAAAATTCGAAAAAAAAAAAAAACAATAATGATTATTATTGGAATATTAAAAAATATCACATATAATTATTAGCATATGATGTACAAGAAAGAAATTCATTTCCTCTCGGACAGAATTTTTTTTAACCACCTCTCGTCTCAATTTCAGCTATCGTTTCGGTCGTTCCGTCAACGAAAAAAAACATCGGAATCCAACGCAAGGCTGAAGCCACGGCAGAATCAAAGGCGTATAGATATCCTCTCCAATATTTACAGTCTGGAAGCGTGCCGAGCTCGGCACCCGAGGCATTAATATTATATCATATCAATGAGCGACGGGAGGGTGGGTTGTACGCCGCGAAGGAAGAGACGTTGAGTTTTGGCACGAACGAGCAGGGCGCCGTTGGAGGATGCAGGAAGAGGTTTTGAAAAATCCAGTGTTATGAGGGGGTTGCAATGGCAAACAGATATCGGCGCCACCACGGTGATTCGAGGTTTCGCGTTGCTCCGCAAACACTTCGCCCTCCTTCGGCCCGGAGGCAAAATCGAACCGGAAGGGGGACGACGCTTCTTCGTCCTCGAACCACTCGCCGCTCGACTCCCGTATACCTTTATCACTTTTCGTCCTTTCTGACTTTTCGCTCCCTTTTCCTTATATCGTCGTAGCGGGACTATAAGATTCTCGTGGGTGAGGTCACGGTTCAAATAACTCGATGTTCGCATTCCGTATTGCCGTCAGATACATGCACGATAACTTTAGTGTATTTTTTTAATACCAAAATTCAAAGCCCAACGGCGTTCCACACCGTTACCGAATCACTTCGAAATCTCTGCCCTAAAGCCCGTAATTTTTACAATGGTATCCTACATGTCGATAATATCGGTAATCATCGTAAACTGAAAAAATAAAGAGGATAGATGCTCGAGTATGTGGAAGTTCGGGCCTACATAGATAAGAAACACGAGCGGAACGGCACGAAGGCCCGCTTTACTTCTCCTGCTTCATTCAAGACTAGCCGATGAGATAAAAATCTGAAAAAAAAAATTAAACCATTTTTATCCCATTGGGCTTCAAAATTTGCTCGTAAGTTCACCCTTAGATGGGACTGCAACGAAGCATCCTCCTTAAGAGTAAAAAGTATCGGTAACCATTGTACAAGCAGAGCCCAACGTGGCAAGGTCAACGGGCCAATAGTCGAAGTGGGAGCGAAAGAACATCCGCGACTGCATCGTTGTCGTCGCCGTCGACGGCGACGACTATTTTCGTGCCCATTTTTCATGGTGCCGAGGCGTGCGTGTCAGGAGCGATCGACCAACTAATGACCCGACGCCCTATCGGGCTGGTGCATCGTGTGAAGTTTTCGTTCGCAGGAGAACGCAATTCTCTCGTTCTCCAAATGCCTTCTCTCGCTCCCGTTCGGATATCGGCTCTGTGCTAACGCGAGGACCGCACAATTATCCGTACACACGATGGCAGAGCTAATTCGTTTCCTCCTCGAGCCCGCTCCGACCGAACCGAGGCTCCGCGGGCCCTCGAAGGGCTTCCGCAACGGTCGACGACTCGTTCGCTAATGTCGAACTAATACTAGACAGACAAACGAATTTCGCCGAGAAGCGAATTGTCTGGAAAACGCTCTAAACGCGCTTCGCATCGCGATACGCGCCTATTTCTCTCGCTATTAGAGCCCGCTTTGCCGTGACTCAAACGAGACGGCGAAACGGCAGACGCCTTTAAAGGCCGCATATCCCCTTCAAGTTCGGGCCTCATTTTTGCTACAGCGAAGAAGCTTTTTTTTACTCTGCTCGCCATACGGGAATGAACGCGAGGACCACGCGCTGCTACAGAAGCGTCGGGTGTGATTGTGCGTACGCGTATTTTCTATAGGGAGAGAGCACCTGTCTGCTTAATCAAGTGCCAGTGCCAGCACCAGCACTGCCGTAACGTCGAGCACACTGTTTTCTTCTCGCTTTCTCTAACCACCGAGGCTTCAATATTCAACGCCGAAACGGAAGTCGATCTTTCGATTCTTACTCCACTTGAGGCACGAAATCGAAGGGCTTCTCGAGGGGCTTAATTAAACACTGCTTTCAACTCAATATTCCGGAATGGATTGACGATTTTAAGTGGCTCTACTCGTATGTACGAAGACACCTGACTCTGCGCAAAGGTAAAACAGCGTTTGCTTCGTGTACCGGTGGTGTATGAGACCCGCGGCAACTGCACCTGTTCGCGCCCCGATGAATCCGCCTTGGAAAGTCTTTCGAGTCTACGGACAAATTTCGCTACGGTGGAAGACAATCATTTTTGAAGGAGCTTCACCGAAAGGCCGGCGTTTGCCGCGGAAAAACAATCATATCGCAAAATACATCTATAAGTAGATAAGAGTTGGCGATATTATAAAAATACAAAAAAACATTCAAGAATATTCACACTGTATAGTCGAACTTACTTCTCGTCTTTCGCAACCGTGAGATGAATATTCCAGTTACTGGTAAATTCTCGCACCCGCATATTGGCCTCGCTATTGGAGAAGCCTGCGTCGAGAATATAAATTATAGTAATTGGGACACTAGATCGGCGTTTGGTAAATTTGTGAAAAAAAAAAAAAGTTCGCAAAACTGTGAACGATTTGAAAAATATCGAACGGTGACTCGGAACGAATACTCCGTTTCGATAATTGGATAAACAGCATGGAAGGGCACGGGGCAAAAAAGAACAGGCTGAGCGACACGTTGAACGATCGTTTCATTCGTGACGCGCCCGTCGGATCGGGTCGGCGAAGGCGCCCGTTCGCGCACATATCCCCCATCGTGTGTTCCACGTTGCCCCGGACCACGGAGAATCTACGAGGATTCTATTTTCGATGCGACGCGTGTGCAACGCTGGGACAGTATAGCAGAAGCATTTCAGACGAATAGCCGGGCATACAATAGTGACGCGTTCGATGTCACCGCGGTCTCGCGGTCTCTCGCGCGCGCCCGCCCGAGAGGAGGTGGAAGAGAGAACAAGCGAAGAGCGAGAAGAGCGAGAAGCACGAGAGACACGGAGGAGAGGAAGGAGACAAGAACAATTCGAGACTGAGTCTAACTCTCTTAGTATTCTTAGTACAAGTTGGAAGGAGAAAGCTCTCTCATCCGCGCTCGCAACATGCGTTTGCTTAAGGGTTCGGATGAGAATACAGATGGACCGCGTAAGGGGGGAAGGCGAGGGGGGGCGGGAGGCAGATGAGATGGGGCAAGGGGGGGTTCGATAAATCAGAGCACGGACGCGGCTTCGAACGCGTAGATCACGTCTAGCTCGCTCGCTCCTTCGCGCCTGCCACCGCGGGGACACAAACGGGATACTTTTTATTTTCATTTAACGCTCGCGCGGAGAAGCGTCTCGGAAACGCGCCGAAACGAAAATAGCATAGGGAACAGAGGCGTCCCGCGCGCGCCCGAGAGTCCGAGAGATCGGGGCCCTGTGCATTATAGTCTCATCTCGAATATATACATCCGTATGGCTCCTATGTAATCACCGTGTAGTTACGCGCTCGTAAGAAGAGCCGGAAACGTGATAAACGTTTAGCCACCAGTCGCGAGGATCAGCATTTTTTTGATGAAATTAAAAAATTTATTCCAACTGCTTGACAATTAGTAACAACAATAAATGGGCAAAATCAAATTAAATCACATATTACGCGTCGATATATATATTTTAATATATTTACCATATAATATATAATACAATATATTTATATTATTTTTTATATTGTAATATATATTATATCTATATTAAATATTAGTAGTATATAGGGGAAGGCACGGCGTCGTACCAGATGGAAGAAAAATAGTAAAAAAAATAGTACACGAAGGTTGTATCTACGGTGCATTGTAACTCGGAGTTAAACCACTGAGTGTGAGAAGGTTCGCGGATGTATAATAAACTGTACACTCTTTGCCTCTTTCACTCGGAATCACCGACGTGTATTGTTATGTTGTTACTATGTATAGAAGGAACCGTGGAGAAGTATAATGCTGCAGTGAGCAATGCCACGGCAATGCAACAGCCGATGTTCCGCGGGCGATGAGACGCTCGCACAGATACGACCGCGAATATCTCCCGTGGTAGCCGTATATATACCCCTACTGTGCGCGATCCCCCATGGGGAATTACTGAAACATCCGCTCTCGTATATATCCCATAACGCGTATACAATTTCCTTCCTATGTTGCACACTGTTACTATCCGCAGCGGATAGGCCCGCGATACTGCTCACCGTTCGGATCGTGCGAATTCCAGGCGAGCATTATCCCCGCGAGCTTATGGTTAATATATTATAATTGGATATCGCTGAATTTCAGAGTTGTAACGATCATTGCCAAGGTAAAAAAATTGTATCGACTTTTTCTTTGTCTCCGGATTAATAAGGACTAATGAGACTCTTTCAAATTTTCGGCTTCGAGTGGTTTTAATGTAAAGCGAAAACTACATCGGACAAAGACTCGAAACGCCAGGTGAGTTCTCTATGTTTCAAAATCCGATAAAATTAGTACTATTAAAATAAAACGAAAAAGAAATAAAACCAAAAATATCAAAATATTATCAATTATTGAAAAAAAAAAAAAACCGTATATTTTTTTTTGGCGCGACGAAAACTCTGGTAGAAAAAATTGATGTTACAAGATAATCGGGATTATCTCGTTTCGACGCTTCATACCGACGTCGTACGAGGACTATAATTCCGGCGGGAAGCACGCGCCACGAGGATCATCGTTTCCGCGCGGAATTCTTGTCTCTACCGTTGGCGAGAGGCTCGTAACGATATCGATATCGTTATTGAGCGAAAGGTCCGAACGATTTCATCGTCGTTGGCGACCGACGACGATGAGAACTTTGTCCGGCGTTTGTATAGCCGAGGCGCGGGAGCTGCCGAGTCTCGCAACGCCTCCGGGGAATCCCCTCGCTCCCTCCGTCTCTCCCCCTTCGGTGAGATTTCACGTTTCGATCGTAAAAGCAACATCGGAATCGAGCGAACCCACGATCCGGGAACTCTTCTCCGCTTTTTCGCCTCTCTTCGCGCTGAATATCGGTAAAACGACAGCGCCCCCGCGCGCGCGACTCGACGGAAGATCTTTCACGACGCTTTTGTCTTACGACCTTCGCTTCTATTATCTCCCTCGTGCTGTATACACACGCGTGTTACATCCTATCGCCGAATATCCTGCGGTATTACACCGCACGTGTGGGCTCGAGGACGCGTGTATATACAAGGCACACGTACGTGTGCGCCTTTCCGGAAGAGAGAAAGGTATCCGGGACCACGTAGTCAACGTTTCGTCCAAGCACCTTTATTCAACCTCCCACATTTTCCACAAAAGTGCCTTGGACGAAGTGAACCCTCTTACCCGTTTACTATCCGACCACTGACCACGAAAAAAAAAACTGATGATACGGTGGTTTTCGCCTCGCCCCGGATGGTAAGGTAAAAGGACTCGCGGGCCCTTTTATTTCCAACTCATGCGCTCGACACACGAAGAATAATAGCATAGCGTGCCGAAACATGAAAAAGCGTTTTTGAATAATAATAATAATATTTTTCGTAGATGCAAAAGTCTTACGACCTTTTTTTTCACAATCCTAAATTGTCGCAGTCCACGGCAAAAATTGTGATGAATTTACATTCCTTTCACGTAGAAGTTGGACAAAGAATCTCTCATTAAAATTGTCCACATGGAAAAAAAACTAAAATTAATATATACGAATTAATATAATAATTATTAATATATCAATATATAAAAATAATAAAAATAATAATAATAAAAAAAGGTTCCCAAAATTTTTTGGCTTTTCTGGTATAAATATGCACTGTTTCATAAATTTCTATAGGCGTTGCATAATTTTTTTTTGTTTCACGAGATTGGAACCTCGCGTTGCGAGAACTCGTTTTTAACGATCTCATCGCGCATCGGGTGAAGTGAATCGGGGCATCGGACAGTTAGCCGGGTTTATGACATTTTATTTGGACGGCGCTCATCGTCAACGGCCGCACAGTGGTGTCGGTTATTATATGGTGTAGACGAAAGGTGCGGGAACGGAGAAGCGTTCGTCGAAGATGCGAGAGCCGCGTTGTAGCCATAGAGCGTAGAGGCCGTCGATCACGTTGGCGCGACAGTCATCGTAGCATAAAGCCGAGCGTGAGGAGCTGGAGGAGGAAGACAAGGGAAGCCGGGATGGGGGGGAGGATGACGGCGAAGAGGACGATGACGACGAAGACGACGAGCCGTGGCTAATTGCCGCACTTCAACAAAAAGCTCATTCCCGCGTGCGCGACCGCGAGAACACGCGAGAACGTGTGTATACACTCGAAGCGAGCGCCCCGAGAGGGCAGCGCGCACGCCGCTCGCGTCTATACACTTACCACTTGTGCATCGCGCCCCCTGCGCGCCGTACACAAGCTCGCATAAACGCGGACTCGTCTATCGCGTTGTATTTTCATCGTCGACTACGTCGAGACTTTTGACGCCGGCCGCGATCGTAGCACATGGGCTTCGACTATTACGAAGAACACGTGCGACGATGTTGCGCTTGTAAGCGCGTAAACGGCAGAGCGCCAAGAATTACACTTGTGAATACGAAAATTCGAAAAATTTCACGTTTGTCAAAAAATTATATACCACGGATTCATATGATTTATTAGAAATAAAGAGGAATAATGAATATTATCAATTATATGAATACGCCGAATTCGATATATTTTCAATATTTTTTATAGATCCTTTTCTTTATCTAGATTGTCGGTTGCTTCGCCGTCACCCTTGCTTTATTTCGGTTTGGTTTTTTTTTTCTTTGACCTGTTATTCGAGCAGAAATTCGCAACAGAACCGTCTGATATATCCGATGGACTTTACGCGCGTGTAAATCTAATTCAGTTGACACCACAGCGGCCACTGGGAGTCTGTTCCATTCTCTTTGGTGCTTTACTCTCTCTCTCTCTCTCTCTCTTTCTATGTATATCTCATTCTATCCCAGCACGTAACCCGGAGCAGGTGTCGCGTGCACACACGCCGGACACCCTCTCCGAGGTGTTTCTCATGCCGTTCGGTTCTCGCTGACCGAGAGGCACAAGCGAGCAAGTACGAGAGGGATGGAACGCGCACAAGGAAGCAGGGTTAAGACACACTCTCGTGTCCGGCCGAACCTCCGAGGGATGCCGACTAGGTGAGAAACGTGCGAGACCCGCGAGCGACACTCCTTTAACTTGGATTTATTGCAACGCGAGGGGATACTCGGCGAACTGACTCGGTCGTCTCCGTATTATATTATCGTTGCTCGATACACACGATAAACGAAGCTTCCGCACGGTTCTTATAGCGAGAAAACTATCACAGACACGTCGTGTGTGCACTGAAAGAAAAAGCCCCCCATTTCCAATAACATCAACCATTGCGGGCTGCCAAAAACATATGTTGTTATTTCAACTTCATTTCAATTGTTATAATTGCAAAGAACCCTAAAAGAACGAAATATTTTTTCATGCCTTTTTCTGCTATTGGTTCAATTTTATATGAAATTGTAAGAATCAGAATGAAATTGAATTAACAACATATGACTTTACCAACACGCAATGGTATATGTCATTGAATTCGGAACATTTTTTATTCAGTGTGTCCAAAATCTTGCGAAGCCTCGCAATTCATTGTGAAAACATTGAAAATTCATCTATTATATATTTTCTCTTGTATCAGCTCGATCAAAGACGTGAATTTTTTTCTCAAATTTTACTCAACAGCAGATATTTACTCCGCATTATATTATTTAGATAAGCAGTACATAAAAACGTATATGCGAAAAGATTCGTTAAAAGCAACTGAATTTCGGTGCTGGAATAACGAAAGGACTAAATAAATATATTTCACGATATACTTTCGTCATGCGGCCCTCGGAGCTTCCAACTTTGAGTTTTTTTTTTTTTCATAATTTTCGTTTTACAGACAATTTTACTGCGATTATTGTATTTTTTTAAACAAAACGACCGATAATGGAAGCTTCATTGTGAAACAAGCTTGGCTAGTCTCGCGGCGCATTTTTCCGTTTCCTCTCGATCCATCGGCCGTAATTGCGAAGTTTGCGTTGGAACGATACTTGGATATAATAATAGACGGTTTCCCCGGCGTGTAATCTCACCGCATCGACGCGAGACGAGAGAAACAAGCGTGACACGACCTTTCGGAAAAGCGTATTTGAGAAACAATCGATGTGAAACGTCGCCCTGCCTAACTTATTCCCATTCCGACGAGCCGACCATTGTACAGACTCGTTTAGTTTTCGCGCTGTCAATTACAAATCGGTCTCGGCGTTTTGTTCTCGCACGATGAGATCGCGAACGGGGAGTCATGCACGCGAAGCTATCGAGCCTCGATAGGGCAAAGCTTCGTTTCTCGATGGAGAACACTCGCGAGAGTACGCCGCGCGAGCGCGCAATGCGAGACGTCGATAATTCAAACCGAAACGAGCCGCGAAGAACGAGAAATGCTCGGGCTCGAATTTATCGCCGTTGACGAATAAAGGACTCTTCATTGACTCGGCGAGATACTTCGCCCGCGTGCTCGCACGGTCCGCAATTAAAGGGAAACGACGAGAGCGGATCGAAGCGCGGCGGAGAGAGATGTATAACGAGATATGGACTAACGTTTGGGACCGCCTATGAGGTATAAATAATTGCCGGGCGATATCCCCGCTCGGTTCCTCAATAGTTGCGCTTCAACTTGCCGTCGATGAGCAACGCAGAAGGATCGCTAGGAGCCGCGCAGTTGGAGCAGATCGCGAGAGCGTTAACCGGTCCCTGACTCCCCCGAGACTGAGAGCCGCTCGTTCCGTCTGTCCGTTCGCCAGCGGAGCACTCTTTACCGCGCAGAATTGCTCGTACGCATCGACTATACGCACTACCGTGTACTTTATAGAGAAGCTGCAACTTGGATTCTGAACGACGAGATAATTCCTTTCCCGTTACCAACGCGGAGCCATATTATATGATTTCTTGTAGCTACGATGTTATTTCTCGCATAGCCGACGTTGCGGATCGTGTCCAACAGAATTTTCGTTAATGTTTCTGCAATCGCGAATCGTTTCGAGGATCCGATTCCGCCAGAGTGCGGTTTACCGAATAATTCGGAAAAGTCGCAATCGTTAATATTTTCATGTTCACATGAGAAATTACTATATTTAAGACCGCGGGGTCTCACAGACCCCTAAGGCTCTCCGAGCTCTCCAGCGCAGCGAAGCGCTTCAAGACTTGAGGCGCGATTCTTGTACACGGCGGCGGCGAGAGCGTCGTAATCTTTTAATTTACATAGAGAGATTATTAATTTTATTCAAATGCGATAATGCTATTACTATTAATATTTCGCCTTATATTCCTAATTTTTCATTCCGATTTATTCTCACGGTAAATCGTTTCAACTATTAAAAAAACTGCTATAACGATTATTATTTTAACATTATGTCTCATCAATTCGGCAGCTTCGAATTTTATCGCGGCTTTTGCGGTGAATACTTTTTTTAATGCAGAAAAAAAAGGACCGAGCGCGGGAGTAAAGACGGAGACAGGAAACCCACATAGAGAAGCGTACAACCAGTCACAGGTGACAGGACGAGGGAACGTAAAATTCGATATCCCGGTGTCCCCCGAGCGAACCGAGACGAAGAATGACGGTTCGTCCGGATGACAATTTGTCAGACCTTCCCCCCGGTCGCCCCTCTTTCCGCCCCTCGCTGACCTGCTCTCCTGCGGGCCTTGGGCCGCGAGCCTTTCGGTGCTCGCCGCGGTCGCAGAAGCTCATTGTCCTACTCATTGTCTGCCCGGGTATAATCCTCGTACCGCGTCGCAACGAGGATCGCGTCCTCGTTGCGACACGACCGATGCAGCGAACTCGCGTCAACGACCCGGTTGGTACGCAACTCGGAAAATGATCCACGTGCGCCAAGAAGAGGCGACGAAGATGCACCGGACGAAGCGATCCGACGGAGAGAAGAAGAGAGGATGAAGTTGCGCCATCGAGGAAGAAGCGACTTATGCGTCGTTCCGTGCGACGACGAAAATTGCGAAGGATCATCGTTCTACCGTGACGGTGCGACAGCGAAAAAGAAAAACGCTTCTACCCCATCTACCCCAAAGCATATCTACGGATATATATATATATATATATATATATATATATCTCTGTGTCTACTCTCTTTTATTTTCCGTTCTATACACCGACATAGCCACGGGTATACATCGGGACAAATTTTCCGCAACAATAATTCCGAATGGGAAACAGTGGTCGCGGTCTCTCGTTCGTCGCATTGCATTGCTTTTGCTCGCGCGCCCCGCGGCACCCGAGGGTAGAAACGTATTACATTTTCAAATGACAAAAAGGAAAGCGGCTAATAATGGACGGGACTATGGGATAATATGAGAGGCGTATGGTTCATGGTCTACATGTGTACACGGGCAGTTTTTTTTTTAAATTGTATCTAAAGGACATAGTTTTGTATGGTCTACGCTCCAATATCGGGTTCGCCGTGTCGCGTAAAGGTAGATACTATAGAAAGTACATATATATATATATATATTCGTTCATGGGGTATGGGGAGCTGGTACTCGGTGCAGTCTCCCGAAAACCCGTGTGTAAACACAAACTCCCCTTGCGGACCAGTTCACTCTGCTCTGCCGCACTCGCCAGGGCCGCTTATACCATAGACCCCCATGTGTAGCGCTACCAGGCGCTATACAGTCATCCCTCGTGTCATCCACCGTGAATCGAAACTCGCGCCACCGCTGCGGGACCGCGACATCCTGTCATTTCCGCCTTGTGCGAAAAGCTAGACCGAGTTTTGCGGATTTGGGTGGAAGTTTCTACGGAATTACCAACTTTGTTCCGGGTAGCGGCATGTCATGCCGCAAGGAAGGAAAGTGCGCCTTTTTACCGAGTGCGAAGCGAAGGAAAAGTGCTACTTTTCCTCTCTGGAGAAAAGTACCTCTATAAGGAAAAGTACCACGTTTCCTCTTCGAGGAAAAACGCTAACGCAGAGGAAAAGTACCTTCTTTGCTCCATAGGGAAAAGTACTATTACAGAGGAACGGTACTACTTTTCCTCGCTGGGAAAAAGTACTACTAGAGAGAAAAAAAAATTCTTCCACTAGGCAGATAGAGATAAGTCTCTCGATCCAAATTTGACCCGTGTGTAAAAGACGAAAAAAAAGAGTTGACGCTCGCAGCGATAAAAATTTCTCACGATCTCTCGGACCTTCGCCGCATTGAGCGAACAAACCGACAGCAGTTTCAATTACTCCGACGTGAAGGGGCCGACAAAAAAAGTTGATCGAAAATCACAAAAATGACGAATATTTTGATAAATTCGAGTCCTCTTGAATTTTCCTTTTCATCGCGGGGCAAAACGAAAATTTTCCTCCGCGAACAAAAAAAGGTCTAAAAATGGCGTCGAATCATAAGGGCGGTATGGCTTTGAGCAATCCGACGATTGGACGGACAAATGAACGGGTTAAGCGCTTGGGTATAGGAAGACCCGGTCTGCCTGGCGGTACGGTATATTATATGTGATTATAATACACGCGAGAGAGGCGTGTACTCGGGAGGCCAGTTCCGAAGAGAGACGAAACGCGAATGAGCCCGACGCGGCGCGCTCTCTCGTTCGTATCGTTTCCAGAATGGTGAGCAGGGGTATGAGTTAACGCTCGTTTCGCTCGCGTTTAGAGAGAAAGACAGAGGGCGATAAACTCCAAGAGGGAGAAAAGCAACGAAGGTAGGAAGTACGGAGAACGTCGCTTTCGTAGCGCAGAGAATGGTCTGTATATACATATGTTATGTACATAAAGTACGTACATAGAGAGCCGGGCGACAGTCCAGGATAGATTGTTATTGGCTGAGGAGGATTCAACCCTTTCCCTTCTTTATGGCCCGCCTCGCATATACGAAGGGTTTACCTTCCGCTCTCTATTTTCTTCCACATCCCCTTTCTACGTGTCTATGTATACGTCGGCACATAGGTACATGTATGTGTCTCTCGTATGATATGCTAACGAGCACACGTCCCGTCTACGTGCAGCCCCGTGTGTACACACGAGAGAATGAGAAAGAGAGCGAAACCGGTGGCGCCCAGTTGTATATACTCGACGAATGCCGGACTGCCGAAGCGGCGAGCAACCCCTCGCGGCAAGGGTTGACGAGGCAGCCACGAACGAACGAACCGGGTTAACCGGCGAGGCGACCGATGCTCGGTTGGCCAAGTTAGCAGTACACCTATATAAGCTACTTTAACGCGTGTATATGTATATGGAAATTGTAGGAACACGTAGGGTCGACGAGGGCGAATATGGACCAAGTTTTTGCATAGACATGTCAAATCGATTCGCCGTATTTGTCGCTTTCTTTCAACGTTTTCGCTCAGAGAAATCGGAGATGGAACATACCCGTGAGAGGTTCAGCACGGTTTCAGAGGGGTTGCTTCAAGGATGATTTCATTGTTTCGATGAAGCAAAGGTTGGATCAATCAAGATGATTAGTCAATTGTATGAGGTTAATCTCATATCTCATATAATCTCATACAATCTCATAATGAGATTGAGTCAATTCCGGATTGAGTTTGAGCGAAGTTCAATTCGATTGATTCAACCCAACGGAGCTTGGCTCAACCGCATCGAGAGCGATTGATTCAACCTTATCGTGGATCTCGCCGTGTGCAACCTCACCGAGATATTGGGCCAACCTCAAAAGTTGACTCAACTTCTATTTCACTGAGACAATGGAATCGTCATTGAGCCAACCCTCATGTATGTTCTTCTTTCTTCAGACTTCTCACGTATGTCGACCTCACTCAGAAAAAAATCTAGAGCCGCGTAGCGCGGAATTTGTACAATGCTACTGAGATGCAGGAGAGAAGCCATACACGCTTGCCAAGGGTTCGTACGAACTCTTCCAGTTCTGCAGTTTCATTCCCTAACGAGACTCTCTTCGTGGCTCCACCCCGTGTGCAGTCCTCCCGCTATCGTATGCTTATCTGACTCGCGTTTCCTTCGCTCGTTTACATCCCCCTCCGCGAACGATTCCTCCCTCGCGAAAATCCTCGTTCCGATACGTCGCGCGAGGGTCGCCCGAAAGCCCGAGACGCATCGACTCGAATTTCCTTGCGCTTTGGCAAACGCGGCTCGTCCGGGAATCGCATGAAGACCGTCATATCAATTTCAACGAAGCTCGCGCGTCCCCACGAGGGGCAGCTGAGTTATTATACGCCTTATTGTAGTAAAAAAACAGATGCAAACAGAAACATAGAAAATTTATTTATCAGGCTGTACTATTTTTTCTTGCAGGATACATTCAGAAAAATGCATGGATGTTGGTGAAGGAAAAACTATTAGAAGTACATCTATTTTATTCAATCAATTTCCGGTACGTAGATATTTTGTTATGTTCGAGAAAACCCATTTGGTCATTTTGTACGAAATTCGTAATCGGGACTTCCAATGAAACATTCGATCGAGAATGGCTACTTTGTAAACACGTGGTCATTGAACTGAGAACGCGCATAAAAAATTCACTTTGAGTACATAAAGCGGCGTGTTATATATGCAATTTCGTCGGACTCTCGGAGGCCGAGAGATAAGGTTAAAGAAAAGAAAAAAAAAAAAGAAAGAAGGAATGAAACGCGTGGGCTATTGCGGAATACATAAAGCAAGCCGAGTTCCTCGTAAGAGAGACATTCGGCTTTATTTTCGTTCGTTATTCAACTATATAAGCGAATCCCCTTTCCTCGCGTTCGTCCGTGGCGAACGAAACGATTCCGTGCTCACCCGGGCGGGGGGCGTTGTCGGGGAACGGGGAATACACCGGCTCAAGGCATCAAAGACTCAACTTTAATAATTGTGTATTCACTGGACGCGAAAGATAAGAATGAAAAGGTGTCCGGAAACGAGGAGTTGATTATACCCGAGCCTCAGCGCCGTTGGACACTGTTTTTTTTTCATTCTTTTTTATTCCTCTTGCGAGCGTACGCTAACCTTTATCTTCGAACGGCTCTATCGCCACTGTCTCGTTATTATTCGGTAATATAACCGCGGAGACTCTCTCGCCCGACCGCTGTCCTATATACGCGTATTAGTTACGTTTAGAGTCTGAAATATTTCTTGTCACGATTCCGTATTTTTTTTTTTTCTTTCTCGGAATCCTCCCGCTATCAAACCGCGCGCGAGTTTATCGCGGCCGCGCGACAAAGTTCCACAAACACTTGAGCTCTGCAAATGAAACTCGATATCTCGCGAACGGGGATGCGCCGACTGGAAAATCATGAAATTTATTGTGGACTGAAGAAAAGTCTCTTTTTTCTCGACATCGCGTTCCTCGTTAAATGTAATTATGAGTAAAATTTAATCGCGCAACAATTTCATGTGAAATAAAAAAGTAACGATTAAACGCACGATAAGAAACTAGCGAATGTTGGAAATAAAAAGTTGAGGAATTTAACGCACGCTGAACATTGCAAACGCGTCTCGAACGTTACTCGAGGCGATGACTGAGGAGTATGAATTAAAGATACGCGCTATTGTAACCCTCGACATGTTCGTCGAGACCGTAACATCGGATACGCTCTTCGTACGGCTCTTGGGAGGGAGTAAAGGGAGTGAATGCGAAGAAAAAAAAAAAAAGAAAAAAAAAAAAGTAGAGAAAAAAAGAACTCGAGATGCTAATCTCCCATCGCGCGTACCGAAGGGGAGAAACTATGTGCTAATGCGATCCCGTTTAGCCAAGTCACCCGGAAAGCGGGACACCCGCCCTGCTTTCCGCGCGAGCTCGTCCTCCGCTGCTCTCGTTCGCTCTCGCGACCGCGGCGCACCGGCGTGCACCAGTCTTTCAATGTGTATTTAGTGCATAGACATATACGCGTTCTGTATTTGAGTCGATGCGTTCATACGAGCGTGCGCGATTTTCGCATAGGCTCTCGCTCGAGCCGATCATAACGCGCAACGGCATCGACGACAATGACAAAACACGATCGTCCAGATCGTCGGCTGATCTAGCGATGTCACTCTGTCCCGTTGTGGGATTGGGGTAAAAAAAAGAAGAAAAAAAAAACCCCTCCCCTATTAGTTACTCATCAGCCCGGAGGCGTGTACATATACCGGCTCGATCGCGTTGCCGTTGTTGCGGCTTATGTACCAAACGTGCCCGGCGGCCATTGTCGTTACGATTGTCATTATTTTTCGCGACTCCCTGTCTTTACAACGCGCATCGAAACCGCTCGACCGTAAATATTTTCGACATATTGGAGCGACCATTGTACCGATACCGGCCTCCGTGGTGTACGGCTTTTTTTATTGCCGACAATATATTCGGTACAATGCAGCGCGATAAAAAAAAAAATCGCGAGAAATTTCTTTCGGAGGATTTGCGAAGCTTACGGGGGAAAATTTTGCGACAAGTGATTGATAATAATAATAATATTATAGTCTATTGTTAATAATAATTATTATTATTATCACATTATTGTTATTATTATTAACATAATGAAGATTATCATTATAAAGATATTCATAATTATTATTACAGTGAAGTTTAAATAAATTGAACATTTAAAAATGGGTGACTCGGATATTTTCATTAAAGAAAAACAGTCTATTTTTGCAGACATCTGTTTAGTACGAAATTATTTCTTGAATGAAGATTAACATAAGGGCGATTAACAGCGTTTTCGCGTATGAATGATCAGATTTGCGAGTAATATTCATGCGTGACGGTATAATATTATGCAGGACGAATGTACATGTGGCCAATATTCGAGACGGACATATTGTGCCGATCGCGTGCGCGAACCGACGTTCGGATTCGCGTCGAATTTGTAATCTCATACATATTCTCGACGATCCGAGTGTGCTTGGCCGGCTGCGAGTCGGTCCTGGTTGCTGCCGCTGCCGTGTGCCGAGAGAGCCGCGCGTAGAGCAGCACGGCCATTAGTTACAGTTGTTGCGGGACGGCGGACTTCTCCCGGGACATGAGGATTTTCTGTTTTTTTCCTCCTTTTTCCGTTTTGGAAGGCGCGTCTCTCGCGACGAGGGTACTTCGTCGCTCTGACAATTGGTCTTCCATTTCTTTCGTCGTGCTTTGTCAACCGAGGCTCTTATATTAGTTCGGTGAAAATAAGGTTCAACAGTTCGAGACGACCTTTTTGCCCCGCACACCGGAAATTTTTTTCTGAATGCGATTTTTTCATGTTTTCGAACTCGGAATCTTCCAAAACGACATGAAAATTTCGGAAAACATTTTTTTTACGGAAACAAAGATTCCTCTATGAAATCGAAAGATTCGCCGGAGTGTGGAATAATTGTGCGGATGCAACGTGTAAACGATCGCCGAAAGCTCGGAGCGCCGTGACGACGAGGTTCGCGCCGCAGTTGTGAACTGCATCGCGGAGTTGTTGGCCTCGTCGGCGATGCTGGTTTCAAGGGCGCGAAGGCGGGGGAGCCGCGAGATATCCCCGCGACGACACCTACGCGACGTTCGCGCAGTCGAAATAGCGACGACAACGAGAGACAAGAACGAGAACAACGAGAGAATGAAGACGACAAGAGCGAGGAGAGGAAGAGGAAGAGCGAGCGAAGAGGGGCGAGAGAGAAGTGGAAGCAGAGGCGTCGCGACGCGTGGCGCGTCTTGGCGATTCAGCCAGCCGCGCAACCGCGACCGAGCGTACGCGAGATGATGCATCTATAGACGCAGAATTTCGCGACATAATTCGCCCCGCCGGCTTTCATACATACAGATATATTTGCACGAGTATCTATGAATTCAGGCGCGAACAAAGTGTGAAGGGGAAATACGAATGAAACTCGCGCTTCGTCTCAACGAGAATATTCGAATCCATTCGCCAGAGATATACGCGCTAGTCGAGCGCCGCTCAGGTGCCGTTGTCAATTCCATAATAATTGAGACAACGCAAGGATTAGCGACTATTTTCAAGAATTTCGCCCAACGAAATTCGAAGAATCCTCGGACAGATTTATCGCCGCTTCGTAACCGATTTGTAATGATTCTTGGCAAAAGAAGCTCGAAATTCCACGGGCGAAATTTCGATAAAATAATCTACAAAATCTTCATCGTCATAAAATTTTGCGATATTTCTTACGGTATGAAGCGCGATTTTTCAGATTCGCCTCTCGCCGAATGCAAGAAATAGAATCCTGGGCAAAGTTTCGCATGCTGCATGCGCCGCGGTCCATTTTTCTCGAAACCAAAATTGCCGACGACGCAACCCGGTTACCGACGCCGAAATGTCGATGAAATTGCACAGTTTCGCGCGCTCGATGATTTACGCGCATAGCGCGACGAACGAGCGTGCGGGACGGAGAAAGCTATTCGCATGTACGCGGGGATAGAGTGAGAAATGATTAACGCGGAGAGGACAGCAAGGCGTCGGCTGGCAATAAGCCCGGGGGTCCGCTTAGGTTCGGGTTGAGTTGGTTATTAAGCAAATACCTCCCCATCCGACATCGTGTCATCCGCGGGTCGGACGCGCCGTTATCCATTTGCTCCGTTCTCGCCCTCTCATCGTTCGCGACGCGGCGGTGGTTGGCCCCTTCGGTGGTTGACGCTCGTGGCGTAGCGCCGACTGATAACCCTTTACCTCGTCGTGGTGTCAAATAATATGAGCCCCTTAAACGACGGCTTTTGATGTGCTGACGCCTGGACGAGCATTTTACGCACGCCTCGGCTCGCGCGGGCCCCCCCGGCCAATTTGAAATCGTCCTGCCTCTCTACCCCCTCCCCACCCACGACGACCCACGACGACCCTCTTCACTCGTTCTCTGGCGGCGACATCACCCTCTGTCGCCTTTACCCGTGGATCTCGTGTGCTACTGTAACTACCAGCGCTTCTGTAACTTTCGAATACTCGAAATCTAGAGTGTCGCATCTCTGATCCCTGATTCGCGCTTTTGCCTCGCTCCGTTTCAATGCGCATTGGTCTCCTTTTATTCTCGATGCTCTTATGCATACCTCGCACCGGATTTACCCTCCGGCCTACCGCGGGCACAGATCGCGTCGATCGTTCGCGCGTCATAATCATCGTCTCACCCTCACTTCCACTGGCTCTGTCTCACCGTCCCTGTAATCGGGAATCGCCCGATTTCGATTGATCATGGGAGATGCGACCATTCGAAATTCGATGCTTGAAAAATTTATTCGTTGCCGTGACTGATAGTTCGGTCAGGGAACTGCTTTTTTAGAAAAAAAAATCGTCAGAACCATCAGTTTTCTCAAGTGACTGTTAATTTTTTTAACTAACTATTGATTCTTTCAACTGAATATTAGTTCTTGAAACTATTAGTTTTTCCAGCTAATCGTTTTTAAAACTAATTATTATTGTTTCCAACTATTAGTTACTGACACTAATTACTAGTTTCTTCAACCTATTAGATTTTCCAGCAAACTCTTTATTCGGAACTCGACCCTTGACTTGGTTGCTCAATCGGTCGATTATTTCCAAATTATACGACAATTATTCCGATAAATCATTATCCAAAATCCTGTGTCCAACGACTGTCGATCGAGTTTCGTTCGAACGAAACTCTCGGTCGCACCCAATTTCGGGAACGAGAAGAAAAAATTGGAATAAGTAATATCGCGCTGGGCGGTTCGAGGAGGACAGGAAACGGAATATAACACTGTCGTACGGCACACTATCCCCTCGAATCTCGCGGACATTGAAAATATCTTCATTTGGCAGTGTTCCAATTGGGCTGGTGCCCTTCACCCATGCCAGTGAACGATGTACGAAATTGCTTTCCCCAGTCTTTAACGCGAAACAAAAAAAAGAAGCAACGAGCATTTATTGAGCCGCGCTAAACAGCCTCGCCAGAGGCCGCCCACTATCAAAGTCGGAGATTAAAATTCGCGATGACAATGTTGCCGTATGGAAAATTTATGAATCCAATAATAATGCGCCACGGAAAGCGTATGTGCAACGAGGATTACGTGGGAGGCTAAGTAACGAGTCGGAAACTCGTCGCCTCGTGAAATTCAGGATCCGCGTAGCCATGCGTTTATATAAACGCGAAGCGCTGCTATTCCCCGATGTGTGTCTCTCTTCGCCCTCCCCCACCTCCACCTTCTCTTAAACGCTCTACGACGATGCTTCTCTCGTTCTATCTCGTTGATTCTCGAGCGAAGAGGAGCCTCGAGAGCGTGAATGAAAGTTATGACGACGAATATGCGTGTGCGACCGGGTCTACGCTCGCGCATCTTATATGCCTCTTCACGGTTCTCTTCCTCGTGGAGTCTCGAAGCCGCGGCGGCTCGTCCAATGTACGAGGGTCATTGAGTAAAAAGACCGAACCGGCTGCGGCGATGGAGGAGGACTCTGTGTTATTCTCTATGTTCCTTTTTTTTCTGTTTTTCTGTTTTTCTTTTTTCTTTTTTTTTTTTTTATACGGCATATAGTCCCAGGCATATCCACTTACACGCGACATTATGTTGGTGAGCGCGCACCGTGTTTTCTGTCCGCCGGATTTTTCGCCTCCACTCACGGTCTCTCGATCTTCCTTCGGCGCTCGGGCCCTTCCATCCTCGTCCTCTTTCTTCCTCATCTTAGGTAGATTCAGACCAGATAAAATCTCATAAGCATTCTACACCTACGGGGGGACTATAATATAATATTATATGCTATATAACGCGAACGAGCACATTTATTTTGTCCTTAACACGAGTCACGATATAGGCACGCCCGGGACCCGATGTCGAAGAAAAAATCGCGGGGTCGCACCCGAGGACGGTCTTGTGTGTGTGTCGCGGAACATTAACCTTCCAACTGTCTTTGGGCTCGGTTGATTTTTTTTCCTATCAACACGAACCTAATTTGTATGTAGAAATGAAAAAAAAAAAAATGGACATCGAATTTGGAAGGTCAAAGATTAATATATCGGCGTATTTTCGCTATTAATTATTAATACAAGCCGATAGGAAAGGAAAGATTCCGACGTCACGCGCGCCCGTGACTCACGCGTTGGTGAAAATGATTATGCGATTGTCGCATTTTATTGTTTTTTTTTTTTGAGCGACGAAATTTTATGACGCAAATAGATAAGATGCGGAGCCCAGTCGGACTTTTTCGTATTCAGATGTATTGTAATCGGTCGAATTGGGTTTTTTTTTTTTTCATTCTTTTTCTCTTTCGAGTTTCGTAATACAGTCCGACCAACTAAGCGAGGAAGAAACGCGGCAGTGTGTTTGCGCGAGTGAATAACCGAGACGGACGTTCCCGGATCGCTAACTTCCGACGACGCACTTGACTTTTGCCGGGTTATCGACCGTGAAACGAGACACCTGCTCCGTTCGCCTACTCCGGGCCACGTCCGACTTCGACGAAATCTCACTATCCACTCCCCTTTTCCTCTTTCGCTTTCGCCTAGGCTCCTCGTGGCTGGCGCACCTTAGAATCGCATCAACGCGAAAGAGACATCGCAATGGGTCTGAATATTTTCGAGCACGACACGCGCGAGAAAGAGAGAAATGAAAAATAACGAACGTCGATCGATTTGTGTTCTCGAAGTTCGATTCCATAATTGCGAGAAAAAGTTTTTCCTTGATCTCCAAAAACTATTTGTCGCTCGATTCGATTCAAGGTCACGCATTTTTTCTACCATTCCGCGGTTTCGCAGCTCGCGGGTAATCCAGATAACGCGAAAATATGACGATGTTTCAAACCCCAGCGGAAAAATGGCAAAGAACGAGATAGCGTCGAAGATTCAGAGAGATAGTGATGGTCGGTCGTCTCCGTCGAGTCCATAGGACGGATGATACCGCCGACCGGGACCCGAACAGTCGCGGACATTGAAGAAGTTTTTGCAACGAGTCCAGGCGAGCGATTTCGAGCGAACCGCTAATTGGGCGCGGAGGGCGATGCGGAGTAGAGGAAGTCTCTCGCGATTCGCGATCGAGCGAAGTTCGCTCACGGCGAGCGCGGCGCGCACGGAGGATCGCGAGCGGTCAACGCACAGGGCGAGTAATTTGTTGCCAATTTCACGTTGATGCTTCTGCCCCGGTGATATTGATGGTCGGCGAATTCGTGCCTCGCGCCGAATGCGAAAACGCGAGAATGCGAAACGGCGAGGGAAGCAGGGAGGAGAGAAACGGGAGCGGCACGAGGGCCGATCGCGTTGTTCGGTGGAATATGGCATGCCGATTTTTGCCACACTGCGACGGCAGCCGAAGCGTCGAGAGGTTTCACCGTGGACGAAATCGGCGCGAGCGAGAGAACGAGAGAAAGGACGAAGAACGAAAGATAGCAAAAGGTGAGGAAAAAAAAGGGGGCGGCGGGGAAGAGGAGAGAGCGAGGAAGGGTTGCGAGAACGACGAAGAGAGAAAGCGACGAAGAATATGCGGGCGACACGACGATCTCCATTTCCGCACCGCGACGCCCTCGATGCATCGAATCCATGCGCATCGGGGAACGCAAAAAGCAAGAATCGCGAATCCCTCTCTCTGTCGCTCTCTCTACTCCCGCGCGAGTCGACAAGAGGGAAAAAATTAAAAGAGAAGTCCGATATAAGTGTTTGTTTAAAATATCGTTCGGACGTCAGTACCGAAGAATTCGGGTCCTCGGGATCCTTTATATGGGAACTGGCGGTCACGATTCTCCGTCCGTTTTTCCGTATTCATCTTTTTGTTTCCGTTCACCCGGATTCTCTGATATATCGATCTCTGATCCGAGATATCCCTCCCTCGATATTCCCGTGTCCAGAATCCAGGATTCACGAGATATTCAGCCACATTTTCGATTTTTTTAAAGTAATTTCTATGAATCTTTAATGATTTTTTGGTGTCATTCGATTGCATAGAATTGAATCATGTTTGAGCGGTAGATTTTTCTGTTTGAGCGGTTGATTAAATAAGGACGATGTTGCGAACAGAGCGAATATCGAGAGCGATTTTCGCGTCGTAGATTTTACGGTGTCGGCCATGCGCAAAACGAGCGTCGAGGCGACGACAGGATAACGAGATAGAACGAATGAAGAACGATGATTCACCAAGACATTGAAATATCGTGATTTCTTTCAACGCCACGACCGTCGCGGGAATACGCGTGTCCGCATATGCGCGAGGGCAGCCGACGCGAGTTTCCATGAAGTTTCGAGATATTCCGCGGATCGTCGGTGCCTCGCGGAGCCTTACGCCTCGGCTCACCCAGGTTTTAACCCGGCGGCCGCGATGCGTGCAGGCTTCAACGCACCGGAATGATCTATACCACGCGAGATTCCGAGAGATCTCGAATGACCGCGCTGGCGGTACCTTACGCGTCGGCCACGAATGGGACAATTACCCGCGAGCCGTATATTTGTATAGCGACTCGCCGGCAACGAGACCAATTTCTCGATTCCTTTAACCGCCTGCATTCTTTCCGTAAATACTAGGGTAAAAAAAGTTTGTCATTCAATCTCATTAATTATAAATTCTTATATCTCGTTTCTGCATAAATAATAATTTTCAAAAAACCGCGTTTATTCGATGCTTTTGAAGTTCTTTCAACAAAAGCCTTGCGGGTTGCCTCCTTTTTTCGCGAAAACAATTACGCCAATTGTTAACGTTAGCGGCACGGTTTTTTTTTTTTTTTTTTTTTTTTTTTTTTTTTTTTTCAAACGTCCCAGGCGAGCCCGAAACTTTTTATCGACAATTATCGTCATGCCTCAATTCGTCGAGTGGCTTTGTAATTTTCGGTTGTTCATCATCGGTGAATTATTTTCGAGCGCGCAGCAGGGTCGATCCGCGGACCGGGGCCCGAGAGAGTCGGGCCTCTATCGCGGTCGCTGTTTATACGCGGTTATGGCCCCGCATTGTCGCGCTACGGTATGTATTTGCGAGAGTTTCGCGCAAAACATTGCGCCCTTCGTGCATTCCTTCGGAGAAGAGCGAAGGTCGCCAATTATCGTGGGACCGAGAGCGCGCGAGGAGCGGTATAACAGCGGGAAGACGCGTTCTCTTCTGCGGTGCGCGAAGGCGGTTTTAATACCGCATCGCGATCCTCCGTATGACGGCGCTCATATTCTCGGCATATTTTTTCGAGCCACTTTTTTTTTTTCATCGCCGAGTCCCGCAAAGAAGAATCCCACGGTCCGGCGGAAGTTCGCGGCATTAATTTTGTTGTTAAATCAAAACCGAGGAAAACTCGACTGAGAACCGAGACGAGAAATCGGTTGAATCAACCGAATCGCCGATCGCGAATGGGGAAACTAATGTGAATATCATTAAAAGTCGCGATTTTTTTCATTTTCAAGCGATTTCGTCGTTTCTTCATTTACCTCCAAGTACTGACTCGGCGAGTTGCGAATCATAGTGTTTTTTTATATCGTTTTTTTTTTTAACAATATGAGTTTATCACTCGCGAGGTCTTTCACCGGAGTGTGCGTATTCGAGATGTCATCGGCACTCACGAAAAAAAAAAACGTAAAGAATGAAATTTATCCGAGCTTCTGTTATATTTGAAATAACTCGGAGGCTTTTCTTTTGTCCCCCGAGGGAGTAAATCTTTCGCGGGTTAAACCGAGTTTTTCGATATTAAAAAATCTCTCGGCCTCTCGAAGTGTGGAAACTCTCTCGGATTGTCGCGAGGATGAGAAGTAAAAAAAATAAAAATGGGAAGAAAAAAAGCATGTGAGTAGTTTACTACGCGAGATAATACCGGCGCGTCGACCATCCCCCTTGCATTCATCGGCGGGGCTGGCCCCGTTGGTCGTCGGATCGCGTGCCAAAAAAAAGAAAATCTCACTCGAGCGATCATCCTTTTCCCCGTACGTCGTCATCGAAATGGCCTAACGTCACGACGACTCTGCCTGAGTGGTGAATAAAAAAAAAAAATACAAAATAATCATAATATAATTTTCAATACGTTTTCGAATAAAGAAGCTTTCGTCGGGATGGTTGAAACTTTCGCGAAATATCAAAGGCAAAGACAAAGGCCATCGCGCTGGAGTCGCCTGGTTATAATAATGATATTCTATATTTAATTCGTTTGATTTCCGAAACTCAACGGGCTCCAGTCTTATGTATTTTTCGTTATTTTTGTTCCAACTTTTGCTAAAAAAAAACGCGAATGCGCGAGCGCTTCTCGAGCGTAATATAGAAAAAAAAAATGGGCCGCTGATTTAATTCGTCATTCTGTCACGACAAAGAGATGAAATAGTTCGATAAATTCATCGATTATCGAACATTTTTCGAAAATTCTTGAAATCTCATTTGGCTCAGAGTTGGAAAAGAAAGAGTGTTGAAAAAAGCGAAAATCTTGTGTTGATTTTTTCTCACATTTTTGGAAGTGGTATTCACTCTCGGACGTTGAGGCCGATGTTCTCGTGCGAGTTAACGATATTCCCATTTGCTCGATACCATTCAATTTGCACTGTATAACGAGGCTGCGTTATTGACGCTGTCGAGGGAGAAAACAAGAGAGTGAGTACGGACGGTTATAAGCCGCTTCAACGTCGTGGAATACGCGAACGCCGATGGGGGAGGGAGAGAGGAAGAAAAAGAAGACGAAGACGAGTCGCGAGCCGGCAGCGTCACGATGGCCAATCGCTCGGAGAAGTCCTTAGCGTTGTATATGCGACACAGCTGTAACGACGATAGCACAGAATCGAGGATCACGTACGCACACCTCGCTCTCGACGGTCGAACACCTCCGGACGGTGCATAGCTCGAGGGATCGCGAATCCCGCATGAGCCTCGGTAACCGCATAGGCATGGTTTATAGGAACGAAGAATGATAGAGAAAAAGAAAGAAATAAAAGGTAAACGAAAAGAAATAAATGCAAGGAATACGAGGAAGAATAAAATGCGAGAACTCTTTCGCGGATTTACGAACAAACGTTCGCCAGTAGCTGGAGCAAAGCTCGTCAATACTGCGGCGCCCGAGCAGTTGGGTTTGCTGCGGAACGCAAGAATCTCCCGCGAGACAAGAAATTCCCAGAATTTCCAGCGCGGCGAGTTACAGATGTAACCTGGAAATTCTGGCACAGCGATACGAATCGATCACAATTCTTGTCGCTTTCTTCTTTTTTTTTCCCAACTTTTTATACGATTCCTCGAAGTCTTCATTTTTCCATCGATCAATAGATCAATTAATCTCATTTGGCGAGGCGTGAAGTTTCTTTTCGTTTTTTTGTCGCAACCGGATGATTGACAGTTAGTTTCAGTGCTCGGAATATCGATGTATCGGAGTGCGATAGAAGAGACGAGAGCGCTGGGTGGATATTTGTTGAGAATAGAGCTTCGATCGCCGAGAGTCGTAAATGCGCCAGTCGAGCCGGTGACGATCGAATGATTTCGTCCGCACGGAAAGAAATTATATCGCAACTTGTAATCGTGATTTATTCGATATATCATTCATGAAAAATTGTATATTAGTAATATATGGAAAAATATATAACCCCACGGGAAAAAAATAAGAATCAAATAATAACGTTAAAAAAAAAATACATATTAATAAATACTTTATTAATATATTAATCAGGTATTTAGATTGATAAATGGATTATATAAAAACGCTGATTTTCATATATTTTTTACACAAACTTTTTTTCAATTAGACTCTATCGTGTTTCTCGATGAGCGTTCCTCGGCCGCGACAGTGGCAATCGAAGCCGAAAAGAAAAACAACGACACGCTGCGCGAGCTCCGAGCTCTCGCGGTTTCTCTCCACTCGGGATGCTTTGCTCGACGAGCCGAAAGTTCAAAATACCGAAAAGCTCTCAGTAATATTTTGTGAAGACACGTCGAATGATTCGTTGAATCCTCCGATGAACCTTCGTCGCAGCGGAGAATGCGAAATAAATCGGCGAGGCTTGTTTGAAATTTGCCGCGGCAATTTCTGCAATTTAAACGGAATAGAGTTCGATTTTTATTAACATTGAACCAAGGACATTTTTTTTGCTTTCGGTTTTTTTTTTTTTTTTTTTCACGTCTTCAATGTGTCCGAAAAAACGCCGATCGAAAATATATTCGAGGACGACAATTTTTTACGTTGCTCCGCCCTGGCAAGTATAGTTTTTCGAGACGGCCTTTTCTTTTTTCCGTCCAACGCGAACGACACGTTTGTAATAACTCCGGCAAAAATTGCACTGTCACGGGCGAGGGTTTTGCGGTGAGAAAAAAAGAATGCTCGGGTCGTCGAAGTCGAAAGTTTCGCTGTACATTATTGCAAGACACATGTACATCGGTGGTTGGTCTCGTTCTCTATTAATATGCAGCGGGTGTTAGTCGAACGTTTGACGGTTTTCATTTGCCTGTCACGCGTCAACTCGTGACACCGTCGGGCGGCACTTCCTTAACCGTATATAAATATATTTACACCTTGTAAACCGCGCGAGCGTGATCGCGCAATAGCCCGCGTATTAAATAATTTACAACGAGCGCATTCATAATCGTATTCACGCGAGCGAGCACGATATAATGGAGCGTTGACATAAAATTACTATCCAGCCTTCATTTTTTTCTTTCCCCATTTCGAAGTTCGCCGTTGACACGATTATAAATTCATTTTATATTTTCTGTAAATACGCGACTATAAAAAAAAGAACTAAAAATTGTGAATATTCATTTTTCATTACTTTGCAAATTCGATGATCAATTCCTCGATTTTTATTTTTTTCGTACATTTTTTAGACGATAAAAAGAGTATTCGATAAATTGGACAATAATTTTTGATTATTTTTTTATTAGTTTGTCGAAATGTTGAATTTACGAAGGAACGCCATCGGCGATGTTCGAAGCGCGGAAATGTTGGATTGCGGGTTTGTGTTCTCCCAAATGGACGAACACTTGTTCGCCCGGTACGGATTTACTTTTAGTATACGGAAAACTATACTATAGCGGCGTATAAATAGACGTAGACCGAGGCGCCGACGGTCCAGAGAAATGTTTTAGGCACGAAGACCAGAAAACACAAACGAGAAACATCGCTACGAATTCTCATTCGGCCCCTCCTGTTTATCGTCTCGCGAGCATTAACCACGATAACATGTGAATTAGCTCCCGCCTGCGCTACACCGTCGTCAAATCGAACGAATCTAAAGAAAAAGAAATTCCAAAGAGTTTATCATTTTTGTGGTTAAAAAAGGCATTTGTATTTTTTTTTCTCACTAATTAAAATAAAAATTAGGCTCAGATCGCGCATTATACGAGCAGAAAGACTACCTTGCACTAAACATAAATCGCTTAATCGAAAGTATTTTTTTTCAGGTTAGGAAACGAATCGGTATTAGAAAACCGCGTTTTCCGAACGGAAACGACAAAGTCGAGGGGACTTCCCTTGAGGAGTTGTGGGTTAAAGCGTGAATGGAAATTAAATCTAAAAAATCAGTTAATCAACCTTCATCGTGTATTGTTTCCGAAGTGCGATTCATTCACCGATTTCCTCGCAGTCGGTTAAGCGGATTGCATTAGAATTTCCCTCTGTAAACGCGTCACATTAATTACAATTACCCCCGGTCATCGCGAATTATTTCATTCGCCGGTGGTCCCGCCGCGACTTCGCCGTCGTCGTCGTCGTTACTGTCGTGAAATAAACACAGGATATAGTTTGTATTTTCCATTCACGCGGACAATTGACCGCCTCGCGTCAAACGGCCGATCAATTATTCACCGTTATAATATTATGCGAAATAATGTAAGAAGTTACTTAAGACGCGAGTTGTCACAAAACGAGCAACGCGCGCCTCCGCTCTTCGCGCTCATTCGCGTATTTAGTTATCATGACTATCGTATATACGTCATAAATTACTCGACGAATGAATTCCCCGAATGAATATTCAAATACTTTTTGAGGCTTACGCGAGCATCGCGGGCTTGATCAACGACGGCGACGTATCGCCGCGTTAACGAAGGCCGAGAAGAGATTATTCGCGATGATTTACACCGTGCCCTCTCCTCAAAATTATCAACGAGCTTTGCTCGCGAATGAAATTTTGAAAAACACATCATTCGAAACAATCGGTTCGAATTAATTTTATATATCTTGTCAAATATTTCAAATTTTTTTATGCTCGCGTTTATACTGTTTTATTTTTTGTTTATTTTTCAACGTGACGAGTTATTTTTATTTATTTTCAAACGTGTCGAATTATTTTCATCTGTCTTCAAACGGTTCGAATTTTTTAAATCTATTTTGAAACTCTTCGAATGATTTTTAAAAATTGACAAACGTTTCGAATTACTTTAATTTATTTTCCAAACTTTTTGAATGGTTTTTATTTATCTTTAAACATTTCGAATTATTATTTTTTATTACATTTATCGCCGCGGCTCGAACTAGTCGCACGGGAATTGAGCAATGTATCAAGCGTTATCTCTCGTCGTGTCATATTTCGAATACAATATGTGTAAGATATATGCATAAATCTAGATTTCGCCGGGAATATTATACTACCAGATTTCAGGATTCTCCGATGTTGCCGTGCGATGCAAAGCATATGCTTTAAAATTGACGAAACGTGATAAAAAAAAAAAAAGCTAAGAAAAACATTACGTCCACGAATTTGCGCAACGTTACACAACGTTCGGGACGATAAAAAAATAATTTGATTTGAAAATAAATTGTTTTTCGAACAGTTTGACGAGCGCAAAAGTTCCGAATGAAATTCCCACGACACGAGCGCCGAGGATTTGACCTCTTTTCCGATGGAATCCACAATTTTAGGAAAAAAGAAAAAAAATTCAAACAACTGTGCGTCAAGAATGTATTGATTCATTTACTTATAAAGTTCCTTGATGCTCGTTCGGATTTAATTCTCCTACACGACTGTAAATTGTGTTGTCATGATTTTTGCGTCGAAGCTAGAATGAACGAAAAGTAAAAAAATCCCTAAAAAAATAATATCGTATATGTCATTGAATTCGGAACATTTTTTTTCACTGAAGCAAATGACTTATCGCACGAAAAATTGAATGGTCTTCTTATTTTTTTTCCTACAGCCATAAACAGTCCCGGCTCGTCGTAATATTCGAGAAATAACTGCGAATATACCGCAAGCCTCTCGCGTATAAGTTCCTCGGGGACGTTATAACGTTCTAGAATAAAGAGGCCAATAAATAACCGGCAATAATCGTTTTGAGTTAAGAACTCAACGTGAGAGACGCGCACGCGGGGCCCGTTTATGTGCTTTTTCGGGCCCGAGGAATAATCACGAGGAGCCGAACGCGGCCGTACCGGCAAGATGTAGTATAGCGTAGCATCGGGAATAATTGACTGATTGGCGTGTCATTAAGGAGGCGATCGTCAAAAAAAAAAAAAAAAAAAGAAAAAAAAATAACCGGTCGGAAAGTTATCCGAACGCCGGAAACAGCGCGCACGAAGACAGGATCGAGCTAAGGAGACTCGATATACGGCGAGCGAGGAACGATGACCAAGTCCGGTGCTGATTACGATCGGTGCTAGTTTCGTCGAGTTGAAGAATTTCTTATTCCTCGTCTTTTCGTGTATACGCGGACGAGACTCGCTCGAAGGATATTTTATAATGCGACACGACGTATAATGCCCGATGGGGCTTGTGTCACGGTGATTTAAGGACGCGAATCACAAATATGATTTCGCGGAAACATTAATAAGTCGTCGCGCCGTAAATATTACATTCGTCACTCATCGAAGCTCTCAAGAATGAAACTCATTGCTCAGCGTCGAAATGCGTCCAGCTAAGCAATATTGCAATCCAAAAGTCCACATTTCTGTATATCAACTCAATTGAATTGATGGAACCCCTTTTTACATATCATTTAATTTTCCCAAAAATGTTCTTTTTTTTTTAATAAAAAAGAAACTTTAATTCCTTCAATTTTACTGAAAAAAAAATGTATTCAAAAAACTCGCTGCCATAATGACAATAATTGAATGTTATTTTTATTATAAATTTTTATTAATTTATCAATTTTAACTTCGATTTCATTGAAAAAGGGTAAACATTCTGAGTCTGACGGTTGCGCAGAAATTGATATACACGTAATTTTCTAAACGATTACCGATTTGCGACGCGATAAAGAAACGGCCGAGTATCTCGAGATAATCGTCCACTTCGCGGGTCGTCGTGTCTCGGTAATATCGCGGAGACAAGTCGGTAGGCCCGAGGCCGAACGCGCGAAGAATCTCGTCTATACCGAGTAGATTCGTAAACGGCAAGCGATACGAAGCCGGGAGTTTAAACCGCAGCGCGAGAGAGCCCCGTTGGCTCGCGAGGGGCGAAACGAGCTTGGCCGAGAGCCGGAGATATCCGAGTTTATGCCTAACGTCAAAACTGTTATAATCCAACGACTCAATTCGCAAGTCGGCGAGAGACGATTAATTCGACGGAAACTTCGTTGGTGTCTTGATATTTATGTAGATAAAGAAGACTCGCGTATAATTCACCGCGTTAAGGACCGAACGAGTGAGTTTCGATTTTTTTTTTTTTTTTTCTTTTTTTTTTTGTAACGCGCAGATTGATTCGAATGCAAAATAAATTTGTGTCTCGTTTTGCATAAATATTAATCTCCTTTCGTGGTCATTAAAAGATTGTTTTTTTGTATATCCATAAAAAAACAAAAACTCGTAAAAATCGTAACTACACGCGGACCTGTTAAAGCGCATTCGTAGAACGGACTCTCGTTCTGTCGCGAATAAACTTCGGATTAAGAGGAACGCGCCCGGTTGACGGATAATTTCGAGTCCAAACTTCGAGACCGCTCTCCGCTCTGTTTATCACGCGGCGCACGTCAGAGACCTCATAGTCTTTCGTCATAAATAAGTCATTCGATGAAATTGCTAGAACGTCGGAAAAGCTGCCCTATCGATCTTTCGCTCGTTTCGCGGTTTACATTTCGGGACACAATCGAGTTCTAATCGTTCATTCATCCGATAGAGTCGACGTTCCAATTTTCACTCGCGAGACGATTTCCGCGTATCGCGCGCACAGTTCGCCGTTTCGATCGATGCTAATGTGCAACGAGCTATGATTTAATTGAGACGCTTTGCGCGTCGAAGATTCTGGAACTCTCATCGCAATTATATTCACGTCTATAAATGTTTGTATTCGCCTTAACGTCGAAGTTGTTGCGGCCCATTAAAAAGTGTTCCTCGCGATAAAACTTAGCAAACTCGCGAGACATTTTTTTTTTTGTGTCATTGCACTCGCGAAGTAAAATTGAATAACAACAATATTAACGTCTCGCGGGACACGAGTCTTATCGCGAATCGCGCGTACGCGTTGTTCGCGCGCCAAACAACTGTATTTACGACTGGAACAAAATCATGTTTCCCTCGGAGTCGCGAGAATGTAGTCGAAACTCGCACGAGATTCAATAACAAATTGATTTATAAACCCTATCTAAAACGATCTATTTTTAACTCGCCCGTCGCCGAGACGCGCGTATTTGTGAAAAATCTTTCGATCTCGAATATTTGAAGAGAAAAAAAGTTCATCGAAATCATACATTTGTTCCTCGACTTCGAAGTTTTTACGGTTTTGTTGTTCGGTTCGCGAGAACAATTGATCGTGTCTTTTTTCTTCATTGATCGCGATATCGACGATTTGAACTTAAACTTTCGTTTAAACTTAAAACTCAAAACTACCATTTCGCTGTTTATTCTTCCTTCTCAACCCGAACCTAATTCGTTTAATTTTATTAACCTTGAAAAAAAAACTCCGATCGATTTTCGAATCACCGTCGGAGTAGTTGGAATTTTTTCGCCGCTAAATCCCTCGCCTACCGTCGATTCTAGAGCCTTTAGAAATAATCGTGGACATGATCGACTTACGGGCTTCATCCTCGGGCGTTCCTACGGGATTATTCCGCAGCGATCCCTGTACCAGTTCCTCCTCAAGGTTGGCACGGCTCGGTCGGGCCTGCTTTCTCCGTGACATCCCTCCGGGCTCTTTCCCACTTACACTCCCGCTGTCTCTCGCACCTTCCAGCTTTATTCGCTTGATAACCCCGCGAATGATATCTCGCCCGAGCGCGTTGTTCGTCGCGTTCGCGACGTGCGCGTCACTCGCCGACGGGTGTACGCGCGCGGTCGTTCGTCACGCGTCCACCTGGATGGCCGTTGAGCGGCGCGCGGCGCGTCCCGGAAGAAACTCACGACGCCGAACCGCCTTGCTCTTTCGTCCTTAGCCGTGTCTCGCGTTTTGCTCGTCGCGAGGCACGCGGCGACCGGCTCTTTTCTCGCAACGCACCGACCACCGCTCTCTCTCTCTCTCTCTCTCTCTCGCGACTCTCCTTTATTTTCCTTTTTCCCGTCTTCCGTACTTATTCGCTGTTATTCCCGTGCGGGAACGCGCGAGACACCCCACGTTTCTGGGGTCACGAGAACTTCGCGATTTCGTCTCGACATCGGCACGCGCGACACTCATCAATGTCCCCTCGACGATTGCAACCGATCGTAGTAATTCAAACGGCGAGGCGATGTATTGAAAATTGTAATCGTCTTCCCTCGACTCAAGACACAGTCGAAAAGACACACTCGACGCGATTGTCACGAATATTATAAGCACTGTCAGGGAGCAACACCTCCCCACGAAAAATCCACTTCTTTAGCAATTCCATACGTTCGGCTATCGACGGGCCTCCCGATGGCGATCGAGCGCGTTGCGGCGGAATTTCGCCGACTACCGTGGTGGGACACGGTGTCGATTGTTAGGGCTCACTGGCATCGCACGTGTCTCCGTTCGCAAGGCTTCGCGAGACTCGCCTTCTCGCGGTGATCGTCGCGGCAATGCTTTTTCCAAAATTCCTCTACTATCCCATCGGCTTCTCGTCGTTCTCTATTCACAGTTTCCGTTGCCGTACACTCGCGAATTTTTCTACCGGCCAATGAGCGCGCATAACCTATCCGCGCACTCCGTTGTCTTCGAAGCTCCGTCGCGTATTATAAAAAAATAAAAAATAAAGTTCTCGTTGGCCGAAAACAATCGCGGTTAAAAAGATACAAAAAAAGTTTTTATTCTTCTTTTTTTTTTTCACCGTATCAACGCGGATCCGTGTTTTCGATCGTTGCGCGACAGTTTGGATTGGAGGCTCGCGCGACGAGTGTGTCGCACCGTCGCCGGGCTGACTCTAACTGTTCTGCCCTCGTTGCGGCTACTTGGTGGTTTCCAACACGGTACGCCCCGTGCAGACGGAACGAAACAGAGTTCACCGGCTCTCTCTCTCTCTCTCTCTCTCTTTATCTCTCGGCTCACAATGCCTCTCAGCCCCGCACGACGAGTTTATGAATTATTATTAACCGTCGTCGAGATTCATCTGGCGGCGATAAATCATTGTGTTGCCCCGTTGCTCGTTACCCGTTGGCTATTATGCCGCGCGTATTCCGCCTCGTCAATCTCGCCGGCGTCGCGCGTACGGCCTATCGGTTTCAGAGCCTCGAAACGGCGAGAACAACGTCGTTCCCGTCTCCGCGATATGTTTCGCACACGATATCTTCATGTGTATCCCGTTCTGCGCGAACCTCGTACATATCTCTCCTCCGTTTTCATTATTTTCACTGCGCCGCACATACGTATTTATTTATTCTCCAGTATGACTTTTCTCGTATTATATCTCTTCGGTATTACATACGAATTATGTACACCAAATGTTTTTTCGCATATATACATGTGTACGCGTCTGTTATGTATATGTGCAAAGTTCTTATGTACGTGTATATATAAATATATATATGTGTGTTGCGTATGTGTGTGCTACGTGTATATATGTGTGTATGTATAAGTGTATATATATAGGATCTATGTGTATAATAATCTCGCGAATTCGCGGCTCAGATGCCTCGAGTCGGCCGGACGACGGACGGACCAGCTCTGGGGCCTGACGTCGAGACGCCCCTCTCCTCCGCCCTCTCTGGACGCGCGAGATATACACACGAGCGAGAGTAGGGGGTAGGGGTCCCTGCGCGCGCTTTAACCACCCCTCCAACCGTCAATTCACTCGGCTTGTCCTCTCTTGCCTTCACAATATCCCCGTCGCTCGCCCGCGCGCACACAACACGCACACACACACACCCGCGCCCCCGTTACTTTTCCCCACCCGCGATATTTCACGATTATATCTCTCTCTCTCGCTCCCGCCGCGCTCTCCGCAACGGGCTCGACGCGCTGCCGTGCCTCCCACTACCCGAATACTATCTTCCCACTACTCCCGGCTTTCACCGTCGTACCACTTCCAAACGGGCTACCCACTACCACCCGCGAGACACAACCACCCTCGGAGAAGGATTCACCGCGAAGGTCCACCCTTGCACGATCGACGGCCCTCGAGCAGCGCCGTTCACGCTTAGGGCTTTTACGTATTTTATAATCGCCTCTGCCTCACTCTCGTACGTGTACTCGTCACACCCGCGCGCACGCACTTTCACGATTTTTTTTTAATCTTTTTTTTTTTTGCTACAAAGATCCCGATTACGCGATGTCGATCTTTTGTTTATACATGTGATTGTTTTTTGGTTTCTTATCTCTTTTTTCGATTAATTCTAAGATCACAGGAGTAAGGGGAATTTTTTTCGTTTTGTCGAGAAGTGTTTCGCGATGTTCGTTGTTTTGGATTTTTTCGTTCGTTCGATATTTCACGATTTCGTCGGGATCGGAGAAGCGGTCGCGGTGGCTCGATGCAGCACGACGGACGAAGTCGTACGACACGCCAAACGCTGCTGCCTCTCCCCGATTATTATCACGAGGACCAGTCGCGAGAGTCTTCTCATTATTCCGCCGACTCTTGTTGCTCCAGTTTTATTTTCCTTGCGATATCAACGATATTATTTGTTTCTTAATTTTTAATGCCTTTTTATTTTGCTGCGATCGTAATTATTATCACTGATAAATATGTAATAATGCGCGATGAAGAAGTTATACGAGGTTTAACGAGGGACAGCGACTCTGTCCACGGTAGGAGACTCACGTTGAATGAGTCCGTGAGCCGAGCGTAATTCTCGGTCGGTCTTTCCTTCTCTATCTATCCTCACGGCTTGCCGTCTCGCTCGCGCGCGCTCGTCCGTCTTTCTCCGTTCTCCGCTTATGCTCTGCCGTACGAACCGCTCCGTCTCCCTCCGCGCTCTGTCTTATTCCCTCTACCGTGTGTGTGCGTTTGTGTTTACTCTCGTGTGTGCACGTCTCCTCTCGTATCGCTCGCGATCCCCCACCAGCCGGCACGAAAATCGAGGCGTGGCCAAAGCTCGATCTCCGCCGGGCTCCGCCTCCTTATGCATTATTATCACGAGTGAAACCCACTCGTGTATTCCTCACTCTATGATTTTATGTGCCGTATCGCCGTGAATATTTCACACCGACCTCGATCCCTACCACTTTGCTATGCGAAAGCTTCGCATCCTCACGGCAGGGCTCTCCTGCTCGCTCGATTCAACGAGTGTGCATGTCGCACCTTCGCTATCCTACCCCGCAACCCCTTCGCACCTTGTATCGTCGAGAATGCAGCCCGGTCTCCGGGTTTTTCGGGCATTGCCTATCGATACCTTGCAAATTACCATAGATTTTTTTTGAATTTTTTTTTTGTATAATCTTCTTTCAATGCAATATCTTTTATGATTTTCACAGGATTGTACAGAATTTGTTGAAGTAAAAAATTGCATTGCCCTCAATCTTTATGTTCCGCATCTTTATTTCTCGAAATGATGTTCCTAATGGACAAAAATAAGTAAATTACCATACATGCATTAAAAATTTTTTTTTTTGTATAATGTCTTTTTAATTCGTAATCTTTTATGATTTTCACAGATTTGTACAGAATTTGTTGAAGTAAAAAAAAGGTATTACCCTCAATCTTTATGTTCCGCATCTTTAATTCTCGAAGTTATGTTCCTAATGAGCAAAAAGAAGTAGCACATCCACCTTGAATCGCGAAATCGATCGGAATAAGTGGAGTAAGGAGCAGTTAATGCAATACCAACACACGAATAAATAAATGTTGTAAACGTGAATCGATATTTTACATGCGATAACGATAAGGAATAATGATTGCGACCATAATCGTAGTTTAACCAATTAAACACGCAGTATCGGTAACTATCTATGTGAACGTTTCTCCCAGGAATTACATCGGAACAGTAGAACCTACTATTCTATATTCTTTTCTCAATCTCGAGTCCAGTTTATTCCGATGCATCGAAAAAACATAGCGATATGTTTACAAGCAAAAATGACCTTCCCGCCGATGAAGCCATCAAAGAGGGATCACGACACGGGCGCTGCGGGATTACAATGCCTATTCCGACCGGTATGGTTCACACAAAACTACGAGAGAGAAGTGCGCGCGAAGAGTTGAATGGTGAAACGAAGCGTGAAGAAAAGAAGTGGCCGTGCACGCTACGAGAGTAGAGAGAGAGTCAAACCGTGGCTTGTGTTGTTGTCGGTCGTTTGCGGGGCGAGGGAGGGAGGGGGGGCTCGAGCGAACGCGCGCGCAAGGGGGATATCCCGTGGCGGTGGTACAACGCGCGTTGCGAGCGAGGCAGGTTTTTCGAGTGGGTCTATTCACAGTCTCTTGGTACGCTTCTTCGGTTGTTCGTTCCGGTAGTAGGACGAATACCGCGGGGACGGGCACACACGCCCGCTGACATAGTCGAGTTGTTCGAGCCTCGCGCGTAGTCCGTTCATAAGAGTCTATTATACGGACGGTAAGACGAGCGAGCCCGGCACGGAAACGCTCGGGGAACGAGTGAGATGGGAGGAAAAAAGCGAGGAAAGAAAAATAAGAGATAACGGAGGCAGGGAAGATAGAGAGAAAGCGGAGAGAACAGGTGGGCCGACGTAGAGGAGCCGAGAGAGAGTCGATTCGGCCTAGTGGGGCGTTCTGGTGCACACACTTCGCGGAGGAAAAACTCGCCCGGCCGAGAGAGAGGCGCGGGGGAGTAAACTCGACGACGGAGGGTGCGATGGCCGAGGTGGGGGCGGTATATCTCGCTCGCTGAGCAACGAACGAACGCAAACTCGCGGAGAGAGTGGGGCTCGGCCGAGAGGTGAGCTGTTGTACTCCGACGTCGATGAGTGCCGCGTATGTGCGCGCTCTTCTTCCGCAACGGCGCGACGACTATGCGTGAATGAGATTATGAGAGACGGTTTTTCTACGATCGCGATTATGATCGGACGAAAAATTAAAATAAAAAAATTATGATTATTTTTTATGACAGATTTTCGTAGCATCGAAAACATTTTTTACGATTTCGTTACATTTACAACGAGAATCGAAATGAAAAATATTTTGATCATGATTTTTTTAAATCGATGAAACGCGACTTTGCGAATGAGAAAGCAATATTTTTACCGAGTCAGAGATTACGAGAAGACTTTTGAAAGATGAAAAAAATGTAGAATGAATCGGATGGGAAGAGCGACATTTATCTCGGCGAGCAATATATGATTTACGATTTCGTCGCAACATTGTCGGGCGGAATCGTGAGACGTATAGGTCGAGTATACGCGGTCCCGGGGATCTCACACCCGATGGTGTTTCAAAAGTATCCGGAGAAAAAGCTTTACGGCTACATCGTGGTTGGGTCTCGCGCCACCCACCGGACACTTTGCCACTAAATCAGTAAGTCTCCCGTCTCGGGATCTTGCGGTATACGTGGCGGCTCCGGCCGCAGGAGAGAAAGAGAGCGGCGCGGCTCTCTCTCGCTTTCGGCGTCGTCAGGAAATTCTTTCCCGCGACTCTCATCCTCACGAGAATCTCGGGAAGAATAAGAAAGAGGACTTCGCCATGGGATCGCTCTCCATCGGCCGGAAGACGAGAAGAAAAAAAAAAAAACATGAAAAATAAAAAACGTCGACCGGCACTAAAATGAAAAATCTGATTTTCCGTGCGCCGGCATACCTGAGGGTTTCTTTTTTCTTTCCTTTGTTTTTTACTTTATCCTCTCGTCGGTCGATCCCCGGAGTCGTAATTTTTGCGTAACGACCTTTCGGACCTCCGACACTCGACGAGACCCGTCGAACTTCCCGTAGTCTTGCCGTTGGCCCGAGCGAGGTTTTCAGAAGCGCAGGTATAATAGAAACGAGGAAAAGGGTGTCGCCGCGCGAAAGGCCTTGCCGTCGTCCTTGTTGTCTTCTCGTATATAAACTCGAGAGCTCTCGCCGGCTCCTCGGGGGCGCCGGCGTTAAGATTTGCACCTGCACCCGTGACCCGTTGTGACGTCGCCCGGCGACTCCGTCCTGCTCGCTCGCCTCGCTCTCGTCTCGTTCGGTTTCGCCACCGTTCGCCCACGTCGACGCGATTCACCGCTAGGATCGACGCAGCGGCGAATCTTTCACGCGGACGAGCGCCGCAGCGCCCATTCAATCGGGGCGGTTGGACGGAAGTTCCCACACTTAGCGCCGCGACTTTTCTAAGCCACACGCGTTCGCTATGGCTTCGCCGCTCGCTCGTGTTACACGGGGCTTCGACGAGCGGCACGAGTTCCGAAATACCCGAGGCCGATCCATTCATGGATTCGACATTCCCCCCATTGAAAAAAAAAAATATATCTAAAAAATCATAATCCTTTGAAAAATAAAACTAACAAACTCGACATTTTAATGAACTGTAAGTCCACTCGATAAGTGTACTTTTTCGCATATTCTACGCACGGATTGGAGTGCTGAAATATCGAGATTTTTACGCGCGGTGGTACAGAAAAATTGTATCGAATACAAAAATCGGATAACCATTTTTTTTCCGAGAAGTAAATTTGTTTTGCGATATTTAAAAATGATTAAAATTACGAATATCATTAATTAAAGTTTGTTTTCTTCACGGATATGTAATGACAGAATATAATTTTATTTATGGAAATTTAATCTTTTTTTTTTTTTCGGATCTCTTGACTGGTTTTTTTTTTATGTAAAAACTCATATGAACAGTCGGGTAGTGTGCGCGACGAGGTGTTGACGTTACTCGTCTTTCCGCTAGTCCATGCCTCCTCGGTTGGTATAGGAGAAGGGGAATGAGCAAATTGACGCCATTTAGATTGCGTTGAGTTCAATTAGGCGTCGGGCGCGAGCTCGCGATCCTCAAGCTCCGCGAGAAGGGGAAAAGAACCGACGGATAAGCGGGTAAAGTTCTTATATGAGCGACCGAGGTGCGCATTCCATTCCTTTTGCCTGGTGCTCCGAGGCTTCTCTCTAACAGCTCGCGCGCGATCGCCCTTCGCGTATATCCACCTGATACTATCGGAGCGACAGAGGAGGCAGTTGGGGAGGGGGCCTTAAAAAAAACTCGATATTCAGCACGAGCTACTCGCGAGGCAAGTCGCTCGATTCCGGTTATAATCAGTCGTCTCTCGTGATTTATTCGTCGACGTAACTTTTATTCGCTCTTAACCGCCAACTCGAATCTCGAGATAATTGCAATTCATAGCTAAACACGATAAAATCCAAGACGATTTTAACGCGCCGTTATGACTTTATCTTTTCCTTCGTTGAACTCGAAACTGAATCGTCTTGTTCGACCAATCGCGGGACGAATTGTTTTTCTTCAAGACTTCGATAGACCCGAATGAAATCTCTTTTTCAAGAAGTCCTTTTCTATTTTCGATAAATAATTGAAAACCAAAAAAAAAAAAAAACATTTCAAATTTTTTTTCTCATCCACCCGGTCGAAGGAAAAAGCGTCCAAAATTGATAAATAAAACGCATCAACGCTCTTCTTAAAGAGATGGAAAAGTACGAATAATTTCGTGTAGCTCGGAATTTTAGTTATCTTGACCGTGATATCGATTATATTCGGGCCGTTCCCCGACGACGGAATACGCCGTGTGTGAAATCCTCGAAAAAAAATGCCAGAACCGTCGGGAATATCGAATACGTACGAGCATAATATCCGAGCGCGAAACGATTCGGCGGAACGGTTTCGGGCGAGCTTCGCGATCGGCAAAGACGATCGCGGCGCAGCGGTTTGTATCTCTCGCATATTTTCCAAAGCGGGTCGGGGTGGACACTGCCACGGGACTATATAAGTTCGGGCTTTATGGCTTTCGGCGCAAAAGAATAGATATGACGTATTCATGAGGATGGCGCGGGTTTGTCAGGCAGATGGCCGAGCGATAGCGGCGCTTCGGATCCTCCTTGCTCTCTCCCTTTCCTCTCCCGCGATGAAAAACACGAAATATTCGTGCGCATCTCCGCCGGTCCTTTGGTGGCTTCTCTCGCTCCTTCGGCCGAGGCGAGACCGGACCTGTTTCCTATCACCTTTCTTCGCCATTGCCCGAGACAAGAGAACGGCCGACTCCCGCGCGCGAAAACGACGACGACAAAAGCCAGAGACGAGGACGATGCGATATTCCATCCCCCTCGCCCGCGCCTTCGCCTAATGTTTGCCGCGTCGCTTTCTTTCTGCAACCGATCGTCTGTCTCGCCCTCCTCGATCGCTCTCCCTCTCGTACCTACCGGCGACAATAAAATTTCATTCGACGTCGATTTATATCGCCGCGACATTCCGATATTTCAAGACGGGCGCGAAACTTTTTTTTTTCCATACGTTAGACCCCACTCTGCTCGCGGCGGCTTCGCTCGTATTCCGTACCCGAAAATTCAAATTCGTTAGCTCCGCATTTTCCATCCTCGATAAGGTCGCCGATATGCTATTTTATTATCGATCGATTCACGCGCTGTTTATTCCGGACGAGCATTCGTTCGCAGCGAAAACAAAAAACACAGGCGTTCTTCGCACTCGGAATTTTTATTTTTCAACAAGTGATATTCAAACGAGTGGCCCAACATTTTTTGGATATTGCGACATTTTTTTTCAAATTTTCGAAATGGCATCGTTTTCCGATTTTTTTTAACGATTTAAAAATCGACCGACAACGGTGGAATCGCGATTGGCGCGCGGCTCCGGTGATCACCAAAGTCAGGCAACTATCTTGTAGCTGGCGCATAATTCGTCGAGCGTTCTCTGCACTTTCCGCGGCTACAAAGAATGCCAAAGAATCGGTAGAATATGCCCGTCTGTACCGGCACGGTTTTTCCGCAGTGTCCCCGACAATAAATTTTTATAATTACCGATCATCCAACCGAATAATGAAAAAAACCAATCTTCGACACTCGTGTTATATCGGTCACCGCTATTCCGGCTTCTTTTAATCGTTACCGAGCACATCTCGGCCGCGCTCCCTTACGACCGGCGTTTCGCATCAGCATCGACAAGTGCAACGACTGCGAATTCGCTTTTTATGCCTCCCGCTCGCCACCCCGTTGTAATTTCTTTCTTCGTCCTTCTCTACGGGTCTCTCGATGCTTGTGTAAAAAAAAAAAAAAAAAAAAAAAAAAAAAAAAAAAAAAAAAGGTAGAAAAGAAAGAAAAAAGGGAGTGAAGAGTGTTGCCGCACTCGATATATATACGACTGTCCTCTATGGCGTTCCTCTGCGGCGCACACCAGCATCTCTCTTTTATTACGCTCGCAAACGATCGTCCGCGATTACGCGGGCGCGACAAATAAAATAGCGTGATGACGACGACGACGACGACGAAGACGCTCGAATCCGTTGCTGCTCCCGCCGCTAGTAGGTGCATCAATCGCACTGCGGTATCTTTTCTCCCCCGGTATTGCTATAGACGGGCCTCGAGCCGCCATACAGAAGAGTTAGGAAAGTGCAGCATGCATGTTCGCACTCGGCCTTAGAGCGTCTCGGCTCTTCTCAAGAGAGTCCGAACGGCAGCAGCGTCGCCAGTGGCGGAGCGCACCCGGCGAAAGAATCGGGAATGTCAACTCTCTCGGACGGTATATAGCGGCCGGTGACGTTGCTTTATGAGTCGCGGGACTCGCGCGAACCGCGAGCATACGGGGAACGTCGGTAGAGCCGTATTTGTTGACTCGCTTGTAGGGCTTTTGATCTCGTCAGAATGCGAGATGTCCACCGCTCGACTTCGCTCGTCGACCGCGACCGGCTCGCTTGTTCCGCGCGCGCGAGACGGAGACACCCGTAGGACGATCTTCGGGAACCTTTAACTCGTATCCCGGCAAAGACGAATCGAGATCGCCGATTCGAAGCTAATCTTTTCTTGTTCCCCGGAGATTTTTCATGCCCCATCGAAATTTACGAATTTCGGGCGTTTGGCTTTTAATTCAGTTGAAGATCTTGTTGAAGATTTTTTTTACTGTTTTGTTGATGAATTTTCAGGATTATTATTGGGCGAAATTAACGTTCTCGGCTCTTTTTGCATAATGAGAAAAATAAATAGTTGGAAGAACCAATCAATTTCTTAGGCGAAGAAATAAATTGGTTCATCCAACAGATAGATTAGTCGTACCAACTTATATTCATTAATTTTTATAATCGACAATATTTATTTGAAAAAAATTATCGTCATTTTTTTTTACTCACAGTCGCACGTTTGGGATTCTAATATTTGCGAATACTTCACGATTTCTCAAAGCAGTTTATTTCTTAAAAAAAAACAAAAAAAACGCTTCTTCTCCGATAATATGCTGGTTCCCCGATCCTCGAATAAATAAAACTGAAAACCCGATTCGTTCGAATCGAAGTGGCAGCAAATCGGGCGATTTCGCGAAGTCAGTAAAGTCCGGCGAGCTCCGCGCGCCGCATGCGTTCCTCGATATAGCTTTTACACCTGTATTCGTGTATATGGCCGTTTCCACCTACGTATATGGGGAGACTGGTGGTGGGTTTGCCGTATCACCGCGGCTGGTCGGAATCAGGCCGCCGGCCAAGATCGTCATATCCCGGCAAAACACACAAACTGACAATGACGATTATAAGTAAGTGGCCGCGGCGCACACATCACCGCTGGATCTGCCCGCGGTGCCCGGCTCCGATGCTAACCCGCGAGATCTTTTCCGATGATGCGCTCCGCTTCTCTACTCGTGCAATCCATCGTTTTATATATATGTATATGTACTATAGATATATAAGCGAGACCGTAACACAGTAGGCCGCGAGTCGGCACACACCGAGAAGAGCGATCAGAAGAAGAATATAAAAACGGGCGTCATAACGGCTCGCCATATCAAATGGGCCCGGAATACCGAGCAACTTTTTTTTCTCCCTTTTTTCATTTTTCTTCTTCTTCCTCTCTCTCTCTGTCGCACCCCCATTCTCCGTCGCTGTATCGCGACAGGCACCGCTCTCTTTATATTCTTCGAGTTTCTTCTTCGTCGCCTTCTTCGTCTCTCGCCGCCTCCTTGAACCGATACGTCGGCTTTATATATACGAGGTACGCATAGCTCGGTAGGAACGGTGTATGCGCCATACACATATCACATACGCCGAGTCCCGAGGAGACCAAAGAAGCCACGATTCTCGATGTACTTTTGAGCGTTGACGGTCTGCAAATTCATAAGGTTCTTTCCACCACTTCGGTGGTTTTTTTTTTTTTTTTTTTCTCCAAGTAATCTTCGAGCCTCTTCACCTTTGGTTTCTTCGCGATCTTCTTCCGTTGCCGATCCTCTTATGGCGTTAAGGGCCTAGTAGAACACGAAGGTCGAGACTCAACGAGAGTCCGCATCGGGTTTGCGCCTCGGTACGGTACAATTTTATATTTCTGGTTATTGCGAGCCGGAATGTCTCGCAAGGACGAAGTATGATGCGAATCAATTACGGAAAAAAAAAAATAATAACCTGTTAAATAAATAAATAATTATAATAGTATAATGTAGTAATTACAAAAAAATAATTGAATTAATTATTGTACAAATGACGATAATGTTTATTATTATTGTTAATAATAACATAATATAATATTTTTATAACAATATTTGTTATTGTGTTGTTGATATTATATTGTTATTATTTATGATTCGAATCACGTATATTAAGCGTTTTTGGTATGTTCTCTAACAAATGTTTTTTTTTTTATTAATCTTCATTTATTATTGCGAGGTAATGTCATCGTTTCGAAGCACGTGCATTTCGTCTCGTATTCTCTCCTGCGCGCGTGTTTTCCTTCGACATTAGAGTCTTCGGCTACTTTTTGCGTTTCCGCTCGGTCTTGGCCTCTTATAGAGTATAACGTACTGGGAAGGTCGTTTCCACAGACGGTACACCGTTACACACGCTCGACCAACTTCTTCTGCCTCCACAGCCGGCGGCCGGAGGAAACGCGAGAAATTCGACGAGACGAATCACGGCGAATAATGAAAACCACGGTATGGCGTGAGGTGCACATTTTCGTACACTTTCCTCAATCCCAAAACCTCGGAAAAATATTTTCATACATTTTTTTGTGTAAGATTTTTCTTCTCGTTTCGAAAAACAATCTCCTCAATTCGTGCTTCTCGAAAAGGGCCAAAAAAATGTTTATGATTTTTTCGGTTTCCGTGGGGCCTTTTTTTTCGTTTAAATATTGTTTTTTTTTTCGTATCGGAGACCGCGAGGCAGTGCAGATCGCATGTGTCTCTGTTATGGGGTGAGTTTGCCGGTACACGCGCGTCGAATAACGCGTGTATATATGCGCGAGGCAGCGCGGAAATCTCTCAAAGGATCTCTCTTCGAAACCGAACGACCGAAGATCTTTCTCCGTCTCTTTCGTTAGTTTCTTCCAGTCGGCTAATGAGAATTCATGCGCTCGCGGAGCAGCGGCAGCGCTACGGCTGTCCGATCCCCGCTGCCTCGCCGCGAATCCGTGAACGCAGAGATGCGAGGGCGTGCATCAATCAATTGAAAGCCTCGATCGCACGACATTACCTATTATCCCATCTCATTCTACGAGACACTCGAATAAATATCTATATATCTCGATTGCAATTATTTATCGGCCCAGGTGCGTCCTCTGCTCACGAGAAACTCTTTTCGTTAGCGATAGACAGCGAATCGTTTATAATCCAAATGAACTTAAAAATCGATTCTAAAATAACGCAACAAAAGAGTTTTAAAAATTAAAGTTTAATGCTGCCCTTATTATTTTTTTAATTTATTTTTTATATTTATTTTGACAAAATATAAAAAGTATTTATATGTTTTTTTTTTTTGGAAAACATATTTCGAATAATTCATAAAAAATTAATTTAATGGAAATATGAATATTTCCACGATGGAACAGAGTCGTGGTTACGCGCGAGCGTAATTTGCGAGCGACGATTGCGTCCTTGCGGCATCATTAAACCCGCATTAACTCATCGACGAGGAACAATAACCGCGGGCCTTCCACTCGTCTGTCCTTCGTGTATCGGTCTGTATTGCCAATATAAAGATAATGATAATAATTCAGGATCGTCTGCACTCTCGTAACTCTCGGCAGCGGTAGCAGCAACGGCAGTAGTGGCATCGGTAGTGGAGGACCCAACGGTAGCGAGACAAGAAGAAGAAAGAAGAAAGAAAGAAAGAATGAAAGAATGAAGAGGAAGGTAAGATTGGCTGCAGCGTGTGTGGAGTAGAAGAGACGCCAAGGTTGCGAAGGGGGACCCCGCCGGGTCGAACGATCGCGGATCTCGGTCGCATAAATTTGTTTTAATTGCCAGCGACGTTACATTTTGCTTTAATTATGCCGCATTATCTGGGAGGTAAATTAGGTAGGTCCAGCTCTCGGTTCGTCTTTCCCCTCCATTCTTCCATCTTCCTTCACTATCTCTTCTCCCTTCTCTTCTTCTTTCGGATAAAACGATAAAAATTGTCGTTTTTTTTTTTCTTTTCAGAAGAAACAAAAAAAAAAAGAACTTTTCCACCCTCGCACACAAATGAAATATACATCGACACATCGAAAGAATTATGCAGCCAACTATAAACACATGCGATCAGAAAAATGAAGAAAAAAAAATGAAGAACTGCAGTGCGAAGGAGCAACAGGGAGCGTGCACGGACCTCGTTGGTTCTGGCACAGGCCGACTCACTCCTTCACCTTGGGATAGGATCTTTCGCCACCCCCGCCGCCGTTTCGTCTCCCTCTGGCTTGTCTCCTTCGCCTTCCTCGATCCTTGCTTCTCTCGTTCATATATCTCAACCTCTCTTCGTTCCTTTCTCTTCGCGATCCTTCTCCGACCGGTAGTCATCTCCTCGCTTCTTGATTTGCTCCTATTCCGTTCTTTGTATAGTTGCAAACTTTGGCTCGCTTTCTTTTTCACTTTTTTTATACATTTTTTTTTATACATCTCTGCGTATATAAACGAGAAGTGTAAACAAATTTATTTCACAAAATATTTTTGCATCTTGCTGCTGAGTAATTCGATGCGAGGACAAATGGATTTATAGCGAACCATTGCAATAGCGAAGACCCATCGCTTCGTTCGGTCTAAAACCTGTGACACGTAAAAAAAGTTTGACCGCGGCCGGTTTCGAATAAAATGCACTATAGGGCTCCAAAAAAAATCAGGCTCATAGTTCACCATATGCATTTTCTGAATATCAAATTCAGTTTTTATGTACAGTAATGGATATGAAAAAAAAAAAAATTCTCTTCAGGTGGCTCGGATCCCTTAAATTCAGAACTCGAACGAAAAGATCATCAGACCTTCGATTTCGCAAGAAAATCTACTCGAATCTCGCAAAAATCAGATTCTTGGAAGAATCTTCTACAAAATCTGGACCTTCAAGAATTTGTACAGGATCATGTAAAGACAATCAACGACTCGTTCCGCTATTCGATTCAGATCCAGGCGAGTCCGAACGAGTCACAAAGACCCGCTACAGTAGAATGAACTTACACGGCGAAGATGCGAACCTTCATCGCCGGTTCCCATTCGTTTATCCTCGCTCCTTGCCCAATTCCGTTCTTCGGGAAGCCGCGCGAGAGCGTGTGACAATTTACTCGGGCGATCTTCCCGAACTCTCACGGCCCTTTCCTCCCTCGCATCTTCTCCTTTCCTTCTCCTCGACGCTGGCCGCGGATGCTGCACCATCCCCCTCGGTCCAGCCGCGGCAGACTCGTTCCTCTTTCGCCTCGATTCCTCAGTCTCGACTTCTTTGCAAACCACAGCAGCCAAAACCATCCGCTCTTCTCTCCTTCTCTCGTCTTCTTCGTCGCAACGAGATGCAACCAGCAGCATTTCACCCTTTCTTCTCCCGTTCTTATACCTTATGGCCGCGTTATTTATGCCGGGTCCGGCTAATAAACATATGAACGCCCGTGCCTTCCCACACGCGTGTGCGCGTATACAGACCCTGCTGATATGTCGTATTCGCTCGTGTATGTATGCGTATACATAGCATGCATGCATACAGTCTTCCTCGTCGGTTGGGCTTCAGAGAAACGAAACTCACACGCGCATTATCATGGGCGACGGACAGAGAGGAAGAGTCGCGCGGGCATTGTCTCGTCTTATTAACAGCCGGCAGGACGATATATCTCGGTATCCCACCGCGGTCTTCTTCCCTCTTTTCCTTTTTTTTTTCGCCTCTCAACTTTTTCGTCTATTTTTCCTCCTTTTTTTTCCACATCTCGGTGCTTTCTCTCGTCTTTGGTTTCTTCGTACGATATGGCTATTCCTCGCTCTCGCTTGAACCCTTTAAGGCCCGCGAGAGGAGAACATCGCTCGACACCTCACGGACGGGATTCTCGTTGATTTTTTTAAACGTTCCGGCCGGAGCGAAGCGAGAAAAAGTATATTTGAGAAATGGAAACGAAAAGGAGGCACAGGGACGGGTGATAAGGGGGATTCCGCGTGTCATAGAGACCAGAAAATTCGCGGTGCTCGTTATATACACCCCACGATGCTTTTTGGAATTTCTTTTTGTTTTTTCGTCTTTTTTCAATATTTTTTTTTTATTTGAGACTCTTATACGCTCTCGGGCACGACACGATTTTTACGAGCCACGGTCACGGTGTGCCTTCTCGCGTTTCGTGGGAATCTTCGAACGCGAGCGCGCGCGACGAGAGCGTATAATTCTCGGGCCAGAGAGAGACAAGGAGTCTCCGTCTCGCCTCCGCGCCGCGGAGAGGAGCCGAAACAACGAATGAATGAATTCTACCATCGAGGACGGTGAGTCGCGATTATTCAAGAATTTTCGCGAATCTTTCTCCGCCGACCGAACGAACCCGCATTATAATGCGCTACGGAACGCGAGATTAAACGAAGAGTAAGAACGGTCATTGGTTGTTCGGAAGAGGTCGATTACCTTCCCCGATTGGATGTTGTGTCATTTTTTTCACAGGTGTTCCTTTCGATTTTTTTTCCGATGGACTCCTTCGCCTGTCGTACGTTGCAATCGGCATGGAAAATAATGAATGGAGAAACTTCGAGAAAATCTGACGGTAAAATGACTCTCCAATCGATCGAATTTGTGATCGACCAAATTTTATAGTTCTTCTGAATCGTAGCGTTCGGTTATTGGGTTATTTCAATTAAAAACTCAATTCTTTGTCGCATGTATACTGAAACCTAAAATCACAATAATATAACAACAACAACAAGTTGGTTTCATAATTTGTGATCATAAAATGATGACAAATATGACGACTTTAATCTGCCACGATTTTTTTTATCGTTCCGAATAAAAACGCAGAATTCGTCATTTCGGATTATTCCGTGCATAAATTTGCCATATAATTTGGAAAAATATCGATATGAATCTTTCTCAACAGCAGGTCGATGATATTTTCCGGAACTTGGCGGAAATCCGAAAGAATCTACGCGCACCGTTCGGCGATCGCGAAGGATTAGGTGGGTGATTGTACCGGCGAAGATTGGAAAAATAGGGAGAAACGACGGAGTATCGTACGGAGACGGTGCAGGGAGCGGAGACGGGAAAGCGGCGAGAGAGGCGAACGGACAAGAGTGTGTGCCGAAGCGGACACGCGAGAGGGTTCGCGGGGGCGGGGGTTGGATAAGAGATCCGAGAGTTGGCGAGAGGCAGAGAAAAATGGCAAAATCAACAAGGAGAGAAGCCGGAGCGAAAGAAGGATATGGAGGAGACGGAGATAATAAATAACGAGAAAGATCGAATGAGCGCACAAATACGTACAGGAACGAGGACGAAAAATCGTCGTCGAATGTATTATATATACGTGTGTGTACATAAAATACATATATGTGTATATGGAGAGAAGGAAGAGGAGAAAGGTGAGTTTGACGGGAATGAGCACCTCTCGGTCGACTCGGCTCGTATCCACTCGCGGCTCTCGCCGAGGGGGCCAGTTTGTAAGAGCGACGCGGCCGTGATGTCAACGAATATTTATTTAATTGGCTGGCGGCGGCGGCGGTCGGTGCGACCGGCGAATGCGGCTGCTGTGTTATGCGGGGGCGAACGAGGGGCAGTCGCAGGAGTGCTCTCCCGTACTCCCGGACCATTGCGAACCGATGCATCCGATGAATTCACCGCCTCCGACGCGTTAGCGCTTCGGCCGAGTATACGGAGCGTCCGCAGAGTATGAAAAGACTCTTGCGCTAACGCACGATGCGAGATCGAGGAAAATGATCTACAAAATCTTTTCTATCTAAAATGGAAAAGAAATTCGATCGTCTTGGAAAAAAAAATAACCAGAAAAATGAAATTAATTATTACAATGAGCAGCGCCGCGGCGTCAAAGTCGACAGAGCAAGAAAATGCTCTCGGCTCCGAATATAATTTCCAATTCTCCGATATTCGACATCAATTGCTCTCCCTCCTCCGACGCGGCATGCCCGCATTGCAGCCTTCGCCCGAAAGACTATTCACGGCGAAGCGGAGGAAAGGTCCCATCGGACGACGTCTTGGCCGTTCTCAATCTCGGATAATCGTTGTACACGTTGAGAGAAAGAGCGCGGCACTAACTTCGATACTGTATGTTTCTCACCAAGACAGCGAACGAGAGAGCTTCCTCTCTTCGCCTCCCTCCCGGGTTAACCGCGCGTTTCAGCCGTATGATATAGATTTATGTCGCGAGCGGTCAGCTTTGCGTTGCGTTGTAAACGAATAAAGAGTGTAAAGAGGCGAATAGAAGGTAACATTGCGCATTGCCAGCGTGCAAGAGAGCATCGCGTAGAGATCCCAACCGCGAGGAGCGGAGCGAGAGGCCGAACGGGCGATGAAACGAGAACGAACGATGGTAGCGAAGGAACGAAAGAAGGGATGAAACGGGGGATGAGCGGCTCGAGAGTCCGAGTTCTCTTCCTTCGGCCCCGTCGGGAGTACACACGCGGAATCTTCGTCGCTCTGGTCGCGGCCGAAAGGGATAGAAAATTATATGCCGCTCAAGTGAGAGGAACGAAGCAAGAAAGTGAAAGAACGAAACGCAAAAGGCGAGAGACAGAGATCGTCAGCGGAGAGGCTTCTCCGCGGACCGCGGGAGTGATTTGTGAAGACGCTCCCGCGGCCCGTAATCACGTGGGATCTCCGCGCTGTCGCGAAACAAGAGAGAACGAGAGAGCCGCGAATCCGGGCGCAAGAGATGCGCTCCGACCAGCGTGCGAGAGAGGGAGGGAGAGAGAGAGAAAACAGCGGAGCGGACGAGAGAGCCCTTCCGACGCGATGGAAAGGAAGGGATGCATATACGCGAAGGATAATCCGAAGGCGAACGGAACGAGAGAGCGAGAGAGACAGCGGTACTTTGGCAACGGCTCGAGACGCGGTTAACGTCGAAGTGTGCGCCGCCGAACGGGCAAAGAGAGAAGATTCTTATTGTTATTATAGGGAGTGATGGGCGTTCACGATCATGGCATGTTTATGCGTTCAGATTCGTAGCGGCCTTGAATGCATTGCAAACGCGAGATCGGGGGCCCGGTCCGCGGAGTGCCGGAGCGAATGGCATCGAGCAGCCGAGCGAGCATCCAAATCCGGGGGACTTCGTCTTCGTCGCCGTTGTCGTCTCGTCGTTGTCCCAGAGAGCGCGCAACGATTTCGCCTCTACACTCGCGGATACACCGGCTCATACGATACGGTGTCTCCGCTACTCGCGTCTGGACTTTTGCCGTTTCGCAGCCCGTCTTTGTTCAGTCGTCGTATAGATGTATAGATTTCTTCGCGTATAGACTCGCTGTTTTCTGTCGTTGCATTTCTCTTCTTGTTTAAGGGTTTTTTTACCTTTTTTTTTTTTTTTTTTTTTTGGGAGGTTTTGCGAGTTCCGCGGAGTCAGATGAGACGAGAGGGAACGAGGGGGCCTCTCTACGGACCGCTGTGGGATCGACCGCGCGGGCGTTCTCGGATACCGAACGATCCACAGCGGGGAGTGACGCGGTCCGTCACGAAGTGTCGGGGTGGTTTTTCAGTTCACACGAGCGGATAGCCGCGAAGACTCCGCGACGAAGAGGGAGAGAGAGAGGACTCCGTCGCTGCGCGATTATTGCTCGCGTGCCTGCTTCGAAGGGATCGGCATTTCTTCGCAAGACCTTCGGGATAGAAAACTCGAAGGGATTCCGAAGAACGCAATCAATGTCAATTGCGCGGGAATCTAACGAGATCTTCGATTGTCTTGTGAATTATTCTGACAAAGAGGAATATCGATTACTTTTTTTTAATGATTTTTATAAACACTTTTCTCGCTATTCATTGTTTTTCGTTGGAAAAGACTGAGAGGCGGTATACGCAAAGACAAAGCGATGAAAACGCGAGTCGAATTGATGAAAGGAATGAATTATAAACATAAGAGAAAAAGAATGAAGAAAAAGATTCCGACTCGATTAGATATTCCAAAAATTGGCTCCAATTTGCTTTAAATCAATTTATCATTGGTTTTTTATTTTTTTTATTCGATTATTCGATTGTTATCAATGAAAAGCCTTCAAGAAAAATACCGTATGCAATACATAAAAATATGATAACAAATTCGCGGAAAAAAATGATACGAAAAAACGTTGGAACTCGATATAAAACTTAAAATAGGTGACCCCACACACTTCGCGCATTTATCATGAACTATTTATTTTTCAAACCTCATTCCAATCAAACGAAATCTTTCAATAAAAATACCGAAATAATAGTCTATGGACATAGAAGAAAAAAAAAAAAAACACAAAACAAATATCGTGTCAAAAGAGTTTGCGTGAATTGAAACGAGCACGCGATTCGGCTAATAATGTTTTACTGTTATATATACCGTGTCGTGTTTACGTCGTCTACCTTGTCCCTGGTTCGTTTCAACAGCCAACGCGCGCGCGATAGAGAGAGAGATAGAGAGAGTAACAGATACGCACACTCGAAAAGCATAGCTGGAAATAAATTCCCGTCGTATTTGCCGTAAGGGGTGTGTTTATGACGTGGTTGTTTGCAGATGCTACATTATAAAGAAGCTGTGCGTGGTGGTGTTGGGGCCGAGGACGAGGATGTGGGCACGCGTGCCACGATCCGGCCTGTCTGTGCCCGCCGCGTCGCGGCAGTCCGTAGTGAGAGAGCCCACGAACGTGAAGCACGGCGGTGACGGCTCAGGGCGTGGCAGGGCCGCAGGGTGCCCCCGTCGGGAATAAATTATACGAGCGGCAACGGCAAGGGCAAAACCAGAAGCGAACTGTATTCCTGGGGTGCTCACACCCGCCAGTTATTATTGCCTAATAGATGACCAAACAAACGGTGTTCACGCCTACCCTCTCCCAATAACGCACTTTTGATTAAATCACTTTGCCCGGCGCTACCTAATACCTCTATTGCATGTGTCATATTATATTATTTAATAGAGTCGCGTGTCAGATTGCCGCTGTAGTTGTAGGAAACGACGTTGGGATACGATATAGTTCGATTCTATGTTCAAGGTCACGTGTAGTAACTCCGCACAGCTACGAGTTTCAAAGTATACACATTTGTTTCCAAAGGAAAAAAAAATGTGCGGTATCTAAAGAGGAAAACATCGGCAGTTTGAGGAATTCACTTTCTTGATATCTCGAACGAAAAACCACGGTTTCGATGTTTTTTTCACGCCGGATGAAACGTTCCATTGAAACTCTCGAGCGATACGCCGCATCGTTGTTTTTTCGCGAGAGTCGAACGAGCACTCGATTATCCCGAGAAAATGCAAGAAAAGAGTTTTAACGGAAAAAAATGTGTATTTTCGATATTCGAATGGATTGGATGAAAGACGAGGTGATTGTTTCCGGAAGAACCTGACGCGGCGATTAGTTCGACGTCGCGTCGCCCCGATCAGCTGTGGGCTCGACCGCGGGCCCGAAAGTCGATCGATGCGACACCGAACGTCAAGATTCGCGGCGGTACTCCGCAATTCCTCGCGCTCGCGTGTCAGCCGAGCTGCTAATTTTACGGGACCCCCCCGACGGACGCGCGCTGACCCGAGTTTCGGCAACGATGTTTTTATTTCGAATAAGTGTTGCGGCTATGTGTGCAGTAGTGGTGTGTTCGATTTCTTTCGCGCTGTGCTCAATAGTGCGATTGGTTAACCTTTTTTCGCGATACGCCCGCACGTCGCAGACCCTACTTCTCAAGACGGCGAAATGTCGGATTATTAAGAAAAAAAAACGCGATTTATAAACTTAGAGATTACTACAAGGAACTTATGGACAATTTTTCAACCGCGATAATTATATTTTCTCGAGTAATTTCGAGTAGATGATCAAAAAATTGCCGGTAAGTGTTTTTTCTCACGAAACTGCGCTTCTTCGGAAAAAATCGCTTTACGTACTTTCGATCAAAAAACGAAAATGCGAATGAAATATATATAGTTCCGCGTTATTGCTCTAATCGAGAAACAAAGTGGGATATAAAAAACGATCTTTCTCAATAATAAGTGCACGGAGCATATCACAGTGGGATTATCGAGATGAATTCGTCGACGACCTTGAAATAGAAGTTCGTCGAAAGGTTTGTGTTTCACTATTTACAGTGGCGCATAAGCTGTAAAGATACTGTAACATCATCAAGAATGTCAAGAAATTGAGAACAAAGAAAATGTACGATTTTTCTTTCGCAACTTTTGCATCGCGAATAAAAAAATTCTCGAAACTCGCGCTCGTTACTCGCACGTATTAATAAACGGTATTATTACCTTTGTCGATTTGAGAGTCACTGAACATCACGCACTCGTTTTCTTCATCCTTCACGATGGGCACTTGCACAGTATATTATAATGTAAGAGAAAGAGGCTCTGTCTTTGTTCTGTATTCACTTATTTATTTTCGAAGACACTTTATGACTGCATTTACGGTAGTTAATCCACCTTTTTTTCATCAATTTGTTAATAACATTTTCGAATTATTATTGTCCAAAATTACTATTTTGGGTTCTTTTCGTATGCACGATTTTCTTCGAATTTGTATACCATCGAAAAGTGTTCGCAATTCTCTCGAAATTTTCGCAACCTTAAGCGAAATGAACACCGTGCCCAAGGACTGCCTTGAGCATCGGGGCACCGGTAGCCCGAGTCAACACGAAGGAGATACGAAAAACTCGCGCTCGCGCACTGTCCCCTGTCGCAAACTTTCGTTCCGTGTACGCGCAAAATTGATCATTGACGTTGTCGTGCCTACACGATTTTTTCGTCGTACGGTTATCGGATATCGTAACGTCGAAGCACTCCGACGAGACCGGCTGTTTTCTTCATATCGATCGAAAAATCATCGCGAAAAAATAAAGAGAAATAAACGAAGAACAAGAAAAAAAAAAAAGAACACGGGACAGTTAAAACGATAGAGGGTACCACAGCGAGGAACGTTTTAATCGATCGCATTGTGAGATAGGTAGAAGATACTCGTTGTGCACTTGCGGCCCCGCTGGCCATTGGCCGCGTCGTGCACTTGGCTCTCGTACAAGACGATCGACATCTCTTCCATCTCCTCTCCCGTTCGGCGAGGACTTCTGTATTGAATATAATAATTTAATACGGAGAACTGTACGCGGCGGGGCTTCGACCGCTTCGGACGATCGACCACTCTCTCTCCCTCTGCCGGGCTCTCGCGCACGAGCTCTCGATGTAATAACTGAAACGTCCTACCGATACACATTTGTGCGTTTTTTCGTTGCGCGCGCGCGTATATATGTGCGTCGTGCGTTGTACGAAAAATGTTAACGTGTCCTCCCGATTCCGACGCAAACGCTCGCGCGCGCTCTCGGGTCTCTCTGCGATGGAAATATTTACGACCTCAGCTTTTTTCGTAACCGCCCCGCCCGCGGGCTCGCGTTGCGTATGCATTAACATCGTCGAGAAAACGACGCACCAAAAGACTCGTTACATATAGATGATAAAATGTCGATACCTCTTTCGCGAGAGACACATCGGCCGACATACAATGTCGGAATCGCGCAAGCCGCGCACCGCCTCGGTGAATCTTCAAGGTAGCTCTTACGCATAGCGTTCGTCTCGCATAAGCTCGCGAAAATTGAGAGAGAATCGCAAACACTTCTCGATGGTATAAAAATCGAAAAAAAATCCCTCATATCATAGACACTAAAAAGTTTCATTTTTCAATTTGAAAAGGTATGACCCGCGCGGAACCCGAGAAGTAAACTGAACATAGAGCCGGGATCGTGTTTTTTTTCCTTTTTAAACAATGCGCTCGAGTCGTGGACGCTAGTGGTATAGTCACGCGGTTGTGAACTGCGGGGACAACCCGGAACGCGCCGGGCGCTCAACGGCATTTGTATATCGAGGAGATAGGTGGAATTAATTAGAGGTATCGGTGGTATCTCTCCGCGTCATTAGCGAGCGTTGCCTCTCTCGTACTTGTATTGCGATTATACACGTGTGCATGTATATAAAACTATATTCGACTAATCTGCAGAATCTGTATATGTATATACATATACAAAAACATATATATGCTCGCACGGGACGTATAAACAGAAGCACAAACGACAGAACGATATACCCGTAGAGGAACTTATGGTCCGAGAGTATGAGAGAGACAGGCCATACGATATAAAGCGTTTCTCCACGCAGCCTTTTTTTTTTTTTTTTTTTTCGTTTATTATGAATCTGAAAACTCCATTCACACGTCCCTTGGCACGCCGTACCTCGCGCGTCGTTCAACTGCGGTGGAACTATAATAAATTCCCCGACGATCGGCAACGCACACCATTTATGTACTATACTCAATTGTACGGACTTCGATGTATAATCGAACACGACCAATGATGATTTTGAAGATAAAAATCACCGAGATGAAAAAAAACTTATTTATAAACGAGCTCGAGCGCAGCAAGCGATAACTCGTTACCCCGCTATTCCCTTTCGCGAATCGCTCGGTGCTGCGTCGAGACGGGGCGCAGCGCAACAACGAGCTGCAAAGACGATGAGTCTGTTTATTGCAATCAGAGAAGATGAAGATCTTTTTTATCGATGTGGTTACAATAATATCGTGTGATTCGCACGTACATTACTGGCATTTTTCAAAAGTTTAATTAAGAAAAAAAAAATTGGTTCTGAATTTCGGACAGGCAAAATTACGGAAAAATTTATTGTGTTTTCAGAAAAATAAATATTGTTATTATTGTTATAACAATAATCATTATTGTATCTCAAACATTGCTGTTATTAATTTTTCGTCACGAAATTTTATTTGGCATTGTCAAATTATTCTCTGTTTTCGGGTGTCCCCCGATAATGTTGGTATATGACATTAAAAGAGTTCGATCGACAAAAGTTGGAAATCGTAATTCAAAAAAAATGTTTGTCTATCGCAATGTACCCGAAAAAGTCCATACTCGATTTTTCAGAAATTCTTATGGTTTTTCGGCGCATTCTCTTCATTGACCCCAATAGCCGTGCTCTTTACTTCAGCGTCCCGATCGCGCGGTCAAAAGTGTCCACGATCATCGGCGAATCGCTCGACGAGGATTTCGCGCGTAGTCCCGTGTCATTGCGCTTGCCGCAGTCTCTTTTTGTCTCACTCGCCGTTGACCCTTGCTCGGTCAGCGGACGACTAACGGCCCCCCCCCCCCCCCCCCCCCCCCTGTAAATCCCGATGAACCGAGCGCGCGAGAGAGAGGCAGACGTTTCGCGCGCGAGCCTCGCCGGGACACCCCGTGAGTACGAGCGACCGGGACGCGAGGCAAAAGAGTGGGAAAGAGGGGTCGCGAATAGGCGGGCCAGGCGGCGAGAGGCCAACGATTACCATAGACATGCCACGCGTTGATTATAAACATAATTAAAAACAACAACCAGCCTGTCCTCTCTGTACCTTTTAAACGTATGCATCTCATCGCTTCTCCTGTGTTCCCTCGTTCTTTCTCGCTTTCGCACACACGGACACGCGGTACACACAACCGCGAGGCGACTCTCCCCGCACTCGCGCGCGCGCGCGCTCTTTCGTGTTTATATATCGCTGATGCTGAACTCTTCGGACGGTGCAGCTGTATCGGGCACGGACTCGGAGCCCGGAGAGCTCGTACTACGACCGGCAGCAGCAGTAGCGGGCATCGATGCCGGTGGTCCTACGCGTTTCACTCTCGCTCTCGCTCGCTCGATAGTAATCCTACGAATCTCGCTCGCATCGACGGCATCTCTCCTGTTGCACCGTGGCCCCGGTCCCCGAGGGGGTATATATATTTCAAATTACGCGCTTATTTTTATTATTATACTATATATATAGTATTTATATATTTTTTAACGAACGCTTTTTTTCTTCTCATCGATATCTTTCGGGTTTGCGTGTATTGGCATCGTCGATTGTCGATTCTTTATGATTCGCTCGATGAAAAACGTTGAGGAGTTCTCGATCTCTCGTTTCGATCCATATAAGTATTGTCTTGCTGCACTCGCGCTCTTTCGAATAAGATAAATCTTCATTTTTTGGTTTTTGATCGATAAAAGAATATCGATAAAAGAGAAAAAACATTTAGAAAAAACATTTAAGAAAAACCTGTACTCGTCATACAACATAGACTATGTTACGAAGAAAACGAACCGCCAAGCATAAAAATCGGTGCAGTCATTCGGTCTGAAACCCGTGACAAATGAAAAAAGTTTGACTTCGTCGGTTTCGTACACAATGCACCGTAAATTATTTTCGGTTTTTCTCGGTGATTCGGTCCAATATAAAAAAAAATAAAGTCACGATTTCTCGTTTTATCGATCAATTTGCGTTAAATTATTCATTTATATATCAAAAAAACACCTATGATTTTTCTAACGAAACGAATTCTTGGTACCATTGAATTGAAATATCGAAAAAGCAAAGAAATTAGTTCGCGAAATTTACCGAGTTCACAGCGCGAAATTTCGCACCGAACGATCTTTCGAAGTCGAACACTTTGCGCGAAGAATTATATTCGTATATCAAATTGCACGTAGGAAGACAGCGAGGAGGTAAATTTTCATTCGCGACGAGAATACATCCGAATATCAAACGAACGTTCGGTCGGAGGAACGATCCTTCGCAACGGGCTGGACCGGTGGGGTTTGGCGGGGGGGGGGGAGACGGAAAAACATGGCAAATCGTAAAAATGTCAGGTATGGAACGGTGACAGTATTTTACCGTGGCAATTAAATTCGATCTCGGAGGAAGAAAAGGGATGAATCCTCGTGGTTATATTATTGTTTTATTTTTCTCGACTTTGGTGGAAACGAAGACGCGAACGCGCGCGGGTGACTATGTAAATTTTACTAATGCCATACAACGCGAGACTTTATCAAAAACTGGCGATGCTCCATTCAAATTATATATCTGTGTATATATATAGATTTTTTTTTTACTCTACCTGACCGCCCCGATGAGAACGAGCGAGTCTATTCCTGACCAGAGCAAATAATATCCACATGGTCAAAAGCGTTCTGCCCCCTCCTCCCCCCTCCCTCGAACTTGTGATGCCGCGGGTCTCCTCTTAGGCTCCTCCGCGTGGACCCCAATTTAGATTCTTACGTGCGCTATATTTCAGTTCATCGTCCCACGTAAAGATCACTATCGTCGGCCCGTAGGCTCACACAGGACTCTTATTCTTTTCATCTCCTTCGCCCTCTCGCGCGACGACCGCGGATGCTTCCTGAAATACTACCGACAGAATAAACGAGATGGACGCTACTCGGTATATCTAATTAGTGCAAGTACATGAAAAACAAAGAAAAAAAACAAGTAACATCCCAAGAATAATATTTCTCTTATGTTCTCACGGACGACGGGGGTGAGTAATAACAATTCTTGCACGCTGGCTTCGTCTTTTATGCTCTCTCGGCCGGTGTATCTCGATGAGAAAATTCGAACCGATCACAGACCCAAACAATTGCCCGACTGTACCAAATTTTTTTCTTGACATTATTTTTTGTTCGCGTTTATTGTGAACTTGGCGCCAAGAAGCCGCCTCTCTCGATGGCCAATAGTAGAGACGATGTACTTCGTCGATCCGATCACAATTATCCGGCTCGCCGCGGAGCCCGGGTTCTCCCTTTGCGAACGCGAATCCCGGTACACACGACGAGCGTTCGGTGCTCGCATGTGCGCCGAGGTAGCGAACTTTGGCTCACCCATGACGAAAAGCCCCGTCGCGTTATATTCGCATGGTCACAGCTTCGCACGGCATGAGTCGCGGTAAAGATATTGGTATCGCGGGCAGGAGAACGTGGCGGCGTGTATAATACGTGTATAATAAGAGTATAATAAGAGCAGGACAGGTAGCCTGCCGAGTTAGGCGAGCCGGAGAGCATGTAAGAAAGTTCGGAGTATAAGCAGCGAAGTACAAGAGGAATGGCGCGATTGGATCTTTCTCGATCCGCCCAGCGCGAGGGCGAGAGAGGCCGGGCTTCACCTATGACCCGCGATCTTCACTCCTTCGGCTCGAGGATTCATCTCTCCTCTTCCAACGCCCTGTTGCACGCGTCTTTTCTCAACTTCGCCCTCTTCCTCTCCTCGCTTCCTCTTCCCCGCGTTTATCCTCTCACTTTCTCGGCCTCTTCCTCTCTCCCTCGGCTCTTCTCTCGCTCTCGCGTTTGTAAATTGTCCTCTTTTTTTTTCCTCCTCTTCACCGACCACTTAAAGTCCCACCATTCTCACATCGTTCCCCGTGCACCTCCGCCCCTCCTCGAGCGTTCTCTCTTCGTCATTCTACCGTTCGTGTTAAGTTATTTTTTATTTCTCTACCTTAATGCGAGAGGGGGCGGCGATCACTGCCATTTTGTATGCCCCCTCGTCGACAAACTTCGCGGACATTTTCTTAATTGCATTGTCAGCATCCAATAATCGCATCCTGAAAAGTCGTTCCGGACAGCAAGTTTTTGAATATGTTTTTTTTTCTCACACTTAAAAAATGTTTTTCCCCAATTCAATGACATACACCATTGCGTGTTATTCAAGTTTTTATTTCGATTTTTGCAATGTCATATAAAATAAAACCAACTGTGGAAAAATGCACACCGAGAAAAAAATTTAGTCGGGTCAACAAAATGTGCGATTGAATACGTGCAACTAAATATTCAGTTCGTTCAAGAAGATAATTAATTTGTTAACCAGTTCTTTGCATTAAACAACCAACGAATATTTGAGGCGAATCAATTTTTTCTTGATTCAACTAAATATTTAGTTGCACGTATTCAACTGCACATTTTGTTGACCCTACTAAATTTTTTTCTCAGTGCAAGAAATATATCGGTCTTTCAATTTCCTTCCAAGTTACAACAAATAAAATGAAGTTAAAATAAAGTGTGTTTTTGGCACCCGCAATAGCCCATGTTATTGGAATGCAGGGCTTTTTTTTCAGTGCAAAGACAAAACTCTTTCCACAAGTCTAGAATTTGAATTTGAAACATTCTTGGGTTGAAACATCCTTTTTTCATCATAAAATTCTGTCCACGCTATCAGAATTTTTTATTTTACATATCCAAGACTGCTCGTCGTGAACTCTTCTCGAATCATTCGAATCGGTACTCGAAAAGTTGCTTTGTAGCGATAAAGCGATCGGTGTCCATATTCACGATTCCTCGAAGTGTAGTCACCAAATCGCTATAACCGTTGGGTCCCCTTGAGCGAGACTTTATAATTGATGGAGTGGTAAAAAGCCATGAAGTGTGGGAGAGGAGGAATAATAGTCGGAGAATGAATAACTCCATATAACATTGGGTATAACGTTCACGAGGCGTGTAGAAGACGCGCGTGCGTGTGTACGATACTAGCAGATCCACGGGCCTGGATGGTCTCTTAATACGACCATAAAGCCGCGGATCTCGCGCGGTAATAATAAAGCGATAATAAAATGAAAAGTAGTGCCCAATCGTCCCGCGGGACATGCCGCAGGGACTTTATTACACGCTTCCATATTATAGCGAAGCCCGCGACCCATGCGGCTCTCCGCGAGAGTATCGTACAAGCGACGCTACGTCCTCGTCTTTCGTAGAAGACATTTTACGAGCTTAATATCCCTCCCCCAAGAGGAATCTCAAATCTTGTCCACTTATTCATAAGTATACTTATAAACATTTATAATACGATGGAAAAAAGCGATGGTAGTTAAAACTCGGCACAAAAAAACATATGTTTTGCGAAGCGAATACGCGCACGAGGGTGGGGGGATTTATAACAATTGTAGCGTAGGGTAGCGTAGCGAGAGGTTCGGGACGGCTTTTCGGGCAACATGTATATATACAGTTTTGCTACTCCCGATGTCTCGATATAATCCGCGACGTGGTTCCTCGCCCGACGGTAACTCATCGCTCGCAAGACGACGTATGTCGGGGGGGGGGCCCCTTTACGTCAGATTTTAATTTTAACAGCCGCAGTTTGGGCCCCGTTTATGGGGCCTAGCGTATAATTTTATCGGTTCTCCCGATCTTACCGCAGGCTCCGCCTGGCCGAAACGTTCGTGTGCGTGAGGGCGCGCCACAGGGAAAAATGAAAGTGTCCCCTCTGGGTTCCAGCACGCGGGAATCATACAAGATGCTACTATAGGTATAAGTTCGTTTGAACGGGATTGGGCGCGGGAGACACACAAACATACACGTATTGGCGAACTGCTCCCGCGGTGTCTTCCAGACTCGCCCGTGTCGAGACCCCGAAAAGCTCTTCGTATCTTCGTGGAGCCCCGGCGAGTGAACCTTCGCTGGGTTGAGACCGAAAGGGAATCCGATGGGACGGAAAGTATCCCGAAGCCGACCGCGTTAAGCGGTGAAGACTCCTTTATAGATTTGTAGAATGTTGTAAATCAAGTGTTAATGGGAATAGTGAGAAAGATATGCGACGGAGAAGCGACTGGGGTGTCAAGGCATAAAGAGCTTGAGACAACGGACGTATGGCGATAAAGATAAAGATTTTTTTGTATAAGGACCGACTCGCTTGGATATGCTCCATTGGCATCATAGTCGTCCGATGCGTTTCGTTAGAATCCTTTGTCCTCCCGCTATACCGAAGGATACGTCGTTCACTTGGAAATATTCCGGAATATTCAATCTTCAGATAAGAATGTCCCTACTGAGCGTTCACGAAAATTCTTGAATGATAAATCCAGAAACCCTTTTCAAAGACTTTTCATCCGCGTAGTGTTACATCCCCGCAACTGTGTCACACAACGAATAGATACAAACGATCTTCCGAGCATTTACGCAGGCTCGAAATATGAACCTTGTGGCAGTAACTGAAGGAAGGAGACTGCTTGGAATCTAAAATATAAGATAGGAACGGTCCTCGTCGTCATTATAGAAAAGTAGGGAGTGCAAGATGGGAAGTTCGGACATTAAGCTACGAGTAGACTCGCCCTCTTGTGCCCTTACGCATTGATAAAACTAGTATACTTTAGTATATAAGATCGCAATTCAGTTTTAAACTCTCTCAATCGTATAGTCTCAGTCGTGCAGTTTCGCCGTAAATCAGTCAGTAGTGTCAGTAGCAACAGAAGTGGTTACTTTTCGTAATGCCTTCAAACTCTCCGGGTCGAGCTAAGAATTGTAGAGCTCCCCGTAGATACCTCACAAAAATCTAGTGAAATGTAAGTTATACAAAATCTTCGACCTTTGTAAGTATCGCGGACCACTGCGAACTTATTCGCTTACCTTGCAAACTCAAAAATCACGTGGATCACCTCGAACTCTAAACTTACTATTCTAAAAACTTGCCAATTTCATTTCAAAATATCCAAAACTCCTAATCAACAAATTCATATTGCAATCAAATTACCAAGGCTGTATCCCAGACCAATTAACCTTCGCTACTAAAGGCCTTCACATCTAAAACAGGACGAATTCTAATGTTATTCGGACGTAACAATATAAAAAATGCACGTTTTCTAATGCAAATTTTCAGAACCGGAAAATCTAAGATAAAAAATCCCAAAAATAAATTTATGTGGCTAGGCCCGACTTTCCTTGTTGAAAGAAACGTTCGAACGAGAAATTCGGATGTAGAATGAACAGCAGACTAGGATTGGTTTATGTTCCGTGCTGAATTTTCACGATGTATGGAAATACAGCGAAATATCACAAAGACACCCATTCGCGTCGGGCTTACAATTGCGAAACTCGAAAAACGGCTCCCCTTTTACCAAATGCCGAATAGCCCCGGCCTACAGCGAAATTCGTGTCGGCGCAGCATCGGGAGCCTCGGTTTGCTGCATCAGCGGCGTTTTGCACGTCATAATATTTGGAATTGTCGGGAAAAACGCCCCGCGGGCTGATACACACGATTCGGCCGGGCGTACATCTAGTTTTCGTCTCTCTGTCTGTTTCACCGTCCGGAACGCTCGAGAGAGCATATACGAGGATTTAAATGCTTCTCTTGTTATGTACGCTGGCGCCTGTAGGTTATTATCGTTCCGCAGTTACGTGTCCGTCGCTTCTGACTCGATTTTGATGGAAACAGACCATTATCGGTCGGCACAGATGTTCAACGTTGACTTTTCATTGTTGATCGAAAACTTGTTTGAGGTCTAAAAGAAAAATCGCCGATTCCGGATGACATCGCTTGGCGCGAGTTTTTGTTTAATTTTTCTGCAAGACACAGAGGAGGCCTCATCATCGTTTGACTTCGTCCTTCCATTAACGTCGAATCCATCGAAGAATTCATACGTTTTCCCAAGTAGAAGAAGATCGTGATCTTCTTATGGCAGAGACTCGCCACGTCTGCTGCAAAGAGGCAAACGTAACGAGAACAGTGTGGGGGTCCACTTTACCACTCGTCACCGATGCGCTCGAGCCCTGGAAGGATGTTCTTCGACCTCTGCCGATATTCCCGATCCGGCATAATGTTTATGCCGATAAACAAGGCGAGGTTGTCGGAAAAAGTGGGCATCGCTTCGATGCAAGATCACATGTCTGTATGTAAGACTCGACCCAACTATACATACTGTATATAGTATAGCGCTCAGCTCGTTTGCAGACTGTTCGATCGAGAAAGATCCATTCAGCGTCCATACGATCGGTTCGCTCTTTGCCGATGATTTGTCAGAAGGGAAACGAAGAAATTCCGTTTAGGGAATGTTGGCGTACGACTGAATCCAGAAGATCCTCTCCCTCTCCCTTTGGAAGCCACTTCGTCGTCGCGATCTTCGCCGATACTTTCAGACTTTGCGCATAGGTGTTCGGCTATTCGTGTCTTTTGTCGCTCGCGAGCGTTTCGAGATAGGAAATCAGTGGAGTATCGAGCTCGTGCATTCAGAATCGTCACACAGACCACTCTCCGGAGCCGTCTACGCGCGCATGATCGCGTTACGGGATGAGCTTCGAAGGATCGCGATTTCTTCCTGTCCTCGGTCACTTGATAACCAACTGTGACTGAAAACTCCCCACCCGGTTTTGCGGCACGGCTCGCACGTGCGCGAAACCCATCGGCGACTTCGCGACTACTTCTTTTGTTCACCTTCCGCAATCGGGTATTTAATTGTGTGATCCTTTCTTGGTCTTTCCCCCGCGACTTCTTCGATCGTCGCGGAGCCCGCGAATCTCTCGGGAGTCGAGGACGTTGAAAGCGATTGCTATTATATCCGGTTAAATGTCGCAAACGTTGGTGGTTCTTGATCTTTTTCCAGGAGATTTGACGAATCGAAAAAAAAGCGTTTCAATGATTTCCAATGCGCTAATTTCCGAGACTCGATTGTTTGACTTTGGACGCCTTTTGAACTTTCTTCAGGAATTTCAATCGTTTTTCCTGTTTCTTCACCTATTTCAAGGTTCTGGAAGGTCGGTTCGTATGATAAGCAATCACGGCAACTGGAACGCATCATTTGGTTGATCCGGTGAGCGGTTTTTCCAATGAAATTCATAAATATGCTGACCATAATGGAGTTAAGGAGGCAAGAGTCGACGCCGAGGTGCAGTTGGACTCTTCTGCTCAACCATCCTGACTGCGGCACTGCAGAACAGCGCATAGAATGTGCACTGCAACGTCCAGTTTGAGTGCGAGCTTTCCGTAGATAGATCGCAGCCGAGGTACTCCTTCGCGGGTACGAGAAGTAGAATAAGATGGAGGAGGAGGAGGAGAATGAGGACGAGTACGCGGCGGCATACCGCGAACATGAGTCGTACAAAAAAAGGATAAGTCATTTTTAACGAGGCAGAAGAAAGGGCTCACCGGGCACGGTCGGGGAGGCACGACTCTCGCGGCGAGCGCACGAGTGTCGCATGGCGATGGTCGATTAAAACGAGAGTCAATAAATATAGTAGCTAGAAACAGGCGAATACGCGAACGTGGAAAAGGGACAAAACGACAAAAGAAATCGTACGAAACGTACATGCGAATGAAAATTAATCACCGACCCCCGTCAGTCGACAGAACGAACTGTAAGAACGTTTTTGAAATAGTGCCGACGGGGGTACGATATACTGTATCTGTTATGTGGTATTTTCTTTTTCAGCCGATCGTGGAAGTCATGCAGGATTTCAATTTTTTAAATAATTCTCGCAGACATTTTTACATTTTAGGGCACATAGCGTTATTGCTTTTCGCTTCAATTATTTCCAATATTAAACAATTTTGCTTAACTAGATTACATTTTTTTAAAGAGGATCACAGTTACAACTAACTACTTTGTTAACAGATTATCGGCATTTTTTTCATTCGAAATGAATGTACAATCAATAAATTGAAATCTGTTAATACGCAAGAAATTCAGTGAGATTGCATTAAGTTTTGGTGACAACTCACCGAATGCAAGGAAACGCTTCGAAAAAAATTATAGCATCTGTCTTCTCCCCGAATTCGTGTAATTTTTTTCTGTCGTTCACCATCGAAAAAAAAAATTCATTCCGCTCTTGCGGACGTTTTTGCGTTCGGAAATGCCTTCGGCGACATTTCCAAAGGATCCTTCAAACTCGTGTCATTTCTGAGTTTCCGGAAGAAGGGGGCTTATTCGCGACAAACTTGTCTGTCTTCGTGCCCGTTGCCGTCGTCGTTGCAACGGGACAGCTGCGAGATGATCCGTTGCGACAACGATGACAACGAATGCCGAGTACACAGCCCCGAGGACGCTCTTACCCATCGGCGCCGACGATATTACGAGAGGCTCCTTCATCATTCGTCGAACTGAGTCAGGCATGAATTTTTCGTGCAACAAGTTGCCCGTCCTTTTCGCTTGCGAGAGTTCCACAAAGGCCGAACGAGCCGCGCGGTACGGGTGTCTCTCTCGATAAAACGCGGTGCTTACGCCCCACGCTGCTACGCTACTTATTTTTACCGTGCCCGACATTTCTCGGCCAACTCCGGCGAATACTGTGACGCTATGTGCACTATTTCTATGCGCGCCTCCGGGGGTTTTTTGGGGACACTGGTTATGGAGCTCCGAGGTGGGTCGCAAGCTACTTCTCGGTCTCCCTCTAAACCATTTACTCACGGATCAGCGAAGCGTTCAAAATATTGTCGCACGTTTGTCACAAGCGTGTCCCTCCTCTCTCTTGTCCACTCTGGGCCGAGGGAGCGACCGAGCGAACCGGTGCTTCGCTTCGTCTTAATCCGTGATTTGTCCTCGCGAGCCGTTGTCCTATTAGGATCGCTGTAGGTAAGTGTATCCGAGGAACACGCCGCCGGGGATGATCTTCAACCGTGTCTGTTGAATTTTCTCTTTCAGCGAGCCGCGCGTTCAGTAACCACCGAAAATTCATCTCCCGCTAATAATATTCGCGATTTCGGCGACACAATTGCAATGGGAAAGGCGAGAATAATGCTTTTTTTTTTCGCGCAGCGGTTCGCATATTAGCCGCATAGAAATATGTTCTTTCACAAATTAACAGTTTTACTTGTCGATGTAAAAAAAACGAGAAGGGAATTGGAATCCAAAACGGATCGTGCCGCTATAGAAATTAGAGTTTTTCGTACGACTGAAAATCTTTTTTCCCTTTTTGTTGTACTTCAAGAGGAAAGATGCCTATTTACAAGGATAGAATAGAATGGAGTTTCATCTGCGGTTTAGCAAACCGCTGCGAGCCGTTCCGCCGTCACCTCCAGCGGCTACAACGAAACATTTTTGAAGCCGATAAATCACAATTAATTAGCCGAGCTTAATGATGTGGCATGTCGGCTCCAATTGGTATGAGTACCGCGGTGCGGGGCGCGGAGAGCATCCCCCTACATGTGCTAGCCCAAAGGCCCGATCAAGTCGATGGGCTCTCCACATGTAGAGCGTTGAGAATCCAAAAGGCGTAACTCGCATTATTTACGGCGGTTCTATCGCTTCGCGCTCATTTCGCATAAGGTCGAGAAAAATGTAATTCCAAAGTTTTTCGAAGACGTTGCAGCGCCCAGCGAAATTCTCGTATCGACAATACCTCTTTGAAAGATTCCATCGAGCAGAATGATCGCGCTTTCGAAGAGGATGGCTCTGCGAGGCATAAAAAATGAATTAAAGAACCCAATCATGAATATTCGTGAACCCCTCGGGATCTCGAATTCTGCAATGCCTTTAAGCAATTTCGCGAGCTCGACGGCTATATATACGATATATCGATTCCTTAGAAGCGACTAACGACCGTGGACCGCGGCGTGGCGGTTGGGTTCCCGAGTGCCGCGAGAGTATCGGTGAATCATCGACGCCGCGTGCGCGGCGGGCCTCCTCGCGGTCGTAGCATCACGAGATGCATCCGAAGGCGTAAGAGAGGCGAAAGACGGAGTCCGAGCGAAGCACGAATATTTTCCATCCCTATCGTGGGTACGCGAGTTCCGAGAATTGGATGTAAATCGAGTCCGCACGGCTATATTCCCCTTTTCCCACCGAAAATAATGGTCTAACTATTCAACGAGGGGGCTATTCAGGCGAACGTAAGGGAGCAAGAGCTCCCGTGGCAAGCCGGAGATAACCAAACGGAACAGGGATACAGATAGAGCAAAGCGGACAGCGTGCGGTGAGAGTCCTGTGGACCCGGTGAATATAGCGTGGAAGCGCCGAACAGCAGGCCGGTAGCGCGGAGGTGTTAATACAGAGGTCGATCTCCAGACTTGCCTCCTACCAGTTTCATGCAATATGCGCATGTTTAACTGACCAAAGCTCTGTACCGCCACGGCCGGTGTTTCCACCTCCTGCCTCCGCCTCCCCGCAGGATAGAGAGTCCACTCGTGCCGCACCACCGCCCGTTTCGCAGAGAGAAACAGAGAGGATAGCACGTCCGCAGTGTTGCTGGACTTGCGAGAGGGGGCAAGCGAAAGGGAAGCTGTCCTCCGGTCCTGCTGGTGAAGAGCTCGTTGAAGCGATATACATATAAACCGTACACCAACTACCATGGTGAACGCATGGACGGGTGCACGCGCGGCTAGCTTTACTTTATTTATACACCGGCGCGTATGCTCTACGGACACATGCCGACAGAACGGGAGCGTGTATAACAGTGCGGTATGTGTGCGATAGTTGAGGCATAGAAGGTACATATATATGTATGTATATATAGCATGCATATAACCAACCGTGGAAGGACCTCCGCTATCAAGCGTCGAGTCGTAGGCAACTAACGCTAGCAGACCCGAAGCTAGCCGTGTAAATACCAAACTTGGGGAAACTTTGCTGCCAAATGTGGAAACAAGCAAGATAGATAGAGAGACAGAATTAACCAGAAGCTTCTGTGCTGAATGTTATTCAGAGAGATACGAATATTCCGCGAAGATTCGAGCGTCCAGGCTTTTGGAAGGTGTTGGATTAGGACCTTGGCAACAACTCGCCTTATTCGACAAGGCACAGAGGCAAGGCTACAGAGATGTTCTGGGACAAGTTTTCATCGCTTTGTTTGTCAAGCGAATGATTTATGTCATACCAGAAACGAATCGCATATCAATGGTAGGATCATGGTCTATCAGCAAAGTTGACGGATTCCGAATTGACGTGACACTGATGTCGATTATGCGTCAAGAGAATCGGACGTAGAGTTGCTGGACTTCAGTTTTGTCCCCCCCCCCCCCCCCCCCCCTAGTTGCTGGTACTTCACATGAACGGAGTTTACCCCCCAGCTTGCCGCACTATATAATGTACACACTCTATATACGAGAATACAGACTTCGTCCAGTGATGTCCGCTCGGCACTACTCGGAGCTTCTGGTGTTGCCGGACGTTTGGGTCAACTTTGTTTGCATTGCCTGGCGATGCATGTACTCTGCTGTGTCTGCACTAGGTGCACTGAGGCCGACACCGCCGCTGTGCACAGAACCGTCACACCAGTTCCCGGTTGCAGAGCCGCCGCTGGAGCGCTTCTTGATGCAAACTGCCCATTTGCAACTACAATCATCTCTCCGGCGTCGAATCGCTTGGTCCGGGCTACCCCGAACGTTGCAGAGGCTGCAGGTTTGAACCTCTGTCGGCTTTCGTCTCTCCTGTGACCGCCACATTTCTGTCTCTACCGCGCGCTTCTGTAGTCGAACTACCGGTCGCAAAACCCCATGCTGAACGCGGCCCCACACACACACTGGTCCGCGCGCTTCCACTATTGCTATCTATATGCTTCGGGGCCGCTCTCGACGCTCCGACGACGGTCCACGACTACGCGGATAGTAGCCTATCCGGCAGTGTATAAACTGACCACACTACTACCTGGTACCCGAGGCACCGTGTGGTACCCGGCCGGGTTGTTGAATAACAGAGTGAAAACAGCCAAGCTGCACGTCCAGAGAACTACCAAAGGCCTCTCATGCCGCGCGGCTCTTCCATCGCACCAACAGACTCTATCTGTGCGAACGAGAACCTCTGTGTGGCCTCACATCGCAAACCTCATACCTACTACATCTCTTTCCTCTGCCGCTTCCATTTGCGCACAACCCCCTTTGTGAAACAAATGCTTATATATGTATTCTCTGCCATTACGTCGCTCTATCTAGGCCCGAGTGTAGGTTTAACATCGCAAAGGGATTACTCCGCGCTCGCGATTCGCGATGATATCTCGTTTCGCCGGGCTGAACGTGCCAATGAATGACAACCTAGCGATAAGTAGACGTCGTCACGAAATTGCGGATCTGACGAATTCTACTTTGAATCGAAAAACCGCTGTTTGGCGGGAATTCCGGTTGATCATTCGGCAAAAATTGTGAATCAATTTTTTCGAAATCGGTGAAAATCGATTATCAGTTGGGCGAGTCGAGAGTTGGGACACTCGCTTCGTCGGAAAGAATTAGACTTTCCTACTAACCATCGGTTCGCTCTATCAACGATTATTTTGCTCTACTAACGATTGGTATTTCCTACTGACCGATAGTTCCGCGAACCAACCTTTTCCCATCCAATAATTTTTTTTCCGCTCAACGATCTCGATCGTCGCAGTTCAATCGAATAATCATCACCACCGAACGTCATCGTAATTTTTTATACTCCAATATCCGCCCATAATGCGGACGTCATACGACGTCTCGGTGTGTTCTTTCTCTCGCGAAAACGAGATGATTCCTCGACAATGAGACGTACTGTGCCCCCAGCCGAGAGGTATACGGAGATTGCGCACCGTTTCTCGCGAACGTTCGCGTCGTATGTTTCTCGAATTACGTCATCGACGCCGCTGTTGCTCCCTCCGGGTATCTCGTCCGAACGATCATCGTTCCGGGAACGTAATTTTCCGCCCCACCTACGTAATACGCGAATATACATGTCGGCAATCGGTTAGTCCTCGCGCAGTTGAAATACCGGATTACCGGGAATATTCATCAACGATCTGATTACACCGAAGCGAGGAGGGAAAAGAAAAAAAAGGAAACGAAATTACAAGCGTACGAGAGACACTCCAATGTTCGTTCTCGTGCGAGCCGAGCGATCTTTCGTTGAGAATCCCACCGAGGTAATCGATCCTCTCGATCGATTGGATAACGCGCCAATGTTAACGATAACGCGATTGTTCATTCCCAGCGCGTCACCGTTACCGAACGGCTAATGACACTGTTACCGAATAATTTTCAAGCTCCGACTGCAAACAGCTCTTGCGAGTCGGCGAAACGTGGCTCGAAATAATTATTATTCGGTCATGTAAAAATTCTATCAGATGGAAATTCACACTCCCTGCACGGTGTTGCGAAATTTTTGACAGACTCGGTAAGGTTTTGATAATTTTATTGTCTTTTTGTGTAGTAATGAATACAAAAAAAAATTTTAAATACTTAAAAAAAACTTGTTTACAGATAATTTTTTTTAAATTTATATATGTATTTTTTTATTTATTTTCTATTATTTTTTTTACGTCTCAAATTAAATTTTGTTTTGAAAATTATGTTGTTTCAACAAATTGTCGGTTCTCTCATCTAATGAGAAAAACTTGCCGACCGATCGATTCTACAACAGATTCAAGCACACTTCCGAAGGCCAATTTTCCAAAAAAAAAAACAGTTCGAATTTGCACAAATCTGTGATCCGAAGTTTCCGGAGCACGTGTTTGCCCTGCATGGCAATAACGTGTCGAATTTACGGGCCGAAACGCCTCGTTATTAGGGGACATGACAGATGTGAATCGAGATAAGACAAAAAAACTGAATCCGGCAAACTTCAACCATTCGGCAAAAGGTCGAATTTTTTTCCTCCTTCTTCGGCAGCCGCTCGAATATAATCGACCGAAGTTCTCGGTACCGTGGCAGAGTGTTTGCGTATCGATTCCCCGTCTTTCTCTCGTTTCTCTCTCGAAAAAGAAAAAAACAACAATTTTCTCCCTTATTGTATAGCTCGCGCAGATTTCTTTGACTCGCGCTCCGTCCGACGATTTCGGCTCTCTCGAGATGCGCGACAAAAATATCTTCGTTCGTTCTCTCGCTCCGCCAGAACGGAAACAAAGAATATGCGCGGCAGAGAGAGCCCCGAGGAACGAGAACGGTCCGAAACCTCTCCATCTTCATCTATTCCCGAAAGTGTGAGAAGGACAACTCGGCGCACCGCGGCGTTGAGAACATTTCCATAATATTCAAATGTATAAAATTCGCGAATCGTCGAAGAAACGAGCGAGGAAGATGCTCGGCGAAGATGCTCGAGGAGGGGAAGAAAAAACGAGCGTTTCGAGAAGGAGCCCACAGCGGCGAAGAGTTTCGCGTCGCGGTATATCCGAGCGAGCGAATCGCGCGGGTGCCGGTCGGTGCCGGTTGTGGCGGCGCGATGCCACGCGGACTCGTTCCTCTCTACCGCACGAACGTGTCGCATAGGAGCTCGGGATCGCGCCCGGCTTGGTGTTGCTCGCTGACATATTTATCGGCGACCATGCCACCTGCAACCGCGCGCGCGCGCGCCGCCGCCCGATCGAGGGCTTCCTCCGGCCGCTGACCATTCGTACAGAGAGCTCTCGGCTGCTTCGCGCGAGAGGGCCGAACCGGCACTGTCCAGAAACGAGACGGAGCAAGCGTATGCCGACCGATGAACGAGAGAGACACGAGAGACAGTCGTATAACGAAAGTGTCCGTGGTCGCGGTGTGTTTTGTCCATTTGTATCCGAAACGCAGCGATCCACACCCCGGGGCTCACCGTCCAACGGCACCTTAGCGTCCGAGCGATAGTTCTCTATTCGGATTTTAGTTAGACCGACGTGTTTCGCCCGAAGCTTCGGCAATTCTCTAGGGAGCCGGAGCCTTTGCTCCGCTTTATGCCCTGACGATTTAAATACACACCGTTGATATATATTTATGTGTATGAAAACGAATGGTCCCATAGACTGTCCGGTGCGCGGCAAGAGAGAAGAATGGCATGACATATTAGCGCTCTCTCATTTCGCGCGCTGCGGACATGCGCGATCCGCTTGCATCGGTGGAAGGCGAAATCCTTCCCGCTCCGAAAATCTTCAACGGCGAATATTGCCTATTTTTTTCTTCGTTTCCCTCCTCGAGGGCGTTGCAACGCAACCCCTTCTCGCTCGAGTCTGCCGGACGTTCGGACAATGGCCCGTACACTCCGCTATATTTCGTTTTCGCACGAATACGCAAATGAAAGTGCCGACGACGCTCCATAGATCTTATTTCCGCTACGTTATGCATTTCCTTTTTTTCGTACGTTTCGCTCCGTATCACGGCGAGGCAGGGATATACGTTGCTTTGATCGATATCTCTCCTTTGCGCATCTTTCTTTCGTTGCATTCGCTCTCGCGGCTACTCAACCGTTTGCCAGCTCGACGGATCTTTATAAATTGCCGTTGCACGGGAACTATTTATTATTTTTTTCCCGAAAGCAGCACACCAATGCGTTTCATATTATGCGGTCTTCTTTCATTTCCGTTTCGCCGCTTCGATTCCTAATTGTTCGAAAGGCGCTTTGAGCGGGCATTTTGAATTATCGATATCGATGATCTATCCGTCAAAACGGCTGCGAAATTCGAGGATTTTTGCAAGTTTCAAGGACTTCTAAGAAAAGAAAAAAAAAGTTTCAACCGCATTGGCATAATTTCAAGCTTGCTATTTATGCGCTTCCGCTGTGTGAACCAAAAACCAAAAAGCCTCTTCATGCTCGAATAAAAAACAATTTATTCGCCGCATAAATTCTGCATTTAATTGTAAATTATTACAAATGTTAATAACAATGACGAATACCGCTTTTTCGTTCGCGTGCATCGCGACGATTCTATAAACTAAAGTTAACATTTATAAGGTAACAAAACAAATAAAGTCACACGCGAAGGTACGATCCTGAGTATTGCCATTCTTGCGCGCAGTTTCGTTCCACTCGCGCCGGTCCCATCGGCATCCTCTCTCTCCTCCTCTCTTCGCTTTCTCCCTCGCTAAATCTTTTGCGAAACCGGCGCGGCACGATGATATATATCTCGGGTGCTAAACGGCCCATTGTTCCCGGTAGCCACTGACGAATTTGTATATGTTTATAATGGCGACGCCGCGCGGTACTCGCCGAACGTCGAGGCGATAAAGAAAGTTTCGCAGGATATTATACGCCGCCCTTCGCTCGAGGAATATACAACGTGTATTCGCGAAACGCTATTACGCAACGACGATGCTTCTTTCTCATTTTATCTCACTCTTTCCAATTCTATAGACCCAATTGTGTCACGCTTTTCGGAAGAGGTTCACGTCAATGAGTAAAGTCAGGTCCAATTAACTACTTGATCAATTTAATAATAATAATCATAATTATATATAATAATCTTAACTTTTTTTTGACCCCCTTTTTTTTGGCATTTTCAAGTTCGGTCCGTTGAGGAAACAACGTGTATATATACGGCAAATCGTCGCCAATCGTAGGTTTCCGAAGATATTTATTATTTATATCCGAAGAAATATGTCCATGCAAGCGAACACGTGTGTACAACTACACACGAGCATTCTATTGAATGCATTTTTCTACCCCATGCCCGCCAAAAAATAAGTAATGTCGATTGTTATTGACTGACGGCCGGATATTGCTTTCCCTGCTTCTGTTTCATACGTCGCTTTCTTCACATGTGTAATAGACAGATCAGGTGTATATTTTGTCGAATTCAAGGCCCAAAATGGTACCCGATCAGATGTTGCTTCCTCAGCATCTCTCGTCCAGGTCGCTTCCTTCACGTATATAATCGTTGTATTGAATTTCCGTCGGTTAATGTATCTTTCTTTAGAGTTATGTAATAGTCGTGTTGTACACACTATCCTTTCCAGGTTTTTGAGCCATGGTTTTTCCTCGGGACTAGGGTAAATACCGGGATAGTGTTGTTAGGTCGTATCAATAATAAATAATAAATAATAAAAGTATTTTCCGCAATTCTAATGCGCTACCAAACTGAATTTCAGCGATCAAAGACTGTCGCCAAAATTGAAAGAATGAGATTTTTTCGTTCGAAAAATTTGAGGACGTTTGATTGTTTTGTCGAATAGTCCCACCACGAAAATCACGTTTGGAGCGATTTCAGAGCAATATTCTTATTCTATATTTTTTGTCGCAACAATTTTTTTCCTCGAGGCGCGTGAAAAGGACCTCGAGCGGCTGCGCCCCGACCCAGCCGCGAGGGATCTTCATCTTCGCCCGTTTTGCGCTTCCACGCCCAAAGCTATTCCTCGATGCACCGATCCATTAATCTGACGCATTCCCGCGCCGCCGTGTGCACCGCGGTCGTCGTCTCCGTCGATGTCTCGATCCTCCTTAAGTTCTAGGCGAAATTCCTCGAGCTGTTGCCGAAATAAAGTCCCGATACCCGACCCCGCGCTCTCTTTCCATCCCCGTGAGAGTATAACGAAAATAAAAATAAGATCTTCCCTAATCGACCAAAACGTCCAGCGCGACTCGCGATACGCGATCCGCGATCTTCGGATCTCGCGGAATCTCGCGAGTTTGCGCTTCGACTCGCTTCGCAAGAACGACAAAAGGCTCTAGGCGCACCGTTTCCTCCCTCTTCGAGTTCTTTCTCTCTCTCGCTGCGCGTTTGGCAAGCCACGATGGGACAAGTTTCGCACGCCTCGCCAGAAAACCCGCCGGGGTTCGCCTCTTCCTCTCGAGACTCTCGCGGGAGGACATCCTATTATTTTTTAATGCTTCAAACGTATTCCATGCCTCGCGGTCGCGTTGTCGAGAGGAGAGAAAAAGATTGAGAATGAGCGGAGAACTTCGGAAAGAATAGAGGAAAAAGTCAACGAAAAAAAAGAAAATCACGAAAAGAAAAAAGAAAAGAACAACCAACACCCTCGGACGAAATATGCGCGAGAAAGTGCGAAGGGCCGCATTCGGAGATGAGAGACAAGGAAGTAAAATATACCTCAATAAGTATACATACACATTTAGTATACATATATATATCTATACCGAAAGCGTGAGAAGAAGCGAGAGAGAATTTTGGAGAGAAAACACGTCGACGGCGAAAAGACGGAGAGAAGGAGATTTATATGTGCGAGAGGTAACGAGAGAGCGAGAAACAAAACGCAGGGAATGTCGGGTGTCGAACCCGCCGCGGATTTACGGGACGCTTTGTAATACCGCCTTCCTCAATTCAGCAATATACCCTAACCAGCAACGATCTTCCTCGCGAGGAGTCCTCACCGCGCGCCACATATTCCCTCTCCCGCTCTTGTCCTCGTAACTCTTTTATTCCTCGCTCGGTCTCCTCTCAGCTGACCGAAAGCTTCTCGTTTTCTTTTTCATTCTTGGCTCGCTCGCTCGAAACCCTCTTCGCGGTACATCGAGGGGGGAAGCGGGCCGGGATCGTACGGAGGACGGTAAGGGGACCGAGAGCGCCCAGCATCGTCCATTTGCGCAACGCTGCGGGTGCATCTTCGCTGCTTCGCGCTTGACGTTCATTAACCCTTTGCCGAGGACTAACATCGCGAAATCGACGTTTTTTTTCCGACGCCGAACAGCCTGTTCTGCTTTGGTCATTTCGCTGATTTCGTATTTTTTATAATTCCATTCGTTTTGATTCTTCGTAGATGAAGCTTTGTTTTAATGAGAAGAAAATTGAGATTTCATGAAAAACTTGTTTAGTATTTTCCAAAACAAAGTGAAAACTTTAAGCCTTCATGACTCGAAATCGTCTTTGGTAATCGTGCCAGCGCTTGCGTATATTAAGTGTCGTTTGCGTTGTATCGCACTTCTTGTGTCCTTCGACGAATAGGAAAGTGGACGGAATCCGAGAGTGGCAAAAGCCGCGTTACGGCGGCGGCAACGACGGCTCTCGATCGAGCGTCGCGGCTCTCATAAATCCCGTTTATGGAAGAAAATGCATATAAGCTAAAGAGCCAGAGGTAACAGCCGGCCTACACACGAGAGAAGCTTATACACGAGTTTGTTCACTACCGGAGTGGACTATACCGAGAACTCTCGTGTGCTTGCCGAGCTCGCGCGAGATATTCAAGAAGCGAAGAACTCTGTTGAGCACTGTTTTCTTTTTTCAACTGGTATATATCTCGCGGTAGTCGTCGTCTCGCGGGTCTCTGGAGAGCCTCGTCCTTGGCTCGATCCGCGAGACTCCGAGAAGTAACGCTATAAGGCCTTTCGTTCTGATTACAAGTCCATCGGCAACCCGGCTGTGCCCGAGGAAAAATCGATAATGGGGGAAAAAAATTTCTCGAAACAAATCAGTCTTCGCGAATCGATTCTTTTGGAATTTCGTTGAAAGGAGAACTCATTCAAAAAAAGAAGAACTCATAAGAGCATTGTAAAAGGATTAAAAATTCAAATATATACATTTTTGAAAATTCTGGAACAATGAAGCGTTAAAAAAAATTTACAAGTGAATTTTAAGGCCAAAAAGGTGATTTATGTTTTGAAAATAGTCTTAATACATTTTAATTTCGGGGCGGGTTTGAATTTCCGAATGTTCAAAGTTCGAAGGGGCAAAAAAAATCCTGGAGTTTCTATTTGCGAATCGGTTCTCTCGTCGTAGTCGTTGCTTCAACGTTTTCGTTCTTGCTTCTGCTGTTATCCTCCGCAACCGTCTCATTTGTACTCCGTTGTCTTTGTCGTCGAGTCTCGCGGAATTCAAAAGTGCAATAGCACGGTGAGTAATTGGGAGTACAGCGGGCAAGACGAAACCCCCGGAATCCTCGTGTATTCACGGTGTTCTCGTTGCGGCAGTCGCACGAAGCGGCGCACAGCCGAGGAACGCGAGCGCAGTAGTGGCGGCAGAAGCGCGCGCAGTACGGTAGCACTCGCACGACGGACACACCGGTAAATTGGTAGCGCGGAATTCGCCCGGTAATCTCAATGAGAGAGCCCCGCGATTATTGCTAATTACGAAAAATTCTTCGAAGCGAAGAGAACGAGCCCGTCTCGCGGCACTCGAACGCGACCGCGTTCTATCTTTCTTCCGATCGTTTCGGAGCCTCGGAAGAGGGAAAGGACGAGAGAAAAATGAGGCGATGATCTTCTTTTTTCCGCTTCCTTCATTTTTAATGGATCATTATATGAGGCCGTCGAGAAAATGCGGAGTCCAAGCCGGAGATGAAAATATATTTATCGCAGATGTCGCGGTTGTGGTTCATTTTCACGAATCGCTGACGAATCGTTTGCCCGCATTTCGTTATTATTCTTGGAAATTAAAAGAAAAACATTTTCTTACTGAGAAAGTAAAAAACGACGCCAAGTGGTTTAAAACTAGTTTCCAAACAATTTTTTGTTTATTTATTGGGTCTTTTTCAGATTTTGATTTATTTCCTAGTTTTCTAAGGACTTGCGAAGTTTTTTTTTAAATGTTCACTTGGCTAATATGATTTTTTTTATTGTCAAATAACTGTTGGCAAACTACTTTCAAACTACTTAGCCTCGTTTTTTACATTTTGTTGCAAAAAAAAAAAGATTTTTTATTTCATTTCCCCGCTTTTTCGAAATTCGTTCTAAATTACTCAATTTGCGAGTTCTTGACGCTGCCGCGTGTTTTGAATCTTTCTAATATTAACAATCGCTTTATTTCCTTTTTATTCGGGATTCTTTATTTTCGAGGATGGCCAAAAGTGGGACCAAAGGCCAAAATCGGCACTTGCGTAATTCGTATGTTTTTACAATAGCGATTGTTGAACAAACTCACGCGTATCAAGATTGACAGAGCTTTGGGCGAGATGATACAATAAATATATATATCTACCATATGGATACACAATGCGAGAACAGAGCCGTATCACGTGGGCCATTTATCCCCTGCCAGTTTCCGTCAATTAAACGTTTGAAAAATAAATGGATGATTCGTTCGTCTGCGATACATTGTCCCGTTCACGTTTCATCGGCTCTGCGGTCGCTGTCTCAAGAGGTCTCATTAACCGTGGCCTCTCTCCACCGTCAATTATATAATAATAAGCTGATAATAATTGCATTGCTGGTTCATTGGCCCACCGGTCGTTCGGTCCACGAGTGGACCGAATAAATTAAGGACTAACTTCCCTCTTACGACCCGCCCTCATGCGGACTCTCGTGCATCCAGAGCATTTATGTCATGTCGAAACTGCATGCGGTATACTCACGTCTCTCTCTCTCTCACTCTCTCGCGAGACTGCGTCAATCCTGCCTAAAGTGCATCTTTATGCATTTCACAATTGACGAGCAATGCGCTGCGGGTACGATGATTTACCAAAGCGGACCATACTTTTGCAACTCGATTCGGTGCTATTAATTTCAATTTCGCACACGGAGAAAAGAAACTGATTGCCAGAACCAACTTCGACGCTGGAAATTCATATTAGTCGGTACGATTAATATATTTGTTAGCCTAACCAATTTATTCGTTCGCATAAGTAATTTATCGGCTCTTTCAACTAATATCAGTTTTCTGCCGCATTAGGTTTTGGGAATGTATTATTTTTCTCCGTGCAATTCTTCGATAATTCAAGACCGGCAATAATCCTGAGAACCGAGACATTGTTTCTTTTTTTTCAACGACATTTTAAATCGCTAAAATTCATACGTTCACACGAAAGTATTGAAGAGAACATTTGCATAGCAACTTCGCACTTCGAGCGGCTACGTGGAGTAATAAAAATGGTTCAATGTTTATAGACTTGGCCGAATCGATGCAAATGAGACTGAAACTCAGGATATCGAACTTCGAGCCCGTACAACGATATTTCATGCAATCGCAATCCTTGAATCCATGAATTCTTGAAAATTGTCATAAATTACGGCGAAATTACTCATAAAATTGTAACCGTTAATGTAGGCGGCAACATTGAAACAACGGAGTTTTCACAAGTCGGACATGCAGCGATTATAGTTGAGGCGTGCGAATAAATGTGTTCGGTACTTATTGGCGAAATGCTTCGAGTGATTTGCGATGTGTGGCTTTGAGCGACGAGGCCGATTTTTTGAAATTGCTTTTTCCAGATAAAATTAATGGTGAGAACGTTGAAAAAAATTAGATGAATTTCGAAAAAATTCATACAAATTCGGAAAAAGTGGCGACTCATTTGCAAATCTAAAACATTTAAACTGCTTAGTAAGTTGTTGAACAATTGATCAATTTATTTATTTGTTTATTTCGTTTTTTTCAGATTTTTATCCCACCGGAAAGTGTTCGAATTTTTTCCCTTTAAATCCCACGTTTGGCCAATCTGCACCGGACCTGCTCATTAACGAGTGTACATTTTTTTACGAAAATCGTAACGAACATCGAGGATCGTTCTAACTGCCCTCAGCAAATAATACGTTGATATCTAAAAATTCCTTCAAGCTGTAGTTTTTTAATTTTCCAAACAGTCACGCGCACATCCATTTTTTAACTCCGGCCTGTCCGCAGGGGCAGAAAGACGGGAGTTGTGCGTTTCACGGAGACGAGCAATTTCGTTGTCCTGAATGTTCACGCGAAAGACAGAAAATTACTCGGTTCTAATACCCGGAGAGCTTGAAAATTATCGGTTATTTCCCGATTGTTTCGTTGCGTAGCAACACTTGAGATAAGTTTTGCTTAAAAAATTTTTTGAGTAAAACTTATCTCAATCGATGCTACGCAGGGAAACAAGAGGGAAATACCCGATTAATTTTCAAGTTCGAGGGGTATTCGGCTGATTATTTTTTCACCGCCAATTTCGACCAATAAGAGCGCGTTATTTGACATTTCAGTGGAGAGATTTTATTTTTGGAGATATTCTTAAGAGTTTTATCACCGAATCGCTTTCTTTTCTCACTCATATCGATGGTCGTGAATAGTAATTTGACGTTTTAAACATTCGCATAGGTTACAAGTGACAGAAAAATCATTGTTAATCGCCTAGCAACCTACCCGGCAAATTTTCGAAAAATTATCGATATAATTTCGACTTAGTTGTACCACGTGATGTCAAATATCGCGCTCTTATTGGTCGAAATTGGGGTTGAAAGAATAATCGACAGAATTTGATCTGCCGATTCTATAACGCCCAGTGAACGTCGTTCACAAAAAAGCATTTGCATCAGAAACAAAAGTCATGAAAACAAAGATTCCACGACGAGTGAGCGAAATGAAATGAAATATAAACGAACACGCTCGTAAGTGCAGGCCGCAATCGCGAAGCGTTCGACTGTACACCATTAATGTAGCACAGAGATAAGACGAAGTTGTAAGACAGCGTGTTAAATTCCTCGGTTACGCGATGTATATCCGTTCGAAGTAAAAAGCCTCGTTACTCTTTCGGATAATCATATTACCGCGTAACTTCGGGCATTGTATAATTTTGTCATTGAACGAAGGCATAGAGATATCGTACAGATAGCCGGGGTGGTACGTCGAACGAGCCCGAGGACTCGCCGAGTCGCGGGGCACGACGCCGCGAGGCTCGAATGTGGGCACAATGCGCCGTGTATGCGCGAGCACACGGGCTATATTCGAGCGGGGACACGGTTATCGTGATACCATGCGGGAGGTGAAAGTAATAAACATAAGTCATGCGTTCGGCGATCATAAATATTCGATATTAACGTTGATATGTTGGGAAAATTAGCATAACCGTTGGTCAGCGCGTTCTCAGCCGGCTTGCGCGGAGAGGCTCTATCTCGGACTTTCTCGCTACCGCATGGCCGCGTACGTGGATATATTAGTTGGTTATACAGTAGACGGGGTATACAGCATATTTAGCCGTGCGTCTATGCGAGCGAGGCGCGGTAATACACGGCAAACGGCCGGGCATGATCCACGGGGATATACACGCGAAATACCGGCGCACTTGCGCCGACGTTATTGCATTTACATCATTTTCTTGCATCGATCGTGTCCAACGACCGCGTACGCGAATATTTACTCTGCGCCTCGGATAAAGCGAGCTCAACGTGGCAATTATTGGCCCTTCAAGCGGCTCCGCGTAACGTGGATTCTAAGCTACTTCTTATTTTCTGATACAATTCGAAAGGGGGTTATAGAATTATGAATCGATATATCATTGATTATTTTATCATCTATCAAATCCAATGAAATTTATCGTTGCGCTGTTATTGAAACAACCTTGTTTATTTTGTAGAATTTTTCGTGATTCAAGGTCATAAATACAAATATTGTATTCATACGATATTTATAAATTTCAATCATTCTATTCAATAATAAGGATTGTATTTCAATATCATATTTGTTGAATTTTTTCAGATTTTTATGGCAGCCGAAAGTTGCAGAAATGCTCTTTGAATGTCGCGTGAATCGCACTCTTTGGTAATACGCAGCGAGGCCGCCTCCTCGAGTTGTACAGGTGAGTCACGAAAAATTCTATGAAGTTACCAAATTATTTAAATGGCCTGAGAATTAATTTTCATGACGTTCTTGCTTCCTCAAGATGCTTTGTTTTGGTGAAATTTTTTTTTGAGATTTTCATGTAAACGTGGTCAGAATGTGCCGAAACGCCGGAAAATCACATTTAGAAAAAATGTCTGGATGTGCGTGTGTGCGCGCGCGCGACTTGTTTGGCCTCATAACTTGGAAACCGTTTGAGATATCAAGCTGAAATTTATATCACATATCGAGAGGTCAAGTCCCCTTCTTTGGTGCAATTTTCGGCCAAATCTATGCAGTTTTTTAGTTTTTACGACATTCTGAATTTTTTGAAAAATGTCTGGTGGCGCTCTACCTGCCACATTTTTTGGGATATCGGGCAAAAATTAAGTACAAAGTTGAACTATTGTAATCCAATGATTAGTATTGTATTTGGGCAAAATCCATGCAGTTGTTCAGTTTTTACGCAATTTAGAATTTTTTTTTTAATGTCTGGTGGTCTCCATCAGCCACAGTTTTTAAGATATTGGGCTAGAATTTGGTACAAAGTTGGACTATTATTAACCAATGATCGGTACTGAATTTGGCGAAAATCTATGCAAACGTTCAGTTTTGGCATCATTTGGAATTTTTCGACGAGTTTCTCTACAAAAAAATTACTATCAGTAGCAAGAAATAAATTAAACGACTATTGAAACATTAAATAAGTATATTTCATAAATAAGTAAAAGTAAATTAAAAGATATGTATGAAAAAAAAAAGCATTTAAAGTAACTTTTCACAAAACAAAGCTTCTTGAGGACGCCAAAAATGTTAGACATACTTTTTTTTTTCGAATGATCAATATTCACCATCGGCCGTGTATTCAGCGCAGTGTACAAACTATACCGTGCCGATGGTGCATATTACCCGTTCGGTCACGGCACAGCGCCGAATGGAGAGTAAGCGGCCGGCGACTGTGTCGTTATCGGCTCCGGTATGCCAAGATCGAGTACAGACCCAACGACACATATTCACGTGTCGTCGGGACGATGATGCATGTGTGCCCCCGGTCTCACCGTCGCTATCTCCGTGAATCTCCGCAACGAAATGTGCAGCCTCGTTCGCTCATGAATTCCCTTCAATCTCGTATATTAAACTCGCGATTCAGCCGCTCGCTCGTTTAGAATTTTACGTAAGCGCATTGATCACAAGCGGACACACGACGCCGGTTAGATCGGTTGAATAATATCCTTATTGAAACTATCGCGATAATAACGTTTCTATCGTTTCAATGTCGCGCGACCGACAGGATCGTTTATCATCCGAGCGATTGTAAGCGAGGCGAGCGTTTGAACGAGCGCTCGGAGGAGGAACCGAGCAACGCGAGAAACATACATAGAGAGAGAGAGAGAGAGAGAGAGAGAGAGAACAAGATCTTTCGCTATTCTCGATGGTATTATTACCGCTACTCGTTAGCGCAGACTCGGGAATCTCCGTCGAGGATACGAGCGGCTACTACGACGGCCGCGAATGGCTCGGAACCATACCGATGCATGCGTACCCGAGACAATTCTCCGTGCGCAAGGCGATGAAAACGATTCAGAGGCGAGAGGATAGCCGCTCGCGAACCCACAGCGGTGAAACACCAAAGGGGCCCCCGTCGATGAGTTAAATCATTCGAAACGATCATAAATTCAATTTGATAGAGGCGCGGATATGCGCAACGCGATCTCCGCCGTTCCGTGCGCGCGGCCTGCGAAAACGCAACTCGATCGTCCGCGTTTTCCATCGATTTATGTTATTGCGACGCTCGCGCTCGCGATTACTTCTCGATCCTCTCGGCGACCGCGTCGTATCGATTGGTTATGCGAATATTTCTGCTTATTCGCGCTCGAATCGATCAACTATAACGCCGATGTACGCCGAACGATCGATCGGTTTGTCGTGTGCTCGTCGGATAATGAGAAAACGATTTATGGAAACTCGCGGACGGAAAGATCGCCGATAATTATATTTCATTGGAATTGCATTCCCATCAAATATTCATAAAAACACGGGGATATTTAGTATTCGGCGTATCGGTCGCTTATGATTCTGAAATATACGAGAAATCATCGTAATATCGTCGCTAACGAGCGATATTTTTGCAACATAATAGAATCGACGATCGGCGACGATAAATTTGTTTTCCACTCGGATGAGCGAGGAGTTGCGAGAGAAACGATTTATTTCATGTGGTAAAATAGCGTTCATATTCTACTTGTTGCGAAGCATCGACTCGACGAGACTACAGTAGATATTCTCGAACCTTTTTTTGGGAATGAAAATGTCATTGTGAAATTGTGAAAAATAAAAATTAAGTCATGTATCCGAACATTATTTGAATCTCTGTGTCTCGCCTTGCCGCAGTTAAATAACTTTCTGCTAATATCAATGTGTGCTAATACAAAACGTTAACATTATCATTTCAATAGTTTTTGCCGCCGAAGAATTTAATCGACTGGTTTTTTTTCAATCTAATATGATAATATAAACATTATGATTACAATTAATAAATAATAATAATAATAGTAATAATAACAAAAACAATTATTATTAGTCGATTGTCGAGGTCTCGTCTTCCAATTAGTGAGAATTATTTTTTGAACAGTATTTGAATCTCTCTCTCTCTCTCTTTGAATTTGTGTCTCGTATCAATGCGGTTAGATGACTTTGTGCGAATGAAAAATGTTAACATTTTTTGTGAAAAATACTAATTTTAGTAATTTTTCCCGCCTGAGAATGCAATCGACTCGTTGTTTTTAATCTAATATCATAATATAAACATTATAATTACAATAATTTCTGTATGTTAATAATAATAATAATGATGATAATAACAACAATTATTATTAGTCGATTGTTGAGGTCTCGCCTTCCAATTAGTGAGAATTATTTTCCGAACGGATCTAGCAGTGCTATAATAGCTCTTAATTAGCCTCGATAGAAACTTAAGGGAGATTCTACTGTAAACATTGGAATATTGCTGAACACGAAGGATCATAAATCTACCGTAGTTCTCTCGTTCATCTCGTGGTTATAGATTATCGTGTCGTATACGCGCTGCAGAATTCAATGGGAGCCGCGCGGTCTTGTATCTCGCGCGTGGTTTTCTCATTTTCCAAGTTAGCGAGAGAGCGCATGTCGCGGTTAAGGAGGACGACCGTGTAGTAGGAGTACTCGGATACACGGCGAGGTTGGGCATGCGAGAGTTCCCCGATGATTCTAACGCGCCGAGCTTGCAACTGTGTTCCAGTGCTGTTGCACTCGAACTGCTAATCGAATCCTGCAGGCGGAGCTTCGTCTCCACCGGGAAGCTTTTCCTCGCCGGTTTCGTTCGCCGATCTCGATCGGCAGGCATTTTGAACATTCTGTATCAAGCCGTATCCGTAATATAAGCTCGACGAGACTGGGACAACGCAGCTACGACGACGACGACGACGACGACGACGACAACCACGGAGACGCCGACGACGTTGCGAAACTTTTCTAATTTAAAAGTTACCCGCACGGCCCTGACTTTCGCGCTGGAAGCTCTGCCCGCCCCGGCCAAACAGGTATCTTTATTGCATTCAACAACATCGCGAGTGCCGCGCGCTGCGGAAACCCCTCTCGACGCGGCCGCCCCTACGCGATGCCGATGGCAAAATCCTCTCTCGATTCAACGGCAGAGTTCTTCTCGCGACGTCTCTCTCGCGTCGACGTGACAATTTCTACTTTTCTAACAAACGCGTCGCGACAATTCAATTTCCGAGGAACGCGCGAGGCTCGCACTTCATCTCGAATCGCGCCGGGATTCGTAGGTGAATTCAAGAGTCCGATTATTTTTTAGTTTTCAAGTATATCGGCTGGAACTGTAAACCAAAAGAGCAAAAAAAATCCAGCTAGTTGCGGCAGTTTCTAATCGATTCCATCAATCAATTCATTGATGCACTCTCAAGAATTGCAAGCGACATGGAAAAAAAATCATTAGTTCAGAGTAGTTGGCTAGAAAACAATTTTTGTTTCTATCATTTTTTTTGCATAAGTGTTGTGCCCAGCAATACAAGGTCAAGGACAGACAAAATTTCAGGAAATTTCACGGCTTTCAGGACTACTTAGATGCCATGATAAATAACAAGACTCTCGATTGAAAAAATGTAATGAAGGAAATGTATAAACAAAATCAATAGAAATTATAAATAATTTCTAAACATTTCCTATTCTAAAAAAAATGCTAAATTCTAAATTTTAAAACACAGATAAAATATAAATTCTATTCTAGATTCTATTTTGACAATTCGAATTTAATTCAAAATATTCTTTTATTAGACTTTTAATTATATATATTTTTTTTTCAAATTTAATGTTTAGAATTTTCTTTTCTGAAAAATCCACTCAATTGCCACAGTTTCTAATCGTTTCGATCAATCAATTCTTCAATCCACTCTTAAGAATTGTAAGCTACGCGAAAAAAACAATCATTCGTTCCGAGTAATTAGCTAGGAAATCTAATCTAATTGTTTTTACATAAATATCGTGTCCGGTAATACAAGCTCAAGGACAGACAAAATTTCAAGAAATTTCAAGGAGTTCAAGGACTACTAGATGCCATGATAAATCACAAGACGCTCGGTTGAGAGAGTGTAGTGAAGAAAATGTATAAACAAAAAGAATAGAAATTATAAAAAAAATTATAAAAAATTCCAATTCCCAAAAAAATTCCAAATTCTAACTTCTAAAATACAGATAAAATATAGATTCTATTCTATTTTCAGAATTCGAATCCAATTCAGAATTTTATATTATTAAATTGCTAAATATACATTTTTTTTTTCCAAATTTGATGTTTAGAATGTTTTTCTACAATTTCCACAATTTCGATAAAACGTATTGACGTTGAGTCAAGAAACGCAGACGCAACGATTTCGTCGAAGGTACGGGGCGCGGACAGTTTCGAGTGTGGTCAATTATCGCCGATAGACCCTCCGGGAAGCAAAGGACGATACTCGATACGCCACTTATCTTCGACATAACGATAATAACGCATCGGTGCACCTTTCGTCCTCGTTAATTTTAGGGCTCGCACGAGGATATTACAACCCCGACGAGAGGTCGTAGTTTCGCGAATACGAATACCCGGTTACCTCCGGCAGTCGACGGTTTCGGCAAGTTAACGTTGTTTGGTAATTAAACGAGTCTTATGTCGGCCACACGAGGGTGACTGTGGTAACCTTAGAGGTTAATAACTTTCGCTCCGAGTCGACTGGCTCGGTGAGCCTCGCGGCGCAATGTTAACCCGCCGGAATATGATATTGTTATGGGGGTTGTCGAGTCTGTGAGTGCCAAACCGCGCCGTCTATATTTGCCGAGCGCGCATACACGTACTGTGCGCGCACGCTTAGACATCACCTCGATGGCGTGCAGCTTCGTGCTCGCCCGGTACGCCGAACTCTACACCGGCGTATTAAGCCTCGTGCCACGCGTTATTAATCCGCTAATTCGGCTCTCGCCCCTAACCTTCGGGGCCCGGCGTTCCCGGGCCGGAGGAAACGCGTATTCAAACCCTTGTCCTAGCACGTCGTGTAACGAGGAAACCGGGTGGCGGATCGCGGCTGAGACCCTACACGCACATGTGCCATTATCGCGGTGCCGCGAAGTCTACTCCGGCCAATTCTCATCGAGAGCTCCGACACGCTAGCAATTGAATGCGATTAACCGAGATTTTCCTTGATTATCCCTGCGAATAAATGATCTCTTCGACAGTTCATAACTTTCTGTTTGTTCGTCGAACAATGGACGGTCTTATAAAAAACGCATATCGAAAATTCGTGATGTTTCACAAAATGCGAGATAAAAAAATTTAAGTTAAAAGAAATGTATTTAAAAAAACTTTTTACGATCGTCACGACGTAACGGCAGAGTTCGTTCGCGTCGATAAAATTACCGATTATCGTTGATTTTCCGCGATAACTTAGTCCCGCGAATTTACGATTACTCGCGAGAATATCGCGGCATCGCCGTATCGCGCGTTTTGCGGTGTCATCGTTAGAGACGAATTTATGAGTCGAGCTCACCGAGACTCTCCGAGGTGAACTTTGAGGCTGCGACGATGCCGCGTCGGATGCGCGCTCGTGTTGCACGCGGCTTACGTATCATTTAGTCCGAGGAAGGGAGAGGTCTCTCGCCGCGAGCAAAGTGAATGGGTAATAAATGTCGCGATACCTTATTAGACGGTTTGTATAGTTCCATACGGGCGAATAAAGTGCGTCGTTTCGTTGGCGAAAAAACCAAATACATACAACCCTGCACCGGCTTATTAGTATCATACGTAGATACAGTATATATAACTGTAACGCATATGTGATATTTCACCCGTGCTTCATTAATCCATTGTGACTTTGACTCTGGACCAGCAATGAATTTAGCGATCGCACACTCGCCTCTTCATTAAAAAGAAAAACGGGCAATAAAATTAGATGGTATGATATTTTTTTTTAATAATTAATCGATAAATCGTCATTTGTTTAACATTTTTTAAATATTATGTTCTATAATAATAACAAATTATAATGATAATAATAATACTAATTGATAAATAATCCTTTATCAATGACATTACAAATAATAATAATATATAATAACATAATTATTATTATAATGATTAATTATTTATAATTTGTTAACGACATTCAATTGGAATTATTAAGAATTCTAAGTACTCGACCGATTATTATCACTTTTATACATTTATTCGGATCTGATTAAATCTAATCTATTTTAATATTATTATTCATCACGAACAAATAATTTCTGCATTAACGGCTCGTTTCGCCATTGATTCTCACGACAACCGAGAGAGCCGAACAAGTGTACACGAGCGAAATGAGCGTACAAGACCGAGCAATGCGATATAATCGAAAGCGATTAAATAGCGATACTATTAAGAAATATTATCATTCGTCTTGTCGACATAATTACAAGGCTGGTAAATGAAAATTATAATGCCGATCGAGCGATATTTATCTTGGATCCTGCATTTCACTGATACACATATGTGTATCATTGATAATGCGTGGAACGAGCTCGTTGATAGTCGAGAGGCATACGAGTGGCGAAGCTACTTGGCGCTTAGCAAACGCGCGTGCACTTATTTCGCCAACCATGCCGTTCTCGCCTATTACTCGTGAGGGCTCTATATATATGTGCATATAAACCGCATATGTATGTATATGTTATAAAGTAGTATAGTTTTTTTTTTTTTTTTTTTTTTTTTTTTTTTTTTTTTTTTTTTTTTTCGAGGAACTAGCCGATAGAGTTTGCAATCCCTCCTGGTAGCTTGGCACGAATGCCGATGAACTTTCCAGCTGCATATATGTATTATTTACAACGCTCGATGCGCGGATGACGTGTGCACGAAGAGAGCGGGGGTTATAAATGTCTTCTCGGTGCTTTATTAGCTCCGCGGCCGGCTGGTTTTATGTACGGGCGCGAGAATGACGTCGCGAGCCGAGGTTCAAAGGGACAGAGCAAGAGGGAGCTCGACCGTATATTAAAGACACGAGGATTATATTCCCCGATTCTTTACATTGCCGCAAAATGCATACAGCGTAATACTCTAACGGTATTACATTTTATAACTTTGTACCCGTGTGCGCCGCGCGCGCGGGAGCGACGAGAATACGGCGAGAAGGCTGCAAAACGTAGATATGGTCGAATATATGCCAGCGAAACGGGGGCAGGAGAGGGGTTTTATACGGCTCGTGTCGGGAGCTGGCGGAACGCTTAGAAATTAACAAGCCGAACATGATAATTATTGCCGCTTGTCAGGCGACACCGCAAGTATCCGCGGATTTTAGTAACTCTGGACTGTAAAAAAAATTATTGGTAAAAATTCGATTCAGCGATTCCGGAGATTTTAATGCACTAAATCGAACATTCAATCATGATAGGTAATTTGTGTAGATGATATAAAAAACTGCATATTAAAGACTTTAAATAATTTACTCGTATTTTATTATAATAGATACATTTTTCTAATAGTCTTCTAATTTCTATATACAAAAGTACACTTATTTTTGTATTATGCATAATAATAATAATAATAATAAATAGATAAAAGTGAATGCGAAATATATTACTAGAAATATATTTATTTCGGCACAAATTTAGTGTGAATTACAACTGATATTATTATAAATATAAGTATTTATAATATATGAAACCTGTTCGCTTAATTAATATACAATAAACAAAGAAATTATGATTTTTTGAAAAAAATATATCGAATATATTTATATATTTTTTTGTTATATTTCATTTCCATGTGGTCCGGAGGTCTGGAGTTGTTCGATTTTGATTCTTTTTTTTCCTCGCGGTATATCGAAGGAATCGAGAGGGTCCACCCACGTCACCGGAGAGCGGTAGTTCTGCTTTATGAGGTGTGTAATGCCGAAGTCTTCCGCTTCGGGGGGAGGGGAAGCATGTAAAGGCCCCACAGGAGACGTAAAAGCGAGGGCAACGTATGCAGTTTTACGGTATAACGTGAGCCCCGATATCGTTGGCGCATAGGCAGAAAAACATACCCGGGTGCCGTTCGCACAGGACTCGTTACTTCTACCAATGTTGGCAATCATAAAATTTCCACGTATACGGGATTAAGGGAACGGGGCGGGGTGATCGCGAGCGCTGGACGAATTTGCCTGCGAACCATCAACTTTTCCTCCCTACTTCGGTGTTTATAACCAACGTCGATATTACACCGTACACCGACTCCGACGTAGTCACAGTATGCGTAATATTACGCGTGGGATCAGCGGGGGAACGTTGTAAAAATTGTCTGTCAACCGAAGACACGACCCGGGACTCTGAACGAAATATTTCTGGTATTGCCTATCTCCGAAGCTTTCCGCGATCTCCCTTTGTGCACCGTAAGAATTTGTTACGCGAACACAAACAATATCGTGTACGTTCTTGTTAATTGAAAATTCCACATATTATTTATCTCAGATATGGTTGTAATAAAAAAATTATCAATAATCCGTCGATAATAAGATTTTCGTTAGGAAAATCCGGCTTTTCTCAATTCTTTTTTATGACTCCTATTTTACGAATATCAATATTGCACCGACACAAGTCTGCGTTTCTGAGAATGGTATGAATTTGCTATCCGGAATTCCCAGCTACTTTATCGAATCACCGACGTCACGGATTTCGATCAGATATATTACCGGTTTCCATTTCCCGACGAGAGAGATACGACTCTGCAAATAGTTATGACAGGAAAAAAAATCATCACTCTTGAATGATAAACGAATCGTAGATGGTTTTGCGTCTCCATTCGCGGAATCTTCCACGACGTGTCTCATCCACGTTGGACGAAATCGATCTGTTTTCGCGAGGGGAAAGATTGATTAAATCCAACTTTAACTGTTAATGGAAAAAATGTTTTTTAACGGCTCAACCTCTCGGCGAGGTTATAATATACGGCGAAACTCATGAAGAGTTTGAGTCAATCATCCGGATTGAGCTTGAGTCAATCCCAATTCGATTCATTCAACTCAATGGAGATTGGCTCAACCGCATCGCGAGCGGTTGATTCAACTTCATCGTGAGTTTCGCCGTACATATAACCTCGCCGAGAGGTTGAGCCACCATCATTCAATTGAGTCAACCTCTGTTTCATTGAACCAACCTGTAATTCATTGAACCAACCTCTATTTCATTGATTCAACCTCTACTTCATTGAATCAGCCTCTATTTCATTGATTTAACCTCTATTTCATTGATTCAGCCACTATTTTATCGATTCAACCTCTATTTCATTGATACACCTTCTATTTTATCGAAACAATGGAATCGTTATTGAGCACTCCGTTGACTCGACTTCTCACGTACATTGGCTTGATCTCCAATTTTTTTCAGTCTATACTTCTCTTCACTACGCAATTGTTTTTGGGTGTACTTTTGGCTATGATCCTCTTCTAGACTATTCTTATAGGCAACCTCGACTGAGAAGAATATTCCGGGCTCGTATTTATGTCGCGTGGGTGGCTTATATGCATACATTCGAACGTAGGGGTTGCGATTTGGGTATAGTCACGAATGCACGAATCGTTCGTAAGGGAATAGGGCAGGATGATTTAACAAGGACAATGGCACGCGAAGTAGCGCGACGGTCTAGGGGATCCCGTTGCTCACGTTTCCTAACAACACTCGCCCAATTTCACTCAAACAGGAGCCGATTAATTCACGGAGTTCAATTTAATCCGTTCGTCCGTGGCGGTAGTTTCGGAAAAAGGCGCGTAAAGACCCGGCCCCGTGGACGGGGGAGAACGAGTCGGCACAGAATACCCCAGCGAATTTCAATAAACCTCGATCCATTATACATATTTTTAACTGTCAATCTCTTCGACGAGGCGAACGATGAACGCCTGCCGAACGAAGGGCGGCAGTCGCGGGGATGACGCGGAAGGGGTGTGTAGGTCAGATTGCACGAAGGGGGTTTACAATGAGCTCGTACAAAAGACGCGTCGAGGGGAACGACGACGTCAACGAGGCCGCGCCAACAGCGACCTGCTCGCCCTTTCGATTCGATGATGTTCGTGCATCCTGCCATCGGCCTTTCTCCGGACAGGCGCGTTTTCTTCTAATGATTCGCATGCATCGACGTCCCGTACCGGCCGATTGTATTTAACCGGACTGGGCTAATTATTACGAATATCCAATCGTCCGGGGCAAATGCAAAAAGCAACGAGGAGAGGGATGGATTGATCGAGGGGAGGAACACCGAATGATGACTTTCAATCGAAGACTGACGATACTTATTATCCCGTTGGTCTGTTCTCGATGCGCTGATAGGAAACGAAAAAATGTGCAGCATCGACGAGAAATAGTTCCGTAAGGGTAGAATTGTAAATAAAAATAAAATAATGCGGGTTTAATCTGCGCCTCGCTTCATTGTCTAATTTTTAAGGTCATCGATTGGAGTTGACTTTTTGATGCTTCGAAACAATCCGAACATGTTGATGTGATCTAAAAGAAATATTCATCGCGAAAACAAAGCATTCTCCGAGGATGCCTTCGGGCTTGTTTCGATACAATTCCGATGAAAATAATTGGATGAGAACCGAAATGAGAACGAGAAGAGATAATGTCGATGATTGGGCCGAGGTCATTAGTCCACTAATTTCGCTTGGTCTCGTTAGCGAACGTTTATCCTCGGTAGTTGTACCTGAAACGACAAGACATGCCGCCTTTATCCACGATGACAAATGAATTCTCGTGGGTAATCAAAGGATAAATAGCAATCGGAGCAAGAAGAATGGAACGATCAGCTGACCCGGGGCCTTGAACTATCAGATGTCCGTTCTGAAAACGGATCTTTCTCAGCCCTGTCAGCTGTTCGACATTGCTTCGTTTACCCTCTGGAGGGATACGCTCAGCGAACTTGCACCCTTCGCAAAGAGCCGAGAAGACTCGACTATCGCTCTTTGTGATCTCTTTCGCTTCGTCGTAGACGCGAGCGCGGTGTCGGATTCGGTACCGGATACGTTACATCCCAGTTACGCACGCAACTGATTGGTCCCATTGGCAAAGACAATCTGTAAAAGGTTTTTCTTCATCGTAAGCTTCATTGTCCTTGCGCATGGTGTTCGCTTCGCACAAGTTTGACAAAGATGAGAGAAAATTGCAAACACTTCTCGATGATATAAAAATCTGAAAAAAAAAAAAAAACATGGTTGCGTCCACGCGAAGAGAAATTAGTCCAATTTCCGTTTCCATCGTGGACAAACGGAAGGAACTTTCCCGTGAAAAGGTTAAAGCCAGAAAGTTCGATTGCGGCAAAAATAAAATAGAGAGCCAATTTCGATGATTCGAGACTTTTCCCGCCATGTATATTTATTTACGCGGGTTCCGTTACGCGAATCGAATATATCGTGAAATTCATATGTATCAGGCGCGCCTCACTGTGTCGGGGTCGCGGACACACGTTATACGTACAAAATGTTTGTCATACGAATACACCTGGTATGATAATTTCAAACGGGATAATATACCGCGTATACGTTTATCGTGGTATATTCATCGCACGTATTACAACGCCGTTCGTGCCTCTTATGAGTAATGTAGGACGACAAGTCGGTTGAAAAAGAAGAAAAAAAAAAAATTGAACCACGAAAACGTGTGCGCGCGACGCGCGCGCTCGCCATCCGCGGAATCGTACCTTCCAATGAAAATTTCTCAACGGCAAAGTTGAGCGTTTTTATTATCTGAAGAATGCAATCTCCTGCCAAGGGTGGTCGCGTCGTTGGTCGCGAAGACTCCGGCGCAAAGGATGGAGAGCAAATAGAATCGTCGGGCGTTAGCGCGCGTATGGAGTCAGTCTATACATCGGCATCGCAATTGCATCTCGTCGCGACGCGACTGGACGCCCGACGACGCCACACGCAGCGTCGCTTCGCGAAAGGGCCAGCCAATGTCATTGTCCGGGAAAAGTGTGGAAAGCCACGCACAATTGTGTAACTCACGGACGAGCGTGAACAACGATCGTCGTGGATCGGTAGAGGCGCCTTCAAGATCGTGAAATCGCATAGAGCGTCGCCTCTTTACGAAGTTTTGTAACGATCTCCCACGAGACACGGACAGACTGGCAGACGGTCACTCGCGAGTTGCATCTAGATCCCTCCCCGGAGGCGTTGCTTTCTTCGATCTACGCGTGCTTAGCCTCTGCTAAATCCCGTCCGCTCATCTCGAACCAACGTTGTCGTCTTCGCCGTGTGTTCTCGTCCTATCTCCATTTCAACGATTTCGCGAGTGCGCTTCGTCACCCGCGCGCAATCTTTTGACGCGTTGAACATGCATTATGAAGAAGTTAGCTGCGATAATCACTATCATTCGACTCGATGTGTTTTCGAGAGAACCCGATCGGCCGAGAAATCTATTTATCTGAAGAAAAATTTGTCAATTTTTAATATTCGCTCATCGGCCAATCGCTTTGATTCCCCGATTTCCTTCCGAGAGATCGCACGATCATTATATTCGCTATCGATCTATCCGCTCGTAAAGGCGTCTTGGCCCCGAGGATCGAACGTGAGCTAGCGGTTTTTAGCGGATATGATGTTGCCTTCGAGAACATCCTGGCTATCCGAGCTCCCGCGGATGTATCATTGACTCCGTCGCCGGTACTCCCGGTTCGACTCTTTTGTATTCCTTATGCGCTTATTGATACTCTTTCTCGCAATCCCCGTCTCTCTTCTCTCGCGGCAACCCCTTCGCGATCACTTCTGCAACGAGGCTCATCGTAACTTATATCGTTGCCCGTGGAGATCGCTGTAACGATAGGCGTACACGATCACTAGCACCAACGGCAGATTCTCTCTCGCTGCTGCTTCGTTCGTCCTCAGCCGAATACATATATATATATATACCTATGTGTACACGAGCGCGGGCTGCGAGAAAGAGCTCAGGATACGTCGGCACGTCTCGTCATTGATAGATCCCTTCGGGGCCACGGTCATTAATAATTCATTCATCATCATCTCTCGTTCGTTCGAGCATCGACCGAACGAACGGTCGGACGGGGACACTATCGGGAATCAGAATCGTCGCTTCCGATGCGTTGTATCAACAGTATTAATATTATCCGAGCCAAGGGAGAGAAAATCAAATGGATGACATCATCGAAACAAAACCGACCCGTAGGAAAAAAGAAGAATTATGCATCGGGAGACCCGGTAATACCCGCTCAATTCTGCATAATGCAGGGAAATCGAGGCGGACGAGAGATATTCATATCTCTGGCATCGATTCTGAAAGCCTCTATCGCTAGAAAGAGCATAGGATACGGATAGGCATCGGGATAACCCGAGGTTTGGGACCGCGACAGTGGTATCTTCAACCTTCAGCTCAGCCTTCTATCTTCCCTTCTTCTTGTTCTCTACTTCTTCGTCTTCTCGGCCGTTCTCGGTCTTCTCTTCAACAGCAGCAGCAGCAGCAGAAGCAGCGGCAGCAGTCAGCAGCACTCTTTACTTATTTGCATATCAAGGCATTCCTTCGTTTCACAGGCTTGCCCTGTCGCAGCCACATAACTGTAAGTCCCGTCCGTTGACAGGATCTGCCAACAATCTGCGTACATGATTTGCTGCCCCCTTCTATCTCCGTCTCGTTTCTCTCCCTCTGCCTCTTCACCCCGTGGGTCTCCTCGTGTCCGTCCGTCTGCCTTACAGCTGGATGGGTACGTTATGTGTATCCCGTCTATCTGTTTCTGCCTCTCTTGGTCATATCTCTTTGCCTTGTTCTTAGCGAGCACTCGCTGAACTACCGGCGCGCTTATATGTCGAATGAATATGTATCCGTCGATGCGATTTCTATGTTTCTATACACCCCGTGCTTAGGCTCGCTTTTTTCTTGGTCGACGGATAGACGGCTCGTTGAATCGCGTACCGCCGTTCGTTAAAGTCAAGCCTCGAGTACGAGAACCAGGCTCTTTGGAGGTTCGACCGGTGATCGGCATTCGGGATTAATCGTATTCGGTAGAAAGAAATGCGACAATTACTGTACCGTTTCTTCGACTCCGGGTAATGCGCGTGTATCAGATCCGAAGCATGCTTTGAAATCCAAGGCGTGTTTGGAAGGTAACATTGAAAACCCTGGAAGCCATTTTTTTTCATAAGTTTCACTTTCTCGATTATATGTAGCCTTTACGTAACTTTTCGTGGGAACGCTGAAGAAACAAAGCTTCGGAATACGCGCGGTAAGAGGACTATTCCCTCGCGAATCATTAGGATGTATCTATTGATCTTCATTTAATTGTCTTTCTGGCATCGACTCTCGGGGGCTCCTCTCCCGTCTTGAATATTAATTTCGATGGGAAAGCCTCGATATATCATACACCGCGCGAAGTCACGTACGCGCAATCGGACAAGGATCCGCGAGAAGTTCTTGCCCATATTCAAATGCCATTAAATATCGGGCCCACTATTGTCGTTACTTTCTTTTTCTTCTTTGTTCGACTCTCTTTACTTTTGGTTCTTTGTTTTTCGCGTCGTTGTTATGATTATTCGCGGCCGGCGGAGACCGGGCCGGGGTCCTCCCGATCTCGAAAATGATCGTGAGAAGACGCCGTTCCCCCCGCGGACCGGATTCGTTCCGACCAACGGGCCAAAGAGCACATTCGTGTTAGTCCGAGAGTTAGGTGCATCGATCCTTCGGCAGGGCTTCTTTTTTTCTTTTCGCTCGCGAGAGGCCCGTACGACATCGCGTTCTCGCTCTCCGAATCACGGAAACGTTGAACTCTCTCTCATATTCCAATCCACCCGTGAGCTTCTCACTTTCTCTTCGAGGGTTCTCTCGCGAATGTTGAATATGCGCTCTTTGATCGCGAGGGGGTCCGTCGCGGATTCGTGAATCGCGAGACGAGCGCCTTTAGATATTGAGGTATTGGACCGAGAGTAAAAGCATTCGGTATGTTTCACGGTTCGACACGATAAGCGCGAGAATAGATACGGCTCCGGGTACCGCACGCTTGTTCCTTATTCTTCGTCTCGCTCGACGGGCTCGGGGAAGCCCGAGCGTCGAAGAAACGCCACACGATGAAGCTCATCTCCGTTGCGATTCCTCCGATTCGTGCAGATTGACGCATAAGTTATATTCCACATATTACGAGGAACGAGGAAAAGAATGAAATTACTTCTGGAAAAAATAAATAAACAAATTTTTCATTTTAAGCAATTTTTCATTGTCAGAAAATGATTTATTTTTTGATAAATTTTTTAAATTATTATGATGAGAAGAAAATCGTCCTTTTTTCGTCGACAATTGTTGAACGAGCCTGTATAGGTTCATAGATATAGTATCGTGACTTCCCAGGAGCCTCGGGGCTCGGAGAAGCCGCCCATGAATTTCGGCTAATGAGAACATTTGGAGATACGTCAGTTCCAGTATGCTAATGGCCATAGAGATGCCGATACAATTTCAAGATGAATCTGTCTCTGTCTCTCCGTGCTGGGCTCTCTCCCAGCATCCGCGCTTACCGTCCACCCGGGCAGCGCACCGGAGAGACGCCTTCGAGAGGCTACGAGAGTTCCCTCGCGAGATCACGTCTTCTCTCTTCGTTTCCCGTCGTTGACCAATGGCCCTCCGTGCAACGTACACTGCAACGCTACCGCGCGAACCCTCTCTGTATTAGCCCTTCGTTCTATCCGAACTATTCCCTTCCCACGAATGAAGATCCAACGATCGGCTGCACCGTCGACTTTCAGCCTATTCGGAAACTGCAATAAATAAATTCGTATTATGCATCTTCATCGTCTTTAGTAGCGACAATAAATAGACAAATAAACAAAAAATCGGCCTCTTAAAAAGTTGGTGGATTATCTCGCAATATCTCGCGCATTCGAGATTCGACTATCGAAATGCGAGATTTATATTGTCGTCGGTTTATTCGTGCCGTGATTGGTCGACGATGACGACGAAGAGACGCGCGATGCGCGATCGGTAGTGGACGCTGTTTCGATCGATCTTTTTCCGGCTCTGTCAGTTTGACAGTTGGCGAATTTCGATCCGTTCTCGAGTACGCCGAAAGTCGTGGTTATGGTTTTGCGAACCTTCCGAATTCGGTAAAGTCTCGTTCGTGGCCGCGGTCTCGCGAGTGTTTTCGATACGGCTTCGCGCGCCTCTCAGTCTCCGAAGAAAATTTCAACGTCGACCGGAGTACAGAGTACGCGAAGAAATGTGAGATTCAGAGAATACGGAAGGTGTTCGAAAGATTGATTTCGCGTAATAATTATTTCAAAAAGGTCTTAATGAATTGACGAAAAAAAATTGTTTAACGAATTATCCAGCAACCTAACTTTTTTTTGTGATGAAAATTATTAGTTAATTTTTCTTGATACGGATGAATTTTTTCAAAACATTCAGAAATTCGAACTTGGATTCACTCGGAGTTTCGGTTGTAGCGAGCACTACAGTCCGAGGAAATGTGCAATTGAGCTGGGGCGCGCTCGGGCATCGGAGCGCTGCAGCGCTAACAAACCTCCGTTCGCGCATCAGCGCGCATGATTGTCCCTAGTCATTTCATTTTCAAAAAATCGCTTTTTCAGACCCAGAAGCGAGGCATTTATCTTCGGGAAATCGTCTAGACCGCTCGGCTTTGCTGCAACGGACGCAGTGGCGGACTTTTGAAAAATTCACAAAAATGCGGTGAAAAAAAAAACATTTGCCTCCGGAAGGTTGTCTCTTCGACGATGAATTTACGATACCCCTGGGCGAAAGTACTCGGGTAAATATTGTGGGGGTGTAGTTAAAAAAAAAAAGAAGAAAAAAAATGCACTATAGGGTGCAACAAGGGGTCGCGCGTTGGAAAAGACGCATCGGGGAGCGTTGTAAATTATATTCAATACCGGATCGTAAAGTGGTTCTTCTTGTGTCACGGTCCATACTGCCTTGACGACTCCGATAACCAGGGAGTCGGAGGCTCTCCGCGTCGTGGCTCGATGAAGTCCGAGAGGTCTCCTTGGTTCTTCGTTTCCGCCTCGGGTGTTGCTAGTCGTAAATCGCCGATGCGGCGGAGTCGAACACGAAAAAGCGAGAACCGGGCGAGACACTGAATTTTCCCTTTTTTTCTTTTCTTCATCCATCGCGAGAGGTGTTTCCGGAAAATTGACCGTCGGAGTCAGGTACGGGACTCGTAAAAATGCGGAGAAAAAGAAAGAAATGAAAAATAAAAATAAATTGTAACGGAGCTGAAAAGATTTTCAGCTCTGAGGTCGAGGAGGCGTTGAGAAGAACATTCGTTCTTTCTCGAGATTTCGAGACCGCAGAGCTTTTCAATTTTCTCATTGTTACGAGGCGAACTCGCAATGTTGGGGGCACTGTGGTTTAAGCGAAGAAAATTCGTCCATAAGGGCAGAGCCAAAGCGGTCGTAAAGTCGTGTTCGCACAGTAGCGGACAGGAGGGGGGTAATCGTCGCGAGGCAAAGAGGCTGGATTTTAGCGAGGCGTGAAGGTGCGCTAAGCTTTGTTCCCGGCTGATCCCCGTGGTGTCTATTCGAGCGAACGATCCGCCCTCCTTTCGCCCCTTGACGATGTGTTACTTCCCAAATGAAACGTTCAACCGACCTGGACGAGACCGACGGTGACGCTATAAAACTACGGTCTAAGTTTTAATTCGGCGACGAAACGCTGCCGGGATTTATTGCGCTCGTGCGAGACAGCTTACACAAAGACGTCGAGTGTAAAGAAAAATCGAAGAATTAAACCGTTCAACTATATGGCCTTAAAGCGATTCAACTATTTTTCATATTTTTTAGAAATTGTTAATGAACGTCGTTTGCAAAACAGAATTTCGATCGGTTGAATATTCGTAGACACAAAAAATATTATCTCTTTAAAAATCATGAAATACATTTTTTTTATTACAATTCAAAAACTCCCGACTGGAAGAGCAGCCTAATAAAAAAATTATATTACCGGAAAAGAGTGAAATTAGAATTAATTTATTCCTATACGATGGTCGGGAGATTTCTATGTGAAAACGCCAATGACAACTGCCCGACTATCATATACGAATAATTTAATTCTTATTCCACTCTATTCGGTTAATATAATTTCTTTATTAGGCTTCTCTTCCAGTCGGAAGTTCTTTGTGTAAAAAATATTTCATATTTTGCACGGGACGAGAAAGTATCGGCGGGTGCCTCTATAGAAGTTCGTCGGAAGAAAAACAACCGATAAATCATAAAACACGATTCACAATCATTCCAACGATCACCGAACGTTTTTCGTTCCTTCGGACCTTCGTCAAAACAACCGATCATTTTTTTTTCTTCAGCTTCCGCAGATGATCGAGCGCTCGTGTCGTTGAGTTCGTTGCAAGTGGACTCTCGTATCTCAGAAGCCGATGACATGTCACAATAATCAATTAGCCAAGAGTAGCGTCGACACGCTTAATACCCTGTTTGACTGATAGCCCCGATCGTACATCATAACCCTTTAGTCGGGACTAATATGCGTTAGAGCGTTCACGACGGGAGCGCTGGATTTATTTTTGAACTCCACCGCGCACCAAAGCGAAACCCCTCGCATTCGAGACGAGTGCGACGAGCGCGACGCGAGTTCCGATGATGAATATCTTCGCGGTCGCGATTACGTTACACCGAGTGAGACTCCCGCTCGACTCTCGGCTCGCCGATAATTCGTCATCATACCGGCGAGCACCGAGCTAGCCTCTCCGACCGTGGTATTATTAATTATACGCGTAGCGTGACGAAAGTGACCGCGCCCCGCTTCAGCGACTCCGTACAAACTCATTCGCGCATCGTGGACTCGACGAGTTTACATACTTTGTTGGGTGAAACTAATTTGCCCACGTTATTGTAGGAATCTGCTTCCTCGGCTCGTGAGTCGTGATGAAACGGTGCTCGCAGACTACTAATATAATTGGCCACAGGTGTCGGAGATTTTTAGTTTCCTCAGACAACAGAGAAGGATTTGTAGGGTGACTTGTCAATTGAATGAACGCGGAAGGAAAATGCTAGACTTTTCGGTCGTGAAAAGATAGAAAGTTTCTATCAAAATTGATGAAACTTCTATTATTAAATCCAGAAATGATCAAGTAATGTATACAATTTTTTGAAGGCAATATAGAGAAGGACGTTTCCGAAAATTGGTAATTACAAATGGCCAAGAAATGGTGTTCCCCAAAAAGTGATTTCTATTTCGCTGCTATAAAGTATGTACAATTGTACGATATGTCACACAGGGGTAATTATATTGATACAGTTCCAGTATTAAATAATTCATGGTGTTCAATTGATATACAACTAAGATCCGGTGTTACAGAAAAATTTGTTCGTCCATTGGCGGGTGTTCAGTGATTGAACGAGTCACCCTATCTGGTTAAAAATGAATTCTGCCGACAACAATAGATATTGACATGACAACACTATCGGGAGACTGAGACACCTAAAAAAACAGAGAATAATAATTTTTTTTTGCTGTCTATAACTGTTTCCCGAATCGAATTCAATAATACGTCGAACGCTCGCCAATTTTGACAAAATCGACAAAAACGAAACAGTCCTGTCGAGTTGCCTCAAGTTCGAAGGTTTGATTTATATCAAGCATTCCCTTGACGAATGTAACATTATCCGTACGTTTTCTCGACTGCAACACGTATACACAGATGAGTTTCGAGTGATGTATAACGCGCGCGGGTGAAAACGCGGAAAGCCAATCGTACGAAGTACTAGATGAGCATCCATTCCTATCAATCCTCTGCATTTGTAACTTGGCCGGAGAGTTTCGGGAATATCGGTGGGATGGAGTGTTTGCGGGGGCGGCCGGGGTAGGAAGGTAGGTAGGTTAGGTGGGTCGAAGGACCGACTATATCTTCGGTCTGCTTCCCCCATCCAGTGTGGCAGCTATGGAACCGGGTGAGTTACCATGTGTTAGCCGAAATATCTACGAGAGGAGTTCTCCCCGGTATAGAGAGCGAGAGGATATAAATGAGCGTTGCGAGTCGACAAATCAAGAAACTATCGACATAAATAAATTTGTGGCCCGCCAGGGGTTTCGCGAAGCACATCGATGCCACTCGGGCCCTCGCTCACTCGCACTTTTCGACTGCCAACTCACCCCGCCCCCCCCCCCCCCCCCCCCCCTCCCGCCTGACGTGCAGTAGAGCTATGAGGGAAATGGCAGGCCCTAAGTCAGGCAATTACCCACATTTCCAACGCACCGTTTCGCCCCTAGTTTCTCCTTGCCTTTCTTCCCTTTCTTCGACACCAATCTTCCGAAATATACACTCATATCTTTACCCACTCGACAACCATACAAAAGTTCTATGCTCATCGATCCCCAGTTTCGAATCTTCTGCTATCGAAAAACGAAATCTCGTCGATCCACTGGACCCAAGAGGGATCAAAAATTATAATTACGTTCACAGAAAATTTGTATTTAAAAAAAAGGGAACCATCCGGGGAGATCGGTATAAAAAGAAACGAGAATCTTCCGAACGGTGCCCATAAGAATGCGTTCCCCAGGAACGATAAAGCGAACGAAGAGGAGACAGAAGGGATCGAAAAGAAAAGAAACAAAAAAAAAGAAAGAAACTTCGTTTTGTCGCGCGTTTGCAGCGGGCGTTGCTCTCAGCAATTCCGGATAAGGACCATTCACGAATTATTAACCGGCCACCGCTGGAAGACCAATGGTACAAAAGGCGGTGGCGCGGGGTCGCCGCTCGTACTTTACCGTGATTCTATCTAAATCTCAATTTTGGAGCGTCCTATACGTATATACTATGGCATGGTATATACAGTTATATATGTGTACATTTGGTATAGCGAGGGTTGTGGACGAGAGGGCGCGAAAGCAACCCCCGCATCCCTTGGCCACCTCGGCTCTCCCGAGTTCTCACCCCCCACCGCCACGTTCATCCAGTGAATTACTTCGTTAGTGGCTACCTTCAGAGGGCTGTTAATTCCTGCAGGGCAGATTATACAGATAGGTTTATTGCGCTCGTGTCCCAATCTAATGTTCGTAATGCTCGTGTAGTCGCTACGCCTCCACGAGCCTCGGTTCCTCGGCTCACTCTTGCTTCGAGTAATCCCTGAAACCGCTCTCCGCCCTCTGCCCTTCCCCCTGCCGTCTGCCGACGGAATCTTCGTGTCGGCGTATCGAGTGGTCCGTGGATGACTGCGCTTCCAGCGAAGAAACGACCGTTCCGTATCCGCGGAAAGTCCCGTGACCTACGTGGTCGGATAACGAAATGTTCGGCCGCGAAACTTTGGTTTCTGCGCTTCGACTCTTACTTCGGCGAACTTTGACCCTTCAGTCGGTGGATCCGCGTCTCGTAAGGAGTGTGTTGCGCTGCAACAAGCGTTCGGGGCGGTGGTTGCAGCTCATTTGAATGGCAGTTAGTCGCGAAGTACTTTTGATGGCTATCGCAAAGTTGGCGCAAAGTTGTTCGAGTCGGCTTCACGACTGTCTGCGACGACCCTCGCATCGATCAATCACCGACACCACAAATTTCGAGTCTCTGCATTTTATATTCCACGAATGACTGGCGTATAACGAAGATTCGATGAGTCAGAAGTAATGCGAGACGCTCGGTTGGTTTGGCGATGGTTTGGCCGATTTTGATTATTCCGCCAGTCGTACGGTCAGTCGAGATGCTCCCGGTCCGCGCTGGCCCTACAGCGGATACTCTTCATCACGCGTCGCTAAGCGCGTTAGCTCCCAAAATTCTGGTAACGAGTTTAACGTAACGCGTCGAGGAAAACGAGTGGTCAGCAGCAGCGGCAGCGATGATTTAGCCGAGGGTCCTGGCAATGAGATCTGATTTTAATGGCTCCAAGACTGGCAAATGGTCCACCGATTGTTCGAGGCTATATCGCGCGTTTCGAGTCCCGCGCTGACTCATTTTCACGCGAGGGATAAATGGAGTACCGTCGAACCTTGAGGTTTCGATTTGGAATTGTTTACGTTAATCTTCATTACTTTTTGGAATGCGACACGTTGCTCTCGAGCTTGTGAAACCTTCGTTCAGCACCCGTAAGCTGGCAAGGAAGGATCGTCTATAAACCAGAAATCGACAAGCGTTGAGGCGGGTGTTATCGCAATTTCGAGCGGATTTCGCATAATTGCCAATGAAATAATAATCTAACAAATAGCAATTATACGAAAGGTCTCGTGAAGATTAATTTTGGATAATAATAATGTGGAAAATTTGTTGACGTTGTTAGTTGAAAAAAAAATTCTTCAACGAATCATTCGATTATCCAGTTTGTTTTTATGAACACTATTCTTGAAATAATTATTCAACGAATCATTTGATTTTTAAAAAATTTATTTGTGGACAACTTTTCGTCATTATTTGTATGCAAAATTGGCGTTAGTTTTCGATGTCGATGTTTTCCGATTTTCATTCCACCCGGAAGTCTTCCAACTCTCTGTGAATCTCGTTTCGGCTGGGATTGCAGCGATACACCCTCCATAAATCCGCTTTGAACCGTTTCGTATGTTTACCTTGAATTAAAAAATAATGTAATCGATTCGCGTTGTAACTTTCATTCCCAATACAAGATGATTCGGACACGGGCGAAAGGCAGGAAAAATTCGAGGCAAAGTTTCCTTTTTCCTCCCTCGTTTCGGCTGAAAGAGAGAGAGAGAGAGAGAGAGAGAGAGAGAGATTATAACGTCTTCGGAGTTTTCAGCTTTTTCTCAGTTTACGCGACGCCACACCGCTATAATTACGCCACGGTTTTAATTAACTTCTCCTGAATTTAAACATGCGCCGGGCTATGCCGTTGCGCGCACGTCGGGAGAAGCGAGAGAGAGAGAGAGAGCGCGAGCGTTGGTTCGGTTTCGCAAAGGGCTGCTGCGCGTTGGCCTCTCGGAAGATTGGCATTCTCGCTCCGAGGGACAAGCAAAGCAACGTCTTTGTTCCTCTCGTTTTTCCTAGTAAAAAAGTCCCGTTTGAACTATACCACTCGCCTCTACGCTGCTGTGTATCCACGATTCTTTCTCAATTAATTCCGTTCCACTCGTGAACGCACTTTCGCCGTTCTTTTTTATTATACTTTATCCTCTTCCCCCGTGATTAAGGTTTCGTATCGAAAAATTTGTCTCTCAATTAATCGACGGTAAGAAAAAAACGGAAGGAAAAGATCCTTTGAGGTAATCCCGTTGGGACGATCCTCGTTGCGACATAATTACGTCGAAAAACTTTCAGCTTTACTCGGATTTTTTATCTTTCGATTTTTTCGTTAATTCTCCTTCGCTGTTTGTCGCGATAATGTTTCGTGACGAGCTCAATTTTAGTGTTTCTTCATTGTTTTTTATTTATTTCTTTTGAAAGCGTAATGCCCGAGATGAAAGATCGAAAATACCGGTGTAACGAAGCGCTTCGATCGTCATAATGAAAAATAATACGACAACCGAATGGAATCGCGAGACTCAACTTGATGTTGCTTATACTCGCTCGCTCGCTTTACCGGCGCAGGCGAGAGCCCGGGCGAACGGGGAGGCATTATGAATAAAGCCAGCTCTTAATTGCTTCTGGCCGGTAATTCAGCCGGCAATAACGCTGCTGGGGCGTTCCATAATTATGCAGTTAATGTCAACATTATTATCCTGTCCCGTAAGTCCCGAGGGCGATGCTGGCAGTAGCCCTAGAGCCGTAGAAGCCGAGTCTTCTCTCCCCCTCCTTCGAACGCTCTCTCGGCGAGACTCTCGTGAACAGCTCAGTTTCGGATTTAAGCTTATGCATACCGAGTATACCACCTTCGTATCGTCGCGCTCGAGGGATTCTACTCAACAATCTGAATTAGGATATATAATTTAAAAAATGAAAACAAAATTAACAATAAAATAAACAACGGCCATGGTTAATTTATTATTGTTATTATAAATATATTTATTATTATTATTGTTGTTGTTCGAATTGCGTTAGTTTTCTAGCAACTGCAGTTGAGATATCCAAATAGAATCCGAGTAATTATCGTTCATTCGTCCAGCTAAAAGACTATCCGAGACGGAGAACATAAAAATGATCGCTCATTCTCTTCGAAATCGTTATCCGTCGAAAATTATAATAAAAGGTATTTCAAAGTCGTCGCAGCCGGAAACGCGCACGGATCTATTAACGATACCGATAAGCCGAGCGCGCTCTTCTCCCGAAAAATGGGCAAATTGACGAGCCATCCGAGGGGGGACGGTGACGAAGATGGTCGAAGCTTACGTGAAGAAAAATCGAAAATAACGAACGGGGGAGGACGAGAGCGAGTCGAAAGTCGTTCTTTTCCACGGGGCTCACCGTTGAAGGTCCTTTGGAAAAAAGGTGAGCCGGCTAATATCGTCGTGCCCGAAACGACAGAGCTCCGCGGCCAAACGAGAGAAATATACGAGCCAGAGATAAAGTTCGTTAATGGGTGAAAGGTTAAAAATAAAGCGAGAGAGCCCACAGAAACGCGTAGGGCGGACCGTCATAAATCTGGCAATCCCCGGTGAGAGAAGCCCAGGCGCGTCTCTCGTCCTTCTCGCTCGCGCGCCACTCGCGTTGCTCTCTTCCTCCTCTTCTTTACCGCCCCGAAAACCAACTCCGCGATGTCCTCGACGACGAGAGCCGAAACAACCAAAATTCAACGCCGAACGACGCGAACTCCGGCAGTTCGTCTTGCTCTCGTTCGTTGATTTTTCAATTTTGCCCGTTTTCATTCGCCGCGCATTATTCCATTCGGTGGAATCGAGCTTTTGCAATAGCGCGCGTAAAGCGTCCGTTTTCCGAACGTCGCGCCGCGCCGTTACAAAAAATAGTATGAGAAACTCGTGCGGAAATATTGTACTTTGCGCACGTTTTACGATACAAAAATTTCGCAGACGATGCTTTTGAAGCGATTCGTTCGTCTCAAGGGCGTCCGTAATATTTCAAAAAATCCACAATTTCGTGAAAATATTATCTTACTCCGAAACTCGTGAGCGCAGGAGGGAAAACTCGAGAACGGAAATAGCACGAGGGCCCAAATCCGTATTTCAGGAGGGAGATCCTTCGTGCGAGAGGCGCGCACGTTCGTTTCCGAAACTTCCGAGTATAATAAGAAACTGCGCACGGAGGGAGAATGGTATATTTTCGTTGGTCGTAAGCCACGCGAGTCGATCCTCCCTGTTTTCTCGAAATAATTGGAAAAGCATTTTCGTCTCGAGCCGGCAATTTAGCTTCCTCGAAAATTGTCAACAGTTGGAATGCAAATAAAGCTTCCACAAGAATTCTGTCGTCGTTAATATAAATCGACCAAAAGTAGTTAATTTACCGAAGGTGGATTCAGGATTTTTGGTGAATTCGCTCGCAGCATCCACACATTTTTGTTGGCAATTATTTTTCCTCGCAACTTGGAAAAGTTTTTTCTAGTAATTCTTACAATTTCCTTCGAGCGCGAATGCGCGCATCGTGCGATTCTATGTGAGAACCGGCTGCGTTTCATCCGGATTCCATTCGCGAGACATCGGAAAGAAAGATAAGCGATGCCAGACGCGTCGAACGGGCCGTTCTCGTCAATGAGCGCTATATACGCAATTTTTATGCGAAATTAATATGCCATCAAATGATCGTAAATCAGGTTTCTTTTGTCGCTGTTATATCGGCTCCGCCGCTCGAGATGGTCGTTGTTGCCGACACGATATTCACGGCATATTTACCCGTTGGGAAAGAAACGAAGTCAACGAGATGGAGAAAGACAGATTTACCCGCGAGGGCAACATCGTGAACGACGATTTACACCGATGGTCGCGCGCGTCGACGCGCTTTTTATTCTTTCTTCCCCGTCTTCTCCTCCACCTCTCCCCGACTGCCCCTCAACCCTGCGACGGATAGTTTATGAGCTACGATAATATCTGTACCAATTAAAAAATTCTTTAAATTCGCGGATCAAATCTCTATTTCCATCGAGAGGCGCGCGCACTCTCTTTCTCTTTCTCGGCCGAAAAGAGGGAGAAGCTCTCGCGCGCGAAAGGATGCATTATTGCATCTGCATAACGAACACCACGAACGCGAGCATTCAACGGCACCAACGCTCGACCGTCCTCTTCTTAGATCTTTCGGTAAACCTGAAAAACCGGAGTTCGCCGACTTCATCGCTAATGTTATTCGCGCGTTTGCGAATATCGCCTTTTTTTTCTCCCTCCGGTATCGCAAAATGTATCATCACTCCTCGTTCGACCTCCGATTCATAATCGGATCGCGGTGTACACGCGCGACCGTAAATTAATAAACGTTATCGAGAGTCGATGGAGAAAGAAGAGAATCAGGATTCTGTTTTACTACTCTATTTTATACGAAATATGACCCAAAGAAGAGCGAATAAACGAACCTGCATCCAAGATAAAAAGACAGTCTTCTGAAATTCAATCGAGTCTCGTACAATTTTATACCGATAATCGGATGGAAATAGTCCATTTGCAGTAAACACTCGCGGCCCGATATCTAAGAAATTGTGAGATTTGTCGCCGACATGCTCGAAAAATGGTCTACTTTCATGAAATTTAAAGGGCTTCATCGATTTCCAAGTAAAAAGAAACAATCGATCGACAAGACGGGAAAAAAGGAAAATGTCATTTTTCTTTTAACTAAATCGACATCAACCGGCGACAAGAGATTTTGCAACAAATTTCAGTGGCATTGTGAATTCACCTCGAATAATTTGAAAACAATAAATTTCGTGGATAAGAGTAAAAGACAATTAAGAGTAAAAGTTTCGGCGTGAATCGGACCGGTGAATTTGCGAGTTCGCGGAGCAGAATTTCCTGCATGGGCATTTGCACTCGGAGTGGAAAAAATGCCTCCCCCACCCGGCGAATGAATACAGGGACGAAAAGTGAATATAGCCAAACCGTACACTATAAACGCATTTATATTTATCGTCACGTCCGGCGACCTCGGATAAGAGTTTAAGACCTCGCTGCATTATTTATTCGACTGTGAATCTTAAAAGTTAGCCGCGTGAAAATGATACCTCCGCGGCGAGTGAGTCGGGACGAATATAAAACGCTTGCGTACGCCCACGCACGCGAGAAAGAGCGAGCCTCGCGATCGCGCGAAGCGAACGAGGAGCAAAAGATTCGCGCGAAACGCCCGTGCTTGGGGGCTTCTCTCGTTGTCCCGAGGTGTGCGCGACGACGACACACCGCAATGGGTGCCTCCTTATAACGCCTCCGGATATTATACGAGGTCCCGTTCACACGTACCTAACACGCAGAATAATATACCCGTTCGCACGTAGGCTTTTACCTACAGACAGCGTGTCCGCGAACTCCGTCTCTTCGCCCCGACGATTCTCGCCGCGGCGAGAAACTACGTTTTCGATTAAACCTACACCACCGACGAGAATGACGCTATTAAAAAGAGCAACGTGGAAAATGTTGCGCCGATTGCGCGTCCGAGCTTTGTCCACTCGCATACTTATTTTCATGCGCCAAAGAAATATTAGTATCGCGTCGATTATCGAAATAAAATTGAGAAACAAATTGGAAAAAATGCCAACAAGAAAAATGTTGGTCAAATTTTTTTTTTAATTCGACAAAAATGGAAAAATAGATGAAATTTTGGGGTACCGAAAAATTGTTGAAATTTTATTAAAATAGATATACTACTAAAATGAAAAACGTTATTAAGATTATCGAATTAACGTTAATTATGTCATGAAATCTTCCAGACGATCTCCTCGACATTTCCCTCTCACGATTATCCGAAAAATTATAGTTTTTTCTTCGTTGTTTCGTTGTACGTCCGTTATACATTGTACCGTGACATCTTATTGCACTCCCGATAACGCGTGTGCAGTACAATTTCCATAAGAAATAAAAGTAAAAAAAAATCGATTCTTCTTCGTTGCTCGAGGGCCCTCTTCGAGTGCGAGAAACGCGGAGCAGAATGCAGAAACGAGTGCAAAGCAGATCGTGCGATTGCGCGCGTACGCCCGCTCCCCGAAGTCGCAGCTCCGCGTCGAGCGCTATAAAATGCATATAATTGCCAGACGCAGCTTCGGCGGATGAATACCACGGGAACGATATTGGCCAACGAGGATGATAAGATCCGCGCTCGAATGTACACGTAACCGGCAACAGCACAGCCGCTCGCAATGGCATGAGAGTTCGGCGAAGGAGCCGAGAGAAAGGGAGCCACAATAAGGGATATAAAATGGTAGAGCAACTTTTGTACAACGATTCTATCATTATTCGCGCAATGTGTCTTTTACAACTTTATGGCTATTGAGATTGATGAATTTATCAAATTTTCCATTGTTTTTGTTACGAAAATCGAATTTTATATTTTATATTTTATATTTTATATTTTATATTTTATATTTTATATTTTATATTTTATATTTTATATTTTATATTTTATATTTTATATTTTATATTTTATATTTTATATTTTATATTTTATATTTTATATTTTATATTTTATATTTTATATTTTATATTTTATATTTTATATTTTATATTTTATATTTTATATTTTATATTTTATATTTTATATTTTATATTTTATATTTTATATTTTATATTTTATATTTTATATTTTATATTTTATATTTTATATTTTATATTTTATATTTTATATTTTATATTTTATATTTTATATTTTATATTTTATATTTTATATTTTATATTTACCGACAAAAAGTGATTAACCCTAAAAAAATGTTAATGATATATATTTTTTCTTTTTTGATTCCACATTGTCGAAATAATCGATTGTGTCGATCTTTCGTGATCATCGAAATGAATTTTCCCGTCGATCGAGCGAGTTACACCGCGACTGGCCGATTCCCCTCCTCTGTCGTACACGAAGATACTTCGAAACAGATATACTTACACCGGTAGAATTGTTTCTCATCGATAAAACGGCAGTGCTCGGCGCGGCGTATGCGCGGGTTCGAAGTGAGTCGTAAACGAAGAGAAAACGGGACCGACTACGACGAGGTGCAAGCGATTTCCAATCGGAAACTACTGTTACCGGACGACGATTGTGGACTACTACTATCCTACCGGCAAGGTGTTCGTCGCGTACCTACGTTTCAACGTTACACGGTATTATACATCCGACGAGTGATTTACTCCGGATAGATACGCGTATGGAGCTTGATTTACATTAAATTTCATGAGGTTTCTCCGAGTTTATGTAGTTCCTCTAACGCCAGAAGGGTTCGCGTCGTCTATGCCTTTGTGCGGTGCCGAAACACGTTCTTGTTGCGTCGAAGCATCGATATGGTCAACGACTACTGTATGGAAATAATGCTCAAGCTCACTTCGCAGTGGATAGAGCGTGCAAGACGCGATCGCGCAAGTCTACACTCAGGAAAAGGTTTAGTGTAGCCAAAGAAAATTTATTTGAATCAACGAATTCTGGTAGTTGCGGGCCGCGAACTAAATGCATGGTTCAACGAACTGGAATATTTGGTTAAATTGCAAATGCCGATCTGTTTCTCTGAAATATACTTGGTTTCATCCAAAGAAGGTTGAATGTAGTTCAAATATGGTTTGAAGGTGCTGATGCCAAGTTACGTATTGCATTACTTTAAATTATAGTCAAGAAACAGGCTCCTCGGATGGGTTTTTGAAATATGAACTTCGAACAAAAGCTATATAGTTTAATCAACCTAATGACGCGATTGCAGACAAAATATTTGTGGTTGATCGCAAGATCAACCAAACACCAATCAATCAATCACTCAATCAATCAATGTTACGGAAGGTCCCGGAACTTTTAGTGAATGAAGCTATTGCTTACTGATATAATCCACTACTGTGATGCACATTTTAACATTAATTGCCATTGTCAATGTCGTTTCTGATAGTTACAACACATTTGCGCGACTTAGAATTCTGCACATGCCAAGTTTGCGGGCCCGAACTGATGTTTTTTTATGACAACAAGAAACACTACAAAAGACAAAAAGCCAAAAGAGGAAAGTTCATCAATAATTAACAAACTTTATTTGATTCAATTAAAATTTGGTAAAAATGTTGAAACCTTTTTTGTACTACATGCAATACATTTAACGTCGATTCGTTAACACCAATCCCACTATTTCCTCAGTGTCGAAAACTGTTTATGTTTCATTGAATCAATCGGTGAGTTGCTTTACGCAATTTTTTTGGTTGTATCGATGAAACAATTCAACATTTGCCAACCGAAAAATATGACTCAATCAATCGATCAAATTGTTAATAGAAATATCATTTGCGTTGAAACTAACAAACAAATTGGTAGGAAAAAAGAAACTATGAAGTTGAAACGGAATAATATATTTAGTTCAATAGACTCTAGTTTAAATGGGTCTATGTATTTTTTGGTTAAACTGTCATTGTTATGTCAATCGAATTGTTTAGTTGGTTCAATTACATTGAATTTCTTAAATCAACCTTGCCAGGGTTTGTGGAAATAAAATCGAGTTGCTCGAATCGAATACGTTTTGACTAAATATCTGCAGTTGGTTTTACCGATCCTTTTTCTGAGTCTAGGTTTTACTAAACCCTTTTCTGAGTGTATCGATAACGATTTTCATATGAATTTTTTATGTATACCGATTTTTTTTCTTGCGTTATTTTTCAAACCGAGGCTCGGTCAAACGCGCGGTTTGGGCCGCGGCCACAATGACGTGGTTTCCACTCACGGAAACTGTGGAGCGTCTTATTTGAGGTGCGACCGCGGGCACGTAAGCTATTGAGATGTAAGCTCGAATTAGGTGGGGTAACTCAAACATGCACCTGTGTCAGCCTTGCGTGCGTTTGAACGATATCGAGCTCAATCCAAACTCCTCGTGGCTTTCCGAGCATTGAGCGCGATAGTGCGCTGGGAGGCAAAGCAAGAGTCTCGGTCTCTCTCTCTCCCTCTCTCACGAGATTGCCAGCCAACGAACAGGAATCGAGAGACCGCAGCACGCGCCAAGCTCGTTAATACGATGCCGCGCGTCTCTATTTACCAGACTTGTTTGTTAGTCACGCTTGTGCGACAGAATTAAATATACGGCATCGTAGTTCACGCGAGGTTCAATAGAAGTCGAATTGTTTTTAGAATTCTTCAAAAAATCGACAACAAGCAATTTTTCTTGAATCGGCGCATCGCAAGGAAAAAATCGCTATTGAAATTGTGAGATTGCTTCCTCATAAAAGAAGCTTTGTTGTGTTCTTAGTTACCAATGCCACCATCTAGACAATCAATTTAAGGCGATTACAATCAAACTAAGGACCGAATTTTTGTCGTATATTTCTAAAAAATGTCTAGTCGATTCATCAATGTTTTAGAGCATTTCGAACATTCTGGCATAAAAATCCGGAAAACAATTTATTTCGCGCAAACAAAGCTTCTTTGACGAAGAAGCAAAAATGATTATATTTTCGCGATGGCAACAGTACAAAATGAGATTATTGAAGCTTATCAGAAGTCATTTCTATTAAGGAATTTCTCCAATCATTGGAGATCACAGATCTGGGCGAAAGTGTTCTTCGAAACTTTTTTTCGTTCGGTTATCGGTTAAACACGCATATAAACCTATAAAAAATGCGGTTTCCGAGAACGCGTTGACACGAGATGGTAATAAAAACGCGATGAAACAACATTTCCGGCTGCCAGTTTCAACGGAGAGGGTGGGAGGAGGGGACGAGGGAATGAAAACCTCGTGTCTCACGGCCCGATGTAATACAAACTATACGCAAAGTTAAATGAATTCGAAATGATCGATAAACTTTATCATTGATCAATTAAACTTTGGAACGTGTGAGTGACGGGACTCGAGATAGAAGGCCGCCCGGATGGCAATAGCGAGGAGGGAAATGGATGGGGGTGCGTTCGGCAGGAATCCTCGGGAGTGGGTCTCGCTTCTGCACGGTGTTGCACGCTCACGGCTCTCTCGAACGGAGAGAGGGTGGCTTATTTAATGAACACTAAACACGGTGCCCATGGCAGAAGCAAGACCAGAATAGCTGAAGAGCCTCTCAGCACTTTGCGAGATGTCCCGGGGCTAAGACGCTGAGAAAACGTTAGACCCATCATCCTTCACGTTGCTTCTCTATGTGCGGCAAAGTACCGGCTTCTTCGCAAGTTTCGAACGCCGATGAGATTTATGCGAGTCGCCATGTTTTATCCGAAAGTTTAAATTACTCTTAAAAAAAAGCAAAGATCAATTTTTGGAAATGATAAGTTTACAGGGTACCATTTTTGGTCCATCTTGGTTCACTTTTACCCACGCTGGAAAGTATTGCACTCTGAATAAAATCAAATTCAATCGACCAAGTGTCGATCTCCAGTTCATTTGAATACTTTTACAGTATTACCATGAAAATGTCGGCCGCCGACAATTCGTCAACAATTTATAGTGAAAATGACCACAATGGTGTTCTGAGGCGACCAAACAAATTGGTTGACCGAACAAATAGATTAGTCGCACCGACTAATATTCATTTCCAGTGTCGAAGTTGGTTCCGATAACTAATTTTTTTTCCGCGTAGCGGCAAAACGACGTATTTAGTCGCTTTTGTTTCACATTCGGTTGTCGTGTTTGACGAGACTCTGATTGAAATTAAATCGAAAATGCGATGCGCCAATCTTATCCACTGTTATCAACACGTCTAAATGATTGAAATGGTCACAATGTCCAAATGTGACTGAAAAAATTGTCACTCGTCACATTTACCCGACCCAAAATTCAGTCCACCTGTCGATACCATACTTGCCTTGATTGATAATAAACAAGATAAAAGAACTTGCAACCAGGTCCAATCCTACTATATTAACTAACGATCGCGTTGTAGCATGAAACCTTTTGAAGAAACGAAGGCGCAGAAAGGAAGGAATGAATGACGCCGCGGGCGCAGGTGGAAGCGTTTTACGATCCCGTCCCTTCGTTGGCTCTCGTTCCCGAGGCACCATAGAGTAAAGGCTAATGAAAATATAAGTTGTACGTGATAGATTTAAATAAAAATAAAGTATAATGGCATCGTAGCTGGCAGGGCGCCATTAAGAGGTAACCTTTGAGCCGGAATCAGCATCAACCGGCAACCTCCGTCCGTTCTCTCCTTCTTCCTCCTCATTCGCCTTTCTCTGCATCCTTTCTCATCGCACTCATCATTTTTTTCTACATTTCTCAACGCATCCCCATCCCGTTCCACGGTCGTTCTCACTTGTGCGTTTTGGGGCGCTGACTCGATTCCTCGTAATGCTTCGCCCGTTTGGACGGAAGCGGCGTTCGGCAGCATCGCCTTATGCCTTCGCCTCTCCTCATCGACTCCCGCAGTCTCGTGTCTTGAATTAAGTATAACTAATATTAAAGGCGGCACGAGAAGGGGGGGTATTCAGAAACTTTTAGTATTCATTGAAAGACGGGAAGAGGACGGGGCAGCCGTAAGGGAGGAGAAGAAGAAGAAATGGAAGAAGTAGAAGAAGAAGAAGAGGAAGACGGAAGATAACCGGGGGGAGAAAGGCAGGAGCACTCGGCTCTTGGTGAAAGAACGTCTGAATAAAGGATGATACCCAACCTGGACTGCAGTACTACGGAATACCGAATAACTATAGTCATAGTGTGTATGGTAGCAGCACAGCGGTCCAGAACCGTCTGCACTATTCCGCTTCTATTTTTCCAACGGCTACCGCCCAGCGGTTGATTACCGTCTTTTATGCATTTACATTTTCCCTTTTTTACCCCGTCCCACCAACCCGCTCCTCTCTCCCCTCTTCCTTCCCGTCCCTTTCCTCCTTTCTCTTGGCTCATCCATTACTCCTTCTCGCTTCCCGGCTTTCTTCGATATTGCTTTTCGCTCTTACCTCCACGAAGATTTCTCATCGGGAACAACCGCCGTCGGTGTACGCGAAGCCGGAGAAGCTCCGGATCGGCATGAGAACTTCTCGAGGCCCATTCCCAACGCTTTCAATGCGCTAAATAGTCCTTTCATTCGAGAAATGAAAACGTTGCTAAAATGCTTCTCCACGAGGTTATACCATCGCTGGCTCGATTGCCGATGGCTCGATGAAGCGCGGAAGATAATTTATCGAAGACTCATTGAACTCCGTTTTGTTCCTTTGTTTCGTGATTTTGGTTGTTCAGCTTCGCGGGGGGCTAACAACGTTTATCGCAATCAAGCGAATCTTCGTTGGAATTCTTTCGAATCTTTGGTAAAATTTGGTTCGTCAGTAGTAAAATCATGATAGAAAATCGACAATCAATTTTCGTCGGATCTTGAACTTTTCTTTTTCTTTTCGCCTCGAATTCTTAAGATTCGACGGTGATATTTTCGTTGTGGAGATAATTTACGATCGCTCGTGCGAGCGTTTCGCCTCCGAGGAGAAAAACCTCGGGCGACGATTCATAAAGAGATAATTTATACGCTCCATTCAATTTCTCGGCCTCGACCGGGTAATCCTTGTTCCTTGACGTTTCACTTCTACCGACGCGCGTGCGATACCTCAACGAAGGACCCACCGCTGGACCATCCAATCCCTCCTTTGTACCTACTCGACTGTCAACTCGAGACTTTCTAGTTATATTTTTTTCTTTCATTTTTCACTTTCCTCGCAACAACGATTCGACAGTTGTGACCCACTTACGGGAATTCTCACTTTTCAGCGAATAATACTGTTTCGAAGAATTTCGAATAATGCACGAACAATCGTTCCGTATTTGGAATCGTGAAAATAAAACATTATTTTCATCCAAATCACCGATCCGTACTCGAATGTTCGCTGGTCTTGACGACCGATTTCCGCGACTTCTTCCATCCGCAATACCGTCCGCAAAGGCAGCGATTAATTAATACTTAATTAGCTTGATAAATCGATAGGTTGACGATCTCCCAGAAGGCTCTCGTCTCGTACGATCGACGTTTCGCGATACGACGAAACGTGTCTAATAAGTATAAAGGGAGTTCGATGAAATCGAGCCTGTGGCCGGTGGCCGTGTCTCGACGACAGAGACCGGAGGCAATTTCTTCCTTATGAATCGTCGTCTCGAATGATTGGTTCCAGGAAGTTGATGTTCTTGCAAGTATTAGTACCGTTCATCTCGATAGACCGAAGTGTTTGGACCATAACGGAGAGAGCTGCGAGAGACGCTGTAAGAGCCAGGCCGGGGCACCGGTAGCCCGGCAGCTCGTGGAATGATCTTGGCTCTCTCCCCTCCGCCGATTTCAACTCGTTTTTTCTCTCCCTATTATGGTATTATGAACATTTAGTTGCGCCGTCATCGTTACAGCGGCCATCCGTTCTAGACCGTTCCACTCGTCGGTCTAGCTCCGTCCGGCGCGGAGCACGATGCTCTCCTATCGACCTTCGATCTGATCGCGGCATAACTATAAGGCATACAGAGATACGGCCGATCGGTCGTTATATACATTTCATAGCCATACATCGTTGTATCCATAAATGATCCTATTACAGAATCGATAAGGACAAGAGTCAAAGACCCCCGGCAATAATTATCTCCGGCAATACGATGCGGCGATAAAAACAAATCTGTCACGATCTCTAATTAAATGATCCGACAATCACAATCGTAGTTTCTCTTTATAGTTCCACCTGGGTTTTTCAATTCAGACTGGAAACTAATTTAGTCTAAAATTCATTGAAATAAGAAGCATTGGTCGATGCAAAGATAATTCCAAAAATTGGATTCTCGATAAATAGAAGGGATTCGGAAAAAATTCAAGGGTTCGAAAAAAATGTACGAATCGACTTTCGCTAAAAAAAGAGTCGAGTTTTTCTCTGATTTAATACACCCTCTTTGAGTATCGCCATTTTTGGAATATCATAAAAAGCTCAAAAAATTATAATTACAGTTACACAATCAAAAGAATTTATTCAATCGGTGTATATCTTGTTCAGTTTGTAATTAATCGTTGAGAAAGCGAATATTCGAGAAATTTTGCCATTTCGAATGAAAAGGCGCGAATCGGTCGTGCGATTCGATCGCGAGGGAATGTAAAAGATTTCGGTATAACTTTAAGCCCCGACAATTCCATCGAGCGTGTTTCTCGCGCGCAATAATCTCGCTTCTATCGAGAGCGTATAATACCGCGACGGCCTCTTCTTCGCACTTCGCGCAGCGCGTCGCTTACGCAGAATGCCGCAGCGCAGCATCGCCTCTCGATTGATCCGATCTCGTCGTCCGGACTTTTATTTATTGTAGCATACACGCGCATATACGCGGGAGCGGCGGCAACGGCGGGGCATTCGCAGTTTCCCCAAGTGAGCAGTTATACGGTCGGGATCAACAGATCGTCCGATGCTCGCCTCTCGTTTCTTATTGTATCTTGCGCGCGAGAGGGCCCGTACGCGCGAAACACGACGACGAATCGTAATAATATAATATCCTTGCCTTCCGTGATTTTCCGTCTCTTCTCCTTGTTTCCTCTTTCTCTTCGTTCGCTCGTAGTGCGTAAAACGAGACGAAGCCAAGCGAAAAGAAGAGAAGAGCGAGCGGGAGAAGAAGAGATCGTAGCGTGTATTCACGTGTGTCCGTTTGTTCGGCGGTGAGTCTTCTTTTATCCTCTTATACCTCTTCCGTGGCGGAGAGGAGAACCGTGCTATAAGGGTGTCGTCGCCTCTCGTTAATTGGTATTTATTATAATTGGGACTCGTATTTATCCGTTTGCCGGTAAAATAGAGGGACCCGCTCAGGATGGATGGCCCGGAGTCCACTAAGACGCATCGCTGTGTGCCATATAGCGCGTACCGTACGTGTGAGGACTCTTTGGTCCAAGAGCAAGAGGAAGGAGCAACGGAGACGAGGAAAAAAGATATTCTGTAAGAACCAAGTGGAATGAGGGACTTTAATGATAATTCCATAACAAGAGCGAGACCCATTACCATCGCAAATGGCCAGACTCGAAATTAATGTCCTCCTCGTGGGAACGTTACGAGAGCGAGTTGACGAGAGTGATAGGGCGAGGTCTAAACAACGTGAATATAATGGTTACGGTTCAGGTAGGATGTAGAAAAAAAATTAGATGGAGGCGAGAGAAGCGTTATAACGTATAGCCAACACTGTGGAGGAGGAGAAGAATTCATTCGAGCCGCTTTCCGAGTTAGCAGGTAGACGTCCAGACCATGATCAAGGAGAACCCTTGGAGAACTTCGCAGGAGTAACCTTTGGTCTCGGAACTGTGGCAAGTGAGGGCGTGATTTGACGGTCCAGCTCTGGGGGTGTTATAATTTACCACTTTGGGCCGATCCACGCGCGCCTGTTGAGCCACCTGTGCTGCCTGGGAGTCGACGACACGCTGTGCCTGGAAGGAACCCACGCGCGCGAACCGGATGTCGGATAGTGTCAGGAGGTTCAGGTACATTTCCTCGGATCATAAATCCAAGATCCGATCTCGAATAAGAAAGAAAAAAACCAGTCAAGATCCAATCGTCCGGCCATTTGTTTGAGTTGGAATCTCGATCGATGAAAAATCTCTGATAAGACCTTCAACGGAACACAACTCGCGGCGTCTGGCTGAAGATTTCCAAGCGGACGTCGCGTTAGGATCGCGGCGAAGGCTCTTGTTTAGGAATATAATTGTATGGAATTCGCGACTTGTTACGTCGAGCATGCTGGAAGTACACGGCTCGTACCGAGGTAGACGCGTTGGCACACGGTAGAGGAGGAGTTGGAAGACACGAGAGGCGCTTCGATCCATCATTAGAAGCGGAGGCAGGCGAACATGGACGTAGACGAGACGATCGAGTACATCGGGCTAACCGAATGGACAGTTCTCGCCGTTACCGCGCAGAGTTATATCCCCGAAGGCTCTGAACATTGCTGATTTGTAGAAAAGTGCCGTCCGAGCGTTGCGGAAAGTCCAGCGCCGATATTTCTCGATAATAATCCTTTTCGCCGTGCAACGGGGAGAACGGAGGATAGTAAAAGGTTCGGCAAAATTGAGAGAAGGAAAAGAGCGTCGAGAGGAGTATATAACACTCGACGGTCCGGAGAGTAGAGTGAGTTCTTGTAACGTTTGTTGGATACGTTTGTGAAAACGGATTGAAGATGTAGCCAAACGTTGCGGTGAGTGCGCATCGGAGATCGCGTCGGTGTGACTCTCTGGAAGGAACGAAACGAAACACGCGCCACATAAATTGTCTCCCTGTCTGGCTGGGTGAAAGCTGGATTTGTTACAGTTTGCACTCCGCAGCCGACGTCTAGGACCGGCCTTCTTGTTTTCTTCCTCTTTTCATCTCATCGTCCTCGGCTTTCCCCTCTCTTCTTCGACAATCCCTCCTTCGGCTCACTCACCACCTTTGGTATATCCATCCTGGCTGTCTTATCTTCGGCGTATCCAACTATCCGCCCTTGCCCAGCTTTCTCTGTCCGGTTCCCGCTCGGTGCGCACTGCGCATTCATCCCTTTTCGAACCCCTCCTTCGCGGCCTCATTATCTTGACTCGGCGTTAGCCCTTTTTTTTCTCCCTCATTCTCGAGAAAGACAGAAATCCGTAGTAGTTTTCTTCTCCGCTTTGAACCTTCGACCGGTTCGTGGGCCTTTTGCTCAGCAGGTAGTAGGAGCTTTGCACAGAAACGCGCGTTGACGCTGGCGAGTCCCTTCGACGATGTCCTTCTCGCCTGTCGCTTTATCCAAAGCCAGAAGGCACCGTTCATCCTTTCTATTTTGCGTCCCGCAGTGCGCGCATCCCCCGGTCGAAAAGAGCGGGTAATTGGGTTAGCCGCACCAGTTTCGTTTAGTCCTCGTCTTCGATGCTTCTCCTTCAACGATTCATGAAACCCTTTCTCTTTAAAACTGCTGGTACAAGCTTTTGGCTTTGCGACGAGACGGAACGAGAGCGAATTCGAAACTATTTTTCCAACACCTCGTTTCGCGACTCGCACTACCAAAAGGGCTCAAGTGCTTTCGACGACTCGGTTGTTTTTTCGATCGTGAGAAGATGATTAGTTCTTATCGACTTTTCTGCGACACTTCGATAGCTTCACACATCCAAAATGATTCTTTGATTTTTTTTGCCGATTCTGACCTACCTGCAGAAATTCGATTGTAAGCAAAAAAATATTGAAAAAAAATACAAACACAGAGATGAGGGACGAAAATGTTTTTTCCATGAAGAAAAGTTGATCAGTGAAAAAAAATAAATAGTAAAAAAATCGTATAGTTATTTTCACTATTAAATTTTTTTCCAGACAACACGTCTATGTTTTACAGTAATACCGTTAAATAATAATGATAAATATAATAATAGTTCAACTAATTAAATCTCTTTTAACGCTTTAACTGCCACTGTAGCAAATATGCGACATTCCCAGAAAAAGCTTTTTTCCCCTAAACTGTCCTAAATTCTCGCAGAAAATTCTGAAAAAATTTGACCATCAGCAGCGCATACAAATGAAAGTTTTTCCACCAGAATATCAATTGAAAAATTATTTGTTTAAGCGAAAAACTTGAAGAACTGAATTTTTCAAAAGTGACATTTTTGACACATTTTGATACAAAAATGTCCCGAGCAGTAGAGAAAAATAGTTTTTCTCAATGGGAAAGAGCCTTGGCCCTTAAAGGGTTAATAGTAATTATATGCATAGACGTGCCAGCCAGGGGATTCTTCGGTATAATAAAGTTGGAAATATTTTTTCCTCAGTGAGAGTTCCTCGTTGACAAACGAGGTTGTTCCTACTGTCGTGAATTTCGAAGGAATACTCGCGTGTCTCAAAATTGAAAAGAAAAAAAAAAAAAAAACCGTACACCTTCGACAACGGTGTTGCCGATAAAATCTCTATATGCAGAAACCAATTCGTCATAAGAACATGACGATCGGACAAAAATAAAAATGCTCAAAGGCGTTCGTCGTCGATGAAGATTCGAGGTACGCGGACGCCGCGACACAAACGCATATTTCGCTGTTCATCGTTTGTATTTTTTTTTTCCTCGCTCCGAGACATATTTCGTTTTCGTCGCTCGCTCGCTGCTTCTTCGCGCAGTCCGCTCTCGTTGCGGCTAACGATATCCGATCGTGCGACGTTGCGGAGACCGCGTTCGCTGTTTTTTTTTTGCCCTACGGGGGTTTGGTCTCTTCTTCTCTCTTATCCTCTCCATCCGTCTTTCGCATTCGGCTACTGTGCGGAATATCTTCGGGAAACACGCACAAAAAAAAAAAAAAAAAAAAAAAAAAGATCCCCTCCAGTTAAAGTGGGGGTCAGAGGAGCGCGCGAGCCGCACTCCATAATACGATTATAATACCAACAACGCGCTTTTAATTCCCGGCATGCCGTACCCCCCTCCGCCTCTTTTCGATTCATATAATTTCGATGCGCGGCGTTTATAGCTACACCGGGTCGTATGGCTTGGCCGTTCGAAGCGGCTGTGTTTCTGCCGCTGCATCGGGACCGTCGGGCCGCTAACAGGTGTCTCCGATATGGCATGTTGCTCGTCGCGGTCCAAACCCCGGCTCGCTATAACGCCCCGTTCGATACACCCATACATACCGCGATCGCGCGCTCTCGCTCGCTTGCCCGTGTCTCTCGTTTTGCCATATAGTGCCATAACGAGCAACTTTGAGTCAGTGTCTCATAGTGTGCGCGTTTCGCGTCGCGTAAAACGCTCGGCTCCGTATGGGACACGAATACCGGTGTACGTCGAGCGCGTGCAAACCCGGGGCACGTTCCGTCTCGCGCGCAGAGAACGAGGGAATAATCGGACGTCTCGTTCGCTCGACTGGAACGAGCAATTCGTAAAACGATCTTGCACACTCGAACGATCGTACTCCGCCGCGAGCGGCCGACGAAAGCGAGACGGACGATTCGGCGTTCGCTCCGAGCGAAAGAAAGACACCACGCCGAGGAGCGGAGGGCGAAGAATCGAGAACGGATACTGGTACTCCGGTAACCGGTGGATAATGTTGCTCCGTTTACATCGCTCATTGCGCTCAGGTGCGACGGGATGACGGCTGGCTTTCTTGCCACGTTTTACACTGTAACGAAACGTCTACTTGCATATAAAGATACTCATAGGCCGCGCGCGCGAGAGACACAAAACGGATTTATATATTGCCGGATCTCGCGCGACCGCGGATCGAGCATGGTCGGGCTCGGGAATTTTTATGAAATCGGATAATATAAAGTATGGGCAATGCTCGAATTAGGCGCGAAGAGTTTTATCGTTTTACATCGTTGCGGCAAGTAATACGGGTTGTAACCTGGAATTCGCGGAGATTTCGTTGCTGTTTTTCTCATTATTCGTTCCCGTTCGTCGGTCTGTCTTTGCCGTCTTTGCGGAAGGTCGGTGGTGTAAAATCCGAATTATCCGTAAGCAATTTTTTCAAAATCTTGTAACGCGTTAAAATGGCAAAAAGGGTAAGTTTCTTGAATTTTTCTCAGAACCCAGATGAAATTTCGTTGAACTGACCACGAAACTGTCTGGAGGGGTTCCAAAATCGAATTTCTCGCTGAACCCACGGGAGCGTTTCCCATTCATCGCATCGACTCCGAGTTCTGACCAAAGATCGGCGAGAGCGAGGAAGCGTCGTCGACGAGGAGGAGCCGCGATCCGTGTTCCTATCTCTTCGCTTCGGTGTTCGAGCGCGCCTTTGTCGGTTCGAAAGTCGTTCGAGATATCTCGCTGTAGTTGAGGCATAACGATATGACGGTCGCATAAATTTCATGTATACATAAAGTCGCTCGCGGGCATCTCGTGGCACGCGGAGCCGACGGTCATCTTTCGATCTTATATATATATTATTCCCTCTTCTCATTCTTTCGACTTGGCCCGTCGCCCTCGTTCCTCCCGAAGGAAGCGCGCGGATGTAAATCAGTCCTCGCCGGGTTCTGCCTCCGTGATGACACGGCGGTGACGCAAGGACACTGGGACGCGAGGTCTTCGAGCGCGCGGGAGTCCCCGCGGATTTGAGAAGAGGAGACGTTGCTACGAGCGCTCGCGAGGAGAGAAACAACGACGAGTCGTCCCTCGGGCGAAGGAAGGAAAGAGCAAGAGAAATCGCGCTCTCTCGCCGAGCTTTATTATAAACGACTAACGTTCGTGCGTATACCGCGGGGGACGAGGTTAAAGGAGGGGAAAAGAGAGCCGCGATCGAGAACCCATACTTCGTATCGCTCGCCGCATACCGTCCTAATATGCCGGCCTTCCTATTATTCCCCTTTGTCAGTAACCAGAGAGAGAGAAAGAGAGAGAGAGGACAGTTTCTCTCCTCCGTCTCCGCTGCCATCTCGTGCCTTTGTCGTTGAGGAAAGCCGACTGCTTCCGGACCGCTCGTATATTATATCGCAATGCAACGCAGGAATGCAGAGAACTCTTCTCTGCCTGTCTCCGTTGCCGCTCCAGACAGCTTCTGTTCCACGTTTATTCCTATATAACCGCTATAACGTCGCCCCATCCGCCACGCAATTTTTGCCAGTGCTCGACTTGCCATATTTTTGTTACCGAGATCACTGAGACGAGTTTAATGCTTTCCGAAGAAGCGGCTTCGCGAATACCGCGGTACGAATGGCAACGCGGATTGCTTACGGAGCGAATGTGCTGGGAAGGCGAACCGATTTTTTCATTCGATCCAAGTCGAAGTCCGGACGGAAAGCGTCGATCGTTGCGGAACCGCGATCGACGCACCGCGCACTCTCTATTTGGGAACGAGTGTAAAGAGCGGCCCAGCGGCTTCCGAAGCGCGTGATAGTCAGCGGGAAGCGATAGCATTGAGGTCCGGGCGGGCATGTGATACGTTTAAAGGGTGAATAAACGCGGGTACCGCGCGCATCGCGAGCAGCGCGTTAAAGGATTCGAAGTTCGAAGTATCTCGGTCGGGGGGAATATTCTTCAGTCTCCGCTAGCGAAATCGGGAGCCGAGCCGTTGGGTTACGGCGAGTCGGGATCTCGGCGAAACGAGGAAACGTCGCGATTCGAGCCGCGATTCGGCTCGAGTACACCCGAAGTTCGACGGTTCTGTGTACTCGTGTATGCGTATAATTCCTCTCCCTTTCTCTTCGCTCCGCTTATCGCTCTCTTCTCTCCGTCGGCCTTCGTTTCTCTCGTCCGTTGTCTCGCACTTTTCCGCTTCGTCGGCGAACGCGAGAGAGGCGAGCGCGGACGAAGAAGGAGGCGGGAGATACAGCGAGGAGGCCCGACACGAAATTCCCTCTCGTTCGTCTTTCCGAATGTATATTTGCAATGCGCGCGCGAGAGATCGAGAGCCGCGAGAATTGCCGCAAGAGAGTATCGAAGAAGTGGCAGAGCAGAGGCAGAGGAGGGGGCAACGGTGGCGAACGAGGCTGCATAAATCTTCGGGCTTGAATCGAGAACTCGATCGAATCGATTCGTTATAGATGAGGGAGTCTCTCGCGCGCGGCGGACCAACGCTTCGCGTTGGCACCGCCAGAAGCGAAGCGGCCGACACTGCTTCCCTCGGCCTCACCGAACGAATTTCCGTATGTATCTATGTATATACCTGTGTGGCCACATTGTATGTACTCTCTTTGCTCAGGTGAGAAATTTCGCGATCGAGTAAATTGAGCACCGAGACTTAACCCGAGTGCCAATGTGCACGCGTTTCTTCTGTCTCGATATATCGCGGCGAATCTTGAGCAATAACGTCAACGGATCCGAAGTGCACTCGTTTATTCCTCGGATTCGCAGATACGTCTGCACTTAAATTTTTTTTTCTAATTACAATAGGAACGATTTTTATTTGGGTTTGCCTCATCCGCGGGAAAATCGATGCCAAGAAATGTTTTTCGCGCAATTCGAAAAATCGAAAGCATCGGCGACGCCTGTTTTTTTTCGCCCCATCGCGGTCCCCCGAAAGACACACGACCGATCGTAATTATTATTCCGCCCATGAGCGCGGAGAGCCGCACCGGCGCCCGGGACAGATTTGTATTTATCAGTGGCGCTCGTTCTCTCGCTCTGCCATCGAGCCCGTATTATGGCGCGGGCGCGGGGGCTATCGCCGCTAAAGTTCGTACGGCGCGCCGAAACGACACCGTCAGTTTGCGCTCTCCGCGATGCCGTTGAAAATGTAACGTATACCACGCGTATGCGTCGGCCCTATAGCGAAGATACATAGATGTACCAGAGATTGCGAGAGAGGCGAGATGCACGGCCGAGCAAACGTATAACGTAACGTGGCGCGAAACGAGGCGAAACGAAACGAAACGAAACGAGGGAATGAACGAAACGCTGGCTCGCCGACTCGCGAGTTCGTTTATGTACATACATATATACGCGCATACACACACACACACACATATATATATATATATATAGTATATCGGGAGCACGGAGCGGGGGTGGTATGCATGGCATTGCATCGCGAACCGGGGTATATCTCTCCGCGAGTTTTTCCCTCGTTCGGATAGAGCGCCAAGCGACAGTGTATGGCCCGGTTCGTTGCGATCGCGGTGGTCCCTCTCTCTCTCTCGCTCCCTCTCCGCGCAGCGCACGGCAATCAATAACTTTGAAACACACCGACGTTTCGGAAAAACAAATTCAGCAAGTTGCTTGATTGGAAAAAAACCGTCGGTACGGTGTAGAGAGAAAGCGGGAACGACGAGGCGTTTGGCGCTGGTGCGGCGCGCGAGCGCGGACCGAATCGCGGGTGCCGTTTGAATGCGTCGAGCTTGTGACGCAGCCTATAGGCCTCTCTGTGAAACCTCCCTCGTATAGATGACTTGCACCGTTTTCAGTCGTAGCCCGTTTGCTCGTTGCATGCGCCTCCTCGCTGTATAGATCACTCGCCAATCTGCGCTAGAAACGTTGGCCGATGCGCGAAATGTTGCCGGCGTCGGGTACCGTTCGGTTTGCCTGTATTCGCGCTCTTCGGGCAAAGCGCACACGTAGGGCGCGATTGAGAGCGCGACAGAACCGCCGTGAGTCGAGATAAAAAAAAAAAAAAGAAAAACATAGGAATGAAACAGAAAAAAAATAGTTGCAGCAAGCGAGAGGCGGGAAATGAGAGACGCAGCGGGACCCGGTACCGGAGGAGAGCACAGAGAATGGTCGCATTCGCATTCTATATGCAATACGTCTGCAACGGGGGAAACCTACGGGGCTGCTGCTGTTGCTGCACACTCGCGCGCGCGCGCCACTCGCGAGTTTTATTTTCAATCCGAATGGGAGGAAACAATAACGGCTATCTCTCGGCTATGCCCGGAGGCACACCGGGCGGGATGACGCATTGTTTAAGAATTAATCGGAGGAACGGACTGTCCGCCCTCTCCTGCCGGGCTCTCTCGCGCTTCCCGTCCTCGCTTCTCGCGTCTCTTCTCGTCTCCATATAAACCCGGCCACCGGCCAGGAGAACGCAGGCCTACGCTCGCCTCCAATTATTCCAGCGTGTTCGACGGGACTCAGGATTTTTTCGCGTTTTTTGTGTTTTTTTTTTCTTTTTTTTTTTCAGAGCTATACTTTCTATGGGAATCGTTACTGCCAGGCCTTTTTTTTTTCTGCGGACTGGACGTTGGCGAAGCACACATTTTTCGCGGGGACAGCGACGCCGAGATTCTGACGGGAGCTGACGAATTTTTTTTTATTGTGAATTATATGCGCGGGGTGCGCGCGGGACGGCGGAAGACGAGACAAGCCGTGGGGCGTTGGATTGACGTCCGTGACGCATTTTGTGGAATGATATTATATTTCCCGGCAGAGCATAACAGTTCTGCGAGAGTCGGGATTGAAGTATTAAATCTTTTATAACAGAATTCTTTTTCTGAGAAAAATATTCCTTCACGGATGGCTACGAAGGAAATGAACGCTCAAAAACGAAATCGGTGCGGTCTTTCGTTTTGAAAGCTGTGACGCGTGAAAAAATTTTGACCGCTATCGGAGAAAATCCTCCAAAGGGATCCAAAAAAATTCATAGCGATAGTCTGAAATATGAATTTTTTTTATGTGAAATGCAATGTTTATTTACATTAACATATATGGAAAAAATAAATTTGTTTTTTTAGGTTGCTCATTCCCATAAATAAATTTTACGATAAATACCTTCCAGACAATTTGTCCATAAATATCAAGAGAATTCACTCCAAAAACATCGGAGTCTCCTCGCGATTCTGATTTAACGTATAGAGACCTCGGCAAGGATCGCGGCCGATAAAGCTCAGTTAAGCCGATAGCGCTATCAGCGGAACTGTCCCGCGTAAATACACCCCGCCTCGATAAAGCGATAGAACAAGTTTTCATAGAAGCAATTTACACATCGCGAGTCCGCGCTGAGCCTCGGATCGCCGGATGTCTTCGCCTCAATAAAGTCGGGAGAAGTCTCTCATATCTGGCGAATTGCGCTTTAAGTCGGAAACGCCGCCATGCGAGACGCGAATCAAGTGCGCGAGTTACTCTCGGCTATCTCGTTTAGTAATATCCAAGTGCGAAACTAACAGAACCGAAGAGAAGGAGAGGATTAACGGGAGAAAGAAAGATCCGAGAAGAGCGAGCAAGGCAGAGAGAGAGAGAGAGAGAGAGAGAGAGAGAGAAAAAAGGAACGCTCGGTAAGTGTGGGGATATCGATTCCTATCCGCGATGTGGCGGTAAGCACCGATATTGCCAGTCGCCATAAAACGATTATTGTCGTCCGGAGTATATGATTATTGCGCTGTTATAACCGGCGCGGCCACGGGGACCGAGGGATGGAGAAAGAGAGAGAACGAGCGAGCGAGAGACTTCGACGAGAAGTACATACTGTGCAGTATTTTGCTGCCCTACTGCATGCTGCACGCCGTTCGAAGCGGCGCGCTCGCGGCTCGGCAACGCGCGAATGGCGAAAACACACCTATGCGCTCGCGTCGAGAGCGAGAGCGAACACAAATGCACAGTTCGGAGACTCGACTTTACACGCGCCATTTCGAACATTGTGCATTCCAACGGACGTTTATTGCGTCGACCAGTTCTCCACCTCCCGCCCGGACTTAGAATTTATGCTCGATGATTTAATTGACGACGCGTCCCCCTCCGTTTTCTTATTTCTCTCTCGTTTGAGGCACCCACCGTTCGCGGGCCCGCGCGTGTAGGAAAATAATCCTCGATAAAATATTAACACCCGACCGAGCGTCTCTCACGCGCTCGTTCGCGCAACACGCGCGGCCCTTCGATCCGCAAAACGCACGAAAGAAAAGTATGCTCAAGGCTTCGTAATAATGACGATAATGTTCGTGGTATACGATTATATTCGCGAGTAAAATACTCAACGATACGCAAGTTAATTTCGCTAGGGCCGGATTCTTGGCGGCGGAGCGTTTGTTTCTCGGCTTTGGTCGGAGCGCGTTCGCCTTTCGGGAAGATTCACACGTGGACAAGATTCACCGGGAAACAGCACTTTTCAACGAATTCTGTGCGGCCAAGAAGAGTCGAATAGGGTCCAATTTTGTGTTCAACGTTGGGATACGATTCTAAAAAAAATTCATTCGAATTTAATTAAGGTAGTACGGTGACTTGTCCAATCACTGAACACCAGCCGATGAATGAACAAAGTTTTCTTCAAGGGGTCTGGCCCACTCTGAAATTCGCCGGATGGGTAGTATTCTTAAAAAATCACAAACGCAAAAGTATAAAACAAAATATTTTTATTTTTTGACACATACTAAAAAACGGGTTAATGAACACATGGGAAATTTTTTGAGATTAAAAAAGAAATGGCGGTGTTTTGAAAATTTTGGTGAAGGCCGTCGCGTGTCGATGGCTCCATCTGTATCTTCTGCATGTTGCATCTGAAAAAAAAAAATATATATATATATTATCTTGTTCCTGGATTATATCGTAAGAGGATAGCAATCGGATTTTTTTTTTTCAATTAGGCAAATTATGGTGAGCCGATTTTTTTTTTTCACCGAAATTTCACGAGAAAAAACGTCAATACAAAAAAAACTGATTAAGTAATCGGAAAAATCCATCGCTACTCTTTAGATAGTGTATCTAAAAGTGTGGTGTAAAAAATTAACAGCAATCGGACCCATTATGAGATTTCCGTGGTGCCAATTTGAAAAATGTAGTAAATCTGAAAAAGAAGAATACTACCGATCCGGCGAATTTCAAGGTGGCTAGACCCCTTAACGCCGAATCTCAGTCGTTCATCAATTGAACACCCTGAATTATGCAATACTGGAACTGTATCAATACAATTACCACTGTGCGAAATATCGCGGAACTTTACATACTTTATAACAGCCAAAAAAAAAAGAACTTTTTGGGGAACACCATTTTTTAGCCATTTCTAGTTAGGAACTTGTGTTTGGAAATCATTTATCTTCCGATTTAATGGCTGATAGTAAGAAGTTTAATCAAATACGAGTAAAGACATGTTCGTTCTTTAAGTTTGTCGAGAAAATTTTACGAGAAAATCGTAAAACTTGTGAAATATGTGGGTGTTCTGGTATAGAATTCTGTAATTTATCCATTGCATGAACACGCGTCGTAAGCGTAGAAAGAAAATAAATACGGAAAGAAAATAATTAAAATATTGTTCCGGCGTTGAACAGCGTTGAATCAAAATCAATATTTCTTCAGTGAAATTTCTTCACTTTCGTCTCATGCTTCATTATTCTTGTCTCTAGATTCGAATTCTAAATATACTTGAATAGATCACAACAAAATAATCGTCAGAAGCCACATTATGAGTATACTATTGCCAATGTTCATTCAATATGCGTTCAATAATACAAAGGGATTGTTCATTTATTGGCCAAAGTGTTCATTCTTTGGGATATTGGACACCTCGTAGATTTTGTCAATTTTCGGAAACATCCTTCGATAAGATGACTTCAAAAAATGTTATACAATGCTTGATCGTTTTTGGATTTAGTAATACAAGTTTCATCAATTTCTATAGAAATTTTCTATTTTTTCACGACCGAAAAGTCTAGCATTTTCCTAACGCGTTCATTCAATGCACGAATCACCCCACTTGCGGCATGTCCGAAACCGCTTAAGCTCGAGAGAGAAACGTCGGAGATCACAAACTCTTCTCGATGGAATAAGAATCTGAAAATAATCGAGCACATGGAGTGAGCTAAAAATATTGTTTTTCCAAGAATTAATTTCGTTCTGATAGCTATTAATTATTTCAGCAGCGTCGAATTAATGGACTTGAATAATACAGTCTCTATGATAAACAGTGATAGATCGAATTCTGAGAAGCTTTGTGATTATACCAATTTCAAGGGGAAGAGCGAATCCGAGGAACAGCGCCGGAGTTCGTGTTGTACGCGTTGCCGTGAGTGATAACAGATCGCAACTTCGCTCTCGAGTATAATCATAGATTTCAAAGTCCACGGTGAAGTTGAAACGAAGGGCTTACGAGGGGAAGCGCAAAGGTTGCGGAAGTCGACTATGTGCAAAGCTCCATCCCTGTTACAACGTAGCCACTGCATGCATGACTACTTCATGTATCGCACATTACATACGCGAATAAGAGCCTCAAACTCAAATTGCAGCGAGGGTCGAAGTTGCTGCACCCAAAAGAAGTGAATCACTGCACTGTGATTTGATCCTCGTACAAAAATGAAATTACATTAAATTATCTGAATTCACAATCGGAGCGCTATGCAGTAATCGATCTCGCAAGACTCGACCAAGACACAAATTTCAGTCGCCCACCGTAATAAAAATTCCAACTGGCTTACACAACACCGCAATAAAATAGATTGCGCTTCTCTTCTTATGAGTGCTTCTACCCACAAATCACAAAACTCTGATGACTTGAATTATTTCTCATCTCAAAATAAAATCTACAGATTTTTTAAAAACCCGGAAATGACAGTCATTTTTACTTTGAAAGTCAGGAAAAAAAAAGTGAACGTCAGATGACGGTGATTTTTTTAGTAATTTGACGGATCGACAAAATGACCGGTTATTTCGCATCTCCAAATGTAATATCCAACAGGAAATCATGTACTATTGGACCAATGAAATGCCTGCAGTTCTAATACTATCTGGACTTACTTCGAGTTTCTATTTTCCTAATTGCTGCGCCTTAAAAGTAAACCGGCATATCGAATGAAAATGACAAAAATCTTTTTTTTTTATATAATGAACTCCGAATTTTTTTTGAAATTTCCTGCTCCCTTTTTCGAGCTCATTGATCATATTGAAAGGAAACAAAGCGAACGAGAGGAATTCGAAGGAAGACGAAAGCCACGGGACATGCGTATAGGCAGAGATAGAATCTTGGTAGCTAACGGTTTTCTCGAATATTGTGCAGGGGACAAACACAAATGACGATGCGGTTTGTCAAGGATTTTCTTTGAGATTCACGAAGCGTGTCAACATTGCGGATAAAAGGGTATGAGTAGAATCGAATAGAGAGTCGAGAAGTCTCCTCTGGGAAGGAACCTTTGTGAAAGTTCCTTCTCGTTTCTCTTCTTCTTTCGTTTCTTTTTTTAGCCGTCATCTATCGATTCGCATAGCCGGAATACGCACCTGCTGCACGAGCAACCTGTTATTACTTTTCGAAGATGCAATATTACCCGAAGTTCTCCTGGACTATTAAGGTATCGCGTTTCCGCGCGTTTCTAATTAAACCGGAGCGCCTCGAAGCAAGAATAAAGATCATCGTTCCTCTTTCATTATCACGTCGCTCTTTCTCGCGTGATCTTTGATTTTTTTTCGAAATCTCACTGTTTCTCGATGATGGACAGGACAAACCACACGGTTGCCAAAAATTGATGCTGCGTAGACGAGATAAAAAACATTCTTTTTTTTTACAATATGAATTCTGGGGAATTGGTTGCTTTTACAATGCTGGAAAATGCGAGAGACTCGAGCTTCGGGCGCGACGCAGGAGTCGTAGCAATAAGAGGATATCGAATTTTGTCTCTCATGTTGGTCGACTGAGTGTATATCAGGAAAAGGGGGCATGGCTGCACAGAATCGCGGTGCACGCGGTATACTACCTACAAGCAATCTCGCTAATGGCTCCAGCGTTGTCCCCTTCGCGAATCCTCGGTCCATCACGCGATCCTCTCGAATTCTACAACCGCCAACGCCACCACCTCCTCCCATTCCTCTCTTTCTCTCTCTCTCTCTCTCTCTCTCTCACCCCATGAATATTTATTCGGTCGACTTGTTTGCTTCTATTAAAACTAATAAATTGAAAGGCTTCGCTATACGCGAGAACGAAATGTAGCGAGAAAGCTGCACCACTTTAGAAATTCTACTCCGATCAGGATCTCTCGACGGCGATGAGTCGCGAACGGAGGATCCTTTGAATGATCCAACAACGCGTTCTGTGTGTTAATTTTTTCAGGGTCAGGGCACGAATTATTGCGCACGAATTAATTCTCGATATATCCAAATATTAGGCAGAGAATTTTATTCATCGATAAAAAATGTTTAAATGATTAGAAATTAATTAGGAAATCGAGAATAAAAATTATTTTGAAAAATAAGTACATTGGAAAAAGAAAGCTTATGATAATCGAAAAATGAAGGAACAATAAATTAACAAAACAAGAATCATACGAATTATTGTCGTACAAATCGGAATCGAGAATATCGTATTCGTGGCGGGTTTATACTCAATTAAAGCTTCAGCATCCTGTCAGAAATTATGCCACTCCATCCGCGGTGGGCACAAGACCACAAGGGAGTCTCGACTCATCACAAACGAGGTGCCGACACTTATCGGTCTCTTTCAACTTCACTTTTTTGTAACCATAGACGCACACTCTCTCGAGCCACCTACTCGTGAAGAGAATCGGGATTCTTCCGTTCGTTGGGACGTGTCTCTCTCGTGGGCGACGCGATGGAAATGACATTAGTGAAACGGAAAAAAAATATAAATAAAAATCATACCAAGGAAACGAGGATGCGCATCCATATCGCTAGAAGAGGCGCGCGTTTTCTCAGGCTGCCGGGTGCCGGCGGCCTGGCACAAGAAGCCTATTAATAGTCGGAACGCCCAGGGAGAATGTTTAGGCGCCTAAGAGCGAGAGGGGTCTACGCGACAATCCAGACGCGCGTACGTGAAATCTATGCGCCAACAGATTGCGGAGCCTCGACGCTGGGACTCGAAAGACTCCGGGCCAACTGCGAGGAAACGGACGTCATCGCTAATTAATAAGGAAGAAGCAGGACGGAGCGAAGCACGCGCCACGAATTGACAGAGTCCATGCATCGTGAAACGCGCGCGCGCGACGATGGGGGAACTCGTAGATGCAAAGAGCCCCCCTCTGTGAACCCACAAATTTTTCCTCTACCCATCGGTAACGAGTCTAACATTCGTGACGACCCTTTTAGTGGAACTCGTATAACGACGACGACTGCGAGGTCTCGGACACTTGGCCCAACGCTACTCTCACCCTCGGCTAACCCCCCCGCCCGCCCTCGCACCCTCGACTCGGGCAGAGACCGAAATCCGGAACTGTCGCCCTCCGCTCGACGGACGAGAGCTACTTTTGGCTGACGGGAGACTTCAGGGTCGCGACCCTGAAACGCGCATTTGGCCCTAGCGGTGACGAGCCGCAGGCCACAAGGGTTAAATTGTTTACACCGAGGCCTCGTGGACCAAGTATTTTTAAGCGTATACATCTTGCTGGAACGGTGGCTAACAAGATAGCTCTATGAATGAAATCCACTTATTTACGGCAGTATTCGATAAGTATAGATGAAAAGATGGTCGGAAAACGGAATTTTCGCAGCAAACTTTTAAAAGATCAAAGTCAAATGGAGGAATTTTCGAAAAAACAATAAAATTTTAGGTCGGAATGGAAATTTGTCTACCAAAACCGCGGCTTTTATGGACTCAGACTCCCGCCCAGGCCCTCTCCCTCCTTTCCCTCAGACTTTTTATCCACGGCCTATTTTTCCATGGCCTTTTCTACCGCCTGCCATAAATTGAACTGGTTAATAAACAGTTTATTTATTTAATACATTTTTTATTTTGGTATGAAAATTAAAAAAATTGGGTTATGAATTTTTGCTCCGATCGATACTTTACGTTCCGTACGCAAAATGAAAATAAAAATAATGTCTATAAAATAAGCAGTGTGGCCACCTGGGTTGAAACTCGACATTATAATTTGATTGTTCGGTTAGGATTTCTCTCTGCGCCTCTACACCTTGGCTAACCAGTTCAATTTATGGTAGGCGGTAGAAAAGGCCATGGAATAATAGGCCGTGGATAAAAAGTCTGAGGGAAAAAAGGCCACTGTAAAAAAAGGCCGCAGAAAAAACGGACGCGGAAAAAGGAAATTGACTGGGTACCCTAAAAAATCTCTTTCCTAAAAATGAAATGTTCAAAAAATACAATTTTAACACATTGCGCTTTGCGCGTGTGCTTCGCGGCTACTGCCGCGAGCTCACCAGGTCGAATTTTGTATTGCCGATTTTAATGACATGGAGTTTTTGGAGAATCTTCCATAAATCGATTGTCTGACTTACAAACTATTCTGCTGTACACATGCGAGGTTCTAGTGCTGCTAGACAAGATAGAACATATACGCACGGCCTTTTTTTCCGTTGGCCTTTTTTCCATCAGCCTTTCTTTCTATCGGCCTTATTTTCCATTGGCCCTTTTTTTCGCGGCTCATTTTACCACAGTCTATTCTTCCATCGGCCTTTTTTTTCTAGGCTTCTTTATCCCAGCCTTTTTTGCCTAAATTTTCAATTTATAGAACGCGGGCCGATCGTTCGATGTCGGCTGTTTCCATTGCCAAATAGCTACCGTTGAATAATTCGAAATTCGTGGCCTGCGCGCAAAATAACCATCGAGAATGATGAGTGCAGTGCGATAGTTCCATCGAGAAAGCTCTATCGGCGAGCCTAGCGAAATCGGTATTACGGCAAAGCCGAGCAGCTTGCTATAATTTCCGTCGAAGATTTTGCGAAAGAAATTGGGGTAAGCCGGTCTGCTTCATCGTGCGAATAACGAGCTAGACCTATATATGTATACACATGCACAGCGCAGCTACAGCACCAAAGTCGGTGGGGAGTGGGAAAGACGAAGCGGATGAGAGCGACGTCGACGGTGACGAAGAGGCGGAGGCAAGCGCGACGAGGCAGTCGACCGACCCTCCCCCCGGCAAGCGAGATTGCCTTTAATCCGTCGAGATTTAATACGAGCGACAAATTTTCAGGAGAATTAATTGAATACGCTGGAAGAGAGGACGGGGATTGGCGTCTCGCGGATTATTGTATGCCGGCCGGTTTAACAGCCCGCGCTCTATCGTCCTCGTTTCCTGCATCGCTACGTTGCTTTTCAGGGAAAGTTCTTTCTCTCTGTCGACATTATATCCTCCGGCTATCTCGAGGATTCCGGCGCGTACCTTGCCGACCACCAATACTCTTCCACCCTCCATCCCTTATCCACCTTTTACTCGCCTCGACCTTCCACGAGGCTCGCGCATTCCCATTTGTTGTATCTCTTTTTTCGGCCCCCTCTCAAATCACGGTACACAATTTCGTTTTTTTTTTCGTCTTTATGTTTTATTGGTCGGGATAATCTTGAAGTACAGGGAGTGGGACGGCGTTGCAGTGGCATTACGAGACGAGGGACAATTTTGTTTTTTTTCCAAAATTTGTATCGAATGTCGGTGAAGAAACTTTGGAACTATTCGAAAATACAAGAATTCTGTCCTGTCTATTGATTGTACAAGAGAATTGTTAATTCACAGTGGAGGGTGTTCGTTTGATTTAGGAAAATATTCTATTTCGATTTCTCGGCGACATTATATTTTCAATCTTTTTCTATCTTTGCAATTGAATCTTCGCGATCGAGGAGAAAAATATAACGAGGTATCGCGCGAAACGAGGTTCATCGATAATGGCCCATCCGTAAAATCTCGTCGCTAGGCCCTTCGCGCGCGGAATTAATTCGCGAATATTTCAATTTCGCGAACATAAAAGGATGTAAATTACATTTTTGGTCGAACGCCCACGAGGGCGGCCCGAGGGTGTCGGCTCGGCGCTGACGACTGCGAGACGAGGCGAACGACGCGGAACGCGTGCGGGGAGAGTTTCGGCGACATTCGAGTGTCTACGATTGCGACGAGGCGACTCAACGGAGCGGTCTCGCTCGTCCGAGGCAGACGCGAGTGACGAGCGGCCCGTCGCCGCTCCAAAGGGGGTGGGATAATCGTTTTATTAACCAAATAAAATCGATGATTGAACGAGCATGATCTCGTTTCCGAGCAGAAGCTCCGACGACGACGACGACGACGAGAGAAAGGGAGAGGAACCGTCCGGCAGATTCTCCTCCCGGGGGAGGATTCGCCTTATTGACACAGATGTCGCCGTCCAAAATCGTTTTGCGACAGCCAAACGCGACGGTCCAAAGTTTCCGAAACTCAATTTATATCCTCATTCACTCGTGCCGCGCGCCGTCCAATCCGGAGAAGGTTTTGAGTCTCGATTTGAACGCCTAGCAAAGCTTCAAAGCGAAGGCTCGCAACTTGTGTCGCGTACTCGTCGGTGCGATAATAATTTTATACGCCGCTCGCTTTGATCCCGCATTATGTTACGGTCAAACCGAAGGCGCGACTGGCAACCGGTTTGCACTCGAATCGATTCAATTTTACTACAATTATTTATCTCTTATTGAATCGAAGCGATACTACAATTGATCTGTTGGCTCTACGTTACGGACGTCGTTGAGTTCGGCGTTAACGTTTCCTGAGCGGAGACGGCTCACCGGCAAACGGACGTGCGTTATATAATCGAGTGGACGATTGGAATTGCGCTGTATTCGATGGAAAACGACAATGGTCGGGTCGGAGGAAGTAAGGGAGATGACCATAGATCTCCGACGTGCACGTGTCATCGGCCATTTTCACCGTCCCTTCGCGTCTCTTTTCATTCGATGCACAATAATCCAGTAACCGTTAACGATCGATCCGATTTAACGCGTATTGTTGGGAAACAAGTTTGCCGTAAATCGTACGACAAAACTATTTTAACGACCCTACTAATACGAGTCCGATATTTATAGTATTATTTATTAATTTTTAATATCTCAATTGTTTATATTTTTTATATTGACGCACTAAGAAAAGAGTTTAGTTGATTTCCCAAAATGCGAAACTGTATGAATGATGTAGTATTGAGTGGTTCTAAATGAATCAAGTTTTCTATTTACAAAATATTTATTTGGCCTGATTTATGTTTTTAATTGATGTGAATTGCATTTTGTTGCCTCGAGCATATCTATTTTTAACCCTTTAACTGCCAATGTAGGAAATATGCTACATTGGCAAAAAAAAAATGTTTCCCCCAAACCGTCCTAATTCTCGTGAAAAATTCTGAAAAAATTTGACGACTAGCAATGCATACAAATGAACGTTTTTCCACCAGAATAGCAATTGAAAAATAATTTGTTTGAGCGAAAAAATTTAAAAACTGAATTTCTCAAAAGTGACATTTTTGACATATTTTGATACAAAAATGTCTCGAGCAGTAGAGGAAAATAGTTTTTCTCAATGGGAAAGAGGCTTGGCCGTTAAAGGGTTAACGGGATGAAGTTTTGTGTCGTTTTGATCAATTTTTCTAAACAACAACAAAGCATACATTTGGACTAAGAACGTTGTTTATTCTGTTCACTTGATTATGGGTAAAACTGACTCATGCTAATGTCGAAAGAAAAATTTATTTAGTTGAAGGAACCAAGCGTAATAACTAATAAAAAAAACTAAATACATCGAACTGTATCAATATTTAGTATCGGTCAAAATTATTTTACATCAAAATTAATTAGTTAATTTTTATGGTGATTCAACAACTTCATTTGGTTGACCATAGGTTTAATCACGCTCACAATCTTTTGTTCAAACAATATGAACATTTTTGGCTGATTGATCCCTGTCAACGGTCCAAACGGAATGAAAAATGTCTATCTTCTTTATTTCGCTGCAAGGATAAAGCGAAAGAAGATTGTGATAGCTCAGTTGCTCAACTTCAGTTACACTAACCTACGAGTCTTGTATCCTCTCGGGAACTATTTCGTGTGCGAGAAAAGCCTTTCTATTCGCCATCTAGCGGCGGTAGTGTTTCGACAAAATGCAAAATACGAATATCTGGTTGACTCTGCAAAGTGTTAATTGATCTAAATTTTCTCAGAGCGTGAAATGTATAAGAACTACGAAGTAAACAATTTTTCCAAATAGCAATCGTTTGGATGAACTGTACATTATAATGTTAAATCAAATACAGAGTTGTTCATTTAACATCGAACTATATTTGAGTGCACACTAGGAATGGTTCGGAAAAACAAAGCACTTTCAAGGAGATTTGTGAGATAATCCAATTGAACTAAACGTTGCCTTCGCACCAACAAATAATTTGAATAAACAGTAACAAATAGCATGAACTCAGTGCATTACCAATCTCCTATTCATCAAATTAGTTTAGTTAGTTTACACAGGAATATGTTTGTTTCAAAACGAAGAAGGCTTTGGAATAACCAAATTTTCAGTCCAGTCATCCTCTTTTGCGAACAGCTTATATGGTCTTCACAACATAACATTTCTTTCATTCAATTATAGTTGCGCATTTAGTGTGATATCATACAGTTCCGGATAATACAATATTTGTAAAAAGAATGTATTCAATTCAACGAAATCACGAGACTTTTCAAAATATTTTTAAGCTCTGAGAAACAAAATATATTTTTCAAATAGAACACGCTCGGTATGCGTTTTGCGGAATGCGCCTGAAATCAGCACGCGGTTTAAAGAACCGATCGTTGTTCAAATTAACTAAATCGGTAGCTATGCCTCCAACTAAATGCAATTGTTGACCCGGATCAGTCAACTAACATTGTTCATTTTGTTAATTTCACTGCGGGTTAGTTCCTTTGAATAAAAAAATTGGTAGTTCAACTAAATCTCCGCTCAACTAAATGAATTTGGTCGAGTCAAGTAAATTTTTTTTCTCTATGCGCCTATTGTTTATTCCCTGTCATAGCGCTGAGAATATTTTATGAAGATTAAAAGATATTCTCGTTCTTTCGAAGTGTCGCGAAACGAGAGATCTCCGAGGCTAGAAATAACGCAATTTCGGTGTCCGAGTGTCCAATGGCAGAGGCACGATAAGCAACGAGAGATGCGACTAAAGGAGCCTTCGAGCAATATAATGACCCACTCGTGTACGCGTGTGCGGATATGTTTGGCAAAGGCGCAACGAGGGTAGCTCGAGACGAGAACGATATCGAGAGTGTTTTCGGGGGCATATGAATGCATACGAAAGGGCGCGAAGGTCGGGAATTGGCGCGGCACGTGCCGGTAGCTACCCCTGTTATGACAGCCCGTCGACACGACGTTTCCGCCCTCCGCGCTTCCACCCAACTTGCATTCCCTCCTCGCTCTCGCGGCGAGCATGGTAATGCTCGACTTCCGAAAAGATTTATCGAAATGCCACGTGGACCGCGTAACGCATAGGCGTATGACGGTAATTTACCCTCAATTCGCTCGGCATTTATTTCTCCTTTATCGCACGAATCGTTAGTCGCGTGATATGCGAGAAAAATAAACGTGCGACATAAGTCATTGTAATTCTCGCACCAATTTAGTTCGCGATTGAGAGAATACCGATCAAAAACATAAATTTATGTTCGATTCATGGATTTGAGGTATTTCAGCGTCGAAATTTTAAAAATGTCGTTCGAAGTGGAATTTGAATCCAGTAAACATTGAATGCAAAACAAATCGCATTCGATAAATAATCATAAAAAATGGGAATGAACAGTTTAAAAAAATCAAATAAGTAATTAAATTTACTTGAATCTTGTTTCAAATTGCATTAATTTTAATTCACGTTTTTTCAAATCAATCTACTTTTAAAAAATTGCAATTAATAATTTAAAAAACCGACGCTCACCTTGATAAATAACGACTCAAAAGAAATATCGATCAATCGATCAACGATAATTCTCGTAAATTCGTTAACGAAACGAAAAGCCCAATTTCTATTAACGTCCACGACGATATCGATCGAATTGGATAAACGATTGAATTAGGGAGGAAGCGAGGAGAGGAAACGATAAAAACAACAAAAAAAAAAAAAAACCATAAAACGATGAATTCAGTCGCGTCTATTAGCCATATGTGGCGGGTCTGAAATAATGCTAATAGAAATTGATGACCACGACTCGGTCGACCGCGCTCTTTCGACCCCCCCCCCCCCCGTTCCTCGCCCCTCCGCCGCCTCTCTCTCTCTTGTTTCCACAAAACTGCTTTGTGTCATCGAGCTGGGTGAGATATGTCCAGTGGCTCTTGTCCTCGTTGTCGTCCTCCGCCAGCTTATAACGAGCTTGTATACTCCAGAAACTGAAAGCCATACGCGCATAAACCGCTGGCGCTGAACAGCTGGTACCTATAGGATAGAGGAGGACACTCGGAACGAGCCGAAAGCCGGGAAACTTACGATTCGCATCTGGTTACTTCGGCCGAGCGACACTCTAAACTTCGAGATACGCTTAATGTAAAAGTGTCAACGAGTATTACCGTTATTTTCCGCACGGTGTCAAAAGACGCGTAGTCTCGACGCCGAGTACTTGAAAAATCATTTTTCAGAGTTAGAAAAAAATTTGGTAAGGTCAAGCTCGTTCGGTCGCTCGGCGTTCGTTTCGCACAAGTTCGAGGAAAATTAGAAAAAATGCCAAGTACTTCTCGATGGTATTAAAGAATTATTATTAATTGAATGATTATTAATTATAAAATTTTTCTTTTTTAAACTCTATTTTCATATATTTTTTTATTTGGATAATTATTATTAATTAAATAATTATTATATTAATTAAATAAGTAACTAAATCTGAAACAATTCAAGCATATTAGAGGTATCGAAACGAACGAAATCCAGGAGAAAATTTTCGGTTTTTTTTTCTTTCGCTTCGGCGCGACCGGGACGGAGAAGACGAACGAGCGCCGTGTGCGGCTCTTCCTTCGTTTCTCTGTTTCGACTCGAATTAACATTCCCCCCGCGTCTCTCATTTTCGAACGTTTCAGAACGAAACTCAATGAAGAAAAAATAAAAAGAAAAAATAAAAGAAAGAGAAACGCGAGACAGAGAGACAATGAAAGAAAATAACATAAAAAATATACCGACGAGAAATGGTGGCCGTTGAAAGGTCCGAAATCGTGGGACCCCTATAACCCATCAGCATCGTTCGCTCGGTGAATGCATCAGTATCATTCACGCATGTTTATGTGCTCCGGCTATGCATATAATATAACGAAACGTATTAACGAGACGGAGATAACAATAGTACGTATACACTGTCGATCCTCGTTGGAAACATTATTTTATGCTCCTCTGTCGCGTATAACGATGCGGGCGAGCGACGGGTTGAATTTCTAAACGGTCATATATATATCTTTCTACTTACTAAAAAGGTCTCCGACAACGTATGGAAAAAAAACACAAATATAAAAAAATAATCGACATTTTTTTATTTTCGGATTTTCCAAATTTTCGAAAATTTCGCTTGCCAATAAAAAAAGATCTGTTCATGTATATTGATTAAAAAAATTAAACTATAATTGTTTTTAGACTCTTTTTTTAGTCAAGGTTTGTCTTAAAAAAAAAAAAAGATATATCGATTTGGGCGGATGCGTCAAAATTATCTCGAGTCAAACGGAAGCTCAAAGACCGGTAACTTTGGGGCCCGAGGTCTCGAGGAAGCTTTGACCATAGGCGAGACCGCGTGTTCCACGATCTTTTTTTTCTTTGTCTTGAGCAATTTCATCCATCGCGATATCAATCTTATAAATATAAATGAAAGCAATCATAGAGGCGCCGTGGACACGCGGAACGTTCAACGACTGGGCGCAATATACAAGTTTCGAACTTACTCCGTGAGGCCACCGACCTGTTACCATAAAGAGAAGACGGGATATTATAGAGAGAACGATATTCCTCGTGACCCCGAGGACTGTGGGACTGAGACAAGAGGGAAGAGGAACCATCGCTGAGAAATTTAACGGCGAGCGGTGCCATAACGCGTCGGGGTCTGAAAATATACATTTTTTTTTTTTTTTTTTTTTTTTTTTTTCGATGGAGGAACGCACCCGGTCACGGATGTACGCCATAAATCGTGCGATTATGCCGAGCATAATGCGGACCGAATTATTCTACTCACCCCGAAAGAATCGTTGCGCCTCAGTTTCGTCGACAACGACGACCGAAAAATTCGATAAAACATTCGGATACACGAAATTTTCGTATTCCGTAGCGTTTCTTTCGATACTATAGTCAAAGTTCGAGCAAAGAATTGAAATTATTTGAAAATTCAAATGCACTTGGTGTGTCTTGTATGTTACATAAAATTTCGTTTTTCTTGAATATAACGAATAAAATAAAATTACAAAAAATTTACACAATACAAAAAAATATGTAAATCTACATTTTGTTATTGCTCTAGTAATGCAGTGTCTAGATTTATTCGAATATATTTTTTTGACATTCATACCACGGTGCAAGTAAATTCACGATCTTATGACAAAAATATCTTATTTGTTTATAATTCTTATTATTCGAATAAAATTTTTTATTGAAATTATTTTATATAAATTATTTCGTATACGATATAATCGTATTTATTTTTATTGTTTATTCGAGTAATTGTTGAATTGGGAGTAAAATCGAACGGGTGGGTGTCAAAAGTTTGAACGATTATAAATCATAACCGGCGAAATCTCAAAATTTGAAATTAACGAAATTTGAATACAGGACAGCTTATTTAAAAAACTTTATCAAAAGATTAAATAAAAATTGAAAACTCAACGATGTCAACATACATTTCCGAAAAAAAATATATGAATGGGCAAAATTGTAACCGGTGCAATATTGAATTACCGAAAGTTTGAACACGTAATAGTCCGAGTCTCCAATTTCTATGATTGGCCATTTTTAGAGAGCTCACCATTTCGAATTTATTAAATCGAATGATCAAAACATCGAGCGGTCTGAATAGCGAATGCCAAAAAAAATTGAACGTCAAGACAGCGAATGGCCGAAAAGTCGAACGTCAAAATAGCGAAAGCTTACGCAAAGGCAACTATATCATGAACTCAAGAGAGGCAATTTGCTATTGTAGACTTTCGCTATTTTGCCATTCTTTTTTTCGGTCCATCGATGTTTTACGTCGCGAAGTTTTGCGCTTTCGAAATTTATTTTCTCGACTTCTTTATTTTAGACATTTTGGTAATTAGAAAAATAAATTCTTCTTCTATTTCTAGTTTCGAAAATAGTAACTGTCTACATCTTTGGGATATATATTTTTTTTCGTTCGTGGTACATACTGTCGAAAAATATATTTTCTAAACAATGAACGTTCGGACGAGTAAATTTTTCGATAAAATCGGTATTCTACTTGGCGATTTATCGATATGACAAATAGCAAATGCTTCTTTAATAACAAAAATAAATGCTTCTTTTATCGCTATTGTCTTTTACAACAAATTATTTTCAAATATATATAGCCTGCCTCTCGTCATTCACATCCACGTAATGCCACAATGTCAATAAACATAAATTTCAATGAATTGCATTTTTTACGATAATTTCGATTTAACAAAGTTCTGATATAATTTCGATAACAAATTTTTTTCGAATAATAACAATTATACGAAGAGAACAATAGTGTTATTTTTCTTTTAATTTCGCCGTATCCGGGCCGCATACATATTTATACGAAACAGATTACATTCAGGTGCGCCGATGAGTACGTAAGTTTCCCCGGCGATGCATGATATTAGAGTCTGTCGACAATTAGCTTTGCTAATTTCGTGCAAATAGTATAAATCCGTCTTGATGTTTCGCTGTGCGCTCGGTGTCCCATGGCGTGCATGCACAATGTTTGGCTCCCGCTTCCACGCGAACCCCGGGAGGGAGGCGGCTCGACGAAAAAAAAGTCTCCTTTGCTCCCTTTCCAAGGATCGCGCGATAAAGCCTCACCGCCACATATAAACTCGTCCGGATAAACGAAGGTGGAAATGATGTCTTGTAAAAATCTATTTTATCCGTGTTAGATCTCGGGCATTGTTCTCCGAAGCATCCGCGCTATAGCGCAATATCGTACGAGTCGGTGTACACGCGAAGGGTGCCCGCGAGGCGGATAGCGTGTAAAAAAAAAATTAATTACAAAATCGTTCGCAACGTGTAAATCCTGCCGAAGAACCAGTCCCCAACAGAATCGACTCCGGGATCATAAAAAAAATATGTTGGATACCAAAAATTCGAACATGGCATGAATTTTCACAAATTTCTATATCATCGACAAGTGTTCGCAATTTGTTCTCTCATTTTTCTCGAACTCATGCGAAATGAGCGCGAAGCGACACATCTACCTCGAACACGAGAGGAAGAGAAGGAGAATGGTAACACCTGCTAACTGCGGGACTCGCCGAGGGTTAACAAAGGCTACAATTTTCTGTGACTAAAACACTTATTTGCACGTCGAGCGAAATAGAGTAATGAGGAAATCCACGCGGGTCGTGCGTGTGTGAGCGGAGTCGAGGGGTAAAAAAAATTGGAGAAAAGCAAAGGGAGAAGTGCGAAAGAGAGGGGGGGGGGGGGCGAACGGCTTCGAGTATACCTGTACGGTATTGTGAGAGAACAGAGGAGTCGTGGCAATCACCGTCGGAAGCACACTCTGCTCTCTTCTTCGCTTATTCTATCTCGAGTTCGGGCGAACGAACACAGGCGCGATCGACCCTCTTTACGTGCTGATTTAGTTGCGTTTACCAGCATTATACACTTCGTCGTTCATACCGTTGCGACAGTGTTGGTACTTGGCAGTCGTGTAGAAACAGAATAACGTTTCGTAAAATCCAACGTTTACCGGGAGGGGGGGAGGGATTGGGCCGCTAGTCAGTTGCAGAGTATAGGTATCGTATACAGTTTAGTGTATAGATACGTTTGGGTTGTGGTCGCGGGGCCCGCACCCCGCGCTGGTTTTACAAGTATAATGAGTCTTGCGCGCCGCATAACATTACATCGCTGCTTGCTCTGGATTTAGATTAACTGTTTACACGAGACAGCAACAGAAGCTAGGAAGCGGCCGAAGGAGCGGCAAATATAGTCACACGAACGACCTCTAAGAGGAATCCATACATTTCTGTCGATTACTTGAAAAAAAAAAAAAAAAAAACAATGTTCGAATAGGAAACAATAGAGGGCATAAATCTTTTCTTATACATCATTGACGTCGATAGAACTGAACCAATAAATCATATACATATAAATCATAATTTATAATATATACACTGGGAACAAAAAGTAGTTTATTGAAAAAAAAAATCGTTTGACTGAACTAAATCATTCGGGTCAATACGTTCAACTAAATGCACATGTAATACAACCAAAATCATATGTTGATTTCCCAAAATGTGAAACTGTATAGATGATGTGGTCTTGAGTGGTTTCAAATGGATCAAGTTTCTATTTAGAAAATATTTATTTGGTCTAATCTATATTTTCAATTTATGTGAATTGCATTTTGTTCCCTCGAGCATATCTATTTTTAACGAAATGAAGTTTTTCTGTCGTTTTGATGGATTTTTCGAAACCACAACAAAGCATGTATTTGGACGAAGAACGTAGTTTATTCTGTTCGCTTGATTATGGGTAAAACTAACCCATACTAATGTTGAAAGAAACATTTATTTCGTTGAAGCAACCAAGCGTAATAACTAATGAAAAAACTAAATACATTGAACTGTTCAATATTTATCATCGGTCAAAATTGTTTTACAACATCAACATTAATTAGATCATTTTTACGTTGATTCAACAACTTCGTTTGGTTGACCATAGGTTTAATCAAGCTCGCAATCTTTTATTCTAAGAACATGAACATTGTTCGCTGATTGATCGCTGTCAACGGTCCAAACGAAATAAAAGATGTTTATTTCCTTTATTTCGCTACAAGGATGAATAAAAAAAAGATTGTGGTTGCTCAACTTCAGTTATACTCACGTACGAGTCTTGTATCCTCTCGCGAACTATTTCGGATCGAGAAATGCTTTTCTATTCGCCATCTAGCGGTAGAGTTTCGACAAAATGCAAAATACGAATATCTGGTTGACTCCGCAAAGTGTTAGTTGCTCTAAATATTCTCAGAGCGCGAAACGTCTAAGGGGTACGAAGTAAATCATTTTTCCAAATAGCAATCGTTTGGATGAACTGTACATTGTTCTACATTCTTCGAAAAAATACATTTTATTTTTAGTATATTTTTTGTTTCTGGGACGTAACATTTTAATTAATTAATTTATATATAGCTGAAAAAAAAAGTCTATTTGTCGTTCTCAACTATTCGGTTTGTTTAATTGAAACGTGTCAAAAAAGGCTTCCAATTCGCTTCGTAGAGCGTCTCTCCCATTCGCAAGTTCGTTCTATAACGAAGAGATGTGTTTTTTTTCTTTTTTTTTTGCCAAAGGTTCACAGGTGTCCGAGTCAATCTTTCCATAAAAGCTGGCTATCGAATACGTTCGATCATCGTTTTCGATTTGCGAAGCGTTTTGCCGATGCTCCCGGAGGGGCTTTGCCCATTGCGCTACTCGATTCGACGACTGAATAAGAGATAGAGAGCCCGGCGTGCGGGGTATACTATGTAGAGGCGGACGAGCGAGCACGGATAGGATAATCGTAAGCCCGATTGCCGGACGCGAGGATGGTACATCCGCGACTCGCGCGCTGTATTCCGCCGTCGTATGAATGTACACTCGTTCATTCGTCCGATTTCAACGGTGCTCTACGGAACCTCGCGTGTGCGCCCGGCGAGCGAGTGTATGCATCGGTGATGCGGAGCACCGACGGCCCAGGTATACATCGAAGGGTGCGCGTGGAACCATGAGAGGATCGACGCCGTTCTCGTGAAAGGCCCCTCGCGATAGTCTTTTCATCTTCGCGATAAAAATCCGCATGAAAAAAAAATCGCGCTGAAAGTTGAAAGAACCCGGAGAAAAATCACGCGCTCGGAATGCACCGAGCGGAAAAAATATCGCGAGTATGGCGGATGTAGAGAGGTTTGAAAAAAAGAAGAAAAAAAAAAAAAAAAAAAAAAATAGAGAAATCAGCGATATTTCGCTCGATAAAAACTGGCCGCTCGAGCGAAGGGTTTTTGCGCACCCATATTGATAGCATGAAATAGGGGATGAGCGAGTTGAGCTGCGGCGTAGAGACGCGAGCGAACGAGTTGGATCGGCGAGCGAGGGAAGGGGATGAAAAGGCTAACGTGAACGAGGAAAAGTGAGAAAGATGCGTATACAGAGAGAGAGAGAGAGAGAGGCACACACATCGACGCATACACGCGCGCGTAGCTTGACCACTCACGGTCCAGTCGGTCAGCTCCAGCGGGGGTGGTTATGGTTTTGCTTCGTGGATATATGGCCGTCGAGCTCGGCGAGTAACGTGTATCCCGTTCGAGGCTCGCAGACTTTTACGAGGGACGCTTGGCCCCTTTATGGATATACGGTTTGCGCGCGATATGCCCCGTGTAGAGAGGAGAGGCTTCGAACGGCCTTCCCGGTCAAGCCCGTCGTGCCAGAAAACCTCGGGATATTTCGCTCCGACCGGGTGCGCTACTCCGGCTCTTAAGAACTGCACTTCTCGGAGATCAAAGACCCCCTGGCTTTTGGACGGGCGAGCCTTGTTTCTCTTCCCTCACTCTTTCTCGCCGTTCATTCATAGACGCGACGCCGTGCAAAAAAAATTTTCTATACCGATTTGTTTCTCTTGCGCTCCGAAAATTCGGCTTTGAAATAATCGAGATAAAAAATGCAAAGGTATTTTATGATTCTGGTTGAAAAAAGATTTTTTTTTGGTTTCTTTCTTTCAGTAAGATTTATAGTAGTGGAATTTTCAGTAAAATTCGGTCCTTGATTCGTTTTGTTGTTCAGCAATTTTGAAAAATATGCTCTTGCTGAATAGTAAATAGAATCGCGATTATTCATTATTCGTAGCCGGTATGGAAATTGCGTCCAGAAAAATTATACTTTTCCGGCGACCTGTAAATGTATATGCGAATACTTTTTCAGCGACTCGGCATAAATCATTCTGATACGTAGTCGGAGAAAAAGTCGCCCGACCATTATTGATGGTCAATAGCGGTATTATGCACGCGTCGCGCTGGTAGCGCAATCACGAGTTGATTGATCGATGGCGAGGGCGAGAGAAAAAAACATTGCGCACGGGGTATGGGGAGGGTAAAAAAGTCGGATCGAAGGGCCGCATTACTGATCCCCGTGTAATATAAAACTCGGAACTTTGATCGATTTCATTCATAGGTTGCAAAAAAAGGGGAAAAAAGTAAAATGTTTTTGCTATCGAGGACACCTAGAAAAATATACACGAAAAAAACAAAAAAATTATACATAATTATTTTATTACTATTAATATTATTATTATTTATTTAAATTATTCGTTTTTATTCTCTGGGCCAAATGAATATGCATCAAATTAAAAACGATTTTTACGGCTCTTGGAGGTCTATTTTACGCGAAAAAAAAATGGTTTCTCGAAAATTGATTCCGACGATCGAGATTGGGTATTTTTTTTTCACTTCGGAGCGTAGACGTATATAGCGCGTCGCTCGGGATAAAAATACATGGGTTGCGTTGGCCAAGTGGGAAACCATAAGAAATTCTTCCAATTCTATTAACTCGCGCGCCGTCAATTGCGTCCGGTATAACGGCGATGGATAACTCGCGCAACATCCGACAAATTGGTACGCGCACTAATTGCTCGTAAAGTATACACTTTTATTTTCGTTGCGAGGAAAAACGAGGGATAATTGTTCGTCGAGTCATTGATCTATCTCATCGCTGAATTAGACGCAAAACAAAAGTAACATCAATTTCGATCAAAACGTTGCAGTTTGAAAAAGCTTGCGAACTGAATTCTACAAAAAGTCGTCAAAATGAAGAGTCCGGTGATTTAATCCAGTCTTTTCCCTATAACTATGTAGTTAATTATCAATTTTCTCAACGAAATTTTATTATATATACATTACTCGATGTTGTGCAAAATTTTATCCATATGCAAAAACTAATTATCGCAAAAACGAAAAAAAAATGAATGCGAAATATTAAAATAATATTAGTGATTGGTAATATTATTAATATATTATATTTTTATTTTTGTATTATTATTATTATAGTTATATATTTACATGGTTATTATAATTATTTTGATATTATAATAAAATGCGGGAATTGCAGGTGTCGGATGTGCGTCACATTAAATTTGTCAAGCACAATGATGACCGTGAAAAAAAAAATGCATCGTAGAACAAAATAAAGAGTGTTCGGAGGGGTGCGAAAGGGCACCACGCGCGCACGTGTTACTCTCGTCCGTGGCTCCGCGCGTACCATTTCTGGTCTTGCTCCGCAAGGGAGCAGATTTACCGTCGAAAGGGGGGTGGGGGGGGTGTGTTCCAAAGAAGGAGCAACGCAAAGGGGCTGTTTTCGTCGTCGTCCCCGACTAGCCAAGCCACTGCGTATACGCGTTCGTGTAAGAGCCCGTAAGCATCGGGAACGCGTCAAATTCTGCGCGGACGCGATGTCGCACGTGGACATTCTCAGCTTACCGAGACAAATCCGCGATCCCCCGCATGCGTAAGCCATTGAGCAGCTTTAAATTTATTAACACGCGCGTCATTTCGTGGGTCAGCTCTTGGCAAATTGCTTTAGAGCCCTCGCGAGCGTGACGCGAATTCGACGCGAAGCATTACATTAATTATCACAGATTCTATAATCTTATTTTGTCGATAACAAGACCGAAGGTCTCGATTGATAAGTTTTTTCCACACAATTAATTCATTAAGTTTATCGTACTTTTTTTCTATGGAAAAAAATATATTCATAACTTTAATTTTGTATTTTATTTTGCATTAAAAAAAAATCATTTTTTTTTCTATAGGGGGGAGCGGGGCAAAACGGCATACCGGGGCAAAATGGTATTCACGCACAATGGGACCAGGGCAGAATGGTATTGGGGCAAAATGGGACAGCAAAAAAAAACTACTTCGATGGGACTTTCTCTTGTCCCGCTTTGCCCTATTTCTGTCATACGAGAGACTTTATTTGACCATTTCGTACCATTTTGCCCCGCTCTCCCCTATTCATATTTATTTATGTTTTTTATATGTATAATTTTTTTGTATATCTTATCGTAGCAACAATATGAGAAAAGGAATGTTTATAAAGGTAAAGTAACGTTTGGATTTGGTGTTTGCGCTCGTAAAGCGCCTCTTCGCTTTCGTTTCAACGCGTTACGGTGTAAAAGTAAATATTCTTCGAAAATCTTCCCCTCACTACCGACTAAAGCATCATAATATACAGCGTACAGTTGGCATATACATACATAACGCGAAACACCCCTTGTCGGGGTCGGCCATACGCACCCCAATATTGATATTGAAGTACAGAAGTAGGATCTTGGGCCGTCGGCCCCGAGGGAAGCGCGTCGACGCGTTTATATTCGCACTTTGAACCCTCCCCCGAGCCAAGAACGGGCTATAGGGTGTTCCTCTCTCGAGCGCTGAGCCGCAGTTCGGTGGGCCCGCTGGTGTGCGCGTCCGTGTGTTGGTTCACGCTCGACGCTCGCTCATCTCGATTTGAGTCCGCTTATCGAAATAATGGTTACATCTTCATAAATATTTGTACGGGGCGCGACATGTTTTATATCCAAGACAGCCGTGAAATCAGTATGGAAATGAGAAAACGGGGATCGCGAGGATGGGGCATCGAGGCCGAAACGACTCGGGCTCGCAGCACCCCGATGGGAATATACGTCACGCTTCTTTCTTTACTCGGTCGTTAAATTCGACCGAATAGTATCGTAGAATCATTGTTTTTTACTGGGAAACGATACATAATAATTTTTACGTAAAGATTATTTTCACAAAAAAAAAAACTGACGGCAGGCTTAAGACTTGAAAGTTTGTATTAAAAAAGATGAGGCAGGATAAAAATTCCGAATGCCGAACATTCAGACGGGCCTCATCCTCGAATTTTTTTTACACTACTTGAAGTAAGCAGAAAATTATGATTGCCGATATTTTGAAAATATGGAAGACAATGTCCCGAATTGGAGAAACACGAAAGAATAAATTCTAGAAAGACGGACAAACCGATTGAAACGTTACCGACAGTAAAAATAACTACGGCACCGGAAATCGAATTTCAATTAACGGAAGGCTTACAACTCCGAACAGGCTGCAGCAGCGTGCAAGCTTATCGATGAGAAGCCAATCGTTCCAAGATGTAACACTCCGAACGGAGAGTAACCGATTAAAATATTCCGAAATGTATTCCCGAAAAGAATAAAAATACGAGAGGCCTTCTAATTAACAAACTGGAATTACGAGAGGTCAGAAAATCGAAAACATAAATTTCCGAAAAGTGAAAACCCGAAAACTTAGAACTACGAAAAAAATCCGGAAGGTTAAAGCTCAGAATTATAAAAATCCGAAAGGTCAACAATTCGAATAGTATAAATCCGAAAGGTCAAAGCTCAGAATTATAAAAATCCGGAAGGTCAAAAATTCGAATAATATAAATCTGAAAGGTCAAAAGGCCGAAATGAACTCGCTCTTGTATTTGCTTGCTAACAACGGTGGGAAAGGCGTTTTGAAGGATAATGCACAGATTCGGACATTTGGCCTTTCGAAGATTTGTCCTTCCGACGAAATCTGCATTCGAAGATTCGACCATTCGCAGAGAGTACTTTTAGAATTCGACGGCTCGGAGAATTGACTTACGGAGATTTTGCCGTCCGCACAATTTTTATCCGCACTTTGAGTGTTCAGCATTGAATATTTTCGAAATCTGAATTTCGTGTGTGCGATCGTTCTTTGAACCGAAATTCGGGAATTTCAGCTTTCGAAATATTCCCTATTCCTTAAATTAAATATCGAGTTTGTATATTTTTCTGAGCATCAAACCTTTTTGTTTTCGAATATCCCAATTATAGTTTGCCGAGAAATAAACATGGAGTTGCCGCATCCAGTGAGATATTTCGATTCGGGCTTTTGTCCCTTCGAATTTTGAATTCTCGGAATATTCGAAAACGCCCTTAAAATCTACCGATTCGATTCCTTTATTCTAGATCAGGTTATCGCGGAATATGTGTCCAAATTCGTCGAAAATTCGGAAAACGTCGCTGAAGGCCAAGACCAACGCGATTGTGAAGTACCGACGCGCATTAAACGATCGTGCGCGCCAATGAGTCGAGTCGCAAAGCCAATGAGCTATGTCCATGTCCCTTTCCTTTCTCCGCGCTATCGTTCGCCAGTGCCCTTGTATATGCGCGTTCGAGCTCCTCGAGTTGCTTTGGGCTTGCCTTGTTCCGAGAGACTGTATAAACATTTCAAATTAGTATTCAGATGCGCAGCTGTTGACTGCTCGGTGGCCGCTCGCTTTCGAGGGCTTCCGAGGCTTCGTTTAATTGTCAGGCAGATGCCCTCCTCCCTCGCTCGCGGGTCTTTGCATCGGCACAGAGCGTCCTCCTCCCCCCTTCCCCGTTTCCGAGCCCTTACACCTTCGACGTTGCTCGTCGCGTCGTGCCGTTGCTTTTGCTTCTGCTGTTTTATTCCTCTCGTCCGCCCCCGCTCCAGCCTCTGGCCTCTCGATGACTCGACGACGTCGACTACCGCGACTCCCGGCAACCGTTTCTCGCCCCTCGCCCCACCGTCGGGGGGAATCTTCCTCCACCCTCGCGCGAGAGCGCCCGTTTCGTCGACCCTCCGACTTGCACTCGGGGCTCGGCGTTATGTGTGACCGGTCTCACTCGCGTATGGTTTCTTCTGTAATGTATATCTATCCAGCCTTACGTACGAGCGGCCAGCCGTACATCGGATACCCGATGAGATATATTCGGTGCGCACCCACGCGCGCGCTCGTCTGCTCCGCGCTCGCATACGCGAAACCGTGAAAAATTCTCGACGCTCAAAACGCGCAAGTGATCGACACATCGTTGAGCGCGTATTAAGCGCGCATCGGCCGAGAAGGGCGACCGGCTCGTCGCCCTCCGTCCACTCGAGAGTCCCGTTACCGTCATCACTTTGTCTCTCGTAAATTAATTTGTTTAACAGACCGGTAATTGCCATTCGATCGACGGGCTCTCGCGCGGTAAAACCCCCTTCGGGGTACTTGAACACTAACTTCCTCGGAACCCAACATTTACCCGGGCCAAAAATATTTTTCAAATATCTTCATACTTTTCAATATTTTCTTATCGAGTCGAAAATCGGATCGTTCGGTCGTAAGAATTTCAACGTTTTTCCGCGAAAGTAAAGAAAAATGCGAAACAAGCTTGCGATCGAATTCGTAATTGATACTCATTCCCGCGTTATCGCGATGGCGCGGTAACGCCGGAATATTCGTCGCAATAAATATACCCCGATAGATCGATATATTAGCATTGATCATACGAAAACCGTGGGAGAAATGTGAAAGTCACTTAGCGAGCGCGTACTCGAGGCGCAGTGGCGTACACGCGTCGCGAGTTATACGCTCGCGTCACAATATTTCTTCCAGTGCCTCGTTTCTTTTTCTTTCGTTTTTCGTAACCGTTATATTCATCGGATAGCATTGAATTCAAATCGATACGCGATTGAAATGATCGAGATCTCGGGTGACCTATCGCCTTTTCGTTTCGTTTCCCCGGAATAATATCGCTGTAACACTGGAAGCTAAGCGTATATCCGCGACGTGGAACATAATACAACGATATGCCGTGGCGCTCGTTGCCTCTCGAAGCCAACAGCCGCCTGTGCTGCGAGAGCCCGCTCGACTCTTTACGCCTTTGCCCGGTGCGCGCTGCTCGCACCCGACCCAACGAACCTCGCAAATTATCATGTCGAACCAGTCCGGGCATCGAGGGACTCAAGAACGCGTCTATCTTTCTCCCATCTGTAACATTTCGCCTTCCGCCTCCTCGCTCGCCGCTCCCCGCGCGCTCATACTTCATTGGAAACGTACATAACGCACGTCCCGCGAACTCGATCGACCGTGCAACAGTCCATATTCTCGACTCGCGGGGCATTGTGGAAACTTCGCGGCTTCAAACACAACTTTAACGGGGACCCGACGCAGGGAATCGAGTTTCCGTACGCAGTCCACATAACGTAGTACCTGTTAACTCCTTGTACACCACCCCATTACCAAAGAGTCATTATTAGATGTACTTTATTGGATGTCGGCGATTTATTCCGCCTCGGTTTAATTCAAACCCGTCGGGTGATGGTGTCGCCATGATTTTATTATGAAAGCCCCTTCGACATGCGTTCGAATTTCTTCGTTTTTTCTCGTCGTCGAAACATATCCAATTAAGCGGAGTCCCACCGGGCTTACGCGCTCTATCCCAATGGGATACTCATTGAAACATAACCGGTAGTCGACGATCGAAGTTCGATACCGTGCTGAAATTTTATTGCACTCCAATATTGTGTTAATAAGAATAATATCAAATTGATCGATCAATAACACTATTCGATAAAATTGTAATCTCCATAAATAAATGCTCTAATTAATTCTTTAAAGTATTTAGCGTAGACACGATCGATCGACATTGATTTGCGTTCATTTAAGAAATAATAAAAATAAGACGCATTCATAAAAAATGATATTTCATGAATTTTATCGCCCTTAGATATATCGAAAAAAACTGGTTTTTATATCTCCAAGTTTTCATCATCGGGCGATGCGATCAATTTTTTTTTATGACAAAAGGAAGCGCAATTTGATCCGCGAAACGTCCAATCAAAGATATAACTTGATAACACTGATTACTCTATAGAAACGAGCAGGCAAGAGGAAAAGGGAAAGATTAATAGAGAGGCTGTCGCTTCGATCGCCGGACGAGGTAGTGTTTAACCGTCTCCGGTCTCGATATTTTGACGTGAACATTATACGATTCGCGCGAAAGAAACAGTCCCGGTGGGTCGACAGGTCGCAATTAGAATATTAAAACGCTCCGCCGAAATCTCGTCTATCTCGTCTATTATTTATTCCGGCATATCCTCGTCGAGAAGGGAACGATCTCACGGATGCATCCGTGGAATAATTATATCCACCGATGAAAATCGAACGTACGCAACGATTTTGTTGAAAAAAAAAAACCCTATTGTTAAAAAAATATTAATACTCGACACGCCTACAATTCGTAAATCAACAGGCGCATATTTTTTTGTTTAAGGTAGTTCAAGCGTATGGTGTTCATTTCGCATAAGTTTGCGGAAATTGAGAGGAATTGGGAATTGGATTGCAAACACTTCTCGATGAAATAAAAATGTGAAAAAATTCGTGCACGTTAAAGGTTCTAAATTATTCTAATTCTCATTCTAAATTATTGATAACGAATTGATAAAACAAAAAATTGTTCAAGAAATTACCTGACAAACCAACTTTTTTTTTTATGAAAATAATTCTTTCATTTTTTGATAACGTACGATTTTTTTCAGATTTTCAAATTAATTTTAAATAAAGGGAGATCATAAAATTCAAAGCCAATAAAAAAATCTGGAAAAATTCATACGTATTCAGAAAAATAAATTATTTTCATTATTCTCATTAAACAAAAAAGTTGTGTTGCCGGGAAATTTCTTGAACAATGTTTTGTTTCATCAATATGTTAATAACAATTTGGAATTATTATTATGCAAAATTAATCTTTCCAGTACCTTTAATGTGCATGCATTTTTTCAGGCTTTTATACCATCGAGAAGTGTTTGCAATTCACTCTCAATTTCTTCGAACTTATGCGAAATGAACACTTTACGCATGGACTACCTTAAAAAAATAGGGGGCCCAAGTATCAATATTTTTTTCTTCGGAGCAAGAGAAAGATCTTTCGGGCCACGAAATATGATCGATTGAGTCGCAAACAACAATATACAATGGCGCAAATTTTTTAATAACATCTTTTTGATGTTCGAAAGTGTTATTTAGTCCATAAATTTGGCCTTGTTTTTCCCCGCGTTTACAATACTTTCTCTTTTCCCATACTTCGCGCGGGATGAGAAAGTACAAAAATGTAATGCGGTGAAACCACGAATGATTACGAAACTTAAAGCTATTCTTGTACAATGCGTGCAAACCGCAATATTTGAACAGGGTATCAATGCTGAATTCGTCGTAAATCTTCTTTAAAAGAAAGAAAATAAAAGAAAAAAAAAATTAAGGCAGGGTTGCGAGAGCTCGAATCCGTCTGGCCTGATTTCTATTCGGCGGAACATAAGATGATATTCCGCAGACGGTGTTCGTTCATCTATATTAAACGTCTGGATTCGAGGAGGGCTCGCCGGTTGCGTCGCTGATGCCACCGGAAGCGCAGCCGAAGGGGCCTCGCGCGCGACTGTAACAGTGCAAAACGCGAAGATTCGAAGGATACATTGGCTCGCATTAATTCAGGATGAGATGACGCGCGTGTTATGACTGTTACTAAACAGCGATGTACGAAAACCGAAGTGATGAACCAGCAGCAGCATCAGCGAAACGTTCGACGCAGTCGAGAACGGGTTACGGCGCGAGACGCCGGGAGTTAAATAAACCCACGTTATTAACTCGGTAAACTTGGCTGAAGCAACAAATACTATATCCAGAGATATAACTCACGGCCGCGTTATAACGCGTATATATAGGCGCGTACCATAACGCAAGCGTATCCGGGGAACTAAAAGACATCATTGTCGGTTCGTTTTGTTTCAACCAATGTTCCGTTGATTACAATATCTTGCAGCTCGATAACGGGAATATTGTTCAACGTTATTCGCGTAAAAATAAATAACTCAGACATTTGGTTTTCGAAAAAAAAAAGGGCCGCGGGGTACTTGAAATTTTTTCTAAATTCGGTCGAACTTATTCTGAATTATGTACGATGATAAAAAACAAAAGAAAATAGAATGAATAATTGACATTCCAGAAATTATTAGGCTTACGTCGTACAAGAGTACTAGTTTTTTTTTGTAAACAGGATTTTTTTTGTTTTTAACTCCAGACTGCCCGCAGGGCAAAAGGACGGGAGTTATGCGTTTCGCTGCGATCAGCTGATCGAATCGATTTTCGTTGTCACGTGTTCAATAATGATATTAATAATTTATTTACGGATTTTTCCTTTTACATTCAGTTTATAATATATCCAAAAATATTCTAGAGCTCTGAACAATAATCACATACTACACGGAAAAATGATCATCAATTCATACTTTAATACTTCTTTGTTCGCCTTCTTTTTAAAACACTCGATAGACTGGCCTGTAAAGTTCAACGTTGTATATTCATTCTCTAATCTAGTCGCGAGATCGCTGAATTTTGGGCAATATTTTTGGGATGTTTGCCTCTGTGGAAATGTTCGTGTAGTTATGATCGTCAAATTCTAGTGGAGTTCCAGCCTTGTAGGCAAATATTCTTAAAAATTTATGTTGCACTATGTGCTGTGTGTATGTGTTATAAGAAAAAATCATATAAGCCAAGTAAACTTAAAAAAAAACCTTGCTCGTCCTCTCTTTTGATGCACCTGTATTTATTTGTGTTCTAAGGACTCGCCAAGTTTTTTTTTTTAAGTTTACTTGGCTTATATGATTTCTTCTTATTTTAACTATTGAATAATGATTTGCAAACTATTTTTAAACTACTTGGCGTTCTTTTTTACATTTTTTGTAAAATTGTGTAAATAAGAAAAGTTATTTACTGGTAAACGAACATCGGGAGTTATTCCCCATAATTTATTTTGTGATTTATTTCATACTTTTTTTTATTCATGAGTTCTGTTAGCAGTTGAGAGTTTTTTTTTAATTTTGAATTTTCATTTAAAAAATCGAGAAAATCGTGACGAGAACGATAAATTCGTACCGACGCAATTAATTCGGATTCTTCAACCGAGCGTAACGAGTAGAGGCCGCGGGGCAAGGATGTTACAAATTGGCTTTACGAGGTAAACCATATTTTTCATTTTACGTTATCAGTGGCACGATCGTCGGTGTGTTGCGGGCGCCTCGTGCGGGGCATTCGTTCGTCGCTTTCCGTGGCGAAGGATAAAGAGAGCAGGAGCGAGAGAGTCGGCGAGGCCGAGAGGGGTGCGGGATAAGATCGGCGGAAGATCGTAGATCAAACAAGTAAACGCACACATTGCCCCGAGGGGGTTGGGCTTCGGTTCGAATTCGTGTGATACCTCGCAACGCACAAGCACACCTACACACACGCGAGCTGTTACATCGCTCGAGTTTCGAGCCTTACAGCGGCGCCGCTTATTATACATTCACGCCACGATAAGCGGAGCCTGAGCGCTCACGCTTTCCATGATGGGTACACGAGTGAAGGGGTAGATATGTCCGCGTTATAAATGTTAGTATTATGCGGGAGGGCATCTTTCTCTCTTTAACCGAGTTTAAAAGCCCCCGTGTTTGGGCCTCTCTCGGCGCGGACTTAAACTTGGGAAAATCTAATTGCCGCAAGGCGAGAGACGGCTCGAACTAACGTCGGACAAAACGTTACTACTCGTATAAACATACATACATATATATATATATTCATGTGGTATATCGTAGATATATTGTAGAGCTATCCCGTCAGAGCCGGAAACGTAAATCAATCCAGGAGCTCCTCTCGCGCGTCTCGTCCTCTCGACGCTACGGTAGTGATAAAATACTCGAGAAATCTTTTATTTTATAATTGTATCGTATAATTGCTAAAAGTTTTGAAAAACGTTCGACGCTCGGTATCGTTGTGGGTTATCGCGGTCTATTACCGTGAACGCCGACGAGTTACTCGGTGCAGCGGATGAATGAGAAAACGGAGAATTTCCCGTATCGCACGAAGGGTTAACCAAAAAAAACGGAGGGCCGGTAAAAACTCGATGGGGAGAACAATAGAAGACGTCCTGGAATACGACGCATCCGTTCAACGCGATATCGCGAAAAACAGCTCTGAGAAAAATTACGAAGATCCGTCTGAACAACCAAATATGGAAAATAACAGAATTCAACTCCGAAAACGAATAGTGTCGGATAAATTGTTTCGGCAGTGATTTAAAGCCAACATCAATTGTTTCTCCGCCGGTTGAAATTTGGCAATGCAAAAAAAGTGGGTTTCATAAAAATGGTTAGAATTGTAATTTGGAATTATTCTTGAATTACCAGCAAAATTGGACGACTGTTTTTTGCACTGTCATCGAATCACTGAAACAAATAATCGATCGGAGGATTCGATTTTTTCAAAGTTATAATTATAATAAACTAATAAAAGAATAATTAATAATTAATTAATTGTGTTAATAATAATATTTATTATATTGATGTGCTACAATAATTGATTTATAAAATAATTTTGACTAATTATAAATATGATTACTGCGTTTAGAAACATAGTCGATTATTACTGTGTGAAAAATTTCTCAGTTCAACTCAAGTTTTTTCTATTCCGTCAAATTTTGTATTTTTTTTTATTGCATCGAATCGCTCGAATTCGCGTTATAATTTGAGAATCGTAATGAATACTCCGCGAATGATGAAACATTCGAAGGAACGTAATAATTCTTCGCAACACCGCGAAGCTTTCGCCTGTTTGCAACAAAACGGAGCCTCGCCTCTGGGATCACAGACAACTATCTCGAATTGGCGCAACTTCGAGGCTGCAGCGATAGTTGCATGGCTCGTGATGCGCACTCGCGTTGCACGGTCGTGATACGCGCATTGCCCGCACACAGGTGCGAGTTATTTCTTTACGATTCGCTAACCTCCGTACGTTCGCCAAACCGATGTGCGTCTTGTAAGCCAGCTCGGAGGAGATAAGACGATCGGATTCGATGCTATCGCTTTTTGCCACCCGCGGTTTCGCCTTCCGCTGCCGCGAAGCACAAAAGCGGACGACTCAACGGCGAGCATGAGCTTCGACCGACAACGAGCCGCTCTCGTCTCATCCTTCTTTCCCATCGCTTTATCGTGCGATTATTCCCTTCAAGCGTAATCGTGACAACTCGCGTCGATCTTCGGCAACGAGACGCACCGCAACGACTTTGCTCGGTTTTTGTACAATTTCTATCAAGGTAATACTAGCGTATAGTATAACTCTGATCACGGTTCCGAGAGATTCAAAGACAATTTACGAACACCTCCCAATGGGATAAAAATCTAGAAAAAATCAAGCATATAGAAGGGACTGCAAAGATTGATTGTGCATAATAATAATATCAAAATGTTATTAGAAAATGAAAGGAACAATGAATTGTTTAACAAATTTCCCGGCAACTTAACTTTTTTTTTTAAAGAAAATGATTCGTTCATTGTTTTGAACACGTACGAATTTTTTCAGAATTTTGTCTAATTTTTTCAAATTGCGTTTTTTTTCGGGACAAAAGGAAGCATAAAAATGCAATTTAAAAAAATTAGACAAAATTCTTTAAAAATTCGTACGTATTCAAAACAATAAACGAATCATTTTCTATAAAAAAAAAAAGTTAAGTTGCCGGGAAATTAGTTAAACAATTAATTGTTTCATTCATTTGTTAATAACATTTTAATATTATTATTATGCAAAATCAATCTTTGCAGTTCCGTCTATATGCTTGATTTTTTTCAGATTTTCATCCCATTGCGAAGTGTTTGTAAAGTGTCTTTGAATCTCACTGAACCGTGATCAAAGTTATACTATACGCTAGTACTACCTTAAAGCAGTTCCGGCGCATCGTGTTAATTTCGCATAAGCTCGAGAAAAACGAGAGAAGATTGCCAACACTCCTGGATAGCATGAAAATCTTGAAAAATTTCCGCACATTAATGGTGCCGAAATTATTCATTTTGCATAATAATAATTTCAAAATGTTATTGACAAATTGATGAAAAAAAAATATTTCTTTTTTTTTTACATTTTTTTGGTTTTGAACATTTGTTTAACAATTTTTTCTCGGTCTTATGCGAAACGAACACCATGCGCGAGGACTACCTTAAAGCCGTGAAGAACCGTCTTTGCATTCGAGATCTCGTTCGAGGATATAACAGGCGTCGGCGTTATGAAAAAAAAAAAGGTGAAAGTCAAAAGAGTATCGTGTCGCTTAGGATGAATGGATGATATTATGGTGGACACACGATATCACACTTCCCGTTCACGTAAAGCCAATGCTACGGGTGGGAACTCGACGGGTCTCGATGGTCGGCGGTGTTTCGAGGCGACAGGAAAGAGGTCCACCGCAACTATCACAATACCGTAGTATCCGGGGATGCGCGGACCCGCGACGTCCTCGTCGAATTATATTCACACAGTAAAGCTTCAATGCCGACTACCGCGAGCGATAGTGCGCTTCGTTCATCCTCTTTTTTCCTATAGAAATCAATGGCGAAACTTCTTTGCTGTTACAAACCGGATAAGTTGAAAATGAAACCTGATCAAAAAATGATTGATCTGCAAAAGAATTGAACGTATTTTCTAGTTCGTCTTATTGGAAAATCTTTGAAATTCTCTCTAAAACTCACTTTTGACTGGGAATCCAGCGATAAATCCTCTTCAGGTGACGTGAAATGACTGTTCAATTCTAACTCCCTGCGGAATGGACAGACGCGGGGAAAGACAATTTTCTGTTCCCTCAAATGTCTGTGATACCGAAACGATACGTCTTACCATTTTTATCACCGACCAAGCGGGTGATGGAGGGGCCTTCGCATCGCGTTAAGGCGACGTGGCACAGCAATAATAGTTGCTCCGGTAACAATTCGCCTTCCCTACTCTCACCGAAAAGGTCACTCAACCGCCCAGACGCAAAGGTTTTCATACGTCTTTATAATGACTACAAAAACCTATTTCGATTTTGTTCATCGGAGCATCAATTCCGGAAACAAATACAGAAAGCGGTGTTGTTACCGACCGAGACTGTGCCTCCCCTTAAACCCATCCAATTTTGGGTTTGGTGAAAATTCCATGGTGCGAAATGATTTTACATCGGAATATTAAGGCTCGCGGATGAAGTTTGATTGAAGGGGGTTGAGGCAAAGTTTGTTCAAGAGCCCGCCTTCGCATGCCATCCGTGCCACGAAGCCCGCGCGGCTAGCATCGTCGAACTTACCAACAGCCATGCACTCACGCTATTAACGCCGCGGTTACGTCGCGGTTACGCGGCATCAGCGCTATACTTCTCTGTGTATACAGCGGGCTATCGTTATACACGGTTGCCTTTTGCTTCTGGATGCATGTATGTATATTATACACATATATGTATGTATAACTATAGTTGTATTGTTCGCTGTATAGCGAAACACGGTTCTCGTGCAACCCAGGGAGTTACTTATCTATACGCTTCGTCCGATGCCCCGACACCACAGAAGCATCCGCAGCGCAAGTACGAGGCCCGAAGTTCTATAATACACACCTTCGCACCTACATCACCGGCTCCTTCCAACACCAGTGATATATTATTTAAGAGCGTTATGCTAATACCCGTAGCAACGCCGCGGCTCCTTGCCACGAGTGCGAGAACATTATTTCTGGATGAGAAGCAACTAGACGTCGCGACTAGAGCGAGCAAGACAGACTGCGCCGGGCCGCGGCGCGAGAAGCCACGGAAATCGTGGTGTGAAATGAATAATTTCCATCGAGGCTTCAAGAGCCCACAACAAATACCCCCGGTAAATTATAGCGAGATGCGATAATATAATTATTCGTTTCGTTCCCACAAAGTTTCCGCTGTCAACGAAATATAGCTGAAACCGGTATATTCCTGGACGATTTTAGAGTATAGACTAAAAAAATTTCACATTTTTTAAAACTTCCAACGGCAAAAACAGATCCATAAATGAAAAAAAGTATGAGGTAAATCATATTAAATTATGGAGAATAATTCCCGATGTTCATTTACCAGTCAACAATTTTTCTTATTTTTATGTAATTTTCGAAATTATTTTATATTAATTTTTTTTTACTGCAGTTAGAAGAGGTCTTTAACACCAAAAATGTCATACGCTACCATGTTTTATAAATTTAAGGTGGCTCGAATGTCGGAAGACGTCTCCCAATTGGAGTAAAAATAAAGAATATAAAAAAAATTCAAAAATTACACAAAAATTGTATAAATAAAAATAATTGTTCGCAAATAAATGAACATCGGGAGTTATTCCCCATAATTAACTATGATTTATTTGATACTGTTTTTTTTATTCCTGAGTCTGTTTTTAGCAGTTGGGAGTTTTTAACCGTATTATGAATTCGTTGGAACGAACGTTATTGCGCGTGTAGAGAGGCTTTCTCCGAGAACTTTCGGGATCCAAAGAAATCGATTGACACTGCGCCGTGAGATATACATACACGCTGTATTTATAAAGAGTCGACAACGACGAGCAAACAAGCACATCGAACGATGGACGAACGTGCATATTCGTCGCACGTTCCCTTTACTCGGAACTTGATGCGGGCGTCTGGCGCATAGCACATCCGATTCTTAATAAGCGAGATCCCTTACCGTGGAGCTTCCCGGAACGCGATGAAAAATATGTTTTTGCTCGCATCGGACACGCGCGATACGTGTGCCGATTATATTATAACATCTACCGGGTGTGTTCCCGCATTGTGAATCGTGAGAGAGGAACGAAAATATGCCATCGTTCGCTTTGCACAAGACGAACGAGCATTTCAATCGCGACTAAACACTCGCGCGAGCTCCACCTCTTCATTACATTCACATTAAGGTCGATTATCCGCGAATCAATTACGGGAAAAAAAGAAACATCGGCCAAAGGTGCGCCATTGCTTTTTAATAATTCTCGTTGCGTTTTTGCGCCGTAATCTCGCTATAATTTGTGTATAAACGATTTCGGATATTCGAGCGACGGGCACAAACGTCGAAATAAACGATCGAATTGTTCCGCGTCCAAATACGGTTTGTGGAAAGAGATGAATTGTATAGATTTGCTAAATGGATTTGGTCGCGAGGCAAAAGGTGTGTGCCGCTACAGCGAGGAGTTTCATAAATTGCGGCCCCGCCTCATCCGCTCTAATATAACCGCGCCGAGCGTCGTTCGAATGCACCGGCTCGAAAACGCGCGAACCGGACCAAAGGAGGCATTCGAAACGGATGACGGCAATTTGTTCCTCTTTTAACGAAATGTGCTTTGCGCTCGGGGATTATTGTGTTTGACCCCCGGCATTGCGCCCGTCGGTTTTCTCCGCGTCATCGGCATAATATCGCGTCAATGTCGGGCGTGTTTGGCCGCGCTCTACGAGACCGATGCAGGCAAGAGTCATCAGCCATGGGAAGAGTCGCTCGGCATCGAAGCGATTCTCTCGCGCGACTCGCATGCCGGCTTTTATTATTAACTCGCGCGACTGGACATACCCAGTCGTCGTGCGTTCTATAGATATTCCATACGCACGCCTATTCCGATGAAATAGCTAACAACAATAGATCCGATCGTCGGTTATTCAATGGCCGTGGTTCTGTTTCTGTCTCATCTGTCGTGTCGGGCAGGCCGTTCGCGTTTTTCCGTCTCAGTATTATCTCTATGTATGTGGAGATTTTTTTTCATTGTTCGTTTCCGTGGAGCATCACCTCGACGATCTTGTCAGGGGCAATGCTTCGGACGGCCGATTCTAGTTCATGTCTCAGTCTTGTCCAGCGGTCACATTCGACGAAGTTCCGCCTCGTCTCGTTCGTGTCGACTGCATTTACAGTCCGGTGTTCGTACTCTGTTCATTTTGTGTAAGTACCGTCTAAAGTAATCGTGTCGATCACCTTCTGGAATGTTCGGATGGTTGATCGACCTTGGAGCCGAACTGTGGGAATTATTATTATTATTATTATTGATAAACAAATTTGAAAAAACTAATTCCGACAAAAGCCTTCGAAGGAATAATGTTTTTCATGGAACACCTGACTGATTTATCCGCTATCGTCCGATGACGAATGCATCGGCAACCGGACGCCAAAACCGTCCGAGTGTGACTTATCGAGCTCGTTAGCGTCGCGACACGAGGATAGCGAGCGTTCGGCCGAATACAATTAATAGAGTATATTTCTAGCGGTTTGAAATACACAGAGCCGAAGAAAGAATCGTGTCGCTGGTGTGCGAGTTCGTATGGTTTATGCGTCCGTGAGCGGTTGAGAAAGATATCGAAAAGGAAATATAAGCGAGCAGCTGGCCCCCGAGGCTGCGAGCGATCCGCACGTCGAGTTACACGCCACCCACGATAAAATTTGGCCGGCCGCCGAGCGTCCGTGTGCAGAGACGAATATAAGGAAGTGTAAAAAGCGCGGGCGCATCGCGCGCGCCCCCGGTGCGCATTGCATGCTCGGGCGCGAACGGTTAACGCGCTCGCGCCCTCAACTTCGTCCGATCCTAATTCATATTCTTGCACCTGACTGACCTCTTATTCTTCTCTCGAGTCTCATTTAACACCCCCGCGGGCGCGCTGCGCTCGACCGCGAGATTCTCCCGGTTGCGCGTACGCGCGAGCGTTATTTCTGGACTATAAACGACGTACAATCTCACCTGCGCCCCGTGGAACATAAAGGAACACTTTCTCACTATCGTCTCTACACCGGCACGTGCTACTTTCGTTCTTTCGCGCTGGCTAATTTTGTTTGTGAATATTATTAAATACGGAAAAGGGACAAAAGGCGGGGTGGTGCGATGAAGATGCGAGATACAGGTGCCGGGTTTCACGCAGACTTTGCCCATTCTTCGGCAGATAAGGCGGTCCGGCGCGGTTGAGCGCGACTCAACGCGTTGCGTAAGATATTCTTGCGGCACTACTAAGTTTCCGAAGGACTGAAAATCAAAAGAAATTTCGTAAAAATATATGTAACATCCATTCATCAATTTCAACTACTGATTAATTAGTATTTTTATTGAAAATTATTTTTATAAACAATTGACCAAATTTAACAAATTTGTCATTTTTTATTAAAAAAATTATTTTGATAAACAATTGACCAAATTCAACAACTTTGTCATTCTTTATTTAAAAAATTATTTTAATAAACAATCGACCAAATTTGACGAATTTGTCAAACAAAAATAGTAAAGTAGCGTGCATGCGATAATTTACGGTCCGTATGTATGGAATTAACATCGCGGAGGCTACCAAACGGGATATCATATCTCAGGTGTCACGGGAGACAAATAACTGGGCTCCGGCGCTTGACCCACCCGATGTGGGAAAGACGCGGTGCGTTAAAGACAGAAACCGAGCGGACGCACCGGGTTCCGTCTCCTCACGTGCGATTCTCTTTCACCGAACGAGACAGCGGCCACAGAACGTTGAGCACGAGTTTCGAATTAAAAACTCGCCGGACAGGTGCAATCGCCGCAAGCTAGGAGCGGCTCCCCTCGCCCTTCTCATCTTTTTCTCTACAACCTATCTTTTAGACGAACGTTTAACGTTGCTATGTTAAATATCAACTAAATACAAACGAAAAAAAAATATCCCTGATTTAATAAAAGGTGAACCGTCGAGGTATCGGAATAAAAATAATAAATGTAAAAACAACAATTTTATATACTCGGGGCTATAAATTGTACATTTTTTTCCAATTTCTTGAAAACGTGTTTGGCGCAATCTTGTTTAATTCTACACTGAGAAAAAAATCGGATGAAACAACTATATCGGCGCTTGCGGGCGGCGAAACAAATATCTTGTTTAATAAAAGAAATACTTAGTCAATTATACTAACTGTTAGTCAAACTGACGATTTCTTTCCTTACGATAATGATTATTCTGTTTAATTAATCGTATATTCGTTTCGCCACCCGCAAGCGCCGATTTAGTTGATTCATCCGATTTTGTTTTCTCAGTGTAATAATACGAGTAACACTTTCTTTGTTGAATACGAATTTCATCAATGATTCGATTGAAATTTGATAAATTGCTATGTCGACCGACAAAAGCGAACCGATGCCTACTCGTGGCAAAGACTATAATTTTCTCAACCTCCGTTTCGCAGAAACGACACGATACGGTAAGATTGTATATGAAGAATCTCATCGCGATTCCAATAATGTAACCCCCTTTTACGCTCATCGTTTGCGAATACATGGAACGGCGTTCGCGTCGTCTGCAGTACAACATCAAACATATACTATAAATATATACTTGACAGTGGTGGGAAGGGGGGGGGGGGGGGGGGGGGGGGGGGGGGGGGGGGGGGGGCGAGGCATCGTGTGTGTATGGGATTGAAGCTGAATCAACTGACCCGAATGCACGAGCGTTGAGCGCGCGAGCGCTCTCGGCTTCGCGATCGCTTTATCAAATATACATGCGAGCCGGGGAATCTCTCGTCGGTGAAATGGGAAACTAGCAAATATCTGGTTGTCGGAATTGGAATATACGAATCGGTAGGATGAGGTTGATCGATTTTCATCGCTGCGCTCGGCCCGGGGTGTTTTCGCTCGCGGGCCGAGACGCGCGAATCCTCGATTGTTCCGCTTCATATCCGCGACGATCGCGAGCCGATCGATCGGGATCGGTGGAAATTTTCGCCGATCCCCGGGTCAAGTTCTCCGGCGACAATTAATTATCGCAGTAGCGGTAAACGTCGAGGCACGAAGAAGATTAATGCACGGTGTTTGGTCTTGGAGCGATGCACTTTGGAAGACCGGTTGGCCGGTGAACATTATGGGAGAGAAGGGACGAGAGAGTCGGAGACCCGCAACTCGCGGGATCGGACGCACTTGCTTGCGAAACACGTACCGGTATCGTTTATGCACGGTTAACCCGAACATCCTCCGGTAGTGCGGAGGATATGCGCGCCCGTCCATCCGCAGCAACGGGACGAGCATCACGAGACAACGAAGCGCTACAGTTATTGGCCACTTAGTCGGAAATCGGTCAGAGCTGGGCAAAGTACTTGAAGTACCAAATACTTTAAGTACCACGTACTTGAAGTACCAGGTACTTCAAGTACATTTTTACTTGAAGTACTTGAAGTACCAAGTACTTCCAGTACATTTGTACTTGAAGTGTCGTACTTCAAGTACTAAACAAGTACCATATACTTCAAGTACCGCCCAGCTCTGAAATCGATTATAGCATTAACGTGTCATTCGGCTCAACATTTAAATCCCTAATGCACTTTGCAGTTCGGCTCGCGTTTGAAAAAATTCAAAATAATAGATGCGGAAAAATCGATGTCAAGGGGATTTTAAGTACTCGATCATTTTTTTAACACAATATATTACATTATATTAATATGAGTGATTTATATCGATATCCGATGGTTTATTCCACGGCCAATTGGTTTCCGATTTTTATTTTCGACCAAAAAATTATTTTTCCACTTTGATACAAAACTTATTGAATTATACTACAATAACGGATATGTATCGCAAATAGAAAAGTAGGCATCCAATTACCGACTTTAACTATCCGATGGTTCGTCGCGGATGAGATCCGATTTCTTCTGATTTTTTGTTTCAATAATTTTTTTTCAGCATGTTCTTGCACTCTGAGACAAAATTTAATGAGAGATATTCATACGAAAGATACCAATCGATAGAACTTGATTTAACGCTCCAGGGTATCCGATGGTTAGTTAAACGGCCAATGACTGTGCAATTGGGTGAACGCGCGTTCGAAGGGCGTAACTCGTGCTTCGATGAGAGACAAGACGCGGTGACCCGGCTCGACGTACGTTATGTAGGAAGCCTCGTGTATCAACGGGGTCAAGAGGGACGCGAGGCATATACGGCGCGCCGATGACTGCTAGGTAACATGGTTTCTGCATTAGATCGACGTGTTCTTCATTACGAACAATACACAACCGTACTATAAACCGAGGGAAGTATATAGCTGCAGAAACGGCACGAATGTACGCACCGGAGTGGCGGAGGAAACGTTAGTTGCTTCCTGTCGGCAATATAAGCGCGGGAGGAACAGCCACTGTAACTACTGAAATCCGGGTACACGCCGAGGACTCGCTTTGCTATTCGAAGACGCAGGTGCATCCGAAGAAAATAGCGAAACGCGCTGTCGTTAGATAATCTTCTACGGCCACTTTCCGCGACGCGAAGTGTGCATGAATTTGTCGGGTTCAAGAACGTCCGAGGGGACAAAACGTTCCGTTAAATGGTCGCGATAAGCGCGACCAGATTCCGGATATTGTTTTTTTTTTTTTTTTAAGCATAAATAATTAACGATGCCGCAATAAGCGACCTCGATCTGTAAAATAGTCATTTTATTCCGGACAAAGGAAGAAAGTTCGATCGATAAACGCGACAATAGTGCCCGCTCGTATCTCATAGTTCGGTCCATAACCGACGAAAGCGAATCTGTCGAGGAATAAAGAAAAAAGGGGGGAAATTCAAGAAAAAGAGCCGGCGGTGTGACAAGAGCCGCGTGGAATGAATGTCTAGCAATCTTGATATAAGTAATGCATTTCTTTTATGTCTCAGCGAGATAAAGAATAATGGATGGCGGACTAGCCTCGGGGTTTCGGTCGAAGATATGATACTTTGCGCTCGGATAGAAATCCGCGGGGACAATAATAAGCCGTGAAATCCTCGGATATCATAAAAATATATCACATCGGTAAGTTATATGTTCTCTTGCGAAAAAAAAAGTAAAAATCAATTGCAATAAGGGACATCGTTCGTCCTCACAATGAAACATTGCCGTGGAAAAAATGTTTGATTAATTCGAAAAAAATCGTTAAATTATTATTATTATTATTGATTTATTTTATTCATTACAATTTTTTTTGTCTTCGTGAATCTGCGAATTTAGGGCTGCATTAGAAACATACACGGGAAATTGATCAAAAACTGAATCTGAAAAAGGAGTGAATTTCTTTCGGATTTGAAAAAATCCCCGAATTTTGTGTTTTAAAAAAATAGGAAAAAGTTGAGCAACAATCGATGATTCCAAAAGGTGTTTTTTGGTTGCTTTCATAAATCCGGAATTTTATGCATCCGTTTTCAAGTTTCGTATCGCGTGCCATCGCGACGCTTGGAAAGCAACGAGGACGTTATCATTGATCAACGAGACGAATGACGAGATATGACTTCAATCGGGTCATCGGACAGTCGCATCTTCGCGTGTGTCCGCTAGCGCCGGTGTATGATCTACGACTGGCAACGATCGCGGGGTGTATCAATAAACCATAGCGCACGGAGGACGAGAGACATTGTGGAATAAGCCAAAGCTATATACTGCCGGGACACATGCGATGGAAGGAGACGAACTATGGAGACTGGTGGGTGACATATGGCAGGCTCTGGGGCCGGAATCATCCGGATGGACGGGACTTGATGGAGTACTCCGGGCATTTGCCACGAGAAACTCCAACCCACCCCTCCTCCTTTCCCCATCCCCCGTAGTCTCGTCTCCGAGCGTCCGAGGCGTATATAGCGCTCACCGCAGTTCAAGCAGAAGCACTTGACCGTCGTCGCCGAGCCGGGAACGGCACCTTTCCCATCGAGCTAGCTGCACGCCCGCTGACCCCTGACTAACGCGGCTTTTCTCTCATCCGTCCATCCGCTCGGCGACTTCTTATCGAGGAAATATCATTTTATTTCATTTATGGCCATATCGAGGAAGGGCGAGAGAGACAGGAAGAAGGACCAGCGAACTGGGGATTCCCCGAAGTGAGACGCACGGCCGGGCTCGCTTTTTCGCTGTTTTATGGCTATCTTTCGAGTTATTGATACATTTTTAGCCCCGCGCGTCACACGCTCGGACAAACCTGTATCGTGCGTGGCCACACGACTCTCCCCCAACCCCCCTTCGGACTTTTGCTACGCGAGCTCGCTCTATCTCGATATACTTTGATACCTCCTCGGATTTTTTTTCATCTTTTTCTCCCGACGGAGAGACGAGGCGGAGGAAAAATATTGCAACGTAACTCTCGCGAGGTTTATCGATAAAAGATACAAAGAGAATGGCGCGTAAGCTTATTGAGAAACTTTATATCATCTCTGATTCGAGGAATGGAAGTGTTTTTTTTTTTCGAAATTTTGTTTGTAAAGAAACGAGACTGGGATTTCGAAGTGCCAAATTATTTCGTCATCCGAAGGGTACACTGAGAGAAAAATATAGTAATTTTCACGATGCTAAAGAATTCCCTAGAGGCTTATCTATGTATATAGTTGCTATTGAACGAGATTCAATTGGTTGAACTATAATTATATTTAACATTATTGTATAATGATAATATCGTAACTATGAAATACCGACGTGCCGTCTGGATAGTGTTTTTTAGAGTAAAAATTAAAAATAAAAATGAACCTCCCAAATGCTAAAAACAGACTCATGAATAAAAAAAAGTATGAAATAAAGCATAAGAAATTCTGGGAAATAAGCTACCGATGTTCATTGACCAGTCAACAACTTATTTTATTTACACAATTTTTGTGTAATTTTGAAATTATTTCATATTCATTTTCTTTACTCCAGTTGGGAGACGCCTTGAACATCATAAATGTCATAAATATCATATGTTACCACGTATAATAACTATAAGGTGGTTTAAATGTCGGAAGACGTCGCCCAACAGGAGTAAAAAAAGTGAATACAAAATAATTTCAAATATTTCACGGAAATTGTGTAAATAAGAAAAGTTTTTGACTGGTAAATGAACATCGGGAGTCATTCCCCATAATTTATTATTATTTGTTTCATACTTTTTATTATTCATGAGTGTAATCTTAGCAATTGGAAGTTTTTTTTATTTTTAATTAAAAAAAAAAAAAAAATTTTTTTTTTTTTAACTTCACTGGACAAACATACAGCTGACACGAAATCGTATATTGGTGAACGTTAATTAGAAAAAATGAGAAAAAAAATAGCAAACACGTGTATCTTCGCCACTAAGAAATTAACTATCCGTCAAACGCTCTTTTCGAAGAGATAGCAGACCGTATTCGACAGGACCATCTTAAGCGAGCCGCAGTTTATACTGTGGAGTCATCGATTGTCGAAACGAACGTCTCATTCGATATGATGAAACTGCGCGTTTCGTAAAATTGCTGTATTTATTTGATTTTACCCTTAATCTTTGTTTTTTTTTGTCGAGGTGCATTCACCATTGATCAAAGTATCGATCTGCCAATTTTCATTAAATAATTGCTTGTCTATCTCGAGATAACACCTGACAACGAAAATCGACTTTATCAGCTGATCGCAGTGAAACGCGCAACTCCCGTCTTTTTGTCTTGCGGTTAGTCGGGCGTTAAAAACAACTTTACTTCTCATTTACTGTGTAATTTTTTCACAGTGTGTTTTGAATTTTTCTTTTGTTGGTTTTTTTTTGTGCAACTTTCCTCTCACCTATCCGAAACTCTTCGACAGTTCTGAACCGACGATTATAGCAATGACGTTGGCAATCAGCTGATTGCGCGGAACGCAATAAAGTCGGCTAAATAAAGAATTGCCGCCTTGAAAAGCGCCGCGCGAAATCGTTAACGCTCGACGGATTGTATCGAATGTCTTTTGCGTACACTTTATCGAATACAGCAGTTGGGGAATCAAATGAATTGCGAACGAGAGACAGAGAGGAGAGAGAGAGAGAGACGCACACACGCGTTGCGAACCGATCAAAACGAGGCGGGATATCGATCGGTATTCGATAGATTTCTCCGGATCCAACCTCGTTTTGACTAAATAGGAATATATCGACTTTTATAGAAATCCAGTCGTCGTGGCAAGAGGCCGAGCGCGCGCTCGCCTCGCCCGGGGAGAAAACGTCAAAATTGATATTCCTCGCTCGCGCTCGTGCCTTCGAGAGTTCGACCGATCGTTTTCACGTATAAAGCCAGAATCCGATATTTCACGTATATATAGCATCTACAATATACATCGCTCGTACTCGAGTCTTCAACCGTTGCTTCGTCAAAAATTCTTTTTCGGTTACATCAAGATTCCGTTTCGTACAGTTTCCGTCGGTTCCTGCATCGACGAGAAATCTGTTTGCAATAGTCGCGTAGAATGAAGCAATCGAAACCGAGAAATCTTCTGAATATCAGATTTTTGGATACGCCCATAGTTTTTCTTTTCGGACTTTTATCCGATCGGGAAGTGTTGCTAATTTTTTTTATTCCTCTCTCAAACGTGAGCGGCGTTGGACGTAACGAAAGGTTTACCTTAAGGTAGTTATCGCGCGATATCGATTTTTTTACGATATTGTTCAATTTTTGTGTATTCATTATTTAATACGTCTTGAAAACACATCCGAAGTTGCACCATCCAGAGCCAGAGAAAAAAATTATTTAAAAAAGTCGCTATTTTCGATATTCCCTACAAAATAACATGGTGGATTACATTTTTGATGACCGCAAACGTATCATTTTTGCCGTTTTGATAAAACTTTTTCGAGGGTTAGACAAATGTCTAATGCTGTAACGAAATTTGGAAACAATCGACCACGTACTTTGAAAGATTCCATTTTGCAATGAATCGTGAATAACATTTTGCAATTATTATTATGAAAAATCGATAATTTCATCGCCTCCAATATACTTTTTTTCAGCTTTTTAGACAACTGAAAAGTTTTTGTAATTCCCTCTCATTTCTCTGAAACTTATGGGAAGTCAGACTGTTCGCGCGATAACTATCTTAAAAGGTATAACAAAAAAGACGAAGATGCCGGTTGGTATTATAAGAGTGAGATGATTCGAAACGAGGGACTTTTCTTCCCCGATACGGAAGGCAGAGTCCATGGAAAGATCGGATTCCCTTGCAGCGACGTTTCGATGGCTTCGCGACTCGTCTTTCCCCGCTTTCGAGGCCTCGGGAATACCCTTCGCGTAGGTTTTTATTAATAATACATTGTTAACGAGTCGTTGATCGATCGAGAATCGTTGTTGGCCGGTCGGAAAGCCGGGAATAGCGATCGCAATGGACGAGAGCATAGGCATAACGAAGCCACATCCCGATAGCGCATGCAGGCACTAAGCGAGATCCCACGTACGTCGGGCTCGCATAGGTACGTACGTTTGCTCTCGGTGGGTAGGGAAGTATCTTCGCGTCTGTCTGTACGTCTAGACACACCGACGGGAAGGACCGCCCAGCATGTAGCTTCGACGTCGTAGATACTCGTCGCCGTGAAGTAGAAGCGAAATGGGCAAAGAGCGTTCTACGACGCATACGTACGCGGACTAGACAAAATAATCATAAACTCTATGTTTTTTTTTCTTCAATTAATTTTGTACTGAAAAAAATATTACATAGCAGAAAGAAGTATAGCAATTTTGACTATTGAAAATATTTTCCAGACGACAGGTCTATATTTTATAGTTACGGCAATACCGTTAAACAATAATCAAACTAATTGAATCGCTTCAAATGGCAACTATGTAAATAGATGTGATCGCAGGGAATTATTCAGTATAGTAAAAAAACGTAAAAGACCACGCCAAGTAGTTTAAAAATAATTTGCAAATCATTTTTTTAATGATTAAGATAAGAAAAAAATTATTCAGCCAAGTAAACTCAAAAAAAACCTTGCTCGTCATTTCTTTTGATGCACCTGTATTTATTTGTGTTCTAAGGATTCGCTAAAAAAATTTTTTTTTTAGTTTTAGAACTCTCTTTAAAATTTCGTTCCGATGTCTCGTTTCCGAAAAAAAAATTGTCCAAGTTTGGAGGGCACGATATTATCGTATAAAGACACGGTAACGCTCGATACGCGTGAACTGACCCCGCGGACTTTCTAGTTTTGTAACCTATTTGGCGTCGAGACGCCATAAACAATGTTTTTATATTTATATTTACGTGAAAAAGTAATTTTTACTATAAAAAATATTTTTTGCACGTTGTGTCTATATTTTATAGTTACGGTAATACCGTTAAATGATAATGAAAATAATTGAATCGCTTTTAATAGCTACTATATACGTAGACGTGCCCCGAGGGAATTGTTCAGTATAGAATTTAAAAAAAAATTAAATTAAAAAAAATATTAAAAAATTACGTGACTTTTATCAGCTTTAATTTATAATCCTTTATTATGAACTCAACCAACAAATAGTCAATCGCGCATTTCATAAAAAATGTTTCCCTTTCGATAAACTGAAAATAGAAATTTGCGCGTATTCTATGATTTTTTCTTCAGGATCATCAATGAGTCAAAATACCATTTGAAGCCGCACATTTCGATGCACGATTAAGGAAAAAAAATTAATCGACCGAATGAAGAAATTGCAAAAATTATACAGTCATACATAACTGTAAACTAAAACTCGTCGAATATCGAAACGTTACTGAGTGAACGAAGACTCAAAAAATAATGTAAAAAATGACGTGCCTTTTATAAACTTTAACTTATAATAATAAAAGAAAGAACATTTAGCCCATATACTTGTGGTCATTATTTCCGTGAATTCGAATGCTAAAACTCCCGTATCCCGAACCGAAGCAATGAATAACGATTGGAATAAAAAATGTGAGGAAGTGAAAAAAAAAAAAAAAAAAATGGGGAAAATATTGCGACGCGAGATACCGTGGAGTGAAGTATGGAAGGTTTAACCAGCAGCGACGTTCAAGAGGCGCGCATGACAGGAAAATATGGAGCGAGGTGGAATTCCGCGAGCGTTCGACTCTCGGCTCTCGATTAGGTCAGTCCGTTTATAATGTCTCGGTGTATATAAGCTCCGTTGTGTGTGGGGAGGGGAGGGCATTTCTCCGTCTCACTCGTCCGAACCGAGAGTTCGATACGTAAAAAAGTTATGTATACATACGGTATGTAAACCTTATTTTGTATTCCAGGAAGCGCGTTCTTTCGATATTTCCACGCTCGCGAAGTCCGAGGGATCTGGCGATCCTCGCGCTCGGGACGGTTTGACCATCGGCCAACGTCCGCCGAAGCGTTTCGTCTGTGACTCCGTTGCTTCCTCGATCTTTCTCGCTCGCGCGCGACACGGCGAGGCTTTCTCTCTTTCGTCCACCGCGGCTTCGATCCTCAAAGCCCTCGCCCGATCGCATAGGCGAAACGCGACGCGAAAACCCTCCGGGAACCGAACTCGCGTTGGCAGATCCGCAACTGCACGTTCGCCCTTATTTCCATCGCGTGCTACTTCCCGCTTCGCGTGGCCCGCCGGCCGAGACAGCCCTTATCGATGCCTTTTGGGGAAAAGTTTGATAGATTCCCTGCGACGTTTCACTTTTCGGTTTCTCGCGAAAGCTATGAAACGAAACGACGATCTTCTTTCGTACCTGCGGCAAAGTTATTAACAAAATAGAGAAAAAAAACTGCAGCAATATAGTTTGTGTGGGAACGAGAGGGCGCGATAGCGATATCGGGAGAAGGACGAAGGGGCGTCACGTTCGTCCTTGCAAGGTTCAACAGCGGGTCCTTCGAGCATCACGATCCAGGGAAACATAATATATGCCTGCCATTCGTTCTAATATGTGTATTACGCACGCATTCGCGAGGCGACGATACGAATAGTGCATAGCAATCCGACGATCTCGATCGTCGAACTCGTACGCGTTTGGGTCAACGAGTGGGTGTTTTTTTTTTTTCTTTTCGCACATGCGTTACACCGATTCTATGTACGGCTATACATTATGCGCTATAACGCGAATCTCGTACGATACTCGGGGCGTGTGTGGAACGCACTGTCTGGATTATACACGTAAGCGAGAAATTAGCATGCACAGTCCGAGCGTTTCGTGCTCCGACAGCCAGAAAGAAAAACAAAATAAATAAAAGTAAAGGAAATACGAGAAAAGAGCAGAAAAAGAAGAAGAAGCAGAAGAAGAGGACGGCGAGAAGAAGGCCGTTCCGTCCCGAACGCGTCACACGTTCCCACACTGCGCGAAGTGGCGAATCCGTTACACATAAGAATGCAGAGGCAAATTTTTTCCTCTATCGTATTATCGGATATGTATTTATCACTGAGAAAAAAATTTGTTGGTTGAAAAAAAAAATCGTTCGGGCCAAAACGTTCAACTAAATATATATGCAATGCAAACAAAATCAATGGATGATTTTCCAAAATGCGAAACAAAAGAGAAAAAGCCAAAAGAGGAAAGTTCATCAATAATTTAAAAACTTTATTTTGTTCAATTAAAATTTGGTAAAAATTTTGAAAAAATTTTTGTACTACATGCAATACATTTGACATCGATTCGTTAACACCAGTCCCACTATTTTCTCAATGTCGTAAACTGTTTATGTTTCATTGAATCAATCGGTGAGTTGCTTTACGCAATTTTTTTGGTTGTATCGATCAAACAATTCGACATTTGCCAACCAAAAAATACGACTCAATCAATCGTTCAAATTGTTAATAGAAATATCATTTGCGTTGAAACTAACAAACAAATAGGTAAAAAAAAGAAACTATGAAGTTGAAACGGAATAATATATTTAGTTCAATAGACTCTAGTTTAAATGCGCCTATGTATTATTTGGTTAAACTGTCATTGTTATGTCAATCGAATTGTTTAGTTGGTTCAATTACATTGAATTTTTTCAATCAACATTGCCAGGCGTTGTGGAAATGAAATCGAGTTGCTCGAATCGAATACGTTTTGACTACATATCTGCAGTTGGTTTTACCGATCCTTTTTCTGAGTGTGAGCAGAAAAATTGCCTGTATAAATCATTTTCTTAAATGAGTAAATTAATTATACAGTAATTATAATAATATTGTAATACTATCATCATTTGCGATTGCAACCTACAACTACTTGCAGCGTCCAGTGAAGTACCGGTGAAGCCGAGTGCGCCGCGAGAGTTCAAGAAAATGCGAAGCATCGCCGAAGGAAACTGGAAGGACGAAACGAAAAGGGGGCGATAGAATATGCGATACAGGATAGACCGCGCGAGCTCGGAGAGACAATGCAAGCCTAACAGTGAACACCGAGGGGGTAAAGAGGAACAACGATAGAGAGACAACGAGCGAGATTGAGAGATCGAGAAGCGCGCGGACAGAAGAGTAGGCACACAAGTGCGTGGGCAAACCATTGTAGGGAGACGGCGAAGCGGAAAGAGGAACGGATAGGCGCGGACGGAGCGGGAGCGCAAGAAGAAACGATTTCATGATTTTTCATCGAGATCTTCCGTGCGGATGCTGCGAGAGCGATACTCGAAGGTACAGCGGCGAAACGTGAGGGCATTATTGGTAGGGCAAACGCTGGATCGAATAGCAAACGACCAGGATGTCATTGTTTTCACTGGTGCAGTTACCGCACTCGGGTGAATGCGGTGTTTCAGCCTCTCGATGGGCAACAGCATCGTAAGCCCTTCGCCTACCGGCTGGACACTCTCCGGGAGATTCTTCTTTCTTATTCCTCGTCGCCTATACTTCGATTTGGCTCTTATGATTTTTTTTTTCGTCGAATAGTCAAGGCTTATTCTCGGCTTCCTCTTGTTTTGTTTCTTATTCGATTTTTTTTTTTCAAATCTTTCTTCTCAATTCCCTCGACTGTTTCTCTCCCACGTGCAGAACCGCTGCCCCTTTTCTTATAGCGTGCGAGCATTCCAGCTCTCTTAGCCACGTCCACCGCATACTTACATATCTTATGTCTCCGCGAGCGTGCGCGCAACGGAGATTCTTTTTTTTTTTTTTTTTTTTTTTTCACTCAACCGCGACGAGCGTATAGTATAATGTAAGGTGTACCGTGTATTCGCTATATATCGGTATATATCGGGTGGGTAACAGGGCTCGGGGGGTACGTGTTAGCACGCCGCGACGAGACGATCCGGTATTGGCCGGCACGTATACGGTAATTGCAGCCGCGAAAGGGAAAGGGGTGGGAGTCCCGCGAACCAGGGTGAAATTCCCTCGAGAGTTTATAACCAAGTCTCTCGCGTACACACGACAATGATACTCGGTATTTCTCAATTTATTTTGATGTCTGCTCGATGATATTTTGTTTTTTTTTTCCATTAAAAAATTTTTTTTTTCATAATTTTGAAAATCAAAAAAATTGTTCAAAGTATTTGAACTTTCCAAATTTACAGATCTGATATGATTTTCATATTCGGAATCGAATACTCGACAATTTTGAACTGCCTATCCGATTCGCGATCGTTGGCAAGAGGCGAAGGGGAGTCAAAGACGCCAACATCGTAAAGTTCGACTCGATTTCGCGCGACTTGTAAGTTCTCCCGTTGGCGTTTTAATGGTTCAAAAACGTACAAACTTGAAATACAAAAAAAAAGAGAAACGCGGTCGTGCATATATGTCGCCGTGCAGCATTAATAACTCTCCTCGGCCACAGTGAAAGGCAATCGTCGATTAATTAGTCGCACTCGCGCTAGCCCGGGCTCTTGTGCGAACCTTCGTTATCGCCCCAGATTCTCTCCGGTAGCGCGCGGATACTTATGGACTATCGACGCGCACAAAAACGCAAACGCGTACACGCCCGGTGGTTCCTTGCGTGGAATTGTCGATTCCTCGCTCCTAGTACGAAAGATGAAAATAAAAAAACAATTTTTTATAACAAATGTAAAAAACCGACGCCAAGCAGTTGAAACATAGTTTGCAAATAATTTTTTAATAATTAAAACAAGAAAAAATCATATGAGTGAAATAAACTTTTAAAAAACCTTGCTCGTCCTCTCTTTTGATGCACCTGTATTTATTTTTGGTCTAAGGTCTCGCCAAGATTTTTTTTCTATGTTCACTTGGCTCATATATTTTTATTGTTTCAATTATGAAAAAATGATTTGCAAAGGATCTGTAAACTACTTGCCGTCTTTTTTTTTGCATTTTTAACAAAAAAAAATCAAAAACGAATGTTTTTTTATTTTTATTCCACTCTTTTTTGAAATTTGTTCCAAATTACTCAATGCGTGATTTAGTATTCCGCACTTGAGAAACTGTGACAGGTTTTTTGAGAATTCGCCCTCATAGTAGCGTGTTTCATTGCCCTGAGTTCACGAAGCTACAATGTTCGCGATTATTTTAATAAATAATTTCATTACACGGACGATACTTCTTTTTAATCGCGCGGGATTTAAAAAAATTATAATTACTATATGCGCCTTCGACTCTAAAAACATATACAATTGTGTCACGCGCACGACACATTTTTTTAAGAGGGATTTTTTTTTTTTTCGCTAAATTTTCCGTTTTTTTCAAATTTTTTGGTGAAGTGGATTTATTAACTCCTTATGCATACATGAAAAAAAATTCTATCAATTTCCCCCAAAAATATGCCTCCCAACCCCGACCCGCGATGGTCGATATCCGATGGTGTGCAGGATTGTAAATGGCTCGTTAATCCGGCAACAAAAATCCAAGAACATCTTCTTTTAGACGCATGTAGCTATCGTTCGACAAAGCGAGAAAAAAAAGAAAAAATATTTGAGAATCCAGTGATGTTTTGAACTTAAATGATCGATTAATCCAAAAAAATCGATCCATCTTTTTGCTATAAACAAAAAAATATTCAACCGATTACTTTTTTGGTAGGTCAAACCAAAGAAGGATGTTAACTCAGCATGCTGTCCGAATTTGAAGGCCATCGGTTCAATAGTTTTTTAGAAAAAGAAATAATCGATTTTTTTACCAACAAAAAGAAATTCCCCTTTAACCGTGCGAGGCTTATTTAATTAATTTCCACAAAAAAACTAAAATGAATAACCTTGTTACTATTTAATAAGTATTTCGTTCACGCAGTTGAGTGAAATATTCGCGGATATTCACGAACTCTCACTTAGCGTTCACGAAATGACATTTGGAAATCGAAAACAACCGATCATTGGTTTCCGCCTATACTATTGCGTATCCGCGACTCACGCATAGACACACGGATGATGCAACACAACGGCACATACTGGAATTTTCTTTTTATCGTGGAAGAGAGGATTTTGCGTGCACCGATCGGTTTGATTCTGGGTTCATTTTGAAGCTTATATTCGATTTATGGTGGAACTCTTCAAAATTTCGTTCCGATCCCTCCTTCCGAGAAAAAAATTGTCAAAGTTTGGGGGGCGCGATATTAGCGCATAAGAACATGGTAGCGCTCGACGCGCGCGTACTAACCGCGCGGACTTTTAACTTTTTAAACGCCTCGGCGTCGAAACGCTCCCGCGTTTCTTGATAACGCGACAAGGATATCGATATCGATTTCGCTTTCGCGCTCACTTTATCGTATCCCCCGCCAACCCCATGTTCGCCAATTTCCATTTTTCTTCCGCATAACGATTTCAGCAACAAACGCACGGTTCGCCTCTAGCCGTTCGAACCTCGGCTCGCTTTTCCGCCGGGGAGGTTAGACTTATGTGTTTTAATTTTCTGCGGAATTATTCGAGCGAGTATCGTTTATCAGAGTGTATCTAGGAGAGTTAGAGCGAGAGAGAGAGAGAGAGAGAGAACGAGAGTCATGCCGTTGCCGAGGCAGGACGTACGTTTTGCTTGTGGAAAAACGTTTTATCCTCGGGGCTCACCCTCCGAGCGAGGAGAACCTGCACGAGACACGACTCCCTCTCGTTTACCTAGCGGCCCAGGGAGCACCGGCGATGGGGGAGAGGTGGAGAGGCTCGGGGCTACTATACTAAGCTTTCGTATACATAGGTTGCACAGTGCGAGACCCGCACGCCGAGCCTAATTTGTGTCTTCCTTAACAACTTATAATTCAAGCTCGCAGACTGGAACCAAACTGAACGGTCGCGGGACGCGCAGAACTACGCCAACTTGAACAACGATAATTATACACTCCATCCTGGCGCGTGGTGTGGCCCTCGGGGGGCTTCTCTATCCCGGGGCTTGCTCTCTCTCTCTCTCTCTCTCTGCACGTTACACATACACACCGGCGAACTGTACTATCGTAGCATTTGATATATCTGTGTGTAACACAACGCGTTTTAGCTTACCTGGCTCGCTCGTTGCTTCGCTCGCTTCTTCCTCTCCTCCCTCCTTCCTTTCCCTTTTACTACACATTTCCACCCGGCATTGCTCGCCCCCGCGTGCCCTTAAATTTGGTCTTATTTATGCCCCCGGCTAATGTATTCAACGCCTGCCTGCTTTATCCGCGAGCCTAGGATTAATCTCGACGAGAACTCGGGCGTACACGCTTGGTGTAGATTCCTCGTTGGAAAGAACGAGAACTCTTTGCAATGTCGGAAACTTATCTACTTCGCCTCCCCCGACCCGCTTGCCGCCTTTCGCGAGGCGTTTCTTGTGTCTTTCCTCGTTTACACGGCGAAAGAAAAGTTCAACGAAAAGCATAAACTTTCGGCTTGCCTCTTATCGTGGCAGTTGCTCGTCCAAATTTGCAGAGGCAACGAAAAATTGCACCTCTAACGAAAACTCAATTCTGAATCGTTATTATTATTGTTGTAATAATTATGGCGATAATAATAGTTGTCATTACTGTTAAATAATAATGATTTAATTAAAAACCTGAACATAATATCGATAACAATAATAATAATAATTATTATTATTGTTAATTATAATAATAATTACTATTTTTATGTTAAGGTTTTTAGTTTTTCTCAATCGTGCATTACAATATTTGGAATCATTATTTACGAAAGTTAATTAAACTCGGAGTTGGACGAAATTTCACTCACCCTCGAGGCACATAGCTTTAATTTTACAGTTTGCGGCGGTGGGTATGTATAATTTAAATAGGGGATTCGCGAAGTACGGCAAGAGAGACAAAAGGGGATAGACGAGAAGGCTCGCTGTTGCAGTCTATTCCTCCTCCTCCTTCACCCCCCCGGCACCCTCCTTCCAGACAGAACGAAATGAAATCTACAGTGCGGTAAATTAAAGTGCTTCGTTTTAATACACAGCTGTTATAGGAAATACAACGAGCTCTCGACGAGTAAGCGCGGTCGCTCCTACATCTTATCTTGCGGTGACTACCTTATTCCAGTCTTCCGCGCCAGTGAGTCTTTTTGGCCTTGGCTTGTCTCATCGTTTTTCTCTCTTACCTTCATTTCCACCGGTTTTCGTCGTCCTGCACTTTCATCCTCGACCCACACCGTATACCTACACGCCGATACAAGCCGTAGGCAAAGATTTATACTACCGGCAAGTGTCGTCGTCGGGATGTTTATTGTATCCTTCGTGGCAAAAATATTTAGCGCGCGATTGCGTATTAATTACATTCGTTTGCAAATAACGGAATCGCACGAGAGACGAAGCGCGAGAAATTCCTGAAAAATACGACGCGTCTGAAAAAATTAATGAGTTTGGTCTAAAAACCGCCGGAAAAATTCTGCATTTCGAAATTTTTGGTAAAAAAAAAAATTATCGACTGGACCATTTCAGAGCGACATTCGTCGAATGATCAACGAAACGAGACTTCGAATAATGATTTTTTCTTCTGTACTCATTTATCAATTCCCTGGCGAGAAATCAAAGAATTGTGGAGTGATTGCGCGCGAATAGATGGAAAAATAGCGAAGAATTCCACGTACGCCTACGCGAGCGAGAGTCGGCGAGAGGCGCGGGGAGAGAGTTGATATTCAAATTTTCACACGAATAGCGGACGAGCCTTTAGCGGGTTTCGCTAAACGGCCGTCACGGATAAACACTCGCGATCGTTCCTTCGTGTAAAATGTGTTTTTTTTTTTTTTTTTTTTTTTTTCATTACACGAACAAACGACAAAGCCCCCACGAGGACGCATATTATAGGACGCCGAGATGGATACATCGTCGTGAGCGCGAGAGGATAAAATTGTTATGCGAAACGCGGAGAGACAGCGTAACGGTACAAGCGAGACGGGAGCTCTCCGAGAGGTTCGCAAACAATTCTCTCGTCGTGTCATTGTGCCGTCACACACAATGCAAGGTTATTCATTTGATATTCAGTCAACGACGTCATTACTATCGTTAGATAGAAATCTCTCTCGTCGGGCTTCCACCGGGAGAGTGTGAAAGCCCGGTTGGGGTTTGTATTCCTTCTCTCTCGCTTCCCCGCGCGCGCCTCGCCTCGCAGCCTCATTGGTAAAGGCGAGACGCGAGCCTTCACGATCTGCAACTGCCGATTCGCCTCCTATGCCTGCTCGCGCTGCAACCGCGGGAATCCTCTCTTTCGCTCGGATCGATCGCGGATGCGCACACGCGTGTGTGATCAAACTTTTATAACGTGTCAATTACTTATGCAAACTTGCCCGCGGCCCGCCGAGCCACGGCGAAGAAAGAGCGGTCGCGCCTACACCTACGCGAGACGTCGTGACAGATTTACGAGACACACTCAATTAACGATGATATTTTCATTAACTCGCCGGCGCTATCCGCGCAGCTTGGTCATCATAAAACACGATATTCCCTCGTCGTGTAACATTCAATTGGCGAATGAGAGAAAAATTCAATAATCGGCAGTAAATAACGTCGGGCGCGGCTCCAACGACGTTCTGCAAATTCTGAAGACAACCTGGCATTTTTTTTTATCAACTTTGGTGCGAGGTGAATTGCAGACTGTCGTTGAGAGGGCTGAGTCATCTAAATATTTTCAAAAACCGATATTTAAAAAAAAATCTCAAATCCTCACACTGTGTTCTACCTACATTTAGAAAAAGGTATAGTACCATCAAAGAAAATCTGTTTGAGTCAACTAAATGCTGCAGTCAAATAGAGCGGACGAAATGTATCTTCGGAATGACCGTTGAATTTAGGTGAATTCCTAATAATGATTTAGTTACCTTAAATCTAGTTTATTCAAATCTAGTGATCAAGTTAGCGCAAAAATATTTCTAATTGATCGAAAGTCAATAATATTGGGCTCGTCTCAATGTAGAATTGAGCCCTGGGCTTTTTTCGACCGGAATTGTTCCTTATTAATACGATACACTATTGTCATGCACATTTTAACTTCAATTATCAGAGCTGCGATTCATATCTTATAGTTATATTGCATTTCCACAACGTAAAATCCTATCTAGTTAGCGGGCTCGAACCCTCGAACTAACGTTTACTAACCTAGCATCTTACCACTACGCTATTTCTACTTATTGACAAGTATAATTTCTTATCGGATGTATAAATTGTTATCTAAATAAAAATTAAGCCTTCGCTTTCTTTAACCTTCAGCTTTCAGATTTAAATGCTTTTACCTATTGCTATCCATATAATATTCTGACATAAATGGCAGTGACAAGAATTATTGACAAGATGAGAAAAATTCAAGATAGCGATTATGCGGCGAGGCTGCAAACACATTTTTTTCACATCAACAATATCATTTCTCAATTGTATTGAAGCCAATATCATTAGCATTCATACCCTGAATGTTCTTGTGACAACAAGAAACACTACAAAAGACAAAAAGCCAAAAGAGGAAAGTTCATCAATAATTAAAAAACTTTATTTGGTTCAATTGAAATTTGGTAAAAATGTTGAAACATTTTTTGTACTACATGCAATACATTTATATTATAAATTTTATCCATCGATTCTTTTTTTCTTCAAAAACATGCAATTTTTTTCAGATTTTTCTAAAGTAATTTTTTATCAAAAGTAAGGAAAATTTTTCTATAAATTCAAGTAGAAAAAAGAAAATTACTTCATTGACAATAATTCAGTGTAGCGATATTAAGAATTTTATCTTCAAGTATGCGTTTCTCAACACTATACTTTTTTTCCCTTGTAGCTTTCGGACAAGCCAACGAATCTTGGCTTTTGACGACTTATTTTATTCGCAGCGGTAGTCATTCCGGTCCGAATGTGGGAATTTAGGATGCGAGGTGAAGTCAAGTTGTTGGTACCTGTTTTTAAACATTTTTTTTTCAACAAATCGTTTTTTTCACATTATAGCTTGTCATTGCATTGGAAAACCGTTTTTTTTTAAATCCCACATTCCGACCGGAATGTCCACCGTTGCGAACAAGATGAGACGTCAAAAGCCTTGATCCGTTGACTTTTCTGGTCCGAAAACTACGACAAGTGTTTTTTTTTAATTTAGTCTCACAGCGTTGCAATCCGCTGAAAGATTCTAAAAAAATTCAAAAAAATAATCAAGTATATCCATTTCATGTGGGTGGAATCCCGCTTATATTTAGATTCATAATCGAACCGAAAAAAATAAAATCATATTTTTTATGCGACTGAGCCCCTTAAGGTGGGCTGAGCGGTAGAGCGAGGAGAAATCAATTTTTGGGGAAAAAAAAAAAACGAAGTAAGACAGCAGCTAATGGCAGTGCCCAACGCCAGTGGGTAATAAACAACCGATTTTTTTTCCTTGCGAGATTAAGACAGTGGTAGGTAATTTGCGGTAGTGGCGGCAGGAGTAGGAGGGGTCGGGCGTTAGCAGGGCTCGCGCGAAGGATAGGAAGGTTTTCTCCGAGAGAGCGAACCTCGGAAAACCGAGAGAGGGGTCTCTCTAATATACCTCACTCATAATCATTAATCACACCGGACGAAGGAGTCCTGACCGTAGCGTAGCGACGCGGTTCTATGGGGCATCCGCTGCTCTCCGACGCACACAACCACAAAACCATACGTATCCCCGGCGTGTACGTAGAAATATAGTACTGGACGTCTCTCGTGAATTTCCGGAAACACGTGGAATACCATAGTGGAAATTAATCATTCTCAACCCTCCACCCATCACGCCATATACACACTGTTTACGATTTCCAATGAATTACACTCCGGAACGCTATTCTTTTTTTCTTAGGAATCTTCACAAGCTCCTAATGAATCTGGACGATATCGAGAGATGTATCGAGTTGAAAAAAAATGATTACAAAAAATCACAATTTCCTGACGAAATAATGAATATATCAATAATATAGTATTTATAGTAATGTTGAATATTAGTAATTAATCTATTTAGATCGATTAATTCCCGACAAAACGGAGCTTTATTATTTCGACTACTATACTTATTTTATAAGTCTAATTTATAATTTTATACTCAATTTATAAATAATTAATTACCCAATTATTCGTTTAAATATTTTTCTTCCGAGAATCACGAGGATCCTTTGTATTAATATTTTATTCGTTTGCAAACCTGTGATTTTTTTTCATTCGGAATATTTGAAAGAGCGGGAGCACATCCACTTTTATATTTCGTTAGTTCACAACCAAATAGCAAATTGTCAAGAGCTATTTGTTGGGCTTGGGGTGAAATAATGCTGCTATATAAAGTAAATACATAGTCTTGTGCATGCGGCGCTTTGGAAACCGAGATGCTGACCGGTCATTAATAAACCGAAGCCATTACCGAGCGGTCTCTGAATGTCCATGACAGAGTTTGCTTAGGCGCGGATCCAAATGCTGCTCTTCTATCGTTCTGCAGTTTGCGAACGATCCTAGCCTGGAATTGGTACGAAACACAAATGTCCACAAACTCGGGCTGTCGAATCGGTTATCCTCGATTTCCAACCCCTTCATAGAAAACCAACCCTCTCGTTATATTAAAAAACGGTCGTATGTGGGATTAGCATTTGATTTTTTCCATTGGAGCGCTTCGGCAATGAACGACGTTCATTGAAGAAAATTTGATACACGACCAAAACAAAAAATTACAATTAGCATTTGATTTTCCGAATTCTCGTTGCGCGGAATCGGTTTCTTTTTCTCTTCAACCCCGTCGAGTATGAACGAACGATGGGGCGATTCTTGCTCGGCGGCTCTCGAGGATTCCGAGTCCGAGAGATAGTTAAGCAGTTATAGCGTTGCGATCCTCCGGTATGTCATTTATAAATGTTCACGGAAAACGAGACCCGCTCGTCCATCTCATCCTCTAAGCGCGGCCATTAAAGTCAACTACCGGTACACGTTGGTATAAACCGCTTGCGCCGGACACTTCGCGACCCTCCTCGCCCGCCAAGCATAGAAACCACCCTGTTTGTGCCCCCAACACGGTTGGGACACTTAGTTAATGAATTCTTGTCGAATTAGACGCCACGACGAGACAACGTTGAGTCTCTCGTCCGGAAAGAGCACGGCTGTCCGCTTCATTGTCGGAGGAGAATTTGGACGATGAGAAAATGGACTTTCGCATGGTCTGCGAGTTTTTAACTATTTTTTTGTCCGAACGAAAATAAGATCGAAGGATCGTTGACAGGAAATGGAATAATGATCACAATACAATAATAATAATAATAATAACTAAAAAAAAATCTTTTTCGTCCAGAATTTATGTCACACAAAGTATTTATCGACAGACCGGAACGCGCGTGATCGATTCCTTGTTTTTTCCGAAAGAAGCCGAGAAAAGTGGAAAAAAATGAAAATAAAAAGACAACAAATGTACATCCGAAGTAGAAAAACTTGTAGTTGTCAAGCGATAGATTTGGCGACACCTGTTACAGCGGCGTTTGATCGATCGGGACTCGGTTAGACTCCGAGAAAAATAGTGTTCGCTTTTGCATATACAAGTTCCCGCGCGAAGGGCTTTCGGTGCTTCCCGGTTGGTGGGGTAGAGGGAAAAAAAAAAATGAGACGACCAGTTATGCATGGCGCGAAAGGCGACTTTGTGTACGCATATGGAGAACAGCAGAACTGGGAATAGACGGATCGACTTGCGTTACGACGCGCCACTGGCCCGCAGAGAACCACAGAATACAAACACGGTTTTCCTCTCAGAACTCGCTCGCGGATGAGCAGGGCTGCTCGCGACGCGCTGGCGGGCCCTTCGAGACGATACGAGCATTTTCTATTTTCACGCTTTTTTTTTTATGGCACCGCTGTCGTGGAATTTATTTTTATATTCTTTTTTCACACGACCTTTCGTTGTAAAATTACTTATCTAAATGTCGAATTCAATTAATCAGGATGGAAGTCCAATTTTTAATGGAATATTTTGTAATTTTTCTATTTTACACCCTTTGGGATTTTTTTTTTCATCTTTTTTCCGAAGTGATCTTTCTCATCGGATGTCCAAAGCTGACTGACATATGTGACGTCCCTGGTTCGGCACCCTATTCATACGTAGCGCTGTATTCCATTCCCCTCGACGTATATACCCTTTCGCCGCAAATCCTACAAGTCTCAATCCGAGGCTTTCGATATTCGAACATAAAAATCAGCTTTATTTCGACATGTTATACCAAAGCTCCGGGGTAGGAGAGAGCGAGCGAGCGAGAGAGAGAGAGAGAAAGAGAGTTATCGCGAATCGAACGGATTTCTGCAAATCCGAAAATGCCTTTGCTTGCTCACGAGGATGAAGAATGCCGTAGGTGCACTATCTCTCGATCGTGTCGGATCGTCGAAAAACATATCCTAAATCTCTCCCATCGAAATACCATCTTTTTCCCGGAAAAAAAAAAGAATAAACATTGACGAAAATGATTTTCAGCTTCAAAAAAATGTTCGATCGGAAGATTGAATGAAAGATTCATAGGAAATTGATTCGGTGCCGGACCGCATAGCCGATCTCCGCTTGGCTCGGCAGCCGCGAGAGAGGAACGTTTGCCAAATTTTAAAGCGACCTATAAATATAACGAGTTCATCAATGATTCACGACGTCTATCAATGTATGAAAGTTATGTATAAGGGCGATGCGCCGGATACGTCGATATTCTTTCGCCTCGTGTTCTTCCATATAATTTGCGATGCCGTAGATCGAAATAGGGGTTGCTCCGGACCGGTGATTCCGGGCTCTCGCACACACGGCGAGTCAGAGCAGTTCGGGGTTGCGGCGCCGATGGACGGAGAGCCCGAGTGGCGAGCGCCCATATTGCGGTTCGAATGTTTCATCAAATATTGAAGCTACGTCGTGCGCCGCGCCGCTGGAGTTTCTATCGCGGATACAGGCTCGAAAATTCATGTTGATCGTCCTTTCGGGAGCCGCGAGAGTGTCTCGATTGAAAGAGCTTCTCTTTTTCCTTTTCTCTTTTTTTTGCTCTGTTCAGAAACATAACTTTATGAAGCGTTCGGATGTAACGTTGGGGTTGACTGGGAGGGCTTCTGGTTCGTGACCACGTGAATTATTCCCAAATGGCAGACGAACCTCGGGCTTTCCGATACTAAATTATTTTAAGGGACGTATACTTCACTCCCCCCCCCCCCCCCTGCTTCGCTCTTCTCCTGTCTTCTTCCCCAAAATGAATTATTTATTTCCGTCCGAAATCAAATATTCACGATATTTTTCTAGCACTTTATAAAGCTGACGCGAATAGATAGGAATATGGGATGAAGCGACAGGCCAAACGAGTCGCAAATGTTGGTATGCAAACCGTGGAAGATAGAGGAGGAAATAAAAAGAGGGCGAGAGACGAGCGTGCGTTTTTCTCTTGTGTGAAATATTAAAGGGTTTTTCGCTCCGGGAGCGTGTCGTTCCCCGAGGACCATTTTCACTATTTTACCGCAAGCACAAACCATCTTCCACTTTTCCTGCTATCGACGCAATCGACATGTCGGAACTTCGAAATGGCTATTTGAATGTGGCAAGAATTTGTATGAACATTTCTTGCGCGAGCCGATTGTGCTTCGGCGTTGTTGTATGGGATGGAAAAAAAATTACAAGTTGGTAAAATGAACAATTAAGGAGGGTTTGAGGAGAGAATTTCGAAGATTTCTCGATTCGATAAAAAACGGAAATACCTTTCAGTACTGAGGCATTTATTTTGCACACGAAACAACTTGATTCTTCGATCGTCTGCTCGTTTCGTCAACTCCGGCCAAACGTCTAATATCATCGTTAAAAATCACTCTATAAATATCACGATTCCGTGCTACAGCAGGTCGAGTATCGAATTGTCCCCGAGGGGCCCCGTTTATATTAAGCCACCCCCCTCCCCCCATCCACGTGTCCTCGATCCGTGTACCTCGCCGCGGTCATTGACAACGCGAAGCACGCGTACCGCTTCGAAATTTTTATACGAACGAGGCGATATTGAATTACAAATTTTCCGTGGATTGTCGAAGAATCGAAGAAGAGAGAAGGCGGATAAAGTAAGCCCCGGTGTGCTCCATTTGTAATACAGCCGGTGGGCAAACCGCGGCGACTGGGCACGTACGTTTCTCGATGGGGCATGAAGCCTCTCTCGCGCGAGTTCCCGCGTCGGGCATCACATTTTTCTCTCTTCACTAAAATATGTCTCGTTTATAGAAAACGTGACGGTACGCCAAGAGGGACGAGTGCGTCGCATATGTAATTCCTACTTAAACGATACGTCACCATTAAATTACCCGCAATATGCGCGAGGCATTAACAAATTTTTGAGTGTGTACGATTCGACGAGCGCCAGCCGTGAAACATCAATTCCCGACGGGTCGTCGCCTCCTTTTTTTCCACGCATATTTCTCGCTGTCTTCGCGAAACCAGATGGAAAATGTTTGAAAGCCGAAGGAACAATGGGTAAGGCTGTCGTTGGCGTGTAATGGTCTTTCAGGTGTTTCCTGAGACTCCGCAAGCTGAAACATTCACCGGATGTGTTGCGCCGGGTTCGTCGTGTCGAACGCCGAAAGGCGCGGGTGTCCCTTGCTTTTTACATCCTCGAGAGAGAGAGCGATGCGTTTTAACGTTTATCTTTTTTCTTCGCTCGCACCTCTGGATCACGTACAGGGTTCACCGTACTCTCGTCTCTACATTAGGTACTCGAGTTCCCATAAGCTACGACCTTCCGCGGTGCGAAGAAGCGGGACATAAGGTAGTTTTAAACGAGGGGAGCCGTTTCGGTCATAGCCCGATGTCCAGAGGAGGAAGAGAGCTACACGAATGGCCGTTGTCCGACGAAGCGCGCTAAAAGGTTTCGCGTTCAGCGCGCCCCGAGCATCGTATAACTTCCGGTACATTGAGTACATTTCATAGTAACTAACTTTCATACGGCGTCATTTTCATCGTCAGCGAGTGACGCAATTCTACAAACCAGAGGGAAACCCCCTCCAATGAACTTAATCCGAAAGCCGAATGGCACGGGGTCCAAAACCGCAAACGGAGATTATCGAAGTAACAATAATCGAACGAAACCGAGTCGCCGTATCCCGTTCGCTCGAATTTCCCACCCCACGGGCAGCTCCGGAGCGGGCAATGAGGTGAATTCCTAACAAGAGCGGCTTAGGCCACTGTATGGATCGGTTAGTCGCGCAATTCTCATCGTCCCGACATAATCTGGTAGCGGATTTCTTGTTCTGCCGCTCGATCGTCATTCCTTAGTCGAACCCCGCCCGCCCCCCTTCAAAGTCGTGCCGCGCCGGTAGTATTAGCTTTTGAATGTACATACAACAGTTACTACACGGAACTTCCTCTTATACGGGGATAAATCCACGAAGGATATAGAGTCGTACGATCAGCGTGAGAGGGAATTCGAAACTGGTGTATACCACTTTGAACATTAGGGACTGCCTTCTGGCTTGGTCCATCGGTGTAAAGGCAACAAGACCAATTGCCGTCTCTATTCGCAAGAACCTTCGGCCGCTCGAATGCGCGGTGAGAGTGAGCGAGAAAGTCCCGTCGTAGAGTTCGGACCGAGAGACGATACAGTTATCGTACGAAAGCACCCCCCCCCGCCCGCAAGCTTCGAGGATCTCTCGTGAACGAAGGAAGGAACCGAATGCGCGACTTTACGTTACATTCGGTTCCTCAATGGCTAACTCGAGTTTCTCGAAGTACGAACTCGTCGCCGAAGCCCGGGATGGCTCGGTGGACCTCTCTTCGGTGATGCCGAATCCGGGGGGGTACATATAGAGCGAACCCACAGTAGCGAGCCAGCACCTCTTACTTGCCAATAGGGGTTGGAAAATCCCTCCTTCTCCGTCCTCTATCTATTCGTCCGTGTATCTTTATCCTGCTTTCTCGTTCTCCCCCAAGATCTCAGTGGAGTTCCCTTCACCAGTTGGTCCGCGCATTCGAGTGTCCGGTAACTCGGTGATCTCCAACTATCCTAGAGGATTACCAACTATTCTCGAAGACGAGGCCATTCGGGATTAGAGCGGAGGACTGGTTTATCCCCTCCGCTACAGTCTTGCACTACGAGAAGCAGAAACAGCCGTAGCACCACCACCACCACCACCACTACGAAACCATCCCCGATCTTCTGCCTTCTGTTGAAACGTCTATAGAAGCTTCCGCAACGACAGCTTTACTTCCTGACCAGGAGCAACTCCCTTTCCAGACTTTCGAGCCCACTACCACTACGTCCCGCTGTAGAGGAGAACGTCTCTGTCTTTAGTCCATCTTGTCTTTCCTTATACTAACCACGATCGCCCATCCACCCGCCGCCAACCCCTCTCCAATTTCTCCCACCCATCCCACCACCGAGCCAATATCAATTATAAGAGAAGACAAAAGCCCGCAATCACGCCTGAGCAGACCTTAACGGATCAAAGGTCTTCCGGCCTCCGGGGCCTGCGGGATCAACAGTTTTTAGATAAGAAAAACTTCAATTAACCGAACGTATACGAATGCCGCTCCTTCGGGAAAATCGTTGCAGCTATGCTCCTTCGTTCTTAATGCAGTTTCTATCGGGAGCCGGATTATCGCAAAATTGCAGGATTCGCGAGAATATCGACCGCCAGATAGCGTGATTCGGTTATTGTTCCTCTCTTGACCGCCGTATCGAGGCGAACAACAGCAAAGAAGTGGATTGGATTCAATTTCTTATTTGCGGACTTTATTTTGGATTTCGATTGCTATCGAGCAGAGCAAGGCAAGGGCGCGTTTCGAGCAAGATTTCGCAGGCTCGAATTACTTTTCCGAGAAACTCCGGACCGGATGAGAGTGCAGACAAGTGTCGATTGAGAGAGGATGGAATTTTCGAGAACGCCGTCTTTCATTTACATCGCTGAGATACGCGTGTTATCGCGCGTGTCATTCTTACGATCGTAAAATATCATTTCTACGTGTCCCCTCGTGAGCTTCGAAGATTCGAGGACGCGCGTGGATTTTTAAGTGGTCTTCGTGGAAGGCTAATACGAGAGTCTGGCGCTCGGTAGCCTTGCCAACAATTCTCGTAAAGCCTAAAGTCGCGTTATAGTTTAGTCTATGCGGAGCGGGTTAGAACACTTCCTGTCGCTTACCCTCATAACTTCATGTAAAGGCCGCGACGTAAATACGCACCATAAGGCTGTAAACAGACGAACGATGGTGGCACCGCCTGACCGCGACTGTTCCGCATACGGACTCGTAGCGTTTCGTACGATCGTCGAAACGGTTGTGACGCACATGGTGAATCTCGTTCTATGTCAAGGTCACCATCGAAAAATTGTGAATTAAAAGAATTTTTTTTTTTTTTTCAATTTTTCATTGATAATATAAAACACAAAAAAGATTCGAATAAGAGTACATTATATAGAAGACGAATACGATAAAATGCGATATATCGCAAGTGGATATTTCGTTCATCCCCGAACCGTATGACCGAAGGAAAAGCCAGAAGTTTTCTTAGCTCGTAAGCTACCTCTACCAAGAGACTTCTCAATTACCTTCCTTGACCGTGATATACGCTCGTTGTATATATACAGCCTCTCTCGCGTATCCGACCCTATAACCCCATGGATTCTCATATGCACTTAGTTTTCATTGCCGGACCCCGTCCTATGTAATATAATATGTTTCGTAGTCTGTTGCTCCCTACGGTACAGTGTCTCGCGGTCGATCTCGGCGCTTTTCTCCTCGCTGGCCCGAGTGCTCGTACTGCATCTCCGACCCTTGTTCCTTTCTTCGTTCGCTCCTTTCTCTTGTATCCACTGCTATGCGAAAACTTCAATTCTTCCGCTGTCCTCCTTTTCACTCTCGTTCGATTTGTCGCAATCTCGATGATAGACATTTTGAAAACTTTTCAATCGTCATTTTTTTGCACCCGTAAATTTATTGTCACAAGATAATTGTTCAATCCTATACAGGATTTTTTTTCGATAATTCTTGCCGGATTCGATGGAGGAACATTAATTAATTTTAATGTTGATTCAGGTTAATTTCAACGCAATGAAAATGTATGATTATCATGGTTTTTATATCATTTGAAAGCTTTAAGTCTGCGAAAAATTCGACAAAAACGATTCGGCTAAAAGTAATTCAACTAAAAATAATTCGTCTAAGACAATTCGACTAAAAATAATTCATCTAAAGCAATTCGATTAACAACAATTCGACCAAAAACAATTTGACAAAAACAACGTGGATACAAAACTTTGATGGAAATGGAGGTCCTGTAAGTGGTAGGTGTAAATTATTGCATTCTATCGCTTATAGTATGAAGTTATTGATCATATATACTTGGAATTGGCGACAAAGAGTAACTTTGCATAGCCAGGCGTTGGACGCTCGTGACATAGTTTACGCGTTCCCGATCACACTTGAGTCTCGCGACTCTACAAACTTCATCGATCTTATTGAAAATTTGCGACCTCGCGTGATTCCTCTTAAGCATTGTTAAATCGCGTCCATTAGATCCGGACGAGAGCCTCGCAAACGTCTTGCTGTCTTATTCTTACTTGTCGATTTCTGAAACGGGTGTGTAATTATTAAAAAAACCCTCGTGACTTATAACGTTTCCGACCCATCACCAATTGGGTTTAAGACGGAATTCAATCGACGACGTTCGGGACGAGCTTTTACAAAAACAGCTCGTTCATCGAGATGTTGATTGGCCGTTTCGAGCTTGGACATCCTATTTCGAACGTTCTTTGCATTGTTAATCGAATTGATTTTAGTCAAGTTCTTTTCAGTCGAATTGTTTTAGACGAATTATTTTTAGTTGAATAATATTTAGTCGAATTGTTTTAAACGAATTATTTTTAGTTAAATTATTTTTAGTCGAATTCTCCGCGAATCGCATATATTTTTGCCGAAATCAATAATCCGTTAAAATCGCGCAGTTCGATAAAAATATTATGTTGTATCGATTGTCAAAAAATTCCGTATTGCTTGCGTGTCTAATATAATAATATATAATTATAACATATTTTTTGACCTGTACGTTTTTTTTTTTTTTCGTACTGATTAATCAAGATTCTAATACAGAGCATACGCGCTGGACGACGTCCGAGCGACGTCGCGAGCCGAGAAATTCGTTCGACAGCACTCGGTTCGCGCTTCGCGAAACTCGCAATAAGTCCGTAAGCCTATTTTCTTCCTGATTCATGGTAATCCGCACCTGACGCGCGTTCCGTCCGAGTGCATCGATGTGTAGCACAACCTCACGAACATGCGAAATGTTACGAGCGGCATATGTCCAGTGCGATAAATATTTCACGCCTTAGCGTACGATCCCGACGGTGGTGGCGATGGTCCGCCGAACGTGGTTCTTTTTTTTTCGGGGGTGCTCGTCTCCTTTTCGTGCACTTTGGGACGAAAAAGCAACGCAGAAACGGCAGAAAAAAAGTGCTCGAAACAGAAAAAAAAAGGGGGGGGAGGGGGGGGGGGGACATCGATACGCTCGTATACTCCGAGCCGGTCCAAGGGTAGAGGGTGAGTTTTTTCTTTCTATTATACCGTGATTGTTTATTGACGAAGTGGACTCTCCGGAGCGGGGTGGAAGTTCCACGGGCCGAGGGTGGCTGACCGATTCGGGACATCTATTACTTTGTTGTTTGCTACTTTCGGGACTCGTATATAAAACAAACGTACATACATACACGTCGATAGAGAGACAAGATGAATATCGGTAAGAAGGGAGAGAACCACGCGTGAACGTGCCGAAGGTCCGACCGTGAAATGCGCAGTAGTTGCAAAAGTATAAAACCGGCGAAAATTTGCCCGAGAAAAGTGCGCGATTTTCTCGAGGGCTATTTACCGATACGACTATACAATATCGATTTTTAAACATAAGGGCGTATTTTACATTGTTTCAATATGCGAAGCGAGGCGAGAACCTCTTTTTCTGAGGCTTCCATAGAGGCGTGTAAGAATTTTCGCGTTCCAAAAAGGAATGGAAGAGTCGAGACGAAAAAGCTGATCGGAGAAAAGAAAGATAATATGCTGTGTATAGCGTGGCGTATATACTGTACACAAAAGGGTCGACCAGAGCGGGTCAGTTTTGTCCCAAGCGTGCAATGTTCGGCGCTATAGATCACGCAATATCAGTTGTCAGGCGAGCCGAAACGTATCGTACCGGTGCCGTTGTACGGCTGGCCGGTGCTTATACGGGGGGGAGAGACGGAGACTTGCAGGCTAGGGGATGAGGGAAGCCCTCCTTTTACCCCGACGAACTCGACTCTCGCTGCTCCATTGCCGCGCGGATATGTGTGTATGTGCGTCAGACCGAACTGGACACTGTGACTGTCCCCAAAGTGCGAGTGATGACCCCCGAGAGACTTACCCGCCGCGCCGTAGCTTCCATGCAAAAATGCAGAAAAAAAACCGAATCCGTTCCCTTCCACTTCGCTTGGACGTTCTTTCCATATACTTTTGGAAGGTTTTTTTTTTTTTTTTCTTTTTATGTCCCTCCACTCCGGCAGTTCCTTGGCCGTCTCCGACTCGACCATTCACGGGCATAGGACACATAAAACGGAATATGTAACGAGAGGCACGATAATTCAAGCTTCTGCGCGCCCTTTCCGCGGCTCGTTACACTTTCTTTTTTTCTTTCGCCTCCTCGAGCTTTCCCGACTTTTTCGATTCTCGTTTTCGTCCTTTTTTTTTCGCTTCTTTTTATCGTCTCGACAATCTTCGGACAGTGACCGTTTCGGGAGCGGAGGGGAAAAAATATATTCGGGAAGAGTTCCTCCGAGGGTTCGGATATTGTTTGATGCTCCGGCGACGAGGCGTGCGGCTCATCCCCCATCGCATACACCTACGGCCAAAGAGCACCGGACACTTTTCCCCGCAGACCGTGAATGCGAAATTGCGCTCGCGCTCCGCTCGGGTTCCCCGATTCCTTTCTGACTTATTTATGTGATTGCCTTCGACCGATGTAAAACAATGTTCCGACAAGACCGCTCCGACGCGCGGAAAAACCGGGGGATCGACGTGGATTTGTCGGGAGTCGCGCTCCATAGTCCGATGGGAAAACTCGAGTGCACGCGCGAATCCACCGCTCCGATCGCACATACGGTCCAGCGTGGTCTTATATCGAATATCCTAATATTAATGATTAATAACACGATGACTGTTTTTTTCGATAAAATCAGATCAATTCTTTGGAGTGCGGTGCAACGTGTTGACAGAATATAAAAATAACGTCGGCCAACTAAAAAAAAATTAATACATTTTCTTCCCAACGAGGAAAGATTTCTTATTAACGATGTATTGAAGGCCATAAAAAAAAAAACAATGTATTATGCTATAATCAATTGTTTTAAAAAGGGACAGTCGGTTGAAATGCTAATCGATGATTTATTAAAATATTTATTATTATTATTATTATTATTATTAATAATAATTTAAAAATGGAGAAAGCTTCAAATGACAATCGACAACTCATCGAAGGTTATGATAACAATTTTTATTGTGCAACAAGCGATATTAAATTAATGGGGAAAGTCGATCCGAACGACATTTAATTCGGCAGCCGAAACGGAAGATCGGCTCATCAGGCTCGCGAAAAAGGTAAAACACGATTTTTCGATAATCCTCGAGGACTTTCTGCCAATTACCATTGGCTTTGGGAAGCTCATTCGCGATGTATCCGAAGGATGAAATTTACGAAGCGGTCAGCTTAACAAGTGGTGCTCGGTGAGCGCGTATGCGTCACGAATCTTCAGATTTTCAGATCCGATTCGGTTCTCAACGGCAAGACTGGTTCGGTCAAGGCTCTTCGGGTAACGAGACGTTCTCGAAGAGATATTCTTATTAAAAGTTCTCCGACGCGTCTCGCTTATTGTGTCAAGTTTCTCGCCGTTGTCCGACACTCGGCCCTCGTCGGATCTCCGCGCGCTCACCGCGAATTCGACGCTATTTATGCAAATTTCGCGAATTTTTTTCATTCGTCTTTCCTTTCTTCGCCTCTGTCTTTTTTCGTTGGTAGTATAAAAAAAAAAATTGCATTCGGAGGTACGTTTCGAGTAGAGGAAACAAGCCGAAATGATCGCGCGTAGGATGGAAGATCATTCGTTGAAATTCGGTAGACAAAGCGAAAGAGATGGCTAAAATTAGCCGAAACAATGCACGTGGCCGGATTCAGCCAAGTTGGAGCGTGTGTCGTCCCGCCATACCCGGCTCGAGCCCCTTTCTCCGACACCGGCGTGCCCGATTCCTCCTCTGGCTTCACCGAGCTATCTCTTCTCTTTCGCCTCTTCGCCGTCCATCTCTTCCTCGACTTCGGCTCTCGTCTCTCTCTCTCTCTCTCTCTCTCTCTCTCTCTCTTCATTCGACTTTCTCTCTCATTTCACTCGACTCTTCGCGCGCGCGATACGCACTTCTGGGCTCTCGAGTCTCGAGTTTTCATTCTTGTTTTCGCGTGTCACCGAGGTCGCGACATACATTTTTCCTTCCTTTTTTCCTCTCTTTCTTCATTTTTCGCCTCTATTTCTCGTCCAATACCGCGAACTCTGTCTTCGACTCTCCGACACTTTCGCGGACATACTATTTTCATTCCTTTATAATCGAGAGCGCATCGGCATTTCGACGCGAACGCCGACTAAGGAGATCAGAAAGAGTTTTAGAATAGAGCGAGGAGAGAGAAAGCGAGCCTCGCGATGTTTGTCGACGAAAATTGTTTCGGCCGACGAAGTGAAACGAAACTCTATATATCGACGCTAGACGTCGACGGGCGATGCGCTCTTCGCGTATCTCCGCGTATATGCGTGTGCGTAAAAGTATACGCAACCCGTCGACGCATACCCGGACGGCTATGAGAGGATGCTATCTATAGAGAACGGGGCACGCGATGCACTCAGCGAAAAAGCACCGCGCGTCCCACCCCTTCTTTCGTACCGCGCGCGAGTCTCGCTCGAGTCGCAACCAGCTCCGCACTCGTAGATACTGCAGACCCCTAGAACCATCGGAGGTCTTTTCTTCTCTCGTTTTTTCTTCTTTTAACACAAATGAATCGCTCTTCGCGAAATTTTTCGAATTTCCATCATTCGTTTCTTTGTTTCACGACGAGGCAAAACGTCTTTTGCGGATCCATTTCGGCGAATACGAATTCATTTTTAGGAGAGCTTTGTTTGAGGGGATGCAAAAATAAGAAATTGTTAAGCCAAATATTTTTTTCAAAAATGAAAAGCCCTGCCAAGTTCCCACTCAAGGGAGTCCATGCGTATGGTGTTCATTTCGGATAAGTTCGAGAAAATTGAGAATTAATCGCAAACACTTCTCGATGGTATAGAAATCTGAAAAAATTCATGCACATTAAAGGTACTGGAAAGATTAATATTGCATAATAATAATTCGGAATTGTTATTAAAAAAATTGATGAAACAAAAAATTGTTCAAGAAATCTACCGGCGACACAACTTTTTTTTTTTTATGAAAATAATTCTTTCATTTTTATGAATACGTGTGAATTTTTTCAGATTTTTTAATTGGCTTTGAATTTTATGATTTTCCACACATTTTTTCCATTAAAAAAATACAAAGTTAATTAAAAAATCTGAAAAAATTCCTACGTATTCCGAAAAATAAAAGAGTTATTTTCATTAAAAAAAAAAAGTTGTGTTGCCGGGAAACTTTTTTTATTTACACAATTTTTGTGTAATTTTTTGAATTATTTCATATTTATTTTTGTTACTCCAGTTGGGAGACATCTTCCGACATTTACACCACCTCATATTTATTATACGTAGTGACTTATGGCATTTATGACGTTAAAAACGTCTCCCAACTGGAGTATAAAAAATGAATATAAAAGAATTCTAAAAATTACACAAAAATTGTGCAAATAAGAAACGTTGTCCACTGGAAAATAAACTTCCGAAGTTATTCCCCGCAATTTATTATGCATTATTTCATACTTTTTTTATTCATGAGTTTGTTTTTAGTTTGGAAGTTTTTCAAAAATTTCAATTTTTTTTTGTTTGTGAAAAAAAAAAATTTCGTCCCATTTCAATGAATTTTGAAATTTTTGAATTACCTACAAAGTATCCCACAGCACAGCACGGTCAACCCGTCATAGATCAATAATTCTTAAAAATGGAGCAAATTACTTTTGCACATCGCTATCGCATTTTGTCTTTCAGTTCGTTTACCAAAGCTTTTGCTATGGAAAAGCCGTCATTGGTTCAGTAACTTTTTCACGAAAAAGCTTCGAAAATGCCAACGAAAGCAAAATTAGAAAGCGATGCTCAAATCTATTTTGCATCCTTTTTATCATAGACCGACGACTTTAATTTTCATCAATTTAGAGTCAGTGGCTAACGACCTCAGCCTCTATGGGCTGCAATACAATTTCATCGAAGGCAAGGGACAAACTCGTTGATATTATGCGTTTTATTTCGAGGATATTACCTGGCCGCGAGTGAGCGAATCTCTCGAGAACTTTTCATTCCGTTCGAGTGGGTTGTTCGTTTGCCCGCTCGCTCACCCTAGCCCGACGAAAATTACTCGGAGGGGTTCTCCTCCGCGGTTGATGCCGCGCGTATACGTCTCGCGGAGCTGAGTTTGTAGCACGCGCTTCGCGAAAAGTTTAGGGTTCAATTTGCCGTAAAATTATTGACGGATGTCTGAGGCCGCCCTCTCTCTCGTGGCTCAACCCAAATCATAACGCTTCGCGGATTCCTCGGGGGAAGTCACGAGAATTCACGGGAAGTGGGTTTTCCGGGGTTGAAATCTCGAATCAAGGGATCGCTGTCTCGGGAAAAAAGCAACAACAAAAAAATCAGTAGCATGTCTTATCCAAATTGGTGACCGCGCCGACGCATGCATTTTTTATCGCAAAAACCTTCCCCAGAATCAGGCGAATTTTTATAAAACAGTAAAAAAAAGTACAAATGAAAAAAAAAATTTTGAATATACAAATATTTGTCAAATATTTCGTTAGAAAAAAATATCTATGAATAATAAAAAATCATTTTAATGTAACCGTATAGAAACGGCATCCCGAAGAAGTTTCGAGTTAACGCGCTAATCGGTATTGACGAGACCAAAGTCAGTCGCGAAAGTACTGACGATTACGGGAGTCCATCTAGCGTAGCCGCGCCATTGGCCATTCATTCCGCGTGGGTTGATCGAAATGACATTCGTCTCATCGCATGTAGACGGGATTTGCTGAGCGCCGTTTCCTCGTGTACCTTTTGTTACGGGAATCGCATGTCTCGCGGTAATAAGAATCAGGCCCCTAAATCGCGAACCTTTTCGCTATGACGGGATAATCGAGGAGTCTCGGGATAAACGCAGCGCATTCATTATTGTCGCAACGATCGTGAAATAAACACTCGAATATCAAAAGATAATAACGCGGACGAGTGGGTGGCAACGAACGTCTTGCGAAATGTGACACGAATGGATTTATAAATCACGGGTGAAAGCTCGTCGTCGTCGTCCGTGAGGTCTCGTAGCGCGCGCGACGCTCGCCCGGGCATAAATGTAGTCATAATAGCGTCGACGAATATTCCTTTGATCCCACCTCTCGGCTGGATCAAATAATACGTGTTTAATAATCCGAGACGGAAAGCCCTCGGCTCCGAAAGAAAGATTTGTGCGCGTCAACGCGATGACAAATGTGAGCGCTGACGAATTTTCTTAATCCAACGTCCAAACCGGTCAACACCGAGCATTTTGTCATCGCTTTGCGATAGTTGTACTACAGTTCGCTCCACCGTTACTTGCGTCGTTTGAGAACTCGTGTCCGCTGTCCCGAGATCAAAGAGACAAGGAGATCCGAATAAACCGGGGAAATGATATAAACGTTTGAGTCGAGGTGAGGTATGAAAATGTCATTTCAGGACGACAAATCACTGTGCCGTACCTTTATTTCTGGGGACAAGCGCTGTTTAAGATTCCAGATCAAAGTTGTCAAGCTAGATCACTCCGGTACTTTGTTTTCATTTGTTTTTCAAAGAAAAACCGAATTTTAACAGAAATTTGAACCACGCAAGATTACGAATGGATTTACCGGAAGAGCAGGTTCCGAAGGCTGTGTATCATTTCACTGGTTGCCGAATGAGTAGGGCAGGGCGCTAAATTAATAGGTAACATACCGAAGTATCATTGTCAATGCCAATTAGCCAACAAAAAAGTTCTAAGCAAAAAGATCGAGTAGAAATAGCGGTTTTGGGCACCATTGATCGCCTTTTATCCACGCACGTACGGCAGCACATAACGCAGAATTAAAATCGAATCAATTTAACGGCGGATCAATAATTGGTTAAATTAATATCATTTTTTTAAATGTAACTAGACATCTAAATGTGGCCAGACACGACTTTAGCTGGAATTTGTGATGAAAACCGGAAAACAGTCAAGATCCGTGATTTCCAGCGTTAACTCTAAAAGAACACGTATGATTCTACAAAAATGCGATGTCGTATTTATTGCAGAACGCAATCAGCAATCATAATTCTAAAATACCAGCTTTTAAGCGCGATCCTATATTTTCGAATGCCCGTGGCAACGCGAAACGACCGATCATCGGCTAGGCAACAACGGGTATATTACAGTTCGTCAACGAACACCGACTTGTCGGTCGTGTCGATGGCGGATGGCAGACTGGGCTGACATTGTAGAGTGAGACCGGCGGCGAGTGAAAGCAATAGAGCGTTAGTACGTTGTACGCGTCGGGTTAGGTACAGCTATGACGACGATCGAGTGGTACGAAGCCCGCGCGAAAGCGGCCGCAGGAAAGGGGTTTGAGAGGAGAGCAAGCTCTAGGCTGTATTCAATAGGGTTGCTCTTTGCTCGTCGTTCGTTCGTCCGCCGTTGCCGGTGCCGGGCGTCGAGGCAGGACGACGAGGGGAATGAAGGAAGCGACGGGGCATCACCATGAACGAGAGCTTTTGCATTAATGCAGATGTCCTTCGCCACTTCAAAGCCACGCGATCGCGAGTGCCGCCTACCCGAACCATAAACACACCAATTACCATCGTAAAGGCCTCGACCAGAGCGTACCACCGGACGAAAGGTGACTCGTGGTCCGGTAGGCGAGAAGATGGAAAAGAAGACGCGATAAAACGGGAAAGATATAGAACCCAGCGTTGGAGAGGCGTACTTTGGAGAAATCCAAAGAGTTCGGACAAACCGGGAAGACAAACTTTGTTTCGGAGTGATGAAAAATCCGGAGATCAAACACATTGGATATTGTCCGCTCGGGTTAATCGGATCCTGATATGAAATATTGACGGAATCAGGTTGAATGTTAAAAATAATCAAACTGAAAAACCTCACGGAGGAAAAGCTTTCGAAATATGGACCGGAGTGACAAATCCTTGATGTCTCGATGGGTTACTTTCGACGGAGAATCCTGGAGGGTTGAATGACCGTGAAGCTCTAGCAACCCATATAAAGTCGACACGTACCCCATCATTCCAACCCCGTGTCATCTGCCGTACGTTTTTTGACATACGGTGTAGAAGTGGCATAATGTACCAAGAATACTATACCCAAAGTATCAAGAGCGTATGTGACTCCGAAGTTCCGCGTTGAAGAACCCGTGCTCCACGGTGTTATACCTACTGCGGAATGCACTGTGAAAGAGGAGAAGTATAAACCGCACCTAGAGACGGACTGAGACGGGCAAACGCTCGCCTATGGAGGTTTATCTTCTACTTTTATGTTAGATTTATGGGAAGGCAAATGGAAGAAAAACATGACTGGCGCGCGTGTTTATCGTCGCCGTGCGCTCTTCTCCCTACGTTCAGAGAGAGAGAAACAGCACCGGGTGTCCCCACGACTCCTCGTAGTATTCTCCTTTGGTTCTTTTCACTTCCTTCGCTTCCTTCTCGCGTTATTCACTCCGTCGCATACTTCTTCCGACGCCGAATCTTCACGAAAGCGCATGTAGTCACCTTCCACTCGGTAAGAACCAACAAAACCAAGACCACTCCGTACGCCGGCCATTATCTCGTCTTCGTACTGTCTCCTTGGAGTGTTTCCATCACCTTCTTCGGGTTGACACGTGGAACAATGATTTCAGAGAGTCCATAACAGGTGCAACTTATATAGTAGGGATATTTTCATCACCTTGAAACGACAGATTTTGAATTTTCATGGGAATGAAAGGCCTGAATCGGGAAGAGTAAAACGAAATGTAATCTGCCCAATTCCACCAAATCTATGTTGAAAAAGAATCATCATAGATATGTGATGAATATGGGAAATACAGAAAAAACAATATTAATTGTGTTTATCATTTTTTTAATGATAATAATGATTATTGTGTATCTTGCAGGAAGAAGTTCCGTATTTTGTTTAGATCTTATTATATGTGCGATTTTCACGACTCCCATTTGAGAATCGGCTCCCGATTAAGATACTTTCGCCTAAAACTAACGTCATTCGAAATTGCATCCCATTGCCTTGTGGCATTCGGTACGCGTCGCGAAAGCATGCCGTATCGCAATAAAAGCATTGGACGGATGATAACGCCCAGCATCGGGAGAGCCAAGGGCGGCGCAGATGTAATGCATTGCAGTGCCGAGCGGTGCGGCGGTAATTCGCGGATGGACGAGGCGAAGCAGGCGGACGAATGCCTATCCAGCTCGGGTGGCGAATGTGGTCGTTCTCTCTTGGCTGGAACTCGGCCTCTCTTGGTTGTCTCGCTTCGCCGACGAATCGGAGGAAAGCCTCGGAATGGGTTAGAACGGATAAAGTGAGTTAAACAAAAGGTCGGAAAAAGGACAAGAGCAACGACGGATTTCTTCGCTATAAGGTTTTAATGCGATAGAGAGAAACGTCGACGACGAGAGAAGGGAAGAGTAAGGCGTTGCGCGAGAGTGAAGAAGACGAAGAAGAATAGAGGCAAGAAGAAACGTACGCGGAGCGGGGATACAGCCGGGATCAGGCCGTTATTTAGTTAATGACTATTCTCTCGCTCTCTGGCTTCGCGGCGAAGGCGTGCGGTGTGGAATACAAGATCGTGTTTGAGATGCTCGGCGTGCTGTGCGCTTCTGCTGGTGTACGGGCCTGGCTGTTGTGGATCCGGGTGCCTCCGGACCGGACACACAATTCCACCCGGGGCATTAGCAAAACCGTACATCGACATCGTCGTATGGCCGTCGCGGTCGTTCCTCAACGCGCTCTCTCTTCCACTGTCTCCTGTTTCTCTATATAGTATGATAGCGCGATGTTCATTGGCAATCTATGTCGACAATACCGCGTGAGTACCGCAGAAATCGCGCGAGCGTTTTGCCATCCTCGATGCTTCTCAAAAAAGGAACTCGCAGCGAAGTACCGAAGGCTATTCCGATACTCGAAGCGGCTCTCGCCGAAAGGACGTTGAAGAAAACAAAAATGCCTCAATGGTGATTTCTTCTTTCATCAGCATCAGGATTTCGAATAAATAGAAACTGAATCAAAGGAAGCAATCGAAGAAGCACAGACGAATCGATCTCGGGTTGCCGCATCGATTTCTGCCGGATTGTAGCCCTCGAGCGTATTAGCCTCGTTCATTCGTACGTTGGTGTACTCCTAAGCCGATCGTTGATTCGCAATTGGCATTGTTTGTAGCAATTTGTATCTCGAAGGGGAGGCTCACGAAGTCGCGCATAACGTGCCTGCGATCGGTTACCCGCGGACACGGAGGGAATCTTCTCCGGCCTTCGTCGAAGCAATGAAGAAGGGACGAAGCGAGGATGAGGAGAAGGGTTTCTGTACGATCGGGAGTAACGAAAGAGAGAATGAAGAAAAGAAGAAAAAAAAAAGGAAAAAATAGAGAGAAATACGAAGCTCAGCAAGACGGTACGATAAGAATGTAGGAACAGAGAATCCTCGCACGAGGCAATGGGTATAAGTATCGTTTGTACCTCTGCCCTATACTATAGTGATAGCGTAAGTCCGTCCCGGTATGGCTCTCTCGTAACACAGGCCGATTGATCGTCTCTCCTTTTCACTCTCGCCCAATCTATTTATACGAGGTGAGAGGGAGAACGAAAGTCGTTGGGTCTCTTGCTTGTCGTATTTGTTCGCTTCTTCCTCTTCTTCTTCTTCTTCTTCGTGGTGCTGATCGCGAATGCGCCCACGAAAGACCGAGAGAGACAGTGCGGCAAGGCACATGAATGGGAAAAACGCCACGAACATTTCGTCGAATTTTAATGGTGCTTATCTTCGAAATTAGGCAATTTGATAACGTCGATTGGAATATTTTATCTTTTAAAAACCCGTGGGAAAAGATTTTTGTATTTTTTATTCATAATTTATTAACTTTTCTTTACTTTGAGAATAAAGGTTAATCAAAGTTAATCCAGACAACTTCTAAGAAAATTAACGAATGTGAATGTAAAAGATTAAGGACGCGTAAAAAAATAGTTTCCGGTGAGATTTACTGTGATCTCCTCAATTTTAGACAACAATTGTTTATTCTCTTTTTTACAGAATCCAGACAACTAGTTATTTAAATGAGGTAGGGGAGAGCGGGGCAAAACGGCATACCGGGGCAAAATGGTATTCACGCACAATGGGACAGCAAAAAAATCTACTTCGATGGGACTTTCTCTTGTCCTATTTTGCCCTAATTCCTATCATACGGGGGACTATATTTGACCATTTCGTACCTTTTTCCCCCGCTCTCCCCTAATACAGTATTTTATCATTAAATCTCCGTCAAGCCGAATGATTTCCTATTAATTTATCATTGCTAAAATTTTATATAAATTTACGCTCCGAATACAATTTATTAATTATTTTTAGAACGATCGAAAAATTCCCTATAACAAATTTTTTATTGGATATCGTAAAATTAAATATTTAATTATCGTACGTGAATAAAAAAAATTAATTAAAACAATGTAAAATATTGTCAATCGCAAGTGCTCCGTTTTTCCCCATCCGTAGCCGCGTCGTTTGTTGGCGCACGGCGCTCGGGCGTCCGGGAGGCGCGAAGAGGACCGGAGAGGTCGTGAGGCTACCTCGCGTCGTCGAAGCGAGGGAATAGGGCGCGGGGGTTGGGGGCGGGGAATATACTGTGTTGGCAAGAGAGTCGCGGAGCTCAGAGGTAACAGAAGAAAGCGCAGGAGGCGCCGGGTAGAGGGAGGCCGGGGCGGAGAACGGGGAGACAGGGTGGGACGGGGGCTAATATCGTAACATCGACGAAGCCGAGAGTCGAGTCGCGGGATTCGAGCGAGTTGGATGTTTAATTAGGAGCCAACGAAGCCGAGAAGCAGCAACGGCCAGAGCTACGGTAGCAACTAGCGAGTTATACGATCAGCATCATTGCTGCCCGCACGGGAGTAAGGGAGCGAGAAGGGATAAGAAAAAAAAATTAAAAAAAAAAAAAAAAGGAAGAAAAAAATCGCGAGTGTAAGAAGAATAAGACGAAGAAGTGTAAGAAGTAAAACCGTGCGCCGCGGAGACACGGAACTCTCGCGAAGCGAGACAGCGATAGAAAGAATTCTCGCCACTGTACAAGACTTGCTCTCTCCCTCTCTCTCTCTCTCTCTCTCTCTCTCTCTCTCTCTGTGTCCCTGCGAAACTATAGAAATATAGACACCCCCGCTGCAGAAAACTCATCGTCCTCCTCTCTTCGCTGTACAGCTTTCTTCGTCCTCCAGCCTTGTCCCTCCTCGGGCCGCAGCGGTACACATAGAGTATCCGGAGGTGAAGCCAGTCACCCCTGCTGGAATCGGCGCCTCTTCTTCGCTCTTCCGCGCGTCTCGTCCTCGCGAAGAAGCGAGCGAGCTTATCCACCTTAATCACCCCCCGGGCCGAGAGGCACGGAGCGTAGAGAGTTGAAACTCGTGCGAAGTTATGTACATACTCTATACACATATATATACTCGAACGAAGAGAGAGAGAGAGAGCGAGAGAGGCGAGTCAGAAAAGAATCGAGGATGCCAACATGCCGAGGAATTGTTTGCGATTTTGTTTCAGCATCGAGTCTCGCGACTGGCTTGCGCATTTCTACAACTGGCAAAAGGGGCTTCAGTTGGAAACTCTTCATGCCCCTGAATCGTCGGGGTTCAGCGTGGACACCTCGATCGTACCCATCGATTTCTCACATTCGTCTCACACTCGCGCCCTCTCCTCTCGTCCCTTTCGCTCTTTTTCATTCTTCATACCCGCACACCACTTTCCGTTCGCGCGCACGGCAAAATCATTGGCCGAGCCCGGTGGGACTGTTCGCGAGTGTGCGCGACGGAAAAATAAAGAAGCGATAGAAGAGACGAACGCAAAGTAGCCGCGACGCTGCGCGGGGCAGAACGAGAGAATCTTGCACACACAGCCGACACATAGACGAGACTTCGTGATGTGTACAACGCGCGCCGTGCAGCGCTTGTACGAGGCGAAGGAACGAGAGAGAACTACGGGGAGACAGATAAATGCTTGGAATTAGTTCCCCGTATTGTATCCGTCGTACCGATCCACCGGGCCTCCGGCCAACTGCCTCCTTCTCTTTTTCTCTTTCTCGCTCTTTCTCTCTCTCTGTCTGTTTTCACTGTATCGCGACGTTCCTCTTCTCTACCCACGGTTCATATCGTTTCTTCTCATTCTCACTGTGTCGACTCCATCACCTCGACTCTTTCTTCCAAACGCTCCGGCGTTTTCTTCGACGCGGCTATTCGCTTCGATCCGATAGCGAGATTAATTCCGGAATCACCATCGACCATTCGACACGCTCACGGCGTTCGCTTTCGATTATTCGTTTCTTCTTACTTTCCGAACGCGCTATTCGCGAGAAACAAGGACAATCACATTTGACGAACGGCGACGAGCGCAAGATGCGCATTCATTGTAATGACAACATTTCTAGACATGAGAAATTAATTTTTTACCCGTATTTCAAATTTTCGAACCACAGTAGCGATCGACAGACGATATTCCAACTAAAATGCAAAAATCACTTTTATCGAGCAATTTTATTTGAAACAATGAAAATCGACTTTTGTCCGCAAGAATTTCTTTTGTGTGTTTCGAAGAAAATTTTTGAGGAACCACGAACAATGCATTTTTATACTCGCTCTACTTCGTCATTCTTTTTTTTTAATTAATTTTTTTTTTTTTTCTCAAAATCGACCCTCGATTCCCGAAAGTCGGAATGAATTTTCCAGATTATTCCATTAGTCACGATAGCGCAAGGAAGGAAGGAAGGGAAGGCTTAGCCGCGCATCTCCTTCTCTCGATTCCGAATAGTCGAAGAGAGTCGATGATATAGTAGCCGAATAGGAATTCGTTGGGAAAAACGAGAGACGCAAACGAGAGATCGTTGGAATTTTCAGTAGCGCGAGCGCACTCTAAAACGTGGAAGCCAGAGGGGGAGGGGGGGTGGACGATGGCGTCGTCAACGTCGACGGTGGCCATCGTGAACGAAATCAACACATTGACGTTGCTTGGGATCGGAGAGAGGACTTAGAGAGCGAGCCGGACCTTTCATATATATGATAGAGATGAGCCATCCTCACGGTGGGACGACTCGATCTCGTGTGTTGGTGGTGGTTACGGAGTGGGCTCTTCGACCGTACGAGAAACTGTGTGTTTTTTTCTTCTTTTTTTTTTTTTTCTTTTTTTTTCATTTTCCCAGCAAAATGTATGAATCGTGTTGTAGACCGGCTTTGGGAGTATGCGGCTAATGGCTCCTGTGGAGGAGTTCTCTGCCTCTTTTCTATCTCCCTATGGCGCACATATATCTATATAAAGCAACGTATATATGCTATATTCTCTTTCGCGGCGCCTATCTCCAGTTCTCCGTTACTTCTCGTCTGCGCCATATACGTATATACCGTCATACGGCACAACGCCGCACCCTTAATTCCACCCCCTTGCGCTTTTACTCGCTAACTCACTCACCGAATGCCGCTGGGCTCTTCTATCGCTATTCTCCGAGCTTTTCGCGATCTCCACCTCTCATCTCGTCCGGCGTATGTGGCAACCTCTTTTCCTGCCGGACCTCCTCACCCTCTTCGTCCTCTCGCCCGCCCGCACACCGGTTCATCACTTTTATACCCTCGGCCGCTCTCCCGGATCTCCGCCGCTCACTTCCGCACAAACTGGGTACACCGGAGTCAAGGCGTATGTGCATGTCACGTACATATCGGGATTGTGAGAAAACACAGACGGTCTTGTGTACGTGTACACGCGCATGAATTTAGGAAGCTTCCGGATCCGATCGCCACCTCGCCGAAGCGGCGGGCCTGATGGTGTCGGTCGGAGTACACCGAGACCTCGCGGAGAGGCTCTCGCACTCATACGTTCCCTCTGACCAACAGAAATCTCATTTCATGCCGGAAACCCCAAAAGGGATTAACAGCCGCCATTTTACCGAGGCAGGAGCGGGGGGGGCCAGCGGGAGAAACGTAGATAGAGTGCGATTTTAACTTTCGCGATAGTCCGACTGAACGTGTATGTACGCGGAAAACCGACGGTGGAATAGATACTGTACGTGTGCGGATGGGTGTGAAAGGTGGGAATGGTAGTGGTGTGGCCAGTGGCCGAAACTCATCTACCGATATAGAAGCGCCTATTAAACCGATTACCCACGGGCAAGCAACCCTGAAAAGGCCTTCGCCCTCTCTCGCGCGTCGATCTACCGAAAAGGGGCTTCCTCCTGGGTCTTGTTTTTCGGGGAGAGCAGAAAACCTGTTTCTATGGAAATCCTCGAATCTATGGGATCCTGAACCCTCGGCGAAAAGCTGGAAAATTTCAACCCCCCCCCCCGTTCGCGGAGCCCGACACTGCTTATTTCTGCGAATCACATGCTAAATCATTTTTTTTTCTACCTCAACGCGAAATCTGGAACTTCTCCGCTCTTAGCTACCGCTGACCGCTCTTTTCTTCGCTTCGTCGGTTTTCTCGCATTGCGGCGAGAGGATGTAGCCGCTCTTTTCGGAATTTTTACGTCTTCTACCGTTTTGATATACGAATGGAAAATCGAGAAAATCAAAAAACTTTTCCCAACCACGGGGGTATTAATCTGGAATTTTTTTTTGATAATCTTGCAGATTAGGGAAAGGCTCCGATACATTTGCGCAAGACGCTGAAACGACTTGACGGAAATGCCCTCCAATGCATTGAAGAATTTTTCCTGATCTATAGATGTTAGTTTCTTTTTCAGAATTTGCACCCCTCAGTAGTTTCACTTATCTTAGTCGGAGATTTTTCGAAAAAATTCGAGAGGAACTTCAGGAAAAATGATACACACAAAAATGTGTACATAAGAAAAAAAGAAATATTTCCTTCATAGAAAGAACCTTATCGATCCTACGAACTGTTATGGTCACATAGAATATTTCTTTTCATTCCTATCAAAATAACTCTTGCGGTGAACCAAAAATTTATTTCGCCGCCCGCAAGAGTCGGTCAAGTCGATTCAATCGCCTTTTTTTCTCAGTGCGAAATCGGTTTCGTTAGACCCCTTTTTGAGCCACTGATTATTTGAATTTTTTATAACGCCCAGAGACTCGAGCGATGTATGCTCGATGAGTGACCATAAAGCCATCTTCCAGTGGGAATAGAAAAAAAATATAAAAACATTTTTTTGTAAAAAATGCAAAATACAAGTAGTTTTAAAAAAGTTTGCAAATCATTTTTAAATAATTTAAAAAGAAAAAAATCGTATGAACTAAGTAAATTAAAAAAAAAAACGTTGCTCCTCTTTTTTTTTGATGCACGTGTATTTATTTGTGTTGTAAGACTCGCCAAGAATTTTTCTTTTTCGAGGTTACTTGGCTTATATGATTTTTTTCTTGGTTTAATTATTAAAAAATAATTTGCAAACTATTTTCAACTACTTGGCGGCATTTTTACATTTTCTAAAAAAAAAATGTTTTTACATTATTTACAAAAAAAAATGTTTATTCATTTGTTTTCTGTAAAATAAATGTTACAGTTTTTTATTTTTTAGTTCACATATATATATTTTTCTTCAACGCGCGATATCGATTTTCTTATGATATTGTTCAATTTATGTGTATTCATTATTTACTGCGTCTTGAATACGCACCCGAAGTTGCAACACGATTTACCACTCAGACCCAGAGAAAATGATTATTTAAAAAAGTCTCTATTCTCGGTATTTCCTTATCAAATAACATGGTGAATTACATTCTCGATCACCATAAATGTATCCTTCTTACCATTTTTGATAAACTTTTTTGAGGATTAGACAACTGTCCAACCCTTACTGTAACGAAATTTGAAAACAATCGACCACGTACTTTGAAAAATTCAATTTGGCATTGATTAGTCAATAACATTTTGCAATTATTATTATGGAAAATCGACAATTTTATCCCATCCGATACGCTTATTTTTTTGGACATTTTTGGACTACTTAAAAAGTTTTTGCAATTCCCTCTCATTTCTCGGAAACTTATGAGAAGTCAGATTGTTCACGCGACAACGATCGGCTGGATTTCGGGCTCATTTTGAAGCTTATATTCGATTTATACATTGGAACTCTCTTCAAAATTTCGTTCCGATGTCTCGTTTCCAAGAAAAAAATTGCCAAAATTTGGGGCGCACGATAATACCGTATAAGGACAGCGTTCGTCGCGCGCGGACTTTTAACTTTTTAAACTACTTGGCGTCGAGACATTAGCGCGTCTCTTGATAATGAAACGATTATGCTCGCTTTCCGAGATCTCTCGTTCCGTTTCTCGCGAGAGGCCTCGGGCCACTCCGCCTCGCATTTATCAATTATTAAAAACACGTGTCTCTCGCTGGGTTCGCCGGTACGCGATGCCGCGGCAAAACCGACGAGCGAATCTCACTCGTCCCGCTGTTTCGTTCCACGAAACCTGTGTCGCGTTCGGAGCCTTCCGATTTCATAGGCTCCGGTGAATGCCCGCCGCACTCCCTTCGGGTATGGCGCCCCACGAACTCGATTACCGTCCATGATACTCATTTACGTTTTCGACAGAATGTTCCAACAGCCCATACATTGATACCACATGCGAATTCGAGCCGCCCGAGGAGAGAGCGAGAACCGAGGAGAATCGGTAGTGGCCTTTGCGTTTCGACATATGCGCTCAAAACTTCGGTAATGGTAATTGCGTTATTAAGGCCTTCCGAACTTGAGGCGGGTAAGTCATACAGAAATGAGAAGTCGAAGGGCAATCGAGAAGCGGACGAGAGGGTCATCGAAACGAGCGCGTTGACCCCCTCGCAATGACCAGGGGGATGGAAACGAATGAGGGAAAGTAGTCGTCATGAAGCGCGGAGCGAGGAATCGAGCGACGTCGAAGGAAATTCACTGTTGAGGCGAGCGCGTGGGTCCCGTACTTCTAACGTCATACGTCATTAGATCCGGAACTTTTGGGCGCTCGGCGCTGGACAAGAGACAGCGGAGAATTGTTTCGACGAACCGTCGCAGTGGGAGTCAGGGAATCGCCAGATGCTACCGCGAAACTCGCTCGAAGTGTTTGCACACCGGTTCGAGAGAAAGGAAGATAAGGGGAGGAAAAAAAGGAGGGAGCGAAGGTTGAGGCGAAGCGGGGCTCTCATTAGGTCGGATGTGTAACGTCTCTTGGAATGGGTCAAACTCTTTCGCGCTCTCGATTCGACCCCTTTTCGCAATAATGTAACGAGAGATACATGTGTTTGCAGTTTCTCGCACTGTGCCTTGACGAGTCGTGAGAATTTGTGCAAGGAATTGCAATAAGCGCTCATGATACGCGAAAGGAAAAGGGTTTGTGTTTTCGTATCGCGTTACCGTCGAGGTGGCCAAATCGACGAATTCGGGAATCGAGTATTGTGTGTCGCGGGTGTGCAAACACCGAACGGCGTCGATTGATACACTGAGAGAGAAATCTAGTTATTTTTACCATACCGAATAATTCCCTGGGGGCTCGACTGTGGCTCTAGTAAAAGAGATTTAAATAGTTGAGCTATAATTATAAAATGAGAAAACATTTTTGTTTTGTTTTAAAAACGATGCCAATTGTTTAAAAATAATTTGTAAAATTACACGAAAATTGTCTAAATAAGAGAAGTTGTTGACTGGTAAATGAACATCGGGAGTTAATGCCCATAATTTATTATCATTGACTTCATACTTTTTTTTATTCATGAGTCTCTTTTTAGCAATTGGCAGTTTTTAAAGAATACATAAATGCATCACGTGCGCGACACATTTTTTTAATCGCGCGAGATTTATTTAATTAATGTTCACCAAAAAACTAAAATACATAACTTTATTATTATTCAATCAGTATTTCGAACTCTCAGTTGAGTTATATATTCGCGGATATGCACGAACTGTCACTTAGAATTTAGGACATACCATTTGAAAATCAAAAACAATTGATCGTTTGTTTCAAATTTATTTTTATCGTAAAGGCGAGGATTTTTTGGGCAATATCGCGATATCTCTTTGGTGGGTGCAGCGATCGGCTTGATTCTTGGCTCATTTTGAAGTGTATATTCAACTTATTTCGTGGAACTGTCATCGAAATTTCGTTTCGATGTCTCGTTTCCGAGAAAAAAATTGTCAAAGTTTGCGGGTTGCGATATTAGCGTATTAACACGGTAGCGCTCCACGCGCGCGGATCCACCGCGCGGACTTTCAACTTTTTAAACTACTTGGCGTCGAGACGTGACCGCGTCTCTTGATTTATCATTACTATTCAACGATATTTGCGTAACTATAAACCATAAACACACCGTCGGGAAAATATATTCTATAGTAAAAAAAAAAAATAATTCTTATTTTTACTATGTACATTGGTGAATAATCATGATGGCGATTCGAGCTGCGCGAACGAGGGGTATGGCTTTCCGGAGATTCGAACGATCGGTCGGCGTTGCAAGAGCGGACGCAGCAGTCGGGGAAAGTTGGGCGGACGAGGTTAAATGACGAGAAGCACAGCACGGGGTTGCTCTATACTTGTGTCTATTCGTGTAACTGACCATAGCGCACGAAATATATCACTGCTTGGATCGATAGTAACTGTACGGTTATACCGCGGTGCTGGCCGCTCCGGCGCTGATGATGATTGCGCGCCCACATGTTCGAAGCTCACGCTCCTCAACTGCTGAACTCGGTCCCAAGAGGAGTTAAGAGAAAGATAGAGAGAAGGGCAGAGCGACGCGACGGATCGGGAAACGGAACGGAAGGGTGTTGGCGCAAAGAGGAGAGGCCGAGAAGGACGCTCGATTTTGAAGTCCACTCTGAGCGATGGACCGTGTGCCCTTCGTCCTGCCGCTAGCGCACGAAGGACAGTCCGACGTGGCACACAGTACGGATAGGCGGAATAGCGTGGAAATGGACTACGCGACCCCCGGCGCACACTCAACTTCGCTCGACGAGTGGCAGCACCCTTGACAAATCAATTCGGACATAACGTTGTAAACACGACGGAGCCCCAAAGACGAGAAAGCGAACGGGAACGACGCCGGAGACGAGAGGATGACGGAACCGAACGAGATCGGAGAATGGGAGAAGGACTGATACTTACCGCTGGGCGTTTGCACTGTCGACTATGGGTTCTATCGCACGGATACTTGGACACTCTCGAATGCGCGACCGTTCAAGAGACATTCAACGTCAAGTGCGCGCCGGGTTATTCTCGCGGCCCGGACTTTGTACAGAAATAGTTCGCGGAAAATTTGGTGGTTTTTTTTTTTTTTTTTATATAATGTTTGTAGACAGTACTTGCGACGGCTTCTTCACTGAGAAAAAATTACACGGCAAGAGTGAGGATAGTAACTTTTAATTACAAAATACAGTTCGCAGACTGAGAAAAAAATATAGTTATTTCTTGTAACAGGAATCGTAAAATCATTCCTCGACGTCGACGCTCTATCTGACACCTCGAGAACGCGTAGATTAAGGGGGGATTGTTTTTTTTTTTCGCAAAATTTACCGCTTTTTGGGAATTTTTTTGTGAAGAAAGTATACAACGGAAAACTTGTGAAACTTATTGTGAAGCATATAGTTTTATTGATCTGTTTACTACATACAAAAAAAATGTTAAACAATTTCATCAAAAAATCCGCCTCCCACCCCCCTCGACGCGCGATGGTCCTTTTTTGATGGTGTGCACGATTTCTCAAAAACTATTCAACCGATTGCCTTCAAATTTGGACAGAATGCTCAGCTGACATCCTTTTATCGTTTGATAAAGGGGAAAAAAAAATAAAAAAAATTGACGATTTGGTGACGTTTTGAACTTGAAGTATCGATTTTTCGAAAAAAATTGATCGATTTTTTGTTATAAATAAAAAACTATTAAACGTATTGCTTTTTTGCTACTCAAACGATAAAAGGATGTCAGCTGAGCATTCTCGTGAGGAGCTGAATTTCTCGATAGGAATAGTTTTTATCGAAAAATGATCTGCATGTTGGTCGGTTTCTTTTTGGATGAAAAAAATTCACACTCCGAACTACGATGGGAGTGGTTCGATTGAAGACTTTTCAATATGTGCCTATCTCGATACGGAATCAGGACATATTCAACGCGCTATTTAATCACGCTCAGTCTCCTTTCTTTCATCTCGTGCGCGAAGCGATGCGCCGACATTGCCCCCTCCCGTTTGCTTCGCTCCCGAAAGCCCGTGCGGCCAGGAGATGCGCCAGTAAAAATGTTATCTATGAACACCGAAGAGGCACTCGAGAAACGTTCGCGTTTCAAGAGCGAGTAATTGAAACGCCAGTTCACTCGGGGGCGCGACGGTGCGCAGGGGAAGAATCGAGGCAAAGCTCGACGAAACGCTGTCGATCGGACGCGCCGGAAAATAACGAAATGGACGTTGGACACTCGTCGATTCTGTGTCTGCTCAATGGCAAAAAGATTTCAATCGACTCGTCGGCATAAAGAACACTTTGCCGTCCCCAATTTTGATGGCCGAAGAGTCGCGCGCGTTGCGAGTGTTAAAAAAAAAAAGCGTTACCAAATAAACATGTCGATCCTCTTTTGTGAACTACACACTGAGAAAAGAATTCAGCTGGATTACCTTTGGATTAATAATAACTGGATTAATTGTTGAGTTCATTTAAGAACATAAGTAATTTAGCGCATGGTTCTTTGCATTAAACAATGAACCAATATTGGAGACAATTTTTTTGAAACTTCATCTAAATATTTTCTAATTCTATTGATACAGTTCCAGTATTAAATAATCTAGGGTATTCAATTGATGAGAAGAGCTGAGATTCGGCGTTAAAGAAAAATTTGTTCATTCATTGGCGATTGTTCAGTGATTGGGCGACTCACCTTATAGTTCGAGCCATTCTTAGCTATAATTCCCTTCGATTTTTCCCTTTTTTTCAATTCCGATACAAGAAGCGTAATTTCATAAGTGGAATCCAGTAAGCGGGAGAGCCGGAGGGGGGGAGTAGGGGGATTAGATAGTACGAGGAGTATTGACCAGGAGTGGTAACAGCGTAGAGTGTACAGTAGATAGAATATAGCAGCAGACGGCCGGGACACGCCTAGACATAAACCAAACAGAATCGTGTACTACGTCCGTGGTAAGCATATATACGTCAATACGTGTAATTCCAACAGGGAATGGGTAGTGTGGTATGCCGTAGAGATACTCCGCTACGCTCTCACCAAAGCTTCGATATAGCAAGTTTCGAGTATATAGCGCGAGAGCCGTAGCGCTGTGCGCTCTCGCGCCGGATAACGCCGGTACGGCCTGGGCCAAACGTTGCCTATTGGACATATATACTGGATGGAGTATACTAACGCTATGGAATGGTCAGTTCACGAGAAAGCGAGACACAGAGAGAATTTCATGGGGTTGGAGGTGACGGGGGGCAGGGGGGAGGGATTTGGTTTCGCAGCGGCAGTAGCTGCGGACACTATGGCCTTCCGTGGATACGTAGTATAGACCAGGCGAGGATTAGTGCTGATTGGTCCAGCATTGGCGTGATTAGAGATGTTATCAGGCAACCCGGACCAAATGCTATCCCTCCCTTCGCTTTAGGCGCGCACTACCAATGCCGTAGTTACGTGTTTGACGATTCGATCGTTTTTATTTTATTTCTTCATATTGGTCGACTTTTCTTTTCTTTTTTTTTTCTTTATCGCACATCCGGAAAAGATTGGGGCCGAAACTCCGATTAAGGTAGCATTGGCGACGTGTCCAAAGCCGCATCACGTTCCCTTCTCGATTGGATTAAAATCTGAACAAAAATCAAGCATCGGACGGTGCTGTCAAGATTGTTCACGCATAATAATCATTCCAAAATGTTGTTAACGTATCTACATCGAAAAATGGTATATTACGGATATAATAATAATATCGTTTATAATTGTTCATATAACAAGAGACGCAGCAGCGTCTCGAAGCTAAGTTGTTTAAAAAGTTAAAAATCCGCGCGCGCTGGCACACGTTGAGTAATTTGGAACAATTTTCAAAAAAGAGTGAAATAAATACTAAAAAAACATTTTTCCGAGAAAATGTAAAAACGTCGCCAAGCAGTTCAAAAATAGTTTGCAAACCATTTTTTTCATAAATAATAAAATAAAAAATTGAAAAATAAAAAAAAGAGAAAATTATATGAACCGAGTAAACTTAAAAGAAATAAATAAAAACTTGGCGAGTCCGTACAACACGAATAAACACAGGTGCATCAAAAGAAAGGTCGAGCAAAGTTTTATTTCAAGTTTACTCGGCTCATATGATTTTTTTCTTTTTTCAATTATGAAAAAAATGGTTTACGAACTATTTTTAAACAACTTGGGGACGTTTTTGATATTTCTTGCGAAAAAAGTTTTTTTTAAATTTTTATCATACGAAACCCCAAATTTTGCGAAATTCCAATATATTTCGTGTATATGCTCTTTGTTTCCGTTCGATGTCACATTCAATTAAGATACATCGATCATCGGACACGAAAGTCTATCTTGGCAAACGGAACCGTTCGAAGTGTTAAATTATTGTCCAAATATGAATACCGAGTGAAAAACACGAAAAAGCTCTCGATACGAATTATTTTGCTTTCCCACCTAACAAAGAAGAAACAAAAGCCTATCATATTGCTAACCAATTATATTCGTTTATGAGGGTCAAATCGATGAAACCGTGCAACGGTCACATCGCGAGGTTGACCCGGGGTGTGTGCGCGGCGCCGTGCGCGTCTCGACTTCCAATTAGCAGCTTATCGCTTATAGGTTTTCGATATTTTTTTCCCCCCTCCAATACTGTACACACACCGAAACGAAGCGGGTGGTTCGGCGTATCGTTCGTCCATCGGTCAAGTTTTCAAAGTGAACCGTTGTGGGTCCCACAGTTATAGTCCTCAGCCTCTCGCATACCGAGAGGCGCGCCGTTGATTTTCAATCGTTCGCCGCTACTTCGCGACTCGGAGATAATTACTATTGATACAAAAAAAAAAAAAAAAAAAAAAAAAAAAAACAGATTCATCGACGATTGGAAATAGTTGGGAAAAAGCCGATAAGCAATTAGGATGAAGGTACGCGATTAAAGAAGAATACAAGTTATCCGCGTGTCCCCAACCTTGAATAGTCAAATTAAAATGTATCTCTTCGATTGTTCGTTCGACCGGCCGGACTCTCGTGTTCGAGCGGTCGAAAGCAAACGGGAAAGGAGCTTCGTGAGGGGCCGATCGGGAAGGGCACTGATATATATGAGCAGGTAAAACAAAAGGCTCGGACAAACAACGAACGGTGATGTGTCTATCTCAAGGGTTGCGGCGTTGGTTTCGTTAGTTCTCACGGGGTAACGCCGGGTGAGACTGCGGGAGTGTTGTACGGCTCGCGTCGGGGATAGGAGAGATGTGGGAGGGTTGCGCCATCGGTATACAGGCCAACCGTAAGGATATATGGCAAGGCTTTTAGTTTCGTTAATGGGTATCCTCGCGTACCGATAAGTGCCGAGATCTGTCTCTCCGCCTCTGCTTACTTTACACCTATCTCGAATGTTCTACAAAACTTCTTCGTTGTCGCGTTGTTTTTTTCACCCTCATTCGGATACTATGTTTTATACTTTATTATTATTATTATTGTTATTATTATTATTATTATTCAATAAGTTCTTAATATTCTTAATATTTACTATTATTTAATATTATTTATAATATTTTTGTATAGTTTTTTTTAATATGAAATTGGGTGTGAAGTTTCTGTGAAAAATTAGTATTGTTGGTTAACATAATAAATTTGTATAATTTTTTGTTTGGTTCAATGTTAAACGATTGAAAAAAAATGTATTGTTTGTACGCGTATTCTAAAAATATTTTGACGAATGTCGAATTTATGAAATTTCGTCTCGGTTCTAATTTTATTTTCAATCCAAAAATATTTTGATATAAAATTCATGAAATTTCGTCTCCGTTCTAATGCTCGTAATTTTTTTTTTGTTGCAAATCGAATAATTTAAATAACGAGCGGCGAGAACAAATTTTGTGCCGTCGCGTGTTTCATCTCCGCGTGCAATATTGAAGCGCGTTTTATTTGCGGCGCGTTTATTTTCGCGGATAGCCGCCAAAGAACCTCTCCTCACGCTGCTCAGAGGCTCGCGAGACTGGCATCAGACGCGATTGGATAATTATGAGATAGTCGTGAAATTCGCATCGCGCCACTTCGCAAAATGAAAATACGATGCGTTTACTATTAACAAGAACTACCGAACCGATCGAAAGGACGAAAAAAACTGGATTGCCAGAAATGAAAAAAAAATTCTCTTTGGTTGAAAATAAATCGGTAAATTTTTCTTGGAAGGCATTTCTTTTTTTTTTTTTGTAGATGACCCAAATACTCAGCCAAACCTACGTCGTAAAATTATAATACACTAATTAGATCGATCAAGTTCCATCGCTCTTAATTAACGAATGAAGTTGCTTTTAACGCAGTCCCTTTAATGCACTTTATTATATGTCGTCGTTCGCGTTGATCGTTTCGATGATATATATAATTTTTCCGCTCCCGATATTTCTCATCTCTCAAGCGTCAATCTCAATTAATAAACAGGGTCGTTGAAGCGGCGCGCGATCGCGAATCGAGATGGAAGACGGGTTCGCTTGCTTCCCACTGTTCCTCGAGAGTGTTACAGACTGTGGGGCATATATCGATCACTCTGCCTCCCTAACCGATCGCTAATCGCTCCTGTCAGTCATCTTGCCATTTTGCTACGGCGAAGCACTATTAGTCACCCCAACGATGGAACACCAGAAGAACCTTCGTCCCTCCTCCCATTCCCGCCCCTCAACAGTAATCTCGTACCAACATTATATTCGATTGACGCTGACTACTCTCAACTCACCCCCTTGAACCTTCGCCGCTCATCAGGATAAGAATCTCACTTTTCCTTGGACTGCGTCGCTCGGACTGTCTTAATTATTTAAAAGAACATTCCTCCGTTAAGATCACTTTTGTCCCATCTCTCCTTTCCGATGAAACATTCAATCGATCGAGCGACAGACAAAAATTCTTCACCAAAATTATGCAACAAATAAGTTAACAAAGTTTCATTGCAAGTTTATTTCCACAAAGAAAAACTACTTGACTGACTACTTGTCAGTTTCTTGCAACTGACTGGCGCTCAACAACAAAATCATTGTCAAAATAAATAAATAAATTCAGAGCCCTGACAGCCGTAGACCCAGGCCGCGTCAGGTGAAATATTTTGTCGAATAGTCGCGACAAGATATTGTCTCAAAGTACTTCAAGTCCTAAAGTTTTTGTAACTTTGTGATGATGTGAATTGAGTTTGATAAAATAAAACGAATTTACAAAAAATGAATAGGAAAAAAATCGGATTTTCATTTGAACAATCTTTATTAACAATTCACGTTTTCCACTCGATCTATTGTATCTCTTCGTCGAAGCACTATAATTGTCATTGTATCCAATACAATGAAACGATTCATTACAATTACGATTTTTATTGCATTGTCACGCTGCAATCTTCAAATATCTCGCGTAGTTCGCGTCTTCTCGAGTATCGATATTTTCCGATCGATTTCCTTCATCCCCGGTCTCTGTCTCGCGGCGTTTCCGCTCGAATCACAACAGCGGTCCGACGATGTCAACCGCGTTACGTGCTCTCGCGAGCGCAGAAGTCCTCATTCTCGAATGTTGCTCCTCTCTGTGCCCAGTCGGTTGCGTAGATACTCGCATCGGGCATCGCTACAGTCTATATACTCATTTGGCGAGCAGGGCGAGCGGGGGAGGGGGAGTTAGCCGTGGATGCGAACGTGGCTATAGTACGGTTGATGCCACTATGTACCGTATCCGCGGATCCGAGGCCCAACGGACAGAGGCTACATACACGTACGCTAACGTGTTCAACGCGCTAACAATTCAGTCGCGGTTACGATGCTATTTAGCTGCTCCGCCACGCTGATTACTCTCCCGTGATGCTACCGGTGATGTTGGCGCTGCCGGTGCTGCTGTTCCTGCTGCATCTATCCCCCCCCCCCCTCCCCCCCCCTCCCACCGCCCCGCCTTGCCGCGTTGGCTACCAATGCAACGCTGCAGTTGATGCACCGGCCGTGCATTGGTAGCCAAGCACGCATCGCAAGCTACACACACACATGCAGGATTTAATAGGAAGATCAAACCTCTCCCCGCGTACGCTACGTCCAACGTTATCTATGGAAACTTCGAGCCTTCCGCCCTCGCCCCCCCCGCTTACTACCCCTTCGCCGCAGTGCCCAGCTGCAACTGCCTCGCCGCTGTAGCCTTATCGTTAGGCGCTATTATACCGATCGAAAGTGCATCCACGCTGCGCTACGCATGCATCGCGCATACCGCATCGCAAACAGCAGAAATCAACGGCGTTGATTAAACGCTCGAGCAACTATTTCTAATTAATCGTTCCTTCGATTCTTCTCGAGTTTGCCTTCAATTTGCGCGAAGCAACGATGAAAAAAAGGGCTCGAGTGACGGTTATGTGTAAAAGATTTTTATTTAATTTTTTAAATTTTCGTCTTATTTCTCGCTTCTGTGATCCTCCATTGCGGAAGCTATAATTGCCGGCCATCGTCGCCTTATCGACAGACTATTACACCGATCGAAAATACTCATTCAACGTTTTAACTATCCGATGATTTGATAGTAAAATTTTGAACTAATTGTTCCTTGCAAAAAAAAAAGCGAAATCATCATATTTACAACTATAAATTATAATATAAATAAAATATTTATATTTATCATTATTATTGTCATTGTTATTAATTGGTTGATTACTTTGATATTGTATAATAATCATAATAATTAAGCATCTTCAGAAATATGAATATATAAAATAGTTATATCCATCATTATTATTATCATCGTCATCGATTAGTTAATTGAATATTGTTTAATAATAATAATAATAATATTAGTTGATCATCTTTAACGGTAATACGATTCTTTTTTATAATATAAGGCGAACGAATACTCTACTGTGTTTGTCATTGATAATTCATACTTTTTTTTTATGCAATAATTTTGTTCAATTTTTCAGCTTATGATTCGCGCGAGCCCGGCCACTCGGCGAATTCGATTGACCGATAAGTGCTCCAACGCGGCCGATTTTATTGTCGAATAGGGGGCGCGCGGAACAAGGTTACGCTCTCGACGATCGTTGCTCGGACGTGCGAAAGCGATGGCAACGATGTGTTTGCCGCGCGCGGCCTAGGAAAACTGTGGGGATCCAGGCGCGCAAGGAGGAGCAGCAATAAAGGGCGAGTGTGTTTGTTTAGGCTCTTCAATTCTCCCTATCTCGCTCTCTTACTTCGCCGCCTCCCACTCTCGGCCACTCCACACGGCCTCTTCTCGGAGCTTTCACGCTTTTCCACTGGTCTTTCTCCCCCCTCCCCTTCAGCCCTCTCAATCCTTTCTCCGGTTCGCACCCGAAATCGCGATCCTCGAGGCTGGTCATCGGAATCCCCAAGAAAAACTCTATACAATTTCTATCGAGTCGGGAGCTCGTGAACGAAACATCTCCAATCCCGATGGTAATGAAAATCGATCTTTTTCGAAGAAAATCAACTAAAAAAAAAAAAAAGGAAAAAAACATGCCGCCTAGACAAAAAAAATGAATTATTCTTTTTTTTCCCCCGAGAGTCGAGAAAGATTCATCCGCGTCATTTCCGGCGAGGTATTAATCACGAAGATGAGAACCGAGAGGCGTGACATGATATTGCTTATTGATCGCATCGAGCCAGAGCGTGAACGCCGAAACCTCGGAGCGATACGACTGTGTGAAGAATAAATAGGCGCGTCTCATTTTCACGCGCTACGCGGCGTCGTCCGTTCGAGAAACGTTGAAACGAGATAAAATTTAACGCGGCGAAGATTGCCCGCGCCGTTCTTTCGTTCTTGCGAGAATCTAAGAGTCGAGCAGAGAGAAACGAGATAACGATCGTCGAGGATGCGAGCGCAGCTTTGTGCGAGAACGACGAGTCGCGATGCGCAAAGGGAGAGAAAAAAAAAACAACAAGGAGCTTACGAAGCCAAGTCGCACCGGGAGTGTAATCGATGAGTCTCGAATGTTTTTACTCGACATCGAGTTATCGAATGGATCGGAAACTGAGAGCAAAGAGTAAAACAGACGCGCGACGAAAAGATTCATTTTCATTCGTTTCCGTGCTATGAAAGATTCGCGAGATTTTTCCTCGGACAAAGTTCGAGGAAACTGTTATACGGATACGAACGAGTGCATGAATCATCGAAAGCTCGGGTATTAATTAAACGGCGTAATGTTAATTAGAATAGCAGCGAAGCTCTCGAGCGTCCATATTTTCGTTAATCTTCGCGTCGCATCTTTCGCGTAGTTTGCTTCAATTACGAAAACCGGATAGACAACGAGCGCGGTGCGGGATACGTTGTTACAGCGTGTTCGTATATTCAAGGTCACGCGTAATATTCGCACTCGGTGCGTTCGTAGGTCGCGCGCGCCCGAGCCGAGAATAAACTGCGAGCGTCTCCGATGTTGACGGCCCGAGCGAGCGCGGGATTGTCTCACGGTATGACGAAAACAACACGACGGAACGGATGATATGGAAACAAAAAAATATCTCTTTCCGAAAGTCGAAACCGAGCAACGCTTCACCGGAGGAATACCGAATCGAATATAAAAAACACCGATTTTTCCGTAAAATGGAAAATAATGATTCGACACTCGCAGCACCGAATCTTGATCGGGAAAAAAATGATTTTAACCTTTCTCGCATCTTCTCTTTGTCTCGAAGCTCGCGTTCGATGTTCCAGCGTACTCGCCGTCGCACCGAAACGATCGCGGCACGACGCGCTCAAATCGGTGTATTAGCCGTGTTTTTTTCATTGCGACGTCTCGTTCGATTGAATTTTTTTTCTTTCCGAACACCGTAACGTCGCTCACTTGTTTCCTCGCACTCCCGAATTCATTTTTCTCGCGAATCGCAATGTTAATTAATTTATACCCGGAATAAACCCGACGCTAAGATTCGCACTCGGCTAACCGCGGAAAGACACACGTCGCGTCTTGGCGCTCAGCTGACACGTGCTCGCGCGCTCACGCCGAGCACGGAGGACGATCGATGCGACGCCGAGCGTCGACAGTCGCCGTCGAAACCACAAGTTCTCGCGCTCGGCGCGTCAGCTGAGCCGGCGAATTTTACGAGTCTCCGATGCTTAAGCGATTTCGCGTCCTTTCGGCTCGCGATTTTTTTTCACGGGATAACTTATCGTATTCGTCGCTTTATTGGTGATTCGATTATTTCTCGTTGTCATGTACCATCTTCGAATCGCGCATTGTAACAGAAACTTGCATTTATTAGTTGCGAATAGTTTTGCAGCTGGGAAAAATAAAACAATGGAGATTCCGCGGTACATCGAGGCATCGGACGATCGAGACATCGCAGTAGTAAGTTTTTTTTATTTGTTTTTATTTCATTCACAACATGAATAAAAAATTCGATCCACGATTTTTTTTAGTGGTACGAGGCTTTTTTTTTAAGCCACGTATTAAGGTAGTCCATGCGTAAGTCTAAGCATCTGAAAAAATTCATGCACATTAAAGGTACTGAAAAGATTAATTTTCCATAATAATAATTGCAAATTGTTATTAACAAATTAATGAAACAAAAAAATGTCCAAAAAATTTCGTGGCAACACAACTTTTTTTTTTTGAAAGTAATTCTGTTTCTTTTCTGAGTACGTATGAACTTTCTCAGATTTTTTAATCGACTTCGAATTTTATGATTCTCCACACATTTTTTCCATAAAAAAAATGTCAAAGTCAATTAAAAAATCTGGAAAAATTCATACGTATTTAGAAAAATAAAATAATTATTTGTATAAAAAAAAAAAGTTGTGTTGCCGGGAAATTTTTTGGACATTTTTTGGTTTCATTACTTCGCTAATAACAATTTGCAATTATTATTATGCAAAATTAATTTTTTCAGTACCTTCAATGTACATGAATTTTTTCAGGTTTTTATACCATCGAGAAGTGTTTGCTATTCAATTCCCAATTCCTCTCAATTTCCTCGAACTGATGCAAAATGAACACCATACGCTTGGAATACCTTAAGGTTTGAGTCAATTATCTTCATTGAATTTGTTTTATCGATATCGGAAACTCAAATTTCATAATCAATGCGACGCGTCCGTGATAACTTGTGACTTTTGGGTGGGCGAGGCGATTAATCGCATATCGGGATTGAATATCCTTGTACGCAATATCTATTCGAGTTTCGGTGGAACGAACGCAGCGAGGAAGAACATCGGAGAGCGGTAGAGGCGTAGTGTTAAAAGAATAAGACGAAGAGGGCAGTCGGGCGCGAGCGAACGTATTATATTCCAGGGAATACGAGAGAAGAACCTTTCTCGCACCTCTCCCCTTCTCTTTGTCTCACGGCTCGCTTTCGGTGTTCCCGCTGTCCTTCTCGCCCTCGCACCGAAACGATCGCGGCGCGACGCGCCTAAATCCCATTTTCACTTCCTCCAATAAGTCACGGTACATTTAGCATTCTTCGCAGTTATTCTCGTATTTCTTGTTCCATGCCGTACACCTTCGCCCCCTCCCCCCACTTCTCTTTCGCCTCCGAAACTTCTTGGCGCTCGTTCTCGCTCTAACATTCAACACCTCGACATATCCCTTAACATCTTTCGTCCGGTTTATCCTTTGCGTTCTCGCGTGTAGGTACAAGCACGACGGCCCCCTGAAACAAGTCGAGTTTCCATGACCGGACTAGGATTCAATTTAGTAGAAATACATATAAGCGACTCTCTGGGATGGCACAGTGGTTCTCAGATCGAGAATAATTTCCATTTCATCAGTTTTTTTTTTCTTTCCAAACAATCTTTGTATTGACAAAAAATGTTTTTTTTTTTCGAGTTTTTTGAGATTGGATAGTACAACTTTATATCAAATTTTTTAGTCCGTTTGGATAGTCTAACTTCATTTATTTATCAATGTTTAGTAATATTTATTTATTTATTTATTTATTTATTTATTTATTTATTTATTTATAGTTCGGTTTTCGCGCTATTTTGAATTTTTTGACAAAAAATTCTTCAGACATAAACTACTATCAGTGGTAATAAAATATTTAAATAGTGTAACGGTAGCAACTTATTTTGCGTTACTTTTACCCAAATGCAACAGTGTCAGGTTGCTCGTATATCGCGTCTACAGGGTACGAGAGCTCGAGCACGGAAAAGCTTGCAACGTCTGAGATGCCTTTCAAAAAAATGGCGAGAAAATGTAACTTATATGTGCCAATACGCTTCGTCAGCGTATTGTCCAAAGTTACGATGTTCGTTGAATTTTGCACAGTTCGTTACTTGATTTTTATACTTAATTCCGTGCTCGGTACTGAGTCGGAGGCAACGATTAAAACGCTTAATTTTTGCCACTTTTCGAAAACACTTTCATTTTCACTGACCCGTCGGTAGGTTAGAGTTGCACTGTCGATCGGCTGGGTAAAGCTGGACCAGCTGGACGAAAAAACTGGACTGCAAATCGGAACTGAACTGAACTGAATTTACATACCCCTCGTCGCCACTTTTTTGTGTGACAATTCCGAGAATTGCGCGGAATCGCGACTGCGCCGTAAATTTTTCTCCCAAAAATGCCCATTGGTTGGAAAGTTGTTCGCTGTATCTTCCAATGGTAAAGCAGTTCCGCCGTGACGTTTTCCTCTTCAGCTTTTGGACCAATCGCAATTTTTCTTGTCATTGTCGCACGTCCCGTGGCGTCACTTTTCTCCAATGGTAAAATAGATTCACCGCGACGATTTGTGCGCATGCGTTTTCAACTTTTCGTCCAATGGGGCAGCTTTTACGATACTTTTGCTTAGTGCGCATGCGTCGTTCTGGCTTCGTCCAATGAGGTAGCTAGGTCGTTGCGTAACCACGCCTCCGGCGCATGCGCACATCGATTCTCGCTGACGAGTGATCCTCACTCCGCTGCCAGATGGCGCGGCGGTGTCTTCTAGATCCGCGAGTCGATAATTTCGCTTATGTCCACCTCGCCTGTGGCCGTGCGAGTTTCGCGCGAGGGTAATTTGCGAGTTTTCGAGGGAAATCGGGGGCGCGCGAGTATTTAAACCATCACAATAGCTGTCGTATATTCGATAAATAGGTAAAGATAAATTAACAGTTATCCGCATAAACACTTTTTGCAAGACAAATCTTCTTGAGAAAGCCAAAAATTCTTACAAACAGAACTTGTTAGAACACGAGAAAAAAAAGAGGGGAAACCATATGCCAAATAATAATAATAATAATTGGCACAATTTTTTATCAATAGAAAAAAAAACTTCAGCGATCGAAAGGTTGGATTAAGAATCGCGTTCAAAATTCTATCTTACAAAACACTCTTCTATCGATTTTCGTCAAATCCTCCGAGAAAAGCTCGGAAAAATCACGAAAAAGATGTACGAAAGGCAAAATATAACCGAGAACCCCTTGAGGGTATCTGAACATTATCGGAACGCAGCATCAGCGTCGAGGTGCGGCCGGACCGTTCTCCGGCGATGTAGCCCAGACGAATAAGCGAAGAGAAGCGAGTAAACGAGAAATAAAGCCCGAACGAACGCGAGCAAAAAAGCTCGAAAATAAGAAAATGAGGAGATTTCGGAAAGAAGTTTTCAATCCTGGAAAATATTGCGGTAACTCGTTCGAAACGTCGTCACTCCAGCGGTTCATCGCCCACACAGCTGCGACGAGTCTTCAGTGGAGAAATAACAAAAAAACTGGGGAAAAACACGTAAAAAAAGAAGTCTCGACGGAACCCAAAGGGACGAATTTGGTGGACGAGAGCATCAGGTAAGCGCTGAGAGATGCTCGGTTCACCTTCCACTCGAGTGTCTCGTCTGGCGCTTGTTAATGACCGGGTCCTACTAAATCGTGACCATTTGTTTATATGGTGTCGCGATGGTAGGAACAAGCGCATTGCCGCTCGCGGGGCATCATAAATCCCTCACTTCTCGATTGTAATTTGACGTGACAAATGGCCACAATGTGAAACGATAGCGCGCCGAGCTTGCTCTCGTGCGCTATACATTATATGCCCTTGCATACGTGTAACTCACGACAGATGCATATGAATAAGCGCAGTAAATAAGTGCTGTACGCGGGACCGGCAAGAGACGTCGCGTAAGTCTCGCGAGTATGCAGTCATACGGATTGCTCTAAAGTATGAGATCCGCGGCGGCCCTTCATCGTTCGTCGTTAAAATAGACCGAGGGAAGATGAATCGCGGGGGCGCGCGCGGCACACTTGGTTACTCTCGGCAATGACTCTCGTTTCTCCGTCGCGGTCCCTCGCGCTCTCGCGCGCTTACTCGCGAGCGAGCATGAAACTTTTGCATGCTCTCCTCCGGCCGGCCGGCGAGCGCGGGGCACGTTCGCATACCTTTGTATTTAACAACGACGTGTACGCGTAAGTCGAGCACGGTGGTCCGGCTGATGCGTACCGAGAGGACGGGAATGAAAAGCACGTATCGTTCGTTTGGTACGTCACATGTGAGAGACTTCGTATGCGCTACCGGTAGTCCTCGTCGTCTCGGCAGTCTCATCGGAGTTATACACTATAAATCCTGATGAGAAGACATGCACGATCGGACCGCACGGTTGAAGGGACGAGTCACCGGCTACGGCGATCCGACTCGCGTGCGCTAGAATACCGGCTGGTCTTCGTGATGCTTTTGTATAGATTTTTTTTTTCCCTCGCGTCCATCTAGAGGCCGCAGAATGCAAGAAGTGGCAAGGATTCATCGGCAGCTTTTGGTAAAAAACATAAGAGAAAAAAAAAGACTTTTTAACGATTATACGTGCGGTAGACTCGAAGATTTGGCGAAGCGTGTTATATGGATCGAGGCGACTCGTCGATGAAAAATGTCGAATGAGAGTTTCCATCTTCGATGTTGGTAGGCAGGATAATAACTTTAGACATTCATTCATTGTCGCAAGCACGCGAAGACTTCTTAAAAGACTTCTTTGTTATTTACAAATATTAAATTAATATTTGTAAATAAAAAATTTATTATATGCAGAATTATTTGAATTTGGTACGAAAAAAAGTTCGATATCTTGCATACACACATTTCTGTGAGGATCGAGTATTGTCACAGAAACGAATGTCGTTGCGAAACTCCGCGAGCCCGACGACAGTGAACGTCGAAGGGTCGAAGTGTATCTACGTGAAATTTCTTCACGATTTTGATCGGTTCCGATCTCACGCACGGCCCACCGTTAATTCCAAGATTCGCCATGGATTTATTCATCGCTCGATCGTGAAACGCCTCGGCGATGTCGAAAGTTCGATGCCGAGTCTCGCTCATTTTTTCATGAATCGATATTTGACGGAGCGCATCAACTGTTTCGAGTCCCTCGAGGGAATTTTTTCTTTTTGGGATGCGCAAAAAAAACACACAAAAATGAGTGAGAGAGAAAAAGGATATCGGGCCACGATGAACGGTGAGTTCAAATTTTGACGAGCCACTCATAGTCTACAATTTCGTAGACCCCCTGAAAATCGTTGTCCCGTGAATGAAGCACAAAACGCCGCAATCATCCCGCCCGTTGCGGCGATAATCGGACCATATCTCGCCTCTTCCATCCCTTGGCTTCTCAAAGGAAAGTTTTGACTCATAAAGAAAAATAAGACCGAAACCGAAGGAGCAATAAGGAACAAGAAAAAAAATACCTATATATATAACAGAAGAAGAAGAAGAAGAAGATCGAAAGAAAGGCAATGTTGCACAGTAGCTGTTTTGACGAGAATATGCTTTCCTCGCCATTTAGATGCGCTCGTTATAAAACCCGAAGTGGCTCGGATTACCCGTGACCGACACCTGGAAGAATTTCCTTTCGTTCGTCTTTCGGCCTCAGCCGGTTCCGTGTATCGTTTCGTCTTTCTCGCTTCCCCGATCGTTGTAATATCGAAGAATCCCCCCACCGTGGCTTCCCTTGATCCTCGATCGGGGTGGAGCGATATGCGCGCCGTCATCGCCATCGATTCCTCGTCTCGGAGGCCGCGCTGCCACCAAAGCGGGCCAAGAGCCCGATAATAATGATTCTCGATATACCCTTCAGCGCCGATGCATCCTTCATCCTTCTGTTCCCCTTTTATTCTCACACTTGCATCGCTCGATCTTTCGACGTTCGCATCGTCTGCCGACTCTACGCTCGGCTCTCGTCTCTTGTCTCGATCCCGTTCCACTTCAAATCCGGACTATATATTCGACCGCCTTCCTCCTCCCCCTATCCGCGCGATCGGGCCATCGTCGCGGCTTTGGAGTTCTCGAGGAACCGATTTGATGCGCCAACGACGCCCGTGGTCGACCCTCTTCGTCGCTTCTTCTCGAGTGGCCTGCATCGATAAACCTACCGCCCTGATGCTTTCGACTCTCTTACCCCTCCCCCCCTCCCCCCAATCGGCTTCTCGAGCTTCCACGGAAACGGTAGCAAAAGTTTTTGCTTCTATCGTGGCAAATGGATTTTCGATGAATCTCATATCCGTCCCGTGGATCAAATCGCGGCGAGGCATTCGCATGAGAACTAGAATTCTCTTGTCGGCTTCATCGCGATACCTCTATTGCTGCAGCGCAATGACACCCGAGATTGAAGACTTCGTGAGGCTTTTATTAAGGTAGCCCTATCGTCATGTCTGACACCACCTAAGATTCCAAACACTTCTCAATGAACCGAAAACCTGAAAAAATCGAGCATACCCAGAGTCAACATTTTCTCAGCCTCCGCAAGGCCTCCAAGCTCCCTTGCGAGTAAATTTTCTCGCGGCAACAATCACGGAGCCTGGAGGCTCCAGCGAGGGCGTGACTCGTACGCAGCACGATGAGGAACGATAAGGAAAGTAGGTATCGAAAAATTTCAACATTCTTTGCTATTTGTTCATTTCATATTCTGTTACGACAATCTCTTCCAAATATTCTGGTGCAAAGTGAACTGAAAAATTCGCAAATTTGAGCCCAGGAGAGCAAAACAACTGAGAAGAGAAAAAAAACTCCGATACTCCGCACACGGCCGGCGCGTCGCGTTGCGCGAACTTTAAACGCGTTTTTCTCGAAACAGAATTCTGTACTAGTTTTGCCACGATAGCTCAAGAACGTTTAGAGATGTCAGCTTGATTTTTTTATTATATTAAAGCTATCAACTTCCTCTACAAATTGAACCTGAAACGACGTAAAATTTTTTTATTATTTTTATTGTTATTGCAACAAATGTCATCAGTTTTTTGAGGTTTTTCGAATTTAAGTCTCCACTTTTGTAATTTGCACGATTTGAAAAAAAAATTAATTTCAATCTGTAGAGGCACATCTCCCGAAGAGAATGTCATCTGAAAATTGCTCAAAACGGGATTTGGCCACTCAGAATCGTGGCAACGAGAGAGCAGTGCGTGTGACGCGTGGGCATCTTTATCCGTTCGTATCTCCCTTAAATATTCATATTTCTGAAGGTACAACCTCGGAATTTAATAGCCGCAATTTCAACAAAAACGTTGCAAGAAAAAAAATGTATTTATATTGTTTCGTTTCTTCACAAATGCCATTTGAATTTTATCCCATTTTGGGCCCGTTTTCACTGCCTACTCGCCTTAAAGAAAATTTTGTTCGTTCGTTAGCGGGTGTTTAGTGATTGGACGAGTCGCCCTACGTATGAAATTTTTCAGAATTTCTGAACAAAATGTTGTTAACTAATGAACTTTTGGCACCATTTTCTATTTACACATGTTTATCGCTCGCCTAACATATTGCAGTCGACCAAAAATTCGAAAATATTTCCAAGACTCGCATTTTCGATCAAAAGCTCAAGTTTCCATCGTCATCCGAAAAATAATTCTCGTCATCGAGATATCACGACAAAACGACTGCGGCGCTTCCGAGCTTGCAGGCCGCGCGGGATAGGCGAGCTAGGTAGAATGTGGGAACGTTCGGAATTTCATCAAAAGTAGCGTTACCTCCGACCGGATAGAGAAAAAAAAACCTTCGTAGTTTAACACGACAATTAACCACGCAAATGGGCTCGTCGATTGCGGCGATTCGTATGCAATAAAAGAATTGCCGGATGTCAACCTTATTATAGGCCCGCTCCCGCGCGCTCTGTGTGCGAACCGGACACATTATTATAACCCGCGCCCGCGCGAGCCGCCAATTCGTCGTTTAATAAAGCCCATTGCGATTCTCCGATGTAACGCGAATTGCATCAAAATCGATTATCGACACTGCTTCGCGTAGATACGACGCGAAGCGATCCGCTTCGATAGCGTAGACGCGGCCGATGCAGACGCATCGCGACGACATCGCAGAGCGAGTAATTAATTCACCGAGCAATTATCGAAACCGCATGTTTCATTCATCCTCGAAGTGCTTTTGTTCGACGTCGGAAACTTCACGAATATAATAATTTTCACGATCTACTTGTCGCCGGAATTGGTACGGTCGATACGCGCGTCGAGCCAAATGGTTTTGCATAATTTTAACGTCATTGTTGTAAATACGGTGCGCGCTCGCACGCACCGGGACGGCTCTGCAGGCGCTGCGGGCGACACAAGCGGAAATAGAAATCTGGCATAGCCAATGTATCCGCTCGCAGATATAGATATACATTTGTATACACTGCTATAATATGCACCGTAACGATGTATGCTGGATACTAATGTATGCTACAGAACTCGGTATGCTTATGTATATGCACCTGCCCGCCAATTCCGCGTTACAGTCAACGGCATACTGTACCGGCCTGTAACGAGAAACGTTATCGAATAGCATTGAACGGGTGCGGCGAAGCCTGTCGCCTCGCGCACCACCGTCCAATGTATTCCGCGCTCGTATATGATACCGTAGTAACCCGCGCCGAAGTTTCCACGGAAAAACGACAACACCTATTTGCTCGCGTCCGCAAACGCGCGTGACATCTTCTTTTTTGGCCTCGCATTTCGATTTTTGAACCGCATAAATTACGGCCCCGATCACCAATGTTTCGGTAAGCTTGTCGCAAATTTCGTTTCACCGAACGGATACTCGACCAATTTTTTTCACCAAAATCTTTTTTTTTTCACGAATTATAATGATTCAATTATAATTGGAAAAATATATGTGCGAATAATAAGAATATTTTTTATTCATTCATATAAGATTTCTATTTTTAACGACAATTATTAAGCCAAAGCGTATTTCGCATTTTCTCCGTAAATATGAGAAATAACGCAAAGAGGACGAAAATTCGGTGACGAATGTTCGAAATTTGAAAAGTTCGTTTCGGGGGTCATAGCTTCTAAGGTAGTACCGGCGCGAGACGGTGCTCAACGCGCTCAAAAGTGAAAATTCAGAGGTAATTTCGAACTCTTCTCAATAGAGTAAAAATCTGAAAAAAATCAAGCATATAAAAGGTGCTGAAAAGACTGATTTTCCATTATAATAATTCCAAAATGGTATTAACAAATAGGTGGAAAAAAAAAATAGTTCAACAAATTATCCGTCAACCTAACTTTTCATGAAGATAAAAAGTATAAATAAACTTTTCTGAACACGTATGAATTTTTTCATAATTTTTTCTAATCATCGAAATTTGGTTTTTTTGGGATTTTTTTTTTCTTCAAAAATGCGTGTTAAATCACGAATTTTGGATATGTGTTTATCACACAACCACCAATTACACCGGACAAGTTTCGAAAATATTGATCGAATAGATTCGCGAATACAGCCCAAACATGAAAAAAAAACCAAATTTAGATGAGTACAAAAAATTCTGCAAAAATTCATATGTGTTCAGAAAAATTTACATATCATTTTTATCCGAAAAAAAAGTTAGATTGATGGATAATTTGTTGAACAATTTCTTTTTCACCTATTTTTTAATAACATTTTAGAATAATTATAATGGAAAATTAGTCTTTTCAGCACCTTTTATATGCTTGATTTTTTTCAGATTTTTCCTCCATTGAGAAGTGGTCGAAATTACCCCTGAATTTTCACTTTTGAGCGCGTTGAGCACCGTCTCGCGCCTGTACTACCTCAAACGGTCGTGTGCGGATTGATTTCTTCTGCATCCTCGGAAAGGAGACGATATATCCAAGAATGAGTCCTGGCCAATGTTCGTAATTTAATTTTTCGTGTCGTGAGAGCACATTGAAGTCGAAGACGCGAAATTTTGTCGGCCTGGCAATTTGCACCTTTTCTCGTTCATAATAAACAAGTAAGCGAATAAATAACCTAGTCATTTGGATAGAATATATGCCGAATCAAAGAGCAACCATGGATCGAACGTTTGCCTCGCGAATTTCATCGTTTTCGTGTAACCGCGCTAACGTGAACGCTCCGGTAGTTCCGGCGCATTGGAGTATCGTGCTCGATTGGACGGTTCGGGTCACCGCGATGGGTACGAAAGACGCGGAGCCGGTGGTCGGTCGACTATCGACGAGATACGAGAGCGAGAGAGAAACGAGAGAGAGAGAGAGAGAGAGAGCCTGCCGCTGTTGCCAATGCGACTGGCAGTACCGAAGTGCAGTACCGATTCTTGTTCTGGCGGAGGTACGATCGAAGTGTCCTAGTGAGATCCACGAGGCGGAAGTGACCCGACCTCATCCCCGAAACGGTTCGAACGAACGAACGCGTGTCCAAGCGCCTAGTAATCGTCAATCCGATCAACCGGAACCTCTCGAATTCAGAACCCACCGGCCAGTGGCCACAAGTATCTCGGCCGTACCGCGCCTGTCCTGTGCCCGTGTGCGATGCTCGCGTGGATCTCCTTCGACTACCAATCGCGCATTTAGCCAACCGAGCCCTAATCCCTCGAGGACTCTTCGGACGATCTCTCGTAGCCCGCCTAGGATTCGGGTTCTCGCATTGAAAAGGTTTCGGGATCCAACTACGATGTGCTTACCGATCATCGTTATTTCTATCGCTACCATCGCTCAATTAATGATAATCCATTCTGGCTCGCATTAATACCGAGCATTCGGCTTATCGGCTATGCTCATTCGATAGAGCAAACGCCAGCCTCGCCGGCAATGATAAATATGAATCGGCACCAGGATCCGGGTGGTCGAGTTCTCGTAACAAGACCAAACTGTTCCGGACTTCCTACCGTCGCGTAACCGTGGAACGTTCCTCACCGCGCCGGCTCGAGCGTAAACAAAGCTTTCGCGAGCGTATGCAAGCGAGCAATTTCAGTTGGTCCCTTTGATTTAACTGGCTGAACAAGCAAATCTTCGTCCCTCCGTCTCTCTCGCTCTCTCTCTCTCTCGCGGCAACAAAGCCGACGGAAAGGAAGCAAAAGATCCGCGCCGAGGTCGGGAAGAAAACGAATGCTCTTTGCTCGCTCGCCCCTCGCTGATGTACCCGCTCGGACGGCTCCCCGCTTCGTTTTGTCTCTCCGAACGCTCGCTATAGTCTCCTTCGCTCTTTCTCTATGCTATATAAAGTCGTTCACCCCGATTCAGACAATCTAGTGTCTGCGCGCGGCTGCCGGCTAACCCGGGAGTGATCCGTGATTGTATTAATATCACAACACGCCCTGGCACCGCTTATACATCGTTCATCTCGCTTCCACGTTCAACTTCACTTCCATTTGCCCTTTCCGTCTCTCACTCTCTCGTCCCAACGCCACTCTCTCCCTGCCCTCATCTCGGACCGCTTCGGGCCTCTCGCTCTCACGAATTTACGCTCTATCGCGCTATCTTCGCGTGTCCGAGCGAACGAAATGAGAAAGACACGGACACTTTTGACCCCCCCTCGAATTTATATACGATCATCCGTGGCAACGGCGCCATTGTCACACGACCTGCAGCCGAAATCTTCGCAAATCCGGGCGAAAAGTCGAGGAACTACAGCAGGATCTCATCGGTTGCGCGACCGACCGATGTAACTCGGAAATCTGGAATTTGGGGTGCATAGTTAGATTTCCGGCGAAAAATGAGATTCGAAAGAAATTGAACAATTCTGAGACTATGGAAGGTTCGAAAATTGATTTCTCGTAGTGAACGTCACGAAAAGTTATCGAAAAATTGATTTACAGATCATGTGGACGAAATTTTTTCAACAAAAGTTGATCCGTTCGATTTTTCCAGAATTTTTTTCAACAAAAGTTGATCCGTTCGATTTTCCAGAGATTTTTAGAATTTTCATCAAATTTTCAAAAATACTTATTTTATGGATGAAGTTATCGTTGAATAGTAAATTAATCGAAGAAAAATGTAGAAATGGCACAAAAATAACAAATCTTTTCTGAACGTCGGTAATCTGTTATCGAACGAACAAAGAGAAATGTAAAGAAAAGTCGACAAGATAATGCTAGGAAGTCGAAGGGAAATGTGCGGACGATCGAAGCGTTGTTGGATGAGAAGCGACGACTAGATGAGAGATCGTTCGATAGCCGTACGCGTATGACGAGCCCGAAGCCGGCGCATTATTGCCGCGGGGCCTTCTCCGATTGGCTAATTGGGAAACCCAATAGTTCTAAATTAATCGGTATCATTAATAGCACAACGGGACAGTAGCGTCAGGAGGGAGAGCGGGATCTTTAACTCGCGCGTAGAGCCGCGGTGCCGGCAAAAGCCAGCTGAGCGAAAGAGCGCGAGGGATCGAGAAGCCAGGCGTCGGAGCGAAACATTTACGAAGTCGGCCCCGCGTGCCATTCCGGCTCTGTTAAACGAGCGAGCGAGGGATATAAAGAGGAGGAAAAAGAGAAATACGAAGAAGACGAGGAATAAGAGACGAGAAACATCGAATGAGACGGGGATAGGAAGAGGAATCGTGACGAAAAAGCGAGAAAGAGTTCTCTCGCGGGTACGAAGCTTCGTTGTCTTACCACACGCTCTATGAGCGTGTATCGGAGAGACACTCTGCCTGTCTCTGAGCCTCCGAAATCTAAATTTATCCCGAACGATGGATGAACAATGGTTACATAAATAGAACAATATGCGTGCGTGCGTGCGTGCCGCACAGAAGCGGCGAGCGCGATCGCGAACGAGATGGCAACTCGTTCAAAAGTCACGTCGACGCTCGGGGGGTACATCCTTGGAGAAGTCGATCCGCGAGTTTATACCGAAGAGGCAACTCGACGGGCTCTCAAAGATACCGAAATGCCACCCCGCCCAACAACGCCGCGCTTTATTCTCCAACGCATCGAAACCGTTGCGGACAAATCAACACCCCGAGGAGAGCCGCGATGCCTCGCGACGACGCGACGAGAGATGAAGGAATCCTCATTTCGCGCTCTGGGCCGTAGTGCAGTTAACCGCACCCTCCGCCGAACTGTTTTTCGATTTCGCGATAGTCGATTCCACTATGGAATTTTTTCTTTTTTTTTAATACTTTACGTTTATTTTTGGATTATCGTGCGATGAAATTCATGGTTTATCGAAGTTTTTAGCGCTACGGTGTGACCCGAATTAAGCTCGAAGTCCCTTTTTTTTTTAGCCTCCGCCAATTCGAACGCCGCAACTGTCCTATATCCATTCCGTTTGAAGTACTTTGTTTTTTCGCGCTTCACCTCCGCCGACCTTTCCCTCGAGTTTAAATCCTCCCGATCTTGTTTTTAGCAGGAATTCCTTCCCTTTTGTTTCTCTCGCGACTCGGTGTTCCGGCGCGAATGTATTCCATTCCAGGCGCGATAGAATTCGCTCTCGTTCCTCTCGTTTTGCGCAGTTTCATATTTCGGTACTGCGCGCAATTGAAGTTCTCTTCGAGCGCTCGAACAGTTTCAATGCGAGCAATCAATATAAAATGCATTCTTCTTTTGCTTCTTTTTTAACATTCCGAAATAATTTGTACGTTTCTTGCAAGAAAACGATAATTTTCTATCAATCATTTCAAGGTCGGCCGATAATAAGAGCGTAAAATAAAACCATGTTCTTTGATATTTTTTTTCTGCATAAATCTTAATATTTTCTACTACGATATTTTTTGCTTCCTCATAGAGAACGTTTTTCGAGAAAAAATTTTTTTACTCGAGTACGATAAAAAGACGCGGGTGGAAGTAGTCAATTTTTGACCAGAGGGAAGAAATAGTGATTTTGCGGGCAAAAAAGTAAATTTGCAGCCAAAAAAGTAAATTCGCGGGCAAAAAAGTGGGCGAGAAAGTAAATTTTGCCGGCAAATAGGTAAAAGAGCGAGCAAAAAAGTAACATTGTAATTTCGATTTTTTCGGCGACAAATATTTAGAAGTCCACACCTGTCGTGAGCAAGTGATTTCGTCTCTCTCTCTCTCTCTCGATCTCTCGTCGACACGGATCGATGGAAATCGATAAGACTGCGCTAATTTAATACTATACTTCTTCACTGCTATAATTCAATATCGTCTCTATTTGATCACGTTCGGGTAGATTTGACTATAATTCGACAATCGACGAGGATTCGATCCTCTCGTGGTATTCTCGATGAGAGGTTCGATGATCTTAATATTTAAAGCGCTCGAGGACTTGGATCGAGCGTTGACGTCGAGGAAAGAGTCGATTTTAGTTTCCCGTCACAATTGGCAGTGAATCTGCCCAAAGTCGATAGAAAGATCCAAAAGTTATGAGCAAAGCTTCTCGAATGAAAGAGCCTTCAAAATCGGTCGAATAACTTTCTCATGGACGAGCTTCGTAAACGACGTTAAAAATAAAATGAGTATGCTATGTGCAAATATACCTAATTTGCACCATTTCTCTTCCATCAATTCGACGAGACGAATGTACGTTGAAAAAACGACAATTTTCTCTCAGTTATTCGTTTCAAGTTCAGCCGGAAAAAAGTCGAATTTTCCTCTCGGGTCAGTACCGTCGATCCATCACAATCGCGGCGCGAGCGAGGAGCGTGAAACATATTCGCGAATATTTTCGTGATTAGTCGACGATCGTGCGTGTTCCGGGATTCCGCGAGACGGTAGAAGCGGCTCGCGGCCCAATGTGCTCGACTGTCACGACGCGAGTCGCTGATTAGAAAACGAGGGAGACGCGCCGTTTGTTCCGAGTCCGCGAGAAACGTCGCGAGAGCGGCGATCAATTATAACCGCATAATTCTGTAACACGTGTCGCTTGGCTACGGTGACGTCGGTATGAGATACCCGTCGCATAGCTCATTCGTGACTCGGACTCGTCTGCGCCGCTGCCAACTGCAAAGCGGTGCAGTATTTTCGCGCCTCGGTCGCAGCGCCTTCGCATTATGACGCAACGCTCGCGTCTCTCCCAAACCCGCCGTTTCGCGCTCGCCCTCGAAGCTTCGCCGAAACATTCGATGCCTTCTCTCTTTACTTTATTCCGCGCGCATGTATGATGTTTATATATCGTCGGAACCGCGCGCAACGCATGATTTATTAAGCTCTTAAAAGAGTCATTATTTCGGAAGAAACGCGCTTTACTCGCGCTCGCGGGCTTTCGTCATCCTGGCCGTTCGCGAGGGCTTTACGGCTGGTACACCACGAGGATGAGCGCACGGAGACCGTTAACAATCGGCCGGCTCGGCTAGTTGCGGAAACCTATTATTGGATCTGATATATAGATTTGTTTAGTCAGAATTTTCATAGTTTCGCAGGATCGTCCGACGAATCGTTTACACGGGAATCTCGTTATGTTTTCGATGACGTAGATTATAAAGTCGTCGTCGATATGCGGCCCATTTCTCTTGGACCACTTCATTATCATTTTTTATTCGCTGTATTTTCGGTCCCTCGGTTCTTGGATAATTTGACCCTGAATTTTAGATGATTTATCATCATTTAGAATAATATGCGGGCATCCGATTGGGTCGATACTCGCTGTTCGAGAAAATGAATTTTGGAGTAACAATTATTTCACGTCCATAATTTTTAGCTACGGCAATACTGTTAAATAATAATGATAAATATAATTATTTATGCCAAGTCCAACTAATTGTATCTTTTTAATGGCTCTTATAGACGTAGACGTGGCCTCAGGGAATTATGCGAAATGGCGAAAATAACGATATTTTTCTTTGAGTGCGATCATCCGATTTCCCTTATCGTTTTTGTGTTGGATTATAAAAATTGTCGGGGCGTCTCGGTGACCCTTTGCTCCGAAAGATCCGGACGCTTATGCGTTGCGACGCGAGACATGCATGAGACGTCTTCTAGCTCGTCTCTGGATCGGCGTGTCCCCGTTTCGATCTCTCTTCTCTTCCGCCACTCGGGACAGCCTTTATCATTCCTCATTCCCGGCTTATTGAGTCACTTTGAAACCTGCGCATTGTTACATACCGGAAAAATAAGTGTGGCGTCGCGCATAGGCATATACCAAAACTGACCTGCGCCGTATCACTCGGTTCGCCAGTTAATTTGCATCGCTGGATGGCCGCGGTTGCTCGCCCGAAGCACAAAGCTATAATTATTAGTACGCGCCGTCTGAGCGTCTCTAGACTTTCACATGCTCATTTATAAGAGGGCCATCACACCGCGCGCGCTACCAGCCGACTCTTCGTCATCGTCTTCTTCTTCCTCTTCTTAATCTCGTTCTCGCTCTTCTGCGTCTTCCTCCTCCGTCCCCTCTGCCGAACTCGCGCCCGTTCTACCGTTCATAGTATTTCCTATTCTCGCTTTCAAACCGAGCCTATAACCGCGATTGTGACCAACCGCCGCGAATGTTATACACCGCGAGTTTAGTGGCTCATTCGCGATGATGAAAATTCCAAGTTTCTAATCCGCGAGCGCACGACCCGCGGAAGAGAGCCGCGACCCGCGCTCGACCGGGCCAATTTGTTTCTCGCTCGCGACTTCACTCTGCTCGTTTTACTCCTCGCGCGCACGGTCGCTGCCGAGATATCCGGGTCCTCTCGGGTCGAGACGACACTTCGGAAGAAACAGCCAATTTATTTATGAAATTCATTACGCTTATCGCACATACTCGCCAAGTTGTACCCATTTACGTTGGATGTAAAGAATTTTGTAGCGCGCGATTCTAAGCGGCACACAGTGCTCATTAAATGGAAACAATATTATTAGACCTTCTGCGCGTTATTATGAAACGGCGGTGGAAGAAAAATTTTCTAGGAGAATTTTTTTTGTTTTAAATAATTTATTTGATATGCATATACTTCATGGATCCATTACATACATATCTCTTAATATTGTAACGAATATGCAGTTGACTATTTGTTGAGACACACGATATAAGTTAGGTTGGACAATAGACGAACGTGCGGACGATCGATAGGATATCGATCATCATGACAGAAGAGTCTCGATCGGACTATCAAGGCGAACGGACGTGACAGATCACGAATAAGATAACTAAAGAACATTATAACTAATGAGATCCGCCCCAAAACCAAATATACCGCGTTGTTATTCCGCTCAGTCGTTACAATATTATACAAATAAGTCACCACCGCCGTGTACAAGAACGAGGCACTTGGAATATTTTTCTCGACTCCTGTAATTCCCGGAAATTACCCAGAATTCCCGTGAATCATCCAGAAATTACCCGGAAATTACCCAGAAATCCCGAGAATTACCCAGAAATCACCCAGAATTCCCAAAAAGGGAAGGGAGGGGGGACGGTTGTGCGGCAGAGGGTCCTGACATATTCTAAGTCCTTGAAGGGGCCTCGACCCGAAATATACTAAGTTCCTAATACTTTTTCAATAAAAATTACATTATACAGAGAACGATTATTTTATAAAAATCGCCATTCTTCCAAGCCTATGTAATTTTATCATTGTCAAAAATAAAAAAAAATATAGACTATTTTGGGCCAAGCCCCTTTAGCGGCTTGACATTTTTTTTCAGGAGGTCGAGTGGAAATTTTCGCTTTCCTGAATTTTTGTACACGTTGGCGACGGTGAGATATCTATATCATATAAAGAGATATCTCAGTTGATTTTATTCCACGGCCGCGAGCGCTCGAGCCCGTATGTCCGCTAGTATCCCATATATTTGAGGTACATTAACCAAGATCTATTCGGTATCTATATAAGATAATATTTATTGTACAGGATTATTATTATCAATGTCCATGTCCCAAATCTTGGATATATAAATAAGCACTTTAAAAAACCACGATGGATCCTGGCATGCAAAGCCGGAAATGCAGAGTAATAGTGAAGTCATTTAAGGTTTAACGCAACTTTTTTTAAATAAAAATCATTCTTTTATTTTTCTGAATACGTATGAATTTTTGTAAATTTTCTAATCGACTTTGACATTTTTTTTAATATGGAAAAAATGTGTAGAAAATCATAAAAATCAAAGTCAATCAAAAAATCTGAAAAAGTTATACGTATTCAGAAAAATAAAAAAATTATTTTCATAAAAAGAAAAGTTGTGCTGCCAGGAAATTTCTTGAACAATTCGGTTCATCAATTTGTTAATAACAATTCGGAATTATTATTATGCAGAATTCATCTTTTCAGTACCTTCAATGTGCATGAATTTTTTCAGATTTTTATACCATCGAGAAGTGTTTGCAATTCACTCCCAAACTCCTCGAACTTATGCGAAATAAGCACCATACGCTTGGACTGCCTTAAAAGGCCTGCTCAATCATATCTCTGCCCAAAGAATCAAAGCCCCGTATGCATCTATGCACTGTGCCTAGACAATGCGAGCCGAGGGTTTGCGAGCTTTGTAGCGGGCTTTGCAATCGATATCGGCATAGACCCTGAAGGGTGGTCGACCGATTGCGAGATCCGCGGGGAGCCGAAGACCAAGCCAGCGAAGAGCCGTAGAAGCAGCCGAGATACAACGGCGCGCCGCGTAGGGGGTAAAGGGCAAGCTAAGTATGGTCGGACCAGCTACAAGGAGATACAGTCGCGGATGGACGGACACCCAACGGCAGCGGCAGCCGCGCGAATAGCCGCAGATGTGTGTATCTCACGCGTACATCCACCGTTTCACATATCTTCCCTCGCACACGCGTTTCCGAGACGCGAGGCGAAGGAGAACTTGGCAATGGGACTGCCATCTATCGGTTTCCACGTGGACCTTGGTCGCCCAATCTTTTTTTTTCTTCTTCCGTTTTTTTTTCATCATGCTTTCCCGTAAAAACGGCGCTCTTATAAATTCCACGTGTGCACGCGCGGTCTTCCTCCTCGCTTGCCTTCTTTCTTCCTTCCTTCCGTCCTTCCTTCCTTCCTTCCCACGGCCAGATGTCTCTCGGGCAAGCGAGACAGCCTCGGAGCACGACGCGCGCTTGGACTCTTTTCGTTCGCTTCGGCCTCTCGTCCCTCGCCGCTCGCCGAGCGGATCCTCACCGCGTCGATTTGATCGGTATTTCGAGCCGGCGATGAAGAACAACAACGCCGAGAGAGAAAATCGCGCCACCGCGGTAGCGAAGGAATGAAATCCGAACGATTATACATCCGCGCGGTTTCAATGAATCTACGATACTTTTTAAATCTCCCTCGGCACGAAATGCGCTCGACGATTTAATTGGTATTTTTATTGCGATCCGTCGGGATGAGGCTTACCAAATGTGGTCCTAAAATCTCCCTCGAGAGATATAACGCCGACGAGAGAGTTCGCGCATCGGGTATTATTATGTACTGTAAAGGGATTGTGAAACGGGCGTCGCCGTATGCGGAGCGTAAACAGCGCGGAGACGGTCGAGGAACGGGAAGAGAAAACAATAAGACCGTACAGAGAGCGGGCGAATCGGACGCGTGCTCCGGTGATCTTCGACAGATCGAAAGATTTTATGCCGTGACTTCGGAGATACGTTTTGCGCGTGAACCGCGACTCGCGGCGCTCCTACCCGCGATGCTTTTTCCGTATATTTCGAGAAATACGTCGTTGGCAATAAAAACGGAGATGAGCTCAAACCGGGCATTCGGACTTTGGTTCGCTTTCAACGCGCCTAACCAGCAACGGCCGATTGTAGTGGATTTACGTACATTCGTGAGGAACTACGCGTTTATCATCGGCGCCAGAAATATCATCGGTGAATCGACACGACTATCCGCTATCGAATGTATACGCAACTCTAACGTAGAGACCGTTCCGCGCGCAAGGAGAAAGATGCGGTCTATTTTCGGCCGCGCGAACCTCGCAAGGATTACGTTCGATAACTCATGTTTATGGCGAAGGTCAATGGTGGCGAACCATACTTTTGATAGGTGTTTAGTTTTGTCGCGGGGAAGAATTCACTCCGATTTTTCGGAAGGGAAAACATGAGAAATTCGGGAGTTTCAGATTCTTTCTTTAACTCCCGACTGCCCGCAGGACAAAAAGACGGGAGTTACGCCTGCGGAAAATTGACCGAAAACAATTGACCGAAAACATTTGACCGAAAATACAATTGACCGAAAACATTTGACCGAAAGTACAATTGACCGAAGGTACAATTGACCGAAAGTACGATTGACCGAAAGGACGATTGACCGAAAATACAATTGACCGAAAGTACAATTGACCGAAAATACAATTGACCGAAAGTACAATTGACCGAAAATACAATTGACCGAGAGTGCAATTGACCGAAAATACAATTTGTGAGACTAAAAGATGCTAGAGAATTATTGTACGAGAATTCTAAAAAAAAATATGAGGATCCCTTTTCGTTTGGTTTTAATTAAAAATGCGGACTTGAGAAATGCAGTATTAGTATTATTGGACATGCGCGACTACGAATTATCGCGTGGAATAAAAACTAAACTCTCTTACTCTGTTCGGCGCGATATAAAATAATTGCACACAATGTTATGCGGCGATAAATAATATTTCTTGCGCCGTTTATTAGTACAGCGTCAATATCGGAAACTATGCAAATCTTCTCATGTTGTCCCGAAAAAAATTATCGATTTTTGAGAGCTTCATCTACGAGAAAACGATAAAAGACTTTTTTGCAACACGTCGATGAGAAGTGCCGTAATTGGCGCTTTACAGCAAGCCGGACCGCGATGACGCGGCGCACGCGCGCCGGCTCAATTTTACTCGTCGCCCGCGCACACGTGCGAGAAGTAGTTACTTCTCGTAGGTTCTCGCAGCGCCACGATCGGCAGGCACGGAAATAGCGTTTCTTCTGCCCTTACAAAAAAATATTATGCGATATTTGTATGATGAAGCGAATTACGGCCGGCTCGCGCAGCCACTTCGCAACCTTCACTGTAAAGTCCGCTTTCTCGTACTGGTATTGCAGAGTACTATTTTTCAACTTGCTAACGAGTTTATAGAATGATTCTCGATCATCTTCAATATCATCGTTCATCATCTTTAATATCGTAGCAAAGGATCTTTCGAGGCGATACGGAGAAGAGAAGCGAATAAGGTTTTTCGGGTTAAAAAAAATGGTAAAAAAGAAAAGGAACACAAAAGTTCTCAATCTCCCTCTCGTTGCTGGTCCTTGTCGCAGAGACGAGAGTTGACAACGACATTCTCAGCGGTCCAATAAAGAAAAGAGTGCTTCAAGTCCTTTCCTTGCTGTCCCGTTCTCGTGTCCCTCGAGAAACTGTTCCCGTAGGAAGACCAGATTTATGTGCAAAACTCCCGTTCCAGGATATACACCACCGTTCACTTCGCCCTCTCTCTCTCTCTCTCTTTCTCTCTCGCTTTCTTCTTCTTATACGTCTGTATCTCGCGTCCATGGATCTCTCGCCGGCTCGCTCTCGTGCGAGCTACACTTACCCGCTTGACGGAAATGCAGGAGACGATCCCTCAGGACACGGGGAATATAAAGTTCGCTCCCGCGCCAACGATCGGCGAATCTGCATGTCCGTTTCATTGCACGAATTCTGGCGCTCCGTCGTACGGACCGTTCGGCGACACGTCCCTTCTTACCTTTCTTTTTCATTTTTTCGACAAATAAATCTCGGCGCTGAATTTCGTTGCGAAATTGAGATTTTCGAAATATGCTATTTTAAGCGAAGATGTTTTTTCGCACGTCGTGTCTTTCTGCATTAAGGTTCAAAATAAGACACGCTACACGTTGATCTTGTACAAAGGTCATCAAAATAATATCCCGAAATCGATATATCGTGAGATCGAAAAATATCCGAACGAGCACAATGTTTGCAAAGGTTTACAAGTCCGGTAAAATAACGCTAATAAACAAAAAGTATTTATTATATTTTTCTTAGGCGGCAATCAGGCACTTTGATTAGGCCCCGATCAGGCAGCCTGATGAGGACCTTATAGGGCCATGGCGTTACATTCTGATCAGGGCCTGATGAAGGTGCCTTATCAGGACCTGATGAGGAGTCAGGACGTGCCTGATAGGGACCTGACATCAGCCCGACGGTAATTTCTGCTCGGGGATGCGAAACGTTACCAAAAATCAATGTTTTCGAGCTCAATCGTAGCGAAATCGAAGCGCCACGATGCAAGAAAGATGGATGTTGCGGCAAAATATCGATATACTGAGAATTATTGAGGTCAGAGCTTTTTGAAAAAAAAAAATTAAGAAATACCGAAAATGCTGAATTAAAAAGAACCAAAAACTTGAAAGAAATTGAATTTGTCTTGAAAATGCTTTGTGTTATTTTTTGCCATTTTCGAGTCCAAAGGGGGATTGATGTCATCAAATACGGCTCTCTCATAAAACATGAGAATTTTCCACCGTCCCTCATGCATATTATATCGTCTCAGCCGAAAGTATTCAATAATTCGCATCAACGCTTTTCGGTTCTCGCGCCAATAGTACCCAAAACTCCAAACAATAACTTCTCGCCGTGGTTTAATCGATGAAATATTCAGCATGGTTTCGCGAAGTATTCGGCGTCGCGAAAATCACGGTCTCGCTCTTATTCGTCCAAGCCCATTCCGAGCCATTCCGCAATCTTGCTTCGTCTCGCGTCTGGCTGGCGCTATTGTGGTCGTTTCCGACGGTGCGCCTCCTCGTATCCTCGCGAGAAATTGATCTCATCCACTTACTCGAGAAGCCCTAATGTTCATGAAAGCATAATGTTGTCGTGACACGGTTGCGAAGCGTCGTATAACATATCCATTGCGGCGCGGCGGAGCACATGGCGTTTCAGTCGAAGGTTCGCGGCATCGTGGAATTTATTTTCTCCCGGTAAAATTGTCATACGCACGTGAATGATGAAACGACGTAGCGTCGAGAGGTATATCCGCGGAATATAAGCGCAGAAGCTTCGAGAGGTTGGAAACGCGAGCCATCGGTTGGGACACGACGCGGCATCGGAAATACGCGAATGCGAGATGAAGAGAATATAATCCGATGTACGATGGGCGAAGGTGGGCACGGCAATGAACACGGTTTCTGTCTCAAAGTCCTCAATGATTCAGCGACCCCGAGACCACACGAATGCGTGTGTCGCAGTGTTAACGTTGCTCATTCGCTTGTTGGATATGCATAAGCCATAGGATCGGAATTGCTTCGTCCTCTTCGTCGGCGCGTACGCGTACATACCTACTTCGCAGTAGCGTAATAAGAATTTCTCTCCTCGTCTCGTTATCTCTTGCCGTGCTTGAATCCAGTCGCGCATATAAATCATCCTAGTTCCCAAGCTGCAATTGGAAGCATTCCAATAATTAGGATTCAACAGGAGGCTCACGGAATATTATAAATACGTCGGGGATTTTTTCGTGCGAGTAATTATACAGACTTTACGAATTGTTGAGTCATCAAATTTTGTTGATCACCGCGCTACAAAATAGTGTGAATTGAATGTACCGGTATTGAAAGCTTTTACACTTACAAAACGGTTTAGTAAGTCCTACCATAGATATTTGGTCAAGACAATTTGGTTTCGGGCAACCTGGCTTTAGTTTCGCGAAACAGGGCAAGGTTCATGTGACAAATTCAATGTGATTGAACGAAACAAACAATTAGGTTACAGTAGCAATAACGACTTGACAAGATAATACGTTGACTGAACTAAATCGAGGTCTATTCAACTAATAACTATTTTATTTGGATTCTGTTAAGTTCTGCATTTTTGGACGACTTCTCTTATTAAATTGAAAGAAAGTACATTTATATTACCGTTACATTGCTGCAACCGCGTCATTAGCTTGATGAAACTACATAGCTTTTGTTTGAAGTTGATATTTCAAAAACACATCCGAGGAGCCTGCTTATTGACTATAATTTTAAGTAATTCAATACGCAATTTGACATCGGCAGGTTCAAACCATATTTGAACTGCATACAAACTTCTTCGGATGAAACCAAGTATATTTCAGAAAAACAGATTAGCATTTGCAATTTAACCAAATATTCCAGTTCTCTGAACCATGGATTTAGTTCTACACCTGCAGCCCCGGATTTCGTTGATCCAAATAAATTATCTTCGGCTACACTAAACCTTTTTCTGAGTCTATGCATAAAACAGTGCAGTATTAAATTCAATGTACAAATATCCAAGATTACATTATATTTTAGTCGCGTTCGATGTACTCGAGTACTGGAATAATAGCGGTAAGCACACGTAGAATCGCATATAAGTTTGTCGTACATATTATGCCGATTGGTTACCGCTGCTCGGACTTTAACGACGGCGATAAATCTCGGGTGAACCCGTCGGGCAGTCGAGCGAATCGTTGCCATTGTGGATATATATTCGCTATCGCGCAATCCCGAGAGCGATCGTCGTTTTATAATACAAAAGTTCTCATTTTTCTCTATTAAATTCCGTGCACGCGCGTGACACTTAGCAATATCGTGAAAAGAAACGTGCGCGAGTGAGAGAAGTAGCAGTCGAAGCGATCCGAGCGAGCGAGGATAGTCCAAGAGCGTTGGGAATGAGAGTAAGAAGAGGAAGAAGAAGAAGACGACGACGAAGGAGGAGGAGGGACGCGTGCATTTTATATATCGGTGGGTCACGCCTTTCACGAAAAATCACCGGGCAAAAGGTTCCCAGCGTTGCGCTCCGTTTGCCACCGGCTCTCTGGCAAGCTATACTCGCGTTACAAACCGATTTGAAAGTAAGTAAGCATCGCTGCGCTCGTCCATCGCGCCGGTTGGGAGCCATCTCATTTAATAGGCAAACGCTGGCGTCCTCGTCTCGTACGTATGTACGGCATGAATTAGAACGACTCTACGATGAGATGGTAATAGCAATGAGTTTCTTCTACGCTCATACGTATCCTGTCTCAAAATCCTTGTGTCTCGAAGACACCCTAATCGACTTACCGATTTGTCAACTATAAAAATTCCGTCCCGATCGCTCCGCAAATTTTCAGTCATTTTATTATTTTATTATTCTCATTTGTCTCGGAAGATCGAGTGCCAAATGACGACAAAATGCATGCACGACAACGCGTCAAGTTGAGGTTTAATAATACCGTGAAACTCGAACGGGACCGATGAATCTCCGACTCGGTCGCGAAAGATAAATTTTGCCTAAGCTGAGAATCCGCTGCGAGAGCATATCCGAGCGGAGAAAAGGAGAGAACGGACATAATTCTCGGTTAATAAAGAGAAGAGTCTATACTACACCCACACTCGCATTTCCTCGAGATCGTCGTGTGCAAAGAATTATGACAATGAACGAGAAATAACATAAAAATGCAGTGGCCTTCGGGCGGACTTGCTTGTTTCTTTCAATTTTTTTTTTTTTTTGTTTCTTTTTCTTCTTTTCTTCTACTCTCGGTGACGAAAATACGCGTAGATTGAAATACTCGCTCGTATATACCGTGCGGCATGCACGCGTACGCGCGTAACGAACGAGAGAAAATAGACGAACAGCGCGAAGGAGAGAGAATACGAAGGAAAGAAACGCGATTACGGCGTTGGAAGAACGAAGAGGACGACACGAGCTTTGCTCGATTAACGATTCCGCACGCGATACGAAGACGCGTGACCTGGACGGTTCCCACGCGCCCCGCGACGCGGAACCCGCACCGCGTGTGATATCGATGTGACGTGTCAAATACGTGATCATACTCTGATGCACGGTGTGAGAGCTAAATAGCCAATGGGACAGATAAATGACCCGCTGGAAATTGCCGGGTTCCCGCGATTTCGTCATCGACTGTTAGAAATTATTCGCTCCATCCATATTAATTATAATTATAACAAAATTTCGTTATAAAAGTAAATATTAGAATAAAAAAAACATATTTTCGTAAAAAATGTAAAAAACGACGCCAAGTAGTTCAAAAACAGTGTGCACTTTTTTTTTGGAAATTAAAACAAGAAAAAACTATACGAGCCAAGTAAACTTAAAAGAAAAAACCTTGCTCGTCCTTTCTTTTCATGCACCTGCATTTATTTGTGTTCTAAAGACTCGCCAAGCTTTTTTTAAGTTTACTTGGTTCATATGATTTTTTTCTTGTTTTAATTATCGAAAAAAAAAGACATTTTTTTGTAAAAATGTAAAAAACGTCGCCAAGTAGTTTGAAAATAGTTTGCAAATCATTTTATAATAATTAAAAGAAGAAAAAAAATCATATGAGCCACGTAAACTTAAAAAAAAATCTTGCCCGTCCTTTCTTTTGATGCACCTGTATATATTTGTGTTCCAAGGACTCGCCAAGACTTCGGTTTCTTAAGTTTTCTTGGCTCATATGATTTTTATCTTGTTTGAATTATTGAAAATTGATTGGCAAATTATTTCTAAACTACTCGGCGCCGGCCTTGACATTTTTCTAAAAAAATGTTTTTTTTTATTTCACTATTTTTTGAAATTCGTTTCGAATTACTTAATGTGTGATGTAGTATTCTTGAAAATTCGCGCTCAGCGGAGTGCGTTTTCTTGACCTGGGTTCAATGAAGCTACAATGTTCGCGATTATTGTAATAAATAATTTCATTACACGCATGACACTTGTTTAAAAAAAAAACCATTCTATCACGCGCACGACACATTTTTTTAATCGCGCGAGGTTTATTTAATTAATATTCACGAAAAAACTAAAATACACCTTATTACTATTTAATCGGTATTTCGTTCACTCAGTTTAGTGAAATATTCGCGGATATTCCCGAATTGTTACTTAGGATTCATGACATGACATTCGGAAATCGAAAACAACTGATCGTTGGATTCCGCGTAACCACGGCTCATGCATGAACGCACGGACGCAACACACTGACAACACGGGACATCGGACAAACGGGACATACTAGAATTTTTTTTTTTTTGTGAAAGCGAGGATTTTAGCAATATCGCGACATCTCTGTAATACGTGCACCGACCGGCTTGATTCTGGGCTTATTTTAAATCTTATATTCGACTTATACACTGGAACTCCCTTTAAAATTTCCTTCCGATTTCTCGTTTCGAGACTGCTACCGCGTCTCTCGATACATTTATTTGTATTTATATTGAAAATACACTACTAATGATGAAATACTGCAATATCGCTTATGCTATTATAATTTCATAATAATGATTAAAACCGTGATTTATAATATATGAAATATTGTGTTAACATATAAATTGTTGTATAATATATACAATAAATAAATATTGTGCGATAAAATTTTTTATTATTAATATTATTTGTTCATATTTTTTTCCATCACATATTATTAGCCGCAAAAATATCCTTGACGATACGTATGCACAGTTGGTTGTCTTCTTTTTAGCGTTCGGTGTCCCGAAGCCCGATAAGTGGTCTGTCCTCGATTTTGGCTCTGAATCGCGAAATCTTGAAGTCCTTCTGGTTATTCCCAGATCCGCCCCCTTCCGAAGAACCGACACAATTTTTCTTTTTCACCTTCTTCGTTTTTTTTTTTTTTTTATTCGCTCGCGTAACACGCCAGCACGTATGAAAATTCAATAGCATATTTACGTTAAAGTGTGTCACAAATCATTTTGTATTCTCTCCTATCGACAGATTCAATCGGCAATGATGCACGTTGCATCCGTCCGAGATTTATACCAACGACGTTACAGCCCGTGTTAGTACGTCGTATCGCGACGATAATATCGATATACGGAATGGAAATATCCGCGATCGAGCGTCATCATAATTTTTCCAATAATCCAATCGCTCGATCGACGATTAACGCCGGTCATCGTTGTCTCGTCGTTGAGTTATGAGAATACACGATTATGATCAGTATTGTTTCCGGTGCTCGAACATGACTCTTGCGTATATCTCGCTGCCTCGTTGTTTCATTGATTCTAATCGAAATGCAGATGCTCAAACGCATGTTTCATGCAACAGAGCCGAACAGTAACAAGACATTTTTGATACGTCGTTGGATTTTTTTTGTAGAAGAAACTAAAAATGCGAATTCGATTTTTTTTGCATCCTTTTTTTTTGTTTTTAAAGTCGTTTGCACAGTTTCTTCAAAGAGAGCGTTACCGAACCAATGTTGACTCTCTCATAGAAATGGCTTCGGAAACGAGGTTGAGAAAAAAAAATTAAAATCGAGGAAACAAAATAATTGGTTCGACCGAAAAACGCGTCGATCAATTGCATTTATTCGCTCTCGTTAGATTTTTTCTCTAGAGGATTTTTTTTTTTAAAGGAAGCAAAATAATTTGTTCGATCGATCGTATTTACTCGTTATCGTGGAATTTTTCCTATAGCTCGTTGTTTGAATCCGATTTTCCGGGATTTTGGAAAAATCGAAACGCATTTTCACCGCAAATCGGCAAGAACTCATGCGAACAAAGTTTTCTCCGCGAGGAAGCAAAATAATTGGTTCGATCGATCGTATTTACTCGTTATCGTGGAATTTTTCCTATAGCTCTTTTATTAGTCGATCGGATGAAAAACGTTATAATTCCGCGACAGCGCGGAATGGCATGAGGTTAAATTTGCGATGCGAGTTGACCAGAACTCGCGTGGCGCAGCGCTCTCCTCGGGGCATTCCGTCATGCTCGCGTTTCCCAGATCGAAATAATGCTATGCCGGCGAGCCCTCTCTTATGATCGTAAATATTAAGAGTCAGCGTGCGGCGAGAGGAATCGTTTGGAGAGTCGCGCGTTCGCTACTTATAAAAATGTACCATAGCGAGGTCCCGTCGTCGGGGAGCCCATAGTCAAGGACCGTTAGGAATCCGTTCGCGACCGGCACCCACTCGTCCGGATACACCGGCGGTACTCATATAATTCGTTATTACCATCAGCCCGAGCTACGAAAACTGAATACCGAATTCGTCGCTCGGTCTTTCTACATAACTACATATGTATACGCGATGTATATGAACATGAGTATTTCGTATCGTATCGTTCATGAAAAATGTATGCACTTCGTGCGCGCGAGCTCCGGGAACGATTAACATTTATATTATTAAAAATTCCATTTTTTTTTTTTTTTTTTCACCTTACGCGCGCGCGCAATCGAATAACAAGATTTATTTTATGCTGGAATAATACAGAAAAGAAGAAAAAAGGTCAACGCGATATCGGCGAGTCGGAGAATAACGATTGGAAGTGTTCGCTCGCAACGAATCGAAGCACATCCGGATTGTTCGGGACCCGAGCGGTATAGAGACGAGTACCACTCGTCGCTTCTCTCGTGCCTGCTCGAATCGCAAAACCACGGGTTCGATAAATCGAGGAGCAAATGGGTCCGGAATACAAATAACCGAGACGTGACCTCGAGCACGTCGTGATCGAACGTTCGCGACGCCGCGACATTGAAAGGAATGTAAATGCGCGTTATGAGAGCTTCTCGGCCCAGTTCGGACACGCGTCGCGTTCATAAATGAGATACGCAGATGGGTCTTCAACGGTGCCTTGGGTGAAGGTCATTTAATGTTAATTCATGGATTTTCATTGAAATATTTCCAGTCGTGGAGTATTCGGATCGGGATGATATTGACATACTCGACTGTGAGAATAATTGCTTTCATGGAACGAAATACAACTTATTGTATTAATGAAGGGAGCTGACTCACCTACAAATATGATTTTCTTGTGTTTGATTATGAATCTAAATTTAAGCGGGATTCCACCCACATGAAATACATATACTTGATGATCTCTTTGAATTTTTTTAGTCTTTCAGCGGATTGTAACGCTGTGAGCAAATTTAAAAAAGAATCAGTTGTCGCTATCGGACCAGACCAATCAACGGATCTTGGCTTCTGACGTCTCATTTTGGTCGCAACGTTAGTCATTTCGGTCTGAATGTGGGATGTAAAAGAAAAAAATGCTTTCCTAACGCAATGACAAGCTATAATGGGGAAAAAACGATGTTTTTCAATTTTTTGAAAAAAAGTTAAAAAACAAGCACCGATACCTTGACTTCACCTCGCATCCTAAATTCCCGCATTCGGACCGGAATGACTATCCCTGCGAACGAAACGAGACGTCAGAAGCCAAGATCCGTTGACTGAGCGCTACACTGAATTTTTTTCAATGAAATAGTTTTCTTTTTCTCTACTTGACATTATAGATAAAAATTTCCTCACTTTCGATAAAAAAATTACTCCAGAAAAATCTTAAAAAAGCAATATTTTTTAAGAAGAAAAAAACGATGAATATTCAATATACCGAAAATGTTATTGAGTTTTTCATTCAAAATTTTTAGAAAATACCTCGCATCGAATGATGATGTAAAAAAAGGTTATGTTGTATCGCACGTTGATTTTCGACAATCTCGTCAATGTCACGACTGAAATTCTTCTTGACTGGATCACATGGAAATGTATTTATAATTCCGCCGGCTCACAAGAACGGTATTCGATTCACAGAACAATAATCGCGTAATGTTTATCGCCGGCTTCCTGACAGCCTTCACCGTGAAAACTACCGTTGTTGACAGTACGTCAGTGGAGCGTTGCAGCGCGGTAGCAGCGAGAACCGATATATCGATAAGAACGATTGAACGTACGGTCGGTAAATCATTACCTTCTAAACGCGCGACGTGCCTTTTTATCATTTTTGTTTTCCTGTTTCAATGTTTCTTTCCTCAATTGTATTCATTTCTTTTGGGTTAAATGAAATTTATTTAATGACATTGACTGAGAGTAGGAATTATTATAGTTAATTAGTGATGTCAGTGTGATATCAATTGATTGTAGTATCAAAACCGAACTGTATTTCATTGAACTGCGGAGACTGTCGATTACAAAAAATCGATTTTTTGGTGGAAAAAAAAAGAAAAAAAAAAACGAAATTTTTTGTTTCGAATCTTTATTCTATTGACTAATTACCCACTAAATGCCAAGCTGTCTTTTTCAAAAAAAAAAAAGTTATGAGCATTTGAGTACGGTTGCAAATATTAAATACTCCTCTAAAAATCGTTCTGTAGTAAAATGCTAATAACGTTTTTATTTTTGAAAAACGCGGCTTAAAATTTGGTGGCCAGGTAAAAAACAGTATGAGGATTCGAATTTTTTTTTCATCGTTTTGTTTAAATGTTTAAATGACTCAGCCCCCTTAAAAATTCTCTACCATGTATTCCAGGCTAGGGAGGAATATTTCGAGCTGAGTCCCTTTTGGGGTCTTGAAATATTTTGAGCCGAAGTCCTTGGTGACTTCAACCGCACCGTGACATTGTCCACTTTGTTATTTTAGCGTCTCTGTGACTTAATCTAATCTGTGATTTTTACCTATCCGTTACATTATTTACTTCATCATTAGAACCCCTCCGTGCCATTCGCTACTCATTTGAGTGCCGCAATTTTAGCCCATCCGACTCTGGAGCCATTCCGTGACTTCAACCTCTCCGGTGTTTTAGCCGCTCCGTGATTTTAACCTCGGCGTGACATTAGCTACTCCGTGATCTTAACCTATGCGTAACATTAACCACTCCGTGAATTTAACCCCTTCGACGGCGGTGGCGGCGGCAAGATTCTATTCGTGATATAGAGAGAAAAGAATTTCGAAGACATCCCGTTGGGGCGAAAATCTTCTAAATCAACGATGGAATAAAAATTTTACAAAAATTTAGAAACTCCCGACTACAAAAAGCGTGAAATAACAAATAATTATTCACATGTTATAGTTGCGCGATTTCTTCGTCATTGAGTATGAAAATCTCCCGACTATAACATGTGAATAATTATTTGTTATTTCACGCTTTTTGTACTCGGTAATTTCAAAATTTTTGCAAAATTTTTTTATTTCATACTTTTTGAAGACGATGTTTTCACCGAGACCTATACCTCTGCGAATTTGAGGTTCTACCGCACGGTGAAATAATTTTTGAAATCTTACGATTTGGTTGCATCACCGACACGGCCGGACGACAGCGCCGCAGCTGGCGTTAGCGTCAACCAATCGACGCCATGTTCGGCTACGCTCCCACACGTATACAGTAGTCGTAAGAATGTAGTGGTCCAAAGCGATATTTACGAATTAGCGATTTTATAACTTTTTTCAAAGATGTATATCTCCGCGGAGACACAATGGATCTCGAAAATCCATGAACATATGCCTAACCTCCTAGCTATAGAATCTCCATGCGAAAACCTGTCAAGACATTTTTTGCCGTTTAGACAAACATGTATGCCGCAAATTCGAGGTGAGATTTCTCGATCGTCGTGAAACGCTCAACTCCCGTCTTTTTGCCCGGGGGGCAGTCGGGAGTTAAAAATCTACAGAGATTAATTTCATCATCCGTACCCATGTTGACCCCATCGCAAAAATAGAACATCTAGTAAAACCGGCAAATGTCGAGGCCTTCTTCCGGATGGCATCGACAAAAAAAATACTGCGTCGGCCATTGCCGTAAAAAGCTAACGGAGAAAAGATTCGTCGGAACTGCAACGATTTCTCGATAATCCAGAACTCGGTGGTTCACGGTCGCCCCGATCTCTATCGGAGATGCTGAATAAAAAATCGATCGAACGTGGAGGGGAGGAGTCGATCGTTGAAAGGCAGAAGGACCACCAAGGTCGCGATGGTCCCCGAGTATCACGCCGGTGTCAATTAATGAGACCGTGGTTCCCCCCCGCCCCCCTCTCGTACTCTCTTCTTTGTCGTTCCCGAGACTCGCGAAAATGTCTATAGTTTCGCTGTGCGGAGTATAGCCAATTGGATCGAAGTCGCCAGCGCGAGTCTCGCGCGAGGCACGAGACGAGTCAAACGAAACCAGATGAGACGCACACGGGTCGCGAACGCGGCTCGACAAGAAGGAGACTGAGCTACTACTCATCGAGACTCGCGGAGCTATGGTTTTGTCGCTCGATTCCCGGTAGTCCACCATAATAAATACATAATATGCACATAAAGGCGAGCCGGCGCGATCGAAATGATCAAGCGAAATCCTCACTCGGGAGTCATTCGCGAGTTCCGAGCTCGCGGTGGGTGGCGGCGCCTTCTCTCCTGTCCTCCCCAGCGAGCTTCTTCTCTTTTCCTCCCTTGAATTATGTTCAACTTCCAACGCGGATCTTTCCTACGCTGCCGGACGCGCTATCGCGCATTGGGATCGGCGTATAATTATTCTTTCTCATCCGAGGCCCCGCGAGATGGCGATTTTTGCCGGTAAAGGAAAAATCCGAGAGCCACCGATCGTTTCTCTCAGTCGTCAAAGTTTATCAGTACGAACCAACGTAATGCGAAAAAGCAGCCTCCTTCATTTACCTGATCAATAATCATTAAATGTTTTTCGCTGTAGGGGTGGCTTTTTTTACGCGAGGCTACGGCGCGCCAGAGCCGTCCGGTTTTGTCGATTAATTTTCGTCGAGTATCACTCTCTCGCTCGAGTTTATTTAATTAACGTTCGCCATTCAATTATATCGTATTTATTTTATTTATCCCTCTCGCGGTGTGTTGATGGGCGATGAAGTTTTGCGGACGATGTACGTGAACGTACGCGCTCGCGATGGGAGGTACGGTGAAGAAATGAAATAAAGACGATAAACAGCCGCGCGATCGGCGACGATGACTGCCGGTGGAAGATCAAGGTGGGCCTCGCCCGTTCGGCGAGCGCGCTCGCGACCGTGAGCTCCGCAATCTTGAAATCTCTTCGGCGATTCCCCACGACGATGAGGACGTAGCGGATCGCGAAACGCGACGCTCGCGCGGGCCTCTTCTTCTTTTGCAGATTATATTTGTCTTCAGGACGTGCATTCTGCCGCCTCTGTTTTTGCCTAAGCGTCGAAGGGGACCACACCGCGCGGGATGAAGCTGTCTCTTCTCCTCTCCTCGCGAGCCTCTTATCTCGCTCCGTCGTTCGACGATTTTTCTCTCGATCTTCTATACCTAGATCGCGATGATTTCCGCTTTTGACTCCCGCGAAGCATCCTCCGAGGAATCTTTCCTCACCGATCTGACTCACTTCCTTCTTCGCTGTCGTTCTTTCGGGGCTTCTTGTGGTCGGTACCTTTTCTCAAAAGGGGACGCTGAATCGACCCTGGTTGTAGAACAGCTAGCTGTGGAACGCCAATTATTTACAGCAATTTTTTTTGCATTAAAAAGACAATAGTTTTTGCCATACTGAAGCGTTTCCTGTATGACTCTTGGCCCATATAATTTTACTTGCTTTTTTGAATACTTTTCGTAAACAGATTTTTCACGTACTTGGCGTACCTTGTTTTTTGAAAAAAAAATTTTGGGGATCGCGATATTACCCGAAAAACCATCGCTCTCACGATAAATGGAATATTGTGCAACAAGGCTCGAGTTGCACATCATACTTTTTTTTAAGAGTGCAGGGGAAACCGGCGCATTTAATGGCGGTTTTGCGAGACAGTGAGATGTTAGGTTACTTCCTTTCGTCCCAATGGACGAAAGTGAAACCAGCGCGAACTGCGCATGCGCGAACCTATATTTTCAGTAATGACACGAAATCAGCCACTTTCGTCCTGCAAAACTGCCATAAAATGCGCCGATTTCCTTGCACGGGTGGAAAAAAGCTTATTTACTTTCGACCAAGGGACGAAAGTGAAACAAGCGCTAACTGCGCATGCGCGAACCTATCTTTTCACTACTGTCATGAAACCAGCCACTTTCGTCCCGCAGAACTGCCATGAAATGCACCGCTTTCCATGCGTCCGCGCAATAGTATGAGCGGAAACGAACGATCGGTTCTTTTCAATTTTCAAAGGTCACTTCGTGAATTCCAAGTGACAGTTCACGAATATGTATTTCAGTTTTTTAGTGAACATTAATTAAATAAACCGGCGCGCTTAAAAAAAATTCCTAGTGCGTGTAATAGAACTATGTATTTTTTTCTTAAACCGCAACCGCATAGTAATTATAATTACTGAAAATCCTCCGCGGTTAAAAAAAAATGTCGGGCGTGCATGAAATTATTTATTTAAATGATCGCGAAAATTGTAGCTCCACTGAACTCAGGGCAACGAAACACGCTACTATGAGCGCCAATTTTCAAGAATCCAATCACAGTTTCATAAGTGCGGAATACTACATCACACATTGAGTAATTTGGAACAAATTTCAAAAGAGAGTGAAATAAAAATATAACAACATTTTTTTGTAAAAAATGTAAAAAACGACACCAAGTAGTTTAAAAATAGTTTGCAAACCATTCGTTGATAGCTGAAAAGAGAAAAAATCATATGAGCCAAGTAAACGTAAAAAAAAAAAAAACTAGCCGAGTTTTTAGAACACCAATAAATACAGGTGCATCAAACGAAAGGACGAGCAAGGTTAAAAAAAAATTATAAGTTTACTTGGCCCATATGATTCTTTCGCTTTTTAATTATCGAAGAATGCTTCGCAAACTATTTTTGAACTACATGGCGTAGTTTTTTACATTTTATACGAAAGAATGTTTTTTTATTTTTATTTATCGCGCGCTCAGCTTCTTATGTAAGGAAGACCGCAACCAATTCTTGCGGATCGAATAAATCGTTCCAAAGATCGATGACATATCGATGACAAAACAGTGCCCGATTCGAGGATATACGTTCGAGTCTCGTATTCACCGAATTAGCGAGAAAACCAGAATAACGATGAATAGGGATTCGAATTGAGAGGGATGAGTCGTTTGATGGGATATACGCGCGAGTGTCGATGAGACTCGGACAGGACGATCGACGTTTGTTCGAGAAGTCCGTCAAGAGATCAGAGATCGAAGAGAGATAGAGAGAGAGAAAAGGGGCTCTCGGGAGACGCGAAAGCTTTTTACACGACGTGCCAGTAATTTACAGTCGGTCATTCAGCCATACATGGCCGCTTCGATCGGTGGCCTCGGCGATACGTCAAATTAGCCCATATATCATGACTTCTTTACCGCTCCATCGATTTATGTCCATGCGCATAATATAAATTATTAAATAACTACGCGCCCGTTTGCTCCGTTGCTCCTTCGATGGGACTGTGTGTAACCACGTATACGCGTGTGTGTGTGAGTGTGCGTGCGCGTTTCCCCCCCTCGCCACTGTTCTCGCTTATTTATCACCGGATGACACGTGTGCAATGAACAAAGATAGCAAAGACTCGCGAAGAAATTAAGAATGCAATTTAATTAGGGCTATATGTGAGCGGATATCGAATTTAATTCGTTCCCGACTCACAAATCATCTCGCATAAATATGCCCAAGTCGACATTTCGCTGTTTCTTGAAGAAAAAAAACAGTATTTGATTAGTCATATCAATTATTTGTATTGCTTCCACGAAAAGCTTTAAACTGAAGAATTTTTTTTTTTTAGATTTTCATGGGTACTCCGGAATGATCCCGTCGAGAAATCACATTTTAAAAAAACGGGTGGAGACCGACTCTACTCCTCCCAACTCGACACGAATTCAACTCTACACCAGAAGTCAACACCAACCGACTCTACACGCGAAAACTCTACACCAAACAACTCGACACTGAATTCTTAAAACTGTAAGCGACGGGTCTGAACAAAAACAATTTACTGAATGACTCTACACCCGGACAGGTCAACACCGAATAACTTTGCACAAAAAACTGTACACTGTACACCGTCGGGACAGCAAAAAAATCTACTTCGATGGGACTTTCTCTTGTCCCATTTTGCCCTAATTCTATCATACGGGGGACTTTATTTGACCGTTCGTACCATTTTGCCCCGGTATGCCATTCTGCCCCGCTCTCCCCTATTTGAGGAGCCTGCTTATTGACTATAATTTTAAGTAATTCAGTACGTAATTTGGCATCGGCAGGTTGAAACCATATTCGAACTGTATAAAACCTTCTTTGGATGAAACAAAGTATATTTCAGAGAAACAGATCGGTATTTGCAATTCAACCAAATATTCCAGTTCTTTGAACCATTCATTTAGTTCGCCACCCGCAACTGCCGGATTTCGTTGATTTAAATAAATTTCCTTTGACTACACTAAACCTTTTTTTTTTTAATACTTGTCAATTTATCCGTCCGTAGCAGATGAGTCTCGCGATTCGAATCCTTCTGGCGTGACCAATCTTTCGTGAATTGTATTCCTTGCATGGGGTTGTTATTGTAAGTGTCCCGCCACGCGCCAAACGGCAGGGAGTCCGTCTGTGATTCATTATAATCTCCGAAAGCCCGCTTTCGACTTCACGGAGCTCACAGCCGAATCTACATGTCTATCGACTATAAATGTTTCCAACGTCACTCTAGAAAAAAAAACGAAACAAGCGACTCATTTCGGGAACATAAATTTACATTTGAAATCTTCACGAACGATGGATTTTCTCGCCGTTATATATAGGCGCAATCGAGACGTTAGCGAATTAAGAGAGAAGCCCAAAGACTTCAGCCTTCGTGAACGTCGAATTGTATCCGCGAGGTGAATTATCGGTGCCAGAAATAAAGAAAAAGAGAATCGTTGTCGAGTGATCGTAAAGGAAGTCGCGTGACCTCTCGCCTCGGTGTTTCCTTCTTTCGCGCCCCACGCGCGATTCGTCCCTCTCGGGTCATCGGAGGATCGGTCGGGGGATTGTTTTCGGTCGCGAGAGAAGACCCGAACGGCGAGGAAAGCGTCGAGAAGGAGAGGAACGACGAAGCGAGGGGGAGTCTTGTCTCATTTCACTTTACAAGGGGGTGGGATTTAAAAATCGAGGATAGCTTTGACAGCTATTGCGCGACGGTCCTCCGATCTGTCCCTCAAGCTTCGTGCCGAAGCCTCGCAATAGCCGGAGTTTCGTCGAGCGAATTAAATGTAAAATATACAATAAACAAGGATACAATCAATAACCGGCGAAGATCGGAGGTCTCGTCTCGCGTTTCTTCCCCCCTTCCGCCTCTTCTCGTTCTCCTCTCCGTTCGATGCTGTTGTAGCGAGTTTCCTCGCTTCCTCGGGGATCCGACGCGGCACGTGATATGTCGGTAATTAAAATCCGTTACGAAGCGGCGCAGCCCTCAGCGCCGTTGCGTTCTCCCTGTATCGGCGCTTCTCCACCCGCCACTCTTCGACTTTTCTTCTCGCGCAAAAGTATCGGCGACGATTCAACGAGAATGAACGGGGAGGAGCAAAAGAAAGCAAGAGAAAAAAGAACGAGCGAACGCTCGTCGGAGCGAGCCGAGAACCGTCTTGTGTACGGGGATTTGCGCTAAATTGTGAAAAATGATTGCGCCCTTTATTGACGCGCTTCTCGAATCGTCGATGTCGCGGGACAGCCATTAGTGTCTGTGAAATTGTTGCTTCCCATCGCGCGCACACCGCTCGAATACGCAAGCAGGCCCGGCGCTGTACCGAAACCTCGACGGAGAGAAGTTAACGGGGATGAGGAGAGAGACGGAGTTAGGATACCGTTTTTCTCGCCCTCGCCCGCGTTCATCCCACTGTCGACTCTACCGCGCACCCGTCGAGCCCTCTTTTTCGGCCGAACCTCACCGGCGCTACTTCATGTTCCACGATGAGGATGAAGCCCGATTCGCGACTTACTCCCGTCACTGAGCAGAGGGCTTTTCGCGATACCAAACTGTGTGTATATGCATATATGTATATACTATCGGCGTACCCATAACTCGGATTTATAAAGCATCCAACAGACGTCCGCTTCCGCTCGCTCAAACAGCCTGACACGCTCGTCTGTTTTTATTTGACAAGCTGTTCTTACTCCCGAGTCTTCCTTGTAGAGTCGACGTTGCCGCAGCACGTAGGCTCATGAAAGCATGAGTGGGATTATCGAATTACAGTAGAATAGATTGATTTCGAATTATTATTATTATTATTATTATTATTATTATTATTATAAAACTGAATTATATTATGATAGATTATCGTACACCCAGTAAAAAAATATAGTAGAATAGCACGCCCTGTTCCGTTATAATAAAAAAAATTTAAAAAAATTTGTGACACTGTTAAAAACGACGCCAAGTAGTTTAAAAATAGTTTGCAACCCATTTTTTGAAAATTAAAGGGAGAAAAAAATCGTATGAGCAGAACTGACTTAAAAAATGAAATAACAACTCTGCTCGTCCTTCCTTTTGATGCACCTGTATTTATTTCAATTCTAAGGACTCGGCGAGTATTTATTTATTTTTTTCGAAATTCACTTGGCTCGCATGATTTTTTTCTTTTCTTAATTATCAAAAAATGGTCTGCAAACTATTTATAAACTACTTGGCGCCGTTTTTTACATTATTCGCAAGAAAATGTTCTTTTGTTTTCATTTCACTTTTTTTTGGAATTCGTTCAAAAATGAAAAAAACATGGGCAAGGATGAGATGCGGAAGCGTAGAAAAAGTGAGATGGAAGGGTTTTAAGGATACGAATTGCTCAATATGTGGGAAAGGAGAAGAAACAATAACTCACATGTGCGAATGCGTAGAGCCACAGGGGAAAATGAGGAAAGAGCTGGTAGATGGTTCGAACGAATGGAAAATAAATGCCACGGGGCAAGTTTGAAATGGAAAGTGGATCGGTGACTGAAGGGGGAATCTATTGTCGGGCTGTGTGAGTATACAGCGGAATTCGAAAAATTAGGGAGGGGAATGAGAAAGGAGTGTAATGATGGGTGAGAAAGTTTAAAGTTAAAACGAGACGTTAATATAAGTCAAATTAGTATGGTAAGGTGTTGGAGAAATGCGAAACAGTGTTTTTCGGCATACAAGACTGTACAATTTAATGACCCAAAGGTAAATTTTCAAAATATTATAAGGGAATGTAGTAGTATGTATTTGTCTTTCAGTAAAGAAATATATAGCAGCTAAGAGCAGCTCTCTCAATTTCCGCACCAAATTCATGTGTAACGATCACCATGCGCAAGAACGACCTTGAATTTATAACCATCTCGAAAACGTCCCAGAAAAATCCTCAAATTTGTTTGCCTCCATCGTCCTCTATGAAAACAACGTTTTGGTAGATTCGAGTTTCTTTACATTCGATTTCCATGAATTTTCACGTTTGTCACGTAGACAACCCGGCGAACGTGACTCACGAATCGCCCATTGGATGGCGGTGAATTACGTCGAGAATTTTCCACGTCCGAATCGCTTATGCGGATTGTGTAGAACGGTGAAGCGACGGATCCGGAGATTAATCAGCGATCGATTCACGTTGATTATGAGTATAAAAGATTGTTGTATATCGCTGAATATGCCTCTTCCGGGCCCGCCATTGTCCGGAGGTCCGCTCGACTCGAACCGCTCGCTCGCCGGCTGACCCTAGAGTGTTAACCCTTCCGGTCATTAGGCCCGGGCCCGCCATCCCACGGATAGATATTACACCAGACACCGAGCTGATTACAATAATAATACGAAGCGTTGCGGTGGCCTACGTTCGTGTGTCATGTTAATTCGATTGAATTAGCATATGAATATTGATTTCCATCCGGTACAGCAAAATACAATCAAAATAAAAGAAAAAAAAAAAAAAAAAAGAAACTGTCTGCCCACCCCGTTCAATCAACTAGTTTTCGTACCGACCATGGAAATTCATTGCGCAACGTCGCGCGGAACGATTAAAACTCCGCCGTATCCGAAGAGGCTCTCTCCGACCGAAAAAGGGACGGGATAAAAGTCCCGAATGCTGAATATCCAGACGGGCCTCATTCTCGATTTTTTTAAACACTATTTGAAATAACCAGAAAATCCGGATTACCGATATTTTGAAAGTAGAAAAGCCAATGTCCCGAATTGAAAAAACACGAAAGAATAAATTCCAGAAGGACTGAAGAATCGCTTGAAAAGTTACCGACAATAAAAGTGACTACGGCAAAGAAAATTGAATTTCAATTATCAGAAAGCTTTGAGCTCCGAACAGGTTGCAGCAGCGTGCAAGCTTATCGGTGAAAATTCAATTGTTCGGAAATTTAATACTCCGAAGAGAGAGTTACCGATATGTAAATATTTCGAAATGTATTAGCGGAATGGTTGAAAATACGAGAGACCACTTGATCGACAAACCGAAAGTACGAGAGGTCAGAAAATCGAAAACTTGAATTTTAGAAAAGTGAAAACCCGAAAACTTAAAACTCTGACGAGAAAAAATCCGGAAGGTTTAAACTCGGAATAGCAAAAATCCGAAAGATCAGAAATTCGAATAGTGTAAATCCGAAAGGTCAAAAACCCGAAAACGAACTCGCTCTTGTATATGCTCGCTAACAACGGTGGGAAAAGCGTTTTGAAGGATAATGTATAAATTCGGAGATTTGGCCTTTCGGGGAAATCTGCATTCGAAGATTCGACCATTCGGAGAGACTACTTTCGGAAATTTGACGCTTCGGGGAATTGATTTACGGAGATTTTACCGTTCGCAAAATTTTTATTCGGTACTTCGAGCGTTCTGCATTGAATCTTTTCGAAATTTGAATTTCGTGTATGCGATCGTTCTTTAAACTGAGATTCAGGAATTCAAGCTCTCGAAATTCGCCCTATTCCTCAAATTAAATATCGAGTTTGTACATTTTTGTGAGCATTAAACCTTCTTGTTTTACAATATCGCGATTATAGTTTGCCGGGAAATAAACACGGAGTTGCCGCGTACCTTCGTGAACTTGGTCTTTTCTTGGAATTCAATTTCGGATTACTCCCCGTTCATCGTTATAACCACTGTACGATTGTTTCTATCGATTATGCAGACTTTCGGTGGATTGACCCATCGTGAAATGTATCGAATGGATATTTCGATTCGGGTTTTTGCCCCTTCGAACTTTGAACATTCGGAAATTCAAACCCGCCCCCCGAGAAAGTATCGCCGATGTGAAAAAAAATATCGCAATAAAGTCAAGAAGAGAACGAACGTTCCGCACCCGGCCGTCATAAATTAATGGCGCAACGTTTATTATTCGACGCAATGAATTTCGATGAACGATAAATTTTGTCATAAAATCAGAATAAAGATGAATAAAGGAGCGATAACGCGTGTCCTGTCGCTGCTGGGTTTCGCGTTGCGGAGCCCGGCATCCGCGGGAGCCATCAGTTCGGGTTTAATATAGAGAAGCTCCGAACGTTCGGGGGTTCCCTCCCGCTGGGTCTCGGCCCCCCCATCGACACCCGACAAGCCTACCATCGAGCTACTACCTACAAATTACTTTACATCCCATGGATCTGGGCATCGGTGCCCTCTCGGCCGGGGAGCCCCGACAACATTCTCCATCTCGGAGCATCTCCTTCTTCCGCATCTTCCAGGGGCATCGATAGGATCGACGGGAAGCGTCGTATCGGTGGAAGGGAGAGAACGTCGAAAGGGGGGCTTCAAAAATATCGTCAGCAGTCGGTAGCGGTAGGCATCGACAAGCCGCTAGTCCGGCGATCCTCCACCTTTCGCTCTCTTCCTCCTTCACCGGGCCCAACATGCACACCGGCTCGCTCGGGCCACCTACGGATCCCTTGCATAATTCATTTATCGAGTCTTTGCGTCACGTGTCGCCTTTCATTAAATGCTAATTCCAATTACTCGAGTCTCTCTCGCCCGCTGACATAATGCCGAATTGGTTCGCCGTCGAATAACCCAAAGCTGGTAGATCGCGACGTATCCAACCGATGACCGGGCGCATCAACGTCCATTACGGAGGATTGATCATCGTGAAAGGGAACGAATATCGACGATAGCTGAAGTCTAACGTCTTCAACGCGTATCGCCAACCGTACGATTTTACAACTCGATGGAGAGTCGAAAATTTTGGATGAAGCTATATCGAAACTTATTGGATATGAGGGAAAAAAATGGTTTTGATGATGAATGAAGAATTCGAGTATGATCGAAGGTAGCGTTTTATAGCGAGAGTTCCGGGAATGAAAGATTCTCATTAGTTCGGTCGCCGTCGCTCGTCCCGACGTCGGTCGTTCGTCCGCCTCCGGTAGGAAATTCTAAAAATTTCGGTTATGGTTTGATCGGTCGGCATTATTAAGCTTCATTGTCACGGAAATTTTTGTTTCGTGTTTCTCGGAGTTCGGGAGGACCGCGTTCCGATCCTGTCGCGCGCGCCCTTTGGGCTTGAACCGCGCGCTCGACGAGCGGGCCGTTCGATCAGCCGGCCAGATCGACGATAGGTTCCGTTATCGGCTGTCCTTCTCAGAGACGAGGAAGGTAACGATCCTTCTCCGATGATGCCTCTCATCATAGCCACTGCGTGCCACACGGTGGACCACACATCTTGACACCGTTGAATTCCAGTAGCTACATTCTGTATGATGGATCGAGGGAGCTCCGGGGAACGAAATTGAAAAAAAAGAGCCCCGTGGCCGTCCATTCCCTTCCACGAAATGCGAGTCTCCGTCGCGCACGAACCTTCGCTCGATCGCCCAAGCACGCAAGGTCGAATGGCGAATGATTCGTTTGTTTGTGAAGATTTTCGATCGAGACCGGAAGGCGAAACGGCTTTCATCGAATCGATCCAAAGATCTTCATAATAATAGGATTTTTGTATTCAAGGGGAGAATCTTTTTTTTTTTGTGAAAAAAATCGATTCTTCACCGAGCAACGTTTCGTAGTCTTCAAGGTGTTAAAAATATGTGTGCCAAATTTTAAATCCGATTTCTTGAAAATGACAGAGATATGAGCGATTTCATACGTGCGTCTCGACTAAAGGTTGTTGCGTACTCTTAAGTTTCAACTCGTTTTCTCGAAACAGCTTTTTTTCAACTTCTGTGCACGATTTCTGAAAAACTATTGAACCGATAGTCCTCAAATTCGGACAGCATGCTCGGTCAATATTCTTCTTTGGTTTAACCAACCAAAAAAGCAATCGGTTGAATATTTTTTTGTTTATAACAGAAAGATCAGTCGATTTTTTTGGATTAAGCAATTATTTAAGTTCAAAACGTCACCGGATCCTCAAAGATTTTTTTTTTTTTTTTTTCGCTTCGTCAAACGTTAGTTACATGTGTCTAAAAGAAGATGTTCTGGGATTTTTGTTGCCGGATTAACGAAACACTTACAATCACGCACACCATCGGATATGGACAATCGCGGGTCTCGGGGGGGTGGTTGGCGTATTTTTGGGAGAAATCGATTGGATTTTTTTAAATGTATGCATAACGAGTTAATAAATCTACATGCCAAATTTTACCTTGATCCGTTGTATAATTTCTTCACCAAAAAATTTGAAAAAAAACGGAAAATTTAGCGAAAAAAGAAGGAATTCCCCCATTAATCAAAAGTCTTCGAAATTTGAAAAATGATATTCATGTATTATCCTGAATGGAAAAAATTATTTCGCAAACAATATCTATAATATATGTAAGGTGTTTTCGTTGAAAAATATGTTACGGATGTTTTTTAGAATTCATTTTTGCAAGTACGCAAAATATTACGTATTCAAAAATATAACAATTTATATGATTAATATATTTCGTATAAAAGCAAAACCTCAATTTTCTATTTTCTTATGAAAATTTTTGTTCTACGGTGACCATAATTGACAAATCGTTGTCTCGTTTGAATTAAATAACCTCAGTAATTGAAAAACAAATGGCTGAATTTATTTCGAAAGAGTTTGCCTTTTTCCAATAAAGTGAAACGAAAGTGTAGAAAACAGTGATTTAGTAGTTGAATGAGCGTAAATGAGAAAATAAGTCGATCGACAATATTCTCTCGGCAATTATCGATACTGCTCCTCCACAAGTTTGCATCGTTGCTTCTTTTTCCATTGTTATATATAATCCTTGTGAACCTATAATTACCATTATTTATTGATTTATTTAGCGAAGTAATCCTCCACAGCAGATAACAATAATTAGTTATTGATCGACGCGAAATTACAAGCCCCGAATAAACCACAAAAAAAAAGTTTATTTAAATTCGTAATATAATTATATTAAAAAGAACAAAAGAGAGAAAATTAAATAATTTTTTATCACGCCCATTGTTTAAGATGAAATTAGCATTTTATATTATAATCATAATTATAATTTTTTTCCAAATTTCCTATCCAAGTCAACAACTTAAATATTTATTTCTAATTTATCAATTTATTATTATTGTTATATCGTGATAACAATATATTCGATTCATTCCGACGAAACAAATCGGCACTGCTCGAGCCGGATCGCGTAGTCAAAGTAGCTGCGTGTCGAAGGGTTGACAAGTTAAATTTCGAATTATACCGTAGGACCCATATCGCGAACCCCTTCGGCGTTACGGGAATTGCTTCGGGATCTCAAAGCTGCGACATCCACGCGAGAGGGGATTAAGTCCGAGTGCGACAGACAGCGTTGTATAGAAACGTAACACGACAATTTCTCGGTGCATTAAGAGAGACACGCGGGCAAAGGAGGGTCGAGAACGAAATAATTTCCATCGTAGGAGACATGGGGGGGGGACGAAAACATGGAAAGCGAGAGCTTTCATATTTTATGGGGATTCTTGCATATAATTTAACGGCGCGTTAGATCGACGATTTGAATACGGCAGCTGGATAAACAGAGAGACCGCTCTCGGTTGGGTGAAAACGAAAATCGAGACGTGCGCGCGAGAGAAAAAGAAGCCGAAAGAGACGACCCCCCTCTGGGGTGGTCGGAAAGGAACGGGATAGGGTTCGGTGCTCGTCGCAACTGGTGTCGGATAAGGACAGAAAACGCGCGGCTCGCACGCGGCGAGTACAAGGCAGGCTAGTCCTTTCCTCCTCTTTCGCGCAGTTGTCGCCCGGGTTCGTCCTCATTCGCGTTGTCCACCGGAGTCTCGTGTTTGCACAGCATGCGTTACATGTGTCCATACACGGGGAACCCGCGAGCGGATCCCTACACAGTAGGCGCGATCTGACAATTCACTCGAGTCTCTCTCTCTCTCGCTCTCGATCCCTATCTACGACGATCGTCCTCGCTATCGCGCTCCGCAACTACTGTACAGTGGAGCTCGGATTCGTCGAGACAACGGCAGTTGCGTTCACCCCGTTTAGCTTCGGCACTTTTTGGATCATCGCGACGGTTCCCTCGGGAGGTGAGAACGGATAAATGAACGCCGGCAGAATTATGATAATAGGAACATCGTAAAGTTCGTTTAAACCGCAAATTTTTGTACACTCAGATTCCGATTAATAATTTGCTATTCCGAGTTTAAACCTTCCGGATTTTTTCTCGTCGTAGTTCTAAGTTTTCGGGTTCACTTTTCTAAAATTCAAGTTTTCGATTTTCTGACCTCTCGTACTTTCGGTTTGTCGATCAAGTGGTCTCTCGTATTTTCAACCTTTCCGCTAATACATTTCGAAATACTTACATATCGGTAACTCTCTGTTCGGAGTATTAAATTTCCGAACAATTGGATTTTCACCGATAAGCTTGCACGCTGCTGCAACCTGTTCGGAGCTCAAAGCTTTCTGATAATTGAAATTCGATTTTCTTTGCCGTAGTCACTCTTATTGTCGGTAACTTTTCAAGCGATTCTTCAGTCCTTCTGGAATTTATTCCTTCGTGTTTTTTCAATTCGGAACATTGGCTTTTCTACTTTCAAAATATCGGCAATCCGGATTTTCTGGTTATTTCAAATAGTGTTAAAAAAAATCGAGAATGAGGCCCGTCTGGATATTCAGCATTAGGGACTTTTATCCCGCCCCAAATCAACAAATGACTCCGCATTACATATATATTTAGTTGAACGTATCGACCCGAACAATTTAATTTAGTCAAGCGATTTCATTGACAATCAAATAAATTTTTCTTCGATGGATCTTCCACGTATCATCATTTATTCTCCTACAGGAATAAATACAGTATCAATTGTTATGGTGCGCTCTAACCCTGACGCCATTTCCAGATCCGGTCGAAGCCCTCCGAGATATGTACGTCGCTTTCCCCCCATCGGTGTGTCCGCGTCTATATGGTTACCCGACTACATCGATACCAGCTAGAGGATACGCGGCGTCTAGTCGCACACTTACACGCTGCGCTGCGTACGAATGCGTTCGTTCGACACGCGCTCGTCTGGCGGTGAGCCGAGAGAGGAGAGAATCAAAGTAACACACAGAGAAAATCCCGCGTCAGGCTGGATGGTGGAGGCATCAGAAGGAAAGCGGTATCCCCGGGGAGCATCGGTGCGCGTCGTATCCGGCAGAATACCGGGCCACGCCGGCTCCTTGTCCTTCGCTTTGATTTATGTCCTTATAAATGACGTCACTCTTCGCTAACGTCCGGACTATACGGGTGTAGTGTACGTATCGTCGACGCGGGGCTCCGGGCTCACCCCTTGTGTGCACAAAGGATCCATCGTCATATTATACCGGGCGTAGCGTATATAAATGACCGAAATTGGAACTTATTGTGTTTGTCATCGCGGGAATATCGCCACTGATTTATGACGTACGCGTGTTTGTCTATGTAAAACGACAACGAACTGTTAACGAAAGGGAGTTTAAACGACTCAACGTGGGAGGGATGCGGATCATTCGCCGCTGTAAATCGCGACGCGACTTCGATTTTTTCTTTTCTTCCAAATACAGTAGAAAACTCGAGCTTTTTTCACTATATTGAACAATTCCCGAGGGGCTCGCCTAAGCATATAGTTACTATTACAGTTCCGGTGTAGACTGAACAAAAATACGTAGTAAAAAGAATTGTAGTTATTTTTATTGGCGTTCCAGTGTCGGCAAGCATCACATTAAATCGCTAGCTGTGGAACGCCAATTATTTACAGCAATTTTTTTCGCATTAAAAAGACAATAGTTTTTGCCATATTGAAGTGTTTCTTGTGTTACACTTGGCCCATATAATTTTACTTATTTTTTTGAATAATTTTCGTAAACAGAATTTTCACGTACTTGGCGTACCTTTTTTTTTTGAAAAATTTTTTTTGCGGAATTTCGTTTCTTTTTGAAAATCTAATAAAAACTCGTTAAAACTGTCATTGTCGACGTAATAATAATAAAAAAAAATAACAGCTACAAAAATACGCACTTTTTTCGAGCCAAACTCGAAAAAAACGGTTCGTGTCGACGTGAAAAATAACAGCTGACACGGCTGTGGCGAGGAACGCGCCACTGCGCAGATTTCTCGTCGAACTCCAGATCCGGTCTGGCAGACATATATATTTGGGACATTTTTATGATCGTTTGGACCCTGTGAAACTTGCGGTCCCAATATCTCAGAATCGGCTGAACCAATTGATTTGGAAATAGGCTCTTTGGAAAGATTGGCCCCAAATTACTTTTTTTTTTAAAAAACTTTTTTTTGAGTACTTGGCGTCGAGACGCTACCGCGTCCCTTGGTTACAAAAAATAGTTTCCTGGCGGCAGGTGTATATTTTAAAGTTACAGTAATAACGTTAAATAATAATGAACCTAATTGAATCGCTTTTAATAGCCTCCAGGGAATTATTCAGTGGGTATAGGAGAGAGCGGGGCAAAACGGCATACCGGGGCAAAATGGTATTCACGCACAATGGGACCAAGGCAGGATGGTATTAGGGCAAAATGGGACGGCAAAAAAATCTACATCGATGGAACTTTATCTTGTCCCATTTTGCCCTAATTCTATTATACTTTATCACTTTATTATATTATTATAGAGTTTATTTGACCATTTCGTACCATTTTGTCCCGGAATGCCATTCTGCCCCGCTCTCCCATAGTGAACGTGACTAGATTTTTTTCTCAGCGCAATCGTTTTCATCACTTCTTTTCTGTATGCAATGTATTTAATTAATTCCCATTTTTTTCGCACTCAAACTTTCTCGCTTGCAATAAGTGCGATCGACTACGAATAGATAACGATAAAAGCAACTTTTCGCTTAACGTCCCATTCGAAAAATTCTATCGCAAGTTCGTTATCCGTCCTCGTTGCGAAGCGTCATTCTTAATTTTCACATCGCTAATTTCGTTTGTTAATTTATAATATAATATATTACTCCGAGTTCCAATACTCTTTCTCCTAATTAATTAAATAGCATAGAGTTAAACTTCTTAAGCTCCCGGTCTCGCGATTATATTGCGTCCCCATCCCATCGACGGGCTTCCCCGGCGCCGGGATCCTCCAACAAGTGAATCAGAATTTAGCGAGCGCTCGACTAAAATAATTGAATTTAATTTCACGCCCGCGGTACGAGGAGGGGAGGGGCGCAAAGGCGAGCAGACTCGGCTAGTCGCATTATTCGTCGAGCATTCGTACGAGCGAAGAGGAGAGCTGTAACGGAACATCAGCGGAGTTACAGCCGGAGCGTAGGATGGAAGCCCCGTTTGGTCGAGGCGTTGCAACTCTGGAGGCAAGATCGATCGTGGCCTATTATCTTATGATAATCCGTGGGCGTCGGGCTCGAATTAATCGAGTAGGTACAATTTCATAATGGCTCTGGAAGCGTCGAAGTCTCGCGGGGATTCCGCACTTCGTTATATAGCGCCTTCAGTGTGTATACACCGTCGCGCAACGCTGCGGCGTGACCGAGAGAACGAGGGTGAAGGGAAGGGTGATGGAGAAACGACGCTGAGCCGCCGAAGGGATGCGGGAGGGTTAGCGCGATTACGCTTCGTATTCCCGCGCCTATGACTCGTATGACATAATTGAATAATACAAAGGCGCAATAGAAGCAGGCCTTATCCTTTCGCCGTCGATGTTCCGTTGCCGCGTCGAAGCGAGATGCGACGGCAAAACGCACACTCAGAAAAAGGTATAGTACCGTCAAAGAAAATCTGTCGGAGTCAACTAAATGCTGCAGTCAAATAGAGCGGACGAAATGTATCTTTGGAATGACCGTAGAATTTAGTTGAATTCCTAATAATGATTTAGTTACCTTAAATCTAGTTTAGTTATTCAAATCTAGTGATCGAGTTAGTTGTTAAGAATTGGTTGTTAAGTACCGTTTGACCTAATCAAATATAGCTTGGTTCAGCTGATATTTGTTGATATTAGCTAAAAATGTATTTCTTTATGTCCAACTGTCCGTTTGTTAACTACAAATAAATCCTTTTCTCAGTGCAGTGGTGACGACTTTTTCTTCAATATATTCGACTCCAATAGATCCTATAAGTAACTTCGAAAAAATAAGTTTTTCCAGACATACAAGTTACTTTTGGTATTTTGCTTGCAATATATTCGACTTCGATGAAATCACAATGTAATGATCTACGTCGGAGATGGAGAAGCGTAGAACGAAACACTTAATATTTACCCAATGAGGGTCGATAATTCAATGAATCGAATGAAGTTGAATTATTTTTCTGACCAGAAATTTGAGGATGAATAAAAAAACTAGTTGTTTCCATAAAGTGCTTTTCGAGATAAATTTTCGCTACGTCTCGGGGTAAAAGATTATAGTTATCTACGGTGAAATGCTAGCAACTTGTACTATCTGGGACAGGTGTTCGCATAAAGTTGCGAGGAAATGTTCCTATTTCGTCACAGCATTCGAGTTCGATATATAATATGCCCGGCTATAATTCCCGAGGGAAACGCGATTCTCCACGGATCCGTAGTCGCTCTCGTTTCGCGCAAAGAAGGGTTCTCTCGTGTCCCTCGTGCTCGCGACCCTTGCGTCTGTCCTATCGTCCTTTCTCCTTCTTTCTCTTCGCGCCTTTTATTCACCCTCGTAAAACAACGCGCTACGCGAGCCAATACATTTTGACAATTCTATTTCGATTATTCCGTCTCACCGTGGACAGCTGCTCCGTCGGCTACAGAGAATAAACTCGAACTATTCGGGTTATTCGCGATATCCAACAAGTAAATCCAGCCGAATACGAATCCAGTCGCACTGCTAAAAAAAAATCGTTGTACGGAAAAGGGTTATAGAAAAAAAAATTATCTTCAAACTTTTTTTGATATGTTCTCTTTTAAAAAGGTGGCTGCGAGATATTAGATAAATTTTTATCGGAAAATATACGAATGGAGCTAAAGAACTGTCCGTCCTGCGATCGTCGTTGAAGCCAGCACAATTTCAAGTTTGACAAACGATAAGTGATAAAGTTAAGGGTGCGTAAAAAATTCTTTCAAGGTATTTCCGGTGTCCTCCTAAAGTTCGGACACGAATTGCCATTGGATTCGCGCTCAATACTAAAATATACATAAAACTCAGCATTGTTTTTTTCAAATTTCCACAAAAAAATGCAAACCTCTTTGAGATGATTTTTTACATTTTTTCAACACACTCGAACGGGTTGGAAAACCGATTTTAAAGAGCGACAAAAAATCTTATCTTGTTTATTTTTCCCCGCTGAATACAATGTTAACGTAAATCGGAACGGGACCGGACAAATCCTTTTTGGTGATTACCCGTTTTCTCCTTAACATTGAACAAAAATTCGCATTGGATTCGCGTTCAGCGCGGAAAATGAATAAAAACACACGGTCGTTCTTAAATGAATGCAAATGAATGCAAATTAATGGCAAAATCATATTTTTTATCTTAATAATTCTCGAATGTAAGTGCGCAGTTGCATTTTTTCTGCAATTTCAGAAAATAATTGCATTTCTTTATAATTGTCAACACATTTAATATGAATCGATTGTCCTCGACTCGGCTGATTTTCACCGTATGGCGTGTTTCTACTTCGAGTACACGTCGTCCGACTGCCCCGAGGCGATCGTCGCTCGGTCGAACGAACGAATTCGCACTCGGCAAGTTCTCGTATCGTCCGGTGAAACGTGCGTACACATATAGATACGACTACACAGGGAGAACGAGAGCAGAATGTCTCTGCACACATAATCCGACACGCGGAGTGCAGGAGAAAGACTGTATAATGGACCCTCGCCCGGCACCATTGTGCGTATCATTCTGACCCTGGTGTATTATAATGTAAATATCACGTTTATTCCCAACAGACGGGACGGAGACAAGTGTCTCTGTTCCGAATCTGCTACTTCACTACGGTCCCTTGACACTGCAAAGCTGTGTCACTTAATCATCGTGAGTCTCCGACGAGTGGATCATCCTGCGCGTATCGCTCGATTCACACTCTTGTATACAAGTGATAAGTCCACGGATTAAATCAGATCAGCTTTTACATATTAAATATTGACAAACAGAATGTCGTGCCGGAGGGATATCTTGTCGGTTAAGAATTAAATAACAAGTTTCATAACGGAAGCGAGTAAAAGTGAATATATCGGATATATCGTCGATATTAAATATATCCATACCCTTTTTTTTCAATTACGATTGCTTCGTGCGATTATTTTAATCAACATGTTAGAACTCGGCGGTACTTAAAGTACATTGAACTTATTTGGTACTTCAAGTTCGAGACTTTAAGTATGGGTATTTTTTCAAGTACTTAAAGTACATATATACTTTAAGTGCTGTACTTTGGGTATTGTACTTAAAGTACAATTCATTACCTCAAGCCCTTCCAGTTCTGTCACGGTATATAAAACGGAAAATCTTTATCTATATAACTGCAAAGCAGTTTGGGGGACTCAAATGACAGCTGGACGGTCCTTGGTACTTAATTTGGTACTTTAAGTATTCGGCACTTGAAGTACTTTGCCCAGCTTTAAAACATGTACATCTCGGGCTCTCATTGCTTGTCACGATGTCGAAGTATCGAATGCTAAGAACTTGGGTGCTTTATGCTTCGCTTTTTGAACTGCCATCTCAAAAAAACGTCTGCGTCTCTCAGTCATTTTGCTTCTACAGACTCGATATTGTAATTCCAACTCATCGTAACTTCGAGTCTCATTCACGATCTAAATGCGTGTCTTGTTAACCGATCGCATCGAGCAACTGTTATACTGTAAACACGATATACTATAGTATAGCGAAGCGTTCGTAGGAGTCTTCTATTGTATAAGGCGACAGCAAAGAAACCAGAATCGAGCCGGCGATGACTCAAATAAGGAAACGAACCGAGCATCGAGTCCGAGAGCTACTGGATCGCGAACGACTTGAAAAAAAAAAAAAAAAAAAAAAAAAAAAACCTGGAACCCGGTGGTCTCCGGAGCGCGTGCCATGGTAGAATCCTACCGGAGAGGAGAATCGAGAAGCGAAGTGAGCATCTCGAGCTCAGCGCGCTGGTTGTTCCAGGACACATGTATCGCGACTCCCTATAAGGATGCCGCGCAAGCATTTGCCGTGAGAGGGCAATCGCTTTTGTCACGTGAGTACGATATATTCCTGTCGAAAAGGACTCGGTAGATATTCTTCGTGTAGCGGCGACGTGAAGTTTGTCGGACGAGAGAGAGAGCGCCCAGACACATCTACTGCGCGCCATCAACATCGCCCGCACATGGTCCAGTCGGGTTGGACAAACGCGTTAAAGAATATATATTGGATACCATGGAGTAAAACTACACTGCGCAGTATATATAACCGTATAACTACACCATACGTTATTGGGAGCCGCACACAGTGATGGGACGCACACGGATGTGGGGTATGCGTTGAAGAACGTGGGGTTCGAGGGGTTCAAGGGATGCTCTGACCCCTTGTTCACCCCCTGTTGTTAATATTTAGGGTAGCACCGCGCCTGGAACAATAGTACAGTGTCACAGGAGACTCCATCCCCCTTCGTCCCTCCCGGTGCGAGCAATACGCCGTGATCGTTCTGGGGTGAAAACGGACTTGAACGTTAACCTGTTTCAGTTTCGTCCCCGGTTACAGCACGGCTACATCCATCCCGGACGCAGATTTGGAGAAACCATTTTCAAAGCATTTTCGCTCGCTCGCGATCGAACGCGCGCGCACCTTTGAGTGTCCCTTACACTCGCGCCGGTTATGCGCATCGGTCGGGTAGAGTAGCGCAGCATCAGCGATCCCTCGGGTTATGATTAATGGATCGTCCCGCGTATTAGCACCCACTTGCCAGCGTGAACCCTCGGTTTGCCACCCTCCGCGGCGACCCTCCGGCATCCACGGCTTGTGGATTTACATTCAGAATTTGATAATCTCTCTCTCGTCCATTGGGGGCGGCTGATTGACTCCGCGTTTCTCATTGATTTCGTTAAGGCTTCTCGCCGTCTATCGGATAATTCGAAGCATTTTCACGATAACACTGTGGGGAATCGGGCAGCGATGTTTCTGAAAATGTCGTTAGCCGTAATGACTGCATCGAATTTTTTCGATCGCTCCGAATTGTTGACGATTTGTTCGAGACGGCGGAGGACGCGGGTCATAGATCGGGAACAATGGAGAGCTTGACAGTGGACACAACTAACATAAGGGCTATTATTGTGTCCCCGGACATCGATGGTCAGAGCTTCGGTCAGTTTTGGACATCTGCTAGCCTAGCGACTGTCGCCCGGCTCGGTGGGAGTCCCAGAGGTCGTCATCATCATCGTCGTCGCTTCAGCATCGTTTTCCTGATTGACCAACGCACTCACTTCGCCGGATCAACGTCGAACAATCACTCGCTTATTGGTTCATCTTGGAATTGTAGCCGAGTGTTCTGGGTTCCGAAACTCTGAGAAAATAAGAGTCGAGAGACCTGGCAATTGGATGAACGAACCCATAGTCAGTCATCATAGAACTAATAACCAGTTCTGATCGAACTAGAAGTCAGCTTTAATGTTATGAAATTAATTCTTCCTTCAAAACTATTTGTTCTATTGTTGCGAATGAATCAGTGTATTAAAAATATTTGCATGAAAGGCCATCTTTTTTATTCAACGAACCCTCCTGCAGTCAATCTCAATCGATCCATTGCGCTCCGCATTCCGTCCTCTTGGGCTTCATATAATATGCGCAGTAGTTTCCTGTCGCGATTCGATAGGATATACAAAATGTATTCCGCGGATTTAGGGCATTATCCGAATCACCGTGCAGGCTCAGCGATTCAGCCCTTCTGAGCAATGCTCGACACGGTAAATCCGATAGGCACTTATTATGATCTGGCCTAAAATCGACGTTGAACAAACGTGCCCCATCTCTCGCCTTTCGAATTACGCGCTCGCTACAATAATGTAACGCGGAGATAATGAGGCATGACGAAGTCATGCAAATACATCTTAAAGTCAGTCGAGCAATAAAAGTTTTACACACGAAGAGGCGGGAGCGAAAACGAACGGCTTGTGAAATAAATAACACTAAATCCAACTTTCCGTTGAACGCCTCTCCGATCTTTCTCGCTACCTTTAACCATTCCATATAAGTTTCTTAACGCTACGCGTCTGTTATAATGAGTCGTTGCGTTTCACACGTGGGGCTAAGGCGAGAAAACAGGTAGTCACGGATATTACACTGTTGCGAAAAGAGGAAAAAAAAAAAAAATAAGCAACCGACTAGCGGTAGAAGTCAACGCATACACAGAGAGATTGCTATCCGAAAGAACTTATATAAACGCAGGAAGCTCATTCGTTGGAATCGTGCGTGCGCCTACCGTGGACTCGCTGGGAGGGGGGTGTATGCTATACATGTATGTGTGTTTTACACTTTAGCTGCGAGTAAAGAGCGAGAGAATGAAAACAAAACAAAACAGAGGAAACGAAGAAAGATAGAGCCCGAAGCGCGTCCGAAACCGACATCACGCCTGACGACTATGATCCGCATGTCAGATTAGAGGGCCAACGTTTTGTTTCACGATGCCCGGCAATCTTCTACGCTCCACGGAACGTGCGCACGCTCACTGCCGCAACAATTGATGTATAAATGACGCAAATGAACGAAAAACGAAGCGGAAACAACCGACGATTCAAATGTGGAGAATGATCGTTTTTAACGTTGATGAATGGCCAAAATCTTTGAATCGTCTTTAAAAAAATGTATTAAAAAATACTTGGTAGACATTACTACTTCAATTGGATAAAACTTGTGTGGAGCCAATTTTCCACGATTCAAATTGCCTAGAAGATATCTATTGGAGTTGCCAACAAATCCGAATTTGCTAATCGGTTTCCCCTGTTAGATAAAATCGGTTTTCGGCAACCTAGGCAATTTTAGATGACGGCATGTTGATAATTCTGTACATTTGTATGAATACCTTCAAGGCATCAATGTCGAAATATGACCGAACAATCATTTGATAGCGACTTGGTGGTGAAAATGACCAGACCCGGTGTACCAACTCTGTGGAATTAGGATTTGAAGATTGCAAAGAATTCTTTCTTGCTCATCATTAATCCCTTATGAAGACCTAATTTCTCTGTGATCTTGGGACCATCCGGAACCATTCTACCTTTCTACCATTTCTCGTTCCCTTTGACCGCTAAGCAAGTCTTGCGTTGCGTACAAATGAAACCAGTTCGCGTTGCCTTTGGTGCATTGATCGGCGTGAATTTCATGCTGCAACATGCACGGTATTTTGCACTCTTCGGGGCCATATAGCTGGCTATTATTACGTTCAACATCACGACAGAGGAGTATCGCACGGCAGAGAAGAAAAAGAAGCGGAGAAAAGCGAGGCGTTCGAAGACTCGAGGAGTGGTCGATCCCCACAGGCATTTAATTGACGAGTGTCCGACGGTTTCACGGACAGATTCGTTGTTTTGTTCTCCTCGGCCGGTTCGTGAACAGAAGAGAGAGCCTCGCGTCCGGTTGGCGTCCACGCGAAAAGATAAGTGCCGGGGTTATATGCTCTCGTTGCATGTACATCATGCGAGGGTTATTCGATTTCGTGTCTGAAAGAGGCGCTTCGTGCTCCAAGAGAGAGGAGAAGCTCACATGCGCGGCGCTTTCGCTCTTCTCCTCTCTGTCCCGACGAACGCGAGCCATATCTTCGTCTCGCAGCTCTCGATCTCTCTGTAGCAGAGGAATTGACTTCCCTACTCATTTCCTTGGGGGCCGCGAATTTACCTGCTCCACCCTTATTCGGCCCCTCTTCGTCACTCCGCGCGTCGTTAGTCTGTCCCTCGCTGTTGGCCATTGGAGTGCATCGACGAGGATGCGAGCGAGGCGAGCGAGGCGAGCGAAGATGCAAGTTGAAGAACGAGGGAAAGGTTTCGCAGTGCACCGCAAAGCAGAGCGCGCGCACCTGATGGGTGAGCATTGGTATTTAACTGCTATAGGTATAAGGAACGTAACGTTCTGGATCGGCCAAGGTGGCGTGTTTTGCGGTCGGCACGCAACCTTTATCGGCCATTCGTAATCCTCGCGTATCTGTATGTGTATCTTGCACTTCGCGCTATCGATAGCATACTTATTAAAGGGACAATATTGAAGGCAAATTTTTACTGATCAACGACCTTTTCATTGGCAAAAAAAATCTGTCCTGACTGTCTTTTTACCGAGATGTCAATGTCAGAGATTGATATGGTCCTATATGATATTCTCTCTCATTAAAAAATGCAATTCAGGATATCGGCGTTACTTATCAGATCACCTATCATTTTGGAATCAGTCAATAATTTGGACTATTGTTTCGAATAGTGTCGGAATAACTGAAACACGTGCAATTGTCAAATCACTGTCAATTGCAAAAAATTGCATTGCAGCAAAAAATCATTGTCAATTGCATTGACAATGATTTTTCTTCAATACCCAGCGAAAAAAAATAAACTCTCTCAATGTCTTCCATCGGTTCTCTGAAAAATCGGCCAAAATGTTGAGGTTCTCGGCGATTCTGAGCGCAGTCGGGAAGGGCCGCGCACGATACTTGCCGACCATCTGGGCTATGGAAGTTGACCGGTCACAATAGCAGAGCCACCCACGAGCTATTGGTCGATGAAGGCCGTTGAACGGGGGGAAAAAAAAGATCCAACCGATAGCGTAGCGATTGGCCTTTTCGTGTAATGCCGCGAATGCGCGCGCGGGTTTCCGTCCGCGATCCCGCGAAGCTCACTATCGCGCGTCAGTCGTCTGATTGACAAGCCAGAAAGATTTACCCGCGATTATTATGATCGTCGAGCGGGATCGGTGATTCGTTTCGTTCGGTCTCGCGTCTCGTTTTGTACTAAAATTGCCGGGAGGTCGGTAGGAGGTCAGCGTTAATTATAGTGGGGAACCGAACAAGTGAAGCCCGCTCGCGTCTCTCGCTCTCCAACTTCGGCCCCGAAAGACTCGCCTTCTCGTTCCAACTTCGCTGGCTGTCTCTCTGTTTCCGAGGATATCTATCCGTTTATCGGATCACCATCGGCTCCGTGCCCCGGCTCACGATTCATGGCAATTCGCCTCTATGCCCGATGCCCCGCGCGTTTGCGGAACTCTCTGCGAACGAACGAACGAACGAGCAAAAGCGTGCACCACGGACACCGACGGTTAGAATCGGTTGTCTACCGACGTGAACGCACACGACCCGTCGACCGGGACCACAGGTAGTACGTTTCTGATTCTCTCTGGCACCGGCCTCCTCCTCATCCGCCATCTCTCGCCAAAGCAGCGTGGCAATAAAAGCTGAACGGAATGGGCGAACGAACAAAGAGACGGGGATCCCATTGCACGCTGGCCACTGCAGAAACAGCGCGGCTTTTCGGCTCTTTGTTTCTTTGTTTTTTTTCTTTTTTTTCATTTCTTTTTCATCAACGCGCAATTCTACGACCGAACGAAATGACAATACTTATGATTATCATTGAACCGAATCGAATTGAAAAGCGTTAAAAGCTGTTTGTCGAAACAACGATTGTTTTTTCGTGATATCAACTTATTTTTGAAAAAGTGCACACCCACCTACTTTTCTCGATTTATAACTTTTCTTAGAGAAGCAAACCTTAAGGGCGGGGTAAGGTATTGAAATTTTTTTTTTTGCTTTTTTTTTAATGAATGTATAATATCTCGAGAATATTGTGTTAAAATTTCAAGTCGACCGGAGCAAAATTAACGAAGTTACGAGTATTTGAGCGTCTCAAAAAATTGGGTTGCGGCGAAATTTGTTGATCAATTTTTTTTTCTCATCAATTTGTTGATAACATTTTAGAATTATTATTATGCAAAATTAATCTTTTGAGTAGCTTTAATATGCATGAATTTTTTCAGATTTTTCTACAATCGAGAAGTGTTCTCAAACTTATGTGAAATGAGCGCTAAGCGACCAAACTCTTCGCGTTTTTCAAAGCGTTTTTCTGAAACTTGTCATATTTGGAGTCCGTGTTCGCGATAACTCAAAATCTACTGGACCAATCGTTTTGAAATTTTGCACAGTACTTCTTCACATAATTCACCAGGTATTTTCGAGAGCTTTTTTAATAATTACTAGTTTTTCAACAACAAATGGGCCGATTTTTTTTAGCGAAAATCGGTTTTTCGGCTCCCAAGTGCTACGGAAAATCGAAAAAAAAAATCCTCTCGTCACTACCTCGAGAAACATCTCATTTAACAAATGCATTTTGATTTTTTTGTTTCCGATGATTCTGTTGCGAGTTATGATGAACACCGCAAATCAACTTTTTTCCGAGGCGCCTCCGGAGATCCATTGTCACTCGCTCAATTTTCAATATTCTCCAATGAAAATTTACGAAAATGTTGTTCGAATGTTATATTATTATATGAAAATTTACTGAATAAACGAACACTATCGGTATCGCCAAAAAAAATCTTAAGAACATGCCTTTTTTTCACCGAATTAACCTTACCCCGCCCTTAATTGTCAAGTCGATCTCCAGTCAATCCATTTTTTTTTGCGGGTAAGAAACAACATTGAAATAAATCGGAAGAATTTCTTATAATTAGAATCCGATTAAATTTTTATCAAATTTACATGAAAGAAGTATAATTTTTTTAATAATAAATTTTATTTTTATAATGTTTCCAATTGCGTAGTCATTTTTTTTCGTGGCCCGACTGTCGAGATCTCTGTGAATATACAGTTTAGTGGGACACATTGTGTACCGATGCTTGGCTGGTTAGTTTCGCCGGTAACACGCGATCTTCGCGAATGCTCGCACTTATCGGCATTCGGAGGGGTAATTACACTACAGAGTGAACCATACGCTAGTGCGAAATATAGCGAGCGAGACGGAGAGAGAGAGAGAAGCAGGCGAGAGAAGCGTAGCGAAAACGTTACACCGGTGGGCTCGCTGATTTCACTGTATTTATATCGTATCTGTAGAAAACGCGCCGGTGTCCTATGGCACACCGAGCCGGAAGAAACGCCCGACCAAGCGTAAAGCCAGAACCCCCGAAGAACAGAGCGCGCTGGGTACCATCACGTATATCCGTCCCACGCTACCTCAATTAGATGATATCGTATGGGTAGTCAAGTAGTCAGGCAGGTCAGACGGCAAGGCAAACACCGCCTGCTTCCCCAAATGCGACGACTTCCGTTTCTCGCTGTTTCATACGGTCGCCTCTTCTGACGATAAGTCCGGATGTTCTGCACGGTAATCGAACGATTCAGTTCAATTATACGAGGCAACGCGCGCGCCTTGGTTACTTGAAAAAATTTACATCGAACAGAATGTACTCTGGAATAAGAGGAGGCATGAAAATTGAGGTACTGATATTGGAAGCTTATATGCATAAACTAGTATATTAAATGTAATGTACAAATATTGTGTAAAATTAGAGTACTTTTGAAGTGATTTCAAAATACTTTGAGTGTTATTGAAGGACTTTTATTAAAAATACCACTTTTGTATAATTTTTTATTTACCGGACATTTGTTTTACGTAACATTTGTTGTGTAACTTTAGATATAATATACTAGTTCATGCTTAAAACTTTCGATACTAATACATCAATTTTCGTACAGACATTTTTTACAATGTAAACCTTAATTCATTGAGCGAGTAAGCAATCGAGAAAACAGAAAGATATAAAGTTTAGAACTCCAGGAAGGTTTAGAGAACGAAAATATTGATTACATATTTCGCATTAACGTTCACGATAATTTGATTTATTTGTACTTTTGTTAAATATGGATTATTTAGTAGGGTAACTCGTCAAATAACTAAACGTCCGCCAATGAATGAACAAAATTTTCTTTAACGTGGAATCTCAGATGTATATCAATTAAACACCTTCAAGTATTTAAAACTGGAACTGTACCAATATGATTACAACTGTGTAAAACATTGTGGAATTCTACAACCTTTAAAACAGCGAAAAAAAATATAACTTTTTGGGGAACATAATTGGGGAATATAACATTTTTTGGCCATTTCTAGCTAGCAACTAGTGCAGGCAGTGTTTGCAAACTGTTTATCTTCCAATTTAATGGCTGTTGGTAAGAAGTTTGATCAATCACGAGTAAAGAAATGCTTGTTCTTTAAGTTTGCTGAAAAAATTTTACGAAAAAATAGTAAAACTTGTAAAATATGGGTGTTCATATTTAGGCATAGAATTTCGTCATTTATCAATTGAATGAACACACGGTGTAAGCGTAACAAGCAAAAAAAACGTTGTAAAGAAAGAAGGAGTGTCGTCGCGCATTGTGATGGATCGAGTGAAAAACCAAAATATAACGGAATCGTATAAAATTAATTAAGAAATATGATCATAGACAAAATAATGTTTACGTAACCTAATTCATCGAAGGAAACATTTTTCAATTTTTTTCTCTCGTAGTTAGCGATATGTTTATTTTACATAATATAAAAATAACAATTTTTTTACTTCGGACATAAAAAATCTTCTAGCGTAGAGAATGAGTCCAAAATGGTCGAACTAGTTTCGTGGTGCAATTTGAAAGATGCGAAAAGAAAATAATTAAAATATTGTTCCTGCGATGAACAGCGTTGAATCAAAATCAATATTTCGCCAGTGAAATTTCTTCACCTTCGTCTCATGCTTCATTATCCTCGTCGCTAGATTCGAATTCTAAATATACTTGAATAGATCACAAAAAAATGATCGTCAAAAGCCACATTATGAGTAAAGTATTGCCAATGCTCATTCAATGAAGAGGGACTGTTCATTCATTGGGCAAAATGTTCATTCTTTGGGATATTAGACACCTCGTAGATTTTGCCGATTTTCGGAAACATCCTTCAATATAGTGCCTTCAAAAACTGGTATACAATACTTGATCATTTTTCGATTTAGTAATACAAGTTTCATGAGTTTTCATAGAAATGTTCTATTTTTTCACGACCGAAAAGTCTAGCCTTTTCCTTACGCGTTCATTTCATGAACGAATCACCCTGACCGTGCTCGCAGTATTTTCGAGTTGTCTTTGAACTCATTTCGGGTTTTCAACGAACATCGCGTATGAAAAATCACTGGACAAATAGTACATAGTAAAAAGAAGTATAGTTATTTTTACTATTATAAATATTTTCTAGCCGGCACGTCTATATTTTACAGCTACAGTTTTATAGCTACATCATTATAGTTCAACTAATCATCTATTTCAATAGCAACTGTGTCCATAGACGTGCCGACTGCGAATTATTCAGTCGAGTAAAAGCAACTATATTCTTGTCTCAGTGATGGTAACAAATCGTGGAAGCGTGCTTTTGCAAATTCTTCGCGATGCGATCTGATCCACAAAAATCCGGACGTTAATCTAATTCTCGGGCGATATGGGACGACACTTTTGCTTTTATTGACGAGCGTCATTCGGTCTATCCGAAATCCGAAGCTGATTCGCGTTTCCTTCTCCGTGTTCACGTCGTCGGACAGTAGAAACCATGTCGTCGAAGAAAAGAATTGAGCAGAAGGCGCAAAAGCGTTCCCGAAGGATGTATAAAATAAACGCTCTGCGAACAGGCCGCAAGAATGAGCGAAACGTGCGGACACGGTATTTCGGGGCGGTTGCATCGAGCGATCCCACGAGTAACATACGTACTAGCCGAGCGCGCTATTTCGTTTCAGTAACAGAGGGATGAACGGATGCATAAAGGGGATCAAAGTATCACCGGTGGCTGACTCGATCGGCGCCGAATATGCGCTGACTCTCTCTCTGCCGTGCACGTGACCATGTACAGAGTTCGAGTACCATAAAACACGTTTTCGCCCAGCATCCCTCCTTCCTTATCGGAAATGTTTCACGAACTATACACGTGTGTGTTTGCGCCCGAGCGACGAGCTTTTGCTGCCTCTAGATTTGCAAATACCCAGAGCGAAGGGAGCATCGCGCAGTTAAACGTATCCTGGACGCGGAACGCGCCCTCCATATTACTAATAGTCAATTCGGGGTGACTTATTTATCCGCCGATTTGTGACGTTGACTAATGGTCCGAAATCTTTTGATCCGACTGGGAGCTCCGTGCTTAAGCTTCTCATGAAAAAATGATTTGTGTCTCTTGGCTTTCGTCAGTCTCACGGATTTTTCCCATTGTTCACAAGCTCGCGAAAACCGTCCTACAATTATTTTGTTTTCTGCGGCCTACAAAAGTATTTGAAAAATATTGATATTTGTGAATTTGCGTTTTTCGAAAGTATACATTTTATAACAACGAGTAATAAATTAGTAATCGTACAATGAATTTATTGTATTCAATATCGAAACTAATAATATAATATTTCATATTTTCCTAAACTGCACTACGCTCTATTATCAACTGTAACAAAGAAAAATATGTTTTTGTTAGCCTTACTGATCCGCCTGGACGTTTGTACCGCTTAACCGCAAGTTGGGAATGATTTCTACGATTATAGCATAGTAGAACAGTCAGGCCCTTTCTGAAATAATCAGAATTTGTTTTCTACGGCCTACAATATAAAAGAAAAATATCTTTGTTAAATTGCGTGTTTAGAAGTGAGTTTCGCCACTCCGGTACTTTAGCCACTGCAGGCCTTTAGCCACTTCGGGCCTTTAGCCACTCCGTGACTTTAGCCACTCCGGGCCTTTAGCCACTCCGGGCCTTTAGCCACTCCGTGACTTTAGCCACTCCGGGCCTTTAGCCACTCCGTGACTTTAGACACTCCGTGACTTTAGCATATTGTTCAGAACACTGTCTCCTACACAGCGGCAGCAGCTGCGAGATATTTTTATAATATAGGGGCATACATTTCAGAATAGCGAGTAACAAATTAGTATTCGTACGACAAATCTATTGTAGTAAACATCGCAACTGATGATATGATATCTCATATTTTCCTAGATAATATTTCCTTCTATTGCCGAATGCAAACCATAATACTTTCAACAGCCGATCATCCGAGAAAATTGTCATGCGAAACGAAACAAATTTTCTCAGCCCAACTGATCCGCCTTCGTAACCGCACGTGGATAATAAATCCTACGAGTGGAGCATGGCGAAGCGTTGCTCAAGACCGACGAATCAGCTTTCTATAAATTTTCATATAATTCTGCGCTTGTGACGCGAGTGCACGAACGATGCGACGAGAGAACGACGCGAAACCACGTGCGATTCAACGTTTCGAACGTTACGATTGCGACGTTCGAGCGTACAGTGTGCGCCGGCGGAGGGATACCGCGGGCGTGCGACTCGAAACCGTTCCATCGCACACCGTACGTTTCCCCGGAGAACAGATACGTATGCTAATGCCAACGTGATGCTCGTTATAATAATCTGCAAGCTGAATGCGCACGGGCCACGGTTCGGTGTGTGTATTACGTTGTGTATGTGCATACACACGGAGAGGGAGGGAGAGACCATATAGCCAGTGGCAGACATTTACAACGTAACAGTAGGGACGCGGCGAGGGGGTAGGACAGGAGAGCAGGTTGTTGCCTACGGTGGTGTAGCGCCAGGGTAACCGGCGCACTACCGCTATCTGGAGTGCGGGATCACGGCCAATGGGGGTGTGAGGGACCTACGTAAGCCGGTTATCTAAATACCGTAAATAACAACATGCTGCTGCTGTTGCTGCTACTGCCGGCTCTGCTACTTCCCCGTACTGCGCCCCGTGGATATAACATCAGCCATATCCATTTTACTCCCCCGCTCGCCTTCTCGCGAGGCGTTAATACAACCCTTTCTCACATCAGCCTCCGGATGTCCAGCGCTCCTGGCTCACACCCACTCCGGAAGCATTTCTCCCACGACGAGATAGTCATCGAACATTTTCCGTGGCCTTTAACGCGCTTCTTTCATCGCGAAATTCATTATAAGCACTGTCCTGCGTTGCGTACCAAATGATTACTTTTGTTCGTTGCGTAAGGATATTGATTTTTTTTTTCTGGGACTTTAGAGAGGAATATCAGATGTACAAGCACGTGAATGTTGGAAGGGCCGAAAGTATAGCTCAAAGTTGAAACTTAAATTGGAAGTTGGTTGGGTGCGCACTCAACGTGTGGGATTTGTATCCACTACAAACCACAGGTCCTTTCTCCTCGACATTGTACCCCCCGGAACCGCTTTCGCATTGCATCAGGAAGGTGGCATTTCCGCGCCAGCCAGGGCACTGGGTCGTACGCTTAGGAATCATGCGCTACTCAAGGTTCTTTGTACGTAGCACCTTGTCTATGTACTTCGCGACGCCTGTCCACTTTAAATCACTTTGCAGCATTTGCGCTACTGCAATCTCCGGGATCATTTCTGGGCTCAGGGTAGTCGTCAGCGCGGTTTTCTCTTCGGCCCACGTTGGACCCGCGAAAAAAGTATGGTAGGCATCGTCCACCTCGGTGAAGTAGTCGCATTGCGGGCTGTCTCTTCTTTTGAAGCGGAACAGGCAGGCGTTGAAATGGTCATGTCCTGAAAGAAACTGCGTCACGCGGTAGTTACCCTTTCCTTGCTCTCTACTCATTCACGAGGACAGGATGGCTATGAGCCGGTGCGTCCATCTGCCTGTGGTCTCCTGCGCCCAGGTGTCCCACTATTCCTGGAGGACTCGCGCTCGTTCTTCGGTTTTGATGACGAACCGGTGCCATTCCGCTCACCTCTGGTGTATCCGCAACCTTTTCCTGGGTAACAGTGTGATCAGGATAATACTTGCAACAACCATTGCGGCGGCTCCCGGAGACTGTGCGGTATGCGCAGGCTACTCGAAGAGCTCTAGGCCTTTGGACGGCTATCAGTCTTTTCTGTTGTCTTTCGATTTTGAGAGAGTCTGCCCAGATCTCTGCCTCATAGAGCATGAAGAAGTGACAGACAGCGATTATGACTTCTCTTTTGGCTGTGATTGGCCCTGCTATGTTCGGCGTTAGTCTGGACAGTGCAGCGACGAGTTTTGCAGCCCTGTCTGCTGCACCGTGAATCTGTTTTGAGAACATTAACTTCTTATCCACCACGAGCCCTGGGTACTTTACGAAGGTACCGAAAATTTATCTCTTCAGTACCTTTCATATGCATATCTCCAGATTTTCGTACCATCGTGAAGTGTTCGCAATTCTCTCTCCATTATCGCAAACTTGTGCGAAATGAACACCACACGCAAGGACTGTCTTACGAATGTTTCACAATTGTGGAGGTTGAGATATTTTGAACCCCGAATAATGTGGGAAGGTTGCCACTTTTTTTTATCCGAATGCCTTGGATCAACCATTATTTTTCGCAGTACCCTTCGTTTTTAGTCTCAAACGAAGTGACTCGTAGAGTATGAATTATGAGATAATTCTGTCGACTTGGATCAATAATTCTGGAGGCAAAAAAAAAATTGCCGTCAATTATTTTCCGGACTAACTCGGAGTGAGTCTCAATATCACTGTTCGGCATTGCCCGTCAAATTTTGTCCTTAAACTGCTTATACCGCGCCTGCAGGGATAAGGGGCTCCGCGCGACTGTCGTCGAGCAGAGAGAAATGAATATGTCGTGACATGCAGAATTTCTCGCTCGCCGTAGCGTGAAAATACTCGGGCCGATAGAGGGTCGGTGCGTGGATATGTATGCTATAAGCCACCCCTTTTCAAGATTGATTACCGCTACGAGATAAAAACGTTATCGCCATCTCGTAAATAATCTTTAATCTCCTCATCCCCTTCGCAGCATCCACCTCGGGTCTCGTCGCTTCGCTTCTCTATCACGCGCGTGTGTGTGTGCGTGCGTGTTTGTGCGCGCACCCCCTTCGCTTTCTCGCGAGGCTCTCGATTGCTCGTTCTCCGGGACGGTGACGACAATGGGACTTCGCACATTGCGCTCTTGTCCCCGTTATAAGTTGCGTACAGGAGCGCGCAGCGTCGACGCGATGACCCGCCCCGACGATCGCTATCGGTGGATTATTTTCTGGATAAATGGATACGCGCGCCTACGCGTTATATTCCACGACCCGCCTTCGCTAATACGCGCCCCGCTGCGCTCCACCGTACGAGATTTTTGTTCGAGGTCTCCCCAACCGCCGCAGCCGTGCAAACCCTCTCCGTGAGTAGTTAATACGGCTTAGCGCTTGTGCGAAGTGCATTTCGCGCGTTGTACGACACACGCACGTATGAGAATAACGATGTAACGGGAACTTTGGGGCGAGCAATTTTCCACACAGATCGAGGGATAAATATAAGATAAACAAGGCAGGACGAGGAGAAAAAAAATCTTGAGGAACAGCCCTTAGGCGTATAACATATATACAGCAAAAACGAATTTGAGACGGGACTGTGAAAAATGATACAAAATCTGAATGATTTTTGCAATTTGGAAAAAATGTTAAATGTACAAACGAAATTGGCTTATTTGAATTTGACAGACGATCTAATCCTGTTGCAGAGAAAAGTTTATTATTTGTGTAATATAAAAAAAAATATTATGAACATTGTGACGTTTTCAACATTTTCTATTTTATTCTTACAATTATCAAAAAAGAAATAATGACAAATAGAGACTTGCAAGAATGCTTATTTTTTAAATTTTTTCTTTTGATGTTAATAATTTGATATTTTTTAAATAATTTTGACTTCTAATATGAAATATTTTATAAATCGGTGCGACACAAGGCAAAAATCTATTTGAAAATCGAATAAATACTCAATTCATAAAAAAAAAAAAAAAATCTTGTTTCAGAGTGTGCATTCGCGAGACAACGTACACGTCGCCCCTCGCGCGGCAATGTCAAAAAGAGAGGAAAAGGAAGAAAAAAAAAAAAGAAATTTCTCTCGCGCGATATCAGCCCGTCGGTAAGCGCGATAAATCTGGCGAGACATACTTAGACGGGTGTCAGCATGATGTATGAGGGAGAACTCGCGCATTCTCGCAAAGCCTCCTTACCCTGTTCTCACTGGAGGCCCCCACGTTTACTTTCGTGTACGATATTCCTCGATATACGTCGGCGTGTCTCTTTCGCTAAAAAGAGCTTTCCCTCTTCCCATACGCGGATTCCAAAGGGGAGGAAAAAAGAAAACGAGATTGCAGAGAAAAAGGAGCGTTATCCGAAACAGCCGGGAGATCATTGCCACGTACGTTCCGCTATTCGCAGACACAGAGAGGACGAGAACAAATTATTTTTGTGTGAAAAATGAACACAAAGAAATGTTGCACTCAAGTGGAAATTCTCTACAAACCTGTCTTCAATAGTAACATAAAAAAAAGGCTCTTTACAAGATAAGTTAAACATAACTTGATGTTTCGTTGGTCCTTTTCGTGGTTCCCAAAGTCTCATATGATAGTAAAATTAATTCAAGACTCTCCCAATAAAAAGAAAAACAAAAAAATAACTTACAAAAAAGATATATATAAAGATACATCGAAGATTAAGAGACCTACGTCGTAGCCGCTATTGAGCGTTCTCTCTTGTCGGAGGCGAAAAAAAAGCCACCGCGAGACGATGAATTTTATTTTATGGTTGGTCGAGGGTGCGGGAAGGTTGCTCGGTTTGCGCGAGCGGCCGATTCTCTCTTTCCCCCCTCGTGGGCTCTTAAGGGTGGAATATGTTTCGTATCATCATAGGGAGGTTACACCACCCGCCATCTCTTTCTTAACCGCCCCCCCCCCCATAACGCGTTTTCTCCGTGGCCTCCCGTTCGCTCGGTCGTTCTCCAACTCCTCCGCATCTTTCTCTTCCTTCGGCCTTGCTCCCCCTTCCGCACCGGGGCTTCCGCCATTTTGAATACATTCTCGCCCCGGCGCGGAGAGTTATCTTCCAAACGTTTCGATTTCCCATTTAAAGGATCTTATATATATACACGGGCGGCGAGCGGGCGAACGAGTCGGGCCGCGGGCGGGGGCGAGGCGGCGGGTCGAGGGGCTTCGTGCGAGAGGCCGCGGTGTGAGCATTGTGGGAGTTGCGGGGGCTGTCTGAAAATATTAGCTCGGTGCCACCGACTCGCTCGCTCCCCTGCTCGCCATCCACTTCGTGCTCTCTCGTGTACAGCCATGCCGTACATCCCTCGCCTTTTCTTACCGGTATACCGTCATAGATACCAGGTTATATACGTGCCTTCACTCTCGAACGCCCCAGCATCCACCCCCCCCAAGTATATAACCGAGAAACCCCATCATTCCACAAGCGGGAACGTGAAACACTCCGTCTCGCTTGTACTTCCTTCCTCGACGCGCCGTAAGCATTTTTATTGAAACAGACAGAAAAAAAGTCAGATCCCGCGAAGAGGCAGAGGAGAAAATTAAAGAGGAATGAGAATATAAAAATTCACGAGAATGTTTCGCTTAATTTGTTCGAGAAACATTGCACGGAAATTGCTCGCGCTCTAATGAATTTTTTTTTCACTGTCATGTTTTTTTTTTCGATTTTTTTTTGTGCGCAGATACGAAAGTTAAAAAAATATTTTTTGGGTAAATGTAACAGATAGTCAGTTTTTCCTTGCGTTGTTTAATTTTTTAACATCATAAATGTCATATGTTACCACGTATTATAAATTTCAGGTGCTTTAAATGTCAGACGATGTGTTCCAACTGGAGTAGAAAAGATGAATATAAAATAATTTCAAAAATTACACAAAAATTGTGACAATAAGAAAAGTTGCTGACTGGTAAATGAACATCGGGTGTTATTTCCTATAATTTATTATTATTTATTTCATACTTTTTTTTATTCATGGGTCTGTTTTTAGCACTTGAGAATTTTTTTGAATCCATTATTGTTTTATTCCATCCTTTTTAAAGATCACTGGAGAAACGTACAGCTGACACGAAATCGGATATTATATAAATCATTTGAAAAAATAATAATAGCAAACACCTTTGTGACTAAGACATTAAGGTAGTTATTCGCGCGAAAAGTCGGACTTTCCATGAGTTTCAGAGAAATAAGAGGATTGCAAAAACTTTTCAGTGCTCTAAAAATCTCAAAAAAATCAAGCATATTGAAGGCGATAAGATGGTCGATTTTCCATAATAATAATTGCAAAATGTTATTAACTCATCATTGCAAAAATGAATTTTTAAAAGTACGTGGTCGATTGTGTCCAAATTTTGTAAAACTAAACATTACACATTCTAACCCTCAGAAAAGTTTTATCAAAATGGTAAGAAAGATACGTTTACGATAGTCGAAAATGTAATCCACCATGTTCTTTGACAGGGGATGCCGAGAATAAAGACTGTTTTTAATCATTTTTTTCTCTGGTTCTGGGCGCTAAATCGTGCTGCAACTTCGGACGTGTAATCAAGATGCATTAAATAATGAATACACAAAAATTGAACAATATCGTAAGAAAATCGATATCACGCGATAACTACCTGAACTAGCCGCCAAACGCTCTTTTTGATATAAAATAATTTTTAAACCATCTGAAGCGAGTCACAGGTTATTCTGAGAAGCCGCCGATGGTCGAAGCAACCTTCTCATTCGATATGATGGAACTGCATGTTTCGTAAAATTACTGCATTCATTTGAATTTACCCTTAATCATTTTTTTGTTGCCATGCATTCACCATCGATCTGCCAATTTCCATTAAATAATTGATTGTCTATCTCGAGATAACACGTGGCACCAAAAATCGAGTCAATCATCTGATCGCAGGGAAGCGCACAACTCCCGTCCTTTTGCCCCGCGGGCGGTCGGGAGTTAAAAAGTTCGGCGCCAAAAGACAAGAATATCGGAGCGGACAATGCGGTGTAGTCAAGAAGGTGGAGCGTGGGGGCGTTATGAGGTGAAGGAGAGGAGGTGGAGCGAGGCGTAAAAAAAAAAGAAAGAAAAAGAAAAAAAAAAAAAAAAATTAACATTGCCAAGAGTTTTATGACTGCTTTCGAATTCAGGACTCGTCGGGCTTAGGTAATATAGCGGGAGGCGGTGGCAGGGCGGTAGGGCGGTGGCACGCTGGCTGCTTTTCTGCTGTCGAGTATTCACGGAACGCTGCGGAGCTCTCGTAAGAATAAAGGTGGCGATGTGCACTGGGTGTTACACTGTGGTGATGGTGGTGGATATAGTATAAATGTATGTATGCTAAAGGCGCTCTTCTGTACGTGAAAGCCGGAGGCGTCTATACCAGCGTACCGGTAGCGTATGCTTATTTTAATTGAAACAGTCGAATGCCTTCTCTTAGCAGGTTCCATCCCTGCCCCTCGCCCTCCCCCCGAAGGCGGCGCGCCACTTCGAGCAACCCCTCGTCCTTGCCGCCGTCTTTCCCTTGCGCCCTCCTCCTCGCTCCTCTTCGCTCCCCGCATCGCCCCTCTCGAACGCCGTTAAAACGATCGAGCGAGCTCACGCGCTCCTCGCGAACGCTCGGGATATTGTTTCAAACGAATATGCAAATCATGAGGAGAGAGCGAGGAACGCTCGAAGGACCCTTCCCCGCTCGGCATTGCCGCGCGGATATTGTAAAACCCATAGCGGCGTTACAGTTGCGCTACAGTCAATTCTATCCGAAGCCCCCCTGACGAATAAGAACACAGATATTCCCATAAACTGCGAAGCGCGAGAAACGACGGATGAGAAGGGTGTAACGACGGGGCTCACGATACTACCCGAAATACGTGCCACGAATATATCGCCGATTATTGCGACATTTGCTTCAGTCTTTCGGATAGACAGGGCTCTCGAATGGCGGTAAATTTGATTTCGAAAGACTGGATATTAATTGTTTTCTCGACGAGGTCTCTCGAGGGAATGAAAATATCGGCGATGAAGGAAAATATAGCAAAAACATTTTTTTTACACTTTTGCATTTCCGACTCATGATAAAAATGTAGGAACAAGATTGTTCCACCTCAAAGTCAATTTTTTTACCGATGCCGATTTACTTGAAAATGTTGAGGTATCTTATTTAGGTTTTTCAATTTTTTTTGGCCGAGTCACTAAGGTATACGAATTAACGGAATAATGGGAAACATTTTGTTGGTTCGAAAATAAGTTTTATCAAAAGAATTAGTCGACTGCTTGGAGAAGAAACTTGAGACTCCAAGAAGACGAGTCGTTCTCACTCGCATTGCCAGTGGAACATTTTGAAAAACATTTTTTTTTTCGACGATACAAATGAATAAAGTACACTTGAAAATCAATTTTTTTACGGAAGCCGATGTACTTGAAAATTATTAGGTTTTTTTATTCAGGATTTCCGAGTTTCTTTGCGAATACACCAAGGCGTAAAAATTACCAGAATTAATAAGAAACATTTTATTGTATTGAAAATAATGTTTATCAAAAGAAATTAGTCGATTACTTGGAGAAGATACGTAAGACTCGAAGAAAACGGGTCGTTTTCACGCGCATTGCTAATGGAATATTTGGAAATTTTTTTTTGACGATAGGAATAAATAAAGTACACACGATCTATACTCGAGACGTAAAGATTAATGAACTTTATGGGACGGGCTTGAAAAAGTATTTTATTACCTTGACAGTAAAATTGCGGGCGGGTTTTTTTTCAAGGGCGCATATCAGACAGAAACGTGTGAATATCAATTGGCTCTTGCAAAATAGAAATATAAATATTAAAAGAAACATGCCCCCAATTCTATTACGAAAAGGACAAAACTTTCCGATCTTCGATTCGGCGTAGGTAAATTTGATTGTTTTTCGCGATCCAAGACAATAATGGAAGACTCTCTGAGCCTCGTGGAAAATTCTCAAAGTGTCGACGAGCGATTCTTCCGCGAAAGCCGGAAAACGCTACTTTGCCGGACAGCGGAGGGACAAGAAAAACATTCATGCTTTCCGAAAGACTTAGGCGAGGCAAAGAAAATATTAGAATTCAACTCGTCCTCACTCGCGCGCCAAAGTGGTTTTCGCATTTATACTTATGACCTGCGAAACTCTTGCGCAATGAAAGCAACTTTCTTCTCGTGGGCTGGGCATTAATCGAAGATTTGTCGGAAAAACTTCGCCTCGTTCTCGTTTAAATCGTTTGTCGAAAAAAAAGGCTTTCGTCGTTCTTCAATTCGACCCACAATTTCGTGATTCTCCAGTTTTCCCGGAGAACTGCCAAGATACTCATAAAAGAGGGAAGAAATCATCGCGGTAAATTTCGTCGCTGACGAGCGATCGGTTTCCCAGCAGCTGGACCGTCGCGAAGTTCGGGATTCGCGCGTTGGCGAGGGTTTCCCCGCTTCATGATCGCCTCGGTGCCGATGGCAAGATCGATTGAGGAAGTTGAAAAAGTCGGCTCTGAATGCGGTGTCAACCGCCATTGAGTTGGGGGGGGAGGTTCACGCCGAGAGAGCCCGCACGATCGGAGATCTACGAGTTGGGCGGCGCGACGCGAACTTCGCAGCGATTTATCGGGTTGGCTCGCGAGAGCTCGAAACTCCTCGCGATTGTTAGAGCTGATCCTTTCATCGATGGGTTGGAGAGGCCCGTTTCTATAAATACTATCGCGTGCGTTTATTCAAACTATCCGTCTCGTAAATTCCGTCGACGCGACGCTCCGACGGGAAAGCGTCGATCTTCGGCTCGGTCGAGATTAACGTGTTTCGACGAAGTGGAGCGGACGCTTTTTGCCGTCTCGCGGAAAGAAATTTGAGATTGGCATAATTTTTCTTCGGTCGAGGAATCGCCAAGTCAAACGACGGGTCATTTGCGAACGGCGAGTCTTGACATTGCGAGTAACGTGAGAGAACTACGGTATTTCTCGGTGGGACCCGTTGATTCCTCAAAGTATAGGAAAACAAGGAAACGGTGACCGGGCGTGCGAGTGCTCCGCGTCGCCTGAGGAGACGCGAGGGATTCCGGCTGATTCCTTCCTCGACATCGGTAAATTGGGCAAGGGCCAGAGAAGTACCTGAACTCACGAAGCTCGAGTGAAACTTTCCTTGCCAAGGGCTCGGGACCACGACGGGCGCTGAACTAAAACCGGGAAGGAGGAGAGACACGCCTCTGTCGAATTCGTACTCTTTCATCAATCAATCGCTTATCGCGAAGACGCAACACCGTTCCTCTCGAAATTCGGCCAGACTGGCCTATTCCTTTTCATTCACGGTGATGGAATATCGAGCAGATTTCCAAATCATCTTTTCAGTCTAAAATCTCTTCATCTTCGGGCGGGTCTTAATATCCCGACTGTTGAAAGTTCGAAGGGGCAAAAGCACAAATCAGAATATCTCACTCGACACATTTCACGATGGGTCAATCCATTAAAGGTCTGAATAATCAATCGAAATAATCGTATTATGGTGATGGCTGCGAAGGGCGAGTAATGTGAAATTAAATTCCCAGAAAAAACCAAGTTTCCAGATTTCTCAGAAAAACCGAATCTGCGAAATTGTACTTTATCCTTTGAAACACTTTTCCCACCGTTGTGAGCAAGCCAATACAACCTCGAGTTCGTTTTCGGGCTTCCGACCTTTCGGATTTATGCTATTCGAATTTCTGACCTTTCGGATTTATACTATTCGAATTTTTGACCTTTCGGATTTATACTATTCGAATTTCTGACCTTTCGGATTTATACTATTCGAATTTTTGACCTTTCGGATTTATACTATTCGAACTTTTGACCTTTCAGATTTATGCTATTCGATTTTTTATCTTTCGGATTTATACTGTTCGAATTTTTGGCCTTTCCGATTTATACTATTCGAATTTTTGACCTTTCGGATTCATGCTATTCGAATTTTTGACCTTTCGGATTCATACTATTCGAATTTTTGACCTTTCGGATTCATACTATTCGAATTTATCACATTTTGGATTTTTATAATTCTGAGTTGTAACCTTCCGAAGTTTTCTTTATCGCCGTTGCAAGTTTTCGGGTTTTCACTTTTCGATTTTCTGACGTCTCGTACATTCAGTTTGTTGATTAAAAGGTCTCTCGTATGTTTATTCGTACCGATAATACATCTCAAAATATTTACATACCGATTACCCGCTGTTCGGAGTGTTACATCTTGGAACGATTGGCTTCTTATCGATAAGCTTGCACGCTGCTGCAGCCTGTTCGGAGCTTTAAGCCTTCTGACAATTGAAATTAGATTTTCCTTGCTGTAGCTATTTTGATTGTCGGTACCATTTTAATCGGTTTGTCAGTCCTTCGGGAATTTATTCTTTCGGATTTCTTCAATTCGGGACATGGTCTTTTATATTTTCAAAACATCGGTATTCATAATTGTCTAGTCCTTTCCAGTCTAAGAAAAATTCGAGAATGAGGCCCCTCTGAATATTCAGCAATCGGGACTTGTATCCCGCCCCTCACCTTCAAAGATAGTTCCAAAGAAATCCTATCGATCCGAAAAAAGAAAAAAAAAAAAAAAACAGAAGTAAAAAAAAGGTTTACGAGAGGATTGAGATAACAAGAATTTGCGAAATTTCATTCGCTAAGCAGTGCCGGTGAGTAGAGCGGAGACACACGGAGCTCGAGAATTTATGTCTCCGACTCGTTGCCATCCCCAACGACGTAGGGTCCGTGGGTACCCGGTCGCGCACTCTCGCCCGGTAACTAAGTGAGAGAGTGACCCGTACTTTGTTCGCTCGCCCGCGCCGGGGGGTTGGGGGGTGCAAGAATATATTGATAGTCAGCTCAAAACTCCATTAGGGCCGTGGGGGGGGAGCGTACGGGTATTCTCTCGTAAATACGAAAACGCTATCCCATTATTTACTGGTTAATTGGATTAATGAGACTCGTTATTCCGAAAGAGAAGGGAGAGGCAGTGGCGTCGGCAGCAGCTCGGTGAGTCTCCAGACACATCCGCCGGTTCCTCCTCCGTTCTCCGCTGTCCTAGGAGAAGAGAGCGCGGCACGTACAGTCGCGACGTAGATGGGGAAGCAGGGAAAAGGGTCGGGATTGAGCTCGTGGCGCGCGGGACCAAGGGGCGTAAGACCACCACGTGGACAAATACGTCCGAGTCCGACTGCGATCGCGGCGGAGCGCACACACACACCCTCGCGGAAACTCCTCGCGCGACTCGACGCGGCATCGAACCCACACGAATCCTCCGATTCCGTAACTTTTCGGAGATTCTCACAAACACCAATGCTGCACTTCCCACGAAGGAGGTCTTCCGACGGATCCGTAACACGCGTCGCCGCGGCAAGCAAGCCCGAGCGAATGTAACGTGTAGGCTCAGAGAAACGCTGATGTCGACTCAACATATTCCCATCCGCATCGATCGTTCATTTGTATCAAGTTAGACGATTCTGTGTTTCTCGCGAACTCGCGAAAGAAGCTCAACATCGAATTGGCTAATCGGGAGCGAAATAGGCCAAAAGTGTCCCCACCGAGGAAAAAAATATATACCGTGGAATATATTTTAGAATATATCAAGAGAAAATTGGCGCGACGCACTTCCGCTCCACTTATACTCGAGATTGCCGGAAGTAAATCTTTGGTTCATGATTTCTCGGTAATGAGACCTCGCAGATATTTCTAATGACACTTTCATAATATGATTCGCTTGAGATGATGATGCGCTTAGTAGCGATTGAATCGGTTAAGGGCGGGGTAAAGTTAATTCGGCGAAAGAAAGGCATGTTTTTAAGATTTTTTTTTTTTCGGCGCAACGGATAGTGTTCGTTTATTGAAAAATTTACATATGATAAAGTAACATTTGAACAACATTCTCCTCAATTTTCATTGCAAAATATTGAAAATTGAGCGAGTGAAAATTAAACCCCGGAGGCGCCTCGAGAAAAAGTTGGTTTGCCGCGTGCACCATAACTCGCAGCAGAATCATCTGAATCAAAAAAATCAAAATGCATTTGTTAAAGGAGATGTTTCTCGAGGTAATGACGGGAGGATTTTTTTTTTTTTTTTTCGATTTTTCGTACCACTTGGGAGCCAGAAACCCGATTTTCGCTAAAAAAAATCGGCTAATTTGTTGTTGAAAAATTAGTAATTATTAAAAAAAACAAAAAAGCTCTCGACAATACCTGGTGAATTATGTGAAGAAGTACTGTGCGAAATTTCAAAGCAATTGGTCCAGTAGATTTTGAGTTATCGTGCACACGGACTTCAAATATGACATGTCTCAGAAAAACGGTCGCTTAGCGCTCATTGCACATAAGTTTGATAACACTTCTCGATTGCATAAAAATCTGAGAAAATTCATGCATATTAAAGGTACTCAAAAGATTAATTTTGCATAATAATAATTCCTAAATGTTATTAACAAAATGATGAAAAAAAAAATTAGTCAACAAATTTCCCCGCAACCCAATTCCCCCCCCCCCCCCACTTTTTTGAAAAAAAAAGTTTTTGATCTTCAATTATATCCAAATATATTAGTAGGACAAGGTACAAGGAATATATTAATTCCATTAAAACACTCAACTTTACAGTTTTTTCGATTTATTTTATATTCGTTACTCGCAAGATATAGAAATAATAATAATTTCTCATCTAACGAAAAAAGCAGCATGACGAAATGAATGAAAAAATTCAATGGGACTGCAATAATAATTATCGCAGCGATGGTAATGGATTTGACCGTTTGCACCTGAGCGGGATGACTTTTCCATAATGAGACGAGATTTCTCGGAAGAGATCCGGTGTGTCCGCTATGATAAACCCACCGGCGACGTGATTCCTTACTTTTGCACTGGTCCGCGTGGACATCGTTCGCGGCGGCTCGCAGGAAGTAATTGAGAACGGTAGCATATCGCCATTATATATATGGTTGTGTCACGTAGGATTCGGGGAAGCCGATCGCCACCTTCTCGCACTCGCCGGGCGAGAGTCGCGGCCGAGCGAGCTCACGGATGTCTCCGGGGCCAGGTGCAACCTTTGCTGCACTGGTGCGAATGCACTCTGCACACCGGCGACCGGGGCCCTCGCGCTTATCCACGCCACGCGCCTGCACCCGATGCACGTGTCCGTCCAGTTACCTGCCATATCCACTTGTATCTACTTTTATGCATGTCCATGCGGCCGAGGCGTTCGCTCGAGAACTCGGGAATGACTTATAAGGTCGTTCTATCTCTGCACCATGCACTCCCGGGACATCGATGCTCTTTAACGGTTCTGCGTTCTCTCGTCGACTTATCTTGTTCTTTCGTCTATCATAGTATAGATGTATACATGCGATAAATATATAGATATATTTATTTGTGGAACTGTTCCGCATTAGAAAAGCAACTTTTCGCTAACGCGCTAGCCCCTCGCCGTTGCCATCCGCGAGAGCGTGAATCTTCTTACGCGTCTTGTTCTTTTGACACTCATCGCGGCACCTGACGCGTGCTCGAGCCAACATCTGCGGAAGGGGGCGGGATAAAAGTCCCGAATGCTGAATATCCAGACGGGCCTCATTCTCGATTTTTTTTAACACTATTTGAAATAACCAGAAAATCTGGATTACCGATATTTTGACTCGAATGAGATATTTCGATTCGGGTTTTTGCCCCTTCGAACTTTGAACATTCGGAAATTCAAACCCGCCCTAACAATTCGTCTAAAACCACACAATTCGTTCAAAACAGGCCGTCTAAAAACAATTTATCTAGAAACAAATCGTCCAAAAACGATTGGTTTAGAACAATTCGTTCAAAACAGTTTGTCTAAAAACAATTCGTCTAAAACAGTTGATCTAAAACAATTCATCTCAAAACGATGCGTCGAAAAAATTATGGATTTTTTCCACTGTAGTTGGAATGCTATTCGAGCGCGTGCCGCTATACTTTACGATCTCAATAAATGATTCGGCTATAACTGACAAACGCTATCGTTGTTTCTGCTATAGTTGTCTTACGCTATCGATATTTCAGCTTTAGTTAAAAACTCTACAAATATTTCCGCTATAGTTGTCAAGAACTATCGATATTTCTGCTATAGTTGACGAACTCTATTAATTTTTCCGCTATAGTTGACGAACTCCATTGATTTTCCGCTATAGTTTATGAACACTGTAGATATTTCTGCTATAGTGACCAAACGCTATGCGTATGTTCCGAAATTACTGCCAGTACTGCATAAAAAGTTTCAACAAAAGGAAACAGTTTGATCTGTTGTTTGAGACGGAGTGTCTTCCAGCCAAACTATTTTAAACGAATTGTTTTCGACGAACTGTTTTAATCCAATTGTCTTGGACGAATTATTTTCGACGGATTGTTATTAGACGTATTGTTTTGAACGAACTTTCCGCAAATCTGAGCCATAGAAACGCGCTCGAAATCATGAAAATAACCGGTGAAAGAATTCTCAATAATTAATTTTGCCAAGGGTTCAGATGACTCATTGCGTTTCGCACGAATGCACCGAAGACCCATTGTCCATTCTCGATGGAGTATCCAACATCGACGAAAAAAAATTCGCAAAATATATCCATTCAATATATTCTCCACTTTTAGTCATTCAAATTAGATTTTTTTCCTATTTTATGTTTTTTGCAGAAAATGTTAAATGTAAATAAGTAAAAAATCTGAAACGGATTTAGAAGAAATTTTTCGAAATACGTCTCCGTAGTACAAATTGTAAGATAAATATATTCATTATATATATATCTCATATTTTTTTGCACATAGTTTTTTCTCGAATCCAGCAGCGTGATGTGTTTTCACTAAAAGCCCGAGTGAATGGAGCTCATCAGGATTTGACTCTGTTACATCGTAACTCTGAGTGCGCGCCGACATAGACAGATCGCGTTGCAATCCATAGGTCATTTCTATATGCGCACAATCAATTTACCACTCTTAATTTCAACTTTCGCCCCGTTCCCAAGATTAATTACATCGTGAATTCCGGGTTCGAGCCGAGATCGCGGTGTCGAGCTTATCCGAAGTCAATTATTTGAGTAGCAGCGCCGAGAGAGGACCGGAGAGTCGGCGTTATAAGAGTAATAAATCGAGGTCGACTGAAACTGTCGCGCGGGCTTCTCCCTCGCGTTTCACCCGACTTTTGAAAGTCAAAACGTGCGGATTCATTAATCAGCCAGTGGCGTCGGGGACCGTCGTTCGTCAAGGGCTACGAGCCTCGGTCTCTCGCTCTCTCGCATTTGCTATTATATCGAATGAAATTAATGAGATACACAGAAATACACTCTGACTTCCGGCAAAACGCCCCGCGGAAACCGAGTCGGAATACCCCTTGCATATAGTTCCGGCAGAGCGATCGCCCCGTTCAATGCCGCGCCACGTGAACGCGTTTCAAACGATATTTCACGATGCGCATATTTTTCCAACGACGCTCGCAAAGATTCACCGAACAGCGGATTTACGATTTTTAGCATACCAAATTATTTGTATCTTTGCGTTCTTTCAAAGATCTATCTTAAAAACAATTATAAAAAACATCCCTTGAATTCAAATTACGATTCGATAGCAAAGATTGAACGCAATTTTTTCCCAACGCCTCGTATAGAATTAGCCGCAAATCCCTCTGCATTGATGAATTGCGTTCTTCGAGTAGCTGCTCGATACATGAAAAAAGCGCTTACCCAAAAGTGTCATAAAAGAATATACTACAGATGAGTGTATCGTTAATCGAAACGACACACGTATCGCAATGGCATCTCCATAGTACACGCAGTACAGTACAGTATTATCTACATCGTCCTGGCGGAGCGGCTATTGCGGGAGTGCGCAAGCGGTGGCGAGGGGGCGGAGAGGGGAGGGAGGGGGTTGGTCTCGAGGGACAGTAGGAAACCGCGTCCGCTGTCCTCTTCGTCATCGCAGCGAAGCACGTGCCCGTTGGCCGCAAGCACGTACACACACAGGGATAAACCAACGAGCGAAGGCGAATGAGGGTTGAAGGGAGGTCCGGAGGACAACGAGGGGGTTGCCGTGAAGCGTATACACAGGCGTATGCCTCTGTAGCTCGTCGCTGAGGCTATACACGCTTGGTATACGAGAGGGTTGGAAGTCGGGCGGGAGGCCCGAGAGTGACCGTGAGGGGCAGAGACGGAAGATGCGAGAAAGGGAGGGTGTACGTAGCTTTCGAGAGGGACGCGGGGCCGGGAGAAAGCGCGAGGGTGTGCGGAGCACAGAGGAGCGAGCCAACACCGCCGGACGCTAGAGCGGACGAGCGCGAAACACGGACGGTGTAAGGGTGAAGGAGACGGATAGAGGTGGCATAACGTTGGTAAGAGTATGAGGGGGTAGGAAGCGAGAGGAAGCCGACGGACCAACGGGGCGACGGGGGGGTGTAAAGATGGCGGCGAGAGCCCCCGCGTCGGTTATGATAAGGCGATGCTTTAATGACAGCGGGTTTCTATGGCAACGGGCGTGTAGGGGCTGGCCGGCAGAGCTGGTCGGCCACCGACGCCACCGCTACCGCCGCCGCGACGCCCGGCGTCGGTCAGCGCGGGGCGAGAGAGCACCAAGCTCGGAGGCATCGGAGGGTGCGCGGAGAACGAGCAGAGGAATAGCCAGAGGACGAGCGCGGTGAGTAGAGGGGCATCGAGCTATCGGGCCAGCGTCCAGACTGGTCGCAGCCGCCATACTAGTGCCCTATGCCTGTGCCGCCGCTGCTGCTGCTGCTACTACTCGCTGGACACAAGCACACCTCGAAAGCTCAGGGATGAATTTCTGTGTGGCCCAGCGTATATACGTATGTCCTCCATGTCCGTAGGATTCTCACCGATTCCGCACAGAGAACCGTTCACCCACCTACAGCGCATCGCGCACTACATCGCGCGGACCTTCCATATCCACCTTCTCCACCTCCTCCTCCTCCTCCTCCATCTCCTCTATTCCGCGTTCTCTTCGTCCTCGGCCATTGCTCGATGTGCTACCCGCTGCTGATGTACCTTCTCACTCTTCTCTTCTCCTCCACCAGTTCGGACGAGGTCGATCCCACGTCCTCTCGGTCACAATATAGCTTTGGTTCTCGCTTCATCCCATTCACCGTTTCTCTCTATCTTCGCCACCTCCACAACCAACGCGCGTTCTCATACCCCATCATATCCTCCTCTTACACTTCCGTCCTCTCCCCGACACTATGACCACGCCGGAGTATATACTCTAATACCACTTGGCCCTACACGTATACCCACATCTCGCGCTCTTCATCCCTTTGCACTTCCACGCAGATGAAGCCGAGAGGACGCGACGAGAGGGGAAGGATATTCTCGCGTGGTCAGTACTGTTCACGCACACGCGTGCAACGTTACTTCGCTCGTTCGACCAACACGCGGAGGTTCACAACAATGGCACATTATCCGCCTCCAAGTAGTATTACTGCGGAGCTTCCTCGTGGCTATAACTACATTGCCAACACCGTTGACTCTCTCTCCAGCGTCGCCATCGCGGACTTTCGAATTGACAATGCAATTTCGAAATTACACACGGCCAACGAGAGAAGGCTTTTAGGGCTTGCGGACGTGACTCGCGCTCCGGCTTGTTCGCCTTGTCATAAGGCTTTCATTCTCTCCACCCCTATTTCTATTATCGGGATAATAAAAATGTCTTTGATCCAAGAACGCGGGATCACCTTTTCTTCTGCCTGCGTTTCTTCATTTTCATTCGGATTTCCCGGTAGTTTCGAAGTTTTTCGATCTTCTCGATCTCGTTCGAGGAAAAAGGAGTTCGTCTGCAGCCTTACCGAATTTGAACACAGAACATCTTCAGCATTGATTGCGCTCGCTAATTGTTTTTTAGTAGATAGGTAATCAATTTTTATACCCCTTTTTTCATATGCTTTGATCCTTCATTAGAATTGAAATTGACGGAAGGAACTTTGAACTCGAGATTCTGGTTAAAATTCTTACGGCAAGATCATCGGATCCATGGCTCACACGAGGTTTACCCAAATTATTCGCTGGTTGAGAATTCTTCTTCCCTTCCATCTCCGCCGATAGATTCCCACGGTTAAATGAAGCGTGCGAGGCGAGCCCCCAGCGAGAAAGAGAGCTGGGCAAGGTATGGGCATGGCGTTGAGCTGTGATGCTGCCGCTATCCAGGCACCTTCACCTGCAGCAATCGTTCGTGGATCGCGTTAGCCTTTCATCGAGAAACGTTTTAGGGAACATCAAAGAATCCGAGTTTCGCCGGCACGGGGAGCTCTCGCTTCGTCTTCCACGAGAGGCATCGAGCTTCACGTTGATGCGAGTGAAACAGAGTGAGCGTGGCGAGGATGAGACGAATAGAGGAGGAGACCCCTTGGAGGAAGACCACAATAATCTGGTTAGCCGCTTCGGGCCAAAACAGAAAGAGCTGCAGTGAAGGCAGAAAAGAAGATACGAGCTTTCGCCATCGGGATAATTACATTATCTTATGCGTCCTTGAGCTTTGGATCATTTCCCGTCGATCCGAGAATCCTTCAAGATATTCCGATAGCCTATCGATTCCCTCTGAGCTGGATCGAACGCGAGTGACCAATTCCGTTGACATCAATTGATATGGACTCGTCGGTGAGATACAGAAAATCCCAAAAAACTCGACTACCTTGGAAGAAGTGGGTCCCAAGAACTACTTTTAAGAAAAAAATGAGTTGTGCTAACCGATTGACTAATCACTTTTTTCAGTGCATGCGAGCATACGTTCATATCGGCCTTGTCAAGGTTCGCCAATTGGTTCGTTTCTTCGTCGATGGCGCGAGCGAAAACAGAAACGTTCCAATGTAACTTCGACGCGGAGTGCGCTTGACCTGTTTCGATCGCGATGATATATATACGAAGCATACGATTGCTGGTAAACCGGTCCACGTAGCCCAATACCCAACATACGTGCAAACGTTGCAAACCCATTGTGCAGTTTCCTTGTTCGAAGCAAAATTCTAAACCAAACCTTCGGCGCCGACGATGAAGCAGCACACATTGACTCACCAAGGGGGGGGGGGGCTGGCATACCCACCACAGAACGGGCAATCGGAAGGACACCCAGCGACAGGTATATACATTCAGTATGGAATACGTTACTCGACGCGCAGAGGACATCCACGTGGGACGCAAAGGGAGGAGCTTTGGAGATCGTGCCGATTTCTGCGAACCACCGTGGGCCAGACAATCCGAACTCCGTTCGGAATACACGTTCGACGAGAGACCCTCCCCCCCCCCCCCCTCCCCCTGAGCGAGTGAGGAATCCTATCGAGAGAATGCGGCAAAAGTGAAAGACAGAGGGAGATTGAGCGCGGGGACGAGCATAGAGAGAACACAGGGGATGTTTACGGGAACGCAAACACACCGGGTCCCTGCATTATGGATGCAACGGAGTGGACTTGGATGCAACCCTCTTCCAACCCTCTCGTCGGCATCAGAACCAGCACAACCTGGAAGCGCTCGTTTCGCGTTTGCTCACACTGTATATGGTAGCCTCGGCAGTGGCTGCCGATACTCGGTACACTCGTATATGCATCGCATACGAGGGATCGCCGGTGCTCCAATACTCGCTTGCTCGCTCGCTCGATTCAGCTTTGGGGGCAGAACCTCCCCGCATTTATTTATAATCAAATTCCGTGTATACCGAGAGAGACCCAGAGGATATAGCGCCCCCCCCCCCCCCCCCCCCTGCCAAATGAGCAGCGAGCTAGCCAGCTCGCGCTGGCTTGAATTTCTATCCCGGACGTATCCCCGCTCACGTATACCAAGGGGGGACCGAGGGGGGCTACGTTCGAGGGATTTTCAACCCTCCGCCTTGCCGCCTCTCCGCAACAGCAGAACCAGCATCCTCCACCCCCGGTCTCCGAATAAGAGCGAGACAGCCGTAGTCTTCGTCCATACACCCTCGCGAATTCGCTTGTCGGTCAATTTAAAAATCAATATTGACCGAGGAACAGCCAATCCTTTATTTATCGACGCGGATTGTTGGCTTCCGCCAGGACTGCGAGCCTTTTTCCACTCTCGTACTTTCGCATTCTATCCTGCTTTTCCGATTCTTGCTATTTCTTTCCGCCCGCCGACTCTCCGAGGCAAGAGACTGCTCCGTCAGGAGGCTTTGCAATGTTATTTCAAACGCGTCTTGAATAATCCGGTCATCTTCCGGCCTTTCGCCGCTGCGAACTTGTCAAATTTACTCGGCTCCTCGGGCTTTCGTTGGGCCTTGGAAAAATCGGAATTTTCGCTCACGGATACGCATTCATAGGGTTGAACGAATATTCTTTGAACTGCTCATCGGTGACGTTTGTATTTCATCGAGATTTCTTTATGGTCATAAAATCGATCTCTTGGGAGTTCCAAGGGAAAAGATATCCTCGAAGGATGAACCATCGGAATCGCGAAAGTCTTACGCCCCCTTCTCGGCATTCATCGTCGTCGCGAGGGTGCGGAATACCAGTTTGCCATTGGTCAGCGAAAAGTCATCTCGTTTCTCGGACGCCAAGTTGATATCATTTTTCTTGATCGCCGTCACCGGCCTCAGCGGGAATGCTGCGCTGCTACGGTACAAGTATATATAGTGCGTATAGATATATATATATATATATATATATATGTATATACACGCAGTCCTGTTCTGGCATCTGGAGGTCCCCGAATTTGCGGAGGGGTGCCCGAAAGCATCAGTTTTACCAGCGATAGTTCGAAAGGAAGAGGAGAAAGACGAGGGACCGGAGAGTGAGAACTCGCCCGAGGGTTCGACCCTCGTTGATGCTGACTCTCACATCTTTCCGGCCCCGCCTCGGTTCGTGACTCGGTCGTGTGTTGCGTCCCGCAATGCTGAACGCACTCGCCATCCCAAAACACCCGCTATTATGGACAATCAATCCAAAAAATTGACCCAAACAGTCCCCCCGAGAACGGCCACAACGGGGCGCTTATCGTCGCACGCCGGCCTCGTTTCGCTCTCGAATTTCAATTTTTCATTCGCTCCGCGGCCAAATAGAATGGACTCGGTCGAAAATGGAATTCAGAAATTCAGCGTTCAATAAGAATTTACACATACAAGAATCACCCTCGTCATTGAAATATCGTTTGATGAGAATTGAAGATTGATCTTCGAGTCAAATTGATCTAAAAATTGACGAGCCTTGGCAAACAAATGAAAATGCAATATTTTCCAGTGATTTCGGTGTTCACATATAATCACGTGAACACTTTCTCTTCGACGATATTTCGAGTGAGAACTCGCGTGAGAATGTTTTCTCCCATCGTTCGCGAGATCTCTCGCAATAAGGCTAAGAAAAACACTCGTTGTATTGACGAAAGGCCTCGAATGCTCGCGCATCGAGTTCTCTGATTAATATTTGCCCCGTCAAAGCCCAACCCTTTTCCCGGCAGCGTCGAAGATTATTATCGAGAATATTCGAGTGCTTCGAAAACACTGAGGCGACCCGTGACGATAGCGGAGTTTCTCAAAACGAGCGTTCCTCCGAAGACAAACAGTCCCATCGAGAAGCCTCATTTGCATCGTCGACGTCCGTTGCGAAACACGAATTGAGTCTCGAGGCCTCTTCCATAAGCTCTTTTTACCCATTTTTCCGGTGGTTGGACTCACTTTCTGTTGCAGTGCATCGCTCAAAGTCAGGCGAATGCCATTCACATTTCTTCGCCCGCCGCCGCGTTTTCGTTTCCGGCGCAGCGCGGATGGCTCGCCCGAGATAAGCCGGAAGAGCGTAGTCGACCAGAATTTTCGAAGTCTACAACGCTGTGGCGAACGCATGTTTCGGAAAAGCCCGAAACGTACGTTTGTTTCGCGTGGCACAGCGAGGATACAGAAGCGAGCCCAATATGTCCATCTTCAGAGCGGGCGTGTGCGAGGGAGCCCAGCCGAGGCAGCCGCCGCGCGCAAACAGATCAATGCTCCGCGTTCCAATATAAACAGTATTATTGAAACAAAGCGGGTAGTCCGGAATGGAGGTGTGGAGGTGGGGACCACACGAGGGTGAGGATAGAGCGGCAGTTCGAGCTCTCTCGCATATAACCGAGGCACAACACAGCTACGGATATAGCACGCTCGAACGAAGTGGAGAAAGGGAGAGAACGCGCTTTGGCGAAACGAGAGAAATCGACAGAGAAACCTCGGTAAAACGGAGAAAGATAGAATGCCTATGGATGCAAGAGAGAGAGAGAGAGAGAGAGAGAGAGAGAGGGAGAGGGAGATCGGGTATATGGATGGAAAGGGGAGGAGGAGGTTTTGCGGAGGGTTGATGTTTCTGCCGTTCAGTCCCAGCGTAGTAGACACAGAGCACCACCAGGACCAGCAGCATCGGAACCAGCACTAGTAGAACCAGAGTTGCGGAGAATGAACGAGGGGAGAAGAGTTATGTTGCCGCGATATTGTGCTCTGCCTGGTGAGCGGCGGCACGAGCGAATCAAGGGGGATGGAAGAGCCAAGAGGAGAACGAGGTGATGGGGTGAATGCCATTCGCGAATGCTGCGGGGGAGGTAGGAGGCCAAACGAAAAACGCCGGAGCAACTCTCGTCGAAACCACCCACTCGTCCGTTCGGTCCCTCCATCGACGAGGACTGCCCTCCCTCCCCTTAACGTCCGGCGAGCGACGCGTCAAACCCGCGAAGCATCCACCTTCGACGCGTTGAGAAAACGCGTGTCGTCGTCGGTTCTTCCGTGAGGACGAACCGCGAAGATGGCCCAATGTTCCCTGACCCTGAAGCGGTGTCTTATTTCCAACAGGAGCTAAAAATGAACTCCAGGACGAGACTCTGGGGGTTATGAAGTCGAGGCTTCGCTAGGGGATGATAATGAATGGAGAAGCCGCTGAGTCATCCAGCATTCATTTCCCGTTACTCTTGACTCGTGTTTCTCGTTTTCTTTCGATCTACATGTTTATCTTTCGCTCCGAGACCCGCCGTGAGTGGGCTTATTCCTCTGACCGCTGTGAAACTCGTGAACCCGGAATCGGAGAGAGAAAAGGGCTTAGCGTCAGTGGGCGGTCTTGGAGGATGTGATCCATTTCGACGTATACCGGGACATTTGGACAATCATCATTGATAACAATTCGACGTAATTCATTGGAATTACGGAAGGCATGAGCACAGAATCATGTTAAAAAAAAACGAAGGAGAAAAAAAGTAGTTCTGTCCCTCTTGGTGGATTTTTGGATATGTTCATTGGGACGAAATTCTGAAAAAGGTTCGGTCGAGGTCGAATTGATGACTGCACAGTTCGATGAATGGTTTTAAACGATTGCGGTATTGGCAGCGATTGAAGAACAATTGGTAAGATTTCTAAGCGGTTTGACATAGGTTGCATCGCACTCATCTTCGAAGTTAGGTCTTCCATTAAAATATGTAATGCAGACTTCCCAATGCTCGAAGCAATTTGTCTAATGTAGACGATCGAGTGCGATGGACGAAAAGCGCCGGACGATTATCCCGGGAGATATTAGCGACACGTTCCAGCTGATACTATAATGGCTGTTTCTACTGTCGCTTCTCGTAGTGGCGAGGAGTGGCAGAGAGTGTACCGTACAGAAGCGAGATCGTGGCAAGGGTGGCCGACTGCCAGGGTGGCTGGCAGCACGGGTGGTTGGATGAAGCTGGACGCAGTCAGCGCGGTGTGAAATTAGCGCAGATGTCGCGGTGACGGGACCCGTGGTACGGCTTCTCTGTTCATTTTCCAGGAGATTGGATCGCGAAGAGGGGTAAGGACGATCCGTTTCTGTGTTTCCTCCGTGCATGCTCCTGCGATGTTCCGCACTACGCAGCTCCACGAACGGACGCACACAGCTGCTCAGACGCTCTTCCGCCACTTGGATATCTTTATAGATCCAGATTTCCCGATACCTCGAGGCATTGAACGCTCTCCGACCTAATTTGGCTTAGTTGGTTTTGGGACAGTTCTCTTCTCTTCTATACTCTTCGCAACCATATAACAGAGCAACAACGCCCGACATTCGCCAAAACGCAAAACGCAGTTGATCCATTATGAGGATAATGCATTGCCGTTAGAGCGTCCATTTCACACTTTCGTGGGCATCGCCAAGTGTTTCGCACTCTTGCAAGATGTTCAGCTTTCAGAAGCTGTAATTCCAAGTTTCTTATCATGGTTCTGAATGTTTTTTAACCTAAGATGCAGTATGAGTATGCTTTTCTCGAGTTTCGGGATAAACGAGCGGCTCGATAATAAGATTGCGATAATATATGTAAGGTGGGAGAATCGAAGAATAATAATAAGAGGAAAGTTGGAAGCAGACGATGGAGAGCCGAGGGCACACAGGAGCGAGGTCGAAGGTCCAACGGCGGCGCTGGTGAACGTGAGATTTTTCATTACAACAAGCCCCGGAGTTCGGGGCACGAAGTTCCCAGCAGCAGCAGCGGCAGCAGCAGCAGCAGCAGAGCCGGGCCCTGATAAAGGATTAATAGAAGTTATAAAGTAGAACCTGAGGAGGTGGAGGAACATTACGTGACTCGACTCCGATCGAGTCTTTCTTCAGGTTATATTGCCGGTTGCCGTCGTTTCTCATCCACCCTCGCCCTCCGCCACCCTCTGCCATGCCCTGGCCGTCACCCTTGGCTCATGCGCACCCCATCTGACCAATCGAACTCCGGAGTCCATCTCTGCTGTGCCACGCTGACCGATCCCTTCTCTCACTCTTCCCCCACAGCTTCACTTTTATCTCGTACCCTCTCGCGCGCTTTCTTCTCTATCCTCGGCTCTTTCCGTCCCTCTGCCCTTCTTTTCCGTCTATGTGTTCCGAACATAAAGAGAAGAATAAGAAGAGGGAGAGCAAACCGTTCGCCTCCCCCCCTCGAGCTGTAGAGGCTACCGTCAAATGCCTATGTGCACGAAGCCGAGCACTATTGGAAAAAGTAAAAGGGGGAATAAAGTGCAAGAAAATAACGACACTTGCTCGATGTTAAGGTACGAGGGAAAAAAAGTAATACAACTGTATATGAGAATTGCATTTCGTCGCGACGGAAAAACCGACCGCATGTGAACGGATGAACTTTTGATTCTCCGAGATAGGTCGCACGTTTATCACGTCGACCAGTTGATAGCAGCATCGAGAAATTTATCTTCGAACGGCTTAACTTTTTTTCGCGGATTTGTTGCTTCGGTTTATTACACAATATTTTTTCAAATTTTATCGTGATCTCACTCGTTGCTGAAAATAAAAATAAAAAAACCACAAAAAATGTTCGATGCCCAAGAGCCGATGAAGCTTTGAGCACTTCGTGCATTAAACTGGAGCAATTGAGTCCTGCACAATTGGCGCGTTACGTACAAGACAAGGGTTCGCCTGTGCGAGTGTAGCGGGCGATACTCGGTGGGTAGCGAGCCGGAGTGTGTATAGCCCGACGGCGAAAGAGGTGAGACGGGAAGGTGAGGATTGGCGACTGGAATGTGTAATCAGCCGGGATTGCATTAGTACGGCTAATTAGCCGTGCACAATGCTCTGATAATATTATAGTGTCTCCTCGGGGTGGATGGGTAACGAGCAGAAAGGCAGAAGGCGCGGAGGATAGAGAAAGTAGCGGAAAAGCTTCGGGTTTTGTGCCGCGCGAAGAATCGAAACGGAACGGAACGGTAACGAAAAGCGAGCACGGAGCGGGAAGGGAGAAGGAGCGAGGCCGGGCGAGCAAGCGAACGAGCACGAAGGTGGCAAAGTTGCTTTCCTTCTACCCCTTTTATACAGTCTCGACAGCTATAGATGCACAGAGGGAAATACACAAGGCGGATTCTCCCCCCCCCCCCCCCCCTCCCCTTCTTCCTCCCCCGACCAGACGCCCAGAATTGAGCTACTCAGTTATTCATGTCGCACTCTAGTCATGCTCGACGCGCTCAACTAAGCAGTACCGCGCCAACTCGTTTGCCCTCGTCTTCCTCGTGTCCCTTTTAGCTTGTCCTCGCGAAAACCAACCCCGACCTCGCCCGCTACTCCCCGCTCAAACTCGGAACACCGGCACGAAAAGACCAGCAAGCCTTCGAAGCGTTGTTGCGGTTGTCGGCTCTCCCAGTTTTCCATGCTCGCGAAAATTTCGCTGCTTCTTACCAACCGTCGTCAACGAGACAATGACGAGGAACGTCTCTCTCGTTGGCAATTCTATTCTCATAACGTTGTTATCAACTTTTGATTGTTATCGGGCTACGTTAAGCACGTGGATGGAATGTTAATTTTTATAAGATTCTGTGGTGGGTTTATTGCAACACTCAGAAAAAGGTGTAGTACCATCACAGAAAATCTGTTTGAGTCAACTAAATGCTGCAGTCAAATAGAGCGGACGAAATGTATCTTTGGAATGACCGTAGAATTTAGTTGAATTCGGAACGGAATTCGGAATTCGGAATAATATATTTAGTTCAATAGACTCTAGTTTAAATGCGCCTATGTATTATTTGGTTAAATTGTCATTGTTATGTCAATCGAATTGTTCAGTTGGTTCAATTAAATTGAATTTCTTAAATCCACCTTGCCAGGGTTTGTGGAAATAAAATCGAGTTGCTCGAATCGAATACGTTTTGACTAAATATCTGCAGTTGGTCTCACCAATCCTTTTTCTGAGTGAACATTTCCTAACCGAAAGAGAGTTCTGGAGAGTATTTCGAAGACTTTCCGATGGGAGGAGAATCTGATAGGAGTCGAACTTGCAGAAGGCGCTAGGATCGTTAAGAACGATTGGGAAGACCCAACATTTTTTTCTTAAGCACAAGTTGATCAGTCGAAAAATCGTCGAATATATGAAATTTTTTTCGAATTTCTTTCAATTTGCGAAAAATCGATTTTCTTTGGAAAGATTTCATGGAATCGTGAATATGTTCAAGCCGTTATCCGAAAATTTAAGAGTAATGCTCGGGGTCTACCGAACTTTCAGTCGAAATTCGGAAATTTTCGTCTCAAACAAAACTTTTTCCGATATTAGAGAAAAGAAAAATCAAAAAATGACCGAGTATAAAAAAAAATGGCTCAATTATTTTCTAAAAAAAAGATTACCATCGATGCGTTGGACGATTTTGTAAATCTAGTTTGATTACATCTTTTTGTTATGTATTCTTATTATGCGAAGAGTTTCGGAATGCATATCGAACGATCGAAATATCTTTGATACAGTCAAACCTTATGCAAATTTAACAAAACATTTAATTGAACGCATTTAACCGGGCCTCGTTCAATTTTTTTCTCACTGTAGGCATTTTTTTTCTCGGCGTGCAAAAGTGCGAACAGTCTCGATTGCTCCGACTACTGAAGGCCGTGGAGAATCGTTTAGTTCCGTCAAAGCTCTGTATCGCTCGACATTGAGGGTCGGGGGGGTTGAAACGAGTGCGTGTCAGGGGTGAGGAAGGGGGGGGGGCTACTACCAGTAGCGATAATATCTCTCTGTATAGAATTTTTCACAGCATCCCTATTCCTCCCGTATAGTTTCACGCTATCCGAGCACCCGACTGCGTGTTTACACAGTTACGCGTAAATCTTTCGCGTTTCTCGTTCGCGTTTCATATTAAAACACACAAGCACCCCTCCGCAGTGGTTCGGCACGACATAGCACAACAGGCGAGTATCGCGCGCGATGTTCGTACACGTCGGTGGGCCGTTGGTGTGTGACAACAAATGATAGACGGGGGAAGGAGGGGTGGAGGATGCACACAGCCGAACGCGGGGTGCACAAGCCCGTGCCTGACGCAACGCAACACCCTCCGGTGATGTCCTTCTCGAAAATTTCTCGGTCTATCTCGCTCATTCTCTATGGGGCAATTTATCTATATTATACCCTCAGTTGGTTCCAATATGTGTTTTGACAGGAACAGCATTATTAAATGCCCTGGATATCTGATCCCCGACACCCTTAATCTACATATTATACGGTTACGCGTGGCGCGCATCCCCCGTCTCCGTATCATCCCCGCCCTTCGGCCTCTGCCTTCCTACCATCGACCTCTGCGAAGCGCGATAGCTTCAAGCATAACTTTTGTCACCGAAGCATTACGACATTTTTAAAATGATTATTCGGTTCTAAATCCGCGTGTGCATTTCGATTCGGTATACAGTTTTTTAATTACAAATTTTACGACATTTTTTGACTTCGCGATTCATTTTGACTTTTTAATATTTAGGCGTGGATTTCTTGGCGATCGAATCCTTGGCATTCTATAGGTCTGCCCGTTTTGCGATATCAAAAAATTGTGCTTATTACATTGGCTTCGTTTTTTCTTTTATCACGATTTACCAAACTCTGTTTGTAAGACAGTACGTTTTATATTTTTGGCTTCCTGAAGAAGCTCTATTTTTTGAAAAGTTAGTCTAATTGCTTTTTTTTTATACATATCTAACAATTTCCTTTACTTGTTTATTGAATATACTTATTCGACAGTTTCAATAATAGTATTTTTTTTGTAAAGAATTTTTTTTCAAAATATTCGAAATGATGCCAAAACTGAACGCTTACATAGATTTTGATCAAATTCAATAACGATCATTGGTTAATAATAGTCCAACTTTGTACCAAATTCTAGTCAAATATCTCAAAAAATGTGGCAACTAGAGCGCTACCAGGAATTTTTCGAACAATTCAAAATTGTGTCAAAACTAAACGACTGCATAGATTTTGCCTAAATTCAATGCCAATCGCTGGATTATAATAATCCAACGTCGACTTCGCATCGCTGCGCGTGCGTAAAGTAGCACTTTACGCACTAGTGCAATAAAACTGTGTCTCGCTTCGCATGACTTCGCTATGCAATAAAACCGTGTAAAACTCGCCTTCGGCTCGTGCTGCAAGCTCACACTCGTCAGAAAAAGTTTTTTCGCACTCGTATCGCAATATACTATTAGGGATGACGCAAGTATTATGATTTCTTTATAAATGCATTTGGAATATTTGGTACGACGCATGCCGGGATTAATGTACTCAGCGTGACTCGGCATGTAAAAGTACCACCGGATTACGCGAACACGAGGGATTTTCGTGTACATAACGGACATGCGAGCAACGACTCGTATTAGCCGAACTAGCCCCTTGGTAAAAGAGCTCACTGTCCTTTGTCTGGCGCGCGGCATCGGGGTGTCTTGTCATAATACGCCCTTAATGATCTATTGCCGGGGCTCAATCAGGGATGTCGCCGGTAATTCCCGACACGCTTCCCGTCACGTGGATCGACCATTCGGTACGTAGATCGTAAAGATGCGTTCCATACGTCGACAAGAGTGAGATCACCAGGCGTGCATCGCTAATTTTTTTTTTCTAATGGCTTCGATAACGCCTTATTTCTCACCATTGGACCGACATGTACTGCATGGGAAACCAACGCCACGGACGACATTTTTTTATCGCGAGATTTTTTTTTTTCACAAAAGATAACTGGCGTAAACCAATATCTAAGGCAGTTGATATTCAAGGAATTTCCAAATGGAATAAAAATCGGAAAAAACCAACGACGAAGGGCTTGAGCGTTTTGAAAAATAGATGAAAAAAAAATTATTTCACTCAAATTTTTTTTTACACTGAAATTTCTCTTCGTAAGGCTCTCAGCTCGTCGCATCATTGCAGATCTGGAACTGTCGGGGAAAGAGAATGGAGAGCTCGATCGGCGGAATAAATTGTCGATAGGTGCAAGTGATTTCATGCTCTCGCGAAGGCTCGAATATAACAAACTCCGCTTATCTATCGGGTCTCAATGAGTCGATCGTGAAAGGTTTTTCTTTTTTTTTTTTTTTTTTTTTTTTCTCTCTCGCTAACATAACGAGAATCGAGAATGAGCAGAGAGATCGAACTCCGCGTAGCCGAGCGTTTGGGTATAAAGACGGAAAGCGGCGGAAAATAAGGAGAGGCAGGTAACGGCCGAGGCACCCAGTGGATAGTCGACGGACTCCGGAGCGTTCTACGCTCAGGCGATAGGAATCCGGTCTCTCGTTTTGCCAGCAATAACGAGAGAGTCGGGCATAATTGCGGTACAAGTACGAGCTCGCGCCAAGCACAGTTTAATTCCAGGGCGATATTATAATTAAGTGGTTCTATCGTAATGGCTAGCGTCACGTCAAGCGCTTGTAACAGGCTTGGTGCAAGCGTGGCTCTTTCGCCGGGGAGGTATGAGAATTGAGCTTTCTGTCCCGAGTCTCCGTTGCTCGACGGTCTCGAACAATCAGCGTCCCGATGGTGGTCGTCACGCGATGAACCCTTGTACTCGCTGACTGGCTCTCACTTGCTCACTCTTTGTGCACACTCAGAAAAAGGTTTGGTGTGGCCAAAGAAAATTTATTTGAATCAACGCAATCCGGCAGTCGCGGATGGCGAACTAAATGCGTGATTCAAAGAACCGGAATATTTGGTTGAATTACAAATACCGATCTGCTTCTCTGAAATATACTTGGTTTCATCCAAAGAAGGTTGTATGCAGTTCAAATGTGGTTTTAACCTGCCGATGCTAAATTAAGTATTGAATTACTTAAAATTATAGTCAATAAGCAGGCTCCTCGGATGTGTTTTTGAAATATAAAATTCAAACAAAAGCTATGTAGTTTAATCAACCTAATGACGCGTGCAGAAAAAAATATTTGTGGTTGATCGCAGGATATTGCTTCATCTCAATGTAACGCAGGGCCCGGACCTTTTACCGAATGAAGCTATTGCTTACTGATATTATCCACTACTGTGATGCATATTTTTTTTATTATTCATTATTTTTTTCTTTTTTTCATTTTTAAAATTTTTTTTTCGCATTAATTGTTATCGTCAATATGGTTTCTTATAACAAAGTTTCGCCACTTGAAATTCTACACATTCTACAATTTGGCGTACCTTTTTTTTGTTTTTTTAATTTTTGGGGATAAATTATTACCTCAACTTTCAGATGTTGATATGGTCATCTGTTTATATGTATGAAATGTTCACATTAATTAAATTGATGACTATTATTGAGACGATTAAGAGAATATTAAAGTAAGAAACGTCGCAGTGTCTCAGAGATCAGTTATAATTTACTAATTCAAAGGAAAATCAGATCTTGTACAAACAGAAACTGAATCCAAAATATTATGGAGAGTATTACAAATTCGATGATTATACATCGAAACAAGATTTCGTTTTAAGGACATTATTTTCAGATCACTCCAATTCAAATTCGAATAATTCACAGCAGTCACCAATTTACTTTGACTAAAATATTTGACTGAATAATGAAATGAAACGTTACTTTAACAAAAGCTGTATTGCTATGAACGTTTCACTTTTTTCAATAGTTTATTGATAGCAATTGAACCGATTCGAGTAGTCGAACAAATAAAAATGGATCATTCTCTTTCGATTAACTACTCGAATTGTTGATATAAATGTACTTCCTTTCTGTTTAACAAGAGAAGTTGCTCAAAAATGCAGAATATAAAAGAGTCCAAATAAAATAGTAATTAGTTGAAATGACCTCGATTTAGTTGAATCAACGTATTATCTTGTCAAGTTGTTATTGCTACTGTAATCTAATTGTTTGTTTCGTTCAATTACATTGAATTTTTCACATGAACCTTGCCTCGTTTCGCGAAACTAAAGCCAGGTTGCCCGAAACCAAATTGTCTTGACCAAATTTCGATGGTACGACTTACTACACCGTTTTCTGAGTGTACTTCCTTCTCCTTTACCACTCTCTTTCTCTCTCTCTCTCTCTCTCTCTGGATGTCGTTTTTATAATTTTTTTTTCAAGTTTCCTCTCTATGAACTCCCGCTCGCATAATTAAAACGTATTCGCACCTGCTCGACGTCGACGAAATTAAATACACGAGCTTACCACATGCATATTATTCTTCCGTTGATTGGCATTCAAATTGACGTTCGAACGATCGCAACAAGAAATATAAATGAAACCTTAGACAAATTATTTCGTAGCAAAATTACTCAGTCACTTAATACTTGATAATCAATCATTTTTCCTTTAAATCATCATTTTTGAACTATCAATTTTGTGTAAACAGATTTGTGTATCCGAAACAATACTCGTTGAAATCCTATCAATCTGTTTGATCGAATAAGAATCAGTGGTCAAAATTAATCGAACGTTTCGCGAAGCAGTCTTTAATACAGCGTGCAGGCCGCGAAGACACTCCGCAATCGGAAGCGACGTCCATTGAAAATCTCGTTGACCGATGTATAATCAATTAGGATTTCGGTGAGGCACGGAGAGAGGTTGTAGGAAGGTAGGAGGGGGTGTAACGAGACGAGTAGACCGGTGGTGCGTCTACCGGTTGCAGCGAATTAGCTGATACTATGGATATACATACATATATATATATATATATATATATATATGGGCATAGCCCCGATCGACGTCGTTCCGATTCAGCCTTAATACGACGATGAGTCGAGTAGACCGACGAAGCGAACGAGAGCTCGAGCGAGTGAGCGACCGACCGCCGAACCGCAACCGGAAATTGGCTGCTTGGTTATCAAAGTTTGCGGCTTGCGTGTCTGACGGCTACGTAGGAAAGGGCGGAAGGGGATGAGGAGAAGGAGAGGCAGAAGCCGAAGCGGCAGTAGGAGAGCGAGGGGGTCGTCCGGGGGGGGGTTGGATATCCATTAATACGCGAGCGAGAGCTCGGTAGCTGACGATCCTGGAGCAATGCGCGAGGGTTGAAGGGGTGAACTGCGGGCACACGGTAGGAGTTGAGCGCTCGGTGAGGAAGGTAAATATTAATTTGCTCGGGCTGTCGGCACGAACTCTCTAGCTCGAGGCAGCGAGGCTTTCTCTCTGTCTCCCTCTCCGACTCCCTCGGCACGGACCGGCAACGGGCCCGATAGGGAAACAGGTGGAAGGAGATGGAGTAAAACGTGTGCGAACATTGCTCGTACTTCACCCGCTGATGACTACTCCACATTCAAAGCCCCTCAACCCTTTGACGCAAAGGTCGTTTTATCCTTATGTGTATCGCAGTCTCGTCAACTTTTGCAATTGCGATCCGCGACGCTCGAATTACTGCGACGATTGAAACGAAAATGATTCGGCAACTTTTGGAAATGCAATTTCGATCTTCCTTCTTGGTGCTCGAGGCGCTATTCGTGTGTTTGTGAGATCACTTCATAAAAAGAAACGTATCACTTCCATTTTCAGATCCTTCGCCGCAAGGAAGCTGAAGAGTGCACGTGTTATTATGCAGATTGTCTAACCCTCTCGGAATATCGACGGGTTTCATCCCCGGGTGACCTAGGCAACCCCCATACACTGAATACACCGGCTGAATAATAAATAACGCCGTTAGTTGAAACAATTAATTAATAATTCATGATAGGCAAGGAGAATTTGCCAGGTGGGTGGAGCGCGAGCGAGCGGGTAAACGAGAGACCGGATTGGTACTGCTACTAACACCGATCCAAGGATGACGGTATATACAGATGGAGATTGGGCGAGGTATTACTATAGCGCATAGAGATAGGGATGGAGCCCAGCAGCCAGCCCAGCCTGGCGGAAGGCTGTAATTTGCGTTACGACCGATGTCAGAGCCACCATCCTGAATATAATTTACTTGAACAAACTAAAATCCCCCCAACCTTGCGCCCCCTCAACTTCTCTATCTACGACTCTCTCTCTCTCTCTCTCTGCCGCGCGTTCTTTCATTCGTCCTCGCTATCGAGCTCCGCCAGAAGCGAAGCGTTATCCTTTACGTAACCCGCACCGCCATCGGCACGGCCTCCGCTTTGCAGCCTCCTGTTCTCCGCTCTCTCTCCGCTATCGCGAGAAGAGACCGCGGCCATCCGCTCGGTGTTCACTTCCAACCCCTTTTTCCAGCTCCCACGCGAAGTGTTGCCACCGCCGCTTGTCTCTCGGAGAGTCTCAATTCCATAGCGTCGCAAGCCCTCCCCGCAAAATCTCGCGCACCAACGAGCCATGCCTTCTCGGTCCTTTACGAATACTTTATAGGACGACGAGAGACGTCGCCTCGATGCCTCCGGGCACAACTTTATTCACTATTTATGTTTACTCTTAAGCCGACCAACGTCGAGAGAAAGGCTTCGAGACGCGAAAACGTCTTCGGCCGCACTTGTCGCGGTGAACACCCCTTCCGATTTTGCCGGCTTCTCGGTTTTTTTATCCTGCGCTTGACGTCTTTGATTCTCGAGGCTCACTGTCGCATCGAGCACTCGAAGAAGAACTTGAAGAACTGTTGTTTCAAGATCTCACGACTTTTGGTGACGTTTTAAATCAGGTTGGATGCCATCGGATATGGCAATTTTCCGATACAAATTCCTGTCGATTTGTTGTTCGATTGTCCTTCGAGATGTTGATGTTTTGAAAATGATCATGATTTTTCTACCAAACTTGCATGAAACAGGATCAAAAGTAACCAAAACCGATAGGTTTGCTTCATAGACGGAGTAGGTGATGAAACTTCGTCTTCCTAAGATTCTATATTCTAGTCTTCATTCGTTTGAAGCGCTTGTTTTCCAATCCAACAACTGGCGTAATTTTGAATGATCTCTGAAGTATAGTTAATATTCCCCTGCACTCATTTCGCTCTGGGCAGAATTGGCCCGAAGTGAACGCCTCCATATGAGCAATCGCACCGTGAACAGAAGGCAAACGGATTCGATCGTATACAGCGAAGATCAATTTCATATCGAAAAGCGGAAGAGGTCGAACCAAGTGGCAATGAGAGAAAGTAGAACTGGTTACGATCAGCAATCGAAGTAGCGAGATGAAAAGAAGGGAATGATACGATGGTGGAAGAGAAGCGAAGGGATGAACGTTCATAAATCTCGGTAGATTACTAAATCCCGGGTTTGATGGAACTTCCACTTGGCTATGGGACTCATTCGTGGGTTCTCATTCCCTCCCTCCCCACTGATACATGATATGATGTGCGCGAGTGTGGGTGGCCGATACATGTACTGGTAACGAAAGCTGTCGACGGTGTGGAAGCGGGTGCGTGAATGCGCGCTTTCATTTTTCCTCCGCCTCTCTCGCTTTGGTCGCATATCGCATCAGCTCATCGCTGGAGTTTCGTACGGGGGGGGCGGTGGGACTGATAACATTATCATAAAACGGCAATATCGCGCGTGGGTCCGCACCCATCGCCCATCCAGATATATCGCGTTTGCCGACGCTTGTACCATACTATGGCACGATTATATTATATACCTACCCGTGAAAGCTGAGCTGGATCGTTTTAGTACATATAGCTCGCTACGCTATATCGCCGTGCTGCGCGGCCCTCCGTTATATCTGTCGAGAGAGCGAGTTTCAATCCTGGGATACATTACTGTTCGAGGGTGGAGCCGACGTTTCTCGCACCATCGCCGTACCCAGGGTCGTCGAAGCTTTCATATGCAAATCATCGGCAAAGATGTCCGATGCGGTCCCTCAAAACTCCTCGTTGACTCTTTGCTGCTCGGCTATTCGCGCCGAGCAGGTTCAAGCCGTGGAAGTGGTTCGCAGCCCGAAACTACAATCTCCACATGACTGGATCACGGCGCAAGTCATTTATTGTCGTTTGACCAGCCCCCGAATCTCTTCTACACTCTTACAACCGATGTTGAAACCCGAGTCGATGTGTCCTCCGCGTTGGACACGCACAAAGAAGGCGCCTATCACAAAGGAACGTTTAGCATGTAAAGTCCTCTTCGCGGGGGGGGGGGGGCAAGCACGCACAGGCAAAGTTGAACTGGTGTATGTGACGAAGTACCAACGGTAGACGCACACGAAGATTCATCAGAGACTCATAGTATATTCTTCCCTGATATCTGCATCCGAATGAGGGAGTAGTTAAAAGCTCGCTGGCTCGCTTTGCATAGCGCCATTTCGCTGATATCGAATAACGAGAATTCTCGGCGTCTCGCGGAGAAATATAGAGATAGCTGATAGTAGTTTTAGTTCTCGTCTGGGGTCTTTCCCATGCCGGAATAGCGCAGGAGCAAGAACCGGGGAGAAAGCCCGGCGAGATAGCGAATGGAAGCGAAGCCTGATGTCTAATATAGCAGAAGGCCTAGATGATGAGGAGACTTCGACCCGCCTCAGTTCAGTTCAGCTCAGGTATTAGATTATGAATATTCATGACGGCGTGTCTGCGCGCGGTGCTTCATTACACCCTCCTCGATCCTCTCGCCTGGTTTTCACCAAGGAAGCGAGAGAGGGTTGCGCGACCCGATCTCGCGTCTCCATACCCACCCGGAGTTCTCTGTGCCTTCAACGCCAGAATTGCACCCTTATTCGCGGTGGCGTCTCCGAGTTCGCACCACGAGAGCTCCTCCTCATCTGCGCGTACCGACTTCGGCGGAAGCATCGCGAGAGCGAAGGCTGCCGGGAGAGCTTCGTCAATCAATATGCAACACCACACTAGGCTTTGCTTATCTTCCTGAGCTCCGCACGTCGCTTTTCCTACTCTCGCGTTCTCTCTGATACGTCCTCCGTTTCTAAACATTCCAAATGAAGAATTTCCCGAATAGGACCTATGAGCTCCTTGATTTCGCATTGTTAACTACTATTATGCTCAATAATTCTCCGCATGGCCACGTCGGAAACGGCAGGTCTTACTCACAACTTTCATCTACGACGATTTGTCACATTTATCGATATGCCGGATGTCTGCGAAAAAGAGGAGTAAGAGCTCGTTAAAAACGACACTATGGCCAGAGCCATCAGATTAGTCACGTGAATGGTGATGGACCAGATTTCGGTCACTCGGTATAGTCGCGCGGTGCATACACCGAGTGTAAAAGGGGCGAGGGTGACCGAAGACACCCTCTGGCACGGTGATGGAATTAATAAAGCGCATGGACACCAATCTGTTAGTATACAATGGGCGGTGGGTTCAATATAGCGAAGTGACGTTACGTCGGACGCGGAGAGCATGCGTTCGGAGATGGAGCATCGCATCGAATAAGAAACCCCGCGGTGCTCGGTGGATCCTGCATGATTTGATTAGCCTCAGATTGACCCCATTCGACGTCCCGTTACTCCGATGCGCCATGCGGAGTCTAATCACTCACGTGGCTTTTTTTTATGCGTCTCCAATTGGCTCCCACCCCATTATCTCGATATTCCTGACCCTTATTACCACCCTCCTTCGACGACCGGTTCATCCTACCGGCGACTCGCAAATCTCGTCGCTCCTTGCGATTCCTCCGTACCTTCCGAACACCCTCAACGCCCCGCTCGTTGCTATACACAGCTAAACCGGACTCCCGGACCATTAGTCTTCCGCCAGGCACTTTATGTCGGGAAATTTGCAATCTTTCCATTTAATAAATTGACGCCGCACACACCGACGCCGCGAAGCTTGAGAAGCAAAAAGATGGGGGATGGAGGTATAACATTTGAATACATTATCCGCCTGAGCTTCTGGCAAGAAAATCCCTCCGACCCTCCCCGTCCCTTTCGCCCGTCTCATCCAGCATAACGTGATATCATGGCTTCAGCTGCTATCCAGACAACCCGAGTTCATCCTCAAAACGCCGAAACGATGATACCGCTCGTGCTCTATCGTTTGTGAAATGACTCTACGAATTTCATGAAAATAAAAAATTCTGCCGCGCGAATATCGCGGCACTCATCAATTCTCGTCGCAAAGAAAATCGAAAGCAATCGCAGCCATCGTAGCATTTTTTTAGGTCCAAGAAATATACCTTTGGCCCTAATAAATGTTCATTGAATCATTTTAAAAAAATCATCGGTCCAACCATCGTTTACGGCTATTTCATTTGCGCCAATAGACTTTTTGAAAAAATTCATCGGAACTCCGTAGAGTAAATAACGGATGGGAGGCTTACATCCCGGCGACTATGAAATATGATACGGAATTTAAGTTGCGCAAGTGCGAAAGGTCCAGAGGGCACCGCCCATTCAGTTGTGAGCATGGTAGTGTATCCGTCGCCTAGTCAAGAATCCGAACGAGCGAGCGAAACGAACGAGGACCATAGTCACGCGTTCCGGTATTATAATGGTAATATCCGTGCAGTTCATATTATTGGCAAGCGGGGGCGAGAGTTGGACGGTAAGGGAGACCGAGCCGAGCATACGGATGGATGAATGGATAGAGAGTCAGGGGTTAATTTGTGACAACGCGAATAAATGTAGTTAATATTGGATATGAGGGGTGAAGAGATTCCATTGGGGGAGGATCCGTCGCCACCCCACGGGTAGCTCCTCGCTTATTCTATGTCACCAGTCAACCAGTCAGCCAACATACGTACGTGTTTATGGAGCTTCTGGATGCCTAACCCGCCGGATATGCGTGTCCGTCGTACCCCATACTCGAAACGAAAGACTCATTGCCGGGCGTATTTCACATCTGTCTCTCCACGCTTATTAACCAACTTTCGACTGGTTCACGGTATAAAACTGCGCACATACTTCACCCGTGCCCGTCCGTCATCGGCGCTTCGGACATTATCTCGTTCAGACAATTCCATTCTTCATTTCATCATTTTATTTACCGGACATCGAGCATTCGGACCTGATGAATCAGCTACAAGAAATTATTTATTGCAAGTACAACTGTCGTATTGAATTGGTCACACGACAGGTACAATCTAAAAAAAAACAATAGGCAGACCATGAAATGCTGCAGAACCACCGAATGAATCAAGAAAATTTTTTGTATTTTTGCAAACTACCCGGAAGTGACTCTTTTTTGCGAAAAGAAATAGCCAGTGGACAAAGTGACAATATTTAACATACAACAACCAGACAAAGATCTTGTTCTGCAATGCCTCCACGACGGGAAGGTGATCTTCGTTACCACGACTACCGGTTATTTTGCGGTAGCCGATAGTTAAGGAAACAACCGCGGGGGTTGACGGTTCCAGGGTTGGATGTACGCTTTCCACGTATAATTCGATTAGACGTTAGTCTGGGCTCGAGCGTACGCCTCCGCAGGAGGAAAAGAGCGCCGAATGCCCACCGAGACGCCAGTATCGTATACAGTTGAGGTTCAACGGAGCTTTGTTAGGTAGGAAGAAGGAAGATACTCTCATGAACCTTCATTATGTTACCTCGGCCACACTGGATCGTCCGGCATTAGCGTTGGCGGTAACTGACCTAACGGTTTTCTCCGCTAAATTAAAGGAGTTAAATGGACGCGAGATGACCGGAGGGCTGGCTCGGGGCGAACCTGAAATTCACGCTTGGCGTCTCATCCTTCGAAGATAGAAGTTGGCCGACACTATCGCCGGTCTCCTATCGAGAAGACACGTCCATATTCCATGCGCATATCTGAGGAAAAGTTGGAGACGGTTTTTTCAACTTTCTTCAACTTTGGACCTTGGAGACATAGAATCGATCACTCCGAAAACTAACAGCTTCGTATGCGAAACTGATCTGATATCCCATTGTTTCGAATTTGTCGCCAAAATGAATTGTTTCACGTATTCACCGTTGAATCCGATTGCTTCCGTCGGCATGCTCTCAACTCTAACTCCCCTAACTAAAATATAATGTCAATAAGACCATCAGTATAAGATGTCGAAGAAGACGGATACGCTCGGAGTCCGAGCGCCGCTATAGAGCAGATCGATGAATGGCGTTTTATTCCCGCGCCCGCCATAGAAGCGTATAGCGGAGCAATATCGCGCCGGTAATGTTTCTTCATTAGATGGAGGCAATCTTCTTTATGGCAACAAATCTTGAGACCAGGCGTCGCCCTCTCGGTGTGGCGTCTCCGAGATCGGCCATGTTGCGCGTGCAGAATGGATGATTCGTTTGGTGTGCTGACGCCTTTCGAAGCTTTCTCTCCCCGCTTTTCTCCCTCTTATTCCAATACTTTTCCTCTGCTTCGTGGTCGCTTTTTTTTCTCTATACTATAATTCACTTGGAGAATATGTAAGTGCGCCGGAGGGTTGAGCTGCCTCTCATGGACGTCGCCATTACCACTCGAACTTTTCTCGCCGTTTTGTTTTCTTCTACTTCAGACGGTCGTTCTGATCCGAGCCTTCCGCTCAATGGACGAACCAGCCATTACGAAATTTAATGTTCATGAAAAACTCAATATTGTACGACGAGGAAGCGAAAGAGAGGGAGAGGATGGTAGGTATATGCTACGTTATGTATAAGTATACTGTAGTATAGATGCACTTATAGTGGTGAACTGCTGTAGAGGATGGACCGGGATTCATGAACACAGGGTGGCAATTAAGCCGATACGCCGTAATTGCCTTTGTGCTCAATGTTCATTCGGGTAACTGAGCTTTTACTCCTCCTCATCATCCATCGGGAAACCCTCGATGGTTCCCTGTTATGTTCGACAAAAATCCTGAATCTGACACTCCACCGTCACGCAATGTAAAGTCCTTACGACGGAACAATGTCCAAAGGGCCTTGTATCTCCAGCGTTATAAGTACACGAAAGGACTATCATCTAAAAAATCATGGCCCGATGTCGAAGCGGATCATTTTATAGTTTTTCCTCCCTAAACAAGCATGTCAGTGCTTCAAGTTTCCATACGAGGATTGATAGATGATTTCTAACTTGCCAAAGTTTTCCAAACCTAATTCGTAAGAATCCGAAAAGAACTTACTTAGAAAGAACTAGCGTCTCTCCCTTGCAGATTCGTGAGAACGCGAGTCTTCCCCCAAAAACCATCGACACAATACAGAGTACTACAATACCTAGTACTTCTATATAGCGGAGCCAGTATATGTCGCGTATAAACGTATAGATGTGAGGAAGTGTATATTGCGCTTGCGCAACCCCTTTTTCCACCCACACCCATGTATTGACGCGGTGCTGGTCACTAGCAGAACTGCTGAAACTCTCGCGCTAGTTGACCAGCACCACCATCGCCGGGAGAAACGTCCAGCGGCGCAGGCAGTATCTACGAGCCGTTACTCCTCTCCCTCTCAGTGTTCGCCTTTGGTACGAAACGGAGAAACGGTCCAGCGTGGACAAGGAAGGGTGTATGTCTTACGGAATGCCTATGACGCCTTCCTTTACCTCCCTCTCTGACCATCCTACTTGCTCGGTTTCCTGCGGAGGCGCGGGGAGGCTGTGCCGACTACTGTAGGATTTTGCAGAAAGTCGCTGGATTCCGCACCAACCAAGCGAAGATCCCCTTCTCATCTGGTCGGCGCATCATCCTCGCTGGCCTCCGACAGCTTTCATCTATCTTGTCTGGCTTATCTTCTGGTACTGTTTCTGCTCTGGAACTTCCATCTTCGAATGGGCTCTTGCTCGTGACAATTGTGATGAGTCCGTTCAATAAATCGGACTGCGGTCATTGGCAGAAGTCATCATGAGAAATCCTCGTTACTCACTTGCTCTCCCGGCTCGAGAAACTCAACTGGATCCCTTTGACTTTTGGATGACAAACAAAATTCGGAAGACCCCAAAATGGATTTTGATGCCAATGATCTCTGGATGCAGAGACCATTCTTGAATTCGCTCCATTTCGTTGATGGCATTGAACTTAATGTATTGGAACGAATATGCAGTTGACTATTCGTTGAGACACACGATATTAGTTAGGTTTGACAATAGACGAACGTACGGACGATCGATACGATATCGATCGTCATGACAGCGGAGCCTCGATCGGACTATCAAGGCGAACGGACGTGGCAGTTCGCGAATAAGATAACTGAAGAACATTATAACTAATAATATCCGCCCCAAAACCAAATACACCGCGTTGTTATTTCGCTCGGTCGTTACAGTGTCTTCAAATGGACCCGGTGAATAACTTTTTCCTCTTACATTCGATGCACGCGACTACTTTTCGTTCGTTCCGTTCGCCAGTTCGTCGTACCAATTAAGATGCTAGACAGAGACAGGCCTTCGTCGTTTCGTATAGTCATAGATGCATGTTATACAGTTTTACAAGCTCTCGATTGCCGTGAGCCACGGACGACGCGCGGCTCCCGCCGTAGCGGCCATTTTTGCACCTCGTAAATTAGATTAGTTTCGGAAGTTTACGAACTGAGACCTGTAGACCACTCGACGAAGCTCGCTTTCGCAATTATGTGAAGGTAGATCAAGACAAGAAACGCATAGTCGTTGTATCGATATCGACTCCTTAAAAAAACCGAACTCTCACAGCGATTCATCCATTTCAACTTCAATACACCGCTTGTACGCGACAAACAATAGACAGTAAATAACAGAAGTTTGAAAACATGTTAAAAAAAGCATTTGCAAAACACAAAAGGACAAATTAATAAAATGTTGCAATTCATTGCAAATATAAATTAATATTTTCAGCCGATAAAAATATTCAGAATTCAGTCCCGCACTCGTAAAAAAACAATAAACGATAAAAAAATTGCTAAATATTGCGTCAAAAACATATAAGCTCGAAAAATCTCGAAAATCGCCAAATTAAGTACAGATATAGGACGAAATATTTCGAGTCGATGAGAGTCTTCAAAAATCTTCTACTATCCGAATTTCTACCATAAATCCTTCGGTTCGAAAGACCTCGAGCCACGCGTGGGAGGGACTATCGAGCAATCTGCCAGTTTCACGAAATCCGGACACGTATCCATTCCGTTTGAGAATTGAGGAGCTCCGTGTCGCTGTATCAGTTTCCCCGTCCTATCGAATACAGTTACGCATACACGTGTCTATATCCATATACACGTCCATATGTATCGACGTAAGTGAGTGTAGGCGAACGCCGACAGAAGGTTATCCCGGCGTTCACGTATATTATCCCGTTCGTGTGGATGGACCGCTCGTTACAATCAGGGACGTTGGAGAGATGAGTCGTATTTATATGGCATGGCCATACGCACACGTACGTACAAACCGGAGCAATGAGTTCGACAGTAGTAGCAGAAGCAGCAGCAGCAGCAGCAGCAGTAGCGTGCGCGGACGATGGTCGGTCCAGTGGCCGTAGCCGTGGCCAGCAGCTGCGGGGGTGGCGATCGAGGCCCCTGCCAGCCTCTGCCTGCTGTAGAGGGTGGCGAGGCGTTGATCAATACGTGAAGATAGAATCCGATGCTACCCATCCAACCACCCTTGCCCTCCCCTACCCCCCTTCGCAGCTCGATTCGACCACCCTCAGTTCTCTGACTGTACATCCCTTTATCTCACTTGGTCCCTCTCGCTCTCGGCATCGCTCCGTCTCTCGACTTCCCATATGAACCGTTCAACTCTATATCGCCTATATGGTACAATATACAATGCCTGCACGGTGAAATCGACCAACTTACTACAATACCCCGCCCGCGATAATTGTTCACCGCGTCCGCTGAGGCATGACGAAGAAAACCGTAATTCAACCTGCAACTCTGATCTTCTTATGGTCGAGTATTGAAGAAAGAATTTTTCGGTAACGCATTTGAGGCTCAAAACCTCGAAGGCGTATTTAAGGCGGTTAGATTCGCGGAAGAAAGGCATGCGTTGAGAAAACTAATACTTCAAAGGGATTCCTTCCTACGAAAAAAAAAAAAAAACGAACTAATCGCGAGATCCATCAACCATTAGTTACTCGAGCACATCTTTTGTTCGTTTTTTCCGAGAATATTTCGCATGACTAAAAGTAGTCGAGGACAGTTATAAATAAGAAAATGTGTGGTGAGCATCGAAATGGTAAAACGCTCGTGCTTCGCGGGTTTAATTAGTCAGCGGAAGGATTAATTCGTCGAGGGAGACGAGTTTGGTCATTTTGGGGATGCTCGTTTCCAGACGGAACGTAACGAGATATTTTCAGGCTGCGAGCCGGGGGGTGGCGGAGCGGGAGGGAGATTATCGCGAGAAAAGCGAGTGGTGTATAGGGGAGCTTACCCCCGCAAAGCAGGTATTACTGGCGCTGAATTTTCCGGAGCGTCGGGATGGTCGCAATGGAGTATAAGGAAAGCGCGCATGGGGGGAGGCGTGCGAGCCGGGCGAGCCGTAGACAACGACGACGAGTGCGATGTAACGCCGCGCCACGTTGTGAAAGGAAAGTTAAATCCCTTTATAGTTTATACGACGAACGGACGGACGAGCGAGTGAGAGCGATGCAACCAGACGGACGATACCAAGTTAGCCGGGTTTAGGGCCATAAACCTCACTGCTGCTCGAGCATGCACGGGCAAAGCACATTTATAACTAACGTAACGCGGGAAAACACGCTTCTCGCCGGGCAAGCCCGGTGAGCATCGTTTAGCCGAATAATTAAAAGACACGAGACGTCGGGCTCGTTTCGCGTCCCTTCGACGCTCCCTCGCGCGCACTGCGCGGTGGCCTCGAAAAATCTACCCTTCAACGCTCGCGTATCACAGACATCTTCGACTCGCCCCGCCACGTACCCGATCCATTTTCATTCGAGCATCGAAAAATCATTTTTTGAATTGACAAATTATAGTGGATCCAAAAAATAGCAGGTTTTTTTTTTTTTTTTTTTTTTAAGAATAATATTGTTGATCGAATACTGAAAGTTTAGAGTTGAGGGAGTAACTACCACCGTGTCTGAAGCCGCCTAAGTTGAATAAGGGAGCATTACGAACCCTTGTCGATTAGATAAAAATCTGCAAATAATCAAGCGTTTGGACGGCGATGAAAAGATTGTTTGTGCGTAATAATAATTGCCAAATGGTATTAACAGTTTAGTGAAATTGAAAGTTCTTCAACATATCGCTGGACTATATAATTACTTTTCGGTACGAAAATAATTTATTAGTTTCTCTGAATACGCGTTCAATTTTTCAGAATTTTTTCGAATTTTCAATTATAACAAATTTAATATAAAATTTTCGAGCATTACATAAAATTCTGCTGTCTTAAAGTACCTTGCCACTAGTATGTGCTTGGTAGATATTATCTATCGATTATTCTTTTTTTATGTATGAACGGAACTCTAAACTTTTATTTTCTTTTGAACAAATGACTTCAGATTGTTAATGAGTTCTGAGATTTTGTGTGAATAAACATTTCAAAATTTATTAATGTCGTCAATCATAGTCAAAATGTTACTGAGATCAAAGCCATTATTATTTTTTATCATTATTTAGTGAGTAAGATAGATTTTGAATATAACATTTAAACTGAATTGGACATTTCCTTGCAAGAAATGTAGAAATAAAATTAACAATACAACTGCGCATATTTAATCTAATTAGTTTATAATACCAATTGAACCTTGCTTAATAAATTTTATTACATTGACTACAAAACAACGTGAATATTTTTATTGCAAGAATGATTAACATTCAGTTTCAATTCTGTTTTAGAAATTTTATGAGCACAATTTAGAGATTTTAAGGGATTTTGGAATTTTAGAGATTTTAAGGGGGGGTTTTTTTTTTTTTTTTTTGTGATTTTAAGTTTGAAGTGAATTATATAACAGAACACAATTTGACTTTCTCCTCTCGAGTCAAAGGAATATAAGACAATTCACGAAACGAATAGTGAGAGAGAAATTCGCTGAGTCTCCTCTGAAATCACGCCATTTTCATACGCCACGTATATGATATTATTTGCCTGCATTGCTTAGCTTATAAATTAGACGTTCAGGCTGTAGACAATGTTGGAGGATTCCCAGGCAGTCGATTAATGTTCCAGATAAATTATTGTAACCGAGGCAGGTCAATAATTTTCAGAAAAATCTCTGCATAGCAACCTTGTGCTCGGATATATAATAGTAGAAGAAGACTGAGTATATACAAAGAGTATATAGGGTAGATGCACCGTTAGTGGCCACTGTACCATTTGTGACCATTTTTTGTCATTATATCCTTGAATAATTTTTTCCCACAATCACATGTTGATTCTTCGAAAGAATTTATATAAATTCGTCAAACGATCCGATCGATTTTGAAAATTTTATTCGATAAGATTTTTTCAAATTCCTTTGAATGTGATGGCCACAATTGGAGCTAAGGTGGCCACTAATGGTACGTCTACCCTACCAGCACGTCCGTTTGCGTTCAATGTCCAGAGAGAATTGTACGAGAGTGGAGAATCAACTGCGATCGCGACGATTGCTCTGATAAGGACAATTATTCACATCGTTTCAGTCGCTGATGTCAACGTCTAGTCTATCCGCGCACTTTCGTTTCGCAATAAAAAATCACAACCTTAAAAAAAATGCATCCGTCTCATTGCCTCTTTTCGAGCCCTCCGCCATAATGAAACGTTTCCCTACGACCTTTTCGTTCTTATTCCAGAAGCGCGAGGACGAAACTTGCAATTTTCAAGGCGAAATTGTCCGAGAGAGCGGAACGCGAGGTGGGAATTATTCAGGTGGTTGATGGGAGTTGGTTTACGGTTATACAACACGAGGTGGTGGAGAAGCAGAAGGGCAGATACGTTAGCTTTATGTTAATCCCGGTCGGCGGCTCTGCGGCTGACAACGAAGCTGCCGCTGTTAATATCGGTGGGTGACGTACTAGTAACTAGTTGCTAGTAGATAGTGCCATGGGCTACGTTCGGCCTACACCACTTGCTCTCGGTATAGCTTCGGATGAACATAGAGCAGCGCGGTAACGTTATGCATGTACGTTCCCATGTACGTTGGTATGGAGAGTAAGTGAGACAGGTGGAGAAGCTTGCGATGCTTCGTGTGTGTATATATACGTGTACACAGAGTATAGCGGAGAAAGGAGGGGGAGGGGGGCACCGCATGGTATCGTACGATATGGAGTGGTTGTGCCACTGGCGAAGGGGGCGGCGACAGGGGGTGGCAATCAATATGGGCCTCAACGCAAACACGGCGCCGCTGTTGTACTAACATCAAATAGGCGGATAGCGGGACCGGTTGCTCACTCACTCGCTCACTCCATCTCTCTGTATCTTTCGGTCTGTAGCTATTGTCGACTCGTCGCTCCGGTATACAAAACCCTCCCACTTTCGACATTTTACCACCCTCCGCCGGCTCTGTATCGGCATCAACCGACGTCCAAGAGTCACTCTCCGCGCGCTCAGGTGCACACATACCTTGGCTCGGGCTGGCGACGAAAAACTTTTTCCTCGCGTTCCCAGAAAGCGAGCCTCGAGAATGATCCCGAGGGATTTGTAGCTTGGAAATTGTCTTCAATGCACATATTTGACCGGAAGTTGAAAAGCTACGGGATACAGAGCCGCGTCGACGAGGGTCGAGCGCCAGACACGAAGGATCCATGCTTTTTCGCGGCGTTGTTTATCCCTTCGGTGGATACTGCTCTGGAGAGAAAATCGACTTGGCATTCATACCGGCTCGGCCATTGGAGAAAAATTGTGACGAATTCCGGAATAATGTCTACCAATCGGGTGATAGGCAATATTCCTTAGGTGATATGCAACATAGACTCCTTTCGCGTAGTACCATAAAGATGTAGGATTTTTTCTTTTTTTTTTTTTACACAAAGGAATTGCAGATTCAATTCTACTGTTCTGGACGCTGGGATGCGGTACTCCTTCACCGGTAAGGGATGTAAGGCCAAAACTCAAGCGGTGACAAGATCTCGCCTATACAGAGAGCCGTCAGGGAAATTGATCACCAATTTTTATATTTACAAAATGTTGTCAAAGGGATGTGGACCCGGATTGATAAACACAATAATGTTTATTCTGTAAAAACAAACACAAAAATGCTACGCTATTCAGTTCTATGGTAAATTACGATTGAAGTTAGTAAAAATTTCACTCCGGTACGGCACTTATGATGTCTCTGGTAGCTCGCGTTTGGTGAGCCAAGACGCGACTGTTCGCTATGACGGTAGTTTTCAAGACTAATTTTTCAAAGATTCGTAAAACGCAAAGGTAAAAAATATGGGAGAGTCTTCGTCATTCGACGATAGGAATTCCACTGATTGGCTATCAAAAATGCAAGAAGGAATTTTGCTAACGAGTATCGGAGCACGCGAGCTCGTAAACGCCTTATTGTACTTCGAGAATTGCTTTTTCGTGATTATTTTTGCTTTTAAAGGATTATCGCATTCGGAATTCAAAAAGTCAGGTGCGTTGCAGATGTTTTACGATTATTACCCGCGAAATTGGAAAACATTGAATTTTTCTCGAGGGTCTGTTAATTCCTGTGTCAATTTTACTTTTTATTTAACTGAGTTATAATACGTTCGTGCAACGGAACATCTAGCTCGGGTAGTCCCTTAAGAGCGGGTTAAGGTTAATTCGATGAAAAAAAGGCATGTTTTGAGGCGATACAGATAGTGTTCGTTCATTCAGTAAATTCCCATATAATAATATAACATTTGAACAACATTTTCCTAAATTTTCATTGCAAAATATTCAAAATTGAGCGAGTGACAATGTATCTCCGAAGGCGCCTTGAAAAAAAGTTGATTTGCGGTGTTTATCATAACTCGCAACAGAATCATCTGAACCAAAAGAATCAAAATGCATTTGTTAAAGGAGATGTTTCTCGAGGTAATGACGAGAGGATTCTTTCTTTTTTTCGATTTTTCAATTTTTCGTAGCACTCGGGAGCCACAAAACCGATTTTCGATTTAAAAAATCGACTTATTTGTTATTGAAAAATGAGTTATTATAAAAAAAAAACAAAAAAGCTCTCGACAATACCTGGTGAATTGTATGAACTAGTACTGTGCAAAATTTCAAAACGATTGGTCCAGTAGATTTTGAGTTATCGTTAACACGGACTTCAAATATGACAAGTTTCAGAAAAACGCGAAGAGTTTGGTCGCTTAGCGCTCATTTCACATAAGTTTCAAAACACTTCTCGATTGTATAAAAATCTGAAAAAATTCATACATATTAAAGGTACTCAAAAGATTAATTTTGCATAATAATAATTCCAAAATGTTATTAACAAATTCATGAAAAAAGAAAAAATTGTATAATAATTTCGCCGCAACCCTATTTTTCAAATACTCATAACTTCGTTAATTTTGCTCTGATTGACTTGAAATTTTAACACAATGTTCTTGAGATATTATACATTGATTTAAAAAAAAGAAGAAAAAAATGTTAATACCTTACCCCGCCCTTAACGAGGTGTAAAATAGTACATTTTTTTTGTGTGCGAATGAAAAATTGTCGCTGATAAAATAAATCTAAAAAATCCCGTAACAATATGAAATGACCTTGTAAAAATAGATAACTCTCAACAATTCAGCAGTATTGTATGGGCCCAAATTACCAATTTGAATCGAAATAAATTTGTTCTGGCTGTCCGCAAAAATTGGAAATCTTCGTCTTTCAATATTGACATCAGGGCGAGACATCAGTTGTTGAATAAAAAAAACCCAAAAATAGTACAACCCGTAATGAAAAGTCCCAAAATATGTCAAACTTGGCGGATTGGTTGCAATGTGGTCGCCCGACTGGTAGACATTTTTTGAGATTTTTTGTTTTTTGTTTTTGTCGGCGGACGAGCCGGTGTGGAATGTCTCATGTACGGCATCCCGGTGGCTTACGAATGGTAGTATCGGTGTGAGCGGGGAAATTTCGCAACCGCGAGCTACGTATACCCACTCACCGTGACCCGTTAAACATTGAATCAAATTCTCCGAATAGACGTGTGAAATAGCAATAGCCAATTAATTTGTCTCAACGGTCAACCCGTGTATCGAGTTCCACGCCCACTCGTGCGCCAATGTCCAGCCCCAACGCCGACTGCATAGGCATCGACATTGCGTAGCTTTTCCACGCTGTATAAACTCGTGTTGATTGGACAGACGCATGGAATTCACCATTCGACGTGGTCCTATATTCGTCTGTACCGACGCACGGCTATTATGCATGCAATTGACATCGATCCGCATACGATAAAGAGTTTTTCAAACAAACAAATCGAATTCACCGAAAGAAAAAAAAAAAAAAAAAAGGGTTGTAAAAAAATTATACTTTTCGGACAACATTTTTTCGATTCCCCGCGAGAGTGAAAGAAAAAAATGACAATGCGTCACTGGTTAATTTTTCGCAATGAAATGCGGGATTGCGGCGGAGGAGGAGAGGCGAAAAAAAAAAGACAAAAGGAAGAAGACCGTCGAGAATACGGAAAAATGTAAATACACGAGAATAAAAGGAAGTGCGAATATCCTCTCAACTCCGGATACCATCTCTCGGGAGACGAAGAAATTTTTCGTCGTTCGTTTTTCCTCCCCCTTCCCTCGTCCGTCGTCTCGCTCTTTCGGAAGAACGAATTTTCTTTGACGAATTAAGAAGCGCCTCGGTGCCGGAGCGGTCGAGCAGCGCCGGCATCGGCAGCGGCGAAGTCCACGAGCCCTTGTCCCTTCTTCCAGAATAATGCATAATTCGACGAGGGTGAACAATAGCGAGAAATAAATTATGCAAGATTACAAAGGTGCGGGGGAGGCGAGACGGCGGTGTGGGCCGAGGGGATGAAGAGAGAAAAAAAGTGAAGGAGAGACGGCGAGAGACATGATTCGAATCTTTTCCTTGCCCAACGAGGGAAGTAAAGGAATGAAGAAAAAAAAATGAAAAAAAAAAAAAAAAAAAAAAAAAAAAACGAAAAAACTGAGAAAGAGGGTGGCGATGGGACAGCGTTACCGTACTATATTATCCGGGGACAGCGGTAGCATAATTACCAGCCCCGCGACCTGGCGGACTGCGGACTTGCCGCTGGTCCGCCCACCAATCTCGCGCGGAAGCAATCCCACGTTATGAGATGCGAGCTGGTTTTCTTTGGCCTCCTCTCCCGCTTCCTCCGTCCTCTCCTATCCTCCTCTCTCCTCCCGCGCCTCCTTCTTCTCATCCCCCTGCTCCCGCTTTCTCGGCATCTCCGTCTCTCTTGCTTGCTCTTCCTGTTCCATTCTTTAGTAAGATTTCCCCAACGTAAACATCCCGTCGGTGGATATAGCCGGGCGACGCTCCACTCCACTTCCCGCACCTACTCACTTTGGTCTTGGTCGCTTTCTCTCTTGGCCGAGCGCGCGCCACTCCACTCGATTCGCCGACTACCACGACGAGACCGGCCGACCAACACGAGGAAACTCTCCTTTCGCGTCCGAGAGAACGAGCCGAAGTATCTGCTTTGCGTGTCGGACCGCAGTTGAGGTCAACGTCTACGCAAAACTGTTGAATTACATCCCCTCCCCCCCCCCCCCCCCCCCCCCCCCCCCCCGCCCTCAACCCCGCCCGCGATCGTCTCCCGTGGCCGGCGAGTGAGCTCTCCAGCCGGCTGTATCTCCAAAGCGAACTTCTCTTTTTAACGACCCACGAGGTTGCCACTCGAAATCACTGGGCCAAAGCGCCTAATCGGTTCAATCCAAGAAACAATTCATGATCAATCGATCGAAATCGAAACTTCTTAAGGGTAATAAGAGATTGTTGTGATTTAAGAGATCTAAATCAACTTCGGTATAACATCAAAAATCGCAATTCTTTGCAATCCAAAAAAAAAAAAAATTTCGCAAAAAATCAATATTTTTGTTATCTTTGTGATCTGCAAAGATCGAAGCTAATTAGAATCAGTTGTAAACGTGCTTTATCAACGATGTGTTACAATACAACTTGCATAATTATTCGTTACACTTATTATTGAATATTATTATTATTAATATTATTATATTAGTATTATTCGAGATTTTTTTGAGCTAATTATAATTTCTGAGAGTAACTTCTTGAATCTCAAGATGTGATAACTCTAATTAAAATCGCTGTGCCGCGATTCCAACACGAATCGACAAAATCACCGATTGGAACCGAGTGGAAGCCACTCTTCGCCCTTATTTTACGAAAAATACTTAGCCCTTCCCGTTTTCTTCTTTTATTTTTTTCTTCTTCGTTTTCTCGTCGGGAGGGAAAGAAAGCACGTCTTTCCCAGCATCACCGCATAATAAGCTATTCAATCCTGACGAGAGGCTCATCCCCCTTCGCGCTTCCCTTTTTCGCCCTTTTCCCACCCCCGTCGCTGCGAATACCTTGTCTTATTCCTCGGGAAGGCTGCTCCTCACCCCACCGAAACAGGGCTAATCCTCCTCGTTTTAAAAAGTAATGGGATCAGGCTACTCATCGATTCCGGTACTTGGTGCGACGATCGACTTACCCTTATCCTTCGCCAACTTGTACGACAGAAAAGTGATTTCCTCCTCGGGCGTCGGCGGATGCAAAAAGAAATATGGATATATGGATTTTGGATGGAAACATTTGATCGACCACACTCGTGCCGGATCTCGCAGATGCTCGATAGATCATCTAGACGAAATTCAGATATTTAAGGAAAAGAGGTCCGCGAAACTCTCCACCGCCGGCTCGTACCGCATGAAAGGCGTAAGATGTTAATGAGACCGAAGGCTTGGCATTCTTGGCGGCCTCCAAGACTCCCAAAGATTCCTCTTTGGTGACGTCACCGCCGTTGGCTTACCGCCCTCCCGAATCTCTCGCGCCATCGTCGGGCCTCCCCATCCGCCGTGTACAATCTCGACACTCCCGCGCGCCACCCTTCCCTTACTTTCCACTATTATACCTTCCGCATCTCTCGCGGGATTTACACACATTGTAACCAAGGTATTTGTCCATCGCCGCACGCGCTCCTGACGAAATTCCGCGAGATTAGTTTGCAATTTTGGAAGGCAAAAAAAATCTCGCTCTATTTTTCTGTTTCTCGTTTCTTATTCTCACAAGGATACGATAGCCTGAGTTCGGGGGTTGGTTGGAGAAGAAGCGTCGTTTTCATTTTTTTCTTTTTTTCTTTCTTTTCCTAAAGTATGGCGGCCGCGAAGAGGATGGGCAGCGGCAACCCCTCTGGAGCGGCGGTGAATTATTATTGTCCGGGGTGGAGCGAGGGTTGAGCGCGAGGGCGTACCATCGAGGAGATATGATATCCCAGAACGAGGCCAGGGTGAAGGCATACAGCGAGAGGGTGGCTCCCAATGGACCTGCAGCAGCGCGGTAGCAAAGAACGGCTGAACCAATGGGATGGCTTTTCTGTCCTTTCGGTATCATAACCGCGAGGCGCACCATCGAGGAGATATGATATCCCAGAACGAGGCCAGGGTAAAGGCATACAGCGAGAGGGTGGCTCCCAATGGACCTGCAGCAGCGCGGTAGCGAAGAACGGCGTAACCAATGGGATGGCTTTTCTGTCCTTTCGGTATCATAACCGCGAGACACTATAATCTGGGTTTTGCGGTTACTCCCCGGCGAAAATGCCCACCACCTGACCCACCGTGTATTCCATGTGGTTTGTGCCTGCCACTCTGCCACCGTCGTACTTTTACGTATTCGACCGTGTATTCCACCGCCTAGTGAGGCCCCGTTCTTGGTGGGATATTGATGTATTCCACCTCCGAGTGAGGCCCCGTTGACGCTGGGATATTGATGTATTCCACCACCGAGTGAGGCCCCGTTGACGCTGGGATATTGATGTATTCCACAATTATTTCACCTTGTTTGTCACCATTATTGTGCGGATCCAGAAATGGGCCCTTCGTGGAATACATGGCTAGGCCACCGTGAATGCCACCGTGTGGGAGGTGTGTACCTACTTCTCTGCCACCGTCGACTTTTGCGTACTCCACCGTGTATACCACATCCAAATAAGACCCCGTTGTCGGTGGGATATCGATGTATTTCACCATTATTTCACCGTGTTTGCCACCGCGTATCCCACCACCGCCAGTACTTAGCCTATAGTGGCATACGCGGCTGGGCCACCGCAACTGCCCCGTGTATGTCACGGCCGCCAGGTGGCTAACGGGCTCGACTGTTTCTCGCAAGCGGAAGGCTTCCTGAACATACTTAAATGTATCGATCTGAATGAATATCTTTACCCTGGCTCGCTAGAGCAAAAATCACTACCTTTTGGTAATGATTTTCTCGTATGACATACACCACTGTCGGCAAAGTGCTTACGGCGGTGGGATACAGGGTGGCATTCACGGTGGCCTAGCCGAGTATGCCACCAGAGGTTCTTTGATGGCACTTGGTGCTTAGTATTAAGACAGGAGGGCGAAGAAGATCATGAGCGAGATACTGGCGGCAGTGGGATACACATTGGCAGTTGGCAGTTGGCAGTACACGGTGGCATAGCTAAATATGCCATTAGAGGCGAAGTACTGTCGGCGGTGGGATACACGGTGGCATAGCCGAGTATGCCACTGTAGGCGAAGTACTCGCAGCGGTGGGAGACACGATGGCATTCGCGGTGGCATAGCCACGTATGCCACTATTGGCGAGGTACTGGTGGCGGCGGAATACATGTGGCATTCGCGGTGGCTTAGCCATGGATCCGACCGTGGGCCCATTTTTGGGTCCGCTCAGTAATAGTGGCAAACACGGTGAAATAATGGTGGAATATACCCCACCGTCAACGAGGCCTCACTCGGTGATGGAATACACGGTGGAATATGCACAAGTCGACGGTGGCAGAGTAGAGATATACACCTCGTGGCACACAGGTGGCTCCGAGGCGGCTACATTGATGGGTGTCTTCGCTAGGGCTCGTTTCAAACTAGGCCCAAAATAGCGTCGCGTCAAAAACAAACGCAAAATTGGATGTCGACATACGAAATCGTTTGCCGGTTACTATTTTCCATATCCGGATAAAATTACCAAAATCACAATGTTTGTCATACCGACCGACTTGATGGCTCGGCGGTACGTGGACTCTCGGAAAAAGAATCAAGCGTCAAATGTCAGTTACATTATCGGCGTAAGCCGCAAAGATTCGTTCGCTCGCGAGACCGAGTAAGCGGAGACGTCAGACGATAAATTGTCAAACGTGATTATAATTTTCCACGAGTAAGAAAGGAAAATTGCGAACGTCAGCGGCAGTCGGTCGTTCAAGACAATTCAGTTCAGGTGGTGGGTGCGAGGAGTTTCCGTGAAGGTAGTTGGAGGTTCGGTCTCGGGGATAGGTTGCGGCTAAAGCGTTACCGCCTGTTGTTGAGGATGCGGCGGGGGTGAGAAGACGAGATCGAGACGCGAGGGGACGGGTGCGGGGATTGGGCTATGGAGTTTGCTGTCACAACCACGCAGGCCCCGTTACTTCTGCTCCGGTAAGTTCTGTACTCACTCGCCGGATGATCTCGCACTCGTCCGCTTCTCCATCTCCGCTCGCGAGTCGGCGAAAGCGGAGCGCGTCTCATCCAATGCGCTGGCAAACGTGCTGGCCTTTATTTTCCTTCCTCCGTGGCATCCGCCGTTTTTCCCTCTTACCTCACGAGAATTATTTCATCCCCCCCGCTGTAACGGGGCGGGCAGAGTTGTTCGCGGTTCGTCTACCCCAGCAGCGGCGACTCGCGAGCGGAAGAGCGCGGGCCATCGCGAATCTCGAGAGTCACGACGGCCACCAGCCAATCCCGGCGGTTCCCTCGCACACGATTTCATCGCGATATAAGATAAATCAAATGCTCCGGCTCTCGATAAAATCGAATGACCCGCATTAATTCCCGTGCCATATAAATCGATGAAGAAAGTAGAAAGAGAAAAGGAGAAAAACCAATCGATGCGATACGCCTTTTCGATGCTCTCGCATAGAAGATAAATCGATGTACCCGGAAGAGGAAGAAGAAGAAGGAGGAGGAGGAGAAGAAGAAGGAAAAAAAATCATCATAAACAATCGGCCGGGCGATAGAGCCGAGAAAATCAAAATACCTTCGCGGAAGGGTGGTGGAAACGGCGGAGTCGGAATGCCAGAAGAGCCCGACGGAATGGATGTTAGAACGATGACGCTATTCGTCTATGCACCGGTGGAGCCTTCGAGGTATTCTTCTCTCCTCGATTGTGGGAAAAATCCGTCGAGTCGATATACACAGACGGTGGAGAAGAGGCACGCCGGCACGGAGGGAAGTACTACGGGCGAGAGCGCATATCCGAATCGTCGAAACTCCCCGTGGGAGCGTTCAACCATTCTGGGAAAGGCGTCTATACTATACGGCACATAGGATATATCCCGGATAAATAAAAGGAACTGTAAAAAAGAAAAAAAAGAAAGAAAGAAAAAAAGAAAAAAAAAAAAAAGAAAAACCGAGAGTGAGCTCGGAGCATCAACGATTCACGACAGTTTTTCACGCGCGAAACGCCGGCATATCAATTTATATACTCCGCCGTTGCGGGAACGGCAGTGGCGCGTCGTGGAAATCAAATAACAGGGGTGCCAGAGGCAAACGTACCCACCCCCTCGCCACCCCCTTCTCGCGGAAACCTGACGGCCTTTTTCTATCTCGTTTTTTTTATCTTCTCGTTTTCATCCCTAACGTTCCCTTTCCCTCCCACCCCCTTCTCGCCAACCCCGTTCTCACCCTCCCTGTATTTATACGCGAGGCTTTTGTTTTATATTTATACTTTTGCCGAGCTCGTGATGTATTCAGCGCCGGAGGAGAGAGAAACGGGCCACGCAGTGCGGTGGCGGCAGCGCTGACTGCCGTTGGAAAGCGCGGGCAGGGAAGGGAGATTGAAACGGGAGGAACGGGCAGGGTGGCTTGGCTCGCCGAACGAACGTGTATGCGTGTAGGTACACCCGGAGACGCGACGAAGGGTGTGGATGCAGAGTTCCCTGCGGTTCTACGCTGCACGAGGAAAACTCGGTGTATCTCTCTCTCTCTATGCTCGCCCGCGATCGCTGGAAAACACGAAGGGCAGTACCGCGAATGAAACTGCAATTGCCATTTTTATTTCCTCCGCGAGGCTCGGTTCTTTTTTTTTTTCCTCTCTTTTTTACAAACGACTGTACGCCACTCTTCGATTTTAATCCATATAGAGTAGCGATTCGATACTCACCCTTCTCGCACCCTATTCGCACCCTTGGCGAGAGGAGAGCGGTGGAAAAAAAAAAAAAAAACGAAAAAGAAGTCAAGAGGCGTAAAAACGCGTACACGTTTTATCGATGGGAATTTATTCCGCGAAATTAATGCCTATGAAAGGTTTATCCGTCGGTTGGGAAAAAAGGGAAGGGTAGTCGCGTTATCGGAAGGCATCGCTTCTGTAGCCTCGATACAAAACGTTCGAGTAACTTGCAATTTTTTGGGGAGTTTCGAAGTTTTTGTTACAGTATTAAAGTATTTTTTTTCAATATCATGGAAAACTTTATGGCTGAGAAAAGCATTTAGCTCGAACACAGCGTTCAGTTGAATATGCAACTGAATCTTCGGTTCTTTCGGGATAATTAATTTCTCGACTAGATTTTCGCAGCAAACAACAGTAGTATTTGTGGCAACAAACTTTTTTTTTCTCGACGAAACATTCAATTTTTCAACCGAGCATCCTTTTTCGTCAAAAAACCAAAGTTCTCAGTGAAAAGACACCTGAATTTTTCAAAATCGTCGAATTCCAGAGTTGCCCAATGTTTTGCCCGGGCCTCGCGCAAATACTAGCCCCGTCGCCTCGTTTCAAGTTCAAGAGACGCGGAAGTTTGCCAAGAAGGTCGATGGCGTAGGTGGAGATGACTCGTAGCTGATTCCCTTTTGTGCCAGTTTCGACCCTCCCGAAGCTCGACGGCTCGTTAGCTTTTTCTTACTTACCGTGAGAAAGGAGAGTCAAGAATCTCTTCGAACGTTGCAATTACTCCCGCAGTATCATCTTTCGAATTCCAATGACCCTTTATATCCGATGAAAACAAGGGAAGGGAGTTATTTTCCGAGAGGACCGTGCAGATAGTGTCCCGACGTTTCCGGGCTATCGTTGAAAAAGGGTATTCCATAAATCAGCGCAGCCTCGAGGGCATTGCAAGGCCGAGAGTGGCTCCGTCATGACGTTGAAGCGTTTACCGGGAGCACGTTAATGTCGCATAAATCTTCGACTGGAAAATTACACCAATGGAATAAGACGGAACGAGTCGAGAGCCGGTTGCGAAAGAAAGTCGTGTTGATGCTGTTTCGCGGATGGTAGCCCAGCCGAGAAAGGCGGGAAGGACATAGGGGGGCCAGACTCATATAGAGAGGAGAAAGAGAAGCAAGAAGGGCTGGCGGATGGCTTCGGAGCGCGGCGACGAAGGAGGCAGAAAGGAGGAGAAGAAGCTTGCCGGAGGTGGCAGAGAGAAACGGTGAGACCGAGAGAGGGCGAGGCAGATCGAGTGCAGAAGGTTGAGAGAGATCTGTCGGTGGGGTAGCCGCGTATATTTTCCACCCCCCTCCGTTTCTTCATCCCCCGCCGTTTTCCACCCGCCCTCTGTAGCTGAGCCATAGCCTCGCGGTAGTCGCATATCTACTGCCTCCGACACACACACACACGTATATACACGTAGAGCATCACATCCTATAGCGGAACAGAGCAGTAGAATATAGAAGCAGAACCCAGTGGTGGCGGCGACGGTATATACCGGAGCAACGCAGCGCAGCAGCAGCACCAGCAGCAGCAGCAGCAACAGCAGCAGTAGCAGCAGCAGCTTTCCCCACTTCAGAAGAAAAGCACTTTCATAAATCTGCCAGCAGATATATGTGCGCACAATTTCCGAGATCCGGCCATTAAAGAGCCGCTCTCCTCGGTGCTATACTTACCACCCTCCGTCCTCTTTCCTCCTCGGTCCGTCTCACTCGCAGACCTCCCACACCACCCCCGCAAACGCGAACCATTCCGACCTCCCCTCAGAATCCCGTTCTTCCTCTTTCTTCTGCCCCGCTGGAGTATCTTTCCCTCTCTTCACCCCCCCCCCCCCCTTCCCCCCTATCGCCGTTTGCTAACGCTTGGAAGCTATACTATAACCTCCTACTCCTTCCCCTTCGTCTTCCACTACCCTTATTTCAACCACCACCGTCAGGAACAGAACGCGTCGAAATAACGCGGCGAGACCAGCCTCACGGCGGCCTCCATCTACCTATCTTGCTCTCTCTCTCTCTCTCTCTCTCTCTCTCTCTCTGTGAGTACAACTGTCACTGGTTTTTTCGCTCCATCTCTTCTGAACTGTAGACTGCCGCTTCTTGCCCTTGGGCGACTTTGTTGCAGGTCTTAGCATGCTATAACATTGCTTTCCATGTTGAGATAAGAATCTGCCCTCATCTTCTCATCCATTCGGCATAATTTCTGTGGAAAGCAATTCTCTCAGCTAACCTCAAAATCTGTTGGATTGGACTATATAATCGGCTACGTCACTTCACGCTTGACCTTGGTTGATTTGCGCATGCGCCAACGCTTCGCCTCTCGCACTCTCCGGTTGTGGCAGCACCATCGCTCATCTCTGCTTCAGCGCCTCTCTTAGTCTACGCCGAAAACGCTTATCTCCGCTCCAGCGCCTCTCCCGGTCTACGCCGAAGCTACTACATCCATCAAGCTCAGTCTACGTTACTAACGGCCAGGTAGCAGGATCCCTAACTGCTTCCTGCACTGTCTGCTTAATTTTTCCGTATGCCGAACTCGAAGTGCTTTAAGTGCACCAAGAACATTGCGGGTAAAAAACTAGACTGTCCGGTCTGTTTTAAAGCTTTTCATCCGGGTTGTTGTACAGCTTACATTGCGACCAAGTCGGCGAGTCAGTGCTGTGCCTCGAGCTTCAATCACCTTGCGAACTCTCTCTCGCCGGCTCGCACGACAATGTCCACTGTACCGCGTGATTCAATTGTTAGTAACGCGCAAACCGGGCAATCGAATGATTTACTTCAGCAAATTCTCGCAAAACTCAATGCGTCTGATGATAAGATTTCTAAATTCATTTCCGAGCAAACCGCGACTAACAGAGATATTGCAGAGAAGGTCAGTGGGATACCAACTTTGATTAAAAAAGTTAACGAGCACGATGTGTTGCTTCATCAGCTTTCAGAGCAAAACGCCAATATGAAACGTGAAATCGAACAGCTTAAATCGACAGGCGTTCGTCCGCAGATCATGGCTAGCTCTTCGGAACTTATCGTATCGGGTGTCCCGAATTCTGTTTGCGAAAATCTTCAGCACGTTGCATCTGAGGTCTTCGCAGCTCTTGAGGTAGACAACTTGTACTCCGACGTTCTAGGTGTGCGCCCCATAGTTCGAAAACAGCAATCGGGTCATAACGAGCAAGCCGCTGCTGAGCCCTCGACCTCGTCGTTCGTTGTTACGCTCAAATCTGCGAATATCAGGGATTTTATTATTAGCAGAAAACGGGCCAAGCGTAACCTTACGATCAAAGACGTGTTCGGAATCGAACAGGCTGGGAACGTGTATGTCAATGAACTACTCCCATCGGTCATGTACAATCTGTATCGACGTACCAAAGAGAAAGCAAAAGCAAAGGGTTACAAGTTCGTTTGGATTCGGTCAGGGCAGATTTGTGTGCGACGCGACGACGGCACACAGATTATGACCATCGATTCTGATGCTGATCTCGCTCAGCTCGTCTGACTCCCGTCTAGGCTACCGGCTCACTCGTCCGTCTCGCAAAATAACGCTCGGGGTCACAGTGCTCAAAAACCAATAAAAATTGCTCAATTTAACGCGAACTCGCTGCTCGGGCACATCGATTTCGTTCGCCTCGCTTTTCAATCGAACTCTTACGATATTATTTCCGTCTCTGAGACGTGGTTACACGCGCATATTTCAGACGATCTCATAAGTATTAAGAATTATTTTATTGTACGGAACGATCGTGAAGGCAAACAAGGAGGAGGTGTTGCGTGTTATATCCGAGAATCATTAAAAGTAAAAGTTTTGGCTTCGTCTCCGAGTACTTTTTCGAACGCGCCCGAATTCCTTTTACTCGACATACGCTCCGATTTTTCGCCGCCGCTTTTATTTGCGTCTATCTATCGTCGCCCAAAAGGGCTCATGCTAGATAACTTCTCGGAGTCACTCAGTCGCTTTTCACATGCGTACAACAATATTATTATTTCTGGTGATCTCAACTGTAATCTCTCGCGCGATAACTTCGAGTCCAGTTATCTGCGTAATTGGGCTTTTTCGCTGTCACTATATGTCGTCGAATCTGATCCTACTTTTCATACAGCTACTTCTGATTCCTGGCTAGACGTTTTTATTATCGATAGTCGTGAAAAACTTCAGGCTTTCAACAAGACTGATAGTCCTTTCATCGCCGGGCACGATTTAATTGAGATTACTTACAACTTCTATTTGCCTATTACCGAACAGCGCCTGCTTACGAGAAGAGTTTTTACTAAATATGATCCTGCGCAGTTCTGCGGTGCCCTCCGAGAGGTAATTCGAGATCAGGTTACACTTGAACCCTTGATATCGACAGACGATGTTGAAACTCTCACTCAAACGTTTTCTCAAGCTCTCTCTCGCACCTTCGATTCTCACGCACCCATGCGCTCGTTCGTTGCTAAAAAGCCACCGGTGCCGTGGCTCACTGCCGAGCTGAAATCCCGCATTCGCAATCGTAATACCATCTACAAGCAAGCTAAACGTGCTAACTGTCTCTTAACCTTTGAGATTTATAGACACATGAGGAACGAATTAAACATCGACATCAAGAAAGCTAAAAGTGAATATCAATATAATATTCTCGGCTCAATCAGCGATCCCAATAAAATGTGGAAGGAGCTCGCTCGACTAGGACTAGTCAAATCTAGCTTATCGTCTCCCTTGCAGTACTTTAGTCCCGATGAATTAAATCGTTTTTATGCGTCGATTGTAAACTCGGCCCCTGCTTGCTCGTTTCACGACTTTACCACGTCTATCGCTACTGTTCCTGATGTCTTACCTCGCTTCTCATTTCGTGACATTACTCAAAACGACTTAGACGAAGCTATTGCTAATTCATCAAGGAACTCACTCTCTAGTGGCTCCGACGGAATCTCGTCTCTATGCATAGATCACTCTCTGGCTGTCATCTCGCCAGTTCTTTGCAATCTCTTCAATGGGTCACTTCGATGTTCTCACTTTCCATCGGCCTGGAAGCGCGCGTATATCAGACCTCTCTCTAAGATTAGAACCCCTCTCTCGCCCGCTGACACGCGGCCCATTGCTAATCTACCGGAAATGTCAAAAATACTTGAACGTATTGTCCACAAACAGATTAGTACGTTCATAGCGGACAACGACCTTCTCGATCCTCGGCAGTCTGGATACCGATCCGGATACAGCACACAGACGGCGCTACTAAGGGTGGGTGATGATATCCGCAAGGGCATCGACGATAAGGAAATTACAATCCTCATCCTTTTCGACTTCAGTAAGGCATTCGACACAGTTTCGCACGTTCGTCTGTTAACTAAGCTCAAAACCTTCGGCTTATCTGATCTCACCCTTACCTGGTTTTATTCGTATCTCACAGAACGCACTCAGGCTGTCGTCGACGAACACAATAATATCTCACAGTGGCAAAAAGTAACATCCGGTGTACCACAAGGTTCTGTGCTGGGTCCATTGCTTTTCTCTCTCTTTATCAACGATATCAGCACTTGCCTCAAATACTCTAGTCATATGATATTTGCCGACGATACACAGATTTATCTCCGCTGCCCCCCGAGACTATTGCAACAGGGTCTTGACCGCATTGCGTCTGATGCGGCAGCAATCTTTGACTACGCTAATTCTAATGGACTCAAACTTAATCTTTCGAAATCTAAAGTGCTGATCCTCGGTAGTAGTGCTTATGTTCGCTCTTTTGATGCGAGTCTTCTCCCTCCTATCGCTGTCAATGGAGCAGTTCTGCCGTATGTTAGTGAAGCGCGTAATCTGGGGGTGATCATTAATGCTAATCTATCATGGTCAAGCCACGTATCGGCTATCTCCCAGAAAGTCCACTTCTCTCTACACAGGCTCAAATACCACAAGTATTCTCTATCGCAACAGCTGAGAACTAAGCTAATAACTACTCTAATCTTTCCACACATCGATTACTGCTGCTTAGTCTACAATGATACAACCGGTGAGCTCGACACGAGGCTACAGCGCCTAGTCAATTGTGCTATTCGCTTTATTTTCGATCTACGTCTCGACGAGCACATTACACCGTATCGGCATCGTCTTGGTTGGTTATCGGTGGCTAATCGAAGGGTATACTTCTTAGGGGCGTATGCGTATCAAATTAGGCACGGGAATGGAGTAGGGTATTTGCGTGAGCTCTTCACCCGAATTGACCCCGAAGCACGGCGCTCAGCTCGATTACCGAACTCCGAGTATTTCCACACTCCACCTCACCGGACTGAGGCCTACCGGAACTCTTTCCACCTATCCGCCGTATACTTGTGGCATTCCCTGCCCAATGCAATTACGATGCTAACGACACTCACTACATTCAAGCAGCAACTATATCTACATCTCCTTTCTATCGAAACGAATGCGTGAATTTAAGGTTTCGGTACGTTACTCGATATTCCTAGCATTTAAGATGAAGCGATGTTATCTTTTTCTTTAAGTTTTTCATTTTTCTTATTTTAGTTTATTTTATATTTTATTTTTTCTTATTTCTATTTTTATTATTCTAAAGTTTACTTCTAGTTGTAACTTTAGTTTTAGTTTAATTTTAGGTCGTAATTCTCTTCAGCTTGTATCGCGCTATATATTTTTAAGTTTCTCTTCGCCAATTTGTCAAACGTTGCCCCATAGTCAACTAGGGCATATAATAAACAATCAATCAATCAATCTCTCTCTCTCTCTCTCTCTCTCTCTCTCTCTCTCTCTCTCTCTCTCTCTCTCTCTCTCTCTCTCTCTCTCTCTCTCTCTCTCTCTCTCTCTCTCTCTTTCTCTCTTTCTCTCTTTCTCTGTGCGAGTAATTCTCTCCGTGGTTATATCTTGATCTCATCCACAGCGCTCTCCGCTCACCTCTTGGCGTTTCGACGTACAGCCTCCCTCGCTGGTTCTACCACCCTCTCCTTCGTCCGACTCTTCTTCTTTTGTCTCTATCCGCTTGCGCTTTTCTGAACTATAATACACCACTGCGGCGACGGAGCAACGCGAACCCAGTGATAACGGTGATAAAAATTTATTGATTCCTCGCGCGAATGCCGAAACGAAGCATTATCGGAATTTTTCGAGCAAAAGATTTTACCATTTATCTTGTGCGATTGGGGAGCGATTTTTTGAAGAAATTCACGCAAAGTTCGGTAAAAAAAAAGATACAACATCGCAAAATTCGGGCGAATGGTCATTTTTAGGAAAAATTTAGATTTTTTATATTTCCATTATTTTCTCGCGGTAAATTGTAAAATGTAGGCTGTCTGACGGTGTTAAAAAATCGTCTTTAGAGCCATTGCAGGACGACAAAAAACCTTTCGAAAAAGCATTGCCAAAGCGATGATCTCCGGAATCGTCTTTGCCTCAAGTTCAGGATTTATCATTTCATTTTGGGTCTTCGTTAATTTTTCTCAATTTTTTGCTCAATTCGGATATCAAAAATCGTCGCAACTAACGACGTACATTAATTCCATTCCACTTTACGGATCTTCAATTCCAAGTATTTTATTAATTGTATCTTAAAAGACAATATCAGAACTAATAAGTAGGTGACGCAAACAATTGTGCAAACAATCAACATTTTCTTGCAAAATAGCCAAACTCATTTTGTTTAGTGCCTGACACAAATATAAAAATCCGGATATTTCTGTTTTTCTGAGAAAGTGCATTCGCTCCTGACTCGTTCCTCGATCACTTAACCCTTCGCTCTCCATCCGCAACCCTTTCCTCTGTTCTCCTCGTCGCGACGAGTTGAACGGCCAAGCTGCGGCTGTCTCCGAGACATTCGCCCTCGGACCCAAAAAGCGGTCGGATCGGCAAATCACTCGCACTTTCCCCGCTTTTTTCCTCATTCTCGTTTTCGCCCCTCGCGCACCCTTCGCTCCGCGTTGGGTCGGTCGGCGCTCGACGGAAAGCCCGACGCGGGCCCAGCGTTCAGATAACGCGCGCCGCGTCTCTCGCACCCCCTCGATTTACGAAGCGAGCGAGCCGCGGCAATTCACACCGCTGTTCTTTCGCTCGCTCTTCCGCGCTAGCGCGAAAGGGGGTAGCGCGCTCGCGGCCGTATATCCAGCCGCGCGAAATTCACCCCTTTCGGTCGCCGCGAGAGCGCGCCGAAAATAGCGCAGCTCCGTGCTCTTCCTTGGTGGCGAATCGCGAATCCGGCACGGTCGGAGAGGTGAGAGAGATTGGAAGGGGTGGATTCCAGACGGTAGCCGCTGTGACGGGCCAACAACCCCTACCACGCCATGGCTTTTCTTGATAACACGCTGTAAACAGTACACTTCCAGAGCGCTCGGAGTTACGTATGTATTTTCAGATAGGGCCTGAATTATGACCGCGCTACGCCGTCGCCGGTTCACGTAATACCATCCAACCCCTCCCCGCCCCTTCGGCAAAGAGATCTCGGCGAAAGGCAAGAATTCCAGAGACACGAACGTTTTTAAAGATTTATCCGCAACGGTGTAACCGCTCGACGTCTGCGCCCTCTCCCACCCCTTAGCGTTCCCTCTATCTCAGTTTGCCTCGGAGCAGCCCTCTCGCGAAGAGCTGTGTTGCCCCGTTGAAAAGTACACCGACTTTGGAATAGAAATAAAATGGATATAAGAGTCGCATATGTACCTATAGCGATATTATATACAACATACATGCCTGTGTATACCTATGTATGAAGACGGAGGGGTTGCAAAAACGGGACAAAGCAGAGATGGATATCGATACCATGAGACGAAAAGGGCGTATCTCTTATCTGCAATCTCGCCCTTGCGCGCCCTTATTCCGAGGCTTCATCGATACAAAGTAATGGCAGTTTTTACCTGGGCGCGCGGATATTTGCGTGTGCACGGTCGTAAATTAAATTGAACGCGGAGACGCTCCCGCGAGTCGATATGCGGAACCTACGGGGGGTGAACGAAGCCCAACCACCCTCCCGTTCTCCCCCGTTCGCCCTATCTCGCCAATTCCTTCTCTCGCTCATTCTGGCGGCGGAAATTCTCCGGGAGTTCGTCTCCGTTATCTCGCTCGCTCGAATCGCGGAGTTTCGAAATTACTTCGGTACTTAATACCGATAATATAGGGTTGCCGGTGTTGTATACCTCCCCCCCAACCCCCTTCAGCATCTCCCGACAGAAGCAGCATCGCCGAACCAGAAACCGGGCCGGGAGGGCTCGGGGGCGGCGAGTATCCGTAGGAGAATACCTACAGATCTAGCGCTGAAGGGGTTGTTCATGTATGTGTGTATACTATATATATATATATATATAGTATATATATATATATATGGGGGTAGGCGCCCTCGCGGCCTGTTATAGATGGCCGGCTTAACTGCGGCATATTATGCGAATTAATTACCCTACCCGGTGGCTGAGACGGACATATTATTTATCTCTGCCAGGGAAGCTTCCTCCACGGGCTTCTCCCGCCGCGGCAAAAGCTCGGTTCTATAACACTACCTACACCCCATTCGTGGCATCAACGCGGATCAGACTCACGATCTTTCTCGTCCGTTTCGGCTGCCCTCGGTTCATCGATGACTTTTGGTAAAATATCTCGGAACAAGGGTAGATTTTTATTGAATAAATCGGGAATTGAACAGTAGTCATTGTCATTAAGGGGGATGAAAAACAGTGGAGAAACGGATGCTGGGCATCTGGATGGGTCGCATCGCTCATCGGTTGGCGGTAGACGAATCCAAAGAGAAAAAAAAGTAGCGAAGACACGAGAAGAAGAAAGTTTTAGTCTCGTTAGCCTCGCCCGGAGCGTGGTCGAGCCTCATTTTTTTTCCTTTCGCCTCCCTTAGCCTTGATGCTGAAGGCCCTGAGGGACGGCGAAGATAGAATAAAGAGAAAGGAAGAAAAAAGAAGGCGCGGGAATTGTCGATTCTCGAGGAAACTGTTTTGAAAAGGGAGCGAAGACGGGAATTCTGTGAGTCGACGATGAAGGTTCGAGCACCGCTGACCACCGTTTACGCGAAGACAAAGGGTCCACCTCGGGCGAGCCGGCCACCCTTGGGCTCTCGAAACCCTTCGCTTCTGCCGTCCGAACCAATAGCCCGCGTTCCTATATGTACTGGAACGCGCTCGAAGTTGGGAGAGAAACGTTCGGTTCGCCCCTCGACGGAAATTCTGCGTTAGCCACTCGCTGCACAGTCATCGCGCGCCTTCGACCGGGCAAAGATTCCTCCACGCACGAGAGACATCGGTCATAGAAGATGCGGGCGGATGATTCCGTACGATCGGCCACAAATTTCACCCCCCGCGCGGGGGTGACTGCTCGAACTCCTCGACGTCGTTCCACGGAAAAACAGATACGAATTTTTCAAATTGTATTTACAGACACGAAGGGCGCCTCGTTGACAATAAGGGTGATCGTGTCGTTCAATATTCTTTTTTACTGAAAATATTCTAACAAGACTTGTCTTGTTTTTAATTTACGTGGTATCGATTACTTGTTCGTTTACCGCTAAAAGCGAAAAAAAAAATTTTTATAAAAAAAAACTCCCATCTGCTGAAAACAGAATCATGAATACGAAAAAAAATCATCTTTCTCGATAAATTTCTCGATTATTTTTCCAATGCGTAACACTACTGTCGTGTGGACAATGGCGATTGCCAAGTAATACTTGCGTAATTGACCCTGCTTGATTTTAGCATGAAATAACAAAAGAAACAAAGGAAGCAATCATCTTGGCCAGGGCCCAGGTCTCAGGAACAGTAAAACACAATTTTTCTTATTCATTTTTCTTATTCACCGGACTAAATTTTTAGCAATTAAAAAAAATAACGGATTTTTTAAATCAGAAATCTGAAGTTATTTACGTCACGTTAATGTATTTCAGAAAAAAATAATAACATAAAATTGATATTAAATAATCACACGATAAATAAATATTATACGTATAATTTTTTAAAAAATAATAATAACAAACACGTGCATCTTCGCGACTAAGTCATTAACTATCCGTCGAACGCTCTTTTCAAAGAGATTGCAGACCGTATTCGACAGGACCATCCAAAGCGAGTCACAAGTTATGCTGTAAAGTCTTCGGTGGTCGAAGCAACCCTCTCATTCGATATGATTCGACTGCATGTTCCGTAAAATGACTGTATTTATTTGAGTTTACCCTTAATCTTTGTTTTTTTCGTCGAAATCCATTGACCATCGATCGTATTATCGATCTGCCAATTTTCATTCAATCATTTTTTATCAATCTCGAGATAACACGTGATAACGAAAATCGACTCGATCAGCTAATCGCAGTGAAACGCACAACTCCCGTCTCTGTGGCCTGCCGGCAGTCGGAATTAAAAAGAAAATATCACCGATAAATCAATGATGCATTTGAGGTATTTATCTCGCGAACAGTCTGACTTCCCATAAGTTTCAGAGAAATTTCAGAGGATTTCAAAAACTTTTCAGTGGTCTAAAAATCTGAAAAAAAAGCATATTGAAGGCGACGAAATCATCAATCTTCCGTAATAATCATAGCAAAATGTTATTAACTATTCATTGCAAAATTGAATTTTTCAAAGTGCGTGATCAATTTTTTTCCAATTCTCGTCACAATAAGGATTAGACATTTGTCTAACCCTCGAAAAAGTTTATTCAAAATGGTAAAAAGGATACGATTATCGAAAATGTAATCGACCATGTTATTTGATAGGGAATACAATAGAGACTTTTTAAAATAATTTTTTTCTCTGGTTCTGGGTGGTAAAATCGTACAGCAACTTCGTGTGTGTATTCAAGACGCATCGCGCGATAACTAACTTAATAGAGATATTTTTTCATTTCCCGAGCAATGGTAACCATATACACGCGCGGCAAGGTGGTGGGTTCTGAAAATCGTCGAATGCGAAATTCTTGGAAGGAAAACCGTCGTGGGAAGGTGGGCCTCCAAGCAAGGGGGTGGGAGGGTGTAGGGGGGTGATTCCGGATGATAGAAGAAGGGAGGAAGAAACGAGGTTGCGTTGCTCCTGCCGCTGCGACGACGAGCGAGATAGAAACGTGGAAAGGCGAGAGAATGACAAGAGAACGCGGCCGCGACGTCGGAGAAGGTGAAATACACGACGACGGCATCCCCACTCTGACATCACTTTTCTTTCCCGTCTCTATCGCTCCGACGTCGATTCTGCACTTTCCTATCCTCCTTTCCCGACTGAGTTCCCCTTCTTGAAACGACGACGACGACGACGACGACGTCGGAGACGACAACGACGACGCCGACCGCTCTCGCGGGGGTGGCGTGCCGTGGCTGTTGTGGCTGCGAGAGCCGAACGGGGTGTACCATCGCGCACTTCCCATCCCCATGAGTCGAGATCTGTGTGAGGCGAACCAACACCGCTATCGCGTGAGCCCCGCCCGTCATATTCCGCGCGGACCAATCCGGCGATGTTCCTTTATTAGATCCATAAATCCATCATATCCATCTCTACCAGTTGCGAGGAGGCCCAGAGGCGGCATCCTCGCGTCTCGGGGCTTCTGCTTCCATTGGCTGGGGCTGCCTGAGGGATTCCCAACTTCTCTCCTCTCCCTCGTCTCTTATCTATCTTTATTTATCGCTCGTGACGTATAACGCATCATTTTGGCTATAGCAGAGAAAAGCGCCCCAAAGACTTATACGGACGGAAGCAGGATCGCGCGGACGGAGAGCCCCGCGCGACATTACCGAGGTTGCCGAGGGTTGTTCGGTGCCGGAAACCCGGGGTCATCTTCTACGGTTCTTATCATCCACATAGCTCAGCTTTCTTCCCGTCTATGGCTCCCCCGCTGGCGCATTGCGGAGCTTTTCTTCTCCGTCTCCCCCGGCCCGACGCTTTATTAATAATGAATTTTTGTCTCTCGCCGTGCAAGCCTCACGAAAGCAGGGTTACAACCGGGGAATACCGAGGATGGGGTGGATTGCGGCTTGTAGACCGGCGCTGAACGAGACCATGCTACAAGACCTTGGCGTATAGCGCCGCGAAACAGAGAAGCTGTGTGTGATGCTCAACGCGCCGATCGCAGTGAATAGTGGCGAGGAAGCTGGAGAGGAGCCCCTGTTTCAACCACCCTCCCCCGCGCAACCCTCGCCCCCGCATCCCGCCGCCTACCCCCTTGGCAGGCGTTGTGTGCGAGCGCCAGGAAGGTGGGAGATTCGGTACGGCGAGAGCCCGGAATCGTCCGACGGGGGTGGTAGCCCGACGGGGCGCTTGCAAGCTCCAGGAGGCACCAGGAGTGAGTACGGGCTTATATGCGCGCGCAATATCCATCCCTGCTGTGGCACAGCCGCTGCGAGTGTATGAGTTTCACGCGCGTAAGGCACAGACCACTGTCCACTCTTTTGCTCGGACTACACAAGCCGGTCACACATCCCCTACCCTGGACCGATCCAACCCACGGCAGTCCGAAGGATTTCACCTCGTATATTTCGCATCCTTTTCCCTCATATCCTTTCTCCTTGAGTTGCCTACTTCATCTCTTCGGGCAACCAACCTCACTTTTTCCCTCTCAATGTATATATATATATATGTATGTAGGGGTCTGTATATATAGGGACTACTCTAGTCGGAACATAATTCATTTTGAAAGTTTCGGAAAAGCCTGAGAATTTATCCTCAGCAGTGGAGTGGACACTGGCGAGGGATGAGGATAGCCGACCGTGGGTTGAGTAATGTACGATGTCCAGAGTCGTACCTCGTATACACTCCTCGAAACTGCCGTAGAATGGTCAAAGTGATTTATCGCCGTACCGCGCGGACGATGGAAAATAACAATTGCGAGAGTTAAGCAAATTTCTGTCAATTCCGGAAGTCGGCGATGCGGACTCTGAGAAAGCGGTTCTTGAGTCGAATCGATCGCATCGATTCGCGGGTCGAGCTTTCATTCTGTTTCAACCCTTATGATGCTTTTGCAAATGATGATTTGCGCGAAGAGCCTAACGAAGGGTTGCAGAATATTGGAGGTTTTTCAGACAACCGAGGGAGTTAACAAATGTGTTGGGAAAAAAACTATGATTTTTTGTTTTTTTTTTTCAAGATAGATGGAGGGTGGCAAGTCCAAGTTCGCTTTGATCCGTCGCAGAGAATACTTTCGTGCGTTCATACAAGTGTGTGTACGTCGGTTTGGTATAAGTCTCGAGACCGTAGAGTTGCATGGGACAGTTTTAGAATTCTCGGTGGAACGCTCCTCCCAAAGGGGCCGGAGGACCAAAAGGAAGTATAGCCGGAGATCCTCGGGGTTTGAGGGTGGGTTGAGGGCATCGAGGGGTGGAATAGCAAAGAGAGAGAGAGAGGTAGAGCGAGAGGAGGGAACGAAGGAAGGTAACGGGGAGAGAACCGACGAAGACCATCGGGTCCTTGACGGACGCGAGGATCAATATCCTCCAATACCATACTCCGTAAGCTATATATGCGGACTACCCCATTCCTACTGCCAATAAAACGCCATACCTATGTGTATTGTACGGGCGCAACCAGCGGCAGCATCACACCCAGAACCTCTGCCATCGCCATCCCCCGCAGCCTCCGCTACTATATACAAGGGCGATTCTTTTCTCAGGCTTCCTATTGGCCGTAAAACACTGGCCGGCTGAAAGGTTGAATTTTATCGCGAGAAGAGAAATATCGATGTAAAAGGGGGAGGGCGAGGGTGGCAACGGCGGTGGCGGCGTCGACGCTGGTAGCGGCGCCGGTAGGCGAACTCCGGCTGGCAAAGCGAAGATAGCAGCTGAGAGAAAACTCCGGAGCAGTTCGTACGATGTATCGGTGGAAGAGAAAGAGAGAACAAAAAAACGACTGCGTGCACCCCCCCCCCCCCCCCCCCCCCCCCCCAGCTCGCGCACTCGGCGCTACGGCGAACGTGCAACCGATACAACTTGACGCTACAATACAGAGGTTTTCGCGAGCGCATTTTTCCTCACTCTCCTACTCTCTCCTCGGCGTTCTCTCTGCAATTACGTGCCTCCACGATATACTACTGCCACGCACTATGGAACAAGCATTGTCGAGGGAGCCGAGAGTGTGATCGGAAAAAGTAATTCTACCAATGAATCGCCTTTCTTATTTCAACTATTTTTTTTTTGCCTTCTGTCGTCGATAAAAGTATTGCCGGTATGCGTTTGGTCCTGCAGTTACTCACAAATTCGTTGCAATTTTATCGGCAGAAATTATTTCACAAATTATCAATAGAATATGAAATGAAATATTTTTCATTTTTTTTTTTTTTTTTTTTACTAAAATACGACAAAATACTATTATTTTTCGTTGCAAGAATTTTCTAATTTTTTATCGCTTGTATTTTAGAACCCTGAATGTTCTCCAAGAATGGACGAAAAAATGGAACAAACATGCTAGCATAAAAAATTATTCTGTTGAAGAATCAAATTGATTCGCGCGATAGTTTTTAAATTTTCGAAGAATCTCGAAAAAAACCGGTCACCGATCGATGTGGCGGTCGAGGGAATTTTTTTTTCGGGATCGAAGTGAATTTCGCTTTGATAGTTCTTCGCAGGATCGTAATAGCGGCGTGGCTCGATAAATTTGCAATTTGATAGTTGCTCGTTGACTAAAGAGGACTCGAGCGGCGGCTGAAGAGACTGTCGAAGCCGAGAGCCAAGCCGCAAGTCCTATGCACAGTAGCGGAGCGAGCGGAGGCCAATAGTCCAGCCTCAGCTATATAGAATCTTGCGAATCCCCCCAGGAACGACAATGGACTTCCGACTTTCTCTCTCTCTCTCTCACTTCGCGCGTTCGCGAGATCTTGAAAGTTGTTCCCTTACTCTCGAGCCGTGGAGAGACCTAACAGAACGGCTCCAAGAGCTCGAGGAACGCGCCACTTTGCGAAATCTCGACGACCTACTTCCATCCGGGAACCACGCTACTTCCGTTCGCCTCTCTCTCTCTCTCTCGCTTTCTGTTACCACCTTCTCTCCACTTTCGTCTCGTTTACCTAAAGTCAAAAGGGTGACTAATGCCGAAACTTCTGTAGTGATTTTCGCCAGTGTTGGCACCGTAGCCCTCGAGATGCTTTGCTAGATGCCGATGTCGAAAGTCTTATCATTAATTTTTTCAATTTTTCAAGAAAATAAATTGTAATTTCACACCAAGAAGAGTTATGAGTTGGGAGAACCAATAATTAGTTAAGATCACTAACAGTCAGTTGGTAAAACTCATTTTTATGCACAAAAGTGACCGCGGGTAATTATTCGGCTCTCAAATAATATTTTTCTTTCATTCTACTTAGTTATGTGTAGTTCAATACCTCTGACGTGGTTTGTGAGTAAAAAATATCGATTGTGGTTTGCCTTAAAGAAGACAAAAAATAGTGAAAAATAATTCAAAGAGCAGCGGATTAATAATTCTATTATATATTAATATGAATACTTTTCAAGTACCGGTAACGAAAAAGAGCACTAAAACATTCCGTAAAAATCGAAAAATCCAAAAATAATTTTGACCAGAAAAAAATCGTATGAAATTAATTAGTCTTTTAATCGAATATCAAGTGTTTCACGGGATGTCTCCAATGTGTCTATTACGAGGCTGAAAGAATCGACATGTCCCGCGCGCGTCGACGGAATAGACGATTAGTCCGTGAACCCGTTTCCTTTTTGTCTCAATTTTTTGCCATCGTTACACACGTTTGCCGCGCTCAGAAAACGTTTCAGCGAGTGCTACCATAGATATTTGGTCAAGACAATTTGAGAGACAAGCTTCATGTGACAAATTCAGTGTAATTGAACCAAGCAAACAATTAGATTACAGCAGCAATAACAACTCGACAAGATAAAACGTTAACTCAACTGAATCGAGGTCTATTCAACTAATTACTCTTTTATTTGGACTCCGTTAAGTTCTGCATTTTTGAGGGACTTCTCTTGTTAAGCCGAAAGAAAGTACGTTTATATCAACAATTCGAGTAGTTAATGGCAACGGAATGATCCATTTAAATTTGTTCGACTACTCTAATATGTTCAATTGCTATCAATGAATTATTGAAAAAAAGTAAACCGTTTATAACAATACAGCTTTTATTAAAGTAACGTTTCATTTCATTATTCGGTCAAATATTTTAGTCAAAGTAAATTGGCGACTGCTCTAAATTAGTCGAATTTGAATTGAACTGATCTGAAAATAATGTGCTTAAAACGAAATCTTGTTTTGATGGATAATCATCGAGTTTGGGATACTCTTCATAATATTTCGGATTCAGTTTATATTTGTACAAGATGTAATTCTCCTTTGATTAGTAAATTATAACTAATCTCTATGACATTGCGACGTCTTTTACTTTAATATTTTCTTAATCCACTCAATAATAGTCATCTTAATTTAATTAATGTCAACATTTTTCACATATGAACAGATGAACATGTCAAATTCTGAAAGTTGAGGTTTGAGGAATGAGGTAATAATTTGTTTATCCGATAAAAATGTATTCATGTCAATAAGTAAAAATAGCGTAGGTGTAAGTTGCTAGGTCAGGAAACCTTAGTTCGAGGATTTCAGCCCGCTTACTGGGCATGTGTAGAATTTTAAGCGACGAAAATGGGTTACAATTATAAGAAACGATATTGACAATGACGATTAATGTTACAATGTGCATCACAGTAGTGGATAATATCAGTAAGCAATAGCTTCATCCGGTAAAAGGTCCGGGACCTTGCGTGACATTGAAATGAAGCAATATTTTGCGATCAATCACAAATATTTTTTTCTGCAACCGCGTCGTTACGTTGATTAAACTATATAGCTTTTGTTTGAAGTTGATATTTCAAAAACACATCAGGAAGCCTGCTTATTGACTGCAATTTCAAGTAAGTCAATACGTAATTTGGCATCGGCAGGTTGAAACCATATTTGAACTGCATACATCGTTCTTGGGACGAAACCAAAAATATTTCAGAGATTGTTTGTTCGATGCAGTGCCCGATCGATGTGAACTAGTTTCGTGAGCTGCCACTTCGGAACGACCTTAATAACTTTTTTCCTTTCTTCCGTTTCGATCTCGATCAAGATCCTCTTCGGAAATTAGAATTTTTTTTACCCACACTAAACCTTTTTCTGAGTGCGTCGATATGGATCGAGACACGATAACGCGTATCGCGGCTTCATAAGAAGGAGGCGTTCCCGTATCTCGGTGAGAAAACGCGTAGGTGCGTGGGCGTCGAGAGGGTCGGTACCATATGAATATGAGTATATAGCATAAGGATAGACGTCTCGGGATTGGATGACCCGATCCTCCAATGGTAATGTTCCGCGATATGACCGCCTTCCTCTATGATATGATATTATCATAACTGCGCACGCGGATTATTATTGGTCGGCATTCATCCCCCCGGAGTCTTCGTCTGCTCTTCGCCCCTTGGGGCTTCCTTTCTTCCATCCCTCGTGCGCCGACCCCGCGCGCGCCAGAGCCTTTCTCGAGCTATCCTCGTTCCACCGACCCGGCTCTCCGAACTCACCGTCTCGCTCGCTCTCCCTTCTTCGCCGTGTAACCTCGACGCATACACGGCTATTCTACTGGTTGGCGAGGTGGGGCTCTGCGCTTCTCTCCCGCTTTCCATCGCTCCGGTCCTACCCCCCCCCCCCCCCCCCCCCGAATTATGAGGATCAATACGCGAGGAAGCTCGCAAGGCCAGCGCCGACGCTACTCTCTCGACGACCTCCTTCAGCCACGGACGTTATCGCTCGGCCCAAAAACTAACGGACAACATTTCTTGCACATTTTCGAAAATCAATAGAAAAAAAAAACCCATTATTGTTTTTTTACTGTTATTCGATTATTATTGTTAACCTTTTTATCATTGTTTAATTATTATTATTATTTAGTCCACGATTATGATTGATCGATAAGAAATGCGGAAATTTCGTCCGTGGAATCCCGGACCATCGCAGGTGTAGCAGGGACAGCGGAAGTTGCGGGCACGAAGCTGCGGAGCGCAGCGCAGCGTTACAGAATCTCTGTAGGCACGTTGACTCGTGTGTTGGCGGCAACAGCCTCGAGGAACGCACATATACGCACAAGGGGTATCACAATAATTGTATAACAGGGGAGGAACAATCGATACATGCTGTCCGTTGCGCGGCGGTCACTGCGAGAACAACTCGAGCGCCGGACGCGGAATTTCGATTGAGCCAAGCTCGCGTCCAACCATAATAAATTCTTAATCGCCGATCGTTCTCCCGGCGAAATTCTGTCTGAAAGTCTGAAAAAAAAGAGAAATTTTCGAAAACTCCCAACTGCTGAAAACAGTCTCATGAATAGAAAAAAGGTATGAAATAAATCATAATCAATTATGGGGAATAACTCCCGATGTTTATTTACCAGTCAACAACTTTTCTTATTTACACAATTTTTGTGTAATATTCGAAATTATTTTATATTAATTTTTTCTATTCCAGTTGGGAGATGTTTTTAACATCATAAATGTCATATTTACATTTACTATTCATTTTTGTTACTCAGTGGACTAAATTTTTAGCAATGAAATAAATTGCGGATTTCTTAAATCAGATATCCGCCGTTTTTCACGTCACTTTAATGTATTGCAGAAAAAATAATACCATAACATTGATATTAAATGATGACGCCATGAATAAATATTATGTGTATAATAAAAATAATAATAATAACACACGTGCATCTTCGCAATCAAGACATTAACTATCCATCAAACGCTCTTTTCGAAGAGATGGCAGACAGTAATCGACAGGACCATCCGAAGTGATTCGCAGGCTATGCTGTGAAGTCGTCGATGGTCAAAGCAACCGTCTCCTTCAATATGATGGGAGTGTTTCGCAAAATGACTGTATTTATTCAAGTTCACCATCAATCTTTGTTTTTTTTTTATCGACATGCATTCACCATCGATCGTACTATCGATCTGCTCATTTTCATTGAACAATTTCTTGTCTATCTCGAGATGACACGTGACAACGATAATCGTCTCGATCAGCCGATCGCATAACGTCTTTTTGCTCTGCGGGCAGTTGGGAGTTAAAAGAACGGATATTCCATTCGGTTTTTTTTTTTATTCTACCAAATCAGCCTGTAAAGCGATCTTCGAAAATCAATTCCAAGACAGAACACCACAATCGGTGTACAGGGACACTTTTATTTTATATGCACACGCCATACACAGACAAGGGGCTCTCTCGAGTGATAGAGGAGCGCCGAAGAAAGAGGAAAAGGGATCTCATAGCCGAGGCAAGGGATGCTGGGGACACCGAGGGGGCGAAAAAAAAAAAGAAAAAAGAAAACAACGCGTCCGAGTAAAAAGGACCGAAGGGAGTGAATTTTTTATCGGTAAAAACTCCATTAGAGGGAAGCGTCGGTGTTTGTTATTGGTCATCCTCGAAAGACGAAGAGCCAAGAAGAAACAGAGAGAGGGATTCGGGTGTTTGTCCGGTGCGAAGGTATATCGATTGATGCGAGGCATAGGTATATCGTCGTTCGATGCCCCCTCGAGCCGCCTTCTCAAACCCTCTCCGGTTCGCTTCATTTTTCTCCTTCCTTTTGCTTTTTCTACTTCTCTTCGCGCCCTTTTTCTTTCCCCTTCGTTGAGTCGCCGCGAAACTGTACATAAGTGTTATTATTCTTGAGCGTAACCCTTTTTTCTCCAAATTTTTGCCTCTGTGGAAGCGAAAAAAAAATTATGAATCGGGAAAAATTGCATTTTTTTGCAAAAAATTGTTTTTTTCTTGCAGTCAGGAAGCTGACAGGATTTTGGTCGGTAATCGTTAGATCTCTCAATTAATCATTATTTTCGGCGCAGGAATCCGAAATGTCTTTTCCTTCGTGAATCTGAAGCTGATCAGAGCAATCAATATAATTCGCGTTCCAGTGTTTGCAAGCATCACTATAAACCGCTAGCTGAGGAACGCCAATTATTTACAGCAATTTTTTTTTAATTAAAGAGTTAATAGTTTTTGACATATTGAAGTGTTTCTTGTATTACACTTGGCCCATATGATTTTACTTTTTTTTTTTTATAATTTACGTAAACAGAATTTTCACGTACTTGGGGTACCTTTTTTTTTTTTTTAATTTTTGGAGAATTTCATTTCTTTTTGAAAATACAATGAAAACTCCACAAAACTCTCAGCGTCGACGTAATAATAACGAAAAAAACAGTCCGTGTCGACGTGAAAAATAACAGCAGACAGCTGATCCGCTGTGGCGACGAGCGCGCCACCGCGCAGATTTTTCGACGAACTGATGTAGATAGTTGACATATATATTTGGGACATTTTTGTAATCGTTTGGACCCTGTGGGGTTTCGGACCCCGATATCTCAGAACCGGCTGAACCAATTGATCTGTAAATAGGTTCTTTGGAAAGATTGGCCCCAAATTATATGATAGAACCGGCCTTTTAAATTCGTGTCGTTGCACCGTTCCTGAGATATATCGATCGAAAGTTTCACTTCCGGCATATTGGCGTATTTATACACGGTAGCGTTACGCCACGAAACATTTTTTTTTTTCAGTACTTGACGTCGAGACGCTACCGCGTCTCTTGATAACTATATTTATCTCTCAGTGTGCTTAACAAATGTTTATTGATCAAAGTTAATCCGCGAAGTGGAATCTAGACTATTTTTAACATTTCCATACTTTACACTGCATCGTTCGATCCCTTCTGTATATCTTCATGAAAATCAATGGTTACCGATAGTTACTTCGACGGCACAATCTCAGAGACGTCGATATCGTCCGACGAGAACGAGCGTCGAATGAGCTCGATGTTCAGCCGCCAAGAACCGAGAAGATCGATACAGCGATTGTGGAAGATCAAATGAGAATCGACACTTTTCGTTCCACCTTGTGTCTAAAACTTAAGCGTCTCTGTATAGACGTACGTAGCGAGAGCCCTTCGTATATCGTTGTGTCGGACCTTTCGGGCTGTATGCTCAGAAATAAATAAAAGGCCATCCAGCCGCCTCGAGCGACAGAACCGAGAGATCCTACAAGTGAGAGCCCCGCTGCCTGTACGTAATACGGTATTGAACTACAATAAAAAAAAAAAAAGAAAAAAAAGGAAAAAAAAAAAAAAGATCCGCTGGAAGGGCCGGTGTGTCCGGCAGGCGAGCCCAGCCGCCTGGAGACAGGATCGTACCGAATGGATCTCGCGAATGTTGGACGGATGAACCAGTCGAGCGACGCCCGGGGGCCAAACGAGAGGACAATATAACAGAGGAGAAAGAAGAACAACTGGGATTCTCCGTTCGTTGCTTGGCCGATTCTGTGCTCTCGATTCTACGTGAAAACGATGGAAGCGAACGTAGGGAATAGAGAAAGCGAATGGTCGGCCGCGAGGGGTAGGGATAAAGGGCGAGAAAGACAGGCGAAAGATGAGTGAGAAAGGAAGAGCGGACGTGCGGGTGGTTTGGGAAAGGACGGAACGACTGGACGGTCGTTGGAATAGCCTCGACTGGACAGGACGAGAACGACTACTACTGGCTGCGACTACCTACTTTTATATCGCTCGGGAAATAATGGGATTCCCATCATGAAGTGGATTTCCCTCGGGAGCAGTGGACATCGATGCACGCGTCAAGAGATCCTACGCGGCCGTATCCACTGGGCTCTCACTCTTTGACTATGTATGTGTATATGTATACATATAGTATATATATAGATGGAGAGTGTATGTATAACCATCTCTCACTCTTTCGACGGCGTATATTCATCGGTCTCACGTCCGTGCTCGGGCAGCCTCCGACTCGCCCCCGCACTCGAACCAACCGCCCCTCGTTCACCTGTCCAACCGTCCGAGTCGTTCCCGACCTAACAACCTCCGATTATCGCTTACCAGCTGTCCCAGTTAATTATGCACCGCGTCCACGGTGCATTCGACGTGATTGATAATTATTATCTCTTTGGAGCGAATGTTCTTCGGAGTGTTCGCCACGTCGATCGGAAGAAATGAATATTATTCGCAGACAGCCCCGAAGATAAATGGGGGTTAAAGAAACTCATTGGGAGGGATGATTTAATGTAAGTTCCACGAGGGACACGATGGTTTTTGGAGGTCGAAGCTAGATCCATTCTAGAAATGATCCTTCTGTTCCTGCACGAACGGATTGTAATTCAGTGAAATAAGAAGTACAATTCTTTCGGTGTAGGAATTAATGGAGCCTGCAATGATCCTTTAGAAGTGAAAATAATCACGAAAAAGCAATTCTCGAAATATAATAAGGCGTTTACGAGCCTGCCTGCTTCGATACTCGGTGCGTCGCGAGGCAAGGGTCGGCGGCGAGGGCGAAACCTTTTTATCTGCGTAACACGCAAGAGTACGGCAGCCGTCTTGTCCAACACTTGGTGTCTTCAAATTGTATTCTGCGTTAGTAAAATCCCTTCTTGGATTTCTGATAGCCAATCAATGGAATTTTCGTACACGTCGAACGACGAAGTGTCTCCCATATTTTTTACCTTTGCGTTTTACAAATCTTTGAAAAATCAATCTTGGAACTACAGTCATAGAGAACAGTCGCGTCTTGGAAACCAGTGCCAAAAGCGCGCTACCAGACTTATCATAAGTGCAGTAGCGGAGTGAAATTCTTCCTAAGTTAAATCGTTATTCACCATAGAAGTGAATAGTGTAACATTGTTGTATTCGTTGTTACAGAATAAATATTATCGTGTTTGTCAATTTATGTTCACATCCTTTTGACAACCTTTTATAAATATCAGCGCTGGGCAAAAGCTTCAAGTACGTACTTGGTGTACTCGAGTACTCAAGTCCCTGGGTTGCTGGGTGTATACAGTATTCGTAGAGAGCTCCTGTCCTAACATACTAAGTAGTCACGTAACTTTTTCGATTGCTGTGCTCGCTTATACCGAGCAGGTACTTGTAGCTTTTGCCCAGCTCTGATAAATACAGTACACGCTCCATATCCTCAACCTCCGCTAACTTGACCGCTCCCCTAACTTGACTCGTTACCATGGCAACGAACTCCCCTAACTTGACTTCTCCTGCGCTAGTTGGCCCCACCCCGACTGGAGCGCTACGTTGCGTATACCTCTCGTTACCCCTACTCGTAAAAACGGACCGAGAGTGGGGACGGTAAAGGAAGTCAAGATAAGGGAGCGTGCCCGGTCCCCTCGTGTCAAGAATACGGAGCGTGTACTGTATCAAGATCATTGATGATTAATTTCCCTTTCGGCTCTGTACGGCTTTTGTACCAGCGAGATCTCTTCACCGCTTCAGGCCTTACAACCGTAAACGGTTAGACAATACCGGATGGTCCCAGCGTACAAAACACCTTCGAAGCGTTAGTTCTGACATCGTCGTCGGGTCCAGCGATCCTGGAAGTCCTGGAAAGGCCCTGGAACAGGCCTTTTCCTTTCCTCGATGGAATTTTCCTTAATCTGCAAAAGTTTCGGAATGTCTACTAGTTTCTTCATTGAACTTTGCATTGTCTTCATCTTTTTTGTTGAAATTTTTTACTATATTTGGACCTTCGAATCGCGAGTCCTGCGACTTTCACTTGGTGAAGAATTACACGATTCGTATTAACGGCTAAATATATTACATACATTCTTGATTCATACTTTCGTCGATTTAACATATTTTTTTAATGTGCCACGGTTGTTCCGAAAGTGTCTTGAAGATGTCCTTGATTTTTCAGTAGTCCCTTTACTGGACATTCTGCGTCCAAATTAAGGCATCATTTTAGTCCTGCTGTCTAATGGACTACCGATAGCTTAGCTAGTAATCGATGCTAATAGAAACTTGAGAAATATTCCAGTTTTGCGACATTCAGATAAAATTACGGAAGTTTTTAAAAATAAAGCGTAATTCAAACGTGGATTAAGGCGATGTGGTACAATGCAAATTGCTGCGATGGTAACAATTCGCTTTCCCAATTTTCTCCGACGTCGAAAAGCACATTGGATTTTCATGCGCTTATCTGGTGACTAGAAAAACTTAATTTGATTTTGGCCATCGGAGCAACCATTTCGGAAAGAGCAGGAAAGGTAATTTTGTTTTCGACTGAGTGTGCCTGATATCCTTGAGAAATCGTAAGCGTATTCCAGATAGGACCCGTTCTGGCGACACGTAAAAAATTGAAAAATCTTTTCTTCTTTCAAATAGGTATATATTTCAGTAACGTTAGCGACATCTGACAACGCAATCTCGAATTCTGAAGTCAAACAGCACTGCTTCACGGGGCATCACCAACACCAACAACCGAACTCTGCATTACCGACGGTGAGTACGGACGAATACAATTTTAACTTATTCTTTTCCGGTCACCGGTAAAATATTAATTGCGGGACTTGTCTTCATCGAGGATGGTTTATAAAGGTTTCGGGAGTAAAAAATTGACATCTCATTTGCGATACCAACATTCGTGTATATTTCAAGGCTTAACGACACGTGAAATACCGCAGTCGGTAATAAACACTTTAATACTGTTTTTTTCGGGTGCTCAAATTTCTGCCATCAAAGCAAAGAGAATGCCAGTGCAGATATAACAGTCGCAATGGCATTCCATTGTCATTCAACGTTAAAGTTCGCTAAAAAAAATAGCATTACAGTTTGCATTATCGACTGAGCGCGAGTCGGGCGGGCGGGAGGGTGTTTCACAATCACTTTGATCATGTATACGCTTACGTTTGTTAACATTCGTAATTATAAAACTTCAATTCCGATTAGGGGAAAGTCTGCTAAATCTATCATTAAAATCACCCTTTTATTGTCGACTACGGAAAAATAATTGAGTACGCGCAACGATTTACGGGCGAATTTGACATCTCTCGCGTCATCGCTTTCCTTTGTTTGCTACAAAAATTAACTTGTTATTCAGTTATACATTGGTCGATAATGAATCATTGAAAATATCTCGTGCACCGGTGATTCTCGACTTTCCCCTAAAATATAATACAATAAATGTATGATACATTAAATTCAACTTTCGGCGCTACGAATGTTGTTTTTTTCAATATTATATAATTGTATATATGGAAAATATATAGGGTCAGACAGTAACACGTCGTATTTTATATTCTCAATTAGCACTAACGTATCTAGTATATAGTGTTTTTTTTTTTCAACACTACATTAGTTAATTCACGTTTAGCGCCATAAACATGGTTAAACTCGATATGTTACAACACATAGAATTGATTATAGGAAAAATCTTGACAAACTCCTGTTAATCGACTTTTATCGTTCCATTCGTCTGTTCCATTAAGAGTAAATAAATATCGTAATTGACTATTTTAAGATTTTTTTTACTATCTCTTTGTATCGCGATAAACTGTAAGGATTGACTTGCAATCAGTTCCTTTATGAAATCAAAAACATCCTTTATGAAATAATTTTTTACGAAAAACGAGGTATTTTCAAGTAAAAGTTTTTTTTCGAAAAAATTCTCTTTCAATTGATGGTCAAACGAATTCACATGGTTCGTTCCTCGAGCTGCTTCGCCACTTTCATCGTTCTGTCGTATCCTTCATAATTCTTTTAAGTTTCATGATAATTTCGCCGAATATCCTAAGTTGGGTACAACTAGATTTTTTTTAGTGATTTTGGAAGAATTGGGAATACATCGATGGTGCGTTTGAGGAGGACACAAGTTTTAGAGACAACGATGAGACATCGGTTCATCAACATCGAATTATGTTTGTACACCCAAAGTCAAATTTTTCACGAATATCGTACCGAGAATCGATACTGAAAATTTTACAAACAACTAGATTATGGAAATAGAAAAAAATCGAGTAATCTTGATCGCAGAAATGAATTGCAAATAAAAATGTTATTCGTTGCAATAACATTTTCATGGAAGTCACACATTAAATAATGGAATCAAATGCGAAAATTCAAATTCCTAAATTACCATCGGAAATTAACAATAATTACTGACGGTACAATAAAATAAAAAAATAAAATAAAAAATAAATATTGCAAGGACATTAAATTATTTTTTCACGTAAGAAAAACAATTGATAGAAAAATAATATTTTTTGTTTAATTCTGTGGCTCCGCACTTCACTCGAATGTACGTTATTTATAATAATGATGTTAATAATTATGCCATCAGCATTCGAATAATGATATTACGATGAGAAATCGTAGGAAACGCTTGAAGTAATATAAATATTAGAAATCACAAAAACTAATTACGAGATCATGAAAAAATCATTAACTTCGCAAAATGAAATTTCAGAACGATGCCCCGGGCCCGGAATGAACTCGTGATCTTCGGATGTGGTGTACGACTGATCTGATCACCGAGCCATTGCCCGGCCCCTACTTTCACATCGGCCGCTTTGTTCTCAACAACTAAGCCACCTGCTCGTACTTGGCTTTGTTTATGTTGCTAGCCAAGCAGCAGGCTAAAAAGACCCCGACAACCGGAAAGAAGGCAACGCCGATGGCACTGCCGGCTACGAGGCCCATGTTGCTGTTGATAAAGTCGATCACCCGATTGTAGCATCCCTAAAAAAACATTGAAATTTTTAAAAGTGCATAATAGATCATTTCAAAATACGTGCATAGAGGCTCATTTCAAAATTCGCTTTTTGCACTTTTACTTCATCAAAAAGTTTTGTTTTGGTCAATTTTTTTTTTTTTTTTCGTCATTTTCAAGAAACGTCTTCAGAATGTTCCAAAACGTCTAAAAGTCATATTCGCATACCGTAAGACCTTTTTTTAAGGTGTAAATGCCAGTCTGGCAAAAGTTGTTGACAGTTTTTGATACCGATTGAGTCCGGAATGAGTGGAGGAGAAGAGATTGCACCTACTCTTGAGGTAGTTATCGCGCGATATCGATTTTCTTACGATATTGTTCAACTTTTGGCTATTAATTATTTAATGTGTCTTGACTACACATCCGAAGTTGCAGCGCGATTTACTACCCAGAACCAGAGAAAAAAATTATGTAAAAAAGTCTCTATTCTCGGTATTTCCTATGAAATTACACGGTGAATTACATTTTCGATCGCCGTAAACGTATCCTTCTTACCATTTTGGTTAAACTTTTTTGAAGGTTAGACGAATGTCTAATCCTTACTGTAACGAAATTTGGAAACAATGGACTACGTACTTTAACAAATTCAATTTTGCAATGATTAGCTAATAACATTTTGCAATTATTATGGAAAATCGATAATTCCATCGCCTCCAATATGCTTATTTTTTTTTCTAATTTTTAGACCACTGAAAAGCTTTTGCAATCCACTCTCATTTCTCTGAAACTTATGGGAAGTCAGACTGTTCGCGCGATAACTACCTTAACACCTATACATGAAATATAGAATGCTTTAGAATTCATTCTCGCCGATTGAACGTACTTTGGGGAAGAGATCGGTAGGTACGGTGGTGTCGCATTTCTCCTGATCAATGCAACAAGATTGCGGAATGTCCTTCGGTGGCTTCATTTCCTCCCAGTCCATGTATCCACGGTTTCCGCAACACTTCAGCTGTGATTTCAATAACAATGAAAATTCTTACCATTGTTAAACGACGGCGAAATTCGCATCCTAACGACGCCTTCGGAAATGCCTTACCGTAGTTTGGATCTTGTCGATGTAATCATTTTTGTCGGGCCCGGTATTGTAAATGGCGAGGCTCTTGTTCAGTGTCTGATCGAATCCTTCGATCAGGGAATTTCGATAGGCGTAAACCGAAGCACCGGCGCCGAGTTCCAGAAGTGCGACCACCGCCAGAAAGGCTCCGTACTGTTTGACCAAAGTGTTAATTAATTGAGAGAACGAAAAAAATTGGTAAAATTGGTCAATAAAAAATTCAATGAAATAAAATGTTCTCGCATTGACCTTTAGATCTTTTGTGCAATAACAAAAGAATCCAACTGCCGAGAAATACAATACGCGGCAATATCCGTTGATCTTTATTGCTGCGTTTCACACGCAAAGCTTTTCACACGTGGGTTTCGAGTACAGCAAGATTTTATCGATCGTGTACGCGCTCGTTTGCGAGACTTAATTACGATTCACGACGGCCCGAAATCCGGAAGAGCGGAGAATGAAATGGAGCGAAAGCGTTTTGCTTCACGGTCAGGGTCGAAAGATCAACGTTATGCGAGGATTTTTTTTTGCGATACTCACGAGATAGAGCAAGGCCGGATGACCCCGGGCTGTGCAGCAACAGGCAAGGGTCGCGGCCAGCGCAACGACAGCACCCAGACAAGCCAGGGCTAACAAAGCGGCCCCGCTCCCTTCGACGCTCATGTCAACATAGACACGGAGTTGTATGCGCATCCAGATCCCAACGCAGAGCATCAAGACCCCGGAACACTTGAATTTTAACGAATTAGTCACCCTTTGACATTTGTTCAAATAACACCACACATACAGACGTGTTCTTCATTAGAAACCACGTGTAAAAAGGTCTTCTTAAGCATGTATGGGGACTACAGTTTCGCCAAACGAGAGAGAATTTTAAATGCTTTTCGATGGGATAAAAATCTGGCTTCACAGAAAATTTGCCGCAAATATAATTTGTCGAAAATACAATTTACCGAAAGCACAATTTACCGAAACACACAATTTTCCGAAAATCGAAAGGTATAAAAGTTCGTCCGCGTGAGCTGACGGCACTAGCACCTCGATGTGTGTTGGGAAATGGTATTTTCTAGTCATTTGTAATAGGTTAAGGCGTCTGGCCACCATGATTTTTTTTTTTTTTATTCTTTTTTATTGTTTGGTGAGTTATATCGTTTGGTGGTCACTCGTTCAATTAGAAAAATTAGAAAAAAAATAAGGCACAAAGCTGCGAGCTGGATATAGTTAGCTATACAACTTTAATTTAGAAAAAAAAGGCCTATACTAATCGATTGGTAGTCGTTTGGTGGTGATTGGTAGTCTAGTTATATCGTTTGGTGGTTACTCGTTTAATTAGAAAATTAAAAAAAAAAATAAGGCCCAAAGTTGGCCAAACCTTTTTTTTTTGTGAATTACTCCAATTGGGCCTTAATCGATTCGGAATCGTTTGGTGGTCACGAATAACGCAATTAGAACGTTTGGTGGTCATTCGTTTCGTTAAAAAATGTTTAAAAACCAAATGAGCCCTGGGCCGGGGTTTCATTAACGCGCAATGCGGTAGTGAGCATTTTAACATTTTTTAAAAACATTTTCTAACTAAACGAAGGACCATCAAACGTTGTAATTGCGTTATTGGTGACCACCAAACGATTCCGAATCGATTAAGGCCCAATTAGAGTAATTCACAACAAAAAAAAATGTTTGGCCAACTTTGGGGCTTATTTTTTTTTCTAATTAAACGAGTGACCACCAAACGATATAACTAGACTACCAATCACCACCAAACGACCACCAATCGATTAGTATAGGCTTTTTTTTTTCTAAATTAAAGTTGCATGGCTAACTTTATCCAGCTCGCAACGGTCATATTTGTCATATTTGTGAGATATTTCGTTCTCGAGAAATTGTATTTTCGGCAAATTGTTTTTGACAAATTGTATTTTCAGCAAATTGTTTTCAACAAATTGTATTCGGCAAATTGTTTGGCGGTTAATTGTTTTCGGCAAAATTTTATTTCGGCCAAATGTACTTGCGGCAAATTGCGTTTTTGGCAAATTTTCCGGATACCAAAAATCTGTAAAAAATCAATCATGTATGTATCAATGAATTAGGGTAAAAATTGTGATAATGACGATGTTTACTGACTGTTGAATATTCAATGTTTATCTCGTAGTTTTTTCCTATTTAGGAACATATATCCCTCATGTTTTCTTATTTGAATTTTCTTAATTTTTTATGAACGTTGCAACTGAATTATATATGAATTGTGAAAGGGTATGATCCCGTCAATAAATAAATAAATAAATGTAGAGGGTGCTAAAACGATTGATCATGCATAATAATCATTCGACAACATTGAATAAAATCATAGACAATAAAGAAATAATGCGGATAATTATGATTTTATTTGCTTTGATCGCAAATAATTTCATTGCCATTAAGAAAATACTTTAAACAAATGTCTGTATAGACAAAAAATTGTAAATATGTCCCGTTCCGATTTGCATATGGTCGACATTCACGCGACAAATCGGGGCAGACTGTATTCACTGATTCATTCTGAATTTGTTCGATGAATGTAATTTATAAATATCTCCAATAACGAGAACACGAAGAAAATGACTAATTATACATAATTCGAATAATTATTCAATTGCAATTCATCGATTTTTACAGATACCATCGTATATTGTTCGCAGAATAAAACAGGGACAGTGAAAAAGTTCCGCGTGGAAAACATTCTCAAACTCAGTTAGTTAGTTTGCATTTGTGAGCTAATTGAATTGCTTCGCGCACTGAAAGCAAAATATTTTTGGCCTCCGCGCTATCGGTCGCATAGGAGCACCGATAGCGTCCAGAGTGCCACAGGATGTCGGTAGGGACCATATTGAGTGAGCTGATAAAACGCTAACCGCTGAAAAAAAATCGTACTCTTCAGATCGCTCTAGTTCGGAGTTCTCAACTTTTTGATCATTAAAATTCCATTTTTCTTGTCGTAGCCATTCTCATTGTTAGTAACATTCCAATCGGTCTGTCGGTCTGTCTGGAATTTATTCTTTCATGTTTTTTTTTTTTCATTTCGGGATTGACTTGTGCACTGATTGTTATGTTTAAGAAATATCGGTAACCAGTTTTTTCCGGTTATTTCAAGTAGTGTAAAAAAATTTCGCGAATAAAGCCCGTCTAAATTTTCAGCGTTCGGGACTTCAATCCAGCCCTGGATATTCGTTGAAGAATATTTATATTGAATAAGATATTAAAGATATTATGTACAAAATATATTAAAGAATGTTTTAACCAATCAAAGTCGCTGATAATAAATATGCTTCGACCAAGTACGAGATACCAATTTATAGAAATTCGTGCCTTTTTCGAAATTTTTCTTTTCCATGCGTCAACAGTTATAAGTAAAACGATTGACGTCGCAAGGTCGGGCACCGAAAGATTTGTATATTCGAGTCGCGAAATGTCCAAAGGGCGATGTGACACACGAACGATGCGCGGATGGAATTTTAAGCAATCCGGAATCATTGTAAAATTTCTCGAAACCATAAAATCGTATAATTCAACGTCCTCAGAATCCATATGGTTTTTTCAGAAACATTATGTCTTCGGGTACTTCTCGGTGGCACTAATTTTGAGTGGTTTTGCGGTTTTTGAAAAAATGGTATCTCTATTATTGCGCAACAGTTGGACAATATCTCAGATGCGACACGAGCGTGCTACGTTGTAGTCCGGGGGTTGGAAATTCGTGGAATCCGTGTCAGTGTTGCTACTCACCCAGAATGCGAAATTGAAGAGCATCAACAGGGTCGTCATGCATGCCATTGCGGCAATCGTCTCGAGGCGTTTTCCCATTGTGCAGCGAAGCGATTTGTTTGCTTTGTCGAAAGAAAAATCTCTTTTCTTTATACTTTCTTTTCACCCGGAGCCGAAAACAGTACCGGCCTTACGTGCGAACGATCGATTTGTACAACCTCCGGACAGGGTTGCGTGCGTGGCCTCTCCGGGAATTAGCGCATGCGTTCTCATCGCGATACCCCCCGAGTACTCGAGACTAGCGCACGTAGCTTTTCGAACGACGGAATTAAGAGGACCAACTGTTTTCATGAAAAACGCAACAATGAACGAAATACTTTTGCTTCGTTTAAATAGAGATTTATAGACTATGAATTGAAGTTGATTGCACGTTATGTAATCCTGGAAATCGAATTGTCCACAGCAATTGATTCATAAGTAAACCAAATACGGGGTAAGATATTTGATTTCAATTCATTACTTAATTAATAATATTATTCTTATTGTTTTTTATTCATTTTTTTGGATAAAGACTTTTTTAATCTGAAAAAAAATCCAATTTTATTTTAGATACAAAAAAATTATTTTTAATAATTAAAAAGTTTAATTAATTAATTAATTTAATTAATTGAATTTAATTTTTTTTACCATTCGATTTTTTTTTTTTTTTTTTTTTTTTTTTTTTTTTTTTTTTTTTTTTTCAAGTTTAATATTATTAGATTTTTTTTCATCTAAAGAAAAATCTAATATTCGACTGGGGCCTACAAGAAACAAGAATACGAGAAATCAACTGAATTGCCAGACAATTTGCATGAATTCTGAACAATGTGTTTATTCGTATCGGATACACAATAACGATTATTAATATTAGTATAACATCATCGATATTGACACAATATCGTTTACGCAACTGCAAAACAAACGAATAAAGTTAATATTAGTGCCGTCGGACCTTTCTGTACGTCTGAGCTCACATTACAACAAAATACGAAATCAACGTATAAACTTTAACATTGTTTTCGTCTATAATGATAAATTTCATTCACGCAGGCTCCAAAGTTGCGAATAATCGAGGAATCGTAATCAACATAGTGCAATGATCGTGGTGAAGATTCATTGAGCTGTCGGTTTCGCTAAATTTTTTTATTGTTCCTCAACAAAATTATTTTCTCCTCAACAAAAAAACCAAATTGCATACGATATTATCTCGAAAAGAAGAAGTCAGCCTTTCGGAGAGTTAACGCGCATATTTTGCGCTGTCGAAGCTTTTCAATAAAAAAAATCGATATTGACGATAAAAATGTATTTTATCGTTTTTTTTTTTTTTTTTCTTTTCTTTTCTTTATTTGACATGAACGGGCCGATGATGATGATGCGGCGACGAGTCCGGATCGATGTTCTTCGTGTAACTGAGCAAAACTCCGGGCCACATAACGTTGTTGTCGCCGACGACCGTCGGTTGACGAACCTTTCTCGGGCTGCGTCTTTGCTTCTTCAGGCTCAAGATCGTCGCGTTGCCATCGCGATTGTTTTGCGCGCCTCGCGGGTTCATCGAGGAGTTCGGTCGCGTTTGATTGCCGGTCAGTTGAGCGATCTGCAACTGTATCATCTTTTGCGTCGCGTCGACAACTTGATCGTTGCAATTGTTGTTGCTGTCGTAGCCGGTTGTCTCGTTGGCGATACCGATTTCTTGGTTGTCGTCGTGACGTTCCCCATCGTCGGTGAACGTTTCGTTGTCGATTTTAGCGTCGAGACTCAGCTTCGTCAGATCGACGATCGGCCAAGCGTTGCAGCGCTTACCGATCTGCCGATCCTCCGTTTCGTCAGCGTCGCCGACATTGATAGCGATTTCCGGAAGTTTCAAGCGAACATCGACACTGTCGTTGGACGGACGCTCGGTCGTTTCGTCGTCGAGGCGTTGCCGATCTTCGAGATAATCCGGAGCCGTTTTGGCCTCCCACTCGACTTGCTCGTCGCTGCAACAAGAATCGCGATCGATCTCGCTCCTGCTGTCGCCGACATCTCTCTTGGTGCTCTTTATGTCGCCGATCGTCTTGAAGTAGATGCTGTGATCGTATCGGTACGTCTCCAAGCAGGTACTGTCGAAATTTCCGTTCGATTGATAGTTGAACGTGCCGCAACAGTTGATCTTGCAGTGCTCGTCGGTTCGGGACTTCCGACGATGGGACCTCTTGAGATTGTGAAAACGCGGACTCCAGGCTGGATCGTCGATTATTATCTTGTTCGAGGAGATGCTCCATCTCGGCTCTTGCTCTTCCTGCATCGTTAGGCGTCCCCTGGACAATCTTTGGGAACGAAGACGATTGTAACCGCGGGCGAACGCCGCCCAACGCTCGATCCTCTGCAACACGTATTCGGTCTCCTCGTTCCACCATTCGGACAATCCCTTCTGCAATGATGCGGTCATCTCCTCCGTGATCGCGGCCGCCATCTCGATCGAAACACTCGCGACGGGATATCGATGATTTAACTAAGCTTCTTTTTCTTCTGTACATGCGGAAGGGAAATCGCCGAAATGACTCCGATGTGTTGCAATGGCAATGCAATCGAAGCGATGGTTCCACTGGGATTTATAGAGGAGCGAGGAAGCACCGCAGAGACCCGAAGCCGTTGACGATCTGCTATTACGTATTATGCATGACCGTGACCGCGGCATGCCGCGAACAGTTCTCAGGAGTGTCGATCATCGTACGACATTGAGTTTCAAGGCTTATCGATCGGTTAATACCGACGGCTTGCACAACATTCGCGACATTATGCAGTCCTTTCTGTAATTAAATAGGCTTAGATCCTAACGCAGCTCGAAATAAAATGCTGATGACTGTTCTGCTTGAACGAATCATAATGATCGGCGAAATATATCACTCAGAAAAAGGTATAGTACCATCAAAGAAAATCCGTTTGAGTCAAGTAAATGCTGCAGTCAAATAGAGCGGACGAAATGTATCTTTGCAATGACCGTAGAATTTAGTTGAATTCCTAAACATGATTTAGTTACCTTAAACCTAGTTTAGTTATTCAAATCTAGTGATCGAGTTAGCGCAAAAATATTTCTAATTGATCGTATTCAGAAAAGTTAAAGAATTATTTTCATTAATAAAAAAAGTTTCATAAAAGAAAAATCATTAGTTAAACGTTCGTTAACGTAAAAAGGGATAACTTCGAAACGTTACACTACAACAAATAAAGGACTCAACACAACGTAGACAAAGACATGAACAAAGCAACAGAGATGAAGGGAATAAGAAGACAATAAATCATCTGAAGAGGATCTCGATCGAGATCGAAACGTAAAAAACGGAGGAAAAAAATTATTAAGGTGGCTCCGAAGCCGCAGCTCAGGAAACGAAGTTATAAAAAACGACATTGGCAATGGTAATTAATGTTAAAATGTGCATCACAGTAGTGGATAATATCAGTGAGCATTAACTTCATTCGGTAAAAGGTCCGGGACCTTACATCACATTGAGATGAAGCAATATCTCTCGATCAACCACGAATATTTTTTCCGCAACCGCGTCTTTGGGTTGATTAAACTATATAGCTTTTGTTTGAAGTTGATGTTTCAAAAACACATCCGAGGAGCCTGCTTATAGACTATAATTTTAAGTAATTCAATAGGGGAGAGCGGGGCAAGACGGCATACCGGGGCCAAATGGTATCCACCAGAGCAGGGGCAGGGCAGAATGGTATTGGGGTAAAATGGGACAGCAAAAAAATCTATTTCGATGGGACTTTCTCTTGTCCCACTTTGCCACAATTCTATCATACGGGGGACTTTGTTTGACCATTTCGTACCATTTTGCCCCGCTCTCCCCTACGTAATTTGGCATCGGGCGGTTGAAACCATATTTGAACTGCACACAACCTTCTTTGGATGAAACCAAGTATATTTCAGAGAAACAGATCGGTATTTGTAATTTAACCAAATATTCCAGTTCTTTGAACCATGCATTTAGTTCGCCACCCACGACTACCGGATTTCGTTGATTCAAGTAAATTTTCTTTGGCTACACTTAACCTTTTTCTGAGTGTGGCCTATAGAATCGATAATTTTTCAGTGAACGTATTTTACTCTAGCGCACTCGAATACAAATAATATTAAAAAAACAAGAAAGTACAAGAATTCTTCGTACAGCTTCCCACTCGCTGGAAAAGCTGCGGGTCAAATTATCGCGAAGTCGTAGAGCGGTCGTTGTAAATTTCATGGAAATAGCAATCCCAGATTGTTCCCGATGGTGAATGATGAAGAAAAAAATTGCGGGCGTACGCAGATAACGCGGTTACTTTAGCTGCCAATCATTGCCGTAGCCGAGAATGAATATTGACAGTTACGCGGGGGTGGTCGGAGAGTCGCCCGGAGGGTAAGAAAATTGTTTATCGTTGCGCTCCGACAACGCGAATTAAAATTCAAGAGACTTGCGATTCTCGAGGGATCCGCCAGGAAGCGGTATATAAAAGTCGGTAAGCGACTGCGATCAGCGCACTTATCTCACAGCCATCGTTCGCCAAGTACCGCAGGTGAGAGTCTCTCCTAATACTTCCACCGTCTGTTTCGCGTTCGTTCAACAAGATTTTTTTTTTATCTCGATAAATATTGCAAAGAAAAAAAAGACAATAAAAAATCAATGTTTCAGATAGCTTCCAAGAAATAATTATGAGGACTTTGTTGAGTTTCGTCTGCTTCGCTGCTATCGTCTGGCTAATGTGCGGATCCTCCGATGCACTCTCCGAAGCTGAACCCAACGTTCATCGGCGGTTCAGGAATCGCTCACCATCGCGAGGGTACGTTGTTCAGAAAAATCGTCGTTTTTTGCTCCGTTATTTATTTATTTATTTATTTATTTATTTATTTATTTATTCATTCATTTATTTATTTATTTATTTATTTATTTATTTATTTATTTATTTATTTATTTATTTATTTATTTATTTATTTATTTATTTATTTATTTATTTATTTATTTATTTATTTATTTATTTATTTATTTATTTATTTATTTATTTATTTATTTATTTATTTATTTATTTATTTATTTATTTATTTATTTATTTATTTATTTATTTATTTATTTATTTATTTATTTATTTATTTATTTATTTATTTATTTATTTATTTATTTATTTATTTATTTATTTATTTATTTATTTATTTATTTATTTATTTATTTATTTATTCATTTGTTCATTTGCAAAAAATTATGAAAATCCTGAATCCAGTACGAAAAAGGACGAAAAATTGGCCTGATCCACATCGTGGAATTCGATTTTTCAGTTATCCGGTCGATGACTTCATGATCGAGGACGAGGATTCGGTGGAGCTGAACAAGCGTCAGCTCTTCGACGACTATGGACACATGAGATTCGGCAAGCGCAATCGCTTCGACGACTACGGACACATGAGATTCGGACGGAACCACGAGTAGTGAGGCGAAAAACAAAATTCCGCGGAAGAAACACGACAATTCCCGACACTCTATCGATACATACGTATAAACATATATATATATATATATATATCCAACTATTGTCGTCTCAGATATCCCGAAAAAAGCAACTAAGAAAAATACCGAATATATAGTGCACAATTTTTGTCGTTGATCTCGAAGCGTAATAAACCTATTTTACATTGCAAACACAAAAACGAAGCCTACGAATTTTTTTGAAGTACATTAAATACTTTTTAATTATCATTGAAAAAAATTATTTTATTTACAAAAATGTTTTTTAATAAAAAAAAAATTTTATTTGGTGTCGTCTTCATGGTCTGTCTTTATACCTTCGATCTTGAATCTTTCAATCATTCTTATACAATTTCTACATCATGGGTATACATCATTTAGCCATCATCATGGTTGTCGGAACATCGACGATAACTCGTTCTGTTTCTACGCCCTCTCGCGAAGTGGTCAAACCCCCAGCACTCGCACCACCTTTTCACACTGACGAAGTTTTTCCATTCAACCTTCAATCGTTGTTCGTCTACAAAATTCTTATGGGTTTGCAGGCCCACTTCCATTATTATCGTTGTTTCGTTATCGTTTGCTTGGATTTTTTTGATTATTCTCATTGTGATAGTCTCGTCTTCTTCGTCCAGTTCGTTCTGTTGTCTGGCTCTCTCGATGAATTCACCTTCTTCCTCTCTTCCGACTTCTTCTTCGACTCCTATCACCTTTATCTTCAGCAGTTTATTTGTTCGGAGCGTAGATCTTATATTACTCCCCAAGATTTTCTCGGATACCTGCAGCTAGTATCGCTCTGTCCTCGCTTTTTTACATTCCAAAATTACTTTTCCTTTTGGTCCCTTCACAACTTTGTCTATTCCAACTCCTAGTTCCATTATGTTGACGTTCCTTTTTGTAATACCCACCGTTAGTTCGCTTGTCTGTTCGCTGATTGGTTGTATTATTATCTGTTCTTTTCTACTCTTTTTTGCGATTTTGGAATATGTAGCTTTTCTTTCGCTTCTTGAGTCTCCCCTTCTGTTCTCGATCGTTGCTTCTGTCTCTAGCATATTTTGTTGTCTTATTTGTTTGTTTTCCGCCAATTCAACTTGTACACCCTATATTTCTATTGAATTATCGTTTATTATGTAGGACAAATTTATTTATCGATAGAAATTACACGTCATAACGGTGTCGTGGTTCGTAAAAGACTGACTGAATACTCTTGTTATTTTATAAACAAAACTTAGCAACGCGTAACAAACGAATACATGTATATATGTAATATTTTTAAAAATGGTAATTTTCTATTGTACATCTTGTACCATGTGTTCATAACTTTTTATCACCTTTTACTATCGTCAATGAATATCAAATAAATTAATTTACATTGTATGTAAAATGCATTATTATTTTGTTATATGCGATATTACCAAATTTCAAGTCCTTCCCAATTGCGAATCTAACTTTGGGTATTTACAAGTTTGATTATGCCTAGACAAATGATCAAACTATTACTTAACAGTACCAACGTACGGGACCGGCATTCATTTATGCGTATCTCACAAAGTTTCTTGTAAAATTGTTATCGAAGTTTCATATACGATCCGAACGATAGAATTGTTTTGATGTATTCGGGAGAAGCGTTCGAACCGACCTGCCGAAAACGCGGGGAAGTAAGGTGGGGGCGGTTAGTACTCCTCGGTGCCGCAAGAGTGCATCCGTATAATAATCGCGCTCTAACACGGGACGTTTCTCCCACTGCCATTTACTAATGGAAGCCGACTGACGATCGTCGACGTGCAAACAATTGTTTTCGTGCGTTTGTATTGTTGAAAAAAATCATATCGCCGAACGATGGAAACTATATTGGAGCAACAGAGGCGTTATCACGAGGAGCGAGAACGGCTCGTCGACGGAATGGTGAAGGAAATGCTTCACAAGAAGCCGGGTCATCGGGAAAGCATCAATTCGGAGCACCGACTGAAGATGCAACTCGATCAATTCATGGACAGTACTGCACATTTGCACGATCTTTACGAGGACAAAGACGGACAGAGAAAGGAAGAGGTAAGAATTCTTGAGTATTTTCTAAATGCACTCGGTGCTTCTTTTTTATTGCAATATCTTCGATCATAACCTCAAAATTCCATCATGTTTTTAACCTTCTTCGAAGCTTTATCCCAGCTTAATGCTAAATAAGCAAGTCTCGGGACGAATTTCGCTTTCTCGTCGTTGAATATTTTTAGAAAAAAAAAGTTTAAAAAATAATCTCTTCAAGATTACTAGAGAATACATTTTTGGCTTACACGCGAGCCAGCTCGGCAACAAACAACAACAAATGTCGAAATGTAAAGTTTGTTTTTTTTTTGTCGGGTGTGTATTGTAAAAAAAAATCATGTATAGAGCTAGATGGGTGTTCAGAAATTGCGTAAAGGTTAAAAAAAAATCAATAATAAATTAACGGATATTATGAAGGTAAATTCCTATCGATTTCAATCCGGACAGTTCTTTCACTCCGGTTTGTTCCATGCCAGGTGAAATTGTTGAAAAAACAAATTATATTGCAGGAGCTCACAACGCATGTTTTTAATCAAATTTCACATGGGTCAAAAGTTTTACAATAGCAAAGATTTCGCAGAAAATTTGAACTGTCAGATTTTTAAGGTCGAGTGATCCTTGAAATCCTAGAATTTTTTGAAATGTCTGTGAATTTTTCTTGTTCTGGAAAAGTCTTGAAACGTCCTTGAATTTTTCTTGCATTGTAAGAGTTCTAGAATGTCCATGAATTTTCCTATTCCTGGAATGGCCTCAAATTTTTCTTGCCCTGGAAGAGACCTGGAATGTCCATGAATTTTCCTTGTCCTGGAAAATTCCTGGAATGGCCTTAAATTTTTGTTGACCTGGGAAAGTCGTGGAATTTCAATTTTATTTGTTAAATTAAATAAAAATTTGTTGTCCCGAAAAAGTCCTGGAAGGTCCTTACATTTTTCTTGCCCTGGAAAAATCCTGGAATGGCCTCGAATTGTTTTTTTGTCCCGAACAGTCTTGGAATGGCCTTGAATTGTTCTTGTCCTGAAATGGCCGTAAATTTCTTTATTGGTTTCACATTTTTTTGACCCCCTTAAATTTTGATTTTTTGTATGTCATGAAAAGATTGATTTCGCATAATAACAATACCGAAATATTGTTAAAGCGAAGCGAAATATGTACCGCGTGAAACGCGAGCGCGAGAGAAATAGCTCCGTTTTTCGAATCGATGCCACGTGAAAACGGTTAACATTAGAGGCAGAGGCAAAGTATCATTGGATGCGGTATTAAATTTCATACCTGTTCATGCTTTGTCCTTTTCCGAAATACCTACAGCCTTTGAATAGCATCCATTACAGTTTTTCGTTACCGACTGAGTCGCTTTACCTTTCCTTAACTAATGACCAAAAAATAGTTAAACAAATCGCCGGGTAATCTAGATTAACATGATTTATTAATCTTGGTGAATACGCATGAATTTTTTCAGATTATTTTCTATTTTTTACTTTATTTTAAAAAATGCGTACATTAACTACGAATTCTTAACCGAAAGAGAAAAAGAGCCTAAAAAAATGCTCACGTATTCTAGAAAATTAACAAATAATTTCGACTCAAACGGAAAGTTACCGAGTGATTTGTTGATCAATTTTTTTTCAACAATTACAATAAATTGACAAAGTAAAATAATAATTTTTTCGAATTTCGCAGGTTCAAGCTTTGTCCGGTCCGAACGAGTTTTCCGAGTTCTATTCTCGTCTGAAGTCGATAAAAGAGTTCTACCGTCGTCACCCGAACGAGATAAGCGTGCCGATGTCGGTGGAGTTCGAGGAATTGGCAAAAATGCGAGAGAATCCAACAGAGGAGCTCGCGAATCTCGTTGAATTCACGGACGAGGAGGGATACGGAAAGTATCTCGATCTCCACGAGTGTTACGAGAAGTACATAAATCTCAAAGGCATCGAGAAGATCGATTACATCACGTATCTGTCGACCTTCGATCATTTGTTCGACATTCCGCGAGAGCGCAAGAACGCCGAATATCGTCGTTACGTCGAGGCGCTCTTGACCTACCTGAACGATTATTTGACCCGGGTGAAGCCGCTGCACGATTTGGGCGCGGAGATGGAAGAGGCGTCGCGACAATTCGAGGGACAGTGGGAAAACAGCACTTTCCCCGGTTGGCCGAAGGAGACCGGCAGCGCGTTGACCCACGTCGGTGCTCATCTCGAGCTTTCGGCGTTTTCGTCGTGGGAGGAATTGGCCTCGTTGGGTCTGGATCGTCTGAAATCCGCGCTGATGGCGCTGGGTCTGAAATGCGGCGGTACGTTGGAGGAGCGAGCGCAAAGGCTCTTCGGCACGAAGGGCGAAGCTTCGTTGGATCCGAATTTGCTGGTCAAGAGCAAAAACAAAAAGGGCAACGTGAAGGGACGGGACACGGCGAAACAGAAGGAAATCGCCCGGCTCGAGGCGCAGGTGTACAAACTCGCGGAATTGGTCTCGAGTCAGAGAGTCGCGACGAGGGAAAACGTTCAGCGCAAACAGGCGAGAACCGAGGGCGAACGGGGCGACTCGGACGCCGAAGCGAGCGCGAGCGAGTCCGAGGAGGAGGACGACAACGAGGTTCCGTACAATCCCAAGAATTTGCCACTCGGCTGGGACGGAAAGCCGATACCTTACTGGCTGTACAAGCTTCACGGCTTGAACATAAGCTACAACTGCGAGATATGCGGCAATTTCACCTACAAAGGGCCCAAAGCGTTTCAGCGACACTTCGCGGAATGGCGACACGCTCACGGTATGCGCTGTCTCGGCATACCGAACACCGCGCACTTCGCTAACGTCACACAGATCGAGGACGCTCTGGCTCTGTGGGAAAAATTGAAGTCGCAGAAACAAGCGGAACGCTGGCAACCCGAGCAGGAGGAAGAATTCGAGGACTCGCTCGGGAACGTTGTCAATCGCAAAACTTACGAGGATCTCAAGCGACAGGGATTGCTGTGAATTTGTCATTTTTTTTTTTTTTCTTTTTTTTTATAAAAAATTGACGAAGGACCGAGGAAAAGACTATGCAGTATAATAGCGAAATCATTGAGATCCTAATGAACTCGCGATACAACGTAGATGCTAAGTTTTTCGAGACATATGTCGTGTAAATATATTATACGAAATGGAAATTGTGTTGCGGCGAATTTTTCGTACCGGCGTTTTTTATCGCATTAGTCCTTTCGATATAGTCCGGTCAAACGGGAGATTCAGAAGGAATTTCGAGCATTTGCCGATGGGTTAAAAAACCGCGAAAAAATATCATTTTTTCAGCCACCGCGTTTCTTTCCTGTAAGTCGGAATGAGGGTTGTTAAAATATCCAAACGTAGACTAACTTTTTTATTCTTCCCAAAGAAAAGTTGGTGTACGGACGGTCGGCTTGTTTTCAAAAACCAACCCAAAGTCAACCCTTAGAGATTAGAATAATGGTCAGGTTAAAAAATTGACCGGTTCGGTTAACCGAACCGCCCCCCGCCGGCCTCTCGTGGGAAATACAATCGAAATTCAGCCTTAAGTAAAAATTTTGAGGCTTGAGAGGGGAGACGAAATTTCAAGGTGTTCCTATCGCTATAAAAGCTAGTAGTACACGATACGACGAACTATATTTTCTCACAACAAAACTATAAGCACATAATCAGTACAAAAATAGGTAGACAAATTGCACAAAAAAAAAAACAAAAATGAAACTACGTTACAGCGAAAATATTCGCAGTGGGTGCAGAGAAAAAAATACACGATTTCGAAAGATTTTTTAGATTCACGCGCTACAAGTCAACCCGTTACCAATACTTCAAAAATCGTTCGTACACATTTCAAACGACGAACTTGTAACCAAAGGCGGATCTGAATTAAAAAGTGCGCAATTATGTTTAAAAAAAGTATAACATTGAATTTACTGAAAAAAGAAACTCAACAAAAACTCGAAAAAATTCCTTAATTCCACCCCCCTTAAGAATAATTTCGCGTAGGATAAATTGTAAAGAAGAGAAAAAGTCTATGGAAAGACTGCGTGAATTAGAGATACTTCAATTAATCAATAATTGTAAATATTACTTGGAAAATTTGTCATGGCATAGAAGGAACTCCGTGTCTTCGGTTTTAATGAAAAAAAAAAAAAAAACAACACAAAATCTACGATGGATCCACGGAATCCTATTTGTAAAACTATCGACTATCAACATTTCCAATCGCTTACAACTGAACTGTATCTCTTCTTCCCGTAGTTATTTGTTTTTTCACAAAATACGCAAAATAATCAATCTCTTCGTGTTCGTGCTTAAAACTATACTGATCTAATATAACTTTTTTAAAAGTTTTCATATTTTTTGTTTTTCCGCCACATCGATTTATTCACGATAGTTGATAATACCATCTTAGGCAGTATAAATAATATCTCATATATATATTGCGACGAAAATTGCGTCCCACTGGAATCCCATACCAGCTAAAATCTCTCTAAATGTCCTGGAATCGATTAACCGAAGGAATGTTCGAGAAAAAAAAAAAGAAGAATTAAAATTAGGGAAAAAAATAGAAATACTAGAGTTGAGTGGTGATGACGGTCCTTTTTACAGTGGAATTTTTAGTCAGCGCTGTTTCCGAAGAAACCGTCGACTGAGACGGGTCAGCGACGAACCATGGACTGATGTCCGACGCCGCGGAACGCTCCTCCTGCAACAAAAATACTCGTTTCACAGTCGCGCAAACCGCAATCGAAGATTTTTCGTGCACCGGTTATCGTTCATGAGATTTTTACGAGTCTCCGATTAATACCGGATTCCAGATTTGTTAGTACGGAAAAAGAACATGACCAATATTTACATAATATATACAATTTCGTGTGCAAACACGATGTATTTTGTTGGATAAACAGCGAGCGAATTGTGCGGAGCAAAGTAGGAGATCGAATTTCGATAAAACTAAGCAATCCTTTTGTTTGGCACATCTCGTACGATAAGGCTCGATAAAAGTCCTTTCAGTACACAATATGGAAGGTTTTGAAAAATTCGATTTCGCATAACAAAAATACCAAAAATTTATCAACAAATTAATTTAAAAAAAAACTAGTCACCGAATTTTTTTTAGAAATAAAAATACTTTGTTCATTTTTTCGGGTATGAACTTTTTCAGAATTTTGGATAATAACCAAAAATTGTATTTTCATATATTTTGTCTATAAAACGCAATTCTTTAGATTGTACTTTTTTTTTTCTTATCGACAATTATCGAAGGTTGTAACATTAACAAAAAGTAAAAACCGTCGCGTGAGAAAAAATTTGCCAAATGAATGATTTGTTCAGTTTTAAGCCCCCAATACGCCCTTTTCCGAGGCAGCCCTCGGAAATTTTTGTATACTTCTATCGACACACCCAATGTGTCCCTCGCATTCCTGCTACCCGTGCCATTCCATAAGATTCTCAAGCTAATCGCCGACACCAGAAAGTGAAACGTTCAGAGCGAATTTCATGCAAAACCTTTTTTTTAAATGCATAACGTGCGCGAGTCGATGACGAAGATGAGGATTCTTCTATGAGCTCAAAAAAATGAGCGCCGAACAATTCAAATCAACGAGTTCGTTGTTTATGACCTGGTGAGAATATTTCTCCGAATATTGTCCGCAAATTGATCCGAAAGTGTCGGAAAATTTCTCTGAAATGATCAGAATTGTATCAGAAAAAAATGAGATTTTCTCAGAAATTTTCGGAGGATACTCCGAATTTCTTTGATGAATTGTAAATAATAAATAGTAATTAATTGTTGATTTGTTTGTAATTGTAATTGTAATTGTAAAGCCTGAAAGTTGCTCGGAGAAAATGGCAAAGATATTTAGAAAATAGCCGAGAAACTCTGAGAACATTTTTGAACAATCTCTGAAAATCACTGAAACGTTCTAATCAGAGTTTTACAGACAAATTGTTTCGTATATTTTCACCAGGATGTTTATTAAATGTGATCTACCGAAAAATTGTGAATTCCGATCTTGCAAAGATCTACGAATTGCGATCTCGCGAAGATCTACGAATCGCGATCTAGCGAAGATCTACGAATCGCAATCTAACGAAGATCTACGCATCGCGATCTAGCGAAGATCTACGAATCGCGATCTAGCGAAGATCTACGAATCGTGATCTCGCGGAGATCTACGAATTGCGATCTCGCGAAGATCTACGAATCGCGATCTAGCGAAGATCTACGAATCGCAATCTAATGAAGATCTTCGAATCGCGATCTAGCGAAGATCTACGAATTGGGATCTCTCGATCACAAATTGCGAGCGAATGAAATGACGAAAAAAAATTGCGCAATGAAGACGAGAATCGCATGCTGCTATGATTCGAAGATCAATGAATACAAAACTGTATGCAATTTTTGTTTTTTCGTGCTCTCTGATTCTCGACGACGTACCCAATCGCGAATCGATCGGCGATATTTTACATTCGTCGAGAGGAATGCGCCGTTTCTCGTGGGTCCACGAGGCGCGAGATCGATCGTTCAAATCGATCGCTGAATATTCGCCATTTGGCAGATCCAGTTTCACATTCTCGACCGCGAAGCCGACGAATTTCGACAAGTCGCTATTGCTTCAGGACTGTTGAGGAGAGCATCGAGGACGGCATCTCGCATAGTCTGAAAATAGGGAAACCTAATCGCCCGCCAGATAAATATATCAGATAGAAAAAAAAAGAGTATCTGATATATTCGTCGCGAATTCGTTTTCACGAAAAGTTTCATCGAAATCGCTCTTGTTTGTCTCGGTTGACAAAAAAAATTTCTTTCTTTTTTGTTTTTTTGCAATGGTTAGTCTACGATTGGCAAGAGAAGTTTGAGAAAGTTAAACCCAATTGTTCCCAGGACAATTCCGTTCGAACGGAACTTCAGTTTCGTTTTCGAGCAAAGAAATTGATTTTTGTAGTATTTAACAATTTTCTTTTTCTCACAAAGTAATCCATTACCATACATGCACTTTCCCCATTTCAAGCGTCCCATAGAATTCTTTTTTTGTCCCATTAGAAAAAAAAAAAAAAAATTCCCTCCGTATCACCGTAAGAAAACAAGATTTCAATCAAGTTCACGAACCTTTTGCGTCACTATCATAGTACTGGTCTCGGCCTCTTCGTTTTTCACAATTTTAACATCCGATTCTTGCGTCGTTTCTACATCTTTCTTATCCAATACATAATGCGGCTCTTTGAAAGGATTAAGCGAGCCCAAAAATGGATTCGAATCAATAAACGGATTCGTACTTTTCTTCGGCTCGTCGGTCCATTCTTTTTCGCTGCTTTCCGCCGTCGCGTCGTTGCCGTCCGTCGCGACAACGACGTCGCGGATAAACGGATTGAATGGATTTTGATGATGATTCGGCGAATTCGGTATTGCCGGCGTTATCTTATGTTCGACTTGCCTCCATTCGTCTACGGAGAAATGCGTCACCGTCACAACTTCGTCGACGGAGCTCGTCGGCGCTGGCGCACCGCTGACCGGTAGCGTGAGTTTGTCGCCTCCCTGAATGTGAAAAAAAAAATTCATTTTAATAACAATAAAAGAGAATAATAAAGTTCGTAATGTAATAAAATAAATAAAGTTTAATTTAATTGAGTTAATTATTTTTTCTTTGTCCTAGAGAAAGTTGTTTTCTTCAAATCGACAGAGCGATTGAAAAGTTATGCATTTTTTAATGTTTGAAATTTTTTCCAAAATCATTTGGACTTTTGCGCATTCTCTAATAAATGGAACTGAAACTATTCGGACACAAGTAGTGTTGCTATTAAGATATTTTTTTCATCTCTATAAGGTCTGATATCTTCAGTCCACAATTTTACAAACAGAAAAACAATCCTGATAATTACTTGCAATCTTTGAAATATCCAGATGATTCTTTTTAGACGAACGGATTATTGAATTCAGAATAAAATTGAGCTTTAAAGTAAAGTGATTTTCTTATGGAGTCTTGCGAAGGGCGTTAAAGCCGAAATTAGGGAGCGATTTACAAATTCAATTTGCTTCACTTTCCATTTCATTACGTACTTTTTTTTATTCCATTTATTATTTTTTAAAATAATTTAGTCTAATAAAAATAATTGTCGCGGAAATAGCGAGACAAAACTGTACTCACGACGGAGACGATTGTCGCCGCATCGGTGCAAATGGTCTTCTTGATTTCGCTCGACGGACTTTCTATCGGCGTGACGGTGGGCAAATTCGAGCTTTTACGGATTCCCAAAGATTTCGCCTTGAGTATATTACATTTGAGAGCGTCCGGTGGAATCGGCGAGCGTGGATTCAGCAAGGATACGGCACCGATCTGATTATTTGGCACAAGTGGCGTTGAAGAATTCGCGGCTGTGTCGACAGTGAAGCTGGGCTTCGATAGCTCGGAATCCTTCTGGCTGCTCGTCACCGTCGACTCGTTGTTCGCTTCCTGTGGCTGTTGCTCTTTGGCGAGCGACTTCAACAGCGAATCCATCAGCGGCGACGACGCGACGTTCGCCGCTTCTTCATCCTCGGCTGCCGATGATTTCGAACTGGATTTGCTCGGGAATCTTTGCAAGTTTTCTTCCTCCCCTGGCGAATCGATCGATTAGTAACAATGCAAGAATCTTTAGTACAAATATTAAACCTTCGCGGGCATCGCGAGTCTTCCATGGCACAGTTTCTATTTGAATTACGGATTTTCCAAAGTCGAATTATAAGCGGTACCGAATCAACTGATCTAACGAAAGAGACGGCTTCGAAAGTTTGGACTTTTTACAATATCTTTGTAAAGAATCAATTTTCTTGCTCAAAAAACGTGCATTTTTACTTTAAGAATAATTCTCTACAATATTTTTTTTTATTACTCGACCTCCTGTCCTCGTAATTGTCGATTATCAAGAGCTCAAACAATATCAATTTTTGGAGCCTACAAGAATTTTTTTTACCGTGCGATAGTTTCTTCAGCCTTTTGGAAATATACGTTAATTTCGTCGTTTTCGCGAGATTAAAAAAAATCATATCACTAATCCAATAAGATTTTTGTTTCAGTAAGTCTTCCCATTCAAACAATTACTCCAGTAAATACAAATCAGTGGAAAAAAATTATCCTCCTTTCGTGCACACGTAAATTCGGATCAATTTAATTGCGCGGTCGCGATTGTTCGAATTTTCAATAAGATTTTTATCACCCATGGGAAAAATTGATCCTCTTTTTGGACCGAATTTGTCGGTCCCCTTCCATCGATTGAGAATTATGCGGCGGTGAGCGCGTGTGTAAGCGCGATTGGTGTAAAATCATCGCGTCGCGATTACTGGCGACTAATCCTATAAATTTACCGGACTGCTGGGGCTGCGGAACTTGATCCGTTCTCTGGCGTTGTCGTTCGCGAAGAACATGGCTCTGACGTCGGGCGTAGCGTTGGCTCGGTCGTCGTTCGAATTGCACGGTGCGCCGTGCGCGATTCAACTGCGTGGTTTGAAACTCCGTTTTGCCGCTGTAACGGAAGCGCGATCCCATGCGAAAGAAGTTTTGTCGGCCGCTCGCACCTTTGACCGGTGCGCGCAGGCGAAAGAACGCGTGATGCTCGACCGCGCATTTCCACAGATGCTTGCAGGCCTTTTCGTTGACGAGATGAAAGACGAACGTGTGCTCCTGCTCGCCCCGGCCCTCGTCGTCCTCCTCGACGACGACGAACGTTAGTTTCTTCTTCTTGAAATCGAGCCGACCGATCCTCGGCCAGAAGAACAATCCGATCTTCTGATTTCCCTCGAACACGAGAATACCCGTCGGCGTGAGGCCCAGCGAGTACTCGCAGCCGTCTTTGCCGAATACCATGTGCATGTCGACGCCGTACATTTGCAACCATTTGGCTTTGCTCAGATACGAGGATTCGGCTTGGGCCGGAGTCAGACCAGTGCAATTGGCGTATTCCTCGAGTATCTGCAACTCCATCTGCTCCGTTTGGCCGGGTATGAAACGAAACTCCGATATCGTCGCGGCTGTGTGTATCGTCGCATCGTAATCTCCCAATTCGGCTGAAAAGCATAAATTGCTTCGATTCAATCGATCTCAATGAAATATTGTTAATTACCTGATTTAGACATTATTTTTTTTGTACTTTGCGGAAAAATCGATTTTTCTTTGGATTAGTGAAAAAAAGAAAAGAAATTAACTATCGTTATTTAAGAATAAAGAGTTATTATATATTGTTAATGAAAAAAAGGTGGAACTTACATTGAAGAGAAAGCGCGGCGAGTTGAACCGCTGTTTGATGAGGACACTTCAGTCTTCCCTCTAGGATGTCTTGTTTCAATTGCAGAAAGAATTGATATCTCGTCAATTCCTCGCGCAATAGATTCGGCTCCGAGGAGTAGAATTTAACCTTCAGTCGCAACGTATACGGTGGTCCAACTGCATAGCGATGAAATAAATCATTTATCGCGAAGACGATGGCATTTGTTTCTAGCTTAACGTGTAAGAAATTTCGTAGTGTTTTGAAATTGCGATTTCGCAAAATTAATATTTTTCGTGCGTTCCATATGTTTGACTTTTTTCAGATTTTATCCCACCGGAAAATGTTCCCGATTTCCGCTCGTTCCTCTTTCGAAGCAAAGAAAATACTTTTAAGGAAATCTTTTCGCGTTACATATCTAGATTCAAGTATGAAATCTGGGAACAGATATTCGGAATGCACAGACGTGCCCACACGCTTTTGTGATCCATTTTTTCCCCATTGCATTTCTACAATGCTTCATAGAAATGGGAAAAAATCGATTGCAAAATAAAACAGACATAAAAAATTGAAAAAAATGAAATAATTAATCAACCCCAATAAACCATTACGTAAATTTCAAAGAAATTCGTCAATAAATTCAATCGATTGCAGGAAATCATCAAATATTTATAAATAAAAATTCAATCGATAAATTCAATAAATTTCAATGAACCGTTAAAAAATAAATACATAAATTCGCATCACTACCGTTAGTAATCGACACGCTCAAGCTCTCCCACTATTTGGAATTTTGCTTCCTATCTTCCAAAGACTCTTTTGCTTATTTCCAACCGTATAATCCTGTCGTGACTCATCCCGTTTGTTGAAATTAAGTTGATTTTCAATTAGTTATTAGCAATTCGTAGACTTCAAGTTTTCTCGTTTTTCTATTGTAATTAACAACGGCTTTTCCGTCATCTTGTAAGTGAACTCTGCCCGTTTTGAATATTTTTTTCAATAAATGCCAATAAAGAAATTAATAAATAAAAATGACAAATAACGAGTCCACATCAATCATTTCTTATCTCCTAAAAAAAATTGTAAAACGATAAACTCACTTTTTATCTGTTTTTTTATCGGTTTCGTGGGATCCAACCAGTGCTGCACATTGTTGCTGTCCGTATATTGTAGACCAAAGTAGTCTTTTTCAATGAGATCTAGACTGTAAAATACTTGCTCGTACAAGTCGCTCGCCAGTGTCTTTTTCTGAAATTCAGAATAAAATGTTTACTATTAAATTCAGAAAAAACTCAACAAATTTATTGTTCCATGCGGTACATATCGGTTGAAAAATGTTAACACCGCAGTTCGAACTTTGACGATCTTCAACGAACTTTCCAACTTCAATCTTCAACGACTCGCTCAAAAATTTGTTGCTACTCTTTTCTTTTTTTTTTTTTTTTTTTTTTTTTTTTTCCTAAAAAATAAGTTTACAAAAAAAGTTATGGTCAAGTTTGTATTTCCAGTAATTCATGTCTTTAGCCGCCAACTCGCAATGTTGCATTTTGCGTTCGCGTCGCAATCTTTTATTTCTCTACAAAATCATGAAATGCTTTGCTCGAAGAAAATAAGTTTGAAAAAGAGTTGCGCTCAAGACTGAATTTGAGAAATTTATGTTTCTTCGAAATGTGCGAATATCGTACTCTAAAAATGCACGCAAAGTAATTCAGTCACGGCGCTCCGTTTCTTGTAACTGCGCTCTTCCACGCTCCGATTTTGACGTTTTGCTCGCACCTCATTCGCCAGCGTCGAGAGCACGAATGACGATATTTAACTGCAAGCTCGCAATTTCGTACTTTCGTTCACGCTGTGATCTATTATATTCTTACAGAATCGCAAAATGCAGCGCTCAAAGAAAATAAATTTTAAGAAGCTGCGCTCGAGTCTGAATTTCCAAAAATCGTGTCATTTCTAAACGAGTGCATATCGTACTCTAAAGATGCAGGCATTGCGACTTGCGTCAAAACTTCGCCGCAGCGCAACTTAATTGCTCCTTCTCTGGAAGCCGGGTTCATCCTTGCTTCTTTTTCGAAGTTACGTTTGCTCACAACTGGTTCGTCAGCTTCGAGAGCGCAAACGACGATATTTAGTTGCGAGTTCGAAATTCCGTACTTTCACTCGCATCGCCGTTCACTCTCGTTATTCGCGAATGTGACGTGTCGAGGTTATGGTTTGAACGAAATAACGAAAAAAAAGCCTCGCGAGTTCTCGACTCCAAAATCGCGTTTCTCGCTTTCCGAGGAGGAGGCGGAAGAAAAAAACACGAAGAGCGATCGGGCGTTTCGGCGTTCGAAAACAAAAGAAGCCCGCATTTCCGCGTGTCGAGTGCAAAACGTTGTTCGATCGTACTCACCGACAGTTCGATGGTCAGGTCGGTGCCGTCCAGGAGTATGACACGGCATTGTATGATGTTTCTGTTGCTCAGCAAGCGTTGATTTCTGATCTGTGACGAGGCATTTTGTCCACTGACACTTCGGACTCTTCGCCGAGACAGAAACCTCAGCATTGTTCAACCATCAAAAGGGATATGTTTTGTTCGATGCACCGTCAACATCTCACGTCGGGACACTCGCGAGAGAAGAATAATAATAATCGTCGCGGCGCGTTTGTCGAGGTTTCACCGCGAGACGTCATAGCGATCGATCGTAAACAACCGAATCGTCGGGAGTGTCAATCGCCGTCGCGGACAGAATAACGAGAAACCGAATGCGCGACACGAGAGCAACATGTATACATGTATTAAAACAATTCACGACATCGGACGTGCGTAGGCGTGTCGCGCGGAGGTGGTTAAAAAGTAATTCGAAGGAGCACCGCTACTCGTCGCGACGTTAACGCGTTCGCTCGCGTTGGCCACACGCGCGCACGTATTTCTTTTTTCCACTTTCGAGAGCCGTCGACGGAGCTTTCCCCAATCGTTGAGAAACAGTACCCGTTCGCACAGGGACGAGTCAGTTTCAACACCGACGCACCCTAACGAAGCGCTTTCGCAACGAGCGGTACCGAACGGAACCGATCCGGCGAAACTCGTACAGCCAATCAACGAGAGTTACGTTATGGAATCCTGAAACCCGTTAGTGATTGGATGGCGCGTGAATTCAAGTTCACGGCCACTCTCCTTGCGACGATAAAAGTCAACGCGAAATGTTCGCTTGTTTTTGAACGCTTTACGGTCGAACTCTTCAGTCTCAATGAAATGCGACGTCCACGTCATTTCCGGCATTGTTGGCACTACGGAAACTTTAGCGATAAAGTAGCGTACGGTAGTCTACGAGCTGGGAGAGCTTTTCTTCTTCTTCTTTCTAACAATGATCCCATCACTTAATTCGATGCTGTCATTGGTACGTTTCGCAAGATACCTAAGTTGCGATGCGCATGCGTAAGGCGCAATGAGCCAGTTTCCCCCGTGCCAGAGATCGGCCTGAAAGTCAATTTCCACCATGTCAGCTGGAGCAGATCCAGATCTTTTTCAATCCGATCTCTGACACGGTAGAAACTGACTCAATCAGGCACTTGAATATTGATTCTACAAGAGTTTCACTACAGATCCCTGGCGCTCTATAAGCCAGTTTCCACCGTGTCGGAGATCGGACTGAAAAAGATGTGAAACTGGTGCCCAATTCTCGAGTTCGCTCGAAATTTGTTCGGGCGCTCGAGACGTTGGACTGATCGAGTCGAACGAAACGAAAAAATGCTATTCTCGAGATCGTTCGACACGGCTTTCGAAACGGCATCTCGTGTACGACACGCATGCAATATTGCCAAGTCGCTTTTTTGGGTAACATATAAATTTCCGAATGAAAAAGCAGTCTCGTAAAAAAACGGGTAACATATAAGTTTCCGAGAAAGAAAAATGTCTTGCGATCAAGTAAACCCAACAAAAAAAAGTCCCTAGCTCGGAATCTCCCTCATTAACGAAGAAGAAGTTTAGTTTTCTACTAAACTTCTTTGCAAAAAACAGATGAAATGTCGGATCCGAAACGCACTTTGCGTATAAAATACTTCGAGATGAATGCCCATTTGACAGACGCATACCAATTTAAGCGAACGGTTCCTAACACTAACAATATCTCATCACACAACCGTTGATACCGTCCTAGCTGAGTGCTATAATACGCTAGCGTTCAATATTAGCCTTAAATAGTCCATTATCAAAATGTCCTTCTCAGCGTTTACGACACCGATGCATGCGACAAACGCCAACGATCGACAAACCGACAGTTATTGGCAACACACGTAACGTTGACAATGGATTGGTCATGACATTCAGAGCTAAAATGATCATTATTTGACGCGTTAAACGAATCCGCAATGTATGGTGTTGTTGAGCTTTTTAGTATTTTCAATGTGCACGATGCACGTTAAAGAAAAGCTTTTAAGCATCGAATTCAACGGCGCAGACCTTGAGATCCGATACGAGGCACGCCTCCAATTTCTTCTCGCGCTGTCCGCAAAAATCTTTGTACATGATGCGTTGACGTCGTTCGAGAGTTTGCTGAAACATGAGAAAAATGCGCGAAAGAATGATAACCTTATAGCGACCCCTGGATTCAGATCTTCAGTGCGAACTCCGGCACAGAACTGGCTCGATTCGTTTCGGAACCCCGTAAAAGGAACGAATGTAAGGTCGAGAACGCGTTGGTTTACGAACGTTTTTTAACCCAACCCGGGCGTGATCTTGTTGGGGTGTCAAAACGTCAAGTAGTCAAAAGGAAAATAGAAGAAAACGAGATGTCAAGATTCGAGGACAGAAAGGACACGACGGGCACGGCCTTTCGTAAAATCGACATAGACGTGTACAGCGAGAATGGTTACGACGTGGACGAGGAAACCGACGGCGGTGCGACCGGACCGAGCGGACCCGACGAAAACGAAGTTCTCCAACTACTCAGCCAATATCCTTTTATATACGAGATAACGCACGCACTCGCGTGTGTCATCGCTCCGTGACTCGTCGCGGTTCGACACTGTTTCAGGCAACTCGCTCGCCGATCAAACGATTATTGTTCCTTAACGTATATACAAAGGAAAAAATGCTGAGGCCCTGATATCGGTGCTCAAATCCGCACCGTTGGACTCGAAGAATCAACAAATTAAGGTAACCTAAAAACTTATCGCGGCTCTTCAAGTAAGTACATAAAACCGTGTTTAAAGGGCAAATAACTAACAATATTGCACAAAAAAGTGGATAATTATTTGGAAAAAAAAAAATTATCGTACATTTTTTTTTTTAGCTGCATACCGATTTTCTCTTTAATTAAAAATAACACAAATAGTTTCCAGCGCAAATTTCTTAACTTCAATTGTATTGGGAATATTACTATTAGAAGCGATATTCGGATGGCTGCTCGTGTGTTTTATTTTTATATTCAGTTATCCTCTAAGCTTTTACATAATTAAAATTCGATTTTCGTTGCCGTAGCTATTTTTATTATTGATAACGTTTCAATCGGTTCGTCAGCACTGGAGCTTTCTAGACATAAAAAAAAAAACTCAAAATCGAGAGAAAACTGAACGACCGCATAGATTTTTCCTCAAATCGATACTGATCGTTGCTTTATAAGTGTCTTTACGACATTTTCTAGCACGATGTCCTAAAAAATATGGGATCTGGAGCATTTCTAGATATTTCTGAAAAAATTCAAAACCGCAGGAAAACTGGCCGACCGCATCGATCTTGCTCAAAATCAATACAGATCATTGACTTATAATAGTTTGAGTTCGTACCAATTTTTAGCCCGATATCTCAAAAAGTGTTGCACCTAGAGCGGTTCTAGGCGTTTTTTAAGAAATTTTGAATCGCCAAAAAACTGTACGACCGCATAGATTTTTCCCAAAATCAATACCGATCGTTGGTTTATTTTATAACAGTAAGACTTCGTAACATTTTTTAGCCATATCTCAAAAAATGTTGGATCCGTAGAGTTTCTAGACATTTCTGAAAAAATTCCAAACAGCAGAAAAACTGGACGATTTTGGATTATAATAGTTCGCCTTCGTAACAATTTTTAGCCCGACATCTCAAAGAATGTGGGAGGTGAAGGGCGTCTAGAAATTGAAAAAAAAAAACTGAATATCGGATACAAACCGAACGACTGCGTACATTTTTTCTAAAAATTGAATCAAGGACGGGGACTCGTTTCCTCAACATGTTTTGCACATTTGAGCTTGAAATCTCAAATCGTTCTCAAGCTACGAGGTAAAATGAAGCACATGCACCCAATTACCCGGACTGACAATCAATTTTTTCCAAATGTGATTCTTCGGTGTTTCATAATATTCTGAACGCGTTAACATGAAGCTCGCGAAAAAGAATTTTCCACCAAAACGCAGCTTCTTGCGAGAGCAAAAAAAATTCAAATTATTATATTGATTTTAACAAGTTAGCCCTTGAACGGTCTGAAAAAGACGATATCACTTTAGCGCACGGCAAAGCGAAAAGGACGAGATTGATTGACGATTGCATTCCTTCCGCAGGATAACGCGAGGAATTTGGCGCAAAAAGTTCTGCTGAGCATAAAGTTCAATCAAATGGACGATTGTCTCGCGCAATTGGATCGCGATCTGGTCGACATTCTGATGAAGTACATTTACCGAGGCTTCGAAATACCCACCAAGGACAGCAGCGCGCACTTGCTCGCTTGGCACGAAAAAGTCTACAACATAAACGGCATAGGGAGCATCATGAGAGTGTTAGCGGACAGTAAGAGAGCCTGAAGAGCCCTCCGAATCCTGTCCCGTTGCTTCCATGCCGTACCGACACTATTTACACATTAATCTCTTTGCGATCGATCTTCGCGAGCGAGCGGAAACAAAGAGGTGGTAGTTAGCCAAGTCACAAAGATTATCATGGTGAAAGAAAACAAAGAAAAAAACAAACCAAGACTATGAAATATCTTCACAAATGTTTTTGTAATAAAGTGATTTTTATTTCTTCTATATTGCGATAAGCAATTGCCTGGCTAATTATGATCAATCTTCCACATTACTGAACAACAACAACGACAACAATGACGACGATCATCATTCATCACGTATTAGAAGAGAGAAGAGAAAGAAAGAAAAGAAGAAACATTGCTTCATTCAATAAAAGTATCGAATGTCACGACGCTCGAGAAAGAGTAAAAACCCTAGCAATAATTCATTACTTGTTAACTCAATCAATAAAAACTGTTGAACAATTATGTATATAGTTTCTTTTTTCTTCTTTCACTCGCAATGGAAATACCATGTGGAATATAACGCGACGATATAACGATGGAAAACGGGTTTGAATTCCCTTCGTATGCAATGGAGAGTAACGATTACCGTACGATAGTAATTACGCGTATCAAAACCGAGAGCGTACCTATTGTTATGTTTATTATTCGGTGAAAACAACTTTGAACAAGTGACGTGTCTCTTATGTATCCTATATCGTATCGCGCCGACGTGCGCTCGAATTTTCGTTCATTATTCGCACTTGTTCTTCACGGTCACCATTATCATGTTTGTCTGACGAATCAAGAATAGCGCACTCACGAATACCGCCTTTGCCCTGGAAATTAACGAGAAAATATTATTCTCAAATGAGATTACAGCTTTACAAGGGTATATCGCGGATTTTTTTACGACTATGATTATATTTGCTAGGATAAAAGGTTCGTCGATTTACTATAAAAAGGGTCTTATTTATTTTTCTCGGGAAACCAAAAATGCTTTCCGAAATCTCCCACGATTGGTTAGCAGTTCGCAATATTCTGATTATGGATAAAAATCTCGAGAACATGATGTAAAAAAATTGCGAGGGGAGTCCCACGTTTTCGATGCATTTCTTTTCGTGTCGTCGATTTGAGGTAGTCCGAGCAAATGTGAGATTCGGACAGATTTTCGAACGTTTTCCAATGGGATAAAAATCTGAGAAAAATCAAGCTTATCGAAGGCGTTCGAAGATTGGTTTTCCATAAGCTTGATTTTTTTTTAGATTTTTATCCCAGTGGAAAAGGCTCAAAATTCTCTCTGAATCTCATATTTCCTCGGAACTGCTCCGACAACCTCAAAATATTTCGCATATTTTTAATGAGATGGCATTAAAAAAGCCTCCATAATTGATTAATTCATAAAGGGGGTTCAATCGCGTTAACAATCTTCAGATCCGAACGTTAAAAATTGTGACGGGAATCAAATTTTTCAAATACAATTTCATTCAACTTTTTTAATTAACAAAATGGAGCAACTCGAACAATTTTTTATATCGAGTACTCGAGCATTTTTTCCCGCAATTGCGACATACCAACGACCAATCGATCAAGGGAATAGTTTTATCGTATTTTTTCGTACGGAGAAAAAAAATGCCTCAATCGAATGGATAATCTCTCTTTATCGTCCGTAATAGATCGTGATAAATAGCACTCACTGTCCCTCTTTGAAGTACTCTTTAAGCGTGTTGCTGAATCTCTTGCTGTACTTTACGAACTCTCTTTTGCGCTGATCCAAAGCCTGTTTCCCAGCCGATCCCGGTATGAAGCCAGTCACTTCGTTGACCGCATCCAAGAGTTTCTTTATCGCGCTGGCGATTTCTCTGAAACATCAATTCGACTGTCCTTCGTACAATTGTTCGAGTCCGAATTAAATTCCGTCAAGCCGGAGAAACATTCGTCAGCGAAAATTCGCTCGTTTTTAAAACAATTTCATTAAGCAAATAAGAATATTTGAAATGAAAGTTTGCCAGCAAAAATCGATCGAATTTAAAGATCACTCATTAAACAAAAATATTAATAAATGAGAAAATAAAAAAATAATTAATAAAAAAGAATTCTAACAAAAATCGATTAATTTACTAATTCGCTCATTCGTTCAAATTCAAATCAAAAAAATAAAAAAACGTGAAATAATAATAATAATAATAACAAAAAAATGTCCAGCAAAACTGCATTACTTCGTAATTTGCTCATCAAATAAAAAAAAAACAGCCTAAAGAAAAAATAATCAATATGAAAAAAATGAGTTGATGAAAAATTTCTACCAAAAATCGATTGATTTTTTTATTTGCTCGGCAAATATAAAAAAAAAAAATTGAATAATAATCTTGCAAATCGATAAAAAAATTTGAAAGACTTGAAAACCCGAGCAACGAAACGAACGGAAGTTGGAAAAACTCGAAATTTCGAAAGCTCACTTTATGGTCTCCAAGAATGTTTTACGATCCGTTATCTCGTCCGGAATTCTGCTCAATATTCTCTTCAAGGCGGTGGACTTTCTGTTGAGTTCCTGGAAGGCATCCTCCGAGCGTGCGGAACGATACTCCACGACTGCGAAAAAAAGCGAGCGTTAAAAAGGTCATTTAGCGTTGGCTGTCGAGTGATGACGACTTACCGTCACAGTCGGAAGCGGTGCCTTGGAGACGCAGAACGCTGGCGTTCATATCCAGACTCAATTCGGCTCTTCGAACGATGCCGAGTACCAAATCGTGCGTTATGCCGGGATGACTGCTCTCCGCTTTCGACAGAGCCGTTCGCAGCGTCTGCGCCGCGACGACATTTTGCGTTTCCAGCTTCGTTGACAGAAAAAAAAACAAATGTGTCATTCGCGATGCGAATATTTCCTTCGCTCGCGAAGTTTTCGCGTCTCTCGCACTTTCTTCATTCGAATTTTCGGAGCGAATTCCGACAATTCCGAACCTACCTTCGCCAATATAGGGCGTAATATTACGGGCAGCACGAGTGATGTAACTGGAGTCTCATCTCCCATTGTCATCCTTCAAACGGGGGGGGGGTTGGATTTGTGATTCAATGCCGACGCTTGGAACGAACTTCACCGAGCACGAATCGCCCGCGTCGCGCGACAATAACGCGAAATGTTCGGACAACGGTAATTCGCGCGATCGTGACGATGCGGCGGGTCTTTATTCTATCATTGTCGTGCAAACTGACAGCTGTCACTAAAGAGGCCTCATTCTAATCGGAGGTTAACCTTGGATTAACGTGCGAGCCTATCGGGCGCACGGAGGAAACATGGGGGGGCACGGTGGGTCGTTTTTTTTTTTTTTTTCTTTTTTTTCCGATCTCACGAGAAACGAGTACGCGCGCGGGTTACGCGTGTGCCATGGAGAAATTGTCGAAGCTCACGATTACGGTAAATAGTGCTTTAGTGTCCGTTGTACACCGTGCCCAGGTGGCCGAGCAAGCCCTCTGTTTACGTAAGAATATACTAATCGGGTACTCTCCACCGTGCGATTGCAACGGAATGCGTGCGCGGCGCGTTGACGACACTCCGCCGCTAGATTCAAACGGCGCAGCACCGTCCCGTGCGCGCGAGTGCATTCGGAGCATTCGTGTTTTTCTTCGATTCGCACCGATTTGTAGGGACGGAATTTCCTTCGTTCTTTCAATCGAGACACAACGGGATCCCGAACAATCGCGAACGATCGCCCGCCGTTTTTACTTTTCAAACGAATCGAGTCGAGGTCGTTAATTCATCCGGGTTGAATCTTTCGCGTCGGTCTTTTATTCATGTACTCCTAACGATTACATTCGCTAGCATTCTCGGATGATTAAAAGAATGTGTAAACCGACGGCGCGGTCGGTGCGCGGCTTCGGCGATCGCCAAAGCCAAGCCAAATTGCTCGCGGGCAGTACTTGGATGGGTGACCGCTTAGCCTACGCATCGATCGCGTGGAGGACAGTTTTTCTGAGACGTTGATATATTGTAGTTTCAAACGGCGAAACAGCCACGGCCGTATTTACTTATCGAATTTATTGCTTTCATTACGAAAACGCACCGTTTCCATCTCTAATGAAACATTAATAATAAAGTTGACAAGGAAAGTGGCATCGAAAATCACGCCTTACGGCGGGGATTTATCGAGATCCGATTTTCATCGCGAACGCCGCCAGTGCGGTAATTCGGATGAACTAACGAATCAGAGGCCACCTTCGAATCCTCGCAGCGCGACTTTTTCTCTCTTGCTTACCGCGAATGAGGAAAGAGAGAAAATCGGCCGGGTGATCATTCGGGACGTACGCAGGGACTCTGAATGCACCAATTCATTCTTTTATCATTCTGTCTCTTTCCAATCAATTGCGATAGAAAGAAATAGAAAGATTGAAGAATGAATCAATCGATAAATCGACAATGCATTAGAAAGATAATCCGATAGAAAGAGAGATGAAAGGACGAAATAAAGAGCGCACGCTCCGTCTCTTTGCGTCACAATTGATGAGAGACAGAATGATAAAGACACGAATAAAAGAACGCACCCAACCTGTCGCCGGTTGACAGATACGAGCTTCGCGTCCGCTTGACGTTTCGTGTTGCCATGGATTCGAAGCTCCGAAGTTATTCGATCGCACTCGGTGCCCGCGGGATCGAAGGATTGCTCGCAGTTATCGCGAAACGAGATCCCGGCTGACGGCGATTCTCGCGGATTGTCCGATCGACGTTTCGAGCGCGATCGAACGAAAATCGTGCTAATTATGGGCTTCTCCGTGGAGGAGGTTCTGAACGAGTTGGGATGGAACGACGGATTTCGCATTCCCGTCGCTAACGAGGAGAACAAACGTCTGGAAATCGAGGTAAGCGTCGCGCCAACGGTTGGGTCGAATTTGGCCAATTTTTTTTTTTTCAATGAACCGTCAACGATAGCGCGTCATTAATTTCCTCAGATCGAGAACAAAACCAAGAGAAAGGCTCGGCTGATCTCCGAAGTCGAGAGAAATGAGGAACGCGCAAGGGCCGTCATCGAGCACGCCGAGAGCGTCGCCCTCGAGCACGAGTACAATCAAAAACTCATTGCGGCTCACGCGATTCAGCTCGACGCCGAGGATCACTTGGTCAGGGTGCGCGCCAACGCCGAATCCGGAATCGCCATGACGATACGGAGCCTCGACAAGGAGAGGCGCGACGTCAGAGAGAGGAACGAATCTTTGACCAAGGAATTGGCCAGGATAAAGGACAAGATCGAAGAGTCAAAAAAATCGCTGGAATTCGATAAAGCCAAACTGACGGAGCTGGAAAAGCATCTCCGACGAGAGAAAGACTGCAACGGAGTTCTCGAGAGTTTCATGAAAATCAATGCCAAAACTTTCAAAGCAAGTAGTTTATATAATTTCAATTTTTAGATTTGATTTTTGAAATAATTTTATTTATTTATTTATTCATTTATTATTATTATATTTGATGGTTAATCAATTTTAATTGCTATTATTTTTTAATTATTCAATTTGCAATTTAATATTTAAAAAATGAAAATTATTTTGATAATAATAATAATAATAATAATAAATTAAATTATTATTATTACTATTATTGTTAATCGATTGTGTATGACATTGAAAAATAATTTTTTTAATTACATCTATTTTTACATTATTTTTTCACTAAAGTGTAATAACATTTATTTGTTTAACGAAAAATTATCAATTACTCAAAAGGAATAGTTATCGTGTCACATTTCGAGCGGATTTTATAAGTTTATGCATCCTTTTTGTTAACATCAAAAATAGTAATATCAATAATTTTTCGATAATTTTGGATATTTTTGTCTCATTAGTGAACGCAACATTTGTCTTGAATCATGTCAATTTAAAGTGAGTTCTCCGAAAACTAAGCTCGAATTTTCAAAAATCTTTTCGTAATTCATTTGTGTCGCAATTCGAAATTTACAGAAATACGAATTGGAACGCGAGAAACTGTCGACGGATTTGGAGATTCATCGACGAGCGATCGTCAGAGCGGTCGATCAAGTCTACGAGATCGACATAATGCTCGATCGCACAACGCAGTTGTACAGCGAAACTCTGAGAGAACGCTTTCAGCTGATAAATCGTTGGAAACAGAGCGTTTTGGTTCTGAAGCAGAGGGACAACGGCATCCGCGAAACTCTCAGGGTAAAGACTAGCGATAGATCGTCGAATATTTCGAGAAACTCGAGTTTGAACCAAAAAAAATTTTTTTACAAAAGTTGAATCAACGGTCTTATCTAAATTTAATTAAAATTTCATTTGACTTTCGTCAAAAATGCTGGAAAGTAATTTTTATTTAACCTACAATGAATTCAAACTCAACTTAGATTACAATTAACTTTTTTCATTTCAATTTTTATCTTATTTAAATTCAATTTTAATTTTATTTATATTAATGTTGAAGAAAATTCTTGACATAATTTTAATGAAATTGAAGTTAGATTTAGTTGAGAAAAATACTTTTGTTTTTTAATTAAATTCAAATCGAATTTAAATTTAGAACATTTTTTCTCCCGACATTTCTTTGTGCGAGGAGTTTCTTATTCTTCCGTTTATAGGAGATCGACACTCTTCGGGCGATCGCCCTCGACAAGACCGAGGTGCTGAGAGAGGCGGAGAGCTTTCACGAGAATCAGTTGAGCAACAACAAGCAGTTGGAGGAGACGATAAAGAAACTCGAGAGAAAGCTGGGCTCGGCGAAGGACGAGCGTCTCGGGATAGGCCGCGAGATCGAGGTTTACCAATTGGAGTTGAAGACGCGAATGAAAATTCTCCACGATCTCGGCAGGCGAATCCGTCAGACGCGCGCCGATACGAAGCGCAAGAAGATGGCGATCGGTAAAAAGCGCAACAAGATCGAGGAAACGAAGAAGCACATTCAGGAAGTGCGCGCGACTCTCAACGACATCGGCAATCAGAGCCTGAACGTGGCGGACAGACTCAAACAGCTCGAGGAAATGATAGAGGTGCGTTTTCGTTTCGTTCTCCAGTCTCGAGCGTTCTCGTAGACGATTCTCCAGCGAGTAATCGCTCGTTCGATATTTCAGAAAGAAGAGAAGCGCAAGGCTATGATATCCAAAGAAACGAGCCGACTTCAAGGTCTGATTCTTCGCGCGACCAGTCAGATAAGCGATCTCGAGAGCGAGAAGAAGATATTGGATCTCCGGAAGCAGGGCGAGCTCAAGAGGGCCGAGCTGCTCGAGGCCTGCGAGGCTCGCGACGAGAAGCGTTTGGCCGAGAAGAAGAAAATCATCTACAATCTCGACGTCGACATCGAGAAGTGCATGATGCGCCTCGAACGCGCGACCGGAACCGGCGCTGTCGACAAAACGGAAATCGACAAGAAGCAAAAGACGATCGACGATCTCGAGAGATCTCTAAACGAAAAGATTTCCGTCAGCAAGCTACTCCAAGGGGATATCGCCAATTTGGAAGTAAACGCTCATTTTTTGTTCTTCCGCAAAATTCGCAAATTCAAAGTGAAATTTCAATTTTTTTTTCTTTGCTCTTCCATTCCGCGAACAGCACGACATGAGAAAAGTTTCCAACAGCCTGACGCGCGACAACGAGGAACTCGATCGTCTGAAGAACAAGAAGCAAGATCTGTGTCTGTCGATGGAGGGAGGTGAGAAGCAATGGAAGGCGATGGTCTCGCGAAACGAGGAAAGGCAGGTCGAGGAGAGCATCCTGCAGCTGCGAGTCTCCGAGGCCGAGCGGCTTTTCATCAGCATCGGCGACAAAGTTTACAATCTCGACAAGTACAGATTGCAAATTGAAGCGGTGAGTGCGCCGCTTTTGAATCCGAGAAAAGGAATCCAAAGTGTCTTCAAAAAGCTTCTGAATAGAATAGAATTTTCTTGGATCCTGGGATAAATCCTAGTGAATGAAGTACAAAAAATACGAAGACTCGTCAAAAAGTCATACCTTTTTGGAGACTTCGCGGACAATCTTAGTCTGATGAGGTTCGATTGCGCTAAAGTACAATTAAATTCCAGATCTCGATCTATAGGCAAAAACCACCCGAAGATTGTTTCACACGAAATATTCACCAGCACACGCAGATGCAATAAATAATTTTTTTCTAACGAGTCTTATCTCTTTTCAGGCCATGAAGGAGCGGAAGGCCAAGATCAGAATGTCCAAGGAGACTCTGATTCTCGAGAAGAGATTCGCCGCGAACGAGTGCTCGGAGATTCGTTGCGCAATCGCGGAGAGGAGGTCGCGCGTCGAGAATCTTCAAGCTCGTTACGAGCTGAGCATAGCGGCGATGGGCAGCGCGAACGGCGGCAGCACGCTCGACGGCACGCCGATAACGACGACTTACCTGAAGATCCAGAGCGCCCAGGAGAAATACCTGTTGCAGGAACAGGGCGACAAGTTGGACGCAACGATAAGAAGAACGGAGCACGAGATACGCAGCATGGAGAACACATTGCGAGTGGTGAACGCGTGCAACGACAAGTACAAGATGAGCCTCGGTCCGGTCGACGAGAACGGCGCCGAACAGCACGAGCGACGAGAGCTCGACGAGGAGATGTACCGAGTAATGGAAACGATGCGACGCACACGTGAGAAACTCGAACGGGCCAGGGACGATCTCGAAACGATGGAGAACAATTATCGTCTATCGGTCGAGAGCGTTCAGAGGGCAAAGGAGGAAAAGGACAATAAAATCTGGACCGTTTCGAATCTCGAGCGGCAGATAAACGAACAGAAGGAGAGAATTCTTCGGGCTGACAAGACGCTGCGCAAATTGTTCAAGGATATTCAACGAATGTGCGAGTGCACGAACGACGAGACTGTCCTCCTTCAAGAGGTGAGCATCGCGCGATGTCTCATAACTTCAAATGGCCTCCAATGGTTTTTGATTCTTGAAGCTTTCGGTTCTGACGAAAATGGGTCATTTTTTTATTTTATAAATTTCAATGAATTTGCGGAAGGATTTTTTTTTCTAACTCGCAGGAGTTTATTCATATCTCATTTTTTCATTGACGAAAAATAATTATTTCTCGACTTATCGGCAGAACAATAAGAATGCTAATAACAACAACAATAATAATTATAATAATACCAATTACTTATGATTTGCAGAAAGATATTGCGACGCGAGGTTTGCAGGAGCAGAATCTCGCCTCTCTCCAGCGCCTAACGGAGTTCACCATTCGTCACGTCGAGGTCGAGGCTTACGTGAAAAAAATGCTCGGCACGAAAAGCATAAGTCTCCTTTCCTCTCAGCATCTGAAGCCGACACCCTCGCCGAGCAGATGCGACACGACGAGCGAGGTTTCCGCGCGGACTCGCTGCAGTCTCGTGTCGTCGTCTCGCGAGAGTATCGGACGCGTTCACAACATCGAGGCGCAATTCTCACCGGACGATCGTCTCTCGAGCCGCAAGAACGTCAGTCCAGCCGAACAATCGACGAGATCGACGATCAGGAGTCAGGAATCGCGACGCGTCAATGTCAAACATTTGGTGTGCAGAAAAAAGTATTGAGACGCGGAATTTCGAGATTCCGTAAACCGCATTGGCGCATTTAAATAAATTTCTATGCCTAGTACACGTTTACAGTTTATTCGATACGGGAATTCCCTGCACAGCGTGCAAAATAGTCGCATAAATAGATAACGAACAAAATAATTTTTTTTTAAATCAGTTCTTTTTAATTGAAGATATGAATCTTTTTTTCGTGATTTGAATAACTAGATGTTTTTTATTTCAAATAAAAATAACGTACGATACACATAAGACTCAAACAAAAAGTAGATCCAACTTGTTCGATGAACCGTTCTACCGTGAGGGCAGGATTTTTCCAAGTCCTCGCGACTCAACAACTCACTCGAGCTTGTTTTGGTAGCGGTTGGAGTGCTGGGAAGTAGTGAAGATTGGTTCTTTATACCAGTAGTAGCGTTTGCCTTAAGGCAGTCCAAGCGTGTGGTGTTCATTTCGCATAAGTTCGAGGAAATTGAGACGAATTGGGAATTGAATTGCAAACACTTCTCGACGGTATAGCTCTTGAACAATATTTTATTTCATCGATTTGTTCATAACAATTTGGAATTATTATTATGCAAAATGAATCCTTTCACTACCTTTCATTTGCATGCATCTTTTCAGATTTTTATACCATCGAGAAGTGTTTGCAATTCACTCGCAATTTCCTCGAACGTATGCGAAATTAGTTCGTGCTTTTGGTTGCGTGACCAAAACATTAGTTGTGATCGCAATAAAAACTTCCAAAAAATTATTGCTGCAAAGTAAGCTCGGAATCGGTTATTTTCCCTCGATTTTTCTTATTCGGCTCGAAAGCTTTGACAATTCTGCCAAGCACAAAGATTCTTTTGTTCGCAAAGATTCTTGTTACTGCTTTTTTTATTGAATTATCGTCAACAACAGCGTTCGACAGTAAATATGACAACTGTATTTTTTTTATACACTGAGCGTGGGTGTGGGGCATCTTACAAACGTTGCGTGGTACCGACACGATTTACGGTGACGCAACATTGTGTCAATCGGAGTCGAGAACGATCGATGATTATCAATGCAACAGCAATAACGTTGCAGTCGTCACTCGAAATATATATGTATATATCGTATCAATAGTATCGCTTTCTCTCACTCTTTCTCTCTAGATGTAGTGTACGATTAATTTTCTTTATTTTTAATTTTTTTTTTTTCATTTTTTTTTTATATTTACACGTGCCATAATTTATTTAAGTCTAAAATTACGCCTACGGTTGATAAATGAACACTCCTAGTGTGCGCTACTTCTTCAAGATAGCACATTTGTTTTTCGCGGCTCGCTTCGTTGAAACGTATCTCGAAGCTTCTCTTCCTTTCCCTGTGTACAGTTGCTTTCTGTACGCGAAGAGGCGTCTTAAGGCAGTAGGAGCGGCACATTCCGAGTGAGTGTCGAACGATTGATTTGGCGTAATAATAATTCCAAAAAGTTATCGACAAATTGATGGAAAAGAAATCTCGTCAAACAAATTACATGGCAACCCAACTCTTTGTTCTGATGAAAATGATTTGTCAGTTTTTCTTTATCCGTACGAATGTTTTCCGAATTTTTTCATTGACTTTGAATTCGTTTTCTCGTTATTTTGAAAATTTGAAGAATGTGCGAACAGTGACGAATTCCCGAGTTATCGGTCAAGTAGATTCGCAAATACAGCTCAAACTTGAAGAAAATATGATTATCAATAAATTGCGAAGACAATAAAAAATTCTGAAAAAATTCATACATATTGCGAGTCAATAATGAATGATTTTCATCAGGAAAAAAAGTTAGGTTGTCGAATAATTTGTTAAACAAGTTTTTTTTTCAGCGGTTTGTTGATAACTTTTTGGAATCTAGATTACGCAAAATCAATTTTTGAAATACCTTGAATATGCTTGGTTTTTTTTTTTTTCAAATATTTGAAAATGCTCGAAATTTTTGTTTTAATATTCCCTGAATCTTACATTACCTCGAACCGTGCCGCTCGGACGACCTCAAAAAACCGTACAGATTATTAGAATATTTTCGTCCGGTTTTTCTCTTTTTTTTTCGCGTGAACTTATCACCGAGTAATTTTAATTTCGGCTCGTGGACGGGCTCTCGAGAGCCGTTTGAATTGTCGTTAAAAATCAATCCCTCACAGCGATGTGTGCTTTGTCGCGTGCATTATGTGCATTTTAACGGTGTAAACAGTGGCATTACTTATGTACATTACCGCATCGCAGTGTCGATTAACGATATCGACAAAAAAAAATAAAATAAGAACGCGTCTTCGTTTCGGCAGTTAGTAAATTGTGCTGATGAAGCTAGTTACAAAACCCGATTGCCCGCGATTTATGTGTGTGTGTCTCTAGTTAGAAGCTTGCCAAAAGAGCAGCCCAATTAATATTAACTTGTACAATTTCACCCCAAACGTTCCGAGGTAAATTTAGAAATAGCCACGGGTCAACATTTCGGGTGCTCCCGTTTCAGCGCCTCTTATCTTTTCATTCGAATAATCAAAATTTATTTTTTTCATATATATATATATATTATTTTTTTTCTCACGATTATGGCGCTCGTTTCGCGAAAGTCAACTAAAATCGCGCAACGGTGAATATTCCAATTCGTCGGCGAAACGGCGATGCGACGAGAAATTTTTATTAGGCAAATTATCGATATTGTGCGCAAACGTGAAATCAACGGAAAATCCATAAGATGACATTCTCGGGACGGGCAAAGAGCGCTTTCATCTGTTTTTCCATTGTTGCTTTCAGTCTTGCTTCTTGCTTTTGTCGTCGACGCCGTTCGCGGTAACTGCCGAATTATCGTGCCGGCCGAGCTGCCAGTCTATCACCAATCTACCCGTGAGCATGAATAAAAATACCTGAAACAATCGAATTTCACGATACACCTCAAGATCGAGCGGCCGAATACTCGATGGCTAAAAAATAATAATAAATCATAATCATAATCTACATAATAATAATAAATGATTAATTATTATCATTTTTTTTAATATTATAAATAATAAATAAATAAGAATGAATAACTAATTAAATAAAATTTTATTGATTGATTACCATTTTAATGATAATAATAAATTATTTATTGTAATGATTGTATTACAATCATGATGATTGTGTTTATTATTATAACATTATTATTAATAACTAATTTTTGACAAACTATTTTTTGTAATTAAAAAAAATCGTAATTCAATAATAATATTAAAAAATTATTTATTATTGTTATTTATGAAAAATGATGAAATACTGAATGAAAAAAATCTTACCAAGGCCGGAGCGGTTCGCTCCAATTTATCGTTGAGCTGGTGATGAGAATACACCGCCATGAGCATTAGACAGAGCAATACGGCATTCGAGGCGTTCTTGATTTTTCCTGAAAAAAAAAAAAAAAACGAATAAAATCGGTACGAATTTGTGAATGGAGCGCGAGAAAATAGAAATCGGCTTGAAAACAGTGGCTTGCGAGGTGAATAAAAAAAAATACGTACGGCTTGGAATTGTCGCCATAGCTAATCCGCAAATAATCTCCAAGGATCCGACGACCCGACGATACCATTTGCTCGGTATCTTGAAGTTGAGAGTCTCCGAGAGGGGAAAGACCTTGGCATATTTGACATACTCCTTTCTCTGTAATGTTTGCATTTTTTTTTTTTCTTTTTCATAATAACCCTTATTATTACAATTTTTTCGACAATTTATTTATTTTTATCATTACGGATGACAATCGGTAATGAGAGATTCGTGTGTTAAACGATAAGCACGACGTATTGGCGGGGTTCCAAGTGAGCACACACCGCTCAGCTGTCGCCTATCGTACGACTGTGGCAATGGGCCACCGAAATAGAATAGTAAAATCTGTCCGCGAGGCCCGCGGCTTTGAATTTTATCGAATATTCGTGAGATGCGAAAGAAAACAAGTTTTGTTCGATTCGATTAAAAATTAACATAAAAAAAAGAAAACATTTGACTCGCGTGCGAGATTGTGATAATGTTCATTCGGAAAGATGCGATTTTATCGAATCCAATTGCGAAAATAACGATTTTTTTTTGTTCGTTGAGAAAAAAATGATATTTGACTCGGAAGACTTTTGCGAGATTCTATTATCGAGAAGAGGGAAGAAAGCGAGAATTTTTGTTTTCCATCGCGACGTGGCCGTCGATTTCATTGGCGAGGGTGCAATTTTGCGCGAGCCCGCCGCGCCTTCGATGCGTTCCAAGTGGGCGAATAGCGGAGGCGCGCTCCGCCCGATGACAAGGTGAAGGAGCGCGCCGCGAGAGAAAAGAAAACGCGCCCCGTTTTCATCCGGCGCATCCCGGCTCGCGGGCCGCTTAACGCCAGAAATATTGACGAGACATTGTGCGCGAACGAAAATACACGCCGGGCGTGCGAATATAGAGCGAAATTAAAAACTCGCCTCTGCGACGCGCAACGCCAAAACAAACGGCGAGCGAATCCTAGCGCGGAAATCACGTCGATGAGATCGAGAAATATTGATCGGGGGGTCGCGAGAATATTCGTTGTCGCTGGTATTGCTTTATTTGTGAATTTCTTTCTTCTCTCCTAAATGTCCGAGAAAAACGGAACGCGCGACGAAACGGGAGCCCCTGACGTTATATCTGTCGAATGTGTCATCGCGTAGCGCGTCCCACGCAACCCTTACGTAACGCCCGAGCACCCCGTCGAAGTCAGCGAAACTCGCGTGTCCGCCGCGAATCGCATAGAAATCGAACGCGCGCGACTCGATCGTCGTGTCGCGAAAAAATACGATGGCAAACTTTGCCCGAATGACTCACGAGGTCCTTGTGGAGATCCTTGCTGAGTTGCGACGTCACTTTGATCGTGCCGACGAACACGAAGAATATTCCGAGGAGAACGGAGAGAGATCGTAGCACTATCGAACCCATCGCGCGCACCTGCCTTCTCGCACCGAAGAGATATCCACCCCGATGGGACGCGCCAAGCGTATTACACAGCGCAGTAGCGCGAGTTAAAACGCTGCACGCAACGAGCCACTGTTTTTTTTTTTTTTTTTTTTTCTTTTTTTATTCGCACTATAAAAGCGATCACGTCACAAGCCTCTCGGCGGCGCACCACTATTTTCGCAAACTCGCGTACATTCGAGTTCGCATATTCTTCCCTTTCGTCCTTTATCTCGTACTTTTCATTTATGTGTCGCTCTTGTCATTCGCGTAACGCCGCGGAAACACGCGAGAATTTGCGACCGCTGGTACTGTCGATAAACGTTCATGCCTCATCGGTGTGTGGCGGTTGCGACAGCGCGAAGCGCGCACGTCGCTGGGGAGGGAACGCGCGCGCTCTCTCGACGTCTGGTGACGTCACGCGAAAGCTTCGAGAGCCAATGCTACGAGCATGTTTGGTAACTACCCCCGCGTGCGTTGATTCATGCGATTTATGACCGGCAGAATTCGCGATGAAAATCGAGATCGTTTGTTGAATCGTAGCCTCGTTCTCTCATGCCCGTTTTCTCGTCGACTTCGTGTCTCGTCGGAGATCGATCCGTCTTCATATTGAAAACTAATCGTCGATCAATTCGATCGAATGCGGTGGGTATTTTAATGTCGGGACGAGAGATCAAGGTCTCGGAAAAACTGGCCTCCCGTCTCGAGGATCGACCGAGCGGTCACCCATCCAAGTACCGACCGCGAGCAATTCTGCTTGACTTTCGTGATTGCCGAAGCCGCGCACCGACCGCGCATCCACGTCGGTTTTAATATTTAAAACAAATTATATATCAGTTTCGTGAGCAACGAGAATGAAAAAATGCGACCGACGTTAGATTCGAAATGAGCGCGAGCGCGCGTGGCGCAAAAGCGAATTTATCTAAGACACATGCACGCGCTTTTATTCGTCCAAAACAAAATGATGAAAAGGAAAAAGGACACGAATGAAAGAACGCTGCACTCGAGAAAAGAAGGCGAAATAGTCGATCCGGATGAATTAACGGACACGGCCCACCCCTGCACTGTGCGCTCTGCTCCCCCTCCCGGTCTTTACCGCGGCACCGCTATAGTCATAACGAAGTTTCGTCAAAACTCAAGTGTGCCTCGTCTGTCAGTGGCGGAATGAGCCTCTACCCGTCGATCAGCTGAGAATGCAACGCTAATCGGGCTCGATCGTCGCTTCTGACATATATCGCTTACGAAACAATGGCTCTTTACGATAATCAACACTGGCTACTCTCGCACATCAGGGACAGCTTCATATCCACCGACGACACCGGTAAATATCGACGAAACGAGTAAACACGAGAAAAATTGGAAATTTTGATAGACGATTGATAACAAAATGACAATTGTGCATGCATCGTCGCGCGCGAAGGGATGTGCGAAATGGTGATGCTGGGCCAGGATATTCCGAAGCAATTGAAATCGAACGGAATCAAATGTTATCCGGGAATGGAAGACAGCGACGACGAAGATCTCGACGCCATGTCCGAGTCCTACGACATACAAATGGGTAAGATCCGTCGATCGGCCACAAAACGACCGAAGGACATTTTTTATTTTTCCTTTCAGACATGGAATTCGGTCATCGGGCGCGCTCGAATACGGCGCAGAGACTGGAAAAAATGGACCAGGAGAGAAAGAAAGCCGCCAAGATTAAGCACGTCAAGTGGGATCAAAATCCTGGAAACATATCGCCGACGGAACAGTCCGAGCTGTTCAGGCGAAAGGACTTCAGGAGAAAAGATTCCAAGCCGCAGAAGCGTCATTCGTTGCTCTCGGAGCAGCTGGAAAAATCTCCGCACTTGCCCGAAAATCCGTTCACCGAGTATGCAAGATTCGACGGCAATGTAAGCGTCAATGCTTTGTTCGAGCGAACAAGAACAGAAAAGAAAATTTGGTAAAAAAAAAAAATCGAAAAAAAATGTTTACTAAAAGAAAAATCGAAAAAAAAAAAAAACGTACTATAAAAAAATTCGCAAAAAGAATTTTTTACTGAAAGACATTGTAAAAAATTATGTTTACGAAAAAAAAAAATTTCTTTCAAAAAATCAGAAAAGAAAATGTGTACTAAAAAAAAATCGATAGAAAAAAACCTTTTGTACATTTTTCTTTTCAATTTCAGGCTCAAATCGGAGTGCCCGTGAGAAAATATCGAATATTCATGTGCATGCTGCCGAAGGAGGAGCGCGCTTATCCATTCCAAGTGGTCGTTCTCGCGACGACGAAGGTTCAAGACTTCATTGGACTGATTTGCCACAAATACGCGAGCGAGCATCCCGATCAGCCGTTGAAGTGAGTCCCTCGATCGATCGCACAACGCGTCGTCCGGGGATCGTATAAATTCTTAAAGTCGCGGAGGCGTTCCTGAACTTTTTTTCTTATCCCGAAAAACTCACCGGAGTCTGCTTGAAATCTTTCGCCGGTCCTTGTATTTTTTTCTTCCCTTAAAATCCGATTTTTCGAATACATTCCAAACGGCCAGCTCGATTACAAAGTGTAGCGAAGAAAGGGAAAAAACGCCCTTTTTCTCGGGAAAAAATTCACCATACGAAAATTTTATTAACAATTTAACAAGAAAAAAAAAATTGCTCTTCGACCGAAAACCTAATTTTTTCTCTCATATGAAAACAATTGTTCTATTTTCCCGAATGCGCGCGAATTCTTTTCGGATTTGTGTGATTATCGAAACCTGCGTATCTTTTTTTCGTCCGGATAAGCGAATGAAAATTTGCGTCAAAAGTTTTCGATGTAACTCGCTCGATTTGACGATTGTTCGCAGTGAGGATATAACGAAATACGGTTTGTACATAACGGAGGACGACGGCGAGGTTGACTGGGACTTTCCTTGTCTCGATCCGCGCGAGACGATAGCGAAGTTCGAGTTCACGACGCTCGCGCTCGTGGAGATGAAGGCGAGCGATCGGGCGCGACACGACGCGGTCGGGCCGATTGTGAAAATCGACGAAGAACCCTGTCCGGATAACGACAAGGAGCTGGAGGAAGTCGCCGAGGATCTGGCGCGGATGGAGGGTCACACAACGGCCATGGAGGCTCCTCTCTATCAATTGTACAGGTGAATCTTTGATCTCGAGTGAAACACTATTGGCTCTGCAACGAATCAAAGCAGTCCGAGCGAATGCGAGATTTGAAGAGAATTTTGAACGTTTCTCAGGGCGATGAAAATCTTAAAAAATCGAAGAAATCGAAAAAATCGAAATCGCAAGATCGACCTCGCGTAATAATTATTTATTTATTTATTTGATTATTTTCAGGGCTGGGCCTTCTACATAATTACAGTTTATTAGAATTTTATATATGGCAAAGTAATCGTTGATTTTTCAGTTTTTCAGAAAGAATTCTGAAAAAATTCTTTCGTGTTAAGAAAAATTAACAAATTATTTCTATAAAAAAAAAAACGTTACGTTGTCGGATGATTTGTTGAACGAGCTTTTGTTTCATCAAGTTGTCGATAACTTTTCGGAATTACTACTGCGTGAAATCGATCCTTCGACCGTCGCCCATTAGCTTGATTTTTCTCCGATTCTTATCCCATTGGGAAACGTTTGAAATTCTATTGACTAACTCGAACTAATCAAACTCTTTTGCTCCTTCGCAGGGTATATATTATAAACAAAGTGAGAGCAAAGATCGAAATACATTTGGGTATATCGGGTGAAAAGATCGAAATCGATCCCGTGATAACGGGAAAGGGCGCCGGAAGATTTTGGAATCGTCAGAGAGCGGTCAGCTATCACATGGACAATATCGCTTGGTGCGAATTGACCGAGATAAAAGGCTCGAAAACGACGTTCACTCTGGTCTACACGGCTCACACAGCATCGGCGATGGACAGTATAGTCTGTAAGAATCGTATCCCTTATAGAAAGCTCGATTAAGGAGGTTCGGTGATGAGAGCAATTCCAAGATAAAATTCTTTAAAAAAATCGTACAGCAGCTGTGATCTCAATGGACGCGTGCGCGAAATTTGCACGAGATTCACCGCGTAGTTCCCAAGATATTAAATGACAAACTTGGGACTATTTTTTACATGCTAATGAAAGAAAAGTGAACGGATATTTCACTTTCCATGCTGTTCCAAATGTTAGATCCAAGATAAAGATATCAGAAAAATATATTTAGGTCCGCGGACGTCTTCTGAATGTCACTGGAGCTTAAAAATTGAAGGTCACCGCGGAATTGGCAAACAAATCTTTAATGTTCTGAACAAACGCTTGATGCGGCTCGCATCCTTTCTCGCTCACACGGCGTTGGCGCCTTACCGCCCAGCACAACTGTGCCTATCCCCATCCTGCCACCGCTACCGAACCTCCTTAAAAGAAAAGAAGAAAAAAATTCAGTGGCCGACACGATGCAATGGTATTCGTTACGTTTTCAACAGCTTCCCCGAGTCACTCGCACTCGCTCCACCAATCGGCGTCCTTCAAGAATCACGACTTCGAGGCCGATTACGCGACCGCCGAGGAAATCGTGCGGAAGATAAACCACATTCTCGAATTGCGAAGCAGCACGTCGAGAAAGGAATTTCTCGCTCATCGGGAGCGCAAAGCGGCGCGACGAAAGAGTTTTCATCTTCACAGATGACAGCTCTATCAGCTGGCGTTGCGAACGATGATTGTCTCGTTGTCGCGAATCGCCCCGCGACTCCGCATCGGCGGCAGGAATCGGGAATCTAGGAGGAATATTCTAATAAAATTAATGTAAATTAATTTTTACGATTTTTTTGTCTTCACTTCGAAAGCGCGAAATTCCGCGTCGGACGGTTCCGGGCCGTTGGAGCTTCGAACTTTGGGCACGGAAAATTCAAAACGAACTTCGAAGATTTCCCGATGGGATAAAAGTCTTTGAAAAACAGTAATTTTTCGTAACGGTAACATCGAATTTATGTTGAAGAGTGAGTGACATAGAAAAACTGTTTAACAAATAACACTCGGCGACCTAACTTTTTTTTTTTAGTAAAAAAAATTTGGACATTTTTTTCTAATGCTTGGAAGTTACTTTTTCGAAAATTCTTCGTTAAGTACTTGCGAATATGTGAGATTTCGGAAGTTCTTGAGTGTAATGCACAGTCTCTCGAAACTCGTCTTCGAAATTCGAGATTTGAGAGAAAAACATAAATAAATTTCTTCTCAGCCCGATAAAAATGTATATGTTACGAGAAAAATGATGAAATGAATGTCTGCCAAAAAAAGCCGGTTTAACAGATGACTCGTTGAAAAATTGATTTTTTAGACTAATTTGCAAGTAACTTATTAGCATTATTATTATGTAAAATTAATCTTGAAATCGTCCATGTGGATGCTTATTTATTTATTCGTGTTTCCGTTTTTTATCGTTCGAAACCCGTGGAAATAAAATCGGCAAATAAAAAAATCAATAAACGATCAATCCAGCCGAATCGATTTTCATTAAATTCTTCAATTATTCTCGCGTTAAATTACAGTACAAATGAGTGTTGTCGAAGCGTCGATCTCGAGTTCTTTCGTTTTCTACGAATGCAACGTTTCCTCGGACATTTCGATGAGATTCTTCGTCGCATCGAGAAGCTTATTTTCCATTTTCAGGGTCAATCGTTCGTTGAGAACGTCGATCTCGCGATTGAGCGTCGCTATTTTGACGGCGGTATTCGCGAGGATTTTGATGTTCTCGCATATGTGCTCGTATCGCGGTCTGGCCAATAGAAAAGATCTCTCGTATTCCGTCAGTATGTTTGGATCGACCTCGGTTTTGTTTCTCTGCGCGTTGGCCTTTTGTTTCTGTAGATGGCGTCGTTGCGATTTTCGCGCTTGGAGCGTATCCTTCCAGGCGGCTCGTTCGTTTCTCAGCTTGTTTATGTACGACGAAAGATCGAATTCCTCGTCCTTGGCGATATCGGAGCAACCCTCGCGATCCCCATTGTCGTCATTGTCGATCGAATCTGCGCGACAAACGAGAATTCTACGTTTTCGTTGAGAACAAAAGTTCGCTCCGTTTTGTCGGGCGTCGCGCGGTGCGGTAGGTAAAGTAGGAAAAACAATATAACCTCTCCGATCGGATACAACCTTCGTGTCTGCGCGGGAGTTGATGAAACACCGAGGATCTTCGTTTGTAAGTTTTCCTCGACAGATCCGGTTGCTCTTGATCCTTGGTGGTTTCACAATCGCTCATCGTTGCTCAATGCTCGCGTTGTCGTAATATCTGCTGTCGTTTGCCGCCGTTACTCCGAGATTCCGAGTGTACAACAAACAAGTGACAAATCTTGGACAGCTGCTCGAGTTTTTTTTTTTTTTTTCGAACAGCGAATAGCGTTGCTTCGCGCGCGCCGGGTAACGACACGGAGTCGACGGAGCGATTCGTCAACATTTGCCGGTTTGTAGTCATCATTCGATAGACGTATGAAAAGCTAATTTGCTTTCGTCGGAGCAAAGTCGGAGCAATCGTGTCGGAAAAAAAAGCTATTTTGTTGTCTTGTTTTATGACCGTTTAGCCGTGCGGTGTAGAATCGCCAAATGATGGGAGGCCAGTTTGTCGGAGACGTTGATTCATCCCAAACATAAAAATAGTCTTTTTTATAGAAATAGTATTTTTTATAAAAATAGGATTTTTTATAAAAATAGGATTTTTTTATAAAAATAGGATTTTTTTATAAAAATAGGATTTTTTTATAAAAATAGGATTTTTTTATAAAAATAGGATTTTTTTTATAAAAATAAGATTTTTTTATAGAAATAGCATTTTTTATAAAAATAGGATTTTTTATAAATATACTATTTATACAGCTACTGCTGTTCGACGATGTTTTTTTTTCGAACATCCCCAATTGCGTCGCGGAGTCGACGTAGCGATACGTCTACGGCACCGAGAAAACAAGTTGCGATGCTTGCGCAACGTCGCATTATTCGACAACTCGTGGTCTCTGACGTCCGGAGCAGTCAGTGTTTCGGAAGTAGCCGAGACGACGTTACGCGAATAAACGCGCACGAGTATAAAGTTCACCGTTCGTCGTCGAAGCGTAGAAATCATCCCGAATAATCGTGTTCGCGTCGAGGAGGAGAACAAACGATAGAATGAAGCCGACACCGGTGGCCGATGAAATGTTTCCCGAAGGGGCCGGTCCGTACATGGATCTGGAAGAGGTTATAATCGTCGATGTTTTCTAACGTACATCCGATGTCTCTCGACGTCCGCACATTCGATCGCGTACGCTTAACGTTTGTCTTTGTGTTCGCACGCGCAGGCCGGCGGATCCAGCAGCCTTTTGATGGATCTCGCCGCTAACGAAAAGGCCGTTCACGCCGATTTCTTCAACGGTAATAAACAAAACGATTGTTTTTGTTTCTCTTTTTTTCCATTCGATCGGAAGCTTCAATTCGAAATTAAGTAAATCACGCCGAGTGGCGTTAAGACGATGTGAAATAACCTCTCCGTGTCCCTACTCGCGCTCAGTCGGTAAGCAAACCTGTAATGCTATTTTTTCAAGGTCGCCCGAACTTTACCGTCGAATGCCATCGCGCCCATTAATTTTGCAGTGGCATTCTATCTTCTTCAAAGGCTAAATTTTACGCACCCCGAGAGAAACGGCATTGCAGTTTTTATTACCGACTGCGGCATTTCGCGTCGCCTCAAGTTAATCTTTTTGACTACTGCATTTCAGACTTCGATGATCTGTACGACGACAACGATTTGGAGTAGAAACAAAACGATAGTTTTCTAGCTAAGATTTTTGTAAAGCAAGTTCCAACGCCGAGAGCGACGCGAGAGAGAATGGAATAATAAAGAATGATTGCCCGACAATGATATGATTGAGGAGTTGTTTATTAAGGAGCCGACCGATAGTGTATAGATTTACGATACGCGCCAATCGGTTCGCTTTAAAATTGTAAAAGTCATGATAAATGAAAATACCGACAGCCCACCGATCCACCAGAAAATGATCCTAAATAGGCCGCGTTGATTGGTGAAAGCTCGGTTGTAGAGCTTCCTATTGGTGGAGGCAGGCATGTGTAGAATCGGATCCTTTTCTCGTAAATTCGTGGTCGTGCTTGGTCTTACGGCAAAAGACGAGAACGTAGCTCTTCAGAATCGTTTTGCGGAGAATAACGTTTTCGCCTTTCATCCGTAAAATCATCCCAGTTGGAGGAATTTAGATTACAGTTTCTGTTACCGACCGAGTAGTATCACTTCGCCTCAAAGCAAACCAATCGGTTGGCTGCCGAACCTGGGCGCGACGTTCATTCCGTATTCGAACTTTTTTCTTGGACTCTGACGAGAATCTTTTTTGTCGGATAATTCCAAAGCAATAGGCTCCATTGCCCTTGAAAATAGCAAGGATCCAACAAGAATACGTGGCCGTCCAACTGCTAATTGGAAAACCCTCGTAATTCCAAAGAAAGACTCTGCTTTTGATCTTCATGCAGGCCAAGTAAAAAAAACGGTGCCAACGCGGTTGGCATATTGTTTTCTCTCTTTCTTCTATCACAGTCTACCCAGTTCCGTCTGTAGGGAAGTACGCTCATCACTTTTGGCTTCCTCCAAGAAGCTTTGTTTCATACAAGTCCGAAATTCCGAATGAATATACACCAAATTCAATCGGTTGGTGAGTAAACATTCCTACGAGTTCATACGAAAGCTCATAAGTTCACGAAATTCTAACGGCCGTCAAATTTAAACCACTCAACGGACTTCCGGCAGATTCAATTCTAAGACCCGTTCAATAAAAACCTATCCTTGGGCAAAATTTGAAAACGATATCTCAAAAAATGTTAGAGCCCGTCCAGGCATTTGCGAAAAATTGAAAGTCGCACAAAAACTAAAAGACTGCGTAGATTTCGTCCAAAATCAGTACCGATCATTGGTTTATGATAGTCCAACATTGTACCAAATTTGAGTCCGATATCTCGAAAAACCGGTGGGCTAGAGCGCTTCCAGACACTGTTGGAACAATTGCAACCGGCTTAAAAACTGAACGATCGCATAGATTTTGCCAAAAATTGGAGCCAAGGAGGGAGCTTATCTCCCCGACGTGTGCTATAAGTTTCAGCTTAATATCTCAAACCGTTGTCAAGATACTGATATTTTTCCCAAATCTGACTTTTTGACGTTTTGGAATATTCTGACCATGTGTACGCGAAAATCTCATTAAAGAAAGAAATCGCCAAAACATTGTTTCTTGTGGAAGCAATGTGCGGAAAAAATTGTATGCGTCTTTTTCGAAGCTCTTTTCTTCACGAGGCGAAGAAACCATCGATGCCCAACGAATCGGCTCGTCGGTGGGTAGCTTTCCGAGAAAGAAAAAATCTACCGCAAACCTACAACACGAGAAATTCCATTGACTCACAAACAAAAAAGCCCGACTCCTCCGAACCACCGGAGAGGCCCAATTTTTCCGAGTTTTCTAAGTCGAACGATCGACTCTGCAACCGGGCCGTATTTTTTTTTAAATGAATAATAAATAAATACGAACGATAAAACGGGGTCTGGCTGCGTCGCGCAAGTAAATTCCAATAAGCAACTAGAGAAACAGTTGTCGCATCGATATTAGGTAGGTAGTATTACAATTTATTTATAACGTTTCCAGATCCGAGACCATGTCGAATCGTATCTGCGCTCGTAATATTGTGTCCGCTCTGTCTTTTTTTTTTTCTTTTCTTCTCTTTTGTTTTTTCATCGAACAGAGACATATATAATTATTATTATAAACGTGCCATAAGAAAATGAGTAGGAGTAGTTATATATTTTTGTTGTTGTTTTTTGTGTTTTTTTTGTTGTTGTTTGTTTTGTTTTTTGTTTTATACATGTACTGTAGGTAATAGTTGTAAGATTATAATACATACATACTAGGCATACAAACCTGTGTGAGACGATGCACGATTAAAATAGCACCGAGTTTTCAGTCACTCTCTATACGTCTGCCGTGTTCGAGGTTTGCGACCGCGAGCCCAACCCGAGATATCGCCCCTCAATTTCACGCTTTCGCGGTCTCGCGCCCTTTTTCTTTTCCGTACTTTGTTTTTTCTTCGTTTTTTTCTTTATCTCTTTCGTCTCCGTAGAAATCAGGACAATACTCAAGGCTCATCAATAATTAACTCGATATGCTAAGAGCCGGATGGGGCTGAACGGACCATACAGGAAAATAATAATAGTCATATGTTCTAAGGGCGCTTTCCCCCGTTGGCCCCCAGTCGATACAATTGAATCCTTCGCCCTTCCCTCCTCTAATTTCTCAACTAGTCCCTCGCGAACGCAATTCTGCGGCTCTATTCAATTACAAACAGAAAAATATCAACGCGATTTTTTTTTAACAAATACAAGGCCGGTTCCTTTGTTTTCTTTTTTTGTTTTTTTTTTACCCAAGTCCGTCAACAACGATATATCGAAATTCGTCTTCTTCTCGAATGCCTCGAGTTTCTCTGCGAGTGTGAAATACGAAAGATCGAATGGCGATTTCGCGCGCCCCGTCGAATATTGCGCTTCGGTGATTTCGTCGTTTGATAAATTTCGATTCTCGAATATCGAACGCGTCGTTCAGCCCATCCCTCAACATGATAATGATTAGAGTCGATAAGAGTGTGCTAGTTAACCTCGAGATCGCTGTCGCCCTGATCGTCCTGATCGCTCTCGTCCTCCTCGTCGTCCTCCTCGGAGAAATACTGCGAAGGCGGCGATAGCGGATCCTCGGACAGCGACGTGCGCGACGACGACGGCGGTCGCGAGCCCGAACCTTCGAGCTTTATTCCGAGATCGTCGATCGATGTGCTCGGTCCCGGAATCGTGACGGGAATAAATTTGTCGAGATCTCCCGTTGCTAGTTCTGTCGCGTCGGGGAAAAGCGCGAATTAGAAGAGACGTTAAAATCGATCCTGAGCACTCGGATCTGCGGTCAAGTCGATCGAGGACGAAAATTCGAAAAGGCGTTTTCGTAGACAAAGCTCGAGCGAACCAGAGTGAATCGAGACGAATGAGTTAATCAGTAAAATCCTCTCGGTAAGATACGGCCAAAGTTTTTGACTCACAGAGAATTTCGAAGACTCCTCAGTGGGATAAAAATATGGAAAAACAATCACGAGCACAGAAGGTGCCGAAGAGATTCATTTTGCAGAATAATCACATGGAAATGTTATTGAGAAATTAATGAAAAAATAAATCCACCAACTCGTCACCCGGCAAACTAATTTTTTTTCATATTAAAATAACTTTGTCTATTTTTTCGAAGAGGTATGCATTTTTTCAGAATTCTGTCGAATTGTGGATTGCGTCTTCGATTCGAAAGTAGTTCCATCAACGAATTATCTATTTTCTGTTGAAATATGACGAGAAAAATTATTTGTTTGGTCAATAAGGCTTCAGCCGTAATAATATTTTTCCCTGGGATTGGCCCTCTTCAGACCTTCGAATTTGAATTCATTCTTTAAATTCACTTTAGCTCACACGAGTTATTCATTTGCGAGTGTCCGAAGAATTTTCGAAAACTCCGAACCCGATGAACTTGCCGGCACAGCGAGAATCAAAGCGATTCCTGGTCGGCATTTACTTACGCTCGACGTATTTCTCCAGCGACTTCGGTACCATACTTTTGGCCTTCTGCAAGTCATCCTCGGTACACTCTCCCTTTTCAAGACCTGCAGCGAAAATGTCCAATTTGAAAAAATATTAATATATATTCTCCGCGAATCTCGTTAGGGACATTTCAAATTTTTCGATCTTAAAATAGTGAATCAATCGGACGAAATAAACACGTGACGTTGATACGAAAACTAATTGAATACTGCATACGATTTTTTGTACATGCATACAAATTTCTAAAACGAAATTAAAAAACAATTAATTTGTTTTTACCTTAAGCAATTTTATCAAAAAAATTACGTTTTATTTTCATTCATTCATTTTTGCAAACTTTGTTTTCGGAAAGGAAGAAAAAAATATTCCGAGGCCGAAATTGTCAAAGAGCGAGAGACCACACGAGATCAGCATTCGCAAACGAATGTCCTTCTGTTTCTCACTAGTCGGCAGTGAATCGACCAATCGCCTTGCAGTACGTTCTGAACCGACCAATCGCAGCACAGTGTCGATTGGGTGCCCAACGATTTCGCAACGCGGTAGCTTCTGCGGTGGCCGTAATGCGAATCATCCTTTTTTCGTCGAAGACGTCTTCCCGCTTATTCGCAAATGAATATCACAAGACGAAAAAAATGTTACTTTTTCAAAATTACGGCCTCGGAACATTTAGTTTTTCGGTTTTTTTTTCGCGAGCGATTCTGGACTCAAAGTGTGTTAGCGACGGTGCATTTTGTATTTATTCGAATGAAAAATTGCACTCGGACTCACCAAAAGCCAATCCCATACGTTTGAGAACCTCTATATCGTCGTGAATCTCAAACTTATCGTTAAAGTTAAACAGGTACTCGGTTCTGCAAAGAAAAAAAATTGCAGAAAACGTTAATCCTCGGTGGTCGCAACGATTTTGTCGGTACCCTAGGTCGTCGTATATGGGGTGTGAGATTGACCGATATGATTTTTCTATCAACAAATGCGAATTTATAAAAATGCATTGAATCGCATTGGCCCCACAGACCGGGTACGACGTTCCTGAGTTAAGGTAGTTGTCGCGCGATATCGATTTTCTTACGATATTGTTCAATTTTTGTGTATTCGTTGTTTAATGCGCATTGAATACACACCCGAAGTTTCAGCATATTTACCGCCCAGAATCAGAGAAAAGAATTATTCAAAAAAGTCTCTATCCTCGGTATGCCCTATCAAATAACAGGGCGGATTACATTTTTCGATCACCGTAAACGGATCCTTCTTACAATTTTGATAAAACTGTAACGAAATTTGGAAACAATCGACCGCGTACTTTGAAAAATTCAATTTTGCAATGATTCGTTAATAAATTTTTGCAATTATTATTATGGAAATTCGATAATTTCATCGCCTCGAATATGCTTTGTGTTTCAGATTTTTAGACCACTGCAAAGTTTTTGCAATTCCCTCTCATTTCTCTGAAACTTATGGGAAGCCAGACTGTTCGCGCGATAACTACCTTAATGATCTCCGAGCGGTACGTTCCGAAATGTGAGATTCAGAGAGAATTTCGAACGTTTCCCAACGAGATACAAATCCGGAAAAAAACCGAGCATGCGGAAGGTGTTCGTAAGGTCGATTTTGCGTCATGCTAATTCCAAACGGCTATCGGAAAATGAATGAAGAAAAAACTTGTTCAAAAAAATAGCCGGCAACCTAACTTGTTTTGCCGGTGAAAATCATTTTTCTTAGTATGTATAGATTTTTTCCGAATTTTCTCTCAACTGACGTTTTTTTCCGAATTTTGCGCAGTGTGGAAAATCAAGATTTACGTTAACGCGGTTGTAATAAGACCGCCCACTATTCTCAAGAAGCTTCCGGACGATTGATCGAGTCAATTCGCAAATACAGCTCGAGCAACTTTGAAAAATACAATTTTCAAAGAAAGTCAAAAAGACGAAATTTAAAAAAAATTCATGCATGTTTAGAAACAATAACGAGTGATTTACATCGGGAAAAAAATTAGGTTGCCGGGCGGTTTGTTAAACAAGTCTTTTATGATAAAGACTATCATTGCGCAAAATTAATCTTTCGAACCATCTGTATGCTTCTTTTTTCCAGATTTTTGTCTCACTGGGAAACGTTCGGATCGCTGATAAAGGAATTGCAATTTAATCCCGAATCGCAACATACTTGTCGTTCGAAATGCTGCAGTCTATGACCGTCTTTTTGCTGGTATTCACTATGAGAAACGGCAGCTGTATGGCAGAATTCGGTTTCGGCGGTCCCTGCAGGCTCTCCGTCAGGCAATTGCGCTCCACCAAATTCTTGAACGAGATGTGTTGCAGTATCAGCTGATGCAGCTGTTGCGTTTTCGCTTTGATTCTCTCGATCTTCTTCATTTTGTCCTTCTCGAGTACCGAGCACTCTTGCAGCGAGTTTATCGGCAAGCCCAACCATCTTATCTCCTTCTTCTCCTTCGATATTATGTCCATCGCCATTAGTACATTAAGCGCGTCGTAAACTCGTCTTCTTATGTTCTTTTGATCGTACTGCTGCAAAAATATCTCTATTATTCGTCAACTCGATTGCTTCTTTTTCTCGCCGCGAATTTCGCTAACGTAATTACTGTACAGATATATTTTTTTTAAATTGGCGCAGAACGAGGCCGCGTTACCTGATCGGTTAGTGAGTTTATGTGCGAGGGATTGCTGAACTCGGCGACGAGCTCGTCGGCCACCTCGTTGTACGACGTTGTACCTTTTTTCTTCACTTTCTCGCAGACCTTCATGGAGAAGTGCCTCAAGCCCTTTCCAACCTTTTCCGTTTTTCTTCGTTTACTAGAAAAAAAACACAGAAACAGCATGAAAATAAAATTAATTTTCCCGGATAAATCGTTCGATCGGCTCGCTCGACGGAGCATTGTCGGTTGGTTATTTACTCAGGCACGAAATCTCCGCTCTCCGGATCTTGACGCTTTCTTGTACCGCTGTGATCCAATATCGGACTTATGAACGTTTTTCCCGACGAGTCCTTTATTATCTGTTGGCCGGCCGATTGTTGCTGTTGCGAAACTATGGCCTGCTTTATGTTGCTCTGCGAAACGATTGAGATTAGGAAAATAAGATTTCACGGTATAAAAAACGTAGCGCTGAAAACGCGAAGCGTATCAAACCAGCTCACCATCTGGGCAGACGTGAGTTGAATCGTTTTCGTCATCATCGACTCGCCGGATTTGACCGCGGACATTTTGGCGTTTTGCAACGGTATGGTTACGAGTCCTGCGAACAGAAATTCGGCGTTTATACGAAATCTGGATAAACGGGGAAAAAAATAAAATAAGGTATAAGAAGAGCAAAAAAATCGAAAAAATTCGAGACCAACAAAATGACTTTTTCTTCGAATACGAATTAATGAAATAAAATTGTTAAAAATCCAGAAACAGGGAAATAAAAATGACAAATCTGCGAAATCAGTAAAATAAGATTTTTTAAAAATACGAACTAAGCGAAATGGAAAAAAATAAATCTATATCTATATTATCTGTGTGAATTGTTAAAGGGCTCGTCCTGTGAATGAATAAATAAGTAGATAAAAAAATGTAAAAAAAAAAAAAAATGTACAATTTCAAAAAATACAAATCAAGCAAAGAAAAATGTTTAGAATACAAAATCAATGAAATACCTTTTTTTTTTAATATAAATAGAATATTTTTAACTTTATACGAAAAAAACGAAAACTTTTCTGCACAAAAAAAATAATCGCAGCTCAACTTACTCTGTCCAGGCGTCGACGGACTCTGCAAGCTGATAGTCCTGAGGACTTGCGTTCCAGACGACAAGACCTGGCGTCAATGACCAATCCGTGAGAAACGATTTGAGAAACAAGAATAATCGACGAAAAACATTTCCAAAATTTACCTGCGACTCTTGACCCGGCGTCTTGAAGACCTTGAGTCCCGTCGCATTGGTAGTTCCTACGATGCCGCTTAACGATTTGTTCGGCGTAGTGCTCTGCACCACTTTGATGACCTGCGGATGCCCTGTAAATACAAAAGAACTCTCGAATCAAAAATTAAAAAAAAAAAAAAAAAACATGTGTCAATTTCAAAAAAATGTTAATCAGCGCCAAAGACGAAGGTGACGAGTCTCCGTGACGAATCGATGGACAAAATTTGTCTCAGCGAAACGCATCGATTCTGAAACGCAAGGACGCGACCTGGCGAGCGCAGCGCGAGAACGCTCCGTCGTGCGGAGAGAATAAAAAATTGGCCCTCGTCTCGGAGTGTCGTGCGATGGCCCAAAATCGCTCGTTCGTCGATATCGCGAGCGTGCGAATCGCCTTCGCGTGCGAGAGTTCTTCGAAGCAAAATCGAGCATGTTTTTCGGAAATTTTCTCGCGACTCTGCGGCCGCGTATTCGGTGGATTTTCGTCGTTGTCGCGACAGCGACGAACGGTCGAAGAACCGTGAAATTCGAAAAATCTCTCGGCGAGGCGATCCGAGGCGTTCTCGCGGTGCGGCGACAGATAAATATTTTAATTTCGTCGCGTGAACGACGATACCGATGGGACGTGGATGCCGAGTGTTGGCGGGCACTTGGCCGACTTACCGTGGGCGTCGTGTATTAAAAAATTCATTGTTTTATTTTGTTGGCTCATCACTGATACTAATGGCTCGTCGTTGTTGCGACTCTAACGATCATGGAACGACGTCGTGCGGCGTTAAAAATAAAAAGATCATAGGTGCAGCCGTTTCTCCGGGCCCAACGTATCACCAAAATGGCGACCCCGACGAGGCACCATTTGCGAATGAAATTTTCAAAGGGTTACCGACAAACTGTTACACAAACGTGCGCGTATTGTTGTAATAGACCGAACGCACTATCGCGGATAACATTCCATCGCTCGTGATGCACGAGAGTCTCGAAATAGAGCGATTGGAAAATTCACCCTTTTCCGTGCAAATACAGAAAGAGATGAGCTTGGCGGCAGGACAAAGCTAAACAGCTGATTGGTCATTCGGATGCGATGGGCTCCGGAGCCAACAACGATGCGCCAAACGTCCCCAAGCGGACGGGAGAGAAGCGAAGGGATCTTCTCGCCCGTTCCGCCGATTGCTTTTACGGCGTTGGCGACCGTACGGCACCGGAGAGTCGCGCGAGTGCACTCTCGTACACGTGACTTTCTCCGAGTCGAATTTACCGTCATTTGTTTTCGTTTTCCGTTGTGTCTCGCGGGACGAGAAATGACTGGACGATTTCGCGAGTATTGCTCACGGGCGCGCGAGACGAAGCGGCGCGAGGCGCTGATTTCTCGCGAGGGCCGATGATTCGATAACCTGTTTGCAAATAAGAAACCGGATAACCAATCCTTTACCGTCGCAATTACAAAGGCCGACGGTAATGTGGTTCGAATAAAGGGCACAACGAAGTTGCTAGCTCAACCGGCGAACGACGGCGCGAGCGGCTTCGTCGATCATGCGAGTCAAGCACGATTGTTCGCGGTCGGTACTTGGATGGGTGACCGCTTTGCCGCGCGCTGCCTAACGCACGGGCGGCGAGTGGTGGTCAGTTTTTCTGAGACCTCGATGTATGGCCGCAATTTGGGCACAGACCGGGGGATCGGAAGAACAGGGCCGTTCGTACCGGCATGGGTTTACGCAGTTTCAACGTGGCTACGGCAAACGCGGGCGTAGCTGAGTAGTCGGCCGCGGACGCACTCGAGTCAGCTCAGCGAAGTGCGGATTGCGAGTAGATGGGAATCGGGAATAGTTGTAAAAACCCGTCGACGCGTTACGATGTAATACTCGAATCCAGTCCAGAAATTGCAATACAAGCCGCTAGAACTAGCAACAATAGAAGTAACAAACTCGAAGAGTGTTTCGTTGATTCCCATGTTTACGAAGGACCGAGCGATCTCATTGGACATCAGCACCGCGCGGGGCGCGTAGTTTGAACCAACGATGAAGGACGCCAGGGTGTTTCTCGGGAAATGTGAAACTCTCTTCTATTTCGCTGCCTGGACTTTCGGAGTCTTTTATTCCATTTACAGAGTCCATTTGATCAGTTACTGTAATATTTCTTTTTATTAGGGCTCGAACCACTTGTCGCGATGTTTTTGTTTTTTTTTTTCTTTGATTTTGCATCGTAGATTTTGCCGACTACAATCCTTCCTACAAAGACTTTAGCCAAGGATGGTCGTGGATCGGAGGAAAACGGGACACGGCTGACATCGAATGGGCCACTTGGATACCGTTCATGTTTATGCTTCTTCCTTGGACTGTGATGCAACTTGTCGTTAGTCAATTCCTCAAAAGTCGATGCAACCCTACGGTAACGAATACCTCGCCTGAGCTCTTGGTTTTTTCACATTTTAATCCCGACCGACCGGACGTTGGAGAAGCGCGGGCATCGACGCTGATGGACGTTTCACGCGGTTTTCAACGATATGTTATTTCTTGAAATCAATGAATATGTCATTCCCGAATGTGTTGCTGAGTTTGAAGAGAAGATTGAGAAACCCGCGCGGTTCGCATCGTGTAAATTAAACGTTAATCCTTTTCAAAATTAGAATTGCAAGGGTCGTCAAAAATTCAGACGATTTCAACGGAAATCCGAATATTTCCGTGTGATTTCCGTTAAAATGCGAGAAAAATTCGAATTTCTCCGATTAAGAAAGTTTCGATAAAAATCCAAATTTTTTCATCGACAATGGAATTTCTCCAGAAAAATTTGAATTTCTTATTAAAAAATAGAATTTCTCAACAAAAAATTGCATTTCTCAATAAAAAAATTGAAGTTCTCAAAAAAACCTCGATGAAAATTCGAATTTGATAAATCAAATTTTTCTTCGAATTTCGAATGTCCTCGAAGAGTTCAGCAAATATCGTGTTTTCGTTTTATACGATGAATTACGAAAAATCCGTAGTTCACAATTATTCGCCGACGTCTCGGTCTCGCTTACGGATAATCGGGGTTTCACCGCATTTCAATATTGTCTATTGCTCGATAAAAAAAAAAAATTATCACTCATTGTTTATAATGAAGATATTTTATTCTTTATTCTTTATTAAAAATCCGTATTGTTATTATTATTAATTGATTAATTCTCTATTCTTTTAATCTTATTTATTTATGTATTTTTATTTTTTCCTATTTCGCAGATATTGTGCTGCTGGTACGTGAGCGTATCGATGCTTTTTCTCTGGACCTACGTCGGCATTCTGGGATTGCTTTGCATGCTCATACAGCCTTGCATAGCTTGTCTGCTGGTGGCGTTCCGCAACAAGAGAATATCGTGCGTTATTCATCTGATCTCGTTGGGCGTAATACAGTTGACGAAGACGCTGCAAGTCCTGACGCAGGAATGGCTGGCGCTGGAGGAGGAAAAATATCTGATGTTCACCTTAGCGATATGCTGGATGCAACTGCGATGCATCAGCTGCAGCATCGACAGAATAGACAGCTACGAGCACGAAAATTTGGCCGGATTCTTCGTCGATCTTCTTCACAGTGCGGCTTACTGTCTTTACCTGCCGACTCTGTTCCTCGGGCCGTTGATTCTCTACAGCGAATTCATCGACGGCGTACGTAGAGAAGCCATTCTCGAATAACGCGCCAATCGAAAATCGAACGAATTTAATGTACATTTAAAAGCCGACTCGATTCATAATTCACAGATCAAGAAATCTCCGGCCAGATGGAATTTTCAAAGACTCTCGAAATTCTTGCTCAATCTACTTCGCTACTTCTTTTGGCTGCGCTTCACCGAATTCTCGATGCACTTCGTGCACTTCAATGCTCTGCAGTACCATCCCGAGGTGCGAAAAAAGAAAATTACGCGAGGGGAAAATTATGGGAATAATGTCTACGCTTCTGTGGCAAGTTGAGGCAGTCCGAGCGGTGGAGCCCGAGGAAATGTGAGATTCCGAGAGAATTTCGAACGTTTCGCAATGGGATAAAAATCTGGGAAAAATCAAGCATGTGGGAGGTGTTCCAAAGATTGATTTTGCGCAATAATAATTCCAAAAAGTTGTTGACGAATCAATGAAAAAAAAGTCGTTCGTCAAATGACGCGACGATCCAACTTTTTTCTTAGAACGTATGCATTTTGTTCATAATTTTTTCCGTAGCGGAAAAAACATCGTTCGATCGTTTGGTACATTTTTTTTTCAAACGAAAATGAACAGTCAATTTTTCTGCATACTTTCATTTTTCAGAATTTCGTGTAGTTATCCAAAATTGCATTGTCATTCGTTCATGTTCTCGGAGAAATGCAATTTCAGATAGTTAGACAAAACACGCGAAAAAAACGGACGGCTTCGGAAGAATAATTTTATGAAAATATGAATAATTTTCATTCGAAAAACAAATCTGTCGAACGATTATTTTTTCGACGATTCGTTGATCTTATCCTAGAATTATCATTGTAATGAGGAATCAATATTTTCATCGCTGTTGATATGCCTGATATTTTTTTCAGATTTTCATCTCATCAAGAAATATTTGAAATATTTTTTTTTTTTTTAAGTTGACAACTTACCGCAAGTATATTCCGGAATTTCGGTTATCTTCTTCCTACTCGTTACGCAGAATCGATTTCACTAAATTAAAAAACGCCGGAATACCGGAATATGCTCGAAAGGCCACAGTACAGAAATTATTCCCATGTTTCTCCGTAAAGAATCGATCGTTGAAAGATTTGTTTTGCTAGAATTTTTCGTTCTCGTCCAGGTTGTTGCGCAATTGGAGCCGTGGGCCTTCTACGGATTCGGTTACTGCATGGGTCAATATTTTCTCAACAAATACGTCGTCGTTTACGGCATATGGGGCGAATTCAGCCGAGCCGACGACATAAAAGCGCCGCCACATCCGAAATGCATCGGGCGCATTCATCTCTACTCGGACATGTGGAAGCACTTCGATAGAGGACTTTACAACTTCTTAATACGGTAAACGACAATCTTTTCTCCCGATTTTCGTTCCGCGTCATCGATCAATCTTACTCTTTGATAAACGTGATAAATCTCGTTTTTTTTCAAAATTTTCCTACCAACTCGTTCAAAATGTTCCGACACACAAAATCGCAATTTTTCATCCCGCTATAATTTGCCTTGGCCGATAGAAATAAATTAATTCATTGCACACTATTGGCGAAAACTGATTTTTAACTTCTAACCGAAAAAAAAAGGTAGTTTACAAATTACCGTCGGCCAAGGTTTAGTCTTGAATTCAGCGTACATTTAGAATTTTTGACTAATCGCAAACCAAAGCTTCTTGAGAAAGCAAAGCGTGATAATCGTACTTTCGATTGTTTTTCATGAATCTTCGAATTTCTTCGAAACAGATACATCTACGTGCCCGTGACAAAGACGAACGTTGCGTGTTCGAGGATACTCGCTTCGCTACTGAGTTTCGCCTTCGTGTTTCTCTGGCACGGAATGCAAGCGTACGTCTTCGTGTGGGCGTTCTTCAACTTCGTCGGCCTCACGATCGAAGGATTGGCTCGCGAGATCGGGAAAGCTTCTCGTTACAAAAAATTTCGCGACGCTCATTTGAGTTCCCGAGGCGAGAGGAGATTCGAGTGCGCTCTGGCCGCGCCGCTGTTGGCCTTCTCGGCGATATCGAATTTTTACTTCTTCGCCGGCACGGAGATCGGGCATAGTTTCGTTTATCGCATATTTCACGGTAAGTCGGATCGAACGACTCGTCGCGAGTCCCGTGCGAAGTTTTTCCGAAATAGAACAAGGAAGAACATTATTTTTTTTCCATAGATTCTTTCGTGGCCGTGGGAACGTTGCTTTTTCTGCTTTACTGCTGTTGCCAAGTATCCACGGAAGTGAAGAATTACGAGAGAAGAGGATCTTTCGACGCGAGAAAAATCGACGAACTCGACAGTGTCCTCGATAAGTGAATACAATAAATTTCTTCGTTTATTTAGCTCAACCATCGACTTCGGGATTCGTCACATTCTTGGCCGCTTCGAGTTTCGCATTGATCATTCCTCGATACTGAGCTTCCGGCAAACCAAACGTGAACAAGCGCGGTCTCGGCAAACCCGCCGCTTCCCATTCGGCTAAGCGTGCCTTCAGTCTCTTCGTACTGTAGTGCATTATCAACGGCGACAGGATGACGTCGTGAAACTCGTAACCCGCGTTGCGCACCACTCGCGCGTTCACCGCCAGTTTGTGCGTGGCCATTGTGCCGATTTTCGGATCTCTCACGAGAAGATACTTCGCTTCGTCGACGCTGCATCCGAATATGTCGCACAGGTGTTCTTCCCTGGAGAAATGAGGGTTTATCGGAATTTCCTGAGTGGCGGCTCTCTTCTCGAGTCTGAAATCGATTATTTCACGATTTTACAATCGACATTATCCGATGTTCGATGGAAACAGAGGATAAAGGAGGGTGCGTCGTTACATTCCCATATAAAAGTGAGATTCGAGAATTTTTCGTACTTTTCGAAAAGAAAAAACTCCATAAATTTTCCGATAATTTTCCGAATTATGCGCCATTGAGAGGAAACGAAATTCGGCAATTGGTATCGAAAGTTAAACAATTTTTTTAGGGATAGCGACATTTGCAGCTTGAAACATTGGACGAATCATATTCGCATGCAGCTTTCTCATTTTGTCTTTTGGGTCGTTTACAAAGTTCCTCCGTGAGAAAGTTACTCGACCAGTTTTGGCTTTCTCGCAGAGAGCTTTGTATTTTTTAAATTTTTTTATTTAAAAAAAAATATATTTCTACCTGTTACGGCTTATTTCGCCCTTTACCTTTCCCCAGAGGAAGCCTTTGTAAATGACGTTAAAAATAAAATAAGGAAGCGATACTTGGCGCATGAGTGAAATTTCCACCGAGGTTGTTTGGTATTGAATTTGGCCGGAATCGGCTCAAAGCGATGTGGCAACGAGAGATGCTCCGATGGTAACAATTCCCTTTCCTCATTTGGTCCGAAACGGTTGCTTCGACGTCGAAAACCCAATTAGGTTTTTATACGCTTATGTAATGACGACAAAATTCTAATTTTCTTTTGGTCGTCGAAGCAACCATTTCCGAAAACATAGGGAAGGCGATTTTCTCGGTAAATTCTCGGTGGATCATTCTTTTCTCCGATTGTATCGCATCGGGAAGTATCCGAAATTCGTTCCGAATCGCACTTTTCGCCGGGAACGATTCATCCTTTTTGACTCGATGGCACTCACCGGCGCCACTGATCATCCGAGCATCGGGCTACCCATGGTCGGAGTGGATGTATGCCTAATTCCTTTGCTCGGTCCACTTTCGTTTTCAACGTGCTGAACGAGTATCTATACACCAGCAGATCGCAGCGGATGTGCTCCGGGCGCATTCCAGTTTCTGCAAAGAGAAACGGTTTGTTGAGGTAGTTCATGCGTGAGATGTTCATTTCGCATAAGTTCGAGGAAATTGAGAGCGAATTGCAAACACTTCTCGATGGTATAAAAATCTGAAAAAATTCATACGTTTTCCGAAAAATGAACGAATCATTTTCATTAAAAAAAAGTTGAGTTACCGTTAGTTTGTTTAACAAGTTTTCTTTTCATCAATTTGTTAATAACTTTTTGCAATTATTGTTATGCAAAATCAATCTTTTCAGTACCTTTAATTGGTGAGAATTTTTTCAGATTTTCATACCATCGAGAACTGTTTGCAATTCCCTCTCAATTTTCTCGAACTTATGCGAAATAAACATCTTACGCATGAACTATCTTAAGTCAAACTCCGAATGATGTCTCAACATTGCGGGGAAAAAAGAGATCAATGATTTTCGAGGCAACTTTGATATGATAATCTAATATTTTTCCGATTCGACGAGACGATACCAAAGCGAGTCGGTATCGATGCGTTTTTAAGGGAATGCAAAATCACTCTTCTCCGTACTCCAGCCCGGTCGGTAAAGAAAACTACAATCCTTTTTCGCTTCTTCATAGAAAAAACGTTGTTTTCGTTATAATTTTTCGGTAATATCTTCGGTTCAACGTATTCGGAATGGAAAACAAGCAATCGACAAATTAAATTTCGAAAAATGCGTCATGCAAGAATCGGGAGAACACTTCGAGGGCTGTAATCATTTCATTCAATGTAAAAACAATGCCAGAACCTTTCCAGGGAATTTTCAAGCTCGTAAAAAAAATATATGAAAGGTCGGAATAACATGTAGATTTCTTGCTCGTAACGATAATACGAAATGACTTGGAAAAAAATTTCCTTCGAACCATCGAGGTAACGTCCTATCAAAGTTCTTTACAATTTTCGTGAAACACAAGTGTGGAAAAAAATCAATGAAAAGAGAACAAAAGAATCGACGTCAAGTGGAGAATTGTGAAGAAGTTTGAGGACACGTCCGGGACAAGAAAAATTCGGCAACCTCGTCTTTGGACTCGCGACGAGGTTGAAAGAAAAACATTCGTAAAATCTGTATATTACCCAGCAGGTATTCGGTAAAGGTCAGAAGTTTCGTTGGCTGCAAGCGCAGCATGTAAGGATTGTAACTGATCAAGTCGCAGAGTTCCTTCATGTCGCACTAAAAAAAAAAAAAAAAAAAAAAAAAAATTAATTAATCAATAAAAATATATTTTATGCCAATCATCGTCAAAAGTGTATTTTAGTACTTGCAGCCTCTCGCTCAGGTAGTGAAGTCTGTTGGGCGACGGCAGGTAGCTCGCGTCGATTCTGACCTTTTCCTGAAAGTCCTTCAAAGCCGAAGTGTTCAGACGAAGGAGGCACGCGACGTCGTTGATGTCGACGTCGAGCGGTTTGATGCATTCGACTTTGGAGATCAATTCTGTCGTCGGTATTGCCATGAGAAATTTGTGATTTTTTATCGTCGACTTGTAGATGCCGCTTCCGCGCAGTATCTCGAAATTGTGATAGATCGTTCGTTTTGCCATGGTTTTGAAGATCGGATATTCGAGCAGCGCCTTCTCGGCTTTCTCCTGCGATATCGAGAGAATCTTCCTCAGCGCCGCTGTCGCGACTTTCGTTCCGTTCTTCGCGTCGTCCTCGAATTTTCCGATATCCCTGGGCTCCTCCATGTCCGTTCCGAATCGGCCGATGCCCGCATTTTCGACGTTCGGCTTAGTCGCGACGTGATCGCTGACTCTCAATGCAGGAACGCTCAGACGAATCGCGTTCGGACGATTGGCTATGATCAGCGTGCGGGCCAGACACCTCGCGAGATGTCTCGCCATTGCGAGAGAAGAAATGCGGACTGAACGAAAACGTTGTTTTTCCACGCTATCGAGCCCTCGGGGGCTTTAACCTTCATTGGCCGAGCGAAGTTTGAGGTTAAAAGACCGTCGACGAGACGACGAACCTCGCTTACGACACCGCGATCGCGCACATTCGTTCCGAATCGATAATCGAGATACCCGAATTGTTTGTCGCTGATTATCTTATCGTTATAAATCGTCAATATTATTCATCCAGCGATACATAGATATATGTGTTTTTTTTTTCTCTCGTACCGGATGACGAAACGTGGAGTCGCGCGGTTTCGCGATGCGTCACACGAAGCGCTCGGCCGAATAAATCGAGACAATGGCGAATCGTTCGAAGAATTTCGAATCCAACAATGCGAGATTTCAGTAACATCTACTTCGACGCGACAATGTTTAACAATTGTCGGATTTTTTGAAAAATTATATTTTCGATCTAAGTAATTCTGCGCGATGCATTTGAAGAATCATAATAGAGATGAGAGGTAATTCATGCGATCGAATACAAGTTGGATCGATTTATATTCTAATGTCCGATTACAATAACATGCCGCTAATTGCGTGGGATCGACCCCTCCCCCTCCTCCCCCCCTCGACTAGCTACGCGACTGGAGGATGTCCTGTGAATAATCGAGAAAGCGATGCGACAGCTTAAAAAAAAAACGAGCCGTCTCGAATACGAAGGTTGCTCATGGTCGGGCGTTGTTTCTCGGAAAACTTGTGCGCTCTACGTGCGATTATATTTTCCAAACAACGCATTCCACCTTCGGGTATTATCGTTTTAACAGATAAACCTCGAGGCACCGGTTGGCAATGGAGATCCAAAGAGTCGGCGTTGTATTGCGCACGTGTGCGCGCGCAACGCGATGCGCAAACGCAGTTCGAGGGTGGCCGATGAGTCAGCCCTTCAAGACTGCCAACCGAGTCGCGTTATTCGTATTTCCAAATCGAATGACTTTTCTCCACGCATCCGAGAGATCTTCTTTTGTGCGCGAATTCGCGCTCGCGTAGCTTCATAATCTCTATAAATAGCCGGGACTCGTTTCCCCGTTGATACCGCAAGAACATTGATAAAACAGGGACGACAATGATACAGCCCTGAGTTCGGAATCGGCGCATGCGCGAGAGCCTCGCGTAGACGGTGCGTCCGAGAGAGAGGATGGGGTGGGATAGCCGGGTAGCGTGCAGGACGAGTCGGTAGTCGTGAGACGTGAGTCGAGTCAGACGGTGATCGGGATTGTGTCTCTAGTGTCGTAGCGAACAGTTTAAGTACCCCCCCAAGTGTCGAGACAAAATGAGCTGGCAGGATTACGTTGACAAGCAGCTGCTTGCGTCGAGGTGCGTCACAAAAGCCGCGATCGCCGGACACGATGGAAATCTCTGGGCAAAGTCGGAAGGCTTCGAAGTGAGTAATATGAACGGTTATCTTTGAAAAAGAGAGAGAGCAAAAAAAGAAGACAAATTAGCATGCGCCTCGCGGAGTACGCTAATGTCTCGTACATGCATATACGCGTACGAAATTCGCACGCGCAATAATCGAGCATCGGCGGCTTCGACGGAAGATATGCAATTTAGACGCCCCACTCGAGGTGACTCGCGTGTCGCCAGCGCGATACGCAAACCCTATCGTGTTTCCGCGAGAGCCCATAATGGTCGCCGGCTGACGAGACGCGAGCCGGTTCTCTCGTGGCCCCGAGAGCCGCGAGCCCCGAGCGCGTCTTCGACTAGAACATTCGCGTTTCGGAGTCACTGTCCGTCGCGGCGAAATATTCTCGGCTCCGAGTCGAAAGGACAGCAACGGAAAGACAAAGGAGAGCGAATGGGAGTTGTCGGCTTGCGCCGCAATGCCGGCCTGCCTCGTTGCTTTTCTAACCCCGAAAAATGTTGACGGCGAGGCGCGAGCGCATTGACGCGCGCGCGCCCGCGCGCACGCACCGCGCTCTCTCGTTCGGAGCTCGCGAATAAGCCAGCAAGGCGACCCAAGGCGAGCAGCCCAAGAACCCTCTTTGCCACGTAGTAACCGTCATCGCGACCCTGTTCACGGCAAAATCGGCTCGTTCTCTCAGGGGCAGAGTATAAACGAAGGACGATTGGGGAGATATTGCACGTATACATATATATCGGCACGATTCGAGTTGATATTCATCTCGTTCCGAAAAATTATCCAATCATCATATTTAGCGGGCGAGAAGGGGGGGGGGGGGGGGGGGGGGGGGGCATATCCTCGATCGCGAGGGCGCTCGACAAAAACGTATATAGAAATATCGATCCGTTTAATATGCACTATATATACGCAATCCTCTCGCCGGCACGACGTGCGAAACACGATTGGCGATATCTCGCTTAGCTCTCTCTCGTCGGGCGTCGCGAGAAGGGGGGGGGTGACTGCTCTACGAGAGGAGCACAAGCTCAGATAAAAGAGAAAGAGACCGCCGCGACAAAAGGTCGATCGTGTACTAACCGCTTTATATCCCTCGCCGTGCGCGGGCAAGACTAGCCTTAAAAAGATATTTTTGAGCTGTCGAACAACTGACCGAAGAACATCGGCCACGCGGCTCCAAAAGTTTCCTCGCTACAAATAGGGTGTGGCAGATTTAGCACCCGAAAAAAAAAAAAAAAAAAAAAAAAAAAGGGACATCGAAATTTTCGATATGATTTCCGTCGCTCCTTTCCATTCGAATGTAAAACGCGGCGGGATTGTAGCTTTTTCACCGAAGGTTCGAACTGTCCGGCGACAATGGAACTTCGTCGTCGATGCCGTCGGGAACGGGAATCGAGGAAAAAATTCAGAAAGCCAGACGGCATTGTCCGTCTCCCGGAGCGTTTCTGGCTCCCTCCCCCATTTTTCTCCGCGCCGAACACCGAAGGATAATCCCGTTCGGCGACGACGAATGGAACTTCGCTGGAAATCACTCCCAAGCATTCCCTCGTTCAATGAGCCCCTCCTTCCCCCTCCGCGAAATATTGTTTGTCAAATACATGACAATCGTTTTTGCCCCACTCGCGTTCATTATCTTTTTTTTTTTATCGCGTCGCAAATGCGATAAGGATTCCTAAGCATTGAGAACCGTCTCAGTCGCGTCGCGATAGGCAAAGCAGCGATGAAATTTTGTCAATGCGGCGAATATCGGGGATACTTTATTCGACTACACATTGTTTCGATGCGTTCGCGGATCGAGCAGACTCCTTCGACGCGGAGACGAGAGGGCGAGCACGTGTCGACGCCATTAGCGAGCGGAGATTCTCCGCGAGACTCCTCGCGCCGGCTTCGCGCTATTGGTCGGTTAGCAACGAAACGCCCGTGGAGTTTGTCGCGAGGACGAATCCACGGGACACGCCGATGCACCGAGAGAAAAATATCGCGTGTCCCTTCGAGAACGAGAGATAAAAGTCGGGCAGCTGCCTCTCGGCGGGGCCGCACTCGGCCGTGCACGAGTTTCGGTGCGTGTGCTTTCCGGTCGCGGATGCCAAAATGGCGACAGCGGGACTGGGCAGCAACCTTGCCAGGGCCGTAGTCGCCGATGTTTCGAATCGCTTCACGTTTTTTTTTTTTTCTCTTCTTTATCGCCAAAGTCAATTCGAGACTGTCGGGCCGATCGTCGCGGAACGAATGATCCAAGACGAATGCCGGAACGAAAAAAAAAAAAAACGGACATAGAACTCATTGTCCGAAGTTGATACGCGTTTATTTCGCGCGAGATTCATTATCGTCGAAGACAGTGGAACGCGACGATTACCGCGGAGCGAATGAAGATAGGCTGGAAAGAAATGAAGTCGACAAATGATAGCGTTGCTGCGATGCATCGATCTACAGAAAGATAGGGAAGGCGAATCGACGATTATCGAGCAAGAGGCAACGAACGAAAAGCGTACGTTTGAGCCTCTTCGTTCCTTCGTTCGTCGCATGGCGACAGCGATTGGCTCGGGCGACTCCGGAGGATTCGCCATTTTCACCGTTAGCCGCCGGAGAGCTTCGACGGGGTAAGGGACAGGGAGAGAGAGAGAGAGAGAGAGGTGGGATCCGGACCCCGACAGTCGTGTGATTCATCGTTCCTTTCAGTGACGTACTAACTGATTCCGGGCACCCAGTGACTCATGAAAATCCCTCTATGTCTCGGTGTCCCTTCTCATTACGACTACCCTCCCCCGCCTTCAGATAATTCTAAACTCGTCAAAACGTTCGAGGAAATAACGATGCATTAATGAGCCTGCCGAGGTTAATGTGTACATTTCTTAATTGGAAAAACTTCTCGTCCGCGAGGCGCGCGCGCGCGCGCTCGAAGCGCATGGTTGCGAACTATTAAAATCTGAGTCGAGACGGCGCTCGTTCAGCCAAAGGTCGTCACCGAGCTGGAACACCTGTGCGCCCGGCGATCCTTCCGTCGCGAGCGAACACCTGCGCGGATCGAGCGCGAAACTCCGCCGACGTGAAAATAAATGAAAATAACAATGTCGCGAGCGGGATCGCGGCCGTTCGTCTCGCGTCGATGTTTCGTGCGCGGATGGCGCTCGAGGCGACGAGCCGCTTCTCGAAGCACGCCGCAAGGAATTAATAAAAACTTGTAGCTTCGCGTTCGCGGGCTCGCCGGTGACCGTGACGTTCGGTCTATACCGCGCGAAAGGAGGTCACCCCTCGGACTGTATCGCTCGACGTTTTAGTGTCTTTGCGAGGCTTCGGCCACGCGTTTTCTCTCCTCTCTCTCTCTCTCTCTGGCTCCCTTTTCTCGCCCGATGTCCTTCCGACGACTTTTCATCCCTGCGACCGAGGGGCGAAACGGCATCGCTCGACCTCGAAATAAACTAATCCACCGGTCGCATTTGGCACTTCCGGATATAACGCCCGCGGCTGTGTTCCATGATTCATCGAAATTTCTATATTTAGAAAAATTCGATAGTTCTCCGCGGGACGATTTGTGAATAAGCTCGGATCTCGTCGTCGCCTCGACTCTTCACTCTCGTCCTGGTTTTTCGATCGCCGAAATGTTAATAAAATTATGAATAATAATAATATCAAAATTCCCTGAGAGAAAGAATAAAATTCGGCGATCGCAAATAAATCTCGGAATGAGTAAATAGAAAATGTATTGTTAATTACTTATTAGTGATTAATAATAATAATATTAAATGTCGAATGTATTATTTGTTGATTAATCGAACTATCGAATTCATTTGTTCGATAAAAAGCAGCATAAATTTTGGTCATCGTTATAAAGTCGAGATCGAAGCTCCGATTTGGCGTCGCTAATCGCGATAAGAGCTCGACGAAAAGTGCCTGACGCTGCAAGTGAACGCGTCGGGCTCGCGGCGGGGACGTATTTGCGACGTTGGCCGTGTTCGCGTATTCATGAAAAATGCATGGACTCGACGAGGCTCTCGAGTCCTCCGGTGGCTAAAAAGAGACACGCACGCGGAGTCTCGTTTTGCCGGCTGACGTCGCGATGATAAACCTTTTCGTTCCCTGCGCGTGGCTCTCGCGCGCGTAAGCGCACCGTTCCGGGCCCGCGAAACCAATAATTCACTCTCGCTTTGTGCATTCTTCTTCGCAGGTCAGTAAAGAGGAATTGGCGAAGCTCGTTCAAGGCTTCGACGAGCAGGATATATTGACGTCGTCGGGCGTCACTTTAGCGGGCAACAGGTACATCTATCTGTCGGGCACGGACCGCGTGATTAGGGCAAAACTGGGAAAGGTCGGCGTGCATTGCATGAAGACGGCGCAGGCGGTTGTTGTGTCCCTGTACGAAGATCCCATTCAACCACAGCAGGCTGCGTCGGTCGTCGAAAAATTGGGCGATTACCTTCTGTCCTGCGGCTATTAGGTCAGTAACCGATGCACAAATTATTATATAAATTAATTTTCTTTCTTGTTTTTTTTTTTTTTTTTTTTTTTTTTTTTTTTTTTTTTTTTTTTTTTTTTTTTTTTTTTCGGCACACAAATGTAAATTAGTCAATTTCTCCACTTCGCGTGCGTGCGCGCGCGCGCGCTGGCCGACGATCGCCACGAGGCACGATGATTCATAGCTCGAACTATCGCGAACGGCCGCAAAATTTCTTCGTACCATTTTCACCGCTTGTGACTTACTGGCCGCGAGAAACGGCGTTTCAGCGGTTTTAGACCTGAAATCGCGTTTCTTTTTTTTGCTTAATATTATTATTATTATTATTATTATCTTCTTACTCGTAGATATTTTGGCAAATATCCGCATGCGATCGAATCTTTCTACCGGCGGCCCGATTTCTTTTCCGACGAAATGTTTATTTTGTATTCAAACAATTGTACTGTAAAAAAAAACGATATTTCGACGATTTTCTATACGTAGGATCTATTTTTATATAATTATCACCTTATCGAAAGATTTCCATTGATTTTTATTTTTATGTTAAGCGCTTGAATTTTTTTTTGTCAAAATCGAAATTTTGACAAAAAAAGTTGTACGTCTGCGTTTTTTTTGTACGTAGTATTAATTTTTTGTATATCGGAAAGCTCGACGTTTGTGACGATTTCGATTCTTTGCACGCTAAAAAAAGCCCCGAAATCGCGGAGGCCTTTTCAACCTGTCGAGTTCCTTCTTTTTTACCCCCGACGGAGTCTCCGAGCCGTCGGGTCTTTGTCGCAGCATGCACTTATCTGTCGGCGCGTCCCTTCCAGCACTCTCGACCCCAATTCGCGAGGAGGCTCACCGACGAGAATCGAGACTCGCTGCTAACTCGGAGTTTCCATGTGCTTTTATGTTGCAGTAACCTCTGGGACCCAACACAAAATATCTAATAATTAATGATAATGATACGATCGATTATTTTAATGACAGCGAACGGAATATAAAAAAAGAAAAAAAAAAAAAAAAGAAACGAAAGGAAGGAAAAAAATAAACAAAAAAGAAATGCGCCAATGCCGCACCGCGGACGGATAGCAGCGGTCGGAGAACCCGGCGAAGCCGCAACCCCCGCGACTCCCCCCCGCCCCCAAAGCTCTCTTGTGACTCGGCGAAGGGTTCGCCGGTGTTGATTTTTTCCATCTACTCCAGAGTCATCGTCATAGTTCTCTCTACCGATTCTCAATTGGGAGACGCTGGACAGAAGCAAACGGAGCCGATGGCGATTTCGCGAGAATAACATCGAGAGGCTCGCACTCACCGCGAGGCCCATCGATCACCTACCGAACGACGGGAATCTGTGTGAAAAAAAGAAGAAAAAAAAAAAAAATCATTCACGAGACGGCGATTGAGCGCGATAAAACGCGACGAAGATTTCCCCGCCCGCGACTGCGATTCCTCGACGCTCTCCGCGTTCTCCTCACCGCCGACGTTCGATCCTCCGTTCTTTCTCGACTTTCGACTTTCCGAGCTCTCCGACGGGGCCAAACACGCCCGAGCGACGAACGGACGGACGCGCGCGCGGATCTTCTTCCCGCACGTGCGATGCGCCGCCAGAGGGAGAGAGAGAGAGAGAGGCAGAGAGCGAGACCGACTCGCGTCACACGAACGCGACACACAAGCTTCCTCGGGCGAATTGTGCGAGAAACGGAAAAGACGCGCGAGAGACGGACTTCTGCAATCGCGCGCGACACCCCGCATTCCGAGGATCTCCGAACCGGCATTAAAGCGAGAAAAATCGCCACGAAAAAAGAGAAGAGAAACAAAGGATACAAAACAAAAGAAACACCAGCAGCAAACCGGAGCAAGAATTAATAAGCATTAAGATTATACCGATAAAGAAAAAAATAATAATAAAAAACAAAAGAAAACGAACACGGCGACAATGATAATTAAACTTCGTAATATCGTATATAAAGTTACGGCCTTTTTTACGAATGTGAGAAATAGAGCGATCGAGAGAGCATGATGCATGTTTTTTCGGAGTTATTTAATGGGTGGTGCGCGGACCGAGCGAGCTAGCCGATTCGAGAGTCTGAGAGGGAGAGAGAGCTTTTGAAACGTGTGCGCGGTGAATAAATGAAAAACTAATTGAGGAGAATGACTTTGGCTCGAGGAAAGAACAGAGGTTAAAAAAAAAAACGCAATGCGGGAGAAAGGCGAGACCGCCAATGCGGTAGAACATCACGAAATTGGCTGCATAAAGTTCGGCATCGACGAAAAAAAAAAAAAAAAAACGAAAAAAGGGAAAAAAAAACGCAAATGCAAAATAAAAAAAATATCGCGGTCGTTTTAGCTATTTAACTGTTTTATTATTGCTACGTATAAGATAGGCGAACGATGTGTCATAATTGCTGAGATTTTTTAACGACGACGAAATAAATCGGCCCCCACCTCGTCGTGGAGAGGGAAAGGGAGTGCGGGCGCGATGAGCAAGAATAAAAAGTTAATGGGCGAAAGGAAAAAAAGAGAGAGAGAGAGAGAGAGAGAGCGAGCCGCGCGACACGTGCACACCATCCGTACACACTTTTTACACACAATCGATATACATACAGGATAATTGCGAGCGAGCGAGAGAATCATTACAATTTGGTGGAGGACAGTTGTTACACTTACACACAACGCGTATCAAGCGAGATATCGAGGAGGAAGAGAATGAATTTTTAAAAAATATGGGAATCCAAGTAAAAACGAGAGTGCGTCGTGTGCGAGAGGGGGAGATAGAGCCACTGTTATCGCCGGAAAAAACGTGCGAGTCTCGCGTGGGAGAAAAAAAACAAATCCACGATCGAATTTTCCATCGGAGCTGCGAAGACGAGACATCGTGACGGATCGACGATCGACGAGAGCATCCTTTTCGGGGGGCTTTCGAGGCATCGCGCGCACCGAAGGATGTTCGGGAAAAAAGCGGAGCAACGGCGAGAAGCGAGATCGGGTGGCTCTCGGCGAGTTCCGACCATCTTGCCTCGGTGTTATCGAACGACAAAATTCTGTAGGGGCGAATTCGCTCTCCGAACGTTTCGCACACTTCGAGAGGAAATAAGAAAAGAAAACGAATGAACTGTCCGCTACAGAACTATTATAACTTCTTGTAACTATTACCGCTATCGCTAAACTACTACTACCTTAAACTACTACCACCTTAACTATTAACTACCACCTTACTTATTACTTACATACTATGAACTGGCCGCTTGACGCTTTAACAAAAAAAAAATGAAAAATGAAAAAAAAAAAAAATTCGTGTGATTATCGATGTGCCAAGCGCGCCAGCCCGAAGAAACCTACTATGTAACGATTTTTATCGATAAACAAAAAAAAAAGTGGAAAGAATAAAAATTGAAGCAACAATTGTGTAACGAAAAAAAAAAAGCAAGTGTGTCGTCTCGCCTAGGCAATCATCAATCTCGCCATTATTTTTTTGTTGTTTTTTTTTTTTTTTAGTCCCTTTGGAGATGTCGCGGTCTATGTCTTTTGCACGAACAGTAATACTTATACCTGTTGAGAGAGGAAAATCTCGTGGGCGCGCGCGCGCGCGCGTGAGAGTCGTCCCCGGGACTTTGGATAGCGAGAGAGAGATAGAGAGGGATCGAGTTTAACGAGCGACGAATGCGAAGAACGAATGCGCGGCGGAAGGGAAGCGGCGGAACAAGAGGATGGAGACGGAGGGCCGGAGACAGTGAGATAGAATGAGCAAAAAAAAGAAAGGCTAGAGAACCCGAGAGAATAGATAAAGAGAGCGACGGATATGAGGTGTAGCTTTGTAAAACGATATTTCCTCTTAAGATTTTTTTTTTTTTTTGCATACATCAAAAGTAAGATTGTGTTAAGAGAGTAATAAATTTGTATAAAGTGGTGTAAAACGCGTCTTTTCAATTATTTTATCCCGATAACATTTATTTTACTTATTTATCATTAAAATTGGTATATAAAAAAAAATGAAAAAAAGACGAATGAAGCGAAACTTCGGTAGATAAGAAAAAATGACGGAAGTCGAATGCTGACCGCAGAAGAGCCGCTATTTCCGGTCGGGTGCCGCGACTCGTCGGAATTTCCGACGGAAAAAGATAAGAACTCGACCCACATTCGGCCGCTCGACGCGCGAAGAGCTTCGCAATGCTTTTCTCGCTGCTCGCTCGAAACGCCCTCCAAAGCCGGTAAGTAAACTGCGCTCGGAGGAATATGTGACCTTGAAAAATCGTCGATGATCGTCGTTGATCGACGGGCGAGATGAGGGTGGAAGGTTTGCGTTATTGACCCTAGAACGTCACACCCGGTCTGTGGGACCAACGCGAACCAATCGAATTTCACCCAAATTTCATACTTCTCTTTCACAACAGCAATGACTATTGAACAAATAATTTTTTGAATGATCTAACTCCATAGTCTTAATGGGCCGGATCTGGCCTTTCAATTCCATTATAAACGAAACCCTAAAATTCCCAATTGTTGAGAAATTACAAAGAAAAATGATATTGTTCGGTTTCACAGACCATGAGAAAGACAGGTGTGACGGTTTAGGATTTAAAGATACAACAATGAAAATGAGGCGATATGGATGATGTCTAAAAATGCTGATATATATTTTGACCCTTCGAAGTTTTAATGATTCCGGCTTACAAATCCATCGGGGCGAGTAGCGTTAATCGCGGTAACGGCGGTCGGGCGCTCGAGTCCGATCGGCACCAACCACAGAAGCTTCGCCGCTCTACAGTCCCGTTCATTTTTCTTTATTCATCTTATTTCATAATATCGCTTGTCCCTTCGAAGATTCGCGCCCACACTTAACCAATAAGAGAAACTCATTTCTCATCGTCGATCGACGCAGAGCAAATTTTGTACTAAATCTCTTTGGCGATTCAGAAGAAAAAAAAAAAACGTTTGCTCGTTATTGTTATTATTATTCTTGTGAGCCCTCGGTCTAGCGGCGCGGAGCATTGTAGGCCAGTAACCCGGCGCGACAACCCCAGGCGAAGCGAAAATCGATTCGCAAGGTCGCGTCAAGGTGCGTTCGCCTCTTCTTTTCTTGGGACGGTAGCTAGTTCCCTTTTTTAAACTTCCCTCTGGGAAAACTTCCCCGGCAAACTTCCCTCACGAGCAAGTGCCCTCGCGTGAAACTCACCTCGCGGAAAAGTTCCCTCAAGGAATATTTTCAAGTCTATTCGGTGAACTGCCCTCGCGGGCAAGTTCCCTTGCACAGCGATCCGCTCGTTAATCGGGCAAGTGCCCTCGCGGTCAACTGCCCACGCGTGCATCTTCACTTGTGGGTAACTTCCCTCGTGCTACGCTCGGCTCGGCAGACGGGCAACTGCCCTCGCGGTTAACTTCCCTCGATGCAAGTTCAAACGTAATCCCGGTCGACTTCCCACACGGGAAAGTACCCTCGCGACGGATAAAAATTTTTGAGCGGGCTACTGCCCGCGCGGTTAACTGCCCTCGCGTCTATCTTCCCTGGTGGGCAAGTTCCCTCGGGTCGGATTAAATTTTTCAAGTGGGCGACTGCCCTCGCGTTCAACTTCCCTCAATGAGAATTTAAATATAATCCTGTTCAGCTTCCCGCGCGGTCGACTGCCCTCGAGGGTATCTTCCCTCGTGGGCAACTTCCCTCGTGTTGGACTTGCTTGGACGAACGGGCGACTGCCCGCGCGTTAATCTTCCCTCGCGTTCAACTGCCCTAGTGGGCAACTTCCCTCGTATAATTAAAACCTCGTCGAATGGGCGACTGCCCGGGCGGTCGACTGCCCTCGCGTTCGACTGCCGTAGTGGGCAACTTCCCTCGTATATTATTCCCTCGTAATCCAGTGAGCCTCAACCTTCGGCGATTCAATCGAGTGTTACTTAAAAAGTCGCGAATACGCGATGACACGTTAGCTTGCAATCGACAATAATGTCAACTGAATCAAAATAATTAATAGAAATGAAGGAGCTATACGCTCATCTTGTTTTTTTCTTTTTTTCTCGCGAGGCGAAATACAAATTCATTTATTAACATAATAACATAATGTCAAGATGAATAATTAGAATGACTCGATAATACGAATTAAGTGGCCTGAGTCGCCTAAAAATTTGAACTCTGAAAAAATTCAGAATGGTACTTGAATATACATATTTCGTGCTGATATCGTAGATGTTTCATTATAGTTATATATTCTGAAAAAAAAGTTCATTTTTCAAATTTTTAGGCGACTCAGGCCACTTAATTCGTATTATCGAGTCATTCTAATTATTCATCTTGACATTATGTTATTATGTTAATAAATGAATTTGTATTTCGCCTCGCGAGAAAAAAAGAAAAAAACAAGATGAGCGTATAGCTCCTTCATTTCGATTAATTATTTTGATTCAGTTGACATTAATGTCGATTGCAAGCTAACGTGTCATCGCGTATTCGCGACTTTTTAAGTAACACTCGATTGAATCGCCGAAGGTTGAGGCTCACTGGATTACGAGGGAATAATATACGAGGGAAGTTGCCCACTACGGCAGTCGAACGCGAGGGCAGTCGACCGCCCGGGCAGTCGCCCATTCGACGAGGTTTTAATTATACGAGGGAAGTTGCCCACTAGGGCAGTTGAACGCGAGGGAAGATTAACGCGCGGGCAGTCGCCCGTTCGTCCAAGCAAGTCCAACACGAGGGAAGTTGCCCACGAGGGAAGATACCCTCGAGGGCAGTCGACCGCGCGGGAAGCTGAACAGGATTATATTTAAATTCTCATTGAGGGAAGTTGAACGCGAGGGCAGTCGCCCGCTTGAAAAATTTAATCCGACCCGAGGGAACTTGCCCACCAGGGAAGATAGACGCGAGGGCAGTTAACCGCGCGGGCGGTAGCCCGCTCAAAAATTTTTATCCGTCGCGAGGGAACTTTCCCGTGTGGGAAGTCGACCGGGATTACGTTTGAACTTGCATCGAGGGAAGTTAACCGCGAGGGCAGTTGCCCGTCTGCCGAGCCGAGCGTAGCACGAGGGAAGTTACCCACAAGTGAAGATGCACGCGTGGGCAGTTGACCGCGAGGGCACTTGCCCGATTAACGAGCGGATCGCTGTGCAAGGGAACTTGCCCGCGAGGGCAGTTCACCGAATAGACTTGAAAATATTCCTTGAGGGAACTTTTCCGCGAGGTGAGTTTCACGCGAGGGCACTCGCTCGTGAGGGAAGTTTGCCGGGGAAGTTTTCCCAGAGGGAAGTTTAAAAAAGGGAACTAGCTACCGTCCCCTTTTCTTCGTATTCTCCTCGGTATGCCGAGCTTCCTCGTCGCTCGGGTTTAGCCCGCGTTCATAACGGAGACAGACCGCTGAGCGTCGGACGCGCGCGCGAAGCATTTGTCTCGATTAGTAATTCCTTCTCCAAAGCCTCTAAAGTTGGTCCACGTACCCCGAGCGCCCGCAACGCCCTCTTGGCAATATTTTATCTTATATCGAGAATTATTCATTATCGTCGAATATTCATACAATTATTTATATATATATATATATATATATGTATAATACGCGTAGAACGTGTATCACTCTATTCTTACATCGAGTACACCGTAATCTACTTATTTAGGCGAATGAGTTTTTAATCGAGCACGTTCTTGGTACACTTTTCGTATTCGTCTATTTATCATTTTATTATTATTATTATTATTATGATTATTATAAATAACAATAAAAAAAGGAATAAATAAATGAAAAGACGCGCGCGATCTCGAGTATGTCGCGCGCGGGAAGATGCTAGTTTAAAAAATTATTTTTCGTCATACAAGTTGAGAGTGAAATAATAGGAAATATTCCGCGAATCGGGCGTTTCTCACCGGCGCTCGTTCGTTTCGTCACTTATATCGATACAATTTACACAATCGGCTGCATTCGACAGATGCAAACGGTTCGATTAATTTATACATAAATATATTACGGGGATTATACACGCGAGCGTGTATATCTATGGTAATAAGTGTACTCTTGTATCTTTAAGGCATGTGGTTCGGTGCTTAGCTGCTATTACTACGATTCCCGAGCCTGGAAGTCAATCGCGGTTTTCTTCCTTTGAAATTTTTTTCGTTTTTTTTTTACGTTTATTTCCTTAGCGATTCGACGACGCGTTGACTAGAGCACGGACAAGTTTTCACACTAAAATCCGTATTTTCCTTTGTTTTTTCTTCAAATGTCTTTATTTTTCATTGTTTACTCCGATTTCGCGAGGCAAATTTCGCGCCCGCGGTACGAAAATTATGAAATGCTCGCGCGCTCAAAGCTCGCTGGCGTTCCAAGCTCGTGACGGTGCGACGGTAGCGTGTGATGTGGTCGAATGGAGAATGGAACTTCTATGTCGTGATTGCGGTCGATATTGCGATTGTGGGAGCTGGGAGCATTTTTTTTTTCCTTTTTTTTTATGTTTATTTTTAGATTTTTTTTTTTTCGTTCGGTGATATCGCTTCGCTCTCAGCGCATATTATCGTGGAATATACGCCACGTTTATGTTTCTCGGGAGATTCTTTTTTTTTTTTTTTTTTTTTTTCGGAGTCATACAGCTATTTCAATTTTTATTCCATAATTCTATAGAATAACGTGTTATAGTTCGCGAGGGGGGAGAAAGTGTGAGGGGGCCTCTTCTATTCTCGAGTAAATAGCTACGATAATCTGCACTCGGATATTGGAAAGAGCGAAAGAGATTCTCGCGATCGACTACACTACCCTCCTTGGCCTTTCCCGGTTATCCTCCGGATATCCGGAACATCGAGCGGCTCTTTTCCAGTTTTTTTTTCATTTTTTGTTCTCGTTCCTTTACACATGAGATCGATTGCCCGGACACGCGCGATTATTGCATTTTTTTTTTTTTTTTCGACGTCGTACGAAAACTCGTTGCGTCCAACTCGAGCCGAGCTTCTCCGACGAATTGGTCGACGGCGTGAACAGTAGCAAAAAAAGAAGAGCAGCCGGGCGGTCGAAGCGCTGCGGGGACTTCCGTTTTCGATGAAAAAATAGGACTCATCCTCGTATAATTCGTTATCAATTTGTTATTCATTTTATTTATCGTTATAGTATTTTTTTTTTTTTATTAATATTGTTATTTCATCATCATATTCATCATCAATTATTAATTAATATTGTTATCGTTATTTGTTATTTCGAATATATTAATCATCGAAGAATCGCTATTAACGCAGACGTTTGTTTTTCATTAAATTATAAATAATACGAGGGGGGAAGGTCGAGAGTAGGCGCGTTCGTGGCGATTGATTTAATTTCTTTTTTTCGCAACACATCGAGACCGCTGTGTCGAGTGTGAAGTGAAAAGGAAACACGTACGTGGATTTCTTGAACGAGGATAAAATTTCCCCACCGCGAAACGTTTCACGCGCGCCGCACTACTTGGTTTCTTTGGGTTAATACTCGTGTACTTGACCGAGCGACCGGACGAGCCGATCGTGTGATCTTCGATCGATCTCTCTTGCTTCGTCTCTTTCGTCTTTTTCTTCCCCTTTTTTAAATCTCTCTACAAACTAATTACTGCACTTCCCACTTATCATCTCCCGATCGATTACAATCCTCAACGGGACTTTCTTTTCCTTCGTCGCACTTTTTTCAAATAATTCTTTTCGTTCAAACCGCACTTCAATTCGACTCCGAAATTCTTGTTTTTCTCTCGATTATCGTCGAAGGCGCCGCGGGAGCCTCGATTGATCGAAAGCGAACGCCAACTCGACTCCAGTCGCGTCTCGTTCTCGACTATCTACACTCGATAAATCTCTTCGGCTTCGAGGAAAAAAGGAATGAAAAAAATCTCGATAGCTCGAAATTAATTTAGGCTGCCCGAGAGACAGAGAGATTATCACTGTACGATGCAGCAGCACGGATTGCTGACGAGATGATTGCTCGTCGTCGTTATCTGGCGCCTTCGTTTTTCTCCGCTGCAACGCTCGTGGCCGCGGCGATTCTCGCCGAGCAATTGTTCCTCGTTTCGTCGCGGTTGACGAGACTGCTGGCCGATCTCCGCTGCTCGATTGGACGTCCGGCTGCCGGTTACCAGAACGCACCTGGGCTATTGGTTCTCGAGTGAATAGTGTCGCGAGCGTTTCCAAAAGCTCTTGAAGAAACCCTTCTTCTTCGGGGCGTCGCTCGGCTCGCCGCTACCTGAGGACAAAAAGATAAAAACTCACTGATGTACAACGTTTTGGTACTGGAAAACGCACGATCGTCGCCTGGATTCGTTCCCTTTTTCGTCCTTTTTTTTGATCCGGTAAACAAACTAAATACGCATTACTCTTCGCCGCGAGTTTAAGTGGCTCGATTATTCGCGATCGAGTATTTCAGGCACGTTTTGCCGCGGCTGGCTAAGTGCGCGCCGGACACACATTTCGAACGGTGCGTCCCGACACCGGTGTATCGTATCTCGCATCTCAAGTAGCTTTGCTTCCGGCCCATTCATACGCACATACATTTGCGCGCCATTGCTCCTCGGAGCTTTTGTCCGTCAAAATTTCTTTATTGAAAAAAAAAAATGATGCTAATCGAATTTGCACATTGGTCACTCTTTTATCGATATTCGCTCTATGAGAAAAGTCTTTCGCCAACCTTGGCTTTCTTGTAGAGAAATTTGATTTTGCGTGGAGATACCGAAATGTTATCAACATATAAATGAAAAAATTACTCTTTCGATAAATTACCCGGCTGCGTAAATTTTGATTTTTCACAAAAAACATTCTTAAATTTTGCTAAATAGGTAGACATTTTTAAAGAATTTTTTGAAATCACGTGTTCGCCTTCCGTTTTGTTTGAGAGAAGGCAATTTCAGCAAATTAGACAAAATTCTGACACAATTCATGCGTGTTCGGAAAAATTGAGGAGTCATTTCCTATTAAAGGAAAGTTAGGTTGCCGGGTGATTTGTTGAACAATTAATTTTTGCATTGAATTTGTTGATAACATTTCGATATTATTATTGAGGAAAATCAAACTTGGCCAAAAAGGATCGAGCAATTTTCCATGTACCTGATTTTTTCAGATCTTTATCCCAAGGAAAATTTGAAATTGTAAGTTTCTAAATTTTTACTACAAGAAAGCAAAAAATAATTTATCGATAAAAGACTAAAAAAAGTTAGAAAACCTAAAAGTCCGTTAAAAATATGAAGACAGTCAGTGTTATATATTTTTCGAAGTTTACCGGGCATCGATTGTTTTTTTTTCTTTTTTAAAAAAATTTATCTTTATTTTCGTCGAATTTTCTCCTAAACCATTTTTTCGTTTTCACGCAAAGGGAGCTTTGTTCTCGTGAGAATTTTGTCTATCGAAGCTTTCGTTTCCGGACGCATCGAAATCGTGGAAAACGTCGAAAAAAGGTTTTTAATAAAAAATGTATGTATCTGTGCCTGTGTCGAATTCAATTTAAATCGACGAATAAACCGTTGCCGAGTACCGTTCGACATTGAATTTGAGGTCGATCCGTCAGTCATCGAAATGTATATAATATTTTGGAAAAAAACGTTCGTCGCCTTCCAACCGGCGCAGTTTTCAACTCATGGAGCTCAAATTTCAATGGCATTAAGATTCTTGTTGAATGCGATGTGAGATTCAATATGTCGCAAATCTTTCGAAAAAAAAAAAAAACATATCGCTTTTTAAATTTTTCGAAAATCGTTCCCTTTTTCAGTAAATTCAGAATCTATTAGCTTCATCATGGAGCAGTGTTGTACATTGCCTTAAAACTAGACTGAGGAAGTCGAAAGGCAAAGAAAGCAAATTCATTCTCGAGCTAATCTAACGAGAATTATTTTTGCGAAGAGGACCTAAAAGTGATTTCAAGCTAATCATTTCTTTCGGTGCCGTTCCTCGAGTCGCGTTTGCCGAAAGGCAAAGTATCTCCGTCTCGATCGTCGGGTCAATCAGAGGAGACGAAAAAGTCGAGGAAAATCGTGGAGACTGCGAAGCGCGTGGATCTCGTTGGTCCCGATGGTCTTTTGCACGACGACGAAGCTCGAGGCCTACGTTATACGGATCAATACCCCGCAATAGTGAATAGAGTCGTATCTGCAGCTATATACTGCCCGACCGAATCTCTCTCTCTGTCTGTCGGCGGAAGAGAAGAGAGCCGACGAGGCAGGAGAAGCGAGCGCGCGCCCGCGCATAGCTTGCCCGCTTGTCTCGGGTGTGTCCGATCCTCTCCTCTGGCAGCGGCGGCATTATCATCCCCTTGCGAAGGGAGCTGCGCTGCGCAAACGTACCGCGCGAACATTCGTTTGCTTCCAATCCCCGTATATATACATACAAATATATATATATATATATATACATATTTTCACGATTTTCTCTCTCGTTCTTCGTCTTTCCGTTCGCGACATTCTCGAGTTTTCTCATCACCGGAGAAGCGAGAGAGAGAGAGTCGTAGCGAAGCTCGCCGGCGTCGACGGACAAGTCGAGCGATAAGCGGACTCCTCTTTTCTCCTATTCTCTCATCCCTCGTCGCCGTTTCCCCGGAAGTTCCTCGACGTTTGACGCGAGACTCTTTCGCCATCGACAACGTTTATTATTGTCCTCGCTTCGTTCCTCGTTGAAATTACCGTGGCGCACAAAATCGTCCGACGGTCGCGAGAGAAGCGTCGAGTGGGAACGTCGAGTCCATGGGTCCGTTCCAAAAATAACGAGGACCCGACGACGAAGCCGGAGAGCCGGAGAGCCGCGACGAATGTATTGAGTTACCGCGATTATATCTTCAAAGGCCCCAGGAAACGCGAGAATTGAACGGCTCGTCTCGTTTCCGTGACCAAAAGGAGTCGGTCAAAAGCATCTTCGGCGCATACGCGCTTCCACGGGGGAGACAAAAGTTCCGATAGCGCGGTTCAGTTCCGAAACAGGAAACCAGAGCGACGAGTTGATAATCTCGGCAAAGCGTCGAACGAGGAAATAGCTTCTGTTAACGAGTACACGCGATCCGCGATAGCCGACCTCTCGATTACGATCGCAACGACGAGCTGGAAACTGCGGCGCGCTTCGCGTCGCGTTCCGCGCGCGATGGAAAATAATTCGTGCGAGAGACGCGAGAAAATGAGCATAGACGTGCGTGGAGCGTCACGTATTTTCTCTCGGTCGCAGCGTGGGGTAGAGAGATCCATCCGGCTGTCCGAGCGTCACGGAACCCCAGGCTGGATGCGTCGCAAACCCGAACGTCGAGTCATCGTTGTCGAGTTTATTTCGAGATTTTCGGAACGTCGACTCCGCGCGCTCTCCCCTCGGCTTCGCTTGCTCGCGCGTCTCGCTCCATCCTCGGCGACCTTTGCCTCGGCGAGCTTTATGTATTTTCTACAACTCGAAATCTACGTGCGGCCGGCAAAGTGACGGAACGACGAACGCGACGGAAAAGCCGCCGCGGAGAGCGAACATCTCGAAAATAGACCAACGCGGTCTCGCTCTCCGCGTCGCGCCTACCACCGGGTCGAACCAGCAGCGTGATAATGTCCACATGCCCCCGTCGAAGCGCATCCCCGAGGTCCTCGTACCCGAGTCTCTCGCGTCGCGTGGAAATTTTTGCTTTTCTCGTTATCTCGGAGCGATTGCGCTCTCGGGAAGACCGAGCGCACTTACCGGGATAGGGTCCCGACGGGGAAACGTTATCCTTGCCGGATTTTCCCGTTGACTCCTTGCTTCCGCCTCCTGAAACAACAAGAAGAGATTTCCCTTTAACGTGCGCAAACAAACGACATTTTCTTCTTTCGATTTTCTACACTCAAGTTAGATTACCCTGTCGGTACGCGCAACCCTAAGATAACGCGGAAATTCGATCGAGCGTTCTGGGAACATTTTGGACTCGACATTGACCGAAGATTAATCAATACAATTTCGGCCTGGCCGCAAGCAAGGACCCTGTTCGAAGCATATGAAGTATAGGGTTTTTCAGTAGCGGTCGTTTATGGTAATATCAACTATCGACTACTCGTCGACCCTCTTTAAAAAATGGGCAGATAAAATATATCGATTTTTCGATTTATCAGTCGTCAAATCAAATCGGAAGGGAAAATATCGTTCACGGTAGTTTCCAGTTTTCCTCTCAACTTTGGACAGCAATTGCCATTCGATTCGTGTTCAGCGCGGAAAATACATAAGAACATAGTCATAGTATTTTATAGTAGTTTACAGTTCTTTGACAGATTTTCACAGGACAATTCGCAAAATTTAATCGACACAAATGTCGAAGAAAAAAGAACTAAACAGAGACACGACGATGCTAGTGGCGGTAGAAATGTAGTAAAATAACCGTTGTCGTAAAATACCGTTGGTTCTTTTAACGTTATCAAAAGTCAAAAAAATTCGCAGGTGAACCGGTTAAAGTGGTGGGTGATAATCGGTTATAAAAGGTGGTTGGCGCGTACCGACAGGGACGCTAGTATCCATATACATTAAAAGATAAAAAAGAGAAGCGAGAAGAAGATCGAATAATCCGTCTCTCCCTCGAGTCGCCCAAAGCTCGCCCCTCCGGCGAATTACGTGCACTCGTTCGCGTTTATATTTCGAGAGCTTTTACAGTTGTATACGAGTGAGGACTCGTAGAAAGCGCAAGAGACGTTATTACGTCGAGATCCTTGTTCTTCGATCGCCATCGATGATGTCCGTTTTTCTCTCGTTACAATCGGTGCTTCGTGGCCGACGCGCGACGAGTTTCATTCATCCCTCGCCTCGTCCATGAGGCATCGGAGACTGTGCATTCGGCGGGCGAGGCCCGGCCCAAGTTCACGAACTCCCGATGCGTTCGCTGCCCCCGAGAATTCTCCCGGATTCACGAGGAGGGTCCGTCGGCGGGGGATGGAGCAAAGGTGAAACGCGAAATCGCGAGGGGCGCCCTCGAGGTTCGCGCGATGCCGACACGCGTGTTGTCCGACCGCCCCGAATAAATCAATAATTTCCGTCGGCGAAGGGACCTGCACGAGGCGCGCGCGAGAGAAGGGCCAAGAGTCCGACCGAGCGAGGGCGATCACCCGATGAGCCTCGACGCACCGTCGATCGATACCGGTTTTTCCTTTTTTTTTCTTTCTTCCCTTTTTAACCCTACAACAAGGTCGATGCTGGTCTAGGCGGTCGAAGGAAAGCGTACGCGCCTCGCGGAAGCTGCGGTCTTCCCGATATGCATGCGCTCTTTTTTCATTTTTTTTTAGTTCTTCGGAGCGCGAAGATAGAACGAAAAGCAGCGGAGATCGCAACCAGTCTGAAGAGGAAGCCGAGCGAGAGATTGGATCGACGCCGTTCGACGCTTCGCATGCACGAAACGGCGAGGGCCACAGCGTTTCGTGTATCTATGGGGTTGCTGGACTAGCTCGGATGGTAGACGAGTCAGCAGACGGCAGTAACGATTGCATAGCGAGCTCGGAGGCGTCGGGCTTTCGCCGTTGCGCGCGCTCTCCTACGCTTACTATGTTACCGTCTGTATATATGTACGAGGATATGTACGATATATACGGAATACATATGTACAACGAGGAGAGTTCCCCGCTGTTGAAACAGGCGAGCGGCAGAGCCGTGTCTCCCTTTCCCTCGCCGTCACACAGCGGTACAGCTCGTCGCCCGGTGGATTCCCCCGACGCCACACTCGGCGTTGCGGGCGCTCGTTCCTCGTCCTATTCCCCGTAACGCCACCCCCTTTGCCACCAATACTACTGAGCTTTCGAAAAACATGCTCTCCGAGACGATAGAAATTCTCGTCGACTCTCGGACGCCACTCTGGGAAAATGAGAACGGCGGAAAAAAAAAACCGAAAAATAGAAAAACACGCTTTCAGATAATTTTTCGCCCGAGACGTCGTTTTCCGAGTATCTTTTCTTATCGTTTTCGACGGGGAGGCTGCGAGACGAAATATCGCGAACGCGTGCATCAGTGGCAATGGAACGGCCGCGATTTTCTATAAATAAAATGACCGATAAGAGGAGAGCCGCGGGAAAGCACATTGGAGTACTCCGTGAAACTTCGTCGAGAGTTTCGCGATAGTTTTCGCATCGACGAAATTTCGACGATACTCCGGAGAAGTCTTCGTTGTTGAGCTTCGCGGCGATGCTTCGTCAGAATTCACCGCGGAGACGATCGTATCGACGATACGCGGTCGATGTTTCTTTGATGAATTTTCGATTGTGTGAGCCTCGTCGACGAGCAAGGAGAACGCGTCTCCGGGGCATAACATCAACGGGATCGGCGCACGTTGCGCGGTGCAGAAGTTTCGCACGTGTATCCCGAGAAGCTACCTGCCGGGGCGAATCGATAGCGCCAAAGACCAAAGTCGCTCACCCTCTTTCCTACGAGTCGCTCGGTTATGATTCTCTTCGATTCGTTCCTGTAACAGCGAAACTTCAAGTTCATTTCATCGTCGCGCGGGGCATATCGGCCGAGTTCCACTGCGCGGCCGGAGAGAATTTCCTATGGCAAAATAAGGATGCGTTGAATTCGTACCGGAGACACGAAGAAGCGCGGCCAGACGAATTTACAGCTACGCGAGAAGAGCGCCTCGGGGCCTCGTAGGAGAGCCGAGAGCTCGACGATCGGTCTCTTTCGGTCTGTCGGTCGATCGGTCGAACGGCTGCTGACCAGCCGGCCGGCTGAACGAACGGCCTCCTTTGCCGAAGCGAGAGAAACAGAACGAACGAGAATGGAAAGAAGAGATACGAGGGATCGAGCGTTGAACAGCGAGGGCGGGGTTACCGTACTCGTCGGGGCTCGACAGTCGGCGGTACACGATGCGACACCCTTTTTCCTTCTATCCGTCGATACCGCAGACCCGAAAAACCTATCGCGAGCCCGTGAGAACGGGAGAAGTTTGCGCGAGGCTGGAAAAGTGCGAGAAGAACGAAAAAAGAGGCGATCGCTCCTTGTAAAGCGGAACGACGCTAGAAGCGAATCTCGTTCGAGAGCCCAAAAGGACTCATCGACGATCCGAAGATGGTAGTCTCGAGGATTTTATCGGGAAAATCTTGGCGAGAGCAGCTGAGCAGTCGCGAGGGGGCCGAGAGGGCAATCGCAGCGATCTCGCTTTGGCTGCGGACCACAACGTGTAGCGTGGACGAGGCCTTGTCCCCCGTCGTCACGGCATTCAAGGTCGGCAACATTCAAACCAGACGCGCACACACACGCAGGGCCTCGAGAAGCGCGCTCGGCCTCGATATTAACCCGTGGAATAGATGGAGCCACCAACTGTGCTCTTCATTGTCGAAAACCCGTCCCCGTCCAACTCGACGAATCGGCTTCGGGGGTAGTTTTTTTCTTTTTTCTTTAGTCCTCAACAAGCAATTTTCTTCCGAAAACGCAACCGAGGGAGAGACACGGATTAATCTATCTCATGCAGCTAGAAAAAAAGAAAAATTAAACACTCATAGAAGTCAAACTAGCCGAATCCTACCGTCCGAAAGTAGTTTTTTTTTCTTTTGTTGCAATTGTTGCGGAATAATGGAAAGATAAATGTCCATCCAAGCTAGACTAACGATAAGCGAGATAAAGATTTTTTAAAAATTACTATACGTATCATATACAAATATAATGGTATGCGTCAAGCCGAAGAAACACATTCTGCGGCATACGTACCGAGAATCGAGCATTATCCGCCACGAGATTGCACAAATTCTAAACTAAGAATTTTTATCTCTTTTTCTTTTCTTTCTCTAGTCACAGTGTCGAAATGCGGGATTGTGCAATGTCGATAAAAGAATTTCAACGAAACGTAAAGTAAAACGAATAATGAAACGATGATCAAGGACGCAATATTGGAATTACGATCGGGAAGGGTGGAGATCACAAGAATATTATCGGTTGTCAGCGACTCGGCGCGTTCCCTCGCGTTTTCTTTTCAGTCGCGCACAACGCCAGGCTTGGTTGTGCGTAGAGAGCGATTTAATTGGAGCTGACGACTTCGCAGGGCCGGGACAAGCGTTTCTGCGTTGTCGCGAAAATCGGTCCAACCGTAGGAAGGGCGAGGATCTGGGGATTTTTAGGGTGAGTCGGTGGCCGAGGGTGAAACGAAAACGAAATTCCGTCGCTTACCTTTCTTGATGAGCAAGCTAGTGACCCTCCGCAGTGCCTCGCGCGTGCTGGAGGCAGAGCTGTGCTTACTTTGGCCGAAGTATTTGTTGGGAGTGATGTTTGTCGGTAGTGTCAAGGGTTTTCGTTGATCGCCGGACGAGCCCGGCAATCTCGACTCGTACGCGCTGTTCAAACGCTCGAGATGCTCGATCGACGCGGGTCTCGGTTGATTGCCGCCCTTTCGCGTTGGATACCATCCGCGATTCGGCCCCCCGGCGAGACGCAACAATTCCGTTCCAATTATCGCTTGTTCCAATCCGGGATTGTTTCTTCTGTATCTGAAATTAATACGATGCAAGAGAAGCATCGCGATAATTTACCATGAAGATTTCTTCGAGTCGTCCCGAGATAGACCTTTCGCAGAGTCCGACGAGGCGCGAGACGGACAGAGGAATCAGCGAGAATCGCGAACATTTTGCGACGGTGTAAAAATCCGTAAAGCTTCATCTCGCATAGTAATGATTCCAAAAAGTAATCGACAAATTACAAAAATAAAAAATCTACCAACGAATCGCCCGGCAACTCGACCTTCTGTTTTTAATGAAAAAATTTGCCAATTTTTCTGCAATAAGTACACATTTTTATAGAATTTCCACTAATTTTTTTGATGTTTTTACCATTTTACCATAAGAAACAAACGCAATTTTCAAACGTTGCACGATGTTCTATGAACACGCATGCATATTCAGACAAGTTAACAATTTTGTGGCTCGATATTGAATTTCAGTAGTTTGTCAATAACACTTGCAAGTCATTCTTATGCATGATCAATCTTCCACTTTTCGTATGCTCGAAAGTTTATTCGGGTTTTCGTCTCAACGAGAAGTATTCCGAATTCTCTTTCATCCTTTCTCAGTCTTGGGTGGCATCGGATTCTGCGAAAGGACTGCCTTAAATTACAAAAAAACCGGACAACAACAATCGATTGACCGATCGTTGAGACATACCCAGTCGTCGCTGTAGTCGGAGCGTACCAGCCGGGTTGTCGTCGCGGTTGGGTTGGATTGCCGGCGTGCTGAGGCGTCCTGGGCACGTCGCTGCCCCTCGCGAAAACGGGAGTCTCGGGCAAGGAGCAGGAAGTCTGCATACCGGAGCCAGGACAGCCGACTCCTAGAGACGTGGTTCCGAGAGTAGCGCCCCCGGGAGCCACGCTCCCGGTTGCCGAGCCTCCGCTGCCGCAATCGAGTACTCCCTCGGTCGAGGGTGATTGCCGTTTCGTTGTCATTGCTCGTCGTCTGGACGGTCCCGGCAGATCCGTCGGCAGAGTTCGCCGTTCCACCGGCACCTGAACAATCGAAAGGCAATTTCTGTAATCGATTCTATCCGATGCAATTAATCGATACGTCGCGCTCTACTTTTAGCGATTGGCATTAACGGGGTAAAAACCTATTTCTTCTTTGTTTCGACGTCTCTGCGCGGGCATGCCTGCGTTAGAATTGATACTCCAGTCGAGTACCCGTGTGCCTTTCTCGTACGCAAGAACTCGGAATGGCACACGGCGTTGAAACGTGTACCCCAACAACGGGGTGGCGCCTACTCTAAACGCGTAGTCGAACGCTCTCATCGCCGCGGCGCAACCCTCGATTATTTTCCGCTAACCGCTCGTTCGAGTGGCCTCGCATCGATGCGAGAGCTTTAATTTCGCTGCTCGATTCCGCGATCGGAAGGGCTGCGACTACGCAGTCTCGAGGGCTGTTCAACGAACGAAATTGCCTTCGGGCATTCGTTCGTTTCACGACGATACAATCGGCAACGCGCAATATATCGTTCGATGCTAACGGCGGCCCGTTGAGGGGGGATAAGAGGACTCCGTGGACGAAGATACAAAAAAGCGCACCTCTCGCCTCGAAGTACTGCCCATATTGGAAGTTCGACGTCCTCTCGAAAAGCCAGCGTCCATCGATCTCGTGTCCAACGAGGATTGGCTGTGATCCTTTCCGTCGATTATCGAGACGCCTCCGCGATGCGGCGGTACGCGGGGCCTGTATCCGTCCATGGTTCTCGTTGTTTGCCTTGGCTTTATCTTCGCCGCGGCAATCGGTTGCGGAACGACGGGACCGTTGCCGAAGTCCGAACTCTCCTCGTCGGCTTCTTCGACGGGCGAGGGCGGAAGAGGCGGAAATTCGAGCACCTCAACGCTCACCTGTTCAATGAAAAAAAAAAAAAAAATCGTATTAATAACTCGAAATCGTTTAATCGATTATCATTGTTTTGCGTTTTTCGTACCTGAAAATCGGGATTCTTAGAATCCTCGAGAATAGCGTCGATAACGTTTTCGATTTGCTTGTGATCGATCTTGCGATTCTCCATTATCTGACCGTTTTGATGCTGATGCTTGCCGAGACGTCGATCGGAAGAATAGAGAAGATCCGTCGTCGCGACGTTGCAACCGTTGCTCGTCGATCGACGCGGCGGTCGATCGAAATCGGCGCTCTCGGAGCCGCTGCTGCTCGTCTTCGATGTCTCCGAGTCGAGTGAGTTTTGCATGTTGCAAGGACGATTGTCGCCGCGTGACAACAGTGCCGTTGACGCCGCGGTCGACGATACCGACGCAACGAGCGGTGGAACGTTCGACGGGCGCTCAAGTAAATGCCTCTTTCTGTTATCCGCGGCGCTCTCGCCCTCGTAACTGTTTCTCTTCGATGAGCTCAGACCGTCACCGACGATTCTTCGGGTTCTCTTCGAGCCGTCCTCGGTTATGCAGGATTCGCTGTTTTTCTTCACGCTCTCGATTTCCTTTATCTCGTCGCTAACTCTCTCGAGTTGTCGACGATTCTCGTTGAGCGCTTTCTTCACTATCTGATCCTCGATCAGAACGTTAACGGGAATTTTCGCCTCGCTCCTCGGCGTCGAGGATTTTCGCGACGATCGACGCGATCCCGTGTAAATCGCGGCGGTTACCAAAATACCGCCGATACCGGCTTCCTTGTCCCTCGACAGATTCGCGGTTATGTCGAGACTCTTCGACGTCGTGACGGTGTTTCTTCCGCGTGCCGGACCGCCGTTGCAAGCGGCGCTCGATTTTTCCGATGGACGCATCGACGTACCTTCCGCGTCGTCGTTCTCGTCACCGGCCTCTTCCTCCTCGCGCTCGTCGAGCGGCGAAGGTGGCAATCGCGGAAGCGCTTCGTCGCTCGAATTTTCCGATCTGCGCGATTTGCCGACTTTGCGACAAACGCCGACGCCGTCGACCTCGTCGGCGTCGTCCTCGTCGTTCTCTCCTTCCGCGTCAGCGTCCTCCTCGTCGTCTTCCTCGTCGCCGGAAATCGGCACGATTCTGATCAGATCCGGCGGTGCCGGCGGAACGAAATCCGGCGGTGGCTCGTCGAGTCCCTCCAGACGTCCCTCGCGCAACAGGCTCTTTATGTCGTCGAATGTCGTTGAATAGCGCTTGCCACAAGCGTCGGTAAGTCGGCGATCGAGCTCCCGACTACCGAACGAACTGAGGCTCTTCGTCTCCGTAGGCGAAACGATCTTCGGTACGAGAGGCTTGCGCTCGCGCTTTCTTCCTCGTCTTATCACGTACGTGCCGTTCTTCGACAAATCGCGCGGATTCACGCGATCGAGATCGTTCGTCGAGGAATCGGAGTACGGAGATACGAGATCGTCGTCGGTCGTCGATTGACGAGGGTCCTGCCAGTCGTCGAAGTCTCGAAGCTTGGAGATCGAGCCGGCACCTGTAAGAAAATCATAATACATTATTACGTTGTCATTGCATGCTTGCATTATCAATGAGACTCGGAAAGTCTATTTATGTCAAAAAAAATAATGATAATGGACCAATCGAACTTTTCCATTGCTAAAACTGTTTTATCAATCGAATTTTCGCTACAAAATGAATTTGTACCATGAAAACCGTTGAGGTAACGAAGTGTTTTTTTTTTTTTTTTTTTTTCATTTTAAAGATTGATTATAACTCACTGGAAACATCGCTGCTCCTTCGCCGCCTTCTGCCGACGACTTTGGTGCTACCGGGCGCATAGAGAGGATCTTCCTCGAGCGACACCTCCCAAGCGATCGAGTGTCGTTTGGCAATCGGCGGCCCGGGCGCGGGCAACAATTCCTCCAGAGAATCGTCGGAGAAGCGTTCCTCCTCCTCCGACTGCGTCCTAAAGTCCGTCGAGTTTCTCGTCGAGAAATCCGAGTTCCTCGTCGAGTAAACGTCCGAGAATCTCTCGCTCGAATCGGCCCGTTGGCCGAGCAACGAGAGCGAGACAAAGTCGAGATTTCGCAGTGAGAAAGGATCCGACGACGGCACGGAGACGCGATCGTTCGAGCTCGCGCTCGCGACGGCGAGCGAGAAATCGGAATTGAATCTCTCGTTCGAGGTCGAATTGGCCCGTGAAAAATCCGACGAATCGCCGCCGCCGTAATTGGCTCTCATCGAGAATCTCTCGACGCTGACGGAACTCGAGCGCGGTATCGACGATCTGCCGGATTCGGAGTTTCTTCTTCGCTCCGAGAATCGCGCCTCGCTCGAGTCCGATTCGGCGCCGTTAACGCGATCGGCACGCGTGTCGATGGCTCGCGCGGCCATCATTCTGCCGCATTCCTCGGCGCTGCTGGACTTGCTCATGTCGTTCGGCATTCTCTCGTTATCCTCGTCGGCGTCGACGCAATCATCGTCGTCGCCGTTGTCGCGTTCGGCGCGCGAGTCCTCACGACGCTCGGGACTCTCGCCGTTGCGATGATGATTCCTCGACTTCGGATCGACGTCCTCGGACGAGCGTCGACGACGTCGCCTCGACGCCGTCGTCTCGCGACGCTTCTCCGATTGCTGATGATGGTGATGATTGTGATGAAACCTATGACTCGACTGTTGATGCTGTTGCGAATTGTGATGATGATGATGATGATTGTTCGGTGCGCTTCTCGTTGTGTTGGTGCGGGCCGACGAGGCCGCGACGATGCCGGGTATCCAATCGAAGGACACGACCCTCGCGTCGTACGGAAGACTGGCGAATTTGTCCATGGAACTTCGTCCAGTTTGGCCGCCACCGCCGTTCCTCTCGGCGCTTTCTCCTCTCCTCTCCCACCAACCATAGGGTCTTCGGTGTCTGGTCTTCGGCTGTTGAAATCGTAATACACAGATCGTGGGTTGGGGGGCGAGTGATCAAGATCGTGCGTTTGGCTTTTATCGTCGCGTATAACGACCCCGAGCGCGCACACGCTCCACTACCGAAACGTCTCGCAGAGACCCCGAGAGCGAGACTCGATTCGCGTCTGGTGCTTGCGTACGGTAGCGGAGCGATACGCTTACTGTTCAATATACTCACGAGGGTAGTTTGGCTCGTTGCCGGATCGTGGATGGAACGCTGAAGCTCGAGCGGCGATGAAACCGAATTTTCCGTGTCTCTCGCGGCATTCGCACTCGTGCGCCCGCCCGAGGCGGCATTATGATCCCGTCTACCACTCTGTCTCAGCGACGAACTCTTGACGCTCGTCCTCTTGGACGAGTTACCCGGTGATACCCTGTCGAAAGTAAAATTTATTGAAGACTCGTATCGTCTCGGGGATTTGCGGGACCGGGGAAAAAGAAACGGAGGAAAGAGCCCTCGGTAAGAAGAAAAAAACGAAGAAACTCCCGCGAGCTTTTCCTCGATGTAATAATAGCTATAGCGCATTAGGCAGATGGGACAAGTTTTCTTCTCGAATCTACTTAATACACGCCGGGGCTTTTTTTTTCCTCCCCCAAGGGATCTCGCGAAGAGTTTCTTACATATTGGTACACATAGGGATAACTTCTGTGGGAAGTATTACTGGTACGGCAAACGAGAAAACGATAAATTCGGTAGGCTGCGCCGGATTAAGCCAAGGGGGATGGAAAATACGGGATTGAGGAGCACCCGCGTGCGTTCGGAGGGGGGGTTATTAAGGGGAGCGAGAGAGACGGAGAATGGTTTTGCGGCTCTCGGTCGAAGAAAGGGAATGCGAAAATCGTCGACGACGGAAACGCCGCCGACGTGGCGGGCTCTCGCGCGAGTTCATTCTCTCTCGCTCCTTCGCTCACGCGGGGCACGCCGACCGATCGATCCCGGTGCCCCGCTCGAGCGGGTGGTCGCGCGCACACACCGAACCCCCCCGTCGTGCCGACGTTTGTGTTACGCCGGTACTATACCCGTGGCTTGCAGTTTGTAGCGAGAGCCAACGCGCCGGCAAGACAACGGACAAGTCGGTCGCGCTTCGCGATGCTACGCCGTCGTCTCTTTACTCACATGGGCAAAAGCGTCGAGATAATACGCTCGGCCTCCTCCGGCGGCGGAGGAAATTCCTGTGTCGCTTGTGGCAATACAACGGACGTTCCACCTTGACCCGCGGACTCTTGCAATGGCTCGGGACAATCCGGTACTGGACGCAGAGCTACCAATGCCATTTTCGCCTTTCGTCCATTCATACTCATGTATCCGTCGTCTTCGGACTGATGACCTCCCGTACCTTGAAACAAAGATCGTCTCTTTGAACCGATGGGCACATTTTTTCGACTTACAATTAGAGACATATTATAGGCAATTTCGCGCTTGAACCATATGTTTGGGAAATTATGAATGATTTAATTTATTATAAAAGATACGAGGATAAAATTGCGTCACTTAAGGAGGATGTAGCTACATTTTCAACGCGAACGTGAGATTAGCAGCGAATTTCGAATACCTCGCGGCAAATGAAAATCTAAAAAAATTCAACTGCATAAAAAGTGTTTCGAAAGTCCATTTTCTATAATCGTAATTCCAAATATATGAAAACTAATAGTTTTAACCGGGTTTTTTTTAGTCCACTTGAAAACGTAAATCGAGAACAACTCGGAGGCATTTCAAGCCGATCTCTCGAATTTAGTTACTTCAATCTCATTTACCGGAGATTCGAGAATAAGTTTCGAACGATAATTGCCAACCGAAAATAGAGTGACAAAGCCGCGGGTGAAATTCCGTTTTTCCACACGTATATCCTGCTTGAAACTTATAATCCACCGCGGCGCAAGGTCGAGATATCAATTTAAACTCCCAAAATCCTATTTTTACCGGCATTCGAGAATGAGCGGACAAAAATAATCGGTGACTAAAAAGCCGAGTCGGGTATCTACGGATCGAATTTTCTGCTTTCTTCGCAATTTGTATTTTCGAATATTTTCTCGGCACAAACTGCCTGGGAGGCATTCAAGGCTGAGGTTTGCGTTTCAACCGCTTGTAGAAGTATTTTCTTTGGGATTCAACGTCGCCTTTGAGAGATTCCCGAAGGCCAAAGCGGGCTAAGCAGATGAAAGATCGAAGGTTCGAGGAAAGATGAAAGGGCAAAGGTTCGGGGGCAGGGACGGCGTACCTAAGGAAGGGCTTTCGTCGTCTGGCGTGAGACCGATACTCGGTTCGGTGCTGCTTCCGCAATCCTCGCCGGCGTCGGCCGTCCCGACGACGACGTCGGTTTGAGCAGCACCACCGCTCCTAGAATCCCCGTCGAGTCCGTTGTTGCTAGCGTTGATTCCGCCGCCGACGACGACGACGCCGCCTCCTCCGCCTCCGCCACCACCGCCGCCGCCTCCTCCTCCAAGTCCAAACTCCGCGTCGGCTGTCTCGTGCTCGTCGTACTCGGAGAGCACCTTGTCCAGCAGTTCGATCGATCGTTGCACATCGTCACCTCTGGAACAAACGGTCGGGTTCGATTCTATAGAGATTAACGTTCGTGTAAGCCACGGCCGAAGTCCGCGCCCGGTGCAAAGAGAATATGGGAATACGGCTTCGCTTTGATGGAACGAAGCTGCATCGGCAAACGAGCACGACGCGACTGGAGAGATGCTAGACCGGCGGGTCGACTGCCTCTCCGACCGAGAACAGTGGATCCACTCACTTCGCGTACTATGCGCCCACAGTGTTCGGTACTTCACTGTCGGATGTAACGAACTTTCCTCTATCGCGATCTTCGACCCTTCGAGTACACATATTTTTCTTCAATAAAAATATTCATACATTTTTTTATTTTTTAGTTCTGAATCTTTTGATTAACAATGAACACTTCAACGAGCCTGTGACATCAAAAAAATTGCTGTAGTTGGGGAAACGCATCGTAAAAAAAGCGGTAACTCAGATGAACATTCTTAACCCTACGTTTTTGGCTCTATCCAGAGCGGAGTTTTTCCAAAACAAATAAAAAATGAGCCAATTAATATTCCACTTTTTTTTCAACCTGCGTTCTAATTAACGACACATTCTGCTCAAACCTTGTCGGTTATGTGGCTTGAAAAAGTGACTGTTGTTGCCGGGAATATTTTCCACCAAAGACAGGATGAACCGGAAAAAGGGTGGAGATCGAAATTTCAAATGATCGAGATTGAGAACTACCTGTATTTCGAAATTTCATCGTGACGATTATCACAATAGCGATAAAAGAAGTAGGCATAAGTAGCATATTCGGATTGGATAATGTTCGAAATTTTGACAATTCGATATTTCACCTCTTGGACTATTGCCTATTATTATTTTCGTTTTCGATAAAAATTTAATTCAACAGCTTTGCGTTCTTAATGCTTATTTGTTACCGCGGAAACGTTCGTAAATTGGGTTTTTTCGGTAAGCAACTTTCGTTATTTTTTTAATTCGAAATTTCAGCCAATCTGAATTTTAGTCGTTGTGAATTTTGACCCCCACCCACAAGCATCATTAAAAAAACAAAGCGGAAACTTGGATAACATTTTTGGATCTTTGACCCAACGTCTTTGGCCCTATCTAGAGCATAGTTTTTCTGAAAAAAAAAAAAAAAAAATGAACTGACTTATATTTTACTTTTTATTTTTATATTTACTTTAAATCCGTCTGTTTGTTCAACAACAAATTCGATTAAATGCCATGAAAAACTGACCATTATTGCCAAGAATAATTATTTTATTATTATTATTTTTATTTCGGATTATTATTATTCTGAATAAACTGAGAAGAAAATTCAGTTCTATGATTTCGTCCATTCTCTTGAATTCGGTGCATAACTCGCGTCAAACATATGCACATATGATCTTGATTTTCTTTCGTTCGACGATGGCCACAAACGAATATAAAGCACTAATAGCTAATCGTTGTTGGTTAAAAAATAACGAAAAGCTATGTTCAACGTTCAACTCTCGTCGGGCCCAGAAATAGTAAGCCTTTTGTTTAGAGACCGAGATTAATGTTTCGCCCGTCGAGGATATACGAATTCTTAATTTTCTCCGCTCTCTATTTACGAGTCCGAGACTCCGAGTCTCGAGGAAAATAGTGAATGGCCATTTGTATAGGTAATATATACGAAAGGAGAGCGGCGTGGAGGAGCAGACGATGAGAATGAGCCGGGGTTATGGGCGAGCAGCGAAATACCCCTTCCCGAAACACACAACGAGAGTGCGTCGAGAGGAGGAGGGTAAACGCGCGACCATCTCGCTTGCGCGAGGCTCGTTCGCGCGTTAACTCTCTCGCTCGTCGCGGTCTAACGGCGAGGAAAGGGAGAGGCTTGCCTCAGCTCGGAACGGACGAAACGTTTCCACCGGAGTTTCCGTGATGCCCGTTGAAGCTCTCTAGCAGTGGCTCCGCGGAATCTCTCTCGCTCGGTTTCTGCTCTCTCGCTATCCAGCCGTCCATAAATAAAGCTCAGCGAGAGTAAAGAGAGAGAGAGAGAGAGAGAGAGCGGGGGAGAGCAGCAGCGCGCGGGATTCTCTCGCGAGGGCGCGGCCTCGTTTACGGGCTAATCGCGAGTAGACGAAGGCTGCCAGAGCCGAGGCCTCTCTCTATTCCCCACTAGAGATGCTTGCGCCGCGTGGAGTTCGTAATTGCGAGAGGTCGAGCGAATTACGGTCCGCACCTCTTTCTCTCCGTGCTCGGTGATCCAGCGCTGTACAGCATCCGCGCTATATCCACCCCGTCGCACGGAGGTTTACGGCATAGCCCCGTAGAGACGGCAAAATTGATCGAATCGACCTGGAAGACTTATCGCGTCTCTCTCTTTTTTTTTTTTTTTTAATGAAATTCCGTTATCTCGACGTAGCAGAGGCAAAAGAGCTTTGGTAAGTTCGCCTGTCGCGCTGGTCTACGCCTCGATCGGCTAATCGGATCGGGAAGCGAGAAAAACTCTTGCCCATCGCTCGCGTTGAAGCGGGGGCGGACAACCGGGCATTATGGATGGAGTAAACCGCACTGGACACGTACGGGAACGGATTACCGCACCGCCCTCTCCGTTACTACACCAATCATCGGGCACCTCGAGCTTTCTAGGTCATTCGCGTTTATCGACCGAGATCTCGGAACGTACGTTATACATAATAAACGTGTTGTTCTATGTAAATTGCACATCCACATGGGAGGCTCGTTACATACATTTATCTGGGCTTGCGCCTCGAGCAGTTTATGTATCTGTACATATATGATGTTTCTGAGGGTAGCTCGAACGCTGGCCTTCCGTCATACAAAGGTCTATGTCTATCTTGTAGTTACGTACATACGTTACGGGTATACGAGAAGCCCGTGCAGGGCTCGCGCGCTCGCGGCCATCCTGCGACAACAACTTCCCCTTTGTAGTAAAACTATAGTTCTGAATATTTCTCTATATTAATTCACTCCGGTATTTGCGGCACTCCGAGACGTTAGTACCTCCGTGACTTTAGCCACTCCGAGACGGCACCTCTGGGACTTTGGGCACTCCGAGACTTTAGCCAATCTGTGAGTTTAGCCACTCCGTGAGTTTAGACCCTCCGTGAATCTGGCCACTCCGTGGTTTTAGCCACTCCGTGAGTTCAGACCCTTCGCGAATCTGGCCACTCCGTGGTTTTAGCCGCTCCGTGAGTTTAGACCCTCAGTGAATCTGGCCGCTCCGTGATTTTAGCCAATCCGTGAGTTTAGACCCTCCGTAATTTTAGCCACTCCGTGAGTTCAGACCCTCCGTGAATCTGGCCACTCCGTGGTTTTAGCCAATCCGTGATTTTAGCCAATCCGTGAGTTTAGACCCTCCGTGATTTTAGCCACTCCGTGAGTTCAGACCCTCCGTGAATCTGGCCACTCCGTGGTTTTAGCCAATCCGTGAGTTTAGCCACTCCGTAAGTTTAGACCCTCCGTGAATCTAGCCACTCCGTGGTTTAGCCACTCCGTGAATCTAGTCACTCCGTGATGTTAGCATATTGTCTAAACGACCGTCTCCTACACAGCGGCGGCGGAGGCGTATCTTTATAATATAGCTATCTTATACAGTAAAAGCTCTGTTTTTTAACTTCGCTTAAGATGATGAGAACCCCCCCCCCTTCTCCCACTTGCCCCGTGCTCAATTGTGAAAACTACGAGGAAGGCCATTTCAGTACCATAGAGATTTGAGGAGAAAGAAACTTGTCTTTCCCCGCGTCTATCTATTCCGCAGGGAGGGAGATTTTCTTTTTCTTAAATGTATTGTTTTAAGAAACCTTGGCCTGAAATATTCCAAGGCCTCCTTGGATTGAAATATTCCAAGTCCTCCTTAAATCGAAATATTCCAAGTCGATATCGATTTTCTTACGATATTGTTCAATTTTTGTGAGTTCATTATTTAATGCGTCTTGATTACGGACCCGAAGTTGCAGGACGATTTACCGCTCAGAACCAGAGGAAAAAATTATTTTAAAAAGTCTCTATTCTCGGTATTTCCTATCAAATAACATGGTGGGCTACATTTTTCGATCGCCGTAAACGTATCCTTCTTACCATTTCGATTAAACTTTTTGAGGGTTAGACAAACGTCTAATTCTTACCGTGAAGGAATTTAGAAACAATCGACCACGTACTTTGAAAAATTTAATTTTGCAATGATCAGTTAATAACATTTTGCAATTATTATTATGGAAAATCGATAATTTCATCGCCTTCGATATGCTTATTTTTTTCCGATTTTTAGACCACTGAAAAGTTCTTCCAATTTCCTCTCATTTCTCTGAAACTTATGGGAAGTCGGACTGTTCGCGCGAGAACTGCGTTCAAAAAACCAAGGAACGAAGAGGGAAAAATCTACGCGGGATGTAGAACATCAGCCCTTCTCAGCCTGAAATTCGATTTTGATTAATAATCTATACTAACGTGGGGAATGTTAATATCATGTCTTGGACACTCATAAGGGACTTGGAAGAATTTAGCGTTGACGGGAATAGAAAATAGGGGAAAATAGTTAATAATAGTTGCGGCGGCCATCAAGAATTTTTGTGATGTAGAGGGAGAAAATGCGAGCGCGTTTAGCGCGCGCGTCCTGCAAGACCCAAGAATATGTAGCGAAATACATAGAGATATATAGGTTCCCACATAGACCTATATACCTATGTATATACCTGTTCATGTATAGATATATATATAGGCATATATAGGTGTTCCTATATATGAGGCCTATATGCCTATGTATACAAGTGTTCATACATACATAGGCATATACATAGGTATTCCTATATATGAGGCCTATATGCATCGCTCAACCAGATATCGAGCTACGGCTCGCCCGGGGTTAATTGGGTTAGTCGGGTTACTCTGGTTACTCGGCTTGGCAAACTTCGTTACCGGGACGAGCCCTTATTTTATAGTGCTCACACCTCCGTGTCCCCTTCCTTTTCTATCCTATCGCCTCGCCGCGGCCTCGCGAACGTCGCACAGAATCTTCCCGAGGCGTATGGCCCGCAAGCTTCCTCTCGATACTGCTGAATAAAGCGCGAGATTGCAGCGAAGCGAGAGCGCGCGCCCGCGAGGAGACGAGGGAAAGGATGTCGGCGCGTTAAATCAATTATATCCTTCACGGTTTTACGATTATCGTTACTGTCCCGGCCTATCTCTCTCCCGGCGGAGAGCGCGTCCGGGATCGATCGCCCCGAGAGAGCCGGAGCATCGACGGAAAATTCGCCGAAGGCGCTCGGCCGCATCGAGTTGCACGGTCGTTTGTTGCGAAAACGAAACGTTATTATCGTTTTCGTGACTTCAGGGCGATTCGTTAATGAATTTACCGTGCAAGTGAATGTGCGTCGGGATATCGGCAATCCCGGCGACGGCGAAATGTTACGAATTAATATTTCGTTTTATTCGAGCGAAATTAATTCTTCTCGTATTCGACGTTTATTTTCAAGGGCATTTGCTTTTACTTCGAGGATTGCGAGTCGTGGTTGCCAGAGTGAAAAATGGGCTGACGCGCAAAAACCGTGTATTGAATTGTGCTTTTTTTTCGAATTTTTGTGCCATGATTGTTGGATTAATTTCTACGCCCTTACCGGAACAGAAAGGATGCTTTGTTACGAGTCGTCTAAATACTTGAAATATACTCTATGCGTGCACAGGTTCCTATAAATGTGTTGTCTGGCATTTTACATTGTGTTGTTACCGTTGGATTGATCATGAAAGATTTAAATTATTTAATTACCACATTTATTAATCTGTCAAATGATCAAATAATAAATCTATAAGTCGCATGACAACGCTCATCAATATATTTTCTAGCAACTACATTTATTCGCATATACTTTTCTCCTCATCGTCCATATTTATATTCGAGTATGAAGCACCAAAAAAAAATATATGTGTATCATTCGAGTTTATATTTCGCCGTGTAATCATCGGGTTAATTGAGAACCATCCCCTAAGCCCCGAACCACGCTTTATTAGGGCTCGGAAATTATTTAGTACGCGAAGAGTTTATTACGTGGGATAATTTACTGTTTTAACGCGAGCCGTATCCACGCTTGAGCGCAGCCGACTCGTGTTTGGACGTTAAACAAGTTTCCGCATAATGTTGATACATTCGGGCGAGGCACAGAGGAAGAGAGAGCTGGAGGGGGAGAGAAGGAGCGCACGGTTGCATACCGGACAGGAAAAGCGCGACGCGACTGTGGGCTACGTTGGCCCGCAGGCACTTTTGACGATAGCGCTCTTCGCCACCGCGCAGCATCACTCTCGACCTCGCCAATAACCAGGTATTTAATTAGGCACGACGACGCGGCGAGGTATGCGTGAGCGCCGAGCCTCGTCGTCGTCGCGTCGAATGTTCCGCGAGAAAAATTTATTTGCGAAAGACAGCGAGCCCTCTGCTTTGCTGCTCTTTGGCGACGGATTGATTCGTTCCTGAACTGTAAATTTGTGAAATTCACGCCTTTTTAATACACGAAATCACGCTAAACAAACAAAACGGGTGTTTGAAATTAGAATTTGCATTTATTAAGAAAAATCGGAAAACTCGCTCTTTTCTCTTGCTATTTCGTCGATCTTCCCGGAAAACTTCGAGACTCTGCCGCGAGATGGCCACGCCGCCCGAGAACTTTCTCGCCGACGAAAGGGAAGCTCCCGGGCTATAAAAGGCGCGCTCCTAGCCCCGCGGTTTTCACGTCGTAGAGCGAATCCTGCACGCCGTCTGGAGTGCACTCTCCGCCTTGTGTTAAGGTAGTACTAGCGTATAGTATAACTCTGATCACGGTTCCGTGAGATTCAAAGACAATTTACGAACTCCTCCCAATGGGATAAAAATCTGGAAAAAATCAAGCATATAGAAGGGACTGCAAAGATTGATTTTCCATACTAATAATATCAGAATGTTATTAAAAAATGAACGAAACAATTAATTGTTTAACAAATTTCCCGGCGACTTAACTTTTTTTTTAAAGAAAATGATTTGTTCATTGTTTTGAATACGTACGAATTTTTTCAGAATTTTGCCGAATTTTTTAAAATTGCGTTTTTTTTTGGGGACAAAAGGAAGCATAAAAATGCAATTTAAAAAAATTAGACAAAATTCTGAAAAAATTCGTACGTATTCAAGACAATAAACGAATCATTTTCTTTAAAAAAAAAAGTTAAGTTGCCGGGAAATTTGTTAAACAATTAATTGTTTCTTTCATTTGTTGATAACATTTTAATATTATTGTTATGCAAAATCAATCTTCGCGGTTCCTTCTATATGCTTGATTTTTTTCAGATTTTTACCCCATTGCGAAGTGTTTGTAAAGTGTCTTTGAATCTCACAGAACCGTGATCAAAGTCATACTGTACGCTAGTACTACCTTAAAGGTTACGTCCTCATTGTCCAAAGCGATCAGTCGCGTCGCGATTTCAGTCCGTGGCCTCGCGAAACTCTCACCAATGAGGGCCAACGACGGCGCGTCGTTAATAATTGTTTTCCGCGATATATCCTGCAGTAAATTAATTCTCGAATTACATTTTCCGATTCGCTTCGAAAATCCATTTATCGCGATGCGAATTTAATATGATCGATAACAAGATTTATTTTGCGCAAATTGAACCACCGTTTCGCAAAATTTGCATACATTTGCTTTTTTATTTTTGCAATATCGGAAAAATTGTTTCCGGTTTCGGGCATGCTTTTAAGGTGACTTTATAGCGCGCGTGTCCGTGAAATTAAATATAGTTCTGCATGCATAAAACTTCGTATGCTTTTTATTGATTTACAAACGGAACTTTTTTTCCTTACAATGTACACAGCGTCGTGGCAGTTGTGTCCACGGATCGCTGCTTGAATTTATCGGGCTTGGCGCAATGCGCTCATCGACGATGGGAAATATACAAGTTTCGCACGGTACGGTTTGTGATTCACGGCATGCCAGGCGGGAATTTGAACTATGGAGGACACGCGGAGAAAACCCGACTGGTTCTAGGCGACGCTAATCGCGATAATTGTTAATTGCCGTGCAAACATTAATTCGCGCTAGGGACACACCGTGTTGAAGCGCCGATTCTGCGTACACGGCTAATACAGAGAGAGAGAGAGAGAGAGGTTCGGGGGTTTCGCTATCGGGCCGAAGCACTCTCGACTCCGGTCTCTATCGTTGATGGCTCGCGGCTAAATTCACCCTCGCCGTCTGTTCGTTAACGCGAGTTTCGATTCCCAGGATGATATATAGCACGAGCGAAAATTGAGATGGGGAAAAAAAGAGAGAACGATCGAGGAATACCGGGGTGGGTTTTTTTTTTTTCCTTTTTTTTTTCGGGAGGGGGGGGGGATGGATTACTATTCGGCGGCGCGTAAAATCCTCGACGAGAATCTCGTTAATGAAGCAATTTACAAGGGTGCTCGATTTTACTGAGAGATTTTGTAATCAGGGTGATTATCGCGCGCGGCGCCGATTGGTGTGAAACGACTAATCGCTTCGCGGCTTCTATTTTGCCAACATCCGCGATTCGGATTTTTTCTTATCTCGCTCTCAACTTTATCGCTCGTTGTCAGATTTTCTTCATTCATTTTTTTTTTTTTTCCACTTTCGATATGGATGCAGAGTCACGATTTTTGGATAGGAAGAGAAAAAATTCGTATCACAAAGGGTTTCCGGAACGGAGGTATTTGCAAAAAAATCAATTGAAGATTTCGAGACGAGCGGGATTCTCAAGAATTGGATCTGTAAAATTTTAAAAAAATTGCCACGTGCTCGGAAAAGCCTGAGGGAAAGTAAGTTTACCCATTCGCGGTCTCTCGACTCGCAGTCACACATTTTCTCTAAGCATAGCCCAGGCTTACGTCTTGTTCATCATATTTATCGTTTGGTTCTCCACGATTGTACGATACACCAACGTACTCTCATGACTCGTGAGCTCGCCCAGCTTACTAAACGTTAAAAGTGTGTCATGTCTAAAAAGCTTCTCCCTATGCGGACGAGACTACTCCTCCTTGAACGTCGGGTTGATCTTTGGTCTCCGAATTGCAAGTGTGGGAGAAATCAGAGGATCGAATTCCTTCCTCACAATATCTCGCCAGTCCAGAGTACGAACTCTATTCTTTCCGCAAGGATAAAGAGGATCTACAAAATCCTGAGTACGAGATTTTAATAAATCCCTTTATTGAAATCTCGAAGCGTTACAATAAATTTGAAAAAAAATACAAATAAAAAAAAAAATTGAATTTTCTTTTTTTTTCTCTCTTCGGCTTTGATTCGCATCGAGCTTTCCGCGGCGCTCGGTGTAATCAATCGGCACACGCTAAAGACGACGAAACGGCGAAAGTGCATTGCTCTCACCGACAATGGCCCCGACGTGTGGAATATTTTCCGAGCTTTCGGAACGAACGACTCCGCGATGTTTATTCGAGCCGAGAGCTTCGGAGTGCAATGTAGTTTCGCGAAGTACGAAGACGCATAGCGCCCGCGCGGTGCGGTGCAACGAGTCGTTACACGGAAGTTCGTCGTACGGATCGTATGCCACGAATGTGTATTCCTGCGAGACTACAAGGGTTTCCGAGAGCGAGAGAGCGAACGACGAGAGAAGCCGAGTACGAGGAGAACACAACTCTCGAGTCGGAGCATCGTGTAAGAGCCTTCGTTAGGATCAACGCGAGCTTAGAATATGCACGACGAGAGGGGGCGCCGCTCGCGCGCGCGATATCGTGCACCGGCAGACTGAGTTCCGTGCGCGATTTACGTACGGCTCGTTGGTTGCTTCGAGATAATTTGCTCGTAGCTAGTCGTCGCACCGAGAAAGCTTCCCGAAGCCGTACAGCCTCGCGAAACGATACAATAACGCGCGGCGTCGAGCATTATAACTGTAATGTTACGCCTCGGATAGCGTGATTATCGTGTTTCACAGCTCTATTGACATTGTCGACAATCGAAATGAATTTCTCACGATTCCGTCGGCGCTCGCAGCTGCATCGCTTCGCGATTCTCTACACGCTTTCCAGACGCTGCGAATCGACATCGCGACATTCGGTACCGTCGATCGATCGGCGCGAAATCATTGTCACAAAAAAATTTAACGATTGATCATTTCACGAAACATTAATTGTATTCGACTGTGTTACTGTTTTAAGAAAAAAAAAATTTCGACAAATAATAAAAAGAATAATTGAATTAAAAATGTTATTACGAAAAGAAGTTAGTGATAATTGTTTTGTACGAAAAATGCGGTAAACAATGGAATTTAATTGAAGAGAAATCGTATAATCGTTCGATCGTTAGCGTACGCGACGAGAATACACGAATCGTGTTATGAACTTTATTCTCGATGAAACGAAATAGCGAGGAGAAAGTCCGAGGAATGAACGGATACTAACATGATTTTTCTTCTCAAGGTCCTCCGATAAATCTCGACAATGATGAAAAGAAATAATGAGAATCCAACGATTTTTCGATAGCAATTGTATTGTAAACAATTTGCTCCATCATGGAAGAGGCTTTGTATTGATTTTAAAAATTCAGATTCCAATGGAAACGTATTCGGATAGTTCGAAAATGTCGTAAAATCGTATTTCGAAAAAATGTCTGGTTGTGTGCGTGTGTGTGTAGAAAAGTCGAAAAATTTAAACGCGTATAACTTGAAAAGCTCTTCGGTTATCAAGCCGAAATTTACAGGGTATGTCACGGGACGAATTTTCAATGTTCCGTAAGAGCTTTTTCGAAATCCTTACAGTCGTAAAAATTTCACGCCGATTTAAAATTCGTCAAAAATTGACGTTTTCCATCCAACGATTGTCGTTGATTTCCATGACAATCCATTGGGGCTTCAAAATTTCGCAGAAGTGAGTGATTGTTAATTTCAAGAAAATCCGAATATTTCGATGCGGATGCGAGCTTTTTAATCCGCATCTGGGTCACAGTTGAAGTGAAACTGAGGCATGAAAAATGGTGAGAACTGACCAATCACGCCGCTTCCTCATTTCGTTCTTACTGTCGTTCCCAAAGCTCTCTCTATGAGGCGGCCGAAATGAGTTACGCAACTTTCTTATGGAAGAGCTTCATAAATGACATTGAAACAAAAATGAGGAAGCGATGTGCGAATGTAGTCTGAACCATATTTCCCGCAATCAGCCGGGTAATAGTACATTGTGCTACAAGGGAGGAAAGTGCGTGAAAATCTGCTCCTTCCGAGTTGCATACGATATTTTTTTTCCGACTACGTTGAAACGTCCATATTTTTATTAAATTATATTTAGGTTGCGACAGGACACTTGATAGCCACACGCACAGGGGCGAGGGGGGTCCAGGGGCGAAGCCCCGCTGGGGGGTTGGGGGGGCCAAGCCCCCCCCGCAACTGACACCATAAATATTATCATTAATAGTATTATTGTTATTGGTATTTATTATTGTAGTCTTTAGCACATATATATAGTCATCGTACAGTTTTAGTAAAGTATTATCTTAAAGTATTGTCACAAAGTAGCATTGATTAATTAATAATTATTAATAATACTTTGCTCAATCTTTTTTTATTGATTTGTTTTTTTAATTATATTTTTTACGAGAAAAAACGGTGTCGGGAATGAAATGATTGATTAATTTATTAAATATAATTAATAATTTAATTCTCTATTTTTTTTCTAATTTTTATGACTAATTTTCAATCAACTATGATTCATTTCGATTTTTAAAAACTAATTCGTATTTTTTAATTTTTATTTTACAAAAAAACCTGCAGAAAAGTGGTACTTTTCTGCCCTCTGCAGCACTTTTCTTCCCGCTAGTCAAAAATCGGCCACTTTCCACCCGCCTTGCAGGCATGGAATATGGACTTTCCAGCGTAGTCGGGAAAAAAAATTATTATCGCCCAATAACAGAAAAAAGTTCGGCAAAAGTGAAGCGATACGATTGAAAAAAAAATTTCAATTTTTTTCAACGAATAAGTAAAAATGCATAACACAGTGGAAAAGCGATATTCCATGTACTAATAAAGTCACACGACTTTTTGCATTATTCCGAGCGCGGATACCGAGTAAACTTCGAGAGGCGTGACCGAGCGATGATCGCGCGCCGTGTTCTTCTACCCGCGCTACCGTAATGCGTTTTCTTGCCGGCGTGCATTATACTCGATGTACCGCCCGTGCATTAAACGAGTCAGATAGATGTTCCGCCGCACCGCTGGGTGCGCCGGTAGTGCAAACTGGCCGTATTATGGCTGCGCCTAGCGGAGTCCGCGCGCGGGTCGTTGCGGTGCGCGATGTGTGCACACCCGACACACCGAAGTAACAAACCTCCGCAAACGTGAAAGCCATCGAGACAATGCTCGATTCTCGCATTATCACTCCGTTCAGACCCGCGTGTGCCGTCTCTCGCTCGACGTTCTCGGGTTTTCTCGCGCCCGGGCTACGCCGACCCGTATATCCGTGTGTGCCGAGCACACATCGAGGACGATGGAAACGCCGGGCGCGAGAAAGAAACGTCATTAGCGAGAGACAGTGAAGAGTCGCGGTCCAACCTCCCGCATCTCCTCGGTTACCGCCCGTCGCATCAACTTCTATGTATCTTCTTTTCGCTATAACAGTGTTTTCCCTCTTCTCACCCCTTCCCCGAGTCTGTTGTACAACCCCGTGCGCATTTGCCGTGCTCTCTCGACACACGAGTGCGGAGTCTCTTTTGAAGCTTTGCGACGATCCTTTTTTTTTTTTTTCCCCGTTCTGGAAGAGTTTTAACGCGCTCAGGTAGCCCAGCTTCGTTACCGAGGAAATCATGCGAAAGAGATAAACGATCGAGGCCCGCGAGTCGATGAGTAACGAAAGTTCGCGGTAAGAGAGAAAAACGAGCGAGGCCAACGCGCTTCTCTTGTTCTTTCGCTGCTCGCGGAGATAAAGGCGAGAAAGGAAACAGGCAGGTATAGGCACCGACGTACGAGAGTTCGGCGAAGCCTCCGGCGTCCGCTCGAAGTTTGCCTTCGGGCGTTACTTTCGACCGGGCAAACATAGCATTACCCTTCGCGTGCCCTCTGTCACCGTAGAGGCGAGTCGGGCGCGCAACGCTACGACTGCCGAGAACGATCTCCCTTCGTACTTCCCAATCCCTCCACTCCGATCGTTAGGCTCGCTGTTTGCGCACGGGATACGAGCGAATTTCCAGCAGCTCGTCGGGACTGACACGCGCTCGGTGATATCGAACGACGGACGACCAAATTGGACAAACCGAAAGAAAGGACTTTGTGGACTTTGAATTAGGCAATTCATACGCGCACCGAGAGAAAAATATACTTTCGAGGCAGTCCTTGCGCAGTATTCATTTCGCATAAGTTCGCGATCATCGAGAGAGAGTCGCGAATACTTCTCGACGGTGCGAAAATCCGAAAAAATCATGCACATTGAAGGCACTTAAAAGGCTAATTTTCCAGAATAATCATTCCAAAATGTTAACGATTCGATGAAAAACAAAAAAAAATGTTCAACATATTTTCCGCCAACCACACTTTGTTTTAAATGAAAATGACTCGTTTATTTTTCTGAGTACGCATGCATTTTTTTAGATTTTCAAATTCACTTGGAATTTTTCTTTTAATGGAAGAAATCTGTGGAAAAACGCAAATTGTTTGAGCCACAAAACATAAATTAGTAGAGCCGAATGAGATTTGTTATCTTTGGTTCGATAAAATGCAAGTTGGTTTAATTGATGTTTGTCGACATTAAGGTAGTACCGGCGCGAGACGGTGCTCGACGCGCTCAAAAGTGAAAATTCGGAGGTAATTTCGACCACTTCTCAATGGAGTAAAAATCTGAAAAAAATCGAGCATCTAAACGGTACTGGAAAGACTAATTTTCCATTATAATAATTCCAAAATGTTATTACCAAATAGGTGAAAAAGAAAAATTTCGACAAATCATCCGTCAACCTAACTTTTCTTGAAGATAAAAGGTATATATAAAGTTTTCCGAACACGTATGAATTTTTTCAGATAATAATAGTTCCAAATTGTTATTAACAAATTGACGAAACAAACAATTGTTCAAGAAATTGCCCGGCTACACACCTTTTTTTTTGTATGAAAATAATTCTTTTATTTTTCTGAATACGTATGAATTTTTTCAGATTTTTGAATTGACTTCGAAATTTTTTTTTAATGGAAAAATGTGTGGAAAATCATTAAATTCAAAGTCAATTAAAAAATCTGAAACAATTCGTACGTATCCGGAAAAATGAAAGAATTATTTTTATAAAAAAAAAAAAGTTGTGTTGCCGGGAAATTTCTTGAACAATTTTTTATTTCACCAATTTGTTAATAACAATCCGGAATTATTATTGTGCAACATTAATCTTTTCAGTACCTTTGATGTGCATGAACTTTTTTGGATTTTTATATCATTGAGAAGTGTTCGTAATTCACTCTCAATTTCCCCGAACTTATGCGAAACGAACACCTTACGCATGAACTACCTCAAATAAACATTCGTTTCGCCATGTCCGATTATACGTTTGTTACCGACGAATAAATTGTTTTCTCGGTGCATTAAGACGGACTATTCCACTATATTTTTTTCTCAGTGTGTCTAAACGCTGATGAACGGAAGTTCTTTGCGAGAAAAAAGGGGCCAACTGTCCACACGTTGCACAGCCGAGAGAGCCAAATGGCCGAATGTCGAACAAACGAGAGCCGATTTGTACGGTTCGGCTCTCGAACGAACGGTTTAGTTTCGGTCAAATAGGGAATCAAAAGTCTCGACGGCAATTATTCTCTCAACTGCGCGCGGACTGACCTGACTCAATGCGTTTTGTTCGTTGTATTCTTTCCCTATCCGCTCGTATTCCGCGCACCTGAATCGACGTTCTATTATCACGGCAGTTGCTGTATCTCTCGGAGCTTCGGTTTTTCAATTCGATCGTTGCGTAGTTATTTTTTTTTTTTTTCATTTATCTCAATGGTTTTTTGTTTGTTTTGTTTTTTTCATTGAACTATCTCGATCTGCGGCGCTATTAGCAGTTTCTATCTAGATTCACTCTGGCAGCAATTTGGGAGAGTCGAGCTCGCGGCGTCATATCGTTCCTCCCCTCTCTATAGTCCACCTTGCGAATCCCTTGTCGACGCGAATCAGGTCGCGAGCTCGATGAGCAATTCAACGAACAAATTCATTTTCCCTAGAGTGATTTTCTCTATATTCGTTGCACGGATGAAAAAACATCGAGTGGATTAACTTTATACTGTACATATGCATATGCATGTTTAAGCGCGTATAAATACATAGATATATGGAGGGGGGGTTAGTGGGGCAAAATGAACCGCTTCAGCGATTCACTGAGCTTCGTCGTCTTTTTAAATATTTCTATCGACTAACTTCAGTTTTGATTCAAATTTTGGCTCGAGATTTTACAAATAACGAAAACAAACTTTTTGCGGGAAGAAACAAATTTTGAGGAATTTCACGAATTTATGCCAAATCCAGTGTTAATCCATGCTCAACAGCAACATACTTTTGGCACAAATTTGAATCCGATATGTTGATAATAACGAGACTTATAGAATGAAATTGGAGTTGTGAAAGAAAAAAATTCATCACAAAAACAAAGTTTCCTCTTAACGTGCGGTAAATTTCAACTACATGTCACATTCGCGATATATTTTCTTTTCGATAAACAGCGATCCACAGCATAAATGGCATTGCAACATGACAATCAAAATTTCACTTATTTTCCGACCGGTCCATATTGCCCCACCGTCCCTTATACATTCGTACGTATCTGTAACGAGCTAACGAACTCTATACACGTATAAGCCTGTGCGCAGTTCGTTAGTTGTTCGAGCCCGAAGAATCATCAAGGATTAATAAAGCCCTCCACATGATTTCGACGGATCCTCGTTATTCCTCGTTTCTGCAATCCCATTAGACGGGACATGACAACGTCATCGCGCCGCACTCATTTTGCACTAATTCCGCGTGATTCGATAATCGAGAAACCGAGCATTAGGTCGTATGAATACAGTACATCGATGAAACTCGCCCGAGTGGCGAGAGTAGACCGAAAGGGGGGGGGGGGGGGGGCTCTCTCGCGCCTCGAGCAATTTCATCGAAGCTCCTATCGTCGGGAGAGCGCGCGAATGTGGAGGTTCATACCGCAGTGCTCTCGGGTAACTTCTCATTAGCGAAATTGCCGTGAAAACGGAAGGGGATGAGAAAACGAAGCAACCGTGTGTCTACATACTAAAACCTCATATTATGTATATATATATATATATATATATATATAAATGCGGCATATATGTATGCATGGCGAGAGACTCTCCCGACTTCGGTCCTAGAAACTCTCCTCTCCTCGAGTGTTCCCGCCGAGCGCGAGAGGCCCGAACTTCTAGGACCCCGTGGGGCGCTGTGCAGCGGCTGGATCGCCGTGCGCGATCCGCGCGCGAATTTTCTCTCGCAAAAGAGTCCGGCGCGATGCGCAACGACGAAAGAGTCGAATGGAGAAAGACGGAGTGAGAAAAGTCGGCGATGAGCAGAGCCCGCGAGACTCTCATCGCTATCCCCGTGTTTGCCGGCGTAAAGCGTAGAATGGACGTATAAACATTGAAACGCGGGCTTTTGCTCTCGCGCGCGTATATATACAGTGCATACATTGGTTTTTGATAAAACGAGAGAGGGAGGTGGAGGTAATACCGGATGAAAGAAAAAGGGGATAGAAAGGAGGCTCTCTGTCGGGAACGCCGATATATATATATATATATATGTGTGTGTGTGTATACGTATAATACATGTATATACGACGAGATTCGCCGCGAACGGTGCGTCGTCGGTAAAGCTCCGCGGTGTGGTCTCTCCGGTAACGCGAACGAGAGTGCGCGCTCGCACACGCGGCCGAGAGGATAGAGGCCCGCTGGAAGGAGCGAAAGAGAACGCATCGGTATCCTGGCTTTGCGTGCCCGCTCGCCGGAGAGCGTATCGAGCGTGCGGAAATGGAAATGCGAGAGAGAAGAAAGTCGAGCCAGACGAGAGTGAGAGCCGCGCGCGCTCGCCCCGTGCGCTAGGCAATAGACTAGCGAATCGTCAAGGTACACAGTCCTGTGTGTATTGTGTGTGTATATGGACGTGTGTGTGTGTGGAGTTTACAAGGGTAGTACAGTTCGCTTTGGGTCTTTATTGTAGCGGCTGCGTGTGCGTGTCTTCGATGTTGCTGCGTTCGCGTGTTTACTTTGTTCCTACGGCGCGCTCGCGCATTACACAGGGACTCCGGCGCGCTTCTCGCGCAACAGCCCATGGGCCAGTGGCGGAACGCGGGGGGTCGCTCGCGTAGCGTAACTGTATATGTATAATACACGCTATAAGGCGGGTCGCACTGTCGCGAGGCCGCAGCAGCCGGCCACTCGAAAGCTCAGCCGTCGTATTTCTCTCCTACTCGAAAAACTCTTTGCTCTCTTGATCTCTTCACGGTGCAAGCATTCGATGTCTCCTATGGTATATCTGCACGGACGAGTCTCGTTCGTCAATCCGAGCGAGTCGAGTTTCAATTAAGAAAATCTCTTGCTCTCGTCGAGGAGACAATTCGGAATTGTTTCGAGGATCGGGATCAACGACGCGAGATCGAGAGGATTTCGGGGAAGGACTGTTATCGCGAGGGTCGAGGGGAACAGTTCCAGCGGGTTTACGTCGAATAATGGCTCGTTTGTCCGATACGGCTCAACCGCCGGTCGGTCGGATCTTCGAGGCGACATTCAACGAACAATATCGCACTTTCGAATTTTTTTGAGACGGCTCATATTTATTGTTACTCATCGTTATAAACTCGTTTGTATTTTGTTACATAATGTATAATATTTTTATTTGTTATATAATTGTTATGAACTCGTTGATACCAATTGGTGGAAACTGAGCTCGTGCGAACCCAGCAATGCGGAATTGCAACCGTGTACTTAGGTTTTTCGGCTTAGGCATCTTTCGTAACACGAATGTTTTTTCAACACTTTTGCTCCAATTATGAAGCGATTTTTTTTTTTTCAGATTTTTTATAGCAAGTCAAAAGACTCGATGGGCTCTAGAAAAAATCATGTTTTCCACCGAGAGTTAAATAAAAAAATACTTCGCTCTATTGAACGTAAACGAAACAATTCGAACGAACGAAAATGTAATTTCTCTCAAATTAATTAAACGGCCGTCGCACACTGTTTATCGATTCCCTGATGTAATTTACCGTGGAAAATTGGTTTTTCCAATTGAACGAACGAACCGACCGCGTTCGCAAAATTTCCTCGTTCCACGAACTGCGCAGTAGAATTCTCTGGATTCGGAATTGTAAATTAACTTTGGCTGGAAATACGAATGTTTCTCTTGAGATCAGTTCAATAAAATCACGCCCCTATTATTTCATAGCTAAATTACTGTTTTATTATTTCATAGCTAAATTATTAGTCCGCAAATTATCATTGGCCGTCGAAACTCGGAATAGATAAATACGTATCCTTCTCACTATTGCACTTTCACCGAACGCGAGTAAACGCGAGTTTCAGTAGAAATTTCGAACACTTCTCAATGGCGTAAGAACCTGAAAAAAATCAGGCATGTGCTGCAAAGATTGATTTTGCACAAAAATAATTGTAAAAAGCTATCAATAAGATTACGAAAAGAAATAGTTATTAAACAAATCGCCTATCAACTCAATTTTTTTTCACATAAATATAATTCATTTATTCTCTTGAATACGCACGATTTTTTTCATAGTTTCGATTAGTTATTGAAAAACTGCGTTTCGTTCGTTTAGTTCGACCCAAAATACGTTTACAAGGCAGAAGCAAATTATTTCCGCAAAAAGAAATTCAGGTTGCCAGGCAATTTGTTAAACAATTTTTTTTATCAATTTGTCAATAACATTTTGCAATTATTATTATGCAAAATCCATATTTTCAGCATCTTCTGTATGCTTAATTTTTCGTTCGGATTTTTATTCCGTACGGGGAGTCTCGGAATTCTCGCTGAATCTCACGTTTCCTCGGACCGTATTGCTCGGACAACCTTGACCAGCGCTTTCATTGACTCTCCGTATCAATTAACCGTAGAGAATCGTTTTTCCCGATGTGTGGTTCGAGCGAGCCGAGGATTTGTGAAATTATCTCGTTTCACGGTGGAGCCGACGGATGAAATCGTCTCCAGCCGCGCGACGTGCTTTATTGATACAAGCTGATCGAGTAAATAACGCAGCGTTTACCGAGTTATCCCGTCCCGAATAGCTGTAACGAGACTGGGTCGGTAGGTAGGCGAGAGCATCGAAGCGTTCCGAGCGGGAGCTATCGAGGCGGATTTAACGAGATACCGGTCAAGCGCCCGGAAAGCAAGGAGGGTTAGCGGCGGAAGGGGGAGGGGGGGGGGGGGGGGGGGGATAGGAAGGATTGGATGGTCGCGGATGACCCAATTATTCGCGTCCAGCAGGATAGCGCACGCTGCGTGCGGGACTCTCGCCCGGTGAAATGCAGATCTCCGGGTAGCCCGCTCGTTGTTACCACGCGCCACTGTGCTCCTGTTCCCGGTCATGCACACACGGAGATTCGCGCGCGCACACGATCGCGTCGGTAGGCGATGGAACGGCCAGGACAGCCCGAGTCTCACATTCCCCGGACAACCGAAACCAGCACGAACGTTTCCTGCGGTTCCCATGCACGACGCGCGTGACGTCCATCGATCTTCTCGCGCTCGCTTTGGCCCTTCGTTACCGGGTCGTCGTCGCGCGAGAAGCTCGCGCGTTTGCGAATTAGCCTCGCATGCTACGGCGCGTTCGCGCGCGCGGCCAAAAGAGGCTCCACTAGCGCGCGAGGAAACGACGCGAATCCTTATTACGTAATATCCACGAGTGATTCGAGAAAGCAACGGGACCGCGTGAAAACGCCTGTTAAGAGTAGCTCGTAGGATTGTATCGCAGCGAGAGAGAGGTGGACGTTCGCGGCGTTGAATCCCACGCTCTATAATGAGGGTAATGAGAGATGACAGGAATTAACGAGCCGCGACCTACACAGCATTGCAACTCGGGGTTCCAACGAAAGAAACAGCGAGTTTCGTGTCTGTTGAGGCCTATTTTTTCTTTTTTTGTTCCCGGTAACTGCGATTGGATTGTCATTTAATCGATAACGCGCTCGTCGATAATTGGCCAATTTGCGCTACTGTTTTATTCGCGGACTCGGCTGTGCCCGAATATAAGCGATGGCGTTCGAATATAGATATCGATGGGATAGAAGCGAATAACACGGTTCAAGGTAGTTCGGTGCGGTCCAGCGAAGCGTGGAACTTAAGAAGAATTTCGAATACTCTTCAATGGGAGAAAAATCTGAAAAAAATCGAGCATCGAAAAGGCCCTGAAACGATTGCTTTTCCACAATGATAATATCAAAATGTTGTTAACGAATCAATTTGAGAAATCGTTTTTCGACAAGTTAGCTGCGCGACTAATTTTCGATTAATTTTTCTAAACACGTACGATTTTTTTCAGAATTTCGTCGAATTTTTTTCAACTCCGTTTTCACCATTGATTGCGTCGAAAAAACGCGATTCCAGAAAATTCGACGAATTCTGAAAAAGTTCTTACGCAAGCAGAACAATTGACGAATCATCTTCGATGAAAAAAATCGTTTGGCCGCCGGGTAATTTGTTGAACAATTTGAAATACATTCTTTCATCGATGCGTTAATAAGATTTTGTAAAATGAATCTCCGCGGCACCTCTCGCGTCGCTATATTGTCCGTAACATATATTTTTCAATCAACAAAATCCTACAAATAGAACGACCTTTATCCACACTTTTCGCTTCAGCTCCGTTTCGCGAATGCGCAAGGAAAAAAAAAAGAAGAACAAAAAATCGTATTTCCACGGCAACTCGATAAACGCTAGGCCACAGTTAAAAGAAATCCCTTGTCCTCCGAGGCGGGTCTATGTTTTTTTCATCGAACAAACAAAACCTCGAGTAACGAGTACAAAACCACCACGGGTAATGAATGACCTTTATCTCGAGCTCTCGATTACACTCTGTTTCGCTAATTAGAGAAGAAAAGCTTGGGGCACAATGCGCCGCTGACAACCGCGGACATAATGCGCTGTAAAGCGATGGGTTATCACCGCTATAATTACATCGAGACGCGTTTCGCTCCGCGAGGAATATGGTCTGCGCGGTCTTTCGCCGGTCTATTCATAGAGGCAGCCGAGTGTGTATCATTGCGAATAGCAAAGCGCCCGTGCGACGGACTATCGCGAAGCGCATACGCGACGACATACATAATAGGGGTGGTTGATGACGAGTTTGCAACGATGCGCGAGTCGAGGGTCGTGAATCTCGCGATCCTCGTGCATGCACTTGCCGTGCGCGAAGGTACGCGTCGATACCTTCGCCAGTGCGAGCCGCGTTCGTTCAACCATCCATCCATCTATCCGCATGGCACGTGTGGCGCGGTAAGAGTAACCGAGGCTTCCAGCGACGAGAAACGAGGCGCGCCACTGTGACGAGCTCTAGTCGTCGCCGAAAGTGGAAAGCGCCCCCCAAAGCTCTCCGGACGTTGGAGACCCCCTCGCCGCCCCGTGACTGCCGTCGCCGCCCCGTCCGTTTTCAACAGATTGCCATTAGGCCCGTTAATCGTCTGCGTTCTCCCTGCCTCTTCGCTCCCGCTCCACCTCGCAGCCATGCCCTATCCCGAACTGGCTGGTGAACCCTCTCCCGTGCCTCGGGCCAACGCGAATGTTGCAATTAGTCTCGTTATACGCGAAGGAGATTTGCGCTAAACGCAAACCTCTGACGGAACAAGCCCGCCCACCCCGCAGACGTATAAAACGTACAGCCGGGTACCATCAAGGGTCGGTAGTCGTCGCTGATCGGTTAACGTTGCGGTACACACCCAGGTCATCCACCTTTCGACGCAATTCGAATCGACGCTCGCCCAGCGATGGCGATAGGCGAAGGACGATGGAATGTAGGAAATTCCATGGATTTTTCTTTTTTTCAAGGCTTCGGGGAAGATCTTGCATGGTATGAATTGATCTCGATGTGGTTTTTAGCTGAAGGTTACGTCGTCGAGTATGAGAGAGAAACGAGATACGATTTCTGAACGCGCTTCTGCTGTTGATTGCTTTAAGGTGATGCGAAACAGCCTCCCGCACCCCCGCTCGCGCTCAGTCGGTAACAAAAACTGCATGGCATGCGATTTTGAGGAAATTCCATGGACTTTTTTTTTTCAAGGCTTCGGGGAAGATCTTGTATGGTATGAATTGATCTTGATGTTGTTTTTAGCTGAAGGTTACGCCTTTGAGTATGAGAGAGAAATGAGATACGATTCCTGAACGCGCTTCTGCTGTTGATTGCTTTAAGGTGACGCGAAACAACCGCACCCCCCCGCTCGTGCTCAGTCGGTAACAAAAACTGTAAGGCGATTTTGCAACTACAGTATGAGGGAAAAAGAAATTGTTTTTCTCGCATGTGCCCATTTCGCAGGAAGACAGAATTTCCTCTTTTCTCAAATGTTCGCGGTTCCGAAATGGCGTGCTTTGCAGTTCTGTTTATCGACTGAGTCGCTTCACCTCGCGCGAAAGACAAGAGAAAAGACGGACGAATTTAAGATAAATGGGACAGAATTGCAAACCTTCTCAACGGTACAAAGATCGGAAAAAATGCATGCACACTGAAGGTACTTTAGAAGATTAATTTTGCATAATAATAATTGTACAATGTCATTGACAAATTGATGAAAAAGAAAATTGTTTAGAAAATTGGTGGTAACCCGACTTTTTTTAAAATGAAAATCACTCGTTCGTTTTCCTGAACACATACGAATTCTTACAAATTTTTAAATAAGTTTTGATATTTTCTCGTATGCAAAAAATGTGTGGAAAATCACGAGATTCAGAGGAATTTTGAAAATATGAAAAAATTCATACGTGTTCAGAAAAATGAACGAATCATTCTCGTTGAAAAAGAAGTTGGTTTGCCACAATTTAGTTGAACAACTTTTTTTTCGTCAATTTCTCAATAACATTTTGCGACAATAATTATGCCAAATTAATCTTGTCGGTACCTTCGATATGCGTGAATTCTTTCAGATTCTTAGACTGTCGAGAAGTGTTTCCAATTCACTCTTATTTTTCTCGAACGAAATGAACACCACCCGCCGGAACTACCATAAACACCTTTCCCAATTGGTGTTTCAAATTCTTGTAAAATCATTATTCGTCACGAAAGATCGGTAAAATAAAAAAAAAGAAAAAATTAAATTGTAAAATAAAATTGAGCCTCTATCGGTGTATTCTCATACATATGTATATATATATATATTTTTTTTTTCACATGGAAATTCCGAGAAAAACAGTGGTCGACGATAATGTCAGCTTTCAGTGCTCGAGAAAAAAAAGTGGGGAAAAGAAGCATGATTGCGTACACGAGGCAGGTGAGGCACGAGGGAAAGAAGTGGACGCGAACAGAGGGTGAAACTCTCGTCGTCGGTCGAGGCGACCGACGATTTGTTCCATTTCCTAGTCTCCCCCACCCGACTCTCCCGACCCATTCAATCCTCTTTCTATTTCCCGGCAACGATTCCACCATCGCCATTTACTCCGCTACTATTGTCATTGTACGATGATGTATATCTGCCCGTGTGTATACCTTGCTCTCCGTCTCCGCGTTCGGGGTAATTGCCGCGGGAAACGAAAAAAAGAAAAAAAGAGTCAACGGTAATGTCACGAGAAGTCGGGAAGAGCGCGCGTTCGTCCGGGCGACGAGGCTTTCTCGGATAGAGACGATTCTTTCTTGTGTCGCCCAGCTCGACGACGCCGACGACGAGCGGTTGACACAGCCGTGCGAGAGAAAAATAATACGCGAAACTCTAACGAGAGTGACTCTATTCGCTCGACTGGATCCAACAGCCGAGCCTCGAGGAGTCGTAATCTCTTCCATGTACACACAGGTTTCTCGTTCCCTGCCCTAACGCCCCACCGCGGGCCGGTACGCGCGAGAGATACGCGAGCGACGAGAGTCGGATTACCCTGATCGTATACCGCAATCCCGCAGCTGCTTCTACGACGCGTGAACCGTTGATCCCGAGCCGGGGGCTTGATTATACGGATACATAAAAAAAAACAAGAAATAACAGATAGTTCGAAGGTGTATCGATGAAACAGTCGGCTGCGACCTGGATTTACACGCAATGGATTTTACGTGCGGAGAACCCGGTGCACAATATATCGTTAAGGTAAGTAGTACCGGCGCGAGACGGTGCTCAACGCGCTCAGAAGTGAAAATTCAGAGGTAATTTCGACCACTTCTCAATGGAGTAAAAATCTGAAGAAAATCAAGCATACGAAAGGTGCTGAAAATACTAATTTTCCATTATAATAATTCCAAAATGTTAGTGACATATAGGTGAAAAAAAAATTGTTCAACAAATTATCCGACAACCTAACTTTTCTTGAAGATAATAAGAACATAGAAACTTTTCTGAACACGTATGAATTTTTTCAGAATTTTTTCTAATCATCGAAATTTGGTTTTTCTGGGATTATTTTTCTTCAAAAATGCGTGTTAAATCACGAATTTTGGATATGTGTTTATCGCACAACCACCCGACAAGTTTCGAAAAGATTAGATTCGCGAATACAGCCCAAACATGGAAAAAAAACCAAATCTAGATGATTACAAAAAATTCTGAAAAAATTCATATGTGTTCAGAAAAATTTACATATCATTTTAATCCGAAAAAAAAGTTAGATTGACGGATAATTTGTTGAATAATTTTTTTTTTCACCTATTTGTTAATAACATTTTGGAATTATTGTAATGGAAAATTAGTCTTTTCAGCACCTTTCATATGCTTGATTTTTTTCAGATTTTTACTCCATTGAGAAGTGGTCGATATTACCTCTGAATTTTCACTTTTGAGCGCGTTGAACACCGTCTCGCGCCCGTAATGCCTTGAGAAAAAACGAAAGAAATATGCCATGGTAATCGGCACAATGTTTTTTTAAATATTCGATGTAAGACAAAATAACGCTTTAATATGTTTGAACTTTGACAGGGAGGACATGTAAAAGGGGAGAGCCATACAATGGAACGAAGATGTAATAAAAATAATATGTTTGAACTTACTCTGGAGCAGGATTCCTCCAGCGCTGCGTACCAGCGCGCGCCATCAAGCATCAACGGACCTGCGACCTGCAGAGCCGCGACATGAAAACAAAGAGAGAAAAAATAGTCTCGTTAGTGCAAAAAAAAAAAAATCATACATTTGTGCTAGAGCGTCGGAGAAGTTGAGGCTGGGGTTACGTGTTCTCCGATCCCACGACTGCCGATTGACGGAATGCACAGAGCGCGGAGTTGTATAGAACCCGAGCGAGAGAGTCGAATGCAAAAAATACGGAACAGCCAGTAACACAGGACCGTGGCTGCGTACCGGCCGCACAGACCTACTGTTTCCCGAGGACCAATTAATGTTGTAATTGGCTTTTGAAATTTTCGTCCGACATAGACGAATCGTTGCTGGGCGCTCACGGAACTCTCGGGGGGTCACCGCGAGCCATGATATTATTTCCCATTGAAATTCTCGGTTAATCTCACGTTCGGACGGCCTGTACCGAAAGGATTATCTTGACATTTTTTTGAATTTTTTTTTTTCGATATTTTCATCCATATGTGTTCAGAATGATGAAGCTACGATTGGTTGAATAACTTTCTCACGAAGGAGGCGCCTAAATATAATATGCAACATTTTTTTTTTCTAAATTACAAAATATATTCTAAATTTTCAAAATTTCCGAATATATTCTAAATTTTATATATTTCTGAGTATATTCTAAATTTTCTAAATTTCCGAGTATATTCTAAATTTTCTAAATTTCTGAATATATTCTAAATTTTCTAAATTTCCGAATATATTCGAAATTTTCTAAATTAGGATTCATTTCGTAGAAAAAAAATCGAATAACGCTCCGATGCCATTTTGCCCCAATGTCCTCTTTTCCCGGTTACGCAACGTCCACAGCTTCGGACAACAGGAATAAAATGTTCCGCATGCCAAACCTCGCAGCGACCTGATATAAAAGAAATTCCACATAAAAAAATTTGTCGACTGTGCGCAAGAGACTCCTCGCAATAATCCCATGCCGTGAGAATATGAATTTTCTGCTCACGCGGTTCTACAGTTATCATTCGCCTCGCTCTACATATTATATATATATATATATATATATATAACTCCTCTAGCCGCTATAAAATTTGCAAGAAAACCGAGACCAGAGACGTCGAGGTTGCAGCGAAGAAAGAAAAGAAGGAAAAAACGAATTCCAGTGCGCGTCGACGTTTCCGCTCGGACAGAGCACAGCCGCGTTTGCCGAATCGACCAGTTGTAAAAATTTTCTGTCGACTCGGCGCGCGCGCCTCTCCTTCCCCCCCTCCCCTCCCGTGGATCGACGGACGGAGAAAAATTCGCCGAGTCGCGAAAGTTTCGAATCCGCGAGAGAAGAAACGGAGAAACCCGCGCTTCTTTTCTTTCTCATCTCGCCGTTTCTTTCCGTTTTTTCGGCTCTATTACGCCCCGACGATATTCCCGGTGTCTCGCCGTTATCCGAACACATCCGGGCTCTTCTTCCGTCTCTCAGAGCTCGCGTTATCCTTCGCCTGTCCGTATCTTCCTTCGCCCCTTCACCCCCCACCGACGCTTTAACGTTCGATTGTGTGCGTTAACCGGAGTCCTCGAAATCCTCGTTGTCGTCCGAGGCTTCTTGTCTTTTCGTGCCCCCTTTTTTTTCCTTTTTCTCCGTTCGCTACTCGAGAAGTGAAGAGAGGCTCGTCCCTCCAGTCTTTCTCCCTCCACGGTCTGTTTTACCGTCACTGTATCCCTTGTCAGCGAGTCTTTCCCGACGGGCTAGGCCAGTCCCGTCCATTCACCGGACGTGATTGCAGCTTGAATATTTCACGAGATCCACCGCGTCACGTAGCCCACACTCGAACGCTCAACGCTAGCCGAGGACGAATCCGCTGCGACGAGCGACGGTACGGCCACGGCAGAGTCCAGCGAACTCGTTTCTCACTTTTTTCTTTCATTCGCGCGTCAATGAAAACAATTTTTCTATCGTTTCCATGATTTTTCCTTATCTTTGCAAGGTTTATCGACGATTTTTTTCTCATGCGCGGAATATTCGGAATGATTTTTTTTTGTCGACAAAGTTTCCGTCCGAAATATTGAAGGGCAGAAACCAGCGAAATCGTTGTTCCCTTTTTTTTATTCGCGCGTCGATGAAAATAATTTTTCTATCGTTTTCATTCTTTTTCCTTATCTTTGCAAGGTTTATCTACGATTTTTTTCTTATGCGCGACATATTTGGAATAATTTTTTTTTGTCGACAACTTTTTTGTCCGAAATATTGAAAGGCAGAGTGCAGGGCAATTGTTTTCCTTTTTTTTTCGCGCGTCAATGAAAATAATTTTTCTATCGTTTTCATTATTTTTCCTTATCTTTGCAAGGTTTATCTACGATTTTTTTCTTATGCGCGAAATATTTGGAATAATTTTTTTTTGTCGACAACTTTTTTGTCCGAAATATTGAAAGGCAGAGTGCAGGGAAATTGTTTTTCTCTTTTTCCTTCGCGCGTCAATAAAAATAGATTTTCTATCGTTTTCATTTCTCTTCCTCATCTGTGCAAGGTTTATCTTCGATTTTTTTCCTCAAGCATGAAATATATGGAACGAATCTTTGTTTTTCTAGCTTTCTCGTGCGAAATCTTCAACCGCAGAGACCAGCAAACTACTTTTTATTGTCAGTACCTCAAAAAAAATCCTTTTCCCGAACGGCGATTCTTTGCAGAATTTGTCTTCGATCTTTTCCGCATGCGCGACATCTGCTCGAGACCAATAAAGAAATATTTCAACAACTTTTTTCGTTTGTAATCTTTTTTTTTTCGCGCACCGGCAAAAATGATTTCCCAACGGTGCACTTTATTGCAGAATCGTCGATTTTTTTCTTCTTCTATTGCATTAAACGTACCTTTCGAAAGAATGAAAAACAAAAATAGAAAAAAAACCATTTCAGAAACTTTTTTTCTCGGAAGCCCTCGACGGCAGACTCGTGCATTAATCTAGGTGGACTCGTGAATTACTTTACTCCGTGGCGGCAACGCGAAGTCTTGAGATTTAGATGAGACCGCGAGAGGGTTGGCGCACCGAGAGGAAGATGCACGCGAGGGGGCAGAGGAGGGAATTTGGAGACCTGCGGGAATTTCCGTATGCGAGACGACGGCATGAAATTAACGCCGAGTACTCCATACGCTCGCGGAGCCGTTATACACTGTAGCATTGCACAGTGCATGGGCGGTGTGTGGAATAACGTAGGCGAGAGTAATGAGAAGTAGCGACGACGCGGACGACGTACGGCGAGAGCGCGCTAGTGCATTACTTCGTACGCGAGACAGAAACCCTCCCCGCCCCTTTTCAACGACGCATCTTTAAGGTCAGGAAAGCGCGTCGCGGTTTCAATTTTTTTTTTTTTTTTTTTTTTTTTTCAAATTAAAAGAAGGCTCGCTATCACCCCGGGGCTGAGCGAATGCGCGATAACGATATTTAAAATGGTGCCAACGTAGTCGTATTGCTTTCTCCCTTTCTTCTATCACAGTCTACACGACTCTGCTTGTAGGCAAGTACGTTTAACGCTTTTGACTTCCTCGGGAAGCTTTGTTTTGTGAGAAGTCCGCAATTCTGAACGAATGCGCGCCAAAGTTTAATCACGAACCTCGTCCGATCATTCGTCGGTAAAGATTTTGATCGAAAAATTTCAAGTGCCGCCGAATTTGAACGACGGGATGGATTCGCGCTAGATCGAGTCCTAAGACTTGTTCCATGAAAATCTGTGTTTGGAACGATTTCGGTCCGATGTCTCGAAAAATTCAAGAATCGGAGCCCATCCGGAAATTTTTGAAAAATTCGACATTGCACAAAATCTGAAAATGTGCATAGATTTTACTGAAAAATTGGACCACAGAAGAGTAATTGGATTTTAAGTTCATGATTTAGTATTTATTTCATTATTATTCAACAATTTTATTTTTATTATTAGAGTAATTATCTTCTCAAGATATGCTGTACATTTCGGCTTGATTTCTCGAACCGTTCTCAAGCTATGAGGCAAATGACGCGCACACGGACGGACATTTTTTTAAATATGATTTTTCGACATTATCGAGCGTTCTGAACACGTTCCCGCGAAAATCTCGGAAACCAAAATTTCGTTAAAAAAAGCTTTTGAGGAAGCAAAATTTGAAAAAAAAAAAAAATATTTATAACGCTCACATCATACTAGATGGGAAAAAATGACTTCTAGATAAATAAGATGAAATAAAATAAATAACGATAAATCCAGCTTCGGCTGAAATCGATGGCAAGGAATTTTCGTACATCGATTTACGTGCCAAATTTCGGCTCTATCCCCGACAACATTGACGACTCCCGTTTTGAAAAAAAAAAAAATTCCCACGAACACACACTAAATATTTTTTCAAAACGTAATTTCCAGTTTCTCCCCAACATTCCGAATATATTATAACGAACGAAGAAAAAGTCATGCAAGCAAAAAAACCTTTTTTTTTTTTTTCATTGCGAGCATTAACAAGGAGCATCCTTGACACGGCAGAACCGGAAGTCGCCACGAAATCATGTTTTACTCGGCGAGCCTGTAATACCGGCGCGTACACCCGGCTCGTTTACTTAATTGCGATCAACCAAGTTAAGAAAAAAAAAAAACATTGTAATTGCTACAATTAAGTAAACAATTTTCCGTGTCGGTAGCCAAGCGTGTTCCAAATACGTCGTTCGCCACAAAAGTCTAAAAAGAACCCGCGTACAATATCCCTCGAGTTTTCTTCGTCCGAGCCGCACAAAAGTCGATCGGTCTAATTCTCTGTTCTTTTTCTCGGTATAACGAATTTTCGCCGAGCGTATAAATCGAAGAAACGGTTGCCGGCTCGTCGAGGGCGAATGGAGGAGAAGATAAGGACAAGCTGTATCGATCGTCATCGGACGACGACGACGACGACGACGACGGAGACTCGAAAGGCCTTCCTTTCCTTTTCCGGTTTCCTTTATTCTTCCGGTTGGCTACGCGCGCGGCACCGACCCAACTGCCGTCCCAAGACCCTAAATCCCACCCTATATAGCTCTCGTTAACTACTTCCGCAACTCGGGATAGTTTAGATCCAGAATATATCGTTAGTACACACGGTAATGTGTGGGTCGGTCCGAGTCGATGTGATGAAAACGAGGAAAGCAAAAAAAAAAAAGAAAGAAAAAAAAAAAAAGAGGCGAAAGAAGGAAAAAAAGTTATTCGAGGATAAAAACACACAGCAGGTAGCCAATAAGAATTCCGAGCGCGCGAGGCATCGGGTTTCCATTGCCGTTGCTCGGGTTGTTTTGGCCCGAAATCGACCTTGGCGCGCGACTCGCGCGAAATACCTCTTCCTTGTTGCCGCGTCTTTCGTTGACCCCCGCGGCACTTTTACCCCGTCCCACTTTGCCGCGCGTAGCCCGGCTATTCCAATTCATCTTTCCCCTCGGCGAATTTCGACGTCGGGGAGCGAGCGTCGAGAGTTGAGGCGTCGAGAAATCTATACGCGCGTAATAGGCAGCATAAGTCTGCGTGCGACGGGCGAGGGCCCGAGACGGAATACAGTAGAACCTCGATTATCCGAATCAATTGGGACCGGAGCTCGTTCGGATTAACGAAAATTCGGATAATAGAAATGTGAAGTCGTGTTGAACGGTTTTGCGCGATATATATTAAAAAAATTATAATGTGCATATATTTTTAGTAATTGTGATATATATTTGAAAAATAACATGATACATATACTTTTGTATCATTCAACGTTCACTTCAAACCTTCTTTACTATAAAATCCATCATTTTCGTTTGGCGTACGGATGTTGTACGTTTCTTCGCAACCAAATCTCGCAGTCGCTTGAGCAAGAGAAGCTGCTGGAGAGCTTTTCGCACAAGAGAGGACCCGATATCGCTTGACCTTCGTTTCTGTATGAACCATTTCGAGAGGGCATCATCGAGATCTTCATTCTTCGCGCTTTTCATAGTTTTTCTTCTCTCTGTCCCATTGCTGCTGTCCATTTTTGCAACAAACGACTTAAGTTGTTCTTGATTTTTTTTTTTTTTTTAAAGATCGTTGTTTTGCCAACATTATACGAACGGATAACGATGTGCTGGCGTCGCCCTTATCGAGATTCGAAAGAATTTCTAACTTTTTTTCGACCGTAAGTACGTTATGCTTACGCTTAGAGGTGGACGGACTGGACTTCGAAGTCATAACGCACTCGACTACGAGACTAGTAGATTAACGAAATCAAATTTTTAAGGTAGTTCATGCGTAAGATGTTCATTTCGCATAAGTTCGAGAAAATTGAGAGGGAATTGCAAACACTTCTCGATGGTATAAAAATCTGAAATAATTCATACCCATTGAACGTTCTCAAAAGATCAATTTTGCATAATAATAATTGCAAAAAGTTATTAACAAATTGATCAAAAAAAAACTTGTTAAACAAATTAACGATAACTCAACTTTTTTTTAAATGAAAATGATTCGTTCATTTTTTGGAAAACGTATGAATTTTTTCAGATTTTCATCTTCATTGTGATTTTTGCACATTTTTCCATGTAAAAAACAAGAAAATTCAAAGTAAAGATGAAAATTTGAAAAAATTCATACGTTTTTACGTACGAAAAATGAACGAATCATTTTCATTAAAAAAAAAAGTTGAGTTACCGTTAATTTGTTTAACAAGTTTTTTTTTCATCAATTTGTCAATAACTTTTTGCAATTATTATTATACAAAATTAATCTCTTCAGTACCTTCAATGGGTAGGAATTTTTTCAGATTTTTATACCATCGAGAAGTGTTTGCAGTTCACTCTCAATTTCCTCGAACTTATGCGAAATGAACATCTTACGCATGAACCACCTTAATACGTGTGTTTCTGTTGGCTCGGCACGAGGGACTAATAAATACTGCGCAAATGACCGACGTGCAAGCAGGGATAGCGCTGTGCGAGACTACGTGAGCTCGAGCCTGCTTGAGTCCGCTTGATGTTTGCAACTTTGTAGCGTGCAACAATGTAAGGACAACTAAATTTTGTGCCATGGTTCGGGTAGTGGGACGTGAATCCGAACCAAGCTGCGGTTCGGATAATAGAGGGTTCGGAAAATCGAGGTTCTACTGTAGAAGGGAATTCTCGCACCGCTTGGCCAGGGCTCGCGCTCACCGACGCTGGCTCGGATATTGCCGAGTCCCGTAGGCCTATCCCGTCGGGAAGATACTCCGTCCACGCGGAGTCGTGCCGATGGAGCGGGGAGTTTTCGCTCTTCCCGTTCTACTTCGGCGCGCAATTGATTTTCCGCGAGCCCGAATGGGAATCCGCTCCCGAGAGCGAACAGTCCGGCGATGCCGCTCGCGGGAAAGGGCGATTAAGAATCATCTCGCGTGCGCGATCTCGTATCTTCGTCCCGCTCGCAGGTCGAAGGAATATCTTTACCAACGGATTTCGTGCTTTTGCGTCGAATTTCTTTTCGAGCGGTTTATTAACGTCGCAACGGCGAAGAATGTCGCGAATTCGTGCTACGACGAACACACGACATTCCGTGCCGCGTGTACGTTCTCGAGACTGTGCCAAACAGGGCGAACGACGGCGCTCTCGTAGACGCGTCACAGTCCAGTAACCGAAACGTACGTGACTCTTCGCTGTGGTATACAACACGATATAGATACTTTCCCTCTCTCTCTCTCTCGCTCTTATATTACGATATATATAGATTTTTTGATGCATACATTCGTCGGAATATCGCGTAAAACTCGACGACGGAAAAGTTGCGAGCGAGTTCGGTAACTGAGTTGGCGCGACTTTCCCCCACTGGCTTCAAGAACGGAATCCGTTATTACCCCGCGATCTATAGCCTACAGAGTGATTCAGAATTGAAGTATTTTCTCCTTGAAATTTTCGGGTTTTTCCCTCGCTCGCGAGGCATGTAAACATGCTCAACTTGTGGGTTTTTTCATCTCTTCTTTCTTCGTAGCGAGGTTTTGGCTAACTTGGGCGAAACATTTTTTCCGATATTTTCATTTAATCGTGTTTAGAATGATCAAAAACGTTGCGAATTGCATTTGGATAAAATGGCTGCCGCGGGTCCGTGCGTGTCCGTCATTCCGCTTCGTCACGTGAGAACGGTTTGAGATATCGAGTCGATATTTATATTGTACTTTGGGGGATCAGGCCCCCTTTTCTGGTTCAATTTTTTATAAAATCTATGCAGGTTTTCAGATTTTGTGCGATGTCGAGTATTTCAAAAATATCTGGATGGGCTCCGATTCTTGAATTTTTCGAGATATCGGACCGAAATTGATCCAAACATAGGTTTTCATGGAACACGTCTCAGGACTCGATTGAGCGCGAATCCATTCCGTGGTTCAAATTCGAATTCTTTTGAAAACGGCTGGTGGTCATTTTTTGAGATACCGCGCTCACCGGGTTCAGATATCGTGCAATGTCAAACTATTACGAATCCATGACCGGTATCGAATTTGACAAAAATCCATGCAGTCGCTCGGATGCCGTGCGATTTTGAATTTTTCGGCAATGGGCTTTTGCTCTTTTATTTCGTAAGATACCGGCCTCAAATTTTGCGGAATGTCGGACTTCGATTATTATGAAGCCATGATTGGTAATGAATTTGGAAAAATCTACGCGATCGTTCGGATTTCGTAGGATTTTGAATTTTTCGAAAATGTCTGAATAGACTCTTTCATTTTCGAAATCCTGGGCTGAAATTTCGCCTAAACCCAGGTTTTTATTCGTCAATTTTTGGGATCGAATGTTGCGCCAATTCGTTGATCGGTTCGAATTTCATGGCAGTTCGAATCCATCGAACGAAATGTTCTTTACTTCAGAAGCGGTTCGAAATTGTCGTATATTTCATTCAGTATTTTCGAATTGTTCCGAAAACAAAGCTTCTCGAGAGAGCCAGAAGTGACGAAAGGACTTCCCTGCGGACAGAGCTGGGTGAACTGTGATAAAAGAAAGAGGAGAAGCAACGTACTTGGCACCAATTTTTTTCTTTTTCACAGGAAAACGTTTGACGTTCACGAACGTCAACGAGCCGAAGTGCCTTGACCCGACAGACTTTAACATTTGTACTTCAAAATTTCGCCCATTTTTTTTTTCGAAGGCAAATTTTGTTTGCACTTCGAGAAAAACGTAATTTCACATTTACTCGGAAATTTTTCTCCCACTCGACGTGACTTCTTTTTTCAATATTCTCCCGGATTGATTCTTCAAAGTACGGTATATCTTTGAAAACCAATCGATAAATCGTTACTGAATTCGTACACGATACAGCCTCTGTGCGTATATTCAAGAAAAAATAAACGTGTTCACGGTGTTTTTATCAAAAATGTATCAATTTTTTTTCCAAGTTAACGTCTCGTTTTTTCAACTCGGAAAAACTTGCTTATTCTCGATAAGCGCACCGTCGCGATTCGAGGGTTTCGAGCGATTTTTCTACTTTTTTCCTTTCTATTTCTCGCAACTTGCGAAAAGTGAAATTCCCCACCGGTTCCGCATATCGTCCTGTACAAAAGTTATATATTGACTGAAGCTATTCCCAACGAATGAGGGTTACGATAATGAAAATTCACGAGATGTGGCGCGTTGCTCGGGAAAGGAAGGGCGAGGGGGGGGGGGGGGGGGGGGGGGGGGGGTCCCCCTCCGAACGGGGTGGGGGATTCCCCGTTCTCGTTGCCCGAAGTTTCCGCGCTCTCGCAATAGCGGGCCCCCCCGCGCCGTTGATAAACCATTCGGTTTTCTCGTATACATATAGAGTGGAAGCATAGACGGGGGTACATAACGTCGGCAAGTTCGGGCAACCGTACCGAAAATATACGAGAGTTTTCCTCGCGTGTTGCGTTACACAACGCGATCGAGTTCTCGAGTCGTAGCGTACGAGAACTCGAGCGAACCAGCCAGTCGGGCACCCACGCTCTCGCGCCGAACTCGAAACGTCTCTCCGGATTTCGCTCTCTTTCTCCTCGCCGACGAAACTCGCCCCCTCCCCCGGCCCTTCTCCCTCTTTGGACGAGCGCGCGCGTCTCGGCGCCGCGCCGAGATTGGCGCAATCGAAACGAGCCTCGCTCGCTGCTCAGCCGCCGAAAGTCTGAACGAGCGAGCGCGCGCGGGACCCTCACGAGCGATAGAGCAAGAAAGTATAATACATCTTGTGCGTATAAACACACACGATTTTACGCGACCGAGAGAAGAATACAAAGATAGAGAAGGCAGAGGAGTGAAGGGAAAAAAATGGAAAGGAAAAAAGTCTACGCTACCATTTTTAGTAACGAAGCCCACGGAGATTCCTCATCTCGTTCCTTCGCATTTCCTCTCGCAAGGCCCGCGCAACGTACGCGCCGTTCTCGTCCTCGACTTGTTATTCTTCTTTCCTCCATCTCCGTTGTGTTTTGTTTTGCCTCGTTTTTTTTTTACTCGTGACTCCTCGCCCTTCTCTCGTAGTCATCGTTATTATCGCCCGTTGTCTTTATTGTCAACCCGTGGCCTCGCGAAACGCATACGCGACGTTAGTGCTCGGCGTGCACGTAGCAAACGATACGGAGAAGGGGAGAGAGAGAGAGCTGCATATTGTCCCTACACCCCCCCCCTCCCTCTCGTGGACGGATAAGGTGGAACGAGTCGACATACGGACGGAAAGAAAGCCGGAGATTTTCTTTTTTTTTTTTTTTTTAAGTAAAATGAGAAAAAAAAGGGTTTGTGTATTTGCATCGTCGTTCCGACGATTTCGCGTATTATCGTCGGCAGAAACGCGCACGCGCGCACGCGAGAGATCGCGTATACTACTGCGAGCGCAAGATTCGTGCATGAATTTTTCTCACATGTGCGACGAGAATTTGCAGCAACAGCAGCGACCGACGACGACGCTTCGCGTCAGCGACGTCGAACGGGCGTCGAGTGAGCGGCGGGTGGGGAGACAAAAAAACGGCTGAAAAAAAAGAAAGAGCGAGTCTCCTTTCGACGAGTGTGCATCGCGAAACGTAGGCCGCTGCGTTCCCACGTTGCGACTTTGCCGTCGTAGGTGGAGCACAGTCGAAACCTCGTTTCGCATGATCGTCCGTTTCTCGTTTCATTAACACTCCGCGTTTCGAGGCAGCTCGCCCGAAAAGCTCGTGTGTCTTCGCGAAAGAATTATCGCACGAGTCTTCCTCCCCCCGGCCCGCGCGCGTCCTCGTTGAACGAAGAATTTAGAATTTCCGTTGAGTAACGCGAGCGCGAGAATTGGCCGACGGCGCGGAGAGATGATGGCGAACGAGAGTTGTCTTACTGCGCTCGGGAGAGCGATAGAGCCTCGGCAAGGAAAGAGAGCCCCGAGGCGCGTTAGCGAGGTAACGTATAGAGGCCCGATATCCTTTGCCGTTCGCGAGAAAAACGCCGGCCCAAAGGAGGCGAAAGGAACGATGCCAAAGTGTCCCGATCGATCGAGCGTGGCCGAGCGTGAACTTCTTACGAGCGCTCGGGCGCGCTGTGTTCTCGCCTTCCGCGGCTCGTACTACAGGCCAATTCGATGATATGGACAATGCTCGATAACCACGAGACCGGAATTTACGCACAATAACAATATGAATATTATTATTTTTTTGTTATTATTATTTATTATTATAATTTTTTGTAATAATATGAATATTATTATTTATATATTAATAATATTGATAATAATAATGATAGTATGAAAAAGTGAATTTGGAATCAGGTTGCGGAAAGAAGGTGAAACCTTGACGAAGAAACATTGCAAAAAACGTTTTCGAACACTTCCCCGAGTGGCGCGCGATTTCTACGTCTTTCGAATCAATTATTTCGCAGGCTCGACATGCGATCGTCGTTCATTAGCCGCGAAGAATCGATCCCACGAGCGAGTAGATTTTCTCTGCTAGAGCACGAACGAGAAGATTGTTTTGTGCGCTGCACAAAACGGAGAAAGGGGGGAGGGCGAGAGAGAGAGAGGTAAACGACCTTTTGAAAAGCCGAGCCCCGGAGTAACTACTCGCGAGCGTCCAGTGCAGGACACGTTCGGAGCTAACAGCGTTCTTCCTACGCCGTTTCCTTTCTGTTCTACGAGCTAAACCTCGAGAGCCGCGTCCCGCGCTCCGCGCGAGTTCGTCTCATCGGCGACTACGCGAGTCATCTTTATTTTATTCTTTCGGTCAATTCTTCGGAATATTCGTCGTCGAAGACACGAAAAGCGCTCGGAGGCGCTGCAAACGTCGCGGACGGCGGAGAGCGTTGTAATATGCAAGAAGAATGAAACGCGTGGCCGAAATAGTTGTTTTAGTCTACTGCGCAGTAATAAATAGCGACGTTTATGTTGTAGCGTTCGAGGGGGGGACTCTCGACTCGCCGACAAGCGGCGACGTAAGAATATGCATTCGACGTCAACTCTAGCGGCGTGTCCGCCACAGCTGCGTTCCAATTTTCGTATTTTCGTGCGACATTCACGAAGCCGCTCGCATAAATACACACGCGGCTCGTGTAGGTTACGAACGACGATAATCGCCAGGAGCTTCCGTTTTTTTCGAAACCGCCCATAGCTACAATCTCGACTAATCTAATGAACATTCATGCGCGCGGTGGCTCGACAAATCGTTCATAAACACCTGTGCGTAAGGCTAACGGATATATATACAGGATGTATACAGAACTCATTGTGCGAAACGGTGCTGCGGACGCGAGTCTCATTGACGATTCTCTTTCTCGAGAGAATCAATCGTCAAGGAGAGCCCTCTCGGGCGGTGAGAGAACAGAGACTCGGATTACGTGAGCGGAATCGCGAGATGCGAGTGAAAACTTCGCCACGACCCGGCGCCGAAGTAAAATCAAACGGGACGCGAGAAAAAGATTGTCCGGAAAAAAAAAATACGTCGATCTTTCACGAGAACATATCGAATGGGCGAAAAAAAAGTAAGAAAATCATAAAATTCGTCGAATAATTTTTTCGACAACAAAGGAATGAGCGTCGAGTCTTGCCGGTTGGCCGTGTTACGCGAGCGGAGTCTTGAAATGCGAGTACAAACTTCGCAGAACCCGACACCGAAGAAAAATCGAACGAGGTGAAAAAGCCATTTTTCCAAAAAAAAAAAAGTTTATCGGTTTTTCACGAAAAATGTTGAATGAGTGAAGAAAAAAATGGAAAATAAAATGAATTCGTCGGGGTTGCGAGTGATATTTCGACAACAAAGGAATTAGCGTCGAGTCTTACCGATTGGCCCGCAGAGTGTCGGGATAGCCGAGAGTCGAAGCGCCGCCGCTCCGGGAGGGGGACACGACGGAGATGCGGTAATCCAATGCGTAACACCGATATGTCACGACGCACATGTCAAAACAAACTCGAAAACGTCAGCGCGACGCGCGCGAGCGAGGCGCGTATTGTCCACTGGAAGAGCGCGTATTACGACGGGCGTCGATGCGTTTGAGAGCGACGACAGCATCGATGATCGCGAGAACGTCGAGTGACGCGTATCGGACGGACCGCACTGACACTATTGGAACGCATAGCCTCTTTGGCAATTCGACGACAAACGTCGTTGGCAATTCACGCTGGCCCGATTGACACGGAGGTGCCCGACGGCCCCGAGCGCGACACACGCGCGCGCTCCGCTCACGTTGTACTCGCCCGACAATCCGTACGCTACTGAGAGGCCTAACCGCGACCACGCGCACTCTTTTCGCGCTTCGATGACGCGCGTCCCCGCTTACGTGCGTGCCAACCCCGAGGCCTTATTACTTTTTTATATCGTATTTACGAGTCGCGTTATTACGGCAACGCGAAGTTTCTGCGGCCGACGGGGAGAAAGTATATTTCGCGAGTGTATTTCGTTCGCCCAACGCTGCGATACGCGACGGTGAGGGCTCGTATTTATCGACAGGTGTGCGTCTCGCGTGTCTGGATCAACGATAACAACGTCACGAAGAGTACGAGAGGCTTTCGCTCTAGTGCGTTTTATTCGCAATTCCGAAAACGGATGTCGATGAAATAATCATCTATGCATCTACATTGTTTCTCCGACAATTGTTTTATTCATACGATCGATATGTCGAAACGTGTTTTTCGTTTTTCTTCATTTGTCGCATCTTAATCAATCGATAACGCGAGCTGATCGAGTAATTGCTATTTTTATCGAACAATCTATCTCGTCGACGATATACGACAATAATGATAATAATGATTCTTGGTTCAACACGATTCTTTGATGGAACAAATGCGTTTATTATTCTCGTGACTTTCGTTGTGCGACGAAAATAATAGCAACGTTGCAGGCACGGCGCTCGAGCGAAGCCATAATACCGATTTGCTGTGCGAGGCCAGACTGCAGGATCGAGCAGCGGGACGCGACTGCCTTGCGTTGCCTGCTGCTCGAGGTGGCGGTATGGCTGGCTGGCTGGCTGGTAAGCCGAGAGCGGCCGAGTCATCGCGTACAGCGCGGCGTGTGGAGGACGCCCGCCGTCGCTCCGCAACCGAGGGGCAGCCCCCCCCGCCGGTGCGAGAGGGAAGGGGAAAAACGAAATACACGTCGGCGGAGAGCCGCGGATTCAGAGGTTCTCAATCCCCGCACACAGGGGAGTTCGAATAAACTCATTTGACGTTTAATGACGCGCCGGGATATGGTTTGTCGAATATAAACGTCTATAGCCGCTGCCCGCATCTTCGGCTTCCGCGCTGTCTTTACGAGCCGCTCTCGGCGTGGTAAAGCAAAACGCTTCATTCAACGCTCGGATTCGTGAGCGCGTAATAAAGTCCCATTGGCTCGCCGACGCGGACGAGACACTAATCAGCCCGAGATGGGACGATTCAATCAGGGACGACGATTAATCACGTTCGAGTTACAAACTACCGTACAGATTATTCATTCTATTTATTGTTGTTATTATCGTAGCTCATTATTCTTTTAACGTATCATCGTCCAACGTTCCCTCAATGACTAATGTAGATGACAAAGACTACATCCGTTCGAGTGATCCGCGCGAGAACGACATTTTCTTCTGTTTTTTTTCTCTTATCTCTTCGAAAGGCGCCGTCGAAGATTTAACGAGCGATTCGCTTAATCGACGACGTCTGCTGGCGCCCCGATTCCTCGCGCTCGACGGGGGGCCCGACGAAATCCCAAAGACTTTTCGCTGCACCGTGCACCGGTAACGAGTGCACCCGTCCCGTTCGCGAACAAGAAACGGAAGGGAAAAAAGAAGGCGAACGAAGTGAATGAGAGGCGAGAGACGGCGAGAAGCTCGCGGACAGAAAGAAACCCCTCCGCGCTCCCTTTTACCCGCCACCTTGAATACGCGCTTTCATCCGATCGATTTTTAAATTAATCGCTTCGCCGGAAGGGAGCGCCCACCGGCGCTCCACCGCTACGAGAGGATCCTCGAGTTACCCTTCGCCCGCTAAATCTCGAGACGAAGACGTTCGCGTCTACAAGACTGTTCTACGAATCGAAGCGATGATCCCCCCCCCCCCTTTTCCCTTCGTCCTCGGTATCGCGAGAAGAGCACTAGCCCCTTCGAAGATGCTAATTTGCCATCCGCTTGAGAATATTTCGACGGCAAGATCCCGAGCCTCACGAGCACGGGACGAGATTGATAGCCAGACGGATAGACAGACGGCGTATAGAAACGGCTGAGCGCAGACGTCAGCAAGGAATATGATGATCGCTTCGTACATAACACTCGCTGCATGACAATCGTTCGCCCTACACTCCGGCGCGATTGGGGGGGGGGGAGGTTCTCGTAGATTTCTATATACACGTATATGGCTCTGGTTTGTCTACGTGCGACAGCGATCCCTCGGGATCGATCCTGAGGCGCAATGCAACGCGCGCGACTGCGGGTCTTCCTAACCTCTTGCACTCCGTCGCACGCTTTTCGCGCGCTCGCTCTCTCGCTCTCCCCGTGACGCTGCGTTTCTCGCTCTCGGCTGATCCCGTCGCGACGTTTCTTCGACTGTTCGTGCACGCGTGGGTATTGACTCTGTGCAGGCGGGTGCATTGCATTCAGGGGCAATGCGCGCACACGTATGCATAAGGGCATTGGACCTTACGTGCAGGTGCGTTATTTACACGGCTCGGAAAATTCGATCGAGAACATTGGAAGAATCACGACTGAAAATCTGGTCACTGCCGAAAAACGAGTGCCGATTTGTTCGAGAAAAAATAAGTCATTGGCAGTTTTTTTTCACTCGCAAATGGATTCCGAATTGAACTTGCCATTTTTTTTACCGAATCGGCGAAATCGATTGGAAAAAAATTATGCGATTTTTTATTTTTTTGTATTTCAACGAAAATGTTCGGAATCCGTTGAACATTGATGAAGTATGTACAGAAAAAAATGCCTGGATTTTTTGCGTTGACGGCAGAAAATAGAAACCTACTCTGTAAAAATGTGTTCATGAAAATTGATGCACGGTGAAAAAAAATTATGAAAAAAGTGTTATTTTTAATAAAACGTTTTTAAATAATACTCAAAGTATATTGAAACTAGTTTAAAATTACTGTAATTTTACATGATATTTGTATATTACATTCAATATACTGGTTCATGCATAACAGCTTCCAATACCAGTACATTAAATTTACCATTTTTTTTCGTCCTGTAAGGGGACAAAAGTCAGTTTTAAACATTTTCTTTCGATTTTTCATCTCAGAGCAATGAGAGGTACTTTTCTTTGCTTTCGTGCGTGAAAACCGCGCGACAAATGGTCCTCGTAATTAATGCGCAACAAGAGCCAAATACGATGTACCGTTCGCGATGCGTACAAATCCGATGCCAGTTTTGGCACAAAGTCAATCGGAATCACGATATTTCGCCGGGGCGAAAAAAAACTTGATATTAATCGTATTCCGATTCGCGTTAATAATTTCGCAATTACGATTTCGATCGATTGCCAGTCGATTCAAAGTCATCCGTGGTTTAACGTCGGAAGTTTCGGGCCGCCCGATGCCTATTCAATACGGAGGGAGATGCGGCGCGAATCGCTTTTGCCTCTCGTCCCATCGAAGCTAAATATATATGTGCGCTGCATCCTACCATCGTAGGTCTACCGCGAGCCCGGCACAATAAACCGTTCGCATGCACTATATGCGGTCGGAGCCTACAGTACGCCGAGCACCATTCGCCGTTGCTACCGGTATGATGTCATCCGGTTGCGCAATCCTTTCTCAAACGTTCGTGAGTCACGATCGACACGGCTCTATAGAGAGCGGTTAATAAACGGTGCTGCCTCTGCCCCGAGAATCCTATACACCCGGTGATCCGACATGCGCATATTTCCCAAAGAATTTTTAACGTCTTCATATTCTTGTATCTCCGTTATTCGCAATTATATCGCGATAAGTTATATTAATAATTATGTCAATAATTGCTATCATCACCCATAAGAAAATTAACATCAATAACAGTAAACATTTTGTAACAAAAACGATAATAAAGCAAGTCATTATTTGAAAAAAAAAAAAAAAAAAATACAACAAAGATTTTATATTGTACTTTATCGTCATTTTACATTTTATGCTCATATTTCCCAAAGAATTCTTAGCGTTTTCATAGTCTATCTCCGCTATTCGCAATCATATCATTATAAGTAATGCTAATAATAACAAAATAAGAATATTAAAAATTGTTATCGTCATTCGTAATGTAAATAATATAAATAACGCGAAAAATGTAATAATAAAAATGATAACGGCGTAAATAGTTATTTGAAAATAATTTTTTGCACAAAAGAGATTTCATATTTTACACATGCTATTTATTTTATTATATTTCTACCGTGCCATTTCAGAGGGGCGTTCGTTTCGTTCGCACGAAACTAAATAAAGTGGCAATCGTAACGAAAGTAAATAAAACATTTTCAATCGGATTTCGCACGATATTTATTTTGTATTTTCATTCGATTTTTTCGAAACTATAAATATAACGAAAAAATTCGTGAACACCCTGTGTAGAGTTCGCGAATGGATTGTTAACACGCGAGGCTTCTACGGCGCTCGACGATCGTTCCTCGAGCTCCGTTACAATATCCCGGACATCGATGAGTAGTCATAGCGAGCGGCGCCGTAACTATTCTTTTCTCGCGCGCCCCAACGATTTACATTGTCCTGTTCCCGGCGCGTGAAGTCTTTACGATTCATAAATACAATTTCATGATTTCACAGCTATTTAGCGAGCCGCCCTCTCGCCGCTTAGCGCGCGGAACGCGACAAGGTTTTTCCGGGCCGCAGGGGAGATTCTTCCCGACGGTGTAATCTACGGCCCGCGTTTCCCCCTCCCCGCGCTTGTAGCGCGCGGCCGCTCGAACCGCACCGACGTAACTATTCAGCCGCGCTCGAGTCATCCCCTCTCGCGTCCCGTCGTCGCTACGCGTACGCGATCTCGCACGCACACTTCGCCTTCACCCAAAAAACAGTATTCTTGAAACAAAAAATAAAATGCTTGAAACAAGAATAACGATATTCTTGACGCGTGTTACGATTGATTAAAGAATATATATACTTGTAATAAGCATATCTGATGGATCAATTCAAACATCAGGTACCTTGATCCAAGAATATTTTATTCTTAGAGTACTTATGGTTGCAGCAAGCATAAATGCTTCGAACAAGTATTTATATTCTTGTCTCAAGCAAATTAATTCTTGTAATGGCCACAAGCGTCGTGCCCGTCTCATGATTGGCGATCTCATTAAGATTCCCGAAGACGAGAAATTGTGGTATCTGTATCGAACAATACGCAAGATTGTTGACATCCTCGCGACTCCAACAGTTCATATTGATGAAAAGTATTTACTGTCGAATCTAGTTTCGGAACACCATAGATTGTACTCCATAGAGCTCTTCCCCAATGACAATCTTAAACCGAAACGCCATCTAATGCTACACTACGGCGCAGTCCTTGGAGACATAGGGCAGTTGTCACGTGTTTCGTGTCTTCGCTTCGAAGGAAAGCATAAGCCCTTTAAACAAGTTTCCCGAGTCAGTTACAACAACAAAAATTTGCCGTTTACCCTCGCTGTTCGACACAAGTTGAAATTTTGTTACCGTTTGCTATGTGGCAACGGGTTAGAATTAAAAGTAGCCACTGGGCCCGGCGACTTGCTTCCTATAAATTCGAATCCCAGCTTCGCCAAGTTTTCCAGTACTTTACCCCCCGATCTCGATGAGATTCGATCAATAAACTGGGCAACAATATCAGGAACACGATATAAAAAAACATGGTGCTCATCGTGTCGCTAAAGGACGAATTTCCGGTTTTTGGAAATATTAAAGCGATTATCGTAGATAATGAAACGAATGAGATTTCGTTTTTACTAACACAGTACGATACTATTAGTTTCAACGAACACTATCATGCGTATGAAGTTATCGACGTAAAAAAATGGGTATATATTGAATATGAACAGCTGGTTTCGCACGTGCCAACGCATATCCGGGCAGGCTTCGAAGGCCAAACTTGCATACCGTTCCGTTATCAATTATAATAATACAATCTACGTAGTTGTAATGATCGCTTATAAAGAAAACAAGACTGATAGGCAATAAACAATCTTGATAATTTTGATTCTTTGTGTATTGAAGTTATTTTCCATCTTTACATCGATGCAGATATATATTGCAATTACATCGACAACTGAAATGTACCTTTATTCTAAATTCAAGCATCAATATTCTTGAATTTACGCAGATGCTTCAATTAAGACTATTTTATTCTTGATTGAAGCATGTATATTCTTGGCGCTATTTTAAGAATAATTGTAGCTTGAAACAAGCATGTTAGCATTGCTTCAAGCATACTTTTTTAAGGGTGTATAATTGTTCTCGAGCTCGCGGCTCGCGATTTGCCACACGCTGCAGAATGTTCCGACGGATGAAAACGTGAGACAAGCCGAGAAGGCGGAAAGGTTCGCGAGGAAGTTTTACCCTCATCCATCGGGACATTCGCCTCGGCAATACGCGACGTTATATATAACCATTTGCAGGTGCTTCTCGTCGACAACGACGACAATGACACGTGCCATAGCTTCATCGAAATCAGAGTCACGTAGGTCACGCGCCGCGAGGGCGCGAACCCTCCATATATCCCTCAGCGCCTCTTGATGCGCATCAAACCTACGAAAATTCTGTGCGCCGGCTGTACGTGCGCAACTACAAATCCCGAGGAACGCACACGTCGCCTCGTCGGTAATACTAGACGCGCTTTCTTTCCGTCCGCGCCGTGGGGGGGAGTCATCGACGCGTAACGTATGCCCACGCGGACTTTACGTGTATCGGGTTATTGTCGTTACGGCGAAAGAGCTACGTGTGCCCCGACACGTTTCGCGGGAGCACACACTCTCCGAGTGAGCTTCGTGCAGTTTTACGCCTGATACGGATCTCGAATGCTGTAACAACGTTATTCCGGTACTGACTTGCGAGACACATGCTTTACTCTTTCTTCCTCGACAAGCTTTGTTCTCGCGAACATTTTTCTTCGCTAGATTTTCCCGTGGACGCGTTCGGAATTTTCGATATTTTCGAAACATCGCGTACAGACAAAATATCTCGATGTGCTCGACGTTTGATCCAATAACTTTGAAACGGTTCGCGATACCGAGTTGAAATTTGTACCACACGTTGAGGGGTCGAGTTTTCTTCTTTCAATCAATTCTCTGTAAGATCTATGCAGTTTTTAAGATTCCACGTTATTTTGGATTTAAAAAAAGCTACCGGTAATATGTAAATTAAAGAATTATAATCTGCAATAATTATAATCTCTGCATTATGAAGATGAAGAAGAGATTTCATCGACGATCGTGTTCAAGAGAGAAGGATTGACTATATGCTACAGTCACGGAGGGGCTAAAGTCATAGAGAGACTATACTCCCGGTGTGGATAAAGTCGCGGAGGAGTTAGAATGAGACAAGTGATTAAAGTAATGGAGAGATTTTAAATCAGAGTAGCTAATGTCACGGAGAGACTAAAATCACGGAGTAGCTAATGTCACGGAGAGATTAAAATCACGGAGTAGCTAATATCACGGAGTAGCTAATGTCACGGAGAGACTACAATCACGGAGTAGCTAATGTCACGGAGAGACTAAAATCACGGAGTAGATAATGTCACGGAAGGACTAAAACCACGGAGCAGCTACAGACCCCGTGGGGTTAAAATCACGGCGTGACTACGGACCTGGAGGGGCCAAAACTACAGAGTGACTAGCGCCACGGCGCCATGAAAATAACGGAGTGGCTAAAGTCACGGAGGGGTTAAACTCTCTAAGGGGCCGGAGCTCCAAATATTCCGAGTCACCGAAGGGGGCCTCAGGTCGAAATATCCTGTCCCTCTGAGGGAACTTAGACCAATGTAGTGTTCGACAAATAGAGGTTTGGTAGACTGTGATAAACAAAGAAAGAAAACAATCCCAACGTTCAATAAATTTCTCGATTACAAAATTACGAATAATCATTAATTATTTTACTCCTTTTTGTAGATACCTACATTTATCAATCACACTTCTGCTTTTTAATTATTGTGAAACGCATTTTTTTCGATTCCTTTTTTTTTTTCGCGACGAAGAAAAAAATCGAATATCGAGTTCCGCGCTGCACTCGCTATCGCAAGCTAGCACTGTCAAATAAGCCACGCTAAATAGACAAAACGAATCCGAGAAAATTTCGTCGCGTCTCTTTCATTCATCTCCGCAGTTTCGTTCGTGAATTTCCGAAATGGCAAGCGAAAGAAGCGCGAAAGAGTGCTGCAAACGGCGAGACGAGAATGGAACGGCCCGGCGATATTCATTGTCTTACGTGTATTCATCATCGACTCGCAGGCTCTCATACTCGTGCAGTTCTTGCCGGGCGTTTTCAACGAAACAGATAACAAGCCAGACACAAACCCAAGACCCATAAGACACGAGAATAAATCGGCTCGGAAACAGTGGATGGCGCACTTTCGTCGCGTTACGTATATACATTATACATATGTACATATATATAGTATACATTATACATATATATCTGTCTCGCGAATGCTGTAACGGCGTTATTACAGTAGCGAAGCGCGAGGCATGTGCAAAGGGAAGGTGGGAGTAAACGAGAGGAGAGCTCGGAAAAACGGCATATGCTCTCGCGTATCGTTGTACATGTTTGATGATGTACTCATAATGGGCCAGGGCGATATACCTGAATACCATGTGTGTACAATGGCACGGCCGAGAGACGAGAGTAGAACGAGGGGAAAGCACCACACGATTGTTCGCGAAACAGAATTTCTCGTATCAAGAGACGCGGTAGCATCTCGACGCCAAGTATTGAAAAAAAAAATTTTTCGTGGCGTAACGCTACCGTGTATAAATACGCCAATATGCCGGAAGTGAAACTTTCGATCGATATATCTCAGGAACGGTACAACGACACGAATTTAAAAGGCCAGTTCTATCATATAATTTGGGGCCAATCTTTCCAAAGAGCGTATTTACAAATCAAATGGTTCAGTCGATTCTGAGATATTGGGACCGAAAGTTTCACAGGGTCCAAACGATTATAAAAATGTCCCCAAATATATATGTCAACTATCTACATCAGTTCGACGAAAAATCTGCGCGGTGGCGCGCTCGTCGCCACAGCGGCTCAGCTGTCTGCTGTTATTTTTCACGTCGACACGGACTGTTTTTTTCGAGTTTTTATTAATTTTTCAAAAAGAAATGAAATTTCCCAGAATTTTTTTTTCAAAAAAAAAGGTACGCCAAGTACGTGAAGAATCTGTTTACGAAAAGTATTGAAAAAAGCAAGTAAAATTATATGGGCCAAATGTCATACAAACGACACTTCAGTATGGCAAGAACTATTGTCTTTTTAATGCAAAAGAAATTTCTGTAAATAATTGGCGTTCCACAGCTAGCGGTTTATTGTGAATCTTGCAAACACTGGAACGCCAATTTTTTTTGCCTCAAAAAGACAATAGTTTTTTGGATACTTTTCGTAAACAGATTTTTCACGTACTTGGCGTACCTTTTTTTTTTGAACAAAAATTTTTGGGGAATCTAAGAGACTCAATAAAAATGCGACGACTCGCGCCTGCTGTACCGCGGTCGGAAAGAATGTTTCATAAAAACGCGTCTTTTTTTTTACCAAAACGCAGGTTTTCGGTCGAGACAATTTTGTGCGACAAATTCAATCTAATTCCACCAAACGAACAATTATCGATCCTGCAGCGATAACTCGATAGAATAAGACCTTGGCTCGACTAAATCGCAATCTATTCGACTAAAGTGCGACGCCTGTTCTCCCATATTTCTTAATTTTTGTATTTCGAAAGAGCACCCTTTAGCGTTTCGAGGAGTCGTTCAAAATCGCAACGCGCATTAGTATCGAATTCACAGCGTGTCTTCGCGCGCGAGAGCTTCGTGTCCCGGCATCGGGAGCAATGTTTCTCGGTGCAATAGCTCGAAGCCGAGGCTGCCGAGGCGCAGTTTGCAGACTGTCGGAGAGAGAGGTCCGTTACTTTTGGTGCGGACTAACGTAGCAGAGTGGCGCGAGCTTTTCGGGAAGGGATGGAGGGTTTCACGTGGGAAAGGGAAAACGGTAGGAGCGGAGACGAGAGAGGGCAAAGAGGAACGATATCGACCGTCTCTCCCACGGACACGCGAGACTATCTCGCGACTCGACCTTCTCCCGCGGGCGGGAGAAAGAGAATCGCCGAGACGACGACTCGGCATCGCTTCTGTCCTTTTCGCCTCTGGTATCTTCTTCACACTCGCACCGTTTTAACAGACGTACACCTATGTGTATAGCACTGTATGTATGTATGTTTATCTATGTATATGCACCGTACACTATATATATATACATATATATTATATATGAGTACGTATATATACGATATATATATAACTGTATATATAAAATGTTATGTACTACATATACAAGCATATATATAAAAGTATATATAAATCATGAATATATATCTATATATATATATATATATGTATATGTAGTGGTACGTATATAAGACTTTCTACCTGGGTAAGCCTACCCTAGTACATCCCACTCGCACTTACGCTGTACTCGTTAGTTCGCCAGCTACAACGTCCCTTTGGTATTACAAGCAACAGCAGCCCGGAGAGAGGAAAGGAGGAGGAACCGTAGTACAATTTTACAAGTACGCGAAAAGGGACAGCGCCAGCGTGTACGGATGGAGCGGGGGGGGTTGGATGAGCGTGAATATACGCTACGACCTCTCGGTGCGCTGCATCGTCGGGGGTCTTTCTCTCGGCGTCCTGAGTGCAACATCTACGAGAAAGAGATAAGAGCCCCGGAACGCGAGCGAGCTACGAGCGCTATAATCCTGGATACGCCGAGCCGAGAAACTCGGGACAGATGAAGCTCTCGAGTTACACCGGTTCCATAATTCAGCGCAACAACTTTATGCAGTGGTTGGGAAGAAAAAAAAAGATATTCGGTTCGAAGGATTGCGTCGAAGTGTCGAGAATAACCGCAGCGCGATGAGACGGAAGGCGCGCGTAACCGTGAGGTGGCTCAGTCGAGAGTTCAATAACCGGATACAACTTTTTTTTCAAGCTGTACCTCGTTTAAAAAAAAAAAATGAAAAAATTGAAATACACAATTGGCGTCCCAGTGTTGTACGCCGTGAGACTGACTATTTCTGGGACGCCGATTATGCATTTCAATTTTTTATTATCGATTATTTTTATATGAAATGTTTATTTTTTTTCTATTTAAAAAACAGACGCACTTGACTTACATTGATTGAATTTTTTTTTTATATATTTTTTGCAGAAAATACAATTTTTCAAGTACTTGGCGTAATTTTTTACGTTTTTGTAAAAAAAAGTTTTTCGATCATTCACTCTACGTTATTCCATCCGTTTGTCGAAGCTTTATTTCCTTTCGTTGATTCCGCTTCGACGAACTTTTCTTCTCGAAGCCCGAGGTCGTTTATGTCGAAGCGCGCTCGATTCGCTCGTCCTCGTTGGCCTTAACGCGCGACAAACACGGTCCACCTTGTATGCAAATGTGCGTGAATGCAGATCCTTTGTCCGATATGTTGCCATCGACCTGCGCATCTTTGACTGGCAAAGGGGACTCGCTCTTCCAGCTCCCCATCTCTCTCTCTCTCTCTCTCTCTCTCCTACGTCGTTGTGCGCGCGGTCTTGTACGAGCGAGATACGGAACTCGGGTCGCTTGTCAAAGCGGGGGACGCACACAGGTAACGCATTGAATAGATAGTATATGCGCGGAATAATCGAGCAAGCACGAGAAGTGGGTCACGGGGAACGCCGATGCGTTTGCGATTCAGTTCCGCGGTCGTCGTATATGGCGCACGAGTCGACCGAACGGCCGGGGAACGAAGCGGAGGTGTAACGAGAGAGTTCGCCGACGGGGCCAATATACCGACGTTGGGCTCGTCCAACCATTTTCGTCTCTTCGTATACACCCCCCCCCCCCCCCTCCCTCCCTCCTTTCCCATCGGTCTCTCTATTCCCTATCCTCACTTCGTGCAATTCCCGAGCCTGTTTACGTGTGTGGGTGTGTGTGTTCAACTCTATTCTCTCGTTGCCTGGCCACTGTGACCATCCACCCCTTCGCGGAGAGTCCATCGCTCCAAAGCACCGAGGTGACACTCGTGCCCTCCTCTGTGGCGCGTTGCGCCTCTCGCGCTCGATATTCAACATCGGCCCATTCCCCGATCCGAAGCCCTTTCCACCGTACCCGCGCTCTCCATCGCAATCGCTTCTTCCGCGGAATAAACACGCTTCGCCGACGATTTTTCATTGGATCCTACCGAATTCGAATCGCTTTGTGCGCCCCCGTGTGTCATGTATATGTGGGTCAAATGCGGGGAAACGCATTTTGAAAAAACAACGAGCGACTCGCGCCGCGATGAAAGCTCGATTTCTTTTTCATTTCCTTGCGGCTCGAATCTATAATTGGTTTTGTTGTGATAATAATAATAATACTTATAAAACTCAATATTATAAAACTTATTGTTATAATTATTATTATGCGAGTTTTCGAGGGTACTTAATTTAAATGAATTGAATAATTTGCTGCGGATTCGACACGGATTTCTTAAACTTCGAGTCTTTTCTTTTTCCTCAGCGGCTGAGAGATTCGTTTTTTCGGTGACAATAATTTATTGATTTCCACCAAATTCGCGTGTTTCTGTGCCCGCAGCGTCACAAAGATAAATAAAAATCATGAACAAAAAAAATGTTTGACGAAGATTCAAAAAGTTGGGAAACAGAGATTGTGCATTTCGTTCTTTTCTTCGAAGGAGATCGAGTTAAACAAAAAGTTGTTGAACAATATTTCGAGTAGTTTTTAAATTTTTTCCATGTAATTTGTTCGCAGACAACGGTGCATCTAAGTCAGACGGTTTTTCTTCTTTCCCTTTTTTTATTACCAGGAACGAACGTCACCCCCCCCCCCCCCCCCCCCCTCCTCCTCCCTCTGCCCGGTCCTCCTGCTTCGCGAACGACAAAATAGTTTTCCCACGACGCCGACCTCAGATTTTCCACTACCTGTCAGGGTATCAATTCGATCCCGCAAAGCTTTGCACACCGCCAACGTCTGCTTCGCTCTCTACTATCCTCGATATCTATTATAGAATATATGTATACTATATATCTATACAGATGTATATAGTCAATGTTATCGTGCGGTACATTGCACACCGGGAAATAGATGTATTCCAACATGGGAGCGAGAGGTGGGAGGAGTGGGAGACGAAAATCTCGAGGAAAATCTCGAGGGAATATCTCCGAAGGATCGAAGCAAAACCCTCTCATCCCTTCGGTTCACCTTCGCGCTCCCGGAGAGGCGAACGTCTACGTTCGCTCGACATTCGACGTTGATGCCAGTGCTCTTCGGCTGGCGTGGCTTTTCCCCTTGAGAGAAGACGACGACGTGCCCCGGTAGCTGGAAAATCGCCAAAGCGCGCGTTCGGCGAGGGGGGGGGGGGGGGGGGGGGACGTCGCCCCGCTTTGCCGCTAATGCCGGTGCGAGAGGGATTGAAGGGCAACGCGCGATTGGCCGTCGCGCGAAATTCTCTCGCAGACCAGTTTGTCACTGCACCATTACAATGGATTTTCTGTCGCGCGGGATGCGAAACAGTCGAGCCGTGGGACGAGACGAATTCGGCCAATTGTCTCTTTATCGAGAGAATTTTTTTTCGAGTTTTATTTACTTTATCGAGTGTTATTCGCTATTGATAATAATCATTATTTATCAAACGAAAATAAAAATCAATAACAGGATAATAATGAAGTTGAATATTTTTCTTCGGTCTCGATTGGCTCGTTTGACATACGAATCGACAGCGGTGGACGCGCGGTTAGTGCGCGGCCTCGGCGATCGCCGAAGTCAAGCACGATTCTCCGCGGTCGGTACTTGGATGGGTGACCGCTCGAGCCGAGCGCGTCAAACGTCGAACGGGAGGACAGTTTTTCCGAGATCTTGGCTTGTACACTCGAGTAAGCTACTTTCGGTTATACACCGGGGAATCGGAAGAACCGTCTGTATACACTGGGACGGGTCTTCCGTAGATTCCTCGTGTCAACGCGGTAGCGCAGCTAAGTCGGCCGCGGACGCGCTCGTCGTTAGGTGGCTCAGCGAAGTGCCGGTAGGGAGTGCTGGCTGGGTCTCGAGAAGGGCCCCAAGAGTCCGTCGGTACACGATGAAAGAAATCTAAGTATAAAATCCATATAACAATAATAAATAACGGCGAACAAGCGAAAGACACGAAACAGTTTGGGGCCGGCGTTGCGCTTCTATCTACGGAACTCGTACACAATGGCAACCCTTGAAATGTTTGGATCTCGTTAGCTCGTCCAAGAGGTCTATAAATAAATAGTTCGTCGATTCTTTCGTCTCTCTCTCTCTCTCCTTGTTTCGCTCTCGATTCTTGTTATCGTTCGAAGTTATACTCGCGCGAGATTCCTCGTGTACACAAGCGCGCGGAAGCGTGTTAGCCGATACTCCGAATATAGACGTGGAAAGCCGTTGATAAAAGGCGGAAGTTGATCTGACGTGAGAGAGGCAACTCGCCGGGAGCGATGCACAAAGACTGAGGAATAGGAGAGAGCCAAGTTCGGAGCGTCTGGCTGTCGATGCCTACGTAGACTCGGGCGACGTGTGTTGGAATAGGCGCACAACAGATGCAACCGGGCTCTCTCTCTCGTCTCTATAACTCGGTCGTCGAACGCGCCTCCGCGCCTCCGCGAGAGAGTGCATTCTCTTCATTCGCGGAAGCGAAGGGGTTGCGCCTTGCCTTCTCTCCGTTCCTCGCTACCGTCGCCGCCTAGCATTATCTTCGCGGGCTGTTTCCCTACCGCTGCTGCCTCTGCCGCTGCTGCCGATGCTCAGGAGGCCCTTGACTATCGACTATCGACGAGACTACTCGAATATCGAGTACCCGTCACATACTACTCCGCTCGCTCGCTTCCAGCACACCAACAGAACCGTTTCTATCGCCCTGCGCTACCGCGCCCCCCGCAGAGCAGCTATGCCAATCCAATTTTTATCCGGTTCTTATCAGCGGATAGTAGACAATAGTGAGGGCGAAAAAACCGCCGTGCCGGAACACCTTTTTCCTCGTTTTTTCACTACATTTTTTATTGCCGCTTCCGTGCGCCGCTTCGCCGTTAGTGTTTGGCGCAAAGAGCTTTGATTTTTCTTTTTCAATTCCATAGAAATTATGTATCGGCTTTGAACGAAAAATTTAAAGAGAAGGATTCTATTCGTCAGTGACGAGTGACGGTACGAAAAATTTCGCATGGCAACATTGTTCGCTGGATTAGTCTGCATCTCGGTGATAATGTATTTAAAAGATTATTTATCAATGGAAGGCGCATTTTTTAATTATCTACATTTCGCGATGACGCTCGAAACTCTCTATGCTCGGATTTGAAAAAAAAAATATTTCAAATCGTCGCAAATGATTATTAATTAAAAACGATTAGACGATGACGATAACAAAAATAATAATGATAATAATGATATTATTTCAATAATAAAATTATGATCTTTTTTTGTTATTGTTATATTTTGAAATAATAATAATAATTTTATTGTTTGAATAATAGCATTATTATTATATTATTATTTATTTCGTGTACGCTTCTCGTTCGGAAGGCGCGACAAGTTGAGTGTTTACCCGATAAGCTGGGGCTCTTTTCATAAAAAATGATAAGGCGACGAATGCGCGATGGAGAATGTCACACAGCGCGATTCCGTTCCCTCTCCGGACTACCCGCGGCTTCGACGAAAATAATGCAACGTACGACATAAATCAGTAATCGTCACTTATGGCCGTCTTTGTGTATTTCGCAACATGAATTTTTCATCCGAAATGACGAGGATAATCAGTGGCACTGTCCGTACGAACAGTGCGGTCTCATTACGGATTAAAAGCATCGCGCGCGCGGCCAACGGAGATGAGACCGATAGAATTTTTCAGCAGCAGCACCGACCGCCAGCAGCGTCAGTTAGCCCAATGCCAGGCTAGTGGAAGTAGTAACAGAGAAGCGGGAGTACCAGACGATCAATGAGCAAGTTCAATAACCTTAAATCCACTCGACGTATAACCGAGAGACTGAATGCGCCGCTTCGGCAAAACGAAAATAGATATCGGTAGGGCAAGTACCGGTAACCGTATATCTGTATCGCGCGCGCACGGACGCTGTTGCAAACTCTTCTCGCGTACGCGTATATCGTGTATGCAACTCGATTCTGCTTCTTTTTTCTTTTTTTCCCTCGTTACACGTCTACCTGGTATAGCCAACTGTATCTATAGCGCGCATATAGTTTATATATTTGACTACCATTTGACTTTTCCAGTGTTTTTTTTTTACCCCCGGTGTATGCTCGAAAGTAACTTGCTCGAGCATACACCAAGGTCACGGAAAAAGTGGCCTCCCGCTCAACGGTACTGAGCGGTCACCCATCCGAGTAGTGCCCGCGAGCAATTTTGCTTGGCTCGCGCGATCGCCGAGGCCGCGCACCGACCGCGAATCCACTGTCGCTTGCACGTATTCGGTTATATTGCCGTATAAAGTCCGAACGTTCAGGCTGTATTATTTTTCCCGCTGAGCCGCCGAACTCGCTCGAATTCTCACCCTCTCGTATTCAACGACGTTCCACGCTCTTTTCCCCTTATTTACTCTCCTTCGCTCCCTCCCTACCCGCCTCTCATTCTTTATCGCCGCGCGAGTTACGTCGCACCACATAGAAATTTCATGGAAACCCTCTTTTCGCGAGACGCTTCCGATTGCGCGCCTCACCGAGGCTGTTCGCGTGTACTCAGATTCTTCTAACCCCCTCTCCGCGTCGCGCGGCTGTTTTAATCGAAGGATTCGAAACGCTTCTCGAGCGCGTGAGACGCTCGTAAACATCGACCAAGTGTAATGGTTACGCGAGCGATCATAAATCATTTTCGTCGCGACGACGACGGACAAATGTGTGCGCGACGCGGCGAAATTGGCGGAGAATAAAGAAGCGTCATTGTGATAGCGAGCAGACGTTTACGAGATTAATTATTTCGCACGTCTGTCCGCACTCGTGTGTTCTGCGGTATAGCACAGCTGTGCTGGGCCGTGCGCCGCGCGGAGGGGGGGCTACTTTGTAATTCTGCTATCCGATCAATTACTGTTACGCGCGAATAATTTATGATCGAAGAGCTTTGTGATCAGTACACGGTGGAGAGTGGAGAGGGAAAAGTGGTGGAGGGGGGGATATTGTCATATCGTTGGCTCCTACCTTTGCAGCGACACACGATCCGCAAACTCGACGTTGCGTCCCGTCGGTGCTTCTTCCGAGCCCGCCACTAGCATAGCCCTATTATTCCATCATCGGCATAATCGGCGACTCTCGGCCTTGCCGACAATGCCACGCGAATCTTCGAGCGTCAACGGCATCGACGTGCCGACGCATCCTCGTCCGCCGCTCGATCATCACAACATTCGGCGATCGAGGCCGATTCGTCGTTTCCGATCGTTTCACCGTCGCGATATCGAGCGAACGTATTATTTTTTTTATTGTTTTCCTCTCTTTTTCGCGTTTTTTTTTTCTCACATGTGCGTAGACGCGTTTCCGTCGTCGCGGACGCGCATCCGCGAGAAGCAACGCTCGAAGACTGAACGCTCGAGCCGCGACGGGAACGCTATAGCGGGAGAGAGTTCCGGCGGTCGGCGGTGGTGGCGAATGTGCGCCGAGCGCGCAGCGCGGCGGGCCTCGAACATCCGAGGAGACTCCCTCACTCGCGGAGGATTCACGAAGGGATGCGCCGAGGCAGCCCGTGCGATAGAGAGAAGAAAAAAAGCATCCACGACGACGACGACGCCGTACGAGGAGAGATATTGCCGGAGAAACGGGGATGCATGTATCGAGAGTCGGTGAGAAACATAAACGTTCGAGTCGTCGAAAATGGAATGCGAAAACGCGATTAGACTCGAGTGCGCTTGTGGTGCTTGGGAAGGAGGGAGGGAGGGAGGGGGGCTTCACGACAATCGATATTTGTCGCCCTTCGAGCTTTTCGCATAGAACAACACTCGGGGGGGACATTGCTACTCTATTCGCGTCGTGCACAGGCATCGGCCAGAGAGCACTGCGTAAATCGACGGGCATGCGTGCGTTTGTCATGTACAACCGGCCGCAAGTGCGCCGCTGCCTCGAGATTCGAGAGCTTCAATGCTTATTTATTTTCTCGTCCAACTAGGCAACGAGGTTACGACAATCGCAATTGCGGCGCACGGAAGTGAACAATTTTTCACCGTATTTCGAGCAACGTGAGAAAAACAGAGGCGAATAAAGAAAATTCACGAAAATCGTTGTTTCTTTCGTCTTGCGCGAGAATTTATGAAAAAAATAAAAAAAACATAATGTATGGAAAAAAAAATGGTTCATTTCTTTCGGAGCGAAGTTGGGCTCGATCGATTCGATAGATCTTCGATGCGACGCAAGCGTTTGTTTTTTCTTTGTAATTGCGACAAGGGCACTGTGGGCAATCTTTCGAGCGAAGCTGTAGAGCCGCGGCCGCGCAGCGACAAACGTCCCCGGTGCAGTGAGTAATTTCTGTCGATCAGAGAAACATTCCTTTTCGTCGTGAACTCTCGCCCGCGGTGCTACACACGCGCTATGTGAACGCAACATACGAGGCCCGACTCGCGAGCGAACGTTCGCGCGGAACGACGGAAGCGATGAGCGTCAAGGGCGAGTGAGAAAAGAAAATTGAGGAAGTAAAAAATTGTATCGGCAATGAGATCGTCGGAGGACGAGAGGCTCGAGGCAGATCGAGAGGAGTCGCGCGACGGCTCGGAGGAAGAAGACGCGAGTTGTTGCGGCAAAGCGACCTGTTGCAACGCGACGTTGCGAAATATATCCGTGAACGAGCCGGTCTCGAGTTGTCTCGGCGCACGGATCACGTGGTCCGGCGCCTTTTGGCTCGCTACGTGCCTCGCTATCGCATCGATGACATGGGCCCTCGCGTACTTTCTCGTCGGCGAGGCGATGCTACCCGGCGGACCCGTGTACGGCCTGTTCTTTCTCGTTATCGCCTCTTACGCCCTGGGCTGGAGTCTCGCCTACGTACCGTATCTGAATTTACCACCGGTGTTCGGCATGCTGCTCGCCGGCATTATCTTTCGTAACACCGGCATTTACGACATACAAGAGAAAATCGGCACCGTGCCGACCGCGAAGATACGCACGTTTTGCCTGACCTTCGTGACCCTGCGAGCCGGCCTACAATTGACGACGACACCGCTGCGACGTCATCCAATCTTCTTGTTCGCGCTCGCCGTTATTCCGTCCACCGTCGAGATGATCGTCGTGGGCGTTTGCTCGCGATACATTCTCGATTATCCATGGGACTGGGCTTTTCTCACAGGGTAAGGATTCGCGCGTCTTTTTTCTTTTCAGCCTGGGGTGACTCGCCCGGTCGCCGAACGACCGCCAATGAATTAACGAAATTTCCTTTATTTCACTCCGTGCGGAAAGCGCGATTTTACGCACGCGCAGCGAAGCGTGCATAAAGTAGCACTTTACGCACTAGGGCAATAAAATTTCGTACGATATACTATTAACACCGAATCTGTTTCATGTTAATTAAACACCCTGATTTACTCAATAGTGGAACTGTATCGATATAATTACCATTGTGGGAAATATCGTGGAATTCTACACACTTTATAAAAACGGAAAAAAAAATTACTTTTTGGGAAACACTATTTTTTTGCCGTTTCTAGTTAGCACCCATTTATCTTTCGATTCAATGGCCGAAGGTGAAAAGTTCAATCGAATGCGAGTAAAGAAATGTTCGTTCTTCGAGTCTGTGGGGCAAATTTGACGAAAAAATTGTAAAACTTGTGAAATATATGGGTGATCATGTTTAGGCATAGAATTTTGTCATTTATCCATTGAATGAGCACAGCGTGTAAGCGTAACGAGCGAGCCAAAAAAACGTTGTTAACAAAGGAGTGCCGTCGCGCATTGTGATGGATCAAGTGGAGGATTCAAATATAATGGAAAAGTATAAAATTAATTAAGAAATTTGATCATAGGCAAAATAATGTTCACGTAACCTAATTCACCGAAGGAAACATTTTTCCATTTTTTGTGTCTTTTAATTATTTAATAATAATAATAATAATAATAATAATAATAATAATAATAATAATAATAATAATAAATTATTATTATTATTATTTAATAATAATAATGTAAAATTGTATACAGTACTTGATCATTTTTGGATTTAGTAATACAAGTTTCGTCAATTTTTATAGAAATTTTCTATTTTTTCACGACCGAAAAGTCTAGCATTTTTCTTATGCGTTCATTCAATGGACGAATCACCATAGATTCTCGAGAATTTGTTGGAACTTTTTTTTCTTTCGCTAAATAATTCGAATGGTGAAAAGGCGACGGAAAAGAGGAGTTTCGGGAGGGAACCGAGAGGGCGCTGTTGCGAGCTTTCTATGTGTGTTGCAGAAGCATTATCGCCGGATTGTCACCGGTCGTCACGGTAAACTGTATACTGGCCTTGGCCGATAAAGGATACGGCGAGGACAGGGGAATGGCTACTCTGCTGTGCACCGCCGCAGCCATCGACGATGTTCACATTGTTTCATTGTACTCCATCTGCTTCTCCGTTGTATTCAGTGTTGGTAAATTCGCGATTTCATTCGATACAGAAAGCATCGGCAATTTTGAAAGTTACGCTCGTTATTAAAAAATTCATATCTTCGGATTTCAACGAGGGTTAGAAAGTTGCGGATCTCTAACGTTTTGCGTGCATTTAAGGGAGTTACGTCGCTTCGCGTAAGTTCGGGAAAAATGGGGGCAAATTGCTAATAACAATAATGGCGTGAAAATCAGAAAAAAGCATGTTCACTAAAGCTACCGAAAGGGTACATTTTAGATTTTTTCTTTCAAGATTTTAAGTATCATTTTTTTCATTGCTTCGTTTTTTATAATAATAATTCCAAAATCTTATAAACAACTTAATCAAAAAATTAATTTTTTCACGAGTTTCTCAAAAACGCAATTTTTTTAAGATGCCAAAAACAGTGCGCAAAGACACAAAATTCAAAGTGAAATAAAAAATCTGAAATCATTCATACGCATTCAGGAAAATGAACGAATCATTTGTGTGACAAAGAAATTCAGGTTGCCAGCCAATTTGATGAATATCTTTTTTTTTTCCACAATTTGTTAATAACAAATTTTGCATTTATTATTATGCACGAAAGAGGCCTGCATTTTTTCACATTTTCATCCGACCGAGAAGTGTTTGTAATTCGATCCGTTCCTCTCTCAAACTTGGGCGCTGGCAGGCATAACGAAATTAAAAATTTGTCGTCTTCGTAAATTGTAATGAAACGAAAGTCGTACCGAGTTCTAACAAATTGAAGAATTTTTTTTCATTAAGATTGAATCAATGCATAAAATGTTGCAATTCGCTTTAGCCCCGTTTAGTAAACTCTTCCATGGGAAAGAACCAATTCAATTTATTATTTTTATTTATTATTTATATTTTTTTTTTTTGCTAAGAAAAATCCCTAACACTTTCCACAAAATTCGTTTATTATTCCGAAAGTGACATCTTTTTTACGACAATTATTTTCATAGTCGACAAGAATGCGTTGATATTTATTCGAATAAACCTACCCCGTTTTGTAATTTTTCAACGAGAGCAGACAAGGTGAAAAGTGAATGGTGGACCTACATTCCCGGGGGCCTCCGGGATCTCCTCCTAGGATTTTTAGCCGGACTCCTTCTCGGCACGATTTTCGTATTCATCCCTCATCGAACCGCGGTATTATCACTAATTCTCATTGGCCGTGTCGACGATTCGTCAGAATTTTCATTAACATTTCCAGAAATACGTCTCGTGGTACCGGCTCGGATGTTTGATAGTCGCTTCTCTGATGTGCACGACCGCCGCCTCGACGATCGCTATCACAGGTGGTGGATACCTCGCGACCGTTATAATGTCCTTCATCGCTGTCACGGGTTGGAGAGTGAATGCAGCAAGATTCGACGTAAATTTCCACCCCTACATCGATTAAATGTTTTCTTAGAAAGGAAAAAAAAAAATCCATATTTTTCGCCCAGGCCGCTCCTCTTCGTAAATCGGTGTATTTCATCTGGCACTTCGTGCAACCCATTCTCGTCGGAGTCATAGGTGCCGATATAGATTTCGCCGATTGGTCAGCGAGAAGATTCGGCTTTTACGTGCTGTGCCTCCTCATCGGCCTAATGGTAAGATTTCCCTCGGTTTCTAAGCCGCTTTCAGCCTCGTTCCGTCGGATTTCTCATTTGCGCAGGGCCGCTCTTTGGCCGCCGTGGTATCGACTTACGGGACTCCCTTCAGCCTCAAAGAGAGAATCTTCGTTGCCCTCGCTTGGCTACCGAAAGGAACGCTTCAGGTACATTTGCGGCTGATAAATCGTCTCGCGTATATTCTTTCTTGCGGCGCCGTTCGTTAACCTTTTGCCACGGCGCCGCGGCAAGAACGGCTTCTTAATAATCCAGCGTTACCGCGCAGGCAGCTTTCGCGCCGATGGCCTACGAGCATGCGAAATCGGAGAACGACGCGGCGAGAATCGAGCAGGCGCTCGATATCGTCAGAATATCGGTCGTTGCTATTATATTCATGGCACCGTTGGGCGCCATAATAATGACGGCGAGCGGGCCTTTTCTTCTGAACAAAATCACGGGCGAGGAAGCTCGCCGGCAACGGATCCTCAGCGGTTTGCGAATGGCCCGACAGCTGCAACCGGTGAGAGGGCAAAAACGCGGAGACAAACCGAGACGAGGCGAAGCCTCCGAGGCTACCGGAGGCCCGAATCAATCGCCGGCAACCGAATCGGAACGATGAATCGATACCGTGCTCCAGTGAAATGTAACAATAATATGCGAGCAATCGATCACCATAAATTTGTTGAGCATTTTTTAAAAATCTATTTGTTAATAACATTTTGCAATTATTACAATGCAAAGTTAATCTTTTCAGTACCTTTAATTCGCACGACCGAATATGTATGAATTTTTTCCGATTTTTCAATTGACTTTGAATTCTATGATTTTCCATACATTTTTTCGATTCGAAAAAAAAAAAATGTTCAGTCAATTGAAAAATCGGCAAAAATTCATATGTGTTCAGAAAAATAAAAGAATTATTTTCATGAAAAAAAAAGTTGTGTCGCCGGGAAATTTCTTGAACAATTTTTCGTTTCATTAATTTATTAATAACAATTTGGAATTATTAATATGCAAAATTCATCTTTTCGGTACCTTTGATGTGCATGAATTTTTGCAGATTTTCAAACCATCGAGAAGTGTTTGCAATTCGATTCTCAATACCTCTCAATTTCCTCGAACTTGTGCGAAATGAACACCATACGCTTGGACTACCTTAACCACATGCGCTCCCAACCTCCGGAAACCTTTTAGATCGTCGCAACAATCTTCGTCTACACACGTATGTAGCACACGCCGTACCGGCCGCAAGACCCGCCTCCAGGTGAGCAAGAGCCACTAATGTGTAAATTGCCCGGCCTTTTTTAAGTTCCTTATCCTACCATGCTTAGTGCCTGCTTAGTTTATTCGTGTGCTACGTTTGGTGTATGCAAACGGCTCGTTAAAAATATTCGCAAATGACCTTAATTAATTTGATCTCAATAACGATAATTTTTCGGATCTACCGTTTTAAGGAATTTCAATGAATTTTTTTCAAAACATATAAATCGCATTGTACACATTGCATTTCACATAAGGCAATTTGTTTGCCCGTGGATAATTTATACAAGACGACGATAATAAAGAGTTCCCAGCTCAAACAAACGCAAAACAAGTCACTGGCGGTTCTATCACTATTTATATATTCAATAAACTCAAATTGTTCATTTGTACGCGCGAAATAAAGAGATAACCAAAATAAAAAGGAAAAAACGTAAGAATTGTTAATTACAAATTCAAATTGAATTGAGAATTGTTAATTACATTGTAAATTTAATTATTATTAATAATTATTATAGCACCCCAAACGAAATAAACCCGATAAAAAAATGAGAAAAGTTGAATAGTTAGATCATCAGTGAACGATCATAAAAGTCAAGTACTTTTAGGCGCGGCCACTACAAGGATGGGTGACCGGTGAAAATATCGCAAAAACGTTTTTTTTTCAACCGCACGAACACAATATCGTACAATTTCGCGAAATGCTATCAAATTCGCTTGATTAACAATGCAAATTAGTCCGACGAGATTGTGCGTAATTGCATACGATTACGAACCATCGCTCTCGTCCGGAAAAGTTTGAAAAATTTGCTTGATTGTGACAACGGTTTACGAAATTAAAAAAACGTGTCGTCCGCGCTGTAAACTCGATTAAAGTAGCGGTGCATGAGCCGTTTTTTTTTTTCGCTTTCGTTTATTTCAACCAAGCGAAAACGTAGTGGACGCAACTAAACGACGATAACGCGAGGTCGTGAACGAGCCCAAGGACCCGTGGAGTAGAACGAGAGAGCCCGGGCTCGGCGCAGCCGCAGAATTGTCGCGTCGTTATTTATTCCGTTTTTTTTTTTTTTTTTTTTTTTTTTTTTTTTTTTTTTTTTTTTTTTTTTTTCGTTCGCCTCTCAACCTTCCGTGCAATATCCGAAACGCACTGCGACAGCCGCGAACCATTTCGCAAACATCGATGGTTTCCGAGTCATTCGATGCATTTTCATTCGATCGCGATATGCTCGCGGTAGATTGTGTTTTATCCATAGAGATAGCAAACGCGACCGATATCCGTCGCGTCGATACGGATCGCAACCGGAAAGAGCGTCGTCGGGAGGCAAAACGAATTTTCGTGCTCGTCGCGGGGTCCGAAATGCGGCGAGTGGCAACTCGCGTTCTCTTCGGAGTTCCTTCTTTGATCAACGTGAAAAATTATTAAAAGACGCCGGTTCGTCGGTTCGTCGAGTGCAGAGACAGAACAAAGCGTATATACGCGCCCCGGGGTAATGTGCCCGGAGGGTTCCCAGGGGTGGAAAACAAAAGGGTCTTGATTCCGCTGCGCTTCGCGTGCTGCAATGCTTTTTTCGACAACCCTCACTCGTACTCGTTCCTCTTTCTCTCGTGTACAAAGTACCAACCTCCTTCCCCCCTCCCGAGCCCTCCTTACTCGCTACTCTACCGGAGGTACTTGCAGTTAGGCTGCTGCGTGGCCTAACTTTCCTCTTGTCATCTGGCTAGCGAGGAGAGTAGCGAAAGGGTCACGTCACCGGGCCTCGCCGGAACGAGCAGGCTTTATTTTCCCCGGGTCGCCGCTACCCTTCGGGCCTCGCACGCCTCTCTATCTTCTACTCAGCCTTCCTTCCCACGCTCCTTCGACGGCGCCTCTCCGAAGCATAGCGAACCTTGCAGATTCTTATCCTCGAGACACATCGATACATTACGCCGATTCGCCGGTTGAAACGAAGTTTTTGTAGTTCATTAATTCTAGACTACTCGCATCTCGAGAGGGCTGTGAGCCGGCGATTTTTTTTTTTAATTTTCGATATTACAATTAATCGTCGATAGAGAAGAGTCGAGCCTGGAACGAGCGCTCGCGCGCTCCGCGACCTCCGACGGTGTGCACGCGTCGGTGCGGCGCGCTCCGCGGTACGAGCGGCGCCATCTCTCGCCGCCGGGCCTTTTCGTCGGGCCGATTAGAACAGGGGGGAAAGAAAAACGTTCGAGAGTAGATTTTTCGGTGAGCGACGGCGACGAGCGAATTACTGCAGCGGCGCAGAGTGTACACACTATATACACTAGCGAAGCAAAAATTATCGAAGAGAAGCGGTGTCGGGGTCGCTTGAATCAGCGAGGAAGTGTGCAGATAGCCGAGAGCAACAGCAGTGCGCGCTCGGATACCACGGCGGCGAAACAAACGGGAAATAGGGAAATACCGATATCTCGTTGGCGTTTCGTTGGGATATTATTGCGAAGTGTTTCACGATCGGGCGGCTCGCGGTTCCTGGTGGACAAAAGTCATGAGTCGACGTAACGAGGAGGATCGGTGGCTTCGCGTTCACAACAAATAGCAACGTTCAGCTTCGATGCTCGAGGACGGATTCGCGATATTCTCTCTTCGCTCGCGATGGAGGTGAGTTTTCGCACGATATGATGATAAGTGAACATTTTTATGTCAGATTTTTTTTTCTTTCTTCGTCGTTGATTCTCGCCTCGCGCACTTTGTACACAAACTTTCGTCGAGGGTTGCGGCGATCGATCGTTTTTTTTTTCTTTTCTCTTCCACTTCACGTCGACTACCCTCGCAACCCTTCTTCCATCTCCCGATCCGTGGAATCGCGATTACGTTACGGTAAGCGCGAAAACATTGAAGTCCCACCCCTCCTGAGTCATCTCGCGACCGCGAAATTCGCTCGTTCTCTCTCGAGATTCTTTTGTCTCGGCCGAGCGTTTATTTTCGCGTGCGAAGCGAAAACTATGATGATAACGACGAGAGGCGGAGAGAGAGAAAAATATTGTACAGAGACAAGGTCGAAATTTGACGAGTCGGCGACATTCTTCGTGTCGTCGAATGGAGCTCGTCAACGGCTGACTTTGGGCCCCGCGCGACAACGTCGCTCGACTTGTCAATGCGCGTATTGTTCCCGTCAACGAGCAAATCGTCGAATTCGTTTCCGTCCGTTTTTTGACGTTTTTTCATGGCAAACGACGATACTTTTGGGAATGGAACAATGTTTCGTCTCAGTTTAAGGAAAATGGAGGCGACAAAGTCGGGGATACGCAGAAAACGAAGAAAAAACCGAGAGACAACGTACACGGCGGACGATCCAACAATATTCTTCGCAACCTCATGTATCGAGACTGCGGTATCGGCACGACCAACAAAGCCAGCACCAGGGATCTCGAGCCCGTCGCCGAAACCAATCTTGTACTCAAAGATCACAAGGAATTGGTACGTTTGAAATGATTTTCTTACTCCGCGTAACTGCGCCGAAGGTTTTTATTTCCAAGAACTTTGACGCTTCGTCAATGGACGAGGTGAGAACAATCTTGACGAGTCGTCAAACTTTGATTTCTGAATTTTATGTTTCATAATTTTTTTCCTCTGCCAAAATGATAAATTGGCTATACCGAATTGAGGGCATGTTGATTCTTTGATGCAGGATCCGTCACTGTCAATTTGCATTGCTTATACATAACATTGTGTTGTATGTTCGAATTCAGTTTTTTTGTTTCATCGTCATTTTCCCAAAATGTTCTATTTACAAGAGTTTTGACGGATTGTCATGGATAAAGATATGGAAAAAGACTAGATGCCTCGTCAAACTTTCCTATGCCAATTTTACGTTTGTTCAAAAAGTTTTTTTGTTGTGCCAAAATTACAAATTGGCGAAACCGAATTGACGCTGTTGGCAATGTTGCTTCTTCGACGCAGGATTACGATTCGACACACCCCGTCAGCATGGCTTATAGATGACGCAAACGTATATCATTGTTTTTTTACCAGTTTGTATTCAGAAATGATTGATTCAACGAAAGAAACAGCTCTGTGAATGCCTGAAAAGAATACTCGATGCAAAAAAATATTTTTTAAATGCTGTGAAGAAATTTGTTGAATATTTAATGTATGGATACTAAAAGATTCAATTCAGATTGAATTTAACGTATAATTTGTGTGGGAAATTTATAATAGAGTATATTGAACATTTTAGTTAATACTTTGCATCGAAAAATTTACATAAATTCACTTGAAAACTACCACGAATCGATCGATTTACTCAATTCAACGAATTAATAAAAAGAAAAAATAAAATCAACAAACTGCCCGACAATCTGACTTTCTTATGAAACGGATGTTTTATCTGTTTATTGGTCGAGCTCTTTTAGAAGATTCACCGTTTATCGAAGATATTTCATACTAACAAATTTTTTCGATTTTTTTTTTTTCAGTCGATTTGTTCGACAATCGATTTGCCAATAATATTTTCAAATGATCATAATCGTGAAAAATCAATTTTTTCAACACCATCCACATGCCGAATTTTTTCCTGATTTTTATTCCATCGGAAAAATGTCGAAATTCTCTTTGAATCTCTCGTTACGCCGTTCTGAATCGCTCACTCGACCTTGATAGAGAAATTGATCGGTGCTCAAACTCATTTAGAAAATGATCGCGGAGGAACCGAATGTATTAACGAAAGAAAAATCACAACTCGCAAGTTTCATCAGAATATTGAGAGATTTCCTTTTTTTTTACAGAAATGCAATTTGCCGGGAGTGCCAAGAGCGACTTTCCTGATGGTATTCAGTCCGGATGGGTATATATTAGCCCCAGTCGTTAATGCAATGAGTAAAAGCTACTCGCCATAGAGGTATCTCTGTTCAGTGATAAATTTTCTTCACGCAGAACCAAAGTTGCGTCGACGCATGGAAACCATTATATCTACGTGACGGATTTGACGAGCGGAAAGAATGTGAGAACTCTGGCCGGTCATCCTCGAACTCCTTGGTGTATCGCCTTTCATCCCTGGTCCAACGACATATTAGCTTCCGGCTGCTTGGGCGGTCAAGTTCGCGTTTGGGATCTAAGCGTGAGTCTCCTCAGCCCCGTATCGTCGTGTAACTTTCTTCAAAATCGATACAAAAATAAATCTCCATGCCAAACAAACGATTCGTCCCATTCGCGAAGAAAATCCACGGTTACTAAGAATCTGTAAAGCCGAGAAGATTCAGTGAATTCGCGTTGGAGAATTTTGTAGCGAGCTAGAAATCACAAAGTTGAAGTCGCATTCTTTATCTCTCTTTATGACCGAGTACCAATCGAAATCTAACTATCAGTCCGAAGACTCGGTAACGGTGGTAACCGTTGGGGTTTAATTGAATATTCCAATCAGGGTGGCAGCGAGGTTTGGAACACCGAGAGCGAAACGGTGATAGCGTCTCTCGCGTTTCATCCGTCGGAAAGATTGCTAGTCATCGCTACGTACAACGAGATACATTTTTGGGACTGGAACGAGCCGGAACCGTTCGCCGTGGCGACGACGAGAAACGAGAAGGAAAAAGTGCGGTGAGTGCGAATTTGTCTTCCGTCTCTACTTCGAAGTGTAATTCCCACGAACTGACACGAGAAAGCTTTGCAACAAAATTTGATCCTTCAGTTATGTAGCGTTCGACAAATCGGGAAAGAAGCTGATAACCGGTATCGGAAACATACCAAAACGCTCGCAATCGCAGTGGGATCGTGGACCGCTCGAGTCAATCGAGGCGCGACTTCGGTGAGCGAATGTCATTCGATCGAGACCGGGCGCGAGGCGCGAAACGAATAAAAATTTACGCGTATCATAAGGCATTATATTTACAGACAACCGCCGCAGCACCTCTGGCGACGGACTGAAAACTTGACCGGCGACGGTTGGTTCTACAATCCTGCCGAGCACAGTTGGAGCTACGGTCCGCGTCCCTATCTTAACGAGAGATTCGCAGCGGCGACGAACGGCGATGAGAGACGGAACGAGAATCGCCGACGCCGAATCAGCGAAACGAGCGAGGACGATTACGACGCGACTCCTCAGCACGTTCACGCGCGGTATTCGCGGCGAACTAATTCGATTCGCCCTTATCGCTGGGCTATCAATGACGCGAGCGACGACGAGTCGCGGCAAGGTTCGAGTTTCAGGTAACCGAAGACTCCGGCACTCGATCAAATCGATCTGAATTTTTATTCTTTCAAATTGCAAATTAATTTAACAGTACTCTTGCACCAGAGATTTACTGGTTTTTCACAACAACATTTTACAGTTTCTCTCATTACATTCTTTTCTTACATTTTTCTACACATTTTCATACGATCCTCAGTATGATAGCAGATCGAATAAGCTCTTTAGAACTTGCTCACGATCATTATTTCCAATCTAATTAAAGACGAATTATTATACCCTCTGCGAGTTATTCCATCACGGCTTCTCCGTTACTGTAATAAAAACAGAGTTATTTACAGTTCTCCGATACTAATTAAAAACAGCGTTCTCCCCTTTGAATCTCATCAATAGTAATATAATAAACAATAGTAAATACACAATAAATATACTCCTGTTTGCTGCTTTACTCTAGTCAATGTTCAAAACTTTCAATTGAAACCGGCATTTTTCTCTTCCTATAAATTATAAAATGTTAGGCTCCCTTTCGAAATCGAATAAAATTTCGATTCTCTTGAACAGTCTACGTAGCAGTGGAATTTCGATTGAAATTTTTACGATCGATCACTTGTCCGAAGTATAAGTATTTCATATGATCAACAATCCACGAATCAATCTATTATATTAGAATTTTGTTTTCTACATTGCAGGAATCTAGGGACAGCCCCGATATCCCGTACAGTTCAATCTCCGAGTCCCCAAACCGGAAGTGTGACGATTGAAGTTCGACGAAACACTCACGCGGCTTCCTACGACACGGAGCCCGAAGTCGCGGGCGTAATCGGCGAGGACAGAATAAGCGAGCCAACGTCGCCGGTGGAAGTCGACGAGGACGACGACGAGCCGCCGTCGTCCGCGCAGCCTCCGGCGAATCAACCGTCTCCGTTGTCTTCTTCCACGGTACCGTCTACCACCGCCCCGTTCCCGACCGTTTTCGTCTCTCCGGCCTCGACGTCATCGTCGATTACGTCGCCGGATCAGCGCCCTCGACGGCCGACCGCAAATCCGATAAGACCCGACCTGGCGACAACGGCCTGGTTGGCCGAAAGGGACGAGAGCGACGAGAGCGACGAGGCGCCCGTTCCGCCTCCTCTGCCACCGCCTCGCCCGATTCCACAATCGAATCCAACCGCCTCGAGCTCTTCCGCTTTTCTATTGCCGACCGCCTCGAGCTCTTCCGCTTTTCCGTCGCCAACCGCCTCGACCTCAACCGGTGCTTCCACGTCGCAGCCGCGAGACGACGAACGCGTAGAAATCGAAAGAGCCCTCGAACAGTTTCGCGAGGCGACCGAGGCTTACGGTAGATTCTATACGGCCGGTGTGGAGATATTGAAGCAACGCTTGCAAGCTCACTGGACGGCTCTCGGCACACCGTCGATCGAGGACGCGAACGTTCGCCAGCGTCTTCGCGCCGATCTCGAGGAGGACATAATGGCTCTGGCGAATTTGGAAGTCAAGTTCCACAATACGAATGCGAGAATCGACAATCTCGACGATCAGTTCGTCACGTGGGTCAGCGACGTTCGTCGCGATTACGAGACGCTCTTTCGCGCCGAGCAACAGCGCGAACCATTCACGCGCGTCGAGTCTCCGCGCGAAACGCCGCCGAGCGCCGCGGGCGTCTCGACGAGCGGCAACAATATCGTAAGACCGAATTGGAGACGCTCGGAGCAAGACAACAGGAACGAAAACACGACGGAGAACAAATCGGCGCCACGGCGAAGACCTCGGGACATTCCTGTCGACGGTACATGGCTCGACAGCGGGACAGTGGGTACAGGCCACTGGGACGGTACGCTTTATCTCTTCAATTATACATCGAAGGCTCGATAAATTCGTGCAGTTCAGAGGCAATCCCGAATTTCGACGATTCTCATAGAGAGAATGCAAATTTTGTAGAAATTTCCAAACGCATGTATTCATATATATGCCTTCTATTCTGATATTAACGTTTCGACGATACGATTTATCACATCGGGATCTGTTCTTTCTTCCATCCTTGCGAACGATCGTTCGTGGGAAATTTTTTAGACGATTATTATTAGCGAAGAAAATTTCTATCGAAAATTCGTCTCGAGAAAAATTCTATCATGTGTGGTACTCCAGGCTATTCGAGATTTCCTTCCGTCGATATTTCGAGCATTTGGTAGAGCGATATATTTATTTTTCTCCGTATCCACAGATATTTCGTCGTCGAGCGACGAGGGCCAAACTGGCCAAGCCGGCCAACCCGCGATGGAGCAGCCGCAATCCCAATCGGTGCCTCAGACGACGCCTCAAACGACGTCTCATCGACCGCCGACAACGTCCGGTTTCACGGTGTCCTCGCGCTCGGCCTTTCAACCGAGTCGGCCGCGTCCGTTGGGACAGCGTACGAATCTTCGTCGAATAAGGAATCCGGGGTTGAGCCGGGCTTATATGAATCTCGCGCAGCGTCGAGCTTCCTCGAGTATCTCGATACCGGGTCATGTTCGCGCGCGACGTCCATTGTCGGACCGAACATTCCACAGCGACTCGCGCGGCGCCGGTAGTTCTCGAAGAACCTGCAGAGTTCCGGAGTTACTGAGAACCAGCCTGGCACACTTGCGACTCCGTCGTATAATAAATTCCTTCAAGAGATCGATGTACGACGCGACGACGGGGCCATATTTGAATTTGAACGAGCCGAGTACATCCGCGCAGAATCGTGAGAGTGCGACACAGCGAGCCCAGGAGGAAGAAAACGCCGAGGAGACAAACGAGCCCGAGGAGGACGAAAATCTCGATACTCCGGCTGTTATACCGATATCGAGCGACGAAAGAGCGACGACGGAAGGAGATCGGCTGGAACTGCAGGCCGAGGACGAAACGGACGAAATCGACGTCGAGGACGAAACTAGTGGTCAAGCCGTGCGTCGCGAAGTTCCCTCGCTCTCCCGCCGATTGGAAGCTATACTCGACAATAATGAGAATAACAATAACAACAACAACAACAATAACAACAACGCGGACGAGGAGAACGGAGGCGAACAGTCGGAGAGCGGTTACTGGTTGCTCGAGGAGAACAGCCACTCGGACTCGAATCACGAGGGTGAAAACGACGATGGAGCCGGCACTGGCGCGAACGCGAACTCTCGCCGATGGACGAGCCGTTGGATACCTCTTCAGTACTCGTCCCTCGCCGATTCGTCGAACAACGACGGTTCGACGAACATCGGACGCGTCGGGAACGAGCCGGAATCTCGCGAGTCCATCGACGCTGAGAGCGAGGCAACGACTGATCGCAATCAATTATCACCGGTATCGGCGAATTCGACCCGTTACGAGCAACCGCCACTCTTTCCATTCTCGAGCCTTCGCGAGAATCAAGCTCGCAAGCGCGCGGAGAAAAATCGTAGGAGAAACGCGCCAACATCGGAGGATAGAAACCCTCAGGCTGCGTCGCAGCCGAAGCCGCCATCCGGAACGTCGAGCGTTCCGTCGACTTCGGCGTTGAAATCCTCCAATCCCACGACTCGCCCGGCTGAAGATTCCTCGCGACTTCCCGATGCTTCGTCGACCTCCCCGACGTCCTCTGCGACGAACGACGTGCTTGCGCGCGATTTTCTCCGGCGTATCGACTTGTTGCGCTTCGGGAACAACGCGGAATTTCGCGCGTCAACGAATTCATCGGGCAGCGGACCGGGCGTCTTCAGCAACGAACGATTGGAGGGTAACGCCGAGGATGGCGAAGCCTCGGGCTCGCGAGGCGCCAGAACCGACGAGGCCGGCTTTCGCGGTTGGACACCGCGGTATCCGCGAATTCTTTTGATCCGCTATCGATTGGCCAGCTTGGAGATCTCTGGATTGCGTCAATCGAGGAAGATGTGGCTCGATCTTCATAGTCGGATACGATCGTTGAGCGTTTACTACGAGAGGCTAGACTCGAACGACGCGAGTCGGCCGAGCACGAGCAGAACGGAGCCGAGCAACGACGATATCGTCGATCCCGTACCTTCGACGTCGAGCGGAACGAGCGACAACGGTTGCGCCGATAATATAGTACTCGTTGAAGATCATCGTCGCGCCTTGATTGCGTCGATACGCTTGCTGGAGAAAAACCTCGAGTCCTATCTCGACCGCCGATCGTCGACGATGAACGCGGTGCACAACAGCGCTCGCCGCTCGATTACCGAAGAGGACCGCGACAATCTCGCTCGCGATATTTCGACGGCACTCGCGCAACACCAAGCACACGAATTCATGGATCTCAACGAAAAGAATCGCGCGCGCGACGACAACGCGGGTTCCGTTCCCTCGACATCGGAAGCGAACAATAAGACCGGCATGGATGCCGCGCAGAGGGAAACGGTCAAGAAACTTCTTCGCGAAGGCCTCGTCGATCTGGGATTTCCGGTTCCCGCCTCTGACGTTCCATCTGAGCCGCGGACAACCGACGAGGATAACCAACCGAGCACCAGTGCGGCGAGCAACGATAACCCGCCCTCGACATCCGGCATCGGCAACGACGACAACAAAACGGCGAATGAATCGCCCGCGGGAAATCGAGAACATCAAGAAATACTACAGGAAATGCAAGAGCGTTCGCAACTCAAGGTCGAGGCGAGGCTCTGGTTGAGAAACTGGGCCGAGAACCGCGACAATATCTGTCGAGCTATTTCGGCGACACTCGCGCGACTACAAGCCCGCGAATCGATGAATCTCACCGGAGAGAATCGCGCGCGTGACGATAACGTAAATTCCGTTCCCTCGACATCGGAAGCGACTAATACGACCGACATGTGTGCCGCGCAAGGGGAAAGCATAATGAAGCTTCTCCGCGAAGTTTCGCGAGGCGAAACCGCGATGAACCAACGAAATCAAGACATACGACAAACGGAAGGAGAATCCGAGACTACGATCGACACGGAGAATTGCAACGAAAATGAACGCGCGAGCAACGCGAATTCCGTTCCCTCGACATCGGGCGCGGCGAGCAACGACGGTGCGAATCCGACGCGAATGAAAAGGCCGGAGGATATTGTTCGGCCGACGCAACCGGCCGATTTGCCGATCGGCCTCGGCTCTTCGGCCAAGTATTTCTTAGAACTTAAATCTCGCCTTCGCGAATTGAACGTTCCGTCCGTGACGGGTCGAAACAACGAGGGCAATCAATCAAGCAACGGCGCGACGCGTAACAACGACTTGTACGAGGGTCTACAACGTAAACGACGCTTCATTGCGCTGCAGAGGGCCGGAATTCTAGCGTCGAGGCGAGCCGTACTAGTGAGACAACTCGCAGACGGAGCGGGACGCCGCAAGTCGTGCATCCCCGACGGAGTCTTCGCAGCGACACCGTCCACCTCCGACTCGTCGAACGTCGCCGTCAACGCCAACAATTCCTCGCAGTCGAACGAATCGGCGATGAATTACAAGAAAGCCCTCTTAGCCAATTACACGAGAGAGAACAGCGAGACTGCGACTGAACCGACGGACGGCACGTCGACGAGAAACGGCGACGCGCCAATCGCGCCCGACGATCCGGAATTCGACGAGCCAATACCGGCCAAGAGAGCTCGCACCGAGACGACCGAGAGGGACGAGAATCGGGAAAATTCGGGATCGTCGCGCGACGATAAAAATCCTCGAAGCGAGAGTCCGTTGACCGCTTCGATGTCCGCTAGTCAAATACTTCGACGACTTCGGACGGCCGGCGATCACACGTATTCCAATTTAACGACGCAAGCGCCGACTCTCGACGAGTATCGAGTGCCTTGCGTTCCGAGTATGGCCATGGTTGTATCGTCGCTCGCGTCGCGCCTTTATTATGGAAATAATGCGGCGCGTACGAGCGGCGATGCGGCAGCGAATTCGACGTCGGGCGGTGAAAATGTTTCCCTCTACGACGACGATGCGAGCGAAGCGACGAATTTGCCGCGTTCGAACGTCGGCGACGAGGCCGAGCGACGGGATGGCGCGAATTCGCTTGGATCCGCGTCGTTGGGAGATCGTCCCGACGATGGCAATGCGTCGGGAAGAAGCGGCGCGGCGACGCAACGCGACGACAGGTACGCTTGAATTTGCAAATGAGAAACCTTCGATCCGGCGATCGGTGATTTTCGTTGTTTCGATTTGAAGTAAATTTTTTCGTGTTTCCCTTTTGCATCTCAGCGACGCTAACAGTCACGGAGATTCCACGAGCGAGCAACCTGCTGCAAGTTCATCGCTTCAACCGGACTTCGACGGATTGTCCGCGTCTGCGTACTTCGATTTGAGGATAAGAGGATTGCGGAACTTAATTCATCAGAACAGATCCGCATTGTGGGACTCGCTCAACGAAATGTCCAATGAGCCCGGGTACAGGGGAATTCCGAGGCATTATTGGCGTCTGATGGAAATAACGAGACTTCGAGCCAGGTATACGTTGCTTTTTCTCTGGACTGTTGCTCACTCAAGAAGCTCTGTATAGGCGACAAAATGTTTTTTCGAGATTTTCATGCCAATGTGCTCGAAATATTCAAAAACATCGATAAATCACATTTAGAACAAATGCCTGGCCGTATGTGTGTGTACGCATAATTTTACCTCATAGCTTAAAAAAGGTTTGGAATATCAAGCTAAAATTCATACCACGCGTCGAGGAGACAAGCTCGCTTCTTCGATCGAATTTTAGCAAAATTATTTTTCGAGATTCGCTTCGCTATCGGGAGACTTTCGTGAATACGACAATATTTCCGATCGTTCATTCACTGCTCCAGCATCGATGCTGAAATACATATCAAATTACGATTTCAGAATTCAATTGCGTTCGATCGTTCATCACTTGACGCGATTCTTCGAGACTTATCATCCCCGCAATTGTTCGCACACAATAATTCAGGGTCAATTACACAGTAAGTTCGTCCCCGTCTTGTCTGCGATTATGCTCGAACATTTCTGCTTATCCACATTTTGAACCGAAATATTGAACGTTTTTCTTGTTGCTTCTCGCTTCAGAAATCAATCAATTGGTACAATTGGCTCTCGAGTTAACGGAGCTGTTGATCGAACAATGGCTAGTGACGAAGATCGAGCTACTGAAGGTGCAAGAGCTCAACAGCCTGAACATCGGGCGAGAGACGGAGCGGCGCGCCGAGCGGAGCTCGCCCCGCGGCAACGAGACCGGGACTACCGAAACGAATCCAGCATTGGCCAATGCCAACAATCGTGATTCGGTGATAGAGCATATTCGTAGATACCTACCGAGGCATTCGCCGAGCTTCGTCGAGAGAATTCGCAACATTCGAAGAACGGCGGAAGCGCGTCAGACGCTGCGCCACCAGCATCAACAGCAACAGCAACGATCGAGCGGCGTCGATGCGAGCGGAAACTCGTCGAGCAATCCGCCGTTGGACATCGAGGCGCACGCTCGTTTCCTATTGTCCCGCATGTCTCAATCGCCGTCGACGGAACCGACGACTCCGTGCACGGAGCGCAATCGTCGCCATCTCGCTTCCCTCTTCGCCGCTTATCCTGAGCGACGTCGCGATTTTCTCACGCGACTGTACCCGCGGCCTCAGCTCCGCGAGAGGCCCGGATTCAACGTTCCTATCGTTCAAGTCAACAACGTTCCGATTAACTTTAACAGCCTACCGGGCCCGCGAAACCCGCCGAGGGCATCGAGCCTCGTCGATCCACCCGGAGTGCGTTATCGCGTTCTCGGCAGTCCACCGCCCCAACAAGCGAATCCGAATCAATTCGCGAGCGGCAACGAGCAAGGAAACCCGCGCGGCGGTCGCAGCGCGCCGGTTACCGGCAGTAATCGATTCGGCAATCTTGTCAACGAGGCACTCGAGCGGATGAGGAACAGAAGCTTTCTCAGACAGGTAACGAACATTCGCTTTTGGTTTTTTTCTTTTTTCTTTACGGCATATGTTTTTAGCATCTTTTATAATTGTAATTATGTTTAACAGTTGGAGGCCCGTTCGAGAAGGCAATCTTTCGGAACTTTGCGTCCGTGGTTTCCGGTCATATTCGGCGGTACCTTTTATGGCGTAACCGCGACCCCGATGGCTCGCGGAGGAGCCGGAGGCGGCGGTGGCGGTCCGGATCCTGGCAACGACAGTGACGACGTCGAACTGAGAGGTTCGTAGCGATGGAAATACTACTCACGGAGGGTCTGTCGTTTTAGACCCAGCTGAACGTGGGATTCCGAATCGAGAAGCTCAGAGTCTCAGAAACGAAATATCCGATCATTCTTCATATAAACGTTGAATGACACCGATAGCGATTAACTTTCATTGTTAAAGGCCGTGCACTTTCGTGGCGTTGTCAATATTATTCAATGTTTGCACAAAAAATAAGATAAAATACGAAGCGAATAACAGGATAACAAATACTTTTGCAAAGTCCGTACATCACTATTTTTGCGTTAATCGCGTCAATTATTCATTATTTCATTTTTGAGTCATTGAGCTTCTAAAATCGAATGAAATTGGTTCAAAATTTTTTGCAATGAAAAAGAGGGACGATAAGTCGCATTTTTTATAAAAATTTCTAATCAACATGAGCCAAGTGGTCGTTTACATATGCATTTTTTAAATTGGGCATTGTATAAAAGAAACCGAAAGAAATTCAAAAGCATAATTGGCGTTCGAGTACTTTTGTATGACGTGAGACTAATTTAGGACGCCGATTATGTACTTCAATTTTTTTTTGTTTTAACAATTTCAGAATTTTCTATTAAAAAAATGCATGTGTAATAAGACCACTTGGCTCATATTGATTTGATTTTTTAAATAAAAATCCTAAGTACTTGTCGTGTCTTTTTTTTTTTGTAAAAAAAAAATCGCGTTCATTCCTGATACTTCCGACTAGGATTGTCGAGGCCCGTCTTTATCGCTAACGCGGACGTTTATGGGCTCGCTAAAACGCTTTCTATCGAGCAGACCCGTGAAAACGACTCGCTCGAAGAAGACCCCTACGAAGGTGCAGCAAGGTTTTTACTTATTTCTTTTCTATTGCAGAATACGTACCCGCAAGTATGCCGTACAACGGCATGGATATCCAAAGCTACCGAGTTCAAGCTTGGGACTTTTCCGACGCTGAGATACCGGACGTTACGGATCGTGAGTTTTCGCATCAGTACCTAAAATTTGATCCGCAGCCGCGCGTTTGAAAATGGTTTATTAATCTCTTTTTTCTTCGAAATTCGTTTTCACAGCCGAAGAAAATGTCGTCGTGCGAGAATGCAAGATTCACAACGACGCCAGTATCGATATCTCGTCGGACGGCAAATTGTTGGCGACTCTTTTGCCACCGAGGGACATGAGCGATCCTACAACTTTGGGTACGTTCGATTCGATTCGTTGAATCCGCGCTTGCGGATATTTTTTCAAGGCCAGGATCTTTTTCGCCTCACCTTCGAACTATCACAAACGTGAAGTGATTATGAACGCATTTTCGAGTAACAAAATTCAAGCCTCTTCGACGATCGGAACGGATATCCATCGATTTCAAACGGAAAATACAATAGTATTTCGTTTTTCCGTAGAAAGAAATATCCAATCCGTATTTTACAAAAATACTTCACTTCGCTTCTTCGCCGGAGTCTATTAAAAAAATCGCCAGGTACCAATATAGAAAATGAATTCATTCATTCATGTATTTACTTATTCGTTCTATACGGGACAAGCTTATTCTACAAGAAAAAAGTTACAATCGTTGTTTTATCTCACCGGCTTAACTGGCATCAGAAACTACGGATGAAGTTGTCTTATACATTTTTATCATTCTTTGTAACCGCTTGCACGATTTGTTTTCGCTGTGAAAAATCATTCGAAAATTTTCCATGAAACTGGTGTTCTTTTCTAATGACCAAAACGTCCTTTTCTGTACGCTCTCTTTTCTATAAACAGATTTTTTTTAAACGCGATTATTTCGCTCAAAATCGATGGAGATCGCGTTCTCGAAAAATCGCACATTAGCTAGCAGTTTTTTTCTGAGCAGGCTTCTTTCGCACGCGGAAAAAGAATTATTCGAATCGCAAAAAAAAAAAATCAAAAAAGTACAATGCAAGAGAGAAACTAATCGAGAACAAATTTGCCTGCAGGAGTCTACAGTCTCCAGTGGGAATCATTGGGAGAGCGGGTGCACTCGGCGAAGGTAGATCAGACGGTGGTTTCGCTCTCTCTGTCCCCGACGCGTCAGCATCTCCTCGTGGGTCTCGCGTCGCGGCGAGTTCACGCGCCGGCGCGACCGTTGCCGATGGCTCTGATCTACAAATTGGTCCAGCCGACCTCGGACGCGAAGACGTTTTTCCAGAGCAAAGCCGAGGAGAACTATAAGGCATTACGCGACGCGACTGTCGCGTACCAACGGACGATGCGTCGACTGATAATGCCCGGTATAAACGTTCAGATGAGGCGCGAACGCGAGAACGCGAACGAGCACCGGGACGACGAGGACGACGAGGAGGAGGACGACGACGACGACAACAACGAGAACGGCGAGCACAATCGCGCCAACGATAATCCGTGGACGAATCGCGGCGGTCGTAACGAGCCTGAGCTCAAGGACGGCAAGGGAAGTATGATACTGTTGCGCGAGTTGGTACAGAGCAATCGGGAAACGGCGCGTTACGTTAGTCTCAATTGCATCAGATGGGCGCCGCAGCCCGGCCAGGGAATGGTTTACGCCACGAGCACCGGTCAGCTCAACATCCTTCATTGATTCTCGAGATCGAAACGAAAGACAAAACAAAAGCCACTGAACCGGCAATGAAAAGCTATTTAAGGAAGCGAAAAATCGTACATTACCGAAACAACATTTTTATCCTATTCGTCGTAATTTCAACGTGTACGCGCGGCCTTTCTCCGCGGGAGCAGAGAAAACTGAGAGAAAAGAAAAAAGTCCCAATAGCCCGTTGTGCGTTTGTTTTAATATATATACATAAAATAATTAACGATGTATCTATAGCTGGTGACGAAGTATTCTCCGTTTTTTTCTGCCTCTACAATAAATGGTTGAAACTCGAGTGTGACGACACGGAGAAAAGCAAACAACTGTGTTCAATCGTCGTACAGCAAGCTGCGAAGTAGCTCCGGCGTTTCTGGCTGTTTCAGGCACAACGGAAGCTTGTCCTGCGCGCCGGACGTCGGAAATTTACTCGCCTCGAGATGAACGAGATCGCGATCGAGCATTGTCTCGATCTCGTCGTCGATGTAGATCGGATTCTCGTAAGTTTTGATGAGATAGGAGGACGTTCCCGCGTCGACGGACGACGAGTTAATCGTCTCGTTTATCGTCTTCTGTATCTCGCTCTCGGTTATGTAGATCGATTGGAAGTGCTGCATCTGCGGCGCTTGAGGATCCAAGGAAGAAACGGCGGAGCAAGACGGCCCACCGGCGATCGACGTCGCGCTCGTCTCGGTCTCGCGATAATCGAGGGTCGCGCTCGCCTCGTGCGAGACGCGCTCGCGCTGCAACGCCCGACCGGAAGCGTCGTCGACCCGAGACATGTGACACGAAGCGACGAGGCTCTGCTGACACTTGGCCTCGTGCAACTTGAGATTTCCCGTCTGCGAGAACGTTCGATTGCAGTAGGCGCAAACGTAGGGCCTCTCGCCGGTGTGGCAACGCGCGTGCCGTCGCAGCTTGTAACGCGTCGCGAAGAGCTTTCCGCAATCGTTGCAAGTCAAGGAACGATCGTGATCGTTCAACGCCGCCCCGTCGGATTCCGTGTGGAAATTGATCATGTGCGACTTCAGGGACACCTTGAAGCGAAACGACTGATGACAATTCGCGCAACGAAATTCCTTCTTTCCCTGGTGACTCTCCTTGTGCTTGTTCAGTATCTCCTGCTGATTGAACGACATGCTGCAGATCTGAAATTGCACGAGGAAGTTTGCAGTCTCGAAGGGAACCCGGATAAAAATAGGCACGGCGAAAGAATACCTCCGGAAAGAAATATCTTCGAAAAGGCCAAAAAACGTTGTTGATGTCGATGAACGTTTCTTTCAGAGGTTTTTTTCTCGGGGTTTGACCAAGGGCATGAAACTTTACACCGACCGATCTCGATAACATCTGCGCTCGTGAAATTTTTCAATTTACCAGCAACAACGCTTTTTCGACGCATAAAGAGAATTATTGTTTTTTATCGACTCTACTAGGTGATTTTTTTGAATTGATATTGGACATTTTTTCATTCTGTCTGCAATACCGATGACATTAAAAAGAAGATTATCGCTATGCGCGTACAAATTATCAAGTGCATTTCTTAAAATTCTTTTTTTTCCGGAGGTATTTTTTCGGAGTGTATTTTCTCCGGGATTCGTCTCGGAGATGTTAATTTTCGGAGCGAGACGAGAATCGTTAGCGGTCGCGAATTTCTTACGTTGCAGGCGAATGGGCGTTGACCCGTGTGAATGCGCTTGTGACGATTCAAATGCGCCTGGCATCTGAAACGCTTCGCGCACAATTCGCACTCGTGCAGCTTCTTCGATATCGAGCCCGGACCGCCCGAAGACAGTCGAGACTTCTCCAACGTGCTCTCGTTTTCCTTCAAGTGGCACAGCATGTCCTGGACAACGGACAGATACGATTCGCATGATAATCGATGCGTTTCAGAAATTTCTCATGAATTCACTCCAATGGAACTTCCGTAAAGGGGACGTATTTTTCTTTTCGAAGTTCACCGGAAAATTGCGTCTTTCAGTCAAGTTTTACTTCCTCGTGGCAAAAGCTTTGTTGGCGTTAAAAAAAATCGAGATTTTTGTCAGTGTACTCGAAATGCGCCGAAACATAGAAAAATCATATCTAAGAAAAATTTTTGATCTTGAAAAATCAGCTCATACCCGAAAATTTGGTTCTTAAAAAGAAAACGCCCGACGGAATTGTCTTCGATAAAATCTCGAAACTGCGGATATAGAAATCGTGTCCGAGGAGACCCGACATACGCCGACGAAGGGATAAGAGTCGAAGGGCGTGTTTCGTACCTCGGCAAAATCAATTTCCAAGGACGGCGCGGCCAGTTGCCTCTGAACGTTCGCGACCATCAGGCAAAATTCGTCGAAGGTGCAAATCTTTTGCTCGCAATCGATGCAAACGTATTTCGAGAATGTATCCGCGATTACTATGTTGAGTACCTGCAACAGAACGAAAAAAAAAAAAAAAAAAAAAAAAAAAAAAAAAAAAAAAAAAATTACGACAATTGAATTAAATGTAATTCGTTTTCGTGCAATTTTCTATACTTTTTCACCGAGCCACGATTTTGTACCTCTTTCGGAAAATATTTGTTGATTATCGAGCACAATACGGCTCCCTTGACTTTGTCCTTGAATACATCGGTTCCTCGTTGCTTCTCTTTGCCGCACAGGCGACACAGACGCGAGCATACTTTGTGGTGCAACATTTTCTATTTATTTTTCTCGTTTTCCGACCGATTCTTCTTCTCGGCGATGTACTTGATTTTTTGATTTTCGACCGTCAAGCGTAGCGTCGGATAGTTATCGAGCACCACAGCTGCATCGAGAGTTTTCGGAGCGACTGCGAGGAAAGAGTCCCGACGAGCGCGCCGCTCGCTCGCACGCATCTGCCGGCGGCGCGCGAATTCAAACGATAGTTTTAATATTCGAACGAGTTAATTTTATGTGCATCCATTCGTTGTAAAATCGTTGTCTTCGAATAATTCAAATTTATATTTTCAAGTTTATATTTACAAAGAGAACGTTTCTTTGAAGCCGTTCTGTAAATTCTTAGCTTGGGTGTTTCGCTCACTTGAGAAGGCGCTTTGAAGAAAAGCGAAAGGAATTCGTTAGTTTTTCTACACAAAGCTCGAAGATCCATGCGCATACCTCGGCGGATCGATAAAGTACTTTTTATTAATTAAAACAATAAAATCCAAAACAGCAATAACTCTCCCGCTTCTCGGAGCCGAATTCCCATTCGTGAAGCAGCCAACGAATCACCGTTCGAGGCCCACGAGAGAGAAGAATCAACGAGCCAATCACCGATCGGGACGTAGTTTCTCCGAAAGCGCCCCCAAGCGTCGAGCCCGGGAAGGTCGTAATTCTCGCGCCGCACCTTTGAATCTCAATGAACGCGCAATTTGTTTTTTTTTTTTTAAGTACAAATAGTTATTTATTGACGCTTCGATAGGTCTAAATAAACATAAAAACTCTTACATTATATAAGAGTAGAATTAAATCAGTACATTTATGTTACAAATCGATAAAACGGCAACACGGCCGAATTAATTGAGTACTCGCGGTGCCATTTCACATTGGGGGAATAGAAATGCAATTGCAAAATTTATAAGGATCGTTCTTTATCTATGTATAATTATGCGGGATCGGCTCGGTACGTTACCGTTTTTGTTATTCTTATTTTCTTTAGTTGTTGTTGTTGTTTCTTTCATTTTTTTCTTCTTTTTTCATTTTTGCTTTTTTCCTCTTCCACCTCTTCTTCTTCGTAGATTTAAAACTTTATCGATAAATTCGGTACGGCACTAGGTAAACACGGTTGCAGCAGCGGCGACGGCTAATTCGTATACGTATCCTAAGAAGACTCTGGATTGTCACTGCGACCTCCAGTCCAAGTGGAATTGTACCTTATAAAAATATATTAGAGTCCCTCTAGGTAATTTCCAATTTGCGAATATCGTTTGTCGTCGTTGTCGCGATAATGACGAACGACATTCGCACACAGGATCGTTATTCTCGGTTTAGTGTTTCTTCTTTTCTCTTTTTTTGTTTTCATCGTTAGGATAATCATTCGTAGATTTTTGCAATGAATTCGTCCGTCAGTCTCTCACGTGCCTACAGGAAGCTCATAGAAAAAACGCAGCGTCCTTTTGAGTCACATCGATCTCACTATGTTAACGATTCGAGGCAGATTAATGATATATAAATGGTATATATATATCTCTATTTGTTTGTTTTTTCTTTTATATAAAAAAAATCCGAAGTTAAAGATATTTTCAAACGGAACCTTGAACCCTGAGTCATAGAGCAATTCCGTTCCGGTTCTTTCGTTTTAGTCGATACAAACACCGCCGATTTTTCCCTACTACGGAATGTGTATCCTCCTCTACTTATTTTTTTTTTCTTCTTCTCGCTACTGTCTCTCATTCGGCCTCGCCACATCGTCGTCGCAATTGTTTCTTTTGCCACGATAAAAGAAAGTTTCGCTCGCGAATATCCTCGTCTCTTCCCGACGGAGACCGAGCGACGGGCGAGAAGACCGCGGCCTCGGCGAAAGTGAAGCGGCGAGCCGAGTCTCGATCCTCGACGACGTTTGCCACCGTGTTTCTCGATTACGAGTTTACGACAAAATTGCAATACTACGACGCGGCCCACCCACGCACACATTGTCCAAACTCGACCACTTCTTAATACCGTTTCGCAATGCTTCGGCGGTTACTTTGTCCTCGTACACCCGCGACATCGCCTCGAGCTTCTGGGCCTTCTCTTTGCTCAACGGCTCGCTCGGGAATGTTAATTCGTTCGCCTCGGCGAGGGTACGAAGGTCGAAGTAATACTTCGCGTACACGCTCGACGGCACGTTTATGTTGAATTGCAGCATCTCCAAGAATTGTCGCTCGAGCTCGTTCCTGCAAGGAGAAAAACGAGAAGGTTCAGCGTAACGTCGAGATAGGATTGGAGGGAAGAGATTCGTGATCGATATCGCGACAACTCACATATCCTCGACCGTGATATCCTTCAATATTTGACAATAATCGACGTTCCACACGGCCTGATCGTCCCAAACCTTCGAGGCCAATAAAATCGCCGCGAGCACGATCCGCTTCCAATTCGCCGGGGTTATATCGATTTCGGCATAGGTCAATAAACGCTCGAGATACACCAACGTTATGATGGCACATTCGGCAGTGAGCTGAGCGGCGTTGAATAGCGTACGTACGAACTTATAAATTTGCTTATGCTCGGGATTGTGCTTGTCGTAATCGTCGGCCACGCCGTCCCTCTGAAACAAATCCCATCGCTGTAGATCGAGCAAATAGTTCGTCGTTTCGCGCACCCGGATACGGCTTCCCGACACGCTAAGCCCGCTCGGTAGAAAATTCGCAAAGAATTCTACAACGCTCGGAGGATTTTTTTTCCGACATTTTTCGAGCTCATCGAGATCATTCGAGAGGCGAAAATAAATGAAATTATCGATCGGTATCTTCCTTTCTTTTCTTTTCAGACATTACTACGAAGCATACGAACGGAATCGGAGCGTTTTACCTTTTTGCAGTGAAACTTTCAACTTATTTCAGAGCAGAAATAAATTACGGTCGAAATAAACGAAAGCGTTTTGAAAAAAGTCGAATGTAAATGAAAGAAATTCATTTGGAAAATCGTTTTCTTTTTTGTGGTACATAAAAAGTTATTTTCTGTCAATGAAAAATCGACGATCGAAAAAATATTGATTTTGAAAAGTCCTTATAGAGGGGAGAAACACCCCAAAAAATCATCCTTCATTGCAAAAAAGCGGAGGATTTTTTTACATTTTTTTTCTCCACTAATTGTCAATGCACGTGTTGCAAAAAAAAAATGTTCTCTCATTAGTTGTTCATTTAAAAAAATAATAACAATACAAATCATTTGTCGATAAAAAACAATAGAAAAAAATTGATAACAAAAATATATGTCAATTAAAAATAGAAAAATATTTTGAAAATCTTTTTTTTGAAAAACGTCGCGTTATCTCTTTTTTCCTCTACTCACCGCCAAGTGTGGGAAAATATGCCAGAAAAGTTGTTCTTCATTTGAAAAAAGCTAAGGTTTTTGTTTTCTATTCTCATCGCCGGCGGATGAATTTTCTTACTAGTTTTTCATTAAAAATAAATAAAAATACAGATGATTTGTCAATAAAAAAAGCAATTGAAAAAAAAATTGATAATAAATATATGTCAATTGCAAACAGAAAAATATTTCAAAAATTGTCCGTTGAACAAAAAAAAATTCCATAGGGCAAAAAAAAAAGATTTTCTTCCAAAACACAGCATTCTCATTTTTAGTTTTTTCTCTCGACTCACCGTCAATGGATGGATTTTCTCGTCGAATATGTCGATTTGACGCTGCGAAGTTCTATTCTTAATGTGATAATAAACCGCGAGAGCGACGCACTTGACCGTATTCTTCAGATTCGGTTGCGACACGGTGCTGTCGTCCAAGTAAATAGTGCTACAGCTACTGCTCTTCTTCAGGGGTCTCGTATCGGCTATTTGGTATTGACTCTTTTTTCTCACCATGCCATCTGAAAAAAAAAAAACAAATATTTAGTTTTTTTTTTTTTTTTCCAATTGTAACTGAAAAAGACGAAGAGTCGAGGCGGAGCGAAGAATTTTTTCTTACTCTCTATGGCCTGTTTGGAACGTTCCATGAATATAGTGCCGGTGCACGGATGCAGCGAGGGATCGGAATCCCAGTCCTCCGGCTCTCTTTCGCTGATGTGTTGTAAATTCGTGACGCTGTATTCGCCCTCGGGCAGATGTTCCTCGAGGCCGCGGGTGGCATTTTCGCCTGACAAGTCTTTTCTCCCTACCTGAGGACTGGAGTATCCGCAGCAACTGTTCTGATTGCCCATTATAATCTTCGCGCGGCAGTGTTATCGACGATTCTTATCCGTAGGCCCTGTCCCATCGGCCGTTCTTTCGATTCTCCGAAATTCTTCGATTTCCCACTTCGAATTTCTCCCGACTCGCGAACGCGTCGCGGTTCGCGGGACGATCGTCGCGACGAGCTAAGAATCAGAAGGGGGAGCGTCTTTCGACGCCTCGGGGGGTACACGCGCTTTTCGTTACGGTGCTCACATGTCGTTGTTCGTGTTCGCGAAACAGCTGATCGAGACGTTCTCTCATGTACGCGCGACGAATATGACGATTATACGCGCGACACTTTCGCGCTTCATAGTTCCGAATAATTCTCGTCCCTTTTTCTTGGCCTTTCTCTCTTGTCTCAATTTTTTCTTTCTCGTCTTCACGCGCGCCCGCGAGTGCTCGGCGAGATCGCGCGATGCGCCGCAACGATTAAATAATTCAAAGCATTAGTGCGGAAAAAAGTTTTGGTGTGCGTGCGCGATGTGTGCGCTCACCGAAGAAACGAAACGTTCGCACCACCCACTCACTGTCGCTCCGCTTTCTTTATCCGCCCCCGCTCCCGTCCGTCGCGCTCACTTCGCCACCCGCATTCACCGCCCTTTAATCGAGAGCAACGAGAATACAATTTTCTTGCTGCTCCTCGAGGCGTTTCGTATCGCGCCCGATGTGCGACCGAATGCCGACACGCCAACGGAGAGAAACGTCCGAGGGCGACAACGCCTTGGCGCGGCTCGCTACGTCGGGGGAACGAGCGACTTTGCTCACCGGCCGCCGGGGACTCGGTTTTACGTGCCCACCAACAGAACCCCAGCGTCAATTAACCAAAGTTTTCGTCCCACCGCAATGACTCTCGTGACACTCGCGATCGCGATTGATATCCTCGGCTAACGACATCGCTCACGACGATTGATTATCAATCCGAAACGACAATGTATTCCGTGAAATGCGGGGGTCTTTTTTCTTTTTATTCCCGTAACACGCGAGACGGGTGGGAGGGACGAGAAAAATGTAAATCGACGGAAACAACTTGTACACCGAAAAACTTGTGACCCGTACGGCGAAGGCGCACGAAGAAGTCTGCCACGGACGGTGAGCGACGGTGCGCTCGGGGACTCGGGACGGTCGACGGAGAAAGAGCCGCCCGCTTACCCCCGGCTCGCGTGTTCTTCTCCACCGATCGAGAACAAGATGGCAGAGAGAGCCGGCCGAAGAAATTCATTCATCGGCTCCGCGGGAGAGTTCGGATTACCGACGCGTCCCCCGCGCGCGCCTCGCGCCGCGAGCGCGGATCTCCCTGACCGGCCTCTCGTTTCTTAAATGTTTTCCGTCACGGCGACACGCGCGCGTTCATTCGCAACACGCGATCTCAGTTTGTCCGCGAAAGCCGGCGCGTGATCGTGTCGCGCGCGCGTTCTCGTTGCTTATGAGAGTTACGAGACGAGTTAGCGGATTGTCATTCGAGAGTTTCGAATACGCGACATTCCGGCATGCTCGACGACAACGACGAACTCTCCGAAGACGAGGAGGAGATACTCGTTTACGTTGAATTCGACGGCTCGGTAGCGGGCAATACCTTCGGCAATGAGAAACTCACCCTCGACATGATCGGACTCGACAAGGAACATCCGATAATGCAAGTGAACGGCAAGGTATCGTATCGAAATATGATTCCGTGCGATCAATCGGATTTCGCCAGTTTTACCAATTGCAAGTTATCGAGATAATTGCAAACAATGTTATAATATGAAAACAATCAATAAGGAATAATAGTAACAATTAAAGGACGAATCAAGTAATTGTTGAAATGAAAAATAAAGAAAGAACATTATTATTATTATCATTATTATTATAAATAAATATAAATACCCGAAAGTTGATAAAACGAATGAAACAATTTATAGAAAAAAATGAAAATAGAAAATTTTGCCTTCAGGAATGATTTAAACGAGTTTCAGAGTTTGTGACTTATTACAGTTTATTTTTTTCTCTTTTTTCGTCAATTTGCAGTACTACGAGGGAACGTATCAGGACGCCGTTGGGACGTACATGTTTTTTGAGAAAGACAAGAATCCACCGGTGGACGATCCTGTATTCGATGCCAAGCCGACGCTCAAGTACTGCGCGAAAACGAGAAAAATCTTGAAAATGCAGAGAATATTCGTCGAGCCCAAGACGGAGATGTTCGGAGATTCCAATGACCAAAATTGCATACCGAACATGAAAATTATCAGCGAAGCCGGCATTCCGCCAAAATATCAAGAGGCCGGTGCGTCATACCTTTTTTTTAAATTTATTTATTTGTTTCTTATTCGATAATTAATTTTCCACTTATTTATCGATAAAAAGTTATTCAAATTTGATTGAAGAAATTTTCTTCATTTCCAGATTTTCTCATACCACGCTTGCGCTTCGTAATTAATCGTTGGTTTTTTTTTGTGTGTTCCGCAGCGCTGAAATCCTGGGAAAGCATGCGAAACGACCGAATGGAGGCATTGAACAAATATCTCGAGAAGCAGCGCATAAGAGAGGAGAAACGATCGCGCGGCATCGAGCCGGATTCCGAGTCGGACGACGACAATCCCTTCGTGATGTACAAGCCCGAGGCGAGGCCGAAGAAAACGAAGGAAATCGCGAACGACTCGGGCGCGTCGAGCGAAAAATCGTCGAATTCCGCGCTCGATCGTGATTCGGCGTCGAGAGAAACGACCGAGAAAGATTCGCGCTCGATCGATCCCGGAGCGTCGACCTCGAAAGATCGCCAACTGGGGAGCGGCTCGTCGGCGAAAGAATCCTCGGAACGACCCACCGCCGCGAGAGTCGACGACGACGCGTGTCGCGCGAGTCTTTCGCACTTCGCGGGCGAAAATCGCGCCACCGTGAAAATTATGAGAAAGGGAAAGACTCGCAAGAATCCGCGAGCGACGAGCAAGAAGAAGTCGGACGAGGAGTCGCGAAAATCCGACGATTCCGAGGACGCGGACGACTTGTCGCCGATGGACGAGAGCGATCGACCTCTGGACGATTCGTTCGCCAACGATACGGCGGACTCGTTGGAGATCGCGAACGACGAGACGTCGGAGAACGAGAAATTGACGGCGAGCACGGACGCCGGCGAGGAATCCGAGACGACGAGCCACAAGCGAAAGATCGAGAAGCAACAAAAGCGCGACGAGAAGATGCGCCTCATATCCGAGAGATTGAAAAAAGCGGCCGAGGAATTGAGACTCAAAACGAATCGACCGTCCGAAAATTAATGGCCAAGGTAAGCCGACGGCGGGAGACAAATACACGAGAAAAGGAATCAACACAAAGACAATATTCTTACACGTAATTTAATTTTAATAACAAAAAGAAAATCAACTTGTACATGCCACTCTTATCCTATTGCAATAACAAAGTACAAATGACCTGCGGTATTAAAGATAGCGTGAGGACTAAATAGTGTGAACCGCGTTTCGTTTTCCATCGAGGTGCAACGCTGGCGTCGTGCGATCGACTCGTTGCGCGTCATAGCCAAAAAAAAAATTATTCATAAGCTTCCAAACGACTCGCGTTCGAGCGTACTAACGTACTCGGAATGTGTGGCAAATAATACCGTCCACTTCCAGCTAGTATCTTAATGACTCCCTTTTTCTTATTTTTCGTCTACACGAGAGAGAATACGAAAAAAAAAAGAAAAAAACAAAAAAACGAGCTTACATTAGTATACGTACAATTCGACGATAATACGAATGATACGTAATTTCAAGGTTGTGATGCAAGGAAAGTGTCGATTTCGCATCACGCTCTTCTTCGTTTTGTAACCCTGAGAGTTATCGAAAAACTCACCGACGAAACGATTCAACAATATACATGTTTGTCCAACTTATCGTTTTCTTGCTCGGCATTATTTCCCATTCGTTCGATTTTTTTCGCTGTCGGTGTCTTTTTTTCGTTCACCACTCGAGATCGCCCGGCAATTCGTCGGGATATTCGCCCGTGAGACACGCGGTGCAGTGACCGATGTAATTGCTCTCGCGATTGTCCATTCTGTATCTCACCGCCTCGACGAGACCCTCGACCGAGAGATACGTCAGACTGTCGGCACCGACGTGCTTCGCGAGCTTAACGTTGTCCAAACGATTCGCTATCAGTTCCTCCCTCGTCGGTATGTTTATGCCCATGTAGCACGGATATTTCAGAGGTGGCGATGCTATCCTTATGTGTACCTGCGGAGTAATTTTGTTTTTCTTTCGTTATTCATTCAATGGAATAATCAATATAAACATTAATATCTCTTTTGCTTCCTCCCAAAGATAAAAACTTTGTTTTAACGATTTCAAAGAAAAAACATATTTTTTTTAACAAAAAAATGGCACATCGTTGACTCTTTTTGTCCACGACGTCGTTTACAAAGCTTTCTACAGGGGGAAGCCGAAATCGGTTAAGGAACGTTCTCATAGAGAAGCTGTGTAAACGACGTTGAGAACAAAATGCCGAAGCGACGTGGAAATATTGTTTGCACTATTTTTATTAATTTATCGTTGGTTTACCTCTTTAGCGCCGGCATCGCGCAACAGTTTGATTATCGGCCCGATCGTGTTTCCTCGGACGATCGAATCGTCGACGAGTATCAATTTCTTTCCTCTCACGTTCTCGGACAGAGCGCCGAATTTCTTGGCGACGCCGAGCTGCCGAAGCCTCGTGCTCGGCTGAATGAAAGTTCTACCGACGTATCTGTTTTTGCACAATACTTCGGCGAACGGTATTTTCGACTGAAATTTCAATATATATAATTTCGAATGTTTTGCGATATTTTGGGCGCTCCTTTGATTTGTCGGTTTAAAGATTTTTTTTTACCTGTCTAGCGTAACCGTGGGCAGCCGCGGTTCCGGATTCGGGAACTGAGCTCACGATATCGGCCTCGATCGGCGATTCGAGGGCGAGGACTCGTCCGCACTGCATACGCACCGAGTAAACCATTTGACCTACGAAATCCAATCATTGTATCGCGATTAATTTTTTATTTTATCACCGAGGATAGTCCTGGTGCGTCAATCGAGTTCACAGATTTAAAAACATTCAACAAACATAAACAACTATTAATCTACTGAAAACGAACTCATTTTCTCGAAAAAAAAAAAAAAAATCACGAGAAAATTGATTTTCCATAACAATAATATCAAAATGTTGTTAACAAATCGATGAAAAGAAGTATGGATGATAAAATCGAATTCTAAATAAATTGTATAAAGTTTGAAAAAATCCATGTTTTCGCAGAAATTAACAAATTATTTCCATTTAAAAAAAACGTTAGGTTTCGTCATTCCATTGAGAAGTTTTCGAAATTCTTTTTAAATCGCAAATTTTGCCGTTCTGTACCGTTATCATTGCCCTAAACGAATTGAATCGTTGCAACGAATGAACTCACCCTCGAAAATACTGTCGCTTCGCGCAAAGTAAACGTACTCGAATATGCAGAAAGCCTGAGGTTTCTTGTCGGGTCTCTCGATAATGTCGATAGTTTTGATGCCCTCGCGCGTCAACTCGACGATTTCGCCGGGAAAAACTTCGCGCACGTAACGCGCGCCGATGCTCAAAAAGCCGCAAGACTCCGACGATATGACCCAACCCTCGGCGTCGTCGTCGTCGTCCGATTCGCTTCCTGCTACATAAAACATGATAATCAAAGTTACAAATCCGTGTCCGAAGTTTATCCGCCTCTCGGCTGGAATCTACTCTCGAATCGGATGTGACCGAATCGCGGAAGGCATCGCGCACCTAGTTGGCCGACGGGCACGATCTTTCCGAGGCAAAGCGGCCGATTGCCGTAAGGATCTCGAACGCCGTAGATCTTGTCCCTCTGCATTATCACCAAGGAGTACGACAACGGAGCCAGCTGCATCAGGTGTTTTATGCGAGCCGGCCAATCGGGTCCGTTCACTTCGCCCTCGGGAGGATTCAAGCAGAGCGCCTGAGTGATCAGCTCCGAATCGGAGTGCGTCGAGAGACCGACACCGCGACCGAGCACCTGCGGGAAATCATTCGTGAATAAAAAATCGTGCGAAGTTTAACGTTGCTCGCAAAATTCTTCCTGCAGAAAGTTAGAAGAATGTCGGCTTTCTCCCGCAGAGGAACTTTGTGAACAATGTTGAAAACAGAAATGAAGAAGCGATGTGTGTGAATTCCCATCATTTTTATAATGGCTCCACTGCAAACATGGCCCTATGAAGACGCAGTTGAAAGTTGCGACAATTTTCTTTTTTTTCAAACAAAAAAGAATGAAGAAAATTGACGTTTTTCACAGGCTGCTGGCACAAATTTCGACCTATCGCAAGAAAACTGCATACATTTTCGAGTGACCGATAAGATTGTTTCGTATCGAATGTGCCGCGAATTCGCTCAGAGATTCAGAAGCTATAAATACTTTTTTTCCTTTATGTCAAGTTTCGTTTTTCATTGAATTGACGATTTTTCAAGCTCACATTTCGAGTGCGTCGACTATGAGAACACGAATTCATTTTTTTTTTTTGCAAAGACATAGCTTTTTCTACGAGAAAGCCAAAAATTGGTAAAAGATCTTTCTCATAGAGCGGATATGAAAAAATGCGGAAGCAATGTCGAAATTCGATTCACATAATTTTCCTCGATACATCTAGACGCGATTGGAACCATGAAAAATTATGCCTAGCTTCTGCGACGCCAGAATGCGATTTGCAAAATTTTTCTCGAAAAATCGCTGTTGGGTTCGCGTTTGAGAAAAATCACCATTTTCCTGAGGGATTCCGTGTTGACGAGCTCGCCGTTGTGAGCAACGGCGAGAGCGCCGTGAGCTGTGTGGACGACGAACGGCTGACAATTGACTTCCTCGCTCGCCGCGCTGGTGCTGTACCTCGTGTGTCCGATGCCGAGATTGCCCCGCAGTTTTTTCATGTTCTCGTCGTTGAATATGTTGTTTATCATGCCCATGCCTTTGTGCACGTGAAACGATTTTGCGCACACGCCTTCGCTAGTTACGATACCCGCGCTTTCCTGTCCTCGGTGTTGCAGCGCCACCAAACCTGGACGAAAAAAGAAGATATTTTCAAAAAACAAAGAAAACGAGGAGGAGCCGATTTCGCAAAAAGGGTCGTCGATTATTCGATTTTCTGCTTCCTAGCAAAGGAAGCTAAGTTTTAATAGAATTTAAAAAAATGAGATTTCAATAAAAACGAGCTCGAAATGTTCCGAAACGTCGGAAATTGTACTTAGAAAAAAATGTCGGTATGCGTGATAAAGTAAAGAAAATGAAAACTGTACAACTTGAAAAGGTCTTTCTTTTTACGTCGTTTGTATATTTGTCGAAAGTGTCTGTTCGCACGATAACTCTTGCAATTTTTGAAAAATCGCTCTGGAAATTTGTACGCACGTGATTTGTTAGTATCCGATGGTCGGTAGAGAATTTGTCGGGAATCGATGGAACCATTTGGATTTCAAGGATTTTTTCATTTTTTCAATAATTTCTAATGACACGATAACTTTCACTTATCGAGATTTTCCGCGAGAAATCTGTGCATGGATCATTGGAATCTGATAACGGGCATTGAATGTAGCGAAGTTCGGTCGAATCGTTCGAATTTTATAAGATTCTGAATTACATCGCCATGACCCCGGCGATTGTGGCGACCGTATCGTTCCGCATGACTCATAAAAATTCAACAAATCAGTTTGAACATTTTAGAATGTGAAATTCTCCGTGATAAATTTTTATCGAATTTTCAAAGGAGCGAAAAAAAATCGACAAAGGCTCAATGCGTGAAAAAAAAAACTAATTTTTCACTTTTATAAAACCCAACGCTTGCAATTTTTTTTTCCATAAATTTTAGGGTGATACTCTTGAGATATAATAGTTTCGAGGAAAAAAGATAGCTTTATGGTTATAGTTACCAAAAAGGTATTCATCTGAGGAGGATCCATTTCGGAGTGAAATGAAGTACGATAATCACGAGACTTGAGCAATTTATTATAAAAGTTGGGTTGGCATGCTTAGCGAACGATGTTTAAAAAGAAAAAAAAAGAAGAATCGATGCGAAAATGTATTTCGCACGATTTTTTTTTAAATTTCGTACAAACAGCTCACCGAGGCAAATAACTTGAGCAACGTCGATCTGTGATGGCCAATCGCCGGCCGCGATGCATCCGAACACTCCGCACTCGTGGGTCAGACCGGAAGTCTTCTGTCCGCGCGTTTCGCCTTTGCTCCTGGGTTTCCGCGACGGCTTATTGTCGATCGACAAACGTTCCATCGCGCCGATTCCCTCGTCGTCCTTAGTGTCGCGAGACATCCTTTCTTCCGCTTCTATTCTCTTCTGCGAAAAAGTCTGTTGAGGCAAAAAATAGGCCGATTGAGCTCGTGCGATAAGTATCTCGCGCGCGCAAATGTTCGACGCTGTTCTGCCGCGCTGCGTTAGCAAAACACGCTACTAAATAAGCGCGGGTTACTCTAATCGCGCGAATGACGAAACCCGACCGAGGTCAAAGGAACGCACACGAGCTCGCGCGCGAGAGCGAGCGCCTTCGACAAATACGAGAACTCCCAACGAAACCGATGATCGTCGCACTAAAATTTTCTCGATCGAAGAACTTGGCGAGTATCGCCGCGTCGAATATATTCGGCTCGCTCGTCGAGCGAGTCCAATCGTACGAGGATTGAAAAACAAATACAATTGGTCGATAGGCGTTCGAACTTGAGAAATCGGTCGAGCTCTCGGCTATCGCCGAGACCCCACCGGGTTCTTATCTTCGATGCTCTTTTAAACTATTGACCCCTCCCCCGCCTTACCCCTCGGCGAGTTTCATCGAACTTTTCTCGACTCTCTTCGTTCGTCGAGGCTTCGTTATTTCGCAACGGGGTTTCGTCATTCGTTAACTTTTCGCAGCAAAATTTCTCGATCGTTTTCGAGACATTCGGAGACGCGTCAACAACGGAAAAGTCTCTGCGTTAGGGCTTTCCCTCGATCAAACGGATGTTAGACTATCGGACGAAATCCAAGTTAAGGACTTCTCGCATGAGATTGAGAAAATTGAGGGAAAATTGCGAGCATTTTCCGATGGTATTATCATTATTATTTATAAACTATTATTTAAAAAAAAGTAAGTAAAGGTTATTATTATTATTGTTGCGCCATCGGGTCTACAAATATTAATAATTAACACTAACAATAACATAGCAATAAATATTTAAGAAATAAAATGAATATTAATATTTCTCTAAATATTTATTCAAAACTCAATTTTTTTTTCTGTTTTTCTTTGGCTAACTTTCCCACCCACTCTATCCGTGTTTTAGTATAAGTTCTCTCGCTTTTGCCTAAACTCTGTCGATTACCCCCGTAAAAATTTGAAAAAAATTATGCATATTAAAGGTACTAAAAAGGTTAATTTCCACAACAATTATTACAAATTGTTATCAACAAATGCATGAAAAAAAAAAAATGTTGAACAAATTCGCAAACCAACTTTTTTTAATAAAAATGATTGCTTCATTTTTCCGAATACGTATAAATTTTTTCAGATTTTCAAATTCACTCTGAACTTTATGATTTTCCGCACATTTTTTCCATTTAAAAAAAAAAACAGAGTTAATTTGGAAATCTAAAAAAATTCACGCGTATGCGTAAAAATGAACGGATCATTGTCATTTAAAAAAAAGTTGGTTTACCGGGAAATTTTTTGACGAATTCGTTTTCTTATCAACTCGTTAATAACATTTCGGAATTATTATAACGCAAAATCGATCTTTTTAATGCCATTGAATGATATTTTACAGATTTTTATAGCATCGACAAGTTCGCAATTCTCTTTTGACTTTCGTTAAGGAATACTTTGAGGCCAGGAAAAAAACGTTTGAACGCGTCGGTGTCTAAAATGTTCTATAAGTCTCCATCGAAATTCAGAGTGATAGTTTGCGCAATTTTTTTTTTTCGTTCAACTTTACAAAATTCAATTTTTCATCTCCGGCAATTGACACAATTTTTTTTTTGTTTTCGGTGCCTCAGTCCATTTAATAGTTGAAACGTCTCCGAGCGCCTCTCGCTCGCGCCGCCGTAAGAGCCGCTCGCGTTGTCTCTCTCGCGCTCGACAGAATTTCGCCGCCTCTCGGCATGGATTGTCCCGAAAGAGCGGACGAGAATCGCGCGAAATTACCGAACGTCTTGTGGAGCACTCCGCGACTTTTTTTTTTAGCTCGACTATTTACGAATGTGGGGGTCCGCGATGTCGCAATAGCGAAGTAGTAACCAGTCAAGGCCATCGGCTACGCGGGTTCACTAATTATCTTATGCCGATGTAGCCTCGGTAACCAGATATCTCTCCCTGGGTCAGCCCTATCGGCCCCCGTAGCCTTACGAACGCGGAACGCGCACGAGAACATCGCTGATATTTTCCATGACGAAAAAAAGAAAAAAAAAAAACAAAAAAAAACTTCTCATATTAACCCACGAAATCGATGTGTTAAACGAGATCGATCGATTAGATAAATCGGTCGACGAATTAACGCGAATAACATGATTTACGAGCCGAAACGAGTCGATCGGAATTTCGTGCCTTTCGTCGAATCGGAATCGCGCCTCGCGACTGTAGTTCCGAATTTTGACAGTAGCTGTACCCACTTGTTGAATTTACGGTTGCCCCGTGAGACACGCGCGTTAGGGCCGACGAGTACTTTTTTTTATTGTTTCGATGTTTTTTTCGAATTTTTTTTTTTTTCATTCTTACGATTTTGTTCCGTCGAGTTACGAAGATCTAATGCGCGTCGCGTTCGTTTTCGTTCTCTCATCGGCGTAGAGTTATCGGAGAACGATCGCTTTTTCCACGATCTCGCTTACCACGACACCACGTGCGTCCGGAGAATTCTCGCGTGCGTCTCGAGCGTCGGTCGGAACACGTATTAACCCGCCGCGTACTGTACCACGAATGAGCTCCGTATACCAACGGAAAGGGTCTTTTGAGTAGAGTCGGGATTCCACCACCTCCGGGATCCTCTCCTTGCTATTATCGTTCTTTCGACTCTGGCCGCTCACGGAACTCTAGCCGAGCGTCGAGCATTCGCGCTCGCCTCGCTCTCCGTTCGGTTCGCCCGAAAAATAGAGACGATAAGGAGTGAAAGCCGAAAGCGTCGTGTTTCTTTTTTTTTTTTTTTTTTTTTTTTTTTTTCTTTCCATCGATGGAAAACTACGCGACGATGGTCCCCCGTCGTTGGGATTATTCCATGGGGGAATTCCATCGGATGAGAATTTTCGTCGCCGCGTAAGCGAGAAAATAGGGCGCGGAGAAAGACCGGAACGAATGACGTTGTCGGGGAATCGTCGTTGTTTCTTCGCTTGCTTGTCAAAGAAAAACAACAACCGAACCCACGGATTTGTTGCCAAATGGCGTAATGACGCGCGTAATAATCGATGCTTATCGACGACGGAAAATCAACGGGCGCAAAACACAAACGGGAGAGCGAAATTTTCGACACATCTCGCGTGATCCCGCGACGGAGGGGGGGTAGATAAGGAAATGTATTTTCGGACCAATCAACGAGCGCGAGGGACGAGTGGGGATCCATGGTGTGTCCCGAGTACCCGCGCAAGTTACTCGCGAGGCGGCATTAGCACGAGAGCATCGACGACGCTACGATGGCCGGTGAGTCGTTTAACGAAATATCGTTTTCATAACGCCGTGCATCAACGAGTTTCCCTTTCGGGGCGGCGAAGCGACCGAAGCGTCCGACCGCTTTTCCGACGTTTCCGTGCTCGCTCTCGGTACGAGCGGGCCCATGCGCACAACGTTCTGCGCATATCCAGCGTGCGGTTACGAGAAATTCTTGTTCGCACGCCGCTCGAACCCGCACGCTCCGCAGCCCCGAAAAATCACTGTTCTCGCATCGCGTTCTCGGCCACACTCCCGCGAGACCGGGCAACGATTTCTCCGCTATCCGAAGGTCATTCGCATGAGTCGCGTATTCCCGCCAAAATGTCAATCCGACCCACGTTGTCTCACGTCCGCAACTCCACTTTCGGGTATTAAAAAACCTGCACTCAACATTGTCATGGACAACTTTCGAGCGAGAAAAAAAAAAAATTCTCGGATATTTACGTTAATCGTTTTTCTCGTCATGGAAATCTTCGATATATACTTTCGATCGAATCTCATTCATTGTCGAGCGAAGAATAATTTTTTCGCGCGACTGTACTGTACATTGTCGGGAACACGCTTTCGGACGATGAAGCCGCACGCGCTCGCGCGAACGTGCCGGCAAACTCGTTCTGGCCTCGTGCTGCTCCCTTTTCGGCTTGTTCTCACCGTGACCTTGAAGCCCTCCCGAACGACGGAGATCGACAAATTTTTGCCAATCGGGAGCACGATAACGTAATAACGTTATTATTCTATAACGATATATTCTATAGAGGAAGAAACGAAAAATTCAATAAAATGTATGACAACGATCTCCCAATTCTGATTAACACCTGCGCATAATGAAAACGTACTTCTAACGAAACAACAAAATAAACCTATGTACATGCGAATAATAATAATAATCATCATAATTGTTTTGATATTTTTCTCGAAATTCTTTTTTCATTTATTCGTTTATATACTTTTTTTCGATTCAATAAAAGAAAAGTTTATTATTATTATCGTTGTTGTTGTTGTTTGTTAAAAAAGTGAAAAGTTCATTGCTATTAGTATTATTATCATTGCACTGTACCAATAAGAACACTCCATCGAAATTGTTTTTTCAATGTAAAATGGCTCGTCCCGTGAAAAATAAATAAAATAATAAAAAGTGCGAAAGTTGTACTCTTAAAATAACGTTCGAACAAATGAATAAAACTGATGTAATCAGACCACGGTTAGGTCGTAGTCATATTATACGAATAAAAGGAAATGATACTAATAATAACAAAAACAACAACAATATAAATATTAACAATAGTAGTAATAATAATGATAATAATGTTTTTTTTTTTCAATAAAAAATAAAAAGGTAGAGGAAATGTTAATTGAAAATAATATTCGAAAAAATGAATGAATTTTACATGATTAAAGTACGGATAAGTTTTAAGTATATTGTACGAAAAAAACGCTCCGTACGCGACGTGAATTCGAATATTTGAGAGTAAAGATTCTCGAACCTTACGAGCCAATAATAATAATAACACTGATAAATTTGTTATCTTGCAGGATACAAAACGGGGAAGTTGATAATCGAGGGTAAGACGAAGCAGGTCTTCGAGCTTCTGGACGACCCGACGCTGTGCCTTCTGCAAAGCAAGGACCGCATCACCGCCGGGGATGGAGTCAAGTCCCACGCGCTCGAGGGAAAAGCGGCGATAAGCACGAGAACGACGGCGAAAGTATTTCAGTTGTTGAACGAGGCCGGATTGAAGACGTCATTCGTGAAGGTGGTCGGCGAGACGGCATTCATCGCGAAGAGATGCGAGATGGTTCCGATCGAGTGGGTCACGAGGCGATTGGCGACCGGAAGTTATCTGAAGAGACACCCAGGTAGTTGAGATTTTGGAGAAAAAAAAAAAAAATTGACTCGGTTCAATCGATTTTTAAGACATTCTTTTTTTTTTTCGTTTCCATTTTTTCAATAAACTTTAATAACGTTTTTTAACATTTTTTTCGAAGGTGTTCCCGAGGGTTATCGCTTCAATCCGCCGCTGCAAGAGACCTTCTTCAAGGACGACGCGAATCACGATCCCCAGTGGTCCGAGAATCAGATAATATCGGCGAATTTCAAGCTGAACGGGCTTGTCATAGGAAAGGACGAGGTCGACATAATGAGACGAACGACGATAACCGTTTTCGAGGTTCTCGAGAGGGCATGGGCGACGCGGGACTGCGCCCTGATCGACATGAAGATCGAATTCGGCGTCGACACGAGCGGCGAGATAATCGTCTCGGACATAATCGACAGCGACTCGTGGCGGCTCTGGCCGTCCGGCGACAAGAGGCTCATGAAGGACAAGCAGGTCTACCGAAACTTGGCGACCGTCACCGACGCCGATCTCAGCACCGTGAAGCGCAACTTCGAATGGGTCGCCGAACAGCTGGATTATCTCGTTCCACCGCCGAGCGCCCTCGTCGTCGTGCTCATGGGCTCGCCGAGCGACAAAGCACACTGCGAAAAAATCGCTCAACACGCCAGAGCCCTCGGACTGAAAGCTCAGCTTCGCGTCAGCAGCGCTCACAAAGCCACCGAGGAGACCCTGAGCATTCTCAGCCAATACGAGGGCAGCGGCGAGAAGGTACGAAAAATATTCCATACACCTCGATCTTTTGGAAAAACGGTTTTTCGCCCGTAATGCCACGCACTTTCGGCATTTCGGCGCGATCCCTTTGGTAGGGCATCCGGAAAATTTGCCGAAAAACAATTTGCCGAAAGTACAATTTGTTGAAAATACTATTTGTCGAAAATACAATTTGCCGAAAATGCAATTTGCTGAAAATGCAATTTGCCGAAAATGCAATTTGCTGAAAACAATTTGTTGAAAATACTATTTGCGGAAAGTACAATTTGTCGAAAATGCAATTTGCCGAAAGTACAATTTGCTGAAAAGAAAAGTTTCCAAATTTCCAATACAATTTTCCAAAATTTTCCGTTCGTAGAGTGATTCTGGAAAATCTTGCAATCGCGAGGAACGTATACGGCAGATATAGACATGTCTGAGCCAACCGTTTGCGCAAAATCGCGGGTTATATTGTCTTATCGCAATCTTCCTTTTCCATTGAACCAGCAGACACATTTGATGAAAGATTGAAGAAAAACCTTTCCCTCCACTGACAAATATTTTTTAGCATAAAGCAGCTACGGTCGTCAGATAGAGCTCTGAACAATCACTTGCATATTCTAAAATACTTGGAATTCAATTATATTATATTGAACACCTTTTCTTTTATAATAATATTTTATTTCCAAATATACAGCAGATTTTTACGTAAATTTTTCTTATACGCTAAAACGATACGATGGGTTAAGAATTATCTAACAGCCATGTACTTTTTTGTTTTATTCGGTCTTCAGTACGATTGTGTTCGCTAGTTTTTCGAAGGCCTCAATAGAAGAGCCCGTGGAATTCGGTGCTGCGCATTCATTGCCAAATTTATTCGCGAGATCGACGAATTTTTCTCAATATTCGTAAGTTTTTGCTGCTCGTAGAGCAACCGCGTTATTACTTTCATCTAAATGCAAATTCAGATTGATGGTTGGTTCAATTGAACATTTTTGCGAGCAACATTTTGCAATTATTATTAAGCAAAATCAATATTCTCAGCACCTCCGGCATGTTAGATTTTTTTTCAGATTTTGATCTCAACGAGGATTAAAATTTTTCCCCGAAACTCACGTTAACTCATATTCTCAAACCGAAGCCTCTCGGGGAAGAAGAACTCACGTACTTGGCCTCGATAAGTTTCGTTCTCATTTCGGCTTGAGCTTTGCGTTGCAATAATTGTTTTCTTTTAATTGCCAAGCGATAGAAACTTGAGCAATTGCCCCGGATTATTGCGAATCGTTCGGGCACAAACAGTGTTGAAAACAGAATTTATTGCGACGTCGAACGAGCGATAGGCGTAATATCAGTCAATGCGTTTCGATAAAGACGAAAATATGTACAACCGCGTGAATTATTTGTTTACTCGTTATCGCGAGCTTTACGTGCTCTTCTCGTTGTTTTCTTCTCAATATCTCATTCTGGATTTTTTGCCTCTTCGTTAGGTGGTGCTGGTAGCGGTGGCCGGGAGAAGCAACGGATTGGGACCAGTGCTCTCCGGCAATGCGTGCTTCCCAGTCATAAACTGTCCGCCCGTGAAGCCGGACAACGTAACTCAGGACGTTTGGTCGTCGCTCAACGTTCCCTCGGGTGAGCTGCGAAGACTTTCGTCAATTATTCGCGTATTTTTCTCGGCCGAGACGCGGGTTATCGCAATACACGTATTTTTTGTTTCTCGCCAGGCCTCGGTTGCACAACCGTCTTGTATCCCGAAAGCGCAGCTATCGCCGCGGCGCAGATTCACGCGCTCGACGATCATCTCGTTTGGTCGCGTCTGAGGGTCAAGCAACTGACGAATTTCATCACGCTGAAGAAGGCCGATGCCCAGCTGCGCAACGCGACCGATTCCTAGGATAGAGATCCTCAACTTTCCACTGTTGTTTCTCTACGTCTCCGGGTCGTTTGACTTTGTTGTCGCGCATTCGTCCGGCGCGAGCGCGGATCCTCTCGCGGCTACCGATGTTTATGGTAGCTCTTCTCGTCTACACGATGCTCCTGCTGCTTCTCGTCGTACTGTACTGGATACAAATTTATAATATTCGCCTCTTCCCGATGAGACAAGTCTACGAGTGAGGCCACCGCGTCGACGACCGAACGCGCTACGCTGGATTCAAATAACTCTCGAGTACACGTTGCTCTTGTCATTGCCTCTCGTTGCGAGGCATAAAAACGATATTTTTGTTATTCACAATATTTACATTAATAAAAAACGAAAGAGAGATAGTCATATGTTACAAATCGTGCGTATATTTACAAAGGACGAACGCCCGGTTCGTCGGCTCGCAAACAATTCGACGAGGCGGTTTCACTGGCGCCCCTGATTTTTCTTCGCCAGCGCCTCGATATCAGCGACTTCCTTGGGACAACTCGACGTGAGAACATCCGGTCCGCTCTCGGTCACGAGAACGTCGTCCTCGATGCGAATACCGAGACCGTGAAACTCCGTCGGTGCCATTTGATTTCTCGGGCTCACGTAGATGCCTGAGGAGAAAAAACGAGAGTTGTCGATACGATCGATCGATGTTTACAAGCTGGAAACGAAAAGTTGTGCGAATTAAGTTCGCTCGCTTTGTTTCGTTTGACTTCTACTTGAAATCATCGACATTTTTTAAATGTATGGAATGGTTTTTTAACAACAAAAAAATCGAGCTTTAATTCGCCAGAATTTCGAGTTATCGAGCCTAATTCGATAGCACAAGTGGATTAGCATTAAGTATGGTTTGGGATTAAATTTTACGCAAATCCGACGAAAAAAGAGATTTTTCAAAATTCTTTGAAAAACTTCTGTCGTTTCTATATACATTTTTGTACGACAAAACACGTTCAGAAAAAATGTCTGTCGGGATTTTAATGAATCTTAAGGAAATAGTCCGTCGTTTTTTAATGAATTACTATCGGGCGTGATTTGCGATTGAATTTGGCGTACATTCGTTCAGGATTTCAGACTCGTATGTAAAAAAAAAGCTCCTCGAGAAACCAACACAGATAAACGTACTAGCCCACAAAGAGAGCTGAGTAGACTTTGATTTTGATTTTAAAAAGACTAGAAAACAATTATTCAACTACATTGGCACCGTTTTCCAGACCAATTCAAATTATAATTGCACGCCTTTTCCTTATTTCGTTCTTAACGTCGTTTACAGATATTAGTTTCCGAGCAAGCGAAAAAATGGACGAATGACTTTCTTATGGAGGAGCTTTGTAAACAGCGTTGAAAACAGAATGTAAAAAGGCTCTTTGTGAAGTAGCAAAAAAGAAATACCCGGCTCCATAGTGACGATCATTCCTGGCTTTATGCCGATCGTTCGCGGTATCTTTCCGGTGTCGTGAACGTCCATTCCCAAGTAGTGACTGACGTGATGCGGACAATAGCCGTACGCGGCGTTCAGCAATTTGTCGCCCGACAAACTCCCGGGTATCAGACCGATCTCTTGCAATCTTTGCCCGAGCAATTTGCACATATCGTGAAAAACCTGATCCAGCGTCGGCAAATCCTTGAGGCGTTCCGTCAGGATTTTTTGCACGTCGAGAACGATCTCGTAGAGCATCCGCTGATGCGACGTGAACGTTCCGTCTATCGGCCAGGTTCTCGTTATATCGGAAGAATATCCGTGATACTCGCAGCCTGAAACAATGTTTTTTTTTGGTTTACAAGAATGAGAAAATTTCAGCAAGGAATTATTAAATAATCGCTCCGAAAGGAATTCCCGCGACGAGAAAAAACATTGAAACAAAACCATACGAGCCGAGTGCAATACATTTTTGTTCAATTTCCAAAGTGTAAATAAACGTCGTAAACTCCAAAATTCGACAAAATTGTTAATGAATTTATGAGGCTCCTTTTTTGTGCGAAATGTTCAACAAATTATCCGGCAACCTAACTTTTTCTTCATATGAAACTAATTATTTTTAAATTTTCCAAATCCGTATCGTTTTTTTTTTCAGAGAGTTTTCTAATTATTTGTTAATTGCCTTTTCATTCGTTCAATTTGGAAAATAAATAGAAATGTTTTTAAAAAATTGCAAAAAACATAATACGAATAATAAAATAATATTTAAAAAATCAGAATAATCGATATAAACAATAAGTTTTATATACAATTTGAATATCGAAAATAATGTAAGAAATTTCAATAAACATTAGCGAAACTTTCGTCAAATCCGCGGATCGCTCTTGGCTCGAGTTTAAGGTAGTACTAGCGTATAGTATACTTTGTTCACTGTTCCGTGAGATTCAAAGACACTTTACGAACACTTCGCAATGGGATAAAAATCTGAAAAAAATCAAGCTACCTTACGCTAGTGCTACCTTAAATAATATTCCCGCGTTTGTCGATCGCGGAAAGAGTCTGGTTTCGATATATACGAAGTTAATACGGACCAGCATCCATGAGTACCATGTCGCCGGCTCGAACGATTTGATTGTTTGTTATGTAGTGAATCACATTGGCGTTCGTTCCGCCGGCGACGACGGGGGGATAAGCCAAGAATTCGGCTCCTCGCATGCGGCACTCGTAGTCGACGGTCGCGAATATCTGATGTTCCGTTATTCCGGGTTCGCTCGCCTCGATAGTCTTCGCTATCGCCGCGGACGCGATCTCGCAGCTTCTTCTCATCAGTTCGATCTCCGCCCGAGACTTGATAAGTCTCAATTCGTGATATATTCTCTTCGGCGATACGAGGCACGGACTGATCGCGCCTTTAACGAGATTCGACAATTTCCTCTGCAGCTCCGATTGAGCGCTCTCCGCGCTTTCGTACCAAACGTTGCAACGCTTATTTTCCGCTATCCGCGAGGCGAAAAAATGCTCGAAATCGGTGACGGGAAGTGCCCGATCGACGTCGAACATCGCCGCGGCGGCGTCGACGCCCGTTCTCGGACCGTCCCAGAGCTCCGAATGAGCGTCTTTCTTTCTGACGAACAGAGTCGTCTCCGTGCTCCGCTCGTCGGCGACTATCATCAGCAGACTGTCCGGCTCTTGGCAACCGGTGAAATAGAGAAAGTCCGTGTTCTGACGAAAGACGTAGGGTATCTTGTCGGACATGTGAAGAGTCGTCGCCGAGGGTAACAAAAGTACATTGGCGCCGGGATTCCTCGTCGCGTGATCGTCCGACAATATTCGCTCCACGAGCTTCGCCCTGCGCTCCTTGAATTCCTCCAGCTTCAGACCCGGCAAGAGCTCGCCGGGCCTCACGAGATGCGGATGCGTGGCGCTCGTCGGCTGGCCGTAAGTGACGTGACGAGTAGCTTGCGATTGACGATCCGCCGTATTTTGAGACGCCAGCGACGAATACGATTCTGCTCTTCGAGTCACTGCGGAAAAACATAATTAAAAAAAAAAAAAGATTAATATATTGCATATTGTGAAATAAATATTTTACAAAGGTTGTAACTAAATTACATATGAATCGAAAAAGGGTAAAATCCCGTCAATAAATTTTTTTTTCTAAATAAATAAAACATAAAAATTATAATTTTTAAAGATTAGCAATATTGCAAAACAAAAAAACAAATGAAAAAAAAATATTATTGAAATGCTTGTGTTTTACGATTGTTGTACATTTTTTAATTTGTATTATTTTACATGAGCTTTGTTGTTTTTAAGTTATAGATAAATTTAATTTATAAAAATCATTATTGTAATCCTTGTTTTAACCTTTTTGTAAATTTTTTTTTTTTTTGTTATCGTAATTCAGTGATTCAGACTAGCTAGGCTTGGAAACGAATGTCCCCCGCTGGATCACGCAGGGATTATGTTCCATGCTTTTGAAAAGCAAGCTAACGAGGCGATACTACGATTCAAATGACAACGAGTCGAACATCGGAAAGTAGAGTTCACTGAAAAAGAATTAGTATGTTTAAAAAATTTTTTTTTACAAAACAAAACGAGAGTTCAGTGAAAAAAAGCTATTTGGAGAATGAAGAGACTCGTGTGATTCTGCGAAGAAAAAAGGAAAATTATTTTCACTAGTGATTTTTGTAGGATAAGTGAATGAGAAATCCGTAAAATAAAAAGTATTATTGTTATTATTATTATGTTGTACTCTTCTACGCTTTGTTGTGCTTATTAATTTTTTTCTTTTAAACATACCGCGATAGATTCTATTTATCCGAATCGTGCGCTGCCTGCAAGATCTGTGGCAGGCTGGATTACGAATAATAACGAGAACGATAACACGATTAGCGATTGTAAAGCACTCGATTGACCCTGAGGAGGTCGAACGACGATTTCATTGAACGAAAAGGACGTCGCTGGGAAAATTTCCGACGAAATCGCCAAAGCCCTCGACGAGAATCGATCGAAATTCGAAAGAACAATGACAATAAATCACGAAAGCGTTCCGATTCAATTGAATCGAATCGAGGAGGAAATATAAGCGTGCGAGAATCATAACCTAGCGCATTGTTATTATCACGAGAGTGATTCGATAATCGTGACAAGAACTCACCGCGTTTATGGATTCGCGAGCCAATTCGTTTTTCACCGAAGCACAATAATCGACAGACAAACATGTTCGATGGTTTGTAATATTTGACAGAGACACGAAAGACGAACAGCGGATATTTTGTTGGTATATTTTTATTTCGCGCGCGGGCTGGCGCGGTCCGGACTCGGAATATGCGGTGTTTTGCGGCGCCCGATCGAACAGTCCGCGGGCGCTGATTGGTCGGGACGTCGGGCGGAGGGATGGATCACAGGTGTTCCCGGGTGGGGATCGTCGATCTCATTGGTCAACCAGAAAAATCTGTCTGCTCCGGGCAGTGTTGCTGCTGCCTCGCCGCGCCGTGCTCTCTCGGGGGTAGAGAGATGCAGTCCGTAAATATTTACGTTTCGCAATCAATACGCCAAAAAGGATTCGTAGACGAGTTTATAATTGTTAAAGGCGCTAACGAGGCTCGCGCGAAACGGTCTGTCGCAGTGAACGAAAAGAGTCTCGTCTGAACGACGCGATAATGCGCGAGTTCGCGAGTTCCCTCGATTAATAAGATCCGTGCGCGCGAGGAAGAGACGAAACGGGAATAATCCCGTGTGCGCCCGTTCATTGCTCCGGGAGTCACCGAGTGTGAACCGCTGTCAATCGGGCTGTCAATGAGGACACGAATGATATGATTGTAACGACGAATTCGGCGAACGATGCGATTGTCAGTGCAACGCCGGAGGAGAGCTTCGCACCGAATAACGAAACGATGATCGTCTAGGTAACGAAATTCACGATTTTCAACAAAATTCACGGAAACTCTCGCGTCTAACCTCCTCGACGAGAAACCGCGCTCGCTTCTCAGCGTCGTAATGACGATTTGCATCGACGATTTAACGGCGAATCGTTGCAGGATCGCGAATCCTCGACAAGGATAAACAACGATGAGCGGACAGTTGAGCATTATCGTCAGACCCCAAACGTGTCTCGATGCAAAATGGCTGAAGACCGATCTGCAATGCTTTCTCTCCAGAGACGGCCTTGCCGAACTCTGGAACGGCATGGTACGCGACGGAGAGATCGTCAGGACATTCAGCGACGGGCTTATAAACTCCGCCGGCGTCGTAGCTAGAAAAGGTAGTCGACTTTTTTTTTTCGCTTCGAGGCGCCCACTCGCTACTCGAAGGGTCTCCGCCGGAGACGCGCAAAATGACAGAAAGCCAGTCTAATGAGTTACAAAGCACTCGAGAGACGAAGAATTTTATGGTTCTCAGTTTGCGTCGATTTGATTCTTACAAATGCCGGGACGCCAAATTGTTAGTTTTTCCACTTCAATCGGAAACATTCTTCGAATTTCTTGCCCATAATCGTTACTCGATATTACTGGACAAATTTTTTTTTCATTTTAAAAGCGTCTGTACATTTTTTTATGAAATAACTTTTTTATGCAAAACTTTACACGAGGCGAATTGAAAATCACAATTTTCTCTTTTTTCTACTGAAATTTTTTTTTATAATATTTAAAAAAAAAATGTTTTTTTATCATGTTTTAAAGAATTTTTTGAAAAATATCGACACAGTAAACTTTTCTGAGAATTGAGAAAAAATTATTGAAATCACGCGCGACTCAACTTTGTTGAATATAATACAAATGTTTCAACAATTGTATTATACAAATTTACAATTTATAATACAAAGCCAAGACGATATGTCTTTTCAAACTAAGAATAATTTATTTGATGTATTTATTTATTTACGAGACCCGTCCTTTTACAAGAATTCAACAGTTTTTAAGAAAGATTTCGAGTTCTCTTGATCGTTCATTCGGAATTATGTAAGAAAAAAAAAAAAGAACATATATTTTTTAATTTTTTAAGATAATAAATATATAAAAAGTTGCAAAATAATGATGATAAATCGTGTATTTTCGCAGGTTCCAGCGGACATTATTATTGCAACTCTAGAGTATTGTCTTGCCTGTGCTGCGACGGTATTTGCGGACCCCAGAGTGGCTGCAATTGCGGACCATGCCAAAAACTCGACGAGGAGGAAGCAGCCAGAGCCGCCACACTGGTGGACAAACCTTTGCCCGCTCAGAGCATGATAGACTCTTGGCTCTGGGGACCTCAGCCATGTGAGTGTTCGTTGAGCCGAAAAAAAATCATTGGTTCAAATTCGTTAAAATAACTAAAAATATTTTCGATTTCACTCGAACAAAAATGACTGACTTATTTGTTTTTACGATTTACGAGAAAAACGCTATTTAAACTCCTACAATCGCGGTCGATTTTATGAGGTAATAAATTTCACATTTATGTGAAAAAATGTATTGGCCAAATTTCCGTGAAATAACTGGAAATAAGCGTCGATTTTGTTTTATCGAAACTGATTCATCTCGAAAAATTAATCGACCAAAAGCTATTAAAATAACCGGAAACATCGTCGTGCTTATCTGTTCCAAGATGTGTGCAATTTAGATGCAAAAATTCACCAGCAATAATTAATTGCAATGACTAAAAATATTGTCGATTTTATTCAATCCAAAATGAATCATTTGCGTAAATGAATTTTGAAATATCCGTGGTCATCACATTGACGATACGAAGTCCTTACGGAATCTGTTGTATTCTGTATTCTCAGCTACGAACGAATGGACAGCGTGCATCGAGACCCTGATAAAAGAACAGAGAGTACTGTGTCACGAGGTCGCCAACAGTACTTTATCGGCGACGCGATTGAGACAACGATTGATCGTCGCTCGTCGATACTTCACTGCTCTTTCGCGTCACAAGCCTCAGGAGAGCAAGGAAGTAACCGCGACGGCATTGAAAATAGCAACGAAATCACAAAAATTGTATGCTCTTCAACGAACTCCCTAAAAACTCTCGAGTCCTGTTTCATTATAAAATATTATTAACCATTGTCTTCCAGAGTAAAACCGAGCGAGAAAGCGGCCGTGGGTTTGGCGCGGGTCGGCACGCGAGCGGCACTGAACTTTTCCTTCGCCTACCTCCGTCGAGCATGGCGTTCCGGCGAGGACGTGGATTTCTGTCGCGAGATACTATCGGAATCCCTGGAGACGCTTCAAGCGTTGCCCGAGGCGACGCTCTTCGACGAGAACAACGTGTCGCAGGTATGGCTCGACGTTGTCGAGAAATCGGCAAAGTTTCTTCGTCAAGTCGTGACCGGCGACGTGGTGACCGGTCGCTCGTGGTGTCCGGTACCGGTGGCCGATCAGCACACAGCGCTGTGTCTTCTCCTCGAGCTCGTTGCGCAACGCGGCACTCTCTCGAATCTCCTCGACTCCGTCCTGCTGCTTCTGCATCTGAGCGGAAAATCGAAGAACCAAGACAATCGGGTTATGCCGCCGGGCATCTCGGCGCCGCTCGTGCCGCTTCTGCGCCGCTTGAACTCCATCGTCGCGCCGAAGTGTCGTCGCACCGACGAGAATCTCACTCCGGGTCCGTGCGAGGTTCTCCTCAAGTATCTCATCCTACCGGAGGACGACAGCATCGCGGTTGACCTGCGCAAAGCGGCCGTCGTCATAATGTGCAATCTCAGTCGTCTCGCGACGCCTCTGCTGCCGCCGCTCGCGAGTATCGACGGCTTCGCGAAGAATCAGACGCAAACGTTCCAAGAGGTGCTCGCATGGGGCGCGGTGAAATTCGGCCACGGAACCGCACCGTTCTACTGCGACGCGATAGCGAGTCTCGGCGTAAAACAGATATGCTGCACGGAGGGAGCTCTCATGATACTGACGCAAAACGGAAAGGTGTACATGATGCATCACGACTCCGAGACTCAGTACCCTCAGCGTGTTTTCGGCTTCTCGAACAAGCCCGTGAAGATGATCGCCTCGCATCCGGACGGCAAGCATTATCTCGCGCTGACGCAGGAGGGAATACCGTACTCGTGGGGAAACGGTGCCGGCGGAAGACTCGGCCACGGCGACAGCGCGTCCTGCGACGAGCCCAAAGTCATCGAGTCTCTCGTGGACAAGAGCGTAACGTTCGTGGCTTGCGGTAGCACGTATTCGGCGGCGCTGACGAGTTCCGGCGAGCTGTTCACCTGGGGACAAGGAAATTGGGGCAGACTCGGACATGGCAATTGCAGCGACATGCTGAGTCCGACCGTTGTGTCCTTTCTGAACGGACAGACGATCGTTCACGTTGCGTGCGGAAGCGGCGATTCGCAGACGCTCTGTTGCACCGAATCGGGCGTCGTGTTCTCGTGGGGCGACGGCGATTACGGAAAGCTCGGCCGTGGCGGTTGCGACTGCTCGCAAACGCCGAAAATGATTGTCGACAAGCTCCTCGACGTCAAGGTCGTGAAGGTTTACTGCGGCGGACAATTCTCCGCGGCGCTGACGGCCGACGGCGAGGTTTACACGTGGGGAAAAGGTAACGCTTATCGTCTCGGTCACGGCAATGAGAATCACGTCAGATATCCGAAATTGGTCGAGGCTCTGAAGCACAAACACGTGAGAGACTTGACCGTGGGGAGCGTGATGGTGCTCGCTCTCACGGAGGATCATCAGGTTTACGGATGGGGAAGAAACGATTACGGCCAGATTGATCCGGCGCTCGGAACGACGATTGCCGAACCGACGCTCTGTACCTCGCTGTCGAGCAAGAGCGTCATCGGCTTGGTGTGCGGCGCCAATCAGAGCTTCGCCTGGTCACTGTCGACGCGCTCGGTTGCCAGCCGCGTCGCCTTCGTCGTCGACATTTGCGAGGAAACGTTCAAGCTTCTCGACATGCTGCTGACGAAATCTTGCGAAGGTCTGCCCGGCACGAGACCGCCGACCCAGGACCGCGAGTGTCTCGCCGTCGCGACGCTTAATCTTCTCAGGCTCCAGCTTCACGCGATGATAACGCACGGCATAGACGGCAAGTCCGTGGGCCTCGGCTGTACGCCGTTGCTCAACTCGCTGAAGCACCGGTGCGTCGGCCTCGCGAGCGGACCCGGAATACTCGTGACGATACAAGAGGCCGCGCAAGCGGTTCTTCAGACCGGTTGGAGCATTCTTCTGCCGACGGCGAACGAGAGAGCCAAGACGCTGTCCGGCTTCCTTCCAAACTCGAACAGCCTCGAGCAGCCGAACACGAACAAGGGACAGCAATTCATGGCCGATCTCCTCGTCTCGAGTCTCATGGCCGACGGCGGTCTGGAGCACGCTCTCAAAGCCGCGATAATGGCCGAAATAATCGATATATCGGACGAGAAGGAGATTCACATACCGTCGAATTCGAGCGTGACGAGCGAGACGAAGCAAGCCAAAGAAATGAACTCGGAAAAGCAGCACAACACGACGATATCGTTGCTGCAGCTCGTCAAGCAGTTGATAAGAAACGGCTCGTGCATAACGCAATCGCGATTTCAGGCGCTGCAGCAGCAGCAAGCCGGGAGAAACGACGAGTCGCGAAAATTGGACAATTCGCCGAGCCTGAATCTCCTGTTGCGCTGTCAGAGGCTTCTCATAGCGCAGATGTATCAATGCGCGAAGAGGCCGAGCGCCGACGATCCTCACGATCCCGAGATGATCGGCGCCGAGTCGTTGCTGAAGAAGTACATCAGTCAGATATGCAATCACGTCGGTGAGATACTGCCGATGGCGAGCGAGATCGCCGCGACGAGTAGCAAACACTTCGTTCTTGTCGCGAAAATCCTCAAAGGCGACATCGTCAATATTCTTTTGCCCGAGTTGGTCATATGCTTGATACTTCTTCAAGTCGACAATCCCATACTACTCGGTAACATGAATTGGATGGAGGTGCTGGGCCCGGTGTTGGATATTCTGGATCAATTCAATCGTCTGGCGCCGACGATGGAGAAGGAGGACGCCGACGATCTGTCCTGGCCGGGAATAATCGCGCCGCAGCAGGGAAGCAAAACGCCCATGCCCGAGGAGCCGACGATGATACGCTGGGCCGATCTCGAGAATCACAATCGCGACGGTGGCCTCTGGATCGTCGTCAACAACAACGTCTACGACGTGCAAGATTTTTGCCACGAGGGCACCTGCACCCTCGAGATGTTTCATCGCTACGCCGGACGCGATCCCGCCGGTGTGTCGTCGCTTCCAAACGTGTCGCAGCTTCCCCAACAGCTCACGCGCCCGATGATGGATTCCTGCTTCGTCGGATACTACTGTCAACCCGAGCCGGACACGACGCAGTTCACGATAGACGTCATGGACGTGTGCTCGTCGTTGCTCGACATGGAGAGAGCCCTCGGCTTCCTTCTGGGCCTTCACGCTCATCGCATGCGTCAGAGCTTGGCGCTTCTCCCCGCCGAGGAAGAGGCGAGCGCATGGCTAAACGCCAACTTTCTTCGCGGTGGACTTCAGGTACTTCAACCGCCGAATCCGTACGAGGAGGAGAAAGGCGAGGCTCGCAGCAACAACTCGACACCGGCGACGTCGCCCACCGAGCCCGCCATTCCGTCGAGAAGCAAGGACGAGTTGCAAAAGATCTCGGACGATCGTGTCGTCGCGTTCATTCACGCCCTCGCCGAGAATCACAAGACCGATATTTACGTGCAGACGTTCCTGTCGATGGTCGACAAATTCAGCAAGTCGAATCTCCTACTGTCGCACGTTGATTTCTGCAGCGATCATCCGGTCGAGGAGATCGGTCGTCTGCTCATGGCCGTCACGATAAAACATCTGGCAATGGGCTACGAGACTATCGTCCTCGTTGATCAGGAATTGTCAACCGGTAGGGCGAAATTGTCGAAGCCTCTGATAGACATGATCAGGACTATTCATCAGACGAAGTGGAATTTGATACGAACCCGACAGCAGCAGAATCGCAGCTACAAGGAAGTCTGCGCGCCGGCGCAAGAGAAATGCCGATTTTTACTGTACGAGGTCAGGCCGTCGACGAGCTACGAGGTGAAGGGCTATCGAGAACTGAAGATTCTTCACACAGTGTCGAGATTTCGGAAAGCCGTGCACGCGGTGATGGCCGATATAAAGAGAAATCGCGAGAGCCCGAGCAAAATGGAGGACATAGTCAACGCCTCGATACAGAACGCGAAGACCAAGGGCAAAGACGACGGGGCATTGCCGTCGAAAGACTCGACACCGCCGGCCACGGCTGCTCTTCCGATATCCCAGAAGTTCGAGGATATCCTCAGCGCAACAAACGTTATAATGCAACTGCACGAGAAAGTCAAGACCAAACCGCTGGTAATCGATCCGCACGAATTAATGACGAACATAATAAACTTCGCCGTCGCCGAGGACGGCGGCGACGTCGAGACCCTACGACGGGCCATGTACTGCCAGATTCAGCGTGTGAAGCTTCGCGAGCGCGGAATCTTCATGATACAAGAATTGTTGAAGAAAGACTTTCTCATCACCTCCGTGAAGTATTCGCTGTTGAACGGCTGGTTAGGTCTGACCCACGAGAGCAACGACCTCGCCGCGGGAATAACTCATCCGCTGAGCAACATACAATTGGTGACGCCCTATCAGAGAGCGAAGATTCAATTGGCCGAGGCCGAGATCACGTCGTGGGCCATTCAGGCGCTACGGGCTTACGTTATTCAAGCGGAGTTGCCGAACAAGTCGAAGGCGAGCGGCAAGAGTAGCTTGAACCAGGGAACTTACACGTGGCTGCGAAAGTTGCCGCGGGCGAGATTTCTTCTGACGATCCTCGGCATGCTGACGAGTCATCATCACGCCAACGAGATCGGTCTTCTGGTGAATTCCGGACTGCTCTCGAGTATTCTGACTCTGCTGCGACAAATAGGACCCTCGGTGCGCGGTGACTCGTCGCGGCAGAAGGAAATAACGGCGATCTACGAGGATGCGATACAGAAGAGCAAGCCACCGGCTGTTCAGTTGACCGGCATGGAACTCGCGGCATTGATGAAGATCGGCACGAGGGTCGTGAGAGGGGTGGATTGGAAGTGGGGCGATCAGGACGGACCGCCGCCCGGCGAGGGAAGGGTCATCGGCGAGCTCGGCGAGGACGGATGGATCAGAGTTCAGTGGGACAACGGCTCGACGAATTCCTATCGCATGGGGAAGGAAGGAAAATACGATCTGAAGCTCGCGGAACCACCGCTGCCGGCGGAGAGCGACTCGGACGACGACTCGCCGGTGGACACGAACAAGACGATCGAGGATCCATCCAGGGAAATTCATCCCACAACCTACCTGAAGAAGGCGTCGACATCGTTGCTCAGAATAATTCTGTTATCCTGCGGCTCGAACGCCGACAGCATACAGCCATCGGCTATAACGATTCTCGCCTCGGTCCTGCGAGGAATAATGTCGGCCGGCAACAAATTGGACTCCAGCATGGCAACGCAATTGGCCAGAGAGCATCACGAGTCATGGGCGACTTTAGGTTTTCTCAAGTCCATCGCTAGTTCCCAGTCGCTCTGTCGGGCACTCAGCACTCAGGCCTGGGTCGATTTCCTTCTGAGCCTCATCGCCGAGGAGAACGATCCGAATTTGTGCAAACAGATAATGGCCGTTAGACTGTTGTGCGCCGTGTTGTCGTCTTGGACCGCCGACACGCCGGACATGACGCCCTTTCTCGAGAAAGCCTTTCAGCTGCTGGGACAAATTGCTCTCATGTGCGAAGCCGGTGGAAATTCGGAACTTCACGCGAATAAGTGTCGCGTCTCGTTGACCGCGTCGCACAGCTCGACACTGGCCGAGGAGCTCGTGAGCCTGATACGCTCTCTGCATTCGTTGCCGGGATGGAATTCGGCCCTCAATTCGTTCCTCACGGCGAAGCTGTCGCTGGCGTCCGATCTTCTGAGCGACGGACCGCTGTTTCACATACAGATGAACGAGAACGGTGGCGAGCATAGTCTGCTGATTCAACAAACGGTCATGGCCGCGCTCATAGTCGTCGGCGGTCTCGACGACCGGCCGAGGATCGGCGGACTCGTCGAGGTCGACGGCGAAGTCGGCACGGTCTGTCGATTAACGCCTCATTCGAAGCTGCTGTTGCAGATGCACAACGAAACCGGTGGTCGCAAGAAAGTGCCCTTCACCTCCGTCAAAACGATCACGGAAAAGTTTCACCTCGATCGAATGACGATGAGCGATTCTTTGCTGTCGGCATGGGCGAATTTGCTTCTGGGACACTGCAGAATGGACAGGCGTCCCGGCGGTATGCCGGTTATCGCGGGTGTCGTGAATACCTCCGTGTTGCGCACGCAGCAAGAGCAATTGGCCGCTCTCAACGCCGGCAAGACGCTGCTCGGCCATCAGAACAAGCTTCGTCAAGTGTTGAAGTGCCTGACGACGAGCGACGGTGACGAGGATCGAAACAACAGTTTGCTCCAAGAAATGTTGGTCAGAGCAACGAAGCCCCAACCGCTCAAGCCGATTTTCAAGCGGAAGGAACTCGAGGAAGCGGCTCTGGCGGTCTCGCAGTATCTCGCCTCGGAATTGCGCCACACGCCGATTCATCGAACGGGCCTGGCTTCCGAGCCCGCAACGCCGACTTCCGATTGCTCTTTGGTCTCGTTGACTTCGAGCCAGAAGCGTCACTGCAAGTCCACCGTGAGAAAGGCAGCGAGTTCGTCGGCCAGTCCGCTCGTTACGCAACTTATCGAAATGGGTTTTCACAAGAAGAGCGTGGAATTGGCTATAAGAAGCTTGAGCGTAACCGACAGCAATATAACGCCGGAAACGGTCGTTGCTTGGCTATTGGAGAAAGTCGATACCGCCGTTTACGCCGGAGATACCGACACGTTGTCGAGCTCCGACAGCGTTTCCGATTCCGAAGATTCGAGCAGCGAGGACATCGACGACAGTCCCTCGACTCACGAGGCGAGCTCCATGCCACAGCCGACTTACATGAAACGCTCGGATTTTCTGTCCTTCGACGAATACGCTATCTACGTGCGGGACAACGTTACCGCCGGCATGCTCGTCAGATGCTGCAAGAGTTACGAGGAAGTCGAGTACGGCGACATTGGCCAAGTCGTCAAGATCGATCCGGAGGGACTGCACGACCTGAACGTTCAAGTTGCCTGGCAACACAAGGACGGCACTTACTGGGTGCGTTTCATCCACATCGAGTTACTGGGACATCCACCGACGTTGCCCGGTCCGCCGGCTCTCAAGGTCGGCGACAAGGTTCGCGTCAAGTCGTCGGTCGCCGTGCCGAAGTACAAATGGGGCTCGGTCAATCACACGAGCGTCGGTGTCGTCACCGGTATAATCAACAACGGCAAGGACGTCTCCGTCGATTTTCCCCAGCAGAGCAGCTGGACCGGTTGCGCCGCCGAAATGGAGCGAGTGCCGTCCTGTCATCACGCCGTGTCTTGCAACTCTTGCCACTTGTCGCCGATCTCCGGGCCCCGATTCAAGTGCAAGCCGTGCGACAATTACAATCTCTGCGAGAATTGTTTCTACACGAAGCGCTCGCACAGGCACGGCTTCAATCGAATCGCCGAGCCCGGATCGGCGGCGGTGTACGCCGGCAAGCCGGGACGTTACCATCGTCAGGATTTGACGGAATCGTCGCTGATCGAGGATTGGTCCAAGTGCATCAGAACGCTCAGCGTATCGTCGCGAGAAAATTGGGCAACGAGGCTCGTCGATGGCTCGGGAAAGTACTGGCAGAGTTGCGGCTATCAGGGAAAACATTGGATACGCCTGGAGATGCTCCCGAGCATTCTCGTGCACTCACTGAAGATCGTCGTTAATCCTCAAGACAGCAGTTACATGCCCTCCCTGATATCGATAAGCGCTGGCGATTCTTTCAGCAGTCTTCTCGAACTGGCGACCATCACGGTGAGAAACACCGACGAGACGGTTACGCTTTTGCAAGACTTGAAGGAGTACTATTCCTGCATCGAGATCGCTATAAAGCAATGCCGCAACGGCGGCATAGACTGCAAGATTCACGCCCTGCAGATAGTCGGAAGGAAGAAACTATTCGAGAATCAACTTGCGACGTCCGTGTCGTTTCTCGCGTCCGACTGGGAAGTCGTCCAGGAACAAATGGCGGCGCAGAGAGCCGGCGACGTTCATCAACACTCCGCCATCTACGTTTGGGGTCTGAACGACAAGGATCAATTGGGCGGATTGAAAGGATCGAAGATAAAGCTACCGGTTTACAGCGAAGTTTTGTCGAAGCTGAAACCCGTACACATAGCCGGCGGTAGCAAAACTTTGTTCATCGTGACGCAGGAAGGAAAATTGTATGCCTGCGGCGAGGGCACAAACGGTAGATTGGGCCTCGGCGACAACAACAACGTCTACGAGCCGAAACCCATACCTTTTCTCAGTCAGTACGTCATAAAGAAGGTTGCCGTGCACTCGGGCGGTACTCACGCTCTGGCGTTGACCCAGGACAGCAAAGTCTTCTCTTGGGGCGAGGGCGAGGACGGCAAACTCGGTCATGGCAATTGCATGTCCCTCGACAAGCCGCGACTCATCGAGGCTCTCAAATCCAAGAGAATCCGAGACATCGCTTGCGGCTCCGGCCACTCGGCGGCGATAGCGAGCAACGGCGAATTGTACACATGGGGCTTGGGTGAATACGGTCGTCTGGGTCACGGAGATACGGTCACGCAGCTGAAGCCGAAGCTCGTCAAAGCCCTGGTAGGACAACGAGTGGTTCAAGTTGCTTGCGGCAGCAAGGACGCTCAAACTTTGGCTCTGACGGAAGAGGGCTACGTGTATTCTTGGGGAGACGGAGATTTCGGCAAATTGGGACGCGGCGGAAGCGGCGGATGTTACACACCGCTGCTGATCGACCGCCTGCTGGGACTCGGAGTCGTTCAGGTCGAGTGCGGAGCTCAGTTTTCTCTCGCTCTGACGAAATACGGCGAGGTCTGGACGTGGGGAAAGGGCGATTACTTCCGTCTCGGTCACGGTAACGACGGTCACATAAGAAAGCCGACGCTCGTCGAGGGTCTGCGCGGTAAGAAGATCATTCACGTGGCTGTTGGAGCTCTCCACTGTCTCGCGGTGACCGATACCGGACAAGTTTACGCGTGGGGCGACAACGATCACGGACAGCAGGGAAACGGCACGACGATAGTGAACCGGAAACCATCGTTGGTGCACGGACTCGAGGATGCCAAAGTCAATCGCGTGGCCTGCGGCTCGAGTCACAGCGTCGCTTGGGTTCTCACCGATCAGCAGATAGCGAACAATCAGGAGCCGGTCACCTTCCCGACGGCGAAGGATCCTCTGGGTCAGGCGTCACTGGTGTCCGCGGGGCCTCAAGAGAACAGTGTCGTCGGCACGACGAAGAACACTCGACCCTCGTTGTCCAACATAATTCTGTCGTTGGAGAGCAACGTGGCGAAGCAGCAGGCTCTCCAGCACGTCCTCAACGCCCTGCACATAATGCAAGCTCGCACAGCCGTCGTGACCGCTCTGCGTTCCCACACGGACGTCGTGGCGTCCTGCGAGAAATCTTGCCAGCCGGACACACCGTCCGAGGCTACGATGAGCGCGAGCGCGGGTCACACGGTCTATCAGAACGTCGGCGAGATAGCCCAGGGCGGCGGCGAAGCGCCGGCCAACGCGTCGGAAGTGGCGAACATTCAAGGAAGTCCCCGAGCGACACCAGCGCTGGAGGACTACTCGAACGCGATATTTCCGTCCATGTCGAGCTCGGCGAGCCTGTCCTCGAGAGCGTCGAAGATGTCGACGAGCGCGATGAGCGTCATAGCCGCTACGCTCACCTCGAACGCCCAGGTAGTCGGCGAGGGTGGAGGCACCGAGCCCGGATTGGACGAATTCACATCGAGCCTGTCCGAGGACGACGCGAGAATGCTCGTCGATCTGCTCAAACTAGCCGTGGCCAACAGAGTCTGCGACTCGGCCAAAGAAACTATATCCACCGTTCTGATAGCGTTGGGCAAAATTAAGCCGGCAATAAGGAACATGCTTCTGGAACTGTGCGTAACGGAACTCGAGGACACGGCGGCGAATTCGAATTGTCTGAACAACGCGCCGCAACCCGTCGTCCAGGAGAGTCCGCATCCTTACATAGACGACACGACGCTGACGGGTCACGTGAAGATACCCGGAGCCGAGGCTCTCAGAGTCGAGTTCGATCGGCAATGCTCGACGGAGAAGAGACACGATCCTCTGACGATAATGAACGGCGCCGGACACATCGTTTCCATAAGGTCGGGCATGGAATGGAGCGAATGGGCCGCCGAGATAAGAATTCAGGGCGACGAGCTGCGATGGAGATTCTCGTCCGACGGTTCGGTCAACGGTTGGGGATGGCGCTTCACCGTTCATCCGATATTGGCCATTCTCGCGCCCCACGAGCTCGGCTCCGATCGCGCTGTGTTGTCGCAACCGGCTATAGCCCTCGCCGAATGCTTGCTCGACAACAGCCTCATCAGCTCCGACAAGAGTATCGTCGCCAGGCTCGCCACGACCCTCGCCCAATGCAGCCAACTGAGCATCCTGACGGCGCAACAGAGAATGTGGGCCTTGAAGAAGCTACAATTGGTCTACGTGAACGGTCCCGGCATAAGACCCGACGCCGCGCCGTTGACCGCGCTTCTGGGATCGCTGCCGCAGGCGCTTCTCCGCCAATACGAGTACGAGGACCCGGCGGTCCGGGGCGGAAAGCAATTGATGCACAGCGATTTCTTCAAGGTACTCGTGGCGCTCGCCTGCGATCTCGAACTCGACACGATGCCCTGCTGCTCGGAGATTCACAAGTGGTCGTGGTTCAGAAGATACTGTCTCGCGGCTCGAGTCGCCAAATCCCTCATCAATCGCACACCGTTGCCGAAGAGCTTCAGCGGCGACGTCACCAAGCGGATAAACGAAATGATAACCGAGGAGGACGGCAGCACGAAGGAACACGAGAATCACGAGCTGTTCAAGCGGGAACACGACGAGCAACTGCTGCTGTGGCTCAATCGACGACCGGAAGATTGGACCCTCTCCTGGGACGGCTCCGGAGCGATCTACGGGTGGGGACACAATCATCGCGGACAATTGGGGGGCTTGGAAGGCGCCAAGGTGAAACTACCGTCGCCCTGCGAGAGCCTGTCGGCTCTGAGACCCGTGCAACTGGCCGGCGGCGAACAAACCCTCTTCGCCGTTACCGCCGACGGCAAAGTCTACTCGACAGGTAATTTAATCGGGACTTCCGGTATCGCGGATGCTTCGGCGACGATTCTCATGCACTCGTGTTACAGGATACGGAGCCGTGGGACGATTGGGCATCGGAGGAACCGACTCGGTTATGGTGCCCACGCTTTTGGAATCGATTCAGCACGTTTTCATCAAGAAAATCGCCGTCAATTCGGGCGGCAAGCATTGTCTGGCGCTGAGCTCCGAGGGACACGTTTATTCGTGGGGCGAAGGAGACGACGGGAAATTGGGGCACGGAAACAGACTGTCCTTCGATCGGCCCAAGCTCATCGAGGCACTGCTGGGAACGGAAATCGTCGATATCGCGTGCGGTGGTCATCACAGCGCGGCTATCAACAACGCTGGATTGTTGTACACATGGGGCAAAGGTGCATATTCAATTTCGTAGCATTGAAAGGAAAAGCGTCTATGAAATTCATACCGGAAGTCCTGGAAATATCCGTGAATTATTTTTCAAAAATCGGGCCTTCGAATGGCGCTGAAGAGATCGATTTTGCTCGATAACAATACCAAAATGTTAACGAAATAATTTCACCGTCATTCGGCAACATAATTTTGTTCAAATGAAATATTTTGCTAATTTTACCGAATACGGATAACACTTTTTTTTCTCTCATTGCAATTTGCATTTCGATTCGTTTATTTCGTCGGAAAAAATACAGTGTTCAATAATTACACGACATTCCGAACAAACTTAGGCGTTTACAACATTTATGGATTTATAAGTAACGCAAATGTAGATGAGAATTTGTGAATTTTTCATTTTTGTATTTATAAAAACGTTTGATCTCTTCAGCAGCTTCGATATGTTTGATTTTCCGAATTTATGTGCCATCGAAAAGTGTACGAAATTGTTCCTCAAGCTCGGGTTTAATACATTTCTTCGTTGATATTCTTCAGGGAGATACGGCAGATTGGGACACGGAGACAGCGACGATCAGCTAAAGCCGAAAGTCGTCGGTTATCTGCAAGGATACAAAGCCGTTGACGTTGCGTGCGGGAGCGGAGACGCGCAAACGCTTTGCGTCACCGACGACGACAACGTGTGGAGCTGGGGCGACGGGGATTACGGCAAACTCGGCAGAGGCGGAAGCGACGGTTGCAAATATCCGATGAAGATCGAATCGCTCGCCGGTCTCGGAGTCGTAAAAGTCGAGTGCGGCAGTCAGTTTTCCGTAGCTCTGACAAGATCCGGAGCAGTTTATACATGGTAAGTAAAATATATGTAAAAATATGCTATTCAATTTATATTTCGTATTAAAAAATCCCTAAAAGAAAAAAAAAAATTGTAATGCAAACAATGATCTATCACACGAGTATTCTAAAAATACGTGAAATGCATGTAAATCAGCATACGTGAAAAATAGATTCGAAATGTATGAAAAAAAAGAATAGCAATTTTGTGGGCAGTTTTATAGACTTTTTTGCAATAAAAAAAAAATTCTCACCATTTTTTTAACGATTTTTAAAAAAAATTCTTAGAATTTTTTAAAAGTTCCTTACAATTTTCAAACACTTTCTCACATTTTTAAATCTCATTTTTTCAAGAATTTCGATAAAATATATTCGAAGTCCAAAAAAATTCGACGTTACTTCAATGCTATTTGCATTCGAAGTGTACGACGAACAGTCACCGGACAGTTTGAAATTATCAGAAAAAAGAAAAAAAATTCCGCATGAATACCTTGAATTCCGAAGGTCTGACGATAGCGAATTATCGAATGAAAACAGGGGAAAAGGAGATTATCATCGTCTCGGTCACGGAACCGACGACCACGTGAGACGGCCGCGCAAGGTGGCGGCGTTGCAGGGAAAGAAGATAATTTCCATCGCCACCGGTTCGCTGCACTGCGTCGCCTGTTCGGACAAGGGAGAAGTTTTCACCTGGGGCGACAACGACGAGGGCCAGTTGGGCGACGGAACCACCGGAGCCCTTCAACGTCCCCGTCTCGTCCACGCGCTTCAGGGAAAGAAGATAACGCGCGTCGCGTGCGGGAGCGCTCACACGCTCGCTTGGAGCACGACGAAAGCGACCCAGAGCAGATTGCCGGCGAGCACGCCGATGGAGTACGATCTCGTGAAGGATCTGCCGTTCGCCGCCCTCCACAATCGTTTGGTGCTGCTTCATCACTTCGCCGAACTTTTGTGCCCGTCCCTCGTTATGTTTCCGACCACGGGCCACATCGGGCTCAACAAACTCGCGCCGATGCTCGTTTACAGTATCAAGGAAGCGACCTTTCGCAAAGTCGTTCAAGCGACGATGGTGCGAGACCGGCAACACGGCCCTGTGATAGAGTTAAACAGGATACAAGTGAAGCGAGCTCGAAGCAAAGGCGGTCTCGCCGGTCCCGACGGCATCAAGTCGGTCTTCGGTCAGATGGTCTCGAAAATGTGCCTACTGACCCAGGACGTTTTGTTCCTTCCTCACAGAGTTTGGAAAGTCAAATTCGTCGGTTAGTATATTATTCTCAAGGGCAACCCTCAATTTGTAGATTGTACTTTAGTTTTTCTTCAACGATTTTACAGCGGAGCTCGCGAGGATGTCGATTGAGTTAAATTTTATATACAACGCTAGATCAAGATTTTTGGCATCGAAAGTTTGTAGAAAAAAAAAAGTATTTGTAATTTTTTTTTGGATTCTCTTCGGAAAAACGGCGTAGAATACAAAATTATAGCGAAAAATTTCGAACGAATTCGCAAAGCTTTCTTTCAAAGACTGCAGGTGCGCAACTTGCACTGGCAGTTCGAATTTTTACCTACGCTGAGAAAAAAAATTTATGAATTCAATGTGTCGATACTGGAAGTTTTGATGCGTAAATTGGCGGATTATCTTGAATTATCGAGAATGAGATTGTACGAGGAACTATACGCGGTACTTTACTTTCAATAATGATCTCTCATTTCACCACAAAAGTGCCTTAAATTCATTGATTTATCGTTGAAAAGTGCATTTATTTTCACCACCGAGAAATCATTGTTGAGCTGTCGATGGGAGGAAAATACTATGAAGAGTCAAATGAAGAATGTTCAATTGATTTTTTTATCTTCACAGGGGAAAGCGTCGACGACTGCGGCGGTGGTTACAGCGAGAGCATAGCCGAGATGTGCGACGAACTGCAGAACGGCTCGTTGCCTTTGTTCATTCCAACGCCGAACGGCCGCGACGACAACGGAACGAACAGAGATTGCTTTCTCCTCAATCCAATGGCGAACTCGGCCCTTCACACGAGCATGTTTCAATTCCTCGGCATTCTCATGGGCATCGCGATAAGAACGGGAAGTCCCCTGAGTCTGAATCTCGCCGAACCTGTGTGGAAACAATTGGCCGGTATAACGTTGACTCCGGCCGATCTGACGGAAGTCGACCGGGACTACGTGCCGGGGTTACTGTGCATACGAGACATGAATCCGGACGAAAAAGTGTTTCAAACTCTTGAGATGCCGTTCTCGACACCCTCGGCCGTCGGGCACGATGTGCTCCTTTCAAACAGGCAAGTTCCGCGTTCTGGCTTCGCATACATTAAGGTAGTCCAAGCGTATGGTGCTCATTTCGCATAAGTTCGAGGAAATTGAGAGCGAATTGCAAACACTTCTCGATGGTAGAAAAAACTGAAAAAATTCATGCACATTAAAGTTACTGAGAAGATTAATTTTGCCCAATAATGATTCCAAATTGTTATTAACAAATTGATGAAACAAAAAATTGTTCAAGAAATTTCCCGGCAACACAACTTTTTCTTTAAATGAAAATAATTCTTTTATTTTTCTGAATACGTATAAATTTTTTCCGATCTTTTAATTCACTTTGAATTTCATGATTTTTTACACATTTTTTCCATTAAAAAAAAATTTCGAAGTCAATTTAAAAATCGGAAAAATTTCATACGTATTTTGAAGAACAAAAGAATTATTTTCATAAAAAGAAAGTTGTGTTGCCGGAAAATTTCTTGATCAACTGTTTGTTTCATGAATTTGTAACAATTCGGAATTATTATTATGCGAAATTAATCTTTTCAGTACCTTTAATGAGCATGCATTTTTTCAGATTTTTTATACCATCGGGAAGTGTTTGCAATTCAATTCTCAATTCCGAGTAGTTAACTACCTGAGGTAGTTATCGCGCGAACAGTCTGATTTCACATGAGTGAGGCAGACAAATGAGAGGGAACTGCAAAGACTTTTCAGCGGTCTAAAAAATGTGAAAAAAATCAAGCATATTGGAGGCAACGAAGTTATTGATTTTCTATAATAATTATTGCAAAATGTTATTATCTAATCATTGCAAAAGTGCATTTTTCAAAGTACGTGGTCGATTATTTCCAAAATTGTGAAAGTAAGGATTACACATTTGTCTAACCCTCAAAAAAGTTTGGTCATAATGGTAAGAAGGATATTTAACGGTGGTTGACAATTTAATCCACCATGTTATTTATTAGGGAATGCCGAGAATAAAGACTTTTTTTCATATTTTTTTTCTCTGGTTCTTGGTGGTAAATCGTGCTGCAACTTCGGACGTGTATTCAAGACGAATTAAATACTGAATACACAAATATTAAACAATATCGTAAGAAAATCGATATCGCGCGATAACTGCCTTAATATTGAAACGTGTATCGAGATTCTTTTAAGTAGTAGGTCCTGTAAAGTCCGGCCGAACGTGAGATTCAAAGAGAATTTCGAACACTTCTCAATGGTACAAAAACCTAAAAAAAAAATTCGACGTGTTACAAATATTGATTTCGCACAATAATGACATCAAGATGAGACTAACAAATTGATGAAAAAATTAATTGCTCAGCAAATTAATCGGCAATTTAACTTTTTTTTCGGTCGAAAGTGTTTCATTAACTTTTTCCGAATACGCACGAATTATTTCAGAATTTTCTCAATTTGTTTAGTGCTTTTTTTTAGACACAGGGGCATTTTTTTGAATATATTTTTTTCGATCAGTTTTTTCAGCCCTTTTCGTATGCCTGATTTTTTGTCAGACTCTCATCCCATTGAGAAGAGTTTCGAATTTCTCTTTGAATCTCGAACAAAATATTGCGATGAGCGAGAAGTTATTGCAATAATCGTCCTTTCGTTTCCTACAGATACCGAAAAATAACACCGGAAAACAGGCACGAGTACGTGCGCCTGGCCCTGAACTACAGACTCCACGAATTCGACTCTCAGGTCGCGGCGGTGCGCGAGGGATTATCGAGAGTCGTGCCGGTGCCGCTTCTGGCGTTGTTCAGCGGCGCCGAGCTCGAGACGATGGTCTGCGGCAGTCCGGACATTCCGCTTGGATTGCTAAAATCCGTGGCCACTTACAAGGGCATCGAGGCGACCGCCTCTCTTGTGCAATGGTTCTGGGAGGTGATGGAGGAATTTTCGAATCAAGAGAGATCGCTGTTTCTGCGATTTGTTTGGGGAAGAACTCGACTCCCGCGCACGATAGCCGATTTTCGCGGCCGAGACTTCGTCCTGCAGGTTCGCATTTTTCTCCACGATCTCTTGTTCGCTTTTCTTTTTTCCCTTCTCTTTCATCGCGAGCCACTGGAACGAGACAAAACGATTGTAAAATGAATTCTGCTCGACATTCGCAGGTGATGGACAAATACAATCCAGCCGATCATTTCTTGCCGGAGAGCTACACGTGCTTCTTTCTCCTCAAAATGCCGCGTTACTCTTGCAAATCCGTGCTGAGACAGAAGCTCAAGTACGCGATACACTTTTGCAAGAGCATCGACACGGACGAGTACGCGAGAGTGCAAGCAGCGACGAATTCCGACACCGACGACTCCGACAGCCTCGCCAGTGAGGAGCACACGTCCCTATAGCTCCGCTGAAACGAGCGACGAGCCGCAACAGCACCCGCTTCAAACTATCTCATTGGCCGGCCGTAACGATTAATTCGCAAACAAGAAAAAAAAAAAGAAAACAAAAAAACCAGAAAACCAAAAACAAAAAATTATTTTTCCTAATCAGTATTTCAGATATTATTCGCACGTGATATAAACTAATGTACGAAAGTGGCTTTCAAAAAGAGGGTAAAAGTAACTCCAAGGGTCAAATCGCGAGTATCGCGATCGCGAGTTACAAATTAAGAGTCGAGAGAAACGAAAGCGACGAAGTAGATTCGATAGAACGAATTAATTATAAAAAAGAAAAAGAAACGAAGCTTGGACAGGTCGCATAACGTAATTGTCTACACACTAATAATAACGGTACGCATCCTTTACTTATATTATTGAATATCGTATTCTCGCGCGTTCGAAAACGCATAGTCGGAAGAGCGCCGGTGAACGATGAAGGCGAGCGATCGAGAGAATTCCGACGACGATCGAGACAAACGAGGATCGGATCTCGTCCATTCGAGAAGACAATTGTATAGATGGAAGATGAGCGAGAAAGTCACGGGAAACGAAAGAGAACAAAAGAGACAAAGAAAAATCCTACTCAAACTGCAAGTATGAGTTTTTACGTATGACTGATATGAAAAAAAATATTAATAATAATTTGTTATTAGGTTAAAGATGGATCTGTTGAATTTATTTCTATCATTGTCGCGCATTGTAAAGTTTTGTTTATACAATTTTTTTTTTTCTCTTGTACGAACTATCACCGATTTATTAACGATAAAAAAGCTATTGTAATAGCATTATGATAATTACAGTGATAGTAACGAAATAAAATCTATATTATACCATTCGTTTCGATCACTCGTTTCGTTCGCTAACCCTCGAGAACTCATCCTTTTAGTATAGTATAGTAGTTTTTATTCGAATGTATGGCTTTCGTTTTTTTTTTAAACTAGTAAATAAACTAGTGTTTATTTGTTTATACGCGAGCCGCATCCCATTTCTTGCTCTCTCGCTCCGACAAGAACCATCGCGTGAAATCAACGAGAAACGACCGAATTGATATTTTATTTCTTAAAAAAAAAAAAAAAAAAAAAAAAAAAAAAAAAAAAAAATCAGTCTTGCAAAAAATTCTGAAAAAATGCATACGTGATAGGCAAAAGAAACAGATAATCTTCATGAGAAAAAACAGTTGAGTTGCCGAGTATTTTGTTGAACAATTTTATTTTTTATAAATCCATCAATAACTTTCATTGCTTCGTCAATAACTATTCCAAAGGAATTATTATTATCATCTCAGTGAAAAATGCTCGGAATTCTTTCTGAATCTCGCATTTCCTTGGACTGTACCGCTCGGACGGAGATCGACGATTCGCTCAACTAGTGTTTATTTGTTTATACGCGAGCCGCATCCCATTTCTTGCTGTCTCGCTGCGACAAGTACCATCGCGTGAAATCAACGAGAAACGACCGAATTGATCTTTTATTGCTTGAAAAAAAAAAAAAAAAAAAAAAAAAAAAAAAAAAAAAACACTAAAGCCCCGTCTCTTTATCCTCGCGATAGAGGAAATTGAGCAATTGTCTCGATAAGATTGTCGTTGTGCCGCGAGAATTAACTGACACACCGCGTGGCCGCGGAGTCCGTTTTTGTTTTCGTGAGTCGTGTAGCTGCGAAGATTTGCAAATGAGCATTGTCGGGCGTCGAGGAGAGTTACCTGGCCTTATCAAGGTCGTCTTGTTTCCTCGCTCGGTCCGACTTTTGTCGGATTTTTATTCAAATCGATGTGTGTACCGCCTTGTCGCTCCGATACTTCACGGCCGCCGTTTCTTTTTTTCTCTTCTTCCTTCTTCCTCCTCGTTTTCCATCGGACTATTAAACGCGTACACATGTACGCCCGATCCCCGCGCGGCGTGCACGTGAAGAATCGCCTCGGATTGGATCGTCGATTGCTCGACGTCGCGGCGTATACGTGACTCGGCGCACACGGACGCGGCTCTCGCGCCGCGGCCGCTCGGCCCGATTGAGAATGAAAGTTCACGCGTCCCGATGGTGTGCGTAACCCGACGCGGCGATCCATGAGCCGGTGTGCGGCCCGCGTACGTGCCACTTGTCAGTCCGCCCGGCACGCACGTGCAGCAGCCGGACAATCGTCTCCAGTCGGCGCGCTCGCGTTCCCCAGTCTCCGTTAACGAGTTACCTCACATCAACGTCCGTTCTGTTCGCTCTGAAAGCCAGAAACACAAACAAAAAAAAACATAAAAATCACATTATCAGCCTGTTGTCACGAATGTCGGACCTGTTGCTCAAATGAAAACATTTCGAAAAATAAATAATACAAATGATGAATAAAACGAGTGCAAAGTTCGACGATTGGAGATTACGACGAGCGATGCTTCTATCGCCGCGATAAATTCGAACTACCGAAAGCCCGCGCAGATGAAAGATAATAATAATGAACGAACTGGCCCATCCTCGTTATTGGCGCTGAAATTATGCGCTCGCTGAGTGCACGAGAGAAACCCGCTCGCTTGATAAAAAAAATATTAATAATATAATAATAATAATAAATTATAATAAATAAATAAATAATAATAAATAATAATAAATAATAATAATAAATTATAATAAATAAATAAATAATAATAAATAATAATAAATAATAATAAATAATAATAATAAATTAGTTGATAAAAAAAATCCCCTATAATAAATAAATAAATAATAGTAAATAATAATAATAATTAATTAATTGATAAAATCCCCTTGTGTCTGATTACGAGTATTTTTACTATTTTTTTTTTCCGTTCTCGTTTTTCACAACAATGATAACGAAGCGTCGAAGACGCGCCGCATCTGGCCGATGGTTGCACTGACATCCACGAACATGTTGATCGCGAGCGGAGACGAATCGTCGAGACTCAATCATCGGCGGGGAAGAGAGACGAGGCTTGCTTATCTCGTTACTATTTCATCGCGAAGACTTTGTTGAGCGAGTAATCCGGTTGTATCTCGACGAATATACTTGTTGGATACCGAAAAAAAAACGGAAAAAACAAGGAAAAGCCGATAATTCATTCGTCGCGGCTTTTTATGATAATGAGCGAATTCAGCGAAGCTCGCGAATTTGCACGAGATACGAGAACGAACAAGAAAAATAATAAGAGACGAAGAAGACGGAGAAGAAGTTGCCAACCGACTCTCGCTTTTATCGTCGTCCGGGCGTTGCAAAATCGCCGAGCAAAATAGTGTTGCAAGTGCGGGGAGCGCGGGGGGCTCGTTTCGTTTATAAATGTACGCGAATTGAGAAAGAAACAAGGCCGCTATCACAACAAACGGATAACAAACAATTCGATTCGCCATGACGAGAATCCGAGCTCTCTACGAGACCGTCGCCGCTCAGTATTCCGGCGGCGTCAGAACTGCGATCGACAAGACCGAGAAGATGCTTCGCACGGCCAGGACCAAAGTAATTCGAACTCGTTCACTTTCTCCGGACAAACAGTCGAGAGTTCGAAAAGAAAACAAAAGAGACTCGCGAACAACTCGATCGGACAAAAACCTGAAAAAAATCAAACATTTCGAAGCTTGCAAAAAGATTGCGCACAATAATTTCAAAATGTTAACGAATTATTGGAATAAAAAATTGTGCAGCAAATTACCCGGCGAACGAATTTTGCTTCTGCGACGAAATCGATTTTTTACTTCTTTCGAATACGCGTGGATTTTTTTTTTTTTTTTTCAGAATTTCGTGCAATTTTCGAAAATTCCTTTCACAGTGTTGCAATTTCTTCAAAATCGAAAAATAACCAAAAATGGATACGCATTCAAAAAAAATCGAGAAACGTTTGTAACAAGAAAAAATCAAGTTGCCGGGTGATTTGTAACACGATCTTTCTTTCGTAATTTGTTGGTAACATTTTTTGAATATTATTGTGCAAAAAAAGCTCTTAAGCGCCGCCCATGTTTGCATTTTTTAAGATTCTTATCCCATCGAACTTCGGTGGCGTCGGACCTAACTCGCTTTTTTACTCTTATTTTTGTTTGTTTTCGCTCCGCAGTTGTTCGTGAGAAACAATACCAGTGGCCGAAGATCGGTACTTAGCAAAGCGACGGAAGAAACAAAGGCCACGACTACCGTCCCCGAATTCGCGGATGTCGTTATAATAGGTAATTTCCATTTTTGGTTTTTTTTTTTTTCTTCGAATTTTTGAGTTTTCGTGTAATTGTTTTTTCCGGTTTTTTATGCGCTTCAAGTATTATTATTTCAGATATTTTTTGGCCCGTGTATATTCGATTTTCTCACTATTCCCAGATGTTTGGATATTCCAGTATTTCGGTATTTTTTGGATTTTATTTTTTCGGTATTTTTGGATTTCTGTATTTTGATTTTTTCGGAATTCTTCCGTCTTTGTATTCGATTTTTCGAGTATTAGGTTTTCGGATATTCGAATTTTTTACTATTCTCTGCATTCTATTTTTTGGTATTTTCGAATTTGTGTATTTGATTTTTTTTTGCATTTATGCATTTTTTTCTACGAAACAATTGTTTACCATTTTCCCATAAATATTGAGAAAAAAAAAATTCCCCAAAATATTAAAAACCACTGTATCAATGATGATTAATTGTACTTCAGGCGGTGGAAGCGCGGGTTGCAACGCGCTCTATCATCTGGCGAAGCAAGGAACGAACGCGATACTTTTGGAAAGGTCGAAGCTAACGTCGGGAACGACATGGCACACGGCGGGTCTGTTATGGAGGCTTCGACCGAACGACGTGGACATACAATTGCTGGATTCGACGCGAAGATTGCTCATGGGTTTGGAGGAGGAGACCGGCGTGAATCCCGGATGGATACAGAACGGTGGCCTCTTCATAGCGCGCTCGGATGTAAGTCGAACGACCGAAGGCCTCCGAGAGACATCGACAATCTTGCGGAAAATTCTTCCAGATCCGAATGGAGGAGTACAAGAGACTGGCCACTTGCGGCAAGGCTTTCGGAGTCGAGACGGAGATATTGTCGCCGAGAGAGGCGCGGGAGCTCTTTCCATTGTTGGACGAGAACAGTTTCACCGGAGCATTGTATTCGCCGGGCGACGGAACGATCGACCCGGCCATGTACGTTGCCGCTTTGACCAAGTCCGCGAAGAGCCACGGAGCTAGGGTAAGAATTTGCGGGTGGGAACTCTTGCCGATTGCACGCTGAAAAAAATTATTAATAGAAATAATCGTTAGTTGGGAAAATTGATAGTTGAGAAAAGTAACAGGCAATGAAGAAAAATAATAGATTGTTCGGGAAAAATAACGAGCAGGTTGGATAACTAGTAGTTGGATGGAAAAACCAATAGTTAGTTGGCAAAGCTAATGCTCGGCTGGGAAACTGATAGTTACTTAGAAAAACTATTAGCCAGTTTGAAAAACTATTAGTTAGTTTGAAAAATTGTTAGTGCGTTTGAAAAACTTTTAATTAGTTTGAAAAGCTATTAATTAGTTTGAAAAACCATTACTCAGTTTGGAAAACTATTAGTCAGTTTGAAACACTATTAGCTCGTTTAAAAACTATTATAGTCAGTTTGAAAAACTACTAATTACTTTGAAAAACTATCAGTAAGATCGCAGAACTATTAGATACTTCAGAAAACTATCAGTAAGATCGCAGAACTATTAGATACTTCGGAAAACTATCAGTAAGCTCCAAAAACGAATGGTCTGAAAAACTATGAGTAAGTATCGAAACCTAACACTTTTTTGCGGAAACGTATACCTATTTGGAACAACTAAAGGTAAGTAGAACCAATATTTGTTTCCGACGAGTGAACACCTTGCGCATGGACTACCTTAATTTGCCTTTTTTCCGACAGATAATAGAAGACTGTCCGGTCAGTAGGATATTCACGGAGAAGAACGAAATGGGATGGAAGAAAGTGACGGGAGTGGAGACTCCCTTTGGAACGATTCGCACGTCCTGCGTTTTGAACGCATGCGGAGCTTGGTCGGGAAGCGTGGCGAAGCTCGCCGGTTTGAGCATCCCTCTGATTCCCATGAAGCACGCTTACATCGTCACCGAGTCGATCCCCGGTGTGCAAGGCTATCCGAACATAAGAGATCACGACGGGAACATATACATCAAGGTTCACGGATCGTCGATGTCGATGGGCGGTTACGAGCCCAATCCGATTATTCTCAAATCCGTACGTAAAACTCGCTATTTCACTCCGTGCGTAAAGCGCGATTTTACGCACGCTTCGCGCGCGCGTATCCGCATTTCCGCACGTCGTAAAATAAAATTTCGTACAATGCTCGCGCGATTGCACTCGTGTGATTGCAACACCCGCTTTCGGCTCGTCCTGCAAACTCACACTCGTCAGAAAAAGTTTTATCGCACTAGTATCGTAAAGTACTTATTACGCCTTAGAAGAAAAGAAAGACAAACGAGCGGTACGATTTATCCAACGAAAATTCCGAATTGCGCGCAGCTCGCCAAAGACTTTTCCTTCGGCTTGTACGAGTTGGATTGGAACGTCTTCAATACCCACGTCGACGAAATGGTGAAGCTGGTGCCGAAACTCGGCACGACGGGAATAAAGTCGACGATATGCGGTCCGGAGAGTTTCACGCCTGATCACAAGCCTTTGATGGGTAATCGTCGATTAACAATGTCGAAAAAATCCTTAACAACGAAAATATGAAAAAGCAAAAGGGCAGCAAAAGCTAATCGCGAAATTTACCTTCGACAGGGGAGGATCCCCGTTGCGCCGGTTTCTTCTACTCTTGCGGATACAACAGCGCGGGAATGATGTACGGCGGTGGTTGCGGCGAACAAATCGCCTCGTGGATAATCAACGGGCGCCCGGACAAACACATGTACAGCAACGATATACGCCGGTAAAACCTCCAACTTCCGGAAGACGTTCCTGGAAAAAAAAATACATTTGTAAATCACATGTAAATATTTTTTTGGTTTTTTTTTTTTTTTCCGTAGATTTTCGTTCGATCAGATGAGAGATTCCGTGTGGGCGAACGAGAGATCTCACGAGGCATACGCGAAAAATTACGATATCGTTTTTCCCCACGATTCAAACCTGAGTGGCAGAAACTTCAAGAAAGACCACTTTCACGAGGTAAATTTGTTTACTGTACTCTTAAGGAGGTCGTCTCGTGCATCACCGAGGAGTTCGATTTACGTGAAATACTATGAGAATTTCGACGACTTTCTAATCAAATAAAAATCTGAAAAAAAAATCAACTATACAAAAAGTGCTGAGACGATTAATTTTACATAACAGTAATTCTAAAAAGTTATTAACAAATCAGTAAAAAAAATCGTGTTAAACGAATCTTTCGGTAAACTAACTTTTTCTGTAATCCAAATTTATTCAACATTTTTTTTAAACGTTATGATTTTTTGAAGAATTTTTTTTAATTTCCGAAAAAAAAATGTTTTAATATTTTTTGCGGATGAAAAATCACGACTTTTCGAAAATTAGAAAGAATCCTCAAAAAATTCGTGAGTATTCGAAGAAATTATCGAACAAATTTGAGTTAAAGAAGAAGTAAGTTTACCGGGAAATTCGTTAAACAATGATGTTTTCTTACTAATTTGTCAATAACTTTTTGGAATTATTATTATGGAAAGTTAATCTTCTTCGCACCTTCTATATGGCACAAGAAGACCGCCTTAAAAAAAATTCTGCAAATCGGCATTTTTGTACTTAATTATCTTATCGATTTCCTTTATTAACCAAGCTTTGCTCATTACACACTTTGATTTGAGAAATCATTTCCAAATCGAACTATCTACAAATTATTTTGATTAAAAAAAAGAGAGAGGCCGCCGAGCGATTCGTTGAATCATTTTTTTTCCATTAATTAGTTGATAACAGTTTGGTACAGTTATTGTGAAAAATCAACCATTTGAAATCAATCCTTCGAACACCTCTCATATGCTTGATTTTCCAAAGATTTTTATCTCCCTGAGAAGCGCTCGGAATTATCTCCGAAAGAAGGGAATTTTCGTATCTAAAAACCTGCGATCGGGAAACTGTTCGATGAAGCTGAGAGAAATATTTCTGTGCGCCCAAAGTTGCTCCGTCAGAACGGCGCGGTGATGGAAGTTTGTCGGGGATGGGAGAGACCCGGCTGGTTCCTGCCCGGCAAAACGATAGACATTCTTCCCTACGACTACCACGGCAGTTACGGAAGCAAAAAGAACACGAACGACACGTACGCTTCCCTGGTTCGCAAGGATTACACCTTCGACTTTCCGGAGCACCATCATTTGGTGAGTCTTCGAAAAATGTTGGCTACCAAACCGGAATGCATGGAGGAGAGATCTTTAACATTTCCATTCTTCTTCCTAGATCGGAGAGGAAGCTCTCGCTTGCCGAAGCGCCGCGGCGCTCTTCGATCTCTCGTACTTCGGTAAATTTTACTTGTGCGGCGCGGAAGCTCAGAAGGCCGCCGATTATCTCTTCACCGCGGATACGAACCGCGAGATCAACACGACAGTGGAGACGTGCGCGTTGAGCAAGCGCGGCGGAGTCGAGGCCGATTGCACCGTGACGAGAATAGAGCCGGGTTCCGGAGGCGTGGCGGATCCGATATTCCAAAGAAAAGCCTTTTACATCGGTAGGCCATTGTCGAGCCCACGGGCAGCCTCCTCGCGAGCCCCCGAACAATGCCACGATAAATATTGAAATTAATCTATGCACATGAATGATTAATTTCAGTCTCCGAAGGCATCGTAGCCACCAACATTTGGGCCCACATGAACAAAGTCATAAGAGACAAAAACATCGAAGCGACGCTGCACGACGCGACGGAAAACATGGGAATACTTTCCATTCAGGGTCCCAACAGGTAAGTTCGCGGATTTTCTTAAACATTCACGACGGCATAAATATGAATGCTCCACGTCGAGACACTGCCGCGTCTCTCGATCGAGGAGGGTGCGCTTCAGTCGAGGCAAAAAGTGAGATTCGATGACTTTCCGGTGGCAGAAAAATCGTTTAAAAAAACAACCTTACAGACGGTGCTGGGAATATTTGATTCTCATAAAAATTGTGCCGAGAGCTAACGATTCGGTACTCTGGCCTTTTTTCAGCGAGAGTCAACTCGTTCAATGCTTCGAACGCATACGAATATCTTCAGAATTTCTTGCATTCTTTTTCTGATCGTTATCGCGCGAACAGCCTGACTTCCCATAAGTTTCAGAAAAATAAGAGGGAATTGCAAGAACTTTTCAGTGGTCTAAAAATCTGAATAAAACAATAAGCATATTGGAGGCGATGAAATTACCGCTTTTCCATAATAATGACTGCAAAATGTTATTAACCAATCATTGTAAAATTGAATTTGTCAAAGTATGTGGTCGATTGTTTCGAAATTTCGTTACAGTAAGGATTAGACATTAGTCTAACGCTCAAAAAAGTTTAATCAAAATTGCAAGAAGGATACGTTTACGGTGATTGAAAACTCAAGGTAGTCCATGCGCAAGGTGTTCATTTCGCATAAGTTCGAGGAAATTGAGAGTGAATTGCAAACACTTCTCGATAGTATAAGAATCTGAAAAAATGCATGCACATCGAAGGTACCGAAAAAATTAATTTTGCATAATAATAATTCCATATTGTTATTAACAAATTGATGGAACAAAAATTGTTCAAGAAATTTCCCGGCAACACAACTTTTTTTTAATGAAAATAATTCTTTTATTTTTCTGAGTACATGTGCATTTTTCAGATTTTTCAATTGAATTTGAATTTCATGATTTTCCACACATTTTTCCATAAAAAAAAAACAATTTCAAAGTCAATTAAAAAATCGGAAAAAATTCCTACGTATTCAGAAAAATAAAAGAATTTTTTTTATTAAAAAAAAGTCGTGTTGCCGGGAAATTCCTTGAACGATTTTTTGTTTCATTAATTTGTTAATAACAATTCGGAATTATTATTATGCAAAATTAATCTTTTCAGTACCTTTAATAGGCATGCGTTTTTTCAGATTTTTATAGCATCGAAAAGTGTTTGCAATTCAATTCCCAATTTTCTCGAACTCATGCGAAATGAACACCATACGCTTGGACCACCATGTTATTTGATAGAGAATTCCGAAAATAGAGATTTTTTTCTCTCGTTCTGGGTGGTAAGTCGTGCTGAAACTTCGGTTGTGTATTCAAGACGCATTAAACAATGAATACACGAAAATTGGACAATATCGTAAGAAAATCGATATCGCGCTACAACTACCTTAAATTGCGTTTTTCTGCTTCAACTTCTTCAAGATCTTTCCGCGAAGTCGTAGGCAAAATTCATAAGGTTCATTGATCGAATAAAATCGGAAATTAGAAAAAGATCAGCTCAAATATAAAAAAAAAAGGGATTCAAAAAAAGAGCAGGAAATTCTGAAAAAATTCATACACATTCGGAAAAATTACCAAATCATTTTCTTTTGGCAAAAAAAGCTTAGTTGACGCGTGACTAGTTGAACAATTTGTTTTTCATCAAGTTCTCAACATTCTGTAATTGTTACGCAAAATCAATGTTTTCGGCACCTTTCGTATGCTCGATTTTTCCCGATTTTTGTCCCATCGAGAAGTGTTCGAAATTGTCTGTGAGCTCGCGTATTGCCGGACTGTGCCGCAAGAACTGCCTCGACCAACTCAACGCAATATCTCATTCGCAGTCGTCGCATACTGGAGAATATCGCTGACGCGGATCTTTCGAACGAGAGTTTTCCTTACTCGTCCTCGCGAGTGATGAACGTCAACGGATGCTTGGTGAGAGCCATTCGCATAAGTAGCATCGGTGAACTGGGATTCGAATTGCACGTTCCGAGCCAATCGTGCGAAAAAGTTTTCCAAGCGATCGCTAAGGCCGGCGAGGGTTACAAGATGAGATTGGCAGGCTGCAGAGCTCTCTACAGTCTTCGCTGCGAGAAAGGTATCGTCATCGAGGATAATCCGAGACCAAGCGGAGATTATGCGTTCGTTTCTCTCGCTCAGGAATCCCCGTGTGGCACTCCGATCTCACGACTCTCGACAATCCCGTGGAGGCGAATCTCGGTCATCTTTGCAGAGGCGAGGGAGAGTATCTCGGAAAGAAGGCGGTGAAGAAATTGCTGACCAACGGCGTCAAAAGAAAGCTCGTACATCTGCACATGAAGGAGTGAGTGAAAATAAGGCAAATCGGTTAGCAAAGAAGAATCGTCGCTTTCGATGAGAAAGAATTTTCAAATGAAACTAAATTATTTCGCAGCCATGTGGCGCTGTGGGGTTTGGAGACGGTTTACCGAAACGGAACCATCGTTGGCTATCTTAGCAGAGCCGAATACGCCTACAGTCTCGACCGCAGTATTGGACAAGCGTACGATATTCGCCACGAATTCACCGCGACGAATCGGAAGAAGAAGAACGGGTTTTCAAATGTTTCGTTCCCTTTGCAGATACATCAGTCACCCGGATGGCGAGAACGTCACTAAACCTTTCCTGCAGTCGGGCGTCTACGAAATCGAAGTTATGGGCACGAAGTATCCGGCGCAGATACATCTTCGGAGCACGTTTGACCCGGAGAACAAACGCCTGCAGGGCCAATACAGCTGATCGACGAACTTCGACCTTAACCCTCCGCGGGCAACGTGCAATTTTCGGAGATCCGCGAGCGATTCCGGCGGTTCAGGGCCAGTCAAGGTTTTCCGCGATACGAAAATCGGGATAAATTCTTGACTTGATTCTGGATAAATTCTGACCCTTTTTGGGTCAATTCTACTCGAAATGCGAGAAAAAATGTCGAGGAAAATTCAGTCATTGAAAATTCGTAATTTTCTCAATACGCGATGAAGGATGCGTGCTTAGCAAAAAAAATACTCAGAAAGCACCGATTAAACAAAGTGAAATTATATGAGCAATTGAACGTCATAAATTTCGAGAAGCCGAGATCAAGTTTCATTTAGGATGAAAATTGCAACAAGTTACAAACGTTTTTGTCATATTCACTTCGTAATCCGATTTTAGTTCGTACTTCCAGGACGATAGTTGGCAAGTATTCGCGTACGTGAAAAGAATTATAAAATCGCCGATTTCAGAAATTCCTTCGCAATCGGAGTTTTGTTCTCTCGAACGGCGTGCTCGAACTTTATACTTTCAGAGTATAGAAAATTATTTCTGCCCTAAAAATGCGCTATGAATTTTTCTTAATTTTTTTTTTTCTCATAACAAAGCTTCCTCTATGAGGAAGCAAAAATTGACGAACTAAAAACCAAGGGTAGTTGGGATTTTTTTAACGCAATATTTCGATAAAACGTTAATGCTAAACGTTGACCGTGCCTTAAAAGTTACGCTGCCGAGTTTGACTTGAATATTTTTAGATCTCGCCGACATCACACAAGGCTCCGGTAGACCCGATGTTCTTACAATTGCAAATATTCGTTACAAAACATTTTTTTTTTAATATTTCGATATCAATTTGAAACAGCTCGAGTCCACCAGATCTCTAAATGATGTTCCTGGATTTATAATAGACAATCCGACTCCAATTTCACGCATGAAAAGCCAATGGGCTTTTAGCAATATTCTCTACTTTTCTTACTTCGAATAGACGCGAATTCGTTTATCCGGCGAGTGGATTGGCGTGTATCGTCACGCTGTTTATTCTTGTCTCCGTCAATGGCTTATAATTCTTTGGATTGACCGGCAGTTTTTCCAGTTGCTCCAGCGTCTCCAGACCGTCGATGACTCTGCAATATCGCAACAGAGTTTTGTAGAAAAAAATTATCCATTAAAAATAATATATATTTAATAATAAAATATGAAATATTTTATACTTTTTTTTTTAAATAGTATAATTTTTTTTACAATATAAGATATAAAATAATAGAAATGTAAACTTTTTTCAAATTAATTAAATTTTTCTTTCTTTTACGATTTTTTTTAAATAAAAAAAGTGCTCACTTTCCGAAGAGCGTGTACTTGAGATCCAAGTGCGGCTGAGCGGCGTAAGTGATGAAGAATTGGCTGCCGTTGGTGTTAGGGCCGTTGTTGGCCATCGAGACGAGGCCTCTCGTCACGTGTTTCAATTCCTCCTTGAACTCGTCCTCGTACTTGCGATTCCATATCGAAGTTCCGCCTTTTCCCGTCTGCGTCGGATCGCCAGTCTGCACGATGAAGCCCTTGATGTTTCGATGAAACAGGCAACCGTTGTAATAGTCGCTCGCGCAGAGAGCCAGAAAATTCTGCAAGCCCAAATAAAACGTCGAGTGCTAAAGAACGTTGTCGCTCGATTCGTTCGCGGCAATGTGAAGGTCGTCAGGATTCTGAGCGAAGGAGAGACTTCGCGTGGAAGAAAATACTGACGAAACGTTTTTACTCCTGTTGCCGATTCAAAGTATTGCGATAGACATTTTTTTAATATTGATATTTATTAAAGGATGCACAGTGGCTCGCGCACGCTCGGTCGTTACCGTATCGTGCGTGATTTATCCTTCGACATCTCGAGAAGCTCTCTCCCTGCTCCGCTGACGTTCCCGTCTCTCGACGCTCCCTCTTTCTCCCGTTCTCCTAGATTTTGACTATCGCTCGCCGTTGCGACGAGCGTATTTAACGCGAGATTCAATTTCGGCAGTTGCGAATTGAGGTTATGTTCGCGCGATCTCGGTAAACGCGACCACAAAGCATACCGACGCAGTGTCGTCGATCGCCGATCGGAGCAATGAAAAAAAAAAAAGTTCTCTCACCTCGCAAGATTTCGGGCAGAGTTCGCAGAACAGCTCGATCTTGATGTCACCGACGTCGGTGTGCAGAGTGACACTCTGAAAAAAAAAAGGTCAATAAACACGTGTCGACCCTCGAGCGTCGTTTCTCCGACGCCCCGTCGCCGTCCCGATCGACGAAGTAATTCTCGACGAACCATCGTAACGTTATTCGACTCGATCGTCGCCTCCGAATTTCGACGAAAATTGTGCCGCGTCGTGAAGAAATATTTCACACGTTTTCCATCGATGCGGCGCGGCGTACACAACGGCCATTTTGAATCTTGCCGTGCCACCGCCGGAGTCAAATCAGCAACGATTTTTTTCGCACTCTCGAAAGATCGCGCGACTTCGAGAGACGCGACAGTCGTCGCGAGCGAGGCGTCAAATTGTCGCGAGAATATTCGTCGCGACGAGCGTGACATTTTTCGCCCCTTCCGAGTGCCGAAATAGTCGTTGAACACGACTCGGCGGTGGGTCGAGAGGAATTTCCAAAGCGGCGCGGCGCTGTTGTCACGAGCGTTCCACTCGCCACGTCCGACGAGGCCTCGTTCGGGTGTAAATTTATTCGTTACTTTAGATCGTACACAAAGAGATAAATAAGTTGAGCGAGCAACAAACGGCATCGACGTGCTCAATCGGCGTCATTTGTCGACGCGACAATTCGCGCGAGGCTACGATAACAAAGCGTTACGCGGCGAATTAATTGCGCTTGACAGCGCGGCGCTAGTGTGTGTCAGATCTCGAGGAACCAGTCACTTTGGGACGCATGACGTAATTGTATTGATCGCGGAAGAAGAGAGCCGAAAGTCGCGCATTCGCCATCTTGGACGAATTGTGGAAAAGAAGAAGTTTGTGCGTTCCCGCAGGCGCGATACGATTGTCGGAACTGTAATCCGCGGCGATCCGTGCATAAAGTAGTTTTATTGGGATTTAAACCCGTTTGTGAACTGGCAACCCATTTGGACGGACCAAGGTGAGTCGTTATTTCGTCGATAAGTCGCTTCGGTCCGGGTCCTTTTTCCCTGAGCGAATACCCCCGCTTCGTGCACGGGGGCTTTGGTCCTGGCGGTTTACTCGGGGCCGCTCTTGGCCGTGTCGCCCGATACCGTTACCTCCTGCCCTCCCGTCCCCCCTCCCTCCCCCGTCTCGCGTTCGATTCATTATTCCCCGTCCGCGAGAATAGTTTTTCCGAAGAAAGAAAAAAAATATATATCGAACCGCCAAAATTGCGATATTCCTCGTCTCTCGCGGCTTCTCATTGTTTTGGCTACGACGGACATTTGACATAGCCGACTGAAGGGTTGGGTCGGGGCTTCTCTTTGCCTCACTTTCGGCGTCGGTCACCGCCACCGCCAGTCTCGAAACACGCGACTCGCTCTCGCTAACTCACCCGAGTCTCCCTAACTACGTACCTACGCTTACGCGCTCGGACTTCGAGCGAATTCGCGTCGGCCCGAAAAACGGCGTACACGACGGAAAAAGAAAAAACGAAAGATCATTTCGCGTTCGCTCGTTCCCTCTCGTCTCCTCCGGTGTATCACGGGGCATCTCGGACTGCGCTAACAAAGCTCCTTCTCGAAGCCCTTGAACGACCAATTCCGGGGGCCGTCTCTTTCGACTCCTTTACCTTTTATTGGGCGCAATCACGACGCCTCGAACTCTTTTTCATTGTTTTTCCCCACCCCGTGGCCGTGCCGAAGTGAATCGCGGTTGTGCCTACGCCGCGTCTCTCTCTCTCTCGCTCCGCGAATCCGTGCGTGCTGCAAATCCTCGGGCACGACTTCGCTACGTTTCACCCGCGGTCTACGCCGACGTCATTTCTGACGGATTCTTTTTTTCTCTCTCGTTCTCGCTCGCGTATCGCGCCTCGAGTGGGTAATCTTTGTGTTTTTTTTTTTGTTTCTTTCCCCGTTCTCTCGCGCACTTCCCCGGTAAATCGGTTATATTTCGTTCGAAACAAAAAAAAATAATCGATCAATCGCGCGAACGGCGAGCGACACTCGCGAAATTCAGTGTACAGCGGGATCCCAACCTTCGCTCAACAAATCGTCGACGCTTCGTCGGGGCCTCTTTCTCGCGGATACACGACACGCAAGCCCGTTAGTCACGTTTGTTTTTCTCCGGAAATCGCGAACGCTCGCCGGAAAATACGAGTCTCGAGGAAACGGTGGCTAAATAATATTTTTTTTTTTTCTTTTTTTTTTTTTTCAGACAAAGGGTTCGTTCGTTGGGTCTGAGTGGTACTAAATGGTTGCCTGCAGACAGCATGTCTACTCAGTCGGGGATTGCGTCGAAGGGGGAGAAAGGAAAATCCAAGTTCAACTCGCTAGATATCAATAGTTTGTACCGGTCGAGCAGGGTAAGTGATCGTCGTCGCGTCCATTCGCCCGACGCTAGGCGCAAGTTTGTTGCGACAAAAAAAAAAAAAAAAATTTTTTTTTTTTTTTTAATATTCAGGGAGAAAATTTGGAACAACATCAGCAAAAGAGTACATTACGACCCAAAAATGGAATGCAGTGTTTGGGAAAGGTGCCAGCGGCACGGCGTGCGCCCGCTAATCTGCCTAGTTTGAAGAGCGAACACAGCAACAGTGATCCGGCTGTAAGTCTCGTACCCAGCGGAGGAAGCGGTTGGGCATCTACAAAGGATTCCTCGCCGTCGCCCACTACTATAACCACCAACGCCACACCTGTCCCACTCTCGGATACCTCGACCGTAAGCATTCCGCTCCCTCGGCGAGCTCGGTTTTACGATTTTTTCTTTTTTTTCGCTTTTTTCATCCTCAAAAAGCTTTGTTTTGGCGAATTGTTTTCTTCGCTCCATTGAAAAGCTTTGTTTCGGTACTTTTTTTTTTACTCCAGAAGCTTCGTTTCGGTGAAATTTTTATTTCTCGAGATTTTCGTGTAAAGCTGTTTAGTACGTTGGAAAACGTCGACGAATCACATTTAGAAAAAAATGGCTGTCCTTGTGCGTGCGTGCGCGCATTATTTTATCTCGTAAGTTGAGAGCGCTTTGAGATATCAAGTTGAAATTTGAACCACACGCTGAGACATGGTGGCCGCCGTCAGGGAAAAGTCAGGGAAAAGTCAGGGAAATAAAAAATTGGTCAGGGAAAAAGTAGATTGTTGCGAAACTTTCAATAACTGAATGAAAATCCATAAAAGGAAAACATGGAAAAAAAACAACCGAAAAATATTTGAAATAAACAAAAAACAAATAAAAATTGATATTAATATTACAACATAAATCTATTCCAACAAATCGGAGCATTCGAGAAAAAAAGTTTAAAAAGTGTTATGTACTATTGAAAGAAGTATTATACTTCGCATCACACATACATAATAAATTATTAAATTACATTAGTATTTAATCGGATTTAACGCATCATAAAACCAAAGATCGTTTATATTTTGTAAGAGAAAATATATCTTCAAAAGTCAATATCTATGCAATATCTATGCAATCGTTCGGATTTTGTGCGATTTTTTTGAAAATGTGCACGGTTTCGAACTCTCACATTTTCTGGGATATCGAGTGAAATTTGCTTCAAACATAGATTTTTATTTAACAAGTATTTGGATTGAATCCAGCGCAAGTCCGTGGAATGGTCCAAATTTCATTACCGTTAGCATTTTTCGAAAAAAATGTCGTTTATCAATGAACCACTGTCGGACGAGGCTTGAAACGGAAGTTGCCGTACGTTCATCCAGTATTTCGGATTTGTATCAAAATTAAGCTTCTCGAGGAAGCCAAAAATGATAAACTTACTTACTTACGAGGTGCAACCGCGTTGCGCGAAAATAGCGACCTAAAATTCGTCCGATTCCTCGAACCGGTGCGAAAAAGTGATCTCCCGCGCACGCTTGCTAAATGCGAAAAGCCTAATTTGCGAGAAACGGTTATAAAATTTGTTTGTTCATGGCATGATTTTACGAAGCACATTGTTAATTATTTATTCTTCGTTACGCATTCTTTGTAACTTTGCTTTTGTCATATACATTTTTTTTTTGTAAATTTTCTGTTGTTATTAATTATCTTTTCGTTTACATTACACATTTTCCATACATTTTCTTTTCTCTCTTCTGATACACATTTTGTATAACGTTTTACGATATTTTGCCAGACCAACTCAACGCCGCCGCAATGCGTGATCGCTCCCGTGCCGACGACGCCGTTGCAGCCGTCACTGCCGGGCCAACAGCAGCAGCAACAACAACAACAGCAACAACAACAACAACAGAGTACTTCCGTGTCTCCTCATCCTTCCGAAGCTGGCAACAACAAATCATCATGGAGCGCGATCATAACCGGACCAGGAGAAGTCGGTACGTTCCTTTCTCGTATACCCGTTGAAGAATTCTTTTTTTTTTCCTTCAAATTCATACTCGAATCGCGACAAAGCCAATGGATTAAGTGGGGAAACCCTCGAGAGTGATAGAAGAATCGCGTTAGTTAAAAAAAAAACAAATTTCATCCATAAACATTTCTTCGAGCTCCGAGTCGCGTCCGTTGTGATTTTCATTTCGACACTTTTAACGAAACGAAAGGATCAAAGGATTGAAAAAATTATCGTTCGAAAATCGGAGAATCGAGAGTTCACTTCAATGAAACGAACGAAAAAACGATCCAGAATTGGACGATCGAAGGAAGTTTGCGATAAGCGGAAGAGAAACAGCCGTAACGCGATGTACACGAGTAAAGTAAAATCTCAAAAAAACCCATTTACACGCACAAACGAGTCCCGAGCAAAATTTCGCGCTAGTGACGAGTCGCGCGTGAGTGACGCTTGCTTGCACCAGAAGAGACCGAGCGACGACTCGCGACGAGTCGTCTTCACTGCCAAACCAATTAACATGCATGGCTGAATGTTCCTGCTTTTACGAGAAAAAAAAAAACAAAAAACTAGAAAAACAGAACGAATTCATTGACCGCGCTAGCTCGAACGCCGACGTCCTTTGACGAATCCAGTTCTGGATTATCGATGACGATTACGTTTGAAATAAATGGTCGCCGAGGCGGCGACGAAGAACCGTCGAGACGAAAAGTGCGATCGAGACAGCGAGACGCGAGCGAAGATACGAGAAAAGGCTGGGTGTCGTTTCGCCGGTCGGGGGAGAGGTTTTGCGTCGTTTGGCAGCAAAACTCGGAGCAAAAGAAAATTATGCATATCGATAGGTACGCCTGTCGTGTCATCGGTCGTTGGTTACGCGGGGCTCGTTACGGGGGGCGGGAGAACGGGAAGAGGCCCCCTCGGACTGAGTTTCCTCGCCCATCAGTCCCCGCAATTCCAACACGAGTTTCCCAGTCTCAGTGGACAGCCCTCCGTCTCCGTCTCCAATCAGAGCCAGACTCAACAGTCCTCGACAGCGTCGAATGCTGCGATCTCGGTCAATGCTCAGCATCAGTCGTTGCTACCGCAACAGTCGTATTCCCACAACCACTCAGGTGGGGTGCTGCTTGCCAAGTAGAGAGCCTTGCCTAGTTCGATTCGTTTCCTTGCGAGTAGTGCCTTCACAACAAATCCTTCAAAACCCTCCGCCCCCGGCCCAATGTCTTCCCACATTGTTTTTCTCACATTTTTCCCCGACTTTCTTTGCGCTGCTTTTGCCTCCGTCCTCGATTTTTGTCATAAACAAAGCTGTGCATCTGCCAAGTTTGTCATGCCACGTTATTATCGTTTTTATTTTGATTTTTTTTTTTTTTTTTCTCAAAACTTCGCCTCAGTTTCCCCGTCACCGTAGGCTGTGTACTCTTATTAGTTTGGTTTTCTCCACTGTTCAAACGGCTAGCGAGAGACCATCGCGCTCGGAAAGCGATGCGCGCTCCGATATAGAGTTCATTGTTTTTTTCCGATTTGTTACATTTTTTTTTTTTTTTTTTAAATAGATTTATATTACGATGCGATAAACGAACATTCTCTGTTGCTGTCCGCGTGTAAATTCTAGCGCTAAGCGAATATCTCGTCGAGGAATCGGCCAACTTGCTCGAGTAACGGAGTCGATGCGTCCGCTCGGAACGAAACGCGATTTTCCTTTGCTTTGTCTGGTTATGATTGGTCACTTTGTAATTCTTCGAATTCTCTCTTTCTCAATGTTTTTTCGAAATTCCTTTTTTTCTTTTTTTGTCATCGCACTTATTTTGTTTGATTGTCTCGATGAGATATCGGTGAAGTAGACGCGAAACGCCACGCGGAATTAGCATATTTTTGTTTTTCGCATTTATCTCACGAAATTCGTTTTTTTATCAAGAATACGATGATTGAACGTTGAAATAGTTTGATGGAAGTTTGTAATATCGATGTTGAACGTTATCGAGCAATTTCTGATTTTCTTTTGTTCTTACAAATTTTCTTTCCGACCTCGTGCGTGTTCTTTTCATTTTTTTTACCTCGGTGATTAACCAACGAACGGTGAAAAGTTTGGATAAAACAAAAATTTTCTAATTGTGTGCGAATAGGAGGTGCGTCGGCTGGCCAACAGCAACAGCAACAATCGCAACAAAATCGAGAGCTGAACGCACAGTATGGGCCTGGTCCAAGTCTGCGTCCACAAAGTAATAAATATGAATAAATAAATACAATTTTCTTTTTTTTCCTTCTTCTCAGTAACAGTAACAGAATTTTGGGAGAATCGTCGTAATTGTGAAACAAGAGAAACTAAAAAAAAAAGAAAGAATCGAGTCTATTGAGAAATCCGCGAAATCGGCAAATCTGTCTTTCTATTGGATATGCCCGACGATGTCGTTTGAATTTTTAGCGGAGGGAAGCTGGATACAAGGTGGAAGTCGTGCGTCAGGAGGAGCAGGGGCAGTTGGTACCGGAAATGGGAGTACTCCGGCGGTCCAGGGCCCCCCGATCGGCATCGGAGGCCCGCCAGGACACACCGAGGCGCCCAGTGGAGGACGTCCGAGCTCGGGCCAGTCGCCGGGCACGGTATCGGCCCCGGCAGGCCAGCATCCTCCACAGAACAATCAGAGTCCAGTACCGGCCGGCAATCATCAGCCCGCTCCAAATCTTCATCACTACAGAGGACTCGTTCCACAATTTGTAAGTTAATGAAAACCGATTATCCAACCCTATCTCGGTTCTCGACACTTACGATTTTTCAAGCGTGTAAACGTCTTTAGCGGGACTAAAAGGCAAAGTGTTCTCAAAGAGCGTCGCGGACCTTCTGGAAAATAATGCAAAAAATGTCTTTCAAAAAGCTTTACGCTCGTTCTGGGGAAAAAGTTGAGGAACGCGAAAAGAAGGTTCTTCCGAGGGAACTCGATAGAATTGTATAGCATAGTTCTTGGAAAGATTCAGTCTAATGTTGGCAACGAGACACTGATTTGCCCGAGCGTAAATTATGACGAAATAAGATCCCGATTCCGATTTACGAGCGAAACGGGTGAAGATTTTGTTCACACAAAATTTTCGCGAGTGCGCGCAGATCTGCTCGATACTTTTTCGCTTTTTTTTTTTCCGTTTAAAGAATGTTTCTTTGCCCGCGCAGTGGTACAGAGGAAACTTCCCACCGGGCGGTTTCCCATCCCAATTCCCGGCAAACGTGAGTTCCGGTGGCGGCGGAAGCGGCGGTGGCAGCGCTCCACGTCCGCCTAGATTCAATTATTCCGCGGAGCGTTTTCCGCCACCGCAGCGGCAACAGGAGCGCGAGCGCGCACCGCCGCCGGTCGAGGACGACGTCGTCGTGCCGCGTCCGATAATAAAGGAGGAGGATCTAACGCGCATGGACGACATATCCCACGACGCCGGTTGGGCGGCTCACGACGACATCGACTACAATCAGAAATTGGCATTCAGCGACGAGGAGAACGAGCCCGATCCGCCGCGTCGCGACGACAGGAAGGAGACTCCGCAGAGGGAGGATAAAATCGTCGAGAGTCCGATCGATGACAGAGAAAGGCCTAGGGATATACGCGACAGGGACGGACCCAAGGACAGAGATGGATCTCGCGATCACATGTCGCATATGCGCCAGCAACAAGATCATCGTTCGTGGTTTCAGGACCGCATCCCGCCCGCGGCGCGCGATTTTCGCGGTTCCAACGGACCCCAAGGGCGCGATAATTATCCGCCACCACAGCAGCAACAGCAACAGCAGCAGGCGCAACAGCAACAAATACAGCAGCAACAGCCACCGCAGCAACAGCAGACGCCTCCGCCGCTTCGGTCGGTTCATCCTATGAGAGGTAGGCAGACAAACTCACCATCCGATCTCTAAGGGCATGCGAGATACCGGCGTCGCTTGTGGAAACGGCAATGCTTTTTTTTTTCTAGGATTCTTAAACTATAAAGCTTTCAAACGAGATAGAAGATCGCTGCCGAACTAATAGGCGAAGTATTATTCTCTTCCTGTTAGAAGCCAAGCGCTCATCCTAGAAAAAAGAGCATTTCATTTTTTTATCGATTCGAGAAAATCACAAATCGTATTGGATTTACGAATTGCTTTTTTCTTTTGTTCTCAACATTGTTTCTTGCTCAACGTCGACGAGAAAATGTTTCTGACTGTTTGCTTCAAGAATTATTCAAAAGAATTATCGATAAAATAATTTCAGCGCCAAGTTTCAGAACGATTGACCTTCATTCTCGATTATTTTAATAAAACTAATCGTAATGATTTATTAATAAAATTCCTTTTTTTTTTTTTAATTCAAGGAGTGGAAGACGATGAAGTATTATGGTCTCAGAGACGCAGAGAGCAGGTTGTCAAAATCGAGTCTGCGGCCGAGCGGGCCCGCCAGCGAAAGGAGGAGGAAGAGAAGCGTTTCCAGGAATCCATGAAACAGGGTGCAAGCAAGAAGCTTCGCGCTCTCGAAGAGAAGCTCGCGGAGAATAGGGCCAAGCAGAAGGACGACGAGCCCGCGCCGGTGTCGGAGACTAAAGGATTGATAAGCGTTCCTCCAGTGCCCATTCCCGTTCCCGAATGGGAGCGCGAGAAGGAGAGCCGCGAGCGCGAGAATCGCGATCGTGATCGCGACCGCGACCGCGAACGTTCGCGCACGTCCTCGGAGGGCAAAGACGACAAAGCTATCGGCACGAGTCGCGAGAGTCGCGAGAGTCGCGAGAGTCGCGTCGGTCGTGACTCCGGCCGCGACGTTAGAGAGCCGACGAGCGACTTCAGGTCCGGCAGCAATCGCTCCGGCTGTCCGTTCCGTCAACCGCCACAGGAATCGTTGAGGATCGATCGCGAGCGCGAGCGCGATCGCGAACAGCGCGAGGTCAGAGATCGCGAACAACCGACGTTCACGCGAAACTTCCAAAACCATTTGCCGCCACGATTTCAGAAACAGCTCGCCGAGAGGAGCGGCAGTACCGGCACGAGTCGCGTGTCACCGAGCGCCGAGAGAAATCCTTCGCAGGCACCGTTCGCGCCCCAGTACTCCGATCAGGGAAGCGGCAACAGTGGCGGCCGTTGGAGCCACAACAATCACCCGAATCAAGGATCGCAACATTTGCACACATCGCGTATGTTGATTATTTTCTCTATCGCCTCGACGGATAACACTCCGTTCGCAAAGATACTTTTGCAAAACATGGACAAAAAGTTCCCCGCATCTCTTGATAACGACGATTTGTTTTTGCTTCCTCAACAATCTTTGTTTCGGTGACCTTTTTGTTCCCGATTTATGCATGTGCTCATCATCCGACCCCAGACTTGAAAACGGTTTAAGGTACCAAACTGAAATTTACACTACTTGTCGAGGGGTCAACTCTTCTCAGGTCCAATTTTACCAGTATGTGCGCGGTTCTGTTGTCTTCTTTTTTTATTAATAATAATTTATTTTATGTTCAATAGAAATAGAAAAATTAAAAATAAGTACATATGTACGTAAGAATTAGAAATATAAGTAAGTAATTACAAAACAAAGATTCTTGAGTAAGCCAAAAATGATAAACGTACTTTCCTGCGAACAGAGCTCGGTAGACTGATAAGAGAAGGAGAGGAAAGAATATGGCATTCTAATTGGTAAAATTTTCACAGTTTCCGGCGGCATTAAGGAATCTCATCCTATGTCAATGAGCCAGCGTCGTAGCAAGGGCGATTCCGATACTCTGGTCTCGAGTCCGATGGACGAACCGATGGAGCAGCGCCCATCTTCCCGCGATCACGGTGGTCAACGCCCCCGCGAAGAAAGCGGCTTTGTACCGGCCAGAGAAACTCGCATGTTCGATACTCGACGATCGAGCGGTCACTACAACGATTACAATCGTGGCTACAAGGATTACGACCACGACGATCGGCACAGAAACGACAGACGCGATTCCGAAAGACACTACGACGACAAGGAAATTCGAGAAAATCGTGACTCTCGCGACATAAGAGAGCCAAAGGACAAACCCGAATATGACAATTATCGCAAGGTACGCAAAATCGTAATTTCGATTTAAATAATCTTCGAGGAAACGGAAACAGGGACGGAAACGGGATATGAAAAAATTGTAAATGTTCAATTTTTTTTTTCCATAGGAAATGTAAAAAAAATAATGTATTTTCAAAATTGAACTTCAACTTTATTATATTGAAAACTATTTTTTTTTACCGGATCAGAATATTTTCAGTAATCGTGGCGGATTTTCTAATACAGATTTTTTTTTCACGCCACACTAAAGTGCCACAAATCGATAGACCTTCTAGCTCAAAGTTACTCATCCGAGAGTCTGGTCGATTAATTGCATTATTTTCATTATAGCAATCGCCGCCTCAGCAGGATCTCGTGGATGATCGTCAGATGCAGAGAGAACGCCCGGAGAGCGGCGAATGGCGTGAGACTCGTCGCGACGAGCAGCACGCGCCTCTGATAGAGCGTCAAACGTCGGACGGGCGCCGCGAGCCGATTCATCGCGACGATCGCATCGAGAGAAACGATCGCAACGAACGCCCGCAGAGACCCGATTCGCGGGACAGCCGTACGTCGCGGGAGTCGCGAACCTCGTTGCGCGACGACGATTCTCTGAAACTGCGAGACATTGGTTCGTGGGCCAAAGATATTCCCGATTACGAGGAGAAGAAGCGCGACTCGTACCGCGAGGATCATCGGGAGCGCGAGAGGGACAGCCGTAGGCAGCTACCGAGCGCGGTGACCCGCGAGAAACTCGTGGCCGACGAGCTGAAGAGCGAGAAACGCGGCATGACGCCGTTGAAGCGCGGCAGCGTCGATCAACAGGAGAAGAAGGATTCGCCGACGGAGGTGAAGAAGGAGTCGGAAGCTTGGAACCGAAAGCTCGAGCGTACGCCCGAGAACAATCGCACTATCGAGAGGAGCGAGGTCTCGCCGAAGATCTGGTCCGAGTCTGTCTCGCCGACTTTCGAGAAGGAAGAATCGAAGCAGCAGCTGCTCGAGCCGATGAAGGACGACAAGGATCTCGGCGAGCTCAAGGACAGCATGAACAAGCTCTCCGTCGACGAGCGCGAGAGTTTGCACAGCGAGGAGACGAAGGACGACTCGAAGGACGACAAGAGGGAGAAGAACGTTCGCAATCGCACGAACAGCGGTGGCTCGAGAACTCGCGAAAGCCGGGGCGCGAGCGGCGGTGGAAGCGGCGGAAGCGGTGGCCGAACTTGGCACGCGTACAGTGTTTACGGAAGAGCCTGGCGCGGTCCCGAGACTCGCGGTCGTCGCGCTCCCGGTCCGCGCTCGATGGGGAGGCCTGGATCGGCCAAAAGCGGATCGTACGGACACTCCGAGATGGAACTGAGCGGCGACGAGATTTCCGGCTCAACCGAGTCCGGCAAGGAGGAACGAAGGTCGGCCATTTCACCGAAACCCCCGACGCAAAAGGTCGACAAGGAGGATCGGAATCGTGAAGTATCGCGACGCGAGGACAAGCGATCCGCAGATTATTCTCAGGGTCGCAGCGAGAAGCGCGGCTACGACGGAAAACCGAGCCGCGAGGGTTTCGCACCGTCCGGCGAGCCATCGAGACGCGGACGCGGGGGGTTTCGCACTCGTGGAGCAACTACCGGATACGGACCCCCGCCAAGCAAGAGTCCATTCTCCACCGAGCGTTGCCCCGACGAGAAACAACAACAGCAACAACAGAACAGCGGCTCACAGCAGCAGCAACAAAATCCATCGACACCGACACCCCAGGACAACGATATCAACGTGGCTTCGTCCAATCTCGAGTCCACCGACGACAAGATGATTGCGAAACAACAAGCCCTTACCGCTGGTATAACCGGAAGGCGCAACAAATCGCCGAATCTACAGTCGCATCAGGGCAACAACAAGCAGGAAGTCGCTAATCACGGCAACGTTATGGGACACGGCGGTTCGTCGCAGAGAAGCCAATCGAAAAAGGACGACGCGCGTTCGAAAAGAAATCGCAGCGGAAGCCGCCGGGTTAGTTGATGATCCTACTTTACGAGCTTTGTTAACTATGAAGATCGAGGATTAATTTCATTTTCTTTTCGTTTTTCGATCTTTAACGCGGATTTTTCGTATCGCTCGTTGAACGCCGAGCAAAATTAATATCGCAATCTGCGAAGAAAGATACATAGGATGCGCACTTGGGACGTTGAGAAAAATAAGAAACTGTTTCTGGACTTATTTTGAGAACGGAAGCGAAATTTCGAGCTCCTCCTTGCGCGAACGTCGTGTCTGTCGAGTAATGACTGTGACAATTGTCTGTACACGCTTTGTACGGATCAAAAGTCGAAACATCAAAAAATTATTCAAAAATGTATAACATTGAATTTACAAGGGACGAAGTCAATTCTCGACAGCAAATTCGCTAGCAGATTTTCGCATAGTTTTCGTAGAGCCAAATTCGTAATCTTAATTTGATATTTTCATTTTTTAAAAAACCAGGCACGCAGAAGGTGCCGAAACGATTGATTAGGCATAAAAATAATATTAAAACGACGACCGAAATTTTTTTCGGAATATCAGTTAGGATGTGTATAAACAATATTTCAAATGTAAGTGTCCAACTGACTCGAGCGTAGGGCGAGGGCCAGCTCCGAAAAACTTTAAAAAACGAGACGCTATAAAAAAAAATCCTTTTCTCTTCCGTCATCTCGAAACAGTACACAAAATGCTTTAAATTGCATAATTCAATGTTTTTTATTCGAAAAAAAATCCACGATTATTTCTTTCCATTATCCGCGAGGCAGACACGAATGTTCCATTGTATTTTATCCCCGCCTTCGTTTTTTCAGGGGAGAGACACGCGCGAGGCTCGTAATCGCGGCACCAGCGGCAACATGATAAAGCAGAATTCATCGGACGTCGGGAACGAGGATTGGGAAACGACGTCCGAGAACAGCGAGGATCACGTCGAGTGTACAACGAGCAAGGAGGCGATAATTCCTCACAAGGACTATCGATCTCGCGGCAACGCGGGTTCGCATCAGAGCGCGACGAGCAACAATTCGCAGTCGCGACGAAACGACCAGCCGGGCAACAATCGTGAGCAACGCGAGAAGAGCGTCAAGTCGTCGGGCGCGAGTTCGCGAGCGCCGGGCGCGGAGAAGCGCAACGCTCAGAATTCAGTGCTGAATCAGCGCAATCATTCGGGAAGCATGCAGCCACCGATGCAGAACGCTCAAGCGCAGAACGGACGACCGCGCAGCCAAGGCTCGGCGAACAGCGGACCGGTGTCGGGCAAGCCCCTCGGCAAAGAGACAACCGTCAATCGCATGGACGAGATAAAGCTCAACGATCCGAATCTCGTCGATCAGGCGCTAAACGACATAAACAAAAAGTCGTTGAGCAAGGAGAAGAAAGTAATCGACACGGACTCGGAAGCGAACAATTATTCGGCGAGCGGCGACGACGCCGGCAACGCCGAGGACAAGCTCGACTCCGACGGTTTCCAGGAGGTGCGCTCGAAGAAGAACGTCAAGGAATCGCGTCACGTGCAGCAGAAGGACGAGCCGAAGCCGGCGCGTCGTGAGAAGGACAAGGAGCGCGAGCGCGACAGATCGAAGTCAAAGTCGAACGGGCCGCAGCCGACGCCGCAACAGGTGCAGAACATACCCTCGTTGCTCGGACAGCCGATCCCACAGCCGACGAACATGCCGGCGAAGGGATTCGACAAAACTAATCGTCACAAATTGCCACCGAGATTTCAGAAGCAACGAATGGCCAAGCAACAGCAGCAACACATCGGCGGCAACGAGGGCAACGGCGATTCTACCGCGGGAAAGATGAGCGGTACTGCCGGCTACATGAAGGATTCCGCCGGTGGCCCGGCGCCTCCGCCCTCGGTCAACGCCTGGGACAAGCCCTTCACGAGTCAAATGCGATCGAATTCACCGTCCTCCGTGCCCGCCGACATACAGCTGATGTCCGGTCTCACCGCGCAGAACGATCACATTCACGACATCAACGAGCAGTCCCAGCAACAAGCGAATTCCGGCAACAGCAGCCAGAGAAATTCGCCGAACTGCGACGCGAAGAGCGGAAAAATGTCCAAGGAACAGTTGAGCGAGAAGAACGTCACCGACGCCTCCTCGCCGCCCGTGCAAACGCTCATATTCGAGAACACGAACTACTCGAAGAAAACCGGCCCGTCCGACATGGCGATCAAGTCGAAATTCTCGAACCACATGAAGAGCCAAAATTCACGGGGTGACAAACGCGCCGACATCGACGACGACGCCGGCGGCCAATTGCAGCATCAACAGCAAGCCATGTCCGTCGCCTTCTCGAACAAACCGAACGACATCATGAAGGACAAGAGCCAAGAGCCCATACAAATGCCCCTGTCGTTCAACAAGAGCGAGGACAACGCCGACATGAAGCTCGACTTCACCTTCGACTCCGATCTCTCGCAACTCACCGACGACAAGAGCAAGAGCCTCGGCATGCCGCGGTCGATGCACATGACCGGCGGACAAAGCACCATATCGCCGTCCACCGCCGAGCTCAACCTCAAGATCGCCTCGGTCAAGAAGGTCTGGGAGAACGCGCCACCGATGCCGACCGTCGTCGAGCACGAGGACGGCAGCGTCGTCAGCACGGCCAACAGTTTTCCACAGAGCTTCGAGGCCGCCGATGTCGACGACACTTACAGCCCACATCAGCAGTACAATCAGAACAACATGAAAAACGAGATTGCAACATCGACAAATGTATGCAAGGTGAGATTTTTTTTTTTTTTTTTTTTTTCATACGTCTATCGATTTTGCGATCGGTATTCACGCATGAAAACTATTACATCACTAGAAAAAAAATGAGAATGAAAAAATCGCCCGTCGCTATATCGATTACGATTCGAAGAATTCCACTTTTTCGGAATTCGTGCATTGCTTTTAAGGCCGTACCAGCGCGGTCGGAGCTCGGTTGCGTTACAGCGAGATTCAAAGAGAATCACGAACACTCCTCGATGGGATGCAAAAGCTTTAAAAATTCGGGCTTTTGGAAGACGCTGAAAAGAATAAGTTTGCATAATAATAAGGCGAAAAGTTATTGATAAATTAGAGAACGAAGTAAGTGTCGAACAGAACACGGCTTTACCACCTTACCTTATTAAATTTACACCTTATTTTTTTTTTATAAAAATAACTTGTCAATTTTTCCGAACGCGGACGATAACGAATTTCGTACGCATTCGGAAAAATTGTAAATTATTGTTGTTTAAAAAAAACCGTTGGATTGCCGATTTTCTGAACAATTTTCGTTTCCTTCGATGATTCAATAAGATTTTCGTAATATTATCATGCAAACTCCTTCTCAGGGCCCGCGACAAGCGCAATTTGGTTTCGCAGACTCGCGCACCATTGAGAAGTGTTTGAATTTTCCTTTGGATCTCCCGCGAGTCGCCGAAAAGTCAGACTCTGCGCTGGCACCGCCCGAATCTAACAAAGCGCTTCACACGTTCATACAATCAGTCATCGTAACGTTCGAAACTAAAAGAATACGAAAGATACAGTGCGGAAAGCGAACAACGAAGGTAAGTGACTACTCGAGTCGCTTATTGAAGATGTTAATTTGTGACGAAGGAAGTGCGGAATTTTAGAGTCGGCAACGCGACGATTCCTTCGACGTTCGCGGGTGAGACGCGGCCTTTTTTGTAGTGATGTTGATAGAACGATAATGAACATATAATAACGACTATCACATGTGTATATATGAAAAAAATACCATGTCCCCTGTGGGAAGATGCTGACTCTTTGCCTGATGCGCAGCTGGTTCCCCCGCAGGTGAAGCCGCAGCAACAGTCCTCAGGGAATGGTGGTGCGCAACCTGGTTCCACTGTACCCGGTCCCAGTCCCATAGGCCCCGGCCAGAGTCCCATAGGACATCCGCCGGCCAGTCTTCAAGGCCCGCTCAGTCCACCCCCGTTCAATTCTACCGGTCAACCCTCCCACATTAATTACCAAGTAAGAGAACAATAAAGCACATTAATTTCACGCATTAACGAGAAACTAGAAAACGCGATTGTCGCGAGAAACAATGCTTACTCTTGTCCACGATGATGTTTTTTTATTTTCTCGTTTATCGGACATCTCGATGAATTTCTACTACTAATTACGTTTGTTTTTACGCTGTTTCGTTGTTCTATCAGGAATTCCAGCAGTATCCGGGCTCGCAGGCGGCGCAGTACGGCAGCATGTCGGCGATCCCATCGCCGCCGGCAGTGTTGTTCAACACAGGCTCTGGCCAGATGCCCGCACAGGCGGGCGGTCTTTACGGAGCATTCCAATTGGATCAGAGCCGCTCGCCGTTCACTCAATATCCACCGTACGGCCCGTCGCTGCAGAACTCGTTCAATCAGCAAAACGTTTATCTGCAACAACCGCCGCCGCCGCCGCCGCCTCACGCCGGCAACGCCCCGACGCCGGACATGTATCAGAACAATTTGTCGCAATACAGAATCGTGAGTTTCGCTCGTCGATCAATTCGATCTTTCGTTTTCCTTCGCCCGAGGGCTTTCTATGACGAACGCGGAGTTCGGAACGTAACGAGTCATTCGTTTGTTTCTTCACTCGCAGACCACGGCCGCCGCGCCGCCCTTCGGACAGAATCAACAGCTCAGCAACAATCCCAGCACGGTGCTGATAAGCTCGTCGTCGAACTCACTGATGTCGGCGAGCGTGAAGCCGTCCTCGCAGCCGATCGGCGCTATCGGAACCAAGGCCGCGCACTTCCAAGCGCCGTCGGCTCCGCAACCGAATCAAGTAGGTTTCGATGTCTCGCGTCTACTCGAAATAGCGGAGAGTGAGGCGCAATCGTGGCGCACAGTGAGTCACTTGGAACGTGCACGAATAGTGCTTTTTTTTCTGTCGAGTAACTAGCTGAATTGAACTTCATCGGAAGTAAAAAAAATTGGTGCGCGCTTGAGAATTCTTTGAGGAATAAGACATTGCGATGTAATATCGAAATCGTGAAGCCGGTTTTCGTAGCCAATGGAAATCATCCGTGAAATAGCAATGGCGGTAATAGTTATTTTAAAAAAATACATTTGAAGTCTTAAAAAAAATGTTACCCATTAGTAAAGTTTAAAAATTAGTCTTATAAATTTGCGTCGGAAACTCGGTGAAAACGAATCAGTCGAACACAAAGAAATGGCGATCAGTGTTCGTAGATGATTAGTAAAAATTAAAATAGATTTGGACACATGGTAAAGATGAGCCGTTATCGAAAAAAATATATGGAACCTAGCTGCACTTTTTATAAAAGATTTAGAGTCGATTGTGAATGATAATCAAATTATTCACGCTTTACTCGGTGCGCTTTACTTGGGTTTCATGAACAATTACTTAGAGGATATACGGGCGCGAGACGGTACTCAACGCGCTCAAAATCGAAAATTCAGAGGTAATTTCAACCACTTCTCAATGGAGTAAAAACCTGACAATAATCAAGCGTATAAAAGGTGCTGAAAAGACTCATTTGCCATTATAATAATTCCAAAATGTTATTAACGAATAGGTGAAAAAAATAATTGTTCGACAAATTATCCGTCAACTTAACTTTTTTTTCGGACAAAAATGATATGTAAATTTTTCCGAACACATATGAATTTTTTCAGACTTTTATGTAATAATCGGAATTTGATTTTTTTTCATGTTTGGGCTGTATTCGCGAATCTCTTTAATTAATCTTTTCGAAACTTGTCGGGTGTGATGTGTGGTTTTGTGATGAGCACATATCCAAAATTCGTGATTCAACACGTATTTTTAAAGAAAAGAAAATTCTATAAAAACCAATCTTCGATAATTAGAAAGAATTCTGAAAAAATTCATACGTGTTCAGAAAAGTTTATGTATATCTTTCATCTTGAAAAAAAGTCAGGTTGCAGGATAATTTGTTGAACAATTATTTTTTCCGCCTATTTGTTGATAGCATTTTGGAATTATTATTATGCAAGGTTAATCTTTTCAACGCTTTTTGTATGCTTGATTTTTTTCAGATTTTTATTCCATCGAGAAGTAATCGAAATTATCTCTGAATTCTCACTTTTGAGCGTGTTGAGCGACGTTTCGCGCCCGTACATCCTTAAACGAAAAATAATAAACCCGAAAGCGTAGAATACGTGGCTCATTGTGTCCAACTACTTGACACAATGTAATGGTTCTTATTGTTTTTGGCAATAATTGCAGCTCCTTTAGGTGCCCAAAGGTCTATTTCAGCAGATTATCAAATTTATCTTTTAATTATTATCTTCTGGTAAATTGAATAATTACGAAAAGAATGCGGCAAAATTTGAGGCCCTTTCGCTACAGTCCGGCGAAACGTGGCCGTCCGCTTCGACGCAGGCTCGTTCTGCAGCTTTTATTAAACGATCTTTGTTTCTCTTTGCAGCTGACGTACATACCGTACGATCCGAATCAAGTGTTGGGCGTAAGCGGCAGTTACATGGGTAACTCGCAGCTCGTGCAACGACCCGGACCGAGCGTGCAACCCTCGGCGAACAGCTATTATAGCGCGACTTCCGCCGGTAAACCTAACATACTTCTGTGTAAGCTTGACTGGCCTATTCCTTACTTATACTCTAATCGTCACTTCACGCCGTAACCCACGTAGTCTTTTTTATCCTCCCAACCCACCCCTTCTGTGATACGTAGCAGTACACGTTGCTTGTCTCTTTGGTCGTTCGCAACCACACTTGTAATTGTCGTCCAATGATTATCACGTAACGTCGTAGATCGAAAAAGAAAAGACCGGTGTATCGAGCGCCGTAGTCACTTTCTTTCGACCCTGCGATTATTCTTCTGCTCACACTCAGTAATTTATCGTACTGCTGTTTTAGGAACTTGGAACAAAAAACAATTAGCTGGATAAACATAAATGTTGTCTTCTCTGTCCGAAAAAAAAAACATACATTTGTTTTACGTAAATCTGTCGTGCAATCGTTGAAGATGCTGCGTTGGCTTCTGATCTTTTTTTTTTTATTTTTCTTTTTTTCGCGTTTGAATGGTCGCTCAAGGTATCGCCGACTCGCTCAATGATCGTCAAACCGGCAAATGTTTTTGCAGATGTATTTCCGGGCTCGCAAACGGGCTTCTATCAGCCCGGAGGAGCCGGCCAGCAGACGGGAACTCACTACGGTCTTCAGGGGTTTGGCCAGCACAGCCAGAGCCTGGCGGCCGGCAGTGCTACCCCCGTTGGTCTCCAGAATTATAGCTCCCAATTCTTGTCGGGTTCCGGACTGCAGATCGCCGCCGCGGCGGCGCAGCAATTTCGCAATCCGACCGGAGGCTTGCCCGGACCGGCTAACGCTGCCGCCACCTTTCTTAGCAAGCATCAACAGCAGGAACAACCGAGACAACTGAAGAGCCCCTCGGGCAATCAGCAGGATGTTCTCGCATCGGTTTTCAGTTCGAGTAAGTCATTCTTCGGCAAAGTCCCTTTCGGTAGACTTCGGCCAAAGGTGAATTCCGCAGAGAATTTCGGGAACTCAATGGTATAAAAATCTGATAAAAGTCAGGCACTGAAAATATTAATTCTGTACAATAGTAATACCGAAACGTTATCAACAAATTGATGTTAAAAAAATAGCTCAAAAAATTACTCGGTAACCCTTTTTTGTATAACAATCTTGTTCATTTTTATGAATACTCACGAAGATCTTCAGAATCTTATTTTAAACTATTTTCATTCGGTTTTTTTCGGGACGAAATGAACAAATAAACAGGCATTTTTCATCAATATTGAATTAGGGAAAAATGCTCGTGTCGACGAGTGAATTGACTGAGAAGTTTGTTTCGTCTATTTGTAAAAAAATATTTTGGTATTATTATTATGCAAAATCGATGCTTTCAGCGTTTTCCATATGCCGAATTTTTGAAACATTTTTATCTCACTGTGAGGGGCCGAAAAAATTCTTTTTAAATCTCCAGTTCGCGGTCGAACTGAGCCGAAATGTACTGGAAGTACGATCTTAATTTTAATCCTGGAATACTTGGACAACTTCGTCCTCTTTAAGGGAACACGATCTAATGATTTTGCCTCATTTCAGCGCCCCCGATACCGTCGCCGAAATCACGTAACTGCAAGCAGCAGACGCAATCGCAACAGCCACAGCCGAGTCCGACTCAGCACCACAAGTATCAACAATATCAGGGCGTCAGTCAGTCTGCTCTGGTAAGCAGCTACAGTAACTATGTATGTATCATTCATTAAATCTACTTTATCATTTAATTATAACCATTATTGTTAGTTGCGCGCCCTCCGTGTCCGAAATGCCTATATCGTTGAAGGAATAACAAACTAAATGAAAAGACTTTCAATGCCGCGGCCGATTTAGCAACCGTTCCTCTCCCTTGGCCGTGACTTCGCCATAAAATCGAGCATTTTTTCCTATTTTTCACGCTTCGATCTCGACGATCCTAAGAATTCGACTATTATTTCGCTTGTGAATTTTTCAAATTCATTCAACATTCCATGCTCTTGAACTTGAGATTTACAGTTTTTTCGTAACAATATTTCACGGTTTTTTTCCTAACATTTTATTTTTACGATATTCCACACTTTTCCATTCCTTCCTTTCCGTGACCGTGATGAAAAAAAATTATTTCCAATACTCCGATATGATTTAACGATGCTCCCTTTTGAAACTCGTTAATAATTTCAATAAATCGAAGCGAACGACAATATAATAGATAATTAGTGAATATATTTGCTGCTTTATTCTAGTCAGTGTCCATAACTTTCAATCGAAACCGTTCTTTTCTTCTTTTCCTAAAAATTGTAAAAAATGTTGCTTCCTTTTGAAACTCGCCAATAATATCAAATAACATAATAAAATAATGAATAATAGTAAATAAATAATCAAAATAATTCTCTATGATGCTCTTGTTCAGTCGTTGTGGAAAACTTTCGTCGAACAGTGCTTCGCAGCTTTGTACTCGAATCCTTATCAGGAAATAGTCTCCATATTAGAAGTCAAAGATCTCAAAGTGAATCTTCAGTAGTCTTTTTTGTATCTCGAGTGATCCTACTTTGCGAGAGCAAAAATATTTCGTCATCGGGATTTCGAGCTTGTTTCTCTCCTAGTTTTTTCTCATATTTATCGGCAATCCATTTACAAAATTCGCTTTTTCCTAGCAACCTGCTTGAATCTGCTTCGATCCGAAATATTTTCTTCATCGAAAGTATTTGCGTTTCCAGACAAAGATCTGTGAGATGTAGTCTATCTTTTTAAAAAATATCTTTCAATACATCTTCCCCGCAATTTATTCGATAGATAATTAATCTCCGACCTCTTTTTGCATCATCCAAATTCTCACATCACGTCGATTCGTTCGATACCAAAAATCCTCAATTCAATCGAGATCGAGCCTCAAAAAAATGAAACGAAAAATTCTCAAGCAGGCGCCCAAAAACGAAATGAGAGGCTATCTTTAAAGAAAATATGTCTCGGAGTCTGGAGAGTGAAAGGAAAATCAGTATTTTGAGAATATCGCCCGTTATTAATGTCCACGATGAAAGCAGGTGCTACAACAGAACGTTCGAGGAATGGCAATGCCGCCGCGCGCCGGTATCCAACCGTCGCAGCAGCGCTACCCGCCGCCGATTCAGAGGCCCGTCGTGCCCTTTCCACCGGGTCCGAATCCGAACAATCCCAGTCAGCAACAAGCGAACTGCATGCCGTCGCAGCAGCAGCAGCAACAACAGCAGCAACAGCAGCAGCAGCAACAGCAACAACAGCAGCAACAGCAGCAACAAGCGCAGATGAATCGTCACAGGCCGAATCTTCATCAGCAGCAACAGCCGCAGCAGCAGCAACGCAACATGAAGATTCAGCAGCAATACTATTCCGGGCAAGGTGGGTCTATCGATCAATACACACAGTAGCAACTCGGTGCGAGGCTCACTCTCCCAACAGCCAAAAAAAAAAAACAAAAACAAAAACAAAAAACAGGAACTAGAGGAATTTGCATTAGAAAAAACTCGTTGTTTCAGGTAATGTGAAAATGGATTCTAACGATAAAGGCGAGTCTCATAATGACAAAATCGCGGACGGCACTGCCGCAAACCCGGGGGGAGGTAACAAGTCCAATGTAAGTCAGCAAGATGGTGATAATAAGGAGGAAGTGAATCAACAAAACGAGTAAAAAAAAGCAGAAACGCGACACAGAAACGAGAGAAAGAGAACGAAAAACGCTGAATAACACCCTCTCGTCGATTGCGAGGAACACTCGCGACGGTTTCTCGAATAATTCGAAAAAAGAAAAAAGAACAGGAAAAGAGAGAGTAAGAAATTGGAAAACACTCGTCTTAACTGACATTAGACACGTGCTGATTGTACACACGCGCTCCGGAGAGCCTCGCCTCGAGGCCTCGAAACTGTCGACGCCGTTTCCTTTCGGATAATCGAAGGGGAGGCGAAAAAAGCACACGTGCCTCGTGCGCGTCGTTCGTTAATAGCAGTGAATTACGTTACGATTTTTTTTTCTCTTTTTTTGGGCAATACAAATACAATGGCGTCGAGTCCCCGTGCACGGCGCGTTCGACGCGCCGCGAAACATCGAGTCTTATTGACGGAAATGTCGAGATTTTTTTTTTTTATCGTTTCGCCCAATCGGCGAACCAAAACGACAACTCGCGATCGAGTTTCGCGCGTAAAATCGGGCCGTTTTGTCGTCGAACTCGGGAAACGCGACTCCGCGATTTCGGCGGAATCTCGGTTTTTGCGCGCGATGCAAAAAGAAAACTCCGAAAAACACACAAAAAAAAATCACGTGTACGCCTCGCGCGCTTTCTTTAACGTGATATCGGACGAAAAAAAAGAGAAAAAAACCCCGATTACAAAAAAATCGCTGTTTAATCGCGAAACGGGAATTCATTCAGTGATCAATGTTCAAGAGTACGTTTCGCGCGTGGAAAAGCCAGTGGGACGGACTCCAATCGCCGTTGCGCGGGAATAAGAGAAAAACGGATTTTTTTCTCCCCAACGGTCCGTAGCGTTGAAGTATCGGCGCGGAGCGCGCGTACGCGCGGTCCTTCGGAAAGTAACAAAAGTGACTTCGACGAGCTCGTCGGGGAGTAAAGGCGAAAAAACCTCTTCGTTGAAGAAAACAAAATCGTAATGAACCGCGCGAGCCGATCGAAGTCGGGAGAATTAATTGTATATTATCCAGCTTTGTGTTGCAGTTCGAGCATTGTAACGATTAAAAAAAGAAAAGAAAAAAAAAACAAACAAACAAACAAACAAACAAAAGAAAAAACACGGAGCTATTTCAATGATCGAAACGATAATGATTAAAAAATTATAATAATAAAAAATAAAAAATAAACGCTAGTATTTACTGAAATGAACATTAAACGTCGTTTGCTAGCTGTTCTTTTTTTTTTTTTTTTTTTTTTTTCATTGAACGACGACGTAGCGTTACTAGGCTTAAATCGCGGACGGTATGAAAAAAAAAAAAAAAAAAAAAAACGCTCGGTTCCTCGATGTCGTGAGGGCGTGTGGTGGCTAAAGACACGAATAAAGAAAAATAGTAATTTCACTTTGCGTAAGAGAGAGAAAGAAGGGGAAATTAATCGTCGAACATAATTCACTTCAAAGTACTGCCAGTCGCCGTTGCGCGACATAACTTGAACATTTTTTGCACGTCGTTTACGAATCATCGAGGAGTGAAGTTCGAGGGTGGGTGGGACGAGGGGGGAGATCGCAACCGGAGAAGCGACGATTTATCGTGAGAGGAGCCCGAAGGTACGAGAGTAAAAGGAAAAAAAGAAAAGTCGATACAAGCTCCAATCGTGCTGTTAAACTTCTGATCGAGAAAACGTCGAGAATCTGGGTCGCCTAAGATAATATTAACTAAGCGAGAGTGCGATATTGTGTAATTACTTTAAAGAAACGAAGCATTAAAAGTATCAACGGCGAGGAAGAACTACGAGAAATAGATGAATAAAAAAAATAATGAAAAAAAACACAAGCGAACAAGCAGAACGAACTCCAAACACGCGAAATATCGTTCGCGCGCGGCGAGGAAAATTGCCGAGCGAATGGGAATAACCGAGGGAAGGGCGGGCGACCAGAGCGCCCACCGATTATGAATTCAATGTAAATTACGAATGAAGAAGAGAGCGGAAAGATAAGTAATGAAGCGCGTTCGCGCTGCACAGAGAGAGACGGAGAACGAAACGCGAATGAACTGAAAAGAAAGGAAACAAATAACAAACAAACAAACAAAAACGAAAGGACGAAGGTTCAGTGCCTTCGACGCGCTGCCGCACAAAAGAAAACAATGGAAAAAAGGGAGAGAAAATAATTACACGATAATTACATGCCGGCGTGTTTAATTCAATTGCGACAACCGAACGGAACGATTTTTTAGGATGGAATAACGTTGGGCGTTTCAAAGAAGCTAGTAAAGAAAAAAAAAAAAAATGTCCTTTTTCACACTACTATTAACTATTATTATCTACTATTACATATATATAATTACGATTATTATTACTATGATTTTTTTTTTTTTTTTTTTTTTTTTTTTTTTTTTTTCTTAATTTTATTACAATTTAATCGCACGTGTAAACTCAGCGGATGATGTGTCGGCATGGGTAGCGGCGAGCACCGAAGCGTAAACGAAAAAAAAAAAAAAAAAAAAAAAAGAAAAAAAAATTAATAATTATGATAAACAAAAAAAAACGTGTGCGAGAAAAAATGAAAATAAATAAAAATATTAGTAAAATGCTGCGGATGGTTCTGGCGCCGCAGGGTAGCATGTGTAACGATTCGTCGAGGATACTGAGAGAGAGAGAGAGAGAGAGCAAGAGAGAGAGAGAGAGAAAGAGAGAGTCGGTTTAATCACGTCTATCGCTTATATGTGAAGTGGAACTTCTTCAAATGTATCGGATCCATTGGCGGGATTCAAATTCGGATGCGAGGGTCTCGTCCGTGTACTATAAATGAAAATGAGACGATAATTTAGAGAAAAAAAAAAAAAAAAATGTTTTACGAGACTACGACGCGATTTCGAGAAATTTTTCGAAAACTTTTTTTTTTTTTTTTTTTTTCCCGAATTCTGCGTTTTCGCGGGACCGTGTCGGCGTCGCGTGAATTGTGCGCGTCGCGGATTCGAGTTTGTGTTTTTTTTTTTTTTTTTTTTTCAACGCGAACCGCTCGATCGAGTCCTGGCGGAGCGAGTATTAAACGTTTGCGCTTCGCGGGCGGGAATAGCCGCGGAACGGCCGGTCGATCGATGATAGAACGAAGTGAAATAGACAAGAAAGAGAAGTAAAAGATGTGAATTATAGTATGGTAGACGAAGAAAAGAGAGCGGGACGTTGAGTCAAAACGAAACCGCGATGATTATTATTGCGACTTGACAATACGCGACCTGTAGATAATGCTTTTTTTTTTTTTTTCCTTTTTTTTTTTTTTATTTTGAAGACTGAATTTTTGCGTGTGTGTCCCTTGGATTTGTCTTGCGAGAATCTCGATCGGCGTCGCCCTCGGCAATTTTTCCCCCACACTCCTTCCCCCCCCCCCCCCCCCCCCCCCCCTCCTTCATTTCCCGGCGACGTGCGCGAGATATCTCGATTTAATTATTGTACTGACGGTAATCGATCGACCGAAATAACGAGAAAGATTTGAAAAAAAAAGAAAACTTCGTTTCGGGCCGCGCGACGAGCTATGCCGAAATCCGATCGAGCGGGTCGCGATGGAAAAAAAAAGAGATCATTTTCGAGCTTGAACGATAAAAACGGAAGCCGGGCGTACCCTCGAGGCCCGAATCGCCCGCCAAAGAATCTGTAATTTTACCTATCTGTAGTTAATGACAAGACGACAGTAACTTATACATTTACCTGCTAAACGATAATAAAAGTAATTAAAGGCAAAACAACAAATGAAAAAGAAAGAAATACAATGCTGATCGTTAATTTGTAGATCGTAACGAGATACAGAAGAAAAACTACCCTGAACAAAAAAAAAGAACAATAACAATAACAACGTTGTACACGAGCCACTGATTGTTATCGACGTGTTATGATTTAAGGATTTTTTTTTTTTTGCTCGCGAGAGCCCCCACGCGAGCTGCTCGACCATTCCTCCCCGCACCTCACCGTCGAACGTCCTCCCGAAGGAGAAAGCACCGTGTTCGTTAATTCATCCGATTCATCGCCGGCGGCCTTCGCGATGGAAAGTCGGATGCATCTTCGATAAATCCCCGCGAGCCGTTCGATGTCCCTTTCATCGTCAGCTTCGGTTTCGTAAGAGATTGTTGCGTTCTTGTAATGAAAGCCCGTCAATAAATTCGATAAGCGAATACGCCCGCGAGTGTTTCTTTGTTTGCGATGAATTCAAGGTCACGGAAAAACTGGCGGCCTCGATTGATGCGCCGCACGGCTGAGCGGTCACCCATCCAAGTAGCGCCCGCGAGCAATGTTGCTTGACTCGGGTGATCGCGGAAGCCGCGCGCCGACCGCGCATCCACCGCCGTCAATGCAAATTTTTCATATAAACTATATATTACTTTTGCGAGCAACGACGACAGAGAACGCGAAAGATTCGATCGGGATGAATTAACGAACGCGGCGAATCAGGCAAACGCGAACCAGCGCCGACGAGGACAGCGGCGTTAATGACAAACTAATCTCAACCGGCGAGTCGCGATTTGTTCACACCGATTCTCGTTCGGCCCTCCGCGACTCGGATCTCGAGACATCGAATCGAGGATTCGAAAAAATACGAAAATATGTATCGACAGAGGAGAAACCAATCGGTATCTATCCGTGTCGGCATTTCATTTTGTGAGAGACTTTTTTGGCGCGTTGCGATTTCGGTTGTTGCGTTACTCGCGCTGATCGAGTTGCGCGAAGAGTCTCGAACTACAGAAATCTCCCACCCTCCCCCCTCCCGCCTTTCCACTCCGCGGTCAGCCAACTTCGATGATCCTTTCCATTGTCAATTCACCGGTTCGTTGCACGAAAGAATATTGAAGCCTGACGTTGTCTGTACAGAATACAAAAGTGTCTCCCAATCGCGAAGCTTTTTATCGAAACCGACGAAAAACACGAATCCCCCCCCCCCTCTCTTTGTCAACACGCGAGCTTTGTAACATAGCCGTTTTTATCGTTACGACTCGAGGCGTGTTATCCACGTTGTTGGAGCGATCATTGAACCGGAGTCATGAAAAGGCGCGCGTGCCGCGAGAGATACCGAAAACATTGCCGTATTGCGAAGAAGCTCATTGAACGTTATAAAAAAAAAAAAGCAAGAAACTGGCGCGCTAAAATAAAGGATAAAAAATCATTTAAAAAATCACGATCGGCCCGAACCGAACTCGCAACGTTCTACCTCGATGCTCGAAACATTCGGTGTGTTCCGGCGACTGAATTTCTACATTGCCGATGCCACGCGAGTTTTTACACTCGAAAAAAAAAAAAAAGAAGAATCGAATCCCGCTCCTTTATAACGAAGCCGGAACATGCAGCGCAGATACAAGATAAAAAAAATAAAAATATGCCGCTATTGTACACGGGTCTTTCTTATGTTTGTATTAACGATCGCTACAATGATTTCTGTATCGAACGATATATGCGTAAAAATGCAAGTAGGAAAAAAAACAAAGTTATTCGTATGGTATAGCGTGTAATAATTAAGAAAAAAAAAAATGAAAAAAAAATGAAAAAACTAAACGAAACAGAACAAAATACTGTGGTAGACGAGCCGAGGATATATCGAAGCTATTACGGACGGGAGTTAAATAAACTCATTGCTACACACAGTCTGTTTTTTTTTTTTTTTCCGTAATGGTTTGATACCGAAAAACACTTTATCCGATTCGTTTTTCTTCGATCGATCACGAGAATGTTATTTTTTTTCTTTTACATTAAGGACAAGAAAAAGAAAAATATCTCGTCAATTATTTCATATCCTCGCCGATCCGAAGGAAATAATAATAATAATAATAAAATAAATAAATAAAAGAACTTGGTAAAATACCGATACCGCCGTCGACTGCTGTTGTCGATAAGACGAGATCGTCGTCGACAAAAAAAAAAAACGAAAAAAAGGACTGACCGCACCCGGAAGAATCATCGGAGAGATTAAATCGTGATCATAATAGGTATAATGTACTATATTGTCCTTAGCCGCAATTATACTATACATTATGTGAAACATGGAGTACACTAGACTCTCGATCTATTGTTGATTTATTTTATTCACCATCTTATGATCCGATGGGTTTTTACGAACCCTTTCCCACCCCCTTTGTCGCTCCTAGAAATTCGAGCTCCTAGAACTTAAAAATCCGCAGCCGAGCTTGGGCCTGCTCTTTTCGATTCCTCGGTCTATTCCCGAAGGTAACTACTTAAAGTGCGTACAATAAGATCTCAGAAAAATTGGTCTCCCGGCGCTTCATGCACCAGCCAGTGCGCGGTTGGGCGGTCACCCATCCGAGTACTGCCCGCGAGGAATGTTGCTTGACTTCGGTGATCGTCGAAGCCGCGCACCGACCGCGCGTCCACCGCTGTCTATGCTATTGTCGATTCATCATATCCCAAACTATCGCGCAATTATCATTTTTCTTGCGGCGAATCGCTTCTCTTGCGCGTGCACGCCGATAGTTATTCATAATTACCGGTATCAGCTCCGCGAGAAGCTTTATCGTTGCGACTCGTACCATCGGCAGTGCTCTCGGTAACCCGCGAATGAGAATACAACGCGCATGTCGCTCCACACGGGAGGGCGGGCGAGAGTTCGGGGGGGGGTCGTATCTCGCGGTTCTGTCAATGAGCAGACGACGGCCACATCGCGAAAGCGACAACACAAACAGGTGTCCCAACCCAACAGCTGCCGTCGAAGGTTGTCAAAGTCTCAAAACATCGCGAGCGAGAAGAACAACCCCGCGCGCGCGACTCCGCGGAGAAGAAAACGCGTCGGCGTGGTGCGTGCGCGCCCCCGTTGCGGGCTCGATTGATCGTTCAATCGGCGAATACGAATCTCTCTCGTTTTGTTATTCGCGACGATCGATCGTCGCGAGGCGCGAGCGTGCGAGCATCACCGAGTGGCGTTTTTGATGGGTAATGAGAAGAGTGCCCTGAGCGGGCTGGAGATCGGCGAGAAGGCCATAGAAATCACGGATTTTTGGCTGCAACACAGCGCAAGCTTGAACGGCACTAATCCCCAAAATTTGTCGGTCTTCATAAGCGAACCGTCGTTGCACTCGACGGCGAGCTTCGGAAAGCCATCGCCGCTCGAGAGAGCAGCCAAGGTACGATCTCGCTTTTCTTTCCCTCGACGATAAGAAACGACGAAATGTCCTTTATAACCTCGAAAAATCGACTCGTCTCCGGACTTGCAGAATTTGATGCTACATCGACATCCCTGCATACTCAAGTACATATCGTCCTGGCGAAAGGGAAGCGCCTATTATCTCGCCACGGAGGACGCCAGACCTCTCGCTCAGGTCATCGCGTCGCAGACGACGCTCCAGATATGCATCGGCCTCCACAGCGTCCTCAGGGCCATGATATTCCTTCACGAAAAAGCCTTCGCGTCGCACAACAACGTTTGCAGCAGCTCGGTCTACGTGACGCCGGAGGGCAGCTGGAAACTCAGCGGCTTGGAGTATCTGTGCAAATTCTCCGACTTCAATCAGACTTATCTCCAGAAAATAAAGAAATACAGGTACGAGAAGGGCGTCGCGCCGGAGGAAGACGACGCGGCGTCGGACGTTCCCGTCAATCCGGTGTCCATCGATCAGTACGCCTTCGGCGTACTCGCCGAGGAGGTGCTGCGACTGAAAAACGCTGGTAATTTCCAATCGATCGTTCATTCATTTCGCTTCGTCGCAAAAGCATCGTTTCGGCGAAATTTACTCCTTTCGACAAAGAATGCCGACACGAAAATACGAAAAACACAATTTTCGGAACAAAACGGCGCTTTTTTTTTTAGAGAAAATTTTGTGAAAATATTTTTTCATGCGAAGCGATTTTTAGAACGGAAGGAAAAGCGGAAACGTCGACGCGGACAAAATAATTTTGAGAACAAAATGGAACACAAATGATTATTTTCTTACAGAAAATCCATTGTTTTTTTTTTTTTTTTTTTTTTGCAAGAATGCAGATATGAAAAATACAAAAAACACAATTTTTAGAACAATTCAGAACGGTGCTTTTTTTAGACAAAAATTTTGTAAAAATATTTTTTTATACGTAAACATAAACGCAGATAACAGAATTTTAAGAACATAATCGAACCGAACTGATTCTTTTTTACAGAAGATTGTACGGAAAATTAACTATTTAATTGTCTCGCTTTCTCGAAAGATTTTGTTTTGGTGAAAAGTTTTATTTTATTGTTCTTTTGTCGAAGATGGCAGAAACGGCAAAACAAAAAAAAGAATCTTGAAAACAAAACGGAACAGCGGAAATGCACTTTGAGAATGGAACGAAACGCGGGAAACAGAATTTCGAGAACGAACGGATCAGAACTGATTCTTTTTTGACAGAAAATTTCGCGAAAAAAATACAAAAATTTACAACGAAAAAATTCTTTAGATTCTTTTTGGTTAAAATTTGTATAATTTTTTTGTCGAAGAACGCAAAAAATTGAATTTTCAGTACAAAACGGAACAGCCTCTTTTACAGAAAATTTTACGAAAAAAACAAAAATTCATTGCAAAAATTGTTCAGATTTTTTTTTCTTCCTTTGACGGAGTTACGAAGCCGTTAAATGGGGTGTAGATAACATGGATGAGTGATGAGAGCGTGGGCAGACAGCGATCAAGAGCTGCTATTGTGCTTGGCAATGTTGTCGAAAAGTTGTCGCTAGAGAAGTGCAATGGAGAATCGTTAAAAATAGTTCGTTCGTTACCGGACGCCGAACGTGACGTTCGCAGAGAATTTCCAATGCCGCAGTGGCATAAAAGTCGGAAAAGAATCAAACGCATAAAAGATTTCAAGATTCTTGATCCGCCCAATGATAAGGAAAAACTTTCAATTAGCTTGGCTCAAATAAATCTCTTGATTTTCTCGAGTTAACACCGATTTTTTCCGAATTTTCTTACATACGAACTTTTTTCGAAAAATCGATGCACAAACACATATTTTTGATTTATTTTCGTAGATCCGGTATTTTTCAAATTTCCCAAATGTTTTCGCGGAGTGTCGTATAGTTACCGAAAAAATGTTAAAGCTTTGGTAAAAAAAAATGGGCCGCGTGATGCAACTCGAATTAAAACATTTTACTATCATAGAAGACGAAACTGTAGCGCGCTAATTTTTTTTCTCCCTTTTTCCAGACGACGTTCCGGCCCTCGCGGATTTCCGCGAAATGTGCAAAAAGAATCTGAGAAACGCGGATCCGATTCTCAGAACGAAGCTCACCACCGTGATTCAGCATCCATTTTTCACTCACGATTTTATAAATATACACGCCTTTCTTATGGAACTGCCGTTGAAGACCGAGAGCGAGAAGGAGAATTTTTTCTCGTCAGTTGCAACCGCGCGTAAAAGAAAAGAAAACATTCTTGAGAAATATAAGTCACTATTTTGATCCAATTTTTCTTTCTTATCTGCAGAACTCTTATACAACAGTTGAAGGCGTTTCCGGAGAAAATAGTCGCCGAGCAGCTCGGAAGGCTGCTGCTCTCCAGGATGGTCTTGCTGGACTTTACTGCTCAAAAGAAATTGTTGCCATTCGTCCTGAAGCCAAAAGGTAGGTTCACGATCCTTCAATTGACGAGGATTGTTTTTTCATGGTGGCCGCGGTCAGGGAAAACCGGGAAAAGTTAGGGAAATAGAAAATTGGTCAGGGTATCAGGGAAAAATCAGGGAATATCGAAATTGGTCAGGGAAAAAGTAGATTGTTGCCAAACTTTCAATAAGTGAATATAAACCCATAAAAGGAAGACACGGAAAAAAAAAACAACCGTTAAATCCAACGTTTGGCTTTACAAAAACCTCTGAGAAAACGAAGCCTCGCGAAAGGGCTTAGAAAAATCGATAAATCGCTTCAAAATCTTGGTTGAGCAAAGACTCTCAAAGATGTTTCCAAACATAACATTCGCGATTAAACTTAGACGTAATCTGTAACTCGTATTCGTCAACTGATCGCCCATCCATTTTCGCAGGCGAGGACAAGGAGCCCTCGGAGTCATCGGGCCTCTTCACGATTCCCACATTCAAGAGTTGCCTCGTGCCGAAGTTGCTGCAAATGTTTTGCGTTCGCGACGTGTCGATACGCCTCTTGCTGTTGTCGCATTTGAATTCCTTCATCTACGCGTTTCAAATGGACGAATTGAAGTCGCAAATACTGCCGGAACTGTTGGTCGGCATAAAGGATCGTGACGATCAATTGGTCAGTACGACATTGCGAGCGCTGGCCGATCTCGTGCCGATTCTCGGGGCGGCCGCCGTGATCGGCGGCAACAGAGGCAAACTCTTCACCGACGGCCGTCCGAACCACAATCCGAATCGTCGAGAATTGAGCTCGTCGACGACGAAGGCTGTGCCGATCGAGCGAATACGCGGCGTTTCGGAGACGACGCCGACGACGGTGATGGAACTTCCGGAACGGCCGTCGCCCGACGGCGGCGAGGACAGGATAGAGTCGGTTTCGACTTACGCCGAGGAGGAGGGCACGTGGTCCGACTGGGAGACGCAGGAGCTCGCTGTGCCGAACGGAAACGTTAATTCGCTCGAAACGATTCACGCCGAGGACACGGAGATCGAGCTCGGCGATAATCGTTCGTCGACGCTCGCGACAACCGAGCGCAGTAGCGAGAAGGACGACAAATCGTCGATCTACAAGAAGAAGTTGATGATATCGGATATCTCGGAACTCGACATAAAACACTCGAAATCCATGCAATCGACGAGGGAAGAAATCGATTTTTTCACCGACATGGAACCGGTAATCGAGAAGCCACGGGTACTGCGACTCGAGGAAGTCTCCGTGAAATCGTCGAAGAGCGTTTTCGACGTCGAGAACGCGAACGACGGAGCGACGGAGAGTAACGACCACGACGGCTGGGACGAGGATCTAAACGACTGGGGCTCGGACGAGATGAAGCTCTAACTGTCGTTCGATCGTCGATCGACGACGCGAACAGTGAGGTGTAAATATTAAATACGAATCAATCACGGGGGACGCCTTTTCGTCCCAACGTGCTGGACGCTCGCGCGAATATTTTTTGTAAAAGCTCGAATTACGACGATTGCCAAGTCGCGACTGTCGGAGGGCCGACACGATTGCAATTGTACACTGCAATTTTTCCTAAGACGTTTCATTCGTTTTTAGACCCAATCCATCCAGTAATTGTTATTCGACATAATTGTAATATAGGAATTTCCAATAAACAACATTGACGAAAAATGAAAAATCCTTTTTGCTCCCTCTCGAGGAAGACTTCTCGATGGGATTGAATCGGAAAAAATTCAAGCATACGGAAGGTACTCGGAAGATTTTTTTGGATAATAATACATTTATGGAAGGGTCGAAACATCATATTTAGGAAATACGATCATAATCTCAAAAAGTTAATAAACAAATTTTTTTTTTCACGAATTGTCGCGACATCGAACTCTTTCTTCGGCAAAACTTGATTGTTTACCTACTTTTCGATAGTTACGAATTTCTTCGATTTTTTTTCGAAAATGTTTTAAATCGATTTTTAAGAAGTTTTCGAGCACGCGTCAAAGAACACTTCTCGATTGGATTGAATCTGAAAGAAATTCAAGCGAATGGAAGGTATTCAGAATAATTGTTTGCATAATAATAAGTCTCTATGTAAGCGTCAAAAAATCATATTTAGGATATGTAATGATAATAATTTCAAAAAGTGAACTAATTAATTCATTTCTTTTTCACGAATTATCCGCAAAACGAACTTTATCTTCGTCAAAACTCGATTCGTTATCTACTTTTTGATGGTTACAAATTTCGTCGATTTCTTTCAAAAATTCCGTTTTTTCGAAAAAAAAAAAAGTATTTTTATGAAAAATGTATGAAATGCAAAATTCCATTTGCACGTGTTGTGCTCATTCTTCTAAACCGACGTTCGAAAAGATTCTTTCACGAGAAAGCCCCGCACTGTTTACTTTGAGTTGATTGATTACTTCGAGTTTTTCATAGACTTTGCCAAACGTCGTTAAAAGAAATTGAGCGATATGCAAATTTACCTCGTTTCGTCCTTTTTTTTTTTCGTTACAAGTCTCGTCTATGCCGAAAGATCGTTCGAAATTTCGTCAACTTCCGGTCACGGTGGGAGGTCGAGACTGCGCCGTCGCAGCGTCGCTCGTGCGCAGGCGCGAGAACGCGTTGTACCGGAAACTTCGGCGCATCGGGCTGACGCGACTGCGCGGCCACAGGAGTTTCTTTTCCTACGGAGGCCGCTTGTCGAGAGGGTCTCCCGTCGCGGCGTCTTCTCAATTAATTCAAGAAAATGGTGAGTTCAGTGACGTCGAAAATATTCGTGCAACCGTCGTCGCGTGATCGTTACGCGCCGCGACGATTAATTGTTTTTCGCGTATAAACGACGATGCCCGTTCGAGAGATAGATTCGCCGAGCCCGTCGCGACAATGGCTGTGCCCCGTTTTCCGAGCACGCGTGCCGGACTCGTGTTCTCGACTCGCGTTGCCGTATTTTTGCCCGCGAGCCCCATATGGCATAAACCAAGCTTCGATTCGTGAATAATAAAAATCGTAAAAAAAAAAAAAAAAAAATTTTCATTCGTTTCGAAATTGTATCTCGCGCAAACTTCACCAAATGATGAACCACTCAGCTCGCTTCGATACCTACGTGAAGAAAGCATTATTGTTCCCTAACATATGAATGTCTGAACGGTGAAGTCGCGACGATGAAAATGAAGATTATCGAGCGGTGCTCTTCTCCCTCTCCGTGTTTCCACTAATGTCGCCGTATTTTTTTGCTTCTCCGATCTTCAGGGTTTCGTAAAGGTCGTGAAGAACAAACAGTACTTCAAGCGTTATCAGGTTAAGTTCAAGAGGCGTCGCGAGGGTAAGACCGATTACTACGCCCGCAAACGCTTGACCATCCAGGACAAGAACAAATACAACACCCCCAAGTACAGGCTGATCGTTCGTCTCTCCAACAAAGACATCACCTGCCAGGTAAGCACAATCTTTTCTCTCATCCAGTCCTCGCTCGCCGTGCTCTATGTTTCATTCTTCATTCCATCTGACTGACTACGTACCAAAAAATGCGAAGAAAAAGTTTTAAAAAAGCACTTTTTGCGAAAAAACAAGAAAATTGAAAAAATCATTTTTCTCGAAAAAACAAAAAGAATTGAATCATTTTTCGCCAAAAAAGCAAGAAAAAATGAATTATTTTTCCCCAAAAAAAAAGAAAATTTGAAAAATCATTTATTGCGAAAAAACAAATTAATTTGATGACTCGTTATCTGTAAAAAAATTGGAAACTCCGATTTTGCGGGGAAACAGAAATTGAGAAAACCCAAATGGAAAGAATGGTTTTTTGTGAAAAAACCCAAAATCGAAAAATCGTACTTTGCGAAAAAAATAAAATTGAAAAAACGTTTGTAAAAAAGACAAATATCTTTTTAACGAAAAAAAATTAATTAAACAAAAATGTGCTTGTTAAATAAGAAAGACAAAAAAAATTGAAAATTTGTTTTTTAGTGGGGAAAAAAAAATATAAAGTCGGTTTTCGTTCACTCCGAAGAGAGGACGAAAAAATTAAACGATCGGTTTTCGTCGAACGAAATACGGAAGAAAAATAATTATGATATTTTTACAAACTTTGCCGAATGATGAACCACTCAGCTCGCTTTGATACGAACATGAAGAAAACCTTATTGTTCCCTAAACATGTTGATATCTGAATGGCGAAGTTGTAAAAATAAAATTGAGTTGTAAAAATAAAGTTGTAAAAAAAAAAAGAAATTTTTTTTGGAGCATCGTGCATTTGATGGACGATCAATTTCTTGCAGGTCGCGTACTCGCGTATCGAAGGAGACAAGATCGTGTGCGCCGCCTACAGCCACGAGCTCCCGAAATACGGAGTCAAAGTTGGTCTCACCAACTATGCGTCCGCCTACTGCACAGGACTTCTGGTCGCCAGAAGGGTAAGTTTCCTTTTTTCTTCGATTTTTTATACTTAAAAAAAATGTATCAAAGTCTTAGGTTTATCAAAACTTTCGTCGGCATGAAAAAAGAAAAATATAATGAAACCACAAGATAAAAAAAAATCCATTTTTTGTATTTCTTTTTAAATTCAATAATTTTTTCAACTTCCGAAAAATTGTTTAGTAATAAATTGGACCGAATATCCAAAAGATTGAATTGAAAAACAAATAAACATTAATAATTATAAAAAATAATTATCAATCTTGTTCAGTGCCTGACAAAATATTTTGTACATATAAAAAAAAAATCGAAACTGAGGCAAATTTTTCATATTTTGCCGACGAAGATTAAATTGAAATTGCTTCACCGAATGATGATCCACTCAGCTCGCTTTGATACCTATATGAAGAAACTTAATTGTTCCCTAATGTATAGAAAATCTGAATGGTGAAGAAATTTTTGAAAAGTTGCAAATGTAAAGAGAGGAAAAAAACTGAGTAAAAGCGTAATATCGGGAGATTCACGAAAACCGAATCGTCTTTTTGTTGGGTAGCTCCTCAAGAAATTAGGCTTGGACACCTTGTACGCAGGTACCACAGAGGTAACCGGCGACGAGTACAACGTCGAGGCGCTCGACGAAGGCCCAGGAGCTTTCAGATGCTACCTCGACACGGGACTCATGCGTACGACCACCGGTGCTCGTGTTTTCGGCGCCATGAAGGGTGCCGTCGACGGAGGCCTTAACATTCCTCACAGGTAACAAAAACCTGCACCCCTTCTATTTAAATCCATTTTTATTATAATCTTTTTGCACATAATTTTATTGAATTTTTTTCCAACTCAATTCACGTTATTTTCTCTCAATTTGATTGGATTTTTCCTTTGCAACAGCGATTCAATTTTTTCGTGCTTAATTACATTTTTCAAAATTATCTTGAATTTTCTTTTTCAAATTTGATCTCAACCATACAATTTTAATGATGAAAAACCGACACATGCGCGTCATCTGAGCGCCACAGTCGGGGGTCCGCTCGTTGTCGTGTTTTACTGCAACGAGAAAAACTCGGCGCCGGCAATCAAGGATTATAATTTTATCTGATAAAAAAACTCCGCAATTGGCTTTGTACGGGATTTTTTTCGGAGAATAAATTTCTAACGAATGTACTCTTTTTTTTTTTTTTAATTCATATTAAACCCGACACGATCAGCACCAAGAGGTTCCCCGGCTACGACAACGAGTCGAAGAACTTCAACGCCGACGTTCATCGGCAGCACATATTCGCCCAGCACGTGGCCAACTACATGAAGACCCTGGAGGAGGAAGACGACGAGGCTTTCAAGCGTCAATTCTCTCAGTACATCAAGAACGGAATTTCCGCCGATAGCGTGAGTCTTCTTGCGTTTTCGACGAAAAAAAAGGGGGCAGCGTCGCAACCGAAACTCGACAGCGTCCAGCTTAAAATTGTTACGAGAGTCTCGATTTCTCGGTAGCGTCGCAGTTGGACAATATTAAACGAAATATCACTAACACCGATCGAGCGAAACGAGAAATGCTCGTTTCTCGTGTTTTTCTCATTGATCGATGTGACAAAATTCATCGCGAGCCCTTTCCGAATTTTGCGCCTTTCCGCTTCCTACAGAAGCTTTGTTTCGGCAATTTTAGTAATTTTTTTCCAGATTCAAAAACAGTTTTACATTTTGATTCTTTTCATAAACTTCATAAATAAATTACTCATTAATGATAGATGAATTGAGTAATCTCCAGAGATATATTCAATAAATAAATACAAGTATAACGAATAAATATTTACAATTAACGATCAAATTTCATAGTCACAACCAAACGCTTTTTGAGGAAGTCAAAAATGATAAAAGTACTTTCTTACAAACTAGATTCGAGGATTGCGACGAAAGAAAGAAGTATCAATGTGCCGAAGCGATCAGCACATTTTTCATTTACTCGCTATTCATTCGACGATTTCTCGTTCGCAGATCGAGACCATCTACAAGAAGGCCCACGAGGCGATCCGCGCGAACCCCGAGTACGTCAAGAAGGTCAGAACGAAGGAGCCGGTAAAGAAGCGCTGGAACCGCGCGAAGCTCACCCTTTCCGAGAGGAAAAATCGCGTCGCTCAGAAGAAGGCTTCCTTCCTCAAGAAGCTCGAGGAAACCGAGGCATAAATCTAATCTTCGTGATCGACGTATTTATTCGTACGAAACATCCTTACCGTCGACAACATTATTACAATGCATATCATGTGCCTGTATTGCGTTATGGACGGTGGTACGAAGATCAAATAAAATTCGATTTTATCTCTGAATCGTATTAAACGTAATTTATATTAAAAAAAAAAAAAAGTATTACGTTACAAATAGAAAAATAAGATTAACGATAGATTTTTCGACTTCAATTTTTTTTCTTTTTCCGTCAGCGGAACAAAAGCTCGCGTAGCGAATTTGCGTTTTTTTCTTCTTAAACGCTTATTTCACTGTGTAACCGCGACAATTGTTCATTAAATATTGTCATAACGAAATGGAGCTCCATTGATATCTCATATTGTTTATTTTTTATTGTAATTTTCATTCTTTTTTTCGGCGCCGAGATTCGTCCGCGATAGAGATGACTCGACGGTGGAGTCGGAAGGATTTGTTAGAGACGCGAGACTCCGGAGAATTATCGACGAGACAGACGGAAGCGTCGGAAAATCGGAGAGCCGAGTCGACGCGAGAGAATCGCGTCGGTCAGCAGCGAAGCGACGGTTCCGTTCGTGCGGCGAATTTTGAGCGACGAGCGGGCGAAGACGAGGACGTTTCGAGCGTCAGAGCCGTACCGTCGAATTTCGGTATGCCGATCGATTCGTCAGTTCTTATCCGTTTCGTAGATTAATTTTGCGGAAAATACCTTTCTAGTGAGCGTGTCGAAGCCTTCGGAGGCGATAGAGCGACTATTGGAGAAGAAGAAAAACGCTCGCGAGGCTTGTCTCGAGGATCTCAGAACGGAATTGGCCGCGTTGCGAGAAAAATTCGTCCGCGAAGTTCGCGAATGCGAATGTCGCGTCGTGGACGAGATCGATAAGATTCGCGAAGATATTCGGCAAGAAAAGAATAGAGTCGAAGATGTTGAGGTAATTCGGGTCTTCCTATCGATCGTCCTCCGAAGAACAGACAATCTGGAAGTTCTAGAACTGAAAACGTATTTTTTGCGCGCTTGGAATGTGCGGCATTTTTTCTCTTCGTTCCTTCGCATCGACGATCTCGAGGCACCCAAACGTCTCTGAGAGACACGTAAAAAGACAAAAAACCATCGAAATCCATGCGGCAACGAAGGATACGAAATGCTTGAGAAATACATCACTTTGAGTGACTGCGAGACTTTCTAAAGGCGTGCAAATAGGAGCTTCGTCGACATTGAAAGATGCGTTACTCTTTGTAATTGCGTACCTTCAAATTCTGACGAGGCTTGGAGTTTTGCGGTGATTTAAAAGTTGCGTTACTCGTACAAACTGCGTTTCTCAACGTTTTTATTTCTTCCACTTTTATCACTCTTGGACGCGAATAGGCACCTTTTTCAACCATTTTTTCCAAGCACTCTTCAAGCCCTCGGTTACCGGTGAAATTAACATGGCATTTGTTACTAGACATTACTTTAAAGGTGAGACGATACTACGCGGTCGGTAACAAAAACTGTAATCCAAATTTCTCTACCTAGGATAATTTTGTGAATAAAAGACGAGAACGTTGCTCTCCGTGAAACATTTCTGAGAAGCTACGTTCTCGTCAAATAACCGTAAGACTAAGCTTGACCGCGAATTTAAAGATCTCACGAGTAGCTACGTCTCTCTCGCATCTATAGAAGTTTCACATCACTTTAAGGTGATGTGAAACTTGTATAAGCGCGATTGGCGCTCTCGGCGGAGTGAGAGAGACGTACCGAGAATATGTTTCACATCACGTTAAGGTGATGTGTAAGTTGCACATATGAGTGTGAGAGAGATAGCGCGATTGGCGCTCTCGCCAGAGCGAGAGAGACACACCGAGAATATGTTTCACATCGCCTTAAATGGACTGCTTAATTATGAATCGTAGTTGAAAAATTTCCTCTCCGCCCCGATCGCGCTCTCGCACTCGCACAAGTTGCACATCACCTTAAAGGTTTAATTCTGCGCGCCCTAGTGAAAACAGTATTACAGTTTCTATTACCGACTGCGATATTTCGTCTCGCCTCAAAAACTGTTCGAAATTCTCTTCGAATCTCACGTTTCGCCGTTTATTATGAACTTTATAGTTCCTTTTTACGCGCAGCTTCCGAAGATAACTGACGACGATCTTGGAATTATCTGGGACTCTCTGAGGCGCTCGATTGCGAACGAAGAAAGCGCCGTCAATCGATTCCACGAGGAGCTGGAAGAAATTGACCGTAATCGTCAAATTCTCGCGACGAGAGCGATGAAAAAATATCGCGACATCTTTCGCAGCCACTCTTATGCTTCGCACGCCGATGTTGAAGGCCTTCTTGAGAATCAAATACAAGTTGGTGAAATTTCCCGGCATCGTTTGCGGTTTTAACTACTTGAGGCAGATTAACATTTTATAGCCAGAGTTCGGCGAACAAGAAATTGGCAATTACCAAGTAGAAATTGCCTTTGGAACAGTTCATTTATTTTGCAACTATGACGAATTAGAGTTCGAGTTCGCAATTTATTTTGCCACAATTCTTATAATGTTTTTTTCCAACAATCACCAATTTTCGGTAAATCGTGGGATCTCGCGAGCCGTAGCGAGCGGATATGCTTTTGCAGAAACGCGATAATCGCATCCGGTCGCATGATTTTAGCTCTGAGTCTCTTCCTCTTGAGAAAATGAGAAATTTCGATTTTGGTTGTTTAAATATTTCTTTGGAATAAAAGCCAAAAATATGTGTAGAGAGAGGATCAGGACGTAACACCCTTTGTTGATTTTTCTTCGAAGTATCGGTCGATGATAGGATTGATTTGTCGTTGCGGCTTCGGCGAAGTCGTTCTCGAAAATGATTAAACAATTTCCGACTGTCGTTTTTTCTTCGTACCGAAGAGCAGCGCAAATTCGCGAAGAAAAGTCCTGACAGTAGTCACGCGGGACGTAACAGTTCAACACAGACCTTAGTTTTTTCGAATGAAATAATTTGTCAATTCTTCTGAATATCTGCATATTAATGTCTTCACATTTTGTTTGAATCATTATAGATTGTATTTTCATTCGTTTATTTTGCTCGAAAACGTAATTTTATATATTTAGACAAAATTCTTGAAAATTTTTCGGATTTTTCTATTCGGAAAAATTGAAAAATCATATTTCTACTTGAAAAAAAAAAAAAAAATTCGGTTGTTGGATTGTTCAACGAATTCTTTTCATTAATTTGTTAATAACATTTCGGTATTATTGTTACTGTGATAAATCTCTCCAGTAACTTTCATATACCTGATTTTTCAAAAATTGTATCGATTGAAAACTGTACGGAATTCTTTTTGACCGCACCAAAACGACTACGTTAAATTGAATCGAATTCGAGCACCTAAAAAAGTTGAACACTTTTTGAACCAATGTGCTGCAAAGAATTAATTTGATTCCGTTGTTCAGGCGTACGATAAGATGGCATCGACGGATTTCGGACTCTACGAAGATTTGCATCTGCAGATGCGTTTCAATACGGAAAATTTGAATAAGGAAATGCTCGATTGGTTTGAAACAATGAAGAACCATCGAAGAGATGCGATTAGATACGAAAAATCCAAGGAATTCATGTAAAGTAATATTTTCAATATTCGTCAGATAAGAATAATATTAACAATTCTTTCATTTGATCTCTAATTTTAATATTGTATTATAATTTAAAAAATATTGAAATTAAAGAAATATTACTAAAGATATTCGTAAGAAAAGAACAATTTGGTTTTTGTAATTTTCTATATTTTTAACAATTGACTGTGGCCGATTCTTGTGTTTTCAGAAGCAAGAACGAAATCTTGAAGAGAGTCAACGAGGTATTTCTCTCCTATCCAGAAGGATTGTCCTCTCTGAAATTATTGAGCTGTGCTTTGAGTTCCATGGACGAAACGATCAAGAATTGGCAATCGGATATAATTATTTTCGATGCATCGTCCGTGAGCCATTGCACCGACAAACTCGCTCAAGCCGCAGCGGAGTTCGATTGTTCGGTCACGAAGCTGGTCGATTCCTACAATTTTTGCCTGCAAACGTCCTTCGATAAGTACAGAAACGAAATCGAGTACTTCAAGGAAGAAAATAATCGTTCTAGTCGAGCCGAAGACATTGAAACTCTGGACGAAGCGGTTCGCGACTTGGAGAATTTTTATAAAAATTCCGGAAACAAGTTTCAGGTATTTTTCACGTCGGACGAGAAGATCTTTTCGTGGAATGAAACTTTTCGCGACGATCGTTGAAAAGGTATCGCGAAAAATTGACGAAAAATAGTTTCCTGAAAAACGAAAATTTTCCTGAAAATAAGAAATTTCTTATAGAGCGAAATCGTTTTTGCTCGATTTGTGATTTGGTGAAACTTCAATATAGGCAGAAATATAATTAAATAATTAATATAATTAATATAATATAATTAATATAATTAAATGAATATGAAAATATGAACAACGAAAAAATTACGCTGCCACAATGAACGGTCGCGGAAAGAAAAATCTTCGAAAACAAAATAATCCACAGCATTAATAGAAGCGTATGAATATTTTAGTTTTCCCAAGGATATTCGATGCGTAAAATATTTTTTTTGAGGATTTTGTTTTCATCGTGGCTATTTACTCCAGCCACGAAGAGAATATTATTTATTGTCAAATTTTCCGCAAGATCATTAAAAAAATGTTGCACTCGTCAGGATTCGTGGTGTCGTTATTTTAACGAAGTTCAAGATACTATCGCGAACATCTGTAGTTTCCTGCGCGACTTCAATTCCACGTGGGCGACTCGATCCTCGTCTTTAGCGGAATTGCAAGAGACAACCAGAAGCTTCGTGGACGAATTGATCTTGAAAAACGCAAAAGTCGTCGAAGAAATGGAGAAGAAAGTAGAAGCGTGGAGTCAGCAACTCAGACAAGCACCAAACGTGGAGAAGATGAATGAACTTTTGTCGCAAATATCCGAAACGTTGGAAACCATCTCTGAAAAGTTTATAATTCGATTTGTTCCTGAAAATTCTCGGTCGCAATTTATCGTTTATCATTTATTATTTGTCGTTTATCATTTATCATTTATTATTTATCGTTTATCATTTATTATTTATCATTTATCATTTATCATTTATCATTTATCATTTATCATTTATCATTTATCATTTATCATTTATCATTTATCATTTATCATTTATCATTTATCATTTATCATTATCATTTATCATTTATCATTTATCATTTATCATTTATCATTTATCATTTATCATTTATCATTTATCATTTATCATTCATTATTTATCATTTTTTCTTACAGACACAGATTCGTTTACAATGACGAATGCAAAGCAATAAAGAAGTATGTCGAATCGGTTGCACATGAGATTCCAAAGATAGTGGAACAATTCGATGCGTTCGTTGATTCTCATGGCCCTGCTTTGCTTGAGAGTGACATTGAAACCGATGCACCAGTTCCAGATCACCTCGATTTCGTCAGGCAGCACATAAGGATGTGCGAGAATCTCGTCTCAATGATTCTGCATTGGAAAGCGACGTGAGTTACACATCACTTATTTGCCGTCCGTTAAAATTCATACGCAAGCAGCTGATCGATGCGTTTCAGATTATTGAGCGAAATCGTTGAATTTCGAGATAACTTTCCGGAGGAAATTCGCCGCGCTGCCGATGATTGGGAAAACACGATATCGTCCCAACGAGCGTCCGTTTTGCGAGCCAAATTGGAGGCGAATTCGCAGCGTCTGGAAGGCATCAAGAGTCGTATTTACCAATTTCGAATCCAAGAGATTGAACGAAACTCCAAGCGGCTCGAAGCTCACGAAACGGTAGAACAGAATTTCGGCATCTCAGAGCGAACGAAAACTTGATAACAACTTCCGAATTCGTAGGAAGTGAACGAAACCGTGAATGACACGTCGGAACGTCTAGACAATTTTTTTCTAGAACTGAAAGAATTTTTGGGAACTTGCGAACGCGATAACGTTCGAACAAGCGAAAAGTTTTCGGAAGCTCGAACTACCGCGGCTTTGAAACGTTTGCAAAAAGAGGTAGAACGATGAAATCGTTTGTTTCGATACAAATTATTTTTTTCGCCCTTGAAAGTTATTTTATTATTTCATCAGGGCTTTAAGCTTCGCAATTGAACTTTTCATCTACAAATCATTTTCTCAGCGATCTTTTTTTTTACAGGTCGAGAGAATCCGCGAAGAGTACAAAAGCGAGGTGGAGCGCAAGGAAAAAGATTGCAGAGAAGAGCTTGATCGGAGACTCGAAGCCTTGGCGACTAAGAACGACAATTTTCTCAACGAACTGAGGCAAATTGACCGACGTCGGCGTTAATAATTTTTGCTCGCAACCTACGATCGAATTTTCATAAATTACACAACTCGCAGATCGTTCAAAGAGGGCGGAAGCTTCAGTCCCGAAGAAGTCAAATTGTATCGGAAATCCCTTAATTCTTGTGGCAAAATTGTTTCCAAAGCAAAAGCGGCGCAAAGCCAGAGAATCGACAAATTCATCAAAGAATTGAGTCGAACGATTGAAAAATATTACAAGACGAACCTCGATAAGCAAGCCAGCTATTTCAGTTCAAATGTTTTTAAAAAACCGTAGGAAACGATACAGAATATCCTTAAATTTCTGTCCTGAAAAATTTCTGGAATTACTTCAGTTTTGTCTTTTGTCGAAAATTTCGGGAAATGCTCTGGAATCTTTATTCTGCAGAAAAATTCCTGGAATTTTCCAGAATCTTCTCCGGAAAAATGTCTGAAATATTCTAGAATCTTTCTTCTCCAGAAAAATTGCTGGAACGCCCTCAAATTTTTCTTCTACAGAATAATTTCTGGAACGCCCTCAAATTTTTCTTCTACACAATAATTTCTGGAATGTCTTGAAATTTTTCTACTCCAGAAAAATTCAGGGAACATCCTCAAATTTTTATACTCCAAAAAAATTCCTGGAATGTCCTCAAATTTCCCTTCTCCAGAAAAGTTCCGGGAGCATCCTTAAATATTTCTTCTCCAGAAAAATGCCTGGAATGTTCTTAAATTTTTCTTAAAATTTCATAATTCTTCAATTTGTGCTCCTTTAGATGAGCCTAATTTCGTTCGTTGTTCCTTAAATGTCCTTTTCCCTAAGAATTGAAACATAAAGAAAAAATTGCGATCGCTCTCGACAGAAGTAACGCGACGATGCGAGAGCTTAAATTCCACGAGGATGCCCAAAAGATCCTTACGAAATGTGCGGCCGTTATCGAGAGACGAGTTTATCGTTTATCGGAAGACGATACGCGATTCGTGAACGCCGCTTTTGATTTCGTCGACGAGTACGCCAACGTTTCGTGTGAAACCTTCGACGTTACAACTTTCGCCGATCGATGCGATCGGCTCTCGAATTTGTTGGCCTCGAGATTGACTCATTTGATGGTCCCTTTTCCGACCGTGAAAGACGATTCGCCCAATAATCGAGTCAAAGAAACACGCAAAAGTTCCGTTGGCGATAAACGAAAGAGAAAGAAGTCGACGAACAAAGCGATGAACTATCGCATCTTGTTCGCTGGTCCTGCTGAAACTTCGGTGAGTGATGATTGCTTTGCCACTGCAGCGATGAACATCATGTCGAAGGCGATTGACGAAATACAGACTGAAGCGAAGGTAAGTGAAATACATTTGGCGTCGAGTCGTCCTGAACGTCTTGACAATATCCTTGAATCCTTCTTGTCCGGGACCAACCCCGAAATGACCCTAAGATTTTTTATTCTGGAAAATTCCTGGAATGTTCTTACATTTGTCTTCTTTTGGACAATTTCTGGAATGTCCTTACATTTCTTCTTCTGGAAATTTTCCTGGAATGCCCTTACATTTGTCTTCTGGATAATTCATGGCATGTCCTTGCATTTGTCTTCTCCAGGACAATTCCAAAATAGCCCTTGCATTCGTCTTCTCCGTGAGAATTCCTGAAAAACCATCAACTGTTTCTTCTCCAGGATTTCTGGAATATCTTTAAATCTATGTTCCGCTGGAAAATCTCTGGAATCGAATATGATTGAATTTGTCTCTTCCTGGCACTTGATTTTCTCTTATCCCGTTGGAGTTTCCGTGTACTTTTGTACTCCTGGAAAAGTCGTAGAATATCCGTACACCTGTTTTCTCCTGGAATTTTTCCTGGAATGTGTTTAAATTCTTCTTGTCCTGAAACGTCCTCAAGTATGTTTTTTCCTGGAGAATGCCTGCAAGGTGTTCAAATTTGTCTTCTCTCAAAACGGTCGTGAAATGTCCTTAATTTTGTGTGAGTCTGGAAAATTCCTGGAATGTCCTTAAATTTGGCTTTTTCTTTGCCATCGTGAGATGCTTCGAGTTTCTCTTATTTTGCCAAATTGCTGAAATGCCTTTCAATCTCAATTCTCCCAAAGCAGTTGTGGAATTTCCTTCAACTTGTCTGCTGGAGAAGGCCTGAAATGTATTTAGTTCGGTCTTCTCCTGAAAATGTCGTGAAATGTACGGAAATTTGCCTGTTGGAGAATTTCTGAAATGTGTTCAATTTGTTTTCCTGAAAATGTCGTGAAATGTACTGAAATTTGCCTGCTGGAGAATTTCTGGAATGTGTTCAATTTGTTCTCCTGAAAATGTCGTGAAATGTCCTTGAATTTTCCTTGTATCGAGACATGTCCGGAGAGTCCTCGAACTTATTTTCATTCAGGAAAGACTCGTCGTATTCTCAAATTTGTCTTCTTCCGAAAAAATCCCGGTACGGCCTGTGAATTACAAATCGATCGATTTTTCTTCGTTCGCAGATCTTCTTTTCGCCACCGGGTAAGCGCGGCGAGCCGGAATCCGCTCATCACGACTACATGCAAGGAATACTGCTTCGAATGAATTTTTATCGTCGACAATTGGAATCGGTGTGGCAACGAGAAGTTTCAGGCAAGAGACGATTCATCGCGTTCATCATCAGGATTATTTAATGCTCCAAAATTTCCATGCAGCCGTACTAACCGCCACGGAAGCCTTCGAACAGGCGATTTCCAATTGCATACGAAAGATCTTGAACGAATGTTACAAGCGGCGCGTCAATGAAATCAACGTATCGAAGGAAAGACATTTTGGAGCGCTGAAAAAGATCGTGAAGTCATTTTTCGATCGGCGCAGCGAAATGTTGGATTCGCTCAAACTCGTTCACGGCGATCCCGGACGAAAGGATTCGTTGAATAGTTTAACGGATCGAGTGCTGCGCGAGGAGGAAGAAATGGAAAATACCGTGACGACGAAATTGGCCGAGTTGAAGGCAAATTTCGAAATTTACAATGCAAATACCAAAAGCGGGATTTCAGGAGAATTTCGAATACTTTCCAATGAGATAAAAATCTGGAAAAAAAAACAGCCAGAGAAGATGCCGAAACGATTGATTTTTCATAATGATACCGAAATGTTATTAACAAATCAATGAAAAATGTATTGTTCGACAAATTTCCCAGCAACCTAACTTTCATTCATAAATAGATTCGTTCATTTTTCTCTGTACGTATACATTTTTTTGACGAATTGTATCTAATTCTTCGGAATTACGTTTTTAATTTTCATTTTGTCTAAAAAAATGCAATTTAAAAAAATTAGACAAATCTTTGTAAAGATTCAGGCGTATTTTAATTATTAAATAACTTTTTGATATAATTATGCAAAATCAATCTTTGCAGCATCTTTCACATGCCTGATTTCTTTTTGTCCCATTCAAGTGTTCGAAATTTTCTCTTAATCTCACGGATCTTTTTAATACGCAGAAAGAATCGAAAGAACTCGTGGATTCCTACGAAGCTTCGCTGTTGAAATGCGCCGATCAACTGAGAAGCGTTGTCAGCAAAACGCAACAGAATCTCGAGGGGAGACGACGTCTGAATGAAATTTTGGAGTCGAAAACTCGCTCGGCTTCGCCGCAATCGAAAGAACTTCCCTATAAATTGGATATCGCGGCGACGCCGAATCGTCGCTGTCCGGAGTATCGACAAGAGTCCGATTGTCTCGTAGACGACTTGGAAATCGAATCTCTATCGAGCAACTACCTTGAGGTATAATCGATCTATTTAAGGTAGTTAAATAGATATGGATTTTTTCAGATTTTTATACCATCAAGAAGTGTTTGCAATTCACTCTCAATTTCCTCGGACTTGTGCGAAATGTACATCCTACGCATGAACCACCTTAAGGTAGTCCAGGCGTATGGTTTTTATTTCGTATAAGTTCGAGGAAATTGAGAGGAATTGGGACTTTAATTGCAGACACCTCTCGATGGTATAAACATCTGAAAAAATTCATGCACATACTGAAAAGATTAATTTTGCATAATAAGAATTCCGAATTGGTATTAACAGATTGGTGAAACATTAAATTGTTCAAGAAATTTCCCGGCAACACAACTTTTTTTTTAATGAAAATAACTCTTCTATTTTTCCGAATACGTATGAATTTTTTCAGATTTTTTAATCGACTTTGAATGTTTTTTTAATGGAAAAATTGTGTGGAAAATCATAAAATTCAAAGTCAATGAAAAAATCTGAAAAACTACATACGTATTCAGAAAAATAAAGGAATTATTTTCATTTAAAAAAAAGTTGCGTTGCCGGTATATTTCTTGAACAATTTTTTGTTCCATCGATTTGTTAATAACAGTTTGGAATTATTATTATGCAACATTAATATTTTCAGTTTAATGTGCATGAATTTCTACGGATTTTTATACCATCGAAAAGTGTTTGCACTTCACTCTCAATTTCCTCGATCTTATGCGAAATGAACGTCTTACGCATGAAATATGCCTAAATATGCAATTACATCGTGATCCGCGTATTTTCTTTCTTCAGCAAACTAAAAATCTCCACCGTTCGATCGTCGGGGAGGCGGACGAAAAGGCCGACGAATTCGTAAAAACTGGGGAGAATTTTCGGCAAGATTGGAGAACGAACATCGACACTGTCGTCGAAGTTTACGCGATGCTTCTATAGACGACAATCGATCATATCTTCGCCACGATTTCGGATTACGTAGAAGTAACAATTTATTTAATTTTTTTTTTTTCATAAATTACACGCATTGACTTTGTTGTTCTAGCAACGAATTTGATTTGGACTAAAAAAAAGATGTACAGACGACGGTCCTCGAGAAAAACAAGTTTGTCGAAGAGTGAAGGAATCTCGGCTCCAAAATGTCCATTTACCGAATCGTACTTGTCGATTTATGAGAAACGGTCAACTTATCTCGGTGATTTTGCGAGTTTGGTAGTAAAAAAAAAGCGATGTTTGTTTTGTTCAATCGAGGAACTCTAGACGCAAGGTTCAAGGTTGTGCTGGCGACACAGTCTGGCCAAACGTCGGATTCAAAAAGAATTTCGAACCCTTCCCGATGAGACGAAAATCCCAAAAATATCAAGCGTATTGAAGACACTGAAAAGATTGACTCCGCAGCAACACAATATCGAAATCTCATCAACTAATCAATGAAGTAAAAAAGTTTTCAACAAATCACTCATCTACGTAACTCTTTTTTCACATGAAAATAATTTGTTAACTTTTCCGAATAGACATGATTTTTATCCGAATTTTTCGTAATTAAACATTGCCTTTTCACTCGTTGTTCTTGGCTAAAAAGGCGAAATTCAAAGTAGTCGAAATTCCGAAAAACTTCACAAGTATTCGAAAGAATGAACGAGTTATCTTTGTTTAAACAAAAAATCCAGTTTACCGGGTGATTTGTTGAACTTTTTTTTTAATAATAGTTCGGTATTGTTACGGGAAATCGATTTTTTTAGTACCTTCCGTATGAACGATTTTTTAAAAGATTTTCGTTCCACAGAGAGCTTAGAAATTTTCTTCGGAACTCGCATTCGGCCGATCTCTATCGTTAGTACAATCTCGAGTAGCCGGATCGTGGTTCGAAGTCCGAATGGGCGGCTACTTTTTGTAATTCTTCAAGGCGATGGCACCTTTTACAATCCATTCCGACGCAGAAAGGATACATTTGTAAATGTAATCAGCGAAGCTTTCCGTCAAGCGCACGGCGGTGTTAACGAAAAAGCGAGAGCCTGCTCCTCGCTCCTGGCATGCGTCCCTGAGCGTCCAAAAGGCCGGCTTGAATGTCGGCGAGCGACGGAACGTTCCTAACGTCTCCGCGAGCCGCCACGCTCGGCGGGGATTTTAGTAAACGGCGAGCTACTCTGTTCACGTCGTCTTTTACGATTTTGTCTGCAACGCAAAAGAAAAAAACAGTAAGATCGGTTTTCGACCATGATAAATTGGGCGAGGACAAACATTTTCCGTCGCAAGATGGTTTTTCGTTGTTGCGGCACAGATCGAGACTTACCGATTTCTTGGATAAAGAATTCGGGCCGTTTCCGTGAGCCAGTCGCCAAGACCTGCCTTCCAATGTCCTCGAATACAACCGGCCTCTGCTCCAGATTCATCAGCAACATGGATTGCAACTGCTTCTTGGCTCTCTGAAAAAAAATCGCACATTCGAATCGTTAAACGAGTTTTCCTTCTTCACATAGATTCGGGCCAGCATTGGAAACGCATTAAGCATCGCAAGTATCCGAAAACGCAAAATTCAGAAGAAATGCTCTATTTCGAAAGGGAATTTGATGCGAAAAAAGAAATGTTCCGGGACGACAAAAAAAACATTCGAAGAACCCAAAATCTTTGTGAAGCGACGGTGGCTTATCATTGAATTTGGCTGAAATCGCGATATTCAAGATTTCCGAATTTCAGATTTTATGAAAAAACGCCCGAACTAGCTTTAACCCGGGCAAATGTTCACGTATAGAGCTAAAATGTGATGGACGCAATTTTGGAAAAATTGAAAAACCGCTTCTCGAAAATTCCGCCCGTTAATTTACGTATACAAAAAAAAACTGGAGATTGAAAAATGTTCGAATTGATTTTCTTTCGAAGGAAGCTTCCTGCAGGAAAAGGCCAACAGATCACAGAAAACGCTTCTGGACAGCAGTATTAGCAAAGAAAAACGACCAGCAATCAATGTGAACATTTTGCAGTTTTCCTGTTTTTTTTTTCTCTTTTTATCAGATCGAGTCGATGGAAAACGCACCAACAGTTCATTTTCCGTAATACTGCCTGCCATGGCGACCATCTCGTGAACGATCACTTCCACCATCTCTTTGACATGCGTCGGAGTCGAGGATGCATGGATGCAGAAGAGTCCCGTATCGGCGTAGGCGTGATTGTAGGCTGTAGCGCTGTACAGCCAATGATACCTTAAAAGAAAAGAAAATCTTCGTTGCCGATCCATTTTTCACCATCGGAATACAATGGCTGAGAAGAAGATATTCTTCGACTTTTCCCCCCAAGATTCCTGAATTCCTGAACCGATTCCCTGGCTGATTCGTCACTTCACGCCCTTCTATAATTCTGTCTATTTCTAATCCATTATGTTGCGTCCGAGTAACATCAAGAATTTTCTCTGTTTTAGACCTCAGCGAAGGCTCATTCATCTGGGATACGGGCTTAGTGATTTGGTTGTAATGTAATTTTGTTGAATGGTAGTTTTGAACATTTGAGTGATTATTTGGGATAATAAGGAATTGTTGAGTTGTTAAAGAAAGAGCAATTCGCGGTGGTCCGCGCAACTTCTGCTATTGGTTGGGTATAAAACATCCAGTGAGCTCGCGGCGAACCGCGCAGCTCGGTGGATTTTAGAAAACAATTCTATAGCTCGCGGTGGACGACGCAACTTGGAATTGTCTTGAAGATTTGATTATGAGTTCGCGGTGGTCCGCCCAGCTCGGAAAGAAATCGGAGATTCCATTTGAAACTATTTTACTTGAAAATATGGACGAGTCGTACAAGTTCCAGCTCGATCCGGAGAGGTTGCAATATTTACAAGAACCGAACTGATTTCTGTGCAAAATGTGGTCTTATATGCTGGTCATATATCTATCGTTGTTTCCGAATAAGTGTAGGAAAGGGCAAGTTTCTTGTGGTTTATTGGCTCGTACTCGCCGTCTCGTACTTCCGGCGTTTTCAACGAATTGGAAGGAATTGTTATGTGTAGACTATGTGTGAGGGCCTAGACGTGCCCCTTCCCTTACCAATCGAGTCCGGGCCTTATGCTCAGGGTAACACAATGCTGTTTCAAGAGTTGCTAAGTTCTAGGCGGTTCGGTGGCGTTACGGGGATGTAACAATTGTAATCGAAAAAGTCGGAATGCTAAAAGGATGAATAAAAAAAACATGTCCCCTGAATCGAATAAATCAATGAGAATGTTCTACCTGTTGAGAACGTTTGTGTAGAGACGGGTGTACATTCCTTTGCCAGGGCCTCCGGCGCTGAAACTCCCGCCGCCTCCCATCATCATGTTCAGAACGCACATCGCTATAAAATCCGGATCCTGATGGGAGCAGCCTTCCAAACCTACGACGACGTGAGAGAGCTCGGGAAGACCGCTTGGACCGGCGTATACCGGTACGTTGCATTCATCCTACGAAAAAAAATGTTAATAGAATATGCCGCATACGCTACTTTTTCCAACTATGCTATAAAGTTTATCGTATTTGTATGCCTGCAACGGCACAATGGCTTGTCGCCCATTTTTCGTCTCGAGGAATAAAAATGACGACTTTTCTTCACGCTGGTAAAAAATGGTTGACTTTCCACCCGTGTTGCAGGCATGGAATGTGGTCATTTTAACGTAGTCGGGGAAAAATTAGTATATCACGCTACAAGGAAGGAAAAGCATGATTTTTGCCGAGGCCAAAATTCGTGGCATAAGGGAAGCGAGGACTGAAATCACACGAGCTGAAAAACCGTTCCCTTCCAATATACATGCGATACGATCCTTTTTTTTCCTACTGACTTAAAATGGCAACTTTCCTCGCGTCAGAGGCCAGAAATCTGACTATTTTAGTTTAGCAAGGAACATCTGCCCGTAAATTTACTTTTTTCACCGCAAATTTACTTTTTTGCCCGGAACATCACTTTTCCTTCCTTTGGGTCAAATATTGACTACTTTCGACCCGCTTTGCAGGGATGGAATATGGTCATTTTATCATAGTCGGGCGAAAACACTTGTTTTCATCGTCGCTTCAAACAGGATAGATGAAAAATTGAAAAATTACCAGGACATAGCCACCGGTATATTGTGCAAGAGATTCGTCCACTTGATGCATCGCTTTGTCACTTATAACGAGGCTGCTATCTTCGTCCCAGATAGGCTTCTCTTCTACGAAGTACCTGCATCAAACGCATTCCTGTATTCATTAAATTAGTTTCGATTACGCCATTGTCAATGGACGATCGACGCCAAAGCCTTAATAGAAATAAATTACTTTTCAACGGCGCTGACTAGTTCCTTGTGATCGATACCGACTCCCGCCACGACCATTCTCTTCGGCGTGTAATGATTCTTCAGATAAGTGAACAGTATCTTTCGATCGATCGTCTGGATGTTGCCCTCGGGACAGATCTTCGGCAGTCCCAACGTGTTCTCTCTGTATGCCGCCTGCGATAAACATAAACGAGTTAATGCCTTTCTTTTATTAACGCGACAGAAATATTGTTATATCTTAGATTTTTGAAAAAATTCTAATTACAGTTTTTTTGTTCTCTTAAGGCGACGTGAAACAAACTCGTCGGCTCCCTACTTGCACTTAGTCGATAATGAAAATTGTAACGCTTTTTCTTTCTAGAACGCGGGAAGTTTAGCATCGAACGGAAATAGAACGCTACTGCCTCTATGAGTTTCGCAGTGGCATTCTAGTTCCTTTGAAGATTAAATCGACGCAACCCCAGAGAAAATAGGATTACAGATTTTATTACCGACTGCGATATTTCACATCACCGTAAGAGTACATTAAGGTCACTAATTTATGTTAAAAAAATGTATATCAATAAATTCACAGTAAATCAACTCAATTTCGACTACAAGATCGTTCATTTCTGTGAAATTCACCGAAAGTGTACGCGACTAAAGTCGAAAAAGTGGGTAAAAGTTACAATTTTGCATTTTTTACACTCAAAGAACAATATATGGCTAAATTTTGCAAAGTCGAAGTGACTTCCAAATGGGGGGGCTTCGTTCCCAAGATAAATCGTCCGTTTTCTTATATGACTTTCTTAATAATTCAATAACATTGCTTTCCAATTGATTATTGATTCGTACACTTCGTGCAAAGAGTAGCCCAAGGACTAGCAGCTCTTAGTGAGTTGTAACTTATCAATATTTTATTTTATTGAACCTCTCGTCAACAATTGTCTTCGCTGCAAGGAGTGTCTTGAGGACGCTTTAATTTTTGTTCATTCAGAAGTTTATACAAAAACTTTATTGTTTTTTGTCATTTTTAATTTAAACCGCTCCATGTATACTTCAATGAGCCGGAATTCAATTTTCTGTCAATGATGTCCGAATTGTTATACTTACAGCATGAATCATGTCGATCAACAACGGTTCTTGCTCCGGTCGTGTTAGTAGCGATTCTAGCTCAAATTGAACAGTCTGTCTCGCAACATTGAGCTGGCAAAAGAGAAGAAAAATCGTGAATTAGTGTCTCAATATTGTATGAAAAAATATAATAACGCTAATAATAATGTAACCATCGTAAGCATTGAAATATCTACGTATTATCTTTATCTGTGGCAAAGATCTCGTTCCCGAAACAGATAAATTCATTTTTAAATAAGAAATTGCCTATTCGCATACAAAAGTGTCTCCAATAGAGACCCGTAAGAAGACAAAAAACTATCGAAACCCTTTAGTCACGTTAGTTATCAAGCGCTCGCGAATCAAAAAATGTTACGTTTCTCCAAAACTTTGTGGATCTAAAAGTTACGATATTCTTGCAAACTGCGAGTCTTCAAATTTTGAGATCGACTTTAATCGGAAAATTACCAACGCGAAATTACCAACTGGAGCAAAGATCATAAGTTGATTTTCATCCCAAAATGATTTTTATACTAAAGTAAACCAAATCAACCAACGATCTCAGCTATAGTCGAGAAGTTCGAAAAATGTTTCCCACCAAAGTGTAACAAATCAAATCTGGAGTTGCCCAGCTTGTAAGAGAAACGTAACTTTAACATCAACGCCAAATTTCAGAGACACGCAACTTTTTAATTCCCATTGAAATTCGAAGATACGTAACATAATTCAAGATCGCTACAGCTTTTCGCATTTAGCGCGAATCTCGCAGACACGTGAAACGTTTCTCGAGCATTTTGTATCTTCCTTTGCTGCATAACTTTTTCGATTGCTGTACTTGCGTACGCCAAGCAGAAACTTATAGCTTTCGCCCAGCTCTGGCTCCATTGGAGACACTTTTAGGCGCGAATAGTGTCTGCATAAAAAAAATACATAAACAGACCAATAAATTGTTTAAAATACAATGACATCTCTCCGTTCTACAGAACGGAATTGTTCAAAATACAAAAACGGCTAAATTGAAGAAATACATGCATAGATGAATGATATTAAAAAATACACAAACAGACGAGTAAATGAAGAAAATACCTCATCCTCAGTGATCTGAGGCCTCAGAACGATATCTCCCAGAACTTTTGTGACCGTGTCGAGGCCCTGTCTCTCCGTGGATGCCGCATAAACAAATGTGTCTCTGGACGCTTGGCAATCGCATATACCTCCGTGCTTCTCCAACATCAGCATTATATCGTCTTTGCTCGTGAAGTGCTTAGTAGACTGAGAAGAAAAACATATGCAATTTACTAGAAAAAAAAAAAAAAAAAAAATCCGCATATCGTAAGCCGTCAAGTAATTCAAATGCTTACATTGAACGCTAGTTTTTCAAGAAAATGTGATATTCCGCTGGGATACGCGACTTCGAACCTTGGACCCGAATCGATCAATACTAGAAAAAGAAAATTTGGCGTCGTAAACAAAAAAATTGTCGAAACGTCGTTGACGTAATTAAAAAAAGAATTTTATCAAAAAAATCTTGACGTCATTGAAAAAAAAAATTAAAAATGTTGCCGTCATTAAAAAAAAAAATTGTCAAAAAAACGTTGACGTAAGTGGAAAAAAAAAAAAAAATTGTCAGAAAAATGTCGACTAACCGCCGACGGTGCAGAATTGGCCGAAACGATTTTCGGACGCGACGCGCAGTCCGTTCTTGAGAGTCGTTATCTGCGTGACCTGATGTTCCTCCTTGGCGGTGGAGTAGATCGGCGTGGGCAAATCGGCGACGGGTTGCGACAGCGGAGGAAACGGCGTGACAACGGGTTTGGCGGGCGTGCTCCCGTCGGATTTCATCTGTGTCGTGAAATTGCATCTTTGCCATGCATTGAAATACTTGGTTTGGACAGAGCTGTTCGAGGAAAACACAAGATCGAGGTTAGGAACGCGAGCGTTGAGCGTCGAAAGAACCGACGAAACTTTGACAACGCGATTGACAACGATCCGACACCTGTTTTTCAATGCCGTAGCCAGCGGCGTCTGAGGTAGTCTCACCAACATTTCAATCCCCCGTTTTGTTTATTTCGAAATTCATCAAAATTTGGACATTTACTGTCTCCCCTGATTTTCGGAGCGGCGAGTTTTGGCACGAAACACGCGAGAGAAGTGGCCGCTTCGAGGGCGAGCCGTTGGCGGCGCTGCGGTCGTTTCTTCCTCGAGCGAGCTCGATAACGGAGACATTGATCGCGCGATGAGAATAAGTAATTCAAAGAAACTAAAGAAAGTGCGTGGATAAAAAGAGCTTTATTCTTACAATAATCGAACAGCTCATAACGCATTAATCGTGCGCGTTGCGACTGATTAAACGTAGATGAATGATAATTCATTGAAAGACGAATAGGAATAAAAACCGGCGGGTGATTATCGAGAGCTCGATAACACAAACTACGGCAACGCGATTGGTCGATACGACGGAAATATATCGAATCGCTGCGCGAACACGAGGGGGCGACCGGCGCGTGTGCGCGACACGAAATCAGCTGATCGCGAGAAGCTTCTTCGCGGGGATTCGTCGGACTGTCCGAGCCCCCTCGCCCCGTCGCGCCGGTCGCAGAGAGAAATTCGACAAGTGTATAAATACGAAGTTCCGGTAGTCATTTGCAGCAGTGGCTCGACAGCCACGCAGTCGGGTTGTCAACGCAGTTTCGAAAGTGCGTGTCTCCGCGATGACGAAATGATTTTAACGCACAGCGGCGTGAAATTTTTTGGTTTATTTACATCAGCGCGCGGCAACGAACGAACGTGAAGGAACAAACGCTCATTTCGATCTCCGAATAAAGAAGAAGAAAAGGCTAACAATCCGTTTTTACGATGGCAGCGAGAGCTTTGCTGTATCTCGGCGAAACGTCGAACAAATGGTAAAAGAAGCGATTTTTCGATAAGTCTTTGTCTCTTGTCTCGAAATTCGACGATCGATCGACGGGGGGAAAAGAAAATGAGAAAAAAAAAAAATTAAATGTATCGAATCTGAGGTTACGATACGCGTCGATTCTTGTTTATCGAATGACAGTGATTTTACGATGCCCTTACAGTATTTTCACGACTGTGCAGTATCGCAAGACGAGAATGCAGGTGCAGTCCTCGTGGAGGCAGGCCAGAGGTTTTAAAAGAAACAGAGACACGTCCAAGCAAGCCGAGACGGCTTTCTCAGACGTCGCCGTGGGAGCCGGAACGTTGAGCACCGGCAAGCTGTGGAAACCAATCTGCTTTACCGTCGCTGTGAGTTGAGTTTGAAACATGTTTAAAAAAAAAAAAAAAAAAAAAAATCATAATTTTTTTTTTCTGCAGTTCAGCGGAGCAACCATTGTAGGTGCGTCGATCTGGGAGTACGAGAGAGTTCGCAGATACACTCGCTGGGTAACCAATCAGTATCATTCGTCTATTCAGCGAAGATTAAACGTATGTATATGAGATGCGAAGCTATTGCACCGATTAACGCTTATCGAGGAAGAGCGAGATTTTAAATAATCCAGAGTACGGCAATGTTTTGATCAACCGAGAAATTAACTGGGGATCAGATTGAACAGGCCCGAACCATGGTCTTTGGTGGCATTGATTATCCTGAAAATGCCCTCAAATTTTTCGTCTTCCGAGATTCGGTCTTTGATTATGTTTGTTTTTTTCCCCATTAAATCTCAAATGTAAAATTTTTTTTTTTATGCCGTAAATTTCGATTTTGTAACCTTTTTTTATTCTTGAATTTCGAATTTCTCACCTCTTTCTCATCGTTAAATTTCGACTTTTTCACCTCTTTTTAATTGTTGAATTTCGAATTTCTCACCTCTCTTTCATTGTTAAATTTCAAATTTTCCACCTCTTTTCGATCCTTAAATATTGGCTTTTGAATACTTCATTTATTCTTGCGGGACGACTTTTTCGTCCATTTATTTTTACCCCTCAAATATTTGTTCTATCACATTCCTTTAAATGTTGCTCTGTACGTTTTTGAAAGTTTCAATTTCGACTTTCTCGCTTTTTGTCCTGTTATGCGGACACTGAGTCGATTACATGTTCCGTATTGACGTTACAAGAAAAAAGAATTATACGTAATTCATTCGTAACTTCGTCTATTTTCGCTTATCCTTAATAACTATGAATTCCAGCGCACCGGATGGCGAGGAGAAGCCGAAAAATGGTGGGCCGGCCTCACGGACGGACAACGAGTTTTCGCGCCGATATGTTTTCTCAACGTTCTCGTATTTCTCGGATGGCGAATACCGGCTCTGAAGAGCACGATGCTGCGATACTTTTGCGCCAATCCTTCGTCCAGTGAGTCTAATAAATTTTCACATACGCGGACGACTCTCCGACATAATTAATTGTTCAAATCACGTTACATCGTTGCTCAAGCCCGAACGAAATTTGTTTTTTTTCTGACGATCAGTTGTTTCTGGGAAATAACATTTTTATTCATTTTTTTCGAGCCCAATCGTTAATTTCCGTCGTGTCTTTTTTTTTCTTTGTGATACTCGCAATCGATTCTCTGATAATTTATTGGTTTTGCAGTATTGAATTTTTTTAATCCTTTTTATGTTACGTTGATGAATACCGAATGAATTGATCTCGTGTAACGAATTAAAAAAAAATTTTATTCAAGGTGCGATGTGTTGGCCAATGCTATTCTCGACGTTCTCGCACTACTCTGTGCTCCACTTGGCTGCGAATATGTACGTGTTGCACAGCTTCAGTACCGCGGCAGTGGCGAGTCTCGGGCGTGAACAATTCGTTGCGTTTTACTTGACGAGCGGCGTTGTCTCGAGCTTGGCGAGCAATATTTTCAAAACGGCGTTTAACATGCCGGGCCTCTCTTTGGGAGCTGTGAGTACATTGAAAAAAAATATTCGTTCATCCCTCACGAATGAGAGACTGCGAATGGCTCGCATCAATAATCCGAAATTGGATTAAAAAATGTCCTCTTCGAATCGTCAGTGAAACGACACTTCGAGACTACTCCGAATTTTTTTTCGACATTTTTTTTCGCACGCTATTTTCGTTAAAACGAACCTTTCGAAAGCGATGCCGAATAAATGTCGAAAGTATATTAACGTGAGATTCGGAAAGAATTTCGAACATTTCGCAATGGGACAAAAATCTGAAAAAAATCAAGCGTTTTGAAGGTGTCGCAAGATTGAAATCGCGTAATAATAATTCCAAAAATTTATTAACGGATTAATGAAAATAAAACTTCAACGAATTACCCCGTAGCGCAACTTTTTTTTTTCCGATGAAAATTATTGGTCAGTTTTTCTCAATACGAATGAATATTTCCTGATTTTTTTTTTTTCAAATGTGTGGAAAATCGCGAAGTTTAAATATGCATTTTTTATAACTGTCGTCAAGAAGTTTCCGAATGATTGATCAAGCAAACACGACTCGAACAACTTTTTAAAAAATACAATTTTCAAAGAATTCCAAAAACATGAAAAATCATGAAAAAATTCATACGCATAGAGAAAGATTAACCAGTAATTTCCATCAGAAAAAAAATTAGGTTGCTGGCTCATTTGTTAAACAAGTTGTTATTTCATGATTATTCAATAACATTTCGAAATTGCTATTACGCAAAATTAATCTTTCGAACACCTTCGATATGCTCGATTTTTTTCAGATTTTTATCCCACTGGGAAACGCTCGAGATTATTACTAAATCTCACATTTCCTCGGGCCGTACGGCTCGGATTACCTTAAGAAGGTCGTCTCGTTGCTCGAGGTATTAGATTGGGTTGCGAATTGAAAATATGTAACAGAACCATTTATGATATTTTCTCAATTAATTATATTACGCTTATGCGTTGTAATGCGTGAGTGTATGTCTTAATTAGTGACTTTTTTTGCAATATTTGAATCTTTTTTATCTATTTATTATCAAATCGTAATTTAACTTCGATGCCGCGAGACGACCTCCTTAACGTCGCCGGTACATGTGTGAGGACTCGATGGATTGTCTCGACCTGCGTCGAAGAAAATGCCTAATCGTCGTATCGTTCGTTGCAGTCCGGGGCAATTATGGGAGTGGTGAGTTTCGTGTGCACGCAATATCCCGACACGCGGCTCAGCATTTTCTTCCTACCGATGTGGACGTTTACCGCTAGTAGCGTGAGTAATTCAATCCTGGAGTTCACATGATCGCGAACGAGTTCGAGACGATGATGCTGTAACGTTGGTTCTCCTACAGGCGATAAAGGCTCTTCTAGCAGTCGATACGTTGGGCTGCATTCTCGGCTGGAGGTTCATGGACCACGCGGCCCATTTGGGAGGTGCTCTTTACGGAATGTAAGATCGTCCGCGTCTCTTCCGTTCTCAAAATTCCCGCTTAATTGATTCAGTCGAATTTATACGTTTTTTTTTTTTTTGTTCTTCAGATTTTGGCAAAGCTGGGGAAGCGCAAACGTCTGGCAAAAGCGCGAGCCCATAGTTAAATTTTGGCACAGCATCCGAAATCCGCCGCGTTCGAATTGACCCGGAAGATTAATATTGCTTCGCGTCGACGACGCTCGGTGATAAGAAAAATCATTCGCCACTCGCGAAACGAAAATTCCGATCTTTTATTCGCTTCGCGCGAGGCCGAGGGCCTCGCAGTGTATCGTAATAAAATTGTAAAAAATACAATCTAGCCGGGTCTCGAACGATTCGATGTCTATCGTTCGGCGACGCAATTTTCACTCGATGCAATCCGATTGCCCGGCCTGCGCGCGCTCTCAATACTTCAGGTACTTGAGATGATGCTTTATGTGATCCTCGACGAAGGTCGATATGAAGAAGTAGCTGTGATCGTAGCCCTCTTGCAGTCTCAGTATCATTGCGAGATCCTCGTTCTTCTTCACGGAGAACAAATTCTCCACCAACAGTTGGTCCTTCAAGAACGTATCCTCGGTGCCCTGCAACATTGACGCGTCGTGTGGTTAACAACAATTCAATAAATGGATTAAATTCAATGCATTCAATAAATTCGATAAATTCAATAAATTCGATAAAATCGATAAATTCGATAAATTCGATAAATTCGATAAATTCGATAAATTCAATAAATTCAATAAATCCAATACATGCAATAAACTCGCTCAACGCAATAAATTCAATAAACGTATCAAGGGGACTGAATCACCTAAAAAAACAGAAGATAATTCTTTTTCACTGTCTATTACTGTACGTAAAAATTGAATTTCGGACTCGAAAAATGCATAAGTTAAACTATCAACCTGAATTTTTTTAAAGACCTCTAAATGCACGTTCGGTCTAAAACCCGCGACAAGTGAAAAGGTTCGACCGTGTCGGTTTCGGATAAAATACACTACAGGGCTCCAAAATAAATGCACCTAATGGATGAGAAAAAAAATAAAAATTCTTTATTCTTTTAAGTGACACAGTCAACTTGGCAGGGAATCTCACCTGATCGACCAAGATCGCGAGCGGCGGACCGTCGTACGTTGGCGCCAATAACGACGCGTCCCATTCGGCCCATTTTGCTTTGTCGTCTCCCAAATATCCCGAAAAGGCTTTCTTGCCCCAAGCGCAGCGGGTCGGATTGCAGATGGGCGCGAACGCCGACACGGACTTGTAAAGACCGGGATTCTTCATGGCGCAGATGAGTGCTCCGTGACCTCCCATACTGAAATTACGAGAAACGAACAAATTTTAATCGGCATAGCGACTTTTTTTTCTCTCTAGAAAAGTTGCCGAAAAAAATTGTTCCGAACCTGTGTCCCATAATCGACTGCTTTCCTGGGCTCACGGGAAACTTTTCGTTAACCAGTTCGAGCAATTCGCTGGTAACGTAACTGTACATTTTGTAATTTTTGCTCCACGGCTCGTTGGTCGCGTCGACGTAGAAGCCGGCTCCCGTGCCGAAATCCCAATCGTCGTCCTCGCCCGGAATATTCAGGCCCCGGGGGCTGGTGTCGGGCGCAACGAGAATCACTCCGTGCTCCGCGGCGTATCTTTGAGCGCCGGCTTTCTGTATGAAATTCGCCTCCGTACAAGTGAGCCCCGAGAGCCAGTAAATCACCGGCGCCGTATCCTTTTCCACCTGCGGCGGCAGATACACGCCAAAGTTCATTTTGCAGTGGAGCACCTTGCTGTAGAAAAATAAAAATAAAATTGTGAAAAAAACATTGAAGAATTCAAGGTCACCGCGCGATATCGATTTTCTTACGATATTAATTTATTTATTTATTCACTCATTGGTGGGGACAAGCCCTTCTGTACAAAGTATTTACACGTTACGTTTCGTTTATATTTAAATTTTACGTTATAACAAGTTACATATTGACAATTCGAGAACTGCATCCATTTTTTTATCAAATTTCAACTATGGCAAATTTCATGAAATTTCGATAATTTTACCGATTTTCGAGAAATTCGATGGAAATCACCCGTCGATAATGGTCTGATTTATACTATAATTTAAAAAAAATTATGAACATTTTTTTTTTTACTTTCAAGTCACTTCAGCCTTCGAATACGCAGATTTTTTTAGTAAATTTCGGACCACGAAAAAAAAAAATTGTATTCGGCTCAACAATTTAACGAGTTCCGAAGTTATAGAAGTTTCAATTTTTCGGAGCCGAAATACGCGCACAAACGCGCCTTGGTAAAACTTGAATTTCCAATTTTTTTTTTTTTTCCCCAAAAAGAATTTTTCGACGTTCTGGAAAAAAATACGTTTCAAATGTAATGTCGAATTTTTTTCTCCATTAAAACAAAAAATTGCGAGGAAGCACAAAATCGTAAGAGAAAAAAAACATATATACTATCTATATACAAATGTAGAATTTTTAGCCATTCGAAGTCTGAAGTGAACCGGTATTTTCGTACCTCTCGTGGGAGTAAACTTTTTGCCATCCTCCGAAGACCTTGCTGCTCGAAATCTCCATTATCTCCGTCATCTACGAGTAAAAACCGATCAAGTAGTTTTCATTGACATACACAAGCGCGATTGAGGTTACGTTGCGTTGCGACAAATGTGCGCATTCTCGATGATTGCGACGGAACGAATCGACAATTGAACAATCGCTCGGCAACGATTATCGGCGAACAATTGAGACCGCAAGAAACGTACCTCGAAGCGATGGTAAAATTTTTCGGAGCGCGAAATAGGCTTCTCTTGGGATCTCGACCTCTCGGCGCGGCGAATCGGCGCGAACTGAATCGTCGATTTCGCGCAAAACGGGGCGCTTTTGCACGATAACAACGATAACCGATAAATCTTATGGCTGTGAATAACATTGATACGGGACGAAAAGTGGAGGAAAGAGTTCAAAAGTTCGAGTCTCGCGAGATAAAGAGTCATTTTGTTAAAGTTATGATTTTGATGTTTTACATCGAGTAATGACGGAACAGTAATAGCAGTGGTGAGACGGAATGTATCGATAATAACTGATATTTTGGTATACTAGCGGTTCGCGCGCCCGCGTTTCGTCTGTCCATGTTATATAGAAAAATTCCAATGGAAAAAATTCTAGGCATCCTCCCTCGATTGTTGAACACACCCTGCAACGGCGAAGCTATTATTGTAGAAAAGTTATTCAACTGAAACACTTTTTAAATGAACTGATTTCTTTATTTAAACAATCCTATTTGAAATTCGGTTTTTGAGGCAAAGAGCAGAACAATTCGTGAAAATAAGTCGGATCGTCCGATCTCGGCCAAGCTCCCTTTTTTCTGTTGCTCTCTCTCTCCGGCGAAGCCCCTTCGCTCTTCTCCTTGTTTTTTCTCCCTCGTTTCCATGGGGAGTTTCTCCGTCTTTCTTTTCTTTTTACCGACCTCCGCTCGCGATCCTCGCTCGAGGATTTATATACATATAGGATAGACGATCATCCCGCGAAACGTTTTGAACGCGCGCAAAATAGTTTTCTCACATTATATTTGTGACGGGAAATTTAGGTTCTGTGCCTCGACGTCAGAACGGCGAATTGACTCCTCGATATTCTCCGCGAGAAATTGAATAGTTATAAGTCGCGCGAATTTGTCAAACCTCTCGAGACGCTCGATTCAGATAGGCAACAGCGAGAACGCCGGCCGCGACGAAATAGATCGCCGATATCGACCAATAGGGCGAAGGGTCGAGCCGAAGCGTGTTACGCGAACGCGTAACGAACGCGATCGAGAGAGCGAGAAGACACTCGCCTTCGTATCTCTGTAAAAGGCAGTCATAGAATTAACACCCTCGCGGAGTCTCGCTTTACTTGTCGATCTTTTGTGTATTCATTGTGTTATTTTGTAATCAAATTCCGGTGTGAATTGTTTATCATCATTTGTCAACCACCCGGAAGAACTTTGTCAGTTGTGGAATCGATCATATCCGTATCGAAAGAATTCGACAGCCACGTCGAGTGGGCTGTGGTTGGATTGTCAATGAAACAGCAACGTACGTGAGTCAAACTTTGTTACTGAAATTATTCTCGCTTTGCTGATCCTTGCGATCCTTCCCCGTGTCATCCAGCGGAATTACCGCGGCTGGTTAAACGTAAAAGAAATCGTTTGTTGATTCGTAAAATGAACTGGCGCTCAACGATATCTTTCGCCAAATCAGAGCACCGGCAGCCACTGACCCCGGCCGCGCCGGGTGGAATGCTTAGAAATAAAACTCGACAAAAGTATTCTGTCTCATGTTCGATAGAAAGATATATGCTTCCATCGTATAATAGTACTTTGCGGTACTAGTGCGATAAAATTTTACCTAACGAGTGCGAGCTGGCAGGACGGGCCGAGGGCGAGTTTTGCAATCACACGAGTTCAGAAAACGTTTATCGCACTTATATCGTACCTAACATGCTATCGGCGTCAACGTTAAAAACTATGAGAAATACTTTCTATTTCGCACGTCGCACACGTTCAACGAAAAAGTTGACAAAAAGTGAAACGACATTTCACACTTAGGATCATAAGATTTTACTCAAGCGTATAATAATCCTATTTTACATATAACAATATATTATTATTTACAAGCATCTGTGTTACAGGTCCCAGCCGTTGCGTTCGCATTGCGTAAAACGACTCGAAGGCTGTGCGATAAAAAAATATTTTATAAATTCGAAACGCGGCTACGTGTCCACTCCGAAATATTCGTTGGATTGCAAAATATAAGTGCTCGCAATCTCGACTGTGATGTAATCGCAAACATATACGTCTATTTTGTTCTTTTTTTTTTCAATATATCATTCCAGGCTCGCCAGCGTGTTGCATCCGGAGGCTCGGCCGTTCCAACTGCTCTAGTACAATTTACAAATGCCCTTTGCACGAAAGCCGCCTAAGAACATTATGGTTTTCGTAGAAGCAGGAATGCGAAATTTCTTCTTAAGAATCGTCGCCGGTGGTCAAGAGATGAAGAGCCTTTTGAAGATTTCCTATCGCCGTTGGCACGTCGTCGTAGTTTATCGCGCTACCGGCCCACTTGATGTACTTCTGGGCTTTGTTCATCTGCTCGACGGTCAGAGTCACGCCGCCTTGAATGAAAATAGAATAAAGATCAGCATCGATGCCATTGACTATCGGCGTAGAAACGCGTAGTGTGGAAAAAAAAGTGACAATGCAAATATAGGCAGCATATGGAAGATCGTACAGGAAACGGTGCTGGGGACCGTTCGTCACCGTGATTTTTCTTTCGCATTGGACTAGCAGACGCAGCTACCGAAGGATAGAAAAATACCATTCTGCCCACGACCGAAGGTGATTTATCCAAAGGCGCTTTACCACGTTCGTTTTCCCACCAACTATTCAATTGCAAGGAGATTTGTCGATTTCAAATCTGCGGCACGGCGATTGGTCGATTTCGAATTTACGGCAAGGCGATTGGCCGATTTCGAATTTACGGCAAGACGATTGGTCGATTTTGAATTTGGTTAAGCGATTACGCTTCGCAGACGATTGGTCGAGAACGCCTTCCAATAAGATAGTTTCGTTGGCGGAGAGGACGGTTTTTCTCTATCTTTCGCCGGATATGGCTGCTAGCCCAACCCAAAAAGGAAGATTATCGTAACTTTTAAACGAATTAGGTTCGTTCAGTTCGCATATTCCATCCAGACATTAGAGAGGAAGTGCAATTGCCTCCGTCCCAGGCTCAATCGGTAACAAAAACTACAAACAACTTTTTTCAGGCATACTCGTATTTACAGCTTCAAGTAGAGTCCTATCGGATACTACGGTGATGTCCGCATACGATAAGACTCTTCTTCAAGCCGTGAATGTCAGTGTTTTATTTACAGTTTTGGATACCGACCGTGGTATTTCTCCTTCTCTTAACCCTTTAACTGCCAATGTAGCAAATATGTTACATTAGCAAAAAAAGCTTTTCTTCCCTAAACCGTCCTAAATTCTCGTGGAAAAAATAAAAAATCTGAATTGTTCGAAAGTGAAACTTTCGACATATTTTCATACAGAAATGTCTCGAGCCGTAGAGAAAAATAGTTTTTCTGAATTGGAAAGAGGCTTGGCCGGTAAAGGGTTGATGATCGTTCTTTATACACAGTAAGAAAGATCCCAGCTCTTCGTACGATCAATCCCACAAGTTGGAACAGTTTCGATGCCAGGTCGCGTCGAGACTGAAAAACTCACCGCTCGGTTTCGGAGTGGCAGCGAAGTCCTGGGGAACGGAAGGACTCGTCGGCGTGGGTGCGGGATTGTAAGGATTGGGTGTTATCGTCGATGGAAGTGTGGGATACGGCGTATTTCCCGGTGCTTGAGATCCACCACCCGTGTTCGGGCCGCTCGGCACCGTCGGAAATCCAAAAGCGTCTGCGTTCGGTGGCGGAGTCGGTTGCTGCATCCCCGATGCTACAATTCAGACAATCGGGCAATAGTCGATGATCCGTCGGTACTCTTCTCGCGAGCGAATGAAATTAAAAGACACTGATGTGCTCGTTAAGCAATGAGGAATTCTTTTTCAAACATTGAAACACGTTCTAAGCCGCCAAAACAGTCATCTCATTTTCTTTTTCATCTCTACCGGTGCCACAAGCTGTGCATATCGAATTTATCAACGATCGGGTGACTTTGAGATGGGAGGCGAAAAGTAAAACAAGCCCACATTAAGTAATTAAGGAGCTGTAAAAGAAAGACGAGAAAATTCGTATTAAAGCTATCCGGAGATGGGTTCGTTAAGATGAGATGTAATTTTGTGTTATACCTTCTGCGTCCCCTTCGACAGTTGCTGCGAGAGAAATAAGAGTTGGCAGAGTTGAGAAACCAACGATTAGGTACAGAAGCGTCAAAGCTACACAACGAAATATTACCTGGATCAGCTTCGGGCTCGGATGGAGCTTCCTCAGCTGATACAAAAATAAGACAACGATTCTTTAGAGTCTGCTCATTCGTTCGACTGATTCGTCATTGGGCTAAATAATTTTATTTACCTCCATCTGCTCCAGGCTCGGATGGAGGTTCCTCGGCTGACAAAGAAACAAGACAATCGTTTAAGCCTAGCCATGTGATACCATTTGTTTTTCAACTACTTAATCTTGTGGTCGATACCTGATTCAGGGGCCGGAGATTCTGGCTCTTTTGGAGTTGCCACATCGGCTTGCTTTTCATCTATTGAATTATTATTCGAGTTAGAAATACACCGGAAATAATAGCGATATCTGATCTAACTTCAAGTTAATCACCTTCGGCGTCCGCACCTTCCTCAGCTGGTTTAAAAATAAGACAACAATTTTTTAAGCCTGTTCATTGTTTCGATTACTTATCCATTATGCTAAACTCTTTAAAAAATACCTCCATCTACTCCAGGCTCGGATGAACCATCCTCAGCTGATAAAGAAAGAAGATAATTGTTTAAGCCTATTATTTTTTTGTCTCGAGTACTACTCATTAATCTGTGTACCTGATTCAGGGGTCGGAGCTTCCGGTTCATCTGGCTTTGTCTCATCAACCGGATTTTCATCTATTAAGTTATCACGTTATTTAGAGCTGTGCTCGCAATAATAAGGGACAGGGATATTTAATCGATCGTGATTTCTATTGTGTTAGTCACCTTCTCCGTTTGAAGCTTCCTCAGCTAATACAATAAGAGAATAACAGTTAAGAGGAGGTGCAATCCCTTCCCCCCCACCCATCCCGGGCTCAATAGATAACAAAAACTGTAAACAACTTTTTTCAAGCATACTGGCATTTATAGGTTAAAAAAAAGTCTTACGGTATGCGGATATCACCATAGCAGACCGTAAGACTCTTTTTTAAGCTGTAAATGCCAGTATGGCTGAGAAAAGTTGTTTACAGTTTTTGTTACCGACCGTGGTATTTCACCTCCTCTTAAAGGCTGTGATTCTTTCGACCGATTACTCTGCGAGCCGATCCACATCACAATTGGAAGACACAAAAAAACAGCCGATCTTTCTTAAGCTCTCAATTCATTTCAAGAGGTCCGCAGGAATTCAAGGTCGTTTTCAAGCCTTTTCTAGGCCATTCTTTTAGATAGCAAAAAGAAAGGTGGGAATGAATGATATTATAGAATAATAATTTGTATTATTCTCAATGCGAATAGCACGATTAATAGACATAAAGAAGAAATACAACTTATGTTGTTGAAAAAAAATTGCGGCAAAAAATAATCATCGAACCATCAAAGAAATTGCCCTTAAGGACTACTTTGGAATTGTTTTCCAGATTTCTTTTTTACTATATTTTACAGTTGAGCTGCCCATTCGAAGGTGATGATTGGTAAAAATTTACCGGACTAAAAAAATGTAAGTCTCTATGTGTTCCATTGAATGTTGATACAGAATTTAATTGTATAGGAAAACAAGTGGACGAGTTCTAGAAAATATTTACGGAAGACCAGGTACTTAAGGTAGTACTAGCGTATAGTATAACTCTGATCACGGTTCCGTGAGATTCCAAGACAATTTACGAACACCTCCCGATGTGATAAAAATCTGGAAAAAATCAAGCACATAGAAGGGACTGCAAAGATCGATTTTGCATAGTAATAATATCAAAATGTTTTGAAAAAATGAATGAAACAATTAATTGTTTAACAAGTTTCCCGGCAACTTAAATTTTTTTTTTAAGAAAATGATTCGTTCATTGTTTTGAATAAGTACGAATTTTTTCAGAATTTTGTCTAATTTTTTAAAATTGCGTTTTTTTCGGGACAAAAGGAAGCATAAAAATGCAATTTAAAAAAATTAGACCAAATTCTGAAAAAATTCGTACGTATTCAAAACAACAAACGAATCATTTTCTTTAAAAAAAAAGTTAAGTTGCCGAGAAATTTGTTAAGTAATTAATTGTTTCATTCATTTGTTAATAACATTTTGATATTATTATTATACAAAATCAATCTTCGCAGTTCCTTCTATATGCTTGATTTTTTTCAGATTTTTATAAAGTGTAAAGTGTCTTTGAATCTCACGGAATCGTGATCAAAGTTATACTATACGCTAGTATTACCTTAAGAGGAGTGCGAGAGATTCGAGATTGATATCCGATTCGAGATTTTTCGAAGATTCGAGATCGAGATCGAGATTCGAGATTTTTCGAAGATTCGAGATCGAGATCCGATTCGAGATTTTTTGGAAGATTTTCAGAGTTCGTCGCGATATTTACGCAGCATATTTAACAATTTCATCGTGTTTCCAGGACCATTTGACTTGTGTCTTCCAATCGTCGTGTGGAAAGTGACGAAGTATTACCTTCATCTACTGGAGGCTCCGAACGAACTTCTTCAGCTGGTTCGCCAAAAACAAAGCAATCATCCTTTACTCTTGCCAATCTGAAAACTAGTTTTCAGCCTGAATTATGAAACACTACCTTGATCTAGTTCGGGCTCGGACGGAGCTTCCTCCGCTGATATATAAACAAGGCAACAATTATTCATGTTTATCGATTTTTTTCGAAAACTCTTTTCTCTAAGCTTTTGGTTCTACGCATCGATCGAGTTGCGAAATATTACCTGAATCAACTTCAGGCTCCAGTGGAGCTTCCTCCGCTGATATTGTAAAAACGGCAATAATTTTTTGAGAAAACTACATTTTTTACTAATTTGACTACTACTACTTTTTGACTAATTTGAGTCATGAAACGTTACCTGAATCTACTTCGGGCTCCGACGGAGCTTTCTCAGCTAGTATAAAAATGTGAGAATGATTATTTGAAGAAAAATCCTTCTTTATCCGTTCTTTTTCTCGATTAGATAGAATCGTATAAAAAAATTCTCTGCGATTGTTTTTTCGCCAGAGTCTCCCGATCGTATTTTTAAAAATCGCCAATCCATTTATGAAAGCTTTCGAGAGACATTCCATTTCTCGGTGATATCTTTTGTTAATTCTTTTTTTTATAACAGAAATTGTTCCTAAGATTTTTCATATGACCTAAATTTTTTAAAAATATGATTAGAAGACTCTTACAAATAATTATACGTGCGAATTATTTCTACAATTCACTTTTCGTCAAGAAATTAAAAAAAAAACAGTTTTTCGCCTAAAATACTTCTTGACTACTTATCGATCGAGCTAAATTTTGAAACATCACCTGGCTCTACTTCCGGCTCAGTCTCGGCTGATATAAACACAATGTTTGGAATTAATTTATACTCTAACTCTCTATCGACGGATTTTATACCTGATCCATCGAGGCCAGTTTCCGGCTCATTGGGCGTCGACGCGTTGGCCCGATTCTCATCTAAGAAATTATCAAGTTCGGACTAACAGTGAGATCAATGGTCGAGGGCACAAAAATATTAATCGCGATTCGAATCGAATGATCACCTTCTCCGTCGTTAGCTTCCGCTGGCTCGCTATCGACCGCGAAGTCGGCCAGAAGATCTTCCTCTACGGAAACAAGATTGTATTTCAAACTAATATCGCTTCAACATCGTCGCCTCGCCATCGCGTCGAACGATGACAAACGGATGTGAGAATGAGATGACTGATTTGCGCTCGACGATTGAACAAAAAAATCCTCGATGAGAGAACGAAAGTAAAAGATTCTACGATGCGTGAGTGACGGCTGCGGAATTTGAACGAGATCGGACGTACCCGGACCAACGTTGACGTTCGAAATGTCGTCGTCCTCGTCCTCCTCCTTCATCGGTCCAGGCACGGGCGTTTCGCCGTTCTTCAGACAATTGTGGATGTATGAGGCCTTCCATTTCGCGTATTTTCGGTTCTGCGCCGCCTCCTCCGTCAGCTCGCCGAACGTCGTCAGCACGTCGTACAAAAGTCCGGCGGTGTAAAAGCTCTGGATCACGCTCTTGTTGAAGTTCGATTCCCGATCGTTTTTGTCGGCGTATAAAAATAGTTTCAGGGCCCAATTCTCCAGGTGCGCCTGAGCGGCGACTTCGTTGGTTATCGCTTCGTTGTCCACCAGCGTTTTCTTCGTCGTCTCGAGCCAATCCATGAGCTTCAGAAGAAAGTTGTTCTCCGCCGTTGTTTTCGTCGACAACTTAAGACCGCTTTGAAGGGCGTAGAGGCGCGCTGTAACAACAATAATTCACGCATAAATACGCGCAATCGACACATCCGTCGTTTCACAATTATTCGTATTGCGGATTTGATTTTTCATTGTTGTATGGAAAATGTTATCGATGTTATTCCTATTTAAGGTAGTAGTGTCGGTAAAGTCCGGCCAAACGCGAGATTCAAAGAGAAATTCGATGGATTCTCAATGGGATTAAAAACTGGAGAAAATCGGAGCTATAGAAGGTGTTGGAATGATTGATTTTGTATAATAATGATACCAAATTGTTATTGAGAAATTAATGAGTAATTTCATTGTGCAACAACTTTTTTTTATGAAGATAATTCGCACCTTTTTCTAGAAATAGATGATTCAGAATCCTGTTCAATTTTCAAAATTGCACTATTTTCGACGAAATGGAGAAATTTTGAACAATCAGGTAAATTTAAAAAACAAATAATTTTCACTGTAAAAAGTTACAGTGCCGGGTAATTTGTCGAACAATGCATTTTTCCATTGATTTGTTAATAACATTTTGGTATTGTTATTAGAAAATTATTATTATAAAATATTACTAAAGTGAGAATTAAAGCCAATTTTGAGCACTTTCCAATGGGATCGAAAAAAAAAAAAAACAACCTCACATAAGGCACTAAAAATATTCATTTTACATTATAACAATTTGTCACAATCGCTAATAAAAAAGATTTCAAAACCTTGTCTTATAAATCATGAGGGAATCAAACTATTTTTCGTACCAGAGGTTCTTTAGTTAATTTTTCAAGATTTTCGATGCTTTTTTTTTTTTTATCATTTTAAAAAAATTTAATAAATAATTGAAAATGGTTGAATTTATTATTTAGAAACTTCTTGTCGTTTCTCTTTAATTTATTCAAAATATACTTAAAAATATTATTATTATTATTATTATTTGCGAAATGAAAAATTTATTACTCTTATTATTATTACTGCACTGTACCAAAAGATCACTCAATTTAAACTGTATTGTAATGTAAAAGGGTTCGTCTCGCAAACAAAATAAATCAAACTGTGAGTTTAAAAAAAGAAAAATCGTTGATTCGAGGAAAAAAAAAATTCTTCTGAGTAATCGACGGATTAGTCCGACAGAGGAAATAAGCATGACGAATTTCCTTGAAGTTTCAAAAACCGAACTACAGAAAATGTTGAATCTTGGATGGAAGATTTCTCGAAGCATGCGGATCGCTCCGTTTGGCTTTAATTCGTTTCCAGCAGAATATCATTGGAAAAAATGGCTATGACATGTAATTGCGGATTGCCTTTTTGCGGTTGTCGATCTGAAAACATGCGACTGCGGTTGCGAATAAAGGAAGACTTTCGTGAAGAAAGGACTCCGGAAGAGAGCTCTAATCATATTTTTCTTTCCAAAATGGGCCAAGTTTGGTTTGATTTGAAAAATAAATTTTCACGAAAATATTCTCGAGTGTTTCTTCGTAAAAATTGCACCAAGTCTGATTCGCTTCGTTGTGTTGCGAATACGTGTGAAAAATACGCGGCTCGGTAATTATACAAACACGCAATCATTAGAATTACGTGACACATCTCGATACGTAACGCTTCATCGTTAAAACATATCGAAACGTGTTGTTTCCCGTTGAAAACAAGTAAACAGAGAAAGGAGTGCGCGTTACGTTCCTATTTCTACCTAATGACGAATGAATCACTGCGGTCGTACGTACACCAATAACTGACGACGGGATCTCGTTGATCGTGCTCGGACGCGATCTTCAAATAGTGCTGAAGACCCTTCAGAGGCGCGGGTATCTCCGGCAAATCTGGTCCCGGCATGGTTTTTCACGAAATATAAGCTTCGATGCGATACTCAGTTGTCGCGTTATCGCAACGCAAATGTCGGGTGTTATAGAGATTAGCGGCGCAACGAATATGTGCACTGTCGGATGGCGTATGACATTTAGATTGCACACACGCGAGACTTTTTTACGGAGCTGGGAAGTTTTTTCGAGGCGGTTCGCGCGCCACCTATGGGGCGTTTGTCCAAAATAATTCGATTCTCGGAAGGGATTTCTCCCGCGCGAGACCCCGGTGCGGCGGCCCACGGTCTGACAAACGCGTCGTTGATTGGTGGAAGCTCGGTTCTGTGGCTTCCCATTGGTGGAGGCAAGCATGTGCGGTTCTGGGTGGAACGGTGGACTCTCCCTCGCGCTTCGAGAGCTTGTATTCCGAAATTAGCGTCAGGGGCTGATTCTCTCTCAGCGATGCCGTACGTCCTGTTGAGACGAATTCCGAAACGCCAGGTCCGGTGCCACCGATAAGTCATTTCAGAATCCACCCTCGCACAAGTTTTTCATAGAGCGCCGAATTTTTTTTCGCGTTTCGCGCGCCACCTGTCGGGCCTCCATGGAAGCTCGATTCACGGAGTTTTCTCCGCGTTCGCATTCGATATTCTTCCATGCCACGGAAAAACGGAATGGCGGTTTTGTATAGTATCGTCACGGTATCGTTTGTCGCGTGGTCCGCCGGGGAATGTTATTAACGCAGCATTCGCACGGGCAGACGCTGAGATATCGTTAACCTGTCGAGCAACGAGCGTCGATCGAAGATCGCAACGAGCGCGCGTCGCGATCGAGGCTGATTTTCCCGAAGCCCCCGCCGAGAGGCTCTCGAGCCATATCGATACGCTCATTTCGATATCGCGCGTGGTTTAGTTCGCGTGTTTGGAAAATGCAAAGGTATGCTCGTTTTCTGTCACTCCGAATGAGCCGTTCGAGTGACTGACCCTCGTTGAAATCGGAACTTCGGGTCGCGCGACAGTGAATTATAATTCGTGGAAACGCTCGTTCGCCGTTGATTAATCTTGTTCGCGTCGCGCTCGCGCGCCGGCGAGACAAAACACCGGCGATCCGAGAGGCATAACCTCAAAACGGTGCTCGCTGTTTTTTCGCGGACAGCGTCGAGATCCGAGTGTTTTTGTAACAAACGATGGTACCGCTGGGTCCTTCGCCCGGGCACCAAACATCGATGAACAATTCGGCGAGCGCACCGACGAGCGGAACGAAAGGAAGCTCCGCTCTGGTACGTTCACTCTTTTGTCTCGCTCTCGATTGTTTACCACTCCGTCGATCCGACTCTGTCGCAAGGGACTAAATTCGCTTGTTCGTTGCAGAAACCCAATTACACTCTGAAGCACACGCTCGCCGGTCACACGAAGGCCGTGTCGTCCGTCAAATTTAGTCCCAACGGAGAATGGCTCGCGAGCTCTTGTAAGTAACCCCCGATTTATTAACGATTCGGTATTCTTTTTTTTTTTTTTTTTTCGATTTTTTTTACAATAATTTTTTTTTGCAGCTGCCGACAAACTCATCAAAATTTGGGCCTCGTACGACGGTAAATTCGAAAAAACTATAACGGGACACAAACTCGGCATCTCGGACGTCGCGTGGTCCAGCGACAGCAGATTATTGGTTTCCGCGTCGGACGACAAAACATTGAAAATATGGGAGTTGAGCTCCGTAAGTTTGTTGACATTGAAATTTTTGGGCTTCCGTCGGAACGTTGCTTTTGGATACTTTGTAAATTTTGTGATTTTTAATTTAATTTAATTTATTGATTTTTAAAAAATTTTCAGGGCAAATGTTTGAAGACGCTCAAGGGTCACAGTAATTACGTTTTTTGCTGTAACTTCAATCCTCAGTCCAATCTCATCGTATCGGGATCGGTAAGTCGAATATCGCGTTGATTGTCCATCGAACGAAGAGCTAAGAGATATTTCGAGTTTTGCGATCTCAAAAAATTACTCCGATTCACACATAAAACACGCAACGTCAATGAAAAATTAATTGTGAAACTAATTGAACGTCTTACGATTTTTTAAAGAATGATATCGAACGAATTTTTCGATAATTCGCCGAAATAAACGGAGCATCGAAAGTCCCGATGAATGGGCGATGTACGATTTTTTTTCAACGATAACAAATAAATTTTTCGATAATTAGCCAAAATAAGGGTGCATCGAGAATCCCGGTGAACGATTTTTATACGTTTTTTTAATATGATAATATCAAATAGATTTTCCGACAATTGCCAAAATAATTTTAGCCCATTTCATTTAGCCGGAATACAGTATCTGTGAAAAACTACTTCTTTATTAAGAAGGAAAAAACGTACGCCGAGTAGATGATACAAAAATATTAGGTCCAAGGAACTGCCTTTAAAAAAAAATCCAAAATGAAAAGTTAAATCACACGAGCCAAGTTTCAACAAATATTTTTGAATACACAATGTTAATCATCAAATAATTGTATGATAACTGAAAAATCAAATTTGAAAAATACTTGGCACGTTTCTCGAAAATAAATGAAATGCTTCATGCATAAAAGAAAGGACGTGCCAAGTATCTTTTTGATTTTTCAATTTTATCTTTCAGTTATCATACAATTTTCCAATGATTTACATTAACATTGGATATTCAAAAGTATTTGTTGAAACTTGGCTCGTGTGGTTTAACTTTTTGTTTTGGATTTTTTTTAAAGGCGGTTTATTGAAACTAAATATTTTTGTATCATTTTAAAAAAACTTTTTCTCCAGTACTTGGCCTCGAGACGCTATCACGTTTTCTTGATGTACTTAGCGTACGTTTTTGACTTTATAAAAAAGGAGTTTTTCATAGATTTCACTATTTTTTGAAAATTTGCCGGAATACTCTATTCTCGCCCACGCATCGACCCGGAAACTTCACGCAGTCGAATTTTGCATTGCCGACTTTTGGCATATTGCATTTTTGAGCATTCTTCCGCAAAACGATTGCTGGGCTTGAAAAAATCTTTTTGCCATACACATTCGAGGTGCTGGTGCCTCCAGACGAGAGGACCAAACGCGCACGGCCCTTCTTCGTTGACCTTTTTTATCGCGACTTTTTATCCATTCGTCTTTTTTTTCTCGGCCTGCTCTCTCCTAGATTCCTGTACATTAAATTTTTAAAACGCCTCAACAGATGGAATCTATATATTTGTATTTTTTCGTGTCTTGAATTGCGTTTTTCTTCAGGCAAAACGAACGAACGAAACGCAATTTTGTATAGACAAAACTCTGAAAAAAAGTAATATTATCAAATATGATTAAATTTTCGTACTATCGCCCAACATCGGTATTTTCAGTATCTTCAATACGCTCGATTTTTTTTTTTCAGATTTTTATCTCATCGAGAAGCGTTCGAAATTCTCTGTGAATCGTCGACTCGGCCAGAGTTGTGCCGAAAAGACTATCTTATAATTCCGCAGCGATGCTTCCATTGCCTTATCTTTCTTTCGATAATCGATTACCGTCCAGTCGCATTGTTGACCAATATGTACGGTTCAAAAACTGTTTGAAAAAAAATGCTTTTTCGAAAATCCTTCGACAATTCGCTTTTGGAATTATCATAGCGAACCGTTCTTCGGATCTTCGTTCACTCGACGATTCACAACGTCGCGCGATTTTTTCTAAAAATAACATCCGGCGAAAATGTTTCCCGAAATGATCGATTACATCGACCGAAAGCCACGGCAGTAGAAACGATACATTTTGTTTGTTTGCAGTTCGACGAAAGCGTGAGAATCTGGGACGTCAGATCGGGCAAATGCCTGAAAACGTTGCCGGCCCATTCGGATCCTGTTAGCGCTGTGCACTTCAACAGGGACGGCTCTCTAATAGTATCCAGTAGTTACGACGGTTTATGGTAAATAACTCGGAACCATTTGAAATAATTCGCAACGACAAGCGATACAGATAACATCGATCATTATTTTTCAACCTTCTTATTTTTCAGCCGAATTTGGGACACCGCTTCCGGTCAATGTTTAAAAACTCTCATAGACGACGACAATCCTCCGGTGTCGTTCGTCAAATTTTCGCCAAACGGAAAGTACATATTAGCCGCAACTCTAGACAACACGCTCAAACTCTGGGACTACAGCAAAGGAAAGTGTCTGAAGACTTACACGGGTCACAGAAACGAGAAGTATTGTATATTTGCAAACTTCTCGGTAACGGGTGGAAAGGTATTGTTTCTTAAACGTTTTCATTCGCGTTTGTTTAAATTATCTTGTTACTAAATCGGAACTGTTTCGCAGTGGATCGTTTCGGGTTCGGAGGACAATATGGTGTACATTTGGAACTTACAGACCAAGGAAATAGTTCAGAAATTACAAGGGCACACGGGTGAGTTAGCACGACGTTCCTTACAAGTCGTTAGGACGAAGTGCAATGTCGCAGTCCGTAAAAAAAACTGTAACGCTGTTTTTCCCAGGGTGCGTAGTCTTTAAGGTAGTTATCGCGCGATATGGATTTTCTTACGACATTCTTCAATTTTTGTGTACTCATTATTTAATGCGTCTCGAACGGACACCCGAAGTTGCAGCGCGATTTACAATCCAGAAACGGAGAAAAAAAATTATTCGGAAAAGTCTCGACTCTCGGTATTCTCTGCCAAATAACACGATGGATTACATTCTCGATCACCGTAAACGTATCCTTCTTAACATTTTGATTAAACTTTTTTGAGGGTTAGACAAGTGTCTAATTCTCGCTGTAACGAAATTCGTTAACAATCGACCACGTACTTTGAAAAATTGAATTTTGCAATGACTAGTTAATAACATTTTGCAATTATTATTACGGAAAATCGATAATTTCATCGCCTCCAATATGCTTGATTTTTCAGATTTTTTGACCACCGAAAAGTTTTTGCAATTCCCTCTCATTTCTCGGAAACTTATGTGAAGTCAGACTGTTCGCGCGATAACTACCTTAAAGAAAAAAAGAATACCACTGCCAAATTAATAGACGCAATGGCATTCTATCTCCGTTCGACGGTAAAGTTCACGCACCCCAGAAAAAAAGGGTGTAATAAAAATAGTTTTAATTACCGACTGAGCACAAGTAGGTACACAAAGAGGGTATTTCATATCGCCTTAAAGTGAGGTATCAGTTACTCGGTCGGTAACAAAAACTGTAATCACATTTTCTCGAAGACTCTTTAGATCTCGGACAAAAGAAGACTACCATGTACTATGTTTAGTAATTGCGGAGTACATGACGTTTTTTGTCCGAATATCTTTAGGTTTCGACGAAAATCAGTTCAACAAAAAAATGTCTGTCTCACGCTCATGGGTATGAGACTCCACCTTAAGAGCATGCGAATTGCCGCGGTCGGTAATGAAAACTGTAATGCTATTTTTTTTCTTGAGTGCTGAATCTTTAGCCCCCCTGAAGGAAAATGCGTGCGACTGCAGAACTGAAAAAAATTGTCCTAACATTGGCATATTGCTTCCGTTCTTTCTTTCATCGCAGTCCAGCTTTATTTGTAGGAAAGTACTTTCACGAGTTTTAGCTTCCTCGGGAAGTTTCTGCGATTAGTCAAAAATCCTTTACGAATCAATGCCTAATTCAATCCTCAACCTCGTCTAATAGTAGTTTTCTGGTAAACATTTTCCGCCAATTTTTTTCTAAGAAAAATTTGAACCTAAAATTTGAAAGTGTGTTCGAATTCCTATTTTTGTCAGACGCCGAAAATTACGCAGTCTAGAAATGCATAGAAAATAGCGATACAGTTCTTTTCAATCGAATCAATCCAAAGATATCGTTTGTTTCATTGATACGAATTGTTTTGTTCGCAGACGTTGTATTGTGCACGACTTGCCATCCGACGGACAACATAATCGCATCGGCGGCGCTCGAGAACGACAAAACAATAAAGTTGTGGAAGAGCGACACATAGAGAAGGCGGTCTTGACTTTCGTCGAAGCGACTGTCGTATTCCCTGTACAAATGACTAATCTTCAAGAAAAAAGAAAAAAAAAAAAAACAAAACCAAGAAATGAAAAAATGAACAAAAGGAAAAAACAAGTGCAAAGATGCACGATGTAACGCCGATATCTGCGAAGAAATGTTACGAAGCGAAGATTTTATTTTCATAAGCAATGAAAATACATCTGTTATCTTGATGAAGATACAGACACTGTATTTTAGTGATTCGTGTGTACTTCCCCCCGAAAAGATGACGAAGGAGAAGGAAAAGAAGCGCGGGAAGTCTCGTTAAAAAAAAGAATAGCGCTCGACGAGCGATCGTGCGAACTTCGCCGAGAGGAAATCGAGAGATGAATTCGTGGCCGAAGTTATGTCGAATATCGTTTCATCGAATTGCGCTCGACGTGCGGCCTTTGGCCCGAAATCGTCTCAACGATTCAGAGACATTGCGGAAAATTTCTATGATTCACGCCGAATGAATAAAAGTTTAAACAGATTCGCGTTTATTCACTACAACTATCGGAAGGGAGCCTCGGAATTCGTCGTAGAGCCGTTGTTTCGCGACTCGTCGATTAAACGAACGCAATCGAGTATTTAACATTTGCAAACATTTTATTAGATCGAATTTTTTATCTCGTTTAAAGCACAAAATCCTTCCTTTTTTTTCCTCTCGTTTATCACTATCTATGCATAAATAAGAAAGCGCGATACGCAGTGAGTGGTTTTTTGCTTTGTTTGTTTTTTATACATTCAATTGTTTCGCGACAACAGACAAAAGACCTTTGAAACGGACTCTTGCGCGGTTACGAATACGAAAGATTCACCGTTCGTTGTGTCCTCGTGAGAAGGGACAAAAAAAAACAAAAAAAAGAACGATAAGCATGAAATCAATTACGCATCGGGCAGACTTTCGATTTTTGGAATTGAATCACGGTGAAAGCAACAGATCGAATTGGACAGAAAAACTGTTTCGTAGTTAAACCAGACCTAGCAGAAGGTCGCTTATGAACGATGCGGGATCGGGCACGTCTCCGAGCAGACCTGGAAATAACAATTTTCGAAGGGTTAAAAGATTGTGTATAAGCGGAGAACGGAGGAAAAACGGGCATTCGGAACAAAATGCAACTGAAGCAATTTAAAGAAACTTTTAAAGAGGTTCGACTAGCAGACAAAATTAAACTTAAAACTGCTGTTTTTAAATTTTTTTTACAGGAGCACTTTACGATGGAAAATACTACTTGGCCGGTAACAAAAACTGTAATCGAAATTTCGCGATTTGGGAGATTTTACGGAAAAGGTCGAGAATTCTAACGAGTTATGCTCCCGCATTTTATACGTTCAAATTGCCTTAAAGTGATGTGAAACTCGTAAAATAAAAAAAAAATAAAAAATACTCTTCGAGAAAAAAAAAATTAAACAGATTGAAATTAATGCGGACCGAAAAAACCGCAAATTGAATTTGCAACGTTACATTTTTGTTTTTATTTCCACTACTTTCTGGTTCTTTTCACGCAAATTCTAATTCTCTATGTACTCCAAATAGTATTTCGATGCGTGTGAAATTTCTAAAACTTCTAAAGTGTAAAGAAAAATTCTCAGCGTGCGAGAACTCGCGAAGAATTGCCAAACTCACCGACAACATCGAAGTACTCCTCGAAAAACACGCAGGGCAGCAACTCGTCTCTGTAAGTCGCGAGAACTCGCTCGGACGCTTTGAGCATCGCCTCGTCGCTGTGCCTGATGTATTCGGCCAAAATCGTCGGCCACTGCTCGTCGGACGTTACGTTCACCTTCTGCGCGAATAAAGCCATAACGAGAAACGAAATTTTATCAGCAATAATTCTCTCGAAGTGCAGTCTTGCAAAAAAAAAAAATATCAAAAAAGTAGGAAATCGTACCTTGAAAAAGTTCTTATAAATGCAGTCAACGAGACCGAAATATATCAGAGCGCTCTTGTAAACCGAGTAATCCTTAACGGTTACGTCGGTGAGAGTTTTCGTTGACGCAGACGGCGACAGGTAACGCTGATGGGCCATCACGATGAGTCTTCGAAGATGGGACAGCCTGAGTTGATTCCATCGTGCTGGAGACAGAACAAGAAGCGACAACGTGCACTGATAAAGCGGACCTTCCGCCTCGTAACAGCTCTCCAACCACGCGGAGGATGCCGACGATTCCAAATAAGTCACCAGTTGCTTGTCCTCTCTGGCGGCCGAACGAGTCCTGCAAAATTTAAGTTGATTTTCGTCAATGGCATACGTTTTATAGAAAATTCTGGGCTTTTTCAGGTTTTCGGGTGTAATTGTTGAAACGTGAAATATTATGCATTAATAATTATTCAGTGCTTCTCCAAGCTCGTTCCCCAAAAATCGTGAATCGTGAATCGTGAAAATCGTGAATCGTTTATTCACTGGAAAAAAATCGACAATTAAAAGAAAAAAATTGTGAGCCGAAAAATAGAGAAATCATTTTTTGCGGAAAAATGTTCGTTTACGGAAAGAATTGATGAACAATTCTTCTATAGGTAATTTTTTAATAACTTTATGGCATTAATATGGGTATTGATCTTATTAGGATCTTCCGTAGCGTTGAATTTTATTTTTCAGATTTTCATTTAACCGGGAAATATTTGAAATTCGTTCGGAATCGCAGTTTCAACTGGGATTTTAGCGAAACATGATCCTTAACTCTGTAGGTCAATTTTGACCTTGATATTTGAAAAAAAAATTATGAAAGCTAAAAGGTCAACAAAAATCTTCCATTCGTCACTCATGAACATTCGTATTTTTATCCAATTCATTTCATTCATTTATCTTTTTCAAGTTTCAGACGTTTTTCAGTGTTTATACATGAATATTTCGATTAAAAAAATATGTAACGCAAGGAACAAGCTTTTTTTGAGTACTAAAAAGTATAAAATAATGACACATTAACTTGAAACCACGAGTGACATTTTTTTCAAGGTAGTTATCGCGCGAAAAGTTTGACTTCACATAAGCTTCAGAGAAATTAGAGGGAATAGCAAAAATTTTCAGTGGTCCAAAAATCTGAAAAAAAGCATATTGGAGGCGATGAAATTATCGATTTTCCGTAATAATAATTGCAAAATGTTATTAACTAATAACGGGCAGGACGTAACAACTAATCATTGCAAAATTGAATGTCTCAGAGTACGCGGTCGATTGTTTCCAAATTTCGTTACAGTAAGGACAAGACATTCGTCTGACCCTCAAAGAAGTTTAATCAAAACGGTAAGAAGGATACGTTTACGTTGATCGATAATGTAATCCACCACGTTATTTGATAGGGAATACCGGGAATAGAGACTCTCCTAAACAATTGTTTTCTCTGTTTCTGGGCTGTAAATCGCGCTGTAACTTCGGGTCTGTATTAAAGACGCATTAAATAATGAATACACAAAAATTGACCAATATTGTAAGAAAATCGATATCGCTCGATAACTACCTTAAAAGAATTTCCGAAAATTTTTCTCTTCCCGTTTTTCTAACAACGAATATCCGTTCTGCCGATTCGATTCGTGAAAAAAAAAATCTTAACATTCACAGAAGAAACGGGAAAAATTGCAGGTTCGATGAAATTGGCATTTTTCTAATTTACTCACGTATTGATAACGTAAAGAGCCATGTGAACGAGATAAGGGATCATGTGCATGTTGGACTGCGGTCCTCCGCCGCCGGTGTCGTCGTGGAAGCTCTTCTCCTGAGCGAAGCGCAGCAGCAGAAGCTTCAGATCGTGTATCGTCGACGAATACGAGATGTCGCGATGACCCGTGCACTCCTGAAGATACGTATTGTGCCGAGCGAGACAACTCGCGAACGCGGATTCCGGCACTTGCGGGCCCCAGAGCGGCAGAAGGCCGTTGCACTTGGTATTGGCGTTTTGGAGGGCCGCGGACTCCCACTCGTCGCGGGCGCGGGCCAGTCGTACCGCGGACATGTGGCAATCGACGTGAACGACGTTGAAATGCGTCACGGTCGTGTAACCCACGGTCTTCCTCTGCTTCGTCTCGAATTCTTCGACGTTGCAGCGCTTCGTGAATGTGTAGATGCCGAGAACCTGGAAATTACGATTGTTCAGTCGTTGCGATTACAAAAACGATGCCAATTACAAGGGTGTTTTGCTTCCTTTCTTTTTTTTTTACAGTCTCGCTTATTTGTACGTTCGTCATTTTTTTTTCTTCTTAAGAACCTTCGTTTCGCGATATCGCTATTGTAATTAGAAGTAAGTTAAGGTGCGTTTGGAAATGAGTTCAATTTCCTATAAAAATAATAGTGCTGCACAGATTTTTCCCAAACTCAATGTCGATTCTTAGTCTACGATGGTTTTACTTTTCATCAATTTTTGGCACAATTTTCAACAAATTGTGAAAGGCCTTTATTCGCGGTATCAGAGTTTTGTCTACTTTTGCATTTGTATCTATTTTTTTCGTTTTTCTCGAATGTCCTGCAATTTTATTTTGTAACTCAGATAAGGCGAACTATAATTTAAACCGAATTAAAACGTTTTCTCGCTTTATTTTTTATTTTAAGATTTTCGTTAATACGAAAAGATCCGAAACGCATCCATGGGGGCTACATTTCCAACAAACGTGAGTTACAGAGAGAATTTCGAATACTTCTAGATGGGATAAAAATCGGGAAAAAACAAGAATGTAGAAGATTCTAAAAAGATTGATTTTACGTAATAAAAAATGCAAAATATTATTAAAAAAATGGATTAAAAATTGTTTAACAAATCCCTCGTCAATTAACTATTTTATTGTTTAATAAAAATAATATGTTTATTTTTCTGAATACATATGAATTTCTTCAGAATTTTGTCTGATTGCTTAAAATTGCGTTTTGTAGATGGAACGAAAAAATGACAACGCAATGTTTCCGATCATTAGACAAAATTCTGGCAAAATTCATACGAATTGAGAAAAAATTTACGAATTACATTCATTACAAAAAAAAGTTAGCTTCACGAGTGATTCGTTGAACAAATCTTTTTTTCATCAATTTGTTAACTTTTCGGAATTGTTATTATGCAAAATCAATATTTTCAGCACCTTCTAAACGCTTGAATTTTTAGACACTTTTGTGCCATCGAGATTCGAAATGCTGTCTGAACGTCACGTTAATTAAATCCAATTTTGTATCAATTTTTGGATATCCGAAAAATCATAAAAGCTGAGAGCCCAGGCTTTAGCGAAAAAATTCGAAATCACGTGAAATCTGAAAGATTCTACGCTGAACGTCGGTTGAAAGACTCGGAACGCGGAAGAACTCACCATGCTCGGCTTGAATTTGTATCCTTCGCGACAAATAACGCAGATCAGTCCAGACTCGTCGCCGAGATCCTCCATCTGCTGCAATATCGTGCCGCTCGCCGTGACTTGGCCCTTGTCGTTGGTTCTCATGCCGAGAGCTCCGAGTTGACGCTCTCTCATCGCCATCGCCAAGCGCTTCTTCTCGCTGCGCGTGTGCTGGCGCGCCTCCTCGATCAATTCGGACACTTGCTTGTTCGTGCAAAGCGCTTCCAACAGATTTTCCGCCAAGGAACCGACGTGCTCGTCGGACGAGACTTGCTCGAGTCTGTGAATTATGCTGATCGTGATCTGAGACACTGCCAGCTGTGTGCGAAATAAATAAAAAATTGTTATGAAATATCGTTGTGGAGAAAAGGTAAGCAAAATCGAATTTTCATTCACCTGCGTGAGTTCGTGATCGGTCGCCAGTCCGGTGAGAAAACGCAAAATGTACTTCAGGGCCGGCTTCGAGATGAATTCTTTAAGCTCGTCGCTGTCTGTGCGTAGCAGCGTTGGTTTTACGCACGGCGCGTGTACCTGGACAATAAAAATTAAGATTAATACGGCAAAATCAAATAGAAAAAAATTATTCTAGGAAAAAATGTAATTTTTTTTTTATTCAATTTTTTCTTCGTGAATGCAAATAAAATGCAGTCTGCTGAAACGTGCAATTCAAGGTGATTTTCGATCATTTGCATAACAATAACACAGAGTTTTTCGTGCGCGAAAACCTCACTTTCCGTGCCGCAGTGACGTAAAAGTAAATTTTGCGGGCAAAAAAATAAATTTGCGGGCAAAAAGTACTATTTTGTGTCCTATACTTTTGAGAAAAAAAAAATCCGTCTCCCGTGAATTTTCACACTCTTTCCGTGCGCAAAGTTGCACTTCCCTTCCTTGTATCGTAATATACAATTTAAAGCAATCAGGTCTCCCTTACCGAAAATTCGAGGAAACCAGGAGCCTTACCGTGATATATTCGAAGGCATCCTTAACGATGCCCATATCAATGATGTGATCCTTGAGAGTGTTTCCAATGGCGTTTCTCTCGATGCCCTGAGTGAGTATGCAGAACAGTTCGAGCTTCTGCTCGTCCTCGGGCGTGTGCTCGAAGTCGAATTTGTAGAAATTCAAGACAGGCTTGAAGTAATCGCAGAGCAAAGCCATTTTTTCTTGATTGCCATAGGTGAGAGCGGCGACGACCCTGGCGAGATGGACGAGAACGCCGTTGCTCTGTCTGACCGCGGCGGATTGCGTGCAGGAAAGAAGCGCTTTAACGTGCTCGGGGCCGCCGAGAGTTCTCGAGAAGGACTCGAAGGACTCGAGCGTCTGGGAGGTTGCGTTGGCGAGAATCGTCTCCATGATGTCCAGCAGCTGTTCGGTGACCTTGGCCTGGGTGCTGTCGGATTCGGTGGCGAGGCAGCGTTGAAGAACGTCGAGCAAGACGGTGACCGCGCCGAGTTCGGGTCTGCTCAAGACCTCCTGATTCTTCTTGACCTTCACCGAGAGCCTGAACAACTTCAGTAAGACTTGAAGCAACGGTTTGGCTCTGCCGACGTCCTGTATCGCGGCCAAACGATCGAGCATCACCTGAAGACCGCCGCACTCGGCGAGGACATTCGCCATCTTGTAGACCTCCTCGTTGTTGACCTCTTGCTCGCTGTTGGCGTTCAGAGTCTCGACGAATTCCTCGGTCGCGTCGCCGAGCAGTCCTCGCATGCGATAAACGACGCGCATGGCGTCGCACTCGCCGCCCTCGAGTACCCAGATCTTCTTGTAGACCTCCTTGACCGGTAGGTCGAGACTGATTATCTTGTTGTTGACGAGAAGCTCCATGCCGTTGTCGTCCTCCAGCAAAGCGACGAGCTCGCAGTCCTGGCAAATTTTGTTCTTGACGTCGCGCATGAGGGGCCCGAGGCCGGGCTCGAGGCTGCTGTAAGGATTGCCCAACATTCTTCCCTGAAGAAAATCTTCCTGCTGTGGATCCTTCTCGAGGGTCAAGAAGAATTCGCCGACGTCGTTCTCCTCGGGATATATTATCGAGCAAAGCCGTTCGAACACGAATACGGGAGTTCTGACGTCTTGGGGACTGTATTTCTGGACCGTTTCGACGCACACGGCCATGAAGGCTTTGGTCTCCTCCTCGGTGCCCGAGGTCATCTCCTCCAGGAGCTCGAGAAGCTTCTCCTGCGTGTCGTCGATCAGTCTCGTGCGTTGAACGACCAGTCTCCTCAGCGATAGATAACCATTGAGAACCGCGCCGACGAGTCTGCCTTTGTATTGCTGCTTGATGTTCTCCTGCTCGAGGAACGTCGCGAGAAGCTCGGTGAGCATCTTGAGCGAGTAGCCCTGAGCGAGATCGCTCGTGAGCGTCGTTTCCTCCAGTCTGTGCAGCTCCTCGATCTCCCGGATGAGAAGATCCGCGAGTAGAGTCATGACGCCGCGAACGGCGAGGAATTGTTTCCACGGCGGTTGGCGTATCAGGCTCTGATAGAGCGAGAGAAACTCGGCGCTGCTCTCGCCGGCGGTGCGCAATTCCTCGAGATAGCAGGTCAGCAGGACGAGCACCTCCTTCTTGCGTTCCGTTCCCTGACAGAGGCTCTCGACCATGTTGCAGGCCACCTGCCTGGCGAGGCGGGAGCTCGGATTGAAGAGAACCTCCTTGAGCCAAGCGCCGTCCGCGAGCTTCAGCGGTTGCACGCCTCGCAATCGCATGCAACGACTGTGCCATCGATGGCCGTATTTCTCCATGAGATAGAGAGCTCGCGCCTCTTCCTTCTTGAGGGGCTTGCTCGGCGGCGGCGACGACTTCTTCGCCGGCATTCGTTGTATCCACTCGGAATACGAGTGTTTCGGATCGCTGCTAAGCCACTTGCCCACGTCGATGCTCACACCCTCGGGCGGTTGAATCGTCGCCAGTGTCTCGATGCTCTTGTCCTTGTTCTTCTTCGACGCCGGCTGATCGGGCTTTATCAGACCCTGAAGGATCTTCAGACACGGCAGTATTAGACTCTCCATAACGGCCGGACTCTTCGAGTCTTTGCACGCCATCAAGAACAGCTGCATGACGCAGCGCAACTTTTGCTCCCAGCACGCGTCCTCCTTCTGCACGAGGGCCGCGAGCAGCGCCATTTCGTGTCTCACCGCCATCGCGAGATCCGACGTCGAGACTCTGCCGCGCAGCGTCATCGTCACGCGATTCATCAGCAGCGCGCAAAGCTCCTTCGTCGATTGCTGATTGTCGCGCGTGACGAGACACAGCAGTTGGCGCACTTCCTCCTGCACCTGGACCGTGCCCTTGCGCAAATTGTTCTCGACGAGCTCCTGAATGAGGCCCTGCTTGCACAAAACTTCGCGGGCGGCGCTGTTGGTCGCGAGAGCCCGGAGGAGCGTGAGACAGTGCTCGGTCGCGGACGAGGCGCATCCGTAGCAGCGTCCCGGCGGCGGTATCACCGTCTCCTCCTTGTCCGGCTTGTCGCCCGTCGTCGCTCCCATCGGCGCGCTGCCCTGACCCCGCTGATTTCTGTCGTAAGCCACGAGCTCGCGTCTCCAAGCGAGAACCCGCTGTATGATCTTGCTCAGCTCCTCGAACGAAGTCTTGCACTCGCTGCAGTAGCGCTGAGCGAGCAACTGGATCGCCCGATTGACCTGCGTGCTGCCGGACACCTGAACGCCGTCGTCGAGGCCGCGATCGAGACGATGCTCCGATATCTTGATCAGCAGCATCTCCAGCGTGGGCTTGTTCGATATCAGGGTCTTGTACACCCGGTCGGCCTTCTCGAGCCACGTGTTTATCGTCGCGACGGTTTTCTTGCGGTCCTCGTCGTTCTCGATCGGATCGACGGCGCAGCACGGACGTCCCGTTAGCGTGTAGTCGAATTTCGCGTATTTGCAGAAACCGCAAGCGTGACAGAGAAACGGATCCTTCTCGTCGTAGTTTATCGCGCGGCATTTGTGACACTGGAACACGTTCTCGCCGCAGTTGGCGCAAACGCCCGGATTCGCCGGCACGCTCGCCGAGCATCTCGGGCATTGAAGCGTCTCCGAGGAGGCTTGAATGTTCTCGTAAAAATCGGCGTACTCGATCATCAGGTTGCAGGCGACGATCGGCAAGGGAAATTCCATCTTGACCTCGGTCTGGCCCTGCGCCAGCGTTATCTTCTTCGCCTTGTGCCACATCGCTGGCTTGTTCTTCAACTCGACGACCGCCTGGACCGAACGATTGTTGTAGAACACGTTTATCGTTCTCACCATCTTCGTTCTCTTGAGATCGCCGATGCGCAGGATAATGCGGCTTATCGTGTGGCTCGACACGAGCTTCACTATCTGCGTCGTCGTCGTGAATTTCGAGTCGACCTTTATCGAGGACAATTTGATCGTCGCCATCGGCACCTCGGGGTTGTTGCAGACGAGGCAGGGCTCGCTCTCGAGATAGTAGCCGTCGAGCTCGACGAACTGCGCGAGATTCGCGTAGAGATTGGCGTTCGGATGACGCGCGAGGAGCTGATTCTGAGCGTGAAGCACCGCGACCGCTTGTTCCATGTACGAGTGCATCTTCTTGCCGGTGTGCGGAGTCTTCAGCGAGAAATAGCCGAGCAGATCGACGAATTGAGCGGCCTTGCGGCCGTAAACCGGCAACAACGGCCACAGACGCCACAGAAGATCCAGGAGTGTCTCTTGATCGGCGGGCCCGCAATTTCTGTCGTCAGGATAACGCGAATCAGTCTCATTTCGGTGGAAAATACGGATTGCCTTTACGATCGTTCGTAACGTTTACTCACTTGTAGATCGCGAGAATCAGAGAATGCGCTTGCCAGCGCACATTCGTGTTGTTGGTCTCGAGCAAGAAAGTTTTGATGAACTTCGTCAGCAAGGCCGGCGAAACTTGCTTCTGTATCTGCTCGACGAGAGTGACGCACTGAGCCTCCTCGAACTTCGCCTCGATGTCGGAATCCTCCGATTTTTCGCGCTCGCGACGCTCCTTTATGTTCGCCGATGTCTTCGATTCCTGGATCAACAATCGATTTAGTATTTTTTTTGATAATTATTTAGAAAAGGGGCTTTTCCCAATTTGCATGAAAAAACAATTTCTTGGCAAAAACGGATGGAGTTTATTGTAAACTTGAAGAATCATGCGGGGGAAACATGAAAAAATTATGATAAGTAATTAGAATCCCCAAAAAATCTCAAGGTGCTTTAAAAAAAAAATTTAATCAGAAAAATAATTAAAAATAAATTCGAGGCTCCTTCTGGCCCCTACGCTCCTTACCGACACTACGCTCGACGAGTGCAACAAAAAAAAAACAAGAGAAAAAAAAAACAAAAAGAAATGTCGATTAAAAAAACCGCCATCGTTCGCTATTTTACTCGGAGAAATGCGTCCTCCCTCGCCCTCGCTGCTTCGCGCTATTGCCTTATAAAGCAAAACATAACAAGATGTAGTGCATTTCGGAGCGCACTTCGGATCGCACTTCGGATGATGAATCCCAAATTCTCCAACACTACATAAGCATCACTGGGGTGGGGGCCGAAAACAAAATATCCCACAAATATGACTTTACCTATTACAAGTGACCAACAAACACCATTTCCACACACACATCGAGGTGGTAGTGCCGCCAGGCGCGAGCGGCAGACGCCGCGAGCTCACGCAGACGAATTTTTACAACTTTTGGTTTTCGGCAAATTTTTTTTCATTTTATTTTTTCAGTCACCCCCGCCTGATTCTTTAACTTGAAGGTCAACGGCATACTTTCCCGACGAAAAATATTGAGATCGACGTAATTTCGGAAAATCCCCTTTTCTAAATAGTTACCTTTTTTTTGTTCACGCATTGGTCTCGATGATCGATGATAAAAATAGTAAAATAGTCAAGATTTGCAATAGACGATTCTTCTTACTTTGATTTTCATGTCCTTGCCCTTCGCGCTCGAGCATATGGCGCACTGGAGCAGTTGCAGCACAGTGGGACTCACTCCCTCGTCGAGGAGCGTCGAAATCGTGAAGAGATAAGACAGAACGGTGTTCTGCTTGAGGCAGAAACGCTGCCAGTTGCCCGTACGGCAGGTGGCCACTTCGACGCACGACTTTAGATGTTCGATCAGCTCGACGAGAGAATCGTACGGAAGATTTATCGCGTGCGGCCGCGACTGCAGCGGGTCGTAACCCCCGGTGTTGCAACACTTTTGCACGGACTGTCGATGAAAGAAAAATACAATCGTCAACATTCCTATTCATCTTCTCGTCGACGAATTTCGCAAAGCAAATGTTTCAGATTAAGTTCATCTGTTCTTTTCTCTATCGTTTATCTAATTCATAAATGCAATTTTGTAATCACGGATTCCGAATGTCAAATAAATGAATAATTTTGTTTCTTCGATATCGTTCAAGTTGGCCGAGAGCTAAACGAACGATTTACCTTCACGTGAGAAACGAGAGCGTGGAGATCTCGCAATTGTCGGTACTTCTCGCGGTTGCCGCAAATGAACTGCAGAAGCTTTCGCACTTGACGCCTGACGAACGGCGTTTGATAGAGCATCATGTATTCGCAGAGATAGAAGTACCAGGCTTGCTGATCAAAGGACGGCTGTATCGAGCTGTTCTCCGCGTATTTGTGAACCTGATAAGTGAATCGCAGCGCCATTTCGGTCAAAAGTTGCGGATAGGGCTCGAACACGTCGCTGGCGTGTCCCTTCACGTATTGCCGCAGGAAGAAAGGCGACATGTCGGGAGGTGATGCCGTCAGATGCTCCTTCAGCAACTCCCCGCCGATAACGTTGCCCGAATCCTCGGTCGAAGTTCTGGAAAAAATCGGCAAACGTTGATTGAATTCCACTCGGATTAAAGCTCTCGATCATTTGTCACAACTCGTTTCTATCGGGCTTAGTAATTATTTAAGGCTGAGAATAGCGAAAAAGTACAATAATAATAGTCAAAGAATAACGGAAATACAAATTGAAAAATAGATTAAAATATTTTTCTGTTTGTTTGAGACTGAAAATTGCAAAAAGTGCCGATAAAAAAATTATAATAATGAAATGAAAGTTCGAATGAAAAAATAAGTGAAAATACATTTTTCAAATTTCTCGTTCGAGTTTGAAAAATTGAACTCAAACTAGAATGAAAACAATTCCATATTTCCCGAAGCAGTTTTCGTTGACGGACGAGCTATTAACTAAAATCGTGTATTGAGAAAATCTTATTTCTGGCAAGTTGTCTTTTCAGGAATATAATTTCAAAAATGCATATTTCATTAGAAAATTCTCTGGTTTTCAAATCTGAGATCGATTTTTCTTTCGATTGCGGATAATCGTTAAAAAAATGTTTCCGGCGCGGGACGTTCAATTAGTTTCTATTTTTTCTTCTTTCATTGAGATAGGAAATTATCGACTCACGTCTTCCAATATTCGAGCAGAGACTTGAGCAGAGTGAGGCAATATTCGATGACTCCGGCCTTGCTCAAAATTCCAGCGGTCGTTTGCGAGACAAAGTTAGGATTGTCCGCCTGAGCTTTGGTATTGTACTTCGATCGCGACATGAGCACGCCTGAAACATTGTCACGTCATTGAAGCATCGGTTCAGCGCTGTTCAGTAAAAAAATCGTGAAATCGAGTCGTTTACTCACTCAACAGACGCATAATGACTAGATGAACCTCGCGCTTGTTGCTGCGCTTGCAAATGTCGGTCGTGTCGGGCTTGTCCATTTCCAGTTCCTTCACCAGTATGTTGAGCAGACGCTCGACGCAGGCGCGATCTCTTTCCTCCTGACCGTCGAGATCGGAGGTCAGCATCAGCACGACTTGCATAAAAGGAATCGACAACACGCCGGATACGTTCGTCAAATTCGGTATGAACTGCATCAATCTTTCGAGAAGCAAAAGACGAACGGAATGAAGCTTCGCCGTGCTTTCGGCGACCGTGTCGCTCTCTTGCTCTGGTTGCTCCTGTTCCGTGCATTCGTCCTGTTCCGTTACCTGAAATAGCCGTCCATATAATTAATCTCCTCGAAGAACGAAAACAAAAAAACGACTTATCAAACCCAAGAAATTCTCACATTGGGAAACGAACCTACGACATCAAAATTAACGCATACAGGAATACACGGGAATTCTATACATCTAGCGATGGCATTTTTTGGTGGTTTTTTTCTTGCTTTTTCTTTCTTTCTTTTTTTTTGTGACAATAAGCAGACAATAGGAACTCACAGTGAAAGTTGCGGGAGCACCGAGCGAACTAGTCTCGGATCTTGGGGGTTGAACGCTGCCGCTCGTGCCCGGTTGCGGCGCCGAGTCGTGGGCATTGTCGCCGTAAGCGGAACTTGTTCCGGACACATTATGCTCACCGGTTATGCTGTCCACCGCGCTACCTCCACTATCGCTTCCACCACTCTCGCTACCTTTGCTACCACCACTACAACCCTGACAGAGAACGAGACCCAAGCGTTACTACGGATACTCACACATCGATTTGGAAACACACAATTTTCCGACGTGTAGTTTTCTTTTTTTTTTTTTTATCAATAAATAATACGGGTGCAAAAAAACCACGTGTTCGACGTGCGAACGAGGCCTTACTTGTTCGGCGGGCGAGGTTCTGAGTGTGCTGCCGTCGGTCGCCGCGGTCGATCCTTCGTCATCGGAACCGCCGGCCGACGCGGTCGTGTCGGAATAATGACCGGCGCCTTCCTGTGCCTGATGAAAAAAATCATTGTTTCGATAAGACTCATTGCACAAATGTAGAGCACGAAGTCCGAATGAATGCAGTTCGAATATCTAAAATTTTGCAATTTTAGCATCCGAGAACTCGAAGTCAGAGAAAATTCGCCCTATGAGAAATCATCGAGGCAAAATGACGGGAAACCGATGCTCGTTTTCGCAGTCTTTTTCGTGGGTTTTTGAGCGTAAACCGACGATATTACTGTCGCATGCAAAAAATTCCGAGAAGAACGATCCTGTATAAAAAAATGTCCAAAATGTTATTCATAAACGGACAAAAAATAAATTGTTCAACGAGCCACCGGTCAACAAAACTTTTTTTTATAAACAAAAATGATTTGCAAGTTTTTCGGAACACGGACGAATTTTTTTCATATTTTGTCTCATTATTCAAAATCGCGTTTTCAATCGTTCGTCGAAAAAAACGCAATTTTAGATAACTAAAAGAGAATTCTTGCAGATCTATACGTTTGCAGAATAGATTGATCAATAATTTTCTTTGAAAGAAAAAAAATTAGTTTGCCGGGTGATATTGAAAAATGAATTTTTTCATCAGTTTGTCGATAACGTTGTGGTCCTATTGTTATGTAAAATCGATCTTCTCAGCACCTTCCATACGCATGATTATCCCTTTAACGGCCAAGCCTCTTTCTAATTGAGAAAAACTATTTTTCTCTACTGCTCGAGACATTTCTTTATGAAAATATGTCAAAAGTTTCACTTTTGAAAAATTCAGATTTTCAATTTTTTTACCTGAACAAAACATTTTTTAATCAATATTCTAGTGGAAAAACTTTCATTTGCACGCATTGCTATTCGTCAAATTTTTTCAAAATTTTCCTCGAAAATTTAGGACGATTTAGGGGAAAAAAGCTTTCTTCGCTAATGTAACATATTTGCTGCATTGGCAGTTAAAGGGTTATTTTCGGTTTTTTTTCCCATCGAGAACCGTTCGAAATTTCTTTCGAAACCCACGTTCAAGCGGCACGGGATCGCCACTGTCTCGAAAGCCTTTGCAATTGTTCCACTGACCGGTACGCCGGCGTTGGCTTCGCGAGGAATTCTCTCGGTTTCCAATCCCTGATAGTGCAACAAAGGTCCCGCAGGTCCGGCGAGATTCCGGATTCCCCGAAAGTTCACCAATCCCTGCTGAATGCCCTGTTGCAGAGCTTGAAGGTCGGCGTCGCCCTCGTGATCTTGGAGGCTCAAAGCGATCGCGAGTTGGACCATGGCCTCGTCGTCGGCGTCCGGTGGAATGTCGAGCAATTGGGGCGGAACGCCCGGGCCCAGTAGGACCTCCAGTGGATTGTGAACTCGAGCGATGGCGCCGGCTTGATTGCCGTCCGCGCCGAGCAACCTTATAGGCTCGAAGGCGTCGACGTCGAACTGCTGTTGTTCCTCCGGTTCCCGTTGCTCTTGCGGCGTCGGAGCGGATGCGACTTCAGGTTTCTCCTCCGTTTCCCCGGATACACCTTGAAGAAAGAGATACATTTTGTCGTGCAAGATTCCATTCTGCGATGAGAACTCGGCGGTCCTCTCGCGATCGTCAATGCGCACCTGGCGTACTGCAGTGCGGCGGACTGGGTATGTAGACTCTTCGTCTTTTGAAGCGCGGCCGCAAAACTCGTATTATCGCCTGTTTCGCGCTGAAACTCACGGCCGTATCGGACGAGAGCAGTAGCTGCAAGTAGAGCTTCGCCGCGAGAACGGTATTGTTCTCGACGTCGCAGGTCGCGAAAGCGTGAATTATCTCGACCATGGCGTAGATCGTCGCTTCCGTGTGGGTCAATCCTGGAACTACGACGGGCGCGAGTGCCATGTTCTTCGGATAGGCCATGTGAAGAGCCCACAAAACGTCCATCAGTTGGAGAACCAGATGCTCGTTTGTGTCGTCGCTGCCGCGGTTCAGACTCGTTCGATCTTTCTCGAATACCGGTACTGAAAATAGAAAAAAAGGCTTTAAAAAAAATATTAAAAAATACCTGCTGCGAAGTTAAATCCCCTCGATAAAGGCGCGAAGCCCGCGCGCGAAGTGTCGAAAGAATCGTTAAGATCGAGAAAAAAAGAAGAAAAGATCGTGAAGAACGATGAGAGCGAGCAACACTCACTGGTGCTCTCGTCGACCGGCTTCGTCGCGTGTTGTTCCGCAAATTTGGCGAGATTGTGCGGTCGAACGATGGCGATGCTTCGCACAATCAACACGAGTCGATAGAAGTTCTCCGCGTCCATGTCCCGGGGATCGTTGAGTTCTCTCATTGCTTTGAGCGAGTCGAGCACGTGAGAGAGTAATACTTGATCCTGAAAATTGAAAGAAAGAAAAACGGAACAGTCGAGGATCCATCGATAGCGAAGCAATAGTGTTTCTCGAAGCGAATTTCATTGCCAAAACCAACCTTGTGCGAGTGATAGGAAACTTTGCTGCTGTGAAGAGCAGCGAGAAGAGCGGTCGTGTGCATTTGAACCGACGGCGGTGTCGGCAACGTGAGAATACCCGAAGCGACGTCGATCGCGGTGTTTCTCAGCGACGATTTGCTCTCGTCGTTCGACGAGAGGGTGAACGACGACTCCAAAACCTCGAGGATACTCGAGACCATTCTGAAATAAGACGAACGATGCTTATTCGACACGAAACGATGGAGCGCGGCTACGATTCGTGGTGCAGTAAACACACGGATGCCGGACAAAGGAGAATCTACTCGTCCAATTCATGCCTCGGGCTCGTTCTAAGTCGACGAAACACATCTCGACAAACTAGATCTCCGCGACTCGGAGGGACGCAAACGGGAATGTAAAATCGTTCACAGGGGGGTTGGAGGAACGCGTAAACAATCACCTCTTACCTCTCGATATCGACAGAGTCCTTCGTCGGTCTGATGCATTACAATAATATTTTTGTGAAATTAAGACATTGACGCGAGAAACCGCGAAAAGGAATTGTACACGAGAAAAAACGAACTGACACTCAAACAGTTGAAACATCCGCGAATTTCGCGACAACGACTTGGATGAGAATACGAGAAAAAAGAAGAAAAAAAAAAAGATGTGAGCGCAAACTCGGGCACATAGAACGATCGTTCGAATCGTCGGATGTGAATTCAAACGTAAATAATCAATGAAAATTCTCCTCACTTGTCGACCGATGTGAGCGGAGCCGGAGAAACGAGGGCGCTCTCGTTCTCGTTGTTCACCGACGCTCCCGCGGCCACCGGCGCCGGCGTCGATTGACCGGCGGCTATCTCTTCCGGTTCCTCGGGCCAGCCAAACGAATCCTTCGTCTTTCCGTACCTGTGATACAGTAGTTATCGTTAATTGATTAATCGAATAATATTTTTTTGCCGTAACTTAAGATAAACTGGAAAGTTCCTTCTGCTCCCGATACGCTCTCGGTCGACAATAAAAATAAAAATGCTTTTTTTTTCGTTTGTTTATCGACCGCCTATTCGAAAAGAAAATTTTGATTGTAGATTTTTTTATCCATTTTAGGTTTCAGATCTTTTAGATTATTTTTTAGGAACCTCGTTTTTTATAATTTTCGAAATTTGCAGAATTCAAGTCGCGAAAGGACATTAAAAAAATGTGAATTTTCATCGAAAAAGGGCTCTTCGCAGGACACGTGGCGAATTTAATTTTAATATTTTTTTAACTGCAAATCTGTAATAAATACTATTTACTCGGCAAGCCAATTTTCTTTTTTTGCAAGGCGATCACAGGCTATCTCGATACTTACACTTTGATGGAGTCTACCATAATGACACCCTCGGGATCTTGGGAGAGTCCGAATGTGATCGTGAGCTTTTTGTCAGCTTGAAGGCTCTCCTCTCTCGTCAAAGGTATATCGAACCAGCGACTGCGGGTCAGAGTTGTACGGATGCTTCTGCCGAATACCTGGTGAAAGCGTTTTCAAGATTATCGATGTTTCCATTATTTATAAAAATATTATTTTGTTTCATTATTTATAAAAATATCATTTCGTTTCATTGTTTGTGAAATTATCTTTTTTTTTCAATATTCACGAACTTTCATGAAATTCCATGAAATGTTTTTCTTTTTCATTATAAAAAAATAATTTTTTAATTAATCTTATATATTTTCTGAAAAGTTGTTTGACCCTGCGCCCAAATGCCCGTATTCTCACCTCGACGTACAACGGAGCTCTCTGGGCGTCCTGATTGCCAAGTTGGACTCTGATGCCAGTGATAACCAAGGTCGGATCGTTGTTGGTAACGTCGACGCTGAATCCGATGGCCTTCGTCGAGACGACGTACATGCCGGTCGTGTTCAAGCGATGCTTTATCTGCGCGACGTTGTAGATCTGCAGAAGGTCGTTGCCGCCGAATTCGACGTCGTTCATGACCTGGCAATGCTCGAAAAAGTCGATCGGGAACGTGACCGATCCGGTCGGCTTTCCGGTCTTCGCGGCTTTCTTCTTCCTCGTCTGCTTGACGCCGGTCATCGTGCCGATGGGTTGTACGCTCGACGACATCCAGAAGCCCGTTTGTTCCATCGCCGCCATGTAGATTCTCAAGCTTCCGTCCTCGCAGAGCAATATGAGGGTCGTGCGATGCTCGGCGTTCGAGCTGGGATGTCTTATCGCGACCATGTCCATTATCTTCGCTTTCGGCACGACCTTGATCTCTTGTATGAGCACGACGTCCGGCTTGATCATGAGTATGACCGGATTGTTGCTCGTTTGCAGAACCGAGCAAACGAGTCCGGGATGATTGGCGACTTCGCTCCACTGGCACAGCGGCTGCGGCTGGATGTTGTTCGATTTGTTGCCGTTCGTCTTGTTGTTCGCGAGATTGATCATGAAGACGGTCGTTATCTCCGAGTCCATGTACTTGAGCGGAGCGATGAAGCTCTTGCCGCACGCGTAGCTGAAGAACAGGAGTTGCAGAGCGTGCGAGTAGTAGATCGAGACGCCGCCGCCGCCGACCTGACCGTTGTCCTTGATCTCCGGATGGAGCACGTCGAGGGTCGTCGTGACGTAGAAGGCGCCGTGCTTCGCGAGACTGTCCTCGTCCATGGCCTGACTGTAGATGTAGCCGGCGGAGGACATGAGAAGCAAGTGGAAAACCCCGTCCTCGGCGTGAACGAAAGTGCAATCGCGTATCTTTCCAACGGCGACCAAGAAGTAGTACTGGGGACTCAGAGCGTCTTTCGCGAGATCGTAGATCTTCACGAAGTCGGCGGTGACGAGAGCGAGCTGCGTCTGCGAGCCCGGCAGCCACATCGCTTTGATGATGAAGTTTCCGGGTTCTCGCTGGGGATGAAGCACCAGATGATCCGAGACCGTGCCCGAGCTGTTGAACGTGAGAACGTGACAATCCTTGAGGCCGCACACGGCCAGGAAATCTTCGTTCCACGGATTGCCGATTATCGACAGCACGGTGAAGGGTATCGGCGCCGATGCCAAACGCGTCAGGGTCAATTTTCTCTTGGACGAGTCGGCTTGCTTCAGAAGGGCGCTCAACTGCAGTACGGTGATCTTTCCCTTCTCGTGGGACACGGCGAGATGCTGGCGCTTGCCGTGCGGCGACGATAGGCAGCACATCGCGACGCGTCGGATCATATGCGCGGAGAGCAGCTGCCTTATGGTTTGTCCCTGATCGCCGGAGTAATTCATGCGCACGTTCTCGAAGGCTCCCTCCTGCGAGCCCAGAGTCGAGAGCATCAGTTGATCCGTGTGCTCGAATTTCTTGTCCAAAAAGTGCAACTGACGAAGGGCTATTTGGGCGCGCGTGTGGCAGCCGACGGGCGAGTTCTTCTGGCACGATAGATTGACCGCGGGCACGAGAGTTCTCGTCAGCTCGACGAGGGAGGAAACGAGGCCGCTCGACCACAATTGCGACAGCACCCAATCCCTCGAGCCCTCGAGTTGCTTGGCGAGAGCCGCCTGCTTCTGCTTGTCGCGGCCGTTTCTCTCGATCTTGTCGTGGTAGTGAACGGGACTCGAGGCCCTACGGCGGAGCCGGCTCGTCATCGGTGTCGCGCTCTCGGCGCTGGCGCTCGCGGCGTAGCTCTGTCCGGCGTTGCCGATCTGGTGCTCCGAGCTCTGCGGGCTGCGCTTCGTCAGCGCTTGACAAGAGCCGTCCTCCTTCGAGCCGCAGTCGCAGAAGAAGTTCCCGTACTTCGCGTAAGTCACGTCGTGGCCGCGATGGCAAACGCGAGCGCAAACGGTGCAAACGCCGGCGCCGTCGACCATGCCGCACGTGTGGCAATGATACCAGTGCTGGTTCGTGAATTCCTTCTGGGTTATCGTGAAGGTGCAGAGCTTGTTGCTCAGACTGTCCTCGTCCGAGTCCTCGGTCGCGCTGTCGTCGTCGTCGTGCGCGAGCTCGTCGATCCAATCGCTGTCGTTCACGTCGTTTATCGGCGTCGCGCCCTCCCACGGCGGACTCGTCGCGCGATCCTGAATCTGCGCCTGCTGCGGACAAACCGCGGTCACGATGTCGGCGATGTAGTTCAGAACGCAACAGCCGGCCTCGATGTATGAGAATGGCTTCTCGACGAGTTGCGTGTCCTTGCTCATCAATTGTTGTTTGCACAATTCGACCCAGTCGGTCGCGGCCTTGAAGAGCTTGACGTGACCGCGATCGGAGCCGGCGTCGGCGAGGGTCGACATCACGTGCATGAGCTCGGGAAATCCGGCGCCCTCGATCGCCGGCGAGAGGATGTGATAGCCGAGCGGTATGAGAGCTCGAAGAATCGTCACCGAGACGTCCTCGCCGAGGCTGCTGTTCGCCTTGACGATGTAGTTCGTCAGGGCCTTGAGCAACTGATTGTTCTCCTGCATCGACTGCTGCTGCTCGTCGTTCGGGCTCGAGGCTTGATTGCTGCTGCCCGAATCGAGCAGCAGCGTTTGCCACTGTCCCTGCTCGTTCGTCGTCGCGCCGTTCGACTCCTCGACCTTTTGCGCCTCGTCGGAATTGCCCGCTACCGCGACCATCGCCGTCGCCGCGGTCGGCGTTTGCACGTTGGTCGGCGATATGCTCGGCGACAGATTGCCCGCACCGAGAACAACGTGTCGCAGCCACGACTGCAGTTTGTCGCTCTCGACACTGGCGAGATTCGAGACCGAGCTGCACAAACGATCGAGCGAACCGTCGATCGATTTCTCCGCGGTCTTGAACAACTTGTTGAAGAAATGAAGAACGTGAGTGCTGAATTGCTGCGACGCTTGCGGCGAGGCTATCGACAGCAGAACCGAGACGAGGGTGCGATTCGTGCTCGGCGCGAAAAATTGATCGAGAGCCTTGCAGCCGACGGGTTTCTTCAGCAATTGTTCCCAGTACTTGATGCACTGCTTGAGTATCTTCTCGTCGACCGACACGTTTATCGAGTCCTCGGTGTTCGTCGTGTAGTCGACGATCACGTTGTAGGTGTAGTTGAGAACGAACAGATGCTCGCGCAATTGCCGCGGCTCGCTCTCCGCGTCGCCGAGCAATTTGCCCAGCGTCTTCGAGGCCAGTTCCTGAAGATAATCCGTGCGCGCGTCCATCGTCAGCGGCATGAGAATCTCGATCGCTTGGGCCCGTATCTCGGAATTCTCCGGCGCCGTCGTCGGCGTGACGTACTCGAGCATGAACGCCACGAGGGAATAGAGAAGGTTCTTCAGCGACGGATTTATCGAGAAGGTTCCGTACTCCGAGAGCGAGCTGACGTGATGATTAACCGTCGCGAGGATGTAACTCTCGGCGGGTATAATGTCGTTGGCGTAAGTGTTCCACGGCACGTGAGCGACGTTTATTCCCTTCCATTTATCGAGAACCGAGCGCACGCTGTTCGGCAGCAGAGTCACTATCGACGTGTCGACGGTCAGACTCGCGCCAGCGACGCATATTATGCCGTCGAGAACGAGATAATCGCGCAGAGTGTATTTGCCGCTCGGCTCCGAGGATTCGTGCATCTGATAGAGAACGCTCGAACGGCAAGAGGCGAGTATAGCCTCGGTCAGGGAGAGTATGTGCGGCAGAATGTCGACGATCATCTTGTTCGTGCTCGAAGTCAACGACTCCGGCGTCTGAGGACTCTTCGACGACTCGATGTTGTCCGTCGGACTCTTGCATATGCTCTCGTCGAGGAGAACTTGAAGCTTGCCGATAACGGCCGCCAGAATGCACAGCGAGCTGAGCTTCGGTAGCGTCGACTTCGGCATTATCTTGTCGGTGGGATTCAATTCGGGCTTCAAGATTTTGATGCAATTCTTCGCCAGGGTGACGTCGTACTTCAGAGAATTCACCGTCGACGAGACGGTCTTGAGGAGATTCTCCGCGTACTGAGTGTACACGCCTTGCTTCACGAGACAATCCTTCATCCAGCCGTTGAAGGTCTTGTAAGCGGCGCGGGGTCCCCAAATCAGAGAATGCAGCAACATCGGGCCGGCGGGTATCTCCTCGCCGAGCGCGAGCTTGTCCATGTACGGCGTCGAGGGCGGCAACATCAGCAGCAATCGCCAACATATCGAGAAGCAGTATTGCGTCGCGCAGAGGCCCGTGAAGGTTATCTTGTCCTTGCCGTCCGTGGTGGATTTTCTCGGGATGCTCGTTTGATTGATCACGTTGAGAATGTCGATCAGGGCGTCGACGAGCAACGGATACTTCATCTTCTCCGGCGTTCCGAGGACGAAGTTGCACGCCAAACCGTCGAGCTTCGGCGTGTCCTGATTGTTGAAATCCGTGTTCGTCAGATTGTAGAAACGCGGCTTCATCGAGAACTCGTCCGGCGGACCGAATTTACGGTAATTGTCCTCGATGTCCTTCCACGGCGTGTAGATCCGCGATGCTTGCTTGTTTCCCTCCTTCGCGTCGGCGACCATGCTCGTCGCCGAGAGCAAGTTCCACTGCACCTGGTGACGCAAAATTATTCTTTTGTTACAGTCTTTTCTTCGCGATGTCGATTTTTCGTAATAGAATTTTCTGTAATTGTTTCAAATTCAGCTTACTTTTTTTTTTCATTCAATGAAAATACAATATAGGTGTTTTTTTTTATGTTCCGAGACAAACCACGAAGGTTAATATTTTCCGGACTTTTGTCAATTTTTACGTGTATTAATGATGTACGAGACTTTTACTACCACTCAGTTGACACTATCATCCTGGTGGCCCTGTTACCTCGTTTCAGCTTTTTACAGCGTGATATCAATGTTGCATTTGTCACATTTTATTCGTAAGGAGGATTTCAGGAAGGATCGAAATATTCTTGGGATGGAATTGGAGAGGAGCGGGAATGTGAGCAAGGATAAAACGGGGCTCGAGTTGCGATCACCGTTGAGAAATGAGAATCAAATGCGTAGCTAATATAAAATGCCTGTGGAAAAATCAACGAAATTCCTCACTTGTTCCAGAAGCGTCGGCGGAGCATCGTACAGATGTTTCATCATGTATTCCAGCAGCAGCAACAACCGCGACAGATGAAGCAACTGTGAATCTTTCATCGGCGCTTTGACCGCCTCGCTGCACCGGACCGCGCCGCTTCCGGTCACCAACAGGACCGATTTCTTTTGCATCAAGTTCAGCGAGTGAAAGAGGAAGAGAACGAGCTGCGCGTGCTCGACATTGAGATCTTCGTTCTCCGCCTCGAACGCCACGGGAGGATTGCACACGTTCTCGACCATCGTTGTCACGAGTCTGTGCCAAATACTTATGCACGCCGCTTCTTTCTCCGATTGAGGCTTCAGCAGCAAAATCTTGAAGAAAAAAAAAGACGATTTTATACGACTTCATATGCAAGGCATTTCTCGAAATTGTTGAACGAAAATATTTAATAGTTTCTGACAATTGACGAGGATTCATAGACTCGTTTTATTTTTTTCTAAAGCGATTCTGTATTATTCGCACGTTTTTGAAAATTAAAAAAAAATATATATTATTGAAAAAACACAACTATGGTTTTATAAAGGAATTCTGAAGATTAAGGTAGTACCGGCGCGAGACGGTGCTCAACGCGCTCAAAAGTGAAAATTCGGAGGTAATTTCGACCACTTCTCAATGGAGTAAAAATCTGAAAAAATCAAGCATATAAAAGGTGCTGAAAAGACTAATTTTCCGTTATAATGATTCCAAAATGTTATTAACAAATAGGTGAAAAAGAAAATTGTTCAACGAATTATCCGTCAACCTAACTTTTCTTGGAGATAAAAAGTATATATAAACTTTTCTGAACACGTATGAATTTTTTCAGAATTTCTAATCATCGTAATTTGGTTTTTTTGGTATTTTTTTTTCTTCAAAAATGCGTGTTAAATCACGAATTTTGGATATGTGTTTATCACACAACCACCTATTACACCCGACAAGTTTCGAAAAGATTGATTGAATAGATTCGCGAATACAGCCCAAACATGAAAAAAAAACCAAATTTCGATGATTACAAAAAATTCTGAAAATATTCATATGTGTTTAGAAAAATTTACATATCATTTTTATCCGAAAAAAAAGTTAGATTGACGGATAATTTATTGAACAATTTTTTTTTCACCAATTCGTTAATAACATTTTGGAATTATTATAATGGAAAATTAGTCTTTTCAGCAACTTTTATATGCTTGATTTTTTAAAGATTTTTACTGCATTGAGTGGTCGAAATTACCTCTGAATTTTCACTTTTGACCGCGTTGAGCACCGTCTCGCCCCGGTACTACCTTAATAAAAGAATCGTCACTTAAACGGAAAATTCGATTAAATATCTAAACGGCAAATTCATATAGCATTATTCGAGAATAAGAATTAGCAACACAAATCGAGCAAAGAAAAAACCGATTGCAGTTTGACAACATAAAGGTAATAAATAAACGTATAAGTAGTTTTTGTTACCTGTGCAAGAACGCTGAGCGTTCGGGGATAAACTTGAAGGGGCCAGGACGACGGGCTCGTATTCTCGGTCGACCACGGGCTGACGCCGAGATGATGGAGCAACGTGTTCTGCAGCGCCTCGCTCAGCGTGTTTCTCGCCAGCAGATTGTGCGTGTAGCGACTGAGAGCTTGCGAGAATTCCGAGTACATAGCGCCGAGCGTTGCACCGTAGAAGACCGATATGGTTCCTGAACATAGCGAAAAATCGAAACGTCAAGTCGAGCGAATAGACAATTTTCCTGCTTTTTCGAAATGTGACCCTTGCGAAAATTAACAAAAATCCTCTTATGTATTCTCCAGTGAAAAAAGATTCACGGGAATATTCAAAATTTCCTTATTATTCTAGAAAAAAAAATCTTACTTTGTTACCAGAACTCCTACAAACTCTGATTTTCGCACATTCTCCGAGTTTCCGGATTGAGCGGTCGCGTTGTCCTTATTTCTAATAGATTTACGTTTTTTTTCCCCCTCTAAAAAGACGTACCTGTTTCCGTTCTGGCGGTTTCGTGATCCAGATCTCTTATGATAGCGGCCAGTATGACCATTTGTTGTTCCACGAGGCCGTTTATAACGTATTCGCGAACGTAGCTACTCCGACTGCCGATCAAGTGTTGATTCATGAATTGAAATATCTGCGTCGCCAGCGAGATGTACTGGAAAAATCGCAAGGAACAAAATGAGACAAAATAATCTTCGTGCGATAGGAAAAAAAAAAAAAAAAAAAAAAAACGAAATGTTAAGAAAAAATACGGCTACGAAGAAAAAACCGAACGCATTTCGAAGGAAACGTACACCGTGGGGTTCCCGATTGTCGGGAACGATCGTGGTCGTGGTGCGCTCGGCGCTCGCCTCGTTGTTGGCCTCTTTCGTCGTGTTCGTCGGCGACCCTTCCGACGGCGACAAAGTTTCCTCGAACCACAGGCCCAATATGGGTTCGCTGTCCTCCTCTACCGACATAACAGTTTGTTCTACATGGTGAACATACACCAGAGAGTTAGTAAAAATGGATAGAATGACGCTAGTGAGTTTGTTTTTCTTTTTTTTCTTTTACAACTCCGACACAAGAGAGAATAGCGGACTCCGGTTTCAACTCAGGACAAACGGATCTTCCTCGGCAAGTCTATAAAACCGCATGTTACGGGCATGCAAAACGATCGATAAACGAGAAACGATAAGCGTGATAAATCCCGATGAGTGTACAGAAAATTGTAGATGAAGACGAAATGGGATGAGTAATTGTCGTGTTTCTCTTTTTCTTTGCTTATCATACCTTCGTCGGTCGAACTCTCGGAGTAGCTGAGCAGATCCTCGTAGTAGGTCGTCGAGTCCGACTGACTGAGAGTGTCGCCTTCGAGCGGATGCTTTTGCACTCTCTTCAGCGTGCAGGCCTGTAATTTCGGAGTGAAGCCTCAATTATTGTGGATCGTTGATCTGTGGTTCGATCTTTACCTTTCTGTAGCTGATAGTCGCCAAGTAAAAGAGAAGATGATTGAGCGGAGCGGCTTGGAAAAATGTCACGGCCCTTTGGAGCGCCGTCGCCGTGGCTAGAATGTCGAGGGGCGCCGGTTCCGGCGGTGGCGGACGATCGCGACCGGTCTCCACGGAAACGTCCTCTAGCAGGGCGCTCATCAGTGTCAGCGCGTGCGACGCCAGGGCCACGGACAGAACACCGAAACCCTGTTGACTGTTCGAACAATTCCAAGATGAACTATTATAAATAATAGGAGGTTGAAAAACGGTTCACGTGAGAAAGGCGAAAGTATCCCAAAGCCGAACGAGCTTGCGAACTAAAAAGGAGACTCACACTTTCATGAGATTCACACGACCGGTTCCGTCGCGAGCTTTGCTCGGCGATTTCCCTTTTTCCTCCTTTCCCTTGTCGGCCGTGCTGAAACTGCTGACCGTCAATTGAGCCTGAAGCCCGGCCACCAACAGCCAAACGCCGATCAAAAGATGATTTTGCAGAATCTACAGAAGCATAGAAAAAATACCGATACAATTTTTTTTTCTTTGGAATAATTCCGATAAGTGAATGAAGTTGGATTTGTGACAACGTTGATCGTCGATAGATTCTGAGCAATGATTCAATAATTTACTAGTTTTATGTGATAATTGAAGTTAAGCATGACGATTCGATATTTACAGAGTTCTTTTTGAACTTGGATACCAGTGTGAAGCATAAAAATAAAGTTTTGGCTCGACTCATATAACGAAATTTTTGTAGTTTTACAGAATTGTTTATTTTTTTTTTTGAAAATCGTGCTTTTTTCTCTCTCCAGGACACCGAACGATCCTCAATCGCTCATGCGTTGGCTACTCAATCACGAAACGAAAAAAGAATTCAAATGCAGCACTCACGTGTCCACCGGCCCGCGTGCTGTACTTAATTATATTCGATACCAATCCGAAGATCTCGAGACTCTTCTCGACGACGGTGATCGCCAGTGAGTCGTATTCCTCCTCGGTGCTTTTCGCACTTTGACCACCCTGAGCGTTTCCGCCGGCGTTGGTGCTGCACTTCGGCGATACCGCATTCGAGACCCCGACGATGCTCGAAGCGGTCGCGTTCGCGATCGAACAGTACAGGCACGACATCGTCAGCAGCGACAGCTTTTCGAGCTTCGCCGGCGTCAGAGGCTCGAGCACCGGCAACGACACGACGCTGTGAACGATGTTGATGTCGTTGACGACGGAGTGCAGACTGTGACGAATAATATGCGCCTCGCCGTGATTCGCCGGCAGCGAGAAACCCTTTCTGTTCATGTATGCCTGGTATTTGCGCATGTAGCGCGACAGATGTGGAAGATTCGAGCACATGTCGAGCAACGTATCGCCCGCTCCCATACTCTGCAGCGTGCTTATGTTGTTCGCTATGAACATCAGCTGAAAAATAATTTTTCATTTTTTTATCAACTCAATTGACGAGAGAATTATCGCCGTTCTGAACGGTATAAGTTTTTGTTCGTAAAAGAAACTCGGCGTTCTTCGTAAATGACGATTGCCGAGAATACGTATACAAATAGTCTATGAAGAAAGTAAATCTTTTGAAAAACGAGTTTTTGTTTCTGAAAAGAGAGAATTTTTTTTTTTTTCTGAAGAGAAATAGTACTTTACGATACTAGAGCAATAAAACTTTTTCTGACGAGTGTGAGTTTGCAGAACGAGCCGAAGGCGAGTGTCGCAATCACACGTAAAACCGCATTTTACGCACGAAATTAATTAAATACATTTTTTAAAATTATTCAGATTCCCGCCCAATTGAAAATAATCGAAAATTCTCTACAAATCTCGTATTCACAAAGAAAAAAAACGATGAATCCTCTTTAACATTCTGAACGAATTTTGCGTTCGTCGGCGCCTCGGTCGTTCGTGCGCACCTTCGTATCGGAATTAGCGTCGCTCGCCGTGTTATCGGACGCGGCTTTGTTGCCGTCCGCGTTGGCGTCGCCGGTGATTGCGACCGATGGTGCAAAATCCTGCAACGGCATCGTCAATTGTTCCAGGATCGAGCTCGAAAGATCGTTTCTCGATCGTTTCGACTCTTTTATCGGCTGTGGCGCGCCGTCCTTTTCGCCACTCGATTGCGAAACCTTCACGCAAGACGGTACGTTTGCGTTTTTTAATATAGCGATCAGCGCTACTTCCTCCGTAGTCGTGAGCAACGATTGGCCCGTGCAGAGAGCTCGTATCGGCACCAGAAGTTGCTTCATCGTCAGCACAGTCGATGCTCCCTCCGCCGGCTGCTTCGCCACCAAATACGCCAACAAGACCCTGCATGCTTGCCACACGGTCGGTATTTGGTTCTTCGCAACTGCAATGAAAAATACACTACTGTTACACCGGTGAAAAAAAAGGGCGCCTCGCGAAGATCGGGAAGTGGCGCAGGACAAATAACAGTGGGCGATGCTTTCTCGCGCAACATCGATGGTGTCCAATCGGTTTTTCGATGCATCGATTCCATCAAAATTAATCGATCGTTAGCTAAAACAAACGATTCTTACATCTTGGTACATTTTTTACGTTCGCGTCACGACTGCGAAGAAAAAAAACGTATCGAAACGACATAAATGTACACTTCGAGACGAAGGAAGAATTATTAAGCGCATAAAAATCGGTGGGGCTTAATGAAGGTAGTCCGAGCGGTACATTCCGAAGAAACGTGAGATTCGGAGAGAATTTCAAGCGTTTCCCAATGGAAAAAAAAAAATCGAAATATTGAATTTGCGCAATAATAATTTCAAAAAGTTATTAACAAATTGATGAAAAAAGAAAGTTGTATAACAAATCAGCCGAAAACCTAACTTTATTTCTTCTGATGAAAATTATTTGTTAATTTTTTCTTAATACGTATCAAGTTTCTTCGAATTTCTTCAGGACTTTGAAATATGTTTGAAAATTGAATTGTTTTTTTTTTTAAGTTCTTTGAGCTGTATTTGCAAATCCACTCGACCAATCTATCGGAAATTTCTCGAAAATAATGGACGGTCTGGCAACAAACGCATATCCGTAATGCGTGATTTTTCACACATTCTTCACAATGGAAAAAGATAAAAACAAATTCGGTCTTGAAAAACTCAGAAAAAAATCAGCATTTTGAAGGTGCCGAAAAGATTATTTTTGCACAATAATAATTCAAAAATGCTTTTTTTTTCTCCGATTAAGACAATTTGGTAATTTTTTATGAATACGTACGAATTTTCTCAGAATTGTGTGCGCGGTTGAGAAATTGCGTTTTTTGAAGTTAAGATCTGTTTGAAATCGAAAAGTAGAAAAAAATCTGACACAATTCATTCGTATTCGGAAAAATGAAGAAATTATTATCGTAATACAAAAAAAATACTGAATTGCCGTGTAATTAGTTGCAACATTGTCTTTTGTAATTTGTTAATAAAATTTGCGAATTATTTCCCAAACATATTATTATCATTATTATTCCCCGAACGTATTATTTTTTTTATTATTTGTTTTTTATGGGAAAACAGTGTTTCCGCCGCCTTTCGCATATTCGATTTTTTCTCTTTCGTCCCATCGTAATCTCGGAGCCGTAATCTCTTTGTTCCTCTCCCAAAGTTAGCCGGCAGTCAACATAAGGAAAGTATCGCCCTAAACTCGACTCATATCCAAAAGATTAGATAATCCAAAACATTCTAAAAATGCTGACCCGAAAATCTCAACAAACTTTTTTTTTCACAAAAACGAACCTTTTTCAACGAGAGCGCAAAAAAATGACGAAAGTTCGCCGAAAGCTAAAAATTCACTGAAGAACGTGACGGCAAAACAGAAATTTCTTGCGTTAGTTGAAAAAAAAAAATTCTTCGGCAAGCGGCATAACGTAGCGTCTCAGCGGCGAGCAAAGCGATAGACAAATACGCACGGATTAACTTAGATATATCTACATCTTCGATACAACGATTTATATATAGTACACAATTTTTTTTTTTTTCCTTCAAGTTTAAAATGAAAAACAAGCAACTGGCAGGTCATTGAAAAACTCACGAGTATTGGCGCATCCGCTGATGTAATCGGCGGCCAAAGCCGCGAAGGAAACGTAGAACGCGTCGTATTGTTCCTCGTGCGACGTGAACTCGGCCTCGCTGAAAGGGTGCGAAAACGGCGGGGTTACGAAAACGTGAACGATACTTCGTTTTGATGTCTAGCATCCATTTCTGTGCTGTCACTTCCCCCCCTCCCTCCCCCTGCCCGGCCTGTGGCCCCGTCGACTCGTCGGGGTGCCGAGACAATCGGCATCGACGTTTTCCCACGGGGCGAATTCGTCGTTTCGCGCTTTTCGCGCTACTCACCTCTTTATGATCGCCTTCACGAGCTCTATGATCTCATTCTTGTTGTACGATCCGTAGGACGCGGCTAGGATCGGTTTTATTATTGACTGCCAGTCGACAGTACCACCGCTCTTCGCTGCCATTTTGGAAACTGACGATGAGAGAGAGAAAATTTTTTCGCTGCGATTTCTCTCGCGCAGTATGAGAAACTTCCACGGATCGCCGCCAGGCGGCCACCCGGGCGCGCGCGCGAGACACGTGACGTCCCGCGGGCGGTTCAAATTTTTTCTCGCGTCTCGTTCGTGTAGCTTTGCAATATTCAGATTTTTCATGACGCGTATCAGGAATCAGCTTCGGCGACGAGAGTTGACGTTGAAGGGATTGTTTATTTATTAAAAAAAGGGGCAGTGAGAGTATTCCTAGTGGCATTGAGACTGATCCGGAGCGTTTGAAATATGCCGGAGGCATTGGTAAACGACGATGCGCAAAAGTTATGCGCGCCAAGATTCGAGAAGCTTATTCTCTACGGATTGACAATCCGTTTTGCACGACGTTTATTCGTTTCGTCGCGGTTCTTCGTGATATAAGAGTGAAATGGATTCCGCTGATGAAACATTCGAAATCGTGAATGTTTAGTCGTAATGACATTTTCGTGGTCTTTAAATCTCTTCTATTAGCGGCTTTCCAGACGCACGTTGAAAGGTTGCCGCCACTCGTTCCGGCCTACGATTGGTCGGTTCGGTCGGAGTCGTGTAGTATCCGACGGAACGAACCAATAGCAGCGTCGAAATCGGTATTTTAACGAACGAATGGAAAGCGCCTATTGGCACCTGTGCTATTAGCATAGATGAAGTGTTTTCACGCCTCACGTGCGATTTTTCGACGTTTTGAAACGTTTTCAAAAAGTTTTTACGAGACTCTTGAAAAAAAAGGCCTTTTCATTTTCCACGATCGCTTCCGAGAAATCAGGTTTCTCAATATTACATACAATTTTGAGTGTCCGATTTTTTAATGCCATCGAGTCTATTTTTCCCACAGAGTCGTTTACTTTGGTTTTTTTTATTGCCCCAAAACCAATCCAAAAACTAAGCAAAAAAATAAAATGAGGAATGGGTTCGAAGCCTACTTAGTAACTATTTTGAACAAGGCGGTGGAAGACTTTCATAGATTTATTGATAGAAAAACGTGGCAAGAACAATTATAACAGAAATGAGTACAAAAAAGAAGAAGAACGATCTGAACAATTTTTCTTCGTTTATTCTTCTTCAACTTGACGCCAAAGGGATTATTTTTCTCGTATCGCGTAAAATAAAATCATGTTCCGATCGATCTCGGATTATCACTATATTATCATTGCTGTATCAAACATCATTTATCGGAATAGAAATTTTATTCGAACGACTCACGACCGATGCAAGCTCAACTTGGTAACGGAAAATCGGTAAATCTTCAAATATTTTTCTGCGATCTTTATCTTGATATGAAAAATATATATTTCTCTGTTGCTTCTTCGAAGGCAAAAGATTTACGCGGCTGCGCTGTTTTTTGATTTTTTATTCCTTGCGAAACTTAATTTTCGCAACTTATATTAATCATTTTCTACTCGAAGCTTCAAAGTATTCGGGTGTCCCCGACTCGTTCTCGGTCGGATGTGAAAATTTCCTTCGCGTCGTAATCGATAAATTAACAATACTGCACATCGGTGATTTTTTCGACTTTTAGGCTCGTCTCGGTCCTGTTTGGACCTGAAATTCCGTCAGCCTTTCTCTGGCTGGCGACGACAGTCTCGCGATTGAGACTCTCAACCCGACTTTTACCGTCCTTTATGCTTTTTCGTTCGGCTGCGAAGTTGCCACAGCGTTTAGCTGATTGTCGACGAAAGTCTCATCATTGAGCCTCTCAGGCACGACTTTTATCGCCCTTTTTTCTTTTTCATTTGGCTGCAACGTTCCCACACTGTTTATCTAACTATCCAGGAAAGTCTCGTCATCGAGACTCTCAGGCTCGACTTTTATCGCCCTTTTTTCTTTTTCATTTGGCTGCAAAGTTCCCACACGGTTTATCTGACTATCCAGGAAAGTCTCGTCATCGAGACTCTCAGGCTCGATGTTTACCGTCCTTCTTTCTTTGTCGTCTTGCCGCAAAGTTGGCACAGAGTTTCTCTGGCTATCGAGGAAAGCCTCGTAATTAAGACTCTCAGGCTCAACATTTATCGTCCTTTTTTCTTTTTCGTTTGGCTGCGAAGTTGGCGCACCGTTCCTCTGACTGTCGAGGAACGTCTCGCCATCGAGATTCTTCTTAGACCCAATTTTTTCCATCGTCTCATTTTCTTCGTCTGATTTTGAAGTCGGAGCGGCTTCTCTCTCAGCGCCGAGAGATTTTCGGGTCCCGCTATCGGGACACTCGGCGGGATCGGCTTTTATTCGCCCTTGAAAGTGCGACCCTCTCGCCTCGCTCTTGAAAATGCTCATCGTGTTGTTCATCGCTGCGGCAACGGCTTCGACGTCGTTGAAAGTCGGTTGTGCGGGTTCTTCGCGTAGATGGCGAAGCGTCCGGACGTTCGACCAAATCTGAAGTCTACGAAAATGGAGTGTTTTTTTTGTATTTAGACATCAGGAGACGGGGTCGGATTTTCGACGCCAAGCAAGTACTTGCACGTGTATCGCAAATAACTATTCAAGTAAATAGTTATTCTCGATACGAGTGCAAGAAAAGAAGTCGCTCTAGACTTGCGTTCGACTCCACAGTGCGAAAAAGTCAAGACTTTACGGCTTTTTTACGCCCTAGTCCCGAAAAGTCGACTTTTCCGCACTAATGAGTAGAAAAGTCATAAAATTGAGTTCGAGCTTCATTTCATTCTTCCACTGTGTTAATGCGGAAAAGTGGACTTTCATGCACTAGTGCGTAAAGAAAAATTGAGAAGTGCAACAATGTATACTTTTCCGTACAGGGGCGTGGAAAATTTTCAAAAATTATTGTCGATACACGTGCGAAAAAAGAGATCGCTCTCTCGCCGGAAAAGTGCACTTTTACGCGCTAGTACAGTGGAATAACGGAACAATAGAATGAAATAAATTACCTGTCGACAAACTCAACAACGTTCGGCTCGGTAAAACGCGCAGTGATGTTCGACAGCTCACTGCATGTGAAACATTTGAATCCTTGTAGTGTGGAAACCCGTACGTTCGTGACGAGCAGAATCGACCCGACGGCGAAGTCGAAATTCTTGGCTTGGTCACTCCAAAGTATTACTCCGATCTGCCCAAAATTCGATGCGATTTTGTTAAAACATATTTTCGGACTTCCGCCAAGCTGTTTTTTTTTCTTTTCTTCGCTTATTTCATATTTCACTTTCTCGAGAAACTGTCTTACAAAGTATCAACAACAAAGAACACATCGAGAAACGAAATTCAGAAAAAATAGAGAATCGGAAGGACGAAAAAGTATAGAAAAATGAATTTAGAAAAAATCTTCGAAGTCTTTCGGATTTTGTGCGAGTTTGAATTCCTTCGAAAATGTCTGGACGGGCTCCAACTCGGATTTTTTCCGATTTAAGGGATTCTATTGAAAAAAAATTGAGATTGAAACTAGCGTAAATTCGGCAATGGAAAAAAAGCACGGAGTGTCGACTGCGATAAAAGAGAGATCTCAATTATGCCAATTTCTTTGACTGTTTTTTTTTCTACTCACGGTAACTTCCGTCTGATCGACTAATTCGATCGTCCTCCACGAATCCACGATGTTCGCTACCGGTGAATCATCCGGTTTTTTCACAGGATTCAGATCGTGGATTTTTTTCAGAATGCCGAGTATGCCTGAGAAAGAAACAAAACCAGTCAATTATTTCAGCCTCTTCGTTACACCACAATTAAAAAGAATTCAGTGGTAAAATCTAACTAGTCTGATCGCCGTCCTCGAACTTCTTGATTGTGTCGCTGTTGGAAGTTATCGGCAGCATTTTCTCGACGAACGGTTTGTCGACGGCATTGATTTTGTACCATTCTTTCAATCTGCATGAGAACAAACAATCGATCTCGCCATTAGAAAATTGTTCCGAGCTCCCAGAGTTGGCGTTGTGATCGAGGATTTTTTTTACTCACGCTCGTGCTTTGTCGAGGGGCGGGTCGACGAGAAACGACGAATCGTCGGTCGACGGTACGAGGATTTTCTTCGAACTCACTCGAACGTTCTTTGCCGCGATAGTCGCACCACGTTCGATCGATCGAGCTCGCGCGTCCATAATTCTCAGAGGGATCTAAACAAAGCAAAAAACACACGAGTTTCGAATCGTTAATACCATTTTGCATTTTTTTTTCTCTTAAGAGTCTTCAATCGAAACAAGGACGAAAAAATCCGAGGACAAAAAAGAAAAAAAGGTATCTTCAGCCATTAAATTGATCCCCCAAAACTACTTTTTTTCCAAAGTGAAAAACGTACGCCAAGTACATAAATAGTATATAAATAGTTAATTCCAAAAAAATCCGTCACCACAAACTCAAAACTACTTGTTTCCATAAAAATGTGAAAAATGCACGATAAGTTCATTATCAGTTCATCAGTTTCAATCGCAGTTAGGCGCATTCGCTAACTGATGGCCAAATTATATGATGAAAGACTTGCCAAAAATTTGATTGGAAGTTAATCTTTCGAGAATCATCGAGCGAAAGTTTTACTTCCGGCATATTCGCGTAATCTAAGAAACGGCAGCGCCTCGGCCAGCCTCGCACGATTTTTTTTTTTTTTTATGTACTTGGCGTCGAGACGCTACCGCATCTCTTGATCGATGAGAGAATCTCATTAGAATGTTATACCGATTTTTACTGAATAAATTTTTGTTTCAAGAGCCTCTTCGGAACGTCGATGAAACTTAGCTACTGCTTACCGATTTTCGCGAGTCGTCCACGACTGTGACGATGCGATCGTAAGAAGTAGAACCGTCGGTATGCTCAATGATATGCAAAGGTCCTAGCTCGTGAACGACCACCAACACGTCTGTAAATTAACAAGCATCGAATATCATTAAACCGCTTCAAATTACAAAAAAAAACGGAAGGTCCCAAAGAACATTTTCCAGTAAAGAGCGACAGTAGCAAAATCAAACATTTTTTTCAACGTCTTTGCAAATTGAGTCCCGTTTTTTTCGTACCGCTCGACTTTATGCTCTGTTGCAGTTTCGGCCTGCGAATTTCATATGCATTGCGATAGCACTGTTAATTGCATTAACGCAGAGGCAATTTATTGCTATAATTACGAAATTAGTTGCGGAAAATCGGCACCTGGCAATTGCTGGTTTTTGTATTTTTTCTCGGAAACTGGTTTATCATCTGTTTGGGATGCCTCGAAATGAATTTACTGGAGGATTGCTTACGGATTTTTGAGTCCACCGGTACGGTCTCGTATACGACGAAGATCGGTGTGAAAGTGGCGCTGCGGAGAGAATCTCCCAAATTCTCTCGTTCGTCAACTTTAACGACCGGCGGGGTTGTTGACACGGATCCGTTTTCACGATTAGCCTCGAGCCAAACGTTTTCGAACCAATGCCGCAGTCTGACCACAAAAAAAACGATTGTCTCGTAAATAAGATAATCTAACGTCGCAGAGAAAAGATAATCGAATGTAGAGAATATCGGCAGAGTTGCATTCTCACGCTCTCTTCTCGTCAACGTCCGGCTCGATTACAATCGTCGACGAAGCCTTCGAACTAAGAAGCTTCTTAGTGCCTTCGGAATCCACAACCGAGACTTCGAATCCTGCGACGATCGTGCGTTCACTCGCGGTCGTCGCCAACAATCCCGCCGTCGGACCACGTATCGTCATCGCTATCTAATCGAACAAATATGATACATTTTTTTATATGGAAAAGACACTGCAATGTTCTTTTCATACAATTTTGGAAACTCGTTTTTTTCTCAATTTTAAATACTCGTTTTTTTCTCAATTTTAAATACTCGTTTTTTTCTCAATTTTGGAAATGATATTCTCCTCAATTTTGGAAATTGTATTTTTATACAATTTTGGAAACTTTTTTTTCTGATTTTCGATCGAATCGATATTTGCTCACCTGCCGTCCGCTTTGATCGAGAAGCGTGACTTCCAATGCCATGTAAGTTTTATTGTTTACGACTTTGGTTCCCAACGATGTGTAATTTATTACAACACCCAGAACATCTGTTACCGAAAAAAAAACAAGTTTTTATTTCATTAACATTGCATGCATGTAAGAATTGCATATATCACAACAATCCGCCGAAAGTGCGAATCACAGAGAATTCCGAACACTTGTCAATGCGATAAAAAATACGAAAGAATTTTTCAATTTTTAAGAAAATTCATCAAAAATATTTATTTATATGAAATAAAAAAAAATTATTTAATAAAGTGGTTTTCCGATACTTACTGACGGTTTCTCTCGGCGGAACCTTGTCCAGTATCGCGGCTATTCGAGTGTACTTGGTTTTAGGCGTGGACACCGAAGTTTCGATCGATTCTTTCAGCGCGCGAACTTCCGGCACGTCAGATTCCTCCGGATTGACCCAGACGTTGAAGCGTACGACGCTCAAGCGTTTTTTCCCCTCGAAATTAACGACCGTAGCAGCTTTGAGATACAGCACGAAGTTCGGCAAAATTTCCGTATCGTCGAATTCCTTCGAATAGATGGGCACGACGATCTGAAATCATTGGAAACGACTTTCAACACCATTCTCGATCGAGCTTTGACGAACGAAAAGAATTACCTGCAAACCGGTGCGATCCGTCATTGTCACTTCTCTCACCATCAAGACGCCGCTTTTGCTATTGCCGGGAAATTGCTCTCCAACTCTGACGACGAGGCCGATGAAATCTTCGCGAACGAGAGAGCGCAGTCGACAAAGACGCGATATTAAAAGTGTGCAAACGATAATTGACCGATTTACACCGGGTATGCAAAAAAATTCTTTAGATTTTCATTGTCGCAAATTGTTTTGACTTTCTGTAAACTCATTTACGGGTGTTTTTCTTCGCGTTAAATAATAAAAATTAGATCTCGATTCACTTGCAGTTCGCGCGAGTTTCTCGTATTGAAAGTTTGTAATCCAATTTTCAACGATGCAAGTCAGCGAAATGGAATAATCTTGGCGAATCGAACGAGGAGGTTCGACGAAATTTAAAAACCGTTCTTCGGCGGAAGAAGTCTTACCGACTCTCGTCTCCACCGGAATCCTCGTTTCGATCTCGGCGATCGAGACGAATTTGTAAGTGGTGAAGCGACTTTTGTAGAACACGTTTCTCGATGTGTTTCCGACGATCGGCCGTGAAGCGACGGGACTGGTTTTTTTCGGAAGACTTTCAAATCTGAAACAAACGAAAAGGCGTGAAAAAAAATGAATAACGATACATTCAATTTGTCGATAATGAGAATTGATCGCGAAAAATACAATACGAAGACAGTAAAATCTCAACAGAAGCACAGACAAATTTCCGCAAAAAATAAATCCGATTCGTCGATATTTCGGATTCAAGTTCAATTAAAGAAGAAAAAAAAGCTTACTCTTAACGATAATTTTTTCATACACATCTATCGATTTACTTTCACTTGTGTATCGAATATGCTCATTTAGTAGAAATTTAATCATTCAAAAGTGAAGAAAAATTAACCCGTAAAGAGCAAAATTGCTTCGTCAATGAATCGAATTCATCGCGAAATCGTAATTGCGATACAGGAAAAATTTGGGAAAACAGGAATGAAGTATTTATAAAGAAATGACTTGGATTCGTCGATAATTCAATGTAATTGGCAACGAACGAACTCAATATTGGGGGAATCGAAGTACCTGGACACCGCTTCGGGGACGTGTTCGACGATGCTGACCATGGAACGCGGAGCAGTCAATAGTCTTTCATCATTGAACGTGATGATTGTCGCCAATTTCACGTGCAACCTGCAGTTGACTTCGATAGGAGTACTTACGATTTCTGATCCCCAGATAGTTAAGAATATCTGAAAATACGAAGTCCACGAAAATTAGACAAAATTTAAAAGACAAAAATTAGAAAATTAGGAAATTAGACAATGAATGCATTTCATTATCGATCAAAGTACATTTTTTAATTAATGAATTTTTCATTAATTATTATTATTGTTTATAATAACAATATTAGTATTACGATTTAATAAAGTATTTTCATCGACGAAAAATAGGTTAAAAATTATTTTTAAAAGCACTCTTATTAAAAAAAAAAAAAATGATGTAATGATAAGATAAAGATACTTTATGAGATAAATTTTATTGAGTAATTTTTCACCGATAAAAGTACTTTATCGAATTTATTCTATCAATTAAATTGTAATTGGCAGAAAAATGACTTTTTTTAGATTAGTCTAGTTTACCGTATCATCGGCATTGTCCATAAGCAAGACTTTTCTCATTGGAACTTTGCGCCCGTTTTGCACCAGTTGCGACGTTATTTCGCCCGCTTCGACGACGATGCCCATAAAAGCTGCGAAAAACAAATTATCGAAAAAAAAAAAAATGGTTACCCAAACAACGTTAAGAAAATATCGTTTAAAATCAATTGTCAATAATAACACTAAAATGGATAAATAAATAATAACAATATATAATTTCTCGATAATATTAGCGATAAGTTCATTTCGAGAACATTTTGCGACAAAAAAAAAACTACACAAGTAAATTCTCACAGACTCTCGTTTGCAACTTCATTTTCGTCCGAATGTCGTTGATCGATGTAAATTTTCTTTCGTCGACTTTGGCCATACACTTTTCGTCCAATCTCTTTCGTTTGGGCTCCGGACAATCGTCTTTGCAAGATTCGAATCTCTTTGCCGAAGCTGTTATAAAAAAAAAAATATTATATCGAAAAGAAGCGTATTAAATTTTTTTTCACATCAGTCTTTACCCTTCGAGTTCTTCGATTCTTCCATTGCCCTTGTCGCGTAACGGCGGCCCGTTCTTCGCACGCTATTGCGGTTTTCACATTATTTATTTATTTATTTATTTATTTATTTATTTATATACGGGTTAAACCCTTTTACATTCCAATATATAAATTTTCAGTTAAAACAAACATAGATTATTAAAAAAAATTCCATTTTACAATATAATAAACTTTAAATTCTAAATTAAATAAATCATTGCTATTGTAAGACATTATATGTTTTTTTTTTTTTTTTCTTACTTTTTGTTTTAATCCACAGGAATTAATTCCCCGGAGGGCCGTTCGCTCTATCAAAAACCGCGTTTACCTACATCGATTGCTTTGTGAAAAGAGGACGAAAAACCCGTCGAGGGCCGCGTGAAAATGGCGAGAAATTTGGATAATAAACATTAATAGTGTTTTTTCAATGAATCCCGAGGTTATTACGCGTTTTATCTCGCGGAGACCGCTCACAACGGCGGAGAACGAATTGACGAGAAACGAGAGATTAAACGGCTCGTGAAAGAACAATAGATTTCGAAGTAAATCGACAAACTTCGCCGCGTCTTTGTGCCGGTTCGCGCGAACAACTTTTTCATTCGCGTGTTTTCATAACAATAACACACGTGACTTCGGGTTCTTCCGATTGGAGGCCCGCCGGCAGCGCCACTCGTCCGTGCTCGTCCGAGATTGAGAGACTCAACCCCATACAGTTTCCCGCTCTTTCTGACTTGTTCCTATTTCGACGAGAGTCCGCAACTCGACTGAGGGCGCTGCGTGATTTGCCATGTGACGTCCGCGGTTGGCACGTAACCACGGTCGTACCACGGTCGTACATACAGGTCTGGAAACTCCGATGGTGGGGGTGACTCACAATTTGAAGACGCGTTCCAGGGGGCGCTGTGATCGAGTGCTCCTCTGTGCGACAGAGATAGAAAGAGACTTGTAGAGAGAAGTCTCTTTCTATCTCTGTCGCACAGAGGAGCACTCGATCACAGCGCCCCCTGGAACGCGTCTTCAAATTGTGAGTCACCCCCACCACTGAAATTTGCCGGAGTTGCAGGACCTGTATGTACGACCCACGGTCTGTGATCGAGTGCTTCTCCGTGCGACAGAGATAGAAAGAGATTTCTCTCTACAAGTCTCTTTCTATCTCTGTCGCACAGAGGAGCACTCGATCACAGCGCCCCCTGGAACGCGTCTTCAAATTGTGAGTCACCCCCACCATCGGAGTTTCCAGACCTGTATGTACGACCGTGCACGTAACACCGTCACACTTCGACACTGCTATTGGTTCGTTCCGTCAGATGCTCTCGGTCGGAACCGACCAATCGTAGGACCGGAACGAGCCGCGGCATCTTTTTAACCTGCGACTGGAAAGCCCCTGTTGTTGTCGTGATGTCATCCTCCCCGTCCCCCACGTACACCGCAACCCGTAACAATCAACAGGTCGCTCTTTTGTTTGAAATTTCTTTTTTTTTCCGTATCGACGGTCCCCAGATGTTTTATACGAAACAAATACGGGAAGAAGGTCCGGTCTGTGAGTCCGCGACTCGACGCGCGTGAGCCCGAAGCACGAAGAACACTTCGGGAGCAATCGAAGGAACGACAAACCATGAAAGAGTGTCCGGCCCTCGTGGCGAAATCGGCCACGCCGAAAGTCTTCTGGTATCAGACAGACGTGAACGTCGTATTGCGGATTATGCTGTCCGACGTCGAGGATTATTTTCTTCTCATCGATCGCGACCATCTCCGATTCAGGTACTGCGGATCGGAAGCTTCACTCGCGTTCATCACCGTCGTCGTTAAATATCTTCAGTGATCCAATTTTCTCGTGTTTCTTTTCGTGTTCAGCACTACAATCGACGAGCGAAAATATTACTTGTGCATGTATTTGTTCGGCGCGGTGACACCGGAAAAATGCGAGCATTCGAATTTGGGACGAGAGATCAGAATAAAAATACCGAAGGGACTGAGATGTAAGCGGACTCGTCGAAATACGTTTCTTTCGTTCTCGATTGCGACTTTTTGGTCTGAAATTTTGTGCTCTTCTCCGCAGGGACAAGCTGGCCCAGATTGTGCCTCGACAATACCAAAAATTCTCAGATATGCAAAGATCCGGATAAAGTTGTGGCGAATAAAATTGAAATGATGCGTCATCTTCGTAAGTATGGATGACGAAACGATTGACTCGTCATTACGAGTGTTCGTCGGATTCTGCGATCTTGACGTAGTTAGATCGTACAACCTTGCAAATAGGATATTGTGCGCCTAGAGCTAAAAGTTGGCTATTCCATTCCCAACACACATGACGAAATTGCAATGCTGTCCATGGTGCACATGCAATTTTTTTATGCACCTGAAGAGAGAATGCGAGTGATTTTCTCCTTCGGCAGCTACTTTCCGCCCTAGGGCAAGCAATTTTCTCTCAATGGAGAAAAGTACAAACTTTCTGTGCAGATATGTGAAAAAATATTTTTTTCCCATGCTGGAATGACCACATTCTATGACTGCAACAAGGGTGGAAAAAAGCTGATTCTTGACCAGTGGGAAGGAAAGTAAATTTGCTAGACGAAAAGTAATGTTTGCGGGACAAACATTAAATTTGCGGGTCGAAACGTAATGTTTGCGGGACAAATATTAAACTTGCGGGTCGAAACGTTATGTTTGCGGGACAAATATTGAATTTGCGGGTCGAAACGCAAATTCGCGGGATAAGAAGTAAAATTTGCGGGACGAAAAGTAATATTCACGAGACGAAAACTAAACTTGCTGGGTCGAAAAGTAAAATTTGCGGGACAAAAAAAAATTGCGGGGCGAAAAGTAAATTTTCGGGACCAATAGCAAAATTTGCGTGACGACAAGTCAAATTTGCGGGACGAAAATTACACTTGCGGGTCGAAACGTAAATTTGCGGGACGAAAAGTTAAATTTTGAGACGACAAGTAGATTTGCGGGACCGGAAGTCAGATTTGCGGGACGAAAATTAGTATTTGCTGGACGAAAAGTAAAATTTGCGGGACGAAAAGTAATCCAGTGGGAGGAAAAAAGTTGCGGGCATAAAAGTGTGGTCATTTTTGCATATTCGGGAAAAAAATAGTGTATGCAACTCGAGAGAAAGTGCCTTTCCATCTTGTGTAAATTTCTGCCCTCGCTTCGTTCGGACATCAAATTTCACACTCTCTGAAAAGACGCACTTTCCTCCCTCGCAGCATAGTATACTATTTTCAAGTACTTCTCGGTTCTCGGCGCGCGTAACAAAAAAGCCAGCCCCATTCGTGTGAAAAAGTGTCTCCAATCGATGCGCGTAGGAACGAAAAAAACCATCGAAATTGTGCGGCAGCGCAATATGCGAAACGCTCGAAATACGCAACATTATCGACATTGTGCGGCAACGCAAGATGCGAAACGCTCGAAATACGCAACGTTTTCGAAATTGCAAGACTGTTTTGAGAGTGACGTTACTCTTAGAAACCACGTAGCTCCAAATTTTCTCGACGGTTGGAAAAGTGTTTTCCACTAAAGTGGAAAAAAATCAAAATGCGATTCTAAAGTCTTGCGTGGATTTGAGAGTTAGTCTCTTACAAACTGCGTGTCTCCACATTTGTAAAAAAAGGTTTCATTTTTTTTAGTTTTTTCTATTTATTTCGATTTTTTAAAATTTTTACTGAAGAATAGGAAACATTCCTCAAATTTCTCAACAATAGCGGAAATCGTTAGACGAGTTAGTTCACTTCAGTATGAAAATCATTTTGGGATGAAACTTTCGAATGAAAATCGACTAGTAACAAAATCAGCCAATAATTGCCGCTCCTTAAGTGAAACGAACGAAAAAATCGCGTGTTCGAAAGTTACGTTATTTTGGAAATTGCGCGTCTCCAAATTCTGATTCATGGTACTTTAGCAGGAATAATTATTCGCATTTCTCAGGCATAGCGGAATTTATTAGTCGATTGGTTTACTTTCGTACTAAAATAATTTTAGGATAAAAATCGACTGACGATTTCTATCTAAAAGTTGTGAAATCCGAAGAACGTTTCCTCCTGAAGCGGAAAAAATCATAATTTAGAGATCCGTGATTTGCAAGAGTAACGTAACTTTCAAACCCCGCAATGCGTTGCAGAAATTTTAAATTTTCCGTTTCTGAAGCGCTTTGTAACTTGCGTGACTGAAGGGTTTAGATCGCTTATTGCCGTTGTACGGGTCTTTACTGGAGACACTTTTAGATACGACCAGGCAATTCCTAACGTAAATATTCTTTCAGCGATTGGCGCCTTACTCGAGTACAAACGCATGCATGGCGTTCCCGCAGTCCCCGCTGTGCCCTCATCGAACGAGGACACGACCTCCGACGTGTCCGACCAGTTCGTCGACGAGAATTGGTAGTTGAAAAAAATTACCTTCTACCGCACCGACTGAAATTTTCTCTGGAATTTTGCGGTACAAAGCTGTGAATCTTGCAATTCTACCAATTCAAACGTTTACCACGACATCTGATGAAAAAAAAAATCGATCGATAACCGGAAGTTTTTTGAGGCGAGTCGAAATATCGACGGACCTGCTTCGATAGTAACTAATTGCGTTCACCATATTTTTACTTCAAAGCAATTCTATACAGACTCGGTCGGTAACGAAACGTCTAATCGGTTTTTTTCGAAATAATTGCAGTGACGATCAAACTCAAATTAGGATTTTGTAGTTAACTCTTAGATATTCTTAAGGCGATGAGAAATACCCTCGCTATAAAGTTACTCGTGCTCAGTCGGTAATTAAAACTGCTATCTTATTTTTGTAAGCCATTAATTTTGCAGTGGCATTCAATTTCTTTTGGAGGGTAAATTTACGCACTCTCAGAAAATCAGTATTACAGTTTTTATTACCGACTGCGGCATTTCACCTTGCCTTAAAACGATCGACACTGGAAACAAAGGCGAATCCGTTTTTATTCTCTGCACTACATTCCGGTTATTTAACGTCGCCTTGGGATGAATATGGTGCAAACTCAGTCGGTAACAAATCTTTCGATATTTTTCTTTTTTGTAATCGTTGCTCCGACGAGCAAAATTAATTACAAAAATCAAAGTAAACCAGAACAAAATCGGATAATACCTTTGAAGTTCAACGACCGATCGATCAATCAGATTCGGAAAACTTTGAAAAGGCAATTCGTTATCATCGGAGCATTTCCCAACAACCGTACCGTGAGGCCTTACAGTGATGTTAAACACCCGCACACCTTTGAGGAAAAAGAAAATTGTTCTTTCTTTCCAGTTCGTTACACAGCGAAACGATTCTCTAGTTTCGAAATAGCATTCCTTACAGTTTATGTTACCTACTGAGTCTTCTGCTCCAGTCCAGTCGATACAAAATATTGTAATCAACTTTTTCTTTCATACGCGTGAAATCGGCTTTCTCGCACGGCGTGAAATACATCGTTTTCCCGATATCATAAAAATGTCAGAAAAAAATATTGTTTTCACGTCCCTTCTGCAGGAAACGCGCAATTTTGACATTTTTCTGTTCCCTCAATTCGCGCGGTTCCGAAATGGCATTACAGTTTTCGTTACCGATCGAGTCACTCAACATCGCATCGAGCGCCGGCGTGAAAAAACTTGAACACAGTTGTATTATACAAGGATGAACAAAACGTATGTTAGAATGAACGATAGATCGATATATTTATGTATGTATATAATTAAAAATGATACATCTAGCGGGTGAATTTCTCACTCCGCGCATCCCGCTGGCCTGAGAGGAATAATACTTAATTGTCGGCGAGAAGAGAAAATCTCCGAAGAATCACCTCCGATACGTTAATCGTTAGAGATCGTTAGTACGGCGAGCCTCTTCCGTGATATTCCGGGAAGGGATATTCGGGAAAAGTTACATACGTGTTAATTACATACACTATGTACAGCCATCGATTATTTTTCTGCCTTTCTCTCAATGTCGACGAACAACATTTAGGAATGTATCGTGAGATCTCGTCTATCGAGTGAGGAAATGTTTACTTACGAAACAACAGAGCCGATCGTCAACGATCGGTATCGTGCATTGCCGAGAAAACAATCGGCCGGTAATTCGTCCTACGTCGTTCCTATGGCAGTGTTACTTAGAAGATAAAAAGATACGTTCGCACGAGGGCCGATCGTCAATCGCGATCCGGTCAAGGAAGAACACAACTTTTGTACAAAGCGAATAGTGGATTAGTTTGCTACTCTTGTCTTATTGGGTATTGACGCAGCGGGGGAAAACTAATGTACAACGACGCATATGTAATAAATATTACGAGAATTGGACTCCGTCTATACGATATATAATGGTTTTTTTTTTTGGTGTACGTGTTATAGCGTAGGAACCATTAATTTAATATTTTCCTATCAACCATTCATTAGAGCAGCCCTTTCGGCCCGGTTCACTCAAATCTGAGATTTAGAGCGAATTTCGAACTCGGTGGATAGAAAAATCTGAGAAAAATCAGGCATATACGCAGAAGATTGATTTTTTGTAGCAATGTTTCTGAAGTATTATTTAAAAAATTATTTTGAATAATTGTTCAACAAATTATCCGACATATAACTTATTTTTTATAAATCATAATAATTTAATTTTTCTGAATTCGTATGAATTTTCTCAGAGTTTTGGATAATTATTTGAAATTGCATTGTTATTCGTACATTCTTTGTGAATGATGAACAATTTGTTAATAACATTTTGGTATTACGCACAATAAAGGCCTTCAGTTTATTCCTGATTTTCGAGAGATTTTTATCCCATTGAGGAGCGTTCGAAGTTCGCTTCTCCCTTTTGGCCGGGCTATACCGAAACTACTTCAAGGTGATGTGAAACTCTCTCGTCCAGTCGGTAACAAAAACTGCAATGGGTACCACTTCGAAACCACAAGCATTCGAAGACGAAAAAGGTCTTTCCTGAGACGTTTCTTTCTTTCCTCGAATGTCCAGGACTTGGAAATAGCATTCATTACAGTTTTTCTTAAGGTGCGGTGAATCTACTCGGTCGGTAACAAAAACTGTAATCCAAATTCCTCCACCTAGAATGATTTCGCGGATAAACGACGAGAACGTGGCTCTCCGCAAAACAATTCTGAACAGCTACGTTTTCGTCTTTTATCCGTGAAACCAAATTTGACTGCAAATTTGCGGATCTCACGAGTAGCTCCGTCTCTCTGGCACCTATAGAAGTTTCGCATCACCTTAACGACCGAGGCTTTTTTACATCACCTTAAATGACGTTATACGAAAGCGTCGTCGTTTAACGTACCGCGTGAGAATATAATTAGTATTCTTTGTGTATTTCTTTGTCCCGCTCAACTACGAATCCCGTGAAATTTCTAGCTGAAAATGCGTTTTGTTTTTTTTTTTTTCTCGACAAAAGTATCGACGAGCGAGCGGTTCCCAGGCAAAGACTAGAAGGCATTTTTTTTTTTCGTCTCTTCAGAAAGGTTGATGAAAAAAGACATGTCCTGTCGTAGGCTCGTTTTTTGCAACGTTCTCGCTCTCTCGGTTGATCGACATTCAGCAATCCTCCAACGCGAGACGCTGATTTATGTTCGCCACCCTTATTCGCATCTCGCGCAATATATCCTCGGCCAGATTGTCGACGTTCGTGTAACGCACTTTGAACAAGTTGAATATATCGACGAGAAACTCGATGACCTGTTCGCGAAAATAGTTGCACGTCGAGTTTAGGCTGCCCTCGGGGCCGAGAAAGCCCCACACCAGAACCGGCGATATTTGCTCGGATATCGAATAGAAATGCGCCAAGAAGCCTTTGTCGTACTTCAGCATCTGTCGCTTGCCCATGAGGACCGACCACACCGCTGTCCCGATCGCCTGCGAAATTGAAGAAAAATTTTCATGTTTACTTCCTCGTCGAAAGAAAAAATTTAATCAAACGATTCGAAAAAAGAGTTTTTTGAAAAATTGCTTTTGATATTTTCTTGTCAGGATACTTAAAATCGTGCCGAGAAAAGTGGTTTGGAAGAAAAAAAAGTTACCAAGCTGGCGTTCGCAATTTTTGAGCTATCGAGCTTAAGGTAGTACAGGCGTATGGTGTTTATTTCGCATAATTTCGAGGAAATTGAGAGGAATTGGGAATTGAATTGCAAACACTTCTCGATGGTATAAAAATCTGAAAAAAATCATGCACATTAAAGGTACTGAAGAGATTTATTGTGCGTAATAATAATTCCAAATTGTTATTAACAAATTGACGAAAAAAAAAAATTGTTCAAGAAATTTCTCGGCAACACAACTTTTTTTTTAATGAAAATAATTCTTTTCTTTTTCTGAATACTCATGAATTTTTTCAGGTTTTTTTATTGACTTTGAAATTTTTTTTTTAATGAAAAAAATGTGTGGAAAATCATAAAATTCAGAGTCAATTAAAAAATCTGAAACAATTCATAGGTATTCAGAAAAATAAGAGAATTATTGTCATGAAAAAAAAAGTTGTGTTGCCGGGAAGTTTCTTGAACAATTTTTTGTTTCATCAATTTGTTAATAACAATTAGGAATCATTATTATGCAAAATGAATCTTTTTTTGTACCTTTAACCCTTTAACTGCCACTGTAGCAAATATGCTACATTGGCAAAAAAAGCTTTTTTCCCCCAAACTGTCCTAAATTCTCGAGGAAAATTCTGAAAAAATTTGACGACTAGCAGTGCATAGAAACGAACGTTTTCCGCCAGAATATCAATCGAAAAATTATTTGTTTAAGCGAAAAAATTGAAAAACTGAATTTTTCAAAAGTGATATTTTTCACATATTTTGATACAAAAATGTCTCGAGCAGTAGAGAAAAATAGTTTTTCTCGATGGGAAAGAGGCTTGGCCGTTGAAGGGTTAATGAGCATGCATTTTTTCAGATTTTTATACCATCGAGAAGTGTTTGCAATTCACTCTCAATTTCCTCGAACTTGTGCGAAATGAACACCATACGCATGGACTACCTTAAATTTACCTTCCTCTCTGAGAAAGCCCAAATGGTTGAGTAGCTTTCTCATGAAGGAGTCTCGTAAACGACGTGAAAAACAAAATGCGAAAACGATGCGCAATTTTTTCAGTTTTCTGAAATTCGTAATTCGTCATTAAAAAAAAAAGAATTTCACCGTTTCACGAAAACTGGCGGAGATCCAGCGATTTTGTAGTATAGCTTTGATCGACGAAGGTGGCTTCTGGACCTCCTCGAACGCGTCCAAGAGTATAAAATCTATGAGAACGTCGTAAAAATTGATGCACTGAACGCCCCGCGAGGTGAGCTCTTCGTGCATTATTCCGTGATTGCTCGGATTGGCGAGAAACTCGAGCATGCGCTCGTAATGCGTCAGATACTCCTTCGGATCCTGATTACGAAAAACGAGAAAAAGCGTTAAGCGTTTCCGACGTGCGGAATCGGGCGGCGCGCGAGGATGAACAGTTGCGTTACCCGATCGGCGAACACGATGAGGTCGCTGATAACTTGACGGCCGATATCGGCGATCCACGCGGCAGCCGCGGGCAGGCTGAACAATCTCGAGTAGGCCTGACGGAGACACTGAACCTTCGCCACGTACTCGACGTCGGATCCGCACTTCACGAGGTCGGTGTGCAATCGTCTGCACGGAATGCCCCGGTCCTCGTACTCCTTGAGCGCGGTGTGATACAATTTTTGCCGTTCGAATTGCGGAAACAATTCGGCAAATTCTTCGAACTCCCGTAAATCTGCGACCTGAGGAAATAAAAATTGGATTTAGTTTAGATAACTCTTTTCTGCGGAATGGGATACGATGTAAAATAGAATTATTAACTGCGAAGAATGATAGTTGAGACAATTATTTCTTGAGACAAAACGGATTTGTTGCTAACTATTAAACTAATTGTTCAGTTTTAGGTCTAAACTAAATATTAGTTCTTGGAACACATCAGTTTTTTTTCGGTGCACAGTACCCCACTTTGGTAAGCGGGGATTATTTAATCAGGCAAAATACCCGTTCTTAATTTTCCTCCAATCAGTTCCACGCCCAAAACTCGTAAGCCAATGAGAATTTCGCGTTGATTAATGTAATCCGAAAAGCCGTTGAATTGATTTGACTGTGAGCAACGCTCTTCGACGATATAATAACTCATATCAAAACTCAAATTTTAATGTAATGTTAATCTTATAAAATTCGATAATATAATGTGTAATGTTCTCGTATAAATACATAATCATTATTACTCTAAAAACGTGATCAATGGAAATTATTCCGAATTGAAGCAATGACCTTTAACAAAATTGACGAGAACCGGTCGAACCATTTGAATTTTATGAAATTTAGTTTTTGTTTCGAAAATTCGGTAACTTTTTCAAGTTATGAGATATAGCGTAGATTTTAAGGTGAGGTAAAACGTCCACAGGTGCGAGAGAGATCTCGTGAGATCCGTGAATTCGCGGTCAAGCTTGGACTTACGGATAAAAAACGAGAAAATAGCTCTTCAGATTTGTTTTGAGGAGAGCTACGTTCTCGCCTTTTATCCGTAAAATCATTATCGGCGGAGTAATGAAGATTACAGTTTTTGTTACCGACCGAGTAGTATGACCTCACCTCAAACTCTTACATTATTTGAGACATTGGGCTAAAAATTGGTCCGAACGAATCTAAGAAAAAAAGGCCCGAATAAAATGGCACATTTGTTCCTCTCGTCTAGCAGCACTGGCGCCTCACGGGCGTATCGCGCAACGCTTTGTAAGCCAAAAACCCGATTTGCTAAAAGTCGGCAATGCAAAATTCGACTGCGTGAACTCGGGGCCTCCGACTCCGCGCCCGGCGGCGCTAGCATCGCAATTTGTGGGTCAGAATCGCTCATTCCGGCAAAGTGCAAAGGGCTGGAATTGTATTTCTAGGGTATTTCATTTTCGAGGAAGAGATTTTCGTGATATCGGTCATCGCGGGAGTTTATTTTTTTCTTTCCAACACTGAGCAAAACATTCAGTTGGGCCACCAAAGTGTGCGGTTCGATACGTGCAACTAAATGTTTACTTCCTTCAAGAAAATAATTAATTCATTAAACAATTCGTCGCGTTAAACAACGAACGAATATTTGAGGCAAATTAATTTCCTCTTGTTTCAACTGAATATTTAGTTGCACGTATTCAACCGCACATTGTGTTGACCCAACAAAATTTTTTTCTCAGCGAAGGCCTTGTTTTTCCATCAATCATGCCCACAAAGTTGCCACTATTCATCGTCTTCTCCCGCGTCTCCGCAGAGACACTTTGAGCTGGAAATCGTTCTTTCTTCAACTAACCCCATCCTTAGCGGATTCGAAGGATTCGGGGGACGACGCGGCGTCGCCCTTGTCCCTGGTGAATCTCGATCCAACGGTGGAGGCTTTTCGACTGGGTCCGCTTCCGTCGCTGTCGTTGCAGAACAGCACCGAGTGCTGGAACAGAAAAAGGGTCATCAGTGTCGCGAGAGGCATTTATGAAATTAATCAAAGGTCGTCAGTGTCGTATGAACTGTTGCTCTCGTCCATTAACATCGGCGATCCCATCAATCGTCGAACGGCCAATTACGACAATTGACGCGAGCGCCTTTGACAAATCATCTTTTAACGTTTAATTACACATCGAAGAAATCGGAGCTCGTACCTGATCTATGAAGAGCAGCTCGGCGGTGCTTTGGATCTGATATCCCAGATCCAGCAGCTCTTGGACGTCGTGAGTGAAGGCCGCGTCGGCCTTGGACGGCAGTGCGAGAACGTCGTGATTGTTCAGTGTCGAGCTGAACGCCGTCAGAGCGTCTTCCCAACAGTAGAGCGCCTTCTCCAGTGCTTCGAGTCCTGTCGAGTTCGGTAAGCAGAGAGAGAGGCATTTTAACGTCCGTTCGCTTCGCGGGATTACGCTCGCGATCGTCCAACAGGGGCGAGGCCTCTCATTCACAGAAGTGCACACAATTGTCTCGACGATAATTCAGCGAATTCTCTCGAAAGCTCCATTGTCTCGAATGACGCGACGTATCGCGTATAGTGCGAGACAAAAATAGGCTATAACCATTACCAGCTCGAGCGGTTCGATTGCTATTCACGGCGTTATAATATTCGTGACGAAGCTCTTGAATAACGCAAATAGTTCAAACAGCGTATTCATATATTTCAAGGTCACCGAGGCGCTGCACACTCGAACGGGCGATAAATCTTAATGACGCCTTGATAAAAGTCCAGTGAATCGATCAGAGTAGTTTCGTCGCTTAGTCGCTCATTTCGCGCGAGTTTCAGAAAAATTAGAGAAAATTGCGAATAGTTTTATCGAGAAGTATTTGCAATTCACACCCGTTTTTTCAGATTTCTTTACCATCGCGAATAAAAATCTGGAAAATTCTTGCACGTTAACGGCACTGAAAGCACGACTTTGTTTTGCATAATAATAATTGCAAAATGTTATTAACAAATTAATTGTTCAACAAATTACCCGGCAACCTGATTTTTGTTTATTTCGAAAATGATTCGTTCATTTTTCCGAATACGTATAACTTTTTTCAGAATCTTGTCTGTTATACTATTCGTCTAAAGTTGCGTTTGCATTCGTTGAATCAATCTAACAAACGCACATTTCGAACAATCATACGTCATATCATTTATGTCTAATAGAATTATTATATGCAGTTATAATTCGATGAAATGGATTAATTTCATTAATTAGTAAATATTACAATTATAAATAATTTGTATATAATAAAAATGCATTATTTTTATTATATCTAAATTATACTTTATATTATATTATTTTATTGTATATATGTATATCTTTTTTTTGTCACTATTTCCCAAGCTTTGTTCTAAAACAAAAATCATTTTCTAGTTTCATAAAATGAAGCACTCAACTCATATCAAACCCTTATGAGAAAGGAAGTCACCCACAGGCGTGAAACTAAAAACAAACGTAAAAGAGCAATGCGATGAGAAACGTGCTGTTTCGCTCGCTCGGGTCGTGAGATCCTTCGGTGATTTCGAAAACTCGTTTCTCATCTCTGGCAACTCTCGCGTACGCATACTTCTATTCCTTTTTATTTTCATTAACAATCTCATTCCGAATATCTCTTCGCGCCGACGTTAACGTGTAGAGGATACACAACGCGGTGTCTGATGGCAGAAAAAATTGATAAAGGATGATCCAAGGCAACGGGAGGAGTGAGAAAATCCTCGCGATGTTTCTCTCCGCTCGGGTGCTCGGCCAGCGTTTCGCGAAAGACGATCGCTACTGCAGCAATTTCTTCGTCTTCGTTTTTCCATATCGCGATAACAACGACGAGCCTAATGATTCACGCCCGTACCGCTTACGAATACAGGACTGCGTTAAGGTAGTTCATGCGTAAGATGTTCATTTCGCATAAGTTCGAGGAAATTGAGAGTGAATTGCAAACACTTCTCGATGGTATAAAAATCTGAAAAAATTCATACCCATTGAAGGTACTAAAATGATTAATTTTGCATAATAATAATTGAAAAAAGTTATTAACAAATTGATGAAAAATAAACTTGTTAAACAAATTGACGGTAACTCAACTTTGTTTTTAAATGAAAATGATTCGTTCATTTGTCGAAAAACATATGAATTTTTTCAGATTTTCATCTTTATTTTGAATTTCCTTGTTTTTTACATGGAAAAATGTGCAAAAATCAAAATGAAGATAAAAATCTGAAAAAATTCATACGTTTTCCGAAAAATGGACGAATCATTTTCATTTAAAAACAAAGTCGAGTTACCGTTAATTTGTTTAACAAGTTTTTTTTTCATCAATTTGTTAATAACTTTTTGCAATTTATATTATGCAAAATTAATCTTTTCAGTACCTTCAATGGGTATGAATTTTTTCAGATTTTTATACCATCGAGAAGTGTTTGCAATTCCCTCTCAATTTTCTCGAACTTATGCGAAATGAACATCTTACGCATGAACTACCTTAAACTAGAGTCTATCGAACTAAATATATTATTCCGTTTGAACTTCGTAGTTTCTTTTTTTCTACCAATTTGTTCGTTAGTTTCAACGCAAATATATTTTTATTAACAATTTGAAAGATTGATCGAGTCATATTGTTCGGTTGGCAAATGTTGAATTGTTCGATCGATACGACCAAAAAAATTGCGTAAAGCAACTCGCCGATCGATTCGATGAAACATAAACGGTTTTCGACATTGAGAATATAGTGAGATTGGCGTTAACGAATCGATGTCAAATGTATTGCATGTAGTACAAAAAATGTTTCAACATTTTTGCCAAATTTCAATTGAACCAAATAAAGTTTGTTAATTATCGATGAACTTTCCTCTTTTGGCTTTTTGTCTTTTGCAGTGTTTCTTGTTGTCACAAGAACATTCAGGGTATGAATGCTAATGATATTGGCTTCGATCCAATTGAGAAATGATATTGTTGATGTGAAAAAAATGTGTTTGCAGCCTCGCCGCATAACCGCTATCTTCAATTTTTCTCATCTTGTCAATGATTCTTGTCACTGCCATTCATATCAGAATATTGTATGGATAGCAATAGGTAAAAGCATCTAAATCTGAAAGTTGAAGGTTGAAGAAAGCCGAGGCTTGATTGTTATTTAGATAACAATTTATACATCCGATAAGAAATTATACTCGTCAATAAGTAGAAATAGCGGAAAGGTAAGGTGCCAGGTTAGTAAACGTTAGTTCGAGGGTTCGAGCCCGCTAACTAGATAGGATTCTACGTTGTGAAAATGCAATATAACTATAAGATATGAATAGTAGCTCTGATGATTGAAGTTAAAATGTGCATGACAATAGTGTATCGTATCAATAAGGAACAGTTCCGGTCGAAAAAAGCCCAGGGCTCAATTCTACATTTAGGCGAGCCCAATATTTTTGACTTTCGATCAATCGAAAATATTTTTGCGCTAACTCGAACACTAGATTTGAGCAACTAAACTAGATTTAAGGTAACTAAATCAGTATTAGGAATTCAACGAAATTCTACGGTCATTCCAAAGATCCATTTCGTCCGCTCTATTTGACTGCAGCATTTAGTTGAATCGAACAGATTTTCTTTGATGGTACTATGCCTTTTTCTGAGTGTACGCTATAATAGCGAGCCCGAGAGCAGATGACCCGAGAGGTTGCCCCGAGGCGAGCAAAGCCGGCGAGAGTAACAACGGATCTTCCCGTTCGAGAATCCGAAGTGAGAGACTTCTGGCTCTTTGCCGTTCGCGAGCGCACAATATGAAAATCGTGCACACGAGTTCGATCTTGTGTAATACGAGGGGCGCGCGAGCGCGCGCACGCCTGTGTGGCGGAGTAAGAAATCGCTCGCATGAATGGACGACAAGTCACGAACGATGTTATCAATTGGCCGACGCCGCGAGGAGTCTGGACGATCCGTTAAACTCGTTCCAGCGACTCCCACCGCCGAGCTTTCTCTCTCCGTCTCTCTCTTTCTCTCGCCGTCTCTCTGGCAGCCTTCGCGGCTGGATACACGCACACGAAATTCTCTCTGCGGCGCGTCATACACGAGTATGGGGCACCGATTCACGACAATTGCTTCACTCGTCCGCCTCGTAACAGCGTGAATACTATCACGGCCCTCTCGCTCGCGGGGAATAAAATCCCTCGGTCGAAAGTGGCAATTTTCACGATGACGCTATGTGTCGCTCTCGTAATGCAATTAATTCGGCGTAACGTCATCGAGCTAGGAACGATGCCACTGAGGACTCGCGGGCGGAAAGACCTGCGTATTTTAAGGTAGTCCACGCGTGAGGTGCTCGTTTCGCAGAAGTTCGAGGAAATTGACGGTGAATCACAAACCCTTCTCGATGGTATGAAAATCTGAAAAAATTTATTTATTTTTTTATTTATTTTTTTTACTGAAAATATTTATTTTGCATAATAATAATTGGAAATTGTTATTAACAAATTGATGAAACGAAAAATTGTTCAAGAAATTTCCCGGCAACGGAACTTTTTTTTTAATTACCATAATTTTTTTATTTTTCTGAATGCGTATACGTTTTTTCAGATTTTTTTATTAACTTTGAATTTCATCATTTTCCACGCATTCTTTCTATTCAAAAAAGAAATCCAAAGTCCATTACAAAATCTGAAAACATTCATACGTATTCAGAAAAATAAAAGAATTATTTTTATTAAAAAAAAAGTTGTGTTGCCGGGAAATTTCTTGAACAATTTTTCGTTTCATCAATTTGTTAATAACAATTTGAAATTATTATTGTGCAAAATTAATCTTTTCAGTACCTTCAGTGTGCATGCATTTTTTCAGATTTTTGTACCATCGAGAAGTGTTTGCAATTCAATTCCTAATTTTTCTCGATGTCCTCGAACTTATGCGAAATAAACACCATACGCCTGGACTACCTTAAGGTAATCAAAGCGGTACCGACCGAGCAGATGTGAGATTCGGAGAGGATTGGGAAGCGTCCCAATGGGATAAAATTTGGTAAAAAATCAGGCATAAGGAAGATATTCGAAAGATTGATTTTGCGCAATAATAATTCAAATAAGTTATTAGCAGGTTTATAAGAGAAAACTTCTTCGACAAATCAGTCAGGTACTCACTTTTTTTTTTCAGAAATTGTTATTGTTTCTAAATACGCATAGATTTTTGCAAAAATATTTCTCGTTATTGTAAAATTGAATTTTTTTTCTCAAGTGTTTGAGGCGTTTTTGCGAATTTACTTGATCAATCATTCGGAATTTTCTTGAGAATAATGGGCGTTTTTATAAGAAACGCGTGTCCAAAATTCAGAATTTTTCACAAATATTCAAAAGGTGAAAAGAAAATTTTGAAAAAATTCATACGTATTAAAAAAAATGTACGGATCATACTCATCAGAAAAAAAGTTAGTTTCTCGAATAATTTGTTGAACATATTTTTTTTTCATCGATTTGTGAATAACTTTTTGGAGTTTTTATTACTCAAAATCCATCTATCGAACACCTTCCATACGATTGATTTTTTTCAGATTTCTATTCCATTGGGAAACGCTCGAGATTCTCTGTGAATCCTCTCTGAATCTCACATTTCCTCGGGCTGTGCCGCTTAAGGCGGTCCTCGCGTTACGAGAGCCAGAATTTCAAGCACTTCTCGACTGGATATCTTCAAATATCTCCAAAAAAATCAAGCCTATAGAAGGTGCTAAAAATATTGTTTTTGCATAATATAAAGTCCAAAATGTATTTAAAAAATCCATGAAAAAAAAAAAATAAAAATAAAAAAAAATAAAAAAAAATTTCAAAAAATCGTCCGTCACCGAAACTTTTTTTTTAACTAAAAATTATTCGTCCATTTTTTTTCTGAATATGAAAATTGCCTTTTCGAGGAAAAACTCAATTTTATTTTCTCGTTCCGCGCGAGGTGTGGAAAAAGAGAAAGTCCTTTTCATCGACGATCCAATGAAATTCGTTCATTCGCTGGTCGATCTACCGTAGAGTGTCTTCTTGGCTCTCGAGTTTCTTGCTTCCAGTCATCGCTGCTCCCGTGCGCCGCAATTATGGATCGCGGGCCAGTGAGATCGCGGCGGTGTCGTGACCTTTCTCCAATTAACGCCTCTGCGCGCGTGCATTAATGCAGCTTCACGGCTCCGCGGTGCAGCGTCGTACGGCCCTGCGCGCGGAGACCGTCATTGTTTAATTCAACGATGCGATGAGAGTGGCGAAGTTGATCGGAGTCCGGGAGCACGAAGAACGACGTTGGGGTAGTCGAGGAATTTCGCGCGTGTCCCTGGCGAATGTTAAATCATTCGTTACACGCCGAATAAAACAGAGTTGCGATTTCGCGCTTCGGTCGCGTATTCCGATTATTCTTAAGGTTTCAGCAATGAACAATTCGTTGGTAACCTACGCGTGTCCGAATCATTGATTTTGCAGAATAATTAAACATTCTATTGAAAATATTACAAAAAAATTAATCGTCCGAAAAACAAACTTTTTTTTCAGATGAAAATAATTTTCGAATTTTCCAAATGGTATAAAATGAAAATTCATAGAAACTTTAAATAAATGAAATTTTTTAAAAAAGTAAATTTCCTTCACAATTTTGTCTAATTATCTGATACAGCTTTTATTGTTGAAAAAATAATCGTCCAAGCATTGGCCCTGTTATCACTGCTGGAGAAACCTGTGCGGGACGTGTCCGAATCATTGATTTTGCAAAATAATTAATCATTCTGTTAAAAATGTAACAAAAAAATTAATCGTCCGAAAAACAAACTTTTTTCAGATGAAAATAATTTTCGAATTTTCCAAATTGTATAAAATAAAAATAAATTGAAAAATTTAAATAAATCGAATAAAATAAATAAAAATAAAAGGAAATTTTCCTCACAATTTCTAATTATCTGACATAGCTTTTTTTCTTTTTTTTCAAATAAGATGAACCAGCGAAAAGTTAATTTCCAATGTTCAGACAAAATTCTGAAAATTTCATGGGTATTCGGAAAAATCAACAGATCATTTTCATTCGAAAAAGGTCTGATTTCCGGGTGACTTGATCGACAATTTTTATTTTTCATCGATTTTCTTTAGTAACATTTCCCTATTATTATTACTGTACAAAATCGATACTTTCATCATTTTCCATATGCCCGATTTTTCCCAGCCTCTAATCCCATCGAGAAGCCTCTGAAAATTCTCCGTGAATCTCACATTTCCTCTCGTTATCCCGACTCTCCGTAACGTCGCGCGCGATTACCCAAGAAACGACTCCGAATCGAATGTCCCGAAGAATGTATTTATATCATTCTTTTCTCTTTGTCCTCGTGCCCGCGGTGCCTCGAAAGTCGATGCACGGGCGTCGTGGCATTCGTAGTTTCTCGCTCCTCGTCTCCGTCGCAAAGACGTCCGATTGGGTAAATTCCTCCGGGAATCGACGAGAGAAAGTTCGGATCGATGAGCCCCGAAGGGCCGAGCGGTCGCGTCGCCTTTGCCCAAAACTCCGACGATACAAAACACCAGAGCAAAGATTTTTCTCGTCGTCTCTCACGAAAAATAAACGTTAGAAAAAAAAAAAAAAAAAAAAAAAAAAACATTTCAGTTTATTGCTCGTGCCGAGCGAAAAAAAGATGGCATAGGGGAACGAGAGCGATTCCCGCGCGCTGCGAGATGAAAAGGTATTCAGGTAGCCGGGGACTAGGACGCGAGGGGTGAAGCGCCAGCCTTGCCCTTGCCGTGTACCGACACCTGCCTGCCGGTCTAGCATCCCCTGGAACCTTGATGCTCGGCGTGTCTACGCGCGTCCGCGTCTATGCACACATATCAGTCGCCCGCGGCGCGTACACACATTTATCAGGTGTGCTGCGCGCGCGAGGGCCAGAATGTTTGACGATGGCGGAAGGAAAAATGCGAGAGAGCCAGAGGGGACCTAAAAACGAAGGAAATCCGAAGGGGTCGCGTTGGGGATCGGATCGAGAGTAACCGAGATGTCGGGTGGGGTGGGGGGGGGGGACGGCGGGAGGGGGTCGGTTAAAGCTGCTTCCGCTCGAAGGGGTGGAAAGCGAGAGAGAACGAGGGGAAGTTGGTGGGGGCTTCGCTCCTGCCGGCTGGTCGCGCTCGCGCTCCTCCAGCCCGGCGTCAATAATACCGAAGTGACGTAATCCTTTTGGAGGTTCGCATTGGAGGATGTGTCATCCAGTGGGGAGAGGTCGATATACCGGGAAGGTTTATAGTCGCGAGGTATATCCCCCCCCCCCCCCCCCCCCCCCCCCCCCCCCCCCCCCCCGGAGGCAACGCGCGGCAGCTGTTTCGCCGAGACCCCCCTCGAGATTCGCAGTTTTCGAGGACTCGCCGAGACGCATGCGACTCCGACGGCGTCGAGCTGCCGACTGTTTTTCAGGTGCGAACACTCCGCGATACGCCGAATAGCAGCGCAACGACAGTTACTCGCGTTGCTCGACTCGAGATTCGTGCATGTGGGAAAAAGCGAGATGTACGCGAGGCATAAGAAGAAGAAGCATGAAAAATGAGAGAAACAAAACCACGAAGCGAATGACGCGATAGAGCGGCGTCGGGCCGGAATAAGGGTGCAGGAGCGAGACGGCGCGAGGGGGCAGCGCGGTAGCTCGACGAGGCTCTCGCGTGGCGCGCGGCCGACTCCGCCGGAGAGCGAGGGAGAAAGGGAAAGGAGAAGGGAGAGGAGAGATAACGGTCGACGGGAGGGGGGGGGGGGAGACCTAGAGCTAGGTACCGTGGCGTCAGTTATTCGGCTTTGCGCGCTCGCCGCCCGTTCAGTCTCGATCCTTCTTCTCCTGCGTGCGCGTGCGGACGGACGGTTGTTATTCTTTTTTTTCTGTTGTCACGACCGATCGCTCGTACACATCGGGAACTTCGCATCGCCGTTGCGCGATCAAAGATTCGACACCGAACCGGTCGGAGCCTCGCCGAGACGCTTGCTCGATGCTATCTCGATAAATCGACCGAGCCGCGTCGCGAGCGCAATATCAATTGTTGATTACCCAATCGTGTGGGAGCTCGGAGCGCAATAGGGGAAGGCGAGCCGGCTCCGCGTTCGACATGACCTTCGCCGTGAATACGCAGCGTTGACTGTGAAGATAAAATCCTCGAAGGAGGCGAAACTATTGGGATTCGAAAACGATAGAGAAACAATAAATATACATTGATATTCGTACATAAATCTTTTGCGACGGAGAAAAAGAAATCAATAAATAAACGTGATTCATTGGATTAAAAGTAAAAAACGACTTGGAGATTTGATCGACGTGAGTACAATTCATGCATTTATCGCGCATTAACTATCATTAATTCGCGTGAGGGGAGCGGCTGTTTTATTGCTCGATATCCTTCGGTTATCGCTGCGGATTCGGCGTGAATCGATGCGGTGCCTATCGATTTTTCGCAATGAAAAAAAAAAAAAAAAAAAAAAAAAAAAAAAAAGTTGCTTGACAAACAATCGTGCTCTTTTTCCGTCGAAAAAAATGTTTTAAACCGAGAATCAGGGAGCGGTTTTTTTTTTTTTTTTTTTTTTTCTTTTGAAGCAATGACAAGAGAATTGCAGGGTCAAACGTGTCGCATATTTTTTTTTTTTTCCGTCCCATATACCAGATGCGAATCCAGTTTCGTATTCGCGGATATATACCGTTACGGAATTTTAATAACTCGCGCACGTTCGTAAGCCGAGAGATACGCCGAGACAACGCGAGAGGATTGCAACCGGAGAGAATTCGTTGCTTCCGTTAACCGCTCGAGTTCTTCTCTGTCCCTCGCTCGGGCTATCCTTCCTGAGTCGCGCTTCTCTCGGGAAAGCACCGGCTGAGTGAACTATATGGGCGAAGGGTGCGCGTGCATGCAACGAGAAAGAGAGACGAGCCGCGAAGCCTTTCGCGTTACACTCGCGGTGTTATCGCTCGGAAATTGAGACGGGGAAATTCCAAGCGTTTGATGGGGCTAATTGAATGAATTAGACGATAAGTTTGGGGCAGCCTCGAGACGGGGGGAGGCACGAGCGCGATGACTAAAGACATTCGTCGTTGCCGGTCTTTCACAATTTTCGTACATCGCCAAATTTAAGAATAGCCAAAAAATTGAAAAACAAAAAAAAATTTACCCAACTTCTTTTTTTGCCAAAATTTTTTTTTTAGCCCAATTTTTTTTTTTTTCAAACTAAGATTTTTTTTTAACCAAATTTTTTTTTTTTACCGAGAAATAATTTTTTTTTAACCAAAAAATTATTTTGTTTAACCGAGAAATTTTTTTTTTTCTACTCAAAAATTATTTTATTTTGGTATTAAGGCGTGTTTTTTTATAGAAATTGTGGAACGAGTCGCTAAGCCCGTGACTCGCCCTTTTCGTCGGATGCGTTGTAATTTTATCGACGATTGCTTGCGATAAATTTGATTGATCCGAGAGACAGGCAATGTCGAAGGTCGGCAAAAAGCCCATCGATGATCCCTCCCCCCCCCGACCGACCCCCTCGCCCCAGCCCCGCTGTTAGCATCAACGTCGTCGCGTCGCGGCGTATCGATTCCCATGACCCACTTCTGGACTCTTCCTCCTCCGTTTTACTTGATAACTCGAAAGCTCCGAAACACCCACCCCAATCGTGCTCTTGAATATATATGCGTTTATTTTTTTTTTTTTTTCACTAATAAGAGAGAGGGACGAGAGTGTAGGGAATTCTAGAATTTTTCCCCGTGCGCAAGTTATATATATCGTTCAATTGCAACGAGGCCCGCGTTGCTCCAAATGCCGCGAATTCGTTGCAAAAGGTCACCGAGATTCCTTCGTCCGCGTGAGAATTCGGTAAGCCCTTGACGAGCCGACGTGCAATTCGTCGGAAATAACATTCTCGAATGAACGGGCGTGCCATTGGCCCTAACCGAGGCCTCAAAAAGTGTTTATTAAAAAAGTATATAAATTTATATCTATTTTTCAAATATTTACGTATGCATATATTTTTTTAATTTGAAAAAATTTGAATGAATTGGAATTTTATTTTTATATCAATATATATTAATATTTCATCATTATGATAATATAATTTTTAAGACATGCTCGTTACAATTGAAAAAAAAAAAATTTAATTTTACCACGAATTTTGCGATGTCAAAGTTTTTTTTTTTCATACGAGATTTTTTTTCATTTATCGCGTGCGGTGATCGAATGTTTGAATCAATTTACGACGTTTTTCTCATTCGCGAAACTCTCGGTCGCATTGAATCCGGAAGAATTTTTTGGTCACGAACTCCCGAGAAATTGGGGCTATCCTTTCGCGGCAGTGTCGGAATCTAGCAGGTTGATTCGATCGATCGTATCGCTCCAGCTGCACAATACCGCAGCACAGTGCAACGTAGAATCCGTTGTGTCCGCGTGTCGATGACCTTGCACATTGCGGGTGCGAGCCCGGTGAAACTTCGGGGCCCAAATAATCGTCAATAACTATCTCTACGGTAAAAATTAAAATTCTCTCTTCGCAAAACTAACAATTGATCGAGAAAATTAACAGGTAGCCAATAACAATAATTTTTTTTTAAGTCAAATCAGCGAAGAAAAATTATGCAAATTATATTCGCGCATTGCTTCCTCATTTCGTTATCAACGACGTTAGAATAATATAATTACTATAATAATAATAATAATAATAATAATAATAATAATAATAATGTAATATTATTATTATTATATTATAATTTATAGTTTTTTTTTATAGTATAATATAATTTGCATTTTCTGTATGAAGCAATTTAATTCTAAATATGGTTCAAAAAACAATACCGGTCACCAGATAGTAATAATCCGATTGTCTGGAAAGTTTTAGCTCGATATCTCAAAGATCGTAACGAACTTTCAGAATTTTTTCGTGTCTGTGAAATTTTTCGACGCAATATACAGCAGCACATAATGATTACAAAAAGATCTTCGTGGTAAATACACGAATTTCCACGATTTTAGCTGTATCTTTGAAAAAATGCGCAAGCGACAACGAGCAAGAATAGCGTCAGAAATGTCGAGAACAAAAAAATTCATAACCCTCGTATCATTCTATCGATTTGGTCCAAATTCATGAGCAAGCTCTCTTAATGGTCTGTCGGCTCGTTCGCAAAATCTCAGCTTGGTTGCTCAAAATTCGCGGAAACGGCAGCGCCCAAACTATTTTTTTGACAATCTTGAAAAATCGAAATGTTCAGAATTTTCGGCTCCCTTTATCGAATTCGTCCAAACACGATACAAAGAAGCCTTAATGTTAACTCAACTTGTGCACAAAATTTCAGCTGGATCATTGAAAATTCGCTACCACTGTCGTGTTAACGTCCTCTTTAGTCCTTTTGGCTCTGTGATTTTTAGACGTTTCGCAGCATTCTTTTTTTTTTATTTAACAAAAACAAAGCTCTCTCTACAGTGGTAAATTTTTTAAAAATTCGTCCCAAACAATTGAGTTCCCAACTCATAATTGTAAAAAAAATCTAATATCGAGCTCTTCCATCCGCTAGAATGCGAGGCTTCCGGGGATACCTCTCGCTTCTTTCCATTCCTCGCCAACTGGCCGATTGATCGATTCCTCGCCGCGAATCGATCGAATTGCCTTAACATTCCAAGAAGAAAAAAAAAAAAAAAAAAAAAAAAAAAAAAAAAAAAAAAAAAAAAAAAAAAAAATGAGAGAAAATAGCATTGCAAAGTACCGATCGGAAAAAGCCCCGCAGTAGTGTAGCGACGTCGGAGTTCGTTCAGACCGACTGTCCGGCGCCGTTTCGTAGCCGGGCAAGCCACGCAAGTCTCTCGCGACGGCACCCTCTCTCGTTTGACCCGTATGCACACTCGTGCCGTTCGCGAGCTACGTGAATAACGCGTTCTAGACGAACGCCTGACGACTAATGGCAGAATCGCAGACCCGCGCCAGACACGGAGAGACGGAGATCCCCGCCTTGCACAATAGCCCCGTCTCGGCGTCGTGACAAACACGATCCGCAGACGCGAAACTCACGAAAAAAAGTAAAGGAAGGCATGTGTAGCGATTTTGCAATTGTCTTTGGATTCCTTTTTTCTCGCGCGCACCGTCAACCCTCGCGCTGCACCGCCGCGGTCAAGTGCTCGCAGCTATTGCGAAAACCTTCTGACGAGGCGGGGCAGACTCGTAGGCGCGCTAATGTTCCTCCGACCATTATCTCCGTCTCGTATTCGTTGCTCTCGCGCGTTGTCGAGAGTCGAGCGAGAACAATCGAACAATGTAACGCGAGACGAGTACGCGAGACGGATACGAGAGGGTCCGGTCTCTCGTTCTCGCGCCGTTCGCGAAGTTACATTGTTGCTTCGTTTGCAATTTCGCTTTGGCCGGGGCCGACGAAAGAAGTCTTCGCGAGACAGCTTTGTCACCGGTGTGCGATGAATTTACGTCCCTACGTAAAAAAAAAAAAAAAAAAAAAAAAAAAAAAAAAAAAAAAAAAAAAAAAAAAAAAAGTTTGCAAAATGCTCGTTTTTTTTAATTGCGATTAGATCTGTTTGTAGGAAAGAAGTTTCATCATTTCTGGCTTTCCGGAGCTCCGCTTCGTAATTAGGGTCAATTTACAGTTCCATTTTTGTTATCAATCTTCAGATTATTATTTTATTCATAATTGCATGTAGGTTTTTCAAAAGTGTTTACCATAAATTCGTTGAATGACATGTGTGTTTTTAAATTTTCTGGTTATATTTTGTTTTGTTTCCTCGGTCTTAAGGCATGTAAATCGTGCTAAAAAAGATTGATTTTCCATAATAATAATTGCAAAATGTTACTGACAAATTGATGCGAAAAAAAATTGTTCAACGAATCACTCGTTAACCTGACTTCATCGGAATAAAAATAATTTTACTTTTTTGAAAACATGACTTTTTTTCCCGAATTTTGTTTGATCGTTCTAAAATTGCATTTTTTCGATGGAATGAACAAATGAAAACGTAACGTTTGGTTGATGAGTGATTTGTTGAAGAATTTTTTAAAAATCTATTTATTAAAAACATTTCGAAAAATTGCTCAGAAAACACAAGGACGTGATAGATTTTGCCAAAAAATTGATCAGGCAAGGAGATCTCCCGAAGTGCGAGACAAATTTAAGCTTCATATCTCAAGCCCTTCTTAAATTCTCAACGTGAACGATCCGCACACACGTGTATTGAGAAATTTCTTCCAAACGTGCTTTCGAGAATTTCCTAGACTTCGGAACATTCCGAAAGTGTACACAAAAATCTCGGAAAGATAATTTCTTCGCGAAAGCGAATCTTCTTGGGGAAGGGACGAAAAGCGAAGAGTCGACGCCTCGTAAATTCTTTTCAGCGGCACGAGTGTCACTCTGTAGCGTTTGTTGCATTCTTTCGTGTGCATGCGGAAGAGCGAGTGTTTGGCTTTCATGAAAAAAAAAAAAAAAAAAAAAAAAAAAAAAAGTAACTGTGGAGTAAATTGTGAGTTGCTGCTTGGAGCGTGGCAGTCGTACGCGAATTCGCTCGAAGCATTTCGCTTGCATTGAGCGGACGAAGGTGCGGAGCTTTCAAATAGATTGAAAGCATAGTCCCTCGTGTGAGCGCGGTAACTCGTGTGCATTGGGTAATTGAGCGGAGTCGGAGGTGTCGACGAGCAGCGCTCCTCCCTGAGGCCTTTGCGCGGCGTCGGAGAATCGTAGTGAGGGCCCTGCACGACAGACAGTTGCCGGTAGCGCGACGATGCGGAAATTGACAAGGAAATTTAATTAATTTTCTGGCCTGGTTGACCTTGTACAGATACAGAAGTCGTCGTCGGCCTTCGGCTCGAACAATTGCGCGGTAAACGTACGCGCGCTAACACTTCGTGATAAATAACATTGCTGCTCGTGCTATTTATAAGCGCGTCGCCCGGCGAGGCCGTAGTTGGAGGCAATTGTTTAAACGAGGAAAAAAAAAATGGTGCCAATCACATTGGCGTATTGCTTCCCCTCTTTCTTTCATCAAAGCCCACCAAGCTCTGTTTGTAGGAAAGTGCGTTCATGATTTTTTGGATCGAGAAGCTTTGTTATGCGATTGGCGATTACTTCAAGCATTAGTTTTTAGGCAAATATCTATTTATTTACCATTTGTGCATTCCTTCTATTTCATTTAATGTACAGCGTATAATTATTATTTGATATTTCGGCCTCACCACTGATAGTTTATTTGTAAACACATTTCTTTCGAAACATTCAATATACCGTGAAAACCGAACGACTGCGCAGATGTTGCCCAAACTCAATACCAATCATTTGTTCACAATGGTCCAACTTCGTACAAAATTTGAGTCCGACATCTCAAAAAATGTGGCAGTCGAAGCGCCACCAGCCATTCAAGTTCAGAAGATTCAAATTGGCATAAAAACTGTACAACTGCATAGATTCAGCTTGAAATTGGACCAGAGGGCGCCCGACCTTGTTTCTAAATATGATCTGCATGAGAATCTTCGAAAAAAAATTGTCCACCAAAACAAAGCTTCTCGAGGAATATTTCCAACGGTACAAGAGTACCAAGTGTAGGCCAAGTGGAGTGGTCAAGTGGAGGCAAAAACACGTTTATCATCTTTGGAAAAAAAGAAATAGCGTGAACTTTTTTTCCCACGATCGATTCTACATTCTTGATCGTGCGAAAGGATTCCAAAAACCTGATATAAATTGCGATATATAAACAAATACGGGTAATTGTTGATATGCGCCGAGATTCTTGATCCAATTCTTGGAAGATCCGATATAAATTCTGATATACGTTGCCATATCCCATATAATACCCAAACCAATGTGCAAAAACCTTAACATATCCAGAGATTCTCGTGGGAATCCTCGGCATGAAGCTTCGTCGAGCAATGAGCCATTTTCGTCGACGAGAAAAAACGGCACGTTTTTCTCTCGTCCGCAACGAATGGGAATGAATCGCGCTTGACTGATTTACAATGGCTATGCGCTTGAATCCAGATGGATTAGATGAGTCCCTACGTTGAATAGAGAACACGGCACGAATAGAATCGCTGATTTGGCCATACAATCGATTCGATGCCAAGGTACCATAACCGGGGACATTTTAAATCCCAGATAGTGGAATACACGAGATACGTCCAGCGCGAGTCATGCATCACGAGTCTATTATGTCACGGATCCTCCTGTAGGTCGCGAGGATGGATTGATCGACCCCGATGAGTCTAATAAAAGTGACATCATTATATCGCTCCGGTTAAACGGGCTCACGCCGACGAACGGCGTTGGCAGCTCCTGTCCCAAGCCCGGCGAGGCATGCGGTAATTTGCATATGCAACCCGATTCACAAACGGGCGTTCGACACGCCGCTAGCGGAGTGTGTCGCCGCGCGGCACGTCGGGGCAGTGTGCGAGACGGGTCCGCGTATCGTTCGTAACAAACTGGAACGAGCCGCGGGCTCGTTAAGCGAGAGCGGTGCAATTCAATGTCAATTACCGATCGTAAAGTACACCCTCGGCTTTCCCGGGATTTCCGTGCGCGCGCGCGTTTCTCCACCTTTCGGATCTTTCGCCGTTTCGTGGCGGGACACAAAGGAGTCACAATGGGACTGCAACAAATGAGCAAACGCGTTTTTCCAACGCGCAACTGGACCCGTCCCGGCTGTGGGAGACCCGGAGAGCAAAGCGCGGGTCGTAAACAACGTCGAACCGGGCTCACGGAAGAGAACGAGAGAACCGACAAAGGCCACGCAACCCCGTTTGCATTATGGTATTATGTGTTACCGGGAACTCTCGCTCTTCTCTTGGCTCAAGAGCGACGGCAAACGTTCTCGTACATGTTGCTACGCTTGCCACACGGGCACCGGGAGAGAACACACGCGGACGGCTCGGTAAGATCGTAAAACCCGAGAGAAACCGCCGAGGAAATTGCTTCAGGAAAACAATGCACGTGACACTGGGCGAGTGGCGATCTGCGGTCGAAGACAGGACAAAATGGATGTAACATTTGTCCCTGACAGAAGGATATGAATTTTAAACGCGACGATAAAGAATTCCTGTCGGCGGCGGGTGAAGATTGAAAAATATCAATTTTCTGTTCTATCAAGTGGAGCTTTCTGTGGCTGTTTTGTGGAGCGAAAACAGCCAATTTCATGCCAGTGTTGGAAAGATGCTTCGTCCATACGCAGCACCTTCAGCTCTTCACTTTACTCTCTGGGGCGTTTTGGTTTCGCAACTTCCAAGCAACTGAATCGAACGCTTGCGCGCTGCAAATCCACTAATCTAACTCTCCGAAGCGCCATGAGAAACTTCATCACAAAACAGGAGTTTCCGCAGACTTGACGCAAAAACTACCGTGGCGACTCGGGACCAAATTGCCAAAATTCGACCCTCGTTGCAGAATGCTATTTATGACCCGAACGGAATTCGGCCACCAAATAGCAATAGCGATCAGTGGCGATAGCTTCAAAACCTCCAAATGGTATTCGAGCTGCAATGCCCAATAACGCAGTTGCAACAGCAGCACACGTCATTCATTGTTCCCTAAAATTGATGACGTCCATCCTCATCTCGATCGCGTAATTGGCTACTCACAACGAGTTAATATCCCACTCTGTTATGCTCGAACAGCGTAATAAGTTTCAAACACATGCGCGTTGAAGTTTCGAAAAACTTATACTTGAAACTCAAAATCGTACATTGTTCGAAAGTTAGACTATCGCAGTCTGTGAATTTCCATTGTTCAAGTTAACATTGTTTAAGTTAAGAAAAGTTTTGCTTGTACTATTTTCCAAGTACATCAAATTTACCATTATTTTTTGGTGATCGCCTTTCGAATATTCCTACAAGCAGTTCAAGAGACGAATCTGGAAAACTTCGTCGGAGTGCCGGGATACAATTCAATAGCCAGACTAAACATAGCGGATGATGCCGCGATCTCCCCGTGCGAAAATACACTGGTTCTGTTATCGTGGGACAAGCTCTTAATTATTCTACTGCGACGCGACGTCAATCCACCGGTTCCAATCTCCGTTACCTTCCCTCTTTCTCATCTCTCGATCCGCAGCATCCACTGACCCTGACGACGAGAGGCCCCCATCCGCCGATCCGCACACGCAACGCGGCTTCCAGTTGCGGCGACGCAAAAGTCGATTATACAATAGAACGCCGGCGGCATACCGGTCGTAGCATGGCTGGACTACAGCCTCGTGGAAACTTCTTGCCGTCGTCAAACGCGGACTCATCCACGACCGTTTATCGATGACTTCTTTAGATTTTTTTTCCTCCGTTGCCACTCGATCGAAAGATCCATATTGCGTATGTTTGATCGGCTGTTATGCCGTTGCAGAGCCGTATCAAAACATACACGGGATGGACTCGCAGAAGAAGCTCACGGTCGTTTTGCTCTCGAACCGGTCACTTTTTATTTTCTTCACCACTTCCATATCGATGCGTCTCTTGATCCAAGCGCAGATCCAACTGATAGGCAGTCGCTCATATTTCATCGGCACGATACGCACCGTCACTGACAATTCAATCATTTTAATGACTCCAATCGTAACTGGAACTCCGCGGGCTTGCGCTGCAGTTCCATTCGCACCGAGAAGCCTCTCTTTCATTTCCGTTCGCCCGCCGACACTGGTCGCGTTCGACGCGGTCACGCATCCTCGATATTGCAAATCGAGGCTCGCGAGCGTTGCGGCGCGTTTTCCGCGCCGGCTCAACGAACAAGCAAAACCGTTGCGGATACAAAGATTCCAGGAAATAGGAGCGCGAGATTCCTGTATGATTGACATCGGTACAATTGAGGCTTGAAATTAAGATGAATAAAAAGCGCTACGTTGCAATGGGCACGGCAAATCCTGAACTGGCTTCCGCCTTTCGTTTCATTTTCATGCCATCAACGTTTCTGCCTTCCGGGAACGATGGGCTCAAATTCTTGCCTCGTTCGCGGCGATAACTGCATTCAACAAAGCAGCGCAATCACAGAAGACGATTTTAGATTTGAAATTGCGCTACTGGTTTTTTTAGCGATTCCGGAAATCGCTAAAACAGTCATCAGTTTTAGCGACGAAGAATCGTATTAAAAATTCCAGGTGATCGAATGTTCGTATCAGCGTTAGGATTATGCCAGAAAAAAATCGGCTCCCGATGCAACAAGTTGAAAATAAAGATTCAATTTTTGAAAAAAAAATATGTTATTTTAAAAACAAATAGGACTTTTCTCACGCTTTTCAACGTTTGGCGTTGACGTTTTTAGTAATCGGAATATCACAATAAATCACATAAGATTCAAACGATTTTCTTTTTGAAAATAATTAATTTTTTTTATGAAAGAAGAAAATCCGAAGCTAAAATTTGGATCACAAGTTGGGCAGTGAAGTCCCCTTCCTTGGTTCAATCTTTAGCAAAATCTACACAAGCCTTCAGCTTTAACATTTTCCATTTTTTGAAAAATTTCTGGCGGCCCTCTAAATTTCACATTTCTCGAGATACCAATCTAAAATATGGTGCAAACTCGGTGTGTTATGAAAAAGGAATAGAAAATAAATGAATAGTTATTTACGTGAAAACTATCAATTGCAGTAACTGATCTTATGATCATTGTAATTTTGTATTTTATAATGAAGCTTTTTCAGGAAGCCAAATATGATAAACGCACTTTCTCACAAACAGAACTCTGTAGACTGCGATAAAAGAAAAAGACAAAACAATATCCGAAAGAAATTACCACTATTTTTTTTACGAAATAGGAAAAAAAATCTGTTTTTTACTGCCGGTAATTGTCGGACACTCTCCCTGCCGTAATTGAATAATCGCACGTAAGAGTACGCGATCGTGATCGCGCGGCATTGGATCGAGCGAAATATCATCGCTCGGCGTTGTGGAAGGCCCGGCGCGATTAACGAACGTACACGCGAATCCAGCGCGTAGGATGTCCCGCACAATGTGATCAACATATGCGTGCCCAACAGTCGCGGAGATTGTGTACGACGTGGTTCGGTAGGGACGCATCAAAGATAATTGCCACACTCGAGTGTTCAAGGTCGCGAGTGCTGCACGTAAACGAGAAAAAAGAACTATCCGTTTCGTGATTATGGCACGTGCGGTATTCGGCGTAGATTGACGATAACAGTTTTTTTTGTAGACACACCTCGGCAAATCCAACCAAATATAGTAGCGATATTTCGATCTCGTATCCGCGCACAGTCACGATTTATTATTTAAACAGTCCTTTCGGTACATCCGGCCAAACGCGGGATTCGCAGAGAATTTCAGACAAACATCTAAAGAAAATATGAAACGTGTTAAAAAGAGCGATTCTGATTAAAGAATACCAAAATTTTATTAACAAATGGATGGAAAAATGTCTAAATCTATTTCCCAAATCAAAATAATTTGTTACTTTTTCGGATTGTGTACGAATTTTTTAAAGAATTACATCCAATTACATTGAATTGTGATTTCCTTAATGAAACCACGAATTGAAATGCAATTCCAAATAATTGGACACGATTCTGAAACAATTCATACATATTCCGAAAATTAACAAATTATTCTCGTTAAATGAAAATATTTAGCCCCGGATGATTCGCCGACATTTTTTCACGAATTTGTTAATAACATTTCAATATTATTGTTCTGCAGAGTCGATGTTTTCAGCGTCTTCCATATTTTGTTCAGATTTGTTGACTGTACCGAAAGAACTAAAACCAAACGATCTTTCCAAAGAAGTCTCGTCTCTCAATGATTCGTCGCTCGTATTTTTCAATAAGAATTTATGGCTGCCTGGCAGTGTATAAACAAACGAGCGTATACTCGAGCGAAGGTTAAACACCTTTGGAGGACCGAGAGAAGTGCTTCGTGCGATGACTCAGTTCTCGAGGATTGAAGACTGACGTCACAGTCCTACAGAGACTGCTCAAAGGCAATCTCTCGACTCGAAGCAATCGAGGAAGAAAAATCCTCTCGCGAAAATCTCTCTCGCTTAATTGCGAATGAGCGAGGCAGAAGGGAAAAAAATGGAGTTCTTGACTCTCGAGACAGCGCGGCGATATCCTGTGCCGTTACGAGGGTTTCCTATCGCCGGCTTTTGTCTGTATCCTTCCTCTGCTTCCCTTGCCGCTGCTGCTGCTGCTGCTGCTGCCGGTGCTTCTACACCGCTTGCGGGGCAGAAGGGTGTTATCATGGTAACGCTGTCCCCGGGCTAACAATGCAACCAGTGAAAATCGATAGCCTCCTCCTCTCCTCTCTCATTCGGTATGCTGCACCAGGGGCCATGTGCCCTATCTGTTCGACTTACTTCTCTCCTACACGAAGCGAGAGAGTGCACCGAGCCTCGAGCGGGTGTAAAACCTCGACTCGCTTTCTTCGCTCCAAAGGGCACTGTATTTCTTCTTTCCTCGCGCGACGCAATGCGGAGGAGAAAATGTTTCGACTGCGAAATCCCTCGGAGCTCGTATCATGGAAAATTAACTGCCTCAGCGCATTCGGAGTGTGAATTCTTCTTTCCTTTCTCACGCCGAAGTTCTCATTCTTCACAGAGTCATCGGTGAAAATGTAACGAACAGACACAACCCGGCTGGTCCGGTGGAATTAAAATAATTGAACATGAAATCAAACAAGACAAAACATTCATTATAAAGCAAAAACAGCACACACAAACATAGAAACAAAAGAAACAATACATAACGTCAACACACAAAAGGCGATAAGATACTGATTAACAAAACGTCGATGACAAAGATGATTCACACAACGTCATTAGAAAAAAAAATTTCTGAAGAGGACTCTGACCAGGGTGGAAACGTAAAAACTGGATCACTCGCACATCGTTTGAAGAGTATCCTGAACAATAGACCGTTCCGAAGCCGCCGCGGAAAAAAGAAAAGTTCTTATTCTTCTTCGTACGTGGACGTATTTTTCCTGGTGGACTCGAGATTGAGGAAGCCGACGAAGAAATTTTAACTTCGTCTCGCCTGATATTTTTTTTCGTCCTTCGGTTTCCGTACGCGAGCCGATCCACTTTGGTCTCGTCGAGGAAACTCGGCGATCCCTCGGCGAGTCGCCGCGCTCCGTCACGTACCGGACCAGAATTCCAAGAGCAATCCGCGGCAACGTCGGGTCTTCTTGCGTTTCCTTTTTTCTCTCGGTTAACACGAGACATCGGCTTCTTGCCGATGGTGCACGGATGGAATTTCCACAATCGGCGCCGAGGCGTTGGCTCGCGCGGCATCGCGGACTTCTTGACTAGCGAATCACATGTTTAACTGATAAAAATAAAAATGTTATGCCGGACTACAAGCGTTGTCTTGCGTCGCATACGAAAATACGTATGAAAATTCGAGTTCGCAGAAATCGTCGGGCCATTCGCTTCTCGACCTCGAATCGTGATGCGCCGCGACTGGCGAATAAAGCTATTTTTTTTCTCATTTCTACGATGTTTTTATCATGTCTCGGTAATATTAAGGTTGTCCGAGCGGTACTAGACGAGGAAATATAAGATTGGAACTTTGAAAGTCTTCCATAAAAATAAAAAAATCGATTTTCAATCGAATCGGGATAAAAATCAAAAAATCGATTTTTAATCGAACCGGAATAAAAATCGATAAATCGGGTTTTAATCGAATCGGGATAAAAATCGAAAAATCGAATCGGGATAAAAATCGACAAATCGATTTTTAATAAGTAAAATCGAAAAAAATCGACCATATGACAAGTGCTCGAAAGATTGATTTTACGAGATAATAATTCAAAAATTATTATTAACAAATTGATATCCATGATGACAATTTGATATAAATATTTGTAAATTTGGCTGGATTCGAGAATAACGTTATCGATCATTTTGAGAAGGGTTTCGTATAAAAAATCGGTGTTTCGTGCTGCGAAAGGGCGTCGCGTGTCCGAAATAATTCGGTGAGGCATACCGGATACATCATCCAATGTGAACGAGAACTATTCAATGGCGATTCACGCGGATGACCGTGAATCGCCTCGTCGAAATTGACTGACCAATTTGTGGGCGAAACTACGCACGATGAGAAAACTGTCCTACTCTGTTTCTGCGTCATATTTTTTTTTTTCATTAGAACTTGTCTTTTTTTTGTACATCTCTAATGGAACCAAACATGATAGTAACAAATAGACGATTAATAAAATAATAATGATTATTTATTATAATAATTATTATAATTATGATATTTCTAATTATAATTACTAGAATAATAAATAATAATTCATATAATTGTAATAATAATTCGTACGTCACTTGTGGAAATGAAATCGAGTAAGAAAATGACGATTAATCGACTAATAAAATACATACTATTAATTTTTTCAATAATTAATACATCCGGTTTTTTTTTCTCGTCGAACCGCAAAGATTTGGCAATGTTGGAAAAGCTTTGATGTTCACCGCACACGACCGCTTTGCCCGTTTTTTTTTTTTTTTTCGTTACGTTAATCTCAATTGCTAGAATTCCACGAGTTCGAGTTGCAGGACTAATGCCCGCAGAAGCTCGTAGGCATAATTTCCCCCGAGAGGTCAGTGGGTCACGGGAGTTCTGGCTTATGACATTTAACAGGCAATTGTGCACTATTACGGTGAGGATTCGGGAAGGACTCCGGAGCGGTGCTCGTTAAAGAGTTTGGGCTATTTGATTGCAATCCGAGGTCAGATCCATGTGAAACCGCGACGAGCCTCGAAATACGTGCACTATCAAAGCAGACGAGCGCGCCGAGGTCCCCGCCGTTCCGTTCGTTTCGCGCTCTATGTTGCAACAACAAGATAATAAACGCGAACGATTTTGTAAAATTGAAACGAGGCCTTCCTTTGCCCGTCACGCGCCTCTCGCGCAACTCCAATCGGGAACAATGTCATTCCCGCGGCCGGCTCTTCTCGCCAGAGATCACTTTTCCCGCAACGGATGTTGAACTGTGAAGTTTCGTAAAATTGGTATTTACACTGAATTGAGAAAAACCGAGAAAACTTGCAATGGAACAAAATTTGATACAATTTTTTTAAAAATGATAAAAACGATAGTTACTACGAACAACAAAAAATTGCGAAAGGTTAAAAAAAAGCGTTACAAATATTGGAGGCAACGAAACGCAACATTTTTTTTTTAACTGAAATAAAATTGATAAGAATCAACGATGTTGATCAAATTAATTTAAAAAAACTAACAGAACCTTTAAAAAAATTAAAAAACGATCCTGCTAAATTTAAACTGCTAAATTTAATCCTGCTAAAAAAGCAAATTTAACGAAATTATTGAAATTGAGTTTTAAAAATGTAACATTGATCGATAAATAATTGACAAAATTGCCGAGGCAAGTGGAGGAAGATTTCGACGAAAATTCGAAGCTAATCGTCAAAATGTGAATAAATCGCGAATGGAATCGGTACGGGGACGCGACGGTTCGCACAGTCGCCGCTTGACCGCACCCACTTTCGGCCAATTTGCAACTTGCGTAAATACTGCGGGTTCAGTAGTGCGTGGAGACGGCAAGAGCGAATTGCGTAACGGTCGAGAGAGTTTTTTTTTTCCTGTTTTTTTTTTTTCTCATAGACGAAGAGCCGAGAAGTGTACTCAACGGAGGCGAACACGAGAACATGCGTACGCACGTTTTACGCCGAGTCGAGCAACAACGTGAACGGCGAGAGGAAGAGAAAAAGGCCGAACGAGCCATGAAACATGGGAGAAGGTCCCGAGACGTTAAAACGATTGTCGAAAGATCGTCACATCTCTAAACCGGTTGTCCGGAATTGAGCAACACCGAAAATCTCGAAAACAACCTCGATTGGCCGCCCAAAAACGTCATTCAAAGCCGCTATTTTCTTACATTCCTGAATCACAATTCGATCAACAAAATAAACCGACGAAAAAAAAATAATCTACAGCCTCAGCGAGATCGATCGATAGCAAAATCGATTAAGCGAACCGGTCCGTCGTGGGACGATTTGCCGGAAGTAGACGGCGAGATCGAGTTGCAAATAACGAGCGGAAACGGTAATTGAATCGAGCCAATCTCTGTTCTCGGCACCGCGCCGTACGAAATGCACGGCGATTTATGGTGCTCGATGTGCAGACATGCGCGAAGAAAGTTCGAAACGTTCGTTGGATCGTCGCGAAGTATCGTAGAAAGAAAAATACCCACAAAAAGTTGAGAATAAAATCGAGCTCAGGGCCAACGTCGGTCAAGGCTCGACCGAATGCCCGGCGTAATGAATTTATTATCGAGCTCTAGAGTCGACCGATTGCAGTAGAGCAAAACGGATATGGACTCGCGCGTCCGGCTGGCGATTATGGCCACGGAGTAGGCTCAAAGGTTCTTTTACCGCCGTCCATTCACGTGTGGGTACGGTTGCTTTCATTGGCCGCTGCGCGATTGAAGAAGTATTCGCCGAACAGGCGCCGAGTGCTCTGAATCGTGACGGCCTTGCGGTAAAATTGTTCCGGCTAGGAAATCCACGTTTTCCGCATGCAGAATCGCGTGTCCATTCGATGGAAAGGCAACGTTTCTCTCTCTCGGGGCGCATCGAACTTTTGTCCGCTCCATTCCGCTGTTAAACAGTAATAATAAACATTAGTGGACGGCGGTGAGCGAGACGAGAGGGGGAACAGCGGTTTAATTGGATTATTCTCGCTGCAGAGCTCAAAGATCACTCATTATCCTTCGAGTCTCTCCTCTCCTAGCGCGTTCTCCGAAGCGAACGGCCAAGCGAGAGAGCGGTCTCGAGAGGGCGAGCGAAAGAGTTTTACCGTCCCGACGGGGGCTCCTCTTTTCCCAATGTACCAGATTCGAGATAGAAAAGCCAGGAGAGGCCTCTCGCGCCGCCTTCTAAATGTTGAAACAACTCTCGAGGGTCTCTCGGCGGCCAGCAGAGCGAGAAGATACGCCGGGATCGTTGAACCCGCGTTCTTCCGTTAGTTTCACAACTGCAAGTACCCCGCTTGTGCCTCAGCGCCATGTACTATTATTGTACACAAAAGCCTTCGGCGCGCTATCTCGGGCAATCAATCGTTGGAAAGCCAAAAACGAAAGAGAGGGCCTCTTGAAAAAAAATCGGGCGAACATTTGGCCGAGCCGGACTTCGCTGAGCTTTTAACTTTTCAAGAAGCGCGGAAGCCGCGCGTGACCGGGTGACGATGGAGGGGCGTGCGTTGTAGAGGCGTTCTGCAGGGTATGAAAGAGGCGAGCAAACAGTCTGATGGTCTTCATTGTCCAACGTGGCTCAGCGGTGCCATATTCGTCGGCGGCGCGAGGCCCTGCACTCCGGAAACCGGAGATGGAACCTCGTCGAGCAAGCGAATACCGCGTCCCGCTCTCCGTGCCATCTCCGGTTACTCGCTCTAGCTTCTAATCTAGATGAAAAAAGGAAACAAAATGATTTGAAAAAAAACCGTACGTTGACCAGCGCATAGCGGTGATTCAATGGTGAAGTAACAATACGGTGTAGTCGTCACGGGCTCGTAAGCAGATATTTATTAGCATTCATCGAGCCGAGTCATCCAGGTGTTCGCGCTCGTGGCTCTCGGGCTCGTATCGCGACTGGTGAACGACATGCTTTTTTTCTTCCCTTCGCATTAACGCCGGTGACTCATGCACAGTGGTCTTTCCTGCGATGAAACACGTTTCCGAGAGCCGAAATGTTAAATTACACGTTTATCTATTTCCGGTGAAAAAATTTGTTCACCTTCGGTTTGCTTTTCCTTTCAGATGGCTCGAATCAACGGAATCCTCGGCCCTCTCGGTCTCGCGGCTTTGGTTCTACTCGTGCCGTTCGTTCGCTGCGACGACAGCGTTCACATACTGTCCAAGTACAAGCAGCTGATCACATCCAGCACCCTCAATTGGTTGCCGATAAGTCACTACGACGGCAAGAAGGACATCGTCATCGGTGGCTTCGAAATCCCGCGGGTTCCGAATCGTAGGTTCAACAATCTTTCGCTTCTTTTCCTTCTTCCTTCCCGATCGGCACCGGCGGGCGGAGCTCCGACCGTCATTCATCATTCGACCGCAAACTCGACCGATGGGCTTTTTACCTGAAATCGACCACCAAACTAGCGACTAGTTATTGAAACGTCTTCCGTAAGCGGTTCGACGACCGCAGTTGCTGGCGACTTGCTGTCCATTTATTGTTTTTCGATAGCGATTCGCTGTCGGTTTCCGATTTTTCGATAGTCATGCTCTTCGACCACAAATCGAGGGGAAGCATAAATAGCATTGCGATGAATCTTATAACATTGTGAAGAGTTAGTCGAGTTGGGTACTTTTTTTCCCTTGGCGATCGGTTTGCTGTCGTTTGGTTGAGATTTTGGGCAAAAAGCCTCGAGGTCGATCTTCCGGCCGAAGATGCCGGCAGTCGCTTCCGATCTTCGCTCTTCCGTGTTAGCACTCTCGATGATCGTTTAATTCACAATTACTTTCGCCGCGCCGAAGCCGAGACGCAGGACAACCAAGCCGGCAATGTACCGATGCGACAACGCTCGATATACGTTTGTCGGGCTCTTCACAACGGCGTTCAAGTGGCCGGCAAGCAGATAGAGGGCGAGAAGCGCTGCACCGTGACCGATCTCGGCATCGTCGCCTCGTACGAGCGCTACGATCTTCTCGAGAACATCGATAACTCGGCGCGGCTCAGCTGGCAAACGTGGAACTCGTTCACGCCGATTCCCGTCGGTGCCGTCGCCGCCGCAAGCAAATACGTCGCGCGACACAAGCTTGGCAAAGAGGACAATGAGATGATCAACAGCGGCGTCGGCTACACTCACTACATCGGCACTTACGATCCCACCGAGGGCTTCGGCAAGATCACATACGTAAAGAGCGTAAGTTGACCGCGTTGAAAGTAATGGAAATCCAACGATCCCGCTTTTATCGGCGTGACATTGAATTTTGTTCTCGCATCTTGTCGAACAGGACCGAGAGCAGGGAAGCGCTCTGGACGGCGAACTGCTCGTCGAGACAGAGCCAATTTACTACGAGCTCAACGCCGTCAAATTGAACTATCACAAGAAGCACGTCTTCAAGCGCGTTCCACGCGTACTTCACGAAACCACGATCGTCAACGATCGCGAACAAGCCGCCGTTCTCGCGGAAGCCTTCGATTACACCTTCAACTACTCGATATACTGGGGACAAGGACACGCCATGATAAAAGCTCTAAACACCACCATCACCAGCGACAATGGCACGAAATTGGGGTCCATATCTTGGGGCATCGAGGACAAGTCTGTGCGATCGAATCTTTACACGTGAGTATTCTTCCGGAATCGTTGATATTCGTCTTTACAATTTTTTCTTACTTTTTTTCTTCTCAACGTCGACTACTGAGTTACTTCGTGAGAAAGTTGCGCGATCGATTATGGAGCTTAAGTTTTTATGACAAGAAGTTTGTTTCTGAATATGGTTCAGTGTGATTCATCGAAATGTAAAATGTATGGGATTTTGGATTCTTAGAAGAACAAGATAAGGCACAAACAGATATTTACGAAAAAAATCGAAATCGTGTGAAAACGAAAGAACTTTGTAGATTTTGTCGAAAGTAGGATGAAGCATGCTAAGGATGTACGGGCGCGAGACGGCGCTCAACGCGCTCAAAAGTGAGAATTCAGAGGTAATTTCGACCACTTCTCAATGGAGTAAAAATCTGAAAAAAATCCCGCATATAAAAGGTGCTGAAAAGACCGATTTTCCATTGTCATCATTCCAAAATGTTATTAACAAATAGGTGAAAAGAATAATTGTTCAACAAATTATCCATCAACGTAACTTTTTTTTCGGAGAAAAATGATATGTACATTTTTCTGAACACACATTAATTATTTCAGAATTTTTTGTAATCATCGGAATTTGGTTTTTTTTTTCATGTTTGGGCTGTATTCGCGAATCTATTTGAACAATCTTTTCGAAACTTGTCGGGTGTAATGGGTGGTTTTGTGATAAATACATATCCAAAATTTGTGATTTAACGCGCATTTTTGAAGAAAAAAAAATAAAAATGAAAAAAAAAAACAAATTTCCATGATCAGAAAAAATTCTGAAAAAATTCATACGTGTTCAGAAAAGTTATAAAACATTTTTATCTTAAAAAAAAAGTTAGGTTGACGGATAATTTGTTGAACAATAATTTTTTTCACCCATTCGTTAACAACACTTTGAAATTATTTTTATTCCATCGAGAAGTGGTTGAAATTATCTCCGAATTCTCACTTTTGAGCGCGTTGAGCACCGTTCCGCGCCCGTACATTACGCGGGCCCCCCAACATGTATAACAAATTTCAGCTCAAATTTCGACGTTTCAGAACATGAACGCATTCTTTACATAAAAATCCCGTTAAAAAAAAATCACGTAAGCTTCTCGAGTAAGAAAAACCAAAGAAATTGCCCAAGAACAAAGCTTCATCGCGATGACCAATAGTAATGAAAAATGTCGTCTTGACCTTGAATTCATCGATTTTCCGAAAATTTGCAACAGAGTCAAGATACGCCTCGAGCCGGGCACGGCGGTGAACGTGACGCTCCGAGCGAATTACACGGACATGGAGGTGTCGTACAGCGGCGAGTTGGTATCGGTCTACAGCGACCACGAGAGAAAATCGCGAACGATCGTCGGGCTGTGCCGCGAGGAGACGATGATGGACGTGAAGCCGGAATTCGGGCCAATCTACTTCTTGAGCAACATGAGTCTGGTGCCGACGACGGTACCGCCTCCGAGCACGGAGGCCGCCTCGACGACGACGAACACGAAAGCGCCGGAGTCCATGAGCAGCAAAGAGACCCACGCGCCGGAAGAGGCCACTCCGAAGATCGACGAGAACTCCATCTTTCCGCAGCGGCCCAACGAGCCGTCGAACATCCAGAGCGACGACGGCAACACGCTGTTGCTGAAGAACACGCCGAAGGACGCGCATCCGGGCGCGGCGTCGAGTCTTCTGTCGAAGCCGAATCTCACGATAATGGCATTATCGGTCATCGCCTTCTACAGGATCACGTGAATCGTCGACGCGATTTCCTACTCCGTCGCTAGTAATTCATAAATTGCAATAGTAATAACGCGATAAAAGCAGAAAAACAACAAAAAACACGTATAATAAACGATAAAAGAAAGGCGAGGAAAATGAAGAGAAGAGGAAGAGAACATTCCAGTTTGGAGGAGGCAGAGAGGACAAACGAAAACTCATTATTACCGCTCCAAGTTTCTCTAACTTATAGGATACATATATATATGTATATGAACCGAGAATCTCTTTTTCGGCGATGACTGGCGTAGGCCTGACATATGCTTGCCTTTCAGAAAAAAAAAAGAAAATACCTTGATATTTAATGCATATATATAAATATATATGAATGATATATTTAGGTACTGTAAGTGGGGAAAAAAAAGATCTATAAATTTACGAGCTAGTCCTACTCAATGTTAAGTACAAGCAAAGCCAGATTAATAGATGTTGAATCCGCGACGAAGTTTCTTCTCCGGGTGAAAAAAAAAAAGACGAAAAAATAATGGGAGAGGCGACAACAATATTTACATTCCGTCTGTCGATGATCGAGGTGGTCCTTTCGTTGCGTCTGTCGCCGCTCAAGTATGAGAGAGGAATAAGAGAGAAGTAAAAATACTTGCCGATCAGATAAAAATATGAAAACAATCAAGCTCTCTGAAGGACCCGAGAAGACCGTTTTCGCGAAACAATAAATAAAAAATGTTATCCACAAATTACCGGAATAAAAAATCGTGCGAGGAATTATTCGGCAAACCGATTTTTTTCTGCGATGAAAATGATTCGTTGCTTTTTCCGAATAAGTATGAATTTTTTCAGAATTCTATTAAACATTTGAAAATCGCATTTTTTTATGTCAAAAACTGTTCAATATCGAATATTAGAAAAAGTTCTGAAACATTTTCACGTATGCAAAAAGTCAACGATTCACTTTCGTGACAAAAAAAATCTGCCGATTAAATTCTTGCAAAAATTTTTTTTTATAATTTGTTGGTTACATTTTGCAATTATTATTGTGCAAAAAAATCTTTCCAGCGCCCTTTCATGTGCTTGAATTTTGTCAGACTTTTATTCCATCGAGAAGGGTTCATAAACTTTCTGATTTCTCTCTCGAACTTAAGTGGCGCCGGATGTAACGAAGGAGACTTCAATCGCTGAATCGACTTTTCGAGCGACTACGCTCAATTCTTTCCACCTCCTTGCCCTCGCGAGCTTTCGGTCTTTAGAATTCGTCTGTAAACGCGACGCTCGAGAAGCATTCGGCCCGAGCGTCGTTAGCTTCGCGAGAAAAATGAAGTAAGAATAAGCAAATGAATAAATAAAGATAGAATACTATTTCGGGGAACGAGCACGAGGGAAGTCGAAGAGAACGTAGTTAACGCGAACTGATATGCGAGCAGAGCAGCTCCGATGCGGCTATATTTTTTGAGAATGCAGCGTAATCTTAGAAAGTTTGATAAGGTTTGTAAGAATAGCGTGTAAGACGTAAACGTGTAGAGTCGCCGTGGACTCGCGGGTGGAATTTGTCCCGGTGTAACATTTGTACTTGAACGAGAGTGTAACCTGTGGAATTTACTTTTTTTTTTTTTGTATTTTTTTTTTATGAAACGAAAGATGCTTTTTTTCGCTAAAACTTCGTTGATATATATTATGTATATAATGTCCCACGTTGAAGAGTCACCGTAGATATTAATTGTTAATTATTGTAATTTAATGCGTTCGATCATTTTGTAATCCTTCGACGAGCCTTCGGAGCATCGCCGTTACACTTTTTCTTTTTAGTCGTATTACGTTAATAACGTTGTACAGAGTTGCGGGGAAGGATTCGAGGAAGTGATTCCCGATTTTTCTCTCGTATCGATGAGTCTCGCGTTTTGTCGCGCGCGAGACGGCGATATTCGAATGAAGATCGCGATTACCGATGATTTTCGGATTCCATTGGGTTCGGAAGAAGGGAACGAGCAAATGTGTTTCATATACGAAGAAAAAAAAAGAGACAAATTAAAAGTAACGAAGTAGAGACGACGAATTGCGAGAAGGCGTTAAGTAGCGAGAGGAGAGTGAAAAAAAAAGACACTCGAGAGACATTTCGAAGGATAGAATTATCGAAAAATTTAGCAAAGTTACCTCGGCTAAGAAGCATCTGTAGTGTAGAAACAGCGAGTTGAAATTTGTAACGATTAAGTTGTTGAATTGTATGCTATCTAAGGCCCATGAAAAAAAAAAGGAAAAAAATCACAGATTCTTCATTCACTCGCGGGAAAGGGCGAGAGACGGGGCAGGAGCGGCGGAGAACCCTCGAGGAGTGAATAAGATATGTGTAAGTACCGAAATCTGTACCCTATGCTTCTCCATGATGCTGTACCTCAAATAAAATGGGAAAAATAAATGATATAACGGCAATTGGCGCCTGAGAGTCTTCTGAGGGCTCATCTTGCGTATAAATAACATATATATATATATAATAATCTGCTGAAATGTACATTATCGTGTAAATATATATACTATGTAAATATGCCAAGTTGAGCCTGAATGTGAAACCTTGACGGCCAGACGTGGTTTTCTTTTCGCGCTTAAAGGTGAGGTGATACTACTCGGTCGGTAATAAAAACTGTCATCTACATTTATTAACCTAGAATGATTTTACGGATAAACGACGAGAAGCGAGCTCTTCGCAAAACAATTCTGAAGAGTTCTCGTCTTTGATCCGCAAGACCAAGCTTGACCGCGAATGTACGGATCTCCCGATAGAAGTTTCGCATCACCTTAAGATTCAACGGAATATTTTTTTTTCTGTAATGGAGCTTTGGATGTTTCAGTTCGAGACGTGATATAGTTTCGTTGGGAAATATAGGTTGCGATTTGGGCAATTTGAAATTTGAGATGAGGCGAGAAGACTCGGTCGGTAAGGAAAACTGTAATGGCATTATCTCGAAAGCACAGAGATTTTTTAAGAAAAGAGACATTGGTTCTCGGCGGTATCGATAGATACGGTAGATTACAATTCTTTTTTCTCATTGAATTTCCGTGATTTGGAAATGAGAATCGTTACAGTTTTCCTTACCGACTGTGCGTGCAGCGCGTGGGTCTTTCGCATCACTTTAAACACCAAGACGGCCGCCGACAGATAATTTTTTTTTACGCAGCTTCGAAATTCTACTTCGAAATGCGTTATAAATTCACTGAAAACATACCTCAGAAAAAAATGATTTTTGACATTTTTTAGATTACGAAATTACTCGGTCGGTAAGGACAACTAATGGATGCCATTTCAAAATCACAGATTGGGAAAAACGAAATTATTTTATTTTGCATCTTTCCAGTCCACAGGGCAATGCGATTCATCTTTTTCGTCGATGTTCATGATCTCGAAATAGATTACAGTATTCGTTACCGACCGAGCGCGACTTTTGCATCACCTTAACGTCCGAAACGTTAATGATCAACAGAAATCGTCTCTCTCCGCATCGAACCATTCCAATGCTATATACAATTTTCGTTTATCACAATCGTGTAGAGTTTTTGAATAGCATTCATTACAGTTTCGTTACCGACCGAGCATATGGAATATTTCGCGTCACCTCAAATAAGGCCCCTAAATCACGCAATAAATATCGCTTTCACGATCTCCAAGCTTCGTCATTCTCTCGCTTGTTCTCTCTAATAAAAACACATGAAAATTCCATCCACTGACCTAAAACTCCGTACTGCTGCGGAGTGAGCCGAACATCTCCGTCAGGTCCTCCGGGCACCGAGGAAATCAGGGAAGCTCTGTCGCTCATGTGGCTGCGGGTGCTGGCTTCGCTTCTCCTCGCCCACGATACCTGCGACACATTGTCTGGAAAAAAAAAAAAAAAAAAAAATCAACGTCTCCGTGAGTCGCCAAAAGATTGACGTCTCCGCGTACCGCCAAAAAATGTTCTACTCGTCAATAGCGGCATTTTCGAAAATTACCAAAATTCGACGACTTCGCGTTGATTAGCCTCTGTCGAGCGTCCCTCAATTGCCGTCGAACCGACGGATAAGGCGGTCGACGTCTCCTCTTCAGGAATTGCGCCAATCCACCGAGCAGCAACGTTCCGCCCGTCAAACACAATATCAGAATCTACAAAGAACCAAAATTCCTCAAATTCGATAACGTCGCAAAAGTTTCACAAACTTCCTTTCCGTTGATCATAATAATAACAATAATAATAATAACTATAACAATAATTTCCATCGAAAAAAACAAAACGAGAATGCTTATATAAGGTTAAGTGAATAGCGAATCGTGTTTACCGTTTCGTAACCTCGTAATCGCGCGAATGAGGATTGAATGAAAAAACGAAAGAAACTTGCCTTTTGCGCTCGCGACAAATGTATCGACGGTATCCTCGCGACGCAGCGCGTGTAAACGTTGCCGAACAGGCGGTGCGTGTCGACGTGCAGCATCGTCGAGAGATTTGTTGTTTTTCTCGATTCGTTTTGTTACTTTTTTTCACGGACAAGTAATCGCGCACGATCTAACGGGGATTGGCGACGGAGAGCGGCGCCGATCAAAGTGTACGTGCGACACGCGCGAACGAACGTGTGCACGCCGCTCCTCTGCCCCGTTAGCCGGAGGTTATCACAGCTGATCCGAACGAATTTCAAATTTCGACGCGAGACGACCGAGCGGCGCGGTTCTTCGCGCGACTGACCGGGGAAAAAGCCGCATTGAGGCGGAATTTCACGTGCGCGGTCGATAAGACTCGGACGACGAAAGTCTTCCGGCAACACTACTCGGGTGCACGAGTTCGCACCGTTTTCCGGCGCGTAGGGAAGGGGGGCGGGGGGGGGGGGGGGGGGAGCCGTGCCGAGATTGGTCAATTGTCCGGAACAGCTGACGAAGCCGGTTCCGCATTCATAACAAAGAGCCAAAGGCACGACCACGCGGCTGGCCCCGCTCGGTGATTCTGGAATAATCGCGACGAAAATGGGTAAGACAAAAGCGTTCTTCTTTTTTTTTCGTTCATTTCTCACACTTTGGCTCGCGTTCGAAACGTTCCTTAGGGTCGGGCCGGAAGATTCCGGCGAGGGCCGTGAAGGTCAGAGTGACGAGCGTTGCGAATCCGAGTCTGATGCAAATCTATCACGTGGATGGTTTCGTCGAGAGGCACAAAGCCATCGGCGAGAAATTGCGATTGCTGATGAGAAATCGAAAGTGGAAGCGAAACGCGGATAAAACGAAACCGCAGACGGGAGACGTGAGTAACGCTTATTTCGCGATTGGTGAAGTGCGATCGAGGAAGATTTTGAATTTTTTTTTTTTGTTTTTGGGTTTTAGATGACGATAATACAGAACAGGCCGGATCTGGACCTGCCTGCTTGGGCGGTCAGAGGATTGCTGGGAAAATACGATGAGGGAACATCGAAGTTCGATGTCTTTTTGGTCGATCACGGCGATATTATCGAAGCTTCCCGAGAGGATTTGACTTTTATGCCGGAAAATTCGATGAAGGACGATTATTTGACTATTATGGTGGGATTGAACGATCTTATTCCTGCTGCATATCCGAGAAATTCATTGGAACCAGAAATTATAAAGTGAGTACATTTATTGTGGTTGTTTTGATGTTTTTTCAGACAAGTCCGAAATTCCGCACGATTTTACGATAGATTCGATTCTAAGAGTTGTTCAATAAAAACCTATGTTTGGACCGAGTTTAAGACCATCTCGAAAATCGTAAGAATAGGAGCCGGTTCAGAAATTTTCGACAAATTGAAAATCGCACAGAATCTGAACTACTGCATAGATCTTCATCAAATTCAATAACGATCATTGGTTTATGATCGTACAACTTTGTACCAAATTTGAGCTCGATATCTCAAAAAATGTGACAGCTAAAGTGCCTCCAGACATAAAAAAAAAAATGGGGTTCAAACTGAACGACTGCATAGAGTTTGCTCGAAATCAATTCCGATCATTGGTTGATGATAGTACAACTTTATACCAAATTTGAGTCCGATAACTCAGAAAAAGTGCCAGCAAGAGCGTCTGCAGACATTTTTGAAAAAATTCAAAATTGCGTAAAAACTAAACAACTACATGAATTTTGCCCAAAATCAATACCGATCATTGGTTTATGATAGTACAACATTGTACCAAAGTTAAGCTCGATATCTCAAAAAATGTGGCTGTTAAAGCGCCTCCGGTAATTAAAAAAAAAATTGTGAATGGGGTAAAAACTAAATGGGTGCATAGATTTTGCCGAAAATCAATACCGATCATTGGTTTATGATAGTACAACTTTACATCATGTTTGAGCTCGATATCTCAAAAAATGTGGCTGTTAAAGCACCTCCAGACATTCTTGAAAAAATTCAGAATGGGGTGAAAACTGAGCGACGGCATAGATTTTGATCGAAATCAATGCCGATCATTGGTTTATGATAGTTCAACTTTATACCAAATTCGAGCCCGATATCTCAAAAAATGTGGCTCTTAAAGCGCCTCCAGACATTTTTGAAAAAATTCAAAATAGCTTAAAAACTGAACGACTGCATAGATACTGCGAAAAATTGGACCAAACAAGGGGACTTGCGTCCTTAGCATGTGGTATAAATTTCAGCTCGGCATCGCAAACCGTTCTCAAGTTATTAGGTGAAATTAATTTTGTATTTTCTTGTAAAATTTTACGTTTGCATAGAATTTTTTTGTTCGTTGCACGCAAAAATGGATTTTTGAATTTTTTTTCTGACAAAACAGATAATATTTTTTATCCTTACTAATAATAAATAATATTCGTGTTTTTGACAAAAGCCTTTTTATTCAAAAATTTCAAGGGCATCGACAAAATGGAGCGAAGCAGCTATTCGCATGTCAAGAGAGTGTATCAGTGCATCGACCGGGTCGTACTTTGACTACAAAGCGGTGGGAGAGGATGGAGAAATGTATGGAGACCTCTATCTTGTGCTCGACCAAAGAGTTGTGTCTCTGAGTGATTTATTGGTTCGCAACGAACTAGCGATTTATCTGAAAGACGGTAATATATCATTGTTATTTTTATCATTATCATTTTTTCTTTTATACAATTTAATTTATACAATTTATACAAAATTTGCTCCGCAGACTTGCTTCGATTGATGAAAAAAGGAAATTGCGATACCGCGAAAGAGCTCAGCGCGATTGACGGCGGTATCGTCGTCGATATCGCGGCCGAGGAGCCCGAATCTTCGAAAAGAAACGGTGCCACGATCGAAAATAATGAGCGAACGAGCGACGAAAGCGGAGAAAACTCGCTCGGCACCGGCGCGCCTTTGAAGGGAGACAGATTGATGCGTTACGCCGGAGAGGAGTGTCAAAGAATCTTGATTCATTCGAGTGTCACTTGCGAGCGTTTGGCAACGATCGCCGACGCTCGTTTTCCCGCGAGAATACACGAGGCGCTCCAGAAACTCTCGATAATCGCGCTGCGAAGAATACAGTCTTACATGTGGCCCGCTGTGTCGAAGGGATACAACGTGCTCGCCGTTGGCCCACCGAGTTGCGGAAAAACGATCGGCTACGTGTTACCGATCGTCAGCTGTATAGCGTCATGGAAGAAGGTAGTGAATTCATTAATATTATTTTAAAAAATCTTACATTATGCTACGAGGAAGGGACGTGCGTGATTTTATTGATTTGATTTTTTAGTTATATTTTTTACGAGACAAAACTCAAAAGCCATATTGGTTGGTTGGTTAACAGCAAAAATAAAAAATTTATTGAAGACGCGTTCTTGTTTTCAGTACATTTTTATTCGTATTTTTCAATTTTTTAATGCATATATTGTCAGACCTTCAGGAAGTCAGGGAAAATTAATTTACTGGTCATGGAAAAGTCAGGGACTTCTTTTCCCGGAAAAAAACGGCCACCATGTTCATTGAAAAAATATTATGCAGATTATATTTGCAGGTAGCTTCCTCATTGTTTGTTTTAACGTTATTCAGACTTTCAGCTAGACCGCTAAAAGTTTGCGATGGCTATCGCGTGAACGTCCTTTTTGTCACACCGACCGTAAATTTTTTCTAAATGTGATTTTTGGATGTTCTGCACATTCTAAAGACACTGACACGAAAAAAATCAATTTTTTATTTCCCAAAAACAGATAAAATCAATAAAAAATGAAATTATTATTAGTTTATTATTTATTTTTTAAATTTAACTCCTACCATTGATATCGAATATTGATTCGAATCGAATCGAATCGATCGATCGATCGATTATCGATTATCGAATTTTTTTTTCTAAACAAAAACTCGTTAAAATAATGGTAGTTTCTTGAAAGTGTTGCTCATTTTTTTAAAAATAATATAACGAAATGCACTGATGTTTTTCTAAAAAAAATTCGTAAAAAAATGGTAATTCCTTGAAAGTGACGCTCGTTTCTTTTTTTTTATAATGTAATGAAACGCGCTCATTTTTTTCAGATGCCGAAAGGAACCAATCCGTCTGTGCTCATTCTGTGCTCCTCGTCATCGGACGTTCTCAGCGTGCACTCGCTTTGCTCCGAATTGCTGGAATGTTACACGGATATTCGCAGCGTCGCCGGATACAACGGATGCCCGGAGAGATCCTTCGTGGTAATGAATTGTGGTTTTTTCACACCAATTTAGACTTTCACTTTCGATCGGCGACAATTTTTTCAAAATTTAATATTTCATGAAATCCTTCGATCAAGGACAAGGTAATGCGGTGCGAAAACTAAATTCATTTAGTTTTTTGATGTCGAGTGATTGGTTGGGAAGTTGTCACCGCGGAAGGCCGTTTTCGAACAGCGGTCCGAGCGATAGACGACATCTTTTACATTTATGAACTTTTTCCAATGAAAAAATTATGAAACATACTCAAAGATATACCCTTTACTGTGAGAAAAGAAAATTCGAAACCTGCAACCATTTTCCCAACAAAAAAAAATCACAAAAACATGCTTTTTTTTGGCCGCCAACTAAGTGTAATCCCTTAAGGTGAGTTGATACTACTCGGTCGGTAACAAAAACTGTAATTTAAATTTCCTCACCTAGAATGATTTCGCGGATAAACGACGAGAACGTGGCTGTCCGCAAAACAATTCTGATGAGCAACGTTCTCGTCTTTTATCCGTAAAACCAAGCTTGACCGCAAATTTACGGATCTCACGACTGGCTTTCTCTCTCTCGCACCTATAGAAGTTTCACATCACCTTAAATAAATATTCTCTGCACAGGCCCACATATACAACGGATGCCAGATATTGGTCACCACACCGGCGTACCTCGTGCGCTTTTTAAGCCAAGGGGTCGAGTACAGAAAGATATTGAACTTTGGGAATCTCACGCATTTGGTATTGGACGGGATTGACGTAATACTCGGCAAGTACTACCAACCGGTGAGTGTTCACGGTCTTCGATTAATCTAAAGTTAATCTCAAATATCCGAACTGCCCTCTCAATTTTGATATCTGACATTCGTTAGCTCAAGAATTTATTCACAAGGCACGTAATCATCGCCGAGGACAAGCGCCAAAGCCGCGATATGCCACCGTTGCAAATATTGGCGGTAGGAGAAAAATGGACCGAGCTCGTTGGCGAATTCGCCAAACAATGTATGACCGATCCGTACGTTTGCATCGGGTCCTACATGGAAGCCGCGGTTTTTGGTCGCGTAGAATCCAAATTGTGTATCATAGCGTCCGATAAGAAGATGGAAAAACTGATCGGTAAGCAGTGCGCCAAGTTTTGTTTAGCTCGTTTTCCGCGAGCTGGGATCGATTTCAGTAAAAAAAATGGTGCTAATTACATTGGCATATTGCTTCCTCTTTTTCTTTTATCACGGTTTACCAAGCTCTGTTTGCGAGAGACTACGTTTAACAGTTTTGGTCCTCAAGAAGCTTTTTTTTTTGTGAAAAGTTACTTTGAATGTTATTTTTTTCACACATAACTATTAATTCACTTTTACTTAATTATTGAATATACTTATTTAATAGTTTCATAGTTGTTTCATTTATTTCTTGCCTCTGATAGTAGTTTTTTTGTGATAAAACTTTTTTCGAAAAATTCAAAATGAGGCCAGCATTGAACTTTTGCATAGATTTTGACCAAACTCAATGCCGATTATTGGTTAATAATAAACTTTGGACCAAAGTCCAGCCCGATATCTCAAAAAATGTGGTAGTCAGAGCGCCACCAGACGTTTTTAAAAAATTTTAAATGCCGTAAAAACTAAACAACTGCATAGATTTGGCCAAAAATTGTACCAAAGAAGGGCACTTGACACCTCAATATGTGATATAAATTTCAGCGTGATGTCTCAAACCGTTTCCAAGTTATGAGGCCAACCAAGGCGCGCATACACACACACACATACATCCAGACATTTTTTCTGAATGTGACTGTTCGACATTTTGGCTTCGACTGAACACGTTTTTATGAAATACTAGAAAATTTTTTTTTTTTTGCCAAAACAAAAAAATCTTTAACTTTCCCAGAAAGGTGTGATAACTGAGAAATTCCGAAAAAATTACCGAGACTTTCAGTGAAATATTTTATTGAGCCATTTTGCAATTTTCCACTTTTTCCCCAAAAGAAAACGTTTTTTGCTATTTTCATTAGGATTCCTCGCTAAAGATGTTTACGCTGAAAGTTATTTTTCTGAAAAAATACGAAAAGCGCTTTGTTTTTAATTCTAAAAGCAACGAACCGAATATTCTCTTTGAGAATATCGAGAGAGAACCCAGAAGTAAATTGCATAAACTTCCGCGCAGAACTTTTGGGCGAGCACGTTTCGATGATCAAGACCATGGTAATCTGCAGTCACAGCGAGGAAGCGTTAGCCGTCAATCGATCTGTATCCCGAACAAAGAAGACCATCGTTGCTTGCGAGGATATGGAATCGACGGAAATTCACGGTGTCGCAGAGTGTTGGAAAGCAGCCTCGTCCGGATTGTATCCCGTGCTCGTATGCACCGATCAGGTTCTCGTCGATCTGAATATCACGGACGTTGATTGTTTGGTTCATTACTCGGTCGCGTTACCGTCGAAATCGCAGTTCTACTTCAGATTCTCGACGTTAATGAAGAACTTGAAAAAGGTACGACAACGTCGATCAATCTGTGGCGAAGTACCGTCTCGCATTGTAAATAATTTGTTCGATCTCTCCGCTCAAGGGCAAAGGACATTGCAAGATGACGATAATTCTCGACGATACCAACGATGTTCAGCTCGGCGGTGTCGTGGATGTCGTCAAACGATGCGGTACAAAACTGCCGCCCGAATTCATGACCAAAGTAGAGGTAAATTAAATGAGTCAAAAATTAGATCCGATGCGTACTTTTATAGGAACGATCGATTTAATTCAAAATCGAGCCCACTTCCGGAATATTCTTTTTTTTTATCACGGTTTACTAAACTCCGTTTTTAAGGAACTACGATTAACATTTTCGGCTTCTTCAAGGCGTTTCGTTTTGTGAGAAATTACGTTGTTTTTTTTTTTCTCATACATATCTATTAATTTACTTTTACTTATTTATTGGATATACTTATTTAATTATTAAATAGTTGTTCAATTTTTTTTTTTTGCTACTGATAATAGTTTTTTTGTAAAGAAACTTTTTTTCGGAAATTCAAAATGATGCCAAAACTGAAGGCTTGCACAGATTTTGCCCAATTCAATATCAATTATTAGATTATAACAGTCCAACTTTGTATCAAATTTTAGCCCGATATCCCAAAAAATGTGGCAGGTAGAACACCACCAGATATTTTTCGAAAAATTCAAAATTGCGTAAAAACTGAACAACGGCATAGATTTGGCCAAAAATTTTACTGAAGGGAATTTACCCCTGAATGTGTGGTGTAAATTTCAGCTTGATATCTCGAACCGTTTCCAAGTTATGAGGCCAAACGAGGCGCACACACAAACATCCAGACATTTTTTCTAAATGAGATTTTTCGACGTTTTGGCACGTTCTGAACACGTTTACATGAAAATCTCGAAAAAAAAAATTTTCATCCAAACAAAGCTTCTTGAGGAAGCAAAAGTAATGGAACACCACCAAGCCCATCGATGTTCCATTGATGGCTGAAATTTTGAGAATTGCTTCGATTTCAGCGAATATTCGTGACGCTGGACAGCCGGAAAAAAATGTATCCGATCTGCGACAACGTGAAGGCATTCGGAGCCTGCCCGAAGGAAAACTCGTGCCCGTACAGACACTGCGTTCTCAACGGCGTCGACACACCGACAACGCCGATCTCGATGTAGGCATTTGTCTTGTTTTTTAAGGTCGTTCGAGCGGTAGAGTCCAAGAAAATGTGGGATTCAGAAAGAAGTCGGCGGGAATGTCGAGCGTTTCTCAATGGGATGAGGATCTGAAAAAAAGTCAAACATGGAAGGTGTTCGAAAGATTGATTTCGCGTGATAATAATTTCAAAAAGTCATTAACAAATTGATTTAAAAAAATCTAGTTTAACAAATTACCCGGCGACCTAACTTTTTTTTCTGATGAAAATGATTCGTTAATTTTTCTTAATACGTATGCATTTTTTCAGAAGCTCTTCTTTCCTTTGATTTTTTTTCGTTCGGCTGCCGGATAGTTTGTTAAACACGCTTTTTTTTATCAATTAGTTTCATTTTTCCAACATCTTCCATATGATAGATTTTTTTTTCAGATTTTCATCTCATTGAGAAACGCTCGAAATTCTCTCCGAATTTCACATTACCGCAAACTGTACCGCTCGGAGTACTTTAAGGTAGTCCAAGCGTTTGGCGTTCATTTCGCATAAGCTCGAGGAAATTGAGAGGAATTGGGAATTGAATTGCAAACACTTCTCGATGGTATAAAAATCTGAAAAAATTCATGCATCTTAAAGGTACTGAAAATATTAATTTTGCGTAATAATAATTCCAAATTGTTATTAACAAACTGATAAAACAAAGAATTGTTCAAGAAATTTCGCGGCAACACAACTTTTTTTTCTATGAAACTAATTCTTTTATTTTTCTGAATACGTATGAATTCTTTCAAATTTTTCAATTGATTTTGAAATTTTTGTTTTTAAATGGAAAAATGCGGAAAACCATAAAATTCAAAGTCAATTAAAAAATCTGAAAAAATTCGTACGTATTTAGAGAAATAAAAGAATCATTTTCATAATAAGAAAAGTTGTGTTGCCGGGAAATTTCTTGAACAATTTTTTGTTTCATCAATTTGTTAATAGCAATTTGGAATTATTATTATGGAAAATTAATCTTTTCAGGACTTTTAATGTGTATGAATTTTTTCAGATTTTTATACCAACGAAAAGTGTTTGCAATTCACTCTTAATTTCCTCGAACTTATGCGAAATGAACATCTTACACATGGACTACCTTAACGCAGCGAAACGTTCCTTTCGAAGGCTAACTTATAGATCTTGTAGTAACTCTCCTGTCGTACCTAACACAATTGCATGTGATCTTTCAGAGGCGACAGCGTCAAGTTGATCGTCACCTTCGTTCACAGCGCGACGCATTTCGCGGCCCGCGTGATGGAGTTCACGACGCCGGACAAGCAATTAACGAAATTCTCGGCTGTGGAGTACGTCAAAAATGCATCGATGATGCAAATGTATTACGCCGAAAAGAAGAACAGGTGCGTGCGCAAACGGTTATTCAATAAAATACGTTCATACGGAGCATTTCCGTGACTATCGTTGCAGACGTTATCACAAAAAAACCGTCCAAGTCGGCGATATCTTCGCGTTGGAAGAGTCGTTGGACAATTTCGAGCGCGTCAAGATTCTGAGTATAGTGGAAAAGGATTACGACGATGCGCCGATAGCCGTGAAGGTGAAATGCATCGACACCGGCGCTATTCTATCGAGAATAAGCGTACGTATTTTCATTCTCAGAGTTTTGACACGGTCGAATCGAGAGATAAAAAATTGTTTCTCGCAGGCGACTCAGCTAATGGAGTTACCGGAGGAGCTCCTCAAGCGCGATACCCACATCGTTGAAGTTTTCTTGGCGGGTCTTTCACCGTACGACGACGAAAACGAGTGGAATCATCGCGTCATTCACGACGTTCACAGCTGGTTTTCTCACGCAACGAAGCCACACGCCTTCGTTCTTGGCAAGGTATCGTATTTGGAACAATGCGTCGCGTTGCAGTTGATAGTAACATTCCGAACGAATATCGAATTTTTTCCAGTGAAATAAGAATCTTTAAAAAATCTAGCATACAGATGATCCAAAGAAAATTGAATTTCCATTATCGTAGTCGCAAATAGTTCATTATGCTACCAGGGAGGACAGTGCGTGATTTTTGCCGAGTGCGAGGTTTGCTGCCCGAGCGAAGCGAGAACGGCATGAGCAGGCGGTGTAAATCAGCTCCTCCCGTCTAGCATATACTACTTTTTACCCGACTACGATTTTAAAAAAACCATATTTTTATGCCTGCAACGGTACAACACCACAATATGGGTGTAGTGAGAAAAGGCACAACAATAAAACAAATATAATGTCGCGAACAGTGCATTACGAAGTGGGTCCGGGCCGAAGCCCGTCCGACTTCAAAAAAAAATATATTAAAACGTAACAATTCAATTAAATAAAAATCAAAAAATTATTGCTTATATTATCGATATATTTGCATGTTATTTACATTATTTTATTGCCCGCAAAATTTACGTTTTTCACCGCAAATTTACTTTTTTGGCCGCCAAATCGCTATTTCTTCCTTCTGGCCAAAAATTGACTACTGTCAACCCGCATTACAGGGGTGGAATATGGTCTTTTTATCGTAGTCGGGTAAAAGGGTTATTAACAGATGAGTTCAAAAAGAAATCGTTTAACGCATCATCCGTTAAACGAACGTCTATTTTTCCGAAACCGTACACATTTTTGTGCACTTTTTTTTCCACTCTCCACACAAACCTTTCCGTGCACAGTTCGTTGTGTCGAGTTTGGTCTGGGTAACTTTGGAATCTGTAGAAACGACGTAATGCCCCGTCGGAGTTGCGATCGTCAATGCGTTGAACAAAATGTTCGCAGGTCCAACTGCACATTGCCGATACTCTGTGGGTTGATCCATTGGAAATTCGCACCAAGATCTTCGGTCATCCAGATCTGATCAGTGCCTCGCTGAAATCGCACATGATAAGACTCAAGCACGGAATTGTGAATGACAATCATCTTCGCCAGTTGCGAAAGTTGTGCAAAATCGCCATGATCAGAAACGCCGATGGTGAGGAAATCGTTCCGGAGTAGCGGAAACGAAGATTGCAGAACCAAAGGTTATACCATCGACATCGAACTCGAATCAAGCGCACTTCAGTATTATTGTCTAATCAAAACGACGCGACGTGTCCCACAAATGGAAGAATATTTTTTTACTTTTATATCCAATGAGGTACGTTAGAAAAAATCACGTCCTTTGATTTGCATCGCGGCTATGTTCGTTTTTTTTTTCTTTTTTCTCTTTGCATAAAAAAATATAAGCGAGTTGATGATATTCTCGAATAATCGTAATTTCCCAAAAAAAATTGTTTCCAAAAAAAAGGTACACCAAATACGTGAAAATTCGATTTACGAAAATTATCCAAAAAAATAAGTTTAAAAAATCGGGACTATTTATATGACTATTATAAAAAAAAGGTTTATCGTAACGCTTGCAAGCACTGGAACGCCAATTATTTACAGGCATTTTTTTTATAGAAGTGTTTCTTGTGTTACACTTGGCCCATATCATGTGACTTATTTCTTAAAATAATTTTTGTAAACAGAATTTTCACGTACTAAGGCACCTTTTTTTTTTTGGAAAAAACATTTTTTTGGGAAATTTCATTTCTTTCCAAAAAATTGATACTTATTTTTTGTTAAGCGATTGTTTATCAACAGTATTTCATAACACTTTCTTGAAAGTTATTAGGTAAAAGGTTTTGAACATTTTTCATTACTATATGTAATTATTATTTACTATTACTCTATCTTCGCGCTTTTGTTTCACCGATTGAAATTCCGACGATTGATGCATATACTATATGTAGGAACTAAGAGCTGAGCCGACTGTGGTGACGAGCGCGCCACCACGGGAAATCGACGAACTGATGTAGATAGTTAACATATATATATATTTGGGACATTTTATAATCGTTTGGACCCTGTGGTATTTCTGACTCCGATATCTCAGAACCGACTGAACCAATGGAATTGTAAACAGGCTCTTTTGAAAAATTGACCCCAAATTACATGATAGAAGTGGCCTTTAACATTCGATGCGTTGTACCGTTCCTAAGATGTATCGATCGAAACTTACACTTCCGGTATATTGCCGTAGGTAACACAATAGTGTGACGCCACGGAAAAGAATCTTTTTTTCAGTACTTGGCGTCGAGACGCTACCGCGTCTCTTGATCTTCGATGAGGTAATCACGAAGTGGGGTTGACTTCTTATTTCTTATTTTTCCACGATGGCGAAAACACCGTCAGAGTATCACTTGATAGCGCAACTTTGGAAGAAGCAGGCACGAGCCGTGACGTTCGGTGGATCCGCAGCAGGACCAGTGATCGACCCGAGGATGTCCGGGATGCCCATGGCCACAGCCCATGTAACCGCCCGGCATGGTTCCGCCACACGCGCAAGTAGCTTCCTTCCTACCGCCGCTCGAACAGAATGTGCAACAGTGAAAAATGCCCGTGTGCCGCGATCTCGTTTGGAATTTCTCCGATGACTCATAGCTCGAAGTTTCTAAAATAAGAAAGTCGAAAAAATACAATTATCACAACTACGATTTTTTGTTGGTACTTCGGGGGTGACCGTGCGGTGGCTGAAATCGGAATCCCAGTGGGATTCCACTACAACGATGGCTGAAATCGTAATCCCGGTGGGATTCCACTAAAACGATGCACATGTCATCGAAGCATAGTAGAATATAACGCTGAACGTTTAAGGCGCGAAAGTAGTCTCGGCTGAAAGAGACAAACTATAATGCGTTGGACAGCGAATGATTACTCGGTGCAGTCGTTTTTTCATGTTTACACAAATTTGCCCTGGTGCAATTTCGCGATCTCGATAGATTCAAATCGTTATTGAGTGGAATTGAGGGAGAAACGTTGCGCTACAAGGTTAAAGACAACTCGAGGAAAAGCGTCCGCTAATATTACGCTCCCCATTGCCTAAGCCGATTGGTCGGTTCAAAAATCGCCCCAAGGTGATTGGTTCAGCGATTGCCAGCTCGGTGCGCGATAGATCGTCGCTTTTCAGCGAGTTGGCTTCAATCGTCCAGGCAAACAATATTTTCTAGTAATTTTAATAGGCTTTGACCGATGCATATCAATTTTTCCTTCGGCTCGGTGCGGCTTCGGAACGGTTTAGTGTCGGATGAAACAGAATGATCGTTGGAAATGTAGCGAATAGACATTACCTGGTTAGACCGGCATTGATAATCGAATTAACATAATATTAAACAAAAGAAGACAAAACATGCATAAAATGAGAAAGACACAATTCATAACCTCAATACGCAACAAGAAAGGAGAGTTTCATAAGTGAAACAAACATCGCGCATACAAATCAAACAAAAATTAAACATCGATGACAAAGAAGCATGGTCACACATCATTAGAGAATAATACATTTCTGAAGAGGACCCTGACCAGGGTGGAAACATTGAATGGATTAATTTTAAATGATTAAGTGAGTATTTCCAACGCTAGACCGTTCCAAAGCCGTAGCGAGCCGAAGGGAAAACATTTTATATTTCCTAGCAACTTAGCCGCTAAATATAACTGAAAACTGGAACTCAGGAAATAAGTTGATAATGATTCGGAGACGACTGCGCTGAATGATTGGTGACCGACGGGTGCATTTCCGTTTGTCTGTTTCGGCTGAAAATTTCGGATGATAATGCTTCAGCGTTATATCCACTCATTCGATTAGAGTGCTATTCACATCGTAATAGTCAATTGCAACAAAAATAAGACTCGGAATTTCGCCTTTCTGCCAACATACGATCACCCCAAATCGAATACCAAACAAACTCGTGTGTCCATCACGCTCACCGTTGAAACAATTCGATCCGAGCATGTTCAAACGTTTGATAATTACAACGCTGAGACTGAGAATCTCGACGTCGGAGCCTTCGGCGAGAAGTTCCTCGCCGAGCGACACGGCGTCGAGCAAATACCTGGCTCTCTGGAGTCGGGCGAACTCGTTAATGCGTTCCCGCGCTTCGCGGGCGTGCGAGCTCGGCGTCGAGCCGCGAAGCGTCGCCGCTGGAACGTCGGTCACGGTGAACCTGGGGGAAACAGGCGCCGTCGAGCAAATCCGCCGATCGTGTGTGACATCCTCGTTTCGACATTGAAACGTCGTTCGCGATTCTTGACAATAATTCGGTGAATGCTTACTTTTCCGTACCTATTGTTCTTGTTCGTATTGTAGGTACCGGATTGTCGCGTTACCGATGCGTCGTTAGCGAATGATTTGTCGTCGTATTCCGTCAGGAGAGAATTGAGAAGGGTCCGTCCGCGCTGAAGCGCACCGATCAGTACGGTCGTGGCCCGCCGTCCGGCCCCGGAAGCTCCCTCGCTGGCGTGGCCTCTGTGAGGTCCGCGCCACATGCACTCCTTGCAGATCACCCTCTGGCAGGCGATACAATGGAATCGCAACGCGTGGACCGGATGCTCCAGGCACAGAGTCGTTCGACGAAAACGCTTCGCCTCCCATAGCGGTCGTACTTGATGGAATATCGCACCGTTCTCGTTCCGGTGAGACTCCTGGTGACGACCACCGCAGGTCGTACAGAAGTTACCCAGGCAGGTTGGACAGTGTACCGAAGCCTGTAATCCGACACGTCGAATCGATTGAAATTTCCATTATGCTCAGATCCATTATTATAATAATCGGTATTCGATGATAATTTTTTTTTTTTATCGCAAAGTAAACCATTGCACATTGCTTTCTCATTGTTTTGACATTGCGCCGTAGATTCGTTAATTTCACCGTCTACACGTGAGTTTCAGAAGGATTTTCGAAAACTGTTTTGCGAAACAGTACAATTGGTTTTTGCGAATACGTTCGATCGATACCGGAAATTGTCCGGATTGCCGGAAATTTGTCGAGTGTAACGTAGTCTTTTCCCGAACGCGTATACAAAATTTGTGACATTGAAACCAGAAAAATTCAAAAATTAGAAGCAAATTCGAATATGTAATCAGAAAAATAAACGAATCTGACGAAATTTAAATTTAAAAGATAACGAGAGCTGGTGCTACTACCTCGAACGCTTAAATTGTGCCTAAACGACGTTAATTCTTGTAGAAGAACTATTGCTTTCTGCAAATCCATAGACAAATACGATCTTCTGTAAAACATGTATATACAACCCAAATCCTAATGTTTATGTATCTTTCATAATTCTTAATTTCATTTTTATTTCTATTTTTTTTGTATATCGTCGCTAATGACCATCGCTGTTGAAGCGAATTTAAATAAATAAATAAAAATGAAAAATAAAAAAAAGAATGCGCCAATCCTGTATCATTGAAAAAGAAACAAAGCGGACAAAAGAATAACGATTGATAAGAGATTGCACAGAAAACAGGCATAGATTCTGCGAGTCAAAAGACATCTCGGAAAGGGACGACAATGATTTCTATAGACTCGATAGACGTAAATATTAGTGGCTGTAACAAGGTTGTGTGGTCATCAGAGATCTTGCCAGAAGGCACCGAATTTTATTAGCACATAACGTAGAAGACAGACTCTGCCCGAAGACGGCGCTACCTTGTCAACCAGTAATGTTCCGCCGCGGCAAATATTCACAATAACTATTCAATGCCGGATTTTCCGTAGTTCACGAAAAATGTTAAATTTCTTTGCAACGCCGTTCGTTCAAGCGAGCAACCATTTGCAGACCAAATGCGCGAAGCAAAACGACGCTTAATCAGTCAATTAACTGGAATTACCGAAAACGTCGTAGTGCAGTTAATTGTTTTATAGCGGTTGCCTTCAGCGAGCGGAGGGACTAACGGGCTGAAAAAAGGGGTCCTGTGACTCACCAGAAAATCCGCGTACGGTTTTTCCAACCCGCCCGAGGTGAAAACGCATGTAAAAATCAACCAATAATAAAAATCAACCAATAAGAAAAAGCCGAAGCGACGCGGCACCCTACTCTAACGAATCGTTCCTAATTTTTGAAACTTGGAGAAAAATTAGTTGCCTTCGAAACTCCAACGCGAACGGACACTCCGGGATTCTGATCGTCAGCCGCGTCTAAACAGATTCTTGTACCGTGTTTCACTTCACTATCGTAATTTGGGTTGTCCTTATTATTTTTTACCGAAAACTTTACCATCCATTCGTTTTTTTCACTCACATTTTTCGACATACTAATTATCCTATAATTTCTTGTAAATATTAATACTTTGTTAATAAACGATACTTTTTTATTCAAAACCAAAAACCTACGGGCTACGGCCTTACAACCCGCGTTGACTCGAGTCCGTCATAGCCATCCGCGAGAACAAACAAGTAATTATTAATAATTACTAGATAAGATCGACTCGAAGTCAAAATATGAATATGTATAAGTCTGTACTTTTTAAGTAGTTCTTAAGTTCGTACTAGGTTAAGCCGACAACGTTATCGATGTTGGGGTTGTCTTTTATATCTTTTTCCCTCGCTCTATCAGTCGTCGGGCGGAACGAGCCTTCGTAATTGCAATGAGTCGTACCAAATGCTAAATCTTTATATCGAGTGATCTGATGACACTGAGTGATGGCTGCGAGCTCCTTCCTCAGAAGGACAATTCCCATTTATTATAATAATATATGATAGACAGGTATTTTATATGTATATTTCTACTTTGTATGTAAGATGGTTGAAATTGAAAGAACACTTTTGAAAAAAAAAAATGAGCTTCGGATCCGCGCGCAGCGCACCCGGGTTCGATTCACGGCCGAAGCGACTGGATTTTTTTTCGGTGATCGTGATTTTCGAGTTTCTTTCGTATTTTCATGGTACTTTATAGATAATTTATCGTTACTATCGATTTGGATCAAAAAGAAGAAAAGAACATCGCTGCTCACCTGGACCTCTTCGGGACATACGTCGCAGCACAAGACCCGATGCGAGAGTCGTCGACGCACAGCGTTCATGACCAGCCGATGCTGGAGAGGATAGTGCGGTGGTGGTGCCGGCGATCCGTAGCCTGGAAGCGGATAATCGCAAACGGGACATCCCTCTCCGAAGCCGTAGGAAGAACCTTCGCGCAGGGAGGATTCCCGTCGGCGTTCGTTGCAGTATTTGCCGGATGCTGCGTGTCGACGAAGAGATCACGTGGGTTAAGGATGTTCGGGCGCGAAACGGTGCTCAACGCGCTCGAAAGTGAGAATTCAGAGATAATTTCGACCACCTCTCGATGGAATAAAAATCTGAAAAAAATCAAGTGTCGAAAAGATTAACCTCGCATAATAATAATTCCAAAATGTTATTAACAAATAGGCGGAAAAAGGAATTGTTTAACAAAATATCCGTCAACCTAACTTTCTTTTAAGATGTTAATTCTATATAAACTTTTCTGAACACTTACGAATTTTTTCAAAGCATCGGAATTTGGTTTTTTCGAATTTCTTTTTCTTCAAAAATGCGTGTTTAATCACGAATTTTGGATATTCGTTTATGACAAAACCACCCATTCCATCCGAGAAGTTTCGAAAAGATTGATCAAATGGATTCGCGAATACAGCCCAAACATGAAAAAAAAACCAAATTCCGATGAATACAAAGAATTCTGAAAAAATGCATGTGTTCAAAAAATTTACATGTCATTTTTATTCGAAAAAAGAAAGTTAGATTGACGGATAATTTGTTCAACAATTCTTTTTTTCACCCATTTGTTAATAACATTTTGGAATTATTATAATGAAGAATTAGTATTTTCAGCACCTTTTTTATGCTTGATTTTTTTGAGATTTTTACTCCATTGAGAAGTGGTCGAAATCACCTCCGAATTTTCACTTTTGAGCGCGTTGAGCACCGTCTCGCGTCCGTACATCCTTAAATGCACAATAGCGAGCAATTGACCATCCCGACCCTCGCATACGCGATGTCGAAGTTAAATAAACACACAAATCGATGTTTGCTTTCGAAAGAACGGAACAGAGCTTCTTTTCTCTCCGTCCGCAAACATCCTGCCGCGAGCGACCAACTGTCTCGCGGTGTTATCTCCAAACATCGTTTCAACCAATCGTAAACACGAAAACATTCGTACGATACCTTTGTTCAATAGCTCGTTGACGCAGGGCGTGCAGATCGGATGCAGACACGCGAGCAGACGCGGCTCCGTCATTCGGTCGCCGCACCTCGGACAGCGCAGATCGTCGTCCTCGTCGAAGGGGGCCTGTTGCGTTCGAAGATAATCGTCGCGCAGGGAATCGAACGCCGCTCGACTGTCGCTCTCGCCGTAGGACGATTCGTACGACGCCGGCCGATAGGTCGAGCTTCTCTGACTGTTCGGCAACGCTCGTTGGAACTTCTTCCTCGTCATGTTCTCGTTGCTCGGACTGTTCGCAGCGAGAAATCTTGTTTTTTTTTCGATGTTATTTTTTATTTTTTTTTTTTTATTTTTTTTTTTTTTCATTCCATTTTTCATTAAAAGTTCGTGACGAGAGACGCGTTAAGTATTTGACGCGCCGTGGGCGCGATCGCGCGCGTGTTTTACTTCTACAGAAATAGAATCGGTCATTCTCGCCCCACCCGCGGAGGCGAAAGCACGAGAGAACGATAAACTTGACTTTACGCACGGAAATCTATCAATCCCCGGCGTGTAAACTAGCGCATCGTTATGTGTATATCGCTTTGAAAACTAAAAGGATCATCGTGTCTCACGCTTTCTCGTGATAGCCCAGCATCGAAAACGTGCGCGCGCATCCCCTAATATATATTATCGCATCGAATACGCGAAGCGCCAGCGCCCACCCCCCGCCCCGCCCTCTCCCGAGCGCAAGCGGCGAATATGTGAAATCGCGCGAGGCCCCCGCGCGAGGTTATTTCGCGAAAACCTCGAGGAATCTGCGCGGGCCGACATCGCGATACGCTTCAGGAATAGAATCGACGCGACGAACGTCGCGGCTGCGCGCCCTTTGAAAAACCCATTTCTCGCGTTCCGCGAGCGCGCTCGAGCGAACGAAAAAGATACCGCGGCGTGACAAACGAGAACTCTAAGAGCTAATCGATGTTTACCTGTCGGCGACGTTGCCGCTAACGACAATCGGATTGACACTCGTGACCAACGGAGCGGCGGGCCTTCGTCGAGCTTTTCGCCTCCAACTGCCGAATATGAACGCTTCCTTGCTCGTTCCGCCTCGCATTTCCAACTGTTCCGCGGAATCCATCGGTCGCGGCTCGCTGACGCCGCAGCAATTCCGCCGCGAAAGAATACTGACCGAATTTATTTTCAGAAGGTCGCGTCGAGCGGTCGCTCGAGATCGGGCGCGCGATTCGGCAACGAACTTATCCGCTCGCGAAAATCGTCATATTTTCGTTTTAGTCGCAATTCATGTTTCGTTCATGTTTTATTCGAGAAAATTCGCAATTTTAGACGAGGCACTTCGAAACTTCGGTTTTAGAGAATTTAAGGTTTTTTTTTTTTTTTTTTTTTTTTTTTATGAATAGGAGTCGTGTTTTGTGGGAGGAATCACAATTATTTATTTATCATTATGATTCCTCGGATCTTCGTACAATTCGAATCACACGCGAGGGACGATGTGACAATGAACTCGGGCGAAATATGTCAGGGATGATGATAACATTTTTATTTTTCAACAGAACGCGCGTGTCGCACCATCTGCGCGCACTGCCTGCTCTCTCGCCAAACGCGTCTCTACTGGCGTGATCTAAATACGCGCGAACGACTGCCGAGAGCTCGGCAAGTTTACTTGACGAATCTCCCCTCGTCGGGGAGCGTAGGGAGGAATACCTTCGTCCCGGGAAAAAGAATTATGGATGACGATGTGTAATCATATTTTAGCATAAAATATATTTAAAAAAAATAATATATCAATAACATATTATTGCATTTATCATAGTTATTATAACATAAAACTACTGAATAATAATCATTGTTGTTTATAATATTATTATTAATTTATCATATAAACATTAATATTACTTATTATTATATTGATTATTATACAATAAATAGAAAATGATATTTTGCGCCGTTGCCGACCATCCGTAATTATGCAAAAAAAAAAGGCGCCCTCTCAAGTGATTAAAAAAACCATCGAATTCGTGTCGCAATGCAAGACCCATAACGCTCGAGAAACGCAACGTTTTACGTCACGGGAACGAAAGCTTCGGCGATTCTAAAAGTTGCGTTACTCTGGCAAATATTTCCAAATTTTTATTTATTCCATTTTAGTGGGAGTAAAGCGTCGCGTAAGTTACGAAGCGCTTGACGAACGTAAAATCTTACGTTTCTGTAACGTTTTGCATGTAATCAAAAGTTTTTGAAATTTTTAAAAGCCATCGAAATCGTGTGATATCGAAAAATTTTTGTCTTTTTACTGTTGGAGACACTTTTAACAGCGAATAGGCAATTCCAAAAAAAAAAAATAACAAATGGTCAGTAAGGTATTTGGGTACAAACGAGGTCAAACATGGCTATGAGGTACTATCGAATCAATCAGATATGTTGTTATCTAATCCGATCTAAATAAACAGGAATCTTCGATGCGATAATAAACATGTCTCATCATAATATTCTATGGGAGACAATTTTTTTTACGTTCTATTAATTTACGGTGTACACGATTAACCGACAACGGTTTACCGGCCACAGCTTACCGACCACCGCTTACCGATCACGGCTTACCGGCCACAGCTTACCGACCACGTTTCACCGGCCACGGTTTATCGGGCACAGCTTACCGACCACCGCTTACCGATCACGACTTACCGGCCACGGTTTACCGGCCACTGCTTACCGACCACGATTTGCCGGCCACTGCTTACCGTCCACAAATTACCGTTCGCGGTTCATCATCCACGGTCACACCGGCCACAGTTTACCGACCGCGTTTTACCAGCCACTGCTTACCGACCACTGCTAACCGACCACGATTTACCGTCCACAAATTACCGTTCGCGGTTTATCATCCACGGTCACACCGGCCACAGTTTACCGACCACGTTTTACCGGCCACGGTTTACCGGCCACTGCTTACCGACCACGATTTATCGACCACGATTTACCGACCACGGTTTACCGGCCACAGCTTACCGACCACCGCTTACCGATCACGACTTGCCGGCCACTGCTTACCGACCACGATTCACCGACCACGTTTTACCGGCCACGGTTTACCGGGCACAGCTTACCGACCGCCGCTTACCGATCACAACTTACCGGCCACGGTTTACCGGCCACAGCTTACCGACCACCGCTTACCGATCACGACTTACCGGCCACTGCTTACCGACCACGATTTACTGACCACGGTTTACCGTCCACGGTTTACCGGTAGCGGTTTACCGATCACGGTTTATCGTCTACGGTTTACCGGTTGCGGTTTACCGATCACGGTTTATCATCTACGGTTTACCGGTTGCGGTTTACCGCTCACGGTTTATCATCTACGGTTTACCGGTCGCGCTTTACCGTTCACGGTTTACCGGCGGTACCGGCGAAATATCTTGGTTGAAAACGCATATGCAGAATCACAGTATCACGGTATGTGGGATGGCAAGACGATTATTCAGACACCGTGCACGGTATTCGCTGTATGTTTGCGCTGAAGTACACAACAAGTTACGGTATGTACCGTGACACCGTACACACCGCCGGTGCGCAACAACATACGGTGTGTACCGTGTCACGGTACATACCGCCCCATGAGATGGTGTCAAGCGCCACGTCCTAAAAAGTAATCCTTTTTTCCGAACAGGTCATGAATTTTGAATACGTTCTTGCAAAATGACTACCTGTCGCTCCCAAAAAGTTTTTGGACGAGATTGTTGAAACACATTTCTGACCACCGATAAAAAAATGTTTAATGAACGAATTTTTGTTTTTAATTCGATGAAATCGAAAAATATTCATGTCCATTTGGAAATATTAACGAGCCAAGTACAGAGACTTTGCAAACGTTAAAAACAAAATGTGGAAGCGACATGCGAATCGAACTTGCATAATTTTCTTGTTTTTATTTCTCAATAATCTCTCGCGAGTACGATTGAACCCATCTATAAATGTTGTCGATTGACGGAGATTTGATCGATAAATCGTAAAGGAAAGAAAAAGATAAATATAAGAGTTGATGATAATAACAATCAGTTTCACGAGCCATTCGTCGAGATTGCACTCTAAATACAGTCGTCGAGATAACGCTCGGGTCTTATTGGTGTGCGTAACGTGAGAAAAAAAGAGAGCGCCCGAGCGAGCCCGAGCGAGCGAAGAGAAGTACGCACGTGCGCCGCCTCCGCGAATGTGTGTTGTCGTCAGTAACAGTCTTCTAATACGAGAGTAAGTTATTGCTCCGAAGAGATCGCACGGTCCTTCACTCGGCGCTCTCGTTGCTGCATGTCATTCTCTTCCTCCGCGTGAAACGAGTAAATCGAGCAACAAACACTTGTTCATTATTAATCGCGGTGGCCGGAGAACAAACAAAAAACAAGAATAAACACAACACATTGTTTCTAACCTATCTTTGAAGACCGGCCGAACTACCGCGACACCGTAAGTTACCAAAATTCTTCACAATTCAACATTTTCGTCATAAACAAATGCGAATATATTATTTATTTACAGAATATTTCGACATAAATTTTCCGAAAAAAAAATTGCAATAACTTTTATTCATATTTTGCAGTAATTTTTTTTTTTACCAAAAAAAAAAACAACAAAAAAGAGATAATTCGCCGAATTATTTATTTACTGATCATTTAGACATAAATTTTTTTGACGAAAAATAAAGTGCGCAAATTCTTTTTTTTTCCATAACAAGGAAAAACTTGAAGCGGAGACAATTGATAAGCTCGATTTGTTTTTCAGCAAACAAAGGAAAGCGCATGCGATCGCTTGCAACGATGACGATCCGAGGAGTCCGGAGACTCGCTCGATAACCTCGAGATAACGAGAGACTGTTTAATCTTGCCGAGCGGAGAGGACGTTCTTATCAATATCTATTTTTTTTTGTACATATATACATATATATAGATATATATAGATTTTTTTTTCAAAGTTGCGCTCATCGCCTTGTCATCGATAACGCTCTTGGCGTTGAGATTCTCCAGTTTCATGATGCTGCGACATTTTATTAGATGCAGAGGGAAAAGTAATTTTTCCCTCAAACGCGTGACAATACAGACCTCCAATGCCTACTCTACGAAGGTGAGTAGATTTTTTCATTACTTCAAGAAACCTTGAAATTGTTTGGATGAGATAAATTATTATTTTCATGAAATTCTATATTCCATGTTTTCTACTCTTTTCGGCGTGCTATCCAAATGATTTCTAGCGTAACATTTTTTTAGAATTGTTGAAATATTACACATATTTTTTAGGGTTTTTTTCAGATTTTTTAATGAATTTTATGAATTTTTTTCATTTCATTCAGATTTTTTTCAATAATATTCGCGAATTTTTTGTGAAATATCGTTTAGGAATATTAGCGATGTAAAAAAAATATTTTTACCAGTTTTTTCATTGGATGCATTAATTTTTTTGGTTTAACTAATTTTTTAGATTTTTTAATACAATTTTTAAATGGATTTTGTAATTATTTATTATCTTATTTATTTACGTAGTGATAGCAAAAAAAGAAAACGAAAGGTGCGCAAAACTGCATTTTTCGCACGGAGTGGAGTTAAAACAATAATAATTATTTTTTGCGTTCGACAGGAAAGCGACGAGGCGGAGGAAAAGGCATGGCTGGAGAAAGAGCCGCCTCTGGAAAATCCTATCAGCCGAACAATGAGAGTTCTCGGTAACGATTTCACCAGAATGAAGAAGAAAGCGCTATTCTGGAAGGATCACCATAGAAACATCGACGACGACGATTGGGGAGCCGAGGGGAGAATATTTCCGGAGCACGTCGACGTTCTCGTGATCGGTGGCGGAGCGATAGGCAGTTCGGTGGCTTATTGGTTGAAGAAGAGAGTCCACGACGGTCTCCGGGTCGCGGTTGTGGAGAAAGACCCAACGGTAGGTCGTGCGACGCGCGATCAGTACCGATTTTTATTCAACTTCCATTTTTCCTTTCACCAACCTGACCACTTTTGCTCCATTTTTTCCACTAATTTCAGTTTAATTTCTTTCCTTCAATTGTTTTAATTTTCCTAACATTTCGCTTCAACGAAGCCAAGTCGAGAAAAAGCATCGAATGAAATGAGCAATTTCTGCTTTATTTTTGAAAATTCCCTAAGCCGATTTTAGTTTAAATTATATCTAATATTATTTAAAAGAACGAGAAAACGAAGAACAAAATCGATATCCTGTACATTTCCTTTTGGACCGGATGCTGAATATTTGTCTTTACAGTACAGGGAAGCTTCGTCGGCGTTGTCGGCCGGCGGATTAAGACAGCAATTCTCGCTGGAAGAGAACATCGAGATGTCGCTGTTCGGTGCGGATTTCCTTCGAAACGCCGAGGAGCATCTGGGAATACCGGGCCAGTGTCCGGTCGACGTGCAGTTTCATCCGCACGGATATTTGTTTCTCGCGTCCGAAGCGAAAGCCGAGATTCTGGAGAACAATTCGAAGCTCCAAAATTCTCTCGGCGCGAAGAACGTCATACTGACGGCGTCGCAGCTGAAGAACCGATTTCCTTGGCTGAACACCGACGGCGTTGCGGTTGGATGTCTCGGCCTCGAGAAGGAGGGATGGTTCGATCCTTGGGCGCTTCTGTGCGGCTTGAAACGAAAAGCCATAGCGCTGGGCGCCGATTACGTTAACGGCGAGGTGAAGGGCTTCACGTGGAAGAACGCGTCGCTCAACATGGTCGGCGACTCGGGGATATCCGACGAGCAGGCACCGAGCGCTGCCATTGTGAGTTGCCGCGGTTATAGACGGTGAAAAATAATTAGTTGCGAGAACCAACCGCGGCGCTAGAAAACTGATATTAGTTGGAAGAACCAACAAATTGGGCGAAATGATTGGTTGACTCAACAAATAGATTAGTCAGGCTTTTATTAATTTCCAGCACCAAAGTTGGTTCCAATTTTTCAACTAATTCGGCGACTAATTTTTGTCAACTATTAATGGCTAATTTGGCTAAGATATGGCTGGTTTCTTTGGCAACCAATTTTTTTTCACCGCGTAGTTAATCTGTTTCGTAGAGATTTGACTCTATTGCACGATTTCTATCAGAGCTGGAAAAAAGACCTAACTACTTAAATAAGTGTATTGAAGCCTTACCAAGTTGTGGTACCGTCGCTTTTTTGGGAAAACCTGAAAAACGGACCCTCGAAAACCGAATTTTCGTTGGCTTCTAAGCCGTCTTCGGTTTTGCAAGCGAAAAAAAATTCACGAACCTTTTTTTATTCGGTTCTTGCGTTGAAAAGAAAATCAAAAGCAGAACAAATCTGAAGAAGAACTTAGTAAAAAAATATTTATCAAAAATGTTCGATCGAAAGTTCCTCGTTATTAAAATGGTAGGCGGTTGAAAAGGCCGGGGAAAAATAGGCCGTGGAAAAAAATGCTGAGGAAAAAAAAGCCACCGGAAAGAAAGGCCGCAAAAAAAAAAGGACCCCCAAAAAATCTCTTTCTCAAAAATCGCGGTGCTAGAGCCGCCAGGCGCGAGCGAACTCCGCCGCGTATTTTGTTGAATCATTACTAATGTTTCCCTGATTCGCGAACAGATTAAAACGGCCGACGGCGAAAAGAGATTCATCAAATTCGCCATAGCGGTCATTGCGGCCGGTGCTCAGAGCGGTAAAGTAGCAAGAATGGTAAGGATCGGCGAAGGTCCGGGAGTGCTGACGGTCCCGCTACCCGTGGAACCGAGAAAAAGATACGTCTACTGCTTTCACTCGCCCGACGGTCCTGGACTCAACACGCCATTGACGATCGATCCTGCTGGCGCATATTTCAGGTATCGCGGACGAGAAAATAAAATCAGATAATTTTTTTTCAACCGACATTTTTCGCGACTGCATAATTTTTTTCATGAATTTTCGTTGAATTTCTATCTCGCAGGAGGGAAGGTCTAGGCGGTCATTACATCGCCGGACAATCGCCGACGTTCGAGGATGAGCCCCCGATCGACAATCTCGACGTCGACGAGACATTCTTCGACTCGCACGTTTGGCCCACTATCGCCAACAGAGTCAAATCGTTCGAAAATCTCAAGGTTCGCGAGCTTATCGCTTTAATGGCCAAGCCTCTTTCCCATTGAGAAAAACTATTTTTTTCTACTGCTCGAGACATTTTCGTATGAAAATATGTCGAATGTGGCGCTTTAGAAAAATTCAGTTTATCAATTTTTTCGCTTGAAAAAATAATTTTTCAATTGATATCCTGGTGGAAAAACTTTCATTTGTATGCATTGCTAGCCGTCAAATTTTTTCAGAATTTTTCACGAGAATTTAGGAAGGTTTAGGGTAAAAAAGCTTTCCTTTGCCAATGTAGCCGCAAAAAGTCCTAAGAAATCGGGCACTTTTTCACAAAAATACAATTTTATGTTGCAATTCTCGTTTAAGAAAAATCGTGTTCAATCTTTAATTAGGTTTCCAATCAAGATTACGTTTTTCTATTTCCCGTTTAATTGCTCTACTTTTATGACAGAAAAATTAGCGATCGATAGTCGTTTCGTGATTGCGTAGACGATACTTTTGGCTCGAGACCGATGATTTTTATGGTTAATCTCCGATCTTTTGCTTGGCAGAGAGATTACGCAAATCGGCGGCGATTTTGGGAATCTCGCGAATAATCTTTTGTTTCGCTTTTCAGGTCAAGTCTTCGTGGGCCGGATACTACGAGTACAACACCTTCGACGCCAACGGAATAATCGGTCCGCATCCGAAGTTTCCGCAGATCTACTTCGCGACGGGCTTCAGCGGTCACGGAATCCAACAAGCGGCCGCGGTGGGCCGCGCGATCAGCGAGCTCATCGTAGACTCGAATTTCATTACGATCGACTTGACGAGATTAGGATTCGACAGATTTATAACGCTAGAACCAATGAGAGAATCGAACATCTGGTAATGAAAATTCTCTTCGCCTTCTGTATTTCACAATTTCGAAGCGTGTCTCGAGCGACGAGACGATTCTTGGGAATCATCGAATGCGAATCGATTAGTCACGCGGAGCTGTTGCGATGCACATCGGGGCTGCTGATTTCTGTACAAAATGCGCCGCTGGGTCTCATCGTTCCTCCCCCCCGTCCCCATAAATACATACTGTATTTCGGTTAGTTAAATAAATTCATCCCTTGTATTTGTTACTTCGTCCTGTTCATCGTTGTATAAATAAATTAGGAGAGCTCCGATAGTTAAACGACCCTTAATTTCAGAATTCACTCAACGAGCCTGATTCTTTGCTTTTGGAAAACAAGAAAAAGAGCATTTACGCTTGAGCAGAGACGATGCTTACAAAATCTATGACTCGCTTTTGTTACTTAAACTGCTGCGGCGGCGGCCCGAATATACTACCGCTCTGTTTACTCGCCGTTCTCGACGGTGCGAAGCCGAGCATTTTTTGGATATTCTGAAAGAAGCAACGAAAATTCGTCAATCACACATTCTAGTTCGGGTGGCCACTGTCGGGTCAAAAAAAGAAATTCGAAAAATATATTTCGGCTTTAATGGTTTTTTTTTTTCGTTCTCTCGCGTTGCTTTGAAAATTTTCAGGAATTTCAGGATTTTTTTTTTTCCGTATCAGTGGCCATTCTGCGCTGATAAGCGACAGATAACGGTTGACGGAATTTGGATACCTGTCTGATACTCATGGTGCAGAGTATGTAGAGAAATATGAAGGAACATTCCGTATAATCGTCTCCGGCGAGATTCCTGTGTGACAACCCTTGTATCCAACTTATGGGAACGAACGGCAGCCTCGCGACGATTCGGCCGTCGAAGATGCTGTTGAACATGCTGAGAAGCGCCGTGAATGCGAATCCTATGGCGAACATGGACTTCATCTTGACGAGCGACAAATCGCGATTGTTGTTCTTGAGCCTCTCCTCTTCCCTCTCGATTTTCTTCTTCTGCTGCTTGTCCAGAGAATCGCCATGAGCCTCCTTGCGTTTTTCCACTGAGCGATGAAAATTCGGAAAAAACAACAATTTTGGAGTTACGTTTGTATTTTAGCTGATTTTAATGAAAGAAACATTTGAACTTTTTAAACAAATTCATCGTGATTTCTTGACGATCTCTTTGGTATTTATTGAAGACCATTTTCGTGCATAAAAATTCGATAAAAAATAGGTTTCCGTACATTTGTGTGGGCTGACAGAAACTGTATGTGATAACATCTCTAGTTTTTGTTTTAAGGTCGACGAATTTCATTGTCATTTACCAACGCGTTAATGGAGCCCATCGAGTTCTGGTAATTTTGAAGTTCGATTATTATAAACCACTGATTAGTATTAAGTTGAGGCAAAATCTATACAGGCGTTCAGTTTTTAAGCCACTTTAAAATTTTTGAAAAATGTCTGGGGGTCTTCTTAATATCATATTTTTAGAGAAATCGGGCTGAAACTTAGTACAAACTCGAATGAGCATAAACCAATCGTTGGTTTAAAATTTCGGTAAAATTTATGCACATGTTAACTTTTTAGGCCATTTTGAAATTTTTAAAAATGTCTGGGGGTGCTTTAAGTACTACATTTTTCGAGAAATCAGGCTAAGACTTAGTACAAAGTCTGCCTATTATGAACTAATGATTAGTATCGAATTTGGGAAAAATCTATGCAGATGTTAAATTTTTAGGCCATTTTGAAATTTTCAAAAAATGTCTGGGGTGCTCTAAGTCCTACATTTTTTGAGAAATCAGGCTAAAACTTAGTCCAAAGTCGTTCTATTATAAGCCAATAATTAGTATCGAATTTGGGAAAAATACATGCAGACATTCAGTTTTTACGTCATTTTTAAGATTTCAAAAAATGTCTGGGGCAGCTCCAACTTCCACATTTTTTTAGATATCGGGCTCAAACTTGGTACAAACTCGAATTAGCATGAACACTATTTATTAATTTCGACAAAATCTATGTAGACGTTCAATTTTTTGGTCATTCCGAAATTTTTGAAAAATGTCTGGTGGCGTTCCAACTTTCACATTTTTTGAGATATCGCGTTAAAATTTAGAGTATGATTGATCTATAACAACCCAATGATTAGCATTTAATTCGGGCAAAATCTATGCAGCCATGCAGTTTTCACGCCATTTTGAAATTAGTCTAAAATATTATTTACAAATAACCTATGATCAGTAACAAACAAATTAAATGATCATTATTATTAATTATATATTCGATGTATAAAAACAGGACAATGAACAAACAAATCACGTAAAAACCAACAATTAAAGTAACTAATCACAAAACGAGGTTTCTTGTGTTACCCAAAGATGATAAAAGTTCTTTCCTACAAACAGAACTGTGATAAAAAAAATCGAGTACACTGAAAAAAAAAGCCCCCCTATTTCCAATAACATCAACCATTGCGGGCTGCCGAAACATACGTTGTTATTTTAACTTCATTTTAATTGTTATAATTGCAAAGAACCTTGAAAGAACGACATATTTTTTCATGCATTTTTCTGCGATTTGTTCAATTTTATATGACATTGTAAGAATCGGAATGAAATTCGAATTAACAACAATTCGGAATTCGGAACATCTTTTTTCTCAGTGTAAGCACTTTGGCAATTGGCAAAATTTTTTTTTTCTCATCAAAGTGCGCGAGAGCAAAATCTATCTTCGATGATTTTTGTATCCGCAACTATCGGTCAGGTGCGCGAGAGTCAAGGTGAGGTTAGAGTAAAAAGATGTTTGAACAATTTCGTCGATACTCACATTTTTTACTTTGTCGCTCGACCTCGGCTTTGAGCTTTTGATATTTCTCGGTTCTGTACACCATCAACCACGTTAAGCCTGAAACGATTGATTGAACGATGGATAATCAAATCGAGAGCCCATACTTACGAGTCACAGAATCGTCGCTACGTGTCCGCTACGTGTTCACGGGATGCACATTTTCGCCTCGATAAGATTCAATTAAAACGCCAACGAACGAAACTCACCCTCGCCCAACAGTGCTGTACAAATACTAATAAATACTATCAAAACCGTGTCCGCCCACATATTTACAAATTTATATTTATTCCTCGTGTATTCTTTTATTATGCCTTGCGGGTGTCGTTCAGGAACGAGCGAAAAAAAACACACGCAACTCGATCGACGGTGTCGACGGACTGCGCGTTTTTCGGGTACGGTCGTGGAATTGTTACCAACGGTATGTCCGTAGTTCGCCGCGTTACGCGCGCAGCGCCCTCCGATAAGTGCGGCTATACGGATTTCTGAACTTCCAACTTTGCATAATTTTCGTAGACTGAAAAATGAAAAAAAAAAAAAAAAAAAAAAAAAAAAAAAAAACAATAATACCAAAAAATTCGCTAAGAAATAATTTTTTCTAAGATGATGTGAAAGAGTTAACCACCCACGCCGCGCCCAGTTGGTAATGAAAACTGTAATTGTCATTTTTGAATCATACACATTTCAGGGGAAAAAAAATTGTCTTTCGTCGCGTCAATTCAGCGTAAAAACACAATTTTCATTTTCCCCAAATATTTATGCTTTCAAAATGGCATGCATTTCGGTTTCCGTTACCGACCGAGTCGTTTCCCATTCACCTTAACGGGATGTGCAAGGCACGTGACCACGCAACGAGAGCGTGAGAGATAGCATTATCGGCGCTCGCGGTTGAGCGAGAGAGACAGCGCGAAACGACTTTCACTTCGTCTTAATGGTATGTGAAATACCACGGTCGGTAACAAAAACGGTAAACAAATTTTTCCAGACATACTAGCATTTACAGCTTAAAAAAAGAGTCTCACGGTCTGCCATGGTGATATCACACGATTTTAAGCTCATGTGAAACTTGTATTTGTGTGAGAGAGACAGAGCTACTCGTGAGATCCGTAAATTCGCGGTCAAGCTTGGTCTTACGGAGAAAAGACGAGAACGTAGTTCTTCAGAATTGTTTTGCGGAGAGCCACGTTCTCGTAGTTTATCCGTCAAATCATTCTAGGCGGAGAAATTTGGATTACAGTTTTTCATACCGGCCGAGTAGTATCACCTCACCTTAAGGAGAAAGAAAATATAGAATGGATAGAATTTTTTTGTTCTGAAATGCACATGGTTTAAAAATAGTGTGCTTTACCGTTTTCGTTACCGACTGAGTCGCTCAATATCACCTCAAGTCTCACTTACTCAGTCGGTAACATAAACTGTAATCGTATTCTCTCGAAGATTATTTGGGTTTCGGCCAAAGGCAGACCGTCATTTACTAATATTAGTTATTAGTACATGACATACTTTTTTATCCGAAATCTTCAAAGTTTCGACGGCAATGCGATCAACAAAAAAATTGCGGTCTCGCATCCATACGCGACACCTCACCGTAAAGTCACATATACTTATTTTCGTACTGATTCTTTTTTTACTGGCGATAGTGAAATAAGAAAAGATTTCAAGACAATAATATTCAGAGAAACGACAATACTGAACGTAACAATAGTAAATCGTAAAAAAAAACTACATAATAAAAATCCAACATTTTTCGTATTTTTTCAAGACTATTCAGACTACACGATGTCGAATTAATCATCAAATTTACTTTGTTCACGGATAAAAATTACATACTTTCGTTAGATCGGTCTCGCGGTTGTCGATGGGGGTACATTAAACTTACTTTATAATCGGAAATAAATATACACTATCGTACGTGGCAGTATAGAATTTCTGACTCTCGGAGGAACGGCGTCGCAGCCAAACGGCGAGGAAAAACGTAATAAACTTGCTAATCATAACTGGAATGTTAATGTACACCTGGAAGTGAGATGAACGGTCCCGCAACGAGTGCGGAAACGGACGAAGACGCGCTCAGCGAACGATATTCATCTATCCGTTTATACAAATTAACAATCGAGGTATCGTCTCGTCGATCGTCATCACGCCTTGCAATCCATGGATTCGTTTTTGATCTCCGCCGCGATCGAATCGTCCATCGGCGTTTCGTTATCGTGCGAGATCTCGCTCTTCGTTTCTTCCTTAATTGTGTCGGTGCTCTTCGCGCGCAGAGACTTGCGAATCTCACGGCCGAGCGCCGCTCCGAGAGGCGGCGGAACCGCGTTACCGACTTGGCGATGCTTGTCCATCACGCTGCCGAAGAAACGATAAGCGTCCGGGAATCCTTGCGATCGCGCGCACTCTCGCACGCTCACCAAACGAGTCTGCTCCGGATGCAAGACGCGACCCTGCGGACAAAAAAATTATATGAATCATTAACAATGACGTGGCGTTCGGTAAAAAGTACAAGGTAAAAGTTAAGGGCTCGCGAAAAATTCAAGGACATTTTCAGGATTTTTGCGGGATTCTTTCGACCCGGTGTTCATCACGAGACTAGCGAGTTGAAAAGGGAAATAGGATGGATTTGAGGTTTTATAGAAACTCTATTAGAAACACGAAAAACAATTATTATAATCCAATAATGGGTATTAAATTTGGGCAAAATCTGGGATGCGATAAATTTTTGTTCCAATTTTCTTTACTAATAAACGACTATTAGTATAAATAAATCGATCTTTGCGTAAAAACTACCAATTAAGGTTGTTGTGGGGCCACATAAAAATGCTACCATCATTACGAAAATTTACACGCATGTACATAATTCCTTTGCCGAGAGTCTTGTCAAATTTGAGACCAATCGACAGCATAATTTTCGAGAAAAAAAATCACAAAGTTGACGGGTTTCGTACACTGATTGCACTGCTCTTATGGAGAATTCCCGACAATCACGTCGTATGTAGTTGATATCTTCCAAGGAAATGCTACCAAGTACGTGAAAAAGTTTCAAAAGTTGAACGGATAATCGCTTTAACGTTTGGCACCTTCTGCATGACGATTAACAGCACGTTCAATTAATTTTTGATTAAACAAAACGAGACGCTGGTAGAAAAATTTTGGCCATGTGAGAAAAACGATCTAATCACTGATAAACACATGTTTCATTAGATATTTCTAAGAAAATCGTCCAAAACTATCACGTAAATGATGCATTTATTTTGTTGTCGAAGATGGCAACAACGAGGCGACCCAATAGGCGCTTTCTATTTACACATCAAAATAATGGTCATCACTTCGTTCGATTTTCGATTGGCTCGTTCTGTTAGATTACGATGGAATTCAACGGAATGGGCCAATCGTAAACCGGAACAAGTGATGACCATCATTTTGATGAGCAAATGGAAAGCGGCTAATGTATAAGCATAGGGCGCTCCCCTCATTACCCCACCTACCCTGACTAAGCCCCACAACAACCTTAGAGTAACCAATCGCGAAGCTTCTTAAGGTAGTTATCGCACGATATCGATTTTCTTACGATATTGTTCAATTTTAGTGTATTCATTATTTAATGCGTCTTGAATACACGTCCGAAGTTGCAGCCCGATTTACCACCCAGAACCAGAGAAAAAAATGATTACAAACCATCTTTATTCTCGGCATTCCCTATCAAATAACATGGTAGATTACATTTTCGATCACCGTAAACGTATCCTTCTTACCACTTTGAGCAAACTTATTTGAGGGTTAGACAACTGTGTAATCCTTACTTTTGCAAAATTTGGAAACAATCGACGACTTACTTTGAAAAATTCAATTTTGCAATGATTAGTTCATAAAATGTTGCAATTATTGTTATGGAAAATCGATCATTTCAACGCCACCAATATGCTTGATTTTTTTCAGATTTTTGGAACACTGAAAAGTTTTTGCAACTCCCTCTCATTTCTCTGAAACTTATCGCGCACCTTAAGGAAACTAAATATGATAAAGGTACTTCCCTACAAACAGAGCTTGGTAGACTGTCATAAAAGAGAGGAAGCAACGTAATTGGCTGATTCTTTTTAGTATTTATTTGTTAGGAGTGTACCTGTTTTCCCATAGGCTCGGGATTGGTAATGGTCGTTCCGAAGTAGCCATCCCACTCCAGTCTCCCGTACAGGCCTGCCCAGTGATTGTGACGATTGCCCGTGTGCGGAAGACACCAAGGGATGAGAGTGTTGAATTGTCTGTCGATCGGATCGCAGGGCTTTCCCGCCGAACAACTGCAGACTCCTCGATAAGCACCGGTGCTGCTCTTGCCGGCTTTCTTGTCGTCGTGCGAATACTCCAATTTCTTCGAGAACGTACCGTCGTTCAATCTCACAACGACGTTCGGCAGATCGCGCCAGTCGGAACCGCTCGCCGTCGGAATGTGGGCCATTCGAGCTTCGACTAACGGTGCCATTTCCTTGCAGATGTGATCTCTCAGCATCGTCTGGCACTGGCCTCGCATCTGTTATAAAAAAAGGATTTTATTGAATTTTATTTCATTAAAAAAAAAATCTGTTGTGTCCCCAACGCGATTACCGTTAAAAATATTGTATGAAAAATATCAGGAATTTCGTAATAATTAGGTAAACATCGCTCCCCGCATTAAAAACAAGGGATACATTTTTTTTAACCCATTTTTCGAGGAGCTTCAATTTACAGGACAGGAAAAAAAAAATTAGAGAAGCTGAACTACTCGGCGGAATTGACTCGATCATCGAGAAACGATTTCAAGAACGGCAATGAAGAGCCAACTTTTTACACCAAAATGTAAAGAATCCGAGAATTTCTAAAAATTGCTTTTTTTTTTAATTTATAAGGTAATCGAGTTTGATCTCACCTTTCGCTGGAAGTGCGATACCGCCTCTCCGCCGTACGGCATTTCTTCTCTGTGGCAGCCGTTTCTGATGTTCGGCAGATCTGACATAGCGTCCCGCACGTTGACCGTTCTGTACGGTGCCGATTCGTGCCATTCGCAGTTGGACGAGTATTTCTTCTCGTCGACGAGGACGCTCAGTTGGCAGGCGCGTTTGCTGAACACGTGGGTCGGTTCTGGATACTTTGGCAAAATTTGCCCAGGCGCCGCCGCGAGGATAATCATCCTGCAAAAAAAAAAAGGGATAATTCGTATTATTTGTCATCCCAATCCATGCGATTCGCGTCGCGAAATGGTCTCTCAGGTACGGAAGAATTATCGCCGCAACTACAACGACGCTTAGAAAACTAAAAAAACGCGTTAAATAAAATGTCTTCGAACCATCGCTGGGAAAAACTTTTTGAGATCTAGAATTTGATTTTTTCAGAATTTATCTCACGTTTTTTTAGAGTTACTCGGACGATTTTGAGACAATGGAGATAACGAAATGCTGCGCGTAAAATCAATCTTTCCAGCACCTTCCAGCATGTTTCTATCTCATTGAGAACCGTTCGAAGTTCTTTTTGAACTCCCCCGATTGGCCGAAACGTACCGAAGGATCTATCTTTTAACGACACTCTTACATGAGAGATTAAACGTACCGTCTTCGTGTCTGCGGAACACCGTAGTTTCCAGCTTGAAGGATTCCAAAAGTGCACTGATATCCCATGCGCACGAGGCATCTCAGCGTCAGTTTGAGAACCATGCTGCGCTTGAACGAAACGAAATTTCTCACGTTCTCCATTACGAAGAATTTCGGCCTGTAGTAGTCGCAGTAGGACAGATAAGAGACGACCAGAGAATTCTTGAACAACGAATACTGTCGCGAATTGAAGCGATTCATCCCGCTGAATCCCTGGCAAGGTGGTCCACCGCACATGAGTTCGACTTCGCCCTTTTGCGGCAATCGTTGACCACTGTCGTCGGTTTTTTCACCCTGAAAACGATGAAATCGATGACATTTTTTTTTCAACGACGTTCCATTGAAATGTCAAAAATTCGCGTGCACTCACGTCCATGGCATTTCTGAGCAACAAATTGCAATCCTCCGAGAAGACCGTGGAATTTGGATTGTTGAGCCTGTAAGCCCAAGCGGCCGGCTCTTCTTTTTCTATCGCCCATCGACTCTCCGAAATACCGGCCTGGTGCAAACCCTCAGAAAGACCTTCAAACAGAAAAAGAAAAATTATAAGGACAATCACTTTTTTCATGAAATTCAACGCCATTCGAAAGAAATTATTTCGAGATTTGAAAAAACGAACAATTCGTGTCAATAATACGAAATAAAAAAATTAACACTATAAGAAACTTTTGAAATTAATCCAATTATCATTAGAACAATCAAAAAAATTCAATAACGATAAAATGCACATTTTTCAAAGTTAATTAATCATAATTGATGAACTATCATAATTGTTAGTAAAATTCAATTGACTTAGAAGACAATGGAATTTTGCCTTGGAAAACAGAAAATCCGTAAACGGAGGGAAAGTTTCGGAATTCTAATTAAATCTCTCATTCGGCCGGAATGCGCAGAAACTACCTCAATGGTTATTATCGGTGCGAAGGAAAAAAGAGACAAGCAATACGCACCACCGCATCCGGCGAAGACATCGAGAGTTTTGAGCTTTTCGACCGGAGGATCGTCCGTGGGTCTGTTGATGAGCTTCTTGATGTCGATATCCGCGCTGTTCTTTCCCTTCGACTGTCCCTTGCCCTTGGCTTTTCCTTTGCCCTTTCCGATCTGTCCAATCGTCATCGCTCTCGAAGGCGGCTCGTCGAATGTTTTCTCCGCGACGTTGTACGATTGGGTGAAGTAAAAACGATGAGGACCCGAGGTCGACCAATCGTCGATCGTTCGATCCAAGTTCTCCGAATATACGAGGTAACACTTTCCCATTACGTCCAAAAAACGAACGCTGCACACTGCAAGAGTTATGAAAAAGTGATAGAACAGCCGGAAAAGTTGCCGCGGTCTTCGCCGTGTACAAAAAAAATGATTTTATACCTTCGTCGCTCCAGTAGAGTAAGTTTAGATCGACCTGTTGTATCAGAGAAGATCCCTTGTGCGTGTTTTCCGGCCTGTACATCTTGTTGACCTTGATCCAGATATCGTTGGGCGACACGAGCTTGTCGGTAGTCGTCGCGTAGATTGAATTTATGTATCCGATGTGAAACGGCTCGGGGGTATCGAAATTCGAGCCTTTCACGTGCTCGGACGATTTTCTGTAGAACTCCGGATACATGTCCTCGTCGACGTTCTCCTTCTTGATTCTCGCGGGCTCGGGGAACGACGTCGCGTATTTGAACTTCATCGAGCCGGGACTGAGGTAAACGGCGTTGCCGACTCGAAACTCGGTGCCTTTGTACTGCACAAGGCCGTACTCGACTTCACGTGAATTCTTCACGTCTCCACGCTCGAGAACCTTTTGGATTCAACAAAAATTAGAACTTCAGTGTCAGATCGATAGATCAAATTTTTCATTTTTTGAAGATTTTTATCCTTCGAGTATTGAGAATCGGTCGCGAACCTTCGGCGTGTATTGCTGTTGAACCGCTCCGAATCGCACGCAAGCCGGACAATGCCTGTGACTGATCTCGGCCCGCGAGCACTCCGCATCCGGCAGAGGATCCTCGAATCGCGCGTTCTCCGCGGTGTAGCGTTTCTGATAGAAGAACGTCCTTCCGTCCTGGTTCTTGATCTCCTCCTCCATACTCTGTTCGGTGTTGCCTGCAAACAAACACAATCGTATATCACGCTATGCCGTAAAAAAATCGGCAAGAAATTCAGGAAGATTTGCAGAAAATTTTCGAGATATTCAAGGCCGTTTGAGAACGATAAAAAAAATTCCGCGTATATTCGCGATACGCATTTTCGCGAAGGGTAAAAAAAAAATTCGAAAAATCGGGATTAAGAGGATGAAAAAAATTCGCGGATGAGCGAAGAAACTCGTGTTGAAATTCGACGCGTCGCTCACCCAGATCGGCCCAATTGTCCGGAATCTCGTGCCTTATGACCGTGCATTTCGATTTGATCGATATCAGCGGCACCTCGTCGCATTCGTCGATCAGAAAAAGCTCCATGGGATTCGAAGTCTCGCCGAGTATCGTGTCGCTGCCGCGACGATACCAGTTCGCGTGAAAGACCTTGAGGCCGCTCTTGTTCTCCCACATGTAGACGACTTTGGCGATCTGCAGCGGTATCGTCGGATCGCTCGATTCTATCATGACGCAGTCGTTCGGAGCGATCGTCTCGGTGCCGACGATAACGGAGGAATAAAAGATTCTTCGTCCGTCGTCGAGAATCTCCTTGCCTTGCCACTCGACCCGCTTCTTCAGGCACTTCAGCGACTTTATTATCTTCTCGTGAGTTTTGTCGCCGACGTTCTCCGCCAGCGCCTCGTACTCCTCCTCGTCCTCCGGATCGGAATCGTCCGCCTCCTGCAATGCCATGTTCGGACAACGACGTCTAATACAAGCTTGCTTGCTTCGTCCCGTTCCGCCGAACTTCGTCATGTCCTTGCATGCCGGACACGCGCCGCAGTCGGACTGCTGACAAGCCTCGCAAACTCCGCATCTTCGTCTCTTAGGAGCCTGATTTGAAAAAGAAATTAATGAGTTAGTATAATTCTTTAATTCTTATTGCTGATCTATCAAATTCCTCCTTTCCTCGCGGCGAACTCGTAAAGATCTTTCCTTTCGTTCTTTTTTGTATTAATGAAATTGCTGTGCGGAAACATCCAGAGAAGAACAAAGAATAATAATAAATGGAAGGATTTAACGAACAGAAATACAAGAGGAAGAGTACAGAACGATAAATACTCAACAAAAGTACAAAGAGGAAAGGAAAATTTCAAAATTTGAGAAACCTTCATGAATCGGGAAGAACGGAGAGTATACATTTCTGAAGCGACCCTCGACCGGGGTTGAAACACGAAAGGAGTCCCACAATTCAACAAAATGACAAAGAAAGGAAAGTGTCGGGACGGTTTCGTTCCAAAACCGCGAGGAAAGAGAAATGGTAACTAATATGTAACTAAATAAAATAAATAAAAATAAAATAAGTATGTATAAATAAAATTGAATAAATGTATAAATAAAAAAGCAACTCGCCGATGATTCTTTGCCGTCGTCTCTGGCCAGCTGTTCCGTGAAGAATGTCTCGAACATATTGTTGACCAGTCGCGTGCTCGTCGCTTTGGTCCACGATGGTTTCTTGCTCTTGACATTTTTCCTCGCCGATCTTCTCGTCGCCAATCTCTTGCCGAGCGTGACACCGGCGAGATTAACGAGCGCCCGCATGCACGGGCTCGTTATCAAAAGTGGATCCTCGGGATGGGCCGATGTGTCGAAGGACAAAACTTGGTCGCAGACGAATTGAGCGTGTCGCAGCAACGAATCTTCGGTGAATCTCGCGAGACCCTTCGGCGGTACGACGGTCTGCGGAAATGTTTACGATAGAATAAAGAGACGAAGAAGCGTTGAATGTTTTATGCTAATTATCGATATCGTTCAAGTTTCGATAATTAGGCAAGACGAATCGTCTCCGAACTCTTCGCAATATCACCTGAAGCTTGTTAACGACGTCCTCGTAAGTCGGATCAATCTCGTCGAGGAGAAACTCGATGATCAACTTGCTCATGTGTATCTTCTCTCTGACGACGGTCATGAACGGCGCGTAAGCCTCCGAAGGCTCCATGAGAATGTATTCGCCGAAAGCGGTGCTGAAGCCGATAAGCGCGAGCTCGCCGCCGTCGAAACCGGACACCCACCACTCGTTTATCGGGCCCATGTCCTTCGTCGGCACGCCACCCTCCGGCGAGGGATCCTCCTCGTATATCGCCTTCATGTATCCGGAGAAATAGAGCAGCACGTTCTTCTCTATCAGACCGCTGTCGAACGGGCACAAGTGGCCGTTCCTGTCGTAGACACTGAAAATCGAATTACCATCGTTACATTCGTCGGAAAAATCAAATTATCCGTAAAATCTGGTCATTTTTTTTTTCTATTTTGTTTTTTCTATATAAACATCGAAACAAACCGAAAAAATTGTGAAAGGGCTTCTCCCGTCAATAAATAAATAAATAAATAAATAAATAAAATCTTCAATCGAAGTTGATCTTACGAGTATTTAGTTTGAAAATAGCACATTTTCTTGAAAATTTAGTTACGATTGACGCAATATATTATAAAGTTCTATTATTATTATTATTATTATTTTATTTACAGAAAGTAAGTGTTTACACTTTTTAAATCTGCCTCCATATAATTGCTCTCACGTAAAAATATATAAAAAAGATAGTTTGATAATATTTTTTATGGATCGAAATAATAAAAAAAATTTCTTGTATGTATTGGAACTTGTGCTATTTAACAAATACGGAAATTAGTAAACAAGTCAGACGGTAATTAAGTGAATAAATAAATAGACTAATTAATTATTGAATGATCAAACGAACCAAGGAATCAATAAGTAAATAAATAGACGAGAAAAATTCCAAAATTATTAAAAATAAAAAAATATCGTTCTATTCTCTTTTTTTAATTTATGAAAGGTCTTGTTTTTCTCAGAACTAAACCTTTTCTTTCTTCAATGAATACGCAAATTACTATAAAAGTGAATACATAATCAAATAAATAAATAATTAAATAAATAAATAAATAATAAATAAATAAATAAATAAAAGATCAATAAAACGAAAGAAAAAAAATTCCAAAATTATAAAAAATGCAAACGTTGGCGCGTGGCGATAATTACCTGAAGTGGGTCAGTTTGTTCTGCGGCCTCTCGTCGCTTTCGTAAATAGCGCTCTCGTCTCCCGTGAAGAGAGACAATCTCGGATCTGTGAGAGAGACGAATTCCTCCGTCGCGCCGTTCGGATGTCCGGGATACAGTTTGATCTCGTTATCGGCGAGTCGTTGTCTGCAAATCTGGCATCGCGGCAGCGTCTGAGCGATCCTCTTGATCGTCGCCTTCGCCGCGTTCGTCTTGTTCTCGTCCCTCTCCGTCTTGATCTTCTTCCCCGCCGGCAATTCGCAGTCGTCCACGTACGCGTTTTCCCGAACAATCGGCTCTCGCGACACTTGCGTCTCCTCCGTTACGTCGGACTTTGGAGATTTTTCGTCGCTCGCCTCGGCGGCGAGAGCGTCGGCGGTCTTGCCTCGTTGCTTGGCGAACATAGCGACTATGGAGCGATTCCTGGTGTCGAGCGCTCGCCTCGGACCAGTCTCGTCGCTCGTTTGTCTGGTGCGACGAGGCTTGGAATTATTCGAATTCGTGGACGAGCCGTTGGCGCTTCGGGCATCGCGTTTCGACGGTCCGGCGATTGATTCGTTGCTCGCGTCATCGTTGTCGCTCGTGCCGTCGATCTTGCTGTTGGCGCGTTGAAACTTCTCTCTCCGACCGTTGCCGCTCCTCGAGACGTTCTCGTTGTCACGCTGATTCTCCTTCTCGCAGATGTCAGCCGTCGATATAACGGCCGACGGCATTTCGACGCATTTACGAACTAGTCTCGTCCCTCGCAACTTTCCAGCGCTCTGTTCCGCGATTTTCTTTCCATCCGCGTGTTTTTGTTTCTTCTTTGCGCGATTTTTATTTGCTTTTTTTCTCGTTTGTTTTCTATTATCGTTAGAAGCAGATTAAAAGAGATTTCTCCGGCGACACGCGATGATAGACGCCGCGCGCGCGACGGTGGTTATTGTTCTTTGTGTTTCTCGTCGTTGCCGCCACACGACCGGCGCGACACGCGCGACCCCGCGCGAGACGATCGTCACACTTCGCGATGCCAACGTCGTAGAAACGAATGATTTATCTCTCGTGACCTTCGACAGTGCTGGCAACGTTGCTTCTCCGTTGATGTACTTTCCGCGATTTCTCGCATGGCGGCGCTGTGTTCGGGCACGTTGTTGTGTTTGTTTTGCGTGTGTTTTTTTTCGAACGGCGAACTCGTGTTTTCTTCGCAAGCAGGTAAACGAGCGTTTATTGATAATTCAAAGTTTCACTAAGATATGATAGATTATTGGACTAGATCGTGAATTGCCATCAAGATTTCTTTTGTTATCGGTACGTATACGAACACTTCGAGCTTGTGCGCAAATCTTGAAATAGCGAACTCAAGATCGAAGTGATGATCGATAAAATAATCTTTATTGATGTCCGATTTATTAATCGTGACGGATGCGCGCCACGTGCTCTTTGCGCTCGACCGATCACGGTCAATTGTAACAGCGACGATGAGCTCGTTAATCGATTAACAGTTAATCAGTTAATCGTTAACGTGATGTGGAACATTCTCGACACGTCTCTCTCGCTCAGCCGAGAGTGGTGATCTCGCTATCTCTCTCGCACTCATACGAGTTTCACATCACCTCAAGGCGAGGCGCAACCCTATTGAGTGCGAGAGAGATAGCGTTATCGGCGCTTACGGCGGAGCGACGGAGAGGCAGTCCAAACGTGTCTCACCCCGCCTTCATAATGAGCTGAATTAAAGTGGTTCGAGGGAAGTACCGAGGGTTAATTATGAAGAGTTAAGAATAAAGGATTAACCGGTAAGCAACAAATATAGGCAACACTTACGATTATTATTATTATTATTGTCATTATTATCATTTTGATAATTTTTATTGCTTATCGATAACGATGAATAAAAAAATGTAATCGATATAGATAAATGGGTCACTGCGTCCTAACCAACGAACATTTTTTATGTCACTCGCAATTTCCCTCAGAAAAACTTTCAAACTCGACATGGATGTCGCCCATCAATCGATTTCTTGTCAATTATATATTCATTTATTTATTTGATTAGCGGGATAAAACTCTTTTACAACTCATCTAAATATATATCTAAGTTATATACAAAAATAATATATCTTATATATATTTTGATTTTTGCACATTTTTTCATGTAAAAAACAAGAAGATTCAAAATAAAGATGAAAATCTGAAAAAATGCATACGTTTTTCGAAAAATGAACGAATCATTTTCATTTAAAAACAAAGTTGAGTTACCGTTAATTGGTTTAACAAATTTTTTTTTTCATTAATTTGTTAATAACTTTTTGCAATTATTATTATGCAAAATTAATCTTTTCAGTACCTTCAATGGGTATGAATTTTTTCAGATTTTTATACCATAGAGAAGTGTGTGCAATTCACTCTCAATTTCCTCGAACTTGTGCGAAATGAACATCTTACGCATGAACCACCTTATTAGCCGGAAATGTGGAATCTGTGGGACAGTGGATGATGACCTTGAACACATTTGACAGTGTATTGCAGCTAGGAAGGGGATAAATGAGAAATGGGTAAAGGGGGTAGATGAATGGACAGTGGGGAGACTAAAAGGCCCCAAAGGGCGGAACTGTGTGAATATTTGAAAAAATTCGCCAACTTTGAAGGGTCGGGAACGGAAATAATCGCCGATTCGGAGGGAGAAACGGTGGATGACCACAAGCGATACGTTCCGAATGATCGCCCGGCGTAATTTCTCTCATTCTTTCCTTCATAGTGAGAAAGCGAGAAAAGTCGCTCGAAATATGTGGGGGAGAGCGGGGCAGGATGGCATACCGGGGAAAAATGGTACGAAATGGTCAAATAAAGTCCCCCGTATGATAGAATTGGGGCAAAATGGGACAAGAGAAAGTCCCATCGCCGTAGATTTTTTTGCCGTCCCATTTTGCCCCAATACCATTCTGCCCATGGTCCCATTCTGCGTGAATACCATTTTGCCCCGGTATGCCGTTTCGCCCCGCTCTCCCCTACCTTCGAACACATGGCTGTAATACTATTCATTTACGTGAATAGTATTATTAGTGAGTAAGTAGGATTGTGTAAGAAGCGAAAAACGCTGTACAATCGGAAGTAAATCTATTCTTCTACGAAAATATAAAAATAATTCTATAACAATAATTGACTGATTAAATTTTTAACTATATGTGTACGTAAAAGGGTTTGTCCCGTTAACGAATAAAAAAATTAATTGAAACAATGATTATAGTATATTCGATGTTTATATTTGAAAAAAAGTTGAAAATAAAAAAAATGTTTAACAATAAATCCATAATATATTTCGCTCCAGAGTTTCGACGATTGCATCGAGTATTCCTGTTCGCTCGGTATTTGGTAATGATGTTATTAAACGTCGATACAAAGTCAGAGCGATCGAAATCCATCAGCCGAACGGGGACTCTTCGAGTCAGCGCGAGCCTATAAATTCCCATCGAACGAAGCAACAATAATACGCCGTTACGTTCGGTATACCGTGCCACTTCTACATAAGGCGATAGAGGGGGATTGCATCGGAGCTGCATCGAGGATAGACACGCGACGATCGCGTTCTCCTTCAACCCTTCCACCTCGTTCGTTCTGTTATATCGATTGATAATTGCGACTCGTCGAGGGTCAAGTCGACGAACATCTCCCCCGGTGACATTCTATTGTATGTACCTCGTGCATGTACTTAAAAATTATGAATAACCTTCGTGTATTTAATTCGAGCGTTTAGCCGTTCGGCTCTCGTTGATCCGAGCGCTAGTCGATTCGGTAACCGGAGAAATTTAACAATGAATGCGTGACACCGAGCCTCTCGAGTGTAGGGGAGAGCGGGGCAAAACGGCATACCGGGGCAAAATGGTATTCACCCACAATGGGACCACGGCAGAATGGTATTGGGGCAAAATGGGCCAGCAAAAAAATCTACTTCGATGGGTCTTTCTCAAGTGCCCATTTGCCCTAATTCTATCATACAGGGGACTTTATTTGACCATTTCGTACCATTTTGCCCCGGTATGCCATTTTGCCCCGCTATCCCCCTATTCACGACGATTCCTCGAGGACAATTTCTGTCCCGCCTAATAGGCTCAAAACATCGGTTATGTGCCGCTCCTTCGAGTTTACCAAGTTTGCGCAGAGCCCGCGTATATAACCAGTACTTGTCGTGACCCGCGGACACGACAATGCTGTGGACGATGTATTTATTTCCCCCCCCCCCCCCCCCCCCGTTGCCGACCCAGCGGGCTATTCCGATGTGCATGAAATATCGATCACATCGAAAAACCACTTGTTAATCGTTACAGACACAGAAATCACCGGGACGTATATGACGAGCCAGTCACGGACTTGCGCGCGCTATTTTCTCTTCTTCCTCTTCTGGAGATATGTATCCCCTTACTCAGCTTCGTCGAGTTTAGTTGGTATTGCAACGTGACCCGAAGATTATCTTCGATACTCTCCGCCGAGTGCAACGAACGAGATTGCGTAATTTTTTTCCTTTCTTCCTTCGGTTTTTCAGTCACGCGGATTATTTAATCGCTTTATTTCGAGATGTTTTTTTTCAATTGTTCATTTTTGTCTGATAATTGAACATTTATTTGATTATAATTTTTTATTAAATTGAATTGAAATACGTAAAAAATAGTGGAATTCTTTTTTACGATTCATCGTAAAATAATCTGATGATTGAAAATTCACTTTATTATTATTATTTTTATTGAAATTGGTTTTTTCATTCAGTTTTTATGAATTCAATCGACAAAAATTCATTTTACTTTGTATACTTTTTTTATCATTATACATTGCAAAATAGTCTTGTGAATGAAAAACAATTTTATATTCATGATTTCTACAAGGATGAGTGATTAATTTCACTTTTTTTTTCTGCTGCTGTAGCAAATGAAATTTTTTTTGCCGCCCGACCGCGACAGCTTTTTTTTTAGTGCAATTTTTATGTTAGTTCAATCATAGTTGAAGATAATTTTTTATGTACATATAAGTTTTTACAAGGATGGTAACGCGGCGAAAAGGAAAACCGGATAAAACAACGAGAAGAAGTCCGGAAGCTGTGGGAACAAAATTGAGGGTCGACGAAGGTACCGGACACTTGAAAAATGGTCACTACAGTAACGCGTTGTTTCTTTACAATCAAGTAAGTCACATCAATATTTTCGAGTATATTTAATAATAATGTATACATTTTCTTTACAAATACGTCTGAAACAACAAGTTGAAATATGACCAAAAAATGACGATAAAATGGTTTATAGGCGTAACGATAAAACACTGCAATTAATATTGTGAAACAATACGAAATTTAAATAGCAGCGGTTTATTGTTGAATGTATGAATGAATGAATTCTACAAATCGCGCTTTTTTTGAAACTAATGATAACACATAAACTCTGAAAAACAATTAATTAATTGCACCGAAAAAAAGAAAATGAAGAACTTTCGATATAAATAGAAATATTTTGAAGCAAGTGGCATTAGTTAATAACGACAAAAGTAGCAATAATCGGCACTGAGTGGGGTGAATGGAACTTGTCGGCGCAACTAGACAAATACAGGGATACGGCCCGTAAATATTAATAATATAATAATAACATAAAAACGATGAAATGATAAAATAATAAAATAATAAAATAATGAATTAATAAAATAATAAAAAAACAAAATAATAAAATAATCAATGAATAAATTAATAAAATAATAAAAAAACAAAATGATAAAATAATGAATGTAATAATAATAATAAGTAACTACACAAATTAATATGAAGAATAGGTGACATTTTAGGAATTTCAAAATCAACATAAATTACAGTTTTCCACCGCATATAAAGGGGACACGGCTGAGCAGTTTGTGAGACAAACGATGACTTTTCGGAGTTCCCGTCGGGCCCATTTATCATCGTTGTCATTCCGAATGAATGATCTTCATTTCAACTTTCTTCGTCGGCCAATTAATCACCAAATTGTCATCCGGTGATTATTCATTTTCTAGGAATTCATCCCTGAATCACCTCAGCAGTTATGGCCGAATCAAACTCGCTGATTAAGGATAAGTTTAAAATAAAACACGATGCTGATTTTTTTTTCCTGTCGGAAGGGTTACGAAATAACTCGACATTCTCAACTATGATTTTATTTTTTGACAATAAAATATCACGCGGCAAAAATAGGCAGCGTATTTGAAATGTGTTCAAATCATTTCTGAAACCCTTCAATTTGTGCAATTATCCGAGAAAAATTTAAGCACTTACCGATGGGATGAAAATCTAAAAAAAGTCATCTTAAGCAAAATTATTACAAGCGTTAATTTCACACGACGGAAATACAGAGAAATGATTAACACTACCAAGGTCATTCCTTTTTATTAAAAAAAAAAAAAAAAAAAATCGAATCTGCAGATTTTAAAATGAATCGATTCGTTTGAATCTGAATTTCTTTTTATTTGATATTGAGTCGATTCCTAAATGGAATGAAAATAAGTGCTGAAAATCGCGAATTCGCACTTTAAAGGGAAGAAAAACGCGATTGAAGTTTTGGCTTTTTCTCACGACTTGCAGACGCTCCAAAAAGTGCTTCAGCGACTTCCCGAGGGTCTTATCTTGTGTAATTTTTTCCGTAGAACACAATGGGCTCCTCATTTTTGTCGCTACTCCATCGGAGAGCAAAGATTCCGCGATTTTTCGGATGAGAAATTTTCTAAAATTTCGGATGTCTCGAAGTAGTACAAATCGGTGCAGGCCGACGTCCGCGCGATGCCTAAGCGAAAGCCATAATAATGTCTCGACGCCGAGCATTTCATTCTGAGATATATTTGCCAAATGGGCTATCGATATATGCGCATTGACTCATGTCAGCCCATCGATAAAAACTTTTTCTTCCCACTGGGCCAACGCAAATATTTTTTTTTTTTCGTTCACGAAGAGAGAATTTTATGATTCTCCACACATTTTTTGCAAATAAATGAAAATTTCAAGGTCAATCCAAAAGTTAACAAAAAACTCTTACGTATTCGGAAAAACTAACGAATTATTTTCATTAAAAAAAACAGTGTTAACAAATCGGTGCAAAAAAAATGGTTATACTAATCACTCGTCAGCCTAATTTTTTTCTTTCCTGATTTTTTTTTTTGAATACGCATGAATTTTTTCAGGACTTTCTCTAATTGTTTAAAATTGCGATTTTTAGATGACATTTTGCAATTATCATTACAGAAAATCGATCATTCCATGGTCTCCATATGCTCGATTTTTTTCAGATTTGTTGACCACTGCAGAGGTTTTGCAATTCCCTCTCATTTCTCTGGAGCTTATGTGAAGTCGGACCGTTCGCGCGATAACAACCTTGAGGATGTAACCCCCTTGAGGGGGTTGCACTCCCGAGTCGATGAGATGAAGACATGAAAAAAATCAAGAATGTAAAAGGGGCTGAAGAGGTTGATTTTGCATAAAAATAATTCCAAAATGAACAAATCGATGGAAAAAAAAATTGTTCAACACATCACTCGTCAGCCTAATTTTTTTATTTAACGAAAATAATTTCTCTCGTTTTCCGAATGCATATGAATTTTTCCAGAAATTCGTTGAATTGTTTAGAATTGTGTTTTCTGGATGGCACGAACGAATGAAAACCCAATATTTTTTCAATGACTCGACAAAATTCGGAAAAAAATCATACATATCCGGAAAAATGAAGAAATGATTTTTATAACGAAAAAAAGTTGAGTTGACGCGGGGTTTGTTGAACAATTTGTTTTTTCATCGATTCGCAAATAATATTTGGGAATTATTATTGTACAAAATCAATCTTTTCAGCGTTTTCTGCGTGCTTCATTTTTGACAAATTTTTATTCCATCGAGAATACATTTCAAAGTCTTTTGCTCCATAACATTGAATCCCGCTTCTAATCACCGTAATTAAATGCTCTATCAATTTTATTCATTTTTTTTTTTTTTTTTTTTTTTTTCAAGTAAATCCGCAACGACATGTTTAGCCGCGGAAACGCGTGGAAAAGTCGTCGAAAATCTCAGAGGCGAAGCGAAACGACGCCGACGGCGTTTCCGAACGTGGCGCATTGTTGTGCGTTGCTAAGGCAACGGGCCACCTGGAAAGGTGTCGATATCATCACGTTGTACCGACTCGCATTTTCTCCCATTGTTTTCTCAATTTTTTTCATCAATTTGCCTCAACGCCAAATACCTGTAGTGAGGAGAAAAAAATTCCCGAAGTCTCGTGTAGTTGTGAAGAAAAATAGTGCTTCGAGTAGGGTCGAGCAAGTCCGTCGAAACGGGTGAAAAACGATCGTCGAAGGAACGATGGAGGCTGGAAACGCGTATCGAACCTCGTTCATTTTTATTGAAATTTTATTTTATCAAAATATGTTACAAATAGAGTAGAAATTGGTTTTTTATTAAATTTTTATTCATCTAGTTAAAAAAAAATTCGCTTTATTTGGAATATTTTCTTTTGTCATTATTAATTGTGAAATAGTCTTTTAAATAAAAAAACAATTGTATATTTAAAATTTTCACAAGGATACGCGATTAATTAAAAAAAAAAAAAAATCTTTGGCTGAATGGCGATTGAATTTTTTTTTCGCCATACGACCTTGAAAACGTGTTTATTTTCGAACATAATTTGAGTCTAGTGTTTATCTTCGTTCAATCATAGTTGAAGGTCATTTTTTATTTGGCCAATTTTTCATTCGCAAAGTCTCGCGTGGCCGTGAAAAAGAATAGTGTCGAGTAGGGTCGAGCCGGTCCGTCGAAACGGGTGAAAAACAATCGTCGAAGGAACGATGAAGGCTGGAAAGGCATATCGAACCTCGTGCATTTTTATTGAAATTTGATTTTATCAAAATATGTTACAAATAGAGTAAAAATTCGTTTTTTATAAAAATTTTATTCAGTAAAAAAAAATTCGCTTTATTTGGAATATTTTCTTTTGTCATTATTAATTGTGAAATAGTCTTTTAAATAAAAAAACAATTGTATATTTAACATTTTCACAAGGATACGCGATTAATAAAAAAAAAAAAAAATCTTTGGCTGAATGGCGATTGAATTTTTTTTTCGCCACACGACCTTGAAAACGTGTTTATTTTCGAACATAATTTGAGTCTAGTGTTTATCATAGTTGAAGGTAATTTTTTATTTCGCCAATTTTTCATTCGCAAAGTCTCGCGTGGCCGTGAAAAAGAATAGTGTCGAGTAGGGTCGAGCCGGTCCGTCGAAACGGGTGAAAAACGATCGTCGAAGGAACGATGGAGGCTGCAAGCGCGCATCAGGCCTCGTGCATCGATAACGCGATGGTGCAGGCCTCGCACATTCTCCAGCCGACGCTGCAGGACAACGATTTCCTTCAGAGTTTCGTCAGGATCGGCATCGACGACAGTTCGGACACGAAAAGATCGAGCGGCGCGCGAGATCAGACGTTCAAGGACGGAAAGGACCACTCGTCGTCGAAGGCGAGCGGCGGTTTGTCGAAGAGAGGATCGCACTTGGATTTCCGCGAGTCCGGCGCGGCCGGGAGAAGAAGGAGCGGCAACGAGGACCCGCGGGGCAAACGCGGAAGCAACGAGGCTCGACCGCCGGTCAAGGGATCGGTCGAGTACGAGTTGGACGTGCAGAAAACGGCGAAGGGACGAAGAAGACAGAAAAACGTGACCTTTCGTCAGGAGGAAGTTTACACGGACAAGGATCGCGCGGCCGCCGTCAACATGGGCAGTCGGGATATCATTCAGTCGTTGAAGATGAAGAGACGACAGGATCGCAATCGGGAGCTACAGATTCCCGACGAAGCGGAGCCGAGCGCGATGCTCGCGCTCGCCGCGCGGGAAATGAGGACCGGCGATTTCGGCGTCGCTATACAATGCATCAATAAGGTTTAATGCGAATTTTTCTTTTGACAATTACATTTTTATTACTATTTTTTTCATTGAATAGAAAGTCATGATAACCATAATAAATTATTGATTCATTATTATTATTATGACTGTTAATTAATTTATCAATTAATTTTGTACCGAAACGTTTTTATCGCTATTTTTATCAAATAATTTTACAGGCTTTAACAAGGAAATTACAATTTTTGTTAATTAATATTGCAATGTTGAACAATTAATGATAAGACCAATCGACGAGTTTGAACATATATTTTTTTATGATTAAATGAAGAAAATATTGACAAAAATACGTAGTATATTTTCTGCGGGTAAATGAATTAATAGAATAATCTTTGCGATAAGATCGATATCCGTTTTTCATGATTTATAACTTACTGAACTGCTACAATTCACAAATAGAAGGTTTTTAATTACGTGTCAAGTTTAGCCCTCTAAAGTTGTAAATAATTTTGAAAATTTTAAAAAAAATATTGATTTATTAATAAAAAAATATTGATGTGTTGATCTGAAAATATCGATTTCTTGGTCGAAAAATATCGATTTTTGAATCGAAAAATATTGATTTCTTAATCGAAAAATATCGATTTTTTTATCGAAAAATATTGATTTCTCAATCAAAAAGTATCGATCTCTTGATCGAGAAATATCGACTTGTTAATCGAAAAATGTCGATTCATCAATCGGAAAGTATCGATTTATCAATCGAAAAGTATCGACATATTAATCGAAGAATATTGATTTGTTGATCGAAAAGTATCGACTTATTAATCAAAGAATATCGATTTATCAATCGAAAAGTATCGACTGATTAATCGAAGAATATCGATTTATTGATCTGAAAGTATCGACATATTAATCGAAAATTAAGGACTTATTAATCGAAAAATATCGATTTATCAATCGAAAAATATTTCATCCACAGTTCGGCTTCGAACCGAAATACTTTTTCTTCCAACATTCTCGCTACTTCCAATCGATTATCCTTTCAGATGGGCGATATTGTACGATTTCCGCTGCTATTCGTAGAGGCATACAGACACGTACTTAGGATCGCTATCGGAATGATAAATCTGGGTATATCATTCGCGAGCACGGAGTATCCAATGCCATTTCGACGAGCCAGCAGATTGTGCCGCGATTCCGATAATCTATCATGATTTACGATGTCTCGGAATATCGCGGCACTGCCTGACTCGAGCACCATTAAGGGGGTGGCTCGCGGGGGGATCGTTACAGTTATTAGCCTTTACATATGTATATAGACCAGAAACCGGGCTCCTTATTCTTCCCCACAAATCGCTAAACTACTTCCGCTTCGCTTGAAAAAGAGAAAAAAATAATAATTGAAGCAAGAAAAGGGGACGAGAGGGAGAAAAAAAAAACAATCGTGCAATACTCCGAGGCTGAGGTTGATACCGCAAAAGCTTAAATTCCCTCGCAAGTTTGCGACATAATGGGCATAATGCGGGCACGTAAAAGTATTACAGATCGGCGAAACGTACTTGCTCGATATTCTTATACGACGTCGCGAAAACTCGGGCCACAATAATTACGTCAACTTTGTTAACTCTTTGACGACTTTATAATTGGCTTTCATATTTCTACTCGCTTTTAGCACTATAATTCCTCGATGGAAGAACTCGCTCCTTGGTCTTTAATTCTTTCAACGTTTTTACCGCTGTTCGATTCGACTTGTTCGTCTTTGGCGAAAATTGTATCGCTAAAAGAATGAAATTTTCGAAAATTTTCCAATTTGGCGGATATTCGAGAAAAAAATGGCCGAAAAAATTAATTTAGCATGATAAAAATGCCGAAAAGTTATAAACAATATGAGGATAACATTCACCGATCATTCGGCTAAACTTTTTTCGTTGCCGAAATTGAGTTTTCATGTTTTCTGAATTGTATTGATTGTTTAAAAACAATTTTCTCTAATTTTGAATTTTTTTTTTATGGTTAAAGAATAATTGATTTGCGTTACGTTATCGCGGGAAGAGTACGCATTCACACACGATTCTGGCAAACTGTTCCAACATATTGGCAATTACCGTTCAACATTTTTGGAAAGACGAAATTTTTGAATATTTCATTTCGAAAAAAAGTCATGTAAATTCAGAAAAAATGGCTTATCAACTCGTGCCGAAAAACCGCGATTCGTTGAACAGTTTATTTAGCAACAAATTTATTGAAAAACTATCCAAATTTTTTTTATCGATAATCAATGTAACAATAAATGTATGTAACAAAATTTACTCCTTAAGGTAGTCTAAGCGTATGGTGTTCATTTCGCATAAGTTCGAGGAAATTGAGAGGAATTAGGAATTGAATTGCAAACACTTCTCGATGGTATAAAAATCTGAAAAAAGATTCCAAGATTTTTTAATTGACTTTGAAATTTTTTTTTACTGGAAAAAATGTGTGGAAAATCATTGAATTCAGAGTCAGTTGAAAAATCTGGAAAAATTCATACGTATTCAGAAAAATAAAAGGATTATTTTCATTAAAAAAACAAAGTTGTGTTGCCGGGAAATTTCTTAAACAACTTTTTGTTTCATCACTTTGTTAGTAACAATTTGGAATTATTATTATGCGAAATTAATCATTTCAGTACCTTTGACTCACATTTTTCGAGACTTCTAATGTTTAAATTTATTTTTAAATGCGTGCAAAGATATTTATTTTTGAAAAAATGGAAACAACATGTTCTTTTTGAAAAATAGTTGAAACATTTTTTTTTTTTTTTAAATCTACGCTGATCATTTAGAGATCTAATCGACCGAATTCGTATTTTTCATCGCGCTCCAGTCCCATTTTCATGTCCGTAAGAACTGGACTTCATCTTCTTATTTTCTTGTTCCCTTTCATCATCTTCGAATACTCAATTTTTCTTTTCCTCTTTTTTTTTTAATTCTCTTCTTCTCGTTCTTTCATCTGTTTTTTTTTCTTTCTTTTTTTTTTTTTTTTTTACAGGCACTGGAACTAAGTCCCAACGACAAGAATGCATTGATCGCAAGAAGTAAGTGTTACCTGCTGCTCGGTGAACCGCAAAAGGCGCTGCAGGATGCCGAGGCGGCGCTCAACGAAAAGATTAAGGATCCGAACAATGCCCGAGCTATGTATTACAAAGCCGAGGCGCTCTATCATCTCGGCGACTTCGAGCTCAGCCTGGTGTATTATTACCGCGGAATGAGAATTCGTCCGGAGTTCGATCAATTCAGGCTCGGCGTACAAAAAGCTAAGGAAGCTATACAGAATATACTAGGAAGTGAGTTGCGCCCCATTATCCATCAATCGCCTCTCTTGATATTTCACTAAAATATTATTTGTCAATTAAAAATATGATTTATTTATTATAATGTTAATATTATAACGGCATTGCAATTGCATCAGTTAATACTTTTTTTTCAACATTTCAATCGCGCTTTTATTAGCTTTTGCGGTAAAAAAAAAATTAAAAAGTTTAATGACGAAAAATTCGAAGAAAAGTTAACGTTGAAATTTGAGATAAATTAATAAAATTATTCGTAATGGGAGGAATCTTTTAAAAATAATTTTTTATAAATTATCAATCGTTCCAGAGAGCAGCATGCCGATATCGATTGAAGCTCACAGTCGAATTCCAAAAAAACCGGAAGCATCGAAGGTTCCTACGCCGAATGGAAATGAATCCGAGGACGCGCGATCGAGCACGAAAAAAATTGAGGAGAACAACAACAACGGCAGCAAATCGGTTAGCGTGATTGCGAAATCCGAGGAGACGAACGGAAAGCGAAGGAACTCGACGGCAGCCAAGCGCAAGAGCAACGCGCCGAATCTTCTGGGTCAGCTCAACGTCGACAAGAAGTATCTTCAGGATCTCTTGAAGTGTCCAGGTACGAAGTTGTATTCGCGAAAAATTGATCAAAAACCGATTAATTTCAGGGTTTTCAAATAATTCATACATTAATCGAATAATTGTTCATAAATATATTTTTTTAAATTAATTTTCACAATTTGTAAATTCAAACGCTTCTTTTTTATTTTTAAGAATTATCGATTTTTCACGATAAACCGACGAAAAATCAAATTTTTATCAATTCGATTTAAATAACAATTCAACAAAATCATTCCGAACGACCGAACTCGCGAAATCAACTGGAAATATTTGGAGTAATTAGTAATAGCTCGAAATCATTGAAAAAAAAAAAATTGAAATCGAAATACGAAAAATTAAAATCATCTGGATTTATTTCAATAGCCAATAAAAAAAGTTTTATCAATTTTCTGAGTAATCGCAATTGTTGTACAAATAAAGTTACAATTATTTCATAAGGTCGTAAATCATCGAAAAATGAAATTGTTTCAAGTAATCAATATTTTAACCGGAAAAATAACAATCACCTTGGCTCGTGATTCACGAGTGATTAAATCGCAAAACTGATTCCTGCTGCCGAAACGTTTCATTTGCACGTTAAAATAGTACTTGCAAAAACCGACAGTTTGTAAAACACATTTTTTCTTAGATTTTATCTCTTCCGTCTTATAATTTTTTTAAGGTAGTCCGTGCGTAAGTTGTTCATTTCGCATAAGTTCCAGAAAATTGAGAGTGAATTGCAAACACTTCTCAATGGTAAAAAAATCTGAAAAAATTCATGCACATTGAAGGTACTGAAAACATTAATTTTGCATAACAATAATTCCAAATTGTTATTAACAAATTGACGAAACAAAAAATTGTTCAAGAAATTTCCCGACAACACAACATTTTTTTAAATGAAAATAATTCTTTTATTTTTCTGAAAACGTATGAATTTCTTCAAATTTTTCAATTAACTTTGAATTTTGGGATTTTCCACACATTTTTCCCATAAGAAAAAAATTCAAAGTCAATTGAAAAATCTGAAAAAGTTCATACGTATTCAGAAAAATCAGAATTATTTTCATTAAAAAAAAAGTTGCGTTGCCGGAAGATTTCTTGAACAATTTTTCGTTTCATCAATTTGTTAATAACAATTTGGAATTATTATTATGCAAAATTCATCTTTTCAGTACCTCCAATGTGCATGAATTTTTGTAGATTTTTATACCACCGAGAAGTGTTTGCAATTTAATTCCCGACTCCTATAAATTTCCTCGAACTTATGCGAAAAGAACACCATATGCTCGATTCGACCTTAATCGCCAAAAAGAAGAACGAATCTTAAACAACGTGAAGATATCCTCCAATCCGTCTCGATCATTTCCCATGACTCGTAGCCACCATTGCTCGAATAACCCATCTTCACGCCTCAAAAGCAAATCCGCGAGGAAACCATCCCGATGTCCATCAGCGACGAGGACGTCGAGTCCGAATACGGCTACGTCCTGGGAGTCTCCGGTCCGGTGGTGATAGCGAGCCGAATGCGAGGTTCGGCGATGTACGAGCTGGTGAAAATCGGTCGGGACAAGCTCGTCGGTGAGATAATCCGTCTCGACGCGGACATGGCAACGATCCAGGTCTACGAGGACACGAACGGCTTGACGGTGGGTGATCCGGTTCTTCGTACGGGTATGCCGCTCTCATTGGAGCTGGGACCGGGAATTCTCGGCGGTATCTTCGACGGAATCCAGCGTCCGCTTCGGGACATAGCTCTTTCATCCGGCTCGATCTTCATTCCCAAAGGAGTCCACATCCCGTCGATCGACCGTTCTTCGTCCTGGGAATTCGTCCCGACGAACATTCGCTTCGGAGCCGCGTTGACGAGCGGCGACGTCTACGGTTTCGTCCGCGAGAACACGTTGGTCAAGCACTCGATGATCCTTCCGCCGAAAGCGTTCGGCAACGTGACCTACATCGCGCCGATCGGCAACTACAGCGTCGAGGATGTGGTCCTCGAGACCGAATTCGACGGAGTCACGACGAGGCACTCGATGCTCCAAATCTGGCCGGTTAGAAGGCCAAGACCGGTAGCGGAGAAGCTTCCGGCTCGGCATCCCCTGCTCACCGGTCAGCGGGTTCTGGACGCCTTATTTCCCTGCGTCCAGGGCGGGACGACGGCGATTCCCGGTGCCTTCGGTTGCGGCAAGACCGTCATCTCTCAGGCGCTGTCGAAGTACTCCAATTCCGACGTCATCGTCTACGTCGGCTGCGGCGAACGCGGCAACGAGATGTCGGAAGTGCTGCGGGACTTTCCCGATCTCTCGGTCGAGATAGACGGCGCCGCGGAATCGATAATGAAGCGGACGATCCTGGTGGCGAACACCTCGAACATGCCGGTCGCGGCGCGCGAGGCCTCGATCTACACGGGCATCACCCTGGCCGAGTACTTTCGCGACATGGGCTACAACGTCGCGATGATGGCGGATTCGACCTCGAGGTGGGCCGAAGCTTTGAGAGAGATCAGCGGTCGACTCGGCGAGATGCCCGCCGATTCCGGATATCCGGCTTATCTGGGCGCGAGACTGGCGAGCTTCTACGAGAGAGCCGGAAGGGTCGTTTGTCTGGGAAGCGACAAGAGAGAAGGATCGGTAAGCATTCTGGGAGCTGTTTCTCCGCCCGGCGGCGACTTCTCCGATCCGGTCACCAGCGCCACCCTCGGCATTACTCAAGTCTTCTGGGCGCTCGACAAGAAATTGGCTCAGAGGAAACACTTTCCGGCCGTCAACTGGCTGCTGAGCTACAGCAAGTATCTGAAGAGCCTCGAGGACTTCTACGACGAGAATTTCGCCGGTTTCGCAAGGCTCCGGGACCGCGCGAAGGAGATTCTTCAGGAGGAAGACGAGCTCAATGAGATCGTTCAACTCGTCGGAAGGGGATCGCTGACGGAAGTCGATAAAATCGTGCTCGAAGTCGCGAGACTGCTGAAGGACGATTTTCTTCAGCAGAACAGCTACTCGGCCTACGACAGGTTTTGCCCCTTTTACAAGACCTTCGGCATGCTCAGGAACATCATCGGGTTCCACGACCTCGCGAGAAAAACCGTGGAGATCACAGCGTCGAGCGAGAATAAAATAACGTGGGGGGTTATTAAACATTCCATGAGCGAGATCTTGTATCGGCTAAGCTACATGAAATTTATGGACCCCATCAAGGACGGCGAAGACAATATCGTCGAGAGTTACGATCGGCTTATGGAAGATACGCAACAGGCCTTCGACAACATTATGGATTGAGGTGAAAAAAAATAGTGAGCAATCAGTAAAAAGTTCATCAGATTCGCCTCCGGGATCAGAAAGGGGATTTTATTATAATTCATTGAAACGGAATTGAGACTGTTCGAATTCCAATTTTCCGAGGAAGGACTTTGATCAGTTTTGGCAAGCAGGAGTTTTTTTGCGTAATTTAATTTTATCGGTAATTGTAATTACGTGTAATTTTGAATATGAAAAATAGTTTTCGAAAAAAAAATCAAGTCGCCGGACGATTAGGTGAATAATTTCTTTTTTTCTTCAATTGCTTGGTAAAATTTTGGTATAACTTTCTTTTCTTCCCATCGGCAAATAATTGTTTAATGAAATAAATTTTTTTTTTTTTTTTTATTACTCAAATATATAACTGCGAAACCGCTCAATTATCGAAACGCCGAACAAAATGCAGTCTGAAAATGATTGGATATTCATTAAAATATTTCGAAAAATCGAAGTAAACGACGTTTAAATAGTGGGCATTTTTGGCTTTTTTCCGCAGACATCAAAGCAGCTCATCAGGAGTCGGCTCAGCACATAATGTCCCACGCCGAGGAGGGAATAGCTTTTCTGGAAACGCGTCAGGAATTCTGGCGTCAGCAACGCTCGACTCATGCGGCCAAATGAATTTCAAGCCGACACGAAGATTACCCACAAAAAAATTCAACAATTCATTGAAAAAAAAAAAAAAAAAAAAAAAAAAAAAAAAAAAAAAAAACACGTTATGTAGCTTAATATTATTTATTTACACGATTGACTAAATAAGTTTACGATTATAGTGTACATAAGTTTCGCAGGTGAATAAAACTTTCCAAGATCAAAGTGGACTGTCAAGTACAAATTTTTCTTCTCTTCGCAGAGCTTGCGAGCGGAAATTCGTTTTGAAAAAAAAATCAGTTACCATGCGAATGGTCGGAGCAAACGTAGCACGAAATTTATTGGTTCGGAAATGTTTTTGTAAAAAAAAAATTTTATTTGTGAACTTTTCTTTGGACGTTGAAGTTGTGAAAATGCGGTCGATGAAGAGATTTTCGAAATCTCGAAACTTTTCGTCAAGTTTTTTTTTTTTCGATTTGCGAGCCTTAAGGTTCAGCGTTGCCGCGTTGAACTCGCGGCGTGATCGATTTTTTTTCTGGAATCTCGAACGGCCCGCGACGATCCACGGAAGTCGGTTTTCTTCCTCTCTTCTACTTCCTGTAGCCTAGTTTTCTCAGCGCCTTGAGATCCACGTCGCCGTAGTAGTCCTCGCTGAGGAAATTTATACTCAAGCATTTTAATAACGTTAAGGAAAATCTTCAGCTCGATCAACAAAAAACATTAAGGAGCCCGGATCGCTTTGCGTTCCCAGCAAAAAACGAGAATCAGAACGAATTTCGAATAATTTCTACTCGGATAAAATTTCCTTGCGAAATAAACACATAAAAGGCGCAAAGAGTACTCATAATAATAATTTCAAAAAGTTGTTAACGAAAAAACTGTTTCAAATTTCAACGAATCGTACAAAATTTTTTTTGGGAAGACGATTTGCGATTTTTATAACATTTTTTTTTTAGTTTTTGAAAAAAAAGTTTTTTATGACTCATGTAATAATTTTTTTTTCAACCTTTTTGCCTTATGAATCAAAATAAATATTTCAAATTTTGTTGTATGATCAATTTTGAAATTGAATTTTTGAAAATCAAAATTCTTTCTGAATCCTCTTTCTTCAGCTTGAGAATTCGACGACACATCCTCCTTAAGAGCGGACTTCTATTCGGCACGAAAAATGTATTAAAACAAATTAGAAAAGAATAATTCCTTAAAGAATAAACGAGCCGAAGGAAACATCGATGAGTTCAGCAAATTATTAGAAGCTTTCTCAACCACGCAACACTGAGAAAATCCTCTTCGCAACACAGATTTGTTAAAAAAAAAAATACACACAAAGAATTAGAGACACAGCGAACACAGAAGTAGAGGCGAGTGAAGTGACAGACAAAAACACGTAAAATCGTAAACATGCAGATTCAGCGAGACGAGAGAAAAATCAACCCGGGAACGATCAGGGTTTGTGCAATCCACAAAAAAACAACACACGCAAGAACAGGTGAAGGGTGAAATGCGCAATCACAGAGACAAACGAGGCAGAGTGTATTTTTAAGATTTTTTTTTATTTTGTATCGTTTTTGTTGTTTTTTTTTGTTTGTTTGTTTTTTTTTTCGTTTAAAGAGTAAAGGTGAGAGAGGCGAGGAGAAATAGGACGGGAAACGGGAGCAAAGGGCGCGAGATCAGGATTTTCAAAATCGTTTTTTCGTTTTTTTTCGTTCTAGAATAGAAAAAGTCTCGAGGTTACGTGAAAGGAAGGAAAGTCAGGAAAAAGCGGCGCATCGCCGCTCTCTCGTGACTCGTCCCGTTCGCCGAGGAACGGAGCTGAACTCGCATTCGAGAAATTCTCGACCGGGCGAAATTTTTAATATCGTTGTTGGCTGCCGACGCGCATCGATCTTTTGTTCTTTTTCTTTCTTCGATGCAACGAGAACGCGTCATGAATGGGATTCTTGGCGCATGGCCGGAGAATTTTTTTTCATTTATTTGATTTTTTTTTTTTTTTTTCTTTAAGAGGAGGAAATTAGGCGACCGGAAGGATTAGCGAGAGAATCATTCCTGAATGGGGTTGGGCCTCGAGGAGACCGGCGTTGGTCTGGGTTTGCCAACGGGCTTGGGCGCGTTCCTCGACTCTCCCGAGCTCTGAATTCCGGCCAACAGCTCGCTCTTCCTGATGCTCTTCAGGTCCAGGTCACCGTAGTAATCCTCACTGCGAAGCAGAACCGAGAAAAAAACCGGGGTCAGGCCATGCGTGCGCCACCTCGTGCCTCATACGTTTGTTTTTTTTTTTTTTTTTTTTTTTTTTTTTTTTTCATGCGTGCCCATTCGGTGCTGTACAGATTTTATTTAAAGAAAAAACGTGCAAAACGTGCCTTAACGGGAGCGATAAACGCGAAATTCTAAAGGAATTTTCGTAGAAACAAAAAAACCGAAAATTCTGGAATAGTCGATCGAGATAAAGATCGATACAAACGATTCAGAATTTTCAGAAAAAAATAATCGCAACGATAGTAAATTGAGATAACTGGCGTAGACGATAAAAAAATTATCTGGGTATTTTGCCATCGATCTCGTGAAAGTTTATGATTTTCAACGATCTTTACGAAAAAAAAAAAAAAAAAAAAAGACTCAAAATATCATTTTTTTAAGTAAATAGATGAAAATTTATATTTAACGCAAAAGGTGTACTTTACGATGGACCGATTTACAAGAGAGGAGCCAACGTCTCTCACCGTTACATTTTTTTTAAGACGGCAGAGTCTGGCTTCGATCACGCTTGCATGAGATTCAAAGAGAATTTACGAACACTGCGCAGTGGGATAAAAATTTGAAAAAAATCAGGCATATAGAAGATGCTGTAAAGATTGAATTTGCATAATAACAATATTGAAATAATGAAAAAGTTAATTGCTTAACAAATAACCCGGCAACTCAACTTTTTTTTAAAATAAAAATGATTCTTTAATTTTTTTCGAATTTTTAAAAAATGTCGTCCTTTATGTTATTTAAAAAAATGCAATTTTGAAAAAATCGGACAAAATTCGGAAAAAATTTATACGTATCCGAAAGAATTAACGAATCACTTTCATTAAAAAAAAGTTAAGTTGCTGATTAATTTGTTAAACAATGACTTTTTTCTTTAATTTTTTAGTTACATTTTATTATTATTATTATACAAAATCAATTTTTTTTCTATGCTGATTTTTTTCAGATTTTTATGCCATTGAAAAGTGTTGTCAAATTCGCTTTCAATCTCACGCAAACGTGATCAAGGTCAGACTCTAAGCGAGAACTACCTCAACTTCGGCGTAACGCCTCGCCCGTTTGAGTCGCGGGACCAATCATATTGCCAATTAATTTCACGTCCCAAACATTAACGAATCAGCGAGCCACATTATATTCTTTCACGATAAACACTGAACACAGATCCCAATACACCCAACCACCAAGTTTACATTTTTCGACTATACTTTTCTTTTTCTCTGTGCTCGAATGCGAGATAAATTGATTCGAACAGAATCATCGATCAACTCACCATCCGGGAACGTCTTCGGGATCCTCGCAAGCGCCGCTGCCGTCAGAGTCGCCGATCTTGAAGACGGTGCCGATGGGACAACCGTACTCCCGGGCGGTACCCTCGAGACAGATGTAGTATTTTCTGCAGTCGTCGGGGTGGGCGTGTCTGGAGAAGCTACCGGATGCGCCGCTCACCTCGCCGGCGGCCGGGCACGCGAATCCGTTCGCGACCTCTGCGACAAATAATTCGTTTCATTGAAGAATCTCCAAAGAACAATCACAAATATCGAATAACACGGAAATACAGTAAACTCTCGACCGCGGAGAGGCTCGAGCACGCCCGCGTCCGCGGCGCGCGCGTTCGCCCGATAACCCCCACCACGCGGGCGCGCATGCGCGTAGCCGCGGTGTCGCTGAGGCCGGTGCGCGCGGCTCGCACCTCAGTCGGCGGTGGGGGCTGCCCGCGCGACGTCGCTCCCCTGCGGTTTCGTTCCGAAGCACGGACCACGCGCGGGTATTCACTGTAACGTTCCCTCCAATGTACACGTGAGAAAATCGCGTCAATCGTTTCTTGTATACATGTTTACGGCCCATCCGACATGAGTTAGTCAACGTGCTCGCGTTCTCACTTGAGCATTCGCCACGTAAGCCGAGCCGGTTTTTCCCATTTCGTTCTCGACGAGAATCATCGAACGATTTGTCTCCCGGGACACGAAACGAGTCGAATGCCAATCGTTCGTGTCGAACAAAGTAGAATAAACGAAAATCGGAGTTTCCCACCGTAAATCCGCGCCGCGTAGTACTCGATCTCGCATAAATTATCTCGACTCGGACACGATTCTCGCAGTCCATATGCATATCGCGTAAAGCGGCGCCGGTTGCCGGCTCTTACGTGAAAAAAAAAGAAAAACATTTTTTGTCGCGGATCGCTGCGGACCGATGATAAAGTAAGCGGAGTTGTCGGTACGGCGAGAGCTCGCTACGCCCGGTTCTCGCGGTTTGCAAAACGTGTATCTGATTATGGTTCAAGCGTGCCGGACTTCGCCGTCGGGGAGGGAGTCTTTCTTTCCGTTCCAGTCGTTCGGCCTCGAGAGCGCGCGAGCAGGAAGTTTAGCTCGCGCGGGGCGCGCGCGCGCGCGCGCGTACGAGAAACGTAGCGGATCGTTGCGTGTCAGCAGGTTCGAGAAGTCGCGGCAAACGCCACACGGTAAATAGCGTGCGCGGCGCGCACGGCATTTTACTATGTATCCGAGGCGGCGCTCGCGTCGGGTCAAAAGAATTCGAGGACTCGAGAGGTAATTAAATGAAACGAGATCGACGAGCGCCGCCGCCGCCCCGCGTTCACGCGTTTTGTTTTATCGTCTCATTTCGCGAGCGCGAAAACTCGCTCAGCCCACATATCGACGTCGGCTTCCGGATTGCTCGCGACTCGACAAACCCGATTATTCGAATAGATAGCGAGAACGTGAAAATCGAGAGATCTGAAAATTATTCGATAACGTTCGAATCGCGCTCATGCAGATACGAAGATTTTGCTTCACACGTTTCTTTCTTTCGTGGGACAACTCGTTTGTCGCGACATTTCCGGTTGAATAATTCGAGCCGATCGAATTACATGCGAACGAACCGCTGAAAAATTCGGGGAATGCCGGAAATTCGTATCGACTCGCTCCGATGATTCGGCGAATATGTTCGATAACGAATTACAGCGAGTTTTTCGATTCGTGAAATACGAATCGATAAGTTTCCGCGATCGAGAGACTTTCGATTCCGGAAAAATCGTAAAATTCGGGCGGAAAATGGCGTCTATGGAAATTTAATGAAATTTCTCGGGTAGCACGAAGGATTTGTTTGTTGAAGACGGAATTTCAATGAATGATGGAAATTATGATTTTGACGATAATGTCAATGATCTAAATGAATTTAGTGATTTTTTAATTATTATATAATAATAATAATAATAATAATAATAATAATAATAATAATAATTATTATTATTATTATAAAAATAATAAAAAATAAAACAACCAACAAAATGGTAAAATCGGGGGAAAAAGTAGTATCTACGAAAATTTGATGAAATTTATAGACTTACGTAACGAGAGATTCGATAAGTGAACACGCGTTGCGACGACGTTGTTTTCCTTACCTTCGTTTCTGCACTCGGGAACTTGATCGGCCCACATGCACACGCGGGCTTCACGGTCGTAAGCGAGTCCGGGACTGCACTGGTACCGGGAAGCTTCGCCGTTCCAGCAGTTCCAGAACACGTCGCATTTCTTCTCGTCGGCGAAGATACCGTACAGGCGAGAACAGTGCGGCGTGCTTATCGGCGGCTCGAGCTGAGTCCTCTCGCCGCACTCGACGTTGTGCAAGTAGTCGCAATTCTCCGTCAAGAATTTGGCGTCCGATGCGTCGAACGCGAGACCGTTGCCGCATGTCTTCAGCTCCGCGACGTTGTTGTCGCACTTCCAGTATTTGTCGCACGACGAATGGTGAGGGTAGAAACCGAAGTCGTCGGGACATTTGAAACTCTCCTGCGCTCTCGCGCCTGCAAAAATTTTCGAAAAAATCGCGCACAATTAGTTTATTCGAAACAATACGCAAAAAGAAAGGAACACAATAACTTAATTACTGGAATAACATCAATTTTCAACCTTTCGAATAAAATGAATTTCCATTTCGGTCCAAACTCGAAAATGTAACTTTTAATGATTTCCGAATAAATTGATCTATTCCATGAAAAACAACCGTATCACAGTAAAATAGGTAAAAATGTTCATTTCAACTTTCGCATTTTCCGGAAAATATAAAACAAACCTCCTCGATTTGTCGAGACTAACGGATCGCTTTGCGCCGAAACTATTTCGGGCTGCGATAAAACTTTTCATCAATTCCATAAAAAAGCTGACTATCCCGATCAACGTTACAAAATCGACGATTGCCTTCCTATCTAATAAAAAAAAAAAAAAAAAAAAAAACTTTCGCAACGACGTTTTTTTTTTTTCAATTTTCATATCACGCATTCATTTTTTTGCCTATAAATAATTGATGCGCTTGAATCTTTATTCCTCGAATTTTGAAAAAATACGTTTTCGATGTTTGCGCGAAGGTTCGAAACGTGGGTCGTGAAACGCCTTTGATAAGTCGTTACCGATCGCTTTTTAATGTACATACGGGACATATGTGTTTATATGCGTTCGAGGCAGCAAAGTGGGGCTCAGGCGAGGCCACATGATCCCTGAATAGCATAGCACCGCGTCGAACGTCTTATGTAAGGGTACAAAGACTTTCGCCCGGCACTTTCACTCTGCGAGGCCCACAAGCCGGCCGACGAGGTCCCCCCTCCCCCGCGACGGCCCACTCGCGAGGCCCCTCCGCACCGAGAGGGAGAGCCCAGCATCCCGTTCACTCGGACCGAGCCAATCGCCACGACGAGACGCACCGAGATGCGTTTATTTCTTCGACGCTCGTTCGCCTTTTCGGAATCAAATTTCCCCACCGAAATCCCGCGCCTTGCCAATTACTTTCATTTTTCTTCGGACCCCCCCCCCCCCCCCCCTTCCAAGAGGGATCTCTGCACGTTAATGCGACGATCTTTCGTGTGCCACTCCCACACGTTTCGTTCACTTCTCGATTTCTATAAAGGAATTTTGATAATTCTCAATGCAATCGCAACGTTTTTATTGAATGAGGCAATTATTTTTTTTTTTACAACTTTTTGATTTTTGCTCCTTTACTCGCTCGGGATTTTATTTATTTTAGTGGTTTTTCGGCGATCAAGTCAATACTTTTGTCGCTATTTTCTTTTTTTTCTTTTGAATTTTGATAATTTTTTTTTTTTATTTTGAATTTTCAGTGAATCAATAAATTTTTTTTTGTTTTTTTAATTTCGATAGGATCAATATTTAGTTTCGTTAACGAGGATGCTTTTTTTTCAAATAAGCCTGTTCTCTTTGGGAACCATTCAGTTTTGGGTTGTTTACTTATTTGGTATTTTATTGAATTGAAGAATTTTTTTTATTCTATTATATTTCGTCGATTAAGTTCTTTTTTGTAATACGACGTTTCTTCCGAATCCGAATACTTCGAATTATTTTACAAATAATTCGCGCCTTTTTTTCGAATTATTATACAAACAACCCGCGCCTTTTTTTCGAATTATTTTACAAACAACCCGCGCCTTTTTTCCGAATTATTTTACATTAATCCGCGCCTTTTTTTCGAATTATTTTGCAAATAATTCGCGCCTTTTTTAAAAAATATTTTACAAATAATTCACGCCTTTCTTTCGAATTATTTTACAAACAATTCGCGTCTTTTTTTCGAATTATTTTACATATAACTCGTGCCTTTTTTTCGAAAAAATGTTCCTTGTATCCGAGTAATTGATTCGAAAAATTGAAAAAAATCGTTTACAATTGAACGAAGTTCCATATTTGTCGTTCAATTTCGATATCGTCAGATTGCGATAGTTTTGTTTCCGTCACGATTTTTCGTTTTTTCTTCACCATGGGTAATCTTTTCGTTATCGCGAAACAAGATCGAACAAGATCACATATGCCTCTCGTCGCGATTCGGATAGGGATACGCGGGCACGAATACCGGCGCTTCGATCGAGGTTGGCGACTGCGGTCGATGGTAGCGGAGGCTTTTCTTTCTGGGCCGTGAGAACGGCAACTAGAGCGTGTAGATCGTGCCGAGCGCACATCGCATATATCTCCGAGTGGAGAATAACATAGAACAGAACCGGAGCATTGCTCGAGAAACTCGAGCGATAGATATCTAGCGCAGAAAAAAAAAATAGACATGGAAAAAGAAAAAAAAACTCCATCGTTAAGTTTCTCATAAACGAAAAAAATCACAGTCTCGATCAAAATTGCGGTAAAACGATACATTGATGAAGAAAAAAAAAAAAAAAAAAAAAGAAAATCAATTTTCACACACTTCGTATGGCACACTCGGTCGCACTATTGCCGCGAATTCTTTCGCAAAGTAGAGAAAAAAAATTGAAAAAAAAAAAAAAAAACGAATCTTGAGTGAAAAAATATATTTTCAACGCGATCGATCGATCATCGTCGTCGGTGGCGCGGCGAGGCTTTGGCGAATGTTTCTGTTCTTTCAATTTACGTACCGGCGACGAGGATGGCGGCAATAACGAAGAACGTCTTCATGGTTTACTCGTGACTTCTGCGTTTCGTTTGATTAACAACGGTGACAATTGAACTTAGAGTATTCTTTCGCTCTCGAACGAACTTGAACCGACTTCGCGACGGAGCGTTGTTAATGTTGAACTTTGTTTGTTGTGAAAAAAAAAAAAAAAAAACTCAAAAACTCTCGATCCGGACACTATTATCCCCTGGAAAGGAGAACTCTTGTGTTAGCGCCCTGCCGGTTCTTCACCTTTATATAAGTCATTGGTCACGTGCCGTTCCCCTACCGTTTGTCCCCGTCGCCCCCCCCCCCCCCCCCGGAGGGGGGAGCCTCTCTCGGAACAGATCCTCGAGAAGAAGGTGTACGTTTTATATTCACTCTTTCCCTTTCCCGCATCCCATCGTCTTTCTCTTTCGGCGAGCGAAACGAGCCGCGCCACCGTGCATTCCCAACGAGTCGGCAACGCGCTCGCGAACGTTCCTCACCGAAGGCAAGATGAAGACCCAGAGGCGGGCCCAGGGAGAAGCAGGGAACGGGGGGAACGAAGAGGGGCACCTCGCTCGAGCCAGTGGTGACCCATGAAAATGCCATCCGAAAGTCTGTCACCGGCGGTTCACCGCGACGTCATCGACGATACTTTTGCCGAGGAACCGGCAGAACGTACCATTAACGCCTCGACACGCAATCCCGCTTTCGCACGGATCACTTCGAGTCGACACTGCGAGGCGAATGCAGTCCCGGGAAGGCGCATTAGCGCGGCTAATTTTAGTCCAACGCATGGCACAGACGCGGGCTCCGTTGTTTTGTTCTCGTTACGTTATAGGGCCGGTTTCTGAAACGTGTTTTCGCGGACCTGAAAATCCGAGACCCGGCCCCGCCGGGCCCCGGCATCGCGCGAGGCTAACCGAGCGCGGAATACAAAGAGTTCGAGATTTCGTTGAATCTGAACGGTTTGGAGAGTGCGAGCGGAAAATTGATCAGTAGATCGTAGAGAAAAAAAATGAGAATTGAGAACTCAATTTCGTACGGAAATACACGGAAATGGAAAACTCAAAATCAACTCGACTCGATTTTGGAGTTCTCCAATGAACTCAATTTTAGAGTTCTCTAATGAACCCAATTTTTGAGTTGTCAATGAATTTTCTGTTTCATCCGCGACGGTGTATTTTGTTTCTTTCCGTGCAATCTATCGATCAATTTTCCGCTTCCACTCGCTGAACTATCCAAATTTTGGAGAACTCAAAAATTGAGTTCTCGATTCTCATCTCTTGAGTTCTCTAAGGAGACTAAATTGAAACTCTAATGGGAACTCAATTTTATGTTTCGTCACAGAAAAAAGAAACACAATGAAGAGAACTCGATTTTCTGTTTTGTCACAAAAAACAGAAACGCAATAATGAGAAATCGGTTTTTTCCGTTTTCTCGTGGAAAAAACTTTTTTGAGGGTTAGACAAATGTCCAATCCTTGCTTTCGCGAAGTTTTGAAACAATCGACCACGTACTTTGAGAAATTCAATTTTGCATTGATTAGTTAATAATAATAATAATAATAATAATAATAATACTGTCCTTATTCCTCACAATACATTTGTGTTTCTGTGTCCTGTGTCTATGGGTGTGTTTGTTTTTGTGAGGTCAAGGCCATCGACCGAAGTCCTTCTGCCTAGTTAATAATATTTTGCAATTATTAGTATGGAAAATCAATAATTTCATCGCCTCCAATATGCTTGATATTTTTCCAATTTTTGGACCACTGAAAAGTTTTTGCAATTCCCTCTCATTTCTCTGAAACTCATGTGAAGTCAGACTGTTCGCGCGATAAATACCTTAATGTTGTGTATGAATTGGCAAAATCCGTCGATGAACTGTCGACATACAACAAGACTGAAGCTCTCCATCGAACGACTGTTTTAGGCTTCTGCAGCGAATCGGGCAACGAACAAAGCGAAATCAACTCTACTAGGGTAGATGTACCGTTAGTGGCCATTTATTATCATTAAATCCTTAAAAAAATGATTCCCCCAATTACATGTCGATTTTTCGAAAGAATTTATATAAGTTCATCGAATGATCCAATCGATGTTTTAAATTTCATTTGATTGGATTTTTTTTTATGCCTTTGAATGTGATGGCCACAATTGGAGCTAAAGTGACCAGTAACGGTGCGTCTTCCTATATTAAAACGAGGTAGTTTAGTCGCAAAATTTTTCGAAAAAGGATCGTGCTTCAATAATTTCAGGACTTTACGAGCCCTCGATATTTTTTAATTCCGAAGATTTTTTTTCTGTCCTCATTGAACCCAAAAAACCCAGGTCTATAGCATTGGCGATATCAACGACAAACGAAAATGTTTACGTATCGAATGTTTTCTTCGTAAGAACTCCGTGTCCTTAACGTGAATTGAATCGAGCGAAGCAAGTGGCGATGCTAATAAGGTTCTTATCGAAAAAGTAATCGTCAACACGCGTCAGTGTACGATTATTGTTACATCGTATCATCCTTCGACAGCGCGGCACGAAGCAATGACGAACGACCGCATTCGGCTTGACCGAAGGTCAATTTCTCGCGCGGTTTTTCGAAAATCCCGTAAAATCATCCTCATTACGCGTTCGGAATAAGAACAAGTATTCGGACCAGAATTTTGTCTAATTTTTTCAAAGTGCATTTTCATCCTTCATTTTGTCCAAAAACGCAGTTTTAAAAAATTAGACAAAATTTTGAAAAAAAAATCGGAAAAAGTAACGGATCATTGTCATTAAAAAAAGTGAGTTGGCAAGTAATTCGTTAAACTATACATCTTTTCATCAATTTGTTAATATTATTTTGATATTATTATTATGCAAAATCAATCTTCGCAGCACGATCTACATGCCTGGATTTTTCAGATTTTCATTCCATTGAAAAGCATTCGAGCAGTCTCTTTGAATCTCACAGAAACGTGATCAAAGTCAGACAGCACTAGCGACATATTTGAAGCAAATTTGCGAGAGAGGAATAAGCGAATTACGCACCTTTTTCGATGAGATAAAGCTGAAAATAATCAAGGATATGGGATGTGCTACAAATAATGTTAGTGCATAAAAACAATCTAAAAGTATCATTAAAAAATTAATAAAAAAAGTAATTGTTCAACAAATTACCGGGATATCTACTTTCTTCATTACAAAAATAATTTGTCAATTTTTTTTAAAACGTATCAATTTTTTTAGATTTTTATCGATCGACTGAGAATTGCGTTTTCTTTATGTTAAAATTTTTTTGCAAGCGCCATTTTCAAAATGCAAAATGAAGATAGAAAAAAAACAATTTTTCAAATCATCATCAACAAACGGAAAAATCATCATTGACCCAACACTTAAGCAAGAAAAAACAACAAAACCCAAACGGTTAACTATATGCAAAACACAAACTTAACAATTTCATCATACGTACACCCACGTTCAAGCGCTTCGCGCTTATCGTGGTCAAACACACTAGAAATAGAAATAGTGCCTCGAGCCGTGGGATCGGCAAAAGGACTTGGAATAGGGATAGTCTCGTTAAATACACTAAAATGGAAAAACCGACATAATCGATACGAAGTTATGTTACACTCTAATGAAATGAATATAACAAAATGCATATGTATATACGAGCATCCACAATAAAGTTATTATTATTATTAAAAAAAAAAAAAAAAAAAAAAAAAAAAAAAAAAAAAAAAAAAAAACGGATCGACCAAGGACGTGCTTCGCGTTGTCGGAGTCTACGCGAGTAGGTAAATTCTACGATGCGAGCGAGACTTCCGCGGGCAGTAGAATCGGCTGCAACGAGACAGACACGGCTCGCGCGACAACGGAACTTTCTCGCTCGGCGAGGTTCGGTCGTCGGCGCGCGATCCAGTTTCCTTGAATAAATCGACGTCGACCGAGCGACCAGCGGCGTTTCATAAACACACTCCCGGTATATTCACGTTTGCGCTAATTGCTCGCATTACTTATGCGACTCGGGCGACTCGCCGATTGTTTCTTGTCGCTCGGCTCTCCCGTCTCGGGTCGGCTCGGAGCCTGCGGAAGGATTTAATTCGCTTGGAACCTTGGAGTGTCGCGACAAGACCCGAGAACACTCGCAAGAAACTCTAGGACGTCTTGCTGAGATAACAATCCAAAGCCGACCGGGAGAAATCCGAGATTCATAGCCGGGAAAATTATTCACAAGAATGCAACGCAATTTCGCTGCGCGACGTGTCTTTCGCGATTGCAGCTTTTGTTTTGCTTCCGCGAGAAGCTTCGTTTGGGTGAAAATATTTTTACGATATTTTTTATTTTTTTATTAACAAATTTTATACAATTATTTAGTTTCTCGCCATTTTGGATTTTTTTTTTAAATATGTTGGTCACGCCCTGATTGCCACGTTCTTTAAATATCGGGATAGAGTTCGATACAAAGTTGGACTATTATGAACCAATAAACGGTATTTAATTTGGGTAATCTACAGTGGTGCTCTAAATAAATAATAGAATAAAAAAAAAAGAAAGAACTGATTGAAAATAAATGGAGAAAATGAAAAATGAATTAAAAAATCGAAAACAACCGAAAATATATATACTATATATTTTTTTTTTTCGAAAAAATATTCTTCCGTAACACGAAAAATATTTGATTGAGGAGTATTTCCTTCGAACGATGACAAATTATTCTCAGTAATCGGGGCGATCAAAAATTCGATACGTAGCAATAATTTTTGTGATTAATTGAGTACATATTTTTTTTCGTTATAAACTGAAGCGCGTCGTGAAACATCAACGAAATCGTATGCTGGTCTTTTACATTCCCGCGTCGATATATTAAAAATTTTTGAAAGTATGAAAGCCGGTGAAAATCATATTTCTCACAGTTTCACCTGGGAGAGCGTACGCGGGACAGTCGGGCGCGTTGGCAAAACCTCGAATTTCTAAATTTTCGTTCGACCCTAATAAATTAAAAATGGTTTTCCGAAGTAATATTTAATTTGTCACAAATAAAAAGAATTACAAAATGTGTATAATAATTCTATAAAATTATTATGTTAATAAAACATCATGTAATAAAAAAGTCCCAAATTAAATAATTGTTATTTACAAAAATTATTACATAAATTCTGTATATCTATGAGAGTATTACATTTTTCATTCGAGATGAAATAAATTTCGATAACCCATCAATGAATAAAAATCATTTCCATTTACTGTCTTATTTAAATCGATTTTTCAATTTTTGTTCCCTCTGACTTGAACAATTAATTAATCATTGATCAGAAATTACCTGAATTTACATTAATCCGGTTTCAGATTTCAATCAAAGAATTTTGAAATCTGGAAAAGTCGTTGAAGTCGCTCAATTGCCAATTGAACTAAAATCGCGTATAAAAAAAAACAACAAAATTTTCTTTTTTTTTTTTTTTTTTTAAACAACAAAATTAAAGCCATACGATTAATGAATATTCAATCGCATGGTTCGGTTAATTAATTTTTTCGCGAATCGGCCCACAAAATAATCCCGCATGACGAGATATATTCCACCGTCTTCATGAACGGTACTTTCTCTCTCGGTTGATCGTTGATCCAGTTCGCTCGTCGCACCGTAATTCACTCGGGATGCGAACAACGGTATAGCGATGTACGCACACTCGACGGATGGGCGCGCTCCCCGCAATGCCGCGGAAGGATACGGGGAGAGCCTTGGCGATCGCTTGCTCACTGGCGCAGACCGAAGGACCTTGTATAATAAAATCATCGGCCTGCCGCGCTACTCCGCTTTTTCCCCCAATAACCTACTTTCGATCTTCTGCAAATCGGCTCCCTTCGAAGCGCGGCGTTTCGTTGCTCGACTTAAGGTGGTTCATGCGTAAGATGTTCATTTCGCATAAGTTCGAGGAAATAAAGATGAAAATCTGAAAAAATTCATACGTTTTTCGAAAAATCAACGAATCATTATCATTTAAAAACAACGTTGAGTTACCGTTAATTTGTTTAACAAGTTTTTTTTTCATCAATTTGTTAATAATCTTTTGCAATTATTATTATGCAAAATAAATCTTTTCAGTACCTTCAATGGGTATGAATTTTTTCAGATTTTTATACCATCGAGAAGTGTTTGCAATTCCCTCTCAATTTTCTCGAACTCATGCGAAATGAACATCTTACGCATGAACTACCTTAAAAAAAACTGAATAAGCGCATGGACAATTAAAACAAAAATTGAATAGAATTAATTCATTAAATTATTTTTAAAAATGTCGGATAAATCAATTCATCAAAATTGGGTCAAGCACACAATTAGAACTTCGAAATTTGCCAGAAAAATAATTTGCGAAATAGAGATTTAATTACACTTATTAGAGATTAATTACATTCATTTGTCAAAAGTGAGATTCGGGCCATTCGAAATGCCGATGGAAAGAGAATCCCAAAAAAAAATCAATCTCACAGAATGTGGTAGAAAAATTAAATTTTCATAATAATCACGCCGAAACTCTATCAACAAAATAGTTGAAAAAATTGTTCATTATCTTATGCGGTGAACGAATTTTTTTTATACAAACAAAAAAAATTAAACTTATAATAATGATAATTATTGTTAGGTTTGTCGCAACTTCTACGAATATTCCTCGGCGGTTTACTCGCGTGAAAATAATACCGTCTTCACAAAATGAGTGAGAGTTTTGGGATCTCGATGTATATAAATCACGTCTGTCTTCTCTGACATAAATTCGTCAACTGAGCCGCTGTCAAAAATAATAAATATCGCATAGCAACGATCAAAAACACTTATATCGAGTGAAACTATTGAAAGTGATAATCTTCTTCAGTTTAATATTTTTTTCGATTCGGTTCGGTTTCACAAAAATTATTAAAAAAAAAAAAATAATAACAATAAGTCTAATGTTTTTTTTTTCTAATTTTTGTGTTTGTATGAGAAGGAAAATTCGGTTGCCGCACAATACGTTAAACAATTTTTTCAAGTATTCTGTTGTTAATAATAGAACGAATAACATTAATGGTGAAATATTACATTTTTTTCTATTGTAAAAAAATGATTTATCGGAAAAAAATCCATGCTCTCTTAGACATTCCGGCGGTAGCGCGGAAGGATTCGTTATTGAGCCTTGGAATTATATTCGACAGTATCCGCCGATGCATCGCGGTATACAAAAGCGCCTTGCGAGATCTCCCGCTGCTTGAGTTGTTGGCCGCTTGTTCGTTGGGGGATAACGCGTTAATCGGACACCGTTCGCAAGGTCTCGTCCGCCTCTCCTTTAATTCCTCGTTGTAAAAAAAGAAATGCCGCGCGGGGCCGGGAGCGGCGAACGATGCATAAATTACTTCGCGTTCGCGTACAGCCGCGACGTTCCGCGGAGCCCTCTTCGAGCTATCGCGTTGCGATATTGCACAACCCGCGGGCTCGCTTCGCTAAACACTCGTCAATGAGGCTCTTTCGCCCGATCTTTTGTTTTTCACTATTTTCTGATTCGAGTCACGAAAGCCCCTCGGGATTTTACCTTCGTGAATTTATCGTCGTTCTTGCCTGCCGATTTTTTATACTTTTTCTCATAATTTATGAAATTCGAACTTGTTTTCCTCCTCTCTTCTGGTGGGGCTGGATGAATCTAGCGATGCAGACCAGTCGATTGAGAAAGAGGAACAAGAAAATTTATTTCGCAAATTGACATTTAATGACAACCTAATTTAATACACATTGAATAGGTATTGATAAAATATGAAACTTTGTATTATAAAAAAATCTCGCTGCTACCGCCGTGTCCGAGAAGGTAGCATAGACGATATGCTAAAATCACGGCGGGGCTAAAGTCACGGAGTGGCTACGGTCCCGGAGCCGCTAAAGTAGCCGAGCAGCTGGAACAACAGAGTGGCCAATGGAACGGAAATGTTTGAAATCACGAAGTAGCTAATGCGACAGAGAGGTAAAAATCACGGAATGGCTAATGTCACGGAAAAGCTAATATCACGGAGGAGCTAATGTCACGGAGAGATCGCAATCATGAAGTGGGCACAGACACGGAGGGGTTGAAATTACTGTGTTGGCTACAGTCCCGGAGGGACTAGAATCACGGCGACATTGAAACGAGGGAGTGTCTAATGTCACGGAGGCATCGAAAGAACAGTGACCGATGGAACAGAGAGATGTAAATCACAGAGTAGCTAAAGTAGCAGAGACGTTGAAATAACCGAGCGGATAATGTCACGATGGACTTGAAGTCTCTAAAGGGCCACGGTTCTTCTTAGAGGCACTTGGGATATTTCTCACGTTCTTCTTTGGGCGCCTTCCGACCAAAAATTGAGGGATATCTCAGTCGGGTTTTTTGAATGGTCGCCAACGCGCCAAACGAATAATAGGATGTTTCAATAAATTAATAACGATGCGATTTTTTCAATTTTAGACAATAATTGTAACAATCGTGCATTCAATTGATTTCAACAATTTTTTTCATTGTTATAATTATTGAACAAAAATCAATAAAAATAAAGTTCATATCAAGAGATCAAGAGAAGCGGTAACGTCTCGACGCCAAATAGTTGAAAAATTTTAAGTCCGCGCGCGTCCAGCGCTACCGCGTGCTTATGCGCTAATATCGTACCCCCCAAATTTGACAACTTTTTTTCTCCGGAAACAAGACATCGGAACAAGATTTCAAACGGAGCTCCACTGTACAAATCGAATATAGGCTTCAAAATCGAGCCGATCGGTGCGCGCAATACAGAGATATGGCGATATTGCACCTAAAATCGTCACCTTCACGACAAAAATTGTGTGGATGCACAATAGTACACGCGGAAACCAACGATCAGTTGTTTTCGATTTCCAAACGGCATGTCGTGAATTCTAAGTGACCCTTCGTGAATATCCGCGAATATTTCACTCAACTGAGTGAACGAAATACTGAGTAAATAGTAATGAAATTATGTATTTTAGTTTAATCGTGAAAATTAATTAAATACTTAATAAATAAATTAAATACATTGAATAAATGCGCACTATAGAATGTTGTATTTTTTGTTTCAATCGCAGGCGCATAGTAATTATAATATTAATAATCTCGCGCGGTTAAAAAAACGTGTCGTGCATGTAATGAAGTTATTTATTAAAATAATTGCGAACACTGTAGCCTCATTAAACCCAGGGCAACGAAACACGCTCCTACGAGCGCAGATTCCCAAAAACCCTATCACAGTTTCTTAAGTGCGGGATTCACACATTGAGTAATTTGGAATAGATTTCAAAAAAAGCGTGAAAAAAAAAAAAAAAAAAAAACACACATTTTTTTTTGTCAAAGATGTAAAAAAAACAACATCAAGTAGTTCAAAAATAGTTTGCAGATCATTTTTTGATAATTAAAACAAGGAAAAAATCGTCCGTGCCAAGTGAATTTAGAAAAGAAAATCTTGCCGGGGCCTTAGAATACAAATAAATACAAATAAATAAATAGGTGCATCAAAGGGAAGTACGGGCGAGGTTTTTTTTTTTAAGTTTCCTTGGCTCATATGATTACTTTCTTGTTTTAATTATTAAAAAACAATTTGCCAACTATTTTTCAGCTACTTGGCGTCGTTTTTTACATTTTCTGAAATTGCTTTTTTTCTATATCTTTACAAATTTACCCGACGACTTAGCCAAACTGCATCGGTCGATCGGTCTCGAACTCGAGGACTCACGATTTCCGGCTGCATGCACGTATCGATCGATTGTCCCGTTAGTTGTTTTTTTTTTTTTTTTTCGTGGGTACACCGTCTCGGATGTGCCGACGGCGAAGTCGTGCGGTGCATTCCATCGAAAAGTTGCGCTCAATGTTGCAGGGCGCGGGTTTCAGGAGTTCGCCAGCTGCGAGGGCCGCCGATCCGCAGGTGCGCAGGCGTCGCGACGCGCCGAGAGGAAATCGGATGCTCGAATAATTAACGTCTTCCGGATAACGGCACCGCTGCGACGCAACGAACGCGACGCGCTCCTCGACGAGTCGGTAAGTGTGCATGTCCTCGTACGGCGCGACTACGCTCGCCGATCGGCCCGACATAACGATATTTACCTCGCTCATAACTCCGGCCGCACGGAGAGTCGGCTGAGAGTCGGCGACACGTAATCGTACAGTTGTTTCCGACGCCTCGCCAGACCGGAATGATCAATCGATGAATCGTCGAACGTTCGAACGATCCTTCAATGAGCAGCGTACGCTTCGCGTTGAATCGATAGAAATACGGTTCGCGAATTGCCGATTTTTCCCAGAATTTCCCAGAATTGCCCGGAATCTGGTTCCTGGAATGAAAATCGGCGAAGAACTTCTAAGAATTTCCCAATAGTTTCAGTCGATTATTCCGATCGATCTTCAATTTGAGCAAATAGTTGAAACAACGGAAAGAAATCGGTTGCAAAATCGGGCTTTCATTCATATTTGTAACGATATCCATGAATATTTTTTTTGCTTCATAATTTCAAATAATAATCACTAGATTGGAAACAAAAGTCGGCAGAAAATCATTGGAAAAATCGGTATTTTCCTAAAATCCTAATGATTTGGAGAGATTTTTTACTCGATTGTACTGTTTTCGTCAATAATTACGACTCTAAGCAAAAGAATCGGTCGGAAAGTCCTTTCATTATTATTATTTTATTTTATATTCAAATTAACGATAATTTGTATTTCATATTTTAATTGATGAACACTCCAATAAGAAACAAATCGGTTGAAGTGGCTAAATCGGCGTTTGCATGCAGACCGTTTCACCGCGACAAAATAAATTTCTCCACGTCGATGATGTATCGATCTATCAATTATAAGTTGATATATCAATGATAATTATAAATCGATGGATTGTCGAACGTTGGACCGATCCTTCAATGAGCAGCGTTTGCTTCGCGTTGAATCGATAGAAAATCGCTTCCCGAATTACCGATTTTTGGCCTAAAATCTGGTTCCGAGAAAATCGGCGAAGATCTTCTGAGATTTTTCCCATAGTTTCAGTCGATCGTTTAGATCGATTTTTAATTTGAGTGCATATTTGAAATAACGGAAAAAAATCGCTTGCAAAATCGGATTTTCATTCATATTTGTAACGGTATCCATAAGTGTTTTTTTTTTTTTGCTTCATAATTCGAATTTATAATCACTGGATTGGAAACAAAAATCCGCAGAAAATCGGTCTTTTATTAAAATCCCTATGATTTGAAGAGATTTTTTACTTGATTCTACTGTTTCCGTCAATGATTACGACTATAAGTAGAAGAATCGGTCGGGAAATCGTCCTTTCGTTATTATTATTATTTTATTTGATTTTATATTTAAATTAATAATACTTTGAATTTCAATTGATAAAACTTCACCGAGAAGAAAATCGGTTGAATTGACGAAATCGGCGTGTGCGGACCGTTCTGCCGCGACGAAATGAATTTCTCCGCGTCGATGATGTATCGATCTATCGATCACAAGTTGAATATGGAAAACATTGTGAAATCCGCGAGCAAAAGGAAAAATCTAGTCGGGAGAAAACCTTCGGATATCTGATTAATCGAGGATTTCCGCCAGGTCATCCACATACCGCGCATTCGGATCGCTCGCATCGATTTTGTCGTTTTCCCTCGCCTTAACGATCGTTCCAACGATACGCTACATTTGCCTTCATGAATAAGCATCGGAGCGTTATCGTGGTTTTATACGAAAACCTTCCGCGACCGGTTTCCGCGGATTTGCTTCTCGCGCTCGATACGCGAGACGGCGACGTCGATCCATATTCTATGATTCTTTTAATAAACGCGAACGACGGTTCTCGTTGGAATTGAAATCGCGCCACCTTCGCGATGACGTCGATGAGCCGTCGAGAGTTCCGAGCACAGCCGCGTTCCTATCTCGGCTCCCTCAAGGATACAGGGCGTGTCGACTCGCTTGTACTTTCATGCATAGGCCAAGAGTGTAGCGTTTCCAGCGCGCGGCCGCGACTTGTAAATCTTCCGAACGCAAGAAAGACCTTTCTACGCGTAACGCACGATGAGCGCATTCGTCGAATCCAACCTGGAAACTATAATGATCCGTTCGGCCTCGAGTTAGTCTCGTTCCCGCTGTTTCTGACCTGGAGGACGAACCGCCGAATTGGAGCGAAGAAACGATTGAAATCATCACATCCTAAACCTGTTGGATCGCATCAAATGGCCTTTATACAACGTAAGAATTCGAAAAGTGTTCACTTTATCTATTTTTTTATTCACGGAACGAGCACCTTTACAAATTTCATAGTTCAGAGAGAAAGGAAAACGTGGTTTCCTAAAAAATGAAGTATAAAGTTCGTGTAATCCGCCGTAACGTGGTAAAGACTGTAAAAAGTGGATTAGATGAAAGATTAATAGAGAGAAAAGAATTTTTTAGGATTATCGCTTCTTCAAGAAGCTTTCTTTTGGGGAGAATTTTTTTGAGCTTTTCATGTAAACCTGTTCAGAATGTGCCGAAACGTCGAAAAATCACATTTAGAAAAAATGTCTGGGTGAACGTGTGTGTGCCTCGTTGGGCCTCTTAACTTGGAAACGGTTTGAGATATCGAGCTGAAATGTATACCACGTATTCAAGGCCATAGGGTAGACGTACCGTTAGTGGCCACCTTAGCTCCAATTGTGGCCATCACATTCGAAGAAATTAGAAAAAATCTTATCAAATAAAATTTAAAAAATCGATTGGATCATTTGACGAATTTATATAAATTCTTTCAGAGAATCAACATGCGATTGTGGAGAAAAATTATTCAAGGATATAATGACAAAAAATGGCCACAGATGGTACTTCGACCCTATTCACAGGCCATATTCATAGGTCAAGTCCCTTTCTTTGATGCAATTATTGGCCAAATCGATGCAGTCGTTCAGTTTTCATGCCATTTTGAATTTTTTGAAAAATTTCTGGTCACGCTCTAACTGCCACATTTTTTGAGATATCGGGTTAAAATTTATTACGAAGTTGGACTGTTATTATCCAATGATTATCGATACATCGGTCACACGTCCGTTCTCTTTGACGTAAGCTCTCAAACTCTCTGACCATCGAAATGAATAAATTTTGGATAGCAACGATCCAAAACTTTATATTCGGTGTAGCTCTTCAACGGAATGATCTTCTTCATAACTATCGAATTGTCAAATAAGTATAATCAATAAATGAGTGAAAGTAAATTAATAGATGTCTATGACGAAAAATAACAATTAAAGTGTAACTTTTCACAAAACAAAGCTTCTTGAGAAAGCCAACAAAGTTAAACGTACTTTCTTACAAACAGAGCTTGGTAAACCGGATGAAAGAAAAAGAGGAAGCAACATGCCAATTTAATTGGCACCATTTTTTTAAGTAAGTGTCAGAACAATATTCAAATTATTCTATATTGTTTATGATAATTGATAGTTAATCAATTATCGAAAAGGAGAACCGAATGGGACAAAAATCAGTTTAATTATGGATCAATTTTCGAAAAAATTCGAGTACGAAGATGCTTCCAGAACGATTCGATTGAAACAAAGCGTAGAGTACCCTCGCGGTTATTGCCACGGCAGGCCAAACGAAAATTTAATTATCTAAATATAATAATATATCAAATAAAATAATATAAAAAATATCTACTGAGCTAAATATTGATGATCCTATTAATAATAATAATCGAACGATATTAATATTATTCCATATTGTTTGTATTAATTGATAATTAATTGATTATTGAAAAGGAAAACCGAATGAGACGAAAATTTATTTCATTATCGATCAATTTTCGAAAAAAATCCGAATGCGAAGAAGTTTCCAGAGCGATTTAATTGAAGAACGATAAACAATGCGGCGAACTGTATTATAGCGAAGCGTACAGTAGGGGAGAGCGGGGCAAAATGGCATACCGGGGCAAAATGGTACGAAATGGTCAAATAAAGTCCCCCATATGATAGAATTGGGGCAAAATGGGACAGGAGAAAGTCCCATCGAAGTAGATTTTTTTGCTGTCCCATTTTGCCCCCATTCCACTATGCCCTGGTCCCATTGTGCGCGAATACCATTTTGCCCCGGTATGCCGTTTTGCCTCGCTCTCCTGTACCCTCGCGGTTATTGCCACGGGAGGCTAAACGTCGGTTATGGTATTATCACAGTGACTCGCGCCCGCCGTAACGTAACGTCTCGCCGCTGTACCCTCTCCGGCAACGTCGACACGCTGCTCGGTGTTGCGCAATACCAAAGGAATAAAGAAGAAGACACCGCCGCCGCATCTCCGGCCAGGCGTCCTCGACGTCCGCCTCCTTTCAACCCATTCTCGATCCTCACACAGACAATCGCGCCCGTACATCTCCGTATAAACCACACCGTCATAAGAATCCTTTTGACCGGACTCCCTGCAGTTGCTTTCATTTCTTTCGGCATTTAAAAGCCTCTTTGTTGTAATTAAAAGACACTCGCGCCCCAGGCTGATCGCCGACCCAACAATAAAATTCCACGTCCCCGAGAGTCGGCGATGACAATAATTTTTTCATGAAAAATAATCATGCGATTGTATTTCACATCTTAGAATAATTTTTTTCTTTCGGATATTCAAATATTAGCATCAGTAGTAGTTTTTTTTTTTCAAGTTCGATTTTTCAATTCTAGTATTGAAAACACGAACTTGAAAAAAATCGTACGACTGCTCCGATTTACGATTTTTCGATTTCGTGGGATTTTTCAATTGCAGTATTAAAAAAAAAAACGAACTCAAAAGAAATCGCACCACTGTGAGGATTTATAACAATTATAACAACAATAATTTGAGCATATATTTTTATTTTATTTATTCATTTATTTGGGGGTCAAGCACTTTTACGGAATATCACTTTATAAGTATTTCAAAAAGTTTTTAATAAAATATAAAACAGAACTCAATTCAATCGAATTCTAGACTCAATTTGAAACTTCTGTACTTGTGTAGCATAAAAATTATTCCCACAGCTTGTTATTAATAGTCTAAAAATTGAGATTGCCTAAAAAGCAACTGAATGAATTGCTGCAGTTCAATCACATCGTTATGGTTATTTTGTTAATTTTTTTTAGATTTTGAAATAACTTTTTATTTAAATATAAAAGAGGACAACATTTTAAAAAAAATTTATTTGATCAAAAGAACGCACAATAGGTAAGATTGACCGATTTTGTAACTGCCTGTACTTTAGTGGGATGTACTTGATGAAGAATGATGAGACGGGGAGATGATTGACAGAACACGATAGACGAGTAGAACTACAGAATAGCGAGCGAACGAATGAGGTTGAACGAAGAAAGAGGCGAAGCGGGTAGACTCATAGCTTGCGGCAGAGGGAGGAAGAGACGGACTAGTTTCCGAGACTATCTGTGGTGGCTCCATCGCGAGTGAAAGTGACGAACGGGGCCGGCAGACACGTGGCAAGTTGCATCGTTCTCTTTGGTCTTTGAGGATGACTGGGATACGCTCATCGGCAGCATCCGAACATTCGAGTTTCCGGCCTAACGAGCTCATTATCTCGATCTCGTAGCATAGAAAACAATCGAAGTATCGTGCAATAGGCAGGAACAGGAATAATGATTTTTTTCAACCCTTTAACGGCCAAGCCTCTTTCCTATTGAGAAAAACTATTTTCATCTACTGCTTGAGACATTTTTGTATCAAAATATGTCAAAAACGTCACTTTTGAGAAAATTCAGTTTTTCAATTTTTTCGCTTAAACAAATAATTCTTCAATTGATATTCTGGTAGAAAAACTTTCATTTTTATGCGCTGCTAGTCGTCAAATTTTTTCAGAATTTTTCACGAGGATTCAGGACGGTTTAGGGGCAAACAGCTTTTTTTGCCAATGTAGCATATTTGCTACATTGGCGGTTGAAGGGTTAAGATCGCAGTATTGGGTCAGATCGGCTGAACATGAGATTGAAAGAAAATCTCGATCAATTTTCGATAGGATGAAAATCTGAAAAAAATCGGATTTATGTGAGATGCTGCAAAGATTGATTTTGCAAAATATCGATATTGACAAATCGATTAAAAAATCAATTATTTGACAAACAAGCTGGTAACCTATTTTTTTTTAACTTGTCTATAAAATTTTGGTATTATCGGTATGCAAAATCCATCTTTTCAGGACCTGGCATGATTTTTTAAAAAATTTTATCCTATTGAGAATTCATCAGGATTCTTTTTCAATCACACGTTTCGCCGGATTGTGAAGCTACCTTAAAGGAAACGTTCTTTTTTTTCGATCAATATTATGAATTATTGAAGATTTTGTAATAATCAGTAAAACTAGTGAAGAATAAGTTTTTCGAATAGCGAGGAGACGTCTTGGTAGCGCACAGCAAACCTCATCAGCTTGGGGCCCAAAAAAGTTGCCATAATTAATAGTTAGCTGATACAACCCACCTTTCTCTTAAAAAGGAAATTGTCCCAATGAACTATCATCAGTTTTTCTAAATAATATTTGTTTACCTACTTTTTATTAGAAAAACATAGTTGCCTCAACGAAGTATTTTTTCTTCTGACTAAAAGCTGATAGACGCTATTTTTTCTCAAAACCTTTTTGCCGCAACGAACGATGAGCTTTGCTGAATAGTAGGTTGCTGGTTGCCCATTTTTTCTTTAAAAATCAATTACCTAAATGAGCTATAAGGTCCGTTTTAATATTTATTTAGTAAAACCTACTTGTTCTTGAACAAAAAAATTCCCTAAAAACCCAACATGTTCGCTGGGGGACGATTTTTTATGATTGGCTAACTATTTAGGAGAAGTTAAGTTACCCTTAATAGTTTTTTCGTATAACCCTGTGAAAAAGATAATTGTCCTGACGACAATTCCCTTAATTAACAGTTATAGTTGGTAAACCGCATTTTTTCATACAAAACAGTTGTTCCAACGATTCATTAGTTCTCCCAATCGAAACTCGGCCAGTGGAACGCATTATCTTCAAAAATGATCGCCCCAACAAACAATCGTTTCTCCTAAAACTGATTCTTCTTCTGATCGCGACGAGACGAGTCGAAGTACGTAATCCAGACGCGCGAGCGGGGTTGATGACACGAGTTATTCAATGGTGTGTCTGGCGAGCCTTCTAACGACGAAGAAGCCGAAGAGGCCCGCGCTTGTTGCGAGTCCCTCAGCGATCGTCGGCAGCTCGAAGTGACGAGAACGAATGGAGGTATGAAGAGTTGCACGTTTATGCTATACGTGCAAGTACTTCGTCGCATAACAACGAGCTCGAGGCTCATACACAACTATCCGTATGGTCGTATGATTCAAGCTTCGTTTCGTCGACTTCTCCGTCGGGCACGTCTCGTTCGTTGCGTCTTGTGGCCGTTTCTGCGTCTGTGCACGATCGTTAGGTCATCGAAGAGGAGGCGAAGAGGGAATTCGTATTCACGCGGCTCGATCGTTTCCTTCTTAACGTCGTGCACGCTTCGAGACCCTCCGAGGTACTGCTTATCGTCAAAGAGTACCGCCCTTGGCCAAAGGACCTCCGGGGAACACAGGATGCTTAAGCGTTGAAGGAACAAAATGCGTTGCTTCGGAAAGTAGACTCGGATAGATGAAAGATCTCCTTGACGAAAATCATGAGTTTCGAAATGATAAGGAAGTCATTTTATCGACCACCATTTAGCCTCGAGTTCGGTTCCGCTGGTTTAGATCCGAAGGATCTTATGAATTGGAACAAAAACGTCCAATTATCGCATCCACATCCCATTGAAATGGAGAAAACATATTTAGATGCTTGATGAAAAAAATCAAGAGTTGGGGGAATCAATAGCTAGTTGGAGCTTCCTTCTTAACGTCGTGCACACTTCGGGACCCTCTGAGGTACTGCTTATCATCAAAGAGTACCGCCCTTTGCCGGAGGACTTCCGGGGAACACAGGATGCGTAGACGTTGAAGGGACAACATGCGTTGCTTCGGAAAGTAGACTCGGATAGATGAAAGATCTCCTTGATGAAAATCATGAGTTTCGAAATGATGAGGAAGTAATTGCATCGACCAACATTCAACCTCGTAGTCGTTTCTGCTGGTTTAGATACGGAGGACCTTATGAAGTGGAACAAAAACGTCCAATTATAACATCCTCATCCTATTGAAAGGAGTCATATTAGACGCTTGATGAAAGAAAAGAGCTGGGGGTTCAATAGCTAGTTGGAGCAAGTGCTTTTGAACAAAATATGGATTGTCAAAGCTCTTTCTCTCGACGATTAGTTTGTTCTTTTAACTCAGCTAGAATTCTGATCTGGAAAAATTGAATGGAGATGGTCAAAAAATCATATTGGGCCTCGATTGGTTCTCGAGTTTACCTAAACGTTTTAACCCTCGTCTGGGCATCGGACATTTGGCACGTCCTCCAAGCTTATTTCAGCGTTTTCGTGAAACACACCTCGTAGACCGATGAAATCGCCTTTCGTTGTTGTGTCCTTTTGGCTTTTCTCCAAACGCAGTGTAGGCATGGCTTGCGAAAGACTCCGCGTCTCCGAGACAGCCTTTTCTCGTCTCTCGACCTTTCGGTTTCATCGAAATTCATACATTTACAATCCATTCGACAACGGAAGTTTCTTTCTTTCAGTTTCTTTGTCTTCTTTCCTCACGCTCTTTTCTTCCGTTCATTTTGCTGCGTGTTCCGATCAAGGGTCATTCACAATGAACGTCGCCAAAAACCCTTCTAGTCGATGAAATTATTATTTAAGATTTTTTATTGTTTGGATTGAATTCATTTTTCAAATTCACTCACTTTTCAGGCGTGTAACTTCCATAATTTTTTGTGAATCGGCTGAGCGCCTCAAAAAATATTTTTCTTCATTTTATAATTATCAAAAAGTTCAGAAGTGACACGCTTTGAATTCAATCAAATTTGACAAATATCGAATGATCAAGATTCAATTCAAATAAAGAGTAAATGAATATTCAAATTCTATTGTGTTTTCGAAAATTGGGATTTCGTAGAATTGCGTTCGAATGTTTGAAAATAAAAAACAATTGTAACGAAAAATTACAATTTAGAGGTGCTTGAGATAAAAAATTTGAAAGAAATTGCAACTTCAAAGAATTCATCTTGAACTATTTTGAGATACAAATCAGTGTTTTGCTTTTGCATTTTTTTCAATCCGCCGCAAGAATTCCATTCGATATTTTCGTCTTTAGGGAAGAAAATTTGCCCACTATCAATTTTCAGATTTTTATTATTTACACTGCGCAAATGACTTTCAATTGAGAACAGAAAAAAAAAAACACAACCGAAAATACAACGCTCAGCTATTTAAATTCACGAATCCCATCCCAGTCGAAAAATCATTCTCAAAATTCGAAGGAAATATACTTAATCACACAAATTTCACCGTTAAGGTAGTTCATGCGTAAGATGTTCATTTCGCATAAGTTCGAGGAAATTGAGAGTGAATTGCAAACACTTCTCGATGGTATAAAAATCGGAAAAAATTCATACGCATTGAGGCTACTAAAAAGATTAATTTTGCATAATAATAATCGCAAAAAGTTATTAACAAATTGATGAAAAATAAACGTGTTAAACAAATTAACGGTGACTCAACTTTGTTTTTAAATGAAAATGATTCGTTCATTTTTCGAAAAACATATGAATTTTTTCAGATTATCATCTTTATTCTGAATTTTCATGTTTTTTTTGCATGGAAAAATGTGTAAAAATCAAAATGAAGATAAAAATCTGAAAAAATTCATACGTTTTCCGAAAAATGGACGAATCATTTTCATTAAAAAAAAAAGTTGAGTTACCGTTAATTTGTTTAACAAGTTTTTTTTTCATCAATTTGTTAATAACTTTTTGCGATTATTATTATGCAAAATCAATCTTTTTAGTACCCTCAATGGGTATGAATTTTTTCAGATTTTTATACCATCGAGAAGTGTTTGCAATTCAACAAGTTTACCACCTTGTTTAACAAGTTTTTTTTTTCATCAATTTGTCAATAACTTTTTCCAATTATTATTATGCAAAATTAATCGTTTCAGTACCGTCAATGGGTAGGAATTTTTTCAGATTTTTGTACCATCGAGAAGTGTTTGCAATTCCCTCTCAATTTTCTCGAACTCATGCGAAATGAACGTCTTACGCATGAACTACCTTAACCCGTCAGCGTTGCCGATATTTTCGTTTCCCATTGTGAACGTAGCATCGCCGAGGAGCCGGTAGAAAGTCTCCGAGTTAAAGAACGAGCCTCTGGCCGTTCGTTCGGCGACGAGAGGCGTGCGCGCGTCAGAACAGCCTCGTGCGAAATACAAAGCAGTTTTGCGATTTGGAATTCGCCTTGAGGATTCTTCGATCTGCCCGCGACTCTCGCTCGCTCTCTCGTTAGTGCCGATTCGCCGGTGCGCCTCTCGCTCGGCTTCTCTCGATCTTTGTCCTTCTCCACGATTTTGCCGTCCGCGGATCCGGCTTTTATTCCGCGGAGGTGCTCGTCCCGGGTTTCGCCTTTTTGCGCGCGTCGTGACTCTTAAGTGTCGCCCAGTTTTTCGAGGATCCGTCGTAGCATCGTCTGGCCACATCGGCGGCTCTCGTCGCCAACTTCCACGCGCGCTATTCCCATTCCTCTTCCCTCCGACGTCTCGCGGAGCTTTGCAGGACAATCACGCGCCGATTAGGCTCGATCAATATTCGCGCGCAGACCGAGAATCGATAAATCAGAACTGGGAAAGGTGAACGAAAGTAAATGGGCCAGATAAAGAAAGATGAATTGTAACCACGAAGGATCGAAGGAGCGACAAACTTCTGACGAAAAAAAATTTTTGCCAATTTTATTCGCTTCCTCATTTTGTTTTCAACAAAAGGGTCGTTTACAAAGCTCCTTCGTGCGGAGGCTGTTCGATCAATTGTGACTCACTGAGAGTAAAATATTGTTATTTTCACTATATTGAGAAAAATCGAAAACTTTTTCTTGGAAACCAGTAAAATATTACGCCAAGTACTCAAAATTGTATTTATTAAAAAATCAATAAAAAAAAGCTGAATTCAATTAATAAAGTAATAAAGTATTATAGGGTTATTTTTTTAAAAGAAAAAGACAAATTTCTGTATGAAAATAATCATGCTAAATAAATTTCTGGGGGCACGTCTTATGTAGATAGTTGCTCTTGAGAGAGATTTAATTGTTTGAACTACAATTATATTCATCATGAGCATTCAACGGTATTACCGTAACTATAAACTATAGACGTGTCGTCAGGAAAATATTTTTCATATTAAAAGTAACTGCACTTCTTTTTGCCATGTAATTTTTTTCCGGGTCGAGGAAGCTCTGCAAAAGGCGGTGAAAACAAAATGACGAAACGTTTTGCGAATATAATTTGCAACATTTTTGTATGGCTCAATTTGATTCTAAATATGGCCCGAAAAACCATCGTCGGTCGCCGGTAAGAAATAATCCGTTTATTTTACTTTATAAAAGTTCTTTATGTTTATATTTCATATTACCTTACATTAATTATATCTCATTCAACTTTTCGTGATTTAACTAATTTAGATTATTAGTTATCTTACTTTCACTCTTTCGTAATTAACATCACAGATGCTGTTTCTAAAATGTATTATTGGGCGGAAAAATTTGAAAAAGAGCACTATTAGAGAAATTTGTTTATCTAGAATTTCTTCGCCCGATTTCTCGAAAAATGTAAGTCATTTTTATAATTTTTTATCTACAATATTGTTGACTCCAAATATCCGATTTAAAAAAGTAAAAAAAAAAATTCATGATAGTAACCACACGTGCTCCCGTAATTTTAGCTCTGTTCATTGGAAAATGCGCAAGCGAGTACGAGGCAAAAAGGATTTAACGAAAGTTTCGAAAACCAATATTTTCATCATTTTTAACCACATTTTTCAAAATTCTGAACACGTTGATATGAAAATAAAAAAATAAAGTTTCCACGAAAAAAAGCTTTATCCATGAGTAGTAAAATGTTTTTTTTTTTCAAGATATCCGCAGGAATTAATCGACGCAACTTTCATTTTTGCTTTTTTTCATTTTTTAAGGCTTATAAACGAAGCCTACGTCATTAAGTTCATTAATTTATGAAGCAACGGTGTAAGCACGAGGCGGAGACTAGCGGAAGAGTACATCACTGTTATCTTTCGTACATCGTTATTAAAGTTGTTTGGAAACCGACGCGCGAAGCGACAAACCGGACGAGGTTCGCTTTGCAAGTGGGCGATGGAAAAAGAATGAATGGAAGTAAGCGGAAGATGGAATGCTGTAATGTTTTTTATATCTTTTTTTTTTTTTGTATTACGCGTTCTTAACGCCTTTATGTGAATTATTCATATTCGAACAATTGAGGTTTGAATAATTGTACGATATAAAGTCTTTGGTGATTGCTCAATGAATGACACATTCATTTGTAAATGAGCGGTGTTTAGCTCGAGCCCGAGTTTAGTAATGACTCGAATTTCAACTTGTTCGTAAGCCCAATCGTTCGTGACATTCAAAGTTCTAATTATTCCCCAGATCAACATTCCCATTTTATTAATTTTATTAATTTTATTACTTTTATTAATTTTATTAATTCTATTAATTTTTATTAACTTTAATAATTTTTTTAATATTATTAATTTTGTCAATTTTATTTGCTTATTTCGGCGTAAAATTGAAAAAATTGATATTGTAAAATGTAATCAAGTTTCGAGAATTTTTTGTTTTATCAAATTATAACTCCATTTTTTTCAAATTTTACGGTGAAGAAATGTAACAAAAAGTGTAATATTATTTCGCACCTTTATTGTTAATTGGGCCTCGATTTTTCATTTTTTCGACTGTTCCTGCTCCAATTTCTTTGCGTCCTCGCAATGTTGTTCGCGCACGAAATCCCAAGCCATTGTCGGCAATAGTTTCCACATTTCTCTGCTTTTTTTCCAACGGCAATTAGAGAAAAACTAATATGAAGATTACGCGCAGATGAAACTTCGACGATAGAAAACGATCTCGCCAAGAGATCCGTCGAGATCTGCGAGAGTCTAGAAACGTCGGTTCCGTTCTAGATGCATCAGAGGCTGCGGCTCAGGCGAGTGAAGCTCGAGTGCACAGTTGCACAGTAGCCACGCGCGTACAGCACCGTCCGCTATAGTTGACCGACTTGCCGGGTGTTGTCGACGAAATCACCGAAACCGCTCATAATTTTTTTTTTTTTTTTTTTTTTTTTTTTTTCCACCGACGTCTCGGACCGAGGCTCAAGTTTTCCATTTATGAATCCCAACGATGCGTACCCTGCATAATGTGCCTATGTAATTTTCTCCTTTATCTGCTTGCTAAATACTACAAACCTTGTGGAACATCGTGCAAACGAAATCAAACATTTCATTAACACGTTGTACTCGCTCGAGCTACGTAACAATCTCCCGTCTCTCGAAGGTTCTTCACTGAAAAAAATTGCATAGTGAAAAAAAGTATAGTCATTTTTATTATGAAAACAAATATTTTCCGCACGGCACGTCTATAGTTTATAGTTACGGTAATACAGTTAGATAACAACGACAAATATAATTATAGGTCAACTAATCAAATCTCTTTTAATACCAACCATATACGTAGACGTGCCCCCGTGGAATTATTTAGTATTATTTTTATAAAAACATGTTTCTTTTTGATTAAAAAAATTGACCTACAATAATCGATCACTTGGCTTATATTAATTTATTTCAGTTTTTTTAATTGATTTTTTAGAAAACACAATTTTTAGTGCTTGGCGTATCTTTTTTTTTTGTATATAAAAGTTTTTCGATTTTTTCAGTATAGTGAGAATAATTATATTTTTCCCTCAGTGTTCTTTTACGCGTTAGAACGATGCAAGCAGAATGTGCCCATTGGCGCGTCTGCGTACCGGAGGCGATAGTTTCCGCGATTTTACATAAATTAAATTCTCGGGGCCGAGACGAAGTCTCCACGCGGGGGCTTCGAACATTCTCGATTAGCTTGCGATATCCAGATTTGTCAATTTTTCTGCATGAAAATATGATTTTTTTTTTTCAGCATTTTATGTAATGTTCGAAAATAGCGTTTTTAAACAAATTTCAACACGAAGAAAACGGAATTTTCACATTAGATGGAATTCTAAAAACATTGATATGTGTTCGAAAAACGCAACGAATTAATTTTATGAGAAAAAAAAATTGCGTGGTCGGATGTTTTGGTGCACCATTTTTTATTTCCGTAGCTTCTTAATTACATTTTGGAATTATTATTATGCGAAAATAATCTTTGCAGTACCTAGTATATTGTTGATTTTTTTCAGATTTTTACCTGATTAACAAGCAATCGGAATTCTCTTTATTTCACGCTTGTTCAGATAGCATCTGTAGATTACTTTAAAGTAGTTTCTCTTCACTGCAGAGCTTGCGTTGGTATAATTACAAAAATACGAAAAAATTTATTTTGCGTCAGCGAATTTACTCGCGCGCAGTCGACAAACTCGCGGAAAAGGCGAGAGCGTCGCGAAAACCGAAAGTTTCGGGCATCGATTCATTCGGTATAGTCCCGCGCGCGCCGCCAGATGGCGAATGTATGCTAACTATTCGCGCGAACGAAACAGCGCCGGTAGTGTGTTATATACCGGGTGAAAACTAGTGATTGACATCGCTTCATGGCCTTATGGCTTTGATCAAAGTGTAGTATCTGTTCTTATCAGCTTAATATCTGATACGCCCCCAATGGGGAGCCAGAATATTAATCTGATTTTTGGGACTCGTCTCGACCCACGGGCTTGCTCGGGGCGGACACGGGTTGAACCGGCATCGCAGTGCCGTCGGTTTCAGCTCCATAATTTATTACAATTATAATTGTCGCGGTACAAACTGTAGGAAAGATTTTTCTTTCTACCTATATTTCGAGATTATAATTTTCCAAAATATTTCGAAGTTATAATTTTTCTATCAAATTCTTTCTTCTAAGGGGTAGTCCAGTTCATTTCGCATAAGTTTGAGGAAATTGGGAGGAATTGGGAATTGAATTGCAAACACTTATCGATGGTATAAAAATATGAAAAAATTCATGCACATCGAAGGTACTGAAAGATTCATTTTGCATAAAAATAATTCCAAATCCTTATTAACAAATTGATAATTCAAGGTCAATTAAAAAATCCGAAAAAACTCATACGTATTCAGAAAAATAAAAGAATTATTTTCATTGAAAAAACGTTGTGTTGCCGGGTAATTTCTTGAACAATTTTTTGTTCCATCAATTTGTCAATAACACTTTGAAATTATTATTGTGCAAATATAATCTTTTCAGTACCTTTAATGTGCATGCATTTTTTCACTACCTTAATGACTTTTCCTCCATATAATATGTCTGTATTTCTAAGATGTTTGTTTTTATAAGTGTTTATTAAAGTTCGAGCAAATTAAAATTTATTGCGCAAAGAGAAAATGTAAGGTCGTTAATGTGCTTCTCGTTCGCTTCTGTGCAGTTCTATTTAAAAAACCAATCCGCGAGTACTTCAATTGCATAACCCATTTTTTTCGTTCCATTTATATTGTTAGTCGAGTGATGTAGTTCTGACGAACGAGCGGCTTAACAATCGTTTTATCCAACGGCTGGACTAGGCGCATGTAACAATTATCGAAGCTCCAAGTCGACATAACTTCCTCGTGGGTGCAGTGCACTTATTATTCTTGATGTTCGGTTCGATGCACCGAAGTTTTATAAATAGGCAATGGTTACGTGTCAATTGCTTTCGCAAGCTTTTAGACATGCGCTTTTACTTGTTGCCGATGAACTTTACATAGACGTACAGTGAACAAAACTAAATGAAATGAAACCAATTCTTTCTGAGAATTCTTAGGCATTCAGGATAATGCAAATAATTAAATTTAAGAAAATTCAGTTTTTAATCGATTTAAAAAATTTGATTGGAAGAGTTCGAGACGCAACGGAAAATTATTTGTATAAAAAAAAAATGAATTTATTATAGATCATCGACAACAATCAATACTATCTTATTAAAAAATTACCTATTAAAAATAAACGAGCTATTAAAAATATCTTTTCCACGGTACATTCAATTTGATGCAATATTTCCATGTAAGATTTATAGAAGATCGTAAGAATATTACGTGCAAATAATTGAGCGCTGTATAACGACGACGAACGTTCGATCTTCTTAAAGTCCGGGTTCAATTTATGGATTGATGAGTCATTTATTATGAAGCGATGAGGTATTCATAATTGATAGCTTAAGTGTTGTCCGAGCAAATAAGAATTACGTTTTCGCATTTCGCAAGTGAATTTTGTGTCGATATTCATTAAACATTTTATCGGTGATCGTAAAGATAGAAAATAGTGGAGAGAAATAAACGTATTGTGTTTGTAACAAATTATTGAGCTGGAATCGACGGCACTGCGATGCCGATTCAACTCGTGCCCGCCCCGAGCAAGCTCATGGGTACAGACGATTTCCAAAAACCAGATTAATATTCTGGCTCCCTAATAGGAAGCGTATCAGATATTAAGCTGATAAGAACAGATACTACACTTTGATCAAAGCCATAAGGCCATGAAGCGATGTCGAACACTCGTTTTCGATGGGTATATAACACCCTATTCGCGCTGTTTCGTTCGCGAGAAAAATTGCAACGATTTTCCCTCTGGCGGTAGATTTCGAAACCAAGCACGCCATTCTTCCCTATTTTTGCAACCCTCATTCGAAAACGTCTATAAAAATCGTACTAATATCATTCAAAATGTGTAAAAATTTTATACAAACTTTTTTATTGGCACTGTAATAAATATGTTAATACACAATAAATTAATTACAATATTGATATAAGTGGATATTGCGAAGTAAAATTATTACTCGCCCGTATTATTATTATATCGATTACCTAAAAATAATAGTCATACACAAAATTAATTTTGTTCAAATCAAATTATTGTTCAAAAGAAATTTTATATAAATCAATAAAAACATTTTGCATAGTAGAAAAAAATAACAGATACACGAAACTGTTAACGATCTTCAAAAATTTATCTGAGACTTAAAATTTCGAATGCCTTAATTCATAATAAAAAAAAATTCTACACATTTCGGTTGCAGAATAATTCTTAAAGAACGATCGACGCCAAAAAAAAAAGTGTAGAATTCGATAATCACGGCGACAGGTGAAGAAATTTCGGTTTCGTAGTATAGTGAGAAAGTAATACACAAACCGCTGCACCATTCAAAAGAAAAAGCCATGGCATCGGTGGGTCAGAGCGCGGAGCGGCGGAGATGTAGCATATAGGAACCGGAATGCGGCACATCGGGCATCAGCCAAGGAGAACCACTCCGAGAGCTGCACCCTACATATTCGCGAGCTCGTATTCATGCTCGCTCTCTTTCTCGTCTAATCGCGAGACGAGACCCGCGCCGACACGACGCGATCGCGTGCTTCGCGTGCACGTGTGCATAACAACTGCATCGATACATCCTGCATTAGTGAGCGCACTTCGCCAATGCTGCGCAGGGTGATGAGAAAGTCCTTGAACGAATTTCTAAGCTACTTCCCGACGCAGCTCTTACAATCTCCGCGATACGATTTTTCATCCAATTTTACGAATTATTTCAGTGGAATGATTCGATGTGAAATGGGTTCAATTACGATGAAAAATTTCGACCGAAAAGAAAAAAATACATTGACAATATTTTTGAAATATTGAATATTTTTTTGTTGATAAATGATATACTTTTGAAATTGACACTGAGTTGTATGATATAACATACAATTTGTTATAAATTGATTGATAACAATATTATAAAATAATAAATTGATTTGTAACAAATATTTATTTATCGAAAAATACATAAATATTTATTTTTATTAATCGACCTATTTGTTACTTTTATTCATTTTTTATTTTACAATTTAATAATTTCTTATAAATCTGCAAAACTATATCATTTTTCAACAAAAATATATTCGAATTATATTCGCCTCAGAATAGAAAAAATTGAATTATTCGATCATAAATTCGTATACATTTTTTATCCATAGTTACTTTGAATTATCGAGTCGACGGCCTCGGTTAATAAATAAATTTCAACATATTTTTCGATTTACTGAGATATAAAAGCGTCTTGAAGTTTCAATAATTCAAAACGAGGGTTAAAAAAAATCGCCGGCGTAACTGCGATACGATGAGCTTTCTATCGCCGATTTGTCGATCGCGGTGATGAAGATTTTCCACAACATCTTCCTTTTTTTATTTTTTACACTTTAGCGCGATGTGAAATACATGCCTTCGCGAAGAAGCCACAACTTTCACAATCTTGGCGCGAATGTATATTATAATTTCGTAACGCATATTCGCGTCTCACGCGAATTATGAGCCGGATAATTCAATCTAATTAGAATATTTGCGAAGCATTTTCTTGTCACCCTGCGAAAGGGGTTTTGGGGGGGCGAAGGGGGTTGTTTCGTATTCGAGACGGAGCGGAATACGAAAGCGCGAGATCCACGCTCGTTTCATGCAAATGAATATAAATCTTCTATTCTTCCCTGAGCATCGTGCAAGCCGGCAGACAATCGGTGACGTTCAACAGAAGGCGATCGAGCGAAATTGCATTTTACACGTAGATCACTCGTGTTTGCATGTAATTGCATTATTAGCATGCAATAGCGGGGCTTTTGTATAACGGCGCTTGAATGCCGCTTATATATATGTATTTCAATGAGCGCGATCACGACGGATCGTCTTCCGCGAAGGATAGAGACGGCGATGTATGGAGAAATAGTGGCAGCGATCGACGATTGAAAGGATCGAGACGATCCATCGTTATGGAGCGCACGATTAACGATCTTTCAGAAATCTCAGTGAACGTGTAGAATCTATTTGAATTCACTTATGCATTCACATAGAGAGACGCTTTTGCCAAGCAATACACTTCCCTGTTACGTTTTATTAAAAAAAATGAAAACAATGGTCGATTTTGTATGTTTTATGTATTTTGTATAAAGGATTTTTCCTTTACATATTCCTAAATTACATGAGTTTATTCTATTTTGTTTTATTTATTTATTCCTTCGAGTAGATTTGTGGCACGAGCTCTTATAAAATATTTACAACTATTATAATGACTGCTTTTATAGTACTAAAAAAAAAATGTTTACAAATTTTTTACAAAAAAAAAAAATTCCATTTTTAAAAATAAAAAGAAAAAAATTTTAACTTTTTAAAAATTTCTAAAATTTTTTAAACAAATTTTCACATATTTTTTTTCTAGCGATTTTTTGACAATTTTTTTAGTTTCACAATCAATACGTTTTAGGCGAGATTAGTTTTTTTTTTTTAATTAATTGCGCAGTATTACATTTTATTTGTTTGAACGAAAAAATTATTAACGCAATTGTGTATTGAAATGCATTTTTTTAACAAGAAATTTATTAATTTTTTCGCAACTATCTTTGAGAAAAATATTACGATCGATGGTTATGTTCAAAATCAGTTTTTTTGGTTCACGAATACAGTTCTATATTGTCGCGCTCCCAGAGGCGAAATAATTACTCTCGGCGTTTAAATAAAATATCAAAAATGTTTAATCGTCGCGATACATCGGTCAGACGTCCGTTCTCTTTGACGTGAACTCGCAAACTCTCTGACTATCGAAATAAATAAATGTTGCATAGCAACAATCCAAAACTTTATATTCGGTGTTGCTCTTCAAGAGAATAATCTTCTTCAATATTAAATAAAACAAATAAAAATCTATGATCTTCTCGAATTTTTTTAATTCTCGCGAAATATTTTTCGCTCAATACTCATATTGTAAATAATTATCATTTATTTTTATCCAAATTTTCAGACAGGGTTTTAAGTCCAATATATCGAATTGATAATTTACGGCATTTTCGTTCAACGAGGACCAAAGTTTCGATTTCGTCAATTCGAAAACTTCGAGTTGTTTGATAAACTACACTGAGAATTTTTTTTGGTAAGATTAATAAAATGCTCGATTGAATACATTCATCTAAATATGTAAAAATAAATAAATAAAAATAAACCAACTAAGTAGCTAGTTACTTTATATAAACTGAAAGAACTAACAAAAATAAACTAATAATAAATATTCGCTTGAAATTTTTAAAAATGCAAATAACAATTCACCAAACTAATTATCTTCTCGAACGAACTGAATGTTTAGTTGCGCGAATTCAACCGATTATTTTGTTAATCCAGCTGATCCCTTTCTCAGTGTAATTGATAAATACATTTTTTTCCTATCGTGTGACTCTCGATGGTACCGAGTTAGATCCAGCACAGTGGTTACAATAAGATTTGCATTGTTTAAATAAATAATAGAGGATAGCGTGTTCTCGCGTTAAAGTGCCCGCACGGTTAATTATACATTTGGGAATCGATTGTTTGTGCAATTATTTTGGAGAAAATGAACAAAATGAACTATTGACACGTAATTGGACGCGAAAATTCTCACACGTTCCTCTCGTTAGGTCGATTTATCTTCGTCGTCGAATATTTTCGTGACGTCAAATCAAATCTCGCCGAGGTTTACCTCGTCTCTGTTCCCAAGAGCGAAAGGTTGTATACATTCTGTGTGCACACTTTCGCTTCTGATTCATTGAAGAAAAAAAAAAAAAAAAAAAGGTTATTACACGAGATTCACCGCGGGCTTCGCGATCGTGAGAAGGACGCTCGTGTTAAAGTCGTCCTTCGCGGAATCGCGATATTATTCCCGCACGGTCCCGGGCATCGAGCGAGTTCGATTCGCGAAATCGCGTGCCACCCGAAAACATGTTTACACGAGGATTTTTATTCGTATACTATTTTTTTTTGTATTGCGATACTTCGATCGCACGAACGCCGATTCTCTTCGGTCGTCATTTCTATTTTCTATTTTTATCGAAGTTACTGAAAAACAAAAATTTCGAATTTTTTTCGAAATTTTATTTTTTAGTCACTTCTATAAAAGGTTTATGTATTGATTAGAGTATAGATTTATTGATCTTTTCGAAAATAGATTGCGATAATTTTTTTTTTTATTTGTCATAATTTGGTGTATTGTTAATTAAATATTATATAATTTTTAAAAAAATGATAATCGTAATTTATAGAAAAAAGCTTCATTCACCAAAAATCGAAGGGTACTTCGAAAGGTTTTTGAGAATCGCTGAACTCGATGTTTCTTGTCGCCGCGAGAACGGCAGCGAATTATATCGGAAATGCCAAATGTGTGATCGCGGTTTCTTCTGACCCAGTCGCGTTGAGGTACATTAATGTCACTTTTGCTTTTCCTTCGGTATTTCTCGTTCGCGTACGCGAGTACTTTCGTGAGATCGAGATTCCCCGGAGGAGGGGCTCTCCCCGTGGCAAAATGCTGCGAAAAACAGGAGCGACCATTTTATCCGTGTCATGGTCAGCAACGACCGGATGCTGACGAACGAACGAAAGACGAGACTCTCGATAATTATAACGCGCTCGAATGCCCCCCGGGTTATTCTTAATCCTCCACTCGCGATGCCTGCTAATCTTATAAATGTGCTTATTTTCATCAACAATAATCCGGGAACTACTGCAAAAAAACACTAAAAAAATAGGCAAATAATTTATTGAACATTACGTTACTTATATATTTGTTAAAAAATTTATAAATTAATTATTACAACTCGTTTCTCGAAATAAACCGGAAGTAAACCTTGCAATTTTTATTTATTCATTCCTTGTCGATATATCTAATTGTTTAAAAGACCGATAATTAATTATTAGTCAATTACATCGATTTTTGAATACAATAATGCATAATTAATAATGAGATTTTTTTTGTTGACGTTCGAAACATTTCAACTTCGAACTCGGATTTTTTTATCAAACAAGAAATTGTTAGAAACAATTAATATAACATTTTATATAATAATCAATAATTAATATAAAACTTTTCTTGATAAGTCATAGAAACATTATAACTTGAAATTCGAAAAAAAAAAAAAAAAAAAAAAAAAAAAAAAAAAAATCCATATCATTTTCGTTTCTATCGATACGCGAGGTTGTGCGACAACCTGCTGTGCGTTTCGAAGGCAAACGGAGCTCTCAGGTTCCGAGAGCGATGGAAAGCCCGGCGTGGACCGCGCCCCGGCTGTTCCGTGAGCGAGCCACGGTTCGGCATCGTAACAATCCGCGCGCGTGTACGCGACGCGCGCCAACGGCACGCATTTGAAACGAAACGAAAATGCGAAGAAAGCAGCCGCGTGGCCGAGGACTTCGGTGAAAGTCATATTATCCAAAATGTCACAGGGTTTTAACCTTAAGCCGCGCAAGAGTCTCTCGCCTCGAGCCAAGTCGTAGCTGCTCCTGGCTATATGTAAACATATAACCTAGTCGCGCGCGGCAAACTAGCTTTTAATGCTCGCTTACGCTGTCCGTTATGCCACATCGGCGAACTCACTAAAATATCCCGCGTGTGTGAACGCGCCGTCGCGATCCGTTCTGTATACGCGCCCCGGAGGATCGAGAACTCTTGCGTAACTCGCGCCTCCCTTCCCTCGCTCGCACGCTGCAATGGCAGAGGCCGTTCGGCTATTTTACATGCACGAAGTACAATGTACGCTGCAACGACGATTGCCGAAGTTCGCACACACTGCCGAGAATTTTTTTCAATATTTTTGGAGTCATATAAAATTTTTCTTAAATCGAGCGAACAAATTCGATCAAACCAAAATGAATTTTTATTTTTTTAGTTGAATTTAAAATTAATTTTCTATTCGATTCAACACAGTATTAGTAGTTGTTTATTGCGTGTACACCCTCTCGGGTCTTTGCAGTGGTTCCATGTCTAAAGTCACATGTAAAAATAACACGTCATAATATCACACGGCAAAATAACACTCGCAAAATAAACCCACTGAAAAAAATCACACGTCGAAATAACACACACCAAGAAAACCCACAAAAACATGTCACACCACAAGATAACACAGCAAATCGTCCAATCGCGCGGCGCGCGCGGGATAGCATATAATATTCGCGTTTAGATGGAAACGAAACGTCGGCAGTTCCAGATCAGCAGACAAAAACAACCTACCTTCATTTGTGTGCCACTTCGTTCGCCGTGTGTTTATTTTATGTGATGTTGTTTTCGTGTTGTGTTTATTTCATTTGTGTTGTTCTGACGTGTGTTGTTTTTTTGTGTTATTTTTGCCAGTGATAAGACAGATATATGTTATTTTGACGTGATACCCTTTACAGTTGGTTTTAAACACACCATATTTTGATATTTCCGTCATGCTGTATATAAAGACAAAACTTATACTGACATTCTATTCAGACCTCCTTTTCCCTTTCCTTTCGTCCAAGACGCTCGAACTCTCTCACATAATCGCATACAGCGGCAATAAGATCATTTTTCAGACTATTTTCCATTTTCGACTTCAGATTCCAGTCTTCGCTGTTGGCTATCCATTCATCCACACCCGTCACCAGCTCATCCTCCATTCTCCCCCTCGCTATTTCACATTCAACTACATGCATCGGACTTTCCTCTTCTTTTTTACAATAACGACACGGCCAGTCGCGAAATCCCTTGTTGGCGCTCCTACCGACATTCCCGCACCTCAACCTTGCCCAAGTTTCCTTACGGGCGGGGTAAGGTCAATTCGGCGAAAAAAAGGCATGTTTAAAATTTTTTTTTTTTGCCCGATACAGATAGTGTTCGTTTATTCAGTGAATTTCCATATAATAATCAAACATTTGAAGAACATTTTCCGAAATTTTCATTGCAAAATATTGAAAATCGAGCGAGTGACAATGAATCGCCGGCGGCGCCTCGAAGAAAAGTTGATTTGCGGTGCTCATCATGACTCGCAACAGAATCATCCGAAACAAAAAAATCAAAATGCATTTGTTAAAGGACATGTTTCTCGAGGTAAAAAAAATCGGCTTATTTGTTGTTGAAAAAGTAGTAATTATTGAAAAAAACAAAAAAGCTCTCGACAATACCTGGTGAATTGTGTGAAGAAGTACTGTGCAAAATTTGAAAAAGATTGGTCCAGTAGATTTTGACATATCGTGAACACGGACTTCAAATATGACGAGTTTCAGAAAAACGCTTTGAAAAACGCGAAGAGTTTGGTCGCTTAGCGCTCATTTCACATAAGTTTGACAACACTTCTCGATTGTAGAAAAATCCGAAAAAATTCATGCATATTAAAGGTACTCAAAAGATTAATTTTGCATAATAATAATATTTCCAAAATGTTATTAACAAATTGATGAAAAAAGAAAATTGGTCAACGAATTTCGTCGCAACCCAATTTTTTGAGACGCTCAAATACTCATAACTTCGTTAATTTCGCTCCGATCGACTTGAAATTTTAATACAATATTCTTGAGATACATTCATTAAAAAAAAAGCAAAAAAAAATATTTTAATACCTCACCCCGCCCTTAAAGCCGGTTCTTATTTCCGAATTTTCCCGATATTTTTCCATCTCAATTCCATTCTTTCTATTTTTGTATTCCGCGCGATATCTTGACTTGTCCACTCCTTATCTCCTCCTTGAGGCATTTTTTCGGCCAACGATCGTCCGGCATTTTTGCCACTTCGACGAAATATTTCGCTGCTCTTTTCCACATTTCTACTTCGATCCCTCATTTTGAATGGAGTCTAACAATTTGATTTAATACAAATGAATTTCCATTGAATTGACATCAATAAATTTCTTCGCATTTCAGAGTAAAGAATAAAATTATGTCCCTCAGAAAAGTTCCTGAAAAGAATCGGTGGATTTTTCAAATTTGTCGGAAAAGGTCGATTTTTATTAAATTTCTAGATTTCCACGAAAAAAACAACGATGTTTGTTTCATTTTCTGCGGATTCCTGAAACAAGCTCGTGATTTTCATCGAAGAAAAAAAATGTTATGCTGCTTCTAATTAATTTAAATCACTACATCGTCCCAGCGAAGTCGGGGAAAAATTCGAAAGAAAAAATTTCATTCCATTTCTCATCAACTCAATTCAATTAGTCTAAAAAGACACATTTTTCATTCGATTTTTAGTTCCATAAAAAAGACATTATTTGTTTCATAGTAAATCCGATAGAAGCAACGATTTTCCTTTGATTTTTATTTTTAAAAAAATTGCTTCGCCTTCGAGTTTTATTCGATGTTTTTCACCGATCGCCCGAACGTCAAACTCGTTCTCTGAGTTATCGCTTATTTTCGAGACGAGGAAAAACTCCGAAAACGATGACGCTCTTTCGAGCAGCTCGATTGAGTTATTATCGATTGAGTCAAGATCGTTAACTCGTGCGATTGGCTACGAGCTCTGAAATTGCATCTGCGACGGTCACTTCGAATCGAGAGATTGCACCGGCGTTGATCGCTCCGACCGGCCGGACCGCGACGATCTCTTCAACTGGGATCATTAGCACTTCGAGCGCTTCGACTCCAACGCTCGATTTCTCAGGAACGTCCGCTATAATCGACGCGAGAACGGCTGAACTTTACTATTCTTCATTCTGGTTTCACATCGCATACATAAGAGTGAGAGATTTTGCAACGACGACGAAGTGATAGTCGTCTTCGTGTAACGTCCCTCCTACGCCGGTGTGTCCTCTTGTAAATTTTCCACGCTTCTGTGAAACTCGCCGATCGGCCTGTAAGGCCCGCGCATCAAAAAGCGTCCGGCACGGCATTTCACGCTCCAATGTAACTCCGAACGATTAATCGTGACTTTTTCGAATCAGTGTGGCAAATGGATAAAAAAAAATTATATTTTTCAAATGAAAAACAATTCATACATTTATTAAATTAATAAATTTATTTTCTGATAAATAAAACAAAAAATTAATTTGTTAATTAATAAAAAAATAAAAAATTTGTATATCGAGTATTAATGGAAATTACAACCACAACCTAATAATTAAGAAAACCCGTATTGAAAAAGTGAATAAAACAGTTTCGCTATTTCCAAGTCGTTAATTTTGCTCTCCTGAACCCAATATTTTCTCGTATCCGCTCACCCGACAAATTTGATAGAAACGGTTTCGGAATGTCCGACTCCGAGGACGCAAAATTGCGAACGATTAGAAACTTCGAAAATTAATTGTTTCTGGCGTTAGAGCCCCGTGCGTCACCGGCATTGCCGCTAATGCAGCCGAAGTCCGTCGAGGACATCGGCGAGGAATCCGAGAGTGGAGCTCAGCGCGCCAGTCCCGCGAGGTTTGCGCCCCGAGGGCGCGGTGTCTCGAGGGGGAACGACGAGAGCGAAAAGCGTGTAGAAACGTTCGCGATTAGCCCTGAGGCACAGCCCTCGGGTCGTTATAGTTTTCGTAAACCGGATTTTCAGGCTTCTGCCGCGTGCGCAGCGGTCATCGCGAGCCTTTATGCGCGCCCGTGTTACAACGTGGAATATAATGTCACTATATAGATCGGTATAATACTACACGTAGAATGTAGGTTCGATCGCGAATCGACTACCGTATGGACGCCCGTGGTGTCTGCGCCGCGCAACGAGTACAGTTTCCTTTGGTTATTCACCGAGAGCAATTGCAAAACCTCCCGGCAAGGTGACCCACTTTTTTGAGGGACGCAACACACAGCCCGATCACGCCGAGGGTCCTCCGCGTCCGAATCCATCCTTCAGACTGACAAATTTACAAAAGAAAAAAATCACAATTTCTGGTTTCTTAAAGTCAACTCGCGGTAATTAGTTAACAAAGAAACATTCATCCTTTAATGCCCGCTGAAAACTCGGAAATTTAATAATAATAATAATTTACACATATAAAAAAATTTACTCGTTAATCCTTTCTTTGTAAATAAACAGGTAAACAAATGGACAAATGAACGAATAGACGAATAAACAAATAAACAAATGAGCCAATAAACAAATAAACAAATAAACAAATGAGCCAATAAACAAATAAACAAATAAACAAATAAACAAATAAACAAATAAACAAATAAACAAATAAACAAATAAACAAATAAACAAATAAACAAATAAACAAATAAACAAATAAACAAATAAACAAATAAACAAATAAACAAATAAACAAATAAACAAATAAACAAATAAACAAATAAACAAATAAACAAATAAACAAATAAACAAATAAACAAATAAACAAATAAACAAATAAACAAATAAACAAATAAACAAATAAACAAATAAACGAATAAACGAATAAACGAATAAACAAATAAACAAATAAACGAACAAACGAATGAACAGATAAACAGCCGATAGACGGATAATTTTGAGCCAAATTACTCGCGAAGGATCAGAATCGATTGATACAGTTCAAAATCGAGTGACCTCTGCGAAAGATGATAAGAATAGTTTATAATTTCAAGTACGCAGAAGAAAAGGTTGCCTCTCGTTGCGACGAGGAATCGCGATATTTAGAGAAAATAGCTAAGTACGGTACGGAGAAACCTTTAAAGATCGTTTGTATGTATGCGAGGAATTTGACGCTTGAACAGCGTCGAACAACGAGCGAAACGAAGGATTGGCAGGGACCATTATTTCGCAAGAGACAGACACTCCTAATGGTGCATCTGCAGTGGCTCGCAGTGGCACTACGATCGCGTCTCGTAGGCGCGAGAGCCTCTGGAATCCTTCTCTTCGACTTCTTCGTCTCCTTCTGCATCTTCTTCTTCTTCTTTATTCTCCTTTTGCATCCTCAATGAACCTCTCTCATTGTTAGCCTTTCTCGGGCGGCCTGCGAGCTGCTGAGAAGTCTCGTTAGTTAGGGCTCGCACGTATCGGCGCAGCGTGGAATCTTCGAAGGTCCTCGTCAAGCACTTATACGTACCTGTACACTGTCCACACGCGTTACAATATTAGGGAGTCGCCGCACAGCGAGGACCGGCGTGTGTCACGCGCGAGAAATGCAGTTAGACGTCCCACGCGGAACGATCGACGAACAACGAGTGGAAGTACCAGCTGGCAGAATAGAGCTGCGGGAAGGAACGAGAGGTGAATAATAGCAGAGGAGAAAAAGAATCTGCCGCAGGCGAACGACGGAAGAATTCGAGAACGAAGCTCGAGTTGAGCTAAACTGTTTAATATCTCTGAAACGTTCCGTAAATTCAACGAATTTTTTTTTTTTACAATTAATTATTAATAATAATAATATTGTCAATATTAACAATGTAAAAAAATATTTCAAAAATAATATTTTCAAAAATAATGTAGACTTTTTGAAATTAATAAACAATTTGATTATTGTTTACTAAATGTTCGATTTTTTTTTAAGTCCAAAAAGAACATTTTTATTATAAACATAAAAATACATAAACGGATGAATAAAATTGTTATGCACGATACAACGAAGGGTCAAAAGTTGAGGGCAAATATAAACGGAGAACGAGGAATTATTTACGGAAGAGAATGAGCAGTAGAAGTCAAAGTCCTCGGAGACAATGGCTTCACGGATGTGTGATCGTTAGAGCAGAGCGTTACAGCATACAGAGAGCGACGGAGCGGCTTGCGAGCGTCATCGTGGACGAAGAATGCTCGACTCGATTATACACGGTGGATTCATACATCGGCAGCGGGCCGCTCGCGCAAGAGTCAACGAGCTCTTTATTTACCACGGTGGTTCCTGGGCGGTTTGCATGCGCATGGCTCACCGTGCCCATGGCTGGCGAACGAGTTACGTCCGGAACGAGTCTGTCGAATCTGACTACGGTCTGCAATAAACTTCGTCGATACCGCTTGTATCAAAATCGACGCAACGTCGTTTCAGATAAGACCTCAATTTTTTCTTTCCTGAACTCGAATTAGCGGAGTGCAAAAGACTGAAAAAAAGAAAATGTTTCCAACTGAATCTGCACGTCGCTTCCGCATTCTCTTTTCAAAGTTGTTTGCAAATTTGATAATTTTCAATAATAATATTAATTTTTTTAATGATAATATTAATTTTTATTTTTTTAATGATAATAGTGATTTTAATATTGAAAAAATGATGCTAACTGAATTTGTACATCGCTTTCTTATTTTCTTTCAGCATTGTTTATAAAGCTCCTCCATGAGAAAGTTGCTTAACTAATTTTTGCTTCCTCATAGAGGAAGCTTTGTGAAGAACGTTGAGAACCGAATGAAAAAGCGATGTGGTTATTTAGTTTAACCATTACTTATGAATTACTTATAGTCTAACTATGACCCGAAATAATGCAAATTAAAAAAAAATTGAATCAGAGTTAAAATATTGATATTTTCCTAAAATAAAAAATAAAAACTCGATATTGTAAAATGTTAACCACCCAGTCGATTCTGATTGAAATCCACAGCAATCATCGGATAGGAATCGTGCATTTGTGAAGATATTTGTAGGGCAATATCTTGAAAATTAAAAGAGGTTTCGTGTCATCAGACATTTTCGAACAAATGAAAAATCATAAAATTTAAAGAATTTAATTACATTTTTTTTATTAATTTATTAATTTATTAATTTTTTTTAATACCGGGAGTTATCATGCGAACAGACATTTTCGAAATAATAAAAAATCATAAAATTTCAAGAATTAAGTTACATTTTTTTTATTCATTTTTTTAATCATCAAATGCGAATGTCATCCAATTAATAATTAAAGTCCATGTATGTACACACTTTTAGCGCAATATCTCAAAAATTGCGAGAGTTATCATGCGAACAGACATTTTTAAAAAATTTTAAAACGGTGTAAAACCTCAACGACTACACGGATTTTGACAAACGGTGTAACGGCCAATGAGAATTCACCACTCAACATACCCTGTAAATTTCGGCCCGCTAACCGAAGACGTTTTCGAGTTATACAGGTTCAAATTTTTTTACCTTGTCACACACAGCCAGACATTTTTTTCTAAATATAATTTTTCGACATTTCGGAACACTCGAACACGTTTAATGAAATCACATTTTTTTTTTCATCATAACAAAGCTTTCTCCACAAGGAAGCAAGAATATACACAAAACGAATAAATAAAACAAATTCGTATGTTAAAAAAATATTGTAATGGAGAGTTAATACTCTATATTCTTATTTTTATTTATTATAAACAATAATAACAAATTGATTATGCATTAATATCAATCGATTAGTAATAATATTTATACTTATTTGATATAGAGTTAATACTCTATATTCTTATTTATATTTATTGTAAATAATAATAAAAAATCGATTATGCATTAATCTCAATCGATTAGTAATAATATTTATACTTATTTATTGTCGAGCTTTAGAAACGCCTTTTTGAAATTTGATAAAATGGGTATCGAGCGAGGTTTATCGTTGAAAAATTATCGCTCGCCTTCCGGTAATCGGCGAATTAAGTAATTAACTGGTTTTGACGAAACCTGTATGCTGAAATACTCGTGAGTACAGTGCAGACAGGTGATGGTAAAAATTAACGGACAGCCTTCCGCGTCGGCCTCCCCTCTCTCGATCCCGTGTCACGGACGTCGATTATTGAGCTGCGCGCATTAAGGACGTACGTGCATACCTAACCAGTACCTATCTCTCGTGTCTGGGCTTACGTATGACGTCTACTCCGACTTTACTCTCGCGCTAACTGCTTCGCACTCAAATGCGGTAATTGAAAGAGCACATTTTTTTTTTTTACAGATAAGGCTCTTTTTCAAATTTTACATACAGAACTTGCGTCACAAGTGAAACTTAACTTTTTCGAATGAGCCCGATAGAGTAAGGTTGAAAGCTGTTTTTCCGTCGTTCAATTGATTTTTAGCGAAACTTCGATTACGAAGAGCATGCATAATCGTTATTTTAAAGTCCAGTCGTACATTTCTTATTCAAACAACGCTCGAACCTCCGGATCAAATTTATCACAGTAAATTCGAATCGGCAAATAATTAAAACCTCATAAAAAATGATTTTACGTCATATCTGTAGAGTCGTATCTGAATTAAAAGAATTGTTCAAATTATTCCGATTAATTTCCGTTATGAATTTTTCATTATTTATATATTTTTTTCAAATTGAGGGTGGTAAATTTGTTTATTTATCTCAGGCAATTTCTTTTACGTCGTGAAACACATTTTCTTATGATTTCGACAAAATAAGACTAAATAAAGCTTTTCAGAAAAAAAAAAAAAACAAATTAAAAAAAAAAGTTAATTTGAACTATTTGGAATGCTTCCAAATAGTTAAAATTTGCTTTTTCCAATTCCTTTTACTTCGTGCAACACATTTTCTTATGAATTCGACGAAATAAGATTAGATACAGCTCTGCAGAAAAAAAAATGAAAAATATAAATGAAAGAAAGTAAATTTGAACTATTCGGAAGTATCAGCTCGTATGCTTCAATCCGTCGCTACTTCGCTGGGTTCACTAAACCTTTCCTACGAATAATAGAGAGATCTGGAGCTTTGTGTCGAGATAATAACGGCAGTCGTGTATACGATAATCTACACTTTGTTTATGACAGTATGCACGGATTACCCTCAGTCTTTGGTTCATTCTCTTCCGTGACTCTCACTCGATACTTTCAGTTGTAACGTTTCTTCACTTCCGCTGGTCCAGCGTTACTCGGAAACTGCGGACGAAGCCGCTCGGAGTTCTCGAAACTCGCTGGAAGGGGCATCGGTAATTTGTTGTTAATGAAGGCTTTGAAATACGAAGTTTACTACATAATCACGTGTAGTGAAATGACTCGAAGCGCCAAAACAGATTTATTTTATTTATTTTATTTATTTTATTTATTTTATTTATTTTATTTATTTTATTTATTTTATTTATTTTATTTATTTTATTTATTTTATTTATTTTATTTATTTTATTTATTTTATTTATTTTATTTATTTTATTTATTTTATTTATTTTATTTATTTTATTTATTTTATTTATTTTATTTATTTTATTTATTTTATTTATTTTATTTATTTTATTTATTTTATTTATTTTATTTATTTTATTTATTTTATTTATTTTATTTATTTTATTTATTTTATTTATTTTATTTATTTTATTTATTTTATTTATTTTATTCTCGGAGGTTACCCAACCCCCGCAAGGGGAGAGGGTAACGTGGGTGAGTGCCAACCGAGCGCGTCTCCAGGTGGCGGATAGGAGGGACCAGGGACTGAGGAGACCCGCGGCCGAGGAAACCGGGACGTCGAGAGACGACCGGGAACCTCGGCGGGGGCTCTTGAGGGAACTGGCCTGCGGGTGCTATAAGGGACCCGACCGGGGTAAAAGCCGGCCAGGGGAACTAAGGCCCTGCCGCGGACCAACTCCCCGAATCCTAAGGTGGAAGCTATTCGTGCCGATGGGATGCATGGCACTTGGGTTGTAGTGTCGCTTACGATGCTCTGTGGGTACCAGGCGCCACCCACTTATATTTAAGCCGCCCTACCTGCGCAACAGGCTCTGCGCAGGCCGACCACACTTTCCTGTTCACTCGTGGGATCAAAATGGAAAATTTTTTGACAACACTTAAACAAACAAATAAAGTTGGTGCCAAGGCTTCGGAAGAGGACTTGGCACTTGAGTTGGCAGGCGCCGACCTCGAAGTAGCCGGAAGCGGGGGGGAGGCATTAGCTTCCCCAACCTTCGTGGTACCGATGGTCGCGTGTGCGCATACCGAGAGAGGGACAGAGGGCCCGGCGCCAGCCGGGACCCCTGAGACCTCTACAAAAACCCGCAAAGCCCGGCCCAACAGTGCGGCAAGGAAGAGGCGGGCCCGCCGGGAGCATCTGGCGAGCCTGGCTCACTCCCAGCCCGCTAGCGACGCCGTGGCTGCGACGGGAAGCAGCGGGACTGCCCAAGGGGATCCCCCGGGAACCTCGGGCAGTAACCCGAAACAGGGCGGACAAGGGACCGGAGCGGGGGAGGCAGATCAGGGCGCGAAGCGGCCCAGACCTGCGGACCCCACTCCGCCGGATGCCCGCAAAACCGTAAAGAAGAGCAGAGATTGCCCTAAATCGACCGGCTATGCGGATGCGGTCACGGCTGGGAGGAAGGTGGCCATAGTGCCATCTGACTACCCCGTGACGGTCCTCAAGCAGGAAGAGGGCGATCTGTTAACACGGGCGCTCCTCGAGGCCATGGATGCTGTTCCCCCGGAGCAAGCGATTCCGTGCTTCGACGGACACCGTTGGGAACTGGGAGCCATGTGGGTGACCTGCTCGGACGACGCGGCGAAAGCGTGGTTGATGGGAATTGTCCCGACGCTGCAACCGTGGGAGGGAGCCTCGCTCCTGGCCAAGGAGAAAGGCAACCTCCCATGCTACAAGAAGACAACGGCGTCCTTTTTCAACACGAAAGAGGACACCGCGGTCCTATTGAGGAGGTTGAAGCGCCAGAACCCGGCCCTAAACACCGACGTTTGGCGGATTTGGGACCGGCGAGAGGTGAACGGCAACGTCCACCTCTCACTGAGCGTGGATGCTCCGTCGATGGAGGCACTAGCCAGGGTTGGCGACGCTCCCCACTGTGGACTGGGGCGGGCTCGCTTCGGTGATGCCCCAAACAGGACCGGCGGGAAAGCGACCGCCGACACCAAGGCAGGGCCAAAGCCAGTTCCGGCTAGCAAACCGGGACCGACACCGGCAGGTGAGCGCGTGGCGGTCGAGGCACCTAGTACCTCGGCCCCAGCGACCAATGCGCCCACCACTGGGGCCCCCACGCAGGTGGCACCAGTGCTGGCGCCAGCCAAACTAATGGCCCCGGCGAAGGCACAACTGCCTAGCGCGGAGGCACAACCACCCACCCACTGGAGGAGGGAGCGGGGACCGGCAGCTGGGAGCTCGGGGGTATCTACCCGTGGGCAACCGGCGGTCGGGCACACCCCGCACCGACCAGTGAGAGGGAAGGCAGCGAGGGGCAGGCCCCCGCTCGCGAGGGCGGCGGCCAGGGAGGGACGGACGGGGCGAGAACTAGGGGTCCAGAGGACACTAGAGCTCGCCGCCCGCAGGACCCCCGGGCCGACGACCACGACGGACGAGGCGGCAGCGCACTCGTCAACGATGGAGGTAGAGCTCGATGGCTGACCACCGAGCACCCTCCCCTCCCCTATCCATTAACCCATCCAGTTCCCACATCCTTCCCCCTCCCCATCCCTGCATTGGTAGGAGACGGGTCGGGCACGCAGCTTCCATAGCTGCGGGGCACACCAAGTTCTCCCAAATCAATCTGCAACACTGCATAGCGGCCACGGCCGTACTGTGCCGTGACCTAGCAGTGGAGCAGACAGACATAGCACTAATACAGGAACCCTGGATCTACAGGGGACGTATAAGTGGCTTAGACAGCAATCTGGGCTCGCTCATTCACGCGGAGGCAGGGCTGGGGCCGAGGGCCTGTATCTTCGTAAACAAGAAGTGCAGCGCCCTCAAGCTGAACCAGTTCTGCACCCGAGATTTAGCGGCGGCCAGGATAGCCTTAAATCTAGAGGGCAGGCGAACCGAGATGATTATTTGCTCGGCCTACCTGCCCTTTGACTCGGCGGAACCACCGCCCACGGTCGAGTTCGCGGCCCTTGTGGACTACACGAGGGCCAGCGGGCTGGACCTGATAATCGGTTGTGATGCGAACTCACACCACACGGTGTGGGGCAGCTCCGACATTAACCAGAGAGGCGCTGCTTTACTGGAGTACCTCTCTACGACTAGGCTGGAGATCCTCAACAGTGGATCCAGACCTACGTTCGTCACCTCCCGAAGACAGGAGGTCTTAGACCTAACCCTAGCTTCACCGGGGGTGGCCCACGTGATAACGAACTGGCGGGTGAGCGAGGAGGACACCCTCTCCGATCACCGCCAGATCAAATTCAACGTCGGGGGGAGCGAAGCCGAACGCCCCCTGGACACACACAGGAACCCCCGAGCCACCGACTGGACCACCTACAGGGTAGGGCTAGCTGAGAGGCTTGAGGGGGACCGTGCGAGGCCGGGGACGAAGGGAGCGATCGAGCGGGAAGTAAGCTTCTTACGGAACGCCATAGTCGACTCCTATGAGGCAGCGTGTCCCCTGAAGATCAAGAATAACAGCAGAAAAGTGGCGTGGTGGAACCGCGACCTAACCAAGGCGCGGTCACGCGCACGGAAACTGCTGAACAAAGCCCTGAGGGCCAACACGGTCTCCGCCTGGGACTCCTACCGGGAGGCCCAACGAGCTTACAAAAAGCTGGTAAGGAGATCCAAGGTGAGCGCCTGGCGCGACTTCTGCAATGAGATCGAGGCCCTACCCCTAGTGGCCAGACTCCGCAGAATCTTCGCATCGGGGCCCCGCACTCGGCTCGATGGTCTCGTCCTCACGGACGGAACCACTACCTCGAGCCAGGAAGAAACCTTAGCCCACCTGTTCGAGGTTCACTTCCCTGGGTCAGAATTGACTGTACAGGGACAACCCACAGGCGCAGCGGTCCCAGACTCAGGGACGGCTGCTCGGGACTGGATAACGGCCACGAAAGTAGTCACATCCGCAAGGATAAGATGGGCCATTGACACCTTTGATCGGTACAAGAGCCCTGGTGTTGACGGGATCTTCCCCGCACTTTTACAAGAGGCGGGTGAGGATCTCGTCAAACACCTTGTGCGTATATATCGTGCGTGTCTCGCACTCTGCTACGTACCAGAAGCTTGGAGGGAGGTCAGGGTTGTGTTCATCCCAAAACCGGGGAAGGACGCCTATGACCGCGCCAAGTCATTCAGGCCTATCAGCCTGACGTCTTTCCTCCTGAAAACGCTGGAGAGACTCGTTGACAGGTATATCAGGGAGGGTGCGCTCGTCGAAAGAACAGTTCATCACTCCCAGCATGCATACCAGGTTGGAAAATCCGTGGAGACAGCGCTCCACCACATCGTCAAGATGTTGGAAGGGGCCGTTCACACGGGGGGGTCAGCCTTAGCTGTGTTCATTGACATCGAGGGGGCTTTTGATAACACCTCCTTCGATTCCATCTGCGAGGCAGCCAGGGGATTTGGGGTAGATGACTCTGTCATCAACTGGATCCACTGCATGCTTCGCACCAGGCGTGTCACCGCTGGCCTCAGAGAGTCGACCGCGAGCGCGCTCGTCAAAAAGGGCTGTCCGCAGGGCGGGGTAACCTCCCCCATCCTGTGGGTGATGGTCATTGACGGGCTGCTTGCGGAGCTTGAGAGGCTAGGGGTGAAGGTGGTGGGGTACGCGGACGACGTAGCGATGCTTGTCACCGGCACTCACCCGGGAGAGCTAACGTGGAAAATGCAGCGCGCATTGGACCACGTACAATCGTGGTGCACTTCGAAGAGCCTGAGGGTCAACCCGGGTAAAACGGAGATGGTACTATTTACGAATAGGAGAAAATTCAGGGTTAATCCCCCTTCTATTTTTGGCACAGAGCTTCGCTTTTCCACGGAGGTACGCTATCTCGGCGTTACCCTGGACAGCAAACTCCTATGGAGGAGCCACATCGAAAGACAGGCTCGGAAGGCTATTTCCACCTTCTGGGCTTGCCGCAGGATGTTCGGCTCGACTTGGGGGCTCAAACCGGCCATTGTGAAATGGATTCACACGGCCATCATAGAGCCACAAGTGACATATGCGTCGATAGTCTGGTGGCCCGCCCTAAAGCGGGAAACCAACAGGAAGGCGCTCAACAGAGTCTACAGGCTATCACTGCTGGGGATCACAGGAGCTCTTCGGACAACTCCTACCCTGGCCATGGGGGCACTTATGAACTTAGCGCCCCCGGATATCATAGCCAAGGCCAGAGCTATGTGTGCAGCCCTGCGACTAGACTTTGGGAGGAAGTGGGGGAGAGCAAGGAAAGGCCACGCGTCACTACTGAACGGTAGAAGCGACCTCGAGGAAGTCCTCGCCTTAGGTGGAGACCGCGGCCCCTGCAGCTACCACTTCAGCCACACGTATTCTGTCTCCTTCCCTAGCAGGCAAGAATGGGAGGACAACAGGGATCAGTTATTGTCCCCAGGAGGACTTATCTGGTATACGGATGGATCCAAATCCACAACGGGGACAGGCGCCGGAGTGTGGTGTGAGGGGCCCAGGACCAGGATATCCCTAGCACTGGGAACCCACACCACGGTACTTCAGGCGGAAACAGTTGCAATCAGAACCTGCGCGGAAGAGATTCTACGCAGAGGGTTCGAGCGCAAGCACATATACATATGCAGCGACAGCCGTGCAGCCCTCATCGCCCTCGACTCGATCGAGGTGAGGTCTGAGCTGACGCGTAGCTGCATTCAAGCACTGACACGCATTGCCAGCGTCAACAGGGTCAAACTCCTCTGGGTGCCCGGGCACACGGGCAACCAGGGCAATGTAGCAGCTGATGGGCTGGCCAAAAGGGGATCCGCGGGATCCCCAGAGGCCATCCGCTTATCAGTGCCAGTAGTCCCAGGCGTCATAAGGGAGATCATGGGAAGGTGGACTGCCGAGCAGCTCACCACCCGGTGGCTCTCGACGCCAGGATCATATCATGCGAGGGCTCTCTTCGCGAGCCCCGCCGACAGGCTGGGCTCCGAACTGCTAGCCCTTGACAGGAACAAGCTGAGGGGGATGGTAGGCCTGATCACAGGCCACTGGTTCACCGGGCAGCACCTGAGGCGTATGGGATGGGAGGTCGACTCGCTGTGTCGCCACTGCGGAGCAGAAGAGGAGACCTCTATCCACTTAATTGCAAAGTGCAGGGAACTGGAGGGAACTCGCTTGAGAACCCTCGGTGCCCCCAACTTTAATACGCTCCAACTAGAGGTGACGGGCGTTAAGGGGCTTCTTCGTTTCACGGAAGAGGCCGAGCTTCTGCCTAAACCTTAGAAATCGCGAGTGCCGAAAAGGCCCGAGCACAATGGTCCACTAGGACTGAGCGCTCGTATCGCCCAACAACAAACAACAACAACAACAACATTTATTTTATTTATTTTATTTATTTTATTTATTTTATTTATTTTATTTATTTTATTTATTTTATTTATTTTATTTATTTTATTTATTTTATTTATTTTATTTATTTTATTTATTTTATTTATTTTATTTATTTTATTTATTTTATTTATTTTATTTATTTTATTTATTTTATTTATTTTATTTATTTTACTTATTTTTACTTATTTTTATTCATTGACGAGACAAGCTTTCATTCATCGAAGCTTTCAATCCGATTGTAATAATCAATTCAGAAAAATTAGATTGATTTGGTCCGTTTCGTACGAATTAGGTAACAATGTGTATCGAAAACGATATCAAAGCCCGCTCCGAGAAAAAAAATATCTCGTATATTATCGCGCATATCGATCTATTGCCGAAATATTAAAAGTGCATCGATCGACGATTGACGAAATAAAAATTCTAAGGCCAAATCGTCTTATCGATATGCCGATCTATGAGCAATAATAAAGGATAGAAGCCGCGATCGAATGACCGATATAAATACATTCGTGTATGTGCCGTTGGCCCACGCGACTTCGCAAGAATTTTCGTAAGCGTCGCGCGCGCGCGCGAGGTGCACGAGCCAAGCGACGTATAAGCGACTTTCGCCCGACGAAGGAATCGACGATGAACGACCGCGCGCAAGTGCCTCGCGAGCATTTCACTCTCTCTTTCTCTTTTCCGATCGGCCGGCTAAGATCCCTCAAGATCGCGGCCTCCCGTTAAGGATACGGCTACTTTGTCGCTGTAGCGTGTTCACTTTTGTAACTCCTTAGATATCACTGATTGGATGCAGTCACGTGTCAATAACCAGTCGGCATTGTCCGTGGCCCTTTGTAACCAAATTTGAAGCGGATCTGACGAAATCTCGTGTTGTACTTTTATTGCGCCCGCTTAATTCAATTATGAGTTTGAATCATTAAAAAAAAAGGCGTGAAAAGAAATGATCTAAAAAAGCATCAAAAGAAGGCTGTTAGAAAAGTTATTATCAATTAGTTACAATAATATGCAGTAATCGGAATAATTATTTATCTTAATGTTGTTTACGTTTTTTTTATTGTTATACTAAGCCAACTGCGCAGGTTGCGCGCGAGATTAGCGCTATAGGTAAACTTTTTACGGCGTATTTTTTTATTGTTTTTTCTCACGCTGAACGCGAATCCAGTGGCAATTGTTGTGGAAACTCTTTTTTTGCATGGTAGTGACCGATGTTGGTGAGCTTTTCCTTTTTTCTGCTGCGGCTTCGGAACGGTCTATTGCCGAGGATACTCTTTAAATGACGTACGAGCGATCCATTTTTCACGTTTCCACCCTGGTCAGGGTCCTCTTCAGAAATTTCTTTTTTTCCCCTTGATCACATTATACATTTATGTTGTAAATAGTTGTCCTTAGTCATTAAAATTAAATTTATCTTATATTTTATCTTTTCTTTGATCATTTTAACCTACTCCTATTTGTGTTTGATTAACGATACTAATAAGTTACTGATAAGTCTTAATTCTTAGTTCTTGTGGTTTATTATTATTATTATTTATTATTATTATTCATTATTCCTAGCAGTCCCGACAGAAGAAATAGAAAACACACTTCAAATATTCAATACATACAATCCAAAATGACAATTCACAGTAGAAACAGAAGAAGACAATAGCACACCATTTCTAGACACGAGATTGATCAGAGAAAACGGAAAAATGATAACAAATTGGCACAGAAAACCCACATGGTCGGGGAGATTCATTAACTTTTTCTCACAAAAAGCTCGTGCTCGACTTACAAAATAGAAATGACTGCGCTCGCTGCGAACTTGACCTGTCCGCCGGGCCAATCAGAGGGCCAATCGGAGCCGCAACGATGACTTCGATAAAATCGATATAGTGGAGAGCGGGGCAAAATGGTACGAAATGGTCAAATAAAGTCCCCCGTATGATAGAATTAGGGCAAAATGGGACAAGAGAAGGTCCCATCGGAGTAGATTTCTTTGCTGTGCCATTTTGCCCCCATCCCACTATGCCCTGGTCCCATCGTGCGTGAATACTATTTTCTCCCGGTATGCCGTTTTTCCCCGCTCTCCCCTACGCCTGACAAAAGTTCGTTACAGTTTTCGATACCGATTGAGTCCGCGATCGAGGGGGAAGGAATTGCACCTTCTCGTGAGTTGTCGCGATAAATCGCGATAAACCGCTGAATCTGATGTAAGGTGAAAACAATATAATTTACAATTAATAGTGGAGCACGCTTAATCTGCCCAGTAGTAGCCTCTTTTATTGTCTTATTTCAATGCAGCGTACGATATTTACGACGGCGACTGGGCGCAGCGAGACTGATACGTGCCGATTTACACGCGCGGTTGAACTCTCTTTCTATCTCTCCGTCTCAAGTCATGGATATTCCTAACTTGCTCTTTCTGCAAAAGTGCGGGAGTCCCGGGCGTGGCTCGCTGAAGAAAGCCGGGAAAGTGATATCGCTTTGCAACAGTCGTTTTCGACTGATCGTCGGCCAGTCGCGTTATTCGCACGATCGTGTGTACACGCGACCAGAGGAGTTGTGTTATTCCTGGCGCCAAACGAGCCTCGATTTGCCCGCACCAACGCTCGGATCGACGTCGCTTTTGCAGCGATCATTCAACATTTTATCGCTTTCCCAGCTCCCGAACAATTTGTGTTCTCGCGCGGTAACCGCGAAAATTCTTTGCCGATTCTTCGCATGCCATCGGTTGATTTGGCGATTTTCACTTTCAGTCTCGCAATACGCAAACCGCAACAATCGCGTTGAATCACCTAAAACAAATCAGTCGAATTCTGCAATAGCTTTCAAAATGTTGATCCTAGAAAGTCGCATATGGATTTGCTGCAGTTGGTCTGTTTCAAATCTTGAATTTTCAATTATTCAACCTTCTTGCGAAAAACCATGTAAATTCACTGGTTTCTTCATCACATCGACATCCCGCCTGGGCTGGTTTGTTCCTTAATTTTTGAAGCTTCAATTCCACTACGATCAAACTTAAGAGTATTGATTTTTCACAAAGTTACGCAACGATGAAGACATCGGATTTCCCTGAGATGGAGAAATGCGAGCGATGTTTTCCGGAGTCGAAATATGAACAGAAACGTTGGTGCGAATTGTGCGGAAATGAAATTTGAATCAACAATGATAGTTTTTATCACTAAACCATTATTAAATATTGTTGTCGCGTGCGGTTGCCTTGGCTGTAATGTCTTTAGTCGGCGATGAAGGAGAAAGAGCTGTCGATTGAATGTTGGGTAAAATTGATTAATAATGAAGTTTTCTTCAAACTGGTTTGAAAAGAATGGAATCGAATCATTTGAATGCAATGAAGAACTTCACATTGGTACATTAATTTTGGATCATTGGAACTTTACATTAATTACGTTGGTTAGGAATGCAGAATTCTTCGATGGGCAATCTTAGCTCGGATGTTCTTTGATTCGCGCAGTCGTTGGCTCATAAAACTCTGTTCGGTCGTGTCGTTCTTGGCAAACCTGTTCCAACATACTCGAATCTTATGTCATATCAGGCCGTTGTGTTTGCGACCATTGGCGATTTATTAAAAAACGGTTATTGATCTGCATATTTGAAAGTGGCTAACAGGTCCTTGGTACGTTCAGTAGCGTGCTGGTCTCTCGCGGTGATCCTTGAGAACGATTCGGCGTTGTCGCGGCATGGACGAGACATTGGAAAGGATCTCTTGCTTACCAACTGCAAGCGATTCCGAAGAGTTTTCGGAATGTCCATGAGAGTCGTGGTTCGACGAAACTTGGTAGTAGTCTCGAACTTTCCTTACCGATCGAAGGATAACCGCATTTCGGAACTGTAATTGATCGTAATGGATTCAACTACAGTTCCAAAGTGCCTGAGTATTTTTGAAACTGGTCAATAGAAATGGACTGCTAAAAAAAATCGTATCGGTTTGTTTAGGACAAAAGTATCGGTCTTTCGCCAATTTTGAACCATTTGTTGCCTTCTCATTCGGCAGAACCTTCATTCGACAGTTTTCTAAACGTGATTTGACGTAAGAGTATTTCTTAAAAGGATTGTTACACTTTTTTTTTCTTTTCTGAATGAAATTCAGAATTCTGAATATAATTAAATTGAGGCCAGTGTGTCGCCAAACTAGCAAATTATCAGCATCGTCATCATCATCATCATCATCATCATCAGTTTTGCGAAAACGGATTTTTCGATATTCCGAAAGAATCCCAAAGAATTTCATTTTTTGCGGAAAAATTAAGGATTCGACTTCTGATGAAATGAAAATTAGCGTATGACAGAGCTGGGCAAAAGCTATAAGTACCTGCTTGGTGTACACAAGTACAGCAATCGAAAAAGTTATGTGACTACTTAGTGTGCTAGGATGAATGCCGTATACGCCCAGCAGCCCAGGGACTTGAGTACTTGAGTACACCAAATAGGTACTGATAACTTTTGCCCAGCTCCGCCGGATGATCGCTCCGACTCATTATTCTTCTCAGTGTAGGTTAAGAATTCATCAGAGAGCACATTCGTCGAATAAATTCTCGTTTATTATCATCGATATCATTAGCTACAAAAACATTAATCAATAGTGTAGTATAATTAGTTTCTACTGCAGAGCCGCAACAAATGATCTAGACCGTTTTTCACGATTAGCTGCGAACAGAACGAAAGAACATCACGGATTAGCAATTCGGCTCGTTTAACCGAAACGTCATCAACGCTTCATTCGCAACTACGAAAATGTCATGACTCTTTGAAGATAATTACCATTTCGCGACCGTGAAATGCCGGCAAGAATCGGATGGTCTGTCGTACGTGTAGCCGTGAGGGCACTGAACGAGATGCGGTCGTTTGTCTCTGCAGACGACGACGCTGCTGCAGGACTCGTGAAGCCGATGAACGTCGCCGCTGTTGCACGGCACCTTGGTCAGCTCATTGGGCACCGACTGCATCAAGTCCCATGGATTCGGTATTGTAGGAATTTCCGTTGGATCGACTTCCGTCATCTCCGTCGATGGGTTATTCCCATTTTCCTCATTCTCGTCGATCTCCAACTGCGAAGCAACCGGCCTCTGGTGCCAGGGATCGGGTTTCACGCTTTCGGCTCCTCTGGCGAACCAAGGTTGGTTCGGATAAGGACCTGGCGGAAAGGTTATCGGGGGTTGCTGAGTCTGAGGAGGCTGAGGTCTGGCCGTTTGGGGAGGTTCCGGAGTCGGAAGGGGCTCGGGTTTTGGCGTTAAGAATTCATCAGAGAGCACGTTCGTCGAATAAATTCACGTTTATTATCATCGATATCATTAGCTACAAGAACATTAATCAATAGTGTAGTATAATTAGTTTCTACTGCAGAGCCGCAACAAATGATCTAGTCCGTTTTTCACGATTAGCTGCGAACAGAACGAAAGAACATCACGGATTAGCAATTCGGCTCGTTTAACCGAACCGTCATCAACGCTTCGTTTGCAACTACGAAAATGTCATGACTCTTTGAAGATAATTACCATTTCGCGACCGTGAAATGCCGGCAAGAATCGGATGGTCTGTCGTACGTGTAGCCGTGAGGGCACTGAACGAGATGCGGTCGTTTGTCTCTGCAGACGACGACGCTGCTGCAGGACTCGTGAAGCCGATGAACGTCGCCGCTGTTGCACGGCACCTTGGTCAGCTCATTGGGCACCGACTGCATCAGGTCCCACGGATTCGGTATTGTAGGGACTTCCGTTGGATCGAGTTCCGTCGTTTCCGTCGATGCGTTGTTGGCGTTTTCCTCATTCTCGTCGATCTCCAACTGCGAAGCAACCGGCCTCTGGTGCCAGGGATCGGGTTTTACGCTTTCGGCTCCTCTGGCGAACCAAGGTTGGTTCGGATAAGGACCTGGCGGAAAGGTTATCGGGGGTTGCTGAGTCTGAGGAGGCTGAGGTCTGGCCGTTTGGGGAGGTTCGGGAGTCGGAAGGGGACCGGGTTTTGGCGTTAAGAATTCATCAGAGAGCACGTTCGTCGAATATATTCTCGTTTATTATCATCGATATCATTAGCTACAAGAACATTAATCAATAGTGTAGTATAATTAGTTTCTACTGCAAAGCCGCAACAAATGATCTAGTCCGTTTTTCACGATTAGCTGCGAACAGAACGAAAGAACATCACGGATTAGCAATTCGGCTCCTTTGACCGAACCGTCATCAACGCTTCGTTTGTAACTACGAAAATGTCATGACTCTTTGAAGATAATTACCATTTCGCGACCGTGAAATGCCGGCAAGAATCGGATGGTCTGTCGTACGTGTAGCCGTGAGGGCACTGAACGAGATGCGGTCGTTTGTCTCTGCAGACGACGACGCTGCTGCAGGACTCGTGAAGCCGATGAACGTCGCCGCTGTTGCACGGCACCTTGGTCAGCTCATTGGGCACCGACTGCATCAGGTCCCACGGATTCGGTATTGTAGGGACTTCCGTTGGATCGAGTTCCGTCGTCTCCGTCGATGCGTTGTTGGCGTTTTCCTCATTCTCGTCGATCTCCAACTGCGAAGCAACCGGCCTTTGGTGCCAGGGATCGGGTTTCACGCTTTCGGCTCCTCTGGCGAACCAAGGTTGGGGCGGATAAGGGCCTGGCGGAAAGGTTATCGGGGGTTGCTGAGTCTGAGGAGGCTGAGGTCTGGCCGTTTGGGGAGGTTCCGGAGTCGGAAGGGGCTCGGGTTTTGGCGTCGCTGCACCTTGGCAATCCACGTTGTAGGTATAGTCGCATACGCCGTATTGCTGCAAGAACCGAGCATCAATAATACGTTAATGCCATAATGTGTTAATCATAAATCCGTATGGGGCATTTTTGTCCAAGATAAGAATCATTTATGGCCCTTGGGCCACTGAAGACACGTCGCAAAATTCATTTGCCATATATCCAATATGTTTCCGTCGATAAGTGATATGTTAAGACAATGCTTTTCAAATATATTCATAAAAAAATATAATATCTCATTATAAGTTATTATATTATATAATAAATATATTTTTGAAAAATTGTTATTTAATATATATTAAAACTATAGGAAGGCGCTTTTTCAAATGTATTCGACTAATCATACATTTTTCATCGTTATATCAATATAATAATAAAAAATGTATGATTATAAATATATTTTGAAAATTTCAAATTTCGTATGTTTATAATTAATTTTTCCTATTGTTTATGAAAAAACGCATGATAAAAATTTGATATTCAAAACAGTGAATTATGGGCGTGTTTTTTTAATTGTCTTTTTTTTCACATTAATTGCCGGTTCATGAGATGACGATATGAATTTCCATAAAGCTGCATTATTGGGATATCCGTTATTCATGAGTTTCACGGAAGCAACGGGTTCAAATTAAACGGCAGAATTTTTGATAATGCTGTGCAATAAATCGACTGAATGAACGTGCAAGTGACGTTTTTGGAGTTTCGTGAATGTGCCACCGAGAAGTCTGGATGAACTGGTATTACGTGAGCTGTTTCGTTACGGAACGAGCTCGACTCGGCTTATTATTTATAGTATTCCGGTCACGTATGAAAGAATCGTTTTGCGAATGGATCATCGCGAGCGTGGCGAATGGCCCTGGCCTCTCACGGACGAGTCCGGCGAATACTCATACGTATTTATGGTTTTAATTTGCCGTGCCGCATAACGCAACTTTTTTTTTCGTGTTAAATTCGGAACAGAAATAAATAATATATAAAAATAATATAATAGTATATTTAAAAAAAAAAAATTGTATACAAAATATAATTTATTTTTTTGAAAATATGACATTCAGAAAATTACTCACGTCATTGTAGACCAGTCCACGGGGACAGTTGAACTTTATCGGGCTGCCGGCCAGACAAACGTAGAATTCGGAACAATTCGTCGCGCTTCGGTAACGTCCGTTGGGATCCGGGCATCTTCTAGATCCAGTCGCCAATGGCGGTTCTGAAAAGTTGGTTAATTGTTCATCAGAATAAATTCATTCATTTATTTTATTGTAATGATTTTTTTTTTACTATTGAAATTTTTTTTTTTTTTTTTTTTACAAAAAATAATTTTATTTATTTACTATTTATTATCAAACTAATTTATTATAAGAGTCGACTGACTTATTGTCGAGCTTTGCGTGCGTATTATTAAAAATAATTGCAAATTCGAATCATCATTGTATTCGATAAAAAAAAAATCTCGATGAACACGCAGCAAAAATCGGCCCCTATGTGACTTCACACGACTGGCTATTTTTATCTTACACCTTTTTTCTATCTCCAATCACCGCTTCGAGACACCCTTCCCCCTCCCCTCCTCGGAATCTTCATGCCGATAGACTTTTACAGCGCGTCGTGACTCTTGTTATTTTCTGTTTCTTTATTTTTTTTTTTTTTTTTTTTTTTTTTTTTTTTTTTTCAATTGTTCTTTTACTCTTATTTCATTCGTGGTTACTGCTGTGCCTCGCAACTGGACTGCATAATGAATGAAGCCTAATCGCGAGCATCGATCTTGGACCCCTGACTCGTATTCAAAGTATACTCCGCCACGATATCTCTCCCGCCGCCAACCCCCACCAATGTATCTTGTAAGGCACGTCGAAACGAATAATAATTCAAAAATCTTCGTATACCGACGATAAATATTCGCGGGGGTATTTATAGACGCAGACGCGACTGCCCAACTCTGACTAATACACTTTTTTTAACACGCGTTTTGCTTCGCAGTTAATGATCTCGTCGATCCGTTTTCACTTGAATTAGATTCGAAGACTGGAATCGAGTTACTGTACATTTTTTTTTCTTTTTTTTTCATTTCGCATAAAATTTTAGACAAATTTATTCAAGAGCAAACAACTTCTGTGTATTTTTTTCTCGCGTCGAAAAAAAAACTCATCGGAATCGGATAAAAAGAAGGTCGCGTGTAGATAACTGGAAGAATCGAATAAAAATGCATGGCAAAACTAACTTTTTCAGCGATTTCCAGTACACAGAAAATAATTGCGATATTTTAATTGTTTTTCGAAATTAATTCAATTGAATTAATGAAAATGAATAAAAATAATTGAATAGTAATTTTCGAATCCAACTGACTAATATATCGTGAAGAAATAATGTGCTTCTCTCGTAGACATTATCGAACGGAGAATATTCGCGAACGAAGTTTCCGCGAGTGAGGAAATATTAAATTGAGAAGTGTTCTGACTTACTCGGAGTAGGTCCGGGTCGGTTGCCGCAGTTGACGTTGTACTCAAAGTCACAGATACCAGCTACGTCGTTGAAGAGCAGTCCGTTCGGGCACTGTTGTTCGATGACCACGTCGTCCCAGCAGTTCAGATAGCTCCCGCAGTTCTTTGGACTAGGAAACTGTCCTCTCGACGCCAGACATCCCGGTGGCAGCATTGGTTCAGCAGTTGGGCCTTCAGACGGATTCCCAGGATGGCCAGGTTGACCAGGGTGGCCAGGTTGGCCAGATTGGCCAGGTTGTCCAGACTGGCCCGGTTGGCCAGGTTGTCCAGACTGGCCCGGTTGGCCAGGTTGTCCAGATTGGCCCGGTTGGCCCGGTTGGCCCCATTGGCCGGGTTGACCAGGTTGGCCCGGTTGTCCAGATTGGCCAGGTTGGCCCGGTTGTCCAGTTTGGCCAGGTTGGCCAGGTTGTCCAGATTGGCCCGGTTGGCCCGGTTGGCCCCATTGGCCGGGTTGACCAGGTTGGCCCGGTTGTCCAGATTGGCCAGGTTGGCCCGGTTGTCCAGTTTGGCCAGATTGGCCCGGTTGGCCAGGTTGGCCCCATTGGCCGGGTTGGCCCGATTGTCCAGGTTGGCCCGGTTGACCAGGTTGGCCCGGTTGTCCAGATTGGCCAGGTTGGCCCGGTTGGCCAGGTTGGCCGGATTGACCAGGTTGGCCTGGTTGGCCCGGTTGGCCAGATAGATCGGGTTGTCCAGGTTGCTGGGTCGGTGGATAAGTCGGCGGTTGCGTTGGCTGAGGCTGCTGTCCATAAGACGGTGGTTGCGATGGCTGAGGTTGTCCATAAGACGGCGGTTGCGACGGCTGAGGTTGCCCATAAGACGGTGGTTGAGACGGCTGCGATTGTCCATAAGACGGCGGTTGAGATGGCTGCGATTGTCCATAAGACGGTGGTTGAGGCGGCTGCGATTGTCCATAAGACGGCTGCTGGGGTTGTAGAGGTTGCCCATACGACGGCGGCGGGTAAGACGGCGGTTGCGCCGCATCGTTTGGTTGCGAAACATGATAAGTCGGCGGTGACTGATATGGAGGCTGCGAAATCGGCTGAGGAACTTCGGTAACCGATGGAGAATTGTCCAGCCATCCCGGATAAAATTGTCTCGGCTCGTTCGGCGATTCGGGCAGCGGCACGTCCACGCTACCGACCACCACAGTATCGTCGAAATCCTCAACAGCCGCGCCGCGATCACTCGGCCGGGAATCCGGCTGGCGATCCACCTTCATTATCTCATCGTCGGACCAGGCATCGGTGGCAGCTAAAACACATCGGATCAAAAAACATTAAGCGAAAAAAAATCTCACGCTCCTTCTATTAAGTTCATCTTTTATATAAACATTTTCAAGCGGCTCCCATCAATTAATGAATTAATCATCTTATTCTTTGTTCAATGTAAATCACATTAAATAATAAAGAACCCATAATAAATTAGGATAAAATGATGAAACAATAGAAAAATGAATGCGAAAAAAATGGCAAATCCCACAAATTTTATACATCAGTTCAACCAATTCGAACGATCAAACGAAGACCAGCATTTTTCATCTATTAGTATCATCAAGTGTGGTGCACTCCTTACCGTCAGGTTGTCCTTGAAAGGCCAGTTGTCTCGCCGAATACTTGACTCTCCCTCTGCCAACCCCCTCGATGCCCGTTAACAGGTGAACCGCGAAAACTACGAAGATCAACTTCATTTTGAAAAGAATAAATAAAAATCGTTCGCTATGTTACGGAAGATCGGCTGGTCAGGCACGGGTCGAAGGAAACAAGTATATCGTAGCACAAGTTGAGTCGAGCCGACGGTAACGCGTAATCCAATCGGCGTCTCCGCGACGTCTCGATCTAATTCGCCAAAGCCGAGGAAGCCAAGTCGCGTCCTTGGTCTCGTCTCCTGATGCTGGATGAGCTGGACCACGGCCGTCCGAGGGCTTACATAGGGCAAACCCCCACCACGACGACGAAGAGCCGGCTCATCCGCAACCACCGGCCACCATGAACGGGCAGTAGAGACGAAGACACACGCAGAGAACCGCAGGATCCCAATTACGCACGGGGCCCAGGACGTCTCCTCGGGGTTCTCGCTCTTGCCCACGGAAATTGCACTCCTCCGGTACTCCCGAGCAAAATACTCTCCCCCACTTTCGACTCCTCGACAAGAGTCCCGCGTATATCGCGCTTCACCCCGCCAAGGCCCCCGCGACCCACCTGATTCACAACAGAGGGCCAAATTTCATGCGCAGATGTCGACAGACGAAAAAGAGCCGGCCCGGAGGCACTCCAGAGTTGAGCCTTGTTTTCCAAGAACTAATGAATGCCGTAAAAAATAAAGAATACAGCAATGAAACGGAGGAGATCGATAATTCCCGGTTCCGAATAACTTGAGGGTTCGTTTATTAATATTTTTCGATACGACGATGTAGGAAGAAAACAAAAAAGATTCAATGGCTAAAATTTAAAAAATGTTAAACGTATAACATTTTTATTTGGGGAAATGATTTTTTTTGCAAGGCGTGTATCAACGCAAGAGACAATTGTTTTTTACCATCGCAAACTACGTATATCGGACTATCCTCTTGAATTTTCTTGGAGCTATTCAGCGCATCGCAACAATAATAGACGCAGTCCAATTTTTCCTTTTTTTTCTCAAATTTTCTTTTATATTCAACATTTTTCTTCCACCTGTCGGGATATTTTTCTATGACACTGACGGAATATGCGATTTATTCTAATTATGCTATATTATTTATTATCGTAATATAAAAAATTCAAGGCCCAACGTTCTTGAGATAAAAAATGAAGAAATATGAAAATTTTGAATGCACGAAATTCTCGTTTGATTATTATTTTCTTGAAGCATTTTTGAAAATCTGATTTTTTTTGTAATGCTTGTATTAACGTAAGTGAAAATAGTACTCACCTTCACAAACTACATATATCGGACTCTCCTCCTGAATTTTCTTGGAGCCCTATAGCGCATCGCAACAATAATAGACACAGTCCAAGTTTTTCTTTTTTTTTATTTCAATTTTTTTTTATGCGAATTTTTTTTTCTGTTTGTCGGGATTTTTTTTAATGACATTCATGGAATATGCGATTTATCGTAATAATAATTATATCATATTATTTATGATTTATAATATGAAAAATCCGAGGTCCAAAATTCCTGAGACAAAAAAATGAAGAAACATGAAAATTGTAAACGCACGAAATTCTCGTTTGATTATTAATAACTTGAAACATTTTTTTAAATCTGGTAATATTAGACACAATTATACAAGATTAATTAGCAATATTAAAAAATGTTAATGAAAAATGTATAATAATAATTAATTTCGCATCATTCAAAAATGAACAGGCTGCCTTTCATGATTCATACGGTAATAAAAATCGTATCAAATTTCGTGGAGGTCCGAAGCCTTGACGAAGGTTTTAGCGAAGCTGTTGAAGGATGACTCGGGAAAAAAAAATGAAAAAATGATTTTTTTTTAATTGTATTATTTCGTACGTTCCAACGACCCCGGGGAGTGCATTGTACCGCCGAAGTTGGCGTGTATCGTCGGACCTCTCTGTATGGTTAGGCGTGAATACGGGTAAAAAAAAGGGTCTATGCGCCAACTTGTTACACGAACGAAGGAACGAAGGACGACGAGGGAGTACGAGAAGGAGGCAAATGCCTTCGTTTGTTCGCCAGCACTCGTGGAATTTGTACGGACCACTTCGCGAGGGGGTTTTCATGAACGTGTGGTAAACCCGTGCTCGATCCCTTTTGCGGTGCTGGATTCCCTTCCCGCGGTGGCATGCAATATCCACATCTCCCGAAAACCTTCCAAGCTTCGGGCAAAAAAAAAAAAAAAAAAAAAAAAAAAAAAAAAAAAAAAAAAAAAAAAAAAACTTTCAAATTCATTGAAAAAGATGCAAATGAAAAAGGGCGGAGCGAATTAATGTCCAGCGCCCAAACTAATCGCGAAAAATAAAAAATAACATTGCCGCTGATAGAGCATCGGTGGATAATATTACAAGCAATAAATCCTCGGGATTTATGTTACCGAAACGCGACAAAAAGGCACCGGTGCGATTAACAAAAATACAAGCTTCTTTATTCTTAAATGAAATTTTGATCTGTCGTTCGATAACAAAAATTCAATATTTTAGGGACTCTATCGTTTAAATTGTTTAATACAAAAAACCATAATCAAGGCCATTTTTCAAATAAATTCTAGGAATTAATATAAATATAATTTTTTTTCATATATTTTTTTTAATTTAATATTATTCGTTTTTTTTTTGTACTAAAAATTCCTGAATTAAATATCAATAACAAAGTTCTCAATGAACAGTAACATTGTGTGACAGCAGCCACTTGAAAGAAATGTGACCTTAATACCTAAAGCGCCGGAATTCTCAAAAGAATTTAATCCTCTATTTAATGCCCTTGAGATTTTTTTCTCCGCTGGAATTGTCGAAAGAACGCGGAAGTGGGACGGTATCGGTATCGAGAAGAATTAAGTCAGAGAGCCCCTTCGAGGCGGACCGATTCTGTAACGATGGGGATAAATATCGTGTCTCGGCGGGCGTGAGACGAAGGTGGTAAAGACGGAGATCCTCCATTCGGAATATCTCTACGTGCCAAGTAGTTTGCCGCCCACAGGATCGTGACGACGATAACACAGAAACACCATACGCGATTCTCCAACAGTTTCGGCTGCATATCGGATTAGCACAGCCCGCCGAATCGATGGAAGCAATCGAATACGTTTTGTTCTCGCAAGAAGAGAAATTATACGAGCAGAAAGTGCAAGCAATTCTCTGAACTATTAATATTAAAAACGTTTAATCGATTTTATAAGAGATATTCAATGTTCAATTAATCAGGTTAAAAAAATTGTTTTTTCGAAAATGTTTACACATTTAACGTACATGAAAAAAATGTAATTAAATAACAAATAATAAAATAGTATAATAAAAAAAATAACAAAAAAATAAAATAAAATGAAATAAAAATTAATGGTTAATAATAGAATTTATATTTGTTAATTTATATAAATATGTAAATTTAAATATACAATATAACTGAACCGTATATAAATATATTTTGTAATAATGAATATAATTAATTTGTCCCACTTGTATACCATTCGTAACATTTCCATCATATTCTACACTCAGAAAAAGGTATAGTACCATCAAAGAAAATCTGTTTGAGTCAACTAAATGCTGCAGACAAATCGAGCGGACGAAATGTACCTTTGGAATGACCGTAGAATTTAGTTGAATTCCTAATAAGGATTTAGTTACCTTAAATCTCGTTTAGTTATTCAAATCCAGTGATCAAGTTAGCGCAAAAATATTTCTAATTGATCGAAAGTCAAAAATATTGGGCTCGCCTAAATGTAGAATTGGGCCCTGGGCTTTTTTCGACCGGAATTGTTCCTTATTAATACGATACACTATTGTCATGCACATTTTAACTTTAATTATCAGAGCTGCTATTCATGTCTTATAGTTATGTTGCATTTTTATAACGTAAAATCCTATCTAGTTAGCGGGCTCGAACCCTCGAACTAACGTTTACTAACCTAGCACCTTACGACTACGCTATTTCTACTTATTGACAAGTATCATTTCTTATCGGATGTATAAATTGTTATCCAAATAACAATTAAGCCTTCGCTTTCTTTAACCTTCAGCTTTCAGATTTAGATGCTTTTACCTATTGCTATCCATATAATATTCTGACATAAATGGCAGTGACAAGAATTATTGACAAGATGAGAAAAATTGAAGATAGCGGTTATGCGGCGAGGCTGCAAACACATTTTTTTCACATCAACAACATCATTTCTCAATTGAATTGAAGCCAATATCATTAGCATTCATACCCTGAATGTTCTTATGACAAGAAACACTACAAAAGACAAAAAGCCAAAAGAGGAAAGTTCATCAATAATAAGCAAACTTTATTTGGTTCAATTAAAATGTGGTAAAAATTTTGAAACATTTTTTGTACTACATGCAATACATTTAACATCGATTCGTTAACACCAAACCCACTATTTTCTCAATGTCGAAAACTGTTTATGTTTCATTGAATGAATCGGTGAGTTGCTTTACGCAATTTTTTTTGTTGTATCGATCAAACAATTCAACATTTGCCAACCGAAAAATATGACTCAATCAATCGTTCGAATCGTTAATAGAAATATCATTTGCGTTGAAACTAACAAACAAATCGGTAAAAAAAAAGAAACTATGAAGTTGAAACGGAATAATATATTTAGTTCAATAGACTCTAGTTCAAATGCGCCTATGTATTATTTGGTTAGACTGTCATTGTTATGTCGATCGAATTGTTTAGTTGGTTCAATTACATTGAATTTCTTAAATCAACCCTGCCAGGGTTTGTGGAAATAAAATCGAGTTGCTCGAATCGAATACGTTTTGACCAAATATCTGCAGTTGGTTTTACCAATCCTTATTCTGAGTGTATATTTCTGATTCTTTTTCCATAACCTTATCTCGATCCTTCGAAAGTGTCATCATAAATTCGCGGAATGCCCTACGCGATTTTATTGTTATTCAAGCGCATTTCGTTTTATTTCATCGAACCCGGTGGCCAGAGTTGGACCAAAGGTGACCAAAAGAGATTTCAACCCGTTGCCAAAAATTGTTCCGTCTGCATTTCCGCTTCTCGGTAAAATTAAAACAGTTTACCGTCGCGCCTTGCAGTTTTATCGGCGACGACCAGAAAGAACCGTACATTGCTCGATCCGCATGATAAACATTCATAAGTGTACTTTTTCAAGCCTCTGCAGTACACTCTCGAAAAACCCACTGCACCAGAAGTCTCTTCAAGATGGCCAAGGAAAAGAAATTAGCATTTGTAACTCTCTCGTATCGAAGTCTCGCAGAAGTCGGCCTCTTGACCACTTCTGGCGAAGGCGATTCTGCAGGTCCTTGCAGACTCTGCAAGGGTTACATAGCGGGACGCTTTTCTGCGAGTCTCCAACGGTAAGTTCGGTAACCCCGCCGGGATTCTTATTCGCGTTCTTTATTATCCAAATTCATTGGAGCCGAATGAGACAACGACTGCTAAAGCTGCAGGAAAGGTAATGACGTCGGTGGCGGCAATGAGGAAGAGGACGAGCAGGACCGCTTTTCGGATAGCAGTTTTGTCGGTCCGTCGTCTCGTCGGATCGGCCGGCCGAAAAACACGTAATCTTGAAAACCCGGGCAACGGTGGGAATGACCTCGGCAGAACTTGCATCTGCATCCCATTCCAGCATCGGGACGGAATCCGAGGCTTCGCCGGCGTAACAACACTCTCTCGCGAGTTTTCTGCAGAGCGAACGGAAGGCAACTGGCTGTATGGTGACGCGATTCCTCGAGTACGTGGACCCCGCTTGGGCGCGGAAACACAAATAATCTCGGGCCTGGGCCCTCTGCGCGGAGCCTCGGCTTCCTCTTCGGCAGAAGACATCGGTGAGTCACACTCGCGATGGTCACCTTGACCCAACCTCAGCGCGGGACAACGGTTTTTTTTCCTCCGGTCATAAAATGACACTAATACTGCTGATACCGAAACGATCGGGTATGGCGATTCGATTATCACGAGTGGGAGAACATTTTTTTTTTTTTTCTTTTTTTTTTTTTTTATGAATGCATTGGTAATTTCGGTAGTCGAATGAAGGTCAAAAGTTAGGGTCAGCGAACTCTCGCCTGTTTGAGATCCCGGATAGGATTTAAACGAGAAATATCAAAATGAGACGGTACGGTAATTCTGTCTGTACTTATAAATCAAATCCTTGTGATCGGCGAGTTTTAAGCTGGATCAGGGGAATATCGAGGATTCAATTTTACAAACGATGCCTAATCGGTGGATGAAAAATGTCATACTAATTTTTTTTTTTCATGTGTTTAACTAGTTTATGCATTCACTTACTCTGCCCAAATTGGACTCAACTTATGTCAACGGACATTTTGACAAAAGTTAATTGAAGTCGTGCCTTGAAACAAACAAAAAATACTACTATTGGATTAATTCAATAATTAGATAATAATGTATTATCAATTTTTCAATTGTTAAAATAATATCAAATCAACAATATCGGTCCATATTTATTATCAATAAAACAGTAATATTTTTCTTTATAATAATTTATAAAAATTTTATAATAATAATAATAATGAATAATAATACAATGATAATCGAATTGATTGAATAATAATTGGGTTTGTATAATTGAATATTCTCGATGATATGAAAAACATTGGAAAAGAAAAAATGTCTCTTCGAAGGCGCGATTTGGTTTTTTGACGAAAATTCTGCGGTCGAACGGCGCACGTGTTCGGAGCTCTGTGACCCCGGCGGAAGTCTCGCGGTGCTGGAAGATTCGCGCTGACGGGACACGGTGAATCAGAGAATCCCGGATGAACACGCGTACGCGAGCGAAGTCGCATCGAGAAGTAAGTAGCGAAATGATGCGATGTTTCTGGCGCCGAAGGACAAGCGGCCGTCACGCGTCCGCTCGCGATGGGAAACATAGACGGAGCGTTGAGCACGCTCTAGGGAACGTTCGTGACTCGAATACTTTCATCGTCGCGGAGATAGACACTCTTCTTTGCCCTCTCGTTAGCCTCCTCCTCGGATTCGACCCCTTCGAGCTTCTTCTCGTCCGTACGTCGCCCCCGGGCTGGTCCGCGTCTCGCTCACGCTGTCCGCACGCGCAGTGACCTCTCCACTGTACTTTCCTGCGGTTAACGAGAGTATTTCGGAAATTTTGCGCTCCGCAAATTGCCACAAAACAATTCAATTTCAATGGATTTTCACTGAAACTTTTTTTAAGCTCGAAATAATGAAAAAATATTTTATTCACAATAACAATCGGAATCAATCAATATTACAGTTACTAATTAATCAATAATAACAATAGCAATTGTTTGTTAGCATTGCTATTGTAAAAAACAAAAAAGCTTCATCGCCGTGGCCCGACTAAATTTTTGCGTGGGCTCTAAATGAAAAAAAAAAGCTGGAAGGAAGTTAAAAAAAAAACAACAACGGCCGGAGCCGAAATTGAAACCTGTCGGGCTGCCGTGATGAAGATGTAGGACCTTTTGCTTTCAACGATTTTTAATTGGCCATCCCAAGAAATAAAAAAAAAAAAAAAAAAAAAAAAAAAAAAAAATTATTTTTTACTGCAATTTGAGTTATTTCTTAGTCAAATTCGGTGTCAGCTTCACAATCGTATCGGTATCTCCGATAGTAGCTATGGTCGCACTATAAATACTTGACAGCCATTGTCGCGAATGGCAAGGAGTGACGTTTCGGCACGGCGCGATTCGGAGAGTCTCTTCGCGCGTCCGAGGCGGAGATACAGCGGAGAATCTCATAAGAATCTGCCGTGTCCGATCGCCGGGGGATCCGCATATTTATCTCGTTGCGATTCTGCGAAACGATCGCGCCGAATTTCTTCCCTCCGGTACCTTTTTTTCTTTTTTCTCTCCCTCCTTTGGTTTTTTTTTTTTTTTTTTTTTTTTTTTTTTTTTTCAATCTTTTCTGCTTCGCACGAATCTTACTCTTCGTTTCTCGTCGTTCGGCTCTGTTTACAACGGCAACCGACTGGGGAACGGGTCTAGGAAGGCCGCGACTCGAGCGCGCGCTCAGCTTCGAGCCAGGAATGCTATGCGATCGCTCAGTCGAGATGTTGCACTTCGGACGAAGGGACGAAGAGAGCGAGACGAGAGAGAAAAAGGAAGATAAAAGTATATGAGGCAAAAGGGACACCGCGAGAACGTCGCGAATGACTAACATTGGGAAAAAAGAAACGAGGAAAATAAAACGAAGAAACGATGCGATGGGAATAACCCACTGAAGAGATGCTCGAATGTACTCAAGTTACGATATTTTCTTTTTAATTGAACGAAAATATTTCGAGAAATCGGCGACGAAAATGATACTTCGATTTTTTTTTTGGGTTATTTAATTTTTGCAGACAAATCGCGTGAAATGGCGTTTTTTTTACACAATTAGCTTTATGAAAAATTCTTATAATACCTGAAAAAAACGGGATTCCTTTGCCAAAATTCCTTTTGCCTGGAAAGTCAGCAATTATACAGTAATTAATACTAATGAATAGTAATTAAAAAAATTAATAATAATATCAATTCATTGTTTTTATTAATATTTTAGTATTGATATTAATTTTTTTTAATTCAGCATTTTGTATACAAATTTTAATAAATAGTGTTTATTAAAACTCAGGTTACGATAATCTGCTTTCGATTGAACGAAAAATCTCCAAAAATGAAGGCTTTTTTTTTTTGGTCATTCAATTTTTGTAGAGAAACTGTGGGAGGAGGCATTTTTCAATTATATTTTATAAATATTCAACTTTATGAAAAATTCTTATAAATGATATCTGAAAAAATGTGTGACATCATTGCCAAATTCTCCTTTGCTTTTTGATTTTTGCACATTTTTCCATGTGAAAAACAAGAAAATTCGAAATAAAGATGAAAATCTGAAAAAATTCATATGTTTTTCGAAAAATGAACGAATCATTTTCATTTGAAAACAAAGTTGAGTAACCGTCAATTTGTTTAACAAGTTTATTTTTCATCAACTTGTTAATAACTTTTTTCAATTGTTATTATGCAGAATGAATCTTTTTAGTACCTTCAATGGGTATGAATTTTTTCAGATTTTTATACCATCGAGAAGTGTTTGCAATTCACTCTCAATTTCCTCGAACTTATGCGAAATGAACATCTTACGCATGAACTACCTTAACGAAAAATCTCGAAAGATGCTTCGTCGAGAACAGAACTAATCGATGAATTAGCATCGCGTCGGCTCGATAAAGCTCGAAGAGGCCAAAACATTGATTTCCCGGCCTTGCGCGCTATTTTTAGTGACCGCGCCCGTTCGCGTATCGCGAGCGCCAATTAATTTAATATAAAAAGCACAGGCGAGTCGAAGGGACGGGAAAAAGATACATGGGGTGCCGGAGCGCGAGAGATAAGCGATAGGGGATTATAGATTATAGTCGTGCGCGTCGCCGCGTCCGCGCCCCGTATCGTCTAATAAATTCGATGCGTTTTACACGGCGCGCCACTTAGCCGCTCTCGATACCGCGGCGATGTGTACGCGATACCTCGACCGCGCGGTGGTTTCCCTCGCCGTCAGCTTCTCGAGTTGCACGCGGTCTCGCGTGCATCGGAGCTTCGTACGCTCGAGTATGCGTGCGCCCCGTTTTTCCGTCCTCGCGGTATGTCCGTGTGCGACACGCTGCCTCGTAAAATAACGAACGTGGCCTTGACGTTTCAATCTTGAGCTTCAATAAAGGCGAAATTACTCGTTATCGTCGCGGGGCCTGCGCGCGTCCCTCTTCATTATGGGACAAATTAATTGTGCGAGGAAAAAATCCATAAAAAGACTAGCAAAGTGAAAACAATGGAAAAGAAATTAAAAAAAAAATTAGGGGACAAAAAATTTCTTTTTGAAATGTTGGTTTCTATCTTTTTCTTATCATAGGCTATCGAGTTCTGATTGCAGCAAAGTTGATCATTTGTGTAGCTTTCTCAGGTAGCGTTGTTTTGTGAATAGTTTCATTTGGAATTTTTACGTACATATATATACACTCAGGAAAAGGATTGGTAAAACCAACTGCAGATATTTAGTCAAAACGTATTCGATTCGAGTGACTCGATTTTATTTCCACAAACCCTGGCAAGGTTGATTTAAGAAATTCAATGTAATTGAACCAACTGAACAATTCGATTGACATAACAATGACAGTTTAACCAAATAATACATAGGCCCATTTAAACTAGAGTCTATTGAACTAAACATATTATTCCGTTTCAACTTCATAGTTTCTTTTTTTCTACCAATTTGTTTGTTAGTTTCAACGCAAATGATATTTCTATTAACAATTTGAACGATTGGTTGAGTCATATTTTTCGGTTGGCAAATGTTGAATTGTTTGATCGATACAACCAAAAAAATCCATTAATATATATTTGCACCAATTTGGCACAGTTAACTCGCTTTTGCCGGACAAAGCAATATTAATATTATTATAAATTTGTATAATTCAATGAAAATCAAAACCAAAAAAATCATTTAAAAAAAAACGATTTTTTTGTCGGTTTTATTTTTCATGAAAATTTTGATAATTCGATTTTTTCATAATATAATGAAAATTCTTCAGTAACGATACAAGAAAAAAATGCGCCAAAATACTCCGACTATTATTTTGCAAATTTTCTCAAAATTTCGGTAGACGTCTCCTTGATATTCCGTAGAATCAAACCTCTCCGCCCGCGATATCCACGAATCAGTGATATACCAAAAAGTGTATTAATGTGGGTTGTCGCGATCGATTCGAGGCAACGAGAGGCGCCAAGTTTTGGGACTCGGAATTGCATTCCAGCGAATAAAATCGAACACCTCATCGACCTTCTTCGAAACCGTGTTCGCAGCACAAGGAGTATGGAAAAAAAAAAAAAAAAAAAAAAAAAAAAAAATGTAGACTGGAGAACCGTTTTTATTTTCGGTTAAATTCGATCGAGATTCCACATAGCGCATCGTCGAGGAACCGTGGGTGTTCGGAAACGGCGAGCAATGCAGTCGAGCAATGACCACGTCGTGGTCGCTTCGACGACGTCGGTTCCCGAACGGAGTACCGTAATCCCAATTCGGATTCGTGGCGTTGCGCGACTCGCGTGTGCAATATCGTCGTCTATACGGTCGGTGCGAACACGCGCGAAGTGCCGCGGCGCGGAGCTGCAGAAGTGCATCGCTCGGAGCTCGCTGCAAATGAGCGCCGAAAGGGAAGAGTCGAATTTAAGGGGTTGACCATTGAAGAGCGGGCGAGCGCGTTAGTCCGCGAGGCATCGTTCGGATAAGAAGTGAATTCCCGAGCTCTCGATGCATACCTCGACTATCGAATACATTCGAATAAATTCGATAAAATCGCGGAAGAGACCGTAAATCGCGGAAACGAGGGGAGCGCGAGGAGAACGACGATTCGGCCACGCAATTGATGCTTTGTTTTTATTGCTTCCGCGACACGAAATCGTCCGACGTTATCGTTGTTCCGCGAAGCTCGCATCTAACAAGCTATCACAACGAAGTTGAGACGCGACGGGCAACGAATCTTTCTTGTTTCGTTTCGTAGGTCCGAAGAAATCGATTTACAAGGGAAACTATAGAATATGCGTCAAATTGATTGGTCTGCGATTTGTTAGAACGAAATATGCGCAAATATTGATTAAAAAAAATATTGAAAAAAAAAAAAATGGTGAGCCTGAATCTTAAAAACAATAAATAATAACAATAAATAATGATCAATAATATGTTACAAATACTATTCGCCGTAATTGTTTTTTTTTGTAATAATTAAAAAGAAATTGTTACTAATAATTAATAACAATAATAATAATATTTCTATGTTATAACAATATCTCGCCGCCGCTGTGTGGGAGACGGCAGTTTTGGACGATATGCTAAAGTCGCGGAGTGGCTAAACTTACGAAGGGCTAAAGTCACGGAAGGTCTAAACTCACGGAGGGGCTGAAGTCTGTAATAATAAAGCCAGTAATAATAATAATAGTAATAATACACTAATAATCATTACTGATAATTAATCATCAATTATTATTAAATATAAAAATAATTGATAATTAATAATAATTAATAATTAATTATTATTAAATATAACAATAATTAATAATTAATTACTATTAATTACAAAAATGAATAATAGGTACTTATTTTTTATACGATCGATTGTTTATCAAATACACGCTAATTGTTTATAATTTCGTCACCATTTCGGCCCAGTAAAAACTGATAAATTTTCAATACGATAAAGATGAAGCTCGTGCAACAGTCTCGAGAAGCCACGTATGTTGCGCTCTTAGCATCGGGGGTCGAAGTAGTAATGGAAAAAAATGGTTGTATTTTTTATTTTTTTTCTTCCTCTCGTTACACGCTTCTCTCGTTCTTCATCGCGCGCGTTCGCTTCGTTACGACGTTTAGCCTGCGCCGTTGAAGTGCTGCCGTGTAAGCTGCATGCGAGATGAGAATTATCAGCGAGTATCGAGAGTTACGCGCTGCCCGACTCATTCGGTGTTCGAAGTTGGTACACGTAAGTGGGCATGCACCCGTGGGCACTGCTGCATGCCCACTGCGTAAGCAAATTTTTTTACCACTCCCTCCCCGCCTCTCTTCTTTCATTCTTTCTCATTAGCCTTGTACTCCTTCGGTTCCTTCGTGGCTGTTCAACTTCCTGTAGCTTTTTTTTTTTTTTTTTTTTTTTTTTTTTTTTTTGCGGGCGAATCTCGCGAGATTCAAGTGAGTGTCTTCGCGGCGAGTACGACGGAGCGAGTACAGGCATTTAATAGTATTTGCCGCGGTAGCCTCTTACGGTTCTCAAATTCATTCGACAAGAAGGCAACTAACAGTTCGATGCACGCCGAACAAACGTTTCTCTCGGTCCCGCGTGTATTATTTCGTCGTGGAATGGGTATGATTTTTTTTCTTATCCATATGAATATTTCGATGGATCGAAAGTTTCAATTTATCCCGCTCCAAAAAAAATCGCAACGGCTCAATAAAAGCCTAACAACTCAGCAGTCACGATATTGTGATGTGATTGCGCAGAAAACGCTTAGTTGTTTTACTGACATATTTTCAATGTTCCAACAACAGTTCATGAAAAATTTCGAAAATTTGGTTACTTTTACGATACTATCCTTCGTTCCAAAGGAAGAAAAGTACTCTTCGGTCCAAAGGAAGAAAAGTACTCTTCGGTCCAAAGGAAGAAAAGTACTTTTCGTCCCGAGGGAAGAAAAGTACTCTTCGTTGCGAGGGAAGAAAAGTACTCTTCGTTCCGAGGGAAGAAAAGTACGCTTCGTTCCGAGGGAAGAAAAGTACTCTTCGTTCCGAGGGAAGAAAAGTACTCTTCGGTCCAAAGGAAAAAAAGTACTTTTCGTCCCGAGGGAAGAAAAGTACTCTTCGTTGCGAGGGAAGAATAGTACTCTTCGGTCCAAAGGAAGAAAAGTACTTTTCGTCCCGAGGGAAGAAAAGTACTCTTCGTTCCGAGGGAAGAAAAGTACTCTTCGGTCCAAAGGAAGAAAAGTACTTTTCGCCCCGAGGGAAGAATAGTACTCTTCGGTCCAAAGGAAGAAAAGTACTTTTTGTCCCGAGGGAAGAAAAGTACTCTTCGTTCCGAGGGAAGAAAAGTACTCTTCGTTCCGAGGGAAAAAAGTACTCTTCGTTCCGAGGGAAGAAAAGTACTTTTCGTCCCGAGGGAAGAAAAGTACTCTTCGGTCCAAAGGAAGAAAAGTACTTTTCGTCCCGAGGGAAGACAAGTACTCTTCGTTCCGAGTGAAGAAAAGTACTCTTCGTTCCGAGGGAAGAAAAGTACTCTTCGTTCCGAGGGAAGAAAAGTACTCTTCGTTCCGAGGGAAGAAAAGTACTCTTCGTTCCGAGGGAAGAAAAGTACTTTTCGTCCCGAGGGAAGAAAAGTAGTCTTCGTTGCGAGGAAAGAATAGTACTCTTCGGTCCAAAGGAAGAAAAGTACTTTTCGTCCCGAGGGAAGAAAAGTACTCTTCGTTCCGAGGGAAGAAAAGTACTTTTCGTCCCGAGGGAAGAAAAGTACGCTTCGTTCCGAGGGAAGAAAAGTACTCTTCGTTCCGAGGGAAGAAAAGTACTGTTCGTTCCGAGGGAAAAAAGTACTCTTCGTTCCGAGGGAAGAAAAGTACGCTTCGTTCCGAGGGAAGAAAAGTACTCTTCGTCCTTAGGGAAGAACAGTACCTTCTGTCCCTTGGGGGAAAAAAAACATCTTCCGTCCCTACGGAAAAAAGTACTCTTCCTCCTAGTACCTCAGAAAGAAAAGTAGTTTTCTTTCCTTGGGAAAAAATACTTTTCGTCTCTAGGAAAAAAAGTAATGTTCTACCTTTGCTGCGTAATCTTTCTGCGCGCTCAAGGATCAGCCTCTTCCCACCCGCATTGCAGGCATGGAATATGGTCACCTTATGGTAGTCGGGAAGAAAAATACCTTTCCAGGCACGTCACGCATCGAAATGAAGGGCCTTTATCCATCTTCTTGCAAGATATTTTTGGGTATAGTGGCTCATGATCTAACAAAGATGCCATGAAAGCACATGGAAGCTGTTAGATGCTCAAGTATCGTTCCCATCATCGCTGGAAAAACCAATGATGCAGAGATTTTTTTCAAATTGAGTTATCGGTGGTGATAGATCATTACGTACGTCACTGTCGGGGTACTGAAAGAGTTACGGCTTGCTTAACGTTCCAGTAACTCGAGGAGGGCCCAAACGATTTAGGGCCGGGCTGCTCCTTCATTTTCGTTTACAGCCAAAAAGGACCTCAGCCGTAAGGTGAAGGACGAGCAACAGCGAGGCTTACCTTGCTCAAAGGATGGGCGGACCAGGAGAGCCGCGATGAGGGCCCAGACGAAAGGGCGAAAGTACAAATGTGTTGTGGAGAAGGTGAAAGGGAAAAGAAGGATAGCAGTAGCGAAGAAGAGGCCCCGCGGCCCGAGGAAGGGAAGAGAAAGGACGAAGAACGGGGAAAGAAAAAGGGAAGAAGGCACGGGATAAAAAAAAAGGGAGTTGCAGCGCTGAGCAGAGGTATGGGTTTCGAGATCCCTTCAAGGCCCAGGGGTCCTTGCTCTTGTGGGTCAAACTGGGCTCTGCGGTCGCGGCACAGACTCGTAATGAAAGTGACTACCGAGCTCGCACCCCGAACTTACACGCATCAAAGGACACGCTCGGATGAGGGTCTTGAACATTTGATTTTCTGCGAGATTGCGACTAAGTAGTCAATTAGATTCGAAAAAAAAATTAATTTTTTTTTCTGATTCGGCAAGCGAGTCATTGGTAGGCATTGAGCGAGTTTGCGACTTAGTATTAAATTAGGTTTGCAATAAAAATTAATTTTTTTTTCTGGTCCGCTAAGCGAGTCATTGGTGGACATTTAGCGAGATTGAAAATCAAATTGACGGAGTTGGCATTAATGTTCATTTTCATCCGTGAAGATTATTCACTTGTCTCGAATAAATTTGTTGGATATTCACTTGTGAAAAAAAAAATTGAATTATTTTACTACTTTGACATACTGTGAAAATCGGGAAGAAATTACAGTTTAACATATTTTATTTCTATAACATAACTGTAATTGAACGAAAAAGCAATTCGAAATTCAAAAAGATATTCGAGAAAATATCGTAATAAATTTTTTTCCTTTTTCGCGTTTCGCTTTCGCGAATAGCTGGATCAATGATTACACAACCTATTGTAGAAGCGAGATTAGGATGGATGTTTGTAGAAATTCGTCGATTATTCCAAAGGAATGTATTAAACATATTTCTATTTAATAAGGTAATATAAATAAAACAAAAACAAATATGATGGAAATTAACGAAATAAAAAACTGAATGCGGAAGCGAGGTGCCAAAAAAAAAAAATCTAAAAAATTCCATTTTAATTTTTTTTTAATTTCCGAAAAATTACTAAAATGAATCGTCCCGGTTTTGGCTAATATCCGGACGAAGTTTGACATAACGAGACAGCCTGTCGAGCGAGTGCGACATATGTAACACAGTATGTTTGAGTACGAATTTCGACGTCGTTCAGCAGGAACTCGCAGTGATTAGATACCGCCTATCGAGCAGGATATTAAGGTAGTCCGAGCGGTACAGTCCAAGGAAATGTACGTTTCAGAAAGAACTTGGAGCGTTTCCCGATGTGACAAAAATCTGAAAAAATCTATCACATGGAAGTTGTTCAAAAAATAAATTTTCCGAAATAATAATTGCAAAAAGTTATTAACAAATTGATGAAAAAAAAAATCGTTTGACAAATCGCTCGGCAACATAACTTATTTTCAGATCGAAATGATATGTTATTGTTTCCGAATACATATCAATTTTTCCAGTATTATTTTTTGTTCTTCAAACTTGGTGAAAAGTGAAATTTTTTGTATTTCAAGTTATATGAACTGTATTAGCTGTATTTCGGAAGCTTCTTGAGAACAATAGGCGATTTTATAACAAACACACATCCAAAATTCTTAATACATATTTCACATATATTGTTAAATGAAAAAAAAACAATGATTTTCAATGTCAAGAAAAAAATGAGAAAAAATTCATACGCATATATAAAGAAGATCAACGGATCATTTTCATTATAAAAAAAAAGTTACATTGTCCAATGATTTGTTAAACGAGATATTTTTGTTAACTTTTTGGAATTATATAATTATATAATATAATTGATTTTGTGTAATAATATTATTACACAAAATCAATAATAATAATTATTATTAATAATAATAATAATTAATTATTATTATAATTTTTTATAATAATTTTATAGTTATTATTTGTTTATTTGTTTATTTTTTTAATTATTATAATTATATTATTACACAAAATCAATTATTCACCTTCTATATGCTGGATTTTTTTCGATTTTTATCCCATTGGCAAACGTTTGGAATTCTCTCCGAATCTCGCGTTTCCTTGGACTGTACCGGTCGGGCTATCTTAATCGATTCTGTGTCAGTGATAAAACTTCGCTACCTCTGGCTCAATTATAGTCCTATTAGAAAGCTGACAACTTCGCGCACTTCCCGCGTTCTCGCTGTTCCTAGGACTAGGATTAATACACGGGCGTGTCCACACAATTGTATTCCGGATAAGCGAAGCACACATTCGCGGCCTCTGCATCGCAAAAGCGACCGAGAGGCTTTTCTAGAAACGAGTAATGCAAATAGCCGCGTTGTCGCTATCGAGTTTCATAACTTTTTTTTTCCCCTCGATTTCTACGAGACTCCCCCTCGATCTCTGATATAATCCGCTGAAACGCGCGCGTTTCGGTATTTCCGAAGAATACCCACGAGCAACAGCCGCGAATAACTCGTTATCAAAAATAATTTATCGGACTCGCGCGCGAATTTATTAACGCTGAGGTTACTTCGCCGGGCGAAACGACCGAGCGGAAACTAGTATGTTATGCGGCGCAATAAAAAAGTGCCGAAGCGAACGCCGAAGCGAGACGAACGCCGAAGCAACCCTTCGCGATTCGTTTCTAACGAGTTTTAAATTCCTGTGGCTCGTTTTTTCCCAACCTGCGCTGTACCTACGTAGCCGTGGGGGCTGTCGACCTTGGATCCTGTGAAATGTAGCGTGACACCGGCGAGGATCGAGTTTCAGCATCTCCGCGGCTAGGAAGTTCGCGAAGGGCGCATTTGTACGCTTCCTTCGGGGCTTCTGAAAAAAAATCTCGTCGGCAATGGACGAAAATTGAAGTTCATAAAAATTTGTTACATTGTCGATTCAACTCGATTTTTCGAGATCCGGTGATATTTCGGGCGAATGTGATATTTACCGAAGTTTCGGAAAAAATGCATTAATTAAATGATTAATCGAATTATTGAATAAAAATCTTTTATAATTCGATTAATCAACAAATTAATGACGATTAACAACGAAATACCAAATTCGGAAAATGTCGAATTCGTTATTTTAATTAATTAATTGAATGATGAAATTAGTATAAATTATAAATTAATCCATCAATAAATCAATAAATGGATTAATCAATAAATTAATGACGATTAATAAAGAAATTCCAGATTAAAAAAATACCGAATTCCTTACTTTTTGTATTTATGGTACATAAAAATTCAAGATCTTTCGCAGGGTTTTTTTTTTCGTTGAATATTGAAGGGATCTCGAATTTTCCGGTGTACCGAGGCGCAGCGAATATATCTTATTTATCGTATTCCAAAAATTATCATTCGTCTTATAACGAGTTTTAGCGCCGCAGAAAGTAAGCGTTATTAGAAGTTTTGACATGATTAAAAAATACTCAATAGAGCATTAAGGATTGCATAATAATGCATTCGCACGACCAAAGTATCGAAAATCTTTATATAAATTATCAATTTTTATTGATTTTTTTTTTTTCTTTTTTTTTTTTTTTTAATAATGCGATACATTTTAAATGTATCGCATTCATTATATTAATATAATAGAGTTTATTAAATTAAATTTAATATATTTAGTATTATTGAAAATGAAATAACGACCCATTAATGCGAAGTGACGAGCAAAAAAAATCAATATCACTCACACATTACACATTAAAAGTTAATTACATTTTTATTTTCACTTTTTCATGAAATTTATATTTATGAAAATAAATATAAATGGAGCATCGAATATCGAAATTTCAGTATAAATTCACGAGGGCAAAATGTAGTTAAAAGTCGGTTATTTCCAAAGTAGCCGACAGTAAAAAAATTACCGCAACTCCTGACTTCCAACGTCCAGCGATGCATGTCTGTCGTTCGGTGTGCAGCTCGCACGGGGCGGGACAACTTCGAAGTGACTCCCGCTCGAGAATTCTCATGCCTGAGAATTACGGGGTTTGATAACTGCGAGATTGACATTATCTACATCGAGCGCCTCCGCACCGTTCACCGAGTCGCACAGACGTCTTATTATCCTTCTCATCCGCTCTTGCATTCAATGTAACGTTTAAAGAGATAATCCTTGTTGATGGTATTCATTTCGCAAAAATTTGCGAATAATGAGAGTAAATTGCAAATATTTCTCGTTGGTATAAAAATCTGAAAAAATGCATGCATATTGAAGGCACCGAAAAGATTAATTTTACACAATAATAATTCTAAAATGTTATTAAAAAATGGATAAAAAAACTGTTCACCAAAGTCGCCTTTTTTTTTCTAAATAAATCGTTTATTTTTCTGAATTTTTGCGGATTTTCAAATTGACTTTGAATTTTTTTTCATATGGAAAAAATGTGTGGAGAATCATAAAATTCGAAGTGGAATTAAAGATCTCAATTTTCGCATGAATTCGACGAAAATACGAGGGATTTCTCGGTGGTATAAAAATCTGAAAAATTCATGCATATTAAAGTTACCGGGAGGATTGATTTTATGTTATTGTATTGTACTTTGTTGTTTCTGAGCGCTCAGTCTATCGAGACCATATTTCATATTATAACAATTCCCCAATGTCATTAACAAATTGATAAAAAAAAAGTTGTTCGACATATTTCCCGGTAACCCATCTCTTTTTAATGAAAATGATTCGTCCTTTTTTTAGATATACGTGTGAATTTCTTCATATTTCTCTGAAGACTGAATTTTTGTGTCTTTCCACATATTATTCCCATATAAAAAAAATTTACAAAATCTTCAGAAAAATCGGAAAAAAATCATACTTACACAGAAAAATGACCGAATCATTTCCATAAAAAAAGTTGAACTGACGGAAAATTTCGGAAATAATTTTTTTTTCATCGATTTTTTTAATAACATTTTGAAATTATTATTGTGCAAAATCAATCGTTTTAGTACCTTCGATACGCATGAATATTTTTGGATTTTCATACCGTCAAGAAGTGTTCAGAATTCTCGCAAACTTATGCGCAATGAGCGCTATGCGCAAGGACTGCCTTAACGAGCCGGTTAAGGTGGTTCATGCGTAAGATGTTCATTTCGCATAAGTTCGAGAAAATTGAGAGGGAATCGCAAACACTTCTCCATGGTATAAAAATCTGAAAAAATTCCTACCCATTGAAGGTACTGAAGAGATTAATTTTGCATAATAATAATAATTGCAAAAAGTTATTAACAAATTGATGAAAAAAATACTTGTTAAACAAATTAACGGTAACTCAACTTTGTTTTTAAATGAAAATGATTCGTTCATTTTTCGAAAAACATGAATTTTTTCAAATTTTCATCTTTATTTTGAATTTCTTTGTTTTTTACATGGAAAAATGTGCAAAAATCAAAATGAAGATAAAAATCTGAAAAAATTCATACGTTTTCCAAAAAATGAACGAATCGTTTTCATGAAAAAACAAAGTTGAGTTACCGTTAATTTGTTCAACAAGTTTTTTTTTTATCAATTTGCTAATAAATTTGTGCAATTATTATTATACAAAATTAATCTTTTCGGTGCCTTTAATGAGCATGAATTTTTTCAGATTTTTATACCATCGCGAAGTGTTTGCAATTCCCTCTCAATTGCCTCGAACTTATGCGAAATGAACATCTGACGCATGAACTACCTTAACGTTCCGTCCAAGTCAAACTCGCGGGGCCCCGCATGCGCCTATCTGATCCGATGTGTTTCCTCAACGAGCTCCGCCGACGACGTTCCGCCGTCGCCGCCGCGGACAAGCCGGACGATTCATGGTCAGCCATTCGAAAATTTCTTTACGAGCGTACATTTAATGGTCGGGTAAGACAAGAAACCTCACGAGACGGACACGAAGAGATATCCTCGTGGGACCCCCGCGGGGCCCGTTCGGCTTCGTACGCGCTCTCACTTTTTGATGATTACCTCGAGTATTACTTTTCGCACCGAGAGTTTGTTGGCCATACGCGCTGCAGCACACTCGGACGAGGTTCATTCGCTCGCGTGTTAGACCGGAGGGTTTCTTGTCCACGGCAATGTTATACGTATTTTTTTTTTTTCTTTTTTTTTTTAACGCAATTAGTTGCTCGCGATAACATCGTCATCATGTGTATCCATTTTTTTTCAATGTCTTCGGCAGTCGCAGAGCTGATAAATTGGCGAATTAAATCGTAAATTTAACTAGGCAAAACCAGAAACGAAGTCCTTCGAACTCGTTTGCAGTTCATCAGGACTGTTTTCGATTTTTATAGCAACTTCGAATTTTTTTTATCATTCGATTTTTTATCGTTAAAAAAAAAGTTAACTACACTGGCATATTTGATTTTTTTTTTTTTTTTTTTTTTTTCATTTTTTGTAGCCTCCGTTGGAAAACAGGTTTATTAATTTTGGCTTTCTCAACAAGCTTCGTTTTGCGATTAATCCGAAATCCTGATTGAACTTACGTCGAATCCAATTTTTCTGCAAGAGATGTTTACATTATTCTTTTATCCAATTTTTATCTTTGATGATCCTTATTTTTACTATTAGCTTTATTTTCTTGAAACTATTTTTTAAAGAATTGTCGTTACTAATAAGCAGAAATATAGATTGATAAGACAATAAATTAATAACTAAAAGGTTGAGTGTCTGAAAAATATTACTGTCACATCGGGAACAACTGGATTCTGTCAGAGAGTCAATTAATATTGTATGTCCTTCGTTAAAATCCAACAATGTTTTCAACATTGAAAAATAATCAAACATTCGTCAATGAATATCTATGTTTGGTTCCAATTTTAGTCCAATATCTCAGTAATTGTTGTAGCTTAGAGCGTTTTCAAATATCCCAAAAAAATTAAAAAAAAAAAATCCAAATTTAAAAAAATAAAAAAGCTTATTTACAGCTTATCCTGACTTTTTCTTTTTTCGAAGATTTCGCGCACGCTGGTATGAAAATTTCGGGAACAATTTTCGTCTTCAAAGTTTCTCGTTGAAGCGAAATTGAGAATGCAACGAACGAACGAAAAATGAGAGAAAATTGCAAATACTTTTCGACGGTACGAAAATCTGAAAAAATTCATGCATATCAAAGGCAATTACTTCCGCAATTTCTTTTTCCGTGTCTTATCCGGCGATTTCCACACTTTTCGATTCGTCTACTTTCTTGGTTAAAAAACTCGTGCGATAAACGATTAATCTAATAAAACAGTAATTACTCCAAATTGCATCTTTAAGCGCGTTAATGCAACATTATCGTGCAAAACCGGCAATCGTCCGATGTTCGACGATTACGATCATCACGCATGCGTAAGAAACACGCACGGTAGCCACGTTAATAATTGATTGATGTATATCTCGCGATAACAAAACACAGAACCCACGTTTTCGCGCTCACATTAACGAGGTAAATAGATCCAGTTGCGTAGCATTTTGCAAATGGAAAATGGAGTAAATTACGCGGCACAAATTGTTCGCACTTTTAACAATCTTTTCTTGTCCACACAGATCAACAATCTTTCTCTTGGTAATTTAACAAAGAGAATTCGTTAAATTCTGAATTTTACACCGAAAATTTGTCAAATTGTTTATTTTACAATAAATTTTGTAAAAAAAGTGTTAATTTAAGAATTTTTCAATGTGAAATTAACACTTTTTTGGTAAAATTAGGAAAGAAAAAAATTGTGGAGTGGCGTGAACAAGACAAGATTGTGAAAAGTGCGAACAGTTTTTACTGTGTAGCACACTTCGAGAATTATTTTTATTTTGCCCTTCGTTAAGGCGAAGCGACATTCCGCGGCCGGTAACGAAAACTGCAATTTTTTTTTTTTTTCGACCCCATGGAATTTTACGGCTAAATACGAATGGGATTTCACTGCAGCCCTGCCAAATACAGTGGAATCCTATATTGATTCGATAAAAAAATTTCGGCACCTACGGAAAAAGAGCATTACAGTTTTTATTACCGACCGTGTATCGAATAGGCCTGAGGCAGCGTGTGACTTCACCTTAAAGTCCGGCCTAACGTGGGGTTTCAGAAAAATGTAGAAGACTTCCCAATGGGATATAAATCTGAAAAAAATCAAGCCTAGAGAAGGTGTCGACACGATTACTTTTGCGCAATAACAATGCCAAAATATTTTTAACAAATCATTGAAAAAATAAATCGTTCAACAAATTACGCGACAACTTAAATTTTTTTTTATAAAAAAATTTCGTAACTTTTTTTAACTTCGCATATATTTTTTCCAGAATTTGTCCAATTCTTTGAAATTACCTTTTTATCTTCTATGTTTAAAAAAAAACACACACACAATTCAAGGAAATTGGACAAAATTCTACAAAAAATTATACCTATCCATTAATAATGGATATGTATAATTTTTTTTATCAGAAATACCTTCAATAGGTATTTCTGATAACGCCGCTCCGTAAAACTATATTTCACTTCGTAGCTCTGTGATATTTATCGGAGTCGGCATTTTTTTTCGATTCTCGGAGTTAACAGAGTAAACCAGCGGTAGACGCCGTGAGCCAGCGTTTCACGCTTCGAGAATTTCGAAATCGCGAGTGCCATTGTTTTCGTTCATGAATCCTATTTCCTCTTGTGACCATTCTCACAGTTTCAGATAGACGGAGACGAGAGACAGGGGATAAATAGAGATACGAAAGAGATTATCAACCCGAGTAACGAGCAAAAGCCCCCGCGGTTGTATCAGTCTCGTTGTCTCGGATTACCTCTCCGTTGCGTTGTTTTCACCGTTGCTATTTTTTTTTGTATCCGACGAGACATACGTTCAAACAATGCATGATATGTAATAATAAATAAATTAACAATTTTTTTGTTAATTAATAATAACAATAATAATCATAAATAATAATAATAATAAATAATAAATAATAAATAATAAATAATAAATAATAAATAATAAATAATAAATAATAATAACAATAATAAATAATTAATAATAATAAAAACAAATAATAATAATACGATTGGTTCGTTCGGTCATGAAAGAAACGCCAATCCGCTTGAAATCTACGGAGGCTGAAATTTCGAATTTGAGTCACTCGTCTCGTTACGCGCGGCTCAAACCCGCGGGAATCCGTCTCTCGAACCGCCCGGGGGGTTCTTCGGTTTCGATTCTCTTTGCCGGTAAAGCCTGATATTCTTCGCGTATGACACGCGCGCGTAGCACGTGAAGCGCCTGGCCCAGTGCTAAAAATATTGTGAAACTCGACAATTTTCGAGAGAAATCCCCTCTTGCCCCACCGCGACTATCACCGCGATGAGATTTCCGGTGCCGACGGGCCCGGCATGTCGAAATATCTGACTTTAAAATAGACGAACGAAATTATCGTATTACGCATGCCCATTATTAATAATTACGAGTTCTCTCGCATTTTTCAAATATTTTCTCTAATTATGAGCTACCGATTTCCGAACCGCGGGTCTTACAATTTTTTTAAATACATTTATCGACACGAGGCGTGTAATTTTTTCTTTATCGTAATTTCGTGAAGGAAAGCTCTTTCCGGTGGAGGAAAAGCGTTGGCAATTACTTTCTAAAAGTGAGGGGGACAACGGGAACGATCGAAAGGGAATTTTTTTTGCTTTCCAATTCGATTCTCGAAAATGGTCGATTTTTCAAACGGCGATCTTTCGACTTTCCGATGAGATATCGACAGATCTAGACTAACTATTGTGTTCAGCGAAAAAAGATACCCAAGATAAGATTTTTCAGAGCGCGATTTCTAGAGCGTGATGAAAAATGATAGAAAAACCTCCCAAAGTGTTGAAAATTGGAAAAATCGAAAAAGATATTCTGACGACGTATTTCAATGCATTTTTTTTCGCTGAGCGCAAATCCAACGACAATTGTCTAAAATTGAGAAAAAAATAGAAAAACACTAATAGTACATTATGCTAGTAGGGATGAAAGTGCGTGATTTTCGCCGATTGCGAAGTTTGCCCGCTTTTTTACTTTTTTTCTCGCTGGCCCAAAATTGACTACTTTCCACCCGCATCGCAGGAATGGAATATGGTAATTTTATCATAGTCGGGTAGAAAACGTTTTTTTACGCGCCCTCAGCTCTTTTTTTCCGTCAAACTTGAAACTGGTATGACATCGACCAATCACTGGACTAATAGTTTGGTTTCAAAACTTCGACATATTTCGATATATATTTTGACACAATCCCGCAACCTCTATTTTAAAAGAGAAAATGATTATATCATAAGTTCTTACACATTTGCACAATTATATCCACGATATATTATTTTTTTTCGAAAATATATTGGAAACATCAAGAATATATTCTGCGATATATCATTTTTCTTCGAAAATATATTGGATATATCATGAATATATTTTGCAATATATCATTTTTCTCCGAAAGTATATTGGATACATCGTGAATATATTTTGCGATATATTATTTTTTTTCGAAAATATATTGGATACATCATGAATATATTTTGCAATATATCATTTTTCTCCGAATGTATATTGGATACATCATGAATATATTTTGCGATACATCATTTTTCTCCGAACATCTATTGGATATATCATGAATATATTTTGCGATATATCATTTTTCTCCGACAATATATTGGATACATCATGAATATATTTTGCGATACATCATTTTTCTCCGAACATCTATTGGATATATCATGAATATATTTTGCGATATATCATTTTTCTCCGAAAATATATTGGATACATCATGAATATATTTTGCGATATATCATTTTTTTCCGAAGGGTATTGAATATATTATAAATATATGTATTTTACGATATATTGTTTTCCTGTTGTTCGATCCGTAGGCAATTATCAGCAGGATGAAAAATCTTCGATAAATCGCATGCGATGCGATAATTAGATTTGTGTAACGTATTACACGAGCCGGAGAAAAAAAAAGATTATTGAGCGAAAGAAGAAATCGTATTAGAACGACGGCAGCGCGTTGAAAAGAAGAGAAAATCGGAGATTTCTATCGTAGTGAAATTAGATGATTGTACAGTTTGTAAGCGCGCGATGGTAGGCATTATCGAGATGAGTTATAGTGCGGTGTATAATATAATTCTGTGTACTATTTTACAACTGTCTATCGGAGCTTCGCGTTGGCCGGTGTAGCGTTGCAAGACCAACCGTGTGGTTTCTCATCGCTCCAATTGGCCGGTTTGCCCAAGCAGAGAGTCGAGTAGCTGCGTGTCGATTGTGAGAAATATAACGTCGAGCCACAGCGACGAATCTCACGAATTCCGAGAGCAATCTCTCGCGGTTTATTTAAGGTAGTCCTTTCGTTGGGTCGGCCGCTCGCCGGAGTTTGAGATAGTCATAAGAGAGAATCTTGAACACTTGTCGATGACAAAAAATTGTGCAATAAATTACCCAGAATCTTTTTCTAAATGCGTATTATTTTTTTCAGAATTTTATGTAGTGTTCGAAAATTTCCATGTTTTATATTAAAATTAATTTCAAATCGGAAGTTCGAGGAAAGTCTGAAAAAATTCATACGCATTCAGAAATACCGACAAATCATTTTAACAAAAAGAAGAAATCGAATTGCCGAGCAATTTGTTGCACCATTTTTATTTTCCGTAATTCGTTAATAACATTTCGAATTATTATAATTTACAAAACCTCTTGAGCACCTTTCATATGCTTGAATTTTGAAAGATGTTTATCCATCAAGAAGTGTTCGTAATCTCTCTGATTCCTCACTCGAACTTACGTGGCGTCAGGCATAACGGAACGGGTACCTTAAAATCGCGAAATAGCTAAATTATATAAAAAAACGTCTTGGTTTATTTTCTCGAACCACCGTCCGCACCTATGACTCATTCGAATATATTTAGTGAACAAATTCGAATCCATAGATCCGGGCAGTTTCTAAACTGTCCCCACCAGTTCGTGCATCGGTAGATTAGCTATGATATATGATATATGATATATGATATATGATATATGATATATGATATATGATATATGATATATGATATATGATATATGATATATGATATATGATATATGATATATGATATATGATATATGATATATGATATATGATATATGATATATGATATATGATATATGATATATGATATATGATATATGATATATGATATATGATATATGATATATGACGACGGCCGGACAACGGCTGGTGAAATAAATCATACATATAATCGTCCGAGTACTCCATCGGATTTCATCTCGATTTTTACCGACTCATCGTCTGAAGATGCGATTCTTATAATAAGCCGTTTCGAAAGAAAATAATCGCAACCGAAGAGTGACGATTCGGCGCAGCTTCTGCTGTTACGAATACCGGCGTTCCTGAAACGAGCTCCATCGTAGCTTTTAATACTGCACAATAACGTCGACGTTGCGATTCGCCGACCACGAAGAAACGACGATATCAAAAAGTAACGCGCCATGAAGCTCGACGTAACCCTTTGGGGGGCTCATTCTAGCGCGGCTTCGTGTGCAACAAAAATTAATTGCGCTCGGCATTCCTGTTCGGCGATCCGTCGACCGTAATCGACGCGGCGCTCCGGTCGCTTAGTCACGCCGCGGTCCAAAAGCCTGAACTCCTTCCTTATTTTTACGGTTTTTTTTTTCTTTTTTTTTTTTTTTTCGACATCGACGAGAATCGCACGTTAAACGCCGAGTTCCTTGACGTCGGGAATGAGAACAGGTGGCTCTCTCGTACCCGCGGAATTATCTCACCCCCCAATTTCGGCTCGTTTTCTCGAATTGTCGTATTATTCCCTTTGTCTTCAACAATCCGCGGATGAGATGACCGTGGGATTTTTTTTTACTGCCGCAACACATTTACCATCGTCGCGTTTCTTCAGTTTGGATGTGAAAAAAAAATTCATTATCAGAATTAGAAGAAAATATTGTTCGCGGCAATTACGGCACAAAATATCAATTTTTTTTTTTTATGGGCTAAATTAAAAATGTTACAATTAATTGATGAATTTTTTTCGGCATATCTGTATAGCAATTAAAAATCGTCTGTTGATAATTATTTTTAAAAAAATTGCTCGCATCGCCGTTGGCAATTGTATGGAAATAAAATTCTTAAAGTACTTCAATACACTGAAATGACGATACGAACGGCCGAAAAGCCGAAGACGAACGTGCATTCTGCGAGACGATCGATGCCCAGAGAAAGGGTTCATCGATCGGCGGATCGATATCGAAGGCCCTCGTGCCCGATGGGTTCGGTGTATCGAGGCGTGCGTGTCTGACAAAGATTGGCTCTTTTCACTAGCTCACTCCCGACGTAACCTGCCGCTGTGGATCTTCGTCATTGCGGCGGATCCGCCGATCGAAGGGTCGAGATAAAAGACGCAAAAGGCACATCGCTCTCCGCGAGAAACAAACAAAAAGTCCGCGAAGAGTTCACAAAAGGGAATAAGAAGTCCGGGAGGAAAGATAAAAGTGTCGATGATCATCCGAGTATTTTATTATTTTTCTTTTCCTCGCCGTCGCGAACATCGCGAGCCACTCTCAAAAGCCTCAATGCAAAATATCCAACAAAAGTCGGATACTCGAATTTTTATTGGCTACAAAATCAAATTGAATGAGCGATTCGATTGTGAATAAATGAAAACTGGGTCAGAGCTAAGAATTATTTCGTCTTAGAAATTCGTATTTCTGAAAGATACGAATTTCATATTCATAATCGAATATCGCTTTCATATCCCCAAAATATTATTATTATTATTATTATTATTATTTATTTGTTGTTCAAATTAGTAGCTGATAATAATAATTCGAATCATTCATTGAATTTTTTTTTTTTTTCAAGACAAAATAAATTACCAATTATTGTTGTTGATTAACAATTTGGATAATCGATTGGAAGACACTGAAATGAAATTCAATTGAAAAATTCTTATCCGTGAACATATTTTTGATAATCCCAAATTTGAATGAAACAAATTGAACGGAAAAATTTAATGATCAACCCAAATAATGCATCAATAATGATTTTATTATTATTATTTTGTATTGCAGTATTATTTATTTATCTTTAAAAAGTATTCATTGTTAGTAAAATTATATGACTGATGAATTTGAATTCGGGTATAAAATGAATTTTCATGTACCAAAAGTATCGAAATATCGAATAAATTTTGTTTTTTAATTCATCGTTTTTACACTCGCCGTTTGTGCTTGCATAAAAAAATCCTTTAAAATATTCGCATTGTTATGAAAAAGAAAGAAGGGAGTTCGGTTCGCGAAGATTTTCGCCGGGGTTCGTTATACTAACGAAGCATCGCGCCAATTAGTAATTTAATCAATGAGAAAGATCTATGGATCAACTGTTCGCCCGTTGACGCGCGGCATCGCGTTCGCGGATCGAAAAGAATAGAAGAAGTCCGCGCTCGAGCGTATATACGCTGGGTACGAGCCACGGGGGCCTTCCTAGTGGCACAGTAGAAACAGCAGCCGCGGACGTAGCAGCAGCCAGAGACTGTGCGGAGCGAGAGTGGGGAGCTCATATAAGACCCGTAGCCAAAGGCCTCTCCCAGTGAACAGTCCCGACACGAAAACCCATCAGCAAAGCTTCTTCGGCCTTCTCTCACGCCGCTGCCTTACACTTGCACGCAAAACAAAACAACAGAATTTATAAAGTTTCTTTTTTTTTTTTTTTTTTTTTCGTTCTTCAATCCGCGGATACTTTTCATGGTGAAGAAGTTTTTTTGCAAATACACATTCGACAAGTAGATCCGTTCCTCGAGGACATCATCGATCTACAGGATGGGATCGTCTCAAGCAATCTCGTTCTTCCTCGTCCTCATCGCTGCACATGGCAAGTCATTTAAAAAAAAAAAAATTTTATGTATTAGAAATTCAACAAAATTGTGTTTCTTCAATTAATACTCGAGTTTGGTATTACGAAGATTGTGAAATTGTATAATTTAACCAAACCGAGCCTCTAATTTGATAATTTTTTCGTTCATAAATTAATTACATTGTAAGAATAAAGTGGCATTTCGGTATTTTTTTTAAGTATGGTATTTTACAAATTTTTTCGGGACTTTTGTGGGACAAGTAATTCAATATTTAAATGTTAATCAGTGAATTAATTAATTCGTGTATTCATGTGTGAGAAATTGACAATCGATGATAACATTTCCTATTTTTATTTCAATTTCGTCGATTTTTTTTTTCATTTCTTTCGATTTGTTTTTGAACAAAACTGTCGATCGTGTTTAGGAAAGAAATGGGATTCATTGGTATTCATTGAATGGATACGCTCTGTAACAGCCTACGAAGGCGGAATAAAAGTTCGCGGTTTTGTTGTGTTACACGAAATTTATACAACTTCGTGTAGCCTGTTACGTTCTTCATAGAATTGCTGTTTTTTTTTTTTTTTTTTTTTTTTTTGAGAAAGTTCACCGATCATCGAATTTCGATAAAAAAACATTCGAAATTATTCCCTTCAAAAATCCACCAGGATGCTGGCGTTTTTACTTTGTATATCAATAACGAATTCTTCCCTTTCAATCTTGTATTAAATTGAATTGTTTGAAAAAATGCAATTCATTTCGGCAAAATTGCAGTTATTAATAATGAAATAACGTACAAACGAAAAAGTTATCATCAATATTTGAATAATGAATAATAAACAAATAAATGAGTAATAAATTAATCAAACGAAACAATTTGATATTCAAATTTTTCATATCAAATGTCTCAATAATTAATCCGGAGTTTCCAAAAGAAGACAAAACAAACAAAATGACAAATTTCTCATTTCAATCGAAATACAAATTTTCAATTCTTAAATCACTCGTAAGATAATGTTTTTTATTTTTTTCAATTAACGTTCATTCGATTTTCTTCGTTTCTTCTTATCCCAGAGAAAAATATTTAAAAAATTGATTTAAAAAAAAAAAAAATTCCAATATAATTCTTTTTAATAGCATTTATATCGACACGATAAATAAAATACCGGAAACAGTGTCACTCAATCGTGAAATGTTGAGATCATAATCTCGTGTCGTTTCTGTAAATAATAATTCCATTAGGCGACATTACTGCGATTTCATCGACAGTAATTGAATTTCTTTTTTTTTCTCTACCGCGACCACGATTATCGTGAATCCATGATAATAACTCAATGATTGAGCGTGATTGGCATCTTCGTAGTGTTTCTATCATCGCCTATCTTAGAGCGCGCAAAATACTCAATCGTTGAATTTTTTTTTTTTTTTCATTTTACTTTCATCGCCGTTAATCGACCACATCTTCAAAAAAAAAAAAAAAAAATTATTGCGAGCTCCCCTTCCTTCACCCCGAAGACGACGTCGAGGAGTTTCACACATCTTGTGTGTGCGCAGCGCTCGCGAGCGCGCACTTTCTCCCGCGTCCGAGCACGAGTGAAAATATGAAAGTAGCTCAACTGCCGGTTCGCTCGCTCGCTCACTCTCTCTCATCTCTTTATCTTTGCGCGTTCTCACCTTCGGCGAGAACGGTGCGAGAGCCCCGGGCCGCGGGACGCGCTCGCGTGCACGCATCGCCGACGATTTATACGCTAGTCCCTACTACGCTATTCTCACCTGCGCGAGCGCGCGTAACCAGGGTGGTATTTCCAGTTCGTTCGATAATAGGACAATCAGTCGTTTGCACCTTACGGAGCCACGGAACTGACTGCCGTATTTCCTCGATTATTCGTTGTCTCTCGTCAGTCCGGGACTCATCGTTGAGACTCATTAAGGTGGTTCATGCGTAAGATGTTCATTTCGCATAAGTTCGAGGAAATTGAGAGTGAACTGCAAACACTTCTCGATGGTATAAAAATCTGAAAAAATTCATACTCATTGAAGGTACTGAAAAGATTAATTCTGCATAATAATAATTGCAAAAAGTTATTGACAAATTGATGAAAGAAAAATTGTTAAACAAATTAACGGTAACTCAACTTTGTTTTTAAATGAAAATTATTCGTTCATTTCTCGAAAAAGGTATGAATTTTTTCAAATTTTCATCTTTATTTTGAATTTTCTGTTTTTTTACATGGAAAAATGTGCAAAAATCGAAATGAAGATAAAAATCTGAAAAAATTCATACGTTTTTTTTTTATTTTATTTTATTTTTTTAATTTTTTTTTTGTTTTCAATTTTTTTTTCGTTTTTCGAGTATTGTTTCTTATTTTTGAATTATAATATTGATGGCATTAATTGAAATGAATGAAAAAAAATGTATTGAATAGATCTATAAATTCTTCGTCATGATACGACAGTTTTCACAAAAATGCAACTTTTGCTTTTCATAATAACTGTGTTTCTTACAAAAAATAGCGAAACGTTGCGAAATATCTAAATCAGTCTGAGCCGAATTCGAACTAGTTCAATATTTTATAATTTTTTCTAAATTGTACTTCAATTCAACAATAACATTGAATCTAAATAATTAAAACAAAATACACACATAAATTGCATTATCTAAAGTACATTATATGTATAATGAATATATTATTTTATTATATCAATTATTATATTGAAAATTCAGATTCAATAAAAAAGAAAAAAAATACCGGCAAAAATCGCAGACCTAATCATCCGTGCATTCGGCTCGGTCGTGCGAGAGGATATCTCGAGATACTCTCACTCGGGAACTTTTACCGTCGATTCTCAACCGGCGCTCTATACCGAGCTTCGACGAATGCATCGACAGATACATACCGGAAAGAGCCCGACGGTGGCTTGTAAAAGAGACGCACAGTAAAAACCGACATGCAAGAAAGTCGAAACTGTCGGCCAGTCGGTCTGGTAGCCGCTGCCGCGGTATCGGAGAGATTGCCGGCCCGGTAAAAGGCCCTCGGGCGGCTGCACAGGCGATCGCTGCCCGCGATCTTATCGCTCGCCGAGAGACGCGAGAGCGTTGCACTTTACGGAAGGAATCGGAGGCGGGGCCCAGGCCGAGCCTGCACGATCGAAGACACACGGCATTTCTCAATCGATGCTTTTTTTTTCCATTTTTTTTTTTAATTTTTTTACTAAAAGAAATTGTCACAAAAAGTACGAAATTTGAACCAATGCAGATCAATGTTACAAAATAAAGTGTTTAATTTTCTGTCCTCGATTTCTAATAAATAAATTCATAGATGAAAATTTGGTTTACCGAGCAGGTAAAAGAAAAGAACAATTTTTCAATGAAATGAAAAAAAATCAACAATTCCATAATTCGATTTTTAAAGAATTAACAAATTGGATTTACCAAAAATCAATACTCATGAATAACAGCAGTGACAAAAATTCCGAAATTCTTGATTTGTTGTTTGCAAATTAATTTTTGCATCAATTCGAGTTGGAAAAATAAAACAATGAATTATTTCAATATTAAATGTATTCAAACAATTGTTTAATCATCGACATTTTTTAGCTACATAATTTTTAAATTGTTAATTCAATAAATTCATTATAAAATGAATGTAATTGTATCATATTTTCCATTTTTTTTGCTCTTAATGGCAATTACATTTTATTTTTCGTATTTCAATACTTTCGTCGGCGAACGCGAATCGTCTTTCGTTGCCGATCGTTCGATCGCGGAGAAGAGCGCGCGCGATTCTCATGCCGATCCGTGACGTTGCCGCTTCTGTTCATAGGCGCAACGACATACCGATACCCGTTACTACGTACGTACGCCGCTCGTTCGCGGAGTCGTAAAGGAAGGGAAAGTGAGCCAGTGCGAGGCACTTACCGTGACTTACATAACGTCTGGGGGACCTCACCCTGCTCGTCGGCTGGATACCTCCGATCTATGCAGAATACACTCCGGGAGATCCCACGTTCGTACCTGACGACGAGCAAACGCGAACCGCGATGTCTTCTCCGTATAGACGCAAACTCCGTTTACCACTGAATATCCTAACTGCGTTTGCTTACGGTAGTTCATGCGTAAGATGTTCATTTCGCATAAGTTCGAGGAAATTCAGAGTGAATTGCAAACACTTCTTGATGGTATAAAAATCTGAAAAAATTCACACCCATTGAAGGTACTAAAAAGATTAGTTTTGTATAATAATGATTGCAAAAAGTTATTAACAAATTGATGAAAAATAAACTTGTTAAACAAATTAACGGTAACTCGACTTTATTTTTAAATGAAAATGATTTGTTCATTTTTCGAAAAACATGCATTTTTTTAGATTTTCATCTTTATTTTGAATTTTCTTGTTTTTCACATGGAAAAATGTGCAAAAATCGAAAATGAAGATAAAAATCTGAAAAAATTCATACCCATTGAAGGTAATGAAAAGATTGATTTTGCATAATAATAATTGCAAAAAGTTATTAACAAATTGATGAAAAATAAACTTGTTAAACAAATTAACGGTAACTCAACTTTATTTTTAAATGAAAATGATTCGTTCATTTTTCGAGAAACATGCGTTTTTTTAGATTTTCATCTTTATTTTAAATTTTCTTGTTTTTCACATGGAAAAATGTGCAAAAATCGAAAATGAAGATAAAAATCTGAAAAAATTCATACGGTTTCCGAAAAATGGACGAATCATTTTCATAAAAAAAAAAGTTGAGTTACCGTTAATTTGTTTAACAAGTTTTTTTTTTTCATCAATTTGTTAATAACTTTTTGCAATTATTATTATGCAAAATTAATCTTTTCAGTACCTTCAATGGGTATGAATTTTTTCAGATTTTCATACCATCGAGCAGGGTTTGCAATTCCCTCTCAATTTTCTCGAACTCATGCGAAATGAACTTAACGCTCGCGAGTTCATGGACGATGGTAAAATGTCTAATTTCTCTCGACTCGTAGCACTCGTTTTGTTCCCGCGAGAATTCTATTGAGATAATTGCCATTGCCAAAAACAAACAATATATTATTATTCATCCCAATAATTTTTATGAATAAACAATAATAATTTTATCTTAAAATTGATTATTTGCTTTCGGTACATTTTTCGGCTGCTTTACATTTTTCAATTCACTTGACCCGACAATGCTTTCTCGACAAGATTATAGTCCTGTTTTTTTCTCTCTATTGTTGATAAACAATTTAAACGTCACTTCGTCGCGTGAATTTCTGAGTTCCCACCATGTCATGGTTGTTGTCGTCTATGCTACGATAATTACCGCGAGCTGCCGCGGACAGCGGAGACACTTTAGTTTCGTTTTCATCGATATCAGTGTCTTCGACCGCCCGCGTGCTGTCTCGCGGAAATCTCATTGACGCGCACGATTTGCCGCGGCGGTCGTGCTCGATCGATTGCCGACGGTTCATCCGAGCGTAATCGGCTTAGGCCGACACAGCCCAAGGCTCGTTTCAGGCTCCCCGGACTCGTTCACCGATGAAAATGAAATTGATCCGCGGTCTTCGTCGATCTTTTTTCGTTGTTTGCTGTTAAAAAAAGCAAAAAAAAACATGGTTTACTTTTTGCTCGTCGGTCCCGGATCAGTGATCGACGCTAATCTACTTTTTAGGACGTTGCGTTTCTTTTTACAAAAATTTACACTGAAATGCATTTATCGATCAAGACGAATGAACCTTTTTTTTATTGATAACAATATTTATATCAATGTGAAGATTCTCTTTTATTATACAAATCAAAATAATGAGATTAAATAACTAATGGATATTCATTTAGTATAATTATTATGTTGTGTGTATAATATAATAACATTATTATAGTAATAATATAATATTACATTATTATAAAAATAAAATAAATTAAAAAATGGCGATTCGTCGTGATCGATGAATGCATTTCGGTGTTAATTTTTGTAAATAAACGCATAATATTAATATATTATTATTATTGTTACGATTATTATTATATTTCATATAACATAATAATTATAGTAAGTGAATAGTCATTGGTTATTTAATCTCATTACTTTTGTTTGTAATATAACATTATAATTATTATAATATATTGATATAAAGAAAAGATGTTCGATTGATATATTATAAATACAATCTCGTTCTAAAATAGCGTCGATCGGCTATTCCAATGATCCATTTGCTCTTATAATTGGAAAGGTTAAAATATCATTCTCTCTACCGCTTCATGACTTCCTCACGATATTGCCGCCGGCCGCACGGAGCGATCGCGTTTCATAACGATCTCGGATAAGCGAGAAATCGTGAATGGAAGTAAACGTTGGAACAAGTCACGTTCCGCGAGCCCTGTCTCGTCCGTCCACACTCTTTATTCGCGTTCCTACGTTCTGTCGTCGCTGGAGTGCAACCCTCGTGCAAAATTCTCGTCCACCCATCGCGACTGAACAATATAAATTTTTTTAAATTTCATTCATTTTTATTTATTCATTGCCAAAATGTTCACAAACATTTTGTGACATCCTTTTGTAAATTTACACCAATACGAAAAATTACAATTTATACAATTACAAAAAAAATTAAACATTTCTTTTTCCAAAATCTTCTTGAATTAACATTAATTGTAATGTTCATTTAAAAAGATCTTGGAATTTTTTTTTTTAATTTTTCTTCGTGTTTGTATAAAATATTGACAACGATTTCTAGTTTATTGCTTTGCTCGTCTACCATTTGGCCTCAATCAATTACGATGTCTATTGCCATAAAAAAAAAGTTACACTTGTTTATACCGACGGAGACTTTGATTTAAAGCCTTTACAGCATTCTGTGCTCGAGCGCTATTCGAATTAATGACATATCCGGACGTCGCGCTCATAAACGTTACCGAGTTCCGTTCTCTTTCGAAACCCAAGAAGCCTTTCGAAAAGGGGGCGATGTATCGTTGACCCGGTAACAGTCGCGGCGGTCTTAAGCCGTAGTCTTCGGGGTAATTCAAGGCAATAAATAGAGCGGCGCTGAGACGTCGAATCGGCAACTATACATGCGAAAAAATTGTTTTATATGAAGTAGTTAATGACAGTATATCAAAATATATAATAATAATAATAACAAATAGAAGAAATATAAATAATAATAATAATAATAATAATAATTATTATTATTATTATTATTATTATTATTATTATTATTATTTCTATTATTATTATTATTATTGTTATGTATAATAATAATAATAATTACAATTATTTTATGTAATGTTCGTGATTAAAACATCACGAACGAGAGACTTTTAACTGGCCGTCTACAACGTTGGGTTCTTTTGCTAATATCAATGATAAAAATGTACATAAATTATTTTCCTTAGCATGACAACAAAAACAACGCCTCGAGCCGACTTTGCGATTCTTTTTCCGAATTTTTTCACCAGTTCTTACAATTAATTCCACCCTTTAAAGCTAAATAACCCGTCGAAAATTGGTCCGTCAGGGGTTAACGCGCGATATTTATTTGTTAATAATAATAAAATGATCAATTATCGATGGAACCGTCTCAGGAAGTGGCATTCAAACGGAACCGCACGAAATTTCGGTCTTGGATACCGTTTTTGTATCGAAGAGAGCAGACCGGGGCTATTTGACACATCGGTCCTTAAAATTTCAATTTGTTATTTGTTTTTACCCACATAATTTAATATAACAATCTAGCTTATTTTCCGACGAGTAATGAACGTCGGGGCGTCGTCGTTAGCTTTGTCGTTCGTCAACGTCCTCGTGCTCTCGCGGTCCACAAATTTGATTCCTGCGTAGTAACGGACCGTGCGTGGTCAGACGCGATTCGGATCTCCGGATCGGTGCTTTTTGTGATACCCCGCGCGGGCCACGCAAGCGATTCGCTTTCGTTGTTCACTCTCGCCGAGCTCTCTCGGATCTTCCGATTGTGAGGCACGATAACGAACCAAAAAGTTGACGTGACTGAATATTAAAAAAAAAAAAAAAAAAAAAAAAAAAAAAAAAAAAAAAACGTATTGGAGATGAATCGAATATCTTCGAATGCACGAAGGATGGGGGACCTTTTAGGGGGACGTGGAACCGAAGGTCACAAGTCAAGGCTAACCCGAACATTGACTTTCACTCGGTGCACACCTCGACGGTGAGCCGACGTCCCGACTTGCGTTGTTTCGCTTATGGGAGCGCGGGCTCGTGAGCCTTCCCAGAGCCGTGTAATTCATCAGCATCCGAGCGTCGTTATTTATCCTTCTTTCGTCCCGTCGAACAAAACGGCCACGAATATTCGTGCCACGCGTGGGCCGCTTCGTTAGTCGACTTTCGTCGAACGTTCATTCGCACTCGTTCGTTTCGCATTTACCATTTCTTCCCATGACGATCACAAAAGAAATGCACGATTAATGAATCATTCAACCGAATAAGTAAATGATGATGGTTTTTTTTATTTATAATTACACGAATAAGGAAATTAATGATTATTCGTTTTATTATTATGCAATAATTGAAATGAAAAAAGTATGATAATGAAAATAATGAATAATTTGATACTTTAATTAAACACAGTTATAAAAACATTAATTTACTATAAAAACGAATGATAAAAAAATTCTAAAACAATGTATCATAGTATTAAGTTCAAAATGATGATCCTATTTTTTTTATTAAAAAAAAAAAAAAAAATTTATATTTCTATTAAAAACCAATTTTCATTTTGTGTAAAAGAATTTTTATGAAATCGGATAAATCAAAGTCATTTGATGATTGACTATAAGAAAAAATCTTAATGCAATCGACTTTTTTTCCTGCACAACTTTGTCATTGAACAGATCGCGAGATCGTCATTGATTCCCATCGGGAATTCCTGCGTGTCGTTTATACGCAATCTATCGACTGTTTGTATGGCAAATCGAATTGTTATTCAGACAGTTAGAAACTGCGTGTACATATTACGCGGAAGAAAGAGGCCGATATATTCAACGTCGTCGTCGTCGTCATCGTACCGTTTCCAAGAGATAGTATTACATCGCGAATGTCGATGCGGTCGTCCTTCTTAGAATTAACAAGCCTCGAGCGCAAAGCAACGGTTTCGCTCTTTCATATACGGCGACGAGAGTCTCAAAGCTAATAATACCATCGCTCGAGACAGGCTTTTTAATGCCTTCATTATTGATCAAATTCACGAAGAATGGCAAAACAAAGCGTCTATGAATCGATATTATAAATATTCTTATAAATTCTCTATCCAACACTATAAACATTTTTTTTTTTAATGGATTGCGTTGGATCGAGTTGAATTACAACAATTTTTTTTTCGTTAGCAATTATAACATTCTTAAAATTATTAGTAAAATAAAACTTCGCCAAAAAAATTCGAATTATAAATTATTGTAATTGTACTTATCACAATCATTTTTGGAAAGTCAGTTATAGTAATTAATGCATTTTTTGAGCGAATTTATAATAAAATATTTCTGTCTTTGATTTTTTTTTTTTTCATGATAATAACAATTATTGATTAATTGAACATCAATTCTACCACGTCAATAAATGTATAATAGTTCGGTTTGATTTCTTTTTATTTTTGTTATTGAACAAATAATTGTTATTATTTTATCATACAATAATAAAAATAGTATTGTTATTCATGAATTATTCATCGATTGTTAATTATATTAATACAATGAATGCCAGTAAACGACGCGATTTTTTTATTTTTTGCTAAAGTTCGAATAATAAAAAAACATTGATGTTCGTATAAACAAATTTTGAAAATCAAGAAATATTGGTAAAATATGAAGTGTTTATGAATAACCGACAATTTTTTTTACAGGTATCTTTGCCCAGAAACAACAACAGGAAGATCCATGCCAGTCGAAAGCGCGAGTCGTCGGCGATATAGATTATTGCGATCGTTATTGGGAGTGCGTGAGCGGACGTCCCGAGCTCTTCGACTGTCCGAACGGTCTGGTTTTCGCTGGCAAGCATCGCGGCGTCACCGAGGGTTGCGACTATCCGTGGCGCGCGAATTACTGCGACGGTAAACGCCAAGCGAATCCGCCGATCGGTGCCGAACACTGCGACTGGCTCTACGGCATATTCGGACACGAGACATCGTGCACAAGATACTGGACGTGCTGGAACGGCACCGCGACGGAGCAACTGTGCATCGGCGGGCTTCTGTACAACGAGAAGGCGAGGTCGTGCGACTGGCCCGAGAACGTCGAGGGATGCCAGAAGCATCGTGAGTTATTCAATGAAATTATTTAATCAATTGATTCAACAATATTCATCAAATCAAATTAATTATTTGAAAAAAAATATATTCAACTACATTTTTGGGTATTATTAAAAGTTTTGTTGTATAATTTTTTTTTTTTTTTATTGTTTTTCATAATTTTTCTTCGGGAGAAAAATATTTGTTTAAAAAATTACATTTTACTCCATAAAAATGATTTTTTCGCATCAGATTTGATGAAACATAAATTAAGATACGTTTTTTGTCAATTTTAATATTATCACGAAGATTGTTTTTTTTTGTCGTATTTTCCGTGTTTATTTTTATTTTTTATTTCAATGGTATTTCGGATTGCTCAATAGAACGAGTTTCTCGTAAGACTGACGAGGAAGTCCTTCCCCAAATTCTCCGAGAATATTCCACTCTCACTTTCTAATCGGATTTTTTCCTCTTTTTTTTTTTTTTTTTTTTTTTTTTTTCGTTCGAAGCATCCGCGTTTGATCAGCTCCTTAAGCCGGCTCGCGAGAATCTCCGGTTATTTTCTCTTTCTAACACACGCACCGGCGCGAGTCGCTCGAGGGGCCTCGAGTGTCGATTACAGTTTCACTTTCGAAAGATCGCCTATTCGAAAAATCATTCTCACGCGCTTCGGAACGGAATCGAAGGAATTTATGCATATTTATTACGCTCCAGCGTACCGTCTATCATTCCAACCGGTGCGTGACCGAGCCGAATGAATTTATCCGATTACATCTTCCAACGCGATTTGCATTCCCGTCGGTTGTGCATCTATAGCGGGCTCTATCGAACTTCTCAGTCGACACACACGGAGCCTGGCGCGTTTAGTTTTTTTTTTCTAATACAAATATAATTTTGATATATTTTAAAAAAATTATTTTATTTCATTCCAAAAAATAAAACAGCCAAAACTTTTTTTTTATGAAAAAAAAATTTGTGAAAAAAAAGGAAATACTCGATTGACGTTAACAACCACTGAGGTAGCTTTCCATCGACTTTTCGAGAGAAAATATCGATCTTTTCTTTCGGTGATTTTTTTTTTTTCAATATTTTCCAAAATCATTTTTTCGTTTTTTTTTTAATTAATTTAAAAAATTAGAAAAAAAATTGTTTTATTAATAAAAAAAAAAAATTACGTCAAAGGCACCTCATCGAGTTCCGTGGAATGGGAGTCACTGCCCTTCTCGACAAAGAGCCGAGAGCCGCGCGCTTTATTAACATTCACACACGTTCACGAGCCGCCTCTACCTCGGCCTCTCCGTCCCGTTTACTTATGCGCCTATTGTCATTACGTATCCTCCGAGACGCCCGATTGTGTACTTCTCTCTCGCCTCTCTATCCCTCCGGCCATTCGTAAGATCCGTCTGTTTCCACGACACGACACGGTGTATTCATTAAACGAAACGAGGATTTTTCTTCTCTTGCATACCTTCACGGAGTAACAACCCAACCACGCCTTTCCCTATCTCGCGGATCTCGTAGGATTGCTTGAGAAACCACGCGGACCGTTTCGCGTGGGCTCATTTCTTTAATATTCATTCGATCATTTTTTCTTCCTTCTTTCCCGTCCCGTTATTCCGTTTTTTAATCAAAACCCATTTTTTTATTATAATATTTTTGTATGAAAAAATTAAAATCAATTGATTTAATTAATCAAAATTTGTTTCTTATAAAATCAAACATTCATTTTCAATAATCGAACAATTGATCGGGCATACAATAATATATGAATATCGTTATTTAATTATAATATTTCTCGTTTATTATTTTTATTTTCTAATAATTTTTTCAAAATGAAGAAAATCTTACCCTTACTGTAGAATTTAACGTATTTTTTAAATGAAACAATTAATTGTTAAATTAACGGTTAATTGTCAAATTGCTAAATAACTATTTAACAATTACAAAAACAAAAGTTAAATAAATGTTTAATTGTTAAATAACAATTAATTGTTTCGTTTGTTGTTAAATTGTTTGTTAAATTAATTGTTAAATTAATAATTAATAACCTGATTTTTTTTTTTTTTTTTTTTTTTTCCCGATAACAATACTAATTTAATTTTCTTTTGTCGCAGCTCTGTGCAACGACGACGCGAACGGCAACGTGCCCCTCGGAAAGTCTTGCAATCGTTACTGGCAATGCCAGGGCGGTTATCCCCGTCTCCAGAGGTGTCCGGCGATGCTCGTCTTCGATCGAAGATCGCTGAGATGCGTCGTGCCGCCGACAGAGGACTGCGACGTGCCGACGACACCGCCGAGCCTCGAGGGCGAGCTCGCCGACGGACGCAACGAGCAAGAACCCGAGGAAGAGAATCTTCCGCCCGGCGTGCCGCCCCTACCGGCCGGCGCTGTTCCCATTCCCTTGAGGGCAAGACCCAGAAACTAGAATTATTTCTTCACCTGACTCCGAAACGATAATACGGAAAAAAAAAAAAAAAGAAAAAAAAAAAAAAAAATCGAAATTGTAGCAATTTCTTTTTTGTCGACTGGACAATTTTTTCACCGATACGAACGAGACTGGACAAAAATGTTATCGAGTCATCAAAAAAATTGGTTTTTCTTCTAAATTTTTTCGATCGCGATTTCCGGACGTAATTCGCGAGTTTTTTCGATTTTTCATACTTACTTCGACTTGAAATTAGGGTTAAAAAAATGTATTATCGTGGAGCATTTATTCTGTACCGTAAAAATTCCAGAGAATCGCGATCGGGGTTTCGCGGCGGCCCTTTGTCCCTTTTTTTTCCCCTCGATCAATGTGTAAATACTCCCGAAAACGAAAGAACCGTCCCCTTCGTACCCTTTCTTCCTCACCCTCCCTTTCCCCTTGTAGTAATTAGCCCACTACGTGTGAGACTTATCGTAATACGACTTTTTTTATCTTATTGTTTGTATTGTAGATTTCGTGGGAATAAAGTCTACGTTGTATATTTTTTATACGTACGCGCGTGCACAATAATAATTGTTGTAAAAAAAAGACGACGAAGAACTATTACATACCTGACCTAATGTATTATGCCTGCGAGAGAAACGGTGTAAATAAGTCTGAAGACATGCGAATAATAATTCGATTCACGAATATATTTTTCAATTATTGAAATTCTTAAAAAAAAATTTTTATTCAATTATATTTGTAGAAACAAATTATATTACTTACTTTATTTCGCAGAAATCACGAAAAAAACGGTGCGTCGTCGAGTTCGCGTTTTTTTTTCTTTTCATAGAAAAAAAAAATATAGTCGCGGAAAAAGAAATTCGAGAAAAAAATGCTCTTCGGAAGAGCCTCGGAAGAAAAATTGTAAAAAAAATCTTTGTTCGGAATGCTTTGATTCGAGTATTTCCATCGTGAATTCATTTTTTTCCGATTCTATCTCTTCCGGATTTTTGAAAGGACACTTGTATTTGCAGGGCTTTTCCCTGGAATTATTTTCTACGGATATTTCGGCCGTGATTCTTTTGTTCGTAAGAAAAAATAAATAATACGTTTTTTCGAAATTCTTCGATTTAATTGTTTATTTATATATATTTTTTTTTCGGGAATACAAACGACGAATATTGACGAAAGATGTAATACTCTGAACGACAATTATTTTTTTGATGATCCAATACTTTATTTTTTTCATAAACTCCGCATAATTCGCGATCTCGACGAAAGAAACGAGATAAATGCATTTCTTTTTAAATACCATTAAGCTTCTTTTATCCATACCGTAGCGAAGGGTACACGACAGTACGGTCAATTCTCTATGTTCTTCTTTCGCTCGCGCGTAAAATCAATAGTGCCGATTTTGTGCCGTTGGTTGGTTGGAAATCTTTTTCTTCTTATTTTTGCAAATTTACAAATGGCACTGATCGCTCCGCTTTCCAGATATCGATGGAATTCGACTTTAGCTTCTAAATTTCGAAACTTTCATTACAGTTGGTTGGCGCTGTAAAATAAAAAAAAAAGATATTAATCATTATAAAAAAAAAAAAAAAAATTTTAACGTAAAACGTAGTTTTTTTCATTACAAAAATTTAAGTGAAACTCGAAATATCAAGCGACGATTTTTGGAGGAAATTTTTTTTACAATCTCGTTAGACGAGTACATTTGTGAAAAATCATAAAACGTGTGAAAGAAGCAAAATTTACTCATCAGCGAAGGAAAGGATCGACGAAATTTGATTTACTGACCAGTGAGGAGCCTCGTCGGGATCGACGCAGCTGAGACTGATAGAATCGAAGAGTTTTCCATCTCCGCAGGTGATTAGACGAGGATGACCTTCGACGCAAGTGATCAGTCTGCCGCAGTCTCCAGGAACGGCAAATCTGAAAAATTAAACGAATCCTTCAATGCCCATCGAAGCAATTATAAAATATTCTATTAACAAAATTTTACGAATCCGTCATTTCGAGAAAAAACAAAAACAAAAAAATCCTTTTCGGGCAAAATATCGACATTTGTCAATGGATTCGCGTGTAAAATTGAACTGAAATTCCACGAATTTGACGTTCGGAAGAAAATTCCTATCTTTCGAAGTATTCCCGCAGTTTTGTCGTGTAATTCAATATTTTCTGTTTGTTATTCACGTGAATTTTTATTAAATATCGCGATTTCTTCATTTTTCGATTTTCCAATGAGGATTTTCCACCGCGACTCGAATTAGGCCCGGAAAGAGTTCGAACTTGTGACGATTTTCTATCGGCCGGGTATACACGCATGTGATTGGCTGTTAACTACAGAAATTCAAGGTCACTGAGAATTTGCCGTCAAGTCGAAGTCTTTTCGGTTCTAATTCGACTCCCGATCGAGACTCTGTTATGAAACTCTGTGTAAAACAGCCGTGTTTTTTCATTCATCTTTTTATCATTCTGTCTCTTTCTATGACAATGGATTAGAAAGCGGTAGGATGATAAAAGGACGTATGAAAAAAAATGGCCAACGCGATCGCGCCGACAAAGTACGCGGTGTCGACGATCAAAAAGCCAAGCACGAATGTTCGCGGTCAGTACTTGGATGGGTGACCGTTTTGTCGCGAACTGTTTAGCGCATTAACCGTTGGGCGGCGGGCCAGTTTTTCTGAGGCCAGGGTTATATGCGAGTTACTTCCGAGTATACACCGGGTAATTTGTCGTCAGGTCAGAGTCTTTTCAGTTCTGATTCGAGTCCCGATCGAAACTGTAAATATCTCGTGCAAAACGCGATCGCGATAATAAAGCAGACGGTTCGAAAATCGGCAGCGGTGGATGCGTGGCATCGGCGAGCACTCAAAAGCCAAGCACAATTCTTCGCGGTCAGTACTTGGATGGGTGACCGCTGAATCGCGTACTGCCTAACGCATCAACTGTTGAGCGGGTGAAACCAGTGTTTCTTTAGACCTTGGTGCATGCACTTGGGTAAGTTACTTTCGGGCATACACCGGGACTTGAAAAAAAACACCGGGTCGGTGTTTACTCGCACGGGTTTTCGACTCTTTCCCCGTGACTACGGCAAACGCGGTGCTGTGTAGCTGAGTCGGCTGCGGGCGCACTATAAGTTAGGTAGCGCACTGAAGTGCGGTTAAGGAGTGCTAGGAAGGACCAGAGGCCTCTGAAGGGTTCGTAATGATTCGCCGAAATACACAACAATAAACAAATATTTAAAAAACTGACGATCCCGCCGAATAGGGTCGATTGCCGCGAAAACTTTTTCGGTACTTCGATATATATCGATGTATTCCAAGGTTCAGCGTCGCTCGCCAGTTGCGCGCCAGTCGCGGCGGGGCCGGCGGAGTTGTTTCGTCGCGATCTACGCGAGTTTGTTTTTATCGGTTTTCGTTTTGTCTCGTTGAAGCGTCGCTCAAAAATGAGCAGATTAAAAACGAGTGCGTACCTCGGGAACGGCCAGAAGCGAGCGGCGGGCGTGTGGGCAGGAACTTTCGTGGGGCATTTGAAGCCGACGACGGCCTCGGGATTGCAGAAGGGTATCAGCTGATCGGGCCAAACGCAGTTGTGGCTCTTCTCGTCGTAAGCGAGACCCGGGCTGCACGCCTCTTGATGGGGCTCGCCGTAAGCACACTTTATGTAGGATGTGCTGCAGGAATCGCTGTCCGGGTACATGCCGAATTGGTACTCGCAGCCGGGAGTGCTGTACGGTGTAACTGTCAACGAAACATTCCACATCTCGGTGAGTACGGAAATCACCCAATCGAACGAAGCATGCGCGCGCGTTCATTCCGCACGGTGCGACTACTCTCGTTGGAAGTAAAAGGTTTACGGACGCTTTTTCGGGCGGTCTTTGTTCGAACGTTACTTTAATGCGAATAACCTTTTTTTCGTAAAAAATTGTTTTTGTAGTTGAAAATTTTTTTTTTTTGTAAAAAAATGGTTTCTCTCGTAAAAAAAATGTTTTTTAATGAAAAAAAATGGTTTTTTTATGAAAAAAATTGTTTTTTTATGAAAAAATTGTTTTTTTCGTACAAAAATTTATTTTCGTGAAAGAATTGTATTTTTCGTACAAAAATTGTGTTTTCGTAGAAAGTTTTGTTTTTTTCTTTTTTTTAAATGTTTTTCTTCGTAAAAAATTTGTTTTTCTTACGTAAAACAATTATTTTTCATAAATTGTTTTCTTTATTTTTAATTCTGAAATCGGGGGTTTCGGATTGAATCGACCGACTAACAGTCCCGAAAAAAAAACATTTCCTCACTTCTATCGAGCGCTGGGTTCGCTCGATCGAAGATAAATTCGATCGGAGTTTGCGGCGTAATAATCGCGTATCTCGGGGTCGTATGTGTGCGGGAGCGGCATGCGTCGTAACGTGGCATAATAACCGATGACCATAGCTATACTACTTACGGTCAGCCTTGCGTTCTCCGCAGTGTACGGCCCAGTGATAGTTGCAGTGGTTGTGCACGGCTCCATGGCCGTCAAAGAGGAGGCCATTCTCGCAGTGCTCGAGGGTCAGGGTGCCGTTCGTGCACAGGAAGAATGAGCCACAATCCTCGGGGTGTGGGTAAGCCTGCACCCCCCAAGGTTCCGGGCAAGACGGCGCTCCTCGAAGAGCGACCCCCAAGGCTAATAAAAATCGAGAAAATAAAATATTAGTTGAATTAAATAAAAAAGATTAATTAAGAAAATCGATAAGTGCAGAAATTTCAATATTAATGATAATAATAATATATTATTGTACATTATTATTATTATTATTATTATTATCATTATTATCATTATTATTATTATTATTATTATTATTGGTGACCATTTATTTTTTTTTTCATTCAAATATTGCATAAGAAATAAATACAAAAAAATTGTTTCTAATTTTTCATAATAATATAATTAATGATAAGTAATTAATTTTTTGGTATTTCTTGTACAATTAAATGTCAATGGCTTTTATGCACTATTGAAGGGAAGATAAAAATAAATTGGTGGTCGGGTTGATCGCAATCGCGATCAACGAACCGGACAAACGAGAGTAAATAGATACAACGATCCATCGTCGACATTGATCATATCGCGAAGGGTTATTCACATATTGTTTCGTCGTTTCTTAATCGCTGCGCGAGGCTTTCTATTGTCGGTATCTATACTTTCACCGGGACAGGTCGAATACACTTTAGCGGAGACAATTTATCCGAGCTCTCGCTAATTTGCGGCGGTACATGTTAGCGTTTCGCCCCGAGGCGCTCCGCTGAAAGCGGGCGCCGCTCGTTGCCTCGATGAACTTTCGGCGCGGCGTTGCGCCACAATGACCACAACGCGGGCTAACGATCGTTACACTTATTTGACGAATAATTTCTCGATACTTCTCGACGAGCCGAAGTCGAGAAACAAGTTTTTTTTATCCTTGTGACGAAATTCGCGAATTTTTTTTTTTTTTTTTTTTTTAATAATTTTTAACGTTATCGCATAAACGCAACACCTTTGCGGAGTACAAAACGTGACTTTACTGAGCAAAGTAGGTTGAAAGAATTCAGGAAGAAAACGAGAAGGATGAAATTTTCGAAAGTAATAACATGGTATTAACAATAATGGGATGGTATAATAATCCTGGCATTAAATGTCGTCGGGATGTTACACAAAATTGCTCAATTAAATGTTGCAAAGGTTGCGTTAAGTCACAGAGATTAATGACACGGCTAATTTTCTTTTTTTTTTTCAACATTTTTCAAAATATTTGTTCTTCGAAGTGTTTCTGTTCATATTGTGAATATTTCTACGAGAATTTCTGGGAAGGAAGTTCGGATTAAAAAATTCTAAACGCTGCGAAGGTTTTGTTTTTTTTTTTTTTTTAATACCCGATCGAACAATTTCGTGTAACAACCCGACAAGTTTTAATACCAGAATAATTGTTCCCCATTTTTATTATACTTATGGTTATTAAATATACCAATGGTTATTAAATAATATTTCTCGATATGAAAATGCTTCGAATCGTTAAAAATTGTATTAGACAAAAGAATGCTAGTTTGAAAATCGTGAAAAAAAAAAATCGATAATCTAAATCACCAAACGAATCAAATCAAGCACCTGACGTATATTTTTCAATTAACAATGTTTTGAAGCATTCACAATTCCATTGAAGTAAAAAAAAACGCTTGTTTAACTAAATTCTAATATTCCGAGCTTTGCGTGAAATTTTTGTAAAAAATCTTGAATAGAAAAGAACAGCAAAGGAAATAAGATCAACTGGCGTACGATTTTCTATTGGAAAAACAGTCAAAGCATTACAATTTCATAGAAAAAAACCGCTTCTTTAACTAAAATCTAATAATCCAAGCTTCGAATAAAAAAAACCTTCATTAACAAAAAAACAGCAAAGCAAATAATTCAATCAACTGGCATACATTTTTCAACTGAAAAAAAGATTCGAAGCCCAACAATTCCATTGAAAAAAAACCGCGAGTTCAACTGTAATCTAATCTGAATCTAATATCCCAAGGTTCGCGTGAGAAAAAAAATTGGAATGAAAAAAAAAAAAAAAAAAAAAAAAAAAAAATCTTGAATAACAAAAAAAAACAGCAAAGGAAACGAGTCAAGCAACTGGCATATATACAAAGGCTCGTTGACAGCCGCAAATCTCTACATAAACAACATCCCGCAGTCTCTACGAATATACGCGCGAAGGTGCGCCGCGGCGTAATCTCCGCATATCATTGAATAATAAACAAGGAAGCCTCTTCGAAGTCTCTCAAAAAAAAAAAAAAATTTTTTTTTAATCCTCATCAATAGAATTCCTCGTCTCTCGGGCGCGAGCATCCGCGCGCATCGCCAGCGATATTATATCATATTACAACAAAGATTCCCGATCGTCGACGTAACCATATGGCTCTCCCGGCGAGCTCCGTCCGTAGGAAACAGTGAAAGCGGTTTCGCACCGACCGAACGCTCGCCTGGGTGGCTTATAGAATTCTCGAAGGTTTCGTAAGTCACCGATGGCGTTTAAGGAATCGCGTCTCTGTGTCGAGCGAAGCCACAGTCGCGTTGTAACCCACACATTCAGGAGCGCGCCGCTAGCAGACGAAGAAATTGAAAGACCGAAGCACGTTCCCAGCTATACGTGCGATTCACTCGCGGATTATCGTCCCCGCGGGGGTTAACGATCGAAGAACCAACGGAGATTTCATCGAAATAATTTTTTCGATCTTTCCCCCTCGATATATGCATTTATAGAGATTTTTCGTCGAGATATACGATTTAACGCAGAAATTTATGCGACAATTTTTTTTTTTTTTTTTTTTTTTTTTTTTTTTTTTTTTTCATATATGGTTATGTCTATATCTATAATTGTATATATTTTTATTTGTCTACTCACCCGGGGAGAGGATCCCCGCCAGAGCCAATAGGGTCAAGTAGTTTCTCGTTTGCTGCCACATCGTTCCGGACTCTCGTCTCGTCTGCTCGGTAACGGACTCTGACTACTGAACTTAGAACACCGCCGAACTCGTGTCGGCGCGGCTCGCTCGGTTTACTTCGTCCTCGAGAACTGCTTCGGCCCCCTTCACTCAACGGCAACGAGCCAACGTAGAGCTCGCGGGCCGCACGACAAGCGTTCGGGTAGACCAACTGTTCCGACGGCACGGCCTTTCTGCGTGTCAATTCCCCCACCCCGCGATCTGTTTCTTTCAGAAAACTTTTTCTTCGCCTTTTGCTCTTTTTCTTCTCCCTCGCCTCGCCGGACAGCGTTTGGCGAGGGCGCGCGAAAAATCGGAGCTCGATAGATTGTTTCGGGAAGAATGTTTTTTTTTCTTTTTTTTTTGCGGAAAGAAATGAAACGTTGAATGTGGGAAAATTTTGTTTGTATAGAGAAGTGGGAAATTGATTTTTGGGTTTTTTTTTTTTTTTTTTTTTTTTTTTTTTTTTTTTTTTTTTTTTCATCGTAAAATCGATGGTGCAAGAATTGACCTTCTAGTGTTTTTTTAAGGTAGTTCATGCGTATGATCTTCATTTCGCATGAGTTCGAGAAAATTGAGAGGGAACTGCAAACACTTCTCGATGGTATAAAAATCTGAAAGAATTCCTATCCATTGGAGGTACTGAAGAGATTAATTTTGCATAATAATAATTGCAAAAAGTTATTAACAAATTGATGAAAAAAAAACTTGTTAAACAAATTAACGGTAACTCAACTTTGTTTTTAAATGAAAATGATTCGTTCATTTTTCGAAAAACATATGAATTTTTCCAGATTTTCATCTTTATTTTGAATTTTCTTGTTTTTTACATGGAAAAATGTGCAAACATCGAAATGAAGATGAAAATCTGAAAAAATTCATACGTTTTCCGAAAAATGGACGAATCATTTTCATAAAAAAAAAAGTTGAGTTACCGTTAATTTGTTTAACAAGTTTTTTTTTCATCAATTTGTTGATAACTTTTGCAATCATTATTATGCAAAATTAATCTATTCAGTACCTTCAATGGGTATGAATTTTTTCACATTTGTATACCATCGAGAAGTGTTTGCAATTCCCTCTCAATTTTCTTGAACTTATGCGAAATCAACGTCTTACGCATGAACTACCTTAAGGTGGTCCGAGTGATACAACCGTCCGAGGAAATGTACGATTTAGAGAGAATTTCGAACGTTTCCCGATGGACTAAAATTCTGAAAGGAATCAAGTACATGGAAAGTCCTCGAGAAATCGTTTTTGCGTCACAATAGTTCCAAAAAGTTATCAACAAATTGATTAAAAAAATAAAAATGTTTTTTTATCGTTTCTAAATACGTATGAATTTTTTCAAAAAATTTTCTCGATACTTTCCGGTCAAAAGTGGATTTCGGGGTCAATTTCGAATGTTTCCCGGTGTAATAAAAATCTGGAAAAATCCAGTCACACAAGAGTCTTAAAAATATTAATTTCACTTGATGATAATTTTAAGAGTTTTCAACGAATGAGTTAAAAAAACACTTATTCCACGAAGCGGCAGATGATTCGTTAATGTTTGTTGATTGTACATTATTTTCAAAGAAAAATGTTGTCAAAAATTCCGATTGTGGAAAAATCTTTGATTGTTAAAAGTCGAAAGTGCTATTCATGGAAAAAAACATGATTAAAAACCAGCAATTAAACGAAATTCGAAAAAAAAATCATGTTCATTTAGAAAAATTAACAGATCGTTTTCAGTGGAGTCCAAGTTGGTTTATCAAATGATTCGTTGAATAATTCTTTTAAACAAGTGTATCAATGTATGTAAATGTATAATGTTCAATCGAATGTTTGGCTTTATCTAAAATTAAACTTTTTACGATTTTTTTTATGGTCGATTTTTCTCCGATTTTTATACAATTGGGAACTATTTGAAGTGGGCTTGAAATCTCATCAGCTGAGACTCCAGAGAAACGTCTTCTTAATAGTTATGTTTATAGATTTATTCTTCCGCAGTGTCGTCAACAATAGGTTGACAATTTCCGTCAAAAAAATAGTTCGAAAAGGCGAGACATTGAGAAAGAACTTAGAACTTTCACAGCTAAGTAAACCGAATCGCCATTTATCGTTCTACGGCTTATTTCATGATTTACGTGAAATTCTCACCGATCCATTCCTTTTTTTTTTTTACAATAACATCAGCGTAGAAACTATGAAGAACCGAAGCCCGGAAGATTCTCACGAATAAGAAGAAAAAACAGGTTTCATTAATGAGAGAATTTCGAAACGTAGGGAAACTCTCTTCAAAAAGAAAGTCTCGATTCATCAAGCTTTGAGTTTAATATTCGAGATAATAATTTACAATTTTTTTTAAATGCCAGTTCGACTGTTTATGGGTAAATGCTGTTTTCACACCAGTGCCCAGTTATAAACTTTGCGTTGTCAATAAATTATTGCAATTTTTATTCTTTACGGACTAATTTAACGAGCCTACATTTATTGATTATTATATGAATTATCGGTATGTTCGATTAAAATCGAAAGAAAAACCTATTTACGTATTCACAATACTTGATTGCTCCAGTTAAAGAAATTTTTCTCTGCAATTATCGTTTTACCCATCAATTATGCATTAATTAGTGATTTTTAAAAAACTACTTACGGTTTATTATCCATTTTTTATTTATAATTTTATTTATTCATAACAAATTGCAATTTATTGTTACTTTCGTTTATTTATTTATAAAACATGCGCAGTTTTATTTATTTATAAAAAAATTGCCAACTTTTTATTTTTATCTATTTATAACAAATTGCAATTTATTTTTACTTCCGTTTATTTATTTATAAAACATGCGCGGTTTTATTTATTTATAAAAAAATTGCCAACTTTTCATTTTTATTTATTTATTTATGAGAAATTTCTACGTTTTTATTTTCATTTATTCACTTCTTAATATTAGCCTTATGTGATACGCAATGTTGCCCAAGAGGCCAATCATGCCCCGAGGAGGGAACCAGATCCTCGGATAAAGCGGATAGTGAAAGCAGTCAATCCGACCTAGCACCCACCGTATTTCGTCGTTTCTTGTGCAACGATCCACGCGGCAGAACAATAATCGATCCGCGATCGCCCTCGGGCCTCGCTGTCATGTGGTTCCGAAAGATGTCAATCTTCAATCTTCGTAAAATTTTCGAACACAAATATACAACGCCAGAGATCAAAGCGCCGCGTAACGTGCAGTCAAAGTTCGAAGCACCATTTCTTGACCAGCTGCGGCTCAACGCGTGGCGATTCAGTGAAAGTACTCAAAATATCAATGAACTCGAAGACACGCCGAACCAATCATAATTCCTGACAACACTTTTAGATATCCGCGTGGATAGAAATTGTATGCAAAAAATATAATATATTATAAATATTAAAATAATATAATATATTTATATTTTTCATATTATATTATAGCAATGTAATATGTCAATTGTGTGGTATATGAATTATTGTATCTGCCAAAAAATATCGTAAAATATTAACTATATCTACATTCTTTTAAAGAATATTTTAATTAGAATGTGATTCCATTTGCAACACATTATATGATTAATTATTTTCAAAAAATGGAAACTAAAATCGAAATACGTTCACGAATATATTTATTGGTACAAATAAATATATAAACGATTTGAGAAATATATTTTTTTACTTTTTTTTCACACATTAGCAATGTTTCGATATTTTTATTAAAAAATTCAGATTTTTTTTTTTTTAATGTATATTTTTTTAAATACTGTGATCCATAGAAATTATGATTGACTATTCTATCAATATATTTTGCAATCTATATTTTTTTCAATATCGACATTGAATTGATTTTTAGTAGTTTTTTATTTAAAAAAAATCCGAACATCTTCGAGAATTGTCTGTTTTCCGACTACAAAATGATATTCCGAGGTCGTCGCTACCGCTGAAACGTTCACTCGACAGCCTGCACGGGCCCGCAGAGGGCCCCGTGTACGCAAATGTAGTACACTCGGTTGAATATTACATAAAGTGAAAGGTTGCAATTAGGTAAATGAGGAAAGGTGAAATTCTACGGTTCGGAAAGCGCCCATCGGCGTATATCTGCCGAGAATTCAATCGGCCGATTTGATCCGAGAATTCGCCGTAATTATTCGCGCAACTTAATATACCGATTCGTTTTTTTTTTTTTTTTTTTTTTTTTTTTTAATTAACACAATTTAATAATAATTATTCGCGCAACTTAATATTCCGATTCGTTTTTTTTTTTTTTTTTTTTTTTTTTTTTTTTTTTTTTTTTTTATCAACACAATTTAATAATAACAAGTCAACTTTTTTTTCCTAATCGATCGCACATTCGATCGATCGATCGAACGGTTTTAATCACTCCGATCAATATTGGCACAATTTTTTCTGAAAAAATTTTTTTTTCGTTCGTTTAATAATAAGACTTTGTAGCGCGGCAAGAATCGTGCGTTATATAAAAAGGGAAAGGTGCGCAGTATCCGTCGCGGACAATGAGTGCGAAGAAATCTCGTCAACTTACGTAATAATAAAAAATACGTTTATTGTCTTCTTATGAGTAAAAAGTCAAGCGTTCCATTACACTCGGTAATGTATCCTTAGCGAGTACGGTATATTTATCTATAATAAACCTGGCACAATATCAGTTCTTTCCCTTGTAGTAATCCTCGCTAAAAAAATAAGAAGAAAACAAACCAGAAGGATTATTCGAGGTACTCCAGAAATGTTTCTTATCGAAAGAACCAAACGTGTAAAATTAAATTTTCAAAAATGCGAAATTTCGTTTATCGAATAAAAAAAACAAGATCAATTTTTGAAAATTATGAAAAATAATTTGACATTGTAAAAAATAGAAAGTAATTAATGAAAATTGTAACAATAACAAAAATTTCATAAAAATAATGAAAAAAATAAATCTCAAAAATTATGAAAAATGGAGAAATGAAGAAGAAAACCATGTGACTCACCATCCGGGAACATTCTCGGGATCGGTACACCGGAAGCTTTCCTCATTGTACACGGTGCCGTCTTCGCACTGTCCCTTCTGCGGCTGCACGCCGTTTCTGCAGATGTAGAATTTCGCGCAATCCTCGGGATGGGGATAGGTCGGATGAGGTAGAATTCTGCCACCGGGTCCGATTACATTCTCGTCGGGACACGTGAAGCCGTCCTCGAGGGAGTCGCGTTTCACGTTGCAATTCGTCGTCGCGTCCACGGACCACACGCAGCTCGACATCTTGTCCTCGTAGATGAGGCCCGGCGGACACGGCATCACCGACGCGACGCCGTCGATGCAGTTCACGAAACGATCGCAGGCCGCCGGATCCTCGTGTTTGAAGTAACCGTTCGCGCGGGGACAACCCTTCGATGGCTGCGGTTCCTCTGCAAAATTCCGACAATGGGACAAATAATTATTAATTAATTAATAATAATAAATAAATAAACAAATGTTGCTAAAAATAAACAAAAAGTAAATATTGTTCGTCCAATATAATGCGGTTTATCAAAAAAGTATAGAAATAAATTCGCTAATGGGACAAATGTTAATTAATTAGTTAATAATAAGTGAATAAACAAATGTTATTACACACGAACAAATTTTTTTTTATTTTTTATATAATCCGTTTTACTGCGAAAGTAAACAATCTATTATTGTTATCGATGTAAAAAATATTTGACAATAATTGTTATTGTTTATTCGCCGATTTTTTTTTAGGACAAAAAGCGTTTGTACAAATGTGTCTCTGCTTCATGCGAAGATTATATAACGAAACAAAACGATATTGTATGAAACCGTGATTAATGACATAAGACATTATTTCCTGGGCTCTCGAGGAGAATTACGAAAGTATACGGTTCAGGGTTGCCGGAGCACGGCCACAAGTCCCGGCGTGGCAGGGAATATTTTTGTTCACCTTGAAAAAATTGTTTCGTCGAGGCAGTAGCGAAGGCAAAAAAAAAATGAAAGGAAACAGGATAGGCTCGATGAAAAATGAAATAACAAATTTTTCGGCGAACCGGTTCCGATATTGTCAAAAGATCCCGTGGAGAAATGCTGGTCGACTTTATTATTGCCGCGTGCAGCGGCCAAAACCAGTTGATTATACACCTTTATCGGCCAAACCTGTTCCCATGAATTTCTATATATATCTGTTCTGCAATAAGAATTTCCTGGTACACGCCGCGTGAGAAAGTTAATATTTACTCGAATTTTTTTTCCCTTCGAAACGCGCCCGTTCGATAAGAGCCGCAACTACTTCGCGGACGAAGGGCGGACGTCGCAAAATTAATTCGAATGGCGCGTAAAGAAAACTGTAAATTTCCACGCCAAAACATTTCGTAGAAAACGTCAGACTAATGGCAAATTGGCCGAATTTGGAAAGTACATAGATTTAGATATAAATAATTCGGGTCATTAAATAATGTCCTTTTTCTTCGCGAAACGCTGTTGCAAAGTTAAAGACCGATATCCATGATCAAAATGGTAAAATATTGACGAAAATAGTTAATTGAAAAATGTCGACGTTTACAACAAATTAGGGGTTACTAAATAGAATTATAAGGAATAAACTTTCAACTTACTCTTTCGAAGTACACCAAAAAAAAAAAATTTACAATTTTTATTTCGTTTTTATAAAAAAGTGAAAATTTTCCAAAAAATGAATTTTAGAAAATTCGAAAAATAGCTCAGCCTTTTGGTAATGTTTTATAAAATCATTCAAAAGATACAGCACTTTCTCGAACAAGTGGATAATACGTAATAGGTCAGACCGGCATTTGAACTTCATGTATTTTTTTGACCTCAGATTTTATTTTTTATTTCGCTTATTAAATTGTCGAATAAATCGGCTCTTTGGAATTGAGAGAGATGCTCTTTTTCTATCTACAAAAAAAAAAATCGACCTCCAATTAATTCGATTTTCGTAATGTTGCATTTTTTCAAGTACCGTGCATCGTTTTTTTTTCCTACTCGGATTCAAAGGATCAAATTAAATACTTTCCATCCTGCTTAAACAATTCTCCTGGTAAAATAAATAAATTGTTTACTTCAAACAAGTTTATGCGCGTTAATATCATTATCATTGGAGAAGTTTCACATTTTTATTCTACCGATGAAAAGATTTGTTTTCAAATTAATTTATTACCGTGAAAAAAACTTTAATAAATTATAGCAAAGATAATAATTTTTCTTGAATTGTATAACGATGTTAATAATTGTAATAGAATTCAATAAAACTCGACAAAATCCATGCTCGTGGTAGGACAAAATTGTATTAAAAATAAATAAAAAAATAAACAATAAAAAGTCGTATAAAAGTCGGACTTACGAAGAAGGGTGCGATCGCCGCAGGGCACGTTGGCCGGAAGATCACAGAAGTCCTTCTTCGGATTGTCGTCCCTGAAGACGAGGCCGTCCTTGCACAGTTTTTCCTCGGCCTGTCCGTCCACGCAGGCGTAATAGAGATCGCACTGTTCGGGATCGGCGAAGAAGCCCTTGTCCTCGGGGCACCGGAACTGCCCTCTCGACACGGACACGCCCAGTGCGAGAAGAACAATCAACGATAGGCCGCGTTTCGTCATTTTGCCTCGCCGCTCTTTTGTGACCGTGAAAATTCGTTCGTCCCGTCGATGATCTTGCGGTTGGAATTTTGCCGCGTTTTGTCGTCGAAGTCGTGGAAAATCGATTTTTTTTTCCTCTCTCGTGGATCGTCGATCGATGATGTGCGGGGAGAGCTACGATACGTGACTGTGGAACTTGTCGATACTCTGGTACCGTTTCGCTCGAGTGCTCGAACGCACCACCACCTTTTGGCTCCGCTTGCATTTCACAACCCCCACCCCTTTCACCGAAACTCCTCTCGCTCTTCGGTGAAGTTCCCCTCCCCCTCTTTTCCCCCCCGGGGGGTCCGTCGCCTGGACAACCAGTCCCCCCTTCGGCCTGTCGACGCTTTCGTTCATTCGTTTTCCACGTACGTGCAGGCGAACTTCTTACTTTCCGTCGTTGCCCCCCTCGCTTCATGTGCAACTATGAAACCCAGTGGTGTTCCCCTCGCTCACTCCGCCGCTTTTCTATCGTAGAATCTAACTGCGCTCTCCTTAATGACTTCGCGAATCGAGATAATAGTTTCGATTTGCATAGTCAACATTTTATTCTTTACAATCTTACACTCAGAAAAAGGTATAGTACCATCAAAGGAAATCTGTTTGAGTCAACTAAATGCTGCAGTCAAATAGAGCGGACGAAACGTACCTTTGGAATGACCGTAGAATTTAGTTGAATTCCTAATGAGAATTTAGTTACCTTAAATCTCGTTTAGTTATTCAAATCTAGTGATCAAGTTGGCGCAAAAATATTTCTAATTGATCGAAAGTCAAAAATATTGGGCTCGCCTAAATGTAGAATTGGGCCCTGGGCTTTTTTCGATCGGAATTGTTCCTTATCAATACGATACACTATTGTCATGCACATTTTAACTTCAATTATCGGAGCTGCTATTCATATCTTATAGTTATATTGCATTTTCATAACGTACAATCCTATCTAGTTAGCGGGCTCGAACCCTCGAACTAACGTTTACTAACCTAGCACCTTACCACTACGCTATTTCTACTTATTGACAAGTATAATTTCTTATCGGATGTATAAATTGTTATCCAAATAACAATTAAGCCTTCGCTTTCTTTAACCTTCGGCTTTCAGATTTAAATGCTTTTACCTAGTGCTATCCATACAATATTCTGATATGAATGGCAGTGACAAGAATTATTGACAAGATGAGAAAAATTGAAGATAGCGGTTATGCGGCGAGGCTGCAAACACATTTTTTTCACATCAACAATATCATTTCTCAATTGAATTGAAGCCAATATCATTAGCATTCGTACCCTGAATGTTCTTATGACAAGAAACACTACAAAAGACAAGAAGCCAAAAGAGGAAAGTTCATCAATAATTAACAAACTTTATTTGGTTCAATTAAAATTTGGTAAAAATGTTGAAACATTTTTTGTACTACATGCGATACATTTAACGTCGATTCGTTAAAACAAATCCCACTATTTTCTCAATGTCGAAGACTGTCTATGTTTCATTGAATCAATCGGTGAGTTGCTTTACGCAATTTTTTTGGTTGTATCGATCAAACAATTCAACATTCGCCAACCGAAAAATATGACTCAATCGATCCTTCAAATTGTTAATAGAAATATCATTTGCGTTGAAACTAACAAACAAATTGGTAGAAAAAAAGAAACTACGAAGTTGAAACGGAATAATATATTTAGTTCAATAGACTCTAGTTTAAATGGGCCTATGTATTATTTGGTTAAACTGTCATTGTTATGTCAATCGAATTGTTTACTTGGTTCAATTACATTGAATTTCTCAAATCAACCTTGCCAGGGTTTGTGGAAATAAAATCGAGTTGCTCGAATCGAATACGTTTTGACTAAATATCTGCAGTTGGTTTTACCAATCCTTTTTCTGAGTGTAGAAAACATTTTATCCTTTACAATCTTATACTTTGCGGTCGTTGCGGCCTCGGAAGAAGGACGTTTCTGGGAATGGAAAAGTGAATTTGTGCATTTTAGAAGTAATTAATATTTTTTTCGGTGAGATTGCATTTTTTAGTATTTTTTCATGCAAATACTAAAAAAAAAAAATTTGAATGAAAAATCATTTGCACAAAGTGAAAATTTCATTCTTTATAAGCCTTTTTTTAACGGCCTTCGCGAGCTCGAAAAAAGGGCACTTCTGGGAATGTAAAAGCGACTTCACATGCATTCTAGAAGTGATGAATCTTTTTTTCGGTAGGATTAAATTTTATCAGTCTTTCTTCAGGCAAGTACTTAAAAAAAAATCAAACCACACAAAAATTGCGAGTAAATAATAATTTACACAAAGTCAAAATTCATTCCGTTCTAATCTTTTTTTTACGGTCTTTGCGGGTTCGAAAAAAGGGCATTTTTAGGAATATGAAAGCGACTTTACATGCATTGTAGAATTAATTTCTTTGGTGGAATTGTATTTTTTCTAGTTTTTGTCTTTCATGAATACTAAAAAAAAAAATTACGATACACAACATTTTTTGTTAGAATGTCGCACTCCCCAAGGCGAAATAATTACTCTCGGCGTTTAAACAAAATATCAAAAATGTTTAATCGTCGCGATACATCGGCCACGCGTCCGTTCTCTTTGACGTTAACTCGCAAACTCTCTGACTATCAAAATAAATAAATGTTGCATAGCCACGATCCAAAACTTTATATTCGGTGTAGCTCTTCGAAAGAATAATCTTCTTCAAGAAAATATTTATTTTTACGAATGAAATGCAGCGAAACGTTGTAGGATTTTGAAATAATAATTATTTCATCATTTACAAATTAATATAAAAAATGTGGCGTTCCCGTGTTTGCAAGAACCTCGATAAACCACTGATACTTACAATAACCATTATTATTGTTATCATCATTAGAAAAGTGTTTGAAATTTTCATTCCGCTAATGAAAAAATTTCGTTGTAATTCATTCATTTTGGCTGTACATGATACAATAATTTATTCAAATATTTTTTTTTTCACGAAATAATAATAAACTATTATCATGACGAGAAAAAAAAAAAAAAAAAAACTAAATTACTTTGCGTCCTAAACGAGCGCAAACCACGTCTATTTTATTTTTACTTTAAAAAAATTGTTGCAACTCCATAATAGGATTTTTCTAGTTGACATTTCGACTCGTTCTTCTTGCTCGACTGTTTCGTGACGTCGATCAATTTTGACGCGACCTGTAGAGAAACGAGTTCGTCGTGTGAGAGTGATATATTCAGTGCAGTTACAAAATTCAACGGAATGTGGAGCCCGCTGCACCATCTTTCTTGTTTTTTTTCCTCTCCATCTCGTCGATACTCTTACTTCATCCAGTGTCTAGTACTCTCAGTCTTGCTCGCGCTCGCCGTCGGACTTTCCTCTCCGGCCGCTCGATCATTCTCTCTCCCGTCTCGGCCGGCCGGCCGCGCACTTTCCACGTGAGTTATGGCCGTAGTCACGATCTCGGATTCCGAATGCCACGCGCTCTCGGGGACGGATAGTTGAAATATTCACCGTCGGCCGATCAGCATGCACTTTCCAAGTACTGTACGCGCGAGGCATTCCGCCACGCTCCGCGGCGCCCGCGTAGCTTCGGGGACTTTCTTGAGATTCACTCCATCCGACGAGCGCTCGTCGACGATCCTCGAACAGCGGAGACTCTTCTCCATTCTCGGACGAAATTAACCACGACAGTCCTCGAGTTACGAATCTCATTGCGAATCCTATATCATTTATTATTATTAATTTCAACCGTAAGCGGACTATTCGTTACGCAATTCAGGATTTACATAATGCTTCGGGTTGGGTGGGAATTCAAATATTCCGAATCGATGCATGCATTTTGTACTTCCTGAAAGTCCGGCGAGCTCAGCGTCAACGCTTAGCCGTCTGTGTGAGAAATGACAAATGTTTTTTCAAAAGCATCGTCGTGAGATCACTGATCAAATAAACAATTCAATCGCGAATGCAAAATCACGTTAAATATATCAAAATCATTGTTTCGATGGAATAACAAATTGTACATTTCGCTCAATAATTGATCGTCCCTCGTCACCGTCGAATAACTCGCGGGCGGCGTAGAAAAATCTTAATTGCTGATTTGCCTAATTGCTTGCAATAAATGTATTGATTGGCTATCCTGTACGCGTGTCTAAAACAAGTGCACGGATTTACACCTCGATATGAATGTATGATAGAAAACGTTTCGATAATTGACTATTGATTACCGATTATTGATAGTGATTATTGATAATTGATTATCGATTATCGATTATAGATAATTCATTCTCGATTACTGATTATAGATAATTGATAATCGATTACTGATTATAAATAATTGATCATCGATTATTGATTATAGTTTATTGATTATAGATCATTGATCATCGATTATCGATTATCGATTATCGAATATCGATTATTGATGATTGATTATCGATTATAGTTTATTAATCATTGCTCATTGATCATTCACCATTGGCCATTGATCATTGATCATGGATCATTGATCATTGACCATCGATCATTGATCATTGATCATGGATCATTGATCATCGATCATCGATCATCGATCATTGATCATCGATCATCGATCATCGATCATTGATCATTGGTCATTGATAATTGATCATTGATCATTGATCATTGATCAATAATCAATAATCAATCTGTAATCAATAGATTACAGATTGGATAAATAAATAAATCAAAATCTCTTAAAAACGACTTTGTTTCTGTACTGATTCTTTAACAACTAAATCGTATCAATATTATGCAACATTAATGTTTTCAGCACCTTCTGCAACGAAACGAATTTTTCAAAGATTTTCATTGCCTCGGAAAGTAATAAAAAAATCTGTCCGAACCCGATTTTCGTCTCGGCCCCTCACGATAGATCCCCTCCTTAAGAAATTATAATACTTTCGACCCCGTTCGTTGTCCAAAGCATCGGAAAAAAAAAAGAGTTTCTCCGCATTCGCGACGCGACCCTCGATTTGTGTCGAAACACGCAACACGGATGCATCGAATTAAAAGCTTGGCCAGACAACGAAAGAAGCCAGAATGTTCACGGTAGGTCGACGATGTCGCGAGAGAAAAAAACTTTCCGCTCTAGCCTTGATGGTCGGCTGGACGATCGAGGGCGGGTAAGACGGCGTCCCCGTCGCACATAATCCACGCCCGGGGCACGGATACTTCAAGGTCCGCCACTGACCGAGAGCGACGGAGGAAAGTAGAATCGATCCAGGATTTCGAGACGCCTTTTACTCGACGATCAATCGAACCATGAAGCAACCCGCCCGACTACTCACTCACGGAAAGTCTCGCCTCTGTTCGATGTCACTACACGCAAGCATTGGGAATACGAAAAACGGGATATCGAGACATACTATATATTTATATATGTATATTGTACATACATATATAATACTATTGATCATATATATACTGTTTATGTATATACATATATTGCATGCCGGCGTGTCGACCTTTTATCGAGATCGACCGAAGGCGAGGCCAGGAGAAAGCCATCGCGACGATTTAGGGGAGAGCGGGGCGAAACGGCATACCGGGGCAAAATGGTATTCACGCACAATGGGACCAGGGCAGAGTGGTATTAGGGCAAAATGGGACAGCAAAAAAATCTACTTCGATTGAACTTTCTCTTGTCCCATTTCACACTAATTCCATCATACGGGGCAGTTTGTTTGACCATTTCGTAGCATTTTGCCCCGGTATGCCATTTTGCCCCGCTCTCCCCTACTTGGTTGCCCTCCCTTCCGAGCCGCGAAAAGAAAACGAAGGCGCACGCTGATCTCCGGCACTTTCGGCCGCCGGAAGCCATTGATCTTCGAGACTTTTCACCGATAACCATCGGATCTCGGATTTTATTTCAACTTTTATTCGATAGATTTCCATTAATTTGAGAACCGGTTACGATTTTTTTTTTTTTTGGTGTCGAAAGGATTGTATATTTTTTTGTTTATTTTCGAGAGGTGTGATTTTGTCAATGTGACTCTGAGCCATTTATTGGAAAGAAAGGACGATCAATTGTTTTGAGGAATATTAGTTTATTTTGCTGTACGAAAAAAAATATTTCAATATATTTCGATTGGTTTTGCGCGTTGAATGCGTACTTTGAGAAAGTGGCAAATATTCGGATTTTTTACAGAGATCAGTTTTGTTTTTTGCGGCATCCTCAAAAATAAATATTCTGGAGTTCGCAGTACAAACAATGCGGTCGGTTGGAAGGAATAATTGCGGGTGGTTCCGTGTCCATTTCTTGAGTTTCACAAACATACATTTTGGAAAATGTTGAATCGATTAAAGTCAGATTAAATTGAGTTAAAAAAATGCAATTCATCAAATTCAATTGAATAACGTTGGTGAGTTTACATATTTTTTCTTATTAATAGAAATTCACACGCAAATTTAATTCAGATGAAAAAATTCCACGGTTTGCTTGAAAAAACCTCCGACCTTTTGATTAACTTCATTTTGAAAAAAGTTAAACAAATTTTGTTAAAAAAAAGAATTCGATGCTCGATGCCAAATTCAGTGCGTTAGAAGGCAAACAATGTAGGAAACGAATCAGTATCGGTTTGCAAGTAGTAGAAAATTGTTTAAAAAATTACAGCCTTCCAATATTTAAAGTATGTGTAAAATTTTTTTTGAAAACTCGAAGGTTTTCTCTGAAAATTTCTCGTTAATGCAACCAAATAATGCAATTCAGGTTCGATACAAAAATTGTACGAAGTACCTCAATTAAAAATCATCGCATTTGTTATTATTTCAATTTTTTTTTTATTAAATAGCTTTCGTTAATAAATCGATTTCAATAATAGAGTCTATGGAATGAAAGTATGTTTGTAAATCGCAGCCAAATAATGCAAGTAGAGTTTATCGGAGTCAATATCCGTTATCCGGAAGCCATGGATGTCTATTACGTTTGCAAGAGATACATTACCTTGAGACGGAGACCACTAAACCGTTACTGCGTAGGCAGAAACGAGCTCGGGGCAGACCGGAAACGACACGAGCGAATCATTGTTGCGAATCGATTTTCTATATTTAAAAATTCAAAAAATAAAAAAAATAAAAATAAATAAAAAATAATAATCAATTCTAATTTATTTTTTGAATAAATGAAATTCAATTTTTTTTTTTTTTAATTGTTGTCTACTGCTACTGAAAATTTCGCGAAAAAAAACGTACGACACGGAAACACTTTTATAGTCATAAAAATGTACACTTGTAAAAATATTTAACGACTTTGTCGTTATTATCACGACTATTCGGGTTCTTTTTTCAATGGCTTTTTTCGATTTTTTTCGTCGAATACATTTTGATTTTGTGACCAATTTTTCCATGATCAATTAAATTATTATTGTGAATATTATTAAAAGAAATGGATTGAAAAAAGCTATATGGAAAAATTGAATGAATTTTCGATCTTCGATCAAATTCAATAATCTACAAATTAAATTTCCTTACCAATTGCTCATTTTTTCCCAGAAATCAGAAAGTTGATGTAATTTTGATTAAGGATTCAAAATGAATGTAATATAAACAAGTTTCAAAAGAGGTATATAATAATAACGGAATCATAAATAATTCGTAACGAGAAATTGAATTTAAAATTGAATAAATGCTTCAAAATCAATTAAATCAAATTAAAAATCAAGTTTTTATTCTGTAAATCAATGATTTATAACAAAAAAACTATAAATTAAATACCGATTATTCAGGATACGTAGAAATGAGTAATAAATGCGTATATTTGTCTTTCTCCTTTTTTCAAAACTATCTTCTATATTTTATCGTGTAAATTTATTATAAAAGTTTTACATAACTACATTCGTTCGTCGTTGCACAACACGAAGTATATGAAAGTACGAAAGCGTTGTGTATTATTTGGTCGTCCCGATGCGGGACATTTGAGCTTCAAGGCTTGCTTCAGGCCTTCTTGTCGTCGTCCTTGTACCAATCCTCGCTGAAATTATCACGAGAATCGAATCGTTAAGACGATTTTAGAATTACCAAAGAATTTTTTTTGGAATAACAATGTTTTAAAAAATAATAAAAAAATTTTAATAAAAAATATTTTTAAAAATAATAAAAAATTTTGATAAAAAATATTTTGAAAAATAATAAAAAATTTTAAATAAAAGAAATGAAAAAAATAAAAAATTGGTATTAAGAATCGTTTCTTGAATCGCGCGTATAACGTACCATCCGGGAACATTTTCGGGCGCGTCACAGAGTTGCTTGACTTCGTTGTAGACGGTACCGTCGCTGCAGCCCTGTTCCCTCGGCGTGACACCGCTCAGGCATACGTAGAACTTTTGGCAATCCTCGGGATGAGCGTATTTCGGGTGGTCTACTTGCGTTCCCCTGTTGTCGACCTGACGGTCCTTGGGACACTCGAAACCGTCCTTAAGGACCTTGCCGACGACTCCGCAACCCTGATGAAAATTTTGAATATGAAGATTGACAACGATCGTTGACCTTGAATCAATTTACTCAAATAAATTGGATAATATTAATTATTGTCGACATATTATATTATCGATATTATTATTATTAATTAAATAATTGATTAATGTATTAATCTTGCAACTTGTATCAATATCGAATATTAATCATAATTAATAATTGGTAATCAATTATTTTGTTATTGCTTATCTTCTATTGTTGATATTAATGCGAATTATTTGATAAAAAAAGTAAAATGATGCATTAATATTTACGTTTAATTGATTCATTGCAATAATTGATATTAACTAACTATTGATATAAATAAATATAAAATAATTGATTGATGATAAAATAGACGTTGATGCACTCATTTGGCTGGTTGAATCGATTATTGATCAATTTACCTCGCGTCCCGCGCTGTCGGGCCAGACGCAGGTGCCGCTGTACTCGTCGAAGTGAAGTCCGGTCGTGCACGTGATTTCGACGCTCTGGCCGTCGATGCAGTTGTAGAAGATATTGCAAACCGACGGATCCGGGTGAGCGAAGAATCCGTTTCGCCTCGGGCATTTCTTCGTCGGTTGGGGTGGCTCTGTGTTAAATGTGAAATTCACGAGGCTATTAGCGAGGTGAAATACCGGTGTGGAAACGTTCAAAGGCGAGCGCGCAGTGAAACGAGCCACCGGTGACGCGTTTACCGACGACGGGGCTCGGACGGGGGTCGGCTAGAAATTTGCGGAAACAGGGAGATATCGAGGACGGTGCTTACGCAATTCCAAACGGTCGCCGCAGTCGACGTTGAACACGTGATCGCACTTGTTGATCTTGCGATTCAGCGGATCGAAGACCAGACCGTCGGGGCAGAGCTTCTCCGTCGCAACCCCGTCGCTACACTGATAATATTTGTCGCACTGAATCGGATCCTCGTACTGTCCATCCTTTTTCGGACAATTGAATGCCCCATCTGAAAACAATCATATTATTCATAATTTAACAACTTAAATGGAAAAAGTAAAAAATTATTATTACTATTATCAAAAGTGTATTATTATTTTATTGTTACTATTATTTTCATTTATTTATTTATTTATGGAAATCACGTCCGTTTTATTAATTTTTTTTTTTATACATAAATAAATAAGGAAATGTAAAAAAATATTCTCGATTAATGATGGCAGAATAAATTATTTGCGAAAAAAGATAGCTTTTTTTTTCCTCACAATGAAAATAAATTCTATTGACAGAAATACCGTAAAGTCAATGGAAATAAATAATATGAATATTGTTAAAATGTTAAAAATATTAATAACAATTGTTTCATAAGAATAATGTCTTTAATCCGAATAACAAAATGTTATCATTAAAACAATGTAGGAAAAAGATCCGTGTCTGAAAAAAATCATGTTATTTGTAATGTAACAACAAAAATTGACAAACTAGACATTATTTATTTAACCATTTGTTCTCTTATAGAGTTCGCGCCTTTTTCGTAAATATCTTCGATTGATGATGGGTGACCAAATTATTTTCGACAAAAAAAACTAGCTTTTAATAAATATTTTCAAAATGACGAAAAAATTAATAATAATTTTATTATCATTATTTTGTAATAATAATTTTTTTTTAATTCAGATAACAAAACATCGCTATGAAAATTATGTAAAAAAAGATTCGGCGACCAGTTTTACACGTATTATAATCCGCGACATAAATATACGATATCAAAGGAATCCGGCAGTGAAATTTGAATATTAAAATTAGTTTTTTTTTTTTTTCTTATGCAATTAGCCGCCGCCCGTATCGGAGCGGTTCGGCTCGTCGTACGGACGACAGCAAGAGCAACACCGCTAACTTATGCAATCGAGACGCGAGAGAGCCACCGCGCACTGACATTTACACTTTAGAAAGTTCGGCTCTGATGCTGCCTCTCGCGAACGGACCCGCGGCTACCGTATTATATCTCACTCCTATCTCCGAGCACTGAATCGACGATAGTCGACACCGAAAGCACGTCTATCCGGTATCGGATACTACGAATTTTTACTTTTTTTTTTCTCCCTTTTACCGACTCACAACGAGTTTACTGCAAAGTGTGTATACATTTTACTATCTTTAATATTTTACGTTTTTTTTCATGAATGGCCTTTAAAAAAAAAATTTCACTCTCCGGGGTCAATGAACCCGAGTTTTCTTATTTTAGCAATACAATGATAATTTTTGAGAATTTATGCGTAAAAAGAGATTAATTATTCAACGACTTTGACGATCTCAATTTGAGAAAAAAAAAAGAAAAATGACTATCATTTGAAAAAAATATTATTCAAAATGGAATTTTTTTTTGTTTAAATAATTTTTTTATGAGAATAATACTTACATGCAACCGTAGCTAAAGCTAGTACCAGAATGCACACTCTGGACATTTTGGCAATGTTCGAAAATCGTCGAGTTTTTTTGATTTTTTCTTTTCGAACTTTCGGCGACGAGTCGAAGCCAAAAAGTTAATTGATTAATTAATTTCACTGAATTCTCGAGAATTTATGGAGAAGCAATGATTTTTGGGCGCTCTTTGGAATGGCGTCTCGTCGCGAGATACTGCTCCGTCGATGGCTCTCCATCGGGTATACCCTGTCATCCCCCACTATAAAGCCATTTCCCCACTTTCGCCGGGCGCGCTTGCCCGTCCCGCTGGACGACAGTCGAGAATCGAGACTCGACCGCACACTTTTACCCTTTTCCATCGCGTCTCCCCCTTCCTCCTCGCTTTAACACTACAGGGTGTCGAATCGTTTCGAAAAAAATCGAGCTCTTCATTCCGCGCGATGAACCATCGTGGGCTCTTACGTTTTGTCGAATTCTACTTCGAACTTAATCGTGTACAAATAATTTCAGGATTTCTTCATCATTGAATTACGGAAGAACGACTCGTAAATCAAAATCTTTCCAACTCAAAAAAAGGATTCTAATTCAATTTAAATTACATTTATATTTTATGTGCATTTTTTTTTTTTTTTTTTTTTTTTTTTTCATAATTCAAAAAAATGAAGTTTGACGTAAAAATGTCAAATTTTCCAAAAATATGGAAAGTTGAGCAGATAACATTTCCGAAAATCAATGAACGCCTCGTCGTTCCGTAACCTAAATGTAAATTAAATTAAAATGCAATGAATGAATGTATTATTATACATTAATTTATTATTTACTGAGCTTGAGACGTTGATAAAAACAACTAAAACATTTTAAAAATTTTGAAAAAGAAAATTTAGAAAAAAAATTATTTAAATTATATTAATTAATAATATCATATCATATCATATCAATTGGGTTGCGGGGAAATTTGTTGACAAATTTTTTTTTTTTCATCATTTCGTTAATAACATTTTGGAATTATTATTATGCAAAATTAATCTTTTGAGTACCTTTAATATGCATGAATTTTCTCAGATTTTTATGCAATCGAGAAGTGTTCTCAAACTTATGTGCAATGAGCGCTAAGCGATCGTTTTTCTGAGGCTTGTCATATTTGAAGTCCGTGTGCACGATAACTCAAAATCTACTGGACCAATCGCTTTGAAATTTTGCACAGTACTTCTTCACATAATTCACCAGGTATTGTCGAGAGCTTTTTTGTTTTTTTTTTTATAATTACTAATTTTTCAACAACAAATTAGCCGATTTTTTTTAGCGAAAATCGGGGTTTTGGCTCCCAAGTGCTACAAAAAATCGAAAAAAAAAAATCCTCCCGTCATTACCTCGAGAAACATGTCCTTTAACAAATGCATTTTGATTTTTTCGATTCAGATGATTCTGTTGCGAGTTATGGTGCACACGACAAACCAACTTTTTTTCGAGGCGCCTCCGGCGTTTAATTTTCACTCGCTCAATTTTGAATATTTTGCAATGGAAATTTAGGAGAATGTTGTTCAAATGTTACTTTATTATATGTCAATTTTTCAATAAACGAACACTATCCGTTACGCCAAAAAAAATTCTTTAAAACATGCCTTTTTTTCGCCGAATTAACTTTACCCCGCCCTTAAAAAGAACAATTTTCCAGTCGATGAAATCGAATAATGGATAATTGATCGAAAAAATTAGCTAAAAATCTTTTAAAAAATTGCTCATATTTCAAGATAATTCTCACAACTCCCTGTACGTATGGAAACGTTTGTGCAGCAAAGTTTCACAGTAACTCTTCTCTTTTACTACGTTCGCTCGATCCGCGACGCGATCCTTTCTCTCTCTTGTTCCTAGTAACGGTGGAAATCGAGAAGGTCGTTCTTCACGGATTTACACGTGCCTTGCTAATGATACATCCACGTTGCTGCTCACTCGACATTCAACAGGCGATACATTGTCTAACAACAACTCCTGAATTTTCAATAATCCGTAAATTTCGCTGGCCAATCAATTTTAATTAAACGAACCTTTATTTTTAGCACCTCAATTTCTTTGAATATGATTTTCAATCAGGAAATTTTAGTTAAAACAAAATGAATACAACAATACAAGTGATATTTGTAAATAACAAATAAATACAATAATTAATATTAAATTGATATATTATACTTTATTCGATCGATCATTATATTCATTATTCTCATAATATATTAAAATATTTATAAACTAATTGAATATTTTCCATTTTTCTTATTTTCGAAAATCTGCTTCTGCATTCAAATGGTCACATTAAAATTGATAATATTTCGTGATTAACAATTATAGGTAACAGATAATATTTGGAAAAAATATTTCTCAAGTTGAGCGTTAACAATTTTTTTTTTTTCGTTTAAATAAAACCGTCTCGTCCCGCAAGTTAATTACGTATTCAAAGAATATTCAAAGATGCCTCGACGCGCGTTCTTGAGGTAACGGTTGATTTTGTTAAAGATCCGACAGACGTTACCCGTTAGCCTTTTGAAACGGGAACTGCAGTGAATGCCGCGAGCATACGCGATAAACGATGGATGCGTGAATGCACTTCATGAATTACAATGGGCGTCTTATCGTCTCGATCGCGAGTCGAGCTCATCTCGAAACATTAATGATTAAAAAAAGATCAACTGCAATAAAAAAAAACATTTACCAAAGACTGAAAAAAAAAAAATCGGAATGAAAATCAATTTTAGAACGTTAACAACAACGTGGATTCGTGCGTGAATGACAAATAGGCGAGCGAGAAAAGAAATCGAATTTCAAGATCGCGAGTGGCGCCTCGAAGAAAGGCGATTCTCGATAACCATCGAATTTCTTGCTTGCCCAATGATGCGCTTTCTTCCACATCATTTTCACCTTTCGCCTTCGTCGCTCTCTTGAAACGGATTCTTTTCTGAAATCCGAGAAATTTGAAAAAAACGAGAAAATGCAGGAAAATGTCGAGAAAAAAATATTGTTTTTTTTTCAGGATAATATAATAGAAACTTGGAAAATTGAAAATAGAAATACTCATAAAAATGAATAATATTATTACAAAAGAAAGCCGTGCTGAGAGAAAAATATTGTTTTTTTTTCACTATACTGAATAATTCTCTGGGGCACATCTACGTATTATTAGTATTAATTATTAGTATTTTTACTAGTTTTCACTAGTTTTTTTAATTCGTTAAATTTTTTTTTTTTTTTAGTATTAATTACTATCAGTTGCAATTTAAAGAAATTTGATCGTTGAACTACAATCATATTTATCATTAGTATTTAACGTTATTACCGTAACTAAAAAATTTAGATGTGCCGGCTAAAAAATATTTTTTATAGTGAAAAAAAAACTGTATTTTCACTTTTTTGTCTTTTTTTATCATTGCGAAGATTTCACGTCAATTTGAATAATCAATCTGTCACCCAGAACTTTAATTAATTGTTCTTGTGCCAAAAGTAAGCTGGGATAGTTGCACAAAGTAGTAAGTAGTAAGGCGCTGAAACGATCGGTTTTGCATGATAATAATACCAAAATTTTATTAACAAACCAATGAAAAAATTAATTGTTCAACAAATTATGCGGCAGCCAACTTTTTTTTTTATAGAAAAATATATATACGATATATAATGTTTCGTGTACAAACGATGTACAACATTTCTAATCATTTTTACGAATGAAAGTACGTTTATAAAAAGAAAAAAAAAAAAAAATTCTAAACAATCTTCACACTTAATTTTTTTTCAATATTCTCAACTTCGTATCGATTACAACCGAAAAATTTCGAACATTCGTTTGGAAGTAATTGCAGCAGGAGAAAGGATGTATTTTTGCGTAATAATTTTGAAAGTCAAACTTTTCAGACAACATTTATTATACAATCGTTGTAGCCAAAAAAAACTGAAGTACAATAATTAAAATTAAAAGGAATGTGAGCTTAGTGTTTTTGTCATTTATTTAATGGGTGGTCTCGACGACTTCCGTCTGCTCGGTCCACCGGTTGGTTTTGGTTTCGGCGGTGGGTTCTCCAGAGCGTCCAGCTCCGCGTCGGTCAGCTGACCCTTGTACCAGTCTTTGCTGTGGAAGCACGAAATAAAAAAAGTGAAAGGATCGAACCGGGTATTGGCCGAACGCCGAAAGCGAGCCCCGAGCCGATTCGAGGTTTCACGACATTATTATTATGCGTGGGACGTCGATGCATCCCGCGTATCGTCTTTTCTCTAACGACACTTTCGAGACAGGGCCGTAGCCAAATTTTACAAAACCGACTTTTTCGATTTTTAGTGTCCAACAATTTTTAGGGTCAACAAAAATATTCCGTTTTTTCGAATAAACTTGTCTTGAGATTTTTTTTAAACACCACTAAACAAAATAAATAAGTCAATGAATAAGTTAATAAACAAATAAACAAATAAATAAATAAATAAATAAATAAATAAATAAATAAATAAATAAATAAATAAATAAATAAATAAATAAATAAATAAATAAATAAATAAATAAATAAATAAATAAATAAATAAATAAATAAATAAATAAATAAATAAATAAATAAATAAATAAATAAATAAATAAATAAATAAATAAATAAATAAATAAATAAATAAATAAATAAATAAATAATTTTGTCTCTCGATATTCAACTCGACTAAATAGCTCATTCATAATTTCGATGAAATAAAAAAAATGATTTGTTTGAATAAATGTAAACGATATTTACCATTCAGGAATTTTCCTGGCCCAATCGCACTTGCCGGTGCGCTCGTCGAAGGCTTGACCGAGTTTGCAGCCGTTTCGCCTCGGTGTTTCGCCATTGACGCAAACGTAGAAGAATTGGCAGTCCTCGGCGTCGGCATAACGGGGATGCGTCGCGGCTACGGCCTCGTCGACTTTCGGACAAGTGAAGTTGAACAGATCCCGCGAGCCGCAACCCTTCTTCTTCGCCTCGTCGGCCCAATTGCAAATACCGGTCTTCTCCGAGAACACCAGACCGTCCGGGCACGTGATCATGTTGAATTTACCCTCGACGCAGTAGTAAAATGTGTCGCATATTCGGGCGTCGGCGTGAGCGAAGTAACCGTGCATTCTAGGACAATGCTCCGACGGCTGTGGTTCCTCTAAAAAATGTAAAAATCAAAAAAATCATTAAAATAGCGCAACAGTTCGATTCAAGAAAATATATTATTAGAAAGAATATATATAAATAAATATCTTCAAAAAACAAAAAATATATTTAAAAAAAATCTCGTCAAATAGGATATATAAATTATATTTTTTATAAGAATAAAAAAAGATCCGATCAAAATAACGAAGTGGTTCGATTTCAAAAGAAATATAATTTTTTTAAAATATTTATACGTATATATTTTTTTGTGTCGAACCGTTTAGTTATTTTGAAGAATTTTTTTTTTATGATAAAATTATAGTAGTCAAACAATATAATAGATAATGGACCGACAATAATAATAATTATTATTTCGATTATTGCGATAAAAAAATTACATTTTTCGTTAAAAAAATTATCTTGCAAAAAAAGGAATTAACACGAGAGACTCACGAAGCTTCGTGCGTTTGGAGCAATCGATGCCGAAGGGCAAGTCGCATTTCTCAACGTCGGGACTGTAGTCGTTGAAGACAAGGCCGTCGGGACAGAGTTTCGCGGTGTGCTTGCCGTCCCGGCAATCGTAGTACTTGTCGCACTGTTCGGAGTCTGGAAAATAGCCGTTCGGCTGTGGGCATTGATCCGAGGGCGCGACCTCGTCCTCGTATTCCTCGAGATCCTCGGCTGGAGCCGCGGTCGATTTTTCGTACTTCCGACGTCCTGGCAAGGACACCCTTCGACGAGATTGCTCGGCGGCCTCCTCTTTGCGCGATAGAGCTGTTGCAGTACCTGTCGATCGAGATTGAAAAGTATTAATAATTTTCAATCGATGCATTTTTCAATAATAATAATAATAATATTTTTGATTAATGTTATATTGATTAACAGAAATAATAATACCAATAATTGTAATTTATTATTTAAAATAAATTATTTAAGTAAATTATTATTATTATTATTATTTAAATTAATTATTAATTATTTATTTATTATTTTTATTTTTATTTTTTTATTATTTTAATTCTTGTTTTCGTAGATTATCATTATTTATTCATAATGATCATTAACTTTGGGAATTAAGATCTTTTACGAAAAAATGGTGACAACATCGATGAAATTAATTATATCACTTTAATTGATATTCAATTGATCTTTTTTTGTAATACTTCATAACAATTTTTGAAAAGAATTATTCCGTCGTAAAAATAGTTCCAAATACGAAAAAAAAATTGGTGAATAAATATTAAAGAAATTATTTTTCATTAATATTTTAGCACGAGGTTTTCCATTGTAATACGCGCCGTATCAACGAAAGGGAGTGGTGCATGCAATGCGGACGTGAAATGACTATTTTCTTTCCTTAACCGGACTACTGTATTATGCATGATAACGAGAAACGGCAGGATGCAGAATGGCGAAGGTGCCAACCAACGTATAATCACAATAGCCCGGTCTCGCCGATTACAATTATGTGCAAATCGCAGAATCTATGAAGTAACAAAATTGCATCGGGTTGTTGCGCAAATCTCGGAAATAAAATGTCGATTCCGTGAATAAGCGTCCCTTTTTTTTATTGTTATTAATTTACTTGTCGTTAATTTTTTTTTTTTTCTTTTTAATATAAAATTCATAAAGATCGTTCATTTTTTATGTATTTTTTTCAAATAGCTTCTAATAGTTTATTCTTCGTAATTTAAATATTATTGTTTACTTCGAGATTCGCGAATAATAAAAATTCGAACATTTTTCTTTCAAAGAGTTCAGCAACTTTGCGGTCGCGCTCTTTAATGTAGTTCATGCGCAAGATGTTCATTTCGCATAAGTTCGAGAAAATTGAGAGTGAATTGCAAACACTTCTCGATGGTATAAAAATCTGAAAGAATTCATACCCATTGAGGGTACTAAAAAGATTAATTTTGCACAATAATAATTGCAAAAAGTTATAAACAAATTGATGAAAAATAAACTTGTTAAACGAATTAACGGTAACTCAACTTTGTTTTCACATGAAAATGATTCGTTCATTTTTCTAAAAACATATGCATTTTTTTCAGATTTTCATCTTTATTTCGAATTTTCTCGTTTTTTACATGGAAAAATGTGCAAAAATCAAAATGAAGATAAAAATCTGAAAAAATTCATACGTTTTCCGAAAAATGGACGAATTATTTTCATAAAAAAAAAAAGTTGAGTTACCGTTAATTTGTTTAACAAGTTTTTTTTTTAATCAATTTGTTAATAACTTTTTGCAATTATTATCATGCAAATTTAATCTTTTCAGTATCTTCAATGGGTATGAATTTTTTCAGATTTTTATACCATCGAGAAGTGTTTGCAATTCCCTCTCAATTTTCTCGAACTTATGCGAAATGAACATCTTACGCATGAACTACCTTAATGATGTTGAATCGCGATCTTGCTATAAGCGAAGAAGTGGACGAGAAGAGACGTCGAGAGCCGCCGAGTGCCCAGAAGGTGTTGATTTTCAAGGCAGCTCGCGTGTGCGTCCCTGAACGAACGCGGAGCCAGCCCCGAGCGAGAATTACGATCGAACGCGGATAGAGAGATGCCGGTCGACCTCGCGGCTCGCGTTCCCCGCTCGCTCGCTCGTTCGCTTTTGCTCTCCGCGGAAGAAAGCGAGAAAGTGTCCGGCGAGCGCCGCGCGAGTCATCGCACAGAGTGTCGAGCGAGCGAGCGAGCGAGCGAAAGAACGGGATCCCGGTAGTTACACACGCGCGAGCCCCGCGATATTGCTCGATCGTCTCGTCGGCAAAAGGTGACTTTCCAGTTTTTCGATGGTTTCACAGCGAATTAAACGGTGAGGAAATTTTCGAAGAAACCCGTCGATGTAACTCGAAATATTGCGTTCAAGAAAAAAATTGTGAAGACATTTTTTTTTTTTTTTTTCATGAAATTCGTTGCCGGTTAAAAATGAAATATAAAAAAAAATGTAAACAGTTTTCTTTCATCTCGAAGTATTTGCAGGTAGAAAAAAAACCTTATTGGCATTTTTATCATTTTCGAGGTATGATTAAAGATTGTCCTGGCTGTTCCTTTTTCTAGTTATTTTCTTAAAAAAACCCAAACGATTTTTAATAAATGGCGCTTTAAAAAAAAGTAAACCAAAGTATTTTCTAGTAGAAAGAGATTATTACTTCGTTCAAATATTTTGTATTTTTAAATTATTTGTAATGGCACACGCGGTTTGTTTATTTTTTTTATTGGGCTACAAAAAAAATCCAAAAACGGCAAAGTTTAAAATCCAAAATTAAAAAATTATTAAAGACGTGATTAGTTCTATTTTTTTTTCTCCTTTTTCACAAAAGATTCTTCAACGTGATATACAATTTTGAATATCAAAAAAAGGTCTCCGAACAGAACAAGAGCAGCTTCATCAAAAAGTCGTTTCGCAATAATCATCATAATCCCATCTAAACAATCGTCATTTTGCAAAAAAAAAAATCCCGTTATTACACAATTTCGAGCTACCTCGCGAGCTGCAAATAGCAAAATAATAGTCAACGATTGATGAATAATTCCAATGAAAACTCCCATTGTGAGCTTCGACAATAGAAGAAAAAAAAAAAAACGTCGTTCGTTCGACCAACCCACTCGCGATTGTTGTCTCGAACGAGGTCGTCGCGGACTCTCCGTGCGCGGGTCATAAATGTAATTCGACGAAAATCAGCGATGCGCGCGACCGAGAATGAGAGCAAAACGACCAAAGAAAAGAGATCGAAAAAAAAAAAAAAAAAAAAAAAAAAAAAAAAAAAAAAAAAAAAAATAGAATCAATGAGAAAGTCTCGGCGAAGAAGTGCCCGTTTTAGACTCACCGAGGCAAATGAGGAGACAGACGAGAAGTCCGCGTTTCATCGTGGCGGGAGTGGAGCGACGTCGTCCTTTGGTCGAGGGGATGAAGAGAGTAGTCCTCGTTGCGGTTTCTCGATCGTCGCGCGATCGGCAGCGCGACCTATCGCGTTTTTCAACTTTCCTCGTTTTTTATCCCCCCTTTAAAAAAAATTTTTTTTTTTTTTTTTTCTAAACTTCCTTTCTCTCTTCTACAAACGGTGGTTTCCAATGCGGGATGATGACTAGCGACTACTGGGGCACCGTCGGGGCACCCATGATCTTATATGCCTCCCCCACTTTGGTACCCCCTGACCGTACGGCTACACTACGACGTTACAACACACCACGAGAGACGAGATCCCCGGCTTGTAGAGGTTGTTTCTTGTAGAAAATATGTACGCTATCTTGCGAGGATCAACTGGGCTCTTACACGCACGACTCCTCGTATCGGTCAGAGGACGATGCATCAAAAGTGCAACGACTCTTTCTCTTCTCGCCGTCGCGGCGGCGTTCTTTAAGCAGATTAGGAAGAAAAGGACAAAAGAACAACCACGAGGAACTTGACGAATGATTGATTCGGTTTTTTTAAATAGAAACATTAATGGATCTCACGGTTTAGACAATTACGGGAACATGCCGGGCGGAAATTGTTGGTTAAGATTGTTTAAACAATATGTTTGAAAGTATGAACAGATTCGAAATAATTTAGTTCAAATTCATTCGAGATTGGTTGCTCTTGCACTAGAGATTTACAGCTTTTTTGTAAACATATTTTATAATTAGATTTTTTGTTAATGTTTTTTTTTTTTTTTCTCTCATTAGATTTTTTTTCACAATTTTCTGCACATTTTCATTCCTTTCTTCTCCAGCACCATCGCGGATAGATCAAGCTCTTCGGAACATCGTCACGATCGTTATTTACAATCTAACTGAAAATCAATTATAATCGCTATTTTTCCTTTCCTATAAATCAAATAATTTGATGAATAAATCGATAAATAATAAATGTAATTCTCTTCGGAGTTCTATTCTAGTGATTGTTTAAAGCTTTCGAGTGAATAACGCTTCTCTAAAGTACCATTTTTGCATCTTGAATAATCCTATTTTCGTAAGCTTGATAAGTATTTTTTTCGAACGAAGGCCTCTGGTAAGAAATTGTCTATGAATATTGTTTAAACAATATATCTTTGAATATAAAAAAATTAGAAATGAGTTTGATTTGTTTTACCATTCGAGCGAAAGAGGGTCGTTATTAGTGAGAAATTGTTGACAAATATCGTTTAAATGTAAAAAAAAAAAAAAAAAAAAAAAAACTTTATTAAAAAAATAATAATAATAATAAAATAAATGGATATCGGTGCGATATCGTTGGGGACGATCTCGGTCATGAGAAAACAGCCGGCGGCCAATCGATTCGTGCTCGGATATTTTGATATCTGGCCTCGGTGAGTCCTTTCTCTGAAGCGATACCGAACTCCTCGAGTGCTGTCCCAACGTTCTAACGAATGCGACTCAACATTTGCGATATAATGGGCATATCTCGCGACCCCGATTTCGTCGAAGTTCGATCCTTCGTTTCTTTGGTCCGAAACTCGGAAAGATTCTTGGATCGCGGAGCACATTCTGGTCGTGAGTTTCGAAACGAATTTCGAACTGCATCGCAGAATCGGACTCCAAATTCCTTCATTTTGTCAAAAAATATTAGAAAAGTGCATCAAGCGCAACAAAACTCGCACTTTACCTTCGATCTATCGAAGAATCGTTTCGTAAGCTTGGATCCGTAGATCTGTGACATGTTTACTGGTTTTTTTTCGCTAATTCTTCGATGTCCCAGATTGAGTTGACGTTATAAAAAATTTGCCGTTTATAAAAAAATCTGCTCTTTTATTTATTTATAATTAAAAAGGTGGAAGAATCAATGAAATATTGCAATGAAAGCAATAGAAACCATGGAATTCCATGGTCCGTTTGGGAATCACAGAAATCACTGGATTACCACATTACTCGGTCAAGTCCCAAAGCGGATTTTTCATGTCATCAAACAAATCCGGTCGCTGTAAGCTTTAGCCTGATGTGCTTTAAAAATTCCTCCGGTACAAAAAACCATTTGATTGAAACGTTTCAGCCGCTTGCTCAATTTTCTGACCACATTACTCGGTCAAGTCCCGAACCGGATTTTTCATGTCATCAAACAAATCCGGTCGCTGTAAGCTTTAGTCAGATGTGCTTCAAAAAATCCTCCGGTACAAAAAAACCATTCGATTAAAACATTTCAGCCGCTCGTTCAATTTCGTAGATCTGTAACGGGTTTGATGGTTTTGATCCTAATTCTTTGATGGACCCAAATAACATCGAGTGCCATTGAAAATTTGTCCAAAATTCAAAAAACCATTTGGCAGACCTGCTAGCTGTTCTATTCAGGCAGTTTCAGCAGATATGAAGGTTTATTCAAAAAAAGATCATGATTTCCAATCGGATCAATAAGATGTCTCTCGATCCCACCATCCTCCGGGATGATTTCGAATCCAGTGTTTCCGCATCTCGTCGTAGAGAAGTATGTAAAACGCGAAGGGAAGTCCCGGAAGCCACCATTCCGCTTGCAACGGATACGTCTTCAGCACGACGTCCATGTAAGGCGCGTAGCAAACGACGCAAGCGGCGCCGATCTCGAACAGAAGGCCCAGATTCAAAACCCAATTGTTCATGCCCTGACGAAAGAGCGATATCCTTCGAGTTTTGCATATCATCGCGTCGGCCCATTGAACTATCACGATGCTGACGAAGAAGGCGGTGTGGCACGTGTACTCCAGGATCTTTCGTTGCTCGTAGGTCCATTCTTGGCCGTAACTGTCCCGCAGGTCGTTGATCGCCCTGCTGTCCCAATACGGACGAAGGCCCATCAAACTTTCCGGCAGAAAACCGTGCTCCGCCATCACGATCAAGTAGGTGAAGAATCCGGCTGCGGCTTCAATTATTCCGATCTGTCCGTAGGCCATGAATATCAATTTTCTGCTTACCAAGTGATCCGCATTCGGAATTCGCGGTCTTCTGCAATGAGCGACAAACAGAAATTGCGAATCTTTGATAATTTGCTTCGTTTCTTCGATGAATGAAAATGATCAAATCGGTTCGTTATTTATTCAATGGGGATTCTCGTATTTGAGCAACAGAAAAAAGTAAATATATATTGGGGATTTAAGAACACTATTGCATTTAATAAATGGTTTCTGATTCAATTTCACTCCTGCATTTGATCTGACCTGTTAACTGATTGTGTATTAAAATGATAGTGATTAATTGTTCATTACCATTTCGAAATGAGTATAGAAAATGTATACGAACAAACAAGATTATTGTTGAATAAACTAACAATATAATTAAATTAAACACATTAAGTTAAGTGAAATATTAAAAATAAGATAAATGAATGTTTGATACTGAATTTTATAAAAAATGTATAAAGCACAAATGAAATCATAACCGTGGTAATACTATGTCGATAGTCATATCACCGATAATAAACATTTTTTAAATTATTATATTAGAATCGAATGAATTTCTATGCAGACCTGCAAAGTAATTTGTTGCAAAAAATGGACCGCGAATCGATTGCCGAGTGAAATACTTTCCGCGAGGTTTTGCAAGCGAATGAAATTGTCGTTTTCGCTTTCGGCCGAAATACGAATGATCCCAATTAGGCACTTTGGGCGTTCACGTACCTGGACATAATATCACTTTCGGACTTCTCGTAAGCGAGCGATATAGCCGGCCACATATCGGTGCCAAGGTCGATGCACAGAACGCATATAACGCCAACCGGTAGAGGAATTCCCAGGGCGATGAACGCGAGAAACGGCGTTATTTCGGGAACGTTGCTCGCGAGTGTGTAAGCTATACTCGACTTGAGATTGTCGAATATCCTACGACCCTCCTCTATACCGGTTATGATCGAAGCGAAATTGTCGTCGAGGAGAATGAGATCGGCTACTTGCCTGCTCACATCTGATCCTGCACTCAATTAATCATAATAATACAATTAATATATATTCAATTATTAATTTAATAATAATCAGAGCTGGGCGGTACTTGAAGTATATGGTACTTGTTTAGTACTTGAAGTACGACACTTCAAGTACAAATGTACTGGAAGTACCTGGTACTTCATCTTCTCACAAGAATTATTATAAAATCATCATCATTATTCATCATTTTGTAAAATGATAACAATAATATTAATGATTGGAATGAATCTTTCTTTTTCTTTCAGAATTGGAAGTTAATGAAAATATAACAATACTAGCGGAGTTGCGCGCTCGCGGCCCTCCGACAAAACCAACAATGGCAAATCCAATATTGTTAACATAAGGGATGTCAACTCCCCCTTGTCACCACCCCTCTAAGGGGGACTTTAAATGTTTTGTGCTGAGTCCTCCTTGGGAACTTGGAACATATTTGGTTCCCCTCAACTACCCAGAATTCCTGCAAATATTTCGAATTCTGGAAATTCCCGGAATTCGCGAAACTCCCGAATTCCTGTAATTCCCGAAAATTCCCGGAAAATCCTGGGGAATTCCCGAAAATCCTGGGAAAATCTGGGGAATTCCCGAAAATCCTGAGCGAATCTGGGGAATTCCCGAAAATCCTGGGAAAATCTGGGGAATTCCCGAAAATCCTGGGAAATTCCCGGAAAATCTGGGGAATTCCCAGGATTTGCGGGAATTCTCCAGATTTTCCGGGATTTCCCCAGAATCCCTTGCGAAAATGTTCCAAGTCCCTCGATTCTTGTACACGGCGGCAGCGGCGACTTATTTACGTAATATAGAGAGATTATAACAATATTGTATATTTTATTATTATCATTATTATTAACTTTGAATACTGAAAAAAAAAAAAAAAATCATGTTATTTTTCATTAACTCACCGGCGATTCCCATGGCGATTCCGATATCGGCTTTCTTCAGTGCCGGTGAGTCGTTAACACCGTCGCCGGTGACGGCGGTGATCATGTGAATTCTCTGGCAACTCTCGACGATCTGTAACTTCTGAACGGGGGAGGTGCGGGCGAAGACGATTTCCGGATATCGTCGTATCAGATCGTCCAGTTTGTCGTCGCGAATGTCCCGAAGCTCGTCACCGGTGACGACGATCGAGCGCGGGTCGTTCTCGTTGCCGAGATCCTCGGTGATTATGCCCACGTACTTGGCGATAGCCCTGGCTGTGTCGGGGTGGTCACCCGTCACCATGATCACCTTGATGCCGGCGCAACGACACTTGTACACCGCGTCCGGCACGCTCGGCCTCGGCGGATCCATCATCGAGATCAGACCAACCTCGTTGGCGAAGAAATACGAAAATTTATCACGGAATTCCGCAACGAAATGAACGAAAACTGGCAGAAGTTACCGAATTAATTGATTAAACAAATAAATAATTATAGTTGATAACAATTAGTTAATTAAATTGTTTAATAAATTTTTTTTTATTCTTGATTAATTTATTCGTTTATCCTTAATTAGCTATTAATCGTCCAATTGTTCTCCAATTAAGAAAGAAATCATAATTAAGGATTGCGATTATATAAGGATTGAAAATTAATTACAACAAATCAATTCATATTTCTTTCTTAATTGATTATAATTTTATTAAGAATTGACCGAATGAATTAATTAACAATAAACAAAAAAAATGAATGAAAAAATGAAATTATTTTTCAATAAAATTGGTTTTTCAATCGAACGATTTTACAAAATTGGAGACAATTAATTTATTTGACAATAAAAAAATGTTAATCATCGAGAACCGTTCTTCGCTTTCTCGCGATAATTACAAATTAGGCATGCATACCAAGCGAAGATTGTCCAGTGGAAAGTTCGGCGGATCGGCCTCGAAGACGAAACCCTTGGGAAATTGTTTCGACGGCAATTCCAAGTCGGCGAAGCCCAGAACGCGTTCACCGTTGTTGGCAAGATCGTAGCAGGATTGCGTGTAAGCATTTCTCGTCTCTTCCGTGAGTTCTCTAGTCTCGGCGCCGTACGCTATCGTGGAACAGCGTGCCAATACTCTTTCGGGCGCGCCCTTCAACGATATCAAGTGGGCCCCGTTTCGCGCGTGAACGTTCGCTTGAAATTTCTCCGTCGAATTGAAAGGTATTTCGAAAACCTGTTTTTTGCCAAATTGAGAAAATAAACGAAGTTTTTTTTGTTTTTTTTTCATTTCGAAAATTTTTATTTTACTTCTATGATGAAATCCGAGATTTTTTGATTAAAAATCATTTTAACATTTTTAAAATTAAATACGATGTTTCATTGTTTTTGTTCCATATCAAATACAATATATGTATACAATAGACTTTGTCTATTGCTATGGTTTTTTTTTGGACAATAGGCTTCCGATCAGCCTGTAATTAGCCCCGGACCGTGATTACATAAATAAATACTAGAGGCTCCGTCAATTTAGCCATTCCGTGAGGTTAGCCCTTCTGTGACTTCAGTCCCTCCGTCACTTTAGCATGTTGTCTAAATTACCGACCCGTACAACAGCGGCGGCGGCGAGATATTTTTATAACATAGCAATAAATAAATAAATAAATAAATAAATAAATAAATAAATAAATAAATAAATAAATAAATAAATAAATAAATAAATAAATAAATAAATAAATAAATAAATAAATAAATAAATAAATAAATAAATAAATAAATAAATAAATAAATAAATAAATAAATAAATAAATAAATAAATAAATAAATAAATAAATAAATAAATAAATAAATAAATAAATAAATAAATAAATAAATAAATAAATAAATAAATAAATAAATAAATAAATAAATAAATAAATAAATAAATAAATAAATAAATAAATAAATAAATAAATAAATAAATAAATAAATAAATATTTTTAATTTTTAACCGGCTAGAGACGTACTTTCGTGTACTGAATCCTGAAAGTCTCGGCTCCCCCCTTCACGAGTATTTCCATGCATTTTAACAAAGCAGTATCGGAGGCATCGCCGAGTACTCTTCGTTTGCTCAACGGCGGTCGAGGCAGACTATCCTGGGACGGGTCGGATGCCCATTCGGCTCGATTGCAAAGACTCGCTATTCTCGCCAAATTCTCGAACCCCCGACTGTTGGAATATTTTCGCCAAGTGTCGGAAGCCATGACTTCCTTCAGTTGGCCGTCGAACCACATATGACGAACCTTTTTTGTAATTTCAAATTCATGTTCAAAAAAAGATATTTCGCGCCGAATTCCTAGTTCCGTGCGATTTTTTAATTAACGATCGTGTTCTGATTATGTTCAATAAATCACTGGTCAACCTAACTTTTCTTTTTAATAGAAATAATTTGTTTATCTTTCTTAATTTCCTGTAATTGTTAAAAACTCCTTTTTTCAAATGGAATGAAGGATTGAAAACGCAATTTCTTCAATGATTAGACAAAATTCCGAAAAAAATCGTACGTATTCAGAAAAATAAACGCATTATTTTCATTAAAAAAAAATTAGGTAGACGCCTAATTTGTTAAACAATTCTTTTTTTAAATCAACTTATTGATAACATTTTTTAATTATTATGAAGTAAAATCAATCGTTTCAGCATCTCGGAATGCCCGATTTTTTGCAGACTTTTATTCCTTCGAGAAGTATTCGAAATTCTCACTGAAACTCACGTTAACTGACGATTGGCGGAACTGTCGCTCGCGCACATCCTCAAGAGGAGGTGCAATCCCTTCCCCCCCACCCATCCCGGGCTCAATAGATAACAAAAACTGTAAACAACTTTTTTCAGGCATACTGGCATTTATAGGTAAAAAAAAAAGTCTTACGGTGTGCGGGTATCACCATAGCAGGCCGTAAGACTCTTTTTTAAGAGGAGGTGAAATACCACGGTCGGTAACACAAACTGTAAACAACTTTTCTCAGCCATACTGGCATTTACAGCTTAAAAAAGAGTCTTACAGTCTGCGATGGTGATATCCGCATACTGTAAGACTTTTTTTTTACCTATAAATGCCAGTATGGCTGAAAAAAGTTGTTTACAGTTTCTGTTACCGACCGTGGTATTTCACGTCCTCTTAAGAGGGGGTGAAAGCCGTTTCGCGCTGTCTCTCTCGCTCCATCGCGAGCGCCAATAATGTTATCTCTCTCGCTCTCGTTGCGTGGTCACGTGACTTTCACATCCCGTTAAGGTAGTACTAGCCCACAGTATAACTTCGATCACGTTTCCGTGAGATTCAAAGACAATTTACGAACACTCCCCAATGGGATAAAAATCTGGAAAAATCAAGCATATAAAAGGGACTGCAAAGATTGATTTTACATAATAATGATATCAAAATGTTATTAACAAACGAACGAAAAAATATATTGTACAACAAATAACCCGGCAACTTAATTTAAAAATCTGAAAAAATTCACCCGCGTTCACAAAAATAAAAGGATTATTTTCATTAAAAAATAAAGTTGTGTTGCCGGGAAATTTCTTGAACAATTTTTTGCTTCGTCAATTTGTTAATAACAATCTGTAATTATTATTATGCAAAATTAATCTTTTTAGTACCTTTATTGTGCATGAATTTTTTCAAATTTTTATACCATCGAGAAGTGTTTGCAATTCACTCTCAATTTCCTCGAACTTATGCGAAATGAACACCTTACGCATGGATTACCTTAACGATTGAAATATTGATGAATAATTTTTTTTCCCCTCAATCGGAACGATAATAGGAATGAATAAATCGGAGCATACGGTCATTTTATTCTGCGTCAACGTGCCGGTCTTGTCGCTGCAAATGACCGATGTGCATCCAAGCGTCTCGATAGCCTCGAGATTCTTCACGAGACAATTCTTGCTGGCCATCCTCTTGGCGGTGAGCGTGAGGCTAACTGTGACCGTGGCGACGAGGCCCTCGGGCACGTTCGCGACGATAATGCCGATGAGAAAAACCACCGAGTCCACCCAGTCGTATCCCATCGCTATGGACATCGCGAAGAACGACAGGCCGAGAAAAATCGCCCAGCACGATATGTAACGCATGAACGTATGAATTTCCCTCGACAGCGGCGTCGGCCTCGTCGACAGTCTCGATGTGAGCTTCGCGACTCTTCCCATCACCGTTTGATCGCCGCATGCCACTACCACGCCTTTCCCGGTTCCTGAGGCGTTCACCGAGAAGGGACATTTTTTTTTTTTTCGATTTTGTACCCAACAAGATTTTTTTACCCGACTACGATAAAAAGACCATATTCCATCCAAAGTATTCAATTTTTGACCAGCGAGAAGAAATAGTGATTTTGCGGGCAAAAAAGTAAATTTGTGGGCTAAAACGAAAATTTTGCGGGCCAAAAAAACGTGTAAATATATCGATAATATAAGCAATCATTTTTTAAATTTTTATTTAATTGAATTGTTACGTTTTAATGTATTTTTTTGCAGTTTTTAAAGAGTGTACATTTTTCAATTCAATTTTTGAAAAAATTCACCTGATTACCTTCGACAGCGTTGGTTGAGAAAAAGGCCATGTTTTTCGCTTCGAGCACACTGCCTTCGAATATTTGCACCGATCTCAGAAGGGGTATAGATTCTCCGGTTATCGATGCATTGTCGACTTTGAGACCTTTGGGGCAATATTGTCATTTTTGAAAAATGGCCATCCCATGGCAATTATAAAAAAAGGTGTTAAAGATGAAAAACCTATACGGATAAACATAAAAAACGAAAAAAAAAATCACTGAGAGTAAATGAATTATTAAAACAATGAATTAACATTCATAATTAATATTATCAATAATCATCGTTATCATCATTAATTTTTATAGATTATTCATTGAAAAAAAAAAAATACAATAAAAAAAACACACATAATACATAAAAATGTGTATTAATACAGAATAATAAATACTTAAAAAATAATTTCATTGCATACAAAAATAATAAAACAAAAAACGCAAGACAAAAGGACTAAAAAAAAAAAATTTCGCATTGGTTTTTCCTCGAGTAAAAACGACTTTTCGCTCGAAAAATCGTGGAAACAAATAAAATTCTCGAATCGACGAGTAAGGCCATAAATGGCTCGCAGTGCTGTTATTGAGAAACTGATAGCGAAGAGAAAGGCGGAGGCGTTGTTGTGAAGCGCATACAAAAAAGAAAGAAAAGAAAAACAAAAAAAAAAAAAAAAAAAAAAAATGTATATACATTGAAACAAGAAAGTTAAGCTAATTTATGTTTTTGTGCCTTGCTCGGAATGGGTCGGCCGAATTCACCTTGACATTCCAGGATCCTAATGTCAGCGGGTATTCGGTCGCCGGTCTCCACGAGGACAATGTCCCCGACGACCAATTCGGTCACGTGCAACTCTTTTCTCTCCGAGTCCCTCAAAACCTTGGCTCTCTGCGGCAGCATTTGCTGAAACGATTCCATTATTCTCGAGCTCTTCGATTCTTGGTAATAGCTGAACATTCCCGTGACCATTATCAGTATTATCAGGACAATTCCCAGCCACAGGTGATCCGGCGATGCCTCGCCGTGTGTGCTGTACTCCAGGAAGTAACTCCCGAAGCACAGAAACGAACCAACCTGATTTTTCAATAAATACACTTTTCCTATAACACTCGTAAAACCACGGGAGACATTTTCAATAATAATAATGATTTTTTATAATCGCGTGTCGAAGCGAAAAAGATCGAATCGTGTAAAAACAATAAACTAATTATTGTGTAAATAATAAGCAATTTTTTAAATAATTGATTAACAATAATTAAATTGATTAACAATGATTAACGATTAATTAAAATTAGTAATGGAATAATAATTATTAGTAATTAGTAGCAGTGTTATTAACAATGAATTAAGTGTATTTTTTTTAATTGAAAAAAAACCATGTTTGGTGCTGTCTGGAACTGAATTGCTTTTTTTATACATTTTTTTAATCGAATTGTTTAAACATAATCAGTTCATCTTCTGTAAATAATTGTTGAATGTATAAACAATCATTTTATACTTAATTAAACAATTATTTAGTTTGGTAGACCATCGCAATAAATTGATTTCAAATGAATTATTTTTTATTTGATTCTAATATGATAAATAAATGCGAAAAATCGTGAGTCACCCATATGAGAAGTGAAAATCCGCCGCAACAGCAACGAACAAGTTTGAGTATTTCGGACGACTTTTTCGGTGGGGTTAGGGCGTTCGGGCCATTTTCGCGAAGCAGTTCTTTGGCCCTCGCGCTCGCGAGGCCTCGAACCGGATCGACTCTGAGATTGTTCAGTAATTCGTCGATGGGCAACTTGTGCACGTCGGTGACGACGTCGTTGCGCAGGGCTTGATCCAAATTCTCGGCGGTTGTCCTCCGCCGTTTGCCCCGGAAATGGGCCATTTTCCTGAGGTCCATTCCATAATATGGGGGCTCTTTTGGCTACTTAACCGTTAGCGTGTATCGTGACGCTCGTCGAAAACTCTCGTTGCAAAAAATAGGAATAGAAAAGAAAACGTATGGATCGGACATTCGTGATCGTGCGAGAAAATAAAACATATGGGATTCGAGAACCGGAAAGTCCGCATGTCGCGTGAAGCTTGCCGTTGCACGGCTATTGGGTCGAAAAAACCGTTCGATTATTTTTCATTAAGAAAAAAATTAATTGTTGAAAAATTATCCAAATGTTGATTTTTTGTTTGTTAGTTAACAATAAATAATAATAATAATAATAATAATAATAATATTATATTATGAATAATAATTATATTATTATTATAGTTCAATTTATTGATATAAATGATGATTAAATTGATAAGCTATTAATTCATGTAATTTGTTTCTATAACAAAATGGAAATAAATAAAAATTATGTTGACTATCTTTATATCGATTAACGCCGTTGAACGTTCGGAGCTAAGTAAGCGGACGTTCCGCAACATTGACTATCCGGATATCTACCGCTAGTCGCCCAGTCACGAACAACTTCTATTTGACCCTTCGTCGATCGAACGCCTCGAAACGGGATCGCAAGCTATGCGTCAAACGGCTTGCAACGGCAGGCCGAAACGAGCCTGCGTTTGGCTCGCGGGCGCTCGAAGTATCGCCGCATCTCCACATGCGCGCAAAATTTTCACGACTCGAAATAAATGCTCATAATGCCGTGGGAGTCAATATTTTTCCGTAAACTCGAGGCGCGCAAAGGCCAAATAAGCGAGAAAAGGTGAACGAGACGATCAAAGAACCGCGAGAAAGAAGGCGGCAATAATTTTCCCTTTTTCCGAGTTGCAAAATACGTGCCCACGAAGCGTTATATGCGCATTCATTCGCGATATACCCGTGATTATTGCGTCGAGATACCGACAGTCGCCGACAGATGTCCTCCGCTTGATAAATCCAAATAATAATCATAAAATATTCACACAAATTTGTTTGTCACAAATAAAAATGTGGCGTGATAAATTTTGGTAAAATAACGGAAGTTTTACTGCGAAAACTATGCGAATTATAAAAATATAGGAATTTTTTATAATTAACCGAAATAATAAACAGACTTACGTCAAGATTCCGATAATTCACGATAGATGTCGTCAGGTGGTTTTTTCCAAGACAAAAAAAATTGTCACATTTATTCATCGAGAAAAACCATTGAATGCGTTATAAATAACTATAATATTTATCGTAATTTTATAAATAATCTGCAATGGAAAAACATTTCATTCGAGACCAATAAATCATTGTCGGATAACCGGTCGAGTAGCTAGTCAAAGTGGCAACTTCTACAATACAACGTTTAATCCGAAAAAAAAAAGAAGAAAAAAAATCGCTTATAAAAATATTCTATATGTGTCCAATTTTAAATAATGACGGAAATTGTTATTTTAATGTCTTTTTTGTTCGACAATTCTATCTTCGACAATCGGATGTACCATCCATCCAATGCTATGTACGCACCCTCGATAATCATGATAATAATTTCAATCTCCGCGTGTTATCGGCTAACGCCGTTAGAGGTCGCTCGCTCATTAAGCCCAAAAATCCAAGAAACTCCTATATATTTATTATACGTTGAAACATAAACGATTTTATAAAAGCCAATAAAATTTATTCCATGCTCTTCGCAATTACCGTTGATAAAAAAAAACATTTTATTAGAAGACAAGTATCTTCGATGACCGATTGAGAAGGTAGTCAAAATTACAACTCCGTTGCGCATCGGATTCTGAAAAATAACTCCATTTACAACATTTTTACGAAAATTTCAATTTTTTTCTTCCAGATACTTATTTTTCGTTGACATGAAATTTTTTTTATTTCGCCATATGTTTTTCTTAACATTGCAATCAATTACAATAATCTCGGAAGTAACATTCGCGTGGCGCCGACGGCGAGCCAAGGAAGCTCCGTGCATGTTCTCCCCTCGACGATTCCCTCGCGCGCCGAACCGCGCCGTGTTCCAACAGTGAGCAGCCGAAGCCGCTGTATTATCACTGCAAGACGAGCGGCGATCGATGCCAGCTCCTCGGCTCGCGTGACTTCGTCATACCGCGACACCGCAATCAGCGCTCTAACGCTATTCGACCAAAGTGCGTCGTCGCTGCACGCCAAAGTCCGCGTCGGAGTCGCGAGTTCGCCTCGCCGCCGCAAGGTAGCCGCGTGGCGCTGGTGTGCTCGAGCGATAGAGCGAGCGCGAGCGTAGTTCCGCCATAGCGGTGTACCATACCTCGTCCCATTCGTTTTAATACCTTTCGACGCCACCGACGCTTACCGACGCTCGGCGTCGGCGATCGATGCCAGCTCCTCCCCAACTCGCGCGACTTCGTCATACCGCGATTAGCGCTCGAACGCTATTCGACCAAAGCGCGCGTCGCTGCACGCCAAAGACCACTTCGGACTCGCGAGTTCGGCTCGCCGCCGCAACGTAGCCGCGTGGCGCTAGTGTGCTCGAGCGAGGCGAGGGCGACGAGCGATAGCCAAGCAAGCTCGCGCGAGTTTAGTTCCGCCATAGCGGTGTACCATACCTCGTCCCATTCGTCTTTACTACCGTTCGACGCCGCCGACGCTTACCGACGCTCGGCGTCGCTTTCCGTATATCCTGATGCGCGTTCGGGTAATATAACCGTGGAAGGTGCGCGCGGTACTGACGACAAGCGTCTTGTCTCCCATCGGTTCTCGTTCTCGCCCGACGCATCCGACAATTTTCTCCGATCGAGGGGGAGAAGAAAGAAACCGTGAACGCGATTGTTTGACTTTATTTTTCTTTTTTGTTTCTCAACGACCCGACGATAATCGCGCATTATCGCGACAATAATGGAGAGCAGACCGGCACCGTTGCGCTCGAGGCGGGTATGCCGTTTTTGCCTTACCGAAACGGAGCCTCTCAACTTCATCTACGAGAGGGATCACAGCAAGCCGTTCCAAGTGCCGCTTACCCTGCAGATTATGTCGTGCGTCGCCATCGAGGTAATACAGGGAATATTCGTCTCTCGTTTCTTCCGAACTCGACGGAAAGCATTTGGAAAACGAGGTTTCGTGATTTTTTTTTTTTTTTTTTACGGTCGGAACATTATCCCGCTCGGTTGTTTTTTTTTTTATTCGATTGATCGTGTACCCGTCGATTCGGTGGAATTTCGCGCTGTGCGGTGGGGCTCTCTGTGCCTGCTGGCGAGTCAATAGAGCATCGAACGCCGTGCTGGTAATAGGGAGAACCCATTTAACGACCGAGCCGGCACTCGACCGGCCGGCCATTGAACGCGCCACCGCACTATATTGCGTTACGACGAACGCGCGCGCGGCCTCCAGCCGGAACGCGGCACACACGCGCGACCCGAGAACGTGTGCGTGTAATTGCAACGTGTTTCCCGCTACTTTCTCGGGAGTAGCGGCTCCTTTTTTCTTTTGCACGGAATTTGTGTCTCGCGTGAACAGAGACCGAAGGGCGTATGTGCCGCCTCGATGCATGGACGATACGCTCTTCTTTCTGTCGATGCGGGTTTTTTTCTATCGAAATTTTTTCGTCGAATTGCATCGAATCGACGGACTAGGCGCGGTAGAGATCGGCCGTATTCAACGTAGTCCTTGCGCATAAGTTTCCGAAAATTGAGAGAGAGTTCACGAACACTTCTCGATTTTATGAAAAAATCTGAAAAAAATCATCAATAGTACCGCAAAGATTACTTCTGCATAATAATAATTCCATGATTATTGACAAATTGATGAAAAAAAAAATTGTTTAAAAAGTTGATGAAAAAAAAAAATTGTTGAACAAATTGATGAAAAAAAAAGTTGTTCAACAAATTGATGAAAAAGAGATTGTTTAACAAATTGATGAAAAAAAAATGCTTAACAAATTGATAAAAAATACCAAAAATTACAAATTTCCCGGCGAGCTAATTTTTTTAATGAACATGGTTCGTTCATTTTCCCGAATGCGTATGAATTTTCTCATACTCCTAAATTCACTTTAATTTTTCTTTACGCGGTGAAAATATCTGGCAAATCGTGAGATTTATAGTGGATTTAAAAATCCGAAAAAATGCGTATTGCCAAAAAAAAAAAAAACCCAATAATTTTGACATTAAAAAAAGTTAGATTACCTGGTAATTTCTTGAACAATTCCTTTTTTTCCATTCATTTGTTAATAACATTTTGATATTATTGTGCAAAATTAATTCTCGCAGCGCCTTCGAAATGCCTAATTTTTGTCAGATTTTTATTCCACTGCAATGTTCGAGATTCTCTCTGAATCTCACGTTCGACCGTACTGCACCGGACCTCCCGCCCTAACGCGATGTAAAACATATTCTCGGTGTGTCTCTGTCGCTCCGCCGGGAGCGCCGATCGCGCTGTCTCTCTCGCACTCATACAAGATTCGCATCACCTTAAAGGAAACTCGACGCTCTCGCGTTTTTCGACACATTCCATAATACTGTAATTAAGAAATCCAAAAACGACCAAAAAATCATTTTTACATTCACTTCTCGCAATGCTATTATTTTCTCCCTACCCGAAGTATGTTATTTAAAAAAGGCCTCGTCTCGTTTGCATCGAAAAGAAAAACACGATTCCCACCGCAAAGTCTCAGTTTCGAAGAATCCTCCCGAAATGTCCATTAACTCGAAAAACCCACGACGCTAAGCCACCGAAATTGTTTTCAAGGTCTACGCCGCCGACGGTATGCCGCAGATGATATGCAGCGCTTGCCGCTGGAACCTGGATCGTTCCTACAAATTCAAGATCCAGTGTAAAAAGGCCGACGAGGCGCTGCGGGCCTATCCGATGACCGGCGTTCTTCCGCGTCCATTTCCACCAATCTCGAACGAATCGCCGGAAGCGGGGGTCAAGCGAGGCTCGGAGTCGCGAGTACAGAACGATCCGGCGAAGAAGCCGCGGGTCGACAACGGCGACCGCGAGCGCCAGCGCGATCGTCAGGAGAAGCAGCAACAGTCCATAAAGCAGGATCGCAACGACCTCTACAAGGAGGACCCGGAGGGCGACAGCGACGTCGACCACGACACGTCGAACGAGAAGGAAGACCGAAAATTGGAGCCCGGCGAGATCCGCGTGCACGCGTGCGATCAGTGCGACCGCACGTTTCCGCTGCGCCAGGCGCTGCAGTTGCACGTCCAGCGCGCGCATCGCGACCGCAACTACAAGTGCACCGAGTGCGATCGCATGTTCTTCTCGAAGTACGACCTGAGCAAGCACATGACGACTCACACCTCCGACAAGCCTTATTCCTGCACGATATGCAACAAAACCTTCTCGCGCGCGAACCTGCTCCAGCGCCACGAGAAGGTCCACCGGGACGACATGCGCTACGGTTGCCAGCACTGCGACCGCGAGTTCTTCACGCCCGAGGAGCTCGAGAAGCACGAGGACTCGTCGCACAAGACCACGAAGCCCTACCAGTGCAACATCTGCAACAAGCGCTTCACCTACAAGCAGGGCCTCGAGCGCCACGAGTTGCTCCACAACGAGGACAAATCGTTCGTTTGCGAGTACTGCAAAGAAGCTTTCCGCACGAGCACGAAACTGGCTCGTCACTTGGCCACCCACGCCGGTCATCGTCCCTATCTCTGCAAGCTCTGTCCCCGCAAATTCTTGCTCTCGCACCATCTGACTCGTCACATGCGCTCGCACTCCGTCGAGAAGCGCCACGTTTGCGAGGATTGCGGCAAAGCTTTCAAGCGCAAGGAGAGCCTGGAGGTGCATCAGTTGACTCACACGAAGCGCTCGGGTATGGGATTGACTTGCGACGTTTGTCAGGAATCCTGTCGCAATCGGGCCGACTACGTGACGCACATAAAGCAGCACATCGAGGCCGGCGAGCAAAAGGGACCCGACGGTCTTCAGCCGGACAAGGACAAGATGGAGACGGAAACCGAGGAGGAGGAGGAGGAGGAGGAACAATATTCCGACGGCGACGACGACTACGAGCCGCCCGCTTACGTGGTGAAGAAACTTCCGAAAGTGAAGAGCCAACCGGCCGAGAGCGAGGAGGAGGACGACCCCGACAGCGAGAGACCGGAGAAGGAAGATCGCAAGGAGCAAGTCGTCTACGTGCGCGGCAAGGACGGCAACATCGTGAAGAAGACGATCAAAACGCTGATGCCCATTCAGCGCCGCGAGCCGCAGGACTCGCCGAAACCGTCGAAATCGTCCGGGGCGCCGCAGCCGCAGAGCTCCAAGAAGCAACACGCCGGCGAGGACGCGACGACGAAACTGTCGCGCGACGACACCGAGGCCGAGGTACAGAAGATCGTCGCGTCGGTGTTCAAAGAGCATAAGATACCACTCAAACATACGAACAATCCGCAGGAAACGCAAGGCAAGGAGATCGCGACGACGAGCCCGCCGAATCAGGTCCACACGAGGGCCCAGAGCGCCGCCGCATCGACGACGAAGGAGGACAAACAGCCAGCCACCGAGAGCGCCGTCGCGACACCGGGAAAATCCGTCAACACGGTCAAGGTAATAAAGCGCATCGTCGTGAGGAAGCCCGTCGGCGAGGCCGCGAGCGTCGGCGCGACGACGAAGGACGGCGACAGCGTCGCCGCGAGCCCTTCCGGCTCCGGTACCAAGGTCACGAAACGCGTTATCGTTCGACGCATCATACGCCAGGGCGACACGACGCGCGAGGTCATCATGAATCCCGACGGCACCATAATTGATCCGGCCGAATTGGCCAAATTGCCGACCGGCAACGTCGTGAAGCGCGTCGTCGTCAAGAAGGCGTTGGACAACAAGAATTCGAATTTCGTCCAGCAAGTGCTGAAGCCTCTGACCGAGGGACGTTTGACCGGCGCGACGACCGCGGGAAAAACCAGCGACTCGCTCCTCGACGACGCTCCGCGATTCGAGCTCAAGACTTCGCAGTCCTCGAGCGCGGAGAAGAGTCTCGTCGTCGCCGGCGCCAAGGTCGAAGCCAAGAAGGCTCCGGCCCCGACGAAGGGCGATCAGGAGACGAAGCAGAAGCTCGAGCTTCTCGAGAAGCGCGTCGAGCAGCAGCGCATCAAGATCGAGGAGCTGCAGGCCCGGAAGCAACAGGAAACCGAGGCCATGGACGAGAGCCTGCCCGAGCGACACGACGAGTCCGAGGACGAGCAACAGCTGCCGCTGAAGCGAGTCTTCGTCAAGAGAAAGCAGAGCATCTACGACGAGGAACAGGATTACACGGAAGTCGACAACGACAAGGAAGCCGAAGTGAAGAAGGAACTGCTGAGCCAACTCGAGAGCGTCGACGACGAGAAAAACGAGAGCGAAAGCGTCGCCACCGTGAGCGAGGCGCCCGTTACGAGAAGCAAACAATTGGCCATCACGAGCTCGAAGGTCTACACCAACAAGAAAGTCATACTGGTCAAGAGCGAAGAGTCCTCCGAAGTCGACGAGATGAGACGCGAGATTAACAACATGCTCAGCTCGTCCGACGGCGTCGTCAAGATGCAGGAGGACGTTTTGACGAATCTCGCGAAGATATCGAACATCGAGGAGGAGAAGGTGCCGGAGGAGATCGAGAACGACGACGCAGCGACGATAACCGCCATTCCGGAGCCCATGGATCAGGGCGAGGACGACGTCGCCGCGAACGAGGGCGAGGCGAAAATCGTCGAGGACGCACTGAAGGAAGAGAGCGTGGAAATCGCGGTCGCCGTCGCGGAACAAGAAATATCGACGCACGAGGTCGAACAGGACACGAGTCTGACCCTCGTCCAGCAGGACATCTCGAGCGCCGACGATATTTTCGAAACCTCGGACTCGCCCCTGATTTGCGCGAAACCCGAGGCCAATCTCGAGGAATCCGTCATCGAACTGTCGCGCAACGAGTCCATCAATTTGAACGAGACGAACGAGAGCCAGGACAGCCTCGAGGAAGAACTGTCGCAGATGGAGGGCTAAGATTACACACTATTTCATTATAAATATGTAATATTTAATTGATGAAAGGAACACGAAGAAAAACGGATGAATCGGATTTCGCCGATTATCGGGCAGAATTACGAGGAATACTTCGAGGCGACGAGTTCACGGAACATGGGCAATTATTTGGGACATTTTTCTCGCTCTATCGAGATTCGAGAATCGCAAGAATTCATCGACGGTTCGCGAATTTTTTTTCTGTCTTCATTCAAAGTAGGAATCAATTTTTGGAAATATATTCGAATAATAAATATTGATAATAATATTATAATAATGTAATTATTATATTATTGTTATTGTTATTTACTTCATCGATATTCAGATTATAATTTTTTGGACTCAATTTTTTCGTCGGGAAAACGTAAAGACAATAGTAACGATCTTTTGTTCGTTACGTTTGTTTCTATGATTCATTTTTTTTTTTTCTCAAATTCGCTGAAATTTGCAGAACTGTCGTGAAATTTGAAAAAAAATTGTTTTTACGTGATTTTTTTTTTTCACTGTTAACTGTTGATGATTCCCATCGAAGGCTCGATAGCACCTTAAAACGGCTCATCTCTATTCGACGATCACGAAAAATTTTGTCGACCATTCTTTTTTGTTATCTCGTTAATTTCTTAGCAACGTTTATTCGGCGTTTTCCATGGCTGAGACTAGAAAATATCCCGTGCATTTTTCTCAGAACCTTCGGACCCAACTACTGATAAGAGAACCAACGCGACGCTGTGTTTATCGAGGCTTAAACACCGCGCAATGAAATATACAATATTATTATTATTATTATTATTATTATTATTATACCAATGAATTTAATGAATTATCAACTTTTTTTTAGCGATAAAATTCAAGATAACACTTATCTTATAAACTCTAACAATATCGATTAGCAGCCTTATTTTTTCTCGGACCCCAAAAACGATGGACGCGAATTGACCACATGGCGAGAAAGACGAAAAAAACATGTCGATAAATATCATAAATTTCCATTGACACAAAAAATCCGCAAGCTTCGAATCGGACTTCGCGAATAAGAATTTCGAATATTTTGTCCATCTAATCGTTTTGGGTATTTGGTCAAAGTGTGAAATTTTCATGAAAACGTATAAAGAATAAAAGAAAAAAAGTTAAAGAAAAACATTTTTTTAAACATGTACGAATGTTTTTTTTTTAATCTGACACGTGTACACAGTATGTAAATAATTCATAACGATTTTTAGATTGTCGACTCGGCGATTCTGCTGTTATACGATGAAGCACTGTAATTAAAGCTCGCGGAAGAAAAGTGCAATTTTTCTTTCCTTTTCGATAATTCGCGGAAAATATTGCACTTCCGGTTCCGACGACGCGCGATATCGCGACTACAATTAGTAACTCCAGTTTCTTCATTTTGACGTGAAAAAAATATGTATGTACATAAGTTGTCGCACGAAGTGCAGGGATCATGTCTCGTTTTATACGAATTAGCGAAATGGAGTAACGAAAAGAAATCGAAATAACGAAAAATCGTTCATCAATGAAATCGCGCGCAAATTTGTATACTATCGCGTATTGACGGTTTTCGTTCGTAAACAATAAAAAAAAAAAAACAAAAAAGAAACCCCCCAATTTGGTCCGGGATAATAAAAAAATAATAGAAAATTGGAGAAAAAATTTGTTAACGCTAATTGTTAAGGACGAGAACTTCCCGAGGAGGTGGCATGATCTTTGGTTTACGTCTGATTAAATACAAACACTATTGTCATGGTAGGACAATACTTATAGTGCGTAGGCAGCGAAATTAATTACGAACGAATATATAGTCGACGATCGGCCGAAAAGAAATAAAATGAAAATATTCGATGGACAAAATGAAAAGGGAAACAAGATGTATGTATTAAAATACAACGTGTGGTGTGTAAGTGTCAGAATTGTGCGTTAAATTTCATTGCTCTTCGCTGACCCTGACAATTTTAAAAAAATCTTTTTTTTACTCACATTTTTAAAAATTATTATTTTGGTTGACACTTCCAAAAATTTTCAATTTCGTTTTCTATTCGTATTTTCAAGAATATTTGGTTTCTTTTTATGTATTAAAAATATTTTTTACAATATTTATCGAAAGCGCTAAACGAAATTCAGGAAGTTAATAAACAGAATTGTTATTATTACAATTTCGTGGAAAAAATGATTCTGCGCAATAGCAATTCCAAAAAGTTATCGACAAATTCTGTAACAAATCAGCGGACAACCCAATTTTTTTTGCCGATGAAAATGATTTGTTATCGTTTTTTGAATACGTATGAATTTTTGCACTTAATTTGAATTTTTTTTAATGAACTACCTCGAGTAACATTTCTCCACGATTTAGGAATATAAATAGAAACGGGTTCATTTTTTTATTGAACTTTACACTTATAAATATTACACAGTTTACATTGCCTTAAACCTATTTGCAAAACATTCATTCTTATATTATTTTCTTTTTTTCTCCTTAATCTCATTGTACAGTAAAGTTACCGACGCGTAACAAAGAAAAGTCGATGGGATTTAGTTCGAAAAAGACACGTGAATGGGATCAAAATAAATCCCTCGTACGACGTCAAAATTTTGTTCGATTGTTCTGAACGATTTGGCAGTGAAATCTGCGATGCGACGCGATTTTTCATTTTTTTTTTTCAATAAATAACTTTTGATTCGAAACAATTGTTAAAGATTAAACGATGAAGATATTTTTATGACCGAGGTGATTTTTGCACAACAATAACACTCGCGCGAAGCTTGTAAACGATGTCAAGACTAATTATTTGTGGTAACTCGGAATTTTTGTCTTTCGAAAAAATTACGCACAAAAATTCGTAAACGATTACGGTAGGAATAAAAACGTATAAACAATTAATAGCGCGTATTACAACGCTCCTACTATTGTCGAGGTTTCTCTCTCCTGAGGATAAAACCGGAAGTTAAAGCATCAAGCCGCGCCCTTCTTCACAGCGAGAAGATGGAGCTGCAAAAAAACATTTTTTTTTTTTTTTTTTCAAATCCTTGTTAAATCCCACGTCGTCAAGCGGCCCAAAAATCGGATAGCGATATCGCAGCCACCAGAACCAAAGAATCAGAGGAGGAGGAAGAAGAAGAAGTCAGCCCCAAGCGCGCACGCATCAAGGATTCGAAAGGCTTTTCCGTCCACGGTTCGCTATATTTTTCCAACTCTTTTTTTTTTTTGTTTTTTCATTTTTTTTTCAAGTCTTTTTCTTTGCTTTCTCTCGCTCAGATGCCGCTTCGTCCACTGTCTATGTACTCGAGCCGCTGTGGGACAAAGACGTGGGATTTATAAGCCATCGAATGATCAAGACTGATTGTTTTATTATTGCTTAAGCCGACAGGCGTATAGAGTTAAAGGGCAATTTAGTTTTGTAATTTTTTGTGCTGAATGAAGTAAGGGGGAAGAAATCGAAATGAAAAAAAATCGTTCATTAATAAACTTAAAAAAAAAAAGGTTATACACAGTAAAAACTATTCGCTCTTTTAAGAATCTTTTCTCGTTCACACAGATCGACAATTTTTTTCATATTAATTTTACAAAAATAAATGCGTTAATTGAAAAACAAATTTATTGTAAAATTAACGAGAAAAAGATTGTGGATTTGTGTTAAAAAAATATTGTTGAAATTACGAACAATTTTTACCGTGTGCATACACAAAATGTACAGTTGAATAATTGATCGATCGCAAAGTTCATGGAAAAGCTAGCGAGCTTTTATTTCCGACAAATCGAAAATTTCATGAAGATTCTGAAACAAGAAAATTCAAGACAATCGAAGTGTACTTTTTTCGTGCTCGAGAACGACTTTTTGAAAAAACTAGAAAAAAAGATACAATCTAGAGTTGGAAAACTTGGCTCACCGCCGAAATTCATAGAAAAAAAATCGAGAATTTTTCTACTAAACATTTGAAAATAAATATTTTTCAAGGTCGGTACGAGCGGCACGTTTCCTTGAACTGTGCCGCAGGGACTACCTCAAAATTTGGATCGATGTTAAAAATAAATGGCAAGAAATTGTCAGTGAAATGTATTAAATCGGTGCTGAATTTTTGGAATTTTTTTTTTGCTAATCAACGAATGACCCACCTCTTTTTCTTCCGTCGCGACGGGATTGTACGATTTCGGCGAGAGTGCGATTTCGGGCTGTTTGGCTGGTCCGATAACGTGAGTGTAGATCAGCGCGCCGGCCATGCCGCCGAGAATTGGTCCTACCCAGTAGACCCAGTGATCGTCGAATTTATTCAAGACGATGGAGGTTCCCAACGAACGAGCGGGGTTCATTCCTGAACCAGTTCGCGGAACCTTAATTAATTGATAACGAAGAAAAAAAAACATTATTTTTTTTTGTGTTTTTAATCGACAAAGCGACGATAAGGGCAAAAAATAGAATGTTTAGGCAAAGTAAAAATATACTATCGTTCTTACGCCCACGAGATGACCGGCGGTGACCGTGAGTCCGATAATTAGCGGCGCGATACCCTTGCTTTCCGGTTTAGCTGCGTCGCAGGCGCCGCAAACGACGGCGACGAGAAGCATGGCGAGGAAAAATTCGACTCCGAAACCCTGAACGGGCGAAACCCCGGCCGCGAGGAAAACGTTCCCGAGACTAGGCAGCATCGAATCGGCCGACAGAGCTCTCAGAACTCCCGCGCCGACGGTCGCACCGGCGCATTGCGCGAGGACGTAGAAGAATGCTCGGACGATCGGCACCTTGCAAGAGAAACGGAAAAACAAATGTAATATCGGATAAAAAGAAAAATCAATAATTATGACTATGAGGATTGTTATTATGATTGTTTTTTTCAATTATATTCGTATGATAATGATGATAATTATAACTATTAATTTTTTTATTTACAAAAGTCGGAAATAATAAACTAATTTGTAGACTTCGATCTGAGAGATATTTCGCTGTGAAAATTCGATTCACAGATTCTATTTAATGTCGCGAGAAAAACAATAAAAAGTCAATGGGTCTGGATTGATGGAAGGGATTTTTTTTGTTTCTAAATTGACGAAGATTGATACAATGAAATTCGAGCCTTCGGCTCGCGTGTTGGATTTTAATTCGCGTGAATTCTTCGTCCAATCGACAGGGTTTGTCGAACTCATCTGGCTTCGCACCTTCAGTTTGCAACGATATTTAACGCGATTCGGCCTTGAACTCGGAAACGAGTCAAGGCGATGTGAAACTACTCGATCGGCATCGAAAACTGCAACGTACTTTTTTACGGTGCCGAAACCGGAGGGTCCAAAGGAAAGCCACTGCGGCTATCAGCCCTGCTGATCGCCAAAAGGAAATAGAAGTGGCCTTCTATTTCGTTTTGGCCCTTAAGGTCGTCCAAGCGTATGGTGTTCATTTCGCATAAGGAAAATTGAAAGGGATTGGGAATCGAATTGCAAACACTTCTCGATGGTACAAAAATCTGAAATAATTCATGCAGATCGAAGGTACTGAAAAGATCAATATTGCACAATAATAATTCCAAATTGTTATCAACAAATTGATGAAACAAAAAATTGTTCAAGAAATTTCCCGGCGACGCAACTTTTTTTTTTAATGAAAATAATTCTTTTATTTTTGTGAATACGTATGAATTTTTCAGATTTTTTAATGGACTTTGACATTTTTTTTTTAATGAAAAAAATGTGTGGAAATTCATAAAATTCAGTCAATAAAAAAATCTGAAAAAATTCATACGTATTCAGAAAAATAAAAGAATTATTTTCATGAAAAAGCAAAGATGTGTTGCCGGGAAATTTCTAAAACAATTTTTCGTTTCATCAATTTGTTAATAACAATTTGGAATTATTGTTATGCAAAATGAATCGTTTCAGTATCTTTAATGTGCATGAATTTTTCCAGATTTTTAGACCATCGAGATGTGTTTGCAATGCACTCTCAATTTCCTCGAACTTACGCGAAACCTTACGCATGGACTACCTTAAATTTCGGAATCCTGGAAAAAAGATCATTCGAGTTTTCGATACCGACCGCGGTATTTCGCATGTCCTCAGCGAGGATTATCATCGCCAATATCGATCCTTATACTTATAATACATGTGCGCAACTTGAAATTCTGAACATCCCTGCTTAGAGGGCTCGAACACCCTCGGAACAGTGTTTTCTGACCTTACAACTTCGCCGTTTCTGCTCATTGGCACGAATAAATTTCTTGCCAGGAATTGCTAAGGATTGGGATTGTGATTGGTCGGTTCGGGTAAGGTATTTCTTCCATACCGTTTTCCGAGTCTATCGGTGTCTGTTTTGGCGTGTTTAGCGTTTATTTACCTTGCCGATCACGACTAAGCCGAGCGTGACCGCGGGATTGACGTGACCACCGGACACATGACCGGTAGCCTGGATTGCCCCGGCAACGACGAGTCCGAAGGCGAGACTGATGGCGACCGCGTCGCCGGTCACGACGGCGCCGCAGCCGAAGAAATTGAGAAACATCGTCCCGATGAATTCGGCAGCCAAAGCTCGGTACAAGCCGCCGCTCTTGTCCGACAGCTCGTGAACTCCGAAAGCTGTTTTCAAATTCGACATATCTGTGATGAACAAAAAAAAATGTCCCGTACAATTGTTTGATTAAATCAGGAAATGAAAATAAACGAAGAAAAAAATGTATCGATAATTATTAAAAATAATAATAATATTAATAATTAATCAATTTATTTTCTCCATTTCTCTTTGTTTAATCAATTCATTTCGATCAATATCAATTGTTCATAATTTTATGGAAAAATATCATCGTAATTCGATAAATTATTATTATTTTTTTTTTTTTTCATATTTTTTAGAAAGCAAAGCCATTCTGTAATTTCGAAAATGACGACAGAAATATAATGATTGCGAGGATAAATATTTATTGGATCGTTCCGTGTTTTCCCTGCGCATTTTATTTGCGAATGCAACAAGCCGAGGGCGCGCCGAGTAAATTTAAAAAAACAATTATCGGCCGTGAATTTGTCTGGAGCATATGCGTCCGCTGTTTGGCCGAGTCGCACCGTGCTTGTAGTGTTTCTTTGCTCGAAAACAGGCGCTCCGAGATTCGATACCCTTATCGACAATTCGGCGCGACTGAACTTGAGAATTGCGCAGTTTCGACGATGAAACGTTCAAAATCGTAGTAACAAAAGAAATTGAAAAACTGATTTTATACGAAACTTACGAAACGATTTATCAATATTGCAATTGAGGTGACTTAAAACAGACCTGGTCGGAAAAATTATATATATTTCCAAATCACTCCAAAAGTGTTCCGGATAAATTTAAAAACCTAAAAACTAAAACCACTTTAACAATATCGTAGCTCAAAAAGGGCGCTCTTACGATTGCAACAACGAACAGAATATACGCGGCTTTGATTTTACGTTCAGTGTAAAGAAAATAAAAAAAAATAAGTCCATTGTAAAATAAAGAAAAAAAAAATCCTGTTTTAAAATAATAAAAAATTATGAATGGGTATTGACTGCTCGATGTCTCTACATCCTTAACTGAATAAATTGAAAAAAAAAAAATTGCAAAATGAAAAAAAAAAAAAAAAGAAAAATTTGCAAAATGAAAAAAAAAAAAACTATAAATATTATCAATTGGTTTTGACTAGTCGTTATTTCCATGGCCTTTACTCTTTACGGTTCAATCCCATTTGTTCTGCGAAGCAAAGCCGCGATCGTCGAGTAAATTGGGGTTTCTTACGTTCACCTTTATTATCGAGGGTAAGTTTTTTTACTAGCGCTCATCGTGGCTGGACGTTGTTCGTGATTAAGGGACAGGTGCGGCTCCTCGTAATACACTTTTGTTCTCTATAATAGTGTGTGTAGAGTAACGGCCCGTATCGGCACGTAGGAAAGTAATAAACCTTTCACATTTGCGCGGGATGATTGTGAAAGGGTGCGGTAGAGTGGAAACAGCGCATTTATCACAACCCCTCGAGTTTATTCTCAGTTAAGGTTGTGTACGATGTAGCGACGCCTTCGCGAGTTTGCCACGCGCGTGGAAGAAACCAAGCGCGTTGTTCAAAAATGTATTTCTCACAGATATTTCGAAAAACACGTTGAGATTTTGATCGTATACATTTTTTTTTTTTTCGGTAGTTAAGCATCTCGGAAATTTCCAACCATTTCACATCACCTTAAGCGTATTATCGGAATAATGCAATACATCGAGCAAATGATACCAGTTATTAAATCTCTCTTTTTTTTTTTTTTTTATTTAATTTCTTAATGGAATTTTGTTTCTTATTTCTTACCGATTGAGTACTTTTTAGACGTTTTGCATCACCTTAAATGTACCATCCCAAGAATGTTACGGATTGAGCCTGTTGGAGATTTTTTGCATCACCTTAATTGTGTCATGGCAATCATTTCTCGCATTAAGTCCTTCGTAAACTTTTCGTATCATCTTAACTGTCTCATCGTGATAATTTTACCGATTGAGTCACTTTTCAGACGTTTTGCATTACCTCAAATGTACCATCTCAACAATGTTACCGATTGAGCCTGTTCAAGACTTTTTGCATCGCCTTAATTGTCCCATGGCAATAATTTCACCCATTGAGTCGTTTTTTAGACTTTTCGTATCCTCTCAATTGTGTCATCGCGATCATTTTACCGATCGAGTCACTTTTTAGACGTTTTGCATTGCCTTAATTGTTTCGTCGCCATAATTTTACCGATTGTTTCGGGCGTTTCGCATCACCTTAATTGCAACGACGTTATCAACGGAAGCTCATTGAAGTTTAACGAAAGCGAATACTTGTTAGCATTAGAAGACTTTTTTCGACTCGCAAATGCCGACACGCGCGAGAGAAGTTGATTACAGTTTTTCGTACCGACCGGGCTCGGGACGGGAAGAAAGCGATTCACTCGGAAATCGATCCAAGACGACATTGAACCTTTTTTCTACCATTTATCAGAAAAGCAACATTCCACTAATGCGTTTATATTACTCTATTGTATTACCGTAACTATATAGCATTATTATTACGATTATTATTAGACACAAGTATAAAATATAGTTGCGCCTTAAATACCGAGATTATTGTCGTTTCGCGTGAGCAATCACGAAATTGCGATGTCGCCTACGCATTTTTTTTTTTCCCCATTTTTTTCATCCCGATATAAAAACTCAGCTATTTTTTGTTTTGGTTGATCGGTGAAAAAAAAACCCTCTTTTCGATGTGTAAGCTGCAGAGTTTTTCGCCGAGAGAAAAAATCAACAGCTGAACGAGACGTTCCGCGGGCGCGCAAAGGAAACGGGATGGGGAACCCATCGTATCCCTCGGTTCGACGCGCGCTCGAAGAAAAAAAGAGGTGACGATAGCGCCTTGTCGGGCTCCGAGCTTGCTCGAGCCTTCGTTTAGCAGTTCCGTTGATTTGCATCACGAATTTAGATCGAGGACGGAACGCGGTGCCGTTACGAACGGAATAACGCCCGATGGCTCCGACTCAACGAAATTCTTCGAGCATAAGCTCACGATTGTGATACAAGGCATTACAATGAAAACATGGGTCGAGATAAGAAAGGTATTCCCGACATTGAGAAAAAGATTCGAAGTGGTCCGTTCGTTATCTCTGATTCCACCTAAATTCGAAAGAGGAACGAGAGAGATGACGAAAACTTCTCAATGCGATGGAAATCTGAAAAAATTCACGCATATGGAAGATGACGAGATTTTTTTTTGGTCGAAACGTTTCGTCTCATTATTTAAAATTGACTTTCCGTTCGTTCGGTCGGCTTGAAAAAAGGGAATTTCAAGTAATTGGACGGAATTTTCGAAAAACTCAAATGTTAAAAAAATTATGAAAGTTTTTTCATTCGAAAAAAAGTATAGATTGCCGGGTGATTCGTGACACAATTTAAAAAAAATGAATTTATCGATAACACATGATACTATTATGCGAAATCAATTGTTCTCCGCGCCTTCCAAGATATCTGATGAGAAATCGAGTCTTTTGTCTCCATTTATTTACTTATTTCATTATTCGCCTTAATAACGTGCTTAATATCAAAATCATTTGTTCAGATAAAGAACAATAGAAAAAGACAGTCATTGATCCACTCATCAAAATTAATATTGCTATATATGAATATTAATATTAATATAAGTAAATATTGATAATATTTATATTGTGTTTATTAGTGATTATTCAATTGACTGTAATTTATTTGGAGTTGCTATCTCTTTTACTTTTTTTTTTTTTTTTTTTTCAATAATTAGATTTATTGTTTCATAAAACATTATTAAGGTAGTCATCGTGCGATATCGATTTTCTTACGATACTGTTCGATTTTTGTGTATTCATTAATTAATGCGTTTTGCATGCACGTCCGAAGTTGCACCACGATTTACCACTCAGAACTAGAAAAAAGAATTATCTAAAAAAGCCTTTATTTTCGGCATTTCCTATCAAATAACATCGCGGATGACATTGTCGATCACCGTAAACTTATCCTTCTTACGATTTTGATCAAACTTTTTTGAGGGTTTGACAAGTGTGTAATCCTTACTTTCGCAAAATTTGGACACAATCGATTACGTACTTTGAAAAACTCAACTTTGCAATTATTAGTAAATAACATTTTGCAATTATTATTATGGAAAATCAATAATATCATTTCCTCCAATATGCTTGATTTTTTTCAGATTTTTCAACCATTAAAAAGTTTTCGCAGTTCCGTCGCATTTTTCTGAAACTTATAGGACGTCAGACTACTAAGATGTTCATTTCGCATAAGTTCGAGAAAATTGAGAGGGAATTGCAAACACTTCTCAATGGTATAAAAATCTGAAAAAATTCATACCCATTGAAGGTCCTGAAAAGATTAATTTTGCATAAAAATAATTGCAAAAAGTTATTAACAAATTGATGCAAAAAAAACTTGTTAGACAAATTAAAGATAACTCAACTTTTTTTTTAGTGAAAATGATTCGTCCATTTTTCGGAAAACGTATGAATTTTTTCAGATTTTTATCTTTATTCTGACTTTCGCACATTTTTCCATGTAAAAAACAAGAAAATTCAAGATAAAGATAAAAATCTGAAAAAATTCATATGTTTTTCGAAAAATGAACATTTTCATTTGAAAACAAAGTTGAGTTACCGTTAATTCGTTTGACAAGTTTATTTTTCATCAATTTGTTGATAACTTTTTGCAATTATTATTATGCAAAATTAATCTTTTTGGTACCTTCAATGGGTATGATTTTCTTCAGATTTTTATACCGTCGAGAAGTGTTTGCAATTCACTCTCAATTTCCTCGAACTTATGCGAAATGAACATCTTACGCATGGACTGCCTTAATCGAGGTTGTACTGTACTGGCATTAAGGGCACCTCGACGATACGAATAAATCGGATCTATGAGAGCCTGCAATTTGGCGAGTGACGCGAAGAGCGACAATGTGTTACTTCTCGAAGCATGTTGCAGCGGCAACAGTGAGGGGTTGATCGTCGCGAGTGACACGAATGTTCCGGCTCGATTGTCCGAGCAACGAATTATTTAATGCAGAGACGCGACGCTTAGCTAATCCCACTGTTCTATTACTGTAACTCGCACGCCCACGTACCTCTTCGCACAGGTCATACCGCGCTGCGTTAACTATAACGTCCGTTCGTTCTACCTCTACATGTCGCGGCTACATTAACTGTAACGTCCGTTGCTCCCGTGTACCATTTCGACAAAACGAGGCCTATCCAATGACAGAAATATCCCGCGTCTGCAACACTGCACTGCAACAAATCGAGCGCGAAACGAATCAACAATGTTGATTCCAATTGAATGTCAATTTATCGATGGACGAAAAATCGCTCAATCGATTCAACTCCGCGACAGAATGTTTTTTATTCATTCTTCCTACCACTCCCTTCGCGGCTGTCTCTTGTCAAAGTCATTGATCGATAGGGCAAGTGGAGAAGTAATTATGAAAAATGATCGAAAGATCTCAATCGATTCAACTCATTGGTACAATTTTTATACCATTTTCTTTTTGGCTGTTGCAGCTTTCGCCGAAATTTCGTTGTTGATAGCAAAGAATTCTCCAGTCACCCGAACCACCTGATTTTTTTACACCACTTTTTCCGATGTTAATTTAAATTGGATATCGGTTTATCGATGGATGAGAGATCGCTTAATCGATTCAACTCGGTGATAGAATTTTTCATTAATACTTTTTACCACTTTTCTCTCAGCTTCATCAGAGTGATTTATCGATGGTGTGAGTGCAAAAATTATTGAAAGATCTTAATCGATTTGGCCCATTGATACGATTTTTTTTTGCTTTTGTATCTTTTTATGAATTTTTTTTTGTTCATAGCAAAGGATCTCCCAATCGGGCAAACCACCTGATTTTTCTACAGTACATCATTCGATGAACCGTCGTTGCCTGCACGCGTGAGCATGCGCGTTTCTCTCGCTGCATCAGTGGGTCAAACGATCTCGGATCTCGATCCTAAAAGGAAGAGAAACCGGAAGACGCCGGGAAGCAATCTTGATCGATCGAACTGTCGGAAAGCTTCGGCTCTCTTCGGCTCACGTATCCAAAGTTTGCTTTTCGCGCCATTGTCTCGAGAAATAGGACCGAGTTACGACTGCGGATCAATCACTTCTTCGATCGGTATGAAACAATAACGAATTCTCACTTTTCTTTTTTCGTTTAATTGCCACGAAGGCAAAAAAGTCTGGGAGAAAATTTTCCAGAAATTGGTTCAGTTAAAAAATTTTGCGGCAAAACCGAACGAATTTTACCGTCAACAAATTTTGACCAATTTTTTTCTGAACCTCGTTACAATTTTTTTTTTTTTCAATATCTATGTTATTCTTTCCCGCTCTTGTTTCTACCATTTATAATGGTTCTACCGTTATTATGAACGTAAAATTGAAACGTTAATTTTCGACGGAAATATTGAAAATAATAGCAAAATTCGAAAAATTTTCATCCAATGAAAAAAGTTCGAAAGTTCAATTTTAATGGAACTATGGTTTGAAAATTCAATTTTATCGAAAATATAATCCAGTTATAAGCCGAGGTCGATTCGAAAGTTTTGTTTTTATGAAAATGAATTTGGAAAAATTAATTTTTAAGGAAAGTAAAAATAAAAAATCGTCGCGATTTCATTTCTAGCAGTGATGGTTTTAGTTGCGTCAGCTCTCCGATCGTCATCGCGACAATAAGAATTGTTGCGCGAACTGCGCATTCGTCTCGCGATAACGAATTCACGCGGAAGCTCTCGATAATAAGGATGCGGAGGTGTTTAGTGGACCATTTCAATTCCAGACGAATCCTACGACAAGCGTGCGCGCGCGCTCGCTCAATTGCTCAACGATGTCGGCCTTGTCATCAGCGTTAAAGGGCCAGAATGTTTTTCCGGGGTCATCTCGTCATCGCATACCGATGACTGCCAAAAACAATAAAAGGCGAGCGAAATGGGCGACGACGGACGATCGTATTTTTGGACGAAGAAAATGATTTTCCGGCTCGAATGCTTCATTCTGAAATGCTTAAAACAGTCCATGCGTACGGTGTTCATTTCGCGTAAGAGATATTTTAATTGACTTAGAATTTTATGATTTCTCACACATTTTTCCCGTCAGAAAACAAGAATTCAAGGTCAATTGAAAAATCTGAAAAAATTCATACGTTTTCAGAAAAATAAAAAAATTATTATCATTAAAAAAAAGTTGTGTTGCCGGGAAATTTCTTGAAAATTTTTTCGTTTCTTCAACTTGTTGATAACAATTTGGAATTATTATTATGCAAAATTAATCTTTTCAGTACCTTTTATGTGCATGAATTTTTTCAGATTTTTATACCATCGAGAAGTGTTTGTAATTTAATGCCCAATTTCTCTCAATGTCCTCGAACTTATGCGAAATGAACCTTAAGGTTTTCACATCACTACTCGGTCGGTAACAAAAACTGTAATCTAAGTTTCTCTACTTAGAATGGTTTGCGGATAAACAAGGAGAACGTAGCTCCCCGCAAAACAATTCTGAAGAACTACGTTCTCGTCTTTTACGGAAGTTCTTCGTCTATGAAAGTTTCCCACCACTTTAAGGTTATGTGAAACTTGTATGAGTGCGAGACAGATCACGCAATCGGCGCTCCCGGCCGAGCGAGAGAGACACGCCGAGAATGTTTCACATGGCCTTAAGACGACATGAAAAATCCTCGTTGAATCCGTACTCGTGCTCAGTCGATAATGAAGACAGTAACGCTATTTTTTCGAGGCTACAAGAAGTTCAACCAACGGAAATAGAATGTCACTGCGCCGTAGTTAGTCGTGCAGTTTAATTCTAATTCTTTCAAAGGTAAAATTCTGCACACTCCAGGATAAACAGCATTACAGTTTTTATTACCGACTGCGATATTTGACCTCGCCTTAAGGTGATGTGAAACATATTCTCGGTGCGTCTCTCTCGCTCCGTCGAGAGCGCCATTCGCGCTATGTCTCTCGCACTCGTACAAGTTTCACATCACCTTAAGGTGATGTGAAGGGCACGTTGAGGGGTGAATTCTCAATGTTCGTTACAAGTTTTGTCAAAATCGTTACAGGCGTCGAGCTCTCGCGCCTTTTTCAAATTCGTCAAAAATTTCTGATGCGGAGTATCCAAATTTCGATTGTCGCGTTCGCAAGCCTCAGGACGGAGATGCTCTCGTGGGTCGAGAGGCGATCGAGCGTTCGGTATGGACACGGCGCGGACAACGACGATTTACCGCGATTTGCGCCGCGCGTAACTCTCCCGACCGGACTGAAGTGGTCGTTGCGTTGACGATCGTTAGCCATATACGGTCAAGCCCCGAAGAGACGAAGCTCGATTTCTTTCCCACTCGCGTCTCTTCGGGACTTTTATAGATGCCAACCGAGCCCTGCGTACACGAATGTCCGTCTACAGATCCGAACTTTCTCAAATCCACGGCAGTGATAAAAAAAAACATATTGCCTCATAATTTGCCGGACAACGATCTCGCGATCGTTCTGGCTTTACACGGATCTCTCGGGTCACTGACCCTTTTGCAGCTCAAACGTAAATTCAACGAGATCTTGGAGTTATCGTCGTACAGTTGCTGCTATTTTGGGGAAAAAAATTTGTAGCGAAAATACATTGATTTTTGAAATCTTGATTTTGGTCACTCGTAGGGCCGAATTTGTAGGTCCAAGTTCAAACCAGAGTTGGAACTCGAAGTCGAACAGAAGTTGAAACTTCATTTCGAGCATTGAGTTGGAACTTGAGTACCGAATCAGGTTCAAGGTCAAGATCGAACTTGACTTCGAACTTGATGCACAATAAAGTTCCATCTCGAGTTCATACTTCGACTGTTTTTTACTGTACGATGCATATGAAGAACCAATTTCAACCCAAGTCAAGTTTGACCTTGACTCGGAACTTTATCTCGCGCATTGAGTGCGAACATGAGCTCGGTCTTGAGTTTGAACGCGATTTGGTACTTAATTTCGAACTTAAGAATGTACGGGCACTTCTCAATGGAGGAAAAAACTGAAAAATATCGAGCATACAAAAGATGCTGAAAAGACCAATTTTCCATCATAATAATTCCAAAATGTTATTAACAAATCGGTGAAAAAAATAAATGTTCAACGAATTATCCGTCAACCTAACTTTTTTTCGGATAAAAACGATACGTACATTTTTCTGAACACGTATGAATTTTTTCAAACGTTTTTGTAATCACCGGAATTTGGTTTTTTTTTCATGGTTGGGCTGTTTTCGCGAATCTATTTGATCAATCTTTTCGAAACTTGTCGGGTATAATGGGCGGTGATTGTGATAAACACATATCCAAAATTCATCATTCAAGGACGCATTTTTGAAGAAAAGGAAATTCCAAAAAAACCAAATTTCGATGATTAGAAAAAATTCTGAAAAAATTCATACATGTTCAGAAGAGTTCATATATAATTTTTATCTTGAAAAGAGGTAGGTTGGCGGATAATTTGTTGAACAATTATTTTTTTCACCTATTTGTCAATAATATTTTGGAATTATTATTGTGCGAGGTTAATATTTTCAACACTTTTCATATGCTTGATTTTTTTCAGATTTTTATTCCATCGGGAAGTGGTCGAAATTATCTCTGAATTCTCGCTTTTGAGCGCGTTGAGCACCGTTTCGCGCCCGTACATCCTTAATGAACAAAATAAACTTCAACCTTGAGTTCATACTTCAACTTTTTTCTCTGCACGATGCGTATATGAAAAAACCATTTTGACCCAACTCAAGTTCGATCTTGAATTTGACCTTGATTTGACTAATTTCGAACTCAATGCTCGAAATGAAGGTCAAAGTTCATTTTGATTTTGGAAATATAAATTCGAAAGGCTCCGAAACGTTGCAACGAATGTAACAAAATTGCAGCATCGAAACCCGAAGATCGCCGAATTGCAGAGCTGCGAAGTACGCGCTCTCAGAGGCTCGACGCGAGAGACCTTCAATCATCTTGAACTACTTTTCTCGTAATCTTTCGCGTCACCGATTGACCATCGTCGAATCACCGGTCAACATCTCTACCCGGGTTTCTCGCCCCGTCTGTAACTCGTCGTATCAGGTAATTATCACATGTCCTTCGCACAATCGGCAATCACGTTTTTTCGTTTATCTCTCGATCATCATAATCGATTTGAAAAAAAAAAAAAAAAAAAAAAAAAAAAAAAAAAAAAAAAAAAAAATCGGTAATCTCAATAATTCTATAATCCTCGAATGGTTCGTAAAAAAAAAAATTACAGATTTCTTCGAGTGTAAAAAAGAAAAAAAAGTGCTACCGATGTTCACTCGCGTTTCAATTTCCAATGTAACGTGTTTATCGCGAAAAATACCAATGAGATAATGTATCGGCGCGCCGAGATACGAACAAAGAGTCAAGTGGAATGCCTGAGAGTCGGTAATTGGTGCATTAATTATCCATTATTCGATCGAGCGAAAGCAAACAAGTCCGTCGTCCAAATTGATCATTTTGCATTTGTGTATTTACGATCTTTCATATGGGACCGAAAACCGAGCTTATTTGTAGGCACGAAATGTACGGTTGTGTATGACGACAAAAATGTTTGTTTATCGTTACGAAATTCTGGGCTGAGTAATTTTTTTTTCAACTATTTGCAAATTATTTTGGGCGTTGGCCCAATTCAATGCTATGCTTGGCTCGATTGATTTTTGTTGACGATAACAAATTTTTTTCAAATGTAAATATCAAATCTCATTTCGGGCACTTCGATTCTCATGGATGGAGTTTTTTTTTTTAAGCTCTCGATCGAATTTTCCAAAGACAAATTCAATAGTTAAAAATCTATCAAAGCTGATAAAGATAATTCTTTTATTTAAAAAAGAATGATTATGTTTTTTATCATAAAAAAAAGCTACAAGAAAAATCAATTTTTTAGTAAACAATTCAATCAACGAACGATGACGACGACGACGATTCAATCGTCGTCAAGAAATTTTTCCAGCGATCTCGTGCACGAAATAAATAAAAGCGCATCAATGATTTATTGCAAGCGATATTACAAAATCCTCCAAAAAATCATCGATTTTGTTACGCTCTTTGAAAAAAGGACTTTCTTAAATTCCAAATGAGAATACTTGAAAAATCACTGACCTTGAGAGTTTGGTTGCGATGCGTGAAAAAAATCGTATTTCCCCGTCCAAGAGTTGCGTCGCGTTGGGATCCTCCGATTCGAGTCCGGGAAGTTCGGCGCTAAGCTCAAAGTCCTCTCGGCGGCAGCTTTCGATCTCCGCGCACTTCAACCGGCGATTTTGTTTGCCGCGATATGCAAATACTTTCTTCGAGTCCTGAACAATGCAAAGAATTTTTTTTTTTTCAAATACTTTTCTCGTCTTTCCGGAAGTTTTTTTAATTTTTGTAATAATAGAAAAGGGACAGGATTCGAGTTGGATTTCCGGAGTTGGAACGGCGGAGAAATAAGAGACGATCGTTCGAGAGGAGTGCACGGTAGAGTAGCAGCGGCGACAGTCTCACCGGCAGAGTTCCTGGTCGACAACTGGGCTGTGCTATAGAGACCACCAATCTCATATAGATATCTAGCAGCAGCAGCAGCAGCAGCAGTAGCTGTAGCTGTAGTTAGCAGTACCGGCAAGCTGCGATGGGGCTTCAGAGGCGCAGCCATCAGCCAGCCGAAAGCAACGCGCTCAAGTAGTGGGGGATATATTGCGATGTTCAAACTTACGGCGAAAAAGTCAGCATCCACAACAAGAATTAGTCAGTCCCAACGGGTGAAAAAAAAGGCCTTTCTGACGTGTCCGAATGTTATACATCGCATTAATATGCGTCGAGGAACCGGTCATCAAGGTAGTGGGTCCGATACGGAACGGCCGAACGTGAGATTTAAGGTGGTTCACGCGTAAGATGTTCATTTCGCATAAGTTCGAGGAAATTGAGAGTGAACTGCAAACGCTTCTCGATGGTATAAAAATCTGAAAAAATTCCTACCCATTGAAGGTACTAAAGAGATTAATTTTGCATAATAATAATTGCAAAAAGTCATTAACAAATTGATGAAAAAAAACTCGTTAAACAAATTAACGGTAACTCAACTTTGTTTTTAAATGAGAATGATTCGTTCATTTTTCGAAAAACGTATGAATTTTTTCAGATTTTCATCTTTATTTTGAATTTTCTTGCTTTTCACATGGAAAGATGTGCAAAAATCAAAATGAAGATAAAAATCTGAAAAAATTCATACGTTTTCCGAAAAATGAATGAATCATTTTCATTAAAAAAAAAGTTGAGTTACCGTTAATTTGTTTAACAAGTTTTTTTTTCATTAATTTGTTAATAACTTTTGGCAATTATTATTAAGCAAAATTAATCTTTTTAGTACCTTCAATGGGTATGAATTTTTTCAGATTTTTATACCATCGAAAAGTGTTCGCAATTCTCTCTCACGTTTCGCAAACTAATGCACAAGGACTTCGTTTTGAGGCAGTTATGTCGCTTCGCACTCATTTCACTCATTTCATTTCACTTCGCGCTCAGTTCGAGAAAAATGAGAGCAAATCGAACAAATCGATAAAAAAATTCTTTTTATAACAAATTTCGCGAAAATCCAATTTTTCAAATGAAAATGATTCGTACATTTTTCCGAATGTGTATGAATTTTTTTAGGATCCATAGGTTTTTTTTAATGGGAAAAAGTGTGAAAAGACATAGAATTCAAAACAAATTGAAAAATCTAATAAAATTCATGGGTATTTAGAAAAGAAATTAATCATTTTTATTTAAAAAAAAATTGGTTTTCCGGGTAATTTGTTGAAAAATAATTTTTTTGACTCATTCGTTGACATTTCGGAATTATTATTATGCAAAATCAATCTTTTCAGTCCCTTTAATATACATGCATTTTTTCATATTTTTGATAACATAACGACCTTAAGTTAAGATAGTATAGTAACGAGTGTTAGAGAAATGCGATTCACTATTTTCAGACATGAAAGACTGCAATTAATTGTCACCAAAGTTACAATCTTTAAAATAGGATAAAGCGGCTAATTTGTATTGGAATAAAAACCTCAAATCCCACCAGAGTGCGAACATGGAAAAAAAACCATCACTAACTACGACTACCGACCCCTCATCGACCCTCGAATTGCAGTTGCACAGTCGATACCGCTTACCGGTACTCGCTCACCATTATCAACAAGCTATAATTGCCGTTATCTATTTCGTATCGCCCCTGCAAAATCCAAATGCAGATTCAACGCGACCGGAGTCGAAGCAAACGCGAATAGCACGTGTTCGAGTGATAACGGCGACGATTCGTTCGCGTTCCGCCGAAGAGACCTGCGTCATTTGTGCCTCTGTTTATAATTTTCGCGTTTAACTCGTATCGTGCGCTGTTAGCAATTACCTTTCTTTTGACTCGCGTGTTACGCGAATCGTCGAGCGATCTTTTGCATTCGCCGTTGTAACTCGCGCCGCTTCATTCGTGCACTCATCATCTACTCCTGTAACACATTAACGTAGTTGCGTAATTAAATCGTTAGCTTGTTTTTTTTTTTTTTTATCACTATTTTTATTTTTAAACATTTTTTTTTTTTTTTCTTTATTTGTCGTTCAACGAGTCGCAGAGCGGTGGATCTTCCGGCGTTGACCTTGGCGAGAATACCGCGCGACACAATTGATTCTCGAGATTCCTAAGATACGATTGATTTAATTCCCATTGCCGGCAAATCACGCTTACGAAAGGGGGGGACGAATCGCTCGCGGTGACTCGATACTTTCGGATGAAGGTCTGCGTACATCACACGCGGAATACACACGAGACAATACCTATAGTCTGTATCACTTGACTGTGTTTTTTTTTTTTTTTTTTTTTTTTTTAACAGTAAATACGTCATTTCATTTTTCTACCACGAAGCCGAACGAAACGTGTTTGAGAATTAAACGAGCCGAGGGTACGGCACTTTCGACCGAGCGATTTAACGGTAAGGAAGCAAAAAATTGCGAGACACGTGCCCGCGCCAGATCGAGGATAAGATATCACGCGTCATATGGGGTAACGAAAAAAGCAATTTTATTTTGGCATTAATTTTTTTTTTTCTTTCGTTTTCTTTTTTTTTTCAGACTATAAAAAAAATATTGAATGAGAAGTACTTTTCTGGTCCTATAAGACTTTTATTTGTAAGGTATTCGTGGTTATTTTTAATATGGTAAAAATCTGTTTGGAGTAAAAAAAAGGGAACCCTTTAAGAAAACACTAAATTTTTTTTTCGAATTTTTTCACATTGTATAGTTAAATAAATCACTTGAATGACTGGTCAAAACGACCACTCACAACGCTAGCTTCTTTTGCTCACAACAGTAATCCGAAATTGGGTAAATATTTTTTTTTTGGACCATCAAAGAAAAGACCCTTCAAGAGAACTTTGAATTTTTTCTAGAATTTTTTCACGTTATTTTGTAGTCAAACAAATCACTTGAAGGTAATAACTGATCGAAAAGACGAAAATAAACACTTCTATTGCTCACATCAATGATAAAATACCTGCGTAATTGCGTTGTAAAAAATTTCTTCGATCTATCAAAGAATCGATCCTTCGAGACGACTCTGCTATTTTTGTCCGATTTTTTTCAGGATATTTTTTTGTAGTTAAAGAGACCATTAGAAGATGTTGACTGATTAAAAAGGCCACAACACTACTTTTTTCAAAATCATAACGATCATATAAAACAGCGTAAAAAAAAATTTTTTGCGACCATCAAACCAACGACTATTGAAGACAGTACTGCAATTTTTTTCAGAATTTTTTAAACGATGTTTCATAGTTAAACGCACGATTTGAAGCTAACGCCTGATGAAAAATTCTTTAAAATCCTTACAACGCCTCAAAAACAATACAATGAATTAACCTTTATTAGCCTTTATGATTTTCCACACATTTTTTGCATAAAAAAAAATTCAAAGTCAATTAAAAAAATCTGAAAAAATGCATACATATTTTAAAAAATAACAGAATTATTTTCATTAAAAAAAAAGTTGTGTTGCCGGGAAATGTCTTGAACAATTTTTTGTTTCATCAATTTTTTACTAACAATTTGGAATTATTGTTATGCGAAATTTATCTTTTCAGTATCTTCAATGTGCATGAATTTTTTCAGATTTTCATACCGTCGAGAAGTGTTTGCAATTCAATTCCCAATTCCTCTCAATTTCCTCGAACTTGTGCGAAATGAACACCACACGCTTGGACTACCTTAAAATCCTTTCAACACCTTAAAAGCAATATAATAAATTAATCTTTATAAACCCTTTATGAAGAAAATGCACACGGATTAAGATCCATCATTGGACTAATAACTTACGTAAATAATTCACAAAAAAAAATTACGACTGAAAATGTATACTTCAAGATCCGATCGAGATGATAAGACTTTAATATTGACTGACAAATCTCGGATTCGCAGCGACCCCTTCGCGCGTACTTATGTTATTACCGATTTCATTATGTAAGATCGGACATTACATAGCATCGACAAGGTAAATATGTTCTATAAAAAAAAAAATTTCTCGATCGTATCGGATCGGTCTCGCGTTCGTTACACACCGGAATACTCGTGTTGGTGCGAAAATAGACGCGCGGAAAAAGTTCTACATCACTGTCGGCCCGCTTCTGTGTCCTGGTAGGTAATAACAAAGTGACTCACAGGAAATCCAGGCTCGCGTTACGCTCGACGGTGAGGCTTAGAGCTTCGTGGAACGAGGTGAAATGATCTTGGCTTTAATTCCACGACAATTCCGATACATATTGTCAAATAAAAAAAAAAAAAATGCAACAAAAAACTCAAATATCGCGAATAGCAGAAATATTGACGATGCAGTTATTGAGTTTAGAAAGGAAAGATACATTTTTTTCACAGAAAAAAATCAATAACAAAATATAATATTAATACAATATATATGAAATATAAAAAAATAAAAAATTTAATATAAATATATTTCACACTTTTTTAAATTCGATTTAAAAAAGTTGATCATTCGATAAAAATTAATTTTATTTCTACGAATATGGTGAAGAATGAATAAGAAATTGTGAATGATTTATTTTACATTATTTCGAGTATTAGATTTTTTTCTGTATACAATATTTATCACAGTAAATACACACCGAATCGAGTGTTTATTTCTTATTTTTTATTATTATTTATTTATCGATTCGCTTCCCAACACCGGTTGGTGGGTTACAAAAAAAACACGGAAAGTCAAAGAACTTTGTTTATAGCGCACTATTTATTAATTTAATTGTTTTCATAAAAATAATTATTATTACAGAGCTGCGAAATTCATCACCGGAATTTCCCTTTTTTTTTACTTTCTAGGCCACTTCGGCAGAAGAATAAAACTGTCGTGGATTAGTAACCGATCGAACTTTCGTGTTAAAAAAAAAGTTCGGGATATCAAGAATAAAATCACATTTAAATACGTCACCGGAAGCGAGCCAGTTCTTCGAATAAATTTACGTGAAAGAGTTGGGACGATTTAACGGTACTGCTTTCGGGTCAGCTTTCGTAATTTTTATGGACCGACGCGTCGCCGGACCCCACAGAATTTTTGAGCGCGACGTACTTTAAGATTTTTTTTTTTTTTTTTTTCGTTTTTATGTTAAAAATTGCAACAAGCCCGCGATTACAAGCCCAGCAAGGCGCATCCGCGTAAAAGTCTCGATTCGACGTCGGACATTCGTCGTCGCGGTTGTTTCTTCATCGTTCGTAAATTTAACGGCACTGAACGGCCGGTGCGCGAAGCGTGTCTTTTTACCGGGACCTTGACAATGCAACAAGCCGCGGCGCCTTCCCCGTGTCTTGCATAACTTCTTGGCCGAATAACCCGACGATAAGAACCGGTTGAATACCGTTGAAAAATCGCAAATACGGCGGCACTCTCGTGCAGCGGAAAAGGTCATTGTTTTTTGCATTTTTTTTTCATGTCCGCTTTTTTCGATACAACCGAATAACGGTATCGAAGTTTCGAATTGATTTCTCAGTCTTCATTGCATAAAAAAATTATGTTTAACAAAAAAAAATTTAATATTATAAAATTTAATAATTGTTAACGATTGATACTTTGGATTGGATTTTTTTTTCGCGATTGATAGACAATTTTCAACCACACCCTAAATATCCATACATGGAATAAAAATCCTTAGAATCGACTGAAACCGCGCTTGCTGGCGAAACAAAGATTTTGTCTAATGAGATAAATCCTCAAATGATGGCACTCAGAGTTTTTCAACCGACCCATTTTTTATTGAAAATTTAAGAAAAAAGGGTAAATCAAAAAATGAGAGATAAGATACACTTAAATTTAATGACTAAGGACAACTATTTATAACGAAAATGTATAATGTGATCAAGGAGAAAGGAAATAAATTTCTGAAGAGGACCCTGACCAGGGTGGAAACGTTAAAACTGGATCACTCGCACGTTACTTAAAGAGTATCCTCAACATCAGACCGTTCCGAAGCCGCAGCAGAAAAAAGGAAAAGTTTATCAACATCGGTCACAACCATACAAGAATGGAAAAAATAAATAAAAAAATGTTCATCTTATCGTGAAGGTTTCTGCGTTATTTAGAAATAGCGTTTGCAAATCGATGAGTGATAAGTATCAAGATGTTAACCCACTAATATTCGGAAATCTTGATCGAAATACCTGTGGCGCAGTTGGTCCGTAAATCAATCGAAAACGAATTGAATCCAAAAGATCCACGTCAATGATAAGTAAATCCCTCAACTCGGGCGTTAATAAAAAATGAACGTGTATTTCGCCATACTCGTTGTTATCGATTGTGTCCACTTTATTATTGTGTCTAATATTACGCTTTACGGGCCGCCCTCCGCGTTGCGATGACCCGGCGCGTGCGAGGTTTACTACACTACTAGGAACGACAGACGCTCCAAATTCTCGAGCCTTTCGCCGATCGACGATTGTTCGATTAATCATCATCCAAGTTCCGGAAACGGGGATAAAACAGCGCTCTTATCATCGCCTTGCCATCCAATTATCTCGCTCTCTGTGGAGTTTCTTTTATTCTTCTTTTTTTATTGCATCTCGCGCCCGTTACCGTATCGTTCCTTATCAACACGACGGCGTTTCTCAAATCTTTTTTAAACATCGAAAACATTCGTCGGTACCCGTGGAAGTAACAAAGGCAGGGTCGGGCGGATTCTTTTTAAAAATCAGTCGAATCGCAAATTTTATCCGATGTTTTATTTATCATTTATCGTTTATCATTTATCATTTATCATTTATCATTTATCATTTATCATTTATCATTTATCATTTATCATTTATCATTTATCATTTATCATTTATCATTTATCATTTATCATTTATCATTTATCATTTATCATTTATCATTTATCATTTATCATTTATCATTTATCATTTATCATTTATCATTTATCATTTATCATTTATCATTTATCATTTATCATTTATCATTTATCATTTATCATTTATCATTTATCATTTATCATTTATCATTTATCATTTATCATTTATCATTTATCATTTATCATTTATCATTTATCATTTATCATTTATCATTTATCATTTATCATTCATCATTTATCATTTATTTCGACTACATGTTATTTCATTCGCTTATTAAAACTCATTGCGAGTTTAACCCTTCACGTCCAGGGTTTAAAAGAAGCCGTTATGCTTTGAATTCATTAGTACCCGTAGTAAAAAACAGGGACTGTTTGTGTATAGAACGCAGTTCGCATTAGTCTATCCTAAATATAGAATTGAGTCTCTATACTACGATTTGACTACACGCGGAACTCCTAGGGCGACGAAGCGCTATGAATTTAACTATGACGAGATCGTGGGTTAGACCTTCACAGTCGTTAAGTATTTTTCTGCGGATCCAAGAGCCGAAATTGAAATTCCCCGCTACGAATAGAAATCGACACAAGCCCAAACTGGTGAACCGCGTGGGATTTTTTAAATAGAAAAATATCCCAATGAATTTATATCTTCTTGCACAAAACATAAATACGAATAGAAATGATAAAAATTAATTTAATTGATTCAATTTAGTAATAAAAGGAATTTTTTAAAATGGATCATGAATAAATAATTAATATAATTTTTTACTTGACTTGATTTCAATTTTTTTTATTTCTCATTCGCGAATGATAATAATAATGAAGTAATAGTGAGAAACAGAGAAGTTGGCAAGGAATCGAAGGATTTTTTTTCTCTCCAAGCACCATCGAGAATCAAGCTCGGAATAATTAATGAAACGAACATACAGCGCGAACAACAAGAAAAACGGGCCAGGAAGAGTTCACTCGATAGAACGCCGCGAGTCCCGCGGAAAAAAACAAAGAACCGAGGCAATAAAGAAAGAGATGTCTTGGGACCCCGTGACAAGAATTCTATAGTCACCGCTACAGTGTAAGCCGCGTCGGAACAACTCGCATACGAACCCAGTTCCCAGATGAGGCGCTCGAAGAAATTCCGTAATGATCTTAATCCCAGGAATAGAGACAGTTAAGAACTCCATGTTTGCACGATAAATTGTCCCGGGACGCAGAAATGTGGAATAACTGGAGCACCGGTATTTCTTCGCTTCCTCGATCGTTTTCATTATCTCTTATCATCGCCAGCGTGCAAGCATTCTTTCAAGACTGATGATTTTTATCATTTTTAACTATTGAAGTTGAATTTTTTTTCGACGAATATCCCACCTTTTTTTTTCAGGATTTCAAAAAATACCCCGCCATACGAAAGTTTATTTATTTATTTTATTATTATCATTATTATTATTATTATTACTTTGTTTGAAAAATGGTAACCCAATTGTTGAACAATATTTTTTAGAAAAAAGGAAAATAAAAAAAAATTCTCAAAAAATGCACAAGTATTCGGAAAAATTAACAAGTCATTTTCATGTGAAAAAAAAAAAGTTTTCCTAAAGTGCGATTTGTTGAATACGATTTTCTCGAAACGTATTTGTTAATAACTTTTTGTAATTATTATTATGCCGAATATTTCTAGTATCTTCTGTATTTCGTTTTTTTTCCGAAAATGTTTGTCTCATCGCGAAATCTTCGTAATTGTCTTCGAATCCCACATTGGGTTGTGAATGCAACGAACCAGCTTTCCCCAATCACTTTTTGCCTACTTTGTTTCGAGTGAGTGCCGAAAAACAAGAATTTGAACGGTTACAATCAATTACTCGACAAGTAATTGCCCGATTGCTTCCGCGATGCCACAGTTCGTTGACCTTAATTCAATGAATGAAACATTGTCCGACACTCCTTTCGATCTTGCAACGCTTATCATTCGACTGATCCATGATCAATCGATCGGCCGATCGTGTCGCGCGCGATAAGCGAGCGCGATTCATCCGACGCCGAGTAAACATCGACGCCGCGAAGTGACGAAGCGCCATAAATTCTGCATCGTTAGCTCATTAATTCCAAACTGCAATAACTATCGATTATCCACTCGCGTTGCCGCTCATGGTCTGCACTCCGACATCCAGTTATAAATTTTCCAAGGATATAAAAGTCAGCCGTTCAATCGCTCGCGCCACGTCGTCGGGGTGTACGTTTTATCCAGGCTCGCGGTGACTTCAACCATGTATTATCCAATTTTCACCTTATTATGCTAATCCGCAACCGGCAGCCGGAGATGCAGGCGCGACGATCGAGTTTCCACATTGTCGAACATTCTTTCGTTGTTCGACGTCTATTTTCATGCGGCGCGCCGCAGTTCATCCGACGACGATGACGACGAAGGTCAGAAACGAAGTTCGTAACCACTTTGCGGCATTGATCCAGCACGAGGCGGCATCGTTTTATCATCGCGAATCGTGCAGCGTTGGCGGAAAAACAGTTTTCTCCTTGCCGGATGATCAACAACCTGAGGCAATTCGGTTGTTGCATCGCAGTTTGCAAATGAAGGTGAGGCACATCGTTGGCGCGACGCGAAGAATCATTCGTGCGTCAGTTGGAAGGGCATCAATGAAATCTATGCAACAGCGAAACGACCACGTTTCCACGATCATCAGAAGTCTCATCAATCTTTCCGCCAGTTTCCAAGGAATAATGCGATGCTCTCGTGAAGACGGAATATCTGAAGTTTGTAGTTCCACTACGGAATTGTTCATATTTGACTTTGTCGTCGAATTCATCGATTTTTCAATTTTTGGAATGTGGAATTAATTGTCAATGGAAGATGACCAGCAGTGGCGAAACTTACGCCGAGGGGAATGTTAAAAATGAAGCCGGACAGTTTCGCGAACGACACGACCCGAAGAGCGACGATCCTCCGTCAATTCGCTGAAGCATTCGTGTTACATGTCCAAATTTACCGGACAGTAAGACTCGCCGTTCGGAGGATGAAAACAAATTTAAATTTCCGTAGGTACTCATTGGATTCGCTAAATTGGTAGATTGACGATTTCCGGAGCCCCCGACAACACCCGATGCGATAGGGGGGAGAAAATGGCCCACTTGAGTGCGAATTAGATATTAATAGCCATAGGAACTTTTGTACAAGGTCATCTCGAACGCGCCTAAGGCCATTTCTCCATGCGGAAGCCATTGCGATACAACAGCCTTATTTTTACATAGTCACATTGTGGATGAAAAAGAATTGTTTGAATGGATTATTTGCGAGTCTCAGTGAATCGAGATCTACTAAGGAAATCAACAAATGCCCAAAATTCTGGAATTCCAAAATGTTTCCGATCTAAAAGTTCCAAAATTCCTAGAATTTTCTAATCCCAAATTCCTAAATTCCTAAATTTCTAGAATTTTCTAATCCAAAATTCCTAAATTCCTAGAATTTTCTAATCCAGAATTCCTAAATTCCTAGAATTTTCTAATCCAAGATTCCGAAATTCCTAGAATTTTCCGCTCTGAATTTCTTGAATTCCTAGAATTTCCCAATCTAAAGTTCCGAAATTCCTCGAATTTTCTAATCCAGAATTCTTAACTGTCCTAAATCCGTTGGTTCGATTGCTGCTGTATGGCAATATACTACCCTAAAATGGATCAAAGCGTTATAATCCAACCCATCGATTCAACATCTTCCAGCTCTTCCAAAGCATCGGAATTGATCGATTTCTCAGTCGATCAATCTTTTCCCTCGTCACAATTGTCTGACTCATCGTCGAGTCTTTTCTGTTCATTGAATACTCGTGAGTCAGGAAATTTCATCGTTATTTCGATGATTGTCCGTTTCAGACAACATTAGTGTATGACAACGCTTTAACGCATGCATACAAGTTGAGTTGAAGATTGCAGCGACGTAAGGCAATTACCGGGAACGATACGATTATAGAATTCTAGTGCCCGAGTGAACTGCCTTCGATCAAAAAGCTTCGATGAGCATTAGCGATATGCAGCGATGCTGCTGTTGTATCTTCATCGCGCACTCGAATCACGACATTGATGTATTCATTGAAGATACGAATTGCAATCAATCTATTCGCCTTTTGGTAGCCTAGCGACCCGTCCAAGAGGAGAAGAATGGATGATACCAGACTTTTAGCATCAAAGACCGCACCACACGTAGTCTACTGTGAAATCCCGATGCTCTCGAGGCGGCTCTATTTAAAACCGGAGCTGAGCAAAAGCTGTAAGGGGACGCAGGTACTTAAAACGTGGACTGCAAGGGGTGTACGGTGTTCGTAGGGAGCTCCATTCCTAGCATACAGTGAAAGCCCTCTTCATTTAACTCCCCTTAACTGAACCGCTCGCTTATTTGAAGTCGTTAGCCTGCCAACGAATACGGTAAGATAAACTTCTCCATGTCCGTTCACCCCGCCGTAGGGAGCTCCATTCCTAGCATGTAGTGGAAGCTCCTTTCCTTAACTTGCCTTAACTTAACCGCTCGCTTATTTGAAGTCGTTACCCTGGTAACGAATACGCTAAAGTATATTTCTCTAAGTCCGTTCACCCCGCCGCAAGCGCCTTTACGTTCCGGGTCCTGCGCCTCGTTGCACCTACTGCAGCAAGTAATCAATTCTATAGGACCTGAAGGCGAAATACAGAATAACCAATGCGTCCGGTCCCGTCGAGTTAAGAGCAGAGGACTTCTTCTTCGTCTTGATTCACTGAGGTGGGACCTGCTGCTTGGAGGAGGCGACCCCATCTGGCCTCTGGGTTTGCCGCGCCAGCCAATGGTGAAAAAAAAGAGGACTTGCGCTGTATTGGCATGATTTGTTCGGTTGCTGCTTTTTCTGTGATCCCCAGTAGTTCGGAACCCACTTTAAAACGTAGGTCCTCTTCTCTCTCGACAGTAGCTTGAGCTACGCATAACCCAACAACATAAAAGACATCGTTGATGTCTTGGCTGGCGCAGGTTTATCCTTTGGCCAGGTTCAATCGCCCTCTAGTGAGGGTCCAGCAATACTAAATGAAGAAGAAGTTCGATTGCTGTACTTGGGTACATACACCAAGCAGGTACATATAGCTTCTGCTCAGCTCCGTTTAGAGTTTACAATACGCCAGTTTTCCTTTCCGACTCTATCCACAAGTGTTGATTCGTTTGACCATCTTCCAACATTGTTTCAAAACCGCATTGTTCCATCATCCAAACGCATGTCATCCGTTCTCTGGCGGGGAATCCTGACCCAGTACTGCGAATAGCTGTTACAGCTCTTGTCACAGAGAACAGTAAACAAACTCGACTCGCGTGTCCGAGCCAGTTATCCTTGTTGACCTCATGACAAAGTAAAGTTGTCGCGAGAGCGAAACCTCTATCTTCTACGGCAATGCCTAGATTATCTGCATTACATTGTCGGCGTGTTACACTTGAATGAATCATCAAAAATCACTTTATCGCTATCGTCATCGCACTGTCGCCCGTAGAATATAGCAGACACGCGAATTTTTATCTTAACCCTGGAACATCACATGTAATAGCTTTACACGAGCTCTGTTGCAATAAAAAAAAATGCAATTAAGGATTATGCATCTTGACAGTCCCCGCTAAAAGTGTGCAGTAGCGTTGACAAATTGCATTCAATGCAGGGATTGCAGAAATTCCTTTTTTCATTTAATCATCGTCTTCATACTATGCGTACGTGAAGATCTATCATGGCTGTTATAGTATAGATAACTGGAAATGCTTCCGGTTTCACCGGACGCATTTCCTAGCGGTTTATTAAGGCCTTTTATACGCGATTCCGCCGATTTTCGAAGGTACTTTTCTAGACGCGGTTAAAACAAGATGACCCATATCGACAACATTTTTTTACAGATAATTTATGCACGTGATTAAGTATATGTAAAAAAAAAATCAGAAATATTAACAAATGGCGGAGATATTACATAATAGAGCAATATATTTTCTTTGCGCACGTGTTGATGGTGAAAGTTCTCAGCATCGATGTAGGTGTTTAAAAGAAAAATGAACGTATTTATAATTGCATAATGAATGTATCTTCAGTGTGAACCAACAATATAAAAAAAAATTATTATAATAAAAATTCGAAACTGAAACTTTTTTTACTCAATTTTCTGTCGGTGTTTTATTTTTTATAGTTTTTTGTGTCATTGAAATTTTTGTTTTTGTGGTTCACACGATAGGTGATGATACTAAGAATATGTTGTAAAAATTTCGAAGCGATCTGAACCTTCGTTCGAGGGTTAGAACTTTCACAAGGTTCAAAAAAGTGAATCGTGGAAAAACGGCTTTCGATAGACTAAAAGTGCCTGCTTCCAATAAAATTAAAGTTTCTCCGCTCTAAATGCTGTAACTTCAACAATTTTTGGAATTTTTCAATTCTGTAAAGCTCAAAATATTCCTAAACATTCAGGCTAATGGGATCAGAATTTTTTTTAATGAAATTTTTTGAAATTTTTCGCGTATGCAAGACCTTAATCAAACGTCTACAACCGTTTATTTCTCGTGTCGTCCAAAACCATGAAAGTTCACTATCGCCCGATTATTCATCAGCATCGCATTAATAATTTCTAGATTTTTTTTCTATATTTTCATTCTTTTATTTTAGCATCTTTGTTTTCTGTTTCACGTGCTAGCGAGTCGCAAAATGACGCAAAGCCTTTACCAGGAACAATACCATTATAGAATTGTGGCGCTCGAGTGGAGTGCGTTTGATTGAAAGACTTTGATGACCATTAGCGATATGCAGAAAGGTTGTTTCGCTCACTCGAATTGAGGCATTGATGCCTTAATTAAACATGCGAACTGCGTTCAATCCGCCTGACTTCGCCAGCCCAAAGATCCGTTCAATGGAGAAGCATTGCTGCCAGGCGGCTATCGTCAAAGTCGACAGTACGCGTGATTTAATTTGGACCTTCGCCGTTTCCACACGGCATTAAAAATACATCCGAATTTTTTTCTCAGCTGCAGTTCTATTTATCTGGGCCGACCAGCCACTTGTCTCAACATCGAGTACTTTATACGATAATAATAATAATAATAATTAATAATAATAATAATAATAATAATAATTATTATTATTATTATTATTATTATATCTGTTCTAAAATCTTTCGATAGATTGACTGTTTTTTTGGAAATCGATTGCTCCGATTAAATAAATCGAAACGAGGTTCTAATGTTGTCTGAAAAAACTCGGAAATACTTCGTAAATTTACAAAAAATGTATTAGGATTGGTAGGATCTATTGACTTTTCTAGGGCAGTCGAAGGTTGTGCAACGGCTCGCAGCTAGTTCAAGACTAAGCGCACTCCGAGGATATGCTGTGTTATTAATTTGGTCGTAAAAAGCCGTCGAAGTTTTTTTTTAATATTAACTTTTTACTGCCCGGTATCGATCCGCGCGAACATCATCCATCGTAAAAAAAAGTGTCGCGAAATTATACGTTCCTCAGATAGTCGACATGTGGTTAGGAAAACTAAGGACACGACACTAAAGCGAGACATTGCGGCGATCCGAAAATTAGAAGGCACGACATAGGGTAACTGAATTGTTACAAAAACAAGTCGAAAAGCGGGAAAGATCGATAATTTCCATACTTTTATTATTCCAAAGTCTGAAAAATGTATTTATCGCCTTAATAAAAAAAATGTATTTAACATTACTGAATTAAAAAGGAAATAAAAATCCAATATTAGAATAAAAAACGTGTGAAATAAAAAGAAGTTGATACATACATTTTTCAAATTCATACTTCATTGGCCTAATTACAGTATTTTATTCATCGAATATGTTAATTAAATTGTATATTTGGATATGAAAAAAATATCTAAAAAGTCAAATTTTTTTTAACTCAAAAAATCTAATTCTTATTAATTCAAGCTAATTGTTTTAACTCAAAAAAAAATTGTTTGTGAATAATTCAAGACTCTCGTTGAAGCACTTTCTTTGCGCCATGCAATGCGAAGAGCGTTCTGGCACTACCTGCGATGATTAGGGGGCAATTTTACTGATTAATGATCCTTCCAGAATCGGCGATGAGAATCTTTCTGAGAAAGTTAACGAAGTCGTTGGTTGTACTTCATCGATGCGATACGAGTGAAACGAGTTTATTTGGGAGGGAACAGAACCGCGAAGCATCAGCTGTCCGGGATCGATCGCCGGGGAGGGTGCAAGAATTTCCCACGTGTACCGCATGCATACATCGGTATGGTCAGTGTTACGTTGTAACAACCCCACGAGCGGCCGGAGCGTTCAACGGTAACAGCAGCGCGTCTACTGTCTCGTTCATCGGCTGACCTCGCGTATGCTAATTGTCGCGGTTTTATCTGCACGCGACTTCGCCATTGCCGCGTAACACCGGCACGGTTCTGAGCTACTACGAGTCTACATATATATAAATAAATCCTCGATATAGCGATATATACGTACATGGCATACTGGGTCGAGGGAGGCAAAATGGTCAGCTTTAAGATAGTCCAAGCGTATGGTGTTCGTTTCGCATAAGTTCGAGGCGATTGAGAGGAATTGGGAATTGAATTGCAAACACTTCTCGATGGTATGAAAATCTGAAAAAATTCATGCCCGTCAAAGGTACTGCAAAGATTAATTTTGCATAATAACAATTCGAAATCGTTATTAACAAATTGATTAAACAAAAAATTGTTCATGAAATTTCCCGGCGACACACCTTTGTTTTTATGAAAATGATTCTCCTATGTTTCTGAATACAGATGAATTTTTTCAGATTTTTAAATTGATTTCGACATTTTTTTTATGGAAAAGATGCGTGGAAAATCATGACATTCAAAGTAAATTAAAAAATCTGAAAAAATTCATACGTGTTCATTTTCGATTCCATTAGTCTGAACGGTTAGGAATATTTTAAGCTTTACGGAATTGGAAAATTCCAAAAATTGTTGAAGTTACAGCATTTAGAGCGGATAAACTTTTATTTTCTTAAAAGCAGGCAGGTAGCGGCGGTAATCGGCCGCGCTATACGGAAACAGGTGCGCTAGTTCAGCAACTGCGAAGCCGTTTTTTCACGATTCACTTTTTCGAACCGTGCGAAAGTTGTAACTCTTTTTTACGTCATGATCTTAGTATCATCACCTATCGTGTGAACCACAGAAACAAAAATTTCAATGGCACAAAAAAATATAAAAAATAAAATACCGACAGAAAGGTGACTAAAAAAATGTTAAGTTTCGAATTTGCATTATAATAATTTTTTGAAAATAATATTGTAGGTTCACACCGAAGATACGTTCATTATGCAATTATAAATATGTTCATTTTTTTTTAGACACCCTCATCGATGCCGAGAACTTTCACCATCAACGCGCGCGCAAAAAAAAATACATTGCTTTATTACACATACATATATTTAACCGTGTGCACAAATGATCTGAAAAAAAATGTGGTCAATAAATGCGTCATATTTTTTGTAACCGCGTCCAGAAAAGTACCTTCGAAAATCGGCAAAATCGCGTATACAAGGCCTTGGACAAAATCTTTCGCCGTTTTGGAACATTCCGAGCACGTTTCACAGAAAACTCGATTTTCTTATCCTAACAACGAAGTTTTCTCTATGAGGAAGCAAAAATAATAAATAAATCGAAATATGCCCCAAAATCCGAATCGTCCAGCTATTTCATTTTTCTCCGTTTGTCCATTTTGCCTCATTTTTTCTCTATGTTACGTGCATGCATGCATATTCACTATCGTCCGATGAAACGAGCCCCGAGCATACCATCGGACGGGTTCCGCCTGTGCAGAAAGCGTGCAACTGCATCGGAGGGATGAGCGCATACCGAGTGCTGTACCGCTCGGCCGGTGGACGATGAATAAAGCGGGGAAAATAAAAGCAAAAGAAAAAAAATAAAAAAATAACGGGCTCCCTGTTATAAGTAGTCGCGTCGAATTATCCTTGACCCAATAAAAACCCCTCCACCTCGCGCGAGGACAGCAGGGATTCTGCGATGATCCGTGCGGCTTTTTTTTATCGCACCTTCGCGGTGAGATAAATCTTTTACTTTTATTTTAATGTTCTTGCCTCCACGATTTTAGGCCCGATAGGCATTTTTATTCGAGGTAAATACGTTTAGTTCACGGTCATTTGGCGATAAAAGTCTTAGTTACTTGGATTCGAAACTCAAAACAATCGCGGTTGTTTGTAGAAATTTCTTTTTCGTCGACGAAATTAAAATGTTCCCGAGCCACTTGTTGAAAATTTAATTTATCGGACATTTAGTCGTTTTTATTCGACGCTGAACCATTTTGTACGATATTTCGAGAAGAAAAACGTTTCATTACATTAAATTAAAACGATTATTGTTCTCTATAACAATGGATAGAAATCGTTTGTTCGAATACTTTGAATCGGTTGCTTAAGAATTGATAGTTTCGAGTCATTTTTAAATATGATCCGAATGATCTTTCTTTCGATACATTAAATCGAAAAAATTGATTTTTTTCTTATTATTAATTATTCGATGTATTATTTCAATGGACTTAATTTTTTTCTCGGGCGTTTTGATTAAGTCCCGAAAAAAAGTGCAAGAATTAAACTGTCGATAGAACAGACCAAAAAAATTATTATATACATTTCAAGATTTGTTAAAAATATGAATTCAATCCGCAACTTTTAGGCTGGAAAAAACGTTTTTATCATTGAACCGCGTTTGGCCGAAAGCGAATATAATTGCCGCGTCAAAGTTGCGAGTTTCAATCTCTGCGTATGATTTCCGGAAATGGTTAATTGTGCTTTCGTCCAGCCAATTCGTTCGAGGCCTCTCTGATGCGCGGCGCGAGATTTACACGCCCGTTGGAGCGCGTAATCGTTGGCGAATTAAAATCCCTCGTGACCGCGGTTGAGTAACTTAATTACGGAATAACAATTAATCGACTCGGTGAAATGTAAGGAACTCCCACCCGCTCGCTTGTATCAACGAGGGACGAGCGTTAGTAACGAAGTTCCGAAGCGGCGCGCTGATGGATTACACTGTGAGATTTTATCTGCCGACGACATGAAGGACTAAGCGAATTTTAACGATTCACGGAAATTACGATGAAGCTTCGTTAATGCATCGTTTATGAGGCTAATAATTAGGGCACTTTTCGAGTGAATTTAATTCGACCAAAGTTTGATAATTTCTTTCTGAATTGTTGAACTTTTTCAATGAGTTACATTTTTCTTATCAGTACTAAAATTGTATTTTGTTATTTTTAACTATACTTGTGAAGACTAATTATTTATTATTTATTATTATTATTATTATTATTTTTTTTTTCATTTTTTTTTTCTTTTGTACTTCTGCATTCTCTTCGAATCTCACAATTTCCCGGACCACCTTAATTTTCATGAAGCTACAAGTACAGTATCGTTGTATACCCTTTTTTTCACATCCGTGCTCAGTTAACATTTTTTTTTATCGCAGTTGACAGTTATTTTTCGAAAGCCAATGTCAGGCATTGCATGCAGTGCCAGAAATTAGAGTGCAGACACGTTCCATTGCCGTCGTTTACAAGCGCGTTATGACCGAAGGCTCGGCGAGCTCGTTGAATCTCGATTCGACGATACCGCATTTTTCCGTGTGCAGGATTTCGATGTTGTCAACGGGGAAATAACGCGAAACGAGAATAATGGCGTCACGCGATTTCAAACGAGCACGAATGTCCCGGCAACGTGTGCACAACAATTATTCAATCGCTTATTTTTATACGATATTAATTTTCTTGTTTTTTTTTTTTTTTCTGATATCGGCAGTCTTTGGATTCAGAAAGTGCTTCGAATTTGGATTAAATCACAATTTGTTGTAAATAATAATACAAATTTTCGGGAGGCTTTTTTTCACCTCGATGTTAGTCAAATTTGTCAAAATCGCGAAAACTTAGTTTTTGGCATACATTTTCTAGAATCTAATATTTTTTCTTTCCAATATTTTATAAAAATATTAAAGAACAGGAAACAAAAATAATTAAAGGATACTTTTCAACCACACTATTGTAACTATTTCAATTTATGTATATTAATTTTTTACTTTTTGCTTCCATTTGGGTTTCTATTTTCGAATACTCTACTGCTTAAAATAAGCACATGGTTCTTACTGATCGACATCAGTCGGTGAAATCTCGAAAAGTCCGAAAACGCGAGAATATCGAGTTAATGAAGATACGCGAGGCTTTTATGAATTCGTGTGAGCGCGCGAGAAGCGAACTAATGTGAAATAATATTCGGAGCGATAAGGACGAGTCGGGGAGGAAGATTGATCGGTAACGTTGGGACTCGAAGAGCTTCCCCGTTGTCGTGACTAGCACGTGCCCATCCCAGATGCTATCCCGGTCACGCATTGTATTTATGTATACCAATGAGACTATGGGGAATTATCGGAACCGTCGGAACCGATGTCAAGGCCGTCGGCACGCGGTTCTCCAGTCGGCCACGTGGTCGGAGCGGCTCGGAACGGACAACTCCGTCACGCTAGATCTCCAAGATTGCGAAGCGACACCATCGTTTTCAAGCGTCGCGCGCTACCAGCGCCGGGGAAAAGCGAAGCGCCGGTAGTAGAGCTTGCAAAGAGCTGCCGGTGCCAGCCCTCGAAGCGAGCAGGTAAGGTAAACGGCCCAGTTTCGGTCATCTTTAGAGTGCAGTTCTCTGTTTTCTATAATTCAAAAGCGGGTTTTATTTCGATTTCAAAAACAATCTTTTTTCATTTGTGTAATGGAATCTTCTAAATATGATTCAATCGTTATTTTAGTTATATTATTTAGATAAATTATTTAAATTATAGTTTCTATACCGCGGTTCCATTTCCGGAGTTTCGGTCACTTTTCAAAACGCATGCCGCAGTTTCGGTCACCGGGTGGGCCGAGTTTCGGTCACGTATGTCGGACTTTCGGTCACTCCGAGGACCCAGTTTCGGTCATGTGTACAAAATGATTGAAACGGAATACGGAAATGCATATATAATGAATTTAGAACAGTAAAATGATCACAATAAATCATAGACAAAGTCTATCAGGCTGTACGAATAACATTTGAATGTATTACATATCATTTAAACATAATATAATATTCAAATATAATACATTATATATATACAATATATCTTTTCGAATTCAATTCAAAATTCGATAAAAACAGGAAAAGAACTCTCCGTCATTTATGAGAAATTCGAAAATTCCAAATTTAAATAGAATATATGAAAGTTTTCATTTTACTTGAAACTATTGCTTATTTATTATTAGAAATTAACTAATCACCTTCAGCAAAAACAGAAAAGTAGCTCACCGAATGATACGTTAAGCAATCTTTTTATTCAATTTTATCGATAACATTTTGCAATTATTATTGTGCAAAATACAATGAATTTTTTTCACACTTTGCGAATTTGAAAGTATACAAAATTCTTTCTAAATCCTATTCCGCGAACAATTTTTCGTCCATCAATCGCAATTTGTTATGAAATTCCAGAAAAAAACATGAAATGAGCCATGAAAAAAATACACCCTTTTGGAACCAAACAATCCTATAAAAAATTATCCTTAGTACATTGCTTGGAGATTCAAACAAAACTTCGAATTCTTCCTGATTAGATGAAAGGCGAAAAAATCGACCATTCAGAGGGTTTTAAGGATTTCGATTTTGTACTATAACTATAAAGTTATCGAAAAATTAAGTGAACAAAGAAGTTCAACGAATCATTCGTCGGTCGAACTTTCTTCAGCAGAAGTCATTTCATTAATTTTTTATGAACACGAGTTCTTCTAGGATAATTTCTCATTTTCGATAAATCGCGGTATACAGTTTCATAAAAATGTCTATTTCGAATAGAATTCAAAATCCGATAAAAACAGGAGAAGAACTTTTCGTAATTCCTAAGAAATTCGGAAAAAAATTGAGGATCACAAATTTAAATGAAAAATATCAAAGTTTTTATCACACTTAAAAGTGTTGCTTATATATTAATAAAAATTGACTAATCAACTTCAGCAAAGGCCGAAAAGTAGCTTACCGAATGATACGTTAAACAATCCCTTTTTCCATTTTTCTAATAACATTTTGCAATTATTATTGTGCAAGATATGATGCATTTTTTTAGAATTTCGCCATCTCGGAAGTATCCAAAATTCTTTCTAAATTCTATTCAGCGAACAATTTTTCGTCCCTCAATTGCCACCTGTTATGAAATTCCAGAAAAACAAAAAAACATGAAACAAGCCACGAAAAACAGCCCTTCGGAGCGAGAAAATGTGTGTCACGGTAAAATCTCTTCGTGATCGATGAACTAATTAGTTATCTTCTTTGTATCTGTGAGACTTGAATTCAACTTTCAGGGCGCGTTCGGACCGGGAGAGAGGGTTGGTAGCTCGCAACACCTACACGTCTATCCTCTCGTGCGCTTTGGCTATTTTTGCCCATGAAGCAGTGAGGGAAGATTGCCGGACGGTGTCTATTGTGGCTACTCGGCGCTAGTCGAAGAGTGGGGCCGATGAGGGTCGAATGGGGTGAAGAGGTGGGCCCGCGCGGCCGGCGTGCTGAACAACGATAATCTACCCTTGCCGGACACGGCGCGGATAAAGGATACCTATATTCTCAGCGGTATAATCTACCCCTGATACTTAAGGGGGATGCCGCCCGATCCAGCGGCAACAACCGCAGGAAAGCGCTACTACTATCTTCGCCTCTGGCGGGAGTTTGCGGCTCTGCATACACGCGATCACACCGCTAAACGTACCGTGGCCTTCGCGGTGAGTGTCGCGTCTCTGTCGCTCTTAATTAATTTCAGATAAAAAAAAAAGAATTCCTCCGAAAATTCCATCTCGCGTCTCCGCGACGGAAAAGAAATCGCGAAATTATGTCAACCAAAAATCGAAATGTGCGCAAATAAATTTTTTCAAAGTTAGATCCGATCGAAGGATTTCTCGAACGGTAGGCATAAATTCTTCGAAAAATCTCGGTGAACGAAATTTGAAGATGTGAACTTTAGAAAACCAAAAAAAACGCCAGTTTAAACTTATTTTCAGTGATCAAACGATTGTTTCTTCTTCATGATAATTTTAATATTCAGGATAATTAACCGGGGCAATAAGAATAATTTGAGAGAAAGGGGATTTTCGGATTCGAGTAACAGTACTTTTTAAATAGTTAAAACGACGGTGAATTACAAATTCAATTAGAGCTTCTAAAGGGGTATTAATTTTTCAAAAAATTGTGCTTTTTCAATACAATGGATTATCGATTATTTACGACGCTACGGAAATATAAAAAATAAAAATCGCGTAGCTGCAAAATATACAGTTCTCGAAATATTCGACGGTTTTCGGCTGAGTGGACAAATGCAGAAACAGTGCAAGCTCGTTGTATCGTCGCGTCACGTAGACTCGTCGAGCGATCAATTTACGGGAGTGTGAATGATTAACGCGCGTGTCGATCGGAATGGTAATGTCTCGCGTCGCCACGTTTCGTTGTCGTTGAGAGCAGCGCGCGTTCGTTCGGCACATCATCGTGGAAACTCGATAACCAACGGAACAAACGGAAATGCGCTCGAGAAGATTGGAGGCTTCGATAAATTGATGCGAACAAGCTTGTCGTCGCTGCGTCCTCCGGCGCGTTTAAACGTTTCAGCGCATCGGTAAAGAATCTAAATAATGTCGCAAACAATATAAAATGAACTAAGCAGAGGCAGAAGTGTGTGTGAGGAATCTGTACATGTAAACGAAGAAGAGAGAGGCGGAAAGAGTGAAAATTTACGATGCCCGAGCCGGCTGTTGCTGAGGTGAATTTTGCAAAATCTTTACCTTTTGCGCTCCCTGTTTAAAGTTTTTTCCTCAACGCCAATATTGCATGAGAAAACGCGAGAGCTGGAAGCAAAACTTATTTTCGAGGATAAATTAACCATTTTTCGAATAATTTCTCAATATTGATAAAGAAAATAATTTGCTAATTTTCGAAGTTGAAGAAATTTTTAAATCGTCGAGATTTTACTTTTTTTCATCGTAAGATAAACAACTGTGACACTTCAGGTAGTGAACTTTTCATTGAAAAGGTGTAAGAAAAAAATGTTAATGACGTAGTTTTTTTACTGCGTTCTAAGCAGTAAAATTTTTTTTTTTACTGTTTGGAATAATATTATAATTGAATTATTGGAGATATACTGTGCGATATGTGAAGGTCGGTAATTTTTTATGGTCGCGATGATGAAAATTTAAATTCACACTGAAACTTTCAGCGTTCCAGTTCTAAGAAGGCACACTTCAATAATAAATCAAACGGTATTATTTTGGTGGTTTGTTATCGGACCCTAGACAATTCAATTGTAACTTTTCTCTAAATTTGCGATCAGGTTTTTAAAAAATTCCGGTTAATTAATTTTTAATAAAAGATGGCGTAAACCATTTTTTAGAAAGGCCAAATTGCTACAGCTCCATTAATATGAAAAAAAAATCACGTAAAGAGTGATAAGAACATTACTTGTACATAACAATAATTCCAAAAAGACCTTAATAAAATCGAAAAATAATAATTGAACATTCAACAACCAAACTTTTTTTATAGATATCGATCCGTTTTTTTTCTGCATGCATAGAAATATTTTTGAAGTTTATTCTAATTCTCGAAATTTTTTAATAATTTTTCCACCGAAATTTAGACTTTTTCAAGATCAATCTAAAATCCGCATTGATTTTGCCTATGACTCGTTATTTTTTTCCAACTTTTCTAACCATCTCAATTCCCAATAATTCATATGTATTTAGGAAAATTTTGACCAAAAGTTCGGTTGCCGGATGATTCGTTAAACAAATATTTTTCGATTCATTTGTTAACAACTTTTTCGAATTATTATCATGGTAAATCAATGTTCACTTTCAGCTTGGAAAGTACGATCTCCGTAAATACGACAAAATATGTCTCTTGTTCCAAGAAGCTAATACGATGCATTTTTTGTTAATATTTTCAAAGACTGCGACCCATCCTGACGGGACGATGAACGTGGCGACAGTTTTTCCCGTTCACGAGGACGAGGTTCGACGACACGCGGCAGTTGCATCCGGGAGCGCTCGGCGACGAATAAATCGTAAGATTCTTCAAGATCGTTTTTCTTTTTCGCAAGCTCAATCGGAAATTATTCCAAGAATTTTTTTTTGCAAGTCTAATCGGAATATTCTCAAGATTATTTTTCTTTTTCGCAAGCTTAATCGGACATTTTTCCAAGATTTTCTTTTTGCAAGTATATTCAAGATTATTATTCTTTTTCGCAAGCTTAATCGGACATTTCTCCAAGATTTTTTTTTTGCAAGTATTTTCAAGATTATTTTCCTTGTTCGCAAGCTCAATCGGACATTTTTCCAAGAATTTTTTCTTGCAAGTTTAATCGCAAGTATTTTCAAGCACAAGTTTTTTCGCACGAAAGACACCGAATAGGATAATTTAAGTCGCATTCCGGCGATCAACTAAATTGCTCGCAAGCGACGGCTCGTCACGTGTATTTCCCGCGCGAGTGCAAAGACTCGATTCCTCGCTCTACTTCCTCCCACTCTTCTTCAGTTTTTTTTTTTTTTTTTTTTACAGAACTAATGCTATATACTTATGGCATATCAACAAAAAAAACTGTGCTCGCGAACCGCGGTTGCGTCAGAATTGTGAAAATGGATTTAAAATTGGTGGATATGCTCGCGCGTGAGAGTTATACGCGAGCGTTGAACGTTCGCGCTCGATCATTAAGTTCAATGGCATTCGCCGGTACGACGATTGCCGAGTGCCATTGAAATGAGAATTTCGACCGAATGTGCTCGAGAGAAAAAGACCCCCGGATTATCTTTGCGTTTTGATGTTTGGGCGAAGACAAAAAAACATTCCCTGCCCGCCACTTACAGTTCGCATTATCGTTTCGTTACTCTTCCCAAAGATTTTTTCCAATCGACTTCACAAATTCTGCCTGCGAGGTCGAATTGCTGCGGATTTTATTACAGTCGAGAGATTCGAAAAGTGAAGTTAAAAAAAATTCATCCGACTGAAAATTCAAGCATATAATATAATTTTTTTTTTAAATATAATTACAATTGCGATGCGTATTCGACAACCCAAATTTCGTGCTTTAATTTATTTGTACGATTGACGGTTCATCGGAATAAAAATCGGTTCATCTTCGGACAAAGTGCGTGTGCTTGCAATTTCTTTTTAAGTTTGAAAAAAAATCGTAACATACAATTTAGCTTTTTTAATATTGTTTAAAATTATTATGTTCAAAATTTCTTGGATGATAAACGATCGTTTTTATTCAGAAGATACTGTTCTCGTATCAAATTCTTTGCGTTTAACATTTAATCTAACCATGAGACTATTCGTCGCTTCGAAACAGTAGCGTGATTCACTTGAAGCGGAACGCTTCACAGATCACTCGTATCGCCGCTCACAATTGCGTATTTAGATGAAGTGATAAAACTGTCGATTACTCCGACTCAATTCTCTCAAGGTAGCACTTGCGGGACAGTCTAACCAATATGAGAGATTTAAAACACATTCCGAACAGTTCTCAATGGGATAAAAATCTGAAAAAAAATCAGGCACGCGCAGGGTGCTGAAAGGATTGATTCATCGAACTAATGAACAAATGAAAACGGAATTTTAATTATCAGACACAATTCTGGAAAAATTTTAATTTGTGAAACGTTCAAATGATGTTTCTACCGAAGTGTAAAACTTCTTCAAATTCTCTAATAATATTTCCTAGTTTTCCCAATTTCTATAATAAGTTTTTCGATTTTTTCATTTTTTTTTCAATCAATCTTATAATCCTAATTCCCAAGAATCGATATCTATACAAAAAAATAGCCAAATCAACTATTGCTCATTCGGAAGTTCGGTTGCCCGCTGATTGGTTGAAAAATTCTTTCGTTCGTCGATTTATTAATAACATTGTATTTTTTTGGGGAAAAGCCCCTTTTCTACATAATTACCAAGATCTTCAAAAATTCATGGATATTAAAGGTACTGAAAAGATTAATTTTGCCCAATAATAATTCCAAATTGTTATTAACAAATTGATGAAACAGAAAATTGTTCACGGAATTTCTCAGCAACACAACTTTTTCGTTTTATGAAAATAATGCTTTTATTTTTCTGAGTACGTATGAATTTTTTCAGATTTTTCACTCGACTTTGAATTTCATGATTTTCCACACATTTTTGCCGTAAAAAAAATTTCAAAGTCAATTACAAAATCTGAAAAAATTCATACGTATTCAGAAGAATAGGATTATTATCATTAAAAAAAAAAGTTGTGTTGCCGGGAAATTTCTTGAATAATTTTTCGTTTCATCAATTTGTTAATGACAATTTGGAATTATTATTATGCAAAATTATTATTTTCAGTACCTTTAATGTGCAGGAATTTTTAAAGATTTTTATACCATCGAGAAGTGTTTGCAATTCAATTCCCAATTTCTCTCAATTTCCTTGAACTTATGTGAAATGAACACCATACGCTTGGACTACCTTAAATTGCCGATGACTGTTTTTCAAGGATCTTTCAAATTATATCGCGCGCGGTTCGACCGACACGCTTCTCCTTTGTGTTCGACTACAGCTCAGTGATTCGCGCTTCACGCAAAGTGATTTTTCTCATGCCCAGTATCGAGAAAACCACGAGACACGAGGAAGGCGGAAGCCTCGCTCGTTAACGATGATTATCGTGGAATTTTAATAGCTCCGCGAGACGGAAACGAGACGATGTAACTCAAAAGTTACGAGCCGAATAATTGCCGCGGATAGAGAGCAATCAATCATTCATCGGGCTCGCTAATCATTTCGTCGAGCGACATGGAGCGAGAATCAGAGATGCGAATTGACCAAGGAAATTATCAGCTTCCCGGGACGGCGATGTTCTCTTCCGATAGTTTCGCCGCAACAAAATTTCCAGTCATTCGCATTAATCGTTACAGGAAAGTTACTAAGCGAGCCGAGTGAAAAAAAAAAACTATAGAATAAAAGTACTTTTTTAATGAAACAGAATTTTTCATAAATTCGAGAAAAAAACATTTTTCGATAAAAAATGTTCTAAAAATCCGAAAAAAATTTCAAAATGTTTAAAAAATTTTTCGAACTCGGCACAACAAATCTCATTGCGGATTCACAATTGTCAATATAATTTCTATTTTCTTTTAGTTTTTGTGAAAAAAATGTAATTTATTGCGTTAATCATTTTCAGAGGAAAAAAAATGAACTTCATAGATTTTCAGAAGATTCAATATGAGTTTTGATAGAAAAAACGATGAAATTTTTCTTTTTACCTTTTTTTTCAGTTTTCTTCTAATCCGCGTCTTGTTCCGTTCAGATAATCTCGTGCAGGTACTCGGAACCTTCGCGCGTTCGATGCCAACGCTACCGACGGAGAGTGAAAGCGAGAGCGATGAAGGAATTGGCGCGGCTCTTGCAGCTGCACCGCGCGCTCGATAGAAACCAGCACGTGTTCGTCTCTGAAAGATGCGAACGAAAATGTTAATAAAAATTCGGATTCGAATAAATCGCGCATTATTGGATCGATAGTTGCGAGCAATTCGTCGACGCTCAATTTTTCTAATTTTCTCGTGCAAAAATTTGATGGAATTTTACGCTTGACGTAATTTTTTCGCCACGGGTCATGGGCATATCGTAGGCAAATTTGGTCCATGGTACACCGACGAACGGTGAATTGTCGATTTCGTTCACGCGACCCTGACTTGTCCACTTCGCGAGAGCGGTACGCGAAAATTCTACAGCGCGTATCAAAATTAATAAAGACGAATACAATTTCATAGAAAATTCATGAAACGATCGAAAGTCTAATCACGATTCTCGGCCTCTATTTTGGAAACGAAAAAAATTAAAAACAATTTTAATTTTTGCAAAAAACAGAAAAATTTTCAATTCAGTACAAAGCAAATTCGATAATTTACAATATTTTTTTAAATCATAGTTTTGTAATATATTGAGTAAAACTCACTTTCAAGCAAAGATAACATGCAAGAAAATTATTTTTGGTATATCGTTTTAGTACTGAAGAAAAATTAAAATAAAAAGGTTGCCTGTTTTTTCATTTTTCATTTATAATTCGATAGCGTAGAATCTTAAATAAAAAAATGAGTCGACGATTCGTGGAAAAAAAAAACAAATTTTTTTTCGAAAAAAAAAAGAGCAATACTTTTTTTTTCGCTTACGAAACTTCAAAAGGGGAGTCCGCAAATTACAACTGTGGCGAATTCTGACGAATGCTGTATAAATATTCATTGCCATATTTGCGCGCATGACGTGCGTAAAAAAATTTCGAGATTCGAGCCTTGACTTTGATTCCGCGCGGTCGGGATCGTAGGTAAGACTATAAAAATCGTGACGTCCGTGTGAACCTCGATTCGTATCGTCGCTTAGCGAAACAATGAGTCGAAATAATACGGTGCCATGGATGCAGAAGTACGTCCAGGGCTCGGATCCACATGGTAGTTCATGCGTAAGATGTTCATTTCACATAAGTTCGAGGAAATTGAGAGTGAATTGCAAACACTTCTCGATGGTATAAAAATCTGAAAAAATTCATACCCATTGAAGGTACTAAAAAGATCAATTTTGCATAATAATAATTGCAAAAAGTTATTAGCAAATTGATGAAAAATAAACTTGTTAAACAAATTAACGGTAACTCAACTTTGTTTTTAAATGAAAATGATTTGTTCATTTTTCGAAAAACATATGAATTTTTTCAGATTTTCATCTTTATTTTGAATTTTCTTGTTTTTTACATGGAAAAATGTGCAAAAATCAAAATGAAGATAAAAACCTGAAAAAATTCATACGTTTCGTACGTTTCGTTTCGTACTGTACTACATATATCTTAAGGTAATCCCTGCGCATAGCGTTTATTTCGCAAAAGTTTACGAAGAATGAGCGAGAATTACGAACACTTCTCGATGGTATAAAAATCCGGAAAAAAAAAAAAAAAAATGTACCCGACAAATCGTCGCTAAATCTGTCCCAAAGAGCAACGCGTACACTTGCGTGATACACGTGCTATCTAAATAAATCCGTGACCCCCGAATTATTTCGCAGAGATTGAATATGCATGCGGAATCTCGGATATAATTCCGCGAATGTGAGATTTCGCTGAAATCTCTTGTTTCAAAAAAAATAAAAAAAAAACCGGCCTCGTGGAGTTACAGCCCAAACCGGTAATCATTGAGGCATGGAGTAGTAAAACATAGTATCGCGATCTACGGCGAACGGCGCACTCGGCCTTCGTACATACGTATGACCTATGTCAAGTTTTTGTTTATTTTCATCGTACTTTTGGTCGCGACTGGCATGCGAAAGGATAGAGACGAAATATGCTACACGAAGTTACAGTAAATTCTCGTGTACTGCTTGTTCTCGGGACCGAAAGAATGAGCGCACGAACGTCCCCACCGCTGCGACGCGAACTGAGGTACGCGGCGCGTGGGGCGCGCCGCGCAGCACAGCCCGTCGACGCTTCGACTCTGCGCATGCGCGCGTCGGTGCAGTGAGGATTGGCCGGCTCGCGCAAGCTCGGCGCAAAAGCGGTCGTTTTGAATCTTACCGTAACTTCGACTAATAAAAACTTTGGGACACTCGACGAAAAATTAATACGAAGTTTAGTCGTTAGCGAAATCGATTTTCGATTTAAAAAAATCTATTTTGTAAAAAACATCGATTAACATTTAAAAAAAACTGTATACATTAGGATCGAATAAAAAATAAAATTGGTCGCGTTAAACCGTTTCATGCGAATATTATTTCATTATTTTGCAAGTTTCAACGGTGTAACACTTAAAACAATTTTTTTTTTTTTTCGATTCGAAGCAAAACTGTGGGAACTCGTTATATCATGTAATCTCGGCAAAACACCGCGAGCAGTTGAATTGCGATGATATTGACTGTGCTCCGAGTGATAATTAAATGATAAAATCTGCGCGCGCGTGACTAAATATTTCGAGATTATTCGTTCCCGGTGGAAACATAAAAACCGTTTTCGCCCATTGTTCTTCATTCTCGTCTGTAACTAGATTTTAATTGTCGATGAGCCAGCAGTTTTTACCGTTCCCGTGGAATATTGAGGATGCGATTTTTAGACGATGCAAAAAGAAATTAATTGGAAAATCGCGATGAAAGATAACATTGAAAAAGCATTGAAAAAAATTCTAACAGCGAAAAATCATTCAAAAACAACAAGAAAACGAAGAAAAGGAAGCTGCAATTTCGATAAACGAAAAGCTTAATATTCTAAATTCAACAAAAAATGTCAATAAAATAGGAATTATTAGAAAACAATCTAAGACTCCAAACTAAGCAAAGCACGAAAAAAAGGAACCTGCAATCGCGATAAACAAAAAGCTTAATATTCTAAATTCAACAAAAAATTTGAATAAAATAAGAATTATTAGAAAAAAAAAATCCCAGACTCCAAAGTTCATTAGTTCGGTAAGTTTAATAAATTTCTTCGATAATCTTTATTTGGCAACAGCTCGATCTACGGGATCGTAAAAGTTTATCGATACCATCCAATGAGCGAAGACAAAGTGCCGACCGCGTAAACCCGTATTATTGGCTTACCGGTAATGCAGTATTCGCGATTTGTCGCGGATAGAAAGAATTAGATATCATCGGACTTTTATTCCGTATCGCGGTATATTACTGTTCTTTTTGGTGTTTTCGACAATCAGCCCCTTTGGAACACGTGCCCGCGATCGTAAATCGCACTGACGATCCAGTTATAGGCGAAATATAGACGTGTTTTTGTTTTTCTACATTAGAGCTTCTCCTATCGCAGCTATATCGATTTTTTCCCCGTAACTTGTATTTACGATGAGTATTGGAGTGTGAATACATTTTTTACCAGGGTCGATGGGTTATCGAAGCCCCCAAATCGAACGAGCAGTTGGGGGTGAGCTCAACACGTGCCGTAGATAATCATCGCATTATCGCGGCAGTTAAAAAAATAGGGGAAAAAATAGACTATTATTAGTTGTCATCTTTCCATCTATTTAAGAATTGGAATCATTCGTAATTGAAGTAGTTCGCGGTTTTTCATCGAATTGTCGAATCAAAAAAATGATTAGTCATCGAATCATTGAAGTCAACAAATCATTACTGCATTTAATAATCTCAGGACTTTCTTAAGCACTTTACTGCAATTAAACGCATTTTTTAGCTGATCATTGAAATCATCAAAATCATTGAAATCAACAAATGATTATTTCATTCAATAATCTCAGGACTTTCATAACCACTTTACTGTAATAAAACGCATTTTTTAGCAGATCATTGAAACGATTAAAATCATCGAATCATTAAAATCAACAAATCATTATTTCACTTAATAATCTCATTACATTCGTAGCGACGTTACTGCAATTAAGGGGAATTAAGTGCATTTTTCCGCTGAGCGTTTCGACGAAAAAAATCGTCGCGTTTGTTTGTAAAAAAAAAAATTGTACTATAATCAAGGAATTTTCCGGAGCTCGTATTAACGGCGATATTAACAAGGGATATCAACAGAGCGGGATCGACGTAGAAGCGCAGCATTCGATGTTTCTCGGGGCCTCTAACTGGATTGATTAACTTAGCACGTGCGCTCGAAAACGGGTGAGCGGCTCGCCGCGTGTGCGGAGTGCACCGAACCAATAATGCACGATACGATCGGTGGAATCGCCGTGGCGCGGTACGAAACGTGTGATTACCAGACGGATTCGCGAGTCCGGAGAGTTTGCCAATTTACAAGGTGTCTCGTCGGGGCCTCGGCGTTAAACACCTCGGAGCCCACGGCGAGATAAATATTACCAATTGAACGCGCCCCGAGACTACCGATCAAGTTCGAACCCGACGCGTTTCCCTTCGCGCTCCGATCGATGCGCATCGGCGCCTCCTCCTTTACGAATCGATATCGACGAATCGCCGCACCGCCGCAATGGCCAAAATAAATCCAGCGTAATTTTTTATTCATGCTCGGATTTTTTCTTTTTAATGCCGTTAGGACTTTTTATTGGTCGTTCCACTTTCGGTAATGGAACGACGAATTAAGATTTAAAAGAATAAAAATGATATTTTTTTTCAATATTAAATTTTTGAAGAGGATTTTGATCGAGATGGAAACGTAAGAAGAGAGGACAAAAAGTTATGAAGGTCGTAATATGAAAAATCGGAGTATGGTGCAGTATTTGTGGAAAAAACAGTTTGCAAAAAATGTAAAAAACTCGGCTAGATCGTTCAAAATTGTTTTCCATCTAATTATCTATTTATCGTTATACTATTAGATCTGTTTATTGTTCCGGCGTTTCATAAGAAATTGAGAAATAATGACGAAGAAAAAGAAAAGCGAAGATCCGAGAGATTATTAGCGATTCGGCTAATCTGCGACTTCGTCACCGTCGCGAAATAATCGTTTCTCGGACAACAATTAAAAATCTTTAGATCACCCGAACATTACCCGGCTCGGATCGTGAGTACAAAATTATCGTAGAAATACCTGAGGATTCGGTTATTGGACGAATCATTCGAGTCGTCCGAATAACCGGAACCCATTTCGATCTTCGCAGTAGATGGAAAATTGAACGGATCGAATAATCACTAAGGAAGTGTCGGTGAGAGTTCCTGATTGCAAAACATCGCAGTCCGGTCGGCAAGACAGTTTGAGTGGAGAAGCTGAAAAAAAGGAAAATTTTTATAGACAGTCAATCACAAAAAAAATGTAAAATAAGGATCTGTAATATTTTTTTTCTTCTAACAAAACTTGTTGTTCTGACGTTAAAAAAATTATTATGATCTTCATTAGCGAAAAAAACATCGCTGATACAAAATAACTATAAAAACTTGGTAATTTTTTTACCATTAAAAAAAAATTTTTAACTCGACGTCGGTCAAGTTTTCAATTTTTGAAATAACGACGCTGTTTCAAACTATGCTAAGATTATTCTCAGTATTTCTTACAATTGTTAAACCACAACTCAGAATTGAGCATCATTAGTTTTGTATCTCTTCCACCCACGGCATGTTTGACGGAGTTTTGAGCCTTAAGAATTTTTGTCTTCGAGTCTTCTCAGTGTCGGAATCGGTAGAAATATCTAATCCCATTGCTAAGCAGTTCGCGTCGCTCCGGCCCGTCACATTTTAATCGAATGAGATCCAGCTGCCGTCGCCGTCGCCGTCGCCGCTGCAACCGGTCGCGAAACGGCGAACAGAGAAAAAAAAGCCTTCTCGAACGTACCGCGAATCCGCACACGCCGAGTGTCGGTAAATAGTACCACGGCTAGCCGAGATACCGGAATTATTTCAAGTCATGACCAACAGAAACGAACGAGATCGTTTGTGTTCGAGAACATTCGAGCAAATGGAAAATTTTATCGAATCGATTAAAGTAAACTTTGTATTTTTTAACACTCGAAAATAATTAAATTAAACGTTGCTTTTTTTCGAAAGCAAGCTTTGTTTCTTGTTGGTAATAAAAATTTGTCAAATTTTATGGATTGTTAATAGAAAAAATTTGATTTTATCTGACGAACGATATACGAATATCGGCCTTTCCGAATTTGTATTATTGTCGATAACAATATTGTCTCGTGATTGTAGAATTATCAGATTCGTTTCTAGTCGATTGAGAGGATTTTTATCGAGTAACTAGATTTACAAATTCGAAGCTTCAAGGCAATAAGCTTCAATTGAATAGTCCCTTTCGAAAGAAAGAAATTAAACAAATTCACTACTAAAATAGAATAATTCAATAAATGTATGTAGTTCGATGCCAGTCGCCTAAATTTTCTCCAATATGTCGATATCAAAGTAAATTTTAATGCTTTCAATAAAATCAATAACAACAATAATAAATAATAATTCAAAAAAATAAAACAAAAATAATTAATATCAATAATTATAATAAAATAAATAATAATAAATAATAATTGAATTCTCTCAATAGAATTATTATTATTATTATTAATTTCTTCGAGGATAAATTTTTTTTTTATGCAATAAAACCAACATTGAGATTTTTTTTCAGTTATTTTTTTAATGGACAACAAAAATGTTACCTTTTTCCAGATTTTCACGATTTCTTCGACAAAGACAAGCCTTTGCGTTTTCTTTGGCGCTTCAAAAAGGCTTGTGAACGTTTTACTCGTTAGGTCATTGTCCAATATTGCGCTGCATCAAACGCTCGAGCGAACGAACGATTGAGCAATCCAAAAGACTTCGATCGTCGAGATCTTCTTCCGCACTCGTTGAGGGCGATGATGCCAGGAAAACATGAAAGAATCTGCAGTCCAACTAATTTAAGAGGGAATTCAACATTTATGCTTTTCCTACGATGACTGGCTTTCGACATTTGTATTCATTCATGGACTTCATAACTATGTCGATGAATTTATGATTTATTATGATTTATCGTTCAGCTGTGTCTGCGCTACGAGAAAAAAAAACTATACTTTGAAAAATTTTCGATAACATTTTCTTTCATCGTGATAAATCAAGTTCGTTATCAAAATGGAACGATCGACGGGTCGATAGAAGGAAAAACCTTCGAGGCTCGCCGGTGAGGACGATGTACGAAAAAACAAATTTCAAGGTTACCTCGCAAAGTTTCATTTTATCGACGTCGTTATTCATCCGTCGGCGACCGTTCATCATTCGTAGGTATCGGATATCGGAAACAACGAGAATCGACAATCGTGGCAGTTTCAAAAACACATTTTTAAACGAAAAAACGAAATAGTTCTCCTACTTCTTCATCTTCACCAGCCACGCGGCATTTGGCTACTGGGCTGTCGCATTAACGCCGACAGCCGCTACGCGGCGCTGACGGTATTCGCGCGGGTGCCGCGACTGCCGCGGAAGAGAAGAGGCTGTGCGCGACGCGGGATAAGCGGGCGCGGTGGCACCTCAGCGCCGCCTCACGCGAACTAATCGCGGGACCGGTCGGGCGTAAGAATCTCTCGAATTGCCAGCCGGCTGTTCTTCGTTCTATTCGGACGGGCCCGACTTCGATACGTCGGGAACTTCGCCTTGCCACGGGAAGAACCTGTGCCCGGGAGCTTTCAAACCAATCATTTCAATTGCGATTCTTTCATATCCCTGGCAAGTGCGTTCGCGAAAGTTGCAAATAGTTCGCGAGTCAGCCGCCGGGGTCGGCGAGCGCGTTTAGTGTTTGTAAACGAGAAGTTCTGTCGCGCGCCCTCGCGGTTTCGGCTCCGAGAGCACACATCGATTTCCGCTTTTGATTACTCGACCTTCCGAAAGGACGGGCCGAAGGGACTGTTATAATTCGACTGCTGCACTAAACGCCGAGTTTGCGCGATTTAATCCCAGACAGCCTTGAGCGGTGTTTGGAAAACGCGTGAATTGAGTTTCGGTAAAAGAACGAACTCTTATTTTTTTGCGAGACACCGCGTCCGAGTCGTCGCGAGTGCGGGAGTGATAAATAGTTTGTGAAAAGCTGATTTTATCGATAAATCGCTCAAAATTCGCCGACAGCTGATGCGCGCTCGGTGCACGGCTTCGGTCACCGAAGTCAAGCAAAGTTGTTCGCGGGCAGTACTTGGATGGGTGACCGCCTCGCCGCGCATTGGCTTCTTCAAACATCGAGCAAAAGGCCAGTTTTTTGAGAGCTTGCTGTAATAAATACGGTGCATAAAACGAAGAGGCGAAAGTTCCATGCGTGTTCGACTCTTTAAACGCGTTCCCCGACGACCGAACTCCCTCGAATAATCTGGCCGCAAGAAACTCCGGACGTGAGAAAAATTCAGGCCTGTGGGGTAAAAACGTAAGTTTCTCATTCGCATTCGATCGATCCTTTGCCGTAACACCTAACAATTTCCGATGGAAAAAATTCGTTTGTAATAAAAAAAAATCACGGAGCGAAAGAACGGAAAATAAGATTCTCGAGGAATCGCCGAAGAATCGTCGGGAACGTCAGCGTCATTCGCGAACGAAGCGAGGCCGGCGCGCGGCGAATCATCGATATTTTCTTTACGCACTCGAAGCATGCGCGAGCGCACGCACGCCTCCCGATAGGGAATGCCCGAGTCGAATTGTATACAAATCCGTGAAACGCATGAAATATTTATCACGCGGCGATGCCGCGGGAAAACAGCATTTTTTTTTTTTTTTTTTTTTTTTTTTTTTTTTTCGAATTCCTCGACGAGTGCGTTGAATAAAGATTTATTACGAGTTAAAAATAGATCACCGTGAAAAGGGAGTTTATCCGGCAGCGGGATGCACGGCTGAGAATAATGGGAGTACATTTTTCTTCTGCGATCCGACGAACGATAAGCAAATGGCGTGACGAAACTGTGACGCTACGTCCGTTCTAGCAAATAACATTATCGCGCTCTTACGGTGACTTCTGCTTTGTCTACCGTCCGCGAAACTTTATTGCCATTTTTTTTTTTTTTTTTTTTTTTTTCCATTACGGGAGTTTGCGAGAATTATACGCCGGCGTCGTTCGATCCTTGAACAGCGTGTAATCGAAGTCATTGTGACTCGAGTGTTTCGATGCATCGTTCATTTGTCTTCAGTCTTAATCCGCCCTCTTGCGAATAAAAAAAGAGCGCAAGTCGATATTATTGTGGGAAGTATTATTGTCTTGAATATGCAATCGATTGGTGAAAAAAAATCTTTGCAAACAAAATATTAAGGTACAAGGTGACTTAGTTAATGATCCGTTAATTAACAAACAAACAAATATAGAAATAAATATATTTAAAATGAAAAAAAAACATGCAACATGAATTTATTTATTTTTTATTTTTATTTAAATAAATATTTGAATAAATAAATATAAAAATTAAATAATAAATAAAATTTGAAATATAAATTTGTATATTATTTACAATTCTACTCACAAAATTTGATATTTATAATCGATAATTTCGTAAAATTTTTATAAACTCGTTCGATTTTTTTTTTTTGTGAATTAAACTAACTTAATATGATTATATGTATTAAAAAGCATTCGATCAAATTAATTGTAGAACATTGAAAATATCGAGATGCAGTTAGGTTTTTCCGTCACGTTTGTTGACAGTGTTATTATCATCGAACTACTGTTATCGCTGCCTAACTATCATCATCGCGAACAAATTTCAGCATCGCTGCATTCCGCATGGGCGTTAACGCGTTTTCCGTATCGGTATCCGTTTACATAATAGCGGATAACTGCCGTACACCTGTGACGCGATAACCTTAACCTTCGACGCGGCGCCGATCTTGCGCTCGCGTAGCCGGGCAGGATCGCGTTTCGCTGCAGCGCGTCGAGCGCTCGAGACTCGGGACAGGAATAAATGCCGGTCGCGCTACGCTACACGATCAAGTTGATCGGTGCAATAACGATCGCGCTTTGTGGTCATCAGCCCCAGTTATATATAACAATTTGATCGGTCGATAAAAAACATTAATAAAACAGAGAAAATCATTAATACGAAAAATCGGAAAAAAATGCAAGCATTGCACATCAATTAAGCCTTCGTTTAATTTTAGTGCAATAAATATTAGGACAAAATTTTTTTTTTATAAAAAAAATCAGTAGATTTAATTTACGAAAAAAAACAACAGAACCCTTTTTTTTATATAAAAATTACTGATTCCTTTTTTATTATTGATTATTCACCAATTTAAAAAACCATGTCACATTTTTATTTTCTTTATTATTTATGTGATGAGCGACGGTTTTTTTTTTTTTTTTTTTTTTTTTTTTTTTTTTTTTTTTTTTTGTACAGATATGTGAATATCGATGCGAAAATATTCCTTTCGACCTCAGAATTACGCAGACAGGCATTAAGAAGTCGTAAACTTTTTTTCAAAATGGTTTGGCGCGAATGAATAATTTCCGCGCGGTGATTGAGGACGAACGATGATCATCGTCGATGTTATTGATGTCTTGTTTCTCGGCGTTGATCTCACTATTTTCCGCAATTCCTCGCATGCACTCTACGTATACGACAGTGTAGATGCAGCTCGAAGAAGCAATTTCGTGGTAACAGTTTAACGGGCAAAGTTCTTTTCCTGTCGGTCGTGGAGACTTACACCTGCTCGGACTAGCGAATTCGTATAATTGCGACTGTGCACAACACAATACAGATTCTCATCAACTTTGCTGGTCATTGTTTTTTTTTTTCACCGTTTTTCCTCGAAAGAAAATCATGTCGCGGAACTCGAGTGCAATCATCAAATTATCTTCGTCAGATTGTCTCCACGTGTATACGAAGATTTCAGCGAGTTCATGACTTGTGGGAAAAAATCTTTGGTAAAATTTCGTTGAAAAAAAAACAATTTAGATATTTTCAAATTTTTTTTTTAATTATGAAATAGATTTTTTTTTAAATCTTAACCTCTATAATCCAGGAAAAATAAATCAATCAGAAATACCGTTCTAGACAATGCTTTTTTAAGACATTGTTCCTCTGCGTGAAAGAAGCCACGTTTTTTTTTTACGAAAGAACAGTCTGCAGCTTGCTGCAGATTAGGCACGTCTTACGACTTGTTTATCTATATCCATTGGAAAAGGAAAAACAAAGGAGCTTTCAGGCGTTAAAAATCACGTAGCAAAGTTTAGCAGCGTCGCCAGCACGAGGCATTACAATTTTCTTGTAACAAATAAAATGTTTTTAACCTTACAACATTTATTTCTTCTATAATATTTTTTTACATATTAGTCTGACTAGTTAGGTCTGACTAGTCTACTAACTTTCCCCAACTGACTAATTACACCCAACCACTACCCCCAACAAATCTGTTCAGACGAATTTTTTGAGACCATCATCTTTTGGCCGATCGTCGGACCCAAAACATTTTTAAAAAAGTTTCGCAAACGACCACTTTTTTTTGTGAGATATCGAATTTTGTCTGCGCCATTCGTTCTAAGTGATTTTCTTACTCACAGCACGCCAACAAACCTTGTTAGGGGATTTTTTCAAGGTCATAAGTTTTGTATTTTATTTTGTTTTACTATATTTTTTTAGTTTTTCTTTAAATTAAAAAAAATGTATATATTTTTTTTTTATATATTTTTTTTGTAGAGGAATTTTTCTGAGTGTAAGGTATCGTGCTCGGGCTCCGGTGCGACACAACGATGCTTCTAGGTATACCAGGCGACATCTTAGAATACTACAAGCCTTACCTCCTCAACTTGGGGCTCTAAGGAGGCTGACCACATCCCCAGCTGGGTACATTTAGGGATGCGTGGGGGCCGGGGACCTGGCAAAAGGTACCCTGGAGACATCGGGAAATCCCAAGCAGGGTCGCTGGGACACGGGAGGCACCCCGGGAGACCGGAAGGGGCCCCCGGACGGCCCGGCAGGCCTACGAAGGATTGCTAGTTGGGGACCGGGGGACTGGTCGAGGCTCCTGTGCAACCGGTAATCCCTATGAGTAAGGTGTCAAGTCGCAGAAGGAGGTGCGAAGTTAGGGAAAAGGACCTGAAATAAACGCCTGTCCGTTGTAGCTCCGCGTCTGAGGAGCACAACGTGGACAACTAGGGCACGGGTATAAAATGGGCCAATAGGCCTGAGTGTCGGTGAAGTTGCGACCACAACCCATTAGACAGACAGACAGACAGAGGAATTTTCCAAGACCACCATTTTTTATATTTCATTTCACTTTATTCTCTTTTTTTTAGTTTTTCTTTACATAAAAAAACAAAATATTATGTATTTTTTTATTTGGATTTTTTTTTTATATCTTTTTTTTTAGAGGAATTTTTCAAGACCTTCATTTCTTGGCCGATTGTCGTGTCGCACTCCCAGATGCGAAATAATTACTCTCGGCGTTTAAATGAAATATCAAAAATGTTTAATCGTCGCGATACATCGGTCACACGTCGGTTCTCTTTGACGTGAACTCGCAATCTCTCTGACTATCGAAACAAATGAATGTTGCATAGCAACGATCGAAAACTTTATATTCGGTGTAGCTCTTCAAAAGAATGATCTTCTTCAGTCGGACCCAAACCTTCGAGAAAGTTGTAAAAAGGACCACTTTTTTTTTTTATTGAGATATCGAATTTTTTCCTGCGCCATTCGTTTTAAAAGGTATATTTCCACACTAGCGGTTACTTCTAACTTTCTTTCTTCGTGTCGAACGCATAATTTCATACATAACCGAGTTACTAACTCAACCTAACGATGGAGAAGTCGTATTGTTACTTGTATTCGCGTTACGCATTTCGAGAGAAGAAAAAGAAATTAATCTCGCCTCGTCGCTCCGGCGCGAGCCGACACGTGACAGACGTAGTGAAGCTTAATACAACGTAAACGAGGTTCACGTTCGCTCGATTATACACCTGCCATCGACGGCGTAGCTACGGGGCACTCTACTCGTCGTTTCTTATTTTCCTCGTTCTTCCTTTCTTTTATTCATTTTTTTCATCTCTCGCGTCGCCCATGTAAATATTAGACGAAAGCTGATTAGCTTTGTCGCTGTATTTCAAATCTCCGTGGCTTACGCAAAGCTTTATTGCGATATCACAATATTGTTCGGTACACGCGACAAATTATCACACGGAGAAATGAATTTATCTGTGGATGACAATTTAAATACGGCAAAATGAATATTCACGTTTTGTTAATAAGTATCCGTTGAATTAAGTTACAACTGAATAGGTCTAATAATACGATTTTTAATGAATGAAAATTGTTGAATAAATAATTCAATCGTTAGATATTTTTTTGGAATCCAATAATAATAATAAGAATTTGTTTATTATTAATAAATAGCAATGCATGATTTAAATGGTTTTGAATAATTTTGGTTTAAAAAATTAGTTTTTCGATAAAGCTAATCTATTTTGGCTCAACTAATAACATTTATTATTCATTAGGATGATTTATATTTATTCAAACTATTTGATGCCAAACTAAATAATAATTATTTTGAAATTTTTTATTTTAACATTTTAATGTTTTTTTCCTTTTCTTTTTTTATTTATTTAAAAAAAAATTTTAACTACATGTATATTTTATTACTATTTCATTCGCAATTAAAAAAATAAATAAACAAGAAAATAGTACGAACAATGTAAGAGCACTTTATCTCGTAGAGCGACACAGCTGTGTTGGTGCTGTGTTTGCAGAAGCTGCTTCGGGCAAAGCCTCCAGTGTCCCAATTAAAGGAATTTAATTACCACCCGGCGTCAATAACGTTGCTCTGCTGCGCTGCTCGTCGCGAGTCGGACGCGCGTTCTTGAAAAACTTACGTCTGTACAACGCGTTAAACGCACCGCCACTTTTGAATTCGGGTCACGTTCGCCGATCATCGACGATAACTCGTATTTCTATTTATCGATTTTTCATATTTTCTCAAAAATAGTAATTTTTTTTTTTGTAAAAAAAATTAGAATGGAAAATATGGAGTCGCAAGCGACGAAAATGATAAGACGAATCCTTTGCATTGAACATCGCAGGCGTGTTCAGAAAATGTTTGCAAAAGCTACCTCGAATAAAGGCTCTGGCGGCCCAATTGAAGAAATTAAATTACCATCGCCGATGCTGCTCTTCTTTGCGATGTCCCTCATTGAGAATCGATCCACTTAAAAAGACACGTTCTCTGATAATGAGCAGTAACTGGTTTTTTTTATTCATCAAATTTTCGCCCTTTTTTGGCTTTACATCGTCCATGTTTTCATGTTCCGTTTTGTAAAAAAAAATGAATTACTTTCAAGAATAATAATAATAATAAATAGTTTTCAGTTTTGTCCCTACGTGGTATAAATAATAATAATAATTATTATTTTTCGCGTTAATAATAAGTGTTACTATCAATTAATATGATTGTTTTATTTATTGAAATATGTGTTACGCAATAAGAATTCGAGATTCAACCGCATTTTCTCGCTAACAAAATACTTCGTAGGAAGAAAAATGGAAACTATTTTCATAGAATAGTTTGAAAAAAAATTGAATTTCATTTTGTTGAATGAAATTGAATTACAATTGACTTGCAAACACGTAAAATGTTCGAATTTGAATAATTGTTCTTGAAATTATTGCAATAATTATCTATTTATTTTCGACCAATTTCTTTCGAGTCAAAAAAATTGGAACCGATGAAAGCCTTTTTCAATTCTTTTGGTGTAGCGTTGCAAAAACGTCTTCCCGAGGAGTGAACGGAAGTAGAAATGATCGATGTTACCGGTAAAGCCGCGTTGACGCCTCAGATAAAGCCGTCACAGTCGATTTGGGTCTTATAAAGCACATTCGTAATACGTTATGGATATCTTGAAATTTAGTCGTCAAACAGCAGACACGCGAAATGTCTTGACAAACATTCGGCACGTATTGAACAAACAGTATCGCTCAGTAAGTTGAAAAATCGATGAATTATCGTCGTCGTTAATTTCGATTAACTGTTCCTACTGCAAGTCAATTCTACGATATCTCGCGAAAAAAATGTTGCCGATTACACTGGCAAATTCATTTGCGCCAAATTCAAACCCAAACTTCGTCCGATGATAATTTACACGCAAACAGTTTTTTTTTCTGCTAATTCAAAGCGCAGTAAAAATAGGACCACTCAATAGATTTACATCAGACTCAATCCCGAACCTTGTTGAATAAAAACCAATGTCTGTTCCCATTTTCAGTCGGAAACATCGAAAAAATCCGAGTTGTAGCGCGTTGGGACATTTTCGATAAGAAATTCAGAACTTCACAAAAATCCGAACGACTGCATAGATTTTTATCAATTTTAATACCAATCATTGGTTTATAATAATTCAACTTTCTATCAAATTTTATCCCGAAATCTTAAAAAATGTGGAAACGAGCAACGTTTATGAAAACATCCAAAAAGGCATGAAAAATTGACGATTGCGTAGATTTCCCTGAAAATTCGACCAAAAAAGGCGATTTAGCGTGTGAGAAATTTCCGCTTGATATCTCAAAGCGTTTTCAAATTATGAGCCCAAACGATGCGCACATACACGCACAAAAACCTCCAGAATTTTTTTCTACATGCGATTTTTCGGCGTTTTTGAGCATTTCGAAGGACATTTTCATGAAAATCTCAAAGGGAAAAATGTCCATCAAAGCAAAGCTTCTCGAGGAGGCGATAAAAAAAAATTGCCGCACCTTCGACGAGAAACTTCACGGAATTCGTTCGATTGCACTGAAACACAATCGTCGAAAAAACGGCGTATTGTTACGGGCATCGAGAACTATGCGATCCGGTTGGCGGAGACGAATTCTCGACGCGCGGCGCGAACAATCAATGAAATTCCTCGATACTCTCCTTATGATTATCACATACCAGCGGCATGAATCGACGTTTATAACGAGTCAATAAAAAGAGATGATTGACAAATTTCCCTCCAGCGCCACAACGTTGCGCGGTTGTAAATTTCAGTTGGGAATAAATGCGAGTCGGAGCTGCGAATTGCGCAACAGCCGCGGTCCCGCGCGCGCGCGCGCGATTCAAAGCTATGGCCGTACCTTCGTTACACAGCGAGGATAGAGCTCGGTACACAGCTCCCGTTTGGAACGGATTCGACGAACAAGCGCGCGAGAGGACGTTATCTCGCCACGTTGCTCTCACATGGGGACATGTGGAACGCTATCGAAGTAGGTAAAGACCAGAAGTGCCTCATGGTCTTTGCACAGAGCGGAATTCTTAGCTCCGTACGTTAGATACGATTCTGTGGTGATTACGGACTCTATGAAGTAACCGACTTACGATGTGTGTATTCCGAATCCCTTCTGAAATACCATCTTCAACACGGCAAAAATAACGAGATTCATGCAGATTCTGTTATGCTGTTTTTATCTTTTTTTTTTACTTTGGAAAGTTCAACGATTTTTAGAAATAACGAACAGGAACAGGAACGAAATGGTTCCAAACTGCTTTTATCAATTTTAGGTTCCCCAAGGAGCTTTGTTTTGATACATGTCCGAAATTCTGAAGGAATTTGACCCGAAATTCCAAACCTCGTTTGATAGTTCATTAATAAACTACATTTTGTTGAAAAGTTTTTGAGTGCCATCAAATTTGAACCACAGAACGGATTTTCCCAAGCTCCATTCCTAAGATTTGATCAATGAAAATCCGGAATTGGACTGAATTTCAGTCCGACATCTCAAAAAATTTGGGAGATCAAATTCAATACCGATCATCGGTTTATGATGGCTTAACTTTTTCTTAATAAATCGAAGCCCAACATCTAAAAACAAGGTGGCAGCGAGGGCTCCGTTTCTGTTCTTCCATTTCCATTTTTGAAAGATTTTGAAATAGTAAAAACTGAAAAACAGCGCCGATTTTGCGTCAAATCAATACCGATCATTAGTTTATAATAGTTCGACTTTGTACCAAATTTGAACCCGATTTCTCAAAAAAGCTGGCAGATAGAACATAGAGCGCGTCCAGTCATTTTTGAACAAATTAAAAATGGTGTATGACTGCGCAGATTTTGCTGAAAATCGACGCCAATCATTGGTTCATAATATTTCGACTTTGTACCAAATTTGAGCCCGATATCTCATAAAAGCTAGCAGATAGACCGCGTCCAGAAATTTTCCAAAAAACTTCAAATTGCCTAAAAACAACCTGAAAAAGGCCCAAGAAATTCAAAATCCGATGCATCCTTTACAATAAATCCATTGACTCCCTTCAAGTTCAACCTCAAGTATCGAGACTCGTTGACTAAATAGCTGAAGAATCGCTTGAAAAACGCTGATGCCAGAAGATGAAATCTAAAAATCACCAATTACGTTGCAAAAGGTTCGAAAGCTTTCGCGTCACGTGACTCGGTCATTGTAAGTACCCAGCAGAAGTTGCAGACAAAACGTTGTATTTCCTAAGACGGTAACTTCTGCAGTAGCTCGCGTCGACGTGGATTACGTTCGAAGGAACAAAAACCCACTATTAGACCATCAAACTCATCGCGACAGAGTCGAAGGAACGTTTTTTTTTTACGTCTCTCGAAACTCGCCCATAAACTCGAAACAATGGAATAAACACCGCACAATGGCTCGGTGGCGATGTTGCCCGAGCGAAATGGAGATCGACAGATTGCTGAACCGTCGGACTTTTGCTCCAGCGGCTCGGAGGTACCGATACTTGTAACACTCTCTCGCGTTGCTCGCGATGTACGTCGCGTACCGACTTCACTGCCACTTGCACCTCGGGGCATGAGAGACATAACTTCGCGAGAGCACGAACGGCGAACGACGCGGCGGGGCGTGCACGTTTTTCGTCGCTGTCGTCCGTCGAACGAAAGTAAAATTACGCTACCGCTATCCGTCTGGGACAAACGAGAGGATACGCAGAGGCGGACACCGAGCGCGTTAAGGTAGTTCATGCATAAGATGTTCATTTCGCATGAGTTCGAGAAAATTGGGAGTCAATGGCAAACACTTCTCGATGGTATGAAAATCTGAAAAAATTCATACCCATTAAAGGTACTGGAAAGATTAATTTTGCATAATAACAATTGCAAAAAGTTATTAACAAATTAATGAAAGAAAAATCTTGTTAAACAAATTAACGGTAACTCAACTTTTTTTTCTCATGAAAATGATTCGTTCATTTTTCGGAAAGCGTATGAATTTTTTCACATTTTTATCTTCATTTTGATTTTTGCACATTTTTCCATGTAAAAAACAAGAAAATTCAAAATAAAGATGAAAATCTGAAAAAATTCATACGTTTTTCGAAAAATGAACGAATAATTTTCATTCAAAAACGAAAGTGTTGATAATATTTTGATTCATTTTTTTTCTTTTTTGTTTCAATGGAGTCGTCTTTTTGGCGCGAATAGAACAAAAAATTGGAATGTTCATTAAATGATGGTTAATGTTTTTTCAGAACAGTATTTTTGCAAACTCCGCCGCGTTCAGTCGCCGGTATGTGCATCGAGACAGCATTTCATCGGGCACCTAAGCTCAAAAACGATTATTCACTGTGACAAGTGCATTGATTCGTTCTTAGAATAAAATGTAAAAAATCGGATTAAGGAATGTTCCGTTGAATTTATGTCGTTTGATAATTCGCGCGCGATGTATGAAAAGGAATTTGATAGGCGGAAAAACCCGTTCAAACGTTTCTGAAACTGGTCTGTGAGCGCGACGTGTATATGTTAGTGCTACAAATTAATTTCAAGGTCAATGCGAATTTTGCAATCTGGGCTCCGTTACCAAACGAGTTTTGGGACCGTCTTTGAAAATCTTTTTTTTTCCTCGGATCGTCTTCAACCCATTTCTCTATTCGGAGAAGATGAGGAATAAACGGAAAACATTGATATGGAAAACATAGTCGTTGTAACGAATGATTTTATTCGGTGCGCGATCAGTAAAGCATAATATTGCGCCGACAATTATAAATTATTTTTTTTATTGAAATTTTAAACAATTGATTTTGAAAAATATAAATAATAATTTGATTCTTTCATTGTATTTTTTCTATCAATTATTATTATTATTCAATTATTATTTGATAATAATTATTTCTTATATTTCAAATGGTAAAAGAAGAACATAGTAGAATATTTCTTTTTCTATCGAGATTCGAGAACCCGAAAATTCTAAGGAATTCAATTGAAGAAGGAAAAGTCCGCGAAAAAATATTTTTATACGAGTATGATTCATACATTTCTAAAAAAAAAAAATTTCATAGTGCAGAATACTATTGGAATGTAAAAAACAAAAAATTCCTTCCTGGCTGGGTGGAAAAAAATATTGACACAGTTGTCGTACGGGAGTATCGACTCTAGAAAAACGCAATAGCAGTTCTGTAACGTTTCAATGAGCCTTAACGAAAATTCCTTCCACCAGGTGACACAAGAATAAAGCTTTTCAACACCTCGAATAATTTACAAAAATAAAAATATCACCGTAAACAAAATTAAGTGAAAATGAAGAATCTTGGACATATTCATCAAGTTACTATTTTATTCATCGAAAAAGTCAATGACTATATTCCTGGCAATTTTTCTTTTCTTAGTTCTCCATCAAATGCAGAATTGGAGTAATAATCTAATTCACAGCATATTAAAATTCCACTTAACTCCACTTTTACTTTACTTTCAACAAATTCCTTTAATCTTCCTATTCAGATGCTTTGAATATAATAATTTAATCCAATTTCAGATTCCCATTGAATTAGATTTACTTTTTTTTATACTATAGGATAACAATATTAAATAAGTTAAAATAAAATAAATAAATATATTCTAACGCTGAACGACTAATCGTTACGAAAAAAAAACAAAAAAAAAAAATCCCTGTGTTCTATCGAAATACTTTCTGACCTTTTTCCTTTCGCGTCCGCACTCTCGTTTAGTAAACTGGAAAAAAAAAAAAAAAAAAAAAAAAAAAAAAAAAAAAAAAAAAACACACGATCGACTTCGTGGTCTCGAAGCCTCTCGGCGCAAGAATTGGTCCGGTTCGTGAAAGAAGAAGACCTCGTCGATCATCGCGTCGATCGCGACAGTTCGCCTTTCCTCGGTACACGCAGCCGTGATGAGCTCCTTCGAAAATAATAATAGAGTCCCAGGGGCGGGGAGGGGGGTGGGGCGAGGAGGGGGAGGCAAAGGCAAATTGTACGTTTTTTCATTTACGATGAGTCTCAAAGTGGGTGGGTGAGCAAGACGTGAGGGATGACGCGGGGAAGCTGCTGCGGACTTCGTCTCGTCAGCCGAAGCGAGAGAACCGCGCGGCAACACCGAGAGGGGGGCTACCGGCTTCTCGAGGGGGGCAGGTGGGGAGGGGACGGCTTCACGACGATATATGAACGCGAAACTCGCGGCCCGCGCACTCGATAACCCAACTATACCCTCGCACTCTCGAAATCCAAAGTGAGCCGTGCGTTTCTGTGTTTTGTGCTCATTTCCTCGTCCTTTCGCGCGGGCCCTTAATAAAAAAAAAAAAAAAAAAGGAGAGAACAAAAATTTGACTTTGTGAAAAAAAAAAAAAAAAAAAAAAAAAATTAGGTTTGAGTTTTTTTAACCTACTTTATCGTAACTTTTATCGCGTGACTATAAAACGCGACTGAACGACCAACGTGCTCGGGAAATTAAAAAAAAAAAAAAAATTGATTCTGACATAACGTTTCCATCTGACATTCGAGTTGCGCGGTGAAGTTCCCAGTGGCGTGAAGATAGGACGGTCTTGAAACTGCTGGAAATTTCGAAAAGCAACGAGTGTGTTTTTTGTTTTATTCATTAACGAGGATTAAAGACATTTCGGCGACATGAGCAAATCGTGGCAAGGTACGTTTTTCGTTGAAACGAAGCTGTTTGGCTTTCGATCCGGATGAATTTTTTCCCTCGTTAGACTATGAAATACGATTTTTTGGTATTAGGAGTCTATTTAGGAATTTTGAAAATTAAAATTGAGGGTTAGAATCATCGTCGGGAGATTCGATCTGGATTAATCGTTTGACGTTCGGAATATTTTTTAATTACTTTGCGCTGAGATAATTAAGAAAAATTGATAATAAATGAGAAAAAAAAATTAATGAAAATGGAATTACAATTGAGCTGAGAGAAGAAAAATAGGTCGGTTTATCCAATGCCGAGTTTCGTCGCAAGGTTAAATAAATGTATAATTGTTTCGGCACTAGAATAATTAATATAAATTAATTGATTGATAAAAATTTGTTATAATAACAAATATTGAGGAAATATTGTTAAATATCGGTACAAGGAAAAAAAACAATAGATTCAGTCGATTCCACAGCAAGTTTTATCTTGAAGTGGGTCAAAATGAATGAGGGAATTACTTTGATACCATTGTAATTGAATCCAATAAAAAAAAATGTTAGAAAAAAATATTGAATGCGATATTGATAAACCAATATGAGCAAATAAAATTAATATCCTCGGTCTATTTAATGCCGGGTAGTAATCACCATTAGTTTGTGACGCCGGAAAATAACGAATAATGGAAATAAAAAAGTTGAATAAAAGAATAATAATATATTTAAAAAATATTAGTATTAGATGAAAAAAATTATAGAATTCGTTACTCTATTGCCGAATTTCATCTGAAATCAGTTTGAATACATTTGCGATAACTTTAGTCTCAAAACGATTGTTTACAAACAGTAATTGCGATTTTTCAAAAGTTAGTATGAACTTTTTATTTTTTTATCTTAATCTACTTAAATTACATCGCTCACATTACTTTATAAATTGAATTAAGTAAGGTTTAGTAAAATTTGATTTATTTTTTATTTTTTAATTGATGATAAAAAAAAATTCCGTAATAAAAATCAACACGAACAGTATTCGAATAAAATTAGCGAGGACTCCATTTAAAATGATCGATTGCCAAGAGTATCATCGCTACTTTTAAGGGACCGAAGAAAATTTCGTTCTACCCTCGTGTCACGTTCGCGTCGACGATAAAAATTCAAGGTCGCGACGATCGTAACGAATCCACAGCGACGTTGAAACGTTCATTGTGGTTTAAATTTATGGAGGAAACCGGAAGACACTCGGCGACAGGACATTTTAGGCATCGATCGACGATCGTGCGAGTCGCAATTAAATATTAGTTGAACACGATTGTAATTTGCGAAAGGTTTAATTCGCACGTTAACTTTATATAGAAAATAGTTTTATTGAATATTCATAATAAATGCAGACACAAAAATATTTTTTAATTTTTATAAATTATAATTTTTTTTTTTTTAATATTATCACAGTTTATTTAATTTTTCGTAAATTGTGCAATTATTGAAATGTAAAATAAGTACGTCAAAATATTTGAAAATTACGGTAATAAAAGGTTTTCGAACTCTGCCCGATTCCGGGCACGTAAATTTCTTCTTATTATTTTTTTTTCTCGTTCGTTTCGTACTCGCGCACCTCCGAAGCTCGAAGTGGGTGTAGAAGCCAGTCGCGCTTCGGTGAATTTGAAATGAACTCGAGCGGAACACGTTACCATTGACTTTCGGCGGCAACCGGCTAGAGAGCAGTGAACGCGAATCTGTTTACATTTCTGTTTGACACGAAACGTCGTATTATTCCGATATCTCTGGCATCGCATTCGAACATTGCCACAGTATTGTTACAAAATATTTACATTCGAATGAAGCCCCAACTGCCGTGGGTGGTCTATAAATTCTAACATTTGGTAGACGTTCCATAGTTTCCGAAGATGCTCGACAATAACGCAGCGGCTTTTTTACGTAATTGAAAATAGTAAACAATATCTTGAAAAGATCTCGACTCGAATTTATCTATTTGAACAAAAAAAAATCCACTAAAATAAATAAAATAAATAAAATAAATAAAATAAATAAAATAAATAAAATAAATAAAATAAATAAAATAAATAAAATAAATAAAATAAATAAAATAAATAAAATAAATAAAATAAATAAAATAAATAAAATAAATAAAATAAATAAAATAAATAAAATAAATAAAATAAATAAAATAAATAAAATAAATAAAATAAATAAAATAAATAAAATAAATAAAATAAATAAAATAAATAAAATAAATAAAATAAATAATTTTTTTTTTGTTCCACCGAAAAGTCTAAAAAAAAAACGGTTTGACAATTTCTCGCTCAATTTATCTCCAACTTGAAGTGAAGATAGAAAACTCTTTCCCTTTCGAGACAATGAAAAACTCGCGTAGAAAAATAGAATCGTAATTTTCGCAGGTTGCATAACATCGACCGTACTTTCATAAACATTCACGATAGTTCGTCTCCCGTTTCGCGTTAACCGGTGGACTATGGATATAGCTAATGGTAGTAGCCGTGCGGCACAGCATCGCGACATCCTTCTGGCGTATAGTCTTCGGCCTTAAACTCGCTAATTACTATAGTCGGCCACGACGTGTAGAGGATAAGGTCAACGCCAAGATCGCGTAACACATACTCCCGATCGAGTCTCGTTAGCATACTGGAACGAAGAATCCGACTCGCTAAATTCGATGCAGGTCAAAATCGTTTCGGTTATGTGACTGAACGCACTTGTACATTTTCTTTTTTCATCTCGTGGTACAAAATTGCACTGACATTAGTCGTTATCACGATAAACAATAATAATAAATATCAACTTTTTATCAGCTAATTATCCAATAATAACAATAATAAATCATAATTATTGTTGATAATGATTATTACTCGTTGTTCATAATTATTAATTAATCATTTATTATCTTGTAATTTCTGGATAATTAATTGTTCAAAAATTGATATTTATTATTATTATTTATTGTACTAACGACTAATGTCAATGCAATTTTATACCACGATCTAAAGAAAAGAAAATTCCCAAGTGCGTTCATTCAAATAGCCGAAACGATTATGAATAATAATAATAAAATGAATAAATTGATTATCAATTAGTAAACTGTTAATTATTAATCATTTGACAATTGCTGATGGTTAATAATTATGTATTGTCATTATTATTAGTAAATACATATATTTCAAAAAATATTTTATAAAAATAATTTCGAAAATCTTTTTTTCAGGCGCGAAAGATTTCGTGGGGCTGGAAGAGGTGTCGAAGATCGATTTCCTGCAGCCCCTTTTCGCGGAGGCGTTGGGCACCTGCCTGCTGGTCCTCATAGGATGCGCGTCCTGCGTCACGTGGAACTCGACGGGTTCACCGACGGTGGTTCAAATCGCATTCACGTTTGGCCTTGCTGTCGCGGCTCTCGCGCAGGTAAGTGGTTTAAACGCCAATAAAATTTTTTTTTTTTTTTTTTTTTTTTTTTTTTCAATCCACCGCTCACAAGTGAATCTTCGATATACTTTATTATTCGTACGGCCCGAAATTGCCGACCGTATTTCGCAAATGCGTCGACGGCCTCCGGTGCATCGTCGCAGTGTCACAATTACATCACAATTAAACAAGCGGCGCGGTTCTGTATCTTTTTTATGGCAATAATAACGCGATAAAACCACCAGAGAAAGTCGAATAACGAGGCGATCCTTAAATCCCATCGAAAAGGACGATTCGCATGTGGACCCAAGTGCCGATTTTCGGGATCGTTCAGTCTCGGTGCATTTTGCGCTCACCTTCTCGTTTATTGTTACAAATTCGCTGCGCGGCAATCTTTTTTTCAATCTCTCTTTCTTTCGGATAATTAACTCGAAGATACAGAGAGGCTGAATCACGAATCTCGATCTTCGGAGTCGAAGATCGTGGGCACGTTCTCAATGGCTCAGTGGTATAAAACGGCGAAGGAAGACGTTCGCGCGAATAGCGCGACGGGTTTTCGTTCTTTTCTCCTTTTTTTTCTCAATCCAACATTTTTTTTCCATTAACCACAATCGGGCATCGCCGGGATCGAGAATCTTGTTGAGAGCGCGAAATTGCTCAGCTGCGCGAACCGCGTCGACAAACGCGAATTCGGAGTGAACGCTTCGGTAGATCGTTAATTAAGTGGGATTGGATCTGGTGTTGATTGTGCCGAGAGATAAATACGTTCGTTTTTTTACGCGGCTAACGCTTCGCCGCTTCCACGAGGAGATTGTAGAAAATTTCGGGCGCGATCGGTCTCGCGTGAACGAACCTTACGGCGGTCGTTTCTCTTTGTGAATGATCGATGGCGGTTCTAACGATCGATAAATAGGTCTATTGACAAACAATGATATCGATTAAAACCGATGTTGCGGTTCAATCGAAAGTACCAATGTGTTATCAATCAACTAAAATGACGATAATAGTATTTGACTTTATCGTTACCGATACATAAATTGTAGTATGGACATATTGATTCTCGTATCGAGTATCGATTCTTGTATCGATATATCGATTTTTGGATCGATGTATCGATTCTAGTGTCGATATTTCGATTCTTGTATCGATATTTCGATTCTAGTATCAATATATCGATTCCAGTATCGATACATCGATTCCAGTATCGATACATCGATTCCAGTATCGATACATCGATTCCAGTATCGATACATCGATTCCAGTATCGATACATCGATTCCAGTATCGATACATCGATTCCAGTATCGATACATCGATTCCAGTATCGATACATCGATTCCAGTATCGATACATCGATTCCAGTATCGATACATCGATTCCAGTATCGATACATCGATTCCAGTATCGATACATCGATTCCAGTATCGATACATCGATTCCAGTATCGATACATCGATTCCAGTATCGATACATCGATTCCAGTATCGATACATCGATTCCAGTATCGATACATCGATTCTAGTATCGATGTATAGATTCTGATATCGATATATCGTTGAATTATACAATCGGAAACTCTAATTATCGATGTTGGAATTCATTGATAATACGATATCGGTATTCATCGGTATCCGGTACCGATGTTGACCAAAATTAGCGATATATCGGTAAATTTTGACGTGGAAAAATCTTATTATCAGCATTCCAATTAAGTGATAAACCGACACCGGTATTGGAATCGGTATTTGTTGATATGTCGACATTGACGATGGAATTCAGCCATTCGAACCGATGTATTGATACAATGGATTATCAATCATTTTTATTGCCGATATCACGATTTATTAATATATCGATAACGGTACCGGTCCCGGTGTTTATTTATATGTCTTTACCGATCTTATTACCGGCACGGATTTATCAATAAATTGTATCGACACATTTTATTATTGATATTACAATTGATTGATAAATCGGTGCCGGTACAAGATTCGGTATTTATTGATTTGCCGATACCGATGATATAATCGACTCAGAAGCACCTATATCAATAGACTGGATGATCGAACATTGACTTTCTCATTACCGATATAACGATTTATTCATATATCGGTACTCGGTATCATAATTCAGCCACAACCACCGATATATCAACAAATTGGACCGTCGAAAGTTCTTATCGGTATCAAAATTATTCAATATATCGGTACTCGTATCGCTATCCATTGCTATTCCGATATCGATGATATAATTAGCCCACAAGCGCCTAAATCAATAGACTGGATGATCGAACATTCTCATTACCGATTTATTCATATATCAGTACTCGGTATCATAATTCAGCCACAAGTACCGATATATCAATAAATTGGATCGTCGAAAGTTCTTGTCGGTATTAAAATTTTTTTAATGTATCGGTACTCGTATCGGTGTATTTTTGTATCCGTACTATATTGTATTGTACTTTACTGTACTGATGTCATAATTTAGCCGCGAGTACCGATCAATAAATCACGATATCGGTACTCGATGCCGCGATTTAGTCGCGTGTCGGCGCCGATGTTATACTTTCGCCGCAAGTACCGATCGATAAATCGTTAAGTATCGGTACTCGGCATCGCAATTCATCGGTATTTCGCCATCGATTTTTTTATTTCGCCACAAGTACCGATACACCAATAAATTACGAATACAATGGTTTCAATATCTCGGTACTCGTCGGTCAATCGAAGAATCGGTAACCGATCGATGAAATCGGTAAATCCATACATCGATCGATATATCAACGATGTGGAAGAGAAAATGAAGATTTTTCTTTCGATTTCAATACCGATCTCAATACCGATCTCAATACCGATCTCAGTGTCGATCCTCGATACAAGATTCGATCGCTCCAACGCGTGAATACAATTTGCCGTCTTCGCATTGATTTTTTTTTGCTCTCGCTTTCGCTTTCGGGGGTCTTTACTCCTCTTCCATTGACTCATCGCGCAATCCGGTATCGCGCTCAACCTGTGCGCGCACCGTTTGCCCCGCCGTGCCGCGGCGACGCGAGACTCGGTAGCCTCGAGGAGACTGGCAAAATCGAGCGAGGCAGCACGTGCACGCGCGTCGCCGCTGTGTATGTCCCGTCGGTGATCCGAGAAAGAGTCGTGCCCCGAACGCCCGGAGCGACGATACGATCGGGCAATCCGCTCGGCCGCAATGTCGCTCGATTTCTGAACGGGCCAAGATGAATACCGCGGAGAGGGAGAGCTCCATTCACCAAATTAAAGCCCACAGGTGTGAATGTGTGGGTGAACGCCGCGAGACCGAGATTTATTCGAACATATACTCGACCGCGCGGCGACCACCTGGCGCAAAGACTTTGCGCTTGTTCGAAACTTTTTCGCGGCTTCACGGCTCATTTTTATACATCAATCTGGATAAACTTCTTTTTGCTTTTTTTTTTGCTTTTTTTTTTTTCCTCGACGTGTTTCACCCTCTTTCTTGATCTTTTTTCTTCGCGACTAAGAAGTTATCAATATTGATGATTCATATTGATTAATAATTTTTTATTTATATGTATATTAGACAGATATTATTATTATTATTTATATATTATTAAAAAAAAAATTCAGAGCTTTTCAGGAAAACGTAACTTGTTTTTAGTGGAAGCCGGCTCTTCGAATTTTCGATTTTTTTTTCTTCGACCTTCCATTTGATTTTCAAAAATTTCATTCTTTCGAACCTCCTTTCCGTAATTCGTAAACCTTCACTAACAATTATTGACCATAATAAAAAATGTGTCCATTCAGCAGAGTGGATCAATTTTTGTGAAAAAATAAAAAAAATGTACGAAAAAAATTTTTTCAACATTTTTTTTTTTGGCGATTTATTTTTTTTCAACATTTTTTTGGGTCATGATTTTTCGAATTTTTTTTTTTACCATTTCGTTAGAAACTCTTTTGGATTATTGTCATTCAGAATTAATCTTTCCAGGACCCACAGGCGGTTCCCATGCGCTAACAGCCGGCTTAGCGTACACGTAATTACCGCACCTGTGATACGGCGCGGCGCGTGACTATAACGCGAGATTTCTTGACGGACGTTAACGTGTCGCGCCTTGAAATCGAAAAAACTTTCGCAACTAGATCCCAATCGATTTATCATGCGTATGGCCGTCCGGGTGTAGATATAACTCGAAGCTCTAATTGCGCGTCCGATCTCGGGAGGCCATCGCGGTTGTCATTTAATTCTACGACAAACGGGGCTCGAAACAGGTGCGAAATCGACCGGAAGCCGTTCGACTTTCCCCATGAATGTAATTTGTCAAAACAACGTCACGAATCTCTGCCATCGCGGATCGCCCAAACCAATCAATGTAAATAAAAAAATGTTTTTCTAATTAATTTTTTTTTTTATGCAAAAAATAAAACAAAATTTTGCAAAAAATTTGCCATTTTTCTCCATTACAAGTTTTGCAAAATTACGCATAGTTTATAAAAATTTCGCAGGGACATCGAATCGGCAAAATTATAAAGATGTTCGTCAAGCTACGATTTTTTCTCTTCGGTTGTCATGAAAAATTTACAAAAATCTATAACGTCGAGGAAATGTTTGAAGAAGTTCGCACTCGGCTGAAAAATCTTTATGTTTTATTTTCATGGGCTTGGTTCATTCCTGAACTAGTTTGAATCACTAATAAAAATTAATTGTTTCATTCATTTTTTTATTAATCAATAATATTTTTTTAATAATCTACAAATTCAAGGGTATGTCTGAAAGAATTATAATAAATCACGGATCTCGTGATAAACCATCCAATTATTCACTGCGCCAATTGCCTTCTGGTGTAAAAAACTTCGCGCGATTGTTTCTCACCGCAGTTGCGCGAGAACTTATTGCTCGATCGAAGAAAAACTCGTTAATTAAATGGCCAATTTGGTAATCCCGGTGAAAGATTGCAGAGCGTTGGTTGCGCGAGAGCGAGCGATAAGATGCGGCGATCACGACTGAAAAAAAAAAAAAAAAAAAAAAAAAAAAAAAAAAAAAAAAAAAATGAAGACAAAGCGCGCAAGTTCTAGAGCGGCGCGTTTAAGGTACCGAAAGGGTAAGAGTTGCATATCCTTAAAAAGAAAAAAAAGATGAAGAAACGAAGTTATCCTTTCGAATTGGCGCATATATATCCGACCTCGGCCCCGAAACAATTTATTACCGAGAGGCTCTACTCGAGCCTGTGAGTACGAGCAATCAAAGTTTCGGCGCTGCATAAAACAAAAAATCAAAGCCGACGATATCGGCGGCGTTGGACGGCGAAGCGGCTTTTGGCGCCCGCGGATCTACAAATCTCGTACCCGGTTCGGTCGAAAATGTTAATAATAACCATTAATATTCATCTTAACCTCATTATATGTATTATATTACATTATATAAAAACACATTTACTAAAAAATTTAAGAAACGACGCCAAGTAGTTTAAAAATAGTTTAAAAATCATTTTTTAATAATTAAAACAAGAAAAAAAATTATATTATATTATATTATAATATACTACATTATATTATATTAATCTTATTGATATTAACTATCAATATTAACCTTTCTACTGCCATTAATATTTTTTATTTTAATTTACATTGCAATAATAGAAAATTGTAGAATTTCCTTCAAGAAAAAATCTTTTCAATCAATATTTATTCTGTTATCGCGGCTCGGTGTTATTTTAACCATTGTTAAAGGGTTGATATCAAAGTTTCTGTACCAAATATTTAAAATATATCTAAATGGAATCCCTATCAACAATTTCATACCCAAAAAAAGTTCTTGAAAATTCGTAACATGCCGAATAATATCAACATCATCAAAAAGTTCAGAACCATTAATGTATCATTCGGATCAACGTAATGTTGTAAATATAAAATAATTGAAATATATAAAAATATAAAATATAAAATATAAAATATAAAATATAAAATATAAAATATAAAATATAAAATATAAAATATAAAATATAAAATATAAAATATAAAATATAAAATATAAAATATAAAATATAAAATATAAAATATAAAATATAAAATATAAAATATAAAATATAAAATATAAAATATAAAATATAAAATATAAAATATAAAATATAAAATATAAAATATAAAATAATTGATATACAAAATGAACGGGCAGTTTATTGACCGTCTATCGATATTACGCGCGTGTGTAACCTCGCCTCGACGACGGAAATGCAAATATCCGCGCTACCGGAAGATAGATCGGTTTCTCGTTTTGCCGATTAAGCGCGCACCTCGTTGCGCAACGGTTAATTATCCGCCTGTCGTCGATAATGTACGATGAAGTTGCACTGGCGCGAGTGTTGAGCTTCCGATTCGTTTCGCGAACAAGCCTCGCGCTCAAGGATCATCATCAGGTATTCGCGCGTTTTAACACACCGCAGAACGCAACTGGCCCCGAGACGGCGATGATATTACGCGAGGCTCGTTATTCAATTTCCCTCGTTTTTGCAATTACGCATTTATACCATTTGTCGTCTTATTTCCGAGTTCGCTGCTGCCGTAATGTCTGCTCATCGAAGTTCAGGTCGGGCTCGCCGAATATCCAACGTTCGAAGGGTTTTGGTTCGGTAAAAATTGATATTCGTTGTTCGAAGCTCAACTTAATCCTTGCAATTTCTACTATTATTTATGTGATATTTTCAAAAATATTTTCAATCCTTTCATTTTTCATATTATTAAATTATTTTCTTTGATTCCTTGCAATAAAAAAGTTCGAAATAAAGACTTAATTTGTTTCGTCTTAATTATGATTATCAATTACAAAATGTTATGTTTCTCAAATATTTGAGGCATTCAATATTTTGTTCTCTATCGAATTTCGTTTTTTTAGCGCGTCTTACACAGCTTGACAGTGACGTTGTTCAAAGTTTAACTTAATCCTCGCAATTATTACTAATATGTGATATTTTTTTTAAAAAATTCAAAATCATGATTTTTCACATTATTCGATTATTTTTTTTGACTCTTTGCGATACATTTTTAAAAAATAAAGACTTAATTTTTTCGCCCTGATTAAAATGATGAATTACTGAAATTGTATGCGCTTTAACAATTTGGATAATTGAATATTTTTTTCTCTATCGCATTGCGAATTTTTTTTCAACGAATTCTTTGAAACTTTTTATTTTCAAAAGTATTTTCAATACTTTGATTTTTTACATAATTCGATTATTCTTTTAGACTCCTTGCAATGAAAAAATTTCTTCTTCCATTATCATTTTTTTTACTTCTTATGAAACATTAATAAAGTCATGTGGGATGTGAGTGTGTTGAACAATTTTTTCTTTTTTTTTTTAACCTTTATTCGAAGGGCGATATTGCATCCTGAGACGAACAGTGTGATATCTCCTGTGGAACTGCGTTGCGAGTTATACCGTGATTCTAGGGTTGCGATATCTTTTTTTTTTTTCCTCTTAGAAAAAGCGTTCTATATACGGAACACCCTTCAAAGGGTTAAGACATGCACGTGGCTTTCATGTTGAATCTCCTACGATGTTCTCGACCACCTCGGCGCTAGGATACATTTTATCATTGCCTCTTATTAATTATTATCGTTTTCAAGCTTTACTTTTTTGTAATTGATCATTTTTCTTACAATCTCGTAAACCCACTTGATCGGGCCTTGAATTTTCCATCCGTTGCGTGGCGATAAAGTATACGAAAAGAATAATTCGGACATATAAAAAAATTAGGTATTTTCACAAAATGAATGATCGTATAAAGTTTTATTTATACATAGATAATAAATGTTATAGTATTTATTATTTATACTATTTTATTATTATTATTATATTTCATATAAATGTTTGTTGTTTGTATATAAAAAATTATACGATCAGTACATCAATTATATAAAAACGATTTTTTTTTTTTGAAAAAAAGAAAATTATTTATTAACGTTGGGTTTTTATTGATATCCACAAATATAAAAAATTATATTATAATATAAATAAAATGTAATTTATATACTAATATTTAATATCTCAGAATATCTCTTACAATGATATAAAATTAACATAAACATATTATAAATAGTGTAATATTTTCCTTTCGCTCGATTAAAGTTTGAACTACCTCTAATAATTTGTGAGATAATTGATAAGAAATCATTATTAATATTTCTAATCTTTACTTTCTGGTCATCGTTCACTTTTTTTTCTCATTCGATGCATCGTTAGATAAATCCATTTATCAGTCGAGTGAATAAACAGACTTAACGATTCTATCGTCGCGCCCTAAGGCTGAATCGCACACGGTCGACTTATTCATCGCGAAATATCAATAAAATTCTCGGTATTGCCCAAGCGAGCCCGAGGCTTCGTTGATTCTCCAAGAACAATCGGAATTCAGGTGCAGCGCTCGTAGAGCTGTGGGAATTACGCGCGAAGCGTTACACGAGCGTTTTCATAACCCACAATTCTTCGGAATACAAATCGCGGCATGACTTCCGTCAATCATTAGCATAATCTATTGAGCCGGGCCAATCATCTCGGTTGTAGCTTCAGTCTTTTTACCGCGCCGCAGCGTCTTGAAGATTATTTCAGCCTCTGGCGATTCAAATTGTTATTCGTTTCGCGATTCTCTCGAAAAAAATTCGGCCATTGATTCCAGCGTCATTCACGGCAATGCCTTCGAAATCCTTTCATGACTCACAATTTCATTCGGAATTTTGAAAAATTATTAATTTTAATATTGATAAATTTAACATAACAATTACACGTAATAATATAATTGATTGATTATTATTACTTTTGATCGATAGATTTTCGCGATCAAATATTTTACTTATACATAAAAAAAAAAAAAAATTTAATTTTATACAAATTTTCATAAATTTCTTTTTGTCCATTTATATTTATATTCAATATAAAAATTTATATTTGCTACAATTTTTTTTTTCAATAATATGTATAAATTTTGTATAAATATCGCGTCTCGAGTTTTGTAAATTATTGCGCCTCCGGCAATGTACGTTGTTTCTTTCACGATTCTTTCGAAAAATCCGTCCATTGATTCCGACACCATTGAGTGACGGGCTTGCATTGCCGATTGAATGGATCTCAGAAACATTGTTAGAGCCGAATGAAAACGCGCCGATAGATCTTTACAATCCCATTTCAAAGCCATAATTTAATGTGTAATCTTCGAGCCCGCAATCGCTTGTTTTACTTTCCTTTTATTACCCCCGTCGTTCGCCTCCGCTCGCTCATCCGCGCGTGGTAAACGCCTTATTTGCGAGCTTGTAAAAAAAAAAAAAAAAAAAAACACATCGATGGAAATACTAACGCGCGCGGAACGCTCTGCCGTGTACGGGTTTTATAATTCTCGCGACGTTACGTTGCAAATTAGAGACTGGCAAAAAATGAAGAAAAAAAAAAAAAAAAAAAAAAAAAAAAAAAAAAAAAAAAAAACAGTCACGCGCAGAAGTTTTCTCGCGACCCGCGCGTGTAGGCGCAGTTCTCATTATGGACGTGGGCGTCGACATCAGTCGAGTCATTGTAAAGCCAACGATGATCCAGGACTCTTCGATCCCTTTGATGTCTTTCTAATTTCATTGTTGTTTAAGAAAAAAATTCCATGCGATTCAATTGCAGCATTTTACCATTCAATCGATTGACTTTTAATCGAGTTTACTCCCAAGTCGAATATAAAAAATAATTAAATGTCACGATTATTTTTGAAATCATTCCTTTTTTATGCACAAAATAATTTCCATGCCAGTATTACAGAATTTCCAATTTCGAATTTGGCCTCAATAATCCCGTGATAGATTAATCGAGTAAATCATAAACGACGATTATTTCTTTTCGATTATTTATTTATTTATTTATTTATTTATTTTTTTTTTTTTTTTTTTTTTATATGAATAGTAATAAAAACAATAAATATTATTGAACCTCAGGCTAAATCAATATTATCCTTATTATCATTTGTTTTTGTAATATCATCGTTTTTATTGTTGTTAATAACAATAAATATTGTTATTATTATTATGACATACATAATAGTGAAAAAATGTTATTGTCGTTCGTTATTGCATTCGAGCACCTCGAGATTGCGACGAAAATGTCCTTCTCTCAATGCGTCGGCACTTTGAACGAAAGTAACGCCGAAAACGTGTGAACCGAACAAAATCCGTGGCTGTCCGGGCTCTCGCCTCGCTCAAACTCATTCCCGTTGATTCCTCGGGGCGTTATGACTCATTGATACAGAGTCGCGAGAGAAAACAAAAGCGCGGGGCACGTGAATGCGAGCACGGTGAGGATAAAAAAGGTTTCAAGATCCTTAGCCTCCCGGTTGTGTCAGCCGGTAGTCGAAACTGTGTCGGGGGAATAACTAAAAAAAAAAAAAAAAAAAAAAAAAAAGAAAAAAAAAAAGAAAAAAAAAAAAAAGAAAAAAAAAAGGCAGCGACAGATCCGGGCGCGTAGGAAAAAGAACGAGCCTCGTCGGGGGTTGAGGGGTGAGGAAGTGCACCGGCGCTGCAGAACTCGCGCAAGTTTCCGAGAGCGAACACAATCCCGACTCTTGTTTCATACACACGAAGTTTTATCGTCGTCGGGTCGGAAAGTCCGAGCATAAAGAATGAGTGAGTGAGTAGGTTGTCAGAGCCTTCGGGGCAGAATTGCACCATCCCGGTGAGCAGTTAGACCCCCTTGGGCGAATCCGCGGCCTTATTTACCCTTCTACCGCGCGCCTCGAGCCAAGCCGAGCAAGAGCGAAGTGCGCTCGCAGCCACCGCGCGCCGGCTCGAATCCGTGCGTATTTTATCGTCCGCCCGTGCACAACGCATTGCGATCTCGCTCACGCGGCTGACGAATCACGACGGTTTTATGTACTAACTACACGAGGAGACTCCGCGACCGGCTAACGATCGGCGTGCAATCGCTCCGCGAATAATTGCCGCGATTCTTCTCCCTAACTGGGCCTCCACGGCCGGGGCACCCGTGTCGTCCGAATACCGGCGATCGTATTCGTCGTTTACGATAGTACTTTGGCGAAATTCGACGAAAATTTTGGAAAATTTTTACAAAAACTCGGAACATTCAACGTTTTGGGAATTCCGCACGAAAATTAGGAAAATCGCAGCGCGTTTTAAGAACGTTTTTTTGATAATCTATTGTACGAAAATTTTGAAAAATTTCACAATAATCACGATTTTTTTACATTTCACGAAATTTATACAAAAATCTATAAAATTTTAGATCGTTTCATAAAAATTTTGTGAAAATTTGTAAAATCACAGTGCGGCAAAATCTGTGTAATTTATCAACATTTAATGAAATTTCACAATCATCTATACAATTTTTAAAATATTTTAAGTCATTTTTACAAATTTTAGAGCATTTCATGAAATTTGTTTAAAAAATTGTAAAATGTAAGAAAATTCTATTACGTTTGTTAAAAGATTTGTGAAATAGAAGAATATTTTGAGAGGATTTTACAAAAATGTATAAAACTTCAAGAAATTTTCATAAAAATGTGTAAAACTTAAAAAAGTTACTTTTTATCAGAAATCTTTGAAAAAACAGGAATTCGATTGTTTTGTTCATTATTTCATAATAATCCAATATCGTGTTGAATTTTCGTAGCTAGCATTTTTCAGATTTTTCACTGAATAACCGATGATACGTATGATCCTCGAGTTTGAATAATGTATTTACGAAAAAAAGGTTTCATTCGCCTTTTGGGTCTTACGGTCAACCGGAAACCAATCTTGGCTCATTAATCTATTGGGGGGAAAAGAGAGATCGATCCGGGAATCGTCCTCGATAAATTACATTCCCATTCCTTTCTGTCTCCTCCACATTTCTTAATAACAGTTTGAAAAGAATTTTGCCAATTTCACAAAATTTTTTGTTAACACTAGAAATATTCTTGCCAAAAAAAAAAAAACTGTCAATTTTCCCGAAAAAATCAGTTTTCAATGCTCATTAATTGTTGACAAAAAACAAAAGCAGTTTCGTCATGATAAGCTGTTGGCAACAAAAGCCCCATCAGATAACAATAAATAACAATAATAATATGCATTTTTTAATTAAATTCACGAAAAATTATAATCCAAATTCACACTAAAATCACCCTGGAGTAAGAACAGATTCGTTTAAAAAATCAGGAAAAATTGGTGAAAAACAGAATAAACGCGTGAAATACATGCAATATTGGCGTGATAAACTGGCAACGGTCTGGGCAATATTTACCCGGGACACTGTCGCCGTTGCTTAACTTCCTCATCGTGCATGTTTTACCGAAAAAAAAAAAAAAAAAAAAAAAAAAATTGCGTGGGTTTCCAGCTACGCGAATATGCCATATAAGAGTCTACGCTTACAATCGTCCCTGGGCTTCTGCCGTCTCTCATGAGTTCGTCGTAGCATTTGGTACATATAGTAGTAATACGTAGGTATATATCCCCGAATAAACGAGCACGGGACAAGCTCAATGGAAGGGAAAAAGAAGAAGAAAAAAAAAAAAAAAAAAAAAAAAAAAAAAATTTGCGAGAGCGTTTCATTAGGTTTGCGCAACCTTTAATTTATTGCGATTAAATCGACGTTGTGCCGGCGGTCGCCTCACCTCGGCTTTTGCCTCGCTCGATCCTTGCGGAATATAGTATAGGTACACCGTGTACGTACCTTATAGGTGTCCCTCCCTCCCTCCCATCCCGATCTCGATGCCTCTGTGCTCGGAAATCGCGTGTCGTTTTCTCGAACCGACCGCCAAAGGCGGTACGGAACGGAGGAAGAAACGCAAAATAATAATTATGAGCCGTGTAAGAGGAAACAAAGCGTCACGGACGAGCGAGAGGAGGACGGCGAGACTGCGAATCGTGAGTCGAATATGGGAGAAAAAAAAAAAAAATTGAGATCGCTGAGCGAGATTTCTAAGACCCTTTCTTAATACACTTTCATCCCTGACAAACCGTATTTTGCAAGCGGGCATTTAAACTTTGTGTCGAACGGTATCTGGAGGTTAATCGAGGCTATTCTCCTGAACAAATTGCAACTTTCATTTTAAGTTCGATTTTTACTCCGATAACGAACTCAACGTCCCATCCGGTTGGAACGTATTAAACCATTTTGCCTCCTGCAACGTTTAAGGAGAAAATTATCGAGCCCAACCCTAAGTAGGATTCGAAGAGAACTTCAAAGACCTTCCGACGAGATGAAGGTCTGAGAAAAAATCAATCTTGCAGAAGACGCTAAGATCATTGATTTTGCATAAAAACAATGGTGAGAATATTTAAATAGATTAGCTCAAAAAATGATTCGATGAATTATCCAGCGACCAGTATTTAAATGTAAATGTAAAAAATGTAACTTTTTTCCGAATATCTTCTAATTTCACGGAAATTCCGTTTTTGCAAAAATCTTCGATCGATATTTGCGAGTACGTTCGATCGTCCAGCCCGATTTTTTCAAGGGCGGGGTAAAGTTAATTCGGCGAAAAAAAGGCATGTTCTTAAGATTGTTTTTTGGCGTAACGGATAGTGTTCGTTTATTGAAAAATTTACATATAATAACGTGACATTTGAACAACATTCTCCTAAATTTTCATTGCAAAATATCAAAAATTGAGCGAGTGAAAATTAAACCCCGGCGGCGCCTCGAAAAAAAGTTGCTTTGCCGTGTGCACCATAACTCGCAACAGAATCATCTGAATCGAAAAAATCAAAATGCATTTGTTAAAGGAGATGTTTCTCGAGGTAATGCATTCATTTAAAAAATAAAAAAAAAAATTTTAATACTTTACCCCGCCCAAGATCCATAAAAAAATTAATAAAACTAATCAAATGAATAAAATTCATAAAACTCCACTAAAAAAAAAAAGAACTGAACATCGACTTTATTTTAAAAATGCAAAATACCGAGGAAAGAAATGATGGCTTAAAGTATTCGAAAAATATTCGAAAAATTGCGAAATCGAATAATAAATAAATTAAACAAAAATTAGAATAACAATGTTTAAAACAATGAACAGTCGGCAAGAATGAAACGAGGGATGTAACTTTTGATTCTTACCCAGGCGTGCAATATCCGAACTCGCATCAGCGTTTGCGCGAACGATGAATGACAAATATATTCAAATTGGAGTGCGCGCCGCGATACGGCGTGGCGCGGCGGTTGCATCACGAAGCACAAAGCCGATGCGGCGTGTTGGGGATCGAATGATCGAAAGAGCGACGTGAATACGTGAAATGCCCCGGAGCACATCCGACCTCTCATCTCGCCCGTGTGCGTACCCGTGATTGCCCCGGGAATCGAGATTGGATCGCGATTCTTCGCTGCAAATGCTAAATAAACTGCTACACTCGTGCGCTCGGCTGCCACGCCACTACGTAGCGTATTATATTATCCTACATTGTACCTTTCATAATAAGCTCAATGCGAGAAAAAAATTGAGTAACGCATTTGAATTTTTTTTTTTTTTTTTTTTTTTTTTTTTTTTTTTTTTTTTTTTTTTCAAGAACTTGACAATGCGTCGAGTAAGAAACCCACTGAAAGTTCTTATTAATCAGATTACATTTTTTTCTCTGACTTCTTGCGGCTCTCGGGGAAAAAAACCACTCAGATCGTAAATATTATTCTTTTTTAATTACTATAATTAACCGATCAGAATTGATTATTTGAACAAAAATAGAGCTGCACATTTTGTATTATTTCAGGCTAATTTGTGAACAAAAAATAAATACAGTATACTTTTTTGCAATTTAGTTTATGCGGAAAAATATGTTTTTGTTTATCGTCTTTTTTCATAGTCGTATGTATTTATCGATTCACTTAAGATGATTCGTTCGTTAATTTGTCAACATCATTTTGATATTAGAATTTTAGAAAATCGATCTCTGCAGTAACTTGACGATTTTTTTTCAGACTCTTTTCCGTTGAAGAGCTTTCGACATTTTCTTGAATCTCACGTTTGGACGGACTGTCACTTCCAGTCGGTTAATTGCAGGCATGATTGAATTACTAAAATATTACTACAAAGATTATTAATAATAAGATTAAGATTTTTTTTTTTTTTTTTTTTTTTAAGATTATTATTAATATTACTACATTAACTGATAAATTAACTGAATCTAAATGAAAAAGAAAATCGAATCAATTTGCTGAATCATTTGTAGTTGGTTAATTATAGTAATTAAAAAATACATACCTACTCACCATCCGACTCATCTTTCGCCGAGGGCCATTTCGGTATTTTTCTTAGCCGATGAAAAGAGAACAAAAAAAATTAAATAATAAAGCAATGTCGACGGGGCAAGAGGAGTCTCATTCTCTGGGCCCAAATTGATTCCATCTCATTTAATTTCTCATTATCCTTCAACGGGTACGTGGCATCAACGACCAGCCAAAGTGAATTCATTTTTTTCATCGCGACGAGCCGCAGTAAAAAAAAATTCGCGTGTAACGAAAAAACAATCTATTTTAAGGCAGTCCGAGCGTTTTCCAATGAGATAAATAACCGAAAAACCGGAAAAAGATTGGTTTTGCGTGATAATAATTCCAAAAAGTTATTAACAAATTGATGAAAAAAAAAAGTTCATCAAACTACTCGGCAAGCCAAATTTTTTCTAATGAAAATCATTTATTCATTTTTCTTTATACGTATGCATTTTTTCAGAATTTTTGAAGATTGAATTTTTTTTTAACTTGTGAAAAGTTAAAAGACGGGTTTTGGACACGTCTTCGTTATAAGACCGCGCATTGTCTCAGGAAATTTCCGAATGATTGATCAATTAGATACGCAAATACAGCTCAAAAAACTTTTTCAAAAATGCGATTTTTAACAAATTTCAAAGTCTTGAATTCCGAAAAGATTATTGTGTATTAAGAATAATTTCCAAATAAGTTTCATCAGAATAAAAAGTTCGGTTGCCGGGAAATTTCTTGGAAAACCGTCTTTTTCCGCCGTCGTTTTTGTCAATTTGTTGATAGCTTTTTTAAATTATTATAACGCAAAATCAACACTTCAGAAAATCAATACAAAAAAAAAGTCAAAAACAAATATCCATCAAAATCAATATTTTAAGCACCTTCCGTACGCTCGATTTTCTTCAGATTCTTATCCCATTGAGCGCTCGAAAGTATCTCTGAATCTTTCATTTCCTTGGTCGCTCGTGCGACCTTCAGGTAGTCCACGCGTAAGGTGTTCATTTCGCATAAGTTCGAGGATATTGAGAGGAATTTGGAATTGGATTGCAAACACTTCTCAATGGTATGAAAATCTGAAAAAATCCATGCACATTAAAAGTACTGAAAAGATTAATTTTGCATAATAATATTTCCAAATTGTTATTAACAAATTGATGAAACAAAAAATAGTTCAAGAAATTTTCCGGTCGGGGTACTATCAGGCTAGTCTCGTCAAAAGTCAAGGATATCCATTCAGGTGTCTCTACCTGTACGTTATCGGGCCCTGATTAGGCTGACATCAGGCTCACCTCATCTAAAGTGAGGATTGTTTAGTCAGGCTTTACGACCTGCACCTTATCGGGCCCTGATCAGGTTGGCATCAGGCTCGCCTCATCTTAAGTGAGGATTATTTGGTCAGGCTTCACGACCTGCACCTTATCGGGCCCTGATCAGGTTGGCATCAGGCTCGCCTCATCTTAAGTGAGGATTATTTGGTCAGGCTTCACGACCTGCACCTTATCGGGCCCTGATCAGGTTGGCATCAGGCTCGCCTCATTTTAAGTGAGGATTATTTAGTCAGGCTTCACGACGTGCACCTTATCGGGCCCTGATCAGGTTGGCATCAGGCGCGCCTCATCTAAAGTGAGGATTGTTTAGTCAGGCTTCACGAACTGCACCTTATCGGGCCCTGATCAGGTTGGCATCAGGCTCGCCTCATCTAGAGTGAGGATTATTTAGTCAGGCTTCACGACCTGCACCTTATCGGGCCCTGATCAGGTTGGCATCAGGCGCGCCTCATCTAAAGTGAGGATTGTTTAGTCAGGCTTCACGACCTGCACCTTATCGGGCCCTGATCAGGTTGGCATCAGGCTCGCCTCATCTAAAGTGAGGATTGTTTAGTCAGGCTTCACGACCTGCACCTTATCGGGCCCTGATCAGGTTGGCATCAGGCTCGCCTCATCTTAAGTGAGGATTATTTGGTCAGGCTTCACGACCTGCACCTTATCGGGCCCTGATCAGGTTGGCATCAGGCTCGCCTCATCTAAAGTGAAGGTTATTTAGTCAGGCTTTACGACCTGCACCTTATCGGGCCCTGATCAGGTTGGCATCAGGCGCGCCTCATCTAAAGTGAGGATTATTTGGTCAGGCTTCACGACCTGCACCTTATCGGGCCCTGATCAGGTTGGCATCAGGCTCGTCTCATCTAAAGTGAAGGTTATTTAGTCAGGCTTTACGACCTGCACCTTATCGGGCCCTGATCAGGTTGGCATCAGGCGCGCCTCATCTAAAGTGAGGATTGTTTAGTCAGGCTTCACGACCTGCACCTTATCGGGCCCTGATCAGGTTGGCATCAGGCTCGCCTCATCTAAAGTGAGGATTGTTTAGTCAGGCTTCACGACGTGCACCTTATCGGGCCCTGATCAGGTTGGCATCAGGCTCGCCTCATCTAAAGTGAGGATTGTTCAGTCAGGCTTCACGACCTGCACCTTATCAGGCCCCCACCAGGCCTACAACAGGATTGCCTGATCAGGCACGCCCTGTCCATACATTAGCGGGGCCTGATCAGGTATCAGGCAGCCTGATCCCAATTTCTGCTCGGGGTCGTACGCCGCATAATGAACTCGCGCCTCGTAGCGCTCGGGGTTCAGAGTGCGCGCCGTTAATCCATTTTGCATTTCGCCTTGACGTACGGATTCGTTAAATTATTCGCCGACGAAAGAGTCCCGTCACTTTTCCTTTCAACTCGCGGCGGGGCAATGTTGGCCCGTCGCGTTTCCAAAGGCGGCGATCCCCGCTTACAAGCCAGACGCACCGGCCATTATATACGTATTACCCGAAGTATTACCCGCTCGCTCGAGTGTAGTAACCTCGAAAAGGAGAGAAGAAGAAGAAGAAGAAGAAAAAATATCGCGGTTATTCTGTCAATATTTGCACAGACGTCATTGAGAGTCGAGCGAAGTCTTTTCATCGTGAGCTTGACAGTCACCCGAATGTCTCGCAGAGACGTTCGAGATCCGTTGGGCTCCGCGATCATTGAAATGCGTCGTTCTGCGATCGACAACTTCGAGTTAAAAAAATAAATACAAATATCAAAACAAAAAAAACAAACGCGATAAATTAAAAATAAAAATTGAAACCGGTAACCTTATTTCTTTCAAGGAAAGCAGATCCTTCGAATTTTCCCAATACACGCGACACGTGTTATTTTTTTTCTTCCAATTTTTGGACATTTTTCCAAAAATCGCCGAGACCAAATTTTTTTGTATTCTATGCGTAGGTGATTTTCCGAACTCGTAAACAAAAACGCTGTATTTTCAGCCACATAAGTAAAAGAACAAAAGTAGAATTTACTATTGACTTTACTTTGAAATTTGCGAAATATCGAGAAACAAATCATAGATTGAAAGTAGAAAAAAAGTTTCCTGAGGAATACCAATGTAAAAAAAAAATTCACTATAAATAAAAAAAAAATTGAATATTGCATATTGAGTTCAGAATACGGTATTTATAGAACTTCTTCGATTCGTCTGAGAAGAGCAAAAAAAAATTGAATTTCCCGGGAGCATCGCGGCTTCGCATGGTTCGGAAAGAATTTATCTCGCATCCTTCACAAAAAGATAAGTGGGGCACCCCATATGAGGCGCGAGACAAGTCCATTAAAAAAAAGAAGAAAAAAAAAAAAAGAAAAAAAAAAGCCCCGGTGGTGAAAGTTTAATTAGGACGTCCGACACTAGCGAATTGCGTGGTTGGCACATCTCGCTAAAACCGTGCGATAGCTATCTTTTCATATTTACGTCTTTTCGCGAGGATCACGCTGGACCGGACCGCAAAAAATGACTTCGTCAGATTCGTATTCTTTCCCCGAAGATATTTGTGTGGTCTCTAAAATTTTAAGACAGTTTAATTGCAGAATTTTCCTTTGTATGCAGGTTTTATTCAACTTTTTTTGCAGTCATTTCGCGATATTTCAATGAGATGAAAATTAACATTATTTATTTATTTGTTTATTTATTTACTTATTTAATTATTTATTTATTTATTTATTTAACCGTTTTTTTGCAATATTTGCAATAACTGCAAAACCTTTTTCTTACAATACAAATGTCTGACGGAAAAATAATTGTATATTTCTGCAAATAAAATTTCCATCCGAGTTCTATTTGTTTAATAATTTTTCAAAATAATGTCTTTTCGCTTCGAAAATAAAATGATTAAGTGATTGCCATTGACGTATTTCGTCACATATCGGTTCGCATTAAAAAAAAAGTACAGAAATAGATGAGCGAATGAGCGGATTCCGCATTCGCCAATGGCCATCGGCTACAGTCGGACAGGGCAATTAGCATCGTATTTACGATGTCTTCGAGTCGAACGTCTATCGCTTTTTCGCGGTTTTAATTATCGCTCAATTGCTCGCTTGTGCATTAGTTGACAAACCGCGAAATCGGTATTACTACGGCTCAAAAGGCCGTTTTCCATAAACCTAAGAGCATGCGTAGGGGAGAGTGGGGCAGAATGGCATACCGGGGCAAAATGGTACGAAATGGTTAAATAAAGTTCCCTGCCTGATGGAATTAGGGAAAAATCGGACAAGAGAAAGTTCCTATCGAAGTAGATTTTTTTGCTGTCCCATTTCGCCCTATTCTGCCCTGGTCCCATTGTGCGCGAATACCATTTTGCCCCGGTATGCCATTTTGCCCCGCTCTCCCCTAAGAGATTTTTTCTGATCAAGCGCACGCTCGGCAGCTCCGAAAGTCTTCAATAATGTATGTTTACCCTTACGGTAGTAGCACCGAAACAGTCCGCCCCAAATCCAAACATGATGTCGAAAAAAAAATTCGATTTGAAAAAATTGTGACTTCGACCCTTTATTTTGTCGAAAAAAAAGCAATATAAAAAAAATAAACAAAATCCTTTGAAAAATTATACAAAAATTAACGAATCATTTTCGTTAAAAAAAGTTGCATTGCCGTGTAATTTGTCGAACAATTCATTTTTTTATTAATCTGTTAATAACATTTTGGTATTATTATTGTACAAAATCAATCGCTTCAGGACCTTCCACATGTCTGATGTTTTTCGGATATAAGTCAGACAAATACCGTTCTGTACCGTTCTTAAGGTTGCCCATGCGTAAGGTGTTCATTTCGCATAAGTTCGAGGAAATTGAGAATGAATTGCAAACACTTCTCGATGGTATGAAAATCTGAAAAAATTCATGCACATTAAAAGTACTGAAAAGATTAATTTTGCATGCTAATAATTCTAAATTGTTATTAACAAACTGACGAAACAAACAATTGTTCAAGAAATTTCCCGGCAACACAACTTCTTTTGTAATGAAAATAATTCTTTTATTTTTCTGAATACGTATCACTTTTTTCAGATTTTTTAATTGACTTTGAATTTTATGATTTTCCCCTCATTTTTTCCATTAAAAAAAAATGTTCAAAGTCGATTTAAAAAAATCTAAAAAAATTCACACGTATATTCAGAAAAATAAAAGAATTATTTTCATAAAAAAAAAAATTTGTGTTGCCGCGAAATTTCTTGAACAATTTTTTGTTTCATCGATTTGTTAATAACAATTTTGGATTATTATTATGCAAAATTTATCTTTTCAGTACTTCTAATGTTCATAATTTTCTTCAGATTTTTATACCATTAAGAAGTGTTTGCAATTAAATTCCCAATCCCTCTCAATTTCCTCGAACTTGTGCAAAATGAAAACCATACGCTTGGACTACCTTAAGGTCACCTTAAAACGGCGAAAGGTCACAGGATAACAAACAATTCCGCGTACCTTCGAGTGTCCCCAGCTCCGAAATTCCCCCAAACTTTAGCTCTGTATCATTCCGAGAGGATTGCAATAAATCATCGTCCCAAACGTTCTCTTCGTGGAAGGAGCGCTGTTGCGATTTTCGGGGAATCCCCGCGAGACGAAGCGAATATCCGCGGCAAGTACTCGAGCGTACTCGAAACGATGACGACCGTGGCGTCACTTTCTCGCCTCTGAGGACATCTTGGCCGCCGGAGCCTCCCGTATTAAAATGAGATTAAAATGAGATTCATTATCCTTGCGCTAAATAAGATACATCGCGATCTTCAATGCGAACAATGACGCATCGGATATTCGACCCAGTACACACGCTGTTTAGTCTACACGCGATTAATGAAATTATTGCGAAGCTGCAACGCTTCAGTTGGGCTAAAAAGAGATTCGAGCATTTGTCGGATAAATGTCGGAACATTTACAGATTTATCGCTACTTTGACTTCGACGTTTGTTTCCGTTTTCGGATATATTTTTGTTCCAATACAATATTTCAAGTTTCCCTCAGAGGAACTTTGACTATTTCACGCAATGGCCTCTTAGAGAGTTTGAAACCCACCGTGACATCACCCACTCCGTTAATTTAACGTCACGGTTACATTAACTACTCTGTGATTTTTAACCTCTTTCGGTGACATTGATCACTGTTGTTTAAATCCCTCCGTGACATTAGCCACGCCGTCATTTTAACACTGCCGGGACTGTAGCTACTCCGTGACATTAGTTCTGGCCATTCCGAGGCCGTAGCCACTTCGCGATTTGGATCTCTCCGTGACATTAGCTCTGGCCACTCCGGGACTGTAGCCACTCCGTGATTTCAATCACTCCGTGACATTAGCTCTGGCCACTCCGGGACTGTAGCCACTCCGTGATTTCAATCACTCCGTGACATTAGCTCTGGCCACTCCGGGGCCGTAGCCATTCCGTGATTTCAATCACTCCGTGACATTAGCTCTGGCCACTCCGGGGCCGTAGCCACTTCGCGATTTGAATCTCTCCGTGACATTAGCTCTGGCCACTCCGGGACTGTAGCTACTCCGTGAATGTAACCGCTCCGTTACATTAGCCACTCCGTGATTTTAATCTCTCCGTCACATTAGCTGGTACGTCATTGTAACCTCTCTGTCATTAGTCACTCTGCTACTTTAGCTACGCCGTGATTTCAGCTACCTCTTAACCTCTTTAACCTCTTTCAGTAACATTGATCACTGTTGTTTAAACCCCTCCGTGACATTAACCACGCCGTCTTTTTAACACTGCCTGTAGCCACTGTATCCACTCCGGGACTGCAGCGACTTCGTGATTTTGATCTTTCCGTAACATTAGTTCTGGCCACTCCGGGACTTTAGCCACTTCGTGACTTTCATTCCTCCGTGACATTAGCTACTCCGTGATTTTCATCTGTCCGTCACATTAGCTAGCACGTCATTGTAACCTCTCTGTCACATTAGCCACTCAGTTATTTTAGCTACGCCGTGACTTCAGCTTGTCCGCGATTTTAGCGACTCCGGTACTCTAGCTTCTCCGTGACTTTAGCATATAATCTATGTTACCTTCTTGAATACAGCGGCGAGATCTACCTGAATCACATTTTTTGTCAACCGTCAGAAAAACAATGTCTACTTGATAGAATTTTTATTAATTTTCTCCCGCTTGATGAAAAAATAACAATCCGACAAAAATCATCTAAATGTAGCTGACCTTGAAAGATCGTGCTCTTGCAACGCCGTTACAAAACGATTATCAACGAATCATTGAAACAGGCAAACACATTGAACTCGTGCTAATCGAACGGAAACCCTTTCGAGCGGCGGTTCGTCACGAATAGCAAAAACTCCGGTCAGCAGCGAACGACAAATATGATCTTACGATAATCACATCCCCTGTGCGCTATGTGAGCTTGGCGCGTTGTGATGTAACGGATACAGTATTACACGGATGATTATTAGTCATCGTAGCAAACAAAAAAAATATAAAAAAATTCGTCGGATGCCTCGGGAGAGTTGACTTTCTCGCGCCTCGCTGTGGAAGTTTCTGTCGGTCGGCGTGCGTAAAGGACACGCTATTTAGCCGTGGGCATCGCCGGTGTAATGATTCATTATACTGCGCTAGAGACGAAGTCGGAACGGACGAGAAAAATCACACTGCCCGGCGCGCGATTCGCACACGTTCGGCTTTAATTGCAGCCGATCTGTGCACAAAATTATTCCATACATTCACTTATATCGCACAATATTTACTTAATATTTTTTGAAATAACATTTTCACTATCCATTTTTTTGCCTTAAACAACGCAATTTTTGACAAAATCGACAAAAGTCGGAGTAAATTCATTATTGAGAAAAATTGACGAATCATTTGTAAGTAAGAAAAAAGTTAATTGCCGGATAATTTGTTCAACAATTAATTTTTCCATTAATTTTTTGATAACATTTTGGTGTTATTTTGCAAAATCAATCGTTGCTGCACCTTCCATATACCTGCTTTTTTTCAGATTTTTGTCCCACTGAGATATTTTCGAAATTCTCTTTGAACCTCCTGTTTGGCCGGCCTGTACCGGACCTGCTACCTTAATTGAACAATTGTTAATATTTTATTTGATTTGAAAACTGTCAATTATCAATTGATAATTGATAATTGTTCATTCAATTAAAGAATCGTTAATTATTAATATAATTCAACAATTGTTAATTACCAATATAATTGACCAGTCGTTAATTGATCATTTAATTGAACTATTGTCAAGATTCAATTGATCATTTGATCATTGTTATTTGTTTGAAATAGAGCATTGTTAGCTTAATTTAACGATTGTTCATTGTCAATGTAAGTGAACAATTAATGGTTGTTTTAGTTGAACTATTGTCAATTATCAATTTACTTGAACAATTGATGATTGTCCATGTAATTCAACAATCGTTAATTGTCAATATAATTGAACAATAGTTAATAGTTAATTAAATTGAACTATTGTCAATTATCAATTTACTTGACCGATTGATAATTGTTCATTTAATTAATTAATTCTTAATTGTCAATTTTATGGAAAAATGAAACTTTTATAAGAATTACCGGGGCTGTAGTGATTTTGCCGGAAATCAAAGCTAGAGCGATGTGAACTCTGGCTTTCGAATACTGAAAATGGGGAAATCGTATGCGAAATACCCTCGAGTCGGCAAATATTGTGAATTACAGGATGAGGAAACGTACAAATAGTTATCATTTCGTTAATGCCGAATCCTCGAGAACGCGCGACAGCAGGATGCGATTTCTCAACGCGGCTGAACTCGATTCGCTCGTACGGCGAATAATCTCCTTTGGCAAATATTAGAGTCATCGCGAGCGCCCGTTGTGTCCGGGGATATATGGGTAAGATCGCTTCGCCGCATTCGAGAAGCCCGCGGGGCTCGTTCAGCAGCCCGTATAGGTACGAGACCGCTCCCTCGAGTGTCCCGACACTGCTCGACTCTTCGAGACTTTATAGCACTCGAGCGTGCGCGCGGCCTCACATTTTGTTGTGCAACAAACGAGACCGGTAACGTCAAAGATCATTGTCCTGCAGTCGCCAAGTTTATCTGCACTTTGGCGCAAATCGCCTTCTGTTTATCGCCCTCAGCGAACTTCTCGGCGTTGCGTTTAGAGACACGGCCGTCGAAGTTTTGGAACTTGGCATTTAGGACTGTGTGCAAGCTTTCTACCTCGAATTTTTTTTTTTTTTTTTTTTTTTTTTTTTTTTTTTTTTTTTTTAGGTATAGAAAACCTTGGGTGATTATTGTACAGCGAGACAAAATATACACGATGATATTTTTCGCGAGCTTTTAAAGGCGCCATTTTAACCTGTTGGAGAGCGATCGAAAATAATATTTAAAAAATCTCAACGCGGTACAATTTTTTTATTACAAAAAAAAAAAAAAAAAAAAAAAGTGCGTATATGATTTTCAATGTATTTTTTCACGCTGAACACGAATTCAATGGAAATTATTGTCCAACATTTAGGAGAATGAGGGAATTCGCCTAAAACTACTTTTTACGCGCCCTTAACCTTTTACCTTTTCTTCTGTCAAACGTGAGACTGGGCTGGCCCGACCAATCGCAGAACGAATAGTTTCTATTCAAGATTTTGATGTATTAAAAAACGATTTTTATTGCATTTCAACTGCTTACCTAATTTCATCATTTTTTTTCGACGAATCGATATGAAAAGTACCACCGACAATGTTGAAATGAAATAAAAATACTGTTCCAATAACTGTTGCACATTCGACACTGATTGTTTCACGTTCACTTGAGTTATTTATCAGCAGTGACTGCAGAGAGATAAAAAATTAAATTAAATTACCAGCATTTTGCAATATGACCGTTTTAGAAGAATAATTATTTATATTTTTATTTAATATGCTCCATTTTAAACAACTTTCGAAATCGAAAAAATGTGTGTTTAGCGCTCGGTAAGTGTAAATAACGCTTATAAAAAAAATCCTCAAAAAAAATGTTTAAAAAAAGTGTTTGGAAGTGCTGAGCTGGAAAAAAAAATGCAGGCGAAAATATACAATATTTTTATTATACCATTTTTCGAGTCGATTGCCGTGATGAATTTCCAGGTCAAGTTTTAACGAGCTTCCGTCATAATAAATTCATCATTCAAAAAATTACAGTTTTTTTTCAATATACTTTTTTTTTAAATAAAAAAAAAAGTTCATTTGTTTACTTTACATTTTTTGATGGTAAAAAAAAGTTCATCGAAATAAAACTTTTATTTTCCAAATGATAAATTTATTATGACGAGAGCTCGTTAAAATGTGACCTAGAAATTCATCGACTTCATTGTTAATAATAAACAAATTCTGGCGCGCCTATCGATGGCCGTATTGTTGTCGAAGTTTCCCGTAACGTTGAAACGGTGCATCGGCCGCCGAGAGGCAATAAACCTCGGGTTCTCGGCACTTGCTGTGCCTCTCCGTCGTAAAAACTGTGAAAAAAAAAGGCCAGTGCCGACCCCTCGTGAAACGTTTAAAGCTTTGCTCGAGGCATCGAGTCGTTTCATTCCGCGCCGTGTAGGCATTATTTATATTACACAGTCCCTTCTAATTACCATTGTGCGGTGTAAATATGCAGGTACACATAATACACTGTACACGAACATAATGTTGTACATCGATGCGTGCCTCAAAATTTTTTTTTCAACTCTGCATGCTAAAGAAATTACTGCATTTCATACAGCAATTTTAGTCGCACCCTTCATTGTATTATCCAGCGTCCCTTTTCTCTAATTATCAGTTTGTCATACAATTTTACAATGGTTATGCAAACATAGGCAGTTTTTTTTTAAGTATAAAAAAAATAATTATTTTGTGTTCAAAATGTTAGAAATAATCTTTTTTCGATTAAGACACGTAAACGTTCAAAATATTATTAAACATTTCCTTGAATTTATTAATAATTCATAAGGTAAAATGATTATTTAAGTAGAAACGAAGGCAGCTTTTTTTCCAAAAAGTACCGATACATTTTTTTTATCACCTTTCTTTTGTGTCGAAAATGTTACGAATGCTTTGTTATCAATTGATTAGCGAATGAAAATACTTTGAATCACTATTCGTCTAAAGCGGCAGACAATTTTTTTTAAACCAATAAATAAATCAGTATTCAAAATTGTATGTATATTTTTTCTTAATACATTAATACACAAAACATTTCCGTTAACGCACATTTTCATGATAAATCTGCGCGTTCGCCGCTTTCGATGACAATTCCAAAAATGTGTTCAAAAGTAAAAATAAAAGAAAAAAAAAACCAGAAGGGAAAAACCGAAAAAAAAAAATCATAAATATGAATCTATCGTTGTCTGAAATTTCATCGATTCGCGATCTACGTTCGATGTTATCGGAAACGCGGAAACAGTTACATGATTCGGCAGAAAACAATTCTTATTTTCACCCCAATTTAATTCAATTATTTCAACATTAATTAAATTAATTAAGTGTGGGAACCGAAACTTTTAAAGTATAATGAATAAAAGAAAATATAATGAAAAACAAAAATAGTCATTCAAATTCATTTATTTAATTTATATTTCACTATAATTATATCAATATATTGTTTTTTCAATTTATTGATACACAAAACATTTCCGTTAACGCAAATTTTCATGAATCCGCGCGATTATCGCTTTCGACGAAAACATTTCCAAAAATGTGTTTGAATGTAAAAGTGAAAAAAAAAAACCAGAAGCGAAAAACCGAAAAAAAATATAAATATGAAACTGTCGTTGTCTGAAATTTCATCGATTCGCGATCTACGCTCGATGCTTCAATGTCGGAAACTGCGCTCGTAAATAACGCGGTCGCTCCTAAATCTTCGCGTACCCAGTAATTTGAATGAAGTACAGTAATACACGAGGAGCGCGCGTAACCGAAGTTATGCGATATGCAATTTATATTTAAAATCCTACGCGCAAACTAGGAAAACGTGGCCGCGGGGCACGTTCGGCGAGCGTTCACACCTCGTCAAATAAATATAGCCGCGTAACGGAGCGAACAGTGTCTTTACGGTAATCAGGATTGACGCTAAGCTTGTATTAACGATGAGAGGAGATTAATGGGCCCGTATTTTCATACGGTAATGTATGATTTACGCGTATCAACGACCCGAGTCTCATTTATCCGTAACGCTTATTTGTTGACATGTTTGTACGCGAAATTGCCGCGCGATTTATCGCTGCAAAGGGTTATGAATAAAAACGATCGAGGCGCGAGATTTTTGCATCGATTCGATTCTCCGTCAGCGGTCGATCGCGCGGAAGGAAAAATCAAACGAAATGACGAGTGAGAGATTTTGAGTTTTTGTTTAAATTCGAGTTTTGAATTTGTAATTTTTATTGTATCATAATTTTTTTTTTTCGAGATTTTAAAAAGATTTTCAAGTTTTCGAACAACTGTGAGAATCGATTTTTTCAACACAAATTCTAACGGATTTGGGAACTGGTTGCGAGAAAAACGTTGAAAGACGCATTACTGATTATTAAAAATTCTCGAAATTACACGTTTCTTTCTAATCCTCGAAGTTCCACGTTTACGAAAAATTCTCTAAATTCCACTTTTTTTAAAATAGGAAAACCAATCAAACGACAAATAAATGGGCCGATACTGTCTAATTTCTTAGATATTATTGAATAAATCTACTTTTTTTGAAACTGATTAACACAATATTTTGAATATTTTTATACCTGAATACTTTCGCGAGTTACAAAAATCTAGATTCCTTACTTCGTCACACCCAAACAAAAATTCCCGAATTTTTGCACGAAAAGCATTTTCCGAATTTTCAAAAAATAAAAATTTCTCTAAAAATCCCCGTCCGTCGTCTCTGCGAGGAGGCAAAATCGGTAGACTCTCCTCGCGGCGGTCATTGAGTAAATCATCGAGTCCGAGAATATTTAGTAATACATTATAACACGTTCATCTAAAAAAAAAAAAAAAAAAAAAAAAAAAAAAAAAAAAAAAAAAAAAAACGCCGCGAGATGATGCGTTCTCGATTGAGATTGACGTGTGAAATTCGTACGTCGTCTTCGGAGAGTCGATACATAAAAGATCCTCGCGAAGGCGGGAGCCGAGGGGGGCATTGACGAAAGTGAGTCGAGAGAGGTCTCGAAAGACAAGCCGCGCCGTCTGTAAGGATGTTTAGTAATCCTTAAGTATTACACATTTGATCTCGAATCGGTTGTCCAACGCGTAGGTGAGGCCCCGTGCAATGGTTGCTCGTGTTAGTTATCGATACACCTCAATAAAATGGCTTATACGTGTATATCTATGTATAATAGATACAGATACATATATATATAGCGCACGAGGTCCAAAAAGTGTATTAACGTTGATCCGCGGTCGGGGCAAAAGATCTCAGTGCGAGCGCGCATAAGCACGTAACACGCGTGACGATGACTCCGGGCTGTGGGTCGAAAGGCCCCGCGGGCACGAAAATTGCGAGCTAATTCGAGATACGCGGGCGCGCTGGCTCGACGCTCAACGAGCTCCGATACTCACGATCCGTGGGCTCTCGAGGACACTGGCCTCCCGACTATCGGCTTATGTACTACATAATACCGCTCGCGAACACGTAATTATAGTATAGTAACAGTAGTAACGATAGTTAACGTCTCGTGATTCGACGCGAATCTACGAGATCGCCCGTGATTCACGGCAGAACTTTTCGATTGATTAAATTATCGATGAATGAAAAAAAAAAAAAAAAAAAAAAAAAGGGAATTTTTTTTTTTTTTTTAATGACAGCAATTCATAAAAATTATCTTAATAACAGGAAAGAAGTTGTTAATGAAAGAAAAAAAGACGTCCTTAGTTGGGGATTAAGAGACGAGAAGAAGAACCTCGAATTTCCTGGTTCGTTCATTTAGTACATTTGGAAAAAAAAATTTATTGTTTTTTTTTATATTGTCCGTAGGATACATAAAAATTTGATGAAAATTGTGTAAGATTATATTAAGAAGCGTAGATATACTTTCTGAAATGATTGACTTCGAATTAATGAATTCGGTTGATAAAATGATGAATTATTTGACTAATTTTAATTTGTCTGTAAAATTGAAGTGAATAAATAGTAAGCGAGTATTAATATTTTACTATCAATCGATTATTCCTTTCAATATTCTTCTTCGTAACGATTCGAAAAATAATAATTAATGATTCCTGGTACAATAATAATACTTATTTACGACTTAATTAATTTTATAGTAAAATAACAGTAATGAGTTTTTTATTTTATTCTATCTTATGTCACTGCAAGAACTGTTTGTTTGTTGTTTGGGCGATACGAGCGCTCAGTCCTTGTGGACCATTGTGCTCGGGCCTTTTCGGCACTCGCGATTTCTAAGGTTTAGGCAGAAGCTCGGCCTCTTCCGTGAAACGAAGAAGCCCCTTAACGCCCGTCACCTCTAGTCACTGCAAGAACACTGGAAACCGCAAAAAAAATTTTTTTCCCTCCTGGTCAAATTTCCAAAAAGTGTCGATTTTCGGTATTTTCAAACGGCAATATCTCGGTTGTCCGACGCAATATCGACAAATCTCAATGACCATTGTGTTCGGCGGGAAAAAATATACAAGATAAGATTTTTTGCCGATTTTTAAACCCGTTTTTTCAACCCGCTAGAGAGCGATGAAAAATGGTAAAAAACCACCTCAAAGGGGCAACCTCGCAATTTTTTTTTTTTATTTAAATGATTCGTTCATTTTTCGGAAAACGTATGGATTTTTTCAGATTTTTATCTTCATTTTGATTTTTGCACATTTTTTCATGTAAAAAACAAGAAAATTCGAAATAAAGATGAAAATCTGAAAAAATTCATACGTTTTTCGAAAAATGAACGAGTCATTTTCATTTAAAAGCAAAGTTCAGTTACCGTTAATTTGTTCAACAATTATATTTTTTCATCAATTTGTTAATAACTTTTTGCAATTATTATTATGCAAAATTAATATTTTCTTTTATTTTAATATCTTTTAAGATTCGATCGTCTTCGACCGATCACCGGAGCGAATGGTTCGACTTCGAGACTTTGAAGTTGCGATATAAACTTCGATAATATGTCGCAACCTCGGGAGAGTATATCGGGAGAGTTGCGGACGATGATTTCACATTCATTTTTCATCTCGAACAAATACATTGTAATCGTTGCATATGCAAAGCTCGTCGAGAGGCGATATCAATAGAAATTTCTTTCCCCGTCGACTTTCGTTTCGTTCCTCGCGATTCATTTGTCTCTCCTCTCCACGTGCGTGTATCGTCATTAATTATCGTTATTAAGAGCACGAGCCCGAACGAGATCGTGCCACGCGATCCTTTTCGCTTCAACGAGCAGGTGACCGGCTGGCAACCGCGTGTGTATCGACACACACATGCGGAATGATGAATCGTTCGTGCAATTAATCCTTGTCCGGGCGAAGGTCGCGACGATGGGACGAACGGAGAGGGGAAAGTTTAAGGGCCAGCGAAGCCACCGCCGGGTTAATTTCAATCACGTTATCCCAGTCCCGGCTAATCCTGCATTTATCTTCCCTCACAAATTAAGTGCGCATCAATTTTTCATTACGAAAAAAAACTTTCTTCGTCTTCGATGGATACGATTATTATAATCAATCGTCACAGTTACATGATTCGGAAAAAAAAAAGTTTTGATTTTCAATTTAATTTATTTAATATTGATTGGATCAAATTATGGTGAAAATCGAAACTTCGAAAATATAATCAATAAACATCGGATAACACATAAAAATACATATTTATATAATATATGAATAAAATATAATTATTAACAAATGTAATTGTTTAAATTCATTTCTTTGGTTTATATTCCATTATGATTTTTTTTTTATTTCATTCAGTAAAAAATAATGACCTACGGTGAATAAAAACGGCGAGTCGAAAAGTCGATTATCATCGTCCAAATTGCCTTATTATAGAAAAGAATTCAACCTATGATCTTCATTTTGAGATTGATTTCAAATTGATTTCGCGCCCGAGATTTTCCCACGGAGGTCATTGATTTCAAAAACTCAATTTCTAATTCTACCGCGTAGGCATTTCATGTCTTAAAAAGAATAATCTATCTATATTCAATATTAATTAGATTACATTATCGTGAAAATCGAAACTTCGAAAATCTAATTAATAAACAAACTATAATTAATAACAAGCATAATAATTGAAATTCATTTATTTATTTTATATTCCATTATAATTGTACAGAAAAAAAAAAAAAAATTCAGTAAAAGAATCATTACCTATCGTGAATAAAAACGGCGAGTCCAAAAGTCGATCATCATCATCCAAATTGTCGTTTTATGAAAAAAAATTCAACCTACGATCTTCATTTTGAGATTCTTTCAAATTGACTTCGCGCCCGAAATTTTCCCACGGAGGTCATTGATTTGATTGGTTTTGATGTTCATTGGTTTTAATTTGATTTTTCCCACGGGGGTTTGATTTGATTGGTTTTGATTTGATTTTTTTTTTTTGGTTTTGATTTGATTTTTTTTTTTTGGTTTTGATTTTTTTGGTTTTTTGAAAACTCAATTTCCGCTCCGCGATTTCGTGTCCAAAAAAAAAGTAAGTCTAATGAAAAAACCGAAAAACGAGCGAGAAACGAGGATAGAGGTAGAGAAGCGAAAAAAAAAAGAAGTGCGGCGTAGAGCGCGTTTGCGCAATAGTCGACAAGTCGCGGCGTTTCGCGCATGCGTGCGAGCGATCGCCCGGGGCCTTTGGAGACCTTGCCGGCGTGCATGAGAACTGGGCCGCCGGGCCCCTGGCACAGCGCGATCTCGCGCGGCCGGGTCCATCGGTCCCGAATCGGATCTGCAGCGAGCAACACCGACGACCGCCGCGAGAACCGATCTGGACTATTTCGCTCGATTCTCCCGCGCGCTCGCGAGCCCATCGCGCGAAGCTTCGATTTGCTTCTGTGCGAGCGACCAGAAACGCGAATACGCCCCGGCCGATTATACCGATGAATGACCCCGCCGATGGGGTCGCGCGCGCGCTCGCTTCGATTCGTACCGATCTCGCAGACAGAATGGCGATTCAATGAATTTTGTGCCTCCTTTAACGATTACGCGGCGAGAAGTCAATTGCGGATGGTTTTCGGTTGGCGGAAAAAAAGATCACGGGGAAAAAGGCCCGAAAAAAAGTCGTGAAAAAAAAGGCCGTGGAAAAAAAAGCCATGGAAAAAAAGGTCGTGGAAAAAAAAATTTACTGGGTACTTTAAAAATTCCGCGATGACCGATTTCACGAAAGTCTCTTTCTCGACATTGAAATATAAGGTGGTTCATGCGTAAGATGTTCATTTCGCACAATTTCGAGGAAATTGAGAGTGAATTGCAAACACTTCTCGATGGTGAAAAAATCTGAAAAAAATCATACCCATTGAAGCTACTGAAAAGATTAATTTTGCATAATAATAATTGCAAAAAGTTACTAACAAATTAATGAAAAAAAAATTTGTTGAACAAATTAACGGTAACTCAACTTTGTTTTTAAATGAAAATGATTCGTTCATGTTTCGAAAAACGTATGAATTTTTTCAGATTTTCATCTTTATTTTTAATTTTGTTGTTTTTTACATGGAGAAATGTGTAAAAAAAATTACACAAAATTAAACTACTCCGTTTAGCGCAAGGGGGTGATTCACTTATTTTTTTTCAATATGAGAATTTATTAATTATTGCAGGTACTGGGACCGATATCTGGATGTCACGTGAATCCGGCAGTGACGGTGGGTCTTCTAGCGAGCGGTAATTGTCCTCTTCTCAAAGCGTTGTGTTACGTCGTCTGCCAGTGCTGCGGTGCAATCGCCGGTGCTGCCTTACTAAAGGTATTTTTATTTCATACACTTTTTTATAATACTCTCGTCTTGACTCGAATTTTCAATCTCGATTATTTATTTATTTATTTATTTGACGGAATCATTTTTTACAATTCAACAATAGTTTAAAGGTGGCGCGAAATTACGAGCTCCTATTTAAAAAAAAAACTTCCATTATACAAGCAAAATTAGATTGCATAATTCTCAAATAGTTTGTTTTTATTTATCTAAAAATAGAATGCATTGTTTTCAATGAATCCGAAAATAAAAAAATAAAACATTTTTCAAATTTTTTTTTCAATTCAAATTTTTGTCAATAATCGGTTTATTCAATAGATTGATTGACATTATTCCATAGAATTTTTTTTTTTTTGCGGAACAATTTTTTCGCTCCAAAAATTGTCGAGCATTTCTTTTGTTCAATTAATTTCGGAACATTTTTTTTTTTCATCCTTGCCGAATCGCAAAGGATTTCTATCGAGATCTCGAACGAAATTTGTCGGATTTTTGCTCGATCTCACTCTCGTGGAGTTTTTTTTTCTTTTTCCCCGAGGCGAAATCACGAACACAAAACGCAATTCGCCCGACGAGCGATTTTACTTTTCAATGCTGTTTCGCGCCAACCCCACACCTACGTGCACGTGTATACGCCGAACTGTTCGTAGTTATGTTCGGGAGAAGCGCGCGTGGCTGCCTCCGGGTATAGATCGACCGGATAGGCCGACCTCTTTACCATTTACCGCGGTATATAACGTATAGGAAGAGAAGAGAAGGTACATATAGTACACCCATAACCCACATATGCGAAGGTGCAGTGAGCCACGCCGCAATTGCGAAGGTTACTTCGCGGGATGCTGGGGACCTGCTCCCACGACCCCCGGGCCTTTCTGGCATCCAGGAGGATCGCTCGTGATCGCGAACGCCGAGTTCTTTTCTTGTCTCTCTTTTTTTTTTTTTTTTTTTTTTTTTTTTTTTTTTTTTTTTTTTTTTTTTTTTTTTTTTTCTCGACTAATTTCTTTTCTTACACGGGCGTGTACCGGAGCGAAATTCGCGAGATTCTCAATGTCGATCCATTACGAGCGTCGATATGATATTGAAAAAAATTGAACCTTAAGGTGATGTGGTAGGCTCGGTCGGTAACAAAATTGCGATCCTTATTTTAGTTTTTGTAGACCCTTTATAAATATACGAAAGCCTAATCTGCTTTTAGACGTCAGAGCAACCGTTTCGGAGAAAATAGAAAAGGAGCGAGTTGTTACCATCGGAGCATCGCTCATGGCCGCATCACATGGCCTTAAGGTTGTCCGGCAGTTCGACGAAATGTAAGATTCGGAGAGAATCTCGAGCGTTTCCCGATGAGACAAAAATCTGGGAGAATTCAAGCACATGGAAGGTGTCCGGAAGATTGATTTTGCGTAATGATAATTCCAAAAAGTTAGAAACAAATTGAGAAAAAAAAAACTCGTTTACCAAATTACCCGGCAATTTAATTTGTTTTTTTAACATGAAAATCTTGCACTCATTTTTCTTGATACGTATGCATTTTTTCGTACTTTTCTCGACTTTGAGATTATTATTTTGAAAAATGTGTGAAAAATCACGAATCTTGAATACGTGCTTGTCACAAGACCGCTCATAATTCCACAGAAGTTCTCGAATGACAAGCAACCTTTAAAAAAATTCAATTTTCGACGAATTTCAAAAACAAAAAAAAATCTGATAAAATTCATACGTATTTAAAAACGACAAACTAAAAAAAAAGATTAATCAATAAGAATTGCCATAAATAGAAGAATGAGCGATTATACAAAATGAGTATAAATAGAAAAAATGATCGATAATTAAAATTTTTTTTTTTTTTTTTCATAATTCTATCAATAAAAGAATGTTGAATGAGATCACAAATTTTTCCTGGTCTCTCAGTGACTCAAAAAAAAAAAAAAAAAAAACAGTTGCTCCCTTTTCACGAATTTCAAACAAAAAATGGCACCGTCAGCGCGAACGAAAAATGAGCAAATAAAAGACAGAAGCGGGTCGTCCGAATTGGGAAATTTCGGAAATTGGTCAACTCGACGATGCAACACGGAGGATCCGATTCACCGTCGAGAATAAGCGAATATCGTCGGTGCTGGACGGTTAATAAAATAACGCAGCGGGAAGATTTATTTCACGCGGGATGAACGCGAGCGCCGAGGCCTTTGCCGAAGCCGCTCAATTAAAGTGTCACCGAGCAAGGTCAAGGTTTCGCGCGGCATCGGTACCGGGATTTTGTAACGACTCCCGACCCGTTGCGGCTCGCCCCGCGCGATCCGGCCCATTCCTTCCCGTACTCCGCTCGACCGGTGTCCCGTGTTACACGCTACAAAGAAAGCCCGTTACATCAGAACTGGTATATCGGCGTGCGTGCCGACCGTCCCGCTCCCTCCGGCTTATCGAGAATTATGTAGCACACTCTTCGTTCGCGAGAATCACACAAGCGCCTATACCGTACCGATCGGTTGGTCAGCGAAACTGAATTTTCAAACTCCCTTCCGATTCGGATAATTACCATTTTTTAGAAAAAGGGACCATTTTGATTATGAATTCCCTTTGTTTTTTTTTCAACCGTATAAAAAAGGGTCATTGGCGAAGATAAGAGTACACAAAATGGTAATACTTTTCGTACAATAGTAGGAGTTACGAAGGAAACGAATTGACAGGATTTTTTATTAAGGTAGTCCATGCGTAAGGTGCTCATTTCGCATAAGTTCGGGGAAATTGGGAGTGAATTGCAAACCCTTCTCGATGGTATAGAAATCTGAAAAAATGCATGCACATTAAAAGTACTGAAAAGATGAGTTTCGCATATAATAATTTCAAATTGTTATTAACAAATTGATGAAACAAAAAATTGTTCAAGAAATTTCGCGACAACATGACTTTTTTTTAATAAAAAAATTCTTTTATTTTTCTGAATACGTATGAATTTTTTCAGGTTTTAATTGCGTTTAAATTCTATGATTTTCCACACATTTTTTCTATAAAAAAAAAATTTTGGAGAAATTCATACGTATTCAGAACAATGAAAGAATTATTTTTCTGAAAAAACAAGTTGTGTTGCCGGGAAATTTCTTGAACAATTTTTTGTTTCATCAATTTGTTAATAACAATTAGGAATTATTATGATACAAAATGAATCTTTTCAGTACCGTTAATGGGCATACATTTTTTCAGATTTTTATACCATCGAGAAGTGTTTGCAATTCAATTCTCAATTTCCTCGAACTTCTGCGAAATGAGCACCATATGCTTGGACCACCGTAAACGCAGTTTTGTTTATAACTTATTAATCCGATGGCTAGGAAAGCTGCATTTTTTAATTGCCATTTTCGCGAAAGGGACCATTTGGAAATGAGTGCCATTTTTAAAATACTTTTGAAAAGAGATCCAATAGCAATGGCAATGCCATTTATTGTTTACCATTTATCATTTTCTATGTACCGTTTACGATTCACCCTTTATCGATTACCATTTATCGTTCACTATTCACCATTTACCATTTATCGTTTGCCCTTTACCGTTTATCATTCATCATTTACCATTTACCATTTACTATATCTTGTTTACCATTTATCGTTTACCATTTACCATTTACCATTTACCATTTACCATTTACCATTTACCATTTACCATTTACCATTTACCATTTACCATTTACCATTTACCATTTACCATTTACCATTTACCATTTACCATTTACCATTTACCATTTACCATTTACCATTTACCATTTACCATTTACCATTTACCATTTACCATTTACCATTTACCATTTACCATTTACCATTTACCATTTACCATTTACCATTTACCATTTACCATTTACCATTTACCATTTACCATTTACCATTTACCATTTACCATTTACCATTTACCATTTACCATTTACCATTTACCATTTACCATTTACCATTTACCATTTACCATTTACCATTTACCATTTACCATTTACCATTTACCATTTATCGTTTACCATTTACCGTTTACCATTTACCGTTTACCATTTACCACATATTGTTACCATTTACATTGTCTTAGCCATTAACATTTACTATTTACCGTCGGACTAATTGAATGTTTATTCTTTCTTGAGGCATCGATACCGATGCAGCGAGCAGCCCTGGGCCTGGGGGCGACGGTTCTCGGCGAGGACGTCGAGGGTGGCCAGGGTGTGATGATCGAGGCTATCGTCACCTTCCTGCTGGTACTCGTCGTTCACGCGGTAACGGATCCGAAGAGAAGCGACACCAAGGGCTGGGCACCGCTGGCCATCGGTCTCACCATCACCGTGTCTCACATGGCCGCAGTTCCGGTCACCGGAAGCAGCATGAACCCCGCGAGGACGCTCGGTCCGGCGGTGATTCTCGGCGCTTGGAGCAATCATTGGGTCTACTGGGTCGGTCCGCTCGTCGGCGGCATCGTCGCCGGCGGCCTCTACAAAATCGGCTTGCGAGCCAAGAACAAGGAGGAGGACGAAGCCTCTTACGATTTCTAACACTTTCTTCTCGCCATAGCCGCATCCGAATGGGACGTCGGCACTAATACTCGAGATTCGTTTTCCGTGTCGCACGATTTTCACGACTCCGATCATTTCTGAGAGAAACATTTTTCACTTCTCCTTCGACATGGAAATGCGAATAAGAGAAATTTCAACAAATCACGTCAGCCGAGGAGGCTCAAAATCCATCGGGTCGACTGGATTTTCAAGTTTTTCTTGAATTTGAATTATTGATCGAAAAAATCGAACTGCTGATTAATAAAAAAAAAAAGAGTAATCGATTACTTGGTAAAAAATAGTTTTCGATCATTCAATTGATTGGTGAAATAATTCGTTCAATTATTCGTCAATTAATTACTTTTTTTTTTATTATTATTTCTAACACGAAAAATCCGTATTGACTGGTTTATCGAGGGGGATTTTGTCCGTCGACTAAATCGATCGATGCGGAGGAACGGAAATCGGCCGCGGAATGCTCGAACGAATCACACGCCGTTGTACAGAAATACAAATCTCGCATTCGCCGCTCGATAATCGACGAGAGTCCTTCCTCTCTCTCGGCATTTTCCTTCGCGCGATCGGAGGAAAATTGTTGAACGACGCCGAGAGAAAACGCGTCGTCGATCATCGATCGCCGGCGCTTCGATCATTTTAATCGCCTTAGAGTTTACAGAGTCTTCGAATTTTCGGATCGACGAAGACGATTCGATTTCTGCAGGGCGGAACGAGTTGTCTTCGAGCGACGCATAGTTTTATCGCATCGACGACGGAGAGTAACGACGGATCGAAACAGAGCCGAGGAAACGAAAAAAAGGGGGAAAAACGAATTCCGTCGCGTTAACGATCTATTTTTTTCTTCGATACTCCTCCGTGTAGCGAACTCGCAAATATATTACAATTAGTGTTTTGATTCTTCTCATACTATCGTCAATTTTTTTCACACTAAGAATTGTATATATTGTATACTTGTAATTTTAGCGTTTAGACGTAGAAATCTTCGAAATTGCACGCAAATAAAATTGGGGAAAAAAAAAAAACGAAAAATATCGCGAAAAAAAAACAATGTAACGTTTAATGTTTTTGTATTACACACTCTGAGTGTTGGAGTTAGCGCTTTAAGTTCTCTTGTACTGTATGTCTATCAATTAAATTATGATCAATCGCATCGTCGATTCTCTTATTGAAATCTCTTTTTTTTTTCAACCCATTCGCGAACAACTGTTTGAATGCTCTTCGAATTGTCAACAACACTGCCAATAATAGAATCTAAATTAATAAAAAAAAAAAAACAAATATATTAAATTAAAGAAAAACGAGTGAAAATTATTCCGTTAATTAAAACGATTAAAAAAAATATATATAAATCTAAACTTCTTTTTTTTAACGAAGAAACGGTGATCAAAATAATTAGCCGGGAGTAAACTCCCAGATTTATTTGAACCTAAGTGAAAATTGTTTCGTTTAAAAAAAATTTGTTAAATTGTTTGTAAATTGATTTCTCCGGATTTTCGAAATACGGCGACTTTTGTTGGGAATCGCGAGTTGATTCGAACTGATGAAAAGAAAGGTGTAACCGATCCCACGTCGGACGTGGAACACGTGCTTGTCGAGCCTCTCAGGCATCGCGCACGGACGATGAAAATAGATGCACGAAAATAGTCTCCATGTTCTAGTGCATCACCCGCACCGCGATCAGTTCCGTCTCGAAGCTCGTCGAAGTTTCGACTTCGTCGCCGTCGAAGCTCGGAGTTTCCCGAAAAATTCATCGATCACAATAACATTCGTTAGCCTTCCAGTGAGCCGCGATGTTGAGCGAAGAATCGGATAACGAGATAAGCGATTACTTTCGCTCGAACCTGGTGGCGGTGCGACGGGCCGTCGGTCCGGCTGACTTCAAGAGATTCGCCGCGTTGAAGACGAACGGCGAGAGAGTCAATTTCGTTCTGAACTACGACGAGGCTCACTGCCTGCCCCTCGAGGTCGAGAACAATCACAAGAAGGATCTCGACAAGGCGCTCAAACTCAAAGATGCGGGAAACAAGTTTTTCGGCACCGGACACTATCTGCGAGCCCTCGAGACTTATTCCAATGCCATTCTGTTGGCGCCACGAAAGGGTAAGGCTATCGTAGAGCATTCATTGTCAATTCAATGAATTGATGATTTTAGAATCAACATTTATTTATCTCAATTTTTGTAAAATATTCTGTAATTAAAAATGATTTTTAATTCGGAGAGAAAGAAAAAAATTATTGGATGTTCAAAATTTGGAAATATTTAGAAAATGACCGTCAGTTAGATTCGTGGGCTCAAAGTCTTGATAAACAAAAATATTTATTCACAAGTAACAGCAATAATAATATTAATAATAATAATAATAATAATCTCTACGGCGAAATCTGGACAGACTCCCTGAAGACGAAAAAATACTGCCACGCAATGATGGCATTACAAAGACAGAGCGCGCTGAGAATCGCGTGCTCCGACCGGACTGTCTCTGCACAGGCTCGTGGTATTCTGGTATTTCTGGTGGTAGCGGGCGTGATTCCCATAGACCTCCTTGCTTTCGAGCGCAGGAGGATCTACGGTAAAAGCGCAGACACAAGACGACAAGACGCGGCATCGACAGAAAGAGACAGGACGCTACGGACGTGGCAACAACGATGGACAGAAGAAACGACAGGAAACTGGACAAGATGACTGATAAAGGACCTGAGACCGTGGGTCCGTCGGGATTTTGGGGACGTAAACTTTTACGTTACCCAATTTTTGACGGGGCACGGCTACTTTAGACGATACCTACATAGAATGAACAGAGTACGAACAGCGGACTCTACACATTGTGGACACGAACGAGACGACGCGGAACACACCTTTTTTAGTTGTGACCGCTGGACGAGACTGAGACACGAATTAGAATCGGCCGCTGGAAGCATCACCCCCGACAACATTGTCGAGGTGATGCTCCACGGAAACGACGACTGGCAAAATGTCGCCACATACATAGAGACAATACTGAGACGGAAAAACGTGGACGGCTGCGTGACATGACAGACTAGACGCGACAGATGAAACAGAAACAGATCGCACACACAACATGACAAGACAAACAGACAGATCCCCCGATCAGAAGTAATATTAACATAGTTCCTGCTCGGGGGCGGACGCAAAGGAGGTGGCGGTTTAGTGGGTAGGCCAAGCGGGAGTCCCACATTTGCCTCAGTCCGCACGGCTGGGGTGAATCCGTAAAAACGATTCCGCAACTCCTCGGAAAAGAACATAATAATAATATTTTCTGTCTTACTAATTTCAGATTTGGGAATATTTTTCGCCAATCGCTCGGCGGCTCTCCACAACATTGGCCGTTACGATCTAGCGCTGGCGGACGTCGAGGAGTGTCTTCGCGTCGGTTACCCGGAAGAGTTGTTGTACAAAGTCGAGGACAGACGTGCTCGATGTTTGCTGGCGCTAGAGAATCATTCTCGGGCAATCGAGGCTTTTCGTAGAACTCTGCAGGCTCTCGACAAGGCCAAAATTTCCTTGGAACGAAAGCAGAAGATCGAATCGGACGTGAGAGTGATGCTCGCCGTTATGGAGAAGGGAAGTCAGTTGAGGGGAAAAAAAGGTGGAAAAATACAAACGCCGATGGAGCCGAAAAAAATTGCGAACAAGGACAGCGAGACAAAAACGATTCCGCGGATAGCCGATATCAACAAGTTGTATCCTTCGTGCAGCAGAGCCGTTGAAATTCGCGACGAGGGCGGCGCTATCGGCCGACACGCCGTCGCCACGAGAGATATAAGTCCCGGCGAATTGTTGGTAGTCGAGAAGCCGCACAGCGCCGTTTTGCTCGGTGAATACAGGTGAATACCCGTGAATGATGCAAAAATTTGTTGAATAGTGAGGCTTACTTTCAACGATCGAGCGAAATAGCGAAGTTTGGATTACAGTTTTTGTTACCGACCGAGTAGTTTCACATGGCCTTAGTACTCACAATAGTTCAGGGACGACTTCAATACTTTAGAGAGTTTACTTCAAGGCGATGTGAAACTTGTATAAGTGCGAGGACGGAGCTGACTTTCAGATTCGTTTCTCGGTCGCGGTTTTGCGGCTTTTCTCCATAAAACCTAGGCTGCGACATTTCGATTACAGTTTTTGTTACCGACTGAGTAGTTTCACGTGGCCTTAATACTGACAACAGTTTAAGAACGACTTCGATGCTTTAGAGGGTTGGCGAGTGCGGTGAATGAGCGGTCGGCGCGCAGCTACGGCGGTCATCCGAGTCAAGCACGATTGCTCGCGGTCGGTACTTGGATGGGTGACCGCTCGGCTTTGCACTGTCTAGCATATCGACCGTCGCGCGAGAGCGACGTAAGCGAGAATCTCCTCCATGTTCCCGCATCCCATCCCGTACAGCGGTAAATCCCGTATAATTCGTGTTTCGGGCGATAGATGGCTGCCGACTCTATTCGAAACTCGCAAACGAAACGTCGCGCCAGGGTCCATAAAAGGCGCAAAGAATAATGTAATCGCTATGGAAGCATTCGTGCTGTACATCGATATTTCTCCATGCTCCCCCCATTATCGGCAACAGACCATATAAAACGAACTGAATTAGATTGAAGACTCGCAGTTGATCCCATAACAATAGAATAAATTCATTCATCAATGTCGAAGTTGTTTTGATAGCCTCGTTGATGAGAAATTCCGGGGAAAATCAAATAATGGTTTTCTTACGTCTCCTACTGCATTTTTACTCATTAAAAAAATGAATTTTCCAGATTGTCGCACTGTCAAAACTGCTTCGCGAGGAACGTGGCTCCTTATCCAGCCGCTTGCGATACCTGCGACTTGGTGGCCTATTGCAGCGTTCGCTGCCGAGACGCTCACGCAAAAGTGCACATCAACGAGTGCGAACTGCTGGAACCGCTGTGGCTGTCGAAGGCCTCGGTGACTTGCTTGATGGCCGTTAAATCGATCACTCAATGCCCGTTCTCGAAACTCTACGGAATGAGGGAAGACATCGAGAATGGAAATTACGAAATTTCCGAATCGCGACCCTACAAACCCAAAGATTACCTGGCGCTTCACGGTCTAAGTATGCGAATATTGAATGCGCACAACAAAAATCCAATGAACGTAGTGAGCAGAAAAAAATGCTTAGAATAATCCACGATTCGTTGATTTTTCCGCAGTTAGTCACGAGAGCGAGAGAGTTGCCGACGATTTGTTTCACAGGGCTTTCATTGCCGCCTGGTTGTTGAGACTCTTGAAAAAAAGCAATTATTTCCCCGACAGTGTCAAAACACCGGACGTCGGGGGACAAGATTTGAGCGCCGAGGAAAAATACATCGGTGGTCTTATCCTTCACAATCTACAACTTCTGCCATTCAACGCTCATGAGGTATAAAAATAAATTGATTAATGAAAAAATCGAACCACGTTAAATAAATTCTAGAAAATCATATTTTCGTTTGCTTAAGACCGGAAGTTATTTCAATATTTTATGCACTAGAAAGTTTTTTTTTCAAATTGTTTTGTTTAAAAAAAAAAAACGCAAAAAAAAATGCATTTATTATATAAATTTGATAAAAATACTATCGTTATTTTGATAGATATCCGAGCTGACGAGGAAAAGAGGTGAAACGACCCTGGCAGCGGCGAAAAGTATATTCATCGGTGGCGGGATATTTCCGACGGTCGCACTTTTCAATCACTCCTGTAATCCGGGTATTATTCGGTGAGCTCTGAGAAAAATAGCCAAAGTCGAAAAACCTTATTTTAACTCTTACGATTAATTAAGGAGAAAAATCCAAGAAATCGAATAATCAACGGACGAGCATGCGACAGTAACTTATTGCATTTTTTTTCAAGATATTTCGTCGGTACGACGATGGTCGTGCGCGCCGTACGAACGATAACGGCGGGAAGCGAGATTTGTGAGAATTACGGGCCAATATTCACGACGACCGAAGAAGCTGAACGAAAGCGGCGATTGAGAGTGCGCTACTGGTTCGATTGTGGCTGTGAAGCGTGTGTCGGGCATTGGCCGCTCTTGGAAAATATCGATCCGAGAATTCTAAGGTCAGTGGAAATTGTGTGATGAATCAACCGTACATCGTATATGTTCTGCGACCGATTTTTCCTGACGACCAATTCCCGCCACAAAATTATTCGTTCCGGTCGTTGTATTTTTCTTTTCATGGGCGCCACCGAACACCGAGTTCGACACGACACAAAGTTACGACGAGAGCCCCCGAGTGATCTACGCGTATCGTTCACGCTGTCTCGCTCTCCCTTCCCTTCGATAATTTTCCGTAACCCCGGTACCTAGCGACGCTCTACGCTAATCGCGAGATAGGTGACTCGCGCGAAATTAATATCTGAACGAAAGCGGCGCTGAACCTCCCTTCGAATTTTCGCAAGTCGCTTATCCGTAGAAATTGAAGCAGGAAGCAGCGACGATCCCGAAGCATTCCCGTAGACAGAAGACGATCCTCCTATTCTATTTGTCGGGACAGTTGATGAAAACGGCGCTACCTCTCTCTCGCCGACAACCATCCGTCCCGAAAAGTACTCGAAAAGAAATAAATAAAAACAACAAAATTCATCATTTCGATCGATTCAACCAAATTCGAACCCTTGAGACTGCCTGGGACTCCGTCAGTGGGGAAAACGCGTGCTCGTCGGGGTCGTATGAGGCTGAAATGGCGATTTTTGCGACTCGCCGAAATTTACTCCGTCACAGCTCGGATTCATTTTTTTCGAATACGCTTCAATGATCGAGATCTCAAGAATGGATCCAAGTATCGGGAATTTCGAAAAAAGTACATTTTACGAACATTGAAAATTCACGAACATACAAATTCAATATTATTTTTAGCATCATAGATGTATAACAAACAATCAGGGGCCCTTTAAATGAAGAAAGCTCAATCAATTTCGTAGAACACTTGGCTGTAACTCATTCGATTTTATCCAATGTTTAAAATCGTCTGAAAAATTGCATATTAAAATAACACAGATTTAATATCAATCATAATTTCATTATAATAATATTTTATCAATTGTTTCAACTTTATTAATATTAGTATTATAAAAATTATTTCCCATAGGTTCAAGTGCGACACAGGACCGTCGTGCGGCAACATATTACCGGTCAACACCGATTCCAACGAGTTCATGATATTGTGTAAGAAGTGCGGCAAAAGTACGAATATTTTCAAAGGCCTGAAAGCCCTGCAGGACACGGACGCGCTTTTCAAGGTCGCGTCGAGACACCTCGAGGACGACCAGTGCGACAAGGCGCTCAAAACTTATCTGGAAATGTTGAAACTCCTCGACGAGACACTCGCTCTGCCGATAAGGGATTATCATCTTTGCCAACAGGGTGTGAGATTGTGCATGCTCACATACGGCAACACATCTGTGATCTAAGTTTTTTTTCTTTGAGGAACATAAAATTTGCATTTTCCACACTTCGCTGGACTTAATTTTTTTTTTCCAAAATTCTATTCCAATTCATATAAAAAAAATGGATGATTATGATTGGTAGCGGAGATAAATATTATTCAATATTATAATTTGATAAGATTCGAAGAACCATTCGATATTAATCGTGGCAATTACATTGAACGATATACATACATTTTGTAATGAAATAGCTAAACTTAACTTAATATCATCAGTGAGCCCGGTCTAATTTGTACTTCCCCTATAATTCCCATTCTCGCGCATGGGTTCAGATTTAAAAATCTGAAAAAAGTCACGCGTATTCAGAAAAATAAAAGAATCATTTTCATTAAAAAAAAGTTGTGGTGTCGGGATATTTTTTAAACAATTTTTTGCTTCATCAACTTGTTAATAACAATTTGGAATGATTAATATGCAAAATCAGTCTTTCCGGTACCTTTAATGTGCATGCATTTTTTCAAATTTTTATACCATCGAGAAGTGTTTGTAATTCACTCTCAATTTCCTCGAACTTATGCGAAATGACCACCATACGCAAGGACTACCTTAATCGAAATCGCTGCCATGAAAAAGAGTTCAAATAGGCGGGTGGTTGAGTCAAGCGGAACAAAAAAACCAAAATCCTACTGTGATCGACGCAAGAGTCAATTCAAGACGATTAAACGCGTCGTTCTTGTTCCGTAACGATATCGATGAATCATTATCTCGGCAACGAAACTTACAAAACCGCATACAGTACCGATCGCAAGAAGTAAGAAGGCAAAGCCCAAATCCTTCAAAGTAATGAATATCGGGTCGTTTTCGTCGTTTTTAAAAGTCGCCTCGATCAACCTCTTCTCGCTAACTATTGTGTCCAAGTCTATAAGAGTACCCGCGGCAATCATTCGTCCCGCAAACTTATTCAGCGTTTCTATCAAAGCCCAATTCCTCGGTAGTATATTGGTGACGTATTCCGTTACGATGCATTCGTTGCTCACGTGCAAATGGTTATCCGCAGCATCGTCTTCGTGTTCGCCGCCCCAGGTCAGACAGGCATTCGAGGGATCGTCTAATACGCGTTGAACGAAACTGAAAGTCGTTGATCGAAAGATCATGCGATCCCTAAAAACCGAATCTTCGAAATATATATGATCGTATGGTACGGCATAAATCTTGTAACCCAGGTCCGCGAGATCCTCAACCGTGTTAACTTGTCGAACCGGAACATCTTCCGTCAGCACAGCTGCGAAACTACTGTCGAAAAATTGTCTCATGCTGAACATGAATGTGAGTAATGTCAACAGACATATCTGCGGTGACAAATCTGTCGGTAATGTTTCGAGACCGTAGCCACAGATCAGACGAATCAGATTCAACGTCGCCATCGTCGCGGTCTGATTGAGAAAATATTTGAAGCAAATCACGGTTATGAAACACGCGATTAACAGTCCGACCCACGAATAGACGTCCATAACGGTGATGAACTTTTCGAATTGCGACTTGTTGCCGCGAAAATGGGTTACCAGAAATTTACATACCACCCCGGTTGGGTACATTCGTTGATGCTCTGGCATTATTCCTCTCAATATACTCGGTTGGGTTCGTATTCTTCCAGGGTGAACGTTCGTGGCGCCGGTATCTCCATCACAATCCACGGCAACGTTCCACACGGATGCGTTTACATGAGCGATAAAAGTATAAAGGAAGTTAAAGCGTTTCTTCTGTTCGATCAATCGTCTGCTGGACGCAATATGATGCTCGGTCCATTTGCTGGGTCTTTCGGAATCTACCGACTTTTTGACTCGGTGAGTTTTATTCTCGAATTTCACCAAATTTATCCATTCCAATTCGATATATGCCCCACCTAAATCGCTCGTTTTATCGTAATTCAGACTATTGCACATTTTATCATTCGGGCGATATTCTTGCGCGAAGAAATAAAAATAATGACGCCACTTCGTTATTTTCTCTAACCGCCAGGGTTCCGGGGCGTAATTTACATAGGGATTGTATCCGTGTAACGCGATTCCCATCCTACGATCGCGACACATCAAGTTTGTGTTGAACATACCGTTCGAGTATGTGGTCGACAATAAATCGATGACGTCTTGTTCTCGGTTGCAGGGCGCGTAGGCATCTTCCGGAGACCAACCGATTAAGAGCAACGAAGCCATGTGATCGTGGTAGATCGATTCCTGATGTACTCCCAATAGGCTCATTAGCCGGGGATAGAGTGATGCTATTATCACGACGATGTGTACCTTGTGCCAGCGAGTCTTCTGGACATAGACGGCAGTGTGATCATAATTCTCGGCTCTTCTTTTGTCGTCCAGAAAAATGAAGGAAAATTTTTCGCGAGCCGACAGACTTTCAATGAAACTTGTCGGGTAATCTCCTAATAAAACGACCGTTTTGTCTTCATCTCCGTAGCATGTCGTTAAAACTTGTATCTGCAACGCGTTACATTTTCCATAAACATTATTAACATTTAACTCATTTATTCATTTCAATTGACTCTAGACAATAATAATTTTTATTTGACTGGGTGCGTAAAATGCGGTTTTACACACGCTTTGCGTGCGTGAAACCCCATTTACACGCCTTGTGAAATAAAATTGGGTACGATACACGGGCGATAAACGTTTTCTGAACTCTTGTGATTGCAACACTCGTCACAAAAAGTATCCTCGCACTAGTGTCGTAAAATACTATAATAGTTATTATTATTATTGCTTCCTCTAGAAGCTTTGTTTTGGTGAAATTTTTTTTTTTTCGAGATTTCCATGTAAACGTGTTCAGATTGTGCCGAAATGTCGAAAAATCACATTTTTATCGTAAAAGCGAAAATTCTTCGGGCAATATCGCAATATCTCTTTATTACATTATTCCATTCAATGGAATCATCAAATCAACATTTTGCATTCTACTTGAGACAGTGAACTTGTCGAAAGGATCGTACTTACGGCTGCTTCCCCAATTTCGGCGAAACCGTCCGGTTTGTTCACTTTGATGGCTATTTCGGCTAGGCACGTTCTTCCGAGCAGAACGACGAAGGCCAAGAAGTAATTGGGAAACATCGAGATGAATTTTTTCTTCTCTTTTTTATACGAAATTAATTACTGTTCATTATGATGTTACAAGTGCGAGAATCGATGAGCAACTGGTCGCGCAAAACGTTTAAAGTTCTCGCTGCACTCCGCGTGCCAATAATTGGAATAATTGTTGTACAAGAAATACAGCAATTTGTTGCGTGCGCGTGGACAATCGAGAACGCGATAATTATGCGATATTAAATGTTAGTGTACAAAGTAGCGATGCGCAATTTTTCACTATCGATCCTGAATTATTATACCTTATAACTTTAGGACGGTTTGCGATATCAAGCTGAAATTTATACCACATGTTGAGGAGGCAAGTCCCCCTTCTTTGATCCAATTTTTAGCCAAATCGGTGCAGTCGTTCAGTTTTTACGACATTTTTAACTATTTCAAAAATGTCTGGTTGCGCTTTAGCTGCCACATTTTTTGAGATATCGGGCTCAAATTCAGTACGAAGTTGAACTATTATAAACCAATGATCGGTACTGATTTTGGGCAAAATCTGTGCAGTCGTTCAGTTTTTACGACATTTTGAATTTTGTCAAAAATGTCTGCACGCGCTCTAGTTGCAACATTTTTTGATATATTGGACTCAGATTTTGTACAAACGTGTTTTTTTTGTTGAAAATTTAAGAAATAAAAAAAATAGATCAATAATAAAATCTACATTCTAAAGGACGCAACCACGTCCCTGGCGCCATTTTTACGTAAAACCTAACACTTAAAAAATAACGAATCACAAAACAAGGCTTCTTGAGGAAGCCAAATATGATATGATAGATTATTGCAATATTAGAAATTGTGTAAAACAATCGAAAACAAACAAAAAATTAAATTAGCGTCCTAGAAGTAATCTCAAATATTTCGGCAATTTTCTCCGATCAACCTCAAGCAGTCACAATTTATCAAAGAAATTCGGAGTATTTTCCGAAAAATGCTGAAAAACCCTGATCTAGTTTGATAAAGTACGTTACGAGGAAATACGATTCGTCTCTCGACAAAAAAAAATCATAGAGTTTCAGAGTAATTTTGAAAATTCACGTCAGACAACCGCCCGAAAAATTCGACAAATAACTTGAACTTTCCCGGAAACTTCCTAAAAGAACAACTTGCACGTTTCCTGAGTAATTAAGCGTATAATGTTTACGAAGTTTTTTCCTGTAAATTTACGGTCACGTTTGATATCGCGCAGGGATATCATAAAAGTGCAACTCCATAAACTCAAACCTTTTCTTTCGGTATCTCGTTTCTTATTCGAATCTGTCGGATGATTTTCGATATTAACGCGCGATTGTCCTTTCCAATGAAAGCAAACCAATTTTAATTTTTATTTCATCGAAAAGCTGCAGATTGGCCGAATCTTTCCAGTAAGTTCAATGTTTTGTTTTTTTTATTACAAGTCAGGCGACGAGGTGAGAGAGTTACATTCTTTTTTATACCTTTCGATCGTCACTCAATGCACCGGTCTCATGTAATCGATTTTGTCGAGTTGCACCAGCGGCCTGAGCTGTTCGGCGAATATTCTCATGTCCTCGGCAATGGCGTTCTGTCCGCTCGGCGCCAAAACGCTGAGTTCGACGAGATAACTCTGGGATATCGGTTCGACGCTTTCCGGAAGTTTGCCCTGCACCATCTTGAATATCTTCGACACCGTCACCTTCATTCTACCCTTTCGAAACATGTAGCCGCGAATGATATACTCGAAGTCCAATCGGCAGCCCAATTCAGTCAGAAACTCGACGACGGTACTGCTGGTCGCGATGTCTATGCTGCTTCGGACTATCGTCGGACGCGTTTTGTCGCCGAGCTCGGGTTGGCCGATGTAGCGAAGCTGCCACGGCATGTCTTGGCAATCGAGGGCACGTCTCACGCGCAATAGTAATGGCTGCTCCGGTGGCGGACCTCTGGAATGTGAACAAAATTTTTTCCTTAAATTTCAATTTGAGATTCAAAAAAATGAAAAAATTTGAAAAAAAAAAATCAACATCAAAATTTTCGAATTCCGAATTCGAAATTCGAAAAAATGTCGAATATTCTTTTACTCTTAAAAAAACAAATATAATCTAATGAAGTTCAGTTAAGAAATAATAATAATTTAATACTTTGTCTAATAAAAATGAATTGAAATATATTCAGATCGACTACACTGAATAGGTCAAAGCGTCGAATAAATTGCGTATGAGCATCTGAGACAGTGAATCGGATAAATTTTCGGTTACTCAATTAATGTACAAGTCTCTGCTTGTTATTCGTCGTTTCGTTCGCAAAAATCAGAAAAACTTTTAACGCTGATGAAAGTGAAAAAGCTTTCATTACAAAGCATTCCGCGCAAAGCTATCTGTTTAGGAGCAGGTAAAACACCACGGTCGGTAACAAAAACTGTACACTGAACAAAAACTGAACAACTTTTTTCAGACATACTGACATTTAGAGCTTAAAAAAGAGTCTCATCACACGCGGACTTCACCGCAACGTGTAACCAGACGGTTTTTTAAGCTGTAAATGCAATTATGACTAAAAAAAGTTTTTTACAGTTTTTGATACCGACTGAGCCCGCGATGGGAGGAGGGTGAGGGTTTTCACCTTCTCTTAAGGTGATGTGAAACATATTCCCGGTGCGTCTTTCTCGCTTTACCGAGAGCGCCGATCGCGCTTTCTCTCTCGCACTCACACGAGTTTCATATAACCTTAACGCGATGTGAAACACACTTAGAGTGCCTCTCTGTCGCACCGCCGCGAGCGTCAAAAGCGCTATCTCTTTCGCACAAGTTTCGCATCACCTTGAGGTGATGGAAAAACTTAGATTACAGTTTTTGTTACCGACCGAGTAGTATCGCCTCTCTTTGAGAACGAAAAAAACTGTTATTGACCGGCGTAAGATAAAGTTGACTCATAGATATCGGGCGAAATTTCGATATTTGTAATTCACTTTATAATTTACCTTCGTATACTGAAGCACATCTCGTGATCGTGAAAGGTTTCCGGTCCGCTGTCGACATTGTCGCACAATCCTCGCAATCGATGCAACAATATTTCGACGGCGCTGTCCAAAACAGAGCCTTGCAGTAGGTACTCTTGGTTAGGAATGATATTCGACTTGAGTGCAGCCCCGAGACTGTCCATCGCCGTGCTTATCGAACTCGCCATTGTTCTTTAATGGTCAAAACTGCCTTCTTCGATTTATCGTCAACTTCGCGTTCGTGTTTCGTCGAAAATCAAATTTCAATGTCAAACGGTTTTTGCAGTGCCTCGTTGACAGACGAAAAATTTCTCTCTCATTGCGCTCTTTCGATACGCGCAATGTTTACTCGATTCTTCGATAATCGATACATGAAACGATACATGAAAATAATCGCGTCACTTCGGCACTGCTATTGGCTCGTTCCGTTAGATACTGTACTGCTATTGGTTCGTTCCGGCAGATACTATTCTACTCCGACAGAACGGACCAATCGCAGCACCGGAACAAGCGGCGGCTCGTTTCACCGTCCAATTGGAAAGCCGCCAGTGAGACTGCATCGTCGAGGCTCGCTCGACTGTTTTTGGTCGCGTTTCAATCGTAAGAATCGTACGATCTACCAAACGCCAGAATCGGCTCTCGCAAAGTTAAGATTTATCTTTGCCGTTTAATCGAACGAAAAAAAAAATCAACCGAATAAATAGTGAATACACCGATAAAATGTGCGCCACGGTCACATCGCCTTCGGTTGATTTGAGCTCTTACCGCGATCAACATTTCAAGGTTTGTCGCTTACTTAACCTCAAATTCGTTCTCTCGATTTTTTGATCCGTCTTTGATTTTTCGTGCCTTTTTTTTCTTTTTTTATCGCAACGAACTCGATTTCATTTGAACGATTTTTTTTTTTTCATTTAAGGGTTCTCGCGCCGAACAAGACAGACTTTTGAGAAACTCAACGACCCTCTACGTGGGCAACCTCTCGTTCTACACGACGGAGGAACAGATATACGAATTGTTCTCGAAATGCGGTGACATAAAACGCATAATAATGGGTCTCGACAAATACAAGAAAACCCCGTGCGGCTTCTGCTTCGTCGAGTATTATCTGAGGCTGGACGCGGAAAATTGCATGAGATACGTCAACGGAACGAGACTCGACGACAGAATAATCAGGACGGACTGGGACGCGGGATTCATAGAGGGAAGACAGTACGGACGTGGAAAAACCGGCGGTCAAGTGAGTTTACGATACGAATTTTTTGTTGAATATATTTTTTGTGATTTTTTTGTTTCAATAACGGAATCGTCAATGGTCGAATAATATATCCGGAAGAACTTAAAAATTAACAATAAAAAGCTTCAAACTTTCGGAGACTTTTCCAAAAATGAGTGTGGCGATTTTCTTTTAATTTAACGAGACAAAATTGTGATCAATGATAAAGAAAATTATGACGAATAATTCAATTTTCATGTACTCTGAATTGAAATTTCGGTAATTCGAACATAGAACAAACTTAAAAATCGTCTGTAGTTGCGAAAACGCGATTTTGCAGATAACGGAATTTTCTATGAAAAGTCTATGTCTATGAAAAGAGTCTTGCATTTTTTTTAGTGAATGATGATGAAAAAAATGAACAAAAGAAAATTCAAAGTATCAAAAATATTCAATAAATCTTTCTATAAATTATAATGGATTTTCACTAATATTTCAATTTAAATGATTATCGTTATTTGTTGTAACAATTCTATCCAAAATACATATCAGATGAAGATATATAAAAAAATTTAATTAAAGAAGAAATATATATAAAAAATATACAAAAAGATTTATGAACAGTTTCGTGCATTATTTTTGTATTCAGCAATGGAATAAACACCGCGGCCACGAAGAACGATTCGAAAGAAAAATGAGCAATATACGTTGAAATATTCGATAGAAACGCCGAGACAATGAATGTTTGATTTTTGCAGGTGAGGGACGAGTACAGATCCGATTTCGACAGTGGTAGAGGCGGTTACGGCAAGATAATCCAACAGAAAGTGACCCCTCTCGAGGCGAGTGCCTTCGCCATGTGAGAGGAAAAAAAGGAGCAACATTGCCGAGATGTGATTAAGAAAATTCATGAATGACTGCACACGAATGCATTATTTTCATAATAAGTTAAGATGACGTATAATCATCGCGAGGTTGAATGATAACTGCCTAGTTATTAAGGTTCTCCAGACTCACGTCGTTTCGTTTTCTTTCTTTCTTTCTCTCTTTGTTTTTTCGCGTTTCGAATGAAACATTTTTTATTTCATTCATCAATTATACTTATCGGGGACGAAACATACACAATAATTCTGAACGGTTCGATAACGAAACGGTGTTTGTGCTTTTCTACGAAACGGCCGCGCGGAACAGCTATTCCAAATGAACAGAACGTTATAATAAAACAAAAAACAAGAGAAAAGACGTAACGAGAACGCGACTTATCGATAGCGTGTAAAATATGATGAGTACGTGGACGAAGCGATAGCGGTTGAATATATGAAGGTATATATATAATAAATAAAATGAACTCGATAGCGATTACGGAAACATTGAAACGTGTTTTTTATACGAATTTACAGTGTCATTATTTTCTCATTTCAATTCTGGTTTTATGTCGCGAGTCCGAGTGCCAATTTCAATAGCGATCTGCTATCGATTTATGGTTTTTCGATAGCGATTCGCTGACGATGTAATGTTTTTCAATAGCGATTTTCTGTCGATTTATTGTTTTTCGATAGCGATTTGCTGTTGATTTATTGTTCTTCAACGCCGATTTGCCAGCGTTGCCCTATTTTGTGAGTCAATCACGTGTTTTCGACCACCAATCGAAGGGAAAGTTTAAGGTAGTCCAAGCGTATGGTGTTCATTTCGCATAAGTCCGAGGAAATTGAGAGGAATTGGAACTTGAATTGCAAACACTTCTGGATGGTATAAAAATATGAAAAAATGCATACAAATTAACGGTACTGAAAAGATTAATTTTGCATAATAATAATTCCAAATTGTTATTAACAAATTGATGAAACAAAAAATTGCTCAAGAAATATCCCGGCAACGTAACTTTTTTTTTCATGGAAATAATTCTTTTATTTTTCTGAACACGCAAGAGAGTTTTCAGATTTATTTATTGACTTTGAAATTTTCGTTTTTAAATGGAAAAACTGTGGGGAAAATCATCAAATTCAAAGTCAATTAAAAAATCTGAAAAAATTCATACGCATTCAGAGAAATAAAAGAATTATTATCATTAAAAAAAGCTTTGTTGCCGGGAAATTTCTTGAACAATTTTTTGTTTCATCAATTTGTTAGTAACAAATCGGAATTTTATTATGCAAAACTAAACTTCCCAGTACCTTTAATGTGCACGAATTTTTTTAGATTTTTATACTACCGAAAAGTGTTTGCAATTCATTCTCAATTTCCTCGAACTTATGCGAAATAAACACCTTACGCATGGACTACCTCAATTCTAGTAGTCCTAAAGTTCCGCGTTCGAGACCTTATTTCAATAATTTTTTTTCTCGCTATCGGTTTCGCTAGCGATTTTAGACAAAAAAATCTTCGTGTCAATCTTGGGCTCGAAACGCGATTGACGGTACCGACAAAACGGCCTTCCGACCGTCGGCTCACCGGTCTGATGAGCCAACTAGCGCGCGGCTAGGCAGTCCCATCCTACCGACCGCGAGCGATGTTGCTTGACTTCGGTAACCACCGAAACCGCGCTTTTTTTTTTCAATAATGTTTATTTTATAAGATTCATCGATTTTTACATGTCAATGGCTAAAACAACACATGTAAAAGACCACAATTTATTTTATTTTAATTGGCTTTTGCCCAATGCGGTGAGTGCTCATTCATCGATGTCGGTCACAATATTGTTAAATTTCGACTGTTCACGACGCCCCCACGCAGCATTGTCGGTAACTTACCCTCCCGCTAAACCCGACACACTCTTCGTAACCGGAGTCAACTCGGCTCGATCCCCGTCCCCGATGAAACCTCCGTGATTCTATCTCCGCGTATTTCGAACGTGGGTTTCTCGACGCCGGTCGTAAACATCGTAAATTCGACAAACGTCGCGGTCGTTTTATCTCATCGGTTCGCAAAAGAAATTCGCGCGAAAACGTAAGAACGTAATAATAAAAATAATAAACAATGAGCAAACGGAAGCGCGCGCAAAAAGTATCGAGCGAAGCGGACGAGTCCCGGGTGACGATTAAAGGTTGGAGTTGCGAGGACAAAACGAAACTTTTGGAGGCACTGAGGAAATACGGCCACAAGGACATCGACGGAATATCGACGATGCTGCCGAACAAGACGAAGCCCGTTATCAGGATAATGATACACAAGATAATGCAAAAAGCAAAGTCTCTGTCGAGCAATCGAAATCCCAATCTCGACGATTGGCTCAAATCCGGCCTATTCAAGGACGAAACATATCCAATTCCAAAAGCGCTGAAGTACATCGCCCTCTTCGAGGAACATCCGACCCCGGAGGAGAGCGGCGGCTTCGATTTTCGGTAATTCACTAACATTCCTTCATCTTAAACAATATATTTTTGGTTTAAACAATATATTTTCGTTTTAAACAATAGATTTTTGTTGTAAACAATAGATTTTTGTTGTAAACAATATATTTTTGTTTTAAACAATATATTTTCGTTTTAAACAATACATTTTCGTTTTAAACAATATATTTTCGTGTTAAACAATATATTTTTTGAATTCAGGAAAACAATCCTTTTTTTATATTATTTAATTCTTTTCATGATTCTGTGATTTTCAGAGCCGCTTACGATTATCTCTGTAGAATGAGTCTCGGCCATCCAGCGATAGACGCGCCGGATGGAACATTGGAAAAAATTCATCGACTGATGGACGAAGTGAGGAGGGAAGTCTGGCCGTCGGGAGAAGCGGAGATCGTTCATTATCTGGCGAAACTGGAGCAGAAGAAGCACGCGAAGAAGTCGTATCCGCCGAGGGATTGGTATCACACCTTCAAGGTCAACCAATGGACGCACGAAGAACGGGAATCGAGTAGTTAATTTTTCCCACGAGTTCACGATTATCGATCGATGAATTTTTTTTGGCAAAAAAAAAATATGTACATATTTAATCCTCCATGACTTATTTTTCAATACCGTAGAAATTTGCCGATCAATCTTCGACGAGGAAATACGATGACAAATGATTTGGTTGAGTTTGTTTCGTCGTTGATTCTCGTCGTGATTCGTCGAGAGTCGCGCGGTGACGAATTTATTTTTGTTTCTTTCACCGCGCGAAACTTTCCAATTATTTTCACGATTATCATCGCGAATGAGACTGACGACTTTTGGTACAATTGACGATTTTAACGGAGAAGTACGTACCGGCAAATATTACTAATTCAATTTTCATTTTTTTTTATGAACGATTATTGTCGCGTTACTGCGAAAAAAAATATTATTCCGGATAAAGATATGTGCTTCTTTATCCGTGATAGATCGTAACAATTTAAGTCGGCGATTGAATGGATGTGCGTAATTTTTTTCCGACGATAAATAATAATACTTTTTCAAGCAACAATTTAGTCTGATTTTTCAATTTAAGCTGTTCAACACATTTAAAAAAAATCCTTTCTCGACGTTACTCGTTGAGCGTAGAATAATTGTCGGTTTTCTCTTGAAAATTAATTTATTTCTTTAACACTATTACAGGGTAAAAAGGAATATTAAATATTTACAGAAATAGCTCATATCTTACGTATAAGGCACAAGGACTATGGATAAAGTCTTTGGTTACAAGTCGTATCTTTTCTTGTTTTTCTTTTTCGATTGCAGTACAAACGCGCGTCACTCGAGTGGCTTCGTCACAGAATGCAGCACAATTTTCTGGACGATGGTTTCTTCAATACTGCGCGTATCGCCTCGACGAAAACTTCCTCCAGACCTTCCTGATTGACGGCCGAGCACTCGACGTATTTCGAGGCTCTGATTTTGTCGCGCATTTTCTTGCAGTCGCGCAACGATACGATGTCCTCTTTCTCGTCGCTTCGTAGGTCGCCCTTCGTGCCTGAAATAAAAGTAAAAAATCGAATTTGAATCGAAATTCAGCCAAATCGTCTGTAACCAAAATCCTCCCTTGGGGTCGTAAAGACTTGAGAATTTAATTAATAAGAAGTATTAAAAATCGTATAATCTTACCAACGAGAACAATCGGCACATTTGGACAGTGGTATTTTATTTCCGGATGCCACTTGCTCGCCACGTTCTCGTAGGAGCTTCTGGCACTGACTGAGAAACAGAGTAGGAAACAGTCCGTCTGTAACGAAAAATTAAATGAAGATATTTACAAAATTTTTTTTTGAAATCAGAAAATTTGGAGAGTAAGTCTGTGAAACGTTTGTTCTTCGTTCATTTTCACATAAAAATATGGGAGTCGAAGGAGATTGACATTTTTTTTCTAAGAATCGTCAAATTCCTTCAAGAAAATTAAGAGAATTAAAAAAAAATAATAATAACAATAAATAATAAATCATAAATACGATGATCAAACGACTCACGTTCGGATACGAAAGGGGTCTCAGTCTCTCGTAATCCTCTTGCCCGGCCGTGTCCCAAAGCGTTAAGTTGAATTGTTGTCCGTCCACCCATATGATGCCCGCATAATTATCGAAACTGAAAGATAACCCATCTCGATATAATTATTGCCATCGATACAAAGCTTCGTCGGTAGATCAAAGAAATCATTTTCCTAAACCATTATATGAAGTGATTTTTGGTACTTTTGAAGTAATTGCTCAAAAAACAAAATCTGAATTTTCATAGGACGGAATTTCCAATTGTGCTTCCTCAAGAAGCTTTGTTTTGGTGAAATTTTGTTTTTTCGAGATTTTCAGGAAAACGTATTCATAATGTGCTAAAACGTCGAAAAATTACATTTAGAAAAAATGTATGTATGTATGTATGTGTGTGTGTGTGTGTGGGCGCCTTGTTTGGCCTCATAACTTGGAAATGGTTTGAGATATCAAGTTGAAATTTATACCACATATTAAGGGGTCAAGTCCCTCGCTGTGGTGCAATTTTTGGCCAAATCTATGCAGTCGTTAAGTTTTAATGCCATTTTTTATTTTGTCTCGTGGCGCTCTAGCTGCCACATTTTTTGAGATATTGAACTAAAATTTGGTACAAACTTGGACTATTATAATCCAATGATTGGTATTGAATTTGGGCAAAATCTATGGAGTCGTTCAGTTTTCACACAATTTTGGATTTTTTGAAAAATGTCTCCTTGTGCTCTAGCTGCCACATTTTTTGAGATATTGGGCTAGAATTTGGTACAAAGTTGGACTATTTTTAACCAATGATCGGTATTGAATTTGGATAAAATCTAAGCAATCGTTCAGTTTGTCATCGTTTTTAATTTTTCGAAAAAAGTTTCTCCACCAAAAAACTACTATCAGTAGCGAGAAATAAATTAAACAACTATTGAACTAGTAAATAAGTATATTCAATGCACAATTAAAAGTAATTTAATAGATATGTGCGAAAAACTTTTCACAAAAGGAAGCTTCTTGAAGCCAAAAATGTTAAGCGTACTTTCTTAGAAACAGCTTAGTAAACCGTGATAAAAGAAAAAGAGGAAGCAATGTAATTGGCCCGATTTTTTATTTTCAAAGACATGAAATTTGCCTCAAAAAACGAAACGACAATTTTTTAAAGCTCAAAAGTGGGGCGTTAGCCTCGAATTGTCCGGTCGCTTCAAATCCAGCACTTCGGTCACGAGCATTTGATAAAAGAGCTTAATTCGTATGTGAACAAGGTTGCTCGTGATCTGTTCGTTGCTTCGACGAGTTTTGTACATAAGACTTTATGTGGGTTAATTGATTCTCGCGTCTATGCTACTCACACTGTTGGGACGTATTCCACAGGGAATTTGTTCGATGTGTACGTGATGAGCATGCAAGTTTTTCCGACCATTCCATCGCCCACCGCAGTGATCTTTAAAGGTCTTATCCGCGACGTCATTTTGGCCGATTCTGCGAAACAAGAATAAAGCAAAATTTTGAAAAATTCATTGAAAATAATTCTATTGTTATTTATCATTAAAAAAATTGTTTCCGTTGTTTCAACTCTTCTCTCACACGGTTCCCTCGGAAACATATTATCAACGATAACAAAGATAATAATAATCGATCGATAAGATTGATAAATTTTGATTTTTTTCTTTTTCAGGCATCGCTCCTTGCGCATAAAATTCATATTAGTGATAAAGAATTTACTTATTACTATATTAAGTTTGAAAAAAAATCAAAAAATCACTAACAACAAAAATACAATAACGATTATAAAATTAAAAAAAAAATTCAATAAAAATTGTGTGCTCCAATGTATTTTTTTTTTCAGCGCATAAACTGATCAACAGTTTTATAGCAATTGTCTGATGCCGAAAATTCGATTTTCCAGATGACGATCGTGATTGCCGATGAATCGATTCTGCCGGGTCATTTACGGGACTGAATGCCCCGACGGTTCGTCGCATCGTATGCGATCCTGGATATGCAGCTCACGCCGCTGGAGTCTCGATAGTCGTTCGAGCGGGTTGATCGAACCGCATCGCGCTGGCCTTCGATACCGATGCGGAATCGCGACGCTAACGATGCTCAACGTTTTGTCGTTCTTTCGGCCGAAAAGGAGCCAGCAAAGCGCATCCGGCAACGACGACGACGACTGGACTGGCACCAAGGCTATCTCCGGTTGTTGCCGGAGCTCCGACGTTCCTGTATCGAATAGCAATGAGCCTCGTCGCGGAGAGCTGCATTTTCATGACCGTATTATAAGGATCCCGGGGAAACGCTCCTCGACTATCCACGAACAATATCTTTTCTTCGCATCGAATGTAACGCGCCGCACGAATAAAATTCTTCTGAGCTCGCTCTATGAACCGGAGCTGGACGGTACTTCAAGGGAAGTAGGCATCGAAAAATTTCAACATTTTTTCCATAAAATTTTTTTTTATGGAATTTATTATTTATTATTATTATTTATAATAATGAATAATAAGTTCCATAATTTTTTTTTATTATTGCTAATAATAATAATAATTATTATTTATAATTTTTTTTTCTTCATTTTTTCCTTTTTTCATATTCTGTTACGACAATCTCTTCCGGATATTTTGGCGCAAAGTAAACGGAAAAAATCGCAAAAGTAAACCCAGGAGAAGGAAACAACTGAGGAGAGAAAAAAAACTCCGATACTCCGCACCCGACCGGCGCGTCGCGTCGCGCGAACTTTGAGCGTTTTTCTCGAAACAGCATCTTCTGTATAGACGGAAGATACGAAGAAAATCGTTTTTCTTCGATAACTCCAAAGAGTAATTGAGTAATTGGTTGAATTTTTCTTTTTTTTCCAGGAAGAAAAAAAGATCCATCGGTACCAGAAAACATGACTTTCTTGTACAAACCTCTGTTTTTCTTTCCCCCGCACATGAGTCTTCTGTAGAGCTTCGCTCTTTTCCTCTTGTATCACCGATCTGCGATTCCTCTTTCGCCGCTGAGTTCGGAAGATCGTTAGTCAGTTCAACGACGCAGTTTCTGCGTCTCTCGCGTTTGTTGGGATGTACAATAATTCCTTATCGTTCGCACCGCGCGCCTATCGAATCCTTCGTCCGTTGTGGCTAGCCGCTACATCGTAAAACTAATGAAAAAAATAAGAAAAAAAAAAAATTACAATATTAGTATCAGTGTCTCCACGCTATGTATAATAGGTTCATATTACAATGAGGCAGAGTAAAAAAAAAAAAAAAAAAAAAAAAAAAAACGAGTTGATAACAGAAGATAACTATTGTCGTCGCGCTTATCCATTGATATGGGTGCATTCGTCCGCAATAAGTGGGCGCGCTCATCTATCGCAATGCTCGAAGGGTCGTTCGCGCGAACGTTTGTCGTCATTACAAATCTGTGCCTCTTATAGTTGTTTCACGACACTCGTGCGGCTTCGTACGCCTCGCAATACGGTAGATTCTATTCTAATCTAGATTTTACTAAAGGGTTTGAGTAGACGGAGATTTGTAAAAAAAATGGTGCCGATTACATTGGCATATCGCTGATTCTTTTTTTTTTCTCAAGATTTACTTAGCTCTGTTTGTAAGAAAGTACGTTCAACATTTTTGGCTTCCTCAAGAAGCTTTGTTTTGTGAAAGCTTACTTTAAATGTTATTTTTTTCACACATATCTATTTATTTACTTTTACTTATTTATTGAATAGACTTATTTGATAGTTCCATAGTTGTTTCATTTAATTCTTGCTACTGATAGTAGTTTTTTTGTGAAGAAACTTTTTTCGAAATATTCGAAATGATGACAAAATCGAACGCTTGCGTAGATTTCGACCAAATTCAATATCGATCATTGTTTAATAATAATGCAACTTTGTACCAATTTCTAGCCCTATATCTCAAAAAATGGGGCAGATGGAGCGCTACCAGAAATTTTTCGAAAAATTCAAAATTGCGTGAAAACTGAACGACTGCATAGATTTTGCCCAAATTCAATACCAATCATTGGATTATAATAGTCCAACTTTGTACCAATTTGTAGCCCAATATCTCAAAAAAATGAGGCAGCTACAATCAAAAAATTTTCGAAAAATCGAAAAGTGTGTGAAAACTGAACAACTGCATAGATTTGGCGAAAAATTGCCCCAAAGAAGGGGACTTGATCCCTCAATGTGTGGTATAAATTTCAGCTAGATATTTCAAACGGTTTCCAAGTTATGAGGCCAAACAAGGCGCGCGCACACACACACACACACAAAGACTTTTGACGAAGCAAAAATTGTTAAAAAATATTTTTGTTGTGTTTTTTTTTTTTTTTTTCAAAACGTATATATGTAACATTGTAACACATGTGTGCGTAACTGTGTAGTTAATCCATGATACCTCTCGTGTTACGGTACACGAAAGCCCTTACAATGCGGATGCATAGATCGATGCAGCTATGCGCGATGCGCTCTCGCGACGAATGGCATGCGGGTCGTTGACTGAATGAATGCAAATGACAACGACGATGATACGATGATGCCATCGCGGTTTCTCGCTGACTATTCGCGCGTATCGCTTCGTTCGAATTTGCGTTGGGACAATGAGAGATCTTTCCGACGATTCAGGGATCGAGCGTCGAAGCTGTTTCGAGAAAGATTTTTGATTTACGATTTACGGCAGAGTAGCGCGTCGATAATACGAATTTATTGGGACTTGGCTTGCATGATCGAAAATTCGGATAACCAAAGAAAAGATGGGAAAAACTAATGAATATTTGAATAATAATGAAATATTTATAATATCCAATATTATATATTTCTATTGCAATCTTTTTTTTTGTATATTTTTCTTTAGACTTTTTCAATTCAAGAAGAATTTATCCTGATTACAATTTTCATTGATTGATTAGAATAATTTCATAGTTTTAATGTCTCAATTGGAATTACTTTGAGTGATTGTTATTCACGTAAAATGTATAACAATTACTTCGTAATCGTCAACCGAAAGAACTCACATTTATTTCAGAAAATAGTGATTGCGAGTTATTGCAATTATTTTCAGTAATTTCAATTGACAATGTAAAAAAAGTAGAATTGCCTTAAACAATTGCAATTAACGAGTAATTAAACGACAAACACAATTGCAGCCGACCGAAATTGCGACTGACGAATCATCGAGGACCGAAATAAAGAAATAAAATCGGGCGTTTTTAATTTCTTTTCGATAAATGATCAATCAATTCACAATAAATCTGTTATATTTTCCCCATTACAAGTAATGAATTATTATTAATTATCAATTAATTTAATGTTGATTCAATTAACTCCCGACAATTAGTGACTGTGAACCCAAAATAATGACCGGGTAATTAAACTTAGATACCGTTTTTTAAAAAATGTTGCTCTGTTTTTCAGAATCTCGAGGTGGAAAAAGTTTTCATCGCGCCGAGAAGACTTCAAGACAAAGCCGTAACTCAACGAAGAAATCCGAGAAATTGACGACTAATGGCCTTTTGTTTAAGGCCTGTGCGACTGTACGTGAAGAACGAGAGTCCTTGCGAATTATCGTCACGCCATGGAAACGCTCGAAGCGTTGCGGAAGAGGAGAAAGCAAGAAACGCGCGTTATCTCGTCGCAATTCGAGCGAGTCGGACAATGTCACGATCCTCGGGGGATTATCGGGTCACGACTAACGCCAAGGGAGCTTCTCGATAATCGGCAAGAGCGCGCGGAAGCCGACCATGCAGCTGCGCGATGCAACAAATGCGCCTCGAAGGCACGCGTCGTCGCACCGTTATCTCGACAATGAATTCTAGTCAGTTGCGCGATCGTTATGGTTGCGATTTTTCAAGCCTGCGCTCAACCGCCTTGCAATGTATCCTTTTAAGTCCGATACATATTTAAGGAAAATTCGGCATTAGAGTTCTGTTTCTTTAGAGTTTTAAGAGTTTTTAGAGTTTTTCAGAGTTTTGCAGAGTTTTTCAGAGTTCTGCAGAGTTTTTCAGAGTTTTTAGAGTTTTTCAGAGTTTTTAGAAATTTTAGAGTTTTTCAGAGTTTTTAGAGTTTCCAGAAGTTTTAGAGTTTTTCAGAGTTTTTAGAGTTTTTAAAGTTTTTAGAGTTTTTAGAGTTTTTTAAGTTTTTAGAGTTTTTAGAGTTTTTAAAGTTTTTAGAGTTTTTAGAGTTTTTGGAGTTTTTAGCGAACAATAACGAATAATGATCGAACGAATACGGTTCGGATGACGAATTTGGTTTTAGCAAATAATTGTTCAAATTATTTCATTTGTTTAAATCCGCTAAGTGTAATGAAATAATTTTTTTTCAATTTCAAGCTTTGTACCAAGAATTCTAAAGCTAATATTTCTTGGAACATTTTTACATTCGTAAAGACGATTTGGAAGGAGAGCATATGAGATATTCCATTCGGTTTCGAACGTTCAAAAAGACGATTCCGTGTAAAGAAATCGTAATTTCACCGCAATTCATGATTATTTACGCGGCATTTTTATAAATCTTTCACGAATTTTCGGATCATATTTTTCTGAGATGTAGAAATCGTGAATCTTCCATAATCCCTGTATCTTAAAAATGATTAATCATACAAATAAACATTTGCGATGGAAAAGTTGTGGGTGCGGATGAACTTTTGAACAAATTTTTTTGTAAATTTTTTGGCATCTAAAAAAGGTCCATCTCCATGAACAATAGGCTACAATATTATTTTTCAGCCAGTATGTCTTTTTTTTTCTTCTCTTTGATCTTTGATTTTTCTAAAAAAATTCGGAATCTATTCTGAAGTGTGTACAGCGACTATATATTTTTATTTAGGTAGTTGGAATGTTTTTTGGTAGCTATGATATGTTTAAATTAAGTTTTTTATAAAAAATTCATATTATATGATATTTTGGTACTGTGGGTAAAGATAAACTATTTTTTAAATGAAATGAATAGTAATATAAATAATTACTCTCTTTGAAAAGTTACTTTTTCGGAAAAATTACTATTGAACAAAAAATCGCTATCAAACGGACCTTAAGATGGTTATCTTAAGGAAAATACGTGGTTGCTGCCCATACATGAGAGTATGTTCTGAATGTTTCTTAGAAAAATCGAGCATGACATTGACTTAAGAACAGTATTTTAGGTTTTCTTTTTCATGGAAATGAAAAAACCCACATTTTTGGATTTCAAAAAATTCACAACATTTTTTTTTCAAAAGTTCATTCGCACCTGCACCTTATTTTGTCATGAACGTTTTTTTCGTACGACTGATATTTTAAAAGATGCCGGGATTCTCAAGAAAGGTTCACAGCTTCCAAGTCTCAATAAACTACGATCCGAAAATTCTGCAAAAATGTATAAAAATCTCTTGTAAATAATCACGGATTGTGACGAAACTACACACTTTTCGGAGTCGACTTTTCGACCGTTTGAAACCGGATGGAATACCGGATATAAAATTGAAGAAAAAATAATGAGTGTGTAAAGCGGGAAGCCGAATTTTTACGATTTCGGGAAATTCGTAGAGTAGCCCGTATAACGCGAGAAGGAAAGTTATCTTCCTAACCGTTGAAGAAAGATATCGAGGGACGAAAAAAAAAAAAATATATATATATATATAGTCGCGGTCAGCCGATGAATGAACGAGTCGGGACTCTCGCCGTAACCCGGCAAGAGTCGCGACGGGGGTCAAGCTAATTAGTACTCCAACCATCTGTAGAGATAACGAGGCGTAACCCGTACTAAAACGTTATCTCGCCGAGGGCAATGAAATTTAGACGATGCGTTAAGGGTTGCTGCGCGTGTGGGATAAAACATACAAATATCTGTTCATATATTTCATTATAATTTTTTTTTTTTCAGACGATCCTATTCGCAAAGTTCATCACAAGCGCGTATCATCGCGTTTCAAAAAAAATTCAAATTTTCAAAAAAAAATTAAAAATTCGAAAAAATTTTTTGACCTTGAAACGAACCTTTCTCGGCATCGAAGCGTTTTATTCAAGGCCGAGCGGAAACTATGGAGTGTTTTTCGCTTCTGTAACGATAGTGTCCGCTTTTGTGAGCTTCGGGTCTCGTGTAGAGCGATGGGAAAACGCGGACGAAAGACCGGCGATGCGTGCAACATTTAAGCGTATCTTCGCGCTCAGTCCGAAGCGCGATGCAGCATCGAGCCGTCTCCCGTCTCGCTCGAAGTTCGACCAATTGCTTAATTAAAACACGCTTGCAGTCGCTTTCAGTGGGAGTCGTGCGTTTCCTAATTTGTGTGACCGGACAGTAAACGCCGTCGAACACCCACTCGAGAGCTCGCTCGGTGTCTCGCGGGTCATTAACACCGAAACTCCCCTCTCCAACGCGCTCGCCACGAGAGTCGCTTCAATTATTTACCCTATATACAAATTCTGTTGTAAACGGAGAGAATTCGTCGCTTTCGCTCCAGGCCGGATGCTCGGAAATTTATTAACAGTATTCGAGCAGCGGATTTTATGTTTAAAATTCATTATAAGGGTCCTTTGTTTTTTTTTTAATGTCAAAGGCTTAAACTAAAAGTATGCAAATTTGGAAGAAGGCACGAAAGAACATTATAAGTCACAAGAAAATAAATAACTGGAAGAATCTTATGGATTGAAAATAAGTCAACGTGCAACTTGCTTGGACTCTTAGAATTATTTGAAACGCATAAGATTTTTCCAGTTATTTTTCTTCGAATTTTTTGGAATCCATACGATTTTTCAGTTTTTTTTTTTTTTTGGAGCCAATACCTCGAGGACGCCGAATTTTTATTATCCAATCTAAACGATCGTAGGAATTCAAATTATTTGTTTCTTTGCTCAGTCAATAATGGAATTGCGTTCGATTTTTTATTAGTAGTGTCGTCACACTAAAAGTATTTTTTAAATAAAATTGATATTCATAGGAAATTATAGAAATTTTGTAGAATTATAACCCAGTAATATTATTCATCCCCTTCATTTTCAGAAGGGCTATCTTTGATATCAAAAATATAAAAAAAAGAAACTAAGAACTCTACTTCTGCCGTTTGTATTAATCAATAAAAAGTCTGTGCTCCCGAGATAAATTTCGCAAAAAGAAAAAAAAAATCGTATAAATTCCAAATCATTCCATAAATCCAAACGTCGAATCGATTATTTTTCGTCGCTCTTTCTTCGAATTTCGATATGCATAAATAATCCCTTTATCTCATTTGTTCTTCTGTCTAGTTAAGGGCGGGGTAAAGTATGAAATTTTTTTTTCCCATTTTTAAAAATTTTTTAAATGAATGCATAATATCTCAAGAATATTGTGTTAAAATTTCAAGTCGATCGGAGTAAAATTGACGAAGTTATGAGTATTTGAGCGTCTATTGCAGGGGGGGGGGGGGGGGGGGGGGGGGGGGAATTGGGTTGCGGGGAAATTTGTTGACTAATTTTTTTTTTCATCATTTTGTTAATAACATTTTGGAGTTATTATTATGCAAAATTAATCTTTTGAGTACCTTTAATCTGCATGAATTTTCTCAGATTTTTATGCAATCGAGAAGTGTTCTCAAACTTATGTGCAATGAGCGCTAAGCGACCAAACTCTTCTGCGTTCTTCAAACCTTTTTTCTGAAACTTGTCATACTTGAAGTCCGTGTGCACGATAACTCAAAATCTACTGGACCAATCGCTTTGAAATTTTGCACAGTACTTCTTCACATAATTCACCAGGTATTGTCGAGAGCTTTTTTGTTTTTTAAAATAATTACTAATTTTTCAACAACAAATTAGCCGATTTTTTGAGCGAAAATCGGGTTTTTGGCTCCCAAGTGGTACGAAAAATCGAAAAACAAAAAAAAAATCCTCCCGTCATTACCTCGAGAAACATCTCCTTTAACAAATGCATTTTGATTTTTTTGATTCAGATGATTCTGTTGCGAGTTATGGTGCACACGGCAAACCAACTTTTTTTCGAGGCGCCTCCGAAGTTTAATTTTCACTCGCTCAATTTTTAATATTTTGCAATGAAAATTTAGGAGAATGTTGTTCAAATGTTACTTTATTATATGGAAATTTTTCAATAAACGAACACTATCCGTTACGCAAAAAAAAAAATCTTAAAAACATGCCTTTTTTTCGCCGAATTAACTTTACCCCGCCCTTAAAGATCCGTCGGTCGGAGGTCCGAACTGAACTGGATCGTCGCAGTTCGTCTCGTCGATCTCGCGAATGAAGAAATCGATGGATCGCACAGAGACCGCCTGTGAATCGACGAGGGAGCGTATCTTTCTAATCGCGTTGCGATCGAAATTCAACGCCGCCGATGGAAACTCGACGCTCGATCGAGAGGCATTGCCATGACATCGTTGTGGTAATCCGATGCGATAATGAATGCCACCGAGGCCTGTGCTTCGAAAGGCTGTCTCGATGTGTTGTGCACCAAACGCGCATCCTATTACATCGTCCTAGCGCGAGCGAAAACTATCGTACGGTATCGCGCTTAGCTCGCCAGATACGTTGCTTCGATAGAAGACAACGAGTCTCTTCAGCAGTCGACGAGAAGATCTTAACTATCGCGAGCTTAGGCTCATTCCGATTCGGAATTATTCCCTAGATCTCAGATTTTCCGCAAACGCAACGCTTTGACGCTGAGAAAGGATCGATTCAAAGTGCAAGAAATTTATCTTTTTTTTTTTTTTTTTTTTTTTTAATTTTATTTAACATTTGTTAAATTTTTTTAAAAATCGCCGCTTAGATATTGTTTTTAATAAAGCGTTTTTTCATCGAGCATAAATTGTGAATTCTAAACCGAATCGTGAGACAATCTCGAAGTCTCGTTACGTCGACGCCCCGGGGCGATATTTTTTTTTCTCCATACCGCACTTTTATTATGACGTTCTTCGTCGCCAGTAAAAAGTGTCCGACATCAAAAGAAAAAAAAAACTAATGCTATTCTATCGAGACTCTCCGAACATATGGTGTATTATAAAGAAATTTAATATTTTCTCTATGTCGTTGAATAGATGCCGAATACATCGTGATACATCGAGACCGGAAGTACGGAATATCAATGAGGGAAGACTTTATCGCCAGACGCCTCTTCGGTTTTCTTTAGCCATCGGAAGCGGTGCTCCGAAGTCGTGTGGTTCTTTTTTGTGCAGGTATAAACTCTGCGATCCACCGTTCATTTTATGGCCATACAAAAATAAATTATTACTATTATTATTTTTAGTAATAAGTAATAAATTATTATTATTAGTATAATTTTTTTAAATAGTAATAATAATAATAAATAAAATAATATTTATCATAATAATTATTAATAAAATTTATGTTATATTATATATTATATAATGTAATAATAATGACAACAACACTGCACTGCAGACAGAAGTGTGGGACTGATGTTGGTCACTGCAAAGTGGGTGGCGAGCGTAGGTCGTAGGTTTGAAGGGTGTGCCGGTTGTCGGTTGTATACAACCGATCGAGCCGCCCGCAACCACACCCTTAGACTTGTCTTTTATTAATCTTTTTTTTTTTTTTTTTTTTTTTTTTTTTTTAAATTTATCTCTTTTCACCTCCGATTTTATCGCCGAGGAAGCAACAAGAAGCGACACGCAGTGAATGCGAGATGTGTTTAGTTCGCTCTGTCTAAGCGGCTCGATCCGTTCTCATGGTTCGCAGCCATGCGAACGATACCGCGCGATACATTCTATATATGTTCGTGATAGAATCGTACAAACGATGGGTCGACGGTGTCAACACTTCACAAGCGATCGAGCTGTTTCCGATTATGCAATTAAACGCTCACCGCGCACAAGTTACCGGAATTGTTTCGTTGATGTTCTCTCGAAGGTGATTTTTTTTAAATTTCAAATAGCTGAAATAGCGAGGATACTTTTTTTGGAATTTTTTTCGAAAATTTTTTATCGGTATTTTCTTTCGCAATTCGCAATTATTTAACATTGTTAGCATTTTTGTTCTACTATCATTGTCACTATTTTTATCATTGTTTATTGTTGTTTTATTTATTTTTATTGGTTTCTCTCTTTCGCGATTTCCATTTGTTTATTGTTTATCTATTTGCAATTATTTGTCATTATTAGTATTTTTATATGCTACTGTTATCACTATTTTTATTATAAATCCTTATTTATTGATTTGTTTTCATTTGATTTTTATTCATTAATTAACAAATTGAAAATTAACACATTTATTTATTAACAATCAAATGGTTACTGTGCCAGATTCAGTTGCTATCTTTTGCTTTTTTTCAAATAGAAATTTTCAGAAAACTGCCGAAACAACGAAGAAACTCGTTTACGCCAAGTAATGCCGTGTGAATTTATTAAAAACAATATTATTTTCTTCAATTATGAGATAAAAAATTCATTACAAAGAAAAAAAAATTGAAAAAACGGTTTCCAAGAAAAACTGCCATATTTGATGGAATTAAATTTTTTGTAGCGGTTTCCGTTCCGATTCTGTCGGACCTTACGAATTACCGGTCAGAACTTTCATCTTTTTTTTCCTCGACACTTCCAAACACTCTTTGGTGTCCGGCCGATGCAATCGAAAGTTTCCTGTACCGCGGTAAAAGGAAATTCTGACGGAATGAATTCTATTAATTTTTTTATCCATCTATCGTCTTGCGACCCGGAAAATTGTACCATTGACACATTTCCTTGTTTTTTTTTTTTATACATACGTTTCTATCTTTCACAATCGCAAGGCCAAGACGGAATTATTTATGTGTTTTCCAGGTATTCGATAATTCTACGATAATTTATTGAAATTGCCACTTGACTTTACCCTGCTCGTCGATGATTTTTTTTCCCATTGGTCTTAAATGTAAAATTGATTCTTCTTTGGAAACAACGCGAAGTTGTCATCTTAATCGACATATATCATTATTTTTACCATCTTTGCGATTACCAATGAATTTTGTAAATTGCCATCGTTTCATTGACGTAAAATCCAAAATCAATTTTCCTTTCAAAATCAATTCGAAATTTATACTTTCCACGTTCGGTTATATTCACTAACTTATTTCTCATCAATTTTTCATTGACACCATTTTTCCGTTTTTCAAGTGAATTATTTAAATATTTGAAATAAAAAAAAAATGAGAAAAAAATTATTTTGTCAACAAACAAATGATGAAAATATGTGTTAAAATGTTTATATTATAAAAATACAAAGAAAAATTGGAGTTGCTCATCGCGGCGACTAAACGCGATTTGATCGTTGCGAAGTATGCAATTTATTATCTTTTTTTTTTCGTTCCAGAGTAAAGACAATGAAATTCCGACGCGTCTGGAAACGATCGAGAGTCGGCGACGATTCTCGAGAAAGCGCCTGAGTTTCCAGCGAGCTTATAACGCAATGGGTAATACAAGCGCGTTGTCATATCCTCTCTGGTGGCTGGACGGGATAAAGGAATAAGTCCGCGCGGTCACTTATCAGCTGCCCGTCCTGTTTCGTTCGAAACTCTCGCCGCGGAGCCGAACCAACACCCCGAGAAGGAATCATCGCGCGCGCGTAACCCGCGTTCGTGACATCTTTTTCGATACGGCGAACGCAAGCTCGAAGCACACACGCACGGACCTTAGCCCGGTTTATTCGCGTTTCACGAAGAGCCGAGCGAATTCGTCGAATTCCGGAAATTTAATGAACGTTCCTTTTTTTTTAGGGTCGAGGTCGCGCCGTTGGATTATCAGCCACCCGCGTAGCGAACTCAATGAAGATTCAAATGATAATTCGAGGCATTTCTTCTTAGCGTTTGCTTTAACGATGTACGGGCACGAGACGGTGCGCTCAAAAGTGAAAATTCGGAGGTAATTTCGACCACTTCTCAATGGAGTAAAAATCTGAGAAAAATCAAGCATACAAAAGGTGCTGAAAAGACCAATTTTCCATTATAACAATTCCAAAATGTTATTAACAAATAGGTGAAAAAAAAAATTGTTCAACAAATTATTCGTCAATCTAACTTTTTTTCGGATAAAAATGATATGTACATTTTTCTGAACTCATATGAATTTTTTCCGAATTTTTTGTAATCATCGAAATTTGGTTTTTTTTTTTCATGTTTGGGCTGTACTCGCGAATCTATTTGATCAATCTTTTCGAAACTTGTCGGGTGTAATGGGTGGTTTTGCGATAAACCCATATCCAAAATTCGTGATTTAACACGCATTTTTGTGGAAAAAAAAAAAAAGCCAGAAAAATCAAATTTCGATGATTAGAAAAAATTCTGAAAAAATTCATACGTCTTCAGAAAATGTTATATATAATTTTTATTGTTTCTTTTATGCTGTGGCCGATTGTCGAACTTTTATTCCATGAGCTGCGGCTTCTTTTTATCATAAATAATTTTTATCTTAAAAACCAGTTAGGTCGACGGATTATTTTTTCGAACAATTATTTTCTTCACCCATTTGTTAGTAACATTTTGGAATTATTATTATGCGAGGTTGATCTTCTCAACACTTCTTATATGCTTGATTTTTTTCGGATTTTTATCCCAGTGGTAAGTGTCCGTAAATTGTCTTTGAATCTCACGGAAACGTTATCAACGTTTCACTTCTGCCGATTCTGAGCGTCTCGTTACGCTTACGTTGGAATATCGTGTTTATTGTGTCACTCGAGATATTCGAGGGAGCGACGCGGCACAATAGGCAATATTTTACTCGGGACGGCGATAGGCAAGAAATAATATTTACGTTCGAAAGATCGGCTCGAAAGGATTGAGAAGTTTTTATCAGTAATGCACTTCTTGTTTTATTTAAGTGATGTAATATTCAATATTGAAGGATTTGCTCGACTGCGGGTCGGAGAAGCAAATATTTGCTTCTCCAAATCAATCAATCAATCAATTATAAAAAAAATAAAATAAAAAATTCATTACAAAAAAGAAAAAATTCGAAAAAATGGTTTCCATGAAAAGCTGCAATTTATTTACTTCACTTTCCGCGTTTACGAGTTCGATGACAATTGAATATTTATTTTATATTTTTTTCCAGTTTTCGGAGCCGAAAAATTCAGAAAAAAAGGCAATTTTTTTTTTTTTTTTTTTTTTTAATGTAAAAAATGTCGAGTAAATAAGACAAAATATCGTAAGAAAAATTCCAAAGGAGTTTCTGAGATCCGGATACGTATTAATAAATACGACATTCGTCGCCATATCGATCGCCGCTTAATCGTTACTTCGCGTATACGAAAATGCTGCGCACAATCACGCGACCTCCGTTCGAAAACGGTGACGGACACATCGAAGTGACAGAGATCTTTCGGCCCGATAACGGCTCTCGCCGAGATAAGATAACGAAGGCGCAATCACATAAATTACTCGGTATTCGCTCGATTCAGCCGAGTCTCGTATTGTCCGACGGATTTTCCCACATAAAGACTACAGGATATGCTTTAATGCGTCGTTGTGCAAACACCGCGGCTCGAATCATCAATATTTTCATGCACAAAAAGAATTTTAAACATTATAAAATATAGTTAAGAAAAAATTTATTAAAGTATCATTCAATTAATTCTAATTTTTTAGATTTATAATTAAAAAAAAATTTTTTGTACGTGAAATTATTAATAATTCGAGCCGCGGTGTTTGCACGACGCATTAAAGCATATCCTGTGATCTTTACCGATGGCGGTAAATCGATCGGTTTTCTTTTAATATCGAGATAAGAGTGAAGCTCAAAAAAATACAATGATATACATTAAAAAAATGGATATGAATAATAAAAAAAATAAAGTAATGATAATAATTGATAGTATTGATAAAACAGCAAGCTCCGCTAGTCGGATTATTAATAGTTTCACACAAAAAGAAATTAACATTTTATTATTATTATTATTATTATCATTATAATCTGTTGGAAAATCGATCGTTTTACTCTAATCGAGGTACAATTTATTGGAAGCTCAAAACAAAGAACGTATATTAAAAATTAAATAAGATTATATTAAAAAGTGTATAAAAAAATGGACATAAATAATCGAAATAATGTGATGAAAATATTGAGAAAAAAATGTATACCTTTGCTCGCGCATTATAATAATTGAATAATTTTTTTTTTTTTTTAATTTTTTAAAAGGAAAATTGTTAGAAACGATAAAAATTATGATAAAACCTCGTTTACTTACCGTGAAATCCGAAAGCAAAAGTGTCCTTCCCGTTGTGGCCGATAAGAATAATAAATGTGTTCCTTCACGCCGGTTGAACTTATTCACTTTTTCTTTCTTTCTACTTTTCCCTTTGGGTTATTCGTTTCGCAAGGATCGCGCGTGGGTGTGTCGAGCGTCGTCGATCGATAGGCCGTCCTCCGATCGAGCCGAGTCGATGGTCAATCGTCGTGGAACTCTGACCGGGAGAGCAACGAGATAGAGGCCACGCGCGCTCGAGGTTAGGAAGCGTGTACGCGCCGCGCGAGTAACGCACGCAGACTGAAACGTTCTCCCGTCCCGCGCGACTGCGAGCCTCGACAGGCACGCGTTTCTGTGACGGAGAACGATCGCCGAGCGAGCAAACGCCGAGCGAGAAACTCACGATACACTGCACGCTGATGATGATGATGATGATGATGATGATGATGACGACGACGACGCACGTACGGCAAGGCCCACGTACGCGGATAGCCGCAGTTGCGGAGGGAAACCCACGCACCCTGTTGCGCTCTTCTTTTCTCTTCCCCCGCACCGGAACTCGACTTGGGCCAGAACAGCACGTCGCGACGAAAGCCTAAACTTCTTCGAAGTCTCCGAGAAATATCGTCAACCACGACGAGAATATATTCCTCATTGTTTTTTTTTTCTTTTTTTTTTTTCATTTGTTGCTCGTTTTGACTCTCGACTTTTTTTCACGAGGACAAAAGAATGATAATAATCGTTACATAACAATAATAAACAAACATAACAATACCATCATCATTGCTTACATTACGAGAAACGAACCTCGTTTAAATTTTTTGAAAAATTGAAGTGAACTAAAAAACTCGAATCGAATTGTTTTTACTCAATTTCTACTCGATGGATTGATATTGTTTTTTATATTGCAACGAGTAGATAAGTAATTTATAGTTCTGATTTTGCTGAAATTGAACATTTCATGGGAATCGATGTTTTCCAAAAAATACATAAAATGCTTTTAATGTCAAAAAATTGAAGTCTATTAAAAAAACTCGTATTTAATAATGATGTTGATTATTATTATCATAATAATAATGCTAATTATTATTATGTTTGCTTATATTACAAAAAACAAACTTCCCTTAATTCTCTTGAAAAATTGAAGTATATTAAAAAAGTCGTATTTGATTGTTCTTATTTGGATTTCTACTTGATGAATTAAAATTGTCTTTTATATTTCAAGGAGTAGATAAATCTTTAGGCCCGATTTCTTAAAGTTAAGCATTTCATGAGAATCGATGTTTTAAAAAATTTCATAAAACGCTTTGAATTAAAAAAAATTTAAGTGTATTAAAAAACTCGTATTTGAAAATGTTAATTATTATTATTATTATTATCGTAATAATGATGCTAATTATTATTATCATTGATCACATTACGAAAAACAAACCTCGTTCGATTCTCTTGAAAAATTGAAGTCTATTAAAAAACTCGTATTTAATAATGATGATGATTATTATTATTATCATAATAATAATGCTAGTTATTATTATCTTTGCTTATATTACAAAAAACAAACCTCGTTTAATTCTCTTGAAAAATTGAAGTGTATTAAAAAATTCGTATTTGAAAATGTTAATTATTATTATTATTATTATCGTAATAATAATGCCAATTATTATTATCATCGCTCACATTACAAAAAACAAACCTCGTTCGATTCTCTTGAATAATTGAAGTAAACTTAAAAAACTCGAACTGGATTGTTTTTGTTTCAATTTCTACTCGATGAATTAACATTGACTTTTCTATCGAATCGAATAGACAAACGATTTGGCCTTCTGATTTTCCTGAAATCGAACATTCGATTAGAATCGATGTTTTCCAGAAATTCATAAAACATCTTCTCTGGAAGAATCAAAAATGGAAAACACTTCGGTCGACAGGAAACATTTTACAATTGCTAATGACAATACGAGTTTCTGTTTGCCTCAACATTATTTATAGACGATGCGTATAATTTTTCAGCATCGACCAGTCGAGACGACGAATAACTTGCGTCAATCGCAATAACGCCTGCGTTCGCGCTCTGTTGTCAGGAATTACAGCGTAACATGTGCGATTTGCCTACCTCAATTTCGCGCGCACGTGCTTCGGGCTATTCTTCGCCTCGCGGCGAGACCGCCTTTTTTTTTTATGCGCCTGCCGGTGCAACCGATGACGCAAATACACCGAAGAATTTTCGATATCGGGCCGGCGCACGCCGCGACCGTTCGATGGCTTTATCCAACGTTTGTTTGACGGATACGGCGCGATATCCGTGATTTGCATCGGAATTTCAGGTGCCGCGGATATTTTTGGACGACACGGCGCCCCGCGCTCCTAAAACGGCTTTCCTGTCAATACAATAATTTTTCGCTCATTTATTTTTAATCTTCACCCTTTGGTTATTCATATCTTTTGCTTTACTTTTTTTTATCGTTCACCGTTGCATAAAAGTCCGAGTCTGACCATAATATTGTTTATTCATAAAAAAACACTATTGCCGACAGAATTTTGTTAAATATTTACAATTTTTTCTCTTATTTTCCAAGAATTTTACTTCCCGTAAAATAATATCTTAAGCCAATCTGTTTGTTATAACACTTTTTTGTCGTTTTTCAATTTATTCACTATTTTTCAATGTTTTATAATTATTATTAAGATATTATTAAGATTATTATCCGTGCAGCCATTGTTAATAATTTTATGATGATCATTGATTAATTTACTTGAACGAATATAACATTTGTATAAACGAATTTGCTAATAATAATTCACGAACGATAATTCTTGAATTTTATTCACATGACATTTTTTTTACAAACTTCGGGACAACAATAAATAATTCGTTTCTTTATTTTCGGGCTTTGCGTTACACGTTTTTCTCTGTTCCACAGGTCGTTGCCTCTACGGAGCACGAATCCGCGAAGCGGTCCGTTTCCTATGCGAAGTCGAGGAGCGAGTGTCGCACATCCGGCGCCTCGGTCATCGCGAGAGTTCGCGACGTTCTATTCGCCGACGGGGAGGGTTTATTTGAACAGAGATCGGGCCCTTTTTTTTGTCGAAGTTTTTGCCGAGACTCGCTACGACCGCGCGCATCACTCCGGCGAATGAAACTTCCAAATGTTCGCACGAAGCGCGTTGTTTCTCGCTCCAAGAAGAATCTCATTTACCGCACTTTGCGCGGACAACGAAATTCAAATATCACTAAAGTGTACGAATTATTTCAATTGCAAAAGAATCACCGGAATGATTATCGTTGGAAATATTGTTTTTGCAGAAATAAACGCGCAAACGTTTCATTGCAATCGTATATAATAAAAAATAAGAAATGTTACGAAAGATTTAAGGTGCAAAAATATTATTTAAGGTAGTCCGAGCGGTACGAAAAAAAAGATTCAAAATACTGATTCAAAAACGTTTCTCACCGCTGCGGGAGCGCTTCGCGCGCTCTCGAGGCTCGCGGGGTAAAAAACAAGTCGAAAGCTTACGATTAGCATTGACGAGATGGCGCTTCTTCCTTACTCGATTGTCTCCATGGTGATCGGTAAACATCCTCATTACTCGAAGCTCCGCGACGCGGGAAGGTCGCGATTGTTTTCTCGCTGATTATAGAAAATTAAAAAAAAAAAAGAAAGAATAATCGCCGAGTATTCGATCGTCATTATTATCAACACCAAGAAAAACAAAATTGCGCGAGGCGATGGAGAAATCGGGAAAAACTCCGGCGGGTGCCGGCTCGATCAATTCGACGGATAACAACGCGAACAAAGACGACGATAGCGCAGCGCACCCGGAGGAGATTACGCGCGCTGCTCTGGCCGAATTGATGGAGACCGTGAGAGATGTTTCTTCTTTTCCATCGATCTCGTGTTTCCTGGAAACACATTTATTTTTTCCGTTCAGGAACGCAAATTCAGGGATGCTACGGAGGCGAAGCAAGAGACAAAGCGCCAGTGGAGAATACGCGAGAAGGGGCTTCGATGCAGCAACTGGAAATTGGAACTCGAGAACTCGAAGCTTCGCGATCAGACCGATCGTCGCGATCGCGAAATTCTAGCGGAGGTCGAGAAAAATGAACAATATCACGACGAAGTGGCGAAATACAAATCGCAGAAACAACAAGAGGCTGCAGATTTTTGGCAATAATAATGATAATGATTATAATTATGATTAATGATAATAGTTGTTATTATTGTTATTATTATAATGATAATAATGATAATCATAAAAATATTATATTATTATAATAGTATTGAATAATAATAATCATAATAATAGTTATTTTTATGATAATAACAATAATGATGAGAATAGGCAATTTAGGTCTATTTTTCATGTTGTTTCATGTGATTTATGAAACATTCCAAAAAAGCCGTTTTTCATCCATTTTTCTAAATCAATTTCGAACTTTCGACATATTCAAATCGTGGAAAAAAAATCATTCGACCAAAAAACGTCTCCATTGCATAGGACACGGTAACAAAGATACTATTAGTGATGGACTTGAATTGCAACTTTTAGGAATTATTTTCAAAAAGAGACGAGCCGTTACTCGCTATCGTTTCCCAATGCGCACATAGAATACGTGAGTATTGTCTGTGATTTATTTGGCGAATCGTCGATATTGCCAAATAACATTTCTGCATTAATTATTTTTTATCATCGATTTTTTTTTTTTTTTTTTTTTTTTTAACAGAGTTCTGACTGCTTGAACGCGGACATCGAGTTGCATCGTCGAAATGCTGAAACTCTCGGCAACAAGATCGCTAAAGTTGAGAGCCAAATGGATTCGATGAAAACAAAATACGGCTTGGCCGAACTCGGAACTAGCAAAGACGCCAGACTTCTCCAGGATTTGGACGTTGCTAAGAAAATCATGTAAAAATTGTTATTTTACGATAATAATAATAATAATTATTATTATTGCAATAATAATAATAATAATAATAATAATAATAATTATTATTATTATTATTATTGCGATTATAATTGTTGCTGTTGTTCATATAATCTTTTTGTCCAAAACCATGTTTTCGACGAAGATCTAACAATTTTGGAGCAATCAACAATTTTTAACCATCGTTCAAATAATTTTCGTTTTCTCGATTTTTTTTTTTTCATTTCGAATATTCGTTGTCTTTTTTTTCTCAGTTCCGACAACAGCGCTCTGATTCGCGCAACGAAATCGGCGCAGGACAACAACGACCTCCTGGAGTTGACGATTAAGCAAAAAAAGCAGTCAATCGCCTATCTCAAGAATAAGTCGCGTAAAAATTGACGAATTTCCTTGTAACGACAATCGACGCGAATAAAGCGAAACGCTGTTAAGACTATTGTAAAAAAAAGCTCTAAAAAGTTCTATCGTTGTGCGATAAATATTTGTTGTCCTTTCTCGTTTTGAACTTTCTTGCTTCGCAAACCGGAAATCGATTAGCGCGCCAAATATCGCCCCGCGTCGCGCGTACGTCAGCGCCAGTGCGGCGGTTTGCGGAACTAAGTTTGAGCGCCGGCGCCGTTTTCTCGCTCGGTCTCTCTCTCTCTCTCGCTGTCTCGCTCTCTCTCGCTCGCCTTGTCGGGGACGAGAGCGAAAGCGAATCGACGAAAACGCCGGTTATCCCCGGCGGTTACATACGAGTTTCGAAGTGCGTCGCGAGCCGCGAAAATTTCTCGCCACCCCGTCGAAATTTTCGTCTGAGCGTATATTGTTGCGTTTTGGTGTTTTTTTTTTTTTTTTTTTTTTCGTTTCGAAAACGCCAGACAATGGAACTCGAGGGCGACAATTTGATCACGCTGAGCGAATATCTCAAACACACCCTCAATCCGTCCGTAGACGTCAGGCGACCCGGTGAGCTTAACCTCAAAAACAATGCGTCGAAGTTTCGTTCCCTTTCTCGCCTCTTCCTTCGTCGATTCGATGAGAAACGACAAAAAACATGGAAAAGATTCGAAGCGCTTCGTCGCGCGAAAGTTACGAAGAATTCTTTGCTTGCGAATCAGACATTTTTGGAGCGATACTTTTTTTTTCTAACGCAACGTTCGGAGCAAATTTTTTTTTTCTCCGAAGTTCTCGAAGCGAAACTTTTTTTTTTCTCAATCCTCGGAGCGAAACGTTTTCTCATCATCGCCGAAGCGAAACTTTTTTTTTTTTTTTTTTCTGCGATAATTTTCTCTTCGTTATTCTTCATGTCGTTTCTTTTTTTTTCTTTTTCCCTACAGCGGAAAAGTTTTTGGAATCGATCGAGGTCAATCAGAATTATCCGGCGTTGCTGCTGCATCTCGTCGACAAAGCGGAGATCGACATAACGATAAGGATAGCCGGCGCGGTAGCTTTCAAGAATTACATAAAGCGCAACTGGAAAGTGGTGAGTCGCAAAGTCGGATATTCATTTATTTACTGATTTATTCGAGGGAGAAAACCCTTTCACAAAATTATTAAGAGCCGACCAGTGTGAACGGTAAACTGGAATAGATTTTTGTATAACAATTTGCTATTTTTTGTTTTTTTGGCAATTCTTCGATTTTTTTTTTTTTTTGCTATTAGGATTTTCTTTTTTACGCCAAATGCGATACTCTAATTAGCCACGAGAAGTTAACTTTGATACTCTTTGTACGCGTATCGACTCTTGTAAAAGGATTTTTCCAGGAAGAAACGTTTTCCTGGAGGAAAAAATTGGTTTTTTTCACAATTTTTTGATTTTTTTTTTTTGCGATATTTAGGATTTTAGAATAAAAAGCCGAATTCGATACTCTAATTGTCCACAAAATGTTAATTTTGATACTCTAACTATTTATTTGAGACAACATGTTAAATTTTATACTCTTCGTACTTCTATTAGTGCTTGTAAAAGGATTTTTCCGCGAATAAACAAATATAATAAATAACAAAGATATTGACGTTGATTTACGTTTTCCAGGAGGAGGATGCGGTGGATCGTATTCACGCGGCGGATCGCGACGCGATAAAAAAATTGATAGTCAATCTGATGCTCCACTCGCCGGACTCCATCCAGAAGCAGCTCTCGGACGCGGTGTCCATAATCGGGAAGCACGATTTTCCAAACAAATGGCCCGATCTCATAGATCAGATGGTGGAGAAATTCAACACGGGCGATTTTCACGTCATAAACGGCGTTCTTCACACCGCTCATTCGTTGTTCAAGCGATATCGCTACGAATTCAAGAGTCAGAGCCTGTGGACCGAGATTAAGTTTGTTCTCGACAAATTCGCGAAACCGCTCACCGATCTGTTCTTGGTAAATTGCGAAATTTGATTGAGAAAATTGACTTCGCGCGGATCGTCCGTGATTCTACAAAAGCGATCTCAGAATGATATTTAGAATTTATCGTGGGAACAGTTCCGCTAAACTTGAGTTAACGCGAGTTTCGGAGAGAATTTTGAATGGGATACGTATGAATTTTTTCAGAATATTGTCTAATCATTGAAAAAATTGCGTCTTCATTCATTCAATTCATCTAAAAAACGCAATTTTTAACAAATAGATAAGAGTGAAAAAAATTCATACGTATTCAGAGAAATGTTAAGAGCACCTTCTATATGCTTGATTTTTTACAGATTTTTATCGCATCGACAAGTATTCAAAATTCTCTTAGAAAGTCACGTCCTTAAACATGGAATATTCTTCATGAGACTCGCAAAATAATTTTTTTCATTCTATCGAATGAATGCATAAATGATTTGTAAAGCAAGTTATTCACCACGAAAAAAAGCTGCAAACATAATGTTAAACATTTTCCCTTTGATGCAGTTGTTTTGATGCTTGCGATATGTTTTTTTCATTCTTCTGCATAATTTTTTTTCTATTTACAGGCTACTATGAATCTCACCCAAGTGCACGCGAACAACGTTGAAGCGCTTACGGTTATCTACAGCTCATTGGCGATCTTATCCAAAGTCTTTTACTCTCTCAACTTCCAAGTAAGCCGATAAATATACTTCAATATTAACGCTTCTTTTTCACCGCGATTTATCGCTATCCCGAAACGTTGCTGCGTGTTTCAGGATTTGCCGGAATTCTTCGAGGACAACATGGAAGTGTGGATGACGAATTTTCACACTCTCTTAACAGCGGACGTGCCCGCTCTTCGCACAGCGGTAATTCAACCTTTCAACGATTTGTCGACTTTGCTTCCTCACGGACGTTGCTTTGTTTTCGTGATAAACTTTTATCCGAAAGCCATTTCTAGCCGAATTTGTGCTTTTTTGGCCCATAGTTAGAATTAAATTAAATCAAACAAAAATATTGCAATTTATATTCGCACATCGGTTTTCCATTGCGTTTTCAACGCCGTTTGCGAAGCTTTTGTCACCTGGAAATCCGCAATTGATCGAATAAGTTTCTCATGAAAGGGCTTTGTAAACGGTATTAAAAACGAAATGTGGAAACGATGTGTGAAGATAATTTGCAAAATTTTAAAAAATTTGTTTATTCAACGATTTTTCGATTTTTTGTAAGAGATTCTACTTTGTAAATTCAGGACGAAGAAGAGAGCGGCATAATCGAGCAACTGAAGTCGCAGGTCTGCGACAACATTGTCCTCTACGCGCAAAAGTACGACGAAGAGTTTCAGAAGTACGTGCCACAGTTTCTCGAAGCTATATGGGCGCTACTGAATGCAACGGGTCAACAGCCGAAATACGATGCGGTGAGAATACCCCGCAATGCCACGTTGCATTTTACTCCATTTATTTAGTCGAAAATAATCGTTATTACGAACACTTCTAGAATTCCAAAAAAAAATGTATACTTTGGATGGATCAAGAAATCATTTTCATACGTAAAAAGAGTTGCTTTGCCGGGTGATTCGTTGAACAATTATTTTTTCAAGACTTTCTTGATCATATTTTTGATATTGATATTGTGCGAAATCAATCTTTTCAGCATCTTCCATACGTCTGATTTATTTCAGATTCTTGTCTCATTGCGAAGAGTTCGATTCTTTTTATGGGTCATTTCGAGTTTATTTTCCTCTACTTAAGGCAATTAAGACTATAAAAGTTTATCGTAATATCAACAAAAACATAAAAAAATAGTCTAAATGCCGGAATATACTGAAATTTTTCCGCGACTCGAAGCAACTCGAGCCATCGAGAATTATTGATGAGCAGAACCGAATAAATGTTGAAGTGCGAATTTTCTTTGACTTTCAGCTGGTATCCAACGCTTTGCAATTTTTGGTCACCGTCGCCGATCGCGATCAGTACAGGCACCTGTTCGAAAAACCGGAGACGCTGCGCAGTATTTGCGACAATCTCATCACACCGAATGTCGAATTTCGAGGTATTTCGAGCGCTCGAAGTAAAAAAACATATTTCAGAATATTTCGGAATTAATTGATTTAATTACTTGTTTTTTAAGAGTCCGACAACGAGTTGTTCGAGGACAATCCCGAGGAATACATCAGACGGGACATCGAGGGCAGCGACGTCGATACGAGGCGCAGAGCGGCTTGCGATCTCGTCAAAGTTTTGGCCAAGTATTTCGGCGCCAAGATTATGGATATTTTGGGTCACTATGTTATGGTAAGTTTTTCTAAAATGTAAAACAAATCTCTTTTTATTGTATAAATAAGTCGTCGCCGCCGCCGTCGTGTACAAGAATCGAGGGACTTGGAATATTTTTCGTGACTCCTGTAATTTTCGGAAATTACCCAGAATCTCCAGAAATGACCCAGAAGTCCCAGAAATTACTCAAAATTCCCAGAAATTACCCAGAATTCCCTGAAATTTTGGGTAATTGAGGGGGTCCAAAAATATTCTACGTCCTGAGGGGCCTCGGCCCGAAACATGCTAAGTCCGTAATACTTTTTTCATAAAAATTATATTATTAAGAGAATGATTTTCTATTAAAATCGACATTCTTGCAAGCCAATGCAAGTTTATCATTTTTGAAAATTCAATAAAAAAAAGAATATTTCTAGCCAAGGCCCTTCAGGGAGTTACAATATTTCGGCCCAAGGCCCCTTCAAAGACTTTAAACAAATTTCTGAGGGGGGCAAGTGGAAATGTTCTGATTCCTCAATTTTTGTACACGGCGACGGCGGTGAGATATCGATATCATATAGAGAGATGGAAGATATCTTGTTGATTTTTGATGGTTGATTTTATTCCACCGCCGCGAGCCCGCAGGTCCGCTGGTATATATACAAATATAAAAAATAACAAATATTAATTACAATATTTGTTAAATCCTCGTAAATCATTTTCAATGTCTATCAGACAATTGTCAATTTACACCCAACTCATTCCATGTATTATAAGTTTTTTTCATGTAGTCGACAAATTGTCCCTAAACTATTTGGATGAACGGAGTTCACTGATAAACTAAAAAAAATTGTTTGCAGCTGAGGCTGTCCGATTACGCCGCGAAACCCGCGGAAAATTGGCGCAAGAAGGATGCGGCGATATACTTAGTTACGAGCAGCGCGAGCAAAGGCCAAACGCAGAAGCACGGTGTAACGCAGAGCAACGAATTCGTTTCGCTCCCAACGTTTGCTGTTCAACATATCGAGCCCGAACTTGTCAAAGCCGACGGTATGTTTCTAAATAAAGAATAGGCTGAACGATATTTTTTTAACGTCCGGAAACTCAAATGACCAAATTCATTAAATGAGCTAATTATTATTTATTATTACTCAAATATAATAATGATTAATAATATTGCGTTATTATTAATAATTATAAATATCAATTATTATTTATAGGAATTTGTTTCTATATTTATCATTATGAGATTTTTCATTCAATATAGATCGTATTCATTTTATTACAATATTTTTGTTGTGGTTTTTTACAACTTGCATCTTTTAACTTTTCTTATCGAAATTTTAACGACTTGTATCATTTGCAAAGTGCGAATGATAATACAATCCGAAGTTTGGCTATCTGCAAATCGGTTTCAAAATAGTTGAAAGTTAATTTTTTTAATAATTTTATTTCACTCCGTGCGTAAAGTGCGCTTCGCGGCGCGTGCGTAAAGTAGCACTTTACGCACTAGTGCAATAAAATTTTGTACGATACTCGTACCAGACACTTGTTTTCAACTCGTGTCGGAAAAAGTTTCTTCGAACTCGTAGCGTAATATACTAATTTTTTGTTTGTTTTTTAGTTAACGAATTTCCGGTACTGAAGGCCGACGCAATCAAGTTCGTGATGTCGTTCAGATCGGTATTGCCGCGGGAACTTGTCGTTGGAAGTATTCCGCACTTGATAAGACACTTGGCTGCCACGAGTCCGGTCGTCCACAGTTACGCTGCTTGCGCGATCGAGAAGATATTGGCCCTTAAAGGGCCGAACAACGTGCCGATGTAACGAGCTTATCAGACATTTTTCCAATTTCAAGAAATACCAATATTTTTTGTATTATTTTTTTACGCTTTTCATTTTGCAGGGTCAAAGGCGAAGAACTAACGCCCGTAGCCGCCGATCTGCTCAAAGGTCTCTTCGCAACGCTGGAAATGCCCGGCTCGGAGGAAAACGAATATTCCATGAAAGCGATAATGCGGAGCTTCGGCACGTTGAAGGACAGCGTCGTTCCGTATCTCGGCGATCTGTTGCCGAAACTCACGGAGAAGCTCACGATCGTCGCCCGAAATCCGAGCCGTCCGAACTTCAATCACTACTTGTTCGAGACTCTCAGCTTGTCCATCAGAATCGTCTGCAAAACCAATCCCGGCGCTGTCGCGTCGTTCGAGCAGGCTCTATTTCCGATTTTTCAAGGAATTTTGCAACAGGATGTTCAAGGTTTGAATGCAAAAAAGATATTCTGATAACAGCCTGGAAATTGCCCCTGAATTTTTTCCGGAGCTTTCATCGGAAATCGTAACTATGCAATATCGCAAAGCACTAGTAATTTTTTTCCGCTCACTTCGCAGAATTTATTCCGTACGTGTTTCAAATTCTCGCGCTTCTGCTCGAGTTGCAAACCGGTCCCGACGTTCCCGAGCCGTACATGGCTCTCTTCCCCTGTTTGCTCGCTCCCGTGCTGTTCGAGCGTCAGGCAAACATTCATCCGCTCAATCGGCTGCTGCAAGCCTTCGTCAGTCACGGATCGCACCAGATCATCGCGCAGGACAAGACCAGCGGTCTTTTGGGAGTCTTTCAAAAGCTCATCGCGTCGAAGGCGAACGATCACGAAGGTTTCCTGTTGATCCAGAGCATAATCGAACATTTCCCACCGTGAGTGCGGGCTGGACTTTAATCTGGACGTTTTCTCGAAATTTTTCATCAACGTTCTAATAATTTATCGCGGTTTTTTCTATTTGTAAAGATATATTTTTATTTTTTTAGAAACGTACTGGAACCGTTCATGAAGCAGGTCTTCGTGTTACTCTTCCAGAGACTCTCCTCGACGAAAACTACGAAATTCGTCAAAGGTCTCATAGTATTTTTCGCTTACTACGTCATCAGATACGGCTCCGGTAGTCTGGTGACGATCGTCGATTCGATTCAACCGCAGTGAGTAGTTCGTTTTATTTCTATCGAATGGCCTCGATTGCCTTGCACATTATGTTCGTTACATTAGCTCAAGCCTAGCCATGGTATCAAAATATAATACGATACAATGCTTACCGTAATTATCCCCCGGAATAATAGTGAGTCTTTTGGTTGGCTGGGCGGTACGTAAATTATTGTGTACGAACGAATGTATGTATGTTTGATTGGTTTTTTTTTTTATAGAATGTTTGGGATGGTCCTCGAGCGCGTGATAATCTCGGATCTTCAAAAGGTATCCGGAGAGATTGAGCGAAAAGTCGCCGCTGTCGGAATGTCGAATTTGTTAATCGATTGCCCGGCGATGGTCGAAAGTCCTTACAACGTTTTCTATCCGCGGCTCCTGGCTATATTAGTCGAGTTCTTCGAATTGCCACAAGATCAAACAACACTGGCCGAGGATGCGCTGTTTCCGGACGTCGAGGATTCCACCGGGTATCAAGCGGCCTACAGCCAGCTGATCTGCGCTAGGAATCCCAAGAAAGATCCTCTGGAAGGTAAAAAAAACTGCGAATTGTCAATGTTCACATTGCTTTCTCACTCATTTCTTTTGATCGCGAATCTTCTACTGTGAGAAAAAAAACGTTCGTATTTCTTTCATTGGCTCTCACAACGAACATTTTTTCTGAACGAGATTTTTGGATTGTTCCGAAGATTTCTAATCCGAAAAATATTTTTTCCACGAACACAAAGATTATTCTATGAGGAAGCAAAAAGCTCGATAAAAAATGTATCAAACGGACGAAAAAAATTCGTAACAATCGTTAAATTTTGTTCTTTTCGCCTTGAAAATAGAACTGTTACCGATATTTTTCAAAAACAAACTTACCGTCGACATTTAGAAAAAAATTAACGAATTGCCAAGATTTTTTGAGAGTAAGCATTTTGATTATTTAAAAAAAAATAAACTCGTTATCGATTTAAAAAAATAAAATGTATTATCGATAAACACATCGGAGAGTTTATCTGAGTAAGATTTGCGAATGCTCCGGGGCAAAAATTGAGATGAAAATCCCGAAAAAAAGAAATCAAGAGAAAACAGTGAACAATGGTGAAAAAAAAAGTTTATTCGTCCCGCATGGAGAATGGATTAAAAGCTGAAATTAATTTTCCAGCTATCGTCGACGTGCGTCTACACTTGGCGCAGGGTCTTGGCCGATTGCCGCCGGGCCAGTTAGGCGGACTTCTCGGCCAGATTCCCGAGCCGAACGCCAACCATCTTAGAAATTACTTGCAAACGGCCGGCGTCAGCGTTGCATAATATTGGCCGAACGTTCGTAACCAATTGAAGATTCACCTGATGGCGAGAAAGTTCAATAACATCGAGCTTAGCAACTTATGATCGGATCGGCCCTCGAGCGCTTCGTGCGCCGTGAAAAAAATCGCGGTAAAAGAAGGAAAACATCCACAACGACGAAAACGACCGAGAAACTTTTTCCGCATTCGATCATAGGTTGCCGAGTCGTTTAGTGCGAAACTCGCACCCTTATTAATAATTGAACGAGCTTTTTTCTTTCAATTCCGCGTCGATCCGAGGCGCTCCGCAGTGTTCTCGATCGACGCGAGAGAAAGCCTTGATCGTGAAAAAGCTTTTGCCCGAAATCACAGGACTGTTAAATCGTACTATTTTTCAGTGAAAGGAAAAAAACAACAAAAAAACGTAGAAAAGAAAGACATTGCGGCGATGTTCGCGTTCTGTAGATCGAAGAAAAAAAAGCTCAAGTGAACTATCAGCCTTCCCGAGCCGATTGGAGTGTAGTGCTGAGCATTGCCGCAACGCACGAGCTGTAGTTACTTGAGACACGTCGATATAAGTGATATATGTAAGATTTTTTTTAGTGTGTAATATTTTGCAAGCGAAGAAAAGAAAAAACAAGAAACAGAAAAATATTGATCCCGTACCGATTAAGAGATGCGAATATTTCGCGTGTAGAACTGAACAATAGCACCGTTGCCTAAACAGATAGCACAGATCGTTCGAATGAACCATAAAACCGAGGAAAAAAAATGAGGTTTTTTCTTTCGCAGTTCTGAATATCTCATGCAAGTGGAAGAGCCGTTATCGCTTGACTGTAGAATTTTGTACTGTGGTCAATTTATTAAAACTCGTATTGCGATTGAAACTCGTTCGACTGTTCGACATTTGATTGTCCTTACTCCGCACTTCTTTTCTTTCATTGATCAATCGCATCGCGGAGAATTGGGTCATTGACCCGGAGACGATTGAGGATTTGTGCCGATTCAGCGAAATTTTAGCGATACACTTTGTTAATTATCAGTCTCGATGGCACCGTCGCAGGGAGAAGTCGTTCTCGTAACGGGTATGTCGCCATATTAATTATCAATTAAAAGAAAACGTGAGTTTTGCCATCTTTTTCAATGGCTGGAAACGGATTCTTTATCAATGTTCTTATATTGTTAAAATAATTAATTATTTACTTTCAATGGTTAATAATTAATAAATGGATGGTTCATCATTTAATAATAATAAGAACTCATAACTAACTAGCTAAGTAATTATTGATAAACTATTAATAATTATTTATTAGTAGTTTATTATTAGTTTGTCAATTCTTAGATTCTTGTAATAGTTAATAATGATAGATAATATTTTTGTTGATAATTTATTATTATTACTATTACTAAATATTAACTATTTATTTCTATTAATAACAATGATAATGATTAATAATCAACTTAACGATCTATCTATTATCCATTTGTGTTATGAGTTACTTATTGTTAACAATTATCAACAATTCATTATTTATTATTATAAAAATATAAGGATATTGGTAAAGAATCTGTTTCGAAAAATAGAAAAAAAATTCTAAAAACCACTTTTTTAAAATGACTTTGATTATTAGTTATCGTAAAAAAGACAAAATTTCGACTTCACCAAAGGTATTTGCGGTTTTTTGGGTCAACACATTCTCGGGCATCTGCTAAGGGACAAAACGGTCTCGGAAATTCGGGGACTCGACAAAGCGTTCACTGACGACGATGCAGAATCGAAAATTCGATCTCGCGACGATTCGTCGCGATTGCGAATCTTCCGTAGAGATTTGATCGACGTCGAATCCTGTCGCGAAATATTGAAAAACGTCGACGTGGTGATACACGCGGCCGCGCTGGTGTCGTACGAATTTCCACCGTCGAAAGAATCGCTTCGGGAGAACAATGTTTCGGCGACGAAAAATCTGATAAGGCTCTGCATCGAGGAGAGCGTCGGACGTCTCGTTTACTGCAGCACGACCGAAGTGACGCTGCGCTCTTACGTTCGCGGCGGAATCGTCGCTATAGTCATCTACTCGTCCGAATCGAAAATCGGCACCCCGACGAGCGAGGACAGACTGATATTCGGAGAGTACGCGGCGTCGAAGCTGCGAGCCGAAAAACTGATTCTCAACGCCAATGGAAAAACATTGGCGAACGGTTCGTTTACGAAGCAATTTTTTTATTTTTTTTTATCTGTGTATTCGTCGGATTTGCTGAACTTCGACAATGAAATGCTTGGACAGATTTTTTCCTCTTCGTTATCATTTATTTTTTGCTGCTACGCTGGATGGAGTTTTGAGTTATTTTTTCTTTTTTTTTCGGAAATTTGCGATTTTCACGTTTTGCTAGGAAAGGGCGTGCTGCACACATTGTCGCTGAGGCCGCCGCTTCTTTACGGCGACGGGGACACGGGATTTATATTCAAGATTCTCGAAGCGGCGAGAAAGCGCGGAAATTCCATTCCGCGCCTCGCCGGAAAGGGCGGCAAGCAACAGATCTCTTACGTAGGTTCGTAATGGAGTATTATTTTTCTTCTTTTACCCCCAGTTGAAGTAGTGCGCGCAGCGATCATTTCGCATGAGTTTTCGAACTTGTGCGAAATAGACATCATGCCCAAGGACAACCTTAAGGATGTACGGGCGCGAGACGGTACTCAACGCGCTCAAAAGTGAGAATTCAGAAATAATTCCGACCACTTCTCGATGGAATAATTCTATGATTTTCCAGAGATCTTTCCATTAAAAAAAAAAGTTTCAAAATCAATTAAAAAATCTGAAGAAATTCATACGTATTCAGAAAAATAAAAGAATTATTTTCATTCAAAAAAACAAATTGCGTTGCCGGGAAATTTCTTGAACAATTTTTTGTTTCATCAATTTGTTAATAACAATTTGCAATCACCTTTCGCAATTCAATTCCCAATTCCTCTCAATTTCCTCGAACTCATGCGAAATGAACACCATACGCTTGGGAAACCTTAACGAATAGTTATCGACGTTGCAAAAGAGAAATGAAAAAAAAGTCGTTCCAAACTTCTCGAAGGAAACGTCGCTTGGGCTTTCGTTTGCGCGAAAGACACGTTGCGAAGAAATCCCGAATCGATCGCCGGACTTCCCGTGACGATTACCGACGACACTCCGGTCTCGGACGTTGTTCGATTTTGCCAAAAAATCACGAGAGACAGCAAAAACTCCGTCGGTCCGACTTCCTGGACGGTTCCGACGATCGTTTCCTACGCTGTTGGATGGTTGCTCGAAATAATGTCGAGCCTCAATTTGGGGTTCTTGAAAAAATTGCCGGTACGCTATGAATATTTTTTTCGTTACTATTTTTTAATTCAATGAACAATCCTTCGACGAGAGAAATTTTCGAGTTGCTCATTTATGCAACATTTTTTTGTGCTCCATTTATTTTTGCAATGAATATTTTTTCATAAATTAATCGACAAGACCTGAGAATTGCGCCAATTTTTTTTTGATGACAAAAAAAAAACGTGTAAGTTCGAAAGTTTAGAAAAAATTGAGAAAAGAACGTTAGAAACTAATTGACCGGCTAATTATTAATTCTCCCAGCTAATCATTTTTTTTTGGTGACCGAAGAAAAAAAAATATATTTGTCTGTTTCAGATATCGCCTCGGAGCTTGATCGCTTACATGGGCTCGGTAATACTGTACGATCGGACACGAGCCTCGATTCATCTGAATTACGATCCCGTTTACTCGGCGGACGAGGCCATGAGTCGTGCCTCTTCCTATTACTGCAAAATTATCGACGATTGAACACCAACGCCGGACGAAAATCCTTCCAACTTATTTTCTATGTAAACGCTCGTCGAAGCTGCATTATCGCAATTTTCGTCGCGCAGGAACAGAGAAAAGCAAAAGTTTACGCGAAAAAGTGAATTGTATCAAAATAAAAAAACTAATTTTTCCCGTACTATCGAAGATATTTTTTAAAAAATAGCCTAAAATATAAATTTAAAAAAAGGATAGAATCGCGAGCTTGAGTTGCGATCGTTTATTTTCGGCCTCTCCGATTCGACGATTCAGGCATCGATGTCCTCCTCGAGCATCTTCACTTGCGAAAGCAATTCGGCGATGCCTTTTTCCCTGAAAAGATCCACGATTTTTTAGATCGATTGTTCGTTTTTATTTAAAAAAAAAAGAGGAAAATTAAAGAGAAGAGAAAAGGAGAGAGAGAATGAGAAAAGGTAAATGTATTTCAATTGTCTTGACTCACATCGCTCCGAGATACGTTTTGATGTCTTCCTCTTTCTTCTTGTTGAACACGAGTTCCTTCTTCTTTTGGCACTTTTCCATCGTCTCGAGATGCTTCGATTGGGTATCGGCTTTCTTCTTCAATTGAACGAGACGAACGTGGAGCTCGACGACTTTGTCGTCCATGTTCTTCAGTTCCGCAGCCTCGGCGCGCTCCGTGCTCGTCATCGATGGCTCCTTGTAGTTTACGAGCTTTAGAATTTCCTTTGACCTGAAAAACAAAACAAGATAAAAAAAAAATTTTAATACAAAAGCTTAACCGTAATGAAAAATAGTGAAATTAAGTAAAAAAAGCCTCGAATAGACTTGAATTAACGGAACTGAACATTGTACGAAAAGTTGTCTTTTCTTTTATTTTAATATTTAATTTATTTAAAAAAAATTTTATCGAACCGTATTTCTAAAAGAGCCCTGAGAACGTAAATAAATACGGGTGCGTCAAAAGAAAGGACGAGCAAAGTTTTTTTTTTAAGTTCACTTGGCTCATATGATTTTTTCTTGTTTCAATTATTGAAAAATGATTCGCAAACTATTTTTAAACTTGGCGTCGTTTTTTACATTCTTTACAAAAAAATATTTAAACATTTTTTTAAAACAAATAATACGCAGAACGTCTTGGAGAGTCGATTGCGCGGGGCATTTTTTTTTTTACCTCCCAACCAACTCGAGCTGGGTATCCTTGATGTCCTCGTAACGCTCGGCCAAGTCTTCGGCCTTTCCTTGCAGTTCCTTCCTCGTCTCCATCAGCGTTTCCAGTTCCTTCAACTGATGAGTCTTCAGGGCCTTCAAGGCGCGCACCTTCTTCTCTATCTCACCACGCACCTTGTCCAAGCGCACGAAATGCTGATCGCGAAATACGTGAGTGGCTCGATACAGTAACTAAGAAAAAAAAAAAAAATGCTTAAACATGGTTGAAAAAAAAAAATTAATTAAACAAATGATCAAGAAATTGGAATATCTTCCGATCCATACCTCGAGACTCTCCCTGGCCGAGAGCTTGGATGTGATGGCCAGTTTCGTTATCGGCTGGGACGTCGAATCGTGCTTCAGAAGTTTCTTTATGTAGGCATCGAAGGGCTCTCTCGTGATCTTGAAATCAATTCGACATCAACGATTAATTAAAATCCAAAAGCGAATGGACAAAAAATTACTTCGAATAAAATTCCGTTGAGTCAATTAGAATTTTTTATTCCTTTCGAGGAATTCAATTTGCATTAATTCAGAGACACAACAAATTCATTATAAAAAACCTTAAAAAATTATTATAAACTTTGTTTCCTCTTCAATTGGTTTGTCTAATTCATAAAAAATGTAATTTATTCCTTTGTTTTGTGGATGCAAAAATGATTACTTCGGTAAACGCAGTAAATAAATAAATTGTTAACTTAACAAATTAATGGAATCCCGTTTCGACGAATTTTTCGCTCTTCGGAATCGTCGACTCGTTACCTTTTTGCTGGGACTGACGATTGGCTCGAGCGGATCTATGCGAGGAAGATAATCCATGTCGACCACGGACAAGTCCACGACAACTCCCGTGTGGAGCAACGCGATCAGCAGAGAACAAGGCTGTTGAAGCAATCCGAAACCGAGCACCGGTGTCGCTTCTTCGATTCCCGTGTGCTTGGTCCGCGTGCAGACGAGATATTGGCAATTCGAAGGATTCAGCGAGGTCGGTAAGTGGAGGTCAGCATCGTCTAAAAATGTTCGAAAATTTTTATGAAAAATAACAATAATAATAACAACCAATAATTTAATAATCAACAATTGCATAATTCATCTTTTGTGTGAAAAATTTACATTTACAAGTTTTTTTTTTTTTTTCGTTTACAAATTTCTGCATTGAGTTATTTTTAACTTCTCAAGTTGCTAATTTGTTTTTTTTTGGTTTAACGAACCTTCTTCCGCTCCGGCGTACTCGTCAAGCTGCGCCACGATCGGCAGAGTTATCACGTGTATGCCCGCGTTGTGAGAACAGAAATATCTGCAAAAAATTTTTTGTAATAAAAAAAAAAAATTGGACGAAAATTCGAAGAAAATGTTTGCTCTCTCTCAGAGGAAGCTTTTATATAGTTTTGTTACAGCTTTTCAGTAGTTCATTGATTGAGGAAGTTATGTGAGGGTTATTTTTTTTTTTTTTTCCTAAATATGAGATTTTATTTACCTCGATTTGTTGCCTGTGTCACTGTGAAGATGAATGGGACAAGTGTACTTTTTGTCCTTCTCGGAGAACAAGAGACCCAGCTCCATTTCGACGCATTCGAAGACAAACAGCGTCTCTTCGGGCGTGTGAAGACTGTAGGTCGAACCCGACTGGGATCGTGTCTGGCAAATAAACGGGAAAAAAAGTCACAAACTTGAACAAAACGAGCTGATAGATTTTCGAGTTCCATCGAGACTTCCATAAGTTTTTTTCAGTCTTGAATACGACTGTATAAAGTCACGGAGTGGCTAAGATAAATGAAAAAGCTAAAGTCACGGAGAGACTACAGTCACGGAAGGGCTAAAGTCACGGAAGAGCTAAAGTGACGGAGAGATTCAAGTCACGTAAGGGCTAAATTTTCGGAAGGGCTAAAGTCGCGGACGGACTAAAGTCACGGAGTGGCTAAATTGACAGAGCGGCAAATCTCACGGCGTCGCTAAAGTCGTAGAGGGGTCAAAGTCACGGAAAGGCTAAAATCACGGAGAGACTAAAGTCACGGAAGGGCTACAGTCACGGAAGGGCTGAAGTCATGGAGGGACTAAAGGCACGGAAGGCCTAAAGTCACGGAGTGGCCACGGTCACGGAGAGACTACAGTCACGGAGAGATTAAAGGCTCGGAGAGACTAAAGTCACGGAGAGACTAAAATCACGGACGGGCGACAGTCACGGAAGGGCTGAAGTCATGGAGCGACTAAAGTCCTGGAGGGACTAAAGGCACGGAAGGCCTAAAGTCACGGAGTGGCTACGGTCACGGAGAGACTAAAGTCACGGAGAGACTAAAGTCACGGAAGGCCTAAAGTCACAGAGAGACTAAAGTCACGGAGTGGCTAAAGTCGTGGAGGATCCAAGTCACGGAGTTGAATACCGGAGAGAATTAACATAGAGAGATATTTGGAACTATAGTATCACTATGAAGGAGAACTTGTTGTCGCAGGATTTTAGGCAGGATAGCGCTAGCGAGCGCCCGAGCCCGACGGGCTTCTAGTAATAATAATAATAACAATTACGTTATTGGAATTTTGGATAACTTCGTTATAATACATTGGAAAAAGTACCTCCTTTTCGTCGTAGTCCTCTGGGAACTTATCGCGCAGCAATAGTGCATGATAAATTTTTCCGGTGCAAGTCGCGATAACGACGGTCGGAGGTGTCGTTTGGATGCACATTATGGAACAAGAGTCTATCCCGTAATTGTCATCGGCGGGCGGATACATCGTCAGAGGTCCCAAAACATCGGGTTTCGATACACTAAAAAATATATATAAACGATTACGGCTGAATATTTTTTTAAGAATAATATTTTTTTTTATTGATGTAATTATACTCAATGTATTTATCAACGATATGCTGATTCATTTTTGAAGATAGAAATTGAAAAAAAACAATGTTTCGCAAAAAAATATTTTTTGAATCGGAAAAATGTGTAAAAAATGTAACATTTTTTTTTTCACCGAAAATAAGAATTGCTCACTTTCCGGCGATGATATTTCCGCGAACCATGAGAACATCGCCGTTGCCGCGCAGAACGAGAATCGGCCAATCGATCTTGTTCCAATCGTAAGTCTTGCCGTCGCTCCTCTCGTCGTTTTCCGCCTTCAGTGTCGGCGTCGCGAAATCGAAGTCCACCGCCGTGTCGCCGAGAGACTCGATGCTCGGAATGTGCTGCGACGGCGAGCGGGACGGCGTCGGGCCGACGTTCCATGTTCTCAACAATCTCGGCGATTTCACCAAATCGCACTCGTAGAGCCTTTGTTTTGAAACATACGAAAATCATGTATTCAGAGGGATAGAATTAAAACGCAGAGGATGACGGAAGCAAAACGAAGAATCGCTCAAAAGTGCGACAAAATTTGACAAAATTGAAAGAAATAGGAGAAAAAAATCGAAACCAACATTAATATAACATTTCTAGAAAAAAAAAATTGAGACAAAATTTGGTGAAAATATTTTAAAAAATTGAGATATAACTCGATAAAGTCTAGATACATTTTTATAAAAACTCAAAAGTGGTTAAATCTACCCCAAAAAATGTGTTGAATTTTTTTAAAAATCCACAACTCACTGGAATCCATTGTCCGACGTGAGAACCAGAAGATGAGAGTCCGTAGCGGATCCTGGATGCCATCTGACACGTCGCACTTCGGTGGATGATAATTTCGAGCTGCACGCGTTCAGATTGTGACTCCTAAATAATAATTAAAAAAAAAAACAATTAAGTAATAAATAAAAAGATCAACCATAATATTTGGGCAAAAATGATCGTTTATCTTAGAAACCAAGCGTATAAGACCCAAGAGTGTTCTACAACGAAATAACAACAACAACAATAATAATAATAATATTATCTTCGTCTTAAACAAATATCTCGCTACTATTGGCGCGGTGAAGGACAATCGAGCTTTGGGTGCAAGACTGCTTATCTGCACTGGACAGCTCGGAGGACCTCGGGCTGTCTGTGAGAACCCCCTCCGGGCCGAAATACGAAACTTCTAAAACTCTCTCGAAAAACTGACTCGAAATATTCTAAAATTCTCTTAGCGGAAATATCCTGAGTTCCCGCATAGCCTGAGATATTCGATTTTCTCTGCGACTCGAACTATTCTAAGTCGACCTGTGGACTTATTCTAAGTCGCCAATGGCTCGAAATATTCTACTTTCTCTACAGCTCAAACTGTTCCAAGTTGCCCATGGCCCGAAATATTCTTCAAGTTATTCAAGTTATTCATGGCCCGAAAGTCCCCCTTGCGGCTTGAAACATTCTAAGACCACCATGAGTTTGAAAATGCTGATTCTCTCGCTGGCTCCGAATATTCTAAGTCCCCGCCATGGCTCAAATTATTCCAAGTCTCCCCATGGCTCAAAATATTCTCAGTCCCCGCCATGGCTCAAATTATTTCAAGTCTCCCCATGGCTCAAAATATTCTAAGTCCCCGCCATGGCTCAAATTATTCCAAGTCTCCCCATGGTTCAAAATATTCTAAGTCGTTCATAGCCCCAAATATTCTTAGGCCCCCCCCCCCCCACGGCCCGAAACATTCTTAATCCTCCTATGGTCTGAAACACTCTAAGTCCCGCTTGGCTCGAAATATTCCAAGTCTCCCCATGGCCCAAAATATTCTAAGTCGTTCATAGCCCCAAATATTCTTAGGCCCCCCCCCCCCCACGGCCCGAAACATTCTTAATCCTCCTATGGTCTGAAACACTCTAAGTCCCGCTTGGTTCGAAATATTCCAAGTCTCCGCTTAGCAGGAATATGCTAAGTCTCCGCTTAGCAGAAATATTCTAAACTAATGGGTGGAGTTAGAATATTTAGAACCAGCGGGTGACTTACAATATCTGGAGGCAAGGAGGGACTTCGAATAATTCGAGGCAATAATTGAATCCAAGGGGGGGACTTGGAATATTTTCTTGGCGGAAATTAGAATATTAGGAACCAAGGGGGGAATTAGAATATCTGGAGCCGAGAAGGGACTTGGAATGATTCAAGGCAATAATTGAATCTAAGGCGAGACTTCGAATATTCTCATGGGGGGAATTAGGATATTAGGAAAGAAGGGGGGAATTAGAATATCTGGAACCGAGAAGGGACTTGGAATGATTCAAGGCAATAATTGAATCTAAGGCGAAACTTCGAATATTCTCATGGGGGGAATTAGGATATTAGGAAAGAAGGGGGGAATTAGAATATCTGGAACCGAGAAGGGACTTGGAATGATTCAAGGCAATAATTGAATCCAAGGTGAGACTTGGAATATTTTCTTAGGGGGAATTAGAATATTGGAAACCAACGGGGGCATTAGAATATCTGGAGCCAATGAGGGACTTAGAATATTTTCATGGGGAGAGTTAGCGTATTTCAAGCCAAAAGGGGACTTGGAATATTTTGTGCAATGGGGTCTTATGATCGTCCGAGCCCCGTCCAAGCACTCCAGTGCAGCCAAGTACTCCAGGCCCTAAAGCTCAATTTCTGTATAACAATATTATTATAATAATTATCATAATTCTAAACAAAATTTTTATAAAATTTGTAGAAGGGTATCCCATGAAATAAATAAATAAATAAATAAATAATAATAATAATAATAATAATAATAATACGCAAGGGGGCACGAGACTACATATTGCACATCAGTCCTCTCTTCTCCCATTGAATCTCTCGCACCGCCGCAGTGGTTTTTTCGGTAGACATTATACCTACTAAACAAAGCAGTACAGTTAGCTCTGTTGCAAGTCGGACTACGAGAGAGTATGGCTCGGGGTGGTTGAAGGGGTCGCGGGACGGGGCTCGGGTCGTCGGGGGGTGTCGGAGGGGCGGCCCGACGCAGCGCGACGAGGATGGTTAACTCGCGGACGTTATTAATGTTTGTATGCGCGGGTATGATATATGCACGTACGACTGGGTAGACCTCGGTTCACTACTATACATTACAGGCTCGAGGTATACACAGGTGGGCAAAGGGGGTCGAAGCGGGGAGGGGGTTGGAATGGCTCCGAGAAGAGCCACCGAGCATTTCCCTCGCACCGCGACGTTGGTTCCTTAATAATTGATAAAAATGTATGCAACACGCAACATTCGGGGATAGCGGAGAGAACCCGGTGCGTATCCGGCGCTGAATGTACACTGGAAGAGGCGAGCGCGCTCGGGCTGTTTTTATACTTGTATAGATAACCGCGCAGTCGAAAACGGGCCGGGTCAAGCCCGGCGGCGGTGCAGGGGACAGTTTTGCCTTTCCCTAGTTCGGCCGCCTCGGCGAGGCTGACTGAGAGAACGCTCCTGCATCCCGTACGTATTCATGACAAAGGCTGGGCGAAAAAAAAAAAAAAAAAAAAAAAAAAAGAAAAAGAAAGAGGAGAAAAAAAAAGGGTAGACGCGATTTATTTCACACTTTTCCAACGGCGCTGAGTCGCGGTCGAGAGTCGCCGACGGCCACCGAATTTTTCTTCGTTCCGTCACAATTTTTTGGAATTATCAAAATTAATGCTCCGCCGCTCTCCGACAGAGTCGCGCACGCTATTGTAGCGTATATGTTGCGCTTTATGGCACACGCATCGTATCCGGGCTTCTCGTATTTACGAGACGCTGGATTAACACGGGGTCTGGACTTTTTTCGTTTTTCTTTAGCTTTTTTTTTTTTTTTTTTTTTTTTTTTTTTTTTCGATGCCCAGAGACCAATCCGTCAGAATTATATTGGGAATTACGAGATTCGGATGCGTCGCGCGTACGCGACTTTGCTCGCTCGCGTCGTGCACTTTCTCGCACCGGTGCGGGGAAGGAAAAGAATTGGGCCTTTTTCTACTTTGCGCTGCTAATTTTTTTTTCATTATTACCCACTAAAGTCTACAGGCAAAACAGGATCGCCGGTTCGACCTTTTCCCCTTTATTACATTTTTTTTACCCTTTTTTTAATAAAAAAAAAAAAGAAAAAATTCGCTTCCGAGACTTTTTGACTTGCGAGCGAGAAGCTCCGAGACGAGGGACGAAAGTGACAACGGCGCTGGTCGGTCACGACGAAAGACCACAACCGCGGTCTGAGATAATTAGAAATATTACCTGCTCGCGTTAAATGGCCCGTGGCGCTTGGGATAATCGTTTTCTCTCCTCTCTGCAACGCCGTTAACATTTTTACGAGCGTCCACTCTCGCCCGCTCTCTCGGCGGCTGTGCCAAAAGTTCTCGGAATCTTCGAGCCAATGTTTGTCCGAAAGTTTCATGATTTTACGAAAAATGTCTGATTAAGTGAAATATAAATATCGACAAAAGATTATAATAATCGTCAAATAAATAAATTACTCGGACATCATAATTATTTTATTTAATATTAATAATGATACTATCATTATTATTTCATTAATGAATAGCTGAATGAAAGAATTCACGGAACAAAATGAAATTATTAGTCAACTTAATTAATGGGTTACTCAAATAATTCGCTTTTGGTTTGAATAATCAATAAATAATTGAATTTACCCATAAATTGATTTAATTTTATTATTATCCTACGTTCAGCAATAAAAAATTCGAATCTCGGAAAATAAAAATTCAGAATTGAATGTTTAACAAATCATTGCATTGCCTCATAATTCGATTCAATTGTATTTTTTTCGTGATTGTGAAAATTACACGTGAATGAAAGAATTTTGGTGAATGTAGGTAATTGTCGAGATTTCGCGGTAAAAATGTGTACGTACAAGGAGCATTAGAAGTAGTTTAATTTGTATGGAATTTTGCATTCTTTCGGAGACGTTTGATGACGCGATAACTCTTGCAATTTTTAAGACATTGCGCTACAAATTTCCACGGAAATGGTCCTTTTCCTATCCGATTAAAGAAATTTTATTCGGATTCGACAAAGGCGTTAAAATTTCGTTAAATTGAGTATTTTTTCAATTTTAGGAAATACGAAATTGCAACTTGGATGGCATTTTTTTCATTTGCATTTTTTTTTGGGATCACAATTGCATCGAAACAGAGTCATAAAAATTGGCGCAAAAAAAAAAATTTGCGCATCCATTCCGTCACTTCGTTAAGACATTTTTTCGAAATATGATTTTTCCACGTTGTTGAAAGTTTCGAACGAGTTTCTAACGATATCTCAAATTTATTTCGATTCGTTTTGCTCGTTTGTATTTGATGATCGGTATTGAATTCGGCGCGAGCTGATGAAAACGTTGGATTTTCATGAAATTTTGCATTCTTTCGGAAACGTCTGATGCCACGACAACTCTTCCAATTTTCAAGACATTGCGCTGCAAATTTCTACGCAAATGGACGATTCCCATCCGATTAACACTGTTGATTTCATTCGGATTCGATTGACGCCTCGAAATTGCGTTCAATTTAGTGTTCTTTTAATTTCAGGAAATATGAAATTGCAACTTGGATGGAATTTTTTTGTTTTGCACTTTTTTCGCGATCACAATTACATCTTCATCAATTACATCAGAAAGAGTCATAAAAATTGGCACAAAAAAAAAAAGATCCGTCATTCCGTTCAAACATTTTTTTCGAAATATGGATTTTTTTCACGTTTTAGAAGACTCCGAGCGCTTTTATCGTGATCTCAAATTTGTGTTTCATGAAGACGAAAGCTTGCTCCACGAGGAAGGGAGAAGAAAAAAGCTGACGAATGGCGCGGGGGTACGTGCGAGAGATTCACCACCGGCGGCACGACGTCGTTAGTGGTTTACGTCGTTTTTAACCAGCCGCGATTACCCGTATCCCTGGTGAGCCCGACTTTGCCGCTAGCGAAACGACGACACTTGCCGAACTTGGTGCTCCGCCTCGATTAGCTCCGACGCCGAGCCTTAGCCGGCGACGTGATATTACATTATTTAGAATATATTATATGTCGCAGCTCGCGGAATAGCCGAGCAGTCGACGCTTATTATACAGGAAAGAGCCCAACAACCGGCGAGATAGGAAAGTAAAAGAAAGACGAATTGATAGAGCGACGGGTGAGGAGGCGAAGGCGAAGGCGAGGGAGTCTCTCTCGCATAGCGCCCTCATTTTTCCTTCGTTCGGTCCTTCGTAATGTCCCGTTGCCGGAACGGAGGGTGATTGCCGCGGCGTCGACGAGGAAGAGCAACGAAACGATGCTCACGATATAACGTGGGCCATTATGATAATAGGGGGGCATAGATTAGGCATAACTCGTTAGCTCACCTGCGACTGACGCGAAGAATTTCCTACGCAAGCGGCGCGCTTTGCCCGGAACTCATCCGCGATCGAGCCAATCGTAAATCCATCGAGTAGATCTCGTCATCGAACTCCATTAAGGTGGTTCACGCGTAAGATGTTCATTTCGCATAAGTTCGAGGAAATTGAGAGTGAACTGCGAACACTTCTCGATGGTAGAAAAATCTGAAAAAATTCCTATCCATTGAAGGTACACTCGGAAAAAGGTATAGTACCATCGAAGAAAATCTGTTTGAGTCAACTCAATGCTGCAAGTTTTTTTTTTCATCAATTTGTTAATAACTTTTTGCAATTATTATCATGCGAAATTAATCTTTTCAGTACGTTCAACGGGTATGAATTTTTTCAGATTTTTATACCATCGAGAAGTGTTTGGAATTCCCTCTCAATTTTCTCGAACTTATGCGAAATGAACATCTTACGCGTGAACTACCTTAAATGTCGAGTCTCTCGCGTTCGAGACTTATTAATTTTGTTTTATACTCGTGAAAAAGAGATTGGGCGAAGCTTCTTTGTCGGAATGTTAAAAACAATTTTGGCTTCCTCATAGAGGAAGATTTTGAAACGAAACTGAGAAAACAAGCGAATTTTACGAGGATTTTTGTTATGGCCCAATGGCTAAAGATATGAAAAAATGTTAGACAAAATGATTTGCGGCCGAGGTGAAATATGATTTTTTTCTGAAATTGGAAAAAATACTCATCGTAAGATTTAAATGCTGCGATAAGTTCTCGTCAAAATGACTGTATTTCGATTGATATAGAATTTCAAATTGAACTTATTGGAAATTTGGAATGGAATCGATTACAAATTATATCGAAGTGATACGTAATTTTGAATTCAGTCTAATCGAAATTCAGAATCGAGTTTCTCGAAATTTAAAATTGAATTTATTTGAAATTTGAAACCGCATCGAATCGATCGAATTGACGTTATTTTCCAAAAATACTTATTTCGGTTACGAAAAGTTCGTATTTTTCCGAAATTCCACAAATCGTAAGAGAAATGAACGAATCGATTTCATGAAAAAAAAGTTCAAATGCCAGAAAATGTGTGCAACGATTTTTTCTTTCGTCAATTTTTTTATAACATTTTGGATTAATCATTATACAAAGTTAATCACTTCGGCTTTTCTAAGCCTGATTTTTTTTCAAATTTTCGTACCATTGGCAAGTGTGCGAAATGTCTACTTTCTACTTTCCCGATTTCTCATTGCTCGCGCGAATACCAAACCGGAAAATCGTCGGTTCGAGCAAAACTCATGAAAAGCAGTTCTCGCAAACTTCCTCGAAGTCCTCCGTCTCTCGCAATTAGTACCTTAATGCACGATTCTCCGTTTGTTGTAATTTTTTCTTCGTCGCTTCCACCCTTTCACATATCATTCTACCCCGTGCGTTTTATGATCCGTTTGTTATTCTCTCGCGTTCCCTTCGTCGACGAGACTTCACCTGGAGAGCCAAAAGAGATTCGTAGACGGCGAGAAGCATCGCGCGCGTTTGCGAGAACGTAGCGGCAGCAGCGTGGACGGCGAGTCCTCTCCCTCTCCGGAGGAGCGGAAGTTTGCGCATCCCGCGCGACTGTCGGCCCCATAAAATCGGGATGTTGCGAGCGAAATATATACACAACAAGCGGAGGGCGCACCGGAGAGAGAGCTTCCACTGATAGCCCGACGCCTCGCTCGTAACTCATCCTGCCTTCTCTGGCTCTTCCTCGTTGGCTCTTTCCTCGGCGTGCTCTTCGCCCGAGCAGCCCAGCAGCGAGCGTCAGCGGCGTCAGGACCGCCGCCGTTCGCTCGGGCTCCTTTTGCCCTCTCTCGGGACACTTGTGCCCCGGCAACTAAGACCGTTAATTCTTGGCCCCGTGTTAAATCCCCCTCGACCGTCCGTCGCCACCCCTCGCCACGAGTGTGCAACGCTTGCGAGCGGAGACGTCGCTGAAGAGCGTACGAGCCGCTGAGATCCTGCCGAAATTATCGCTCGCGCGCGTACTCGTAATGTGCAGTTCGAGAGCGTTCGCCGCGCATGCACGGAAGAACAATGCGGGGGATAAGGTCGAATGCTGGAGGCAACGTAGATTGTGGGCTTCCTCGGATCTCTTTTTTTTTTTAGACAATTTAAAAAAAAATTGTTAACTGCTGTACTGAGTGTTTATTGGAGACAGTGATTCATTTGGCTATTCTCTCGAAGAGTTCGGAGGCGCACTTGAATAATCGTAGGTTTCAGAAAAAAACGCATAGCTCATGTCCGGAGCGAATGCATTTTGCGAATTTTTTTTCTTGCGTCGGATTGTAGGTGAAAATAAAATAAATCAATACAGTGAGGAGTTATTCGAAACGGCAAATGCGTGCAATTATCGAATTTTCATTCATTGATTTTGAATAGAAACCGATTTTCATGCTCAAGGTTAATTTCAATCTGCGAAATCGTCGAGATTGAAATCGACAAGTAGATGTGGTCGGATTTGGTCAGACGCGATCTTACGCGTATCTTCAAAAATGGCTCAAGGTCATCATCATCGTGTTAAAGTAACACCAAACTATATCCGGTCTGTTCACCGAAAGTCTGCCTTTTCTCCGATAAGAATCTGTTTCTCGCTTTATGTAGGTGTTCCGTAGAAAAAGTAACTCGGCTTCTCACACCAATCCTATTTCCCAAACGTTGAATTGAGGTCCAATAAAAAAAAATTAGATTGATCCCGTTGAATCGACGGGACGGAAAATCGAGCAGTAGATATGGTCAGGATTGGCCAGACCCGATCCTTCTCATAGCTCTAAAAATGTTTTGAATTGCACACCATTCTGTTAACTAACAGTAAACTCTACCCAAGTCCATCCGAAGTTCTGCATTACCCCCGACTAAAATTAGTCTCTCGTTTTATGTTGACTTTCTGTTGGAAAAAAATCCTTACATTTGCGTTTCTAAACAACTTATCAATCCTATCTTCCAAACATCGTTGAGGGTCGATTAAACAATATTAAATTAATCTATTAATTATTCTATGTAATCATCGAATGCGGAAATAAAAAATGCACGTCAGTAGATATGTCAATGATTAGTCAGACTCAATCCTACGCAAATCGTCCGAAGTTCTGCATCGTCGCCCATAAGAATTTGTCTCTCACTTGATCTTGATTTTCTGTTGAAAAAAAGTCACTCGACGAGACCGGTCGGCAAAAGCGGAGAGAGTAGAGGGGGGACGTATAGGTGTATCCTTTCTTTTGATGCATCTGTATTTATTTGTGTTCCAAGGACTCGCCAAGATTTTTTTTTAACTTTACTTGACTTATATGATCTTTTTCTTGTTTTGAATATTAAAAAATGATTTTCAACCTATTAATCAACTACTTGGCGTCGTTTCCTACATTCTTCACAATTTTTTTTCTTTTGTTCCACTCCTTTTTGAAATTTGTTCCAAATTACTCAATGTGCGATGTAGTATTCCGAACTTGTGAAACTGTAATAGGGTTTTTGAAAATTCGCGCTCGTAGGAGCGTGTTTCGTTGCCCTGGGTTCAATGAAGCCACATGTTCGCAATTATTTCAATGAATAATTTCATTACACACACGACACTTTTTTTTGACCGCGCGAGATTTATTAAATTATAATTATTATGCGCTTGCGATTGAAAAAAAAAATACATCATTCTATCGCGTGAACGATACATTTTTTCAACCGGGCGAGGTTTGTTTAATTAATTTCCACGAAAAAACTAAAATACATAAACTTATTACTATTCAATCGCCACTTCGTTCGCTCAGTTGAGTGAACTATTCGCGGATATTCACGAACCGTCACTTAGAATTCACGAAATGACATTCGGAAGTCGAAAACTACTGATCGTTGGTTTCCGCGTATACTATTGAAATTTTATTTTTATCGTGAAGGCGACGCATTTTTGGTGCAATATCCCGATATCTCTGTATTGCGTGCACCGATCGGCTTGATTTTGGGCTCATTTTAAAGCTTATATTCGATTTATATGGTGGAACTGTCTCTAAAATTTCGTTCCGATGTCTCGTTTCGGAGAAAAAAATTGCCAAAGTTTATGGGGATACGATATCGGCGCACAAGGACACGTCAGCGCTCGACGCGCGCGGGCTCACCGCGCGGTCTTGTAACTTTTTAAACTACTTGGCGTCGAGACGCTACCGCATCTCTTGGTCTTGATCTTCTCGTTGACACAGCAATCTTATATCTCAAACCTAATCCGGATTAAATCAAGGTCAGCTCAAACAAAACAAAAATTAATTCTCTAAAACCATGGAATGTAGAAATAAGCTACTAATAGTAGCTATAAAATACATCACACATTGAGTAATTTGGAACAAATTTCAAGAAAGAGTGAAAAAAAAAAATATATAATTTGTGAAGAATGTAATAAACGACGCCAAGTAGTTGATTAATAGGTTGAAAATCATTTTTTAATATTTAAAACAAGAAGAAAATCATATAAGTCAAGTAAAGTTAAAAAAAAATCTTGGCGAGGCCTTAGAACACAAATAAATACAGGTGCATAAAAAAAAAAGAATATACCCATACGTCCTCCCTCTACTCTCTCCGCTTTTGCCGACCGGTCTTGTCGAGTGACTTTTTTTCAACAGAAAATCAAGATCAAGTGAAAGACGAATTCTTATGGGGGGCGATGCAGAACTTCGGACGATTTGCGTAGAATTGAGTCTGACTAATCACTACCATATCTACTGACGTGCATTTTTTATTTTCGCATTCGATGATTACACAGAATTAATTTAATATTGTTCAATCGACCCTCAACGAAGTTTGAAAGATCGGATTGATAAGTTGTTCAGAAGCTCAAATGTAAGGATTTTTTTCCAACAGAAAGTCAACATAAAACGAGAGACTAATTTTCATCGGGGGTAATGCAGAACTTCGGATTGACGTGGGTAGAGTTTACTGTTAGTTAACAAAACGGTGTGCAATTCAAAACATTTTTGGAGCTACGAGAAGGATCGGGTCTGGCCAATCCTGACCATATCTACTGCTCGATTTTCCGTTCCGTCGATTCAACGGAATCAATCTAATTTTTTTTTATCGGACCTCAATTTAACGTTTGGGAAATACGATTGGTGTGAGAAGTCGAGTTACTTTTTCTACGGAACACCTACATAAAGCTTATGAGTAAGCTACATAAATAAGTCAGACTCAATGCTACGCAAAGCATCCGAAGCTCCGCATTCCCCCGCCGAATGGAAATTCGCCTCTCGCTTTATGTTGATTCGCTGTCGTAGAGAAGTCACTCGGCAGGCTGACACAGTTCGCGGGTCTCCGCAGTTGGCGCAGGCTTCGCCGGCGGCGAAATAAATGTCTTCGGACGTGACGAAAGCGTACGGACGTACGGAGGGTCGCAACGGAGCCGTGGAAAAGTGTACATGTCCGCGGATGAAGCTCGCGACGAGCGGGGAGAACGAGAACGACGTTTCGTCGTCGGAGAATATGGCCCATACCGCTCGAGAGACTCCGCACGCGGGGGAGTTAAATGACAAACACGACAAAAGGATCGTGGACAGACGCGCTTGCACGCCGTCGGTGCAGCGGACGACGGAGACGCGCGGCGCGCGAGGACACGGCAACACGGTGGTGCACACGTACCTCTGTAATTAAAAGAACCGACAGATGTCTCATTCGCCGTCGGGTTTTATTTCGTTACGTGGGCGTACGCGTGTCTCGCTTATTTAAATATTCTCCGCGCCCGGTTCCGGCTACTCGAGAGTCCGCCGGAATTCTTTGATTACAAGTTCTCTCGTCCCTTTCTCGTCCCTCCCGTCCCGTCCGCCCTCGCCGCGGCGCGGCGCCCGAGCTAAAGGCTCGCCGGGTCCTTCCGTGTCCTCGCTGGCATCGCCGGGGCATCGCATTATACACCTGTACGTAGACGGAATTGGGAAGTGACGGCGAAAGAGCGTAACGCCACGGGAGAAAAGAGCCCTCGACCGGAGGAGCGCGACCCCGCGTAACTGAGCACCCGCCCCGGCGAGAACGCCCGACGGAGTACACCTAATTTATCCGGCAACTCGTTAAGACGTCCCGACGAATTAACGGATACCCGAGACGCGAATAGATCCCGGAAATAGAGAGAGCGAAAGCTTTCGCGGCCTTTCTCGTCCGTCCGGACGTTTTGTATCTGCAACGGCGACCGAATCGCTCTTGGGAATAGAAGAGATGCTCGGTTTTCGGTCATTTTGGAGATTGCGCTAATTTGCGATAACCTTTCTCGGCTGCGAATTAGAAACCTTTCGTTGTGTCGACTCTACCTTGAAGTCCGATACAATTTTTTTTACTAGTTCTGCAAAATCGTCGAAGATAAGAATGAAAATGTGAGTAAGTAGATACGGCGATTGTTGGTCAGACTCGGAGTTTTTTCTCTTCAACTTTCTATATTAATTCATGCGACATTAGCAAAATATTTCTCGCTTTTTCGCGCCTGTGCAAACGAACGCACCCGAGTTTATTTTACTCTCGGCGAGGGCGACGGATTCACCCGCCTTTTTTTAATACGTTTTTATTCTCTCGTTCGCCGTTGCTCGGTCCCGATTACGCGAGGCATCGTTCACAGTTCATAACGACCTGTAGAAAAATCTTCTCGTCCGGTATGTCTCGCCGTTGGGGCTTTCGCACGCGGCGAGAATTTACGAGCCCTGATCGGCGATAATCGTATGGGCCGTGGTGAAGGGCCGCGGAGAGTATGAACATTTCGAGAAATAAAAGAGCGCGCCGCGCGCTACGGCGGGCCGGCAAGTTTTCGCTGTTTGAACTGGACGCGAGCCACGGGACGCAATTGGTGTGTCCTGGCGGGCTGCGAGCCGGGAGGGATGTAGGGTTTGGGGGGGTGGAGGAGGATGTGAAAAGTACGAGAGAGTTTCGGAACGACGAGAGGGTGCGAAAGGGGTGAGAGCGCTGAGGGTACGCGTGAGCAGGGCGGAGGAAGAGGTATGGATTGCCAGCGAGCACCGCGGAGACTATCATACGAGTCAACCGCGTGTGGTACTCCGAGATTAGCCGGGCTTTATATCGGGATTACATATGTATAACCATTAGGTTAAATCATTTTTTTAAATAAACGCCCTACCCGACGCCGAGAGGGAGAGAGAGAGAGAGAGAGAGAGAGCGACAGAGACAGAAAGAGGAAGAGGGGAACGAGAAGAGAGTACAAAACGGAGGTGGAGAATCAACGCGTGCAGAAAGTGAAATACTTTCAAGGCCTCGGCGCGTAGGTTTGCCTACAAGGGCGACCGGGGTCATTTGACACGCGTTGTTATTTTACTATCGCGAGAGGAACGGCCGCTAAGAGGAATGGAGAATGTACGCGCACGGAAAATTAAATACTTTTATGCGGTCGACATGGAGATTTACTTATAGGAGAGACGAGAGTTATTCGCGAAAATTTTTTGCTCGTGCAATTTTTCTTTCTCATATACGACGATTCATCGACTCGCTCTTTTAGGAAATTTCTAACTGACGAATATCGGTGTTTATTTGTTTATTTGTTTATCTGTTTATTTTGTTTATTTGTTTATTTGTTTATTTGTTTATTTGTTTATTTGTTTATTTGTTTATCTGTTTATTTTGTTTATTTGTTTATTTGTTTATTTGTTTATTTGTTTATTTGTTTATTTGTTTATTTGTTTATTTGTTTATTTGTTTATTTGTTTATTTGTTTATTTGTTTATTTGTTCATTCGTTCATTCGTTCATTCGTTCATTTGTTCATTTGTTCATTTGTTCATTTGTTTATTTGTTTATTTGTTTATTTGTTTATTTGTTTATTTGTTTATTTGTTTATTTGTTTATTTTGTTTATTTTGTTTATTTGTTTATTTGTTGATTTGTTTATTTGTTTATTCGTTTATTCGTTTATTTGTTTTTTTGTTTTTTTGTTTAGTCGTCTCGACCGTGAACATCAACGTTGTAAGATCGCGTGTGTCAAGTAGCCCCGGTCTCCATAGCATACCGTTCTCACGAGCAAACGGATGAAAACTAAGCCCGAGAACAGGAGGGAAGTTAGCTCGATAAGCGAGATTTCCGTTTCACAATACATATCAAGCTCTTTTACGTAATATTTATCACCACCGAAACTTTAATCGAAATTCGCCGCGTTTTTCCCGTATGCTTGGAATATTCTCGATTTTTATCGTGCGTCGTTGTATTATTATTTGAATTTTGTGTGCTTTTTTCCTTCCTTTTTTGTGGTTTTCTTTTTTTTTTTTTTTTTTTTTTTCGCTCGCCGTTTTAACGATCATAAATTCGAACAGCGGCGCGGGCTCGCGCGCGGATGGAACACGAGCGAGGAGTCGCGGTGATATCGCGACAGTCGCGATTCCATCGTTCGTTAAATACTATAACGCGTGTCAGTTCGAACGACGGGGAGCGGATGATAAGTAAAAAGAATTTTTAAAAACGACCCCGTCGACAACCGTGACGGGCGCGCGACGGTGCAAATATTGTAAAATACTGTTTGATCGCGCACGGCCGATGTCATCTCGTGTTTCTTTCTTTTTTTTTTTCTCTCGTTTTCGCAGGCAGATTTTCACCGTTCGGTCACGTATACTTTTTTTTTCCGCCCGTCATCGAATTCGAGGGAGGAATTTTTGTTTTGTTTCAGAGAGATCGGATTCTAGCGTGTTTACTCGGGCGAACAGCCGACCGCTCGTCGTTTGTATTCGTTGCAACGCTCGCGATAGGCGACAAACGAATCATGCAATCTTCGTACCGATTTTTTTTTTTTTTTTTTTTTTTTTTTTCGGGAATATTAATTTTTTATCCATCAACTCAAAATGTATTGTTTACTGTTATGCAATCGTTCAACGCGACAATCTTCGACAACTTATTGATCATTCTGTTAATCTAATAATTATAACAAGAATAATTACACAAGATAATATAACATTGTTAAAAATATATATGTTATTTGTCTATTTATAGCTATTTATAGATTTTCATTTTTATTTTTAGGGGCAATTAATCAAAATTATTTGTTCCAAACACATTATTACGCGATAAAATTTATATCACTGTTATTATTATGCGTAATTTATGTATTATATCTGATATTATTGAAGTAACATGTATTTGATATACTCAATTTTCAATGATATTATTTTCGATTAAAAATATAAACGATATATTGCAATAATATTATATTATTTTATATATTTTACTAGGGCATGTAAGAAACAATCGAAACATATTTTCGTGTTAGTGCAATAAAACTGTGTACGGTACTCGTGCCAAAAAGTTTCTTCGCACTCGTATCGTAATATACTATTAAGTACAGGATACTTCAAGTACTCCCGATACCTTAAGTACACCACTTAAAATATATATGTACTGTAAGTACTTAAAAAAAGATCAGTACTCAAAGTTCAGCTGTACTCAAAGCCTTGTCCTTAAAGTACCAAATAAGTTCACCTGTACTCAAAGTCTCGAACTTAAAGTACCAAATAAGTTCACTTGTACTCAAAGTCTCGACCTCAAAGTACCAAATAAGTTTACCTGTACTCAAAGTCTCGACGTTAAAGTACCAAATAAGTTCACCTGTACTCAAAGTCTCGACCTCAAAGTACCAAATAAGTTTACCTGTACTCAAAGTCTCGACGTTAAAGTACCAAATAAGTTCATCTGTACTCAAAGTCTCGACCTTAAAGTACCAAAAAAGTTCACTTGTACTCAAAGTCTCGAACTTGAAGTACCAAAACAGTTCACCTGTACTCAAAGTCTTGAACTTAAAGTATCAAATAATTTCACCTGTCCTTAAAGCCCTGAACTTAATGTACTATATAAGTTCATCTGTACTCAAAGTCTCGACGTTAAAGTACCAAAAAAGTTCACCTGTACTGAAAGTCTCGAACTTAAAGTACCAAATACGTTCACCTGCACTCAAAGTCTCGAACTTAAAGTACCAAATACGTTCACCTGTACTGAAAGTCTCGACCTTAAAGTACAAAAAAAGTTCACTTGTACTCAAAGTCTCGAACTTGAAGTACCAAAAAAGTTCACCTGTACTGAAAGTCTCGAACTTAAAGTACCAAATAAGTTCAGTGTACTCAAAGTCTCGAACTTAAAGTACCAAAAAAGTTCACCTGTACTCAAAGTCTCGAACTTAAAGTACCAAATAAGTTCACTTGTACTCAAAGTCTCGACCTCAAAGTACCAAAAAAGTTCACTTGTACTCAAAGTCTCGAACTTGAAGTACCAAAAAAGTTCACCTGTACTCAAAGTCTCGAACTTGAAGTACCAAATAAGTTTAATGTACTCAAAGTACCGCCCAGCTCTGATCTCGCCGAGAGGTGCAGCCAACCGAGCTAAATTCGATTCAACTATCGCATCGAAACACTAAAATCGTCATTGAGCCAATATTCTTCAGCTGGCTCAATATCCCAAGTGCACGTTGCCTCGATCTCCGATTCCTCTCGGTCTACTTTGATACCGGTGTATTATGGGCAGCCGGGCGGCGTTAGATGAAATTGCAAAAGAGATCATAGCATTGCGGCTTACCCGGTCTGAGAGAGAATAAGGCACATATAATATACACACATACATATGTATACTATGAACAATGTATATAGGACATGAAATTCTCGGAGACGCTCGGGCATTGGCTGTCGTGGGGGGTGGCCAGGCGAAAGGTGAGAATTATTCATAAACGTAGGCCGGCTCGAGGTGGATTTCGTGCTTCGCCACGCACCGGGTCTGAATTCTACCGAATGTTATGGCGATGCTCTGCGGGCGCGCCATCCGAGAGAGAGAGAGAGAGCGAGAGTCAGCCTTCGCATAATAAACACATAACGGTAATCCTTAAAACAATAATTAGCTCGGAGTGCCGCCCCCGGCAGGAAACCCGGTGCATGCCGGAATATCTTTCTCTCCAACACCGACGCGGCAGCGCAGCGCTACGCGGCTTCACCTGGTATTCGGTAGCGCAGATCCGACGCGAGAAACCCGAAGCGATCTTCCCGAGAGTGTCGGCTCGCAATTCGTTGTCGAATTAATACGTACTCTCGACAACACACACCCTCTCGGACCGCGCGCCGAGTTCTCGAAACGGAATATTAGACCGCACCGCCGGACGAGAGCCTCGGAGAATTCGCAAACTCGTTGATGTTCCACGCAACTCCTCGGACTGATCGACTCATCATCGAAATAACTCGCTCTCGTCGAGTCGAGACGGAGAATAATTTTCATATTTTTTTTCGCTTAACATTCATTATTTTTTTATTCGATATTTTTATTATTTTTGATTATTGTTATTATTTTTCGTTTAATATTTTCGAGTTATCGTGCAATTTATCTTGAAGTGGTACTACAATTTTTTCAATGACTACGACTGCATCTAAATATCTGTCGGCACTTGGCGTACGATTTCTCTTTACGTATTTTTTCTTTGCAACAAGGTTTTTTAGGATCGACTTTTTTTATGTAGCTGGCCTACGTTTTTAACTTTCTTGTGAAAAAAGTAGGGTCGTATTGTGACTTACTAACATTTTATTGTTAATACTTTTATAATCTGATTAGCTAACTTCACTATTTGTTTTTCAACTGATTATCAATTAATTATTATTTCGTGCATTTTTCTTATTTATACTTCATTTTTGCTTATTTATATTTAATATTTAATTTGGTCGGTTGATACAGTGGCCGATTGATCTAACTTAGTTTCCTGAGCTGCGGCTTAGGAACGACCTAAATGATTTTTACCTTCTTTCTTTTTTTATGTTTCGATCTCGATCGAGATTCTCTTCAGATGATTTATTGGCCTCTTACTCCCTTCATCTCCGTTGCTTTGTTCATGTCTTTGTCACCGTTGTGTTTATTCCTTTATTTGTTGTAATGTAACGTTTCGAGATTATTGAATTGTTGTATATTTTAATATTTAATATTTATATTTTATTAATTAATTATTATTTTGTGAATTTTTCAAAACTGATTTTTATTGTTTACGAAAAAAAAAACTGCAAAAATCAGCCACTTTCAATCCCCTTTGCGAGGCATGAAATGTGGTCTATTCAGAGATGGGCAAAGAGAATTACAATCGTAATTAAAGACACGTTTAATTAATAATTACTTTGAGCATTTGTAATTGAAATACGTTTAATTGATAATTACTTGGAGCATTTGTAATTAAAATACGTTTAATTACTAATTACTTCGAGCATTTGTAATTGAGGTACGTTTAATTACTAATTACTCAAAGCATTTATAATTTCGATTCATTCAATTACAAATTAATCCAAGAACTTCTTATTTAAAAAAAATGTCTAAAATTTTGAAATTGCGTTTTTACCCTTAGTTTTGTCTAAAAAATCGAAATTTTAAAAAATTAGGCAAAGTTAAATCAAGTTTAACTACATAATTGCTGACGTAATTTGTAATTCGATCGAGTTCAATTACATAATTACTAATGTAATTTGTAATTAAATCAAGTTCAACTGCACAATTACTGATGTAATTTGTAATTGAATAAAATCCAATTACCAATTACTTGCGTAATTTTTTTTCGATCACCATTTTGCCCATCTCTGGGTCTATTTGGCGTTGTCGGGAAAAAATATGATGTATCTTTTTTACCAAGTGAATTCGGGAAAGGATTGATTCCGAGAAGAGACGGACGAGTTCCTCGATGAGGACAAATTGCGGAAAGTCTTGGGCCGAGGGATCGGAGTTCGTCGCGAGCGGAGCGGCGAAGAATTGGGGCGCGCTTCGAGGGGGCTGCCGGTCGCGAACGCCCGAGGGCCGTTCGGAACGTAGCGAGCTCGAAGGTACGAGAACAGCGGGGAAACGGCGAAACGGCAAAGTGGGAGGTAATAGTTTTAATCCGGTGTCTTGAAGTCGGGATTTGGCGGCGAGAGCATTGCAGTTAGCGGGCGATGATGACGCTGGGACGGGCGAATATGGAGTATAAGTGGCCCGCGAGAGAGCGAGGCCACTTCGCGCTCTGATATCATAATCCGAATAATCGCCATTATTGCCGCCATTTGCTTAATCCGCGGAATCTCCGAGGCCGCGGACTCGCCGCTCCCGGCGCTCGAGCGAGTCTGGCGAATATTATTAGCTATACCGAAACTGCGATGCTCGTCGCAACGCTATATTCGATAAAGCAGCTTTGCTTACTGCAGTTGTTCCGTATCAAGCTCGAGGCACCCATTTTTCTCAGGGCCTGAAAGAAAAAAAAAAAAAAAAAAAAAAAAAAAAAACCCTACTCGATATTTTTTATTTACATAATTTCTTAAAAACTTTTAGCAACAATATCAATGTTACCCATCCCTATATCTTCTGTTATTATTTGAATTATATTGTTATCCGAAGTGTTATCAATAATTAATATTTATATATACTCTATGAACTTTTTTTCTTTTTTTTTTTTCTTCAATAGGAATTCGAAATTTCGCGCCACATTTGAACTATTGTAAAATTGTGAAGGATCATTCCGTCCAATACATGAATAAGATAAAATAATTAAGAAACTGGCGAGCTGCGAAAAAAAGATGCGATTTCCGACAACAACGAAAAAAAAGATGAATTTGTTAATAACAAATGGAACGGAATTGATAACATACAAAAAGCAATTATGCGGTAATGCGATAGAAATCGTTGGGAACCCTTCGAATTCGAAGAGAGTCGGACAAAAGATTTTGCGTCTTCAGAAAAATCGTCGACATAGTCAAATTTCGAGAAAACTTCAAAAACTTCGTCGCCAACTAAACTCCGGGAGCAATAAGACTGCGCGATGAAAAAGATGCAGACTTAATTCCCGCAAGTAATAAAAGTCCTCTCTTGACTTGTCGTTTTTTTTCAAAATCCTTTTGTAAAAAAAAAAAAAAAAAAAAAAAAAAAAAAAAAAAAAAAAAAAACAAAGATCTTATTCTCCAAAAAGTAATTCGAGTGGATAGCGAAATGTTGAAGAAACGAAGAGTAAGAAGTGGAGGGTGCGCGTGCGGAGTGGAAGAAGTTGTAGTCGCGATAACCCCGGCTGGCCCGTCGTAAACTTCGTTCTCCTTGTTCGGCCACTTTTCCTTCGCCCTGCGCTCGTCGCGCGGCGAAGCCCCCGCGAGCACAGTTGTTGCCGTTCATAATACACGCACGCATAAGTGTATTCGTGAGCGCGGGGAGGACATTAAATCCGCGAGATTCGTTTTAATGACCGCAACTTGCTTACAAACTGGTCGAGAGCGCGCTCGGCGTTCGGGCTCTACGTTCGCTCGCAACGATCCGCGAGAACTTGGATAGCGGCATAAACGCGCGAGAGAGCGAACCGCCGAGCGCGGGGCAACGGCAGAGATGACGAAGGAAGTCCGCGGCGCGGAATTCCTCTTAATAATTACGGAAACTCCGTACTCTAAATCTTAACGGGGCTTATTTCTTCTTCTTTTTTTTGCCGTGTCTCCGCGAAAGTCGGATAATTCGCTGAAGGCGCGAATCCGAGCTGTATTAATCGCGGAGTCCGGGAAAAGGAGTGTAAAGGTGCGGATCAACGAATAAACGAATAGCCGGGTTGAGATTCATTTCTAGCGAAGAAAATCTGCATTTTTCCGTGGGATTTGTCAAAGGTTTTTTTTTTACGAAGTTTACCTGGGCGGGAGTCGATAACAGATAAGTTAACAGATAGGTACGGTTCGAAGTTGATTATTATTATTAATAATAATAATTATTATAATAATAAATTATTATTATTATTTATTATTATTATTATTATTATTATTAATATTAATTATTGTTGAAAATAATTATTTTTAAGATTTCATAATTAGTAATTTGCTTGATGATATGTCCTAAAAATATTTTAAAAAATAATATAAATGATTCTATGATAAACTACGGAAAAATCCCAAATTTAATATACTTTTTCATCCATTCATGTTCATGTGAGCCGCGGCAATTGATCGTCGAAAATTTCGTAAGGGGAAACCCGAGGACAACTTGTAACTCGTGACGACCTCGCGGAGTTGCGACTTTTCGGCGACTCGACTCAGGAAACTCTTCGAGCCTGCGAGCCCTTCGACGGGAAGAAAAGCCCGCGCGCGCGTTCGCAGATTCGCAGTCGGATTCCGCGGATATAGAGGAGTGCTTATCCTCTCTATGCGCAATGGACGTTTATCTCTAATAATAAAGGTTTCATAATTGCCCGACGTTATAATCACCCGCGAGATTGGACGGGAAGCGAAAGGGGCGGCGACGGGCGGCGAAGGGCGGCGCGGGGTGGGGTGGTTTTCGACTGCGGAGGTATAGAGTCGAAGGGCTCTTTGAGCGTAGGTGGTGTCTTTAGGGGGAGGGTCTGGGGGGGGGGTTCAGCATGTGTTGTTGATGAGGCGGTTAGTATTCAGAGTTGCGTTTCTCGGCATCGTGAAACTTTTGAAAACTAACCGAGTAAAGCCACCTTAATTCCATAAGAGGGAAAGCTCGCCGGGGGGGGGGCGGCTAAGGAGCTCGAGTGTCATCTCCGAGCTCGTTTAATTACCGGATATTAGGACACGACGAGGGCGCGAGAAAGCCGGAGACGGGAAGGAGACGGGGATTGAAGAACGTTACCGGAGCCCAGAAACGACGTTTCGAACCTCCAACGATTTGGACTTGTCAATGGAAATAATTATGTTGAAACACAGTTTTTTTTTTTTTTTTTTTTTTTTTTTTTTTTTTTTTTTAAGCCGAAAGGTGTTTTGTACTCACTGACAGAAGACGACTTCTTTGCCTCCCTGGAATGCGTTGTCCTTGCCGCAACGTCGCGGGAGCACGACGAGAACTACGCCCAAGTTTCCCCACAGAGCGAGCTGCGTCGCCGTCTCGTTTATCAGCAAATTCGCGATTTCCAGTATCGGCGGATCGGTCGGCTGCAGTGTCTGGAAGTGACGAGGAAAATTCGAATTTCAGTAGGGCACATCGCGAGATACGCCGCATTGTCGAGATAATCGGCGTAAAAAAAAATCCCAGTTTTGTTTAAAAAATGAATTTAATAAGTCACTCGACGAAAACTTGCTAATCGAATTTACGATTGCTCGAATTCTTTCTTTCACTTGTGGTCTTATACCGTTTAAAAAAAAAATAAAATGTTATGAAGTTTAATTGAAAAAAAGATAATTTGAATTTTCTATAATAATCCAATAATCGGTATAAAATTTAAAAGAAAATGTATTAAAAGGTATTCGATATGTTATAATTCGATCTTATTTTGAGTAGTGTTATTTTGTTATTTTGAGTTATTTTGAGAACATTAAACTGTTGTTCGGAGCTTCAAAACATTCTTTTCGGTTCATTGTCAATTGATTGTAAAACGAGAAGTCAGTAAATAAATTATTGTTAATGAAATATTATTATTGTTACTATCGTGTTGGTCCTATTATTCATAGATTTATCTTTTTCAAACTAATTGAAATAAAATTAATAAAGGGGGAAAAACCGTGGTTGGTCATTCCCGAAGCCTTCGAATAATAATTATAATGACACGATATTTCATATTCGTTGGATATTTAATACTCAATATAAAATATTAATTTTAATAAATTGATGTATAAATATACATATATTTTTTAAATATTATTACTAAATCTTATAGGAGCTTATCTATGTAGAATTTGACACTACTGACCTATACTTTACATAATATTCGATATCACAATTATCACGAATATTAAATATTGAATATTACACTTAATATCGAATATTCATCGACCTTTATTTTCGTCAACTTCCCACTTCGAGATTCTCGATAATCCTTAATGAACAAAAAAAAAAAAAAAAAAAAAAAAAAAATTCCCCCACGTTAATTGACTTAGTTTTTTTACCTCGAAGACCAAAAACATGAAAAACCCGGCAAACAATAAATATCTTGTAGTGACGTGGTTAATCGCGATCAAGAATAAATGTTGCTTCTGATGAAAAAAAAGCTCTCTCCGCCCCGCGCGACGGTTGAGAATTTCAACGAATGAAATTATCGCAAATCCCGGGTGAGGTGTCACGGTTCTGAGACCTCGAATGAGAATCCTCGAAGTGAGAGACCTGCGTCTCTCCCTCTCTCTCTTTCTCTTGAAGATCCGGCGGCGCTGGTATTAAAATTAAAAAAGAAGCCGCGCGTGTCTCGGATAGTTAACTCGGTGGGCGAGGGTACGCACGCGGGGACTAACGTTACGAGAGTGTATTTTTCCACATCCACAAGTGCGGATTTTAAAAACCGTGACAAGGCTCAAGATGTCTATCTGTCTGGTACTTAGAAGGGCGGGGGCGGGCGGGGGTGGGGGTGGGCTGCGAGAGGGTGGACAGAGTGAAAATGGTAATGGTTCGCGTCCCTCCTCGGGGATGACTTGGGGGGGGGGAGTCAGTCGTCGTTTCTGGGATGGATGTATTCACATTATACTCGCTCTGTTCTTTTAATTTCTTCAAAGCTTCCACCGCCCCACCGCGGTGGCCCCGAAAGCCCCCCCTGCGCTCTCTTCCCGTTCCGCCCCCGAGCCCGCCGTGCCTTAGTCGCCGGATTAATAAGGCGTCGACAATGTGACGTCTTTTTTCTTCCTTCCGGACTGGCAGGACAGCTGCAGACAGCTAGCAAAGCGAACGGGGCTCGCTCGCCGCACCGAGAAAGCTCGAGGGGGAGAGAGAGAGGGAGCTTCCTTGGCCCTTGGGTTGAGGTGAGCTTCTGTTAATAAATGTGTTTTCTCGACAGCGCGAGACGCTCAGTCGCTCCGCCGCTGCCGCCTCCGACGCCGCTCGATGTAGTTGGTACACGACGTACATACACTCTCGGCCTACCTCAAGGGAGTCGGTCTTAATGAGGGGAGAAAAGTTTTAAACAGCCGAGCCCGCGCCGCTCGACGCTTTCGACACATTTTTTTTTTTTTTCTTTTTTTTTTTTCAGCCGATTAAGCATCGAGAGCAACGGAAAGATTAGCCTTTAATGACGATGCTTTCGAGGTGGGAGTCGAAGGGAATTCGAAAATTCCGCTTCAATTTCTTTTTCTCCATTTATAAATTTCATTCTTTTGTTTTCGATTATTTTTTTATAATTATTCGAAAATATTTACCGACGTATTTTGCATGGTTTGTATTTTTTTTTACCAATAAATGTGTCATCGATAACTATGGGAGAAAATTTCATTTCTTTGTTCTATTGTTTCGACAGAATGTTATTATTTCAACGGAATTTTGTTCTTTATCGGATGTTTATATTCCATTGATTTTCTAAAATTTCTTTGTATTATTATTTTGACAGAATTTTCAAAGAATTTTTTTCTTTTTTTTCGCAATATTTTACGTTATAGGAACAAAGAAAGCGTGACGATGTATTCCGAAGCGAAAGGCTCGAGAGCGATTTATCGCGTGGCCTTCGAGGTGTTATTAATCAAGACCAGCTGCGTGCGATAGTACAAAGAAACTATGCGAATCAGGCAAGAGATCGCGGCATCGATGCCGCGTCACCGTTCCGAGATAGCCCGGGGCGAAAAAAAAAACCGATGAATCGTCAGAAGTCGGAATCGAAAGACGGCAATTACGTAAATAAACTCGACGAATTATGCATACGGGGAATTTCTCGAGATCCCGTAACCGGACGAATCGGCACAAGGTGTAAAAGTTCGTATCAACGAAACTGCTATCCCCGCTGCGAGATTTCTCAATCGCTCTCTCGCGACGCCCGGACAATTCGAGCCTTTTACTTACGGCAACACGCGGAAGATCGTGCCCCGCGCGCTTTCGGTGCTCGCTCTCGCAGCGAAGCAACCAAAGTTCAATAACACGCCAGTCGCGCCGCGCGCCACTCGCCGCACGTTTGGCATAAAAATTTTCTGCTCCGTCGCTCGCGCGCGATCTGTCGCCGCCGCAATGTCAACGGAAACGAAGAGTTGCTACATCTACAGCGACGACGATTCGCGCCCGGCGATTCTGCTGCCGGACGAGAAACCGGTGATCGTCGGCCGCGATCCCGAGACTAAAATAACGGATAGCAAATGCTCCAGAAATCAAGGTTAGTCTCGCGAACTACCCGCGTCGCCCGCGACGCACGGACCGTGTTCGTCAAGTCATCCGGAACGAATCTTTCGCATTCTTTTTCTTCCGACTCATTGCGATTTACATTCGATTGGGTTGTGAATGAATGAAAGGTTCATGTTAAGTTAGCAGTGGATGCGCTGTCGGTGCGCCGCTCCGGCGATCACCGAAGCCAAGCAAGATTCCTCGCGGACAGTGCTTGGATGGGTGACCGAGCCGGCGCATCGTTCGTCGAGTCCGAGGCCAATTTTTCCGTGACCTTGATTTTAAACATAAAAATAACCGCGGCCTCGCTCGCTTATCGAATTGATTGATTAGTTTTTCTCCACAAGCACGGATTGATCTCCGATGCAACCGAAGTTGAGAAGCGATTTCCAGCCGACCGTCAGAATGATACAGTCGGTCGGTTCGACATTGCTATTGGTTCGTTCCGTCGGATACTTTAATACTCCGACAGAACCGACCAATCACCGGACCGGAACGAGCGACTGCATCCCTTTAACCTGCGATTGGGAAACGACTAATGAAACTGACAGAACGCGGCTTACGGAAATTTGTCAAAGATGTATTCGATTTTCTTCGCGAACTCTGCCATCGTCATTCGGATGAATTAACGAACACAGCGTCACGCGGTTATCGCCTTGTTTTTTTTTGCGCGCATTACGCGCGAGCACATAACCTCGAAATTTCGTTTTCAAAGACTCTTCGCTGATTCTGTCAAAATTATCATGTCAAAGTTTGCTCGAATGACATCATAAATTCGTTAACAAATTATTGTCATTATTGCATAGATAAATAAGCGTGCTATTGTCATTTGCCTTTCAATCGTTCTCGTAATTTTCCTGACTTGAGAAGAACGAAGCAGCGTCAAAATCGACACAGCGGCGATGGAAATTTTGTTGACGACTCATTGAAAAATATATATGCATGTTTGTGTATTTTCGAAATATTGCGCAACGCTGGGGAGAAAATGTCAGTTTTTATTTTCTCTCGTCACCCGAAGAGCATCGTCATGTTTTTGCGCTTTTACCTATTGGCAGTGCGTCTCTGCGCGAGTTACGCGGACAAAACGGTCACCGTTCAACAAATAGGCAGTCGTTGCTCCGGCTTAAATGGCTACAAGACCGAGAGAGGCGTCAAAGTCGTTGCGAGACACGGAGATTATTTGGAGCTACTTTACGGATGTTACAACTACAGAATCGAGTTTAATCCGGCGCCGTCGTCATTGTTGACGACCGGCGAGAGACGCTCGGACGACGAAGGCTCGGAGACAGATTTCGAGGCTGACGGCGAAGCGAGCGAGAAAAAAAATATTAGGGTCACCGGAACAAAGAGAACCAGCGACGAGGGTTCGAGTCCTGGATTCGTTGACGAGTCGATTGATCGAAGCACAAAAAGGCCAAAATTCGAAGGCGATCCAGGCGAAAGCTCGAGAAAACGCTCCGCTCGGAGCAACGGAGAAAAGAGTCAAGAGACGGAGCGTTGCGAATCGGGCGATGAGGGTTCGCAGGAAAAAAATAAAGATCCGACTGAGGAACCTTGGGAAGAATTGGGAACGTTGATGATTTACACTTCGTCCGGCGTCGAGAGCAGAAGAAAAATCGCTGCCTACGATATGGACAATACGCTGATAAAAACTCAGTCGGGTCTGGTATTTCCGAAGGATCAGAACGACTGGCAACTGTTGTATCCCGAAGTGCCGGGGAAGTTGAAGAAGTTGCACGGGGACGGATACAAAATCGTCATATTCACCAATCAGGGCGGAATGTTTCTGGGAAAAGTCAAGCCGAGCGATTTCAAATTGAAGATCGAGAGGGTGGTGAAAAAACTTGGAGTACCCGTACAAGTTTTCATAGCGACCGGAAAGGATCTGTTCAGAAAGCCGCGCACCGGCATGTGGGAGAAATTGGTCAAGGATGTGAGTATGAAGAAAAAATTGTTCCGAAGGAGAGACTTCGATGAATCGGTCATCGACGGAGCAGAGGGTGTGATAAAAAAATGGAGAAACAAATTCTGATCAGTGTTTTTGAGTATAAAGAGATTTTTTTTATCCCATTAATTCGCTTACGAAAATTTAATAGGAACACTCATTTTTTTCAATTTTGTTATCGTGGCATCAAATTAAACTTTTGTTATGTTTCAAGTTTTTTCAACATTGGATGTTCTCGCACGAGGGATTTTTTTTTTAGTACATTGATTTTTATAAATTATTACATAATTTAATTACTCACTTCTCCAGCACGATTATTGTTCGATTGACTTTCTTCGCTCCAGGTTCTTGGAATTAATTGAAGAAGCCCTTTTCACGTTTCTACACCGATCGCAATCTGGTCCTAAGAATTCAGCTTCAGAAATGTTAAATTTTTTCTTTTCTGTGGCAACAAATGTTGTTTACAACTTCATTTTTAATTATGTTTCTTACTCGCAACCCATTCTTATTTGTTAATTATATCTCATTTTCACTATCTTAACATAAACTTTTATCTACATTTTATTGTTGTCGACTAAAAATTTGTTATTGACATTGAGAGTAAAAAACATTAAAAAAATGAAGTTGTGGACAACATTTATTATCACGGGAAAGGAAAAATGAAACATTTCTGAAGGGGACACCGATCAGGATAGAAACGTGAAAGGGGCCTCTTCAATTAATTTCAATTAATAATTAATAATAATTCCAATTTATTCCTGGGGTGAAGAAAGTTCATCGAACATTCAAACCGTTCCGAAGTCGCAGCGAGAAAAGCATTAAATTATATGCAGAAATAATTCAATTATTCCATTAAATCTTTGCCGTGACAGGAATAAAAACAAAGTAATTTCCGCTACTCTGATTCTTATCAAAAACAGTGTGCTTGCTTTTAAAAATCGTCATTATCGCCAAATAATCAAATTAAATGCTCATATAGCAAACAACTAATAAATAGTGTATTTCTCTTTACTGCTTTACTTTATTCAATGTTAAAATTTTTCATTAAAACCGCTATTCTTCTTTTCTATGAATTATAGAACGTTAATGCTCCCTTTCAAAACTCTTTCGATTATACATGTTTTTTTTCTATTATATAAACTTTTCGTTTATGTAATTGAGTTTCTATTTTTTACGAAAGAATTTATATTTATTTATGCCGTGTGCGGATTAACTTTCTTTCACAATGGATCTGAATATCCGATTTTTTCTGACTTGTCGATTACTTTTGGATATAAAAAAGAGTCAGCACATGATTCAAAATTCCCAATTGATTTTGTATACAATGCCCAAATGTAAAAAAAAAAAGATATATGGGCTTAATTTTGAACTAATAAAAAAATTGAGAGTTCTTCCGAGATTTTGTTGAATTCACGATCATTTTTTAATACAAATCTATCTCTGTATTGAAAAAAAGTTCATTTTTGTTTCGCGAAATCGTAAAAAAATTGTAAAGAAAGATTGAAAAAAATTCGTACAAGTCTCGCTCACCGTCGACGGTCAATGACTAAATCATCGTTCTCAATCCGAAATTCCCCGAAAATCCGGAAAAGGGCAACGTGTGAGTTTCTTTTTTCTCAGAAAAACGACGGTATCGCCGTCGACAAGACGAGCTCCTTTTTCGTCGGTGACGCGGCTGGTCGTCCGAAAGATTGGGCGCCGAAGAAAAAGAAAGATCACTCGTCGGCCGACCGTTTGATGGCCTTGAACTTGGATCTCACGTTTTACACACCGGAGGAGCATTTCCTGGGTCACAAACCGGCGGCTTACGTTTTGCCGGAATTCAATCCGAAAGATGCGTTGAAATCGCTTCCGTTATGCGAGCCAACGAATTCTAGTCTCACTTCGTCGAAACAGGAGGTAGAATTATTGATTATGAGTCATTAGAAGAATTTTTTTTTTTTTTTTTATATAAAATAATATAAATAATATAAAAAAATTCAAAAAAGCAGAAAATTTGGTCGCGGTTCGAGTGAGCATAAAAAAAAAGACGGTCTCATTTGTATTTTCGTCGAGCAGGTGGTTTTGATGGTCGGCTCGCCGGGCAGTGGAAAATCTCACATCGCGAGGACTCATCTCAAAACTTATCACCACATAAACCGCGACAAGCTCGGTAGTTGGCAAAAATGCGTTGCCGCGCTGGAGAACGCGCTGTCCGAGGGCAAGAGCGTCGTCGTGGACAATACCAATCCGGACGTAGCCTCGAGAGAGAGATTCATCAATGTGGCGAAAGCCCAAGGAGTTCCCGTTCGATGCTTCGTCATGATGACGGACAAAGAACACGCTCGACACAACAACAAGGTAGTTCTCGCGACCCAAAATGCTTCCTAAACTGTTCGAAATTTTCATGACAATTGTTATTGAATTAAAAAAAAAATGATTATAATTTTATTTCATGAGATGAAAAATGTAAAGTTCTTGTGTAAAGTTTTTTCATACAAAAAATTGTAACCATTTTTTAATGCAAAAAAATAGTGCCTATTTTTCTTCGGAAAAAAATAATCTTGTTGATATATGAAAATATATGTTTTTTATAATTTTTTTGCAGTTTCGAGAGCTCACGGATCCGAGTCACATGACGGTCACCGACGTGATAATAAATTCGTACTCGTGAGTAACATTTCCCGGATAGGAAAAAAGAAAAATCATAATGTTCCTTTCACGATCATTCGGCGGCTTTGTCCGGGGGCACGGTGGTAGTTTCAGGCAATAATCGTTCGCAACCATCAGTCGAGGCTTTCGCAATCGTTCCTGTGTCAATGTCATTCGTTGTTCCACGGTTTATTTTGTTCGTTTCAAAGTGCATTTTGTTGCTAGCTACACCAACTCTACGTTGCTCTGGCGTTGCACGAGATTCCTGAAGCTACTCCTGCTCTTGTGCCTCCGTCTTCTAGCCGGCACTCTCTTCAACAATGTACAACCTTACAGGAAAATTTACGTTCCGCCGAAACGCGAGGAGGGCTTCGTCGAAATTGTGAAAATCAATTGCGTGCCGCGCTTCACGAACAAGGAACATCAGAAGCTCTACGAGATGTATCTTCTGGAGAAGTAATGGAGAGATCGAGGACTTATTTTTCGAAGCGACGGACGGCTCGTTTTTCTTCTGCTAGAAAATTCGATCGAACTCGCGGATCGACTCCGAGGGCGCTTCGGATCGACGACCGGCAACTCGAGCTCGTCCATGTTTTCGTAAATTGGCCAATGGTTTTTTGTTAAATCAATGTATACGCGAACGTACCACGATAGAAATAAGGGTAGACTAGAAAGTCGGGTTCGCGCGCTGCGCGCGCTCGATTTTGGTCTCTCGGTGGTTTAAAAAGCCTTTGCTGGCGCGGTTGATTCCTCAGGATTATTTTAAGTCAGCCTGTGAGTCCTTGAAATTGATATCCATATTTTCTCATTATTAATGAAAAAATGATTCGTTTATAGTTAATATTTTAGGGTCAGAATCTTTTGTAGGTTGTTCTACAATTTTTTTTTTTTAATTTCAAGCGATGTTTTTCAATCTAAAGAACAATTGGAAGATAAAGATCGGTTAAAAATTGAGTTGATGTCGCTTTTCACTTTTTCCTGTTGCTTTTCTTCAATCAGCTCTTATACCACGGGTCTTTGAGTATTTCGAATTGAGAGATCACTGAAGAAGGACTTGAAATAATTCGGGGCGAGATTCGTAAAATAGGAATAAGAACTGAAAACAATTCGCCCCTGGCGGGCTGAAGCAGCTAAATTTTTTTATCGTACCGAGAGATGAAAAAAAAACCCGCACAGTATTTGATCGTGATTCCTTGTAGGTCAATAAAAAAAATATTTTTGACACGACGAAAACAATTCTTATGTCTATGATATCCTGCTCAAATAGACGGAAAGCGCCGATTAAAATAACCTTCCATCGTTTTTTCACTCACAGATTCACCGTTCACTATTTCGTTCCCGAAATTATTTATACAATTTTGCAAACAGCTTTCAAAAAAACTCCAAACCATCATGAATTTTTTTTACTTGGAATTTGAATATAATGTTTTTAAAATTAGGAATATAGAAATAAATTCTCTTTTTATTCAAATTCAAGAATCAAATTGTATTTTGAAAAATTGAATTTGAATTGAATTTCGATTTTGAGAAATGTAGAAAAAAAATCGAACAAAGAAAAACCCGCACAGTATTTGATCCTGATTCCTTGTAGGTCAATAAAAAAATATTTTTGACACGACAAAAACAATTCTTATGTCTATCGATGTCGTGTTTTTAAACACTCGCTCAAATAAACGAAAAGCGGCGATTAAAATGACTTTCCATCGTCTTTTCACTCCCAGATTCACCGCTTTCCTTTCCATTCGCGAAATTATTTATACCATTTCGCAAAGAAGTTTAGCTAAAAAAAAATCAAAACCAACATGAATTTTTTTTAGTTTCAATTTAAATTTATTTTTTTTCAATCCAAGTGTTAAAGTAAATTCTCTTTTTAGTCAAACTCAAAATTGACATTTTCTTTTGAAACATTGAATTCGCATTGAATTTTGAATTCGATTCGAATTCGAATTCGAATTGAATTTTGAATTCGATTCGAATTCGACTTTGAATTGAATTTTGAATTCGATTCGAATTTGACTTTGAATTGAATTTTGAATTCGATTCGAATCAGACTATGAATTGAATCTTGAATTCGATTCGAATTCGACTTCGAATTGAATTTTGGATTGAATCTTGAATTCGATTCGAATTCGACTTCGAATTGAATTTCGGATTCAATTTTGAATTCAATTCGACTTCGAATTGAATTTCGGATTCAATTTTGAATTCAATTCGAATTAGACTTTGAGTTGAATTGAATTCGAATTGAATTTTGAATTCGATTCGAATTAGACTTCCAATTGAATTTTGAATTCGATTCGAATTAGACTTCGAATTGAATTTTGAATTCAATTCGAATTAGACTTTGAATTGAATTTTGAATTCGATTCGAATTCGGATTCCCTTCAAAATTTTGAAAATCCGCAACACCTTTATGAAAATAAAGTTATTTCGTGAAAAGCTGAAAAATGGTAGGCTACGATAATGTTGAACGCGATCATCGCGCATTTCTGGGAGAGCTCGTAATTTCGGTGTGTCTCGTCCGCGCGCGAATGAAAGCTCTTTGCGATATGGCAGTCGCGAAGAATCTCGAAGTTGGATGAGTGTAATGTACGATGGAGCGGCGGGTGGAGTCGGAAAGGTTAGACAAATAATGCAAAGCAAACTTGGCTTCAAGCTGAGACATATAGTCCGGCATTTGTCCATATTAAGGTTCTCGGTGGCGCGATGCTCCGTCGAGCTTTTATGCGTTATCGGTGTGTGTGTGTGTGTGTGTGCTTTTGCGCGCGGATCATCAACCCGGATGAGCGTCGGGGATACGCATGATAATACATATAATAGTAGTCGCGGAGTGGCATCGTTTGGTATCCTCTCGTCGCCCTCTTTCCCTCGTTCCGCCGTTATTATTAGTCAGCGAGAGCCGCATTCCTGACGATAACTATGTGTACCTTTGGCGCGCGGGTCGCGAGCCATACGCTTCGTCGCACTTTGTCACAATTTCCGCCTGATGCTTCGCGATGCTCCGCGCGGACGTTCAACATTTCATGTCCTGCGTTAAGGTCTACGACTGTTTACGGTATCGCCGTTTAGGCGCCCCGGTCTTTGGATTTTCAGTCTTTCGGTTCCACTTTCCACTTGTCCGACTTTTCATTCCACTTTTCGATTCCACTTTTCATTCGACATTTCATTTCCGTACTGAAACGGAGACCCGCGATTAAGGTAGTCCAAGCGTATGGTGTTCATTTCGCATAAGTTCGAGGAAATCGAGAGGAATTGGGAATTGAATTGCAAACACTTCTCGATGGTATAAAAATCGGAAAAAATTCGTGCACATTAAAGGTACTGAAAAGATTAATTTTGCATGATAATAATTCCAAATTGTTATTAACAAATTGATGAAACAAAAAATTGTTCAAGAAATTTCTCGGCAACGCAACGTTTTTTTTCTATGAAAATAATTCTTTTATATTTCTGAATACGTATGAATTTTTTCAGATTCTTATGCAATCTAGAAGTGTGCAATATTGAAGGTACTCAAAAGATTAATTTTGCATAATAATAATTCCAAAATGTTATTAACAAAATGATAAAAAAAAAAACATTGGTCAACAAATTTCCCCGCAACAATAATTAAAAAATGTCATCTACAAATTAATTTTTCGATCACATGTCCGAAATTCGTAACTTTTCAGACTTTGTACCCTTGAAATAATAATTGAATAAACAAATGAGTGACATGGAATAAGTATTGTTATCCATTTAGAATTTTTCTCCCCCCCGGAAGATTATCACCTTTCGCTTCCTCCGTTCACGTTTCCCTCGTGCGGCGCAACTTTGTGCAGGCGAACGCACGAGTTTGCGAACTAATAAGCCCGGCCCGAGCGAGAAGTGTTCGAAGGGTTGAGCGCGGAAGAGGGTAGTTTAGCTTGGCTGCGTTTCGCGCGATGCTCGCCGCTACGTGGAAACGCGAAGCCGATTACGACGTCGATCGTATACGCCAGGCGAGACCCGCCGTCCAAATTGGCGAACTTTCGGAAGAAACGTGATACGGGCTATTTCCATGTTTCTTGACTCGCTTACTTATTGTATCACACATCCTCGCGTTTTGGCGCATTCTCGCGAAGACACACCGTCGAACGATTTTCCAAAAGTTGCGAAACACCTTTTAGTTCTCAATTCCCGTCCCTCCGCGCCCCAAAGCTTGTTCACCATCAATTGCTTCTTAGACTATAATTTTGTTAAAAGAAAAAAAGGAATAATCTGATATTTATGGAAAAAACCGATCTGAATGAATTAATTGTCGAAGTAGAATTTTATCAACTATCGAAATTCAATTAAGGAATTCATTTTCGATGAGAGGCTTTCATTTTTTTGAACTCCTCTTCGAGGTCTGGCAAAGATTGTTTTTCCTGCTAAGCGATTGTTTCCTGAAATGAGAAATTCGGAAAATAGCGCTCCTAAGCTCTCGTGGAGCCTTAATAATTATAATAATAGTAACTAGAGGGCCGTAGGGCTCGCGTAGGGGAACGCGCGAGCCCGCACGTCCGCTAATAATAATAATAACAATAATACAAAAAGTCCAATTGTTTTAAGTTAAAAAAAAATGATCCCCTTATTTTTCACCGGCAACACTAAAAATTGGACGGTGGAGGGCATCGGGAACAATCGGCACGCTCGGGAAGCGTTGATTCCGCAGTTTGGCGAACGTTGCTTACGTTAGGTGGGGCGGGGGTTGATGTAAATTCGCATTGAACGAAATGAGGCGCTATGGGGGGCATTCCAGTCCGAAGTTAATAGCTCCCCAACGATTAACCGTATCCTCTACGCTCTTCGTGTCCTCCGCTTCCTCCTGGCTCTCTAGCATTGCCGCGGCTGCGAGCGGCCGCAAGTTCCTGTGCTCTTTCGACGGCATCGGCTTCAGCGCCGCGCGCGCTCGTTCGGCTCTCCGTAACGCCTCTATACACGGCGCGGCATCCCGTGCCCCGGTCCAGCCCCATACCGATGGGGATGTGGAGCCGCTCCCGTTTCCCTCGCGCTAATAATGTATGTCCCTGCTAAAGGTCGCAAAATAACTGACTTTGCACGGCCATTTCGATCCCCCCCTCTTCGTTCGTGCGAATTTACGCCGTTCGGAGAAAATATCGTCTGGCGATTGAATAATTCAATTGTTGATGCAAAAAACATACTAAATTGTGTTTAATGAACAAATTAATAGATAAATAAATAAATAAATAAATAAATAAATAAATAAATAAATAAATAAATAAATAAATAAATAAATAAATAAATAAATAAATAAATAAATAAATAAATAAATAAATAAATAAATAAATAAATAAATAAATAAATAAATAAATAAATAAATAAATAAATAAATAAATAAATAAATAAATAAATAAATAAATAAATAAATAAATGAAAGAGATTGAATTATCTGCAGGATGGATATCGCTCGACTGTGGCGAGGAGCTCTTTGGCCTCTCCCCCGGTATGCGTGCACGGAAAGTCCGGAATTCGGGAGTTCCGGAGCGGCTCGGGACGGCGAGAGCCAATAGTTTCTAGGCGACCAAAGGCGCAACGGGAGGGTTATAGAGCATAATTTAGTGGACAGTTTGATATACAAACAATCTTTAATGAAATTCTTGGTGTTCATTAATAACGCATTACAGCCTCGCGCAGCGGTGGCGCGCCTTCGGGCCTCCGGTAACTGGCACTCGCACGGTCGACCACCCCTTTGGCTTCTGTACAAACCCGAGCCCGGGTCGCGCGAGCCCTCTATTTGCCTCTCGATTCTCCGACACCGGCGCGCGATTGTTGCGAAAAGGGCTCATGGGCTTGATGCTACTTTGCGATTAATTCTCGATGGCGAGCATCGCGTTTCGATCAACGTTGGTCTGGCGCTCCGCGCTCATTTTACACGAGTTTGAGAAAAATGAGAGAAAATTACAAATAAATATATGGGATAAAAATCTGGAACAATTCATGCATATTAAATGTACTGACGAGATTAATTTTGCATAATTTCAAAATGTTATTAACAAATTGATGACAAAAAATTGGTTAACAAATTTCCCGGAAAAACATGTCTTTTTTATGAAAACGATTCGTTTGTTTGTCTGAATATGTATGAATTTTATCAACTTTTTGAATACGCTTCGAATTTTATTTTGCTATTTTGCTTCCTCAAGAAGCTTTGTTTTGGTGAACATTTTTTCGAGACGGTTTGAGATATCAAGCTGAAATTTATACCACATATTGAGGGGTAAAGTCCCTCACTTTGGTGCAATTTTTGGCCAAGTCTATGCAGTTGGACAGTTTTTACGACATTTTGAATTTTTTGAAAAATTGCTGGTGGCGCTCTATCTGCCACATTTGTCGAGATATCGGGCTAGAATTTGGTACAAAATTGAACCTTTGTTAACAAAACATCGTTATTGAATTTGGTCAAAATCTATGCAAGCGCTCAGTTTTCGCATGATTTTGAATTTTTCGAAAAAACCGTCTTTACAAAAAAACACTATTATCAGTAGCAAGAAATAAACTAAACAACTATGGAACTATTAAATAAGTATATTCAATAAACAAGTAAAGGTAAATTAATAGATGTGTGAAAAATGTTCCACAAAAGAAAGCTTCTTGAGGAAGCCAAAAATGTTAAATGTACTTTTCATCTACAATAATGGACAGGAGAAAAGAAATTATTTCCCGTTTTTTCTTCAGATGACTCGGTCCCCTTGGTCGAAGAATCACGGAAATAATTGCCCAAAACGAAATTGAACAAATACCAGTTTTTCCAATTTATTCATAAATTACAATTTATTCGATTAGGGGAGAGCGGGGCAAAACGGCGTACCGGGGCAAAATGGTATTCACGCACAATAGGACCATGGGCAGAATGGTACTAGGGCATAATGGGACGGCAGAACAATCTACGCCGATGGGACTTTCTCTTGTCCTATTTTGCCCGAATTCTATCATACGGGGGACTTTATTTGGCCATTTCGGACCATCTTGCCCCGGTATGCCATTCTGCCCCGCTCTCCCCTACATCAAGAAGATATGCGATGTCGCGAATAAATCGACAAAATCTTAATGTTAAAAAAAAAAAAAAAAAAAGCAGTTCTACATTACAACGTATTTGTTAGAGTGGCGGAATAGGGGCGCGGCGAGAATCGTTTATAGTTTCATATTCCGAGTGCGGGAGGGGGGGGGGGGGGGGGGGGGGGGGGTGTAGATTTTGCCGGGTGACTAAATTGGCGCGGTCTCCGAAATTCATGCGGACACGTGCAGGTGTAACGCGGCCGTTGAATATACAGGTAATGTTCATATATATTAACCCAACCATTCGGGAGGTTCGTATCTGGCGGTCTAATTAGGTGTACATAATTAATTAAATGATTCGAAAGCACGGCGAGCGCGAGAGTGGAATACCGCGAGGTCACAGATCTATGTGAACCATCGTTGATAAACGAGGCGGCTCGTGTGACGAATCGTCCTATAACAATGATTCCGTACCTGTATAACGCCGCACTATTACGACCATCCCACTACCCCCCCCCCCCCCCCCTCTCCTCTCTTTCCCCCCCTTCAACTATATTTAGTATATTACCTGCGTAAAGATATACACATAGATAGGCGCATGCATGATAGCGTTACGTATCGCGCGCAGCGCGCGATAACATATTCGAGAAATATCATCAGAGGTAACGCCCCACTTTTTAGTGGTTTCGCCGTGGACTTCTGGATTTTAGAGCAGGCGACACTCCGTCATCCAGCGTCGCCATATCCTTCTGGCACGCTCGTAAAACCATCGCGAGTGCGAGTCATGGGCGTATTCCGAAGACGTAACCATCGAGCCGGTCCTAAATTCACCGTGGAAGCGGCGCGAATATTTGAGGCCGAGCTCGTCTCGCTTCGGGTTTTTTTTCTTTTTTTTTCAGTTTCTCGTCAATCAAATGGATCGTTCAGAGAAATATTTTTCGACGAGTGGATTTGAGTTGTAGCGATTTCGAAAGGCTCATTGAAAAGATGCATTGAGGGCTAAACGTAAATTTGGGACAGAATTTTGCATACTTTTCGATGGAATAGAAATTCGCAAGAATTCAAGCAATTCAAGGTCAAGGTGCGAAAAAAGTTGTTAATTTGTTCACTTTACGGAAACGTATAGAATTTTTGAAAATTTTGTCGAATCATTGAAAAATTTGGGTTCTTATTCGTTCGTCCCATCGAAAAAAGGCACTTCTACATAATTAGACGAAATTCTGAAAAATTTTAGAGCTGATAAAAAAATCCAACGGCTTGCTCAAGAGTTCCGGATTTTCCGTACTGCTCGCCACTATTCGCCGGTGAAACCGCGCGACAAAAAAATTCAATCGAAAAAAGAAAGTTCGAAGTTGAATTTTCAGGTTCGTCGAAAATATGAAAGTTCAACGTTTGCGTTGATCAACCCAATGAATCATGAAAATTCACAATCTTATCCAAAGAATCACATCAAGCGAAAACCGCTGTGACCCGCCCAAACGGCAAAACTGCGACCAAATACACGTCGAAGTCTGAAAGTGTCATCACTTAAAAGTCGCTCCCAGCGACGCTAATTCGTTTCGGAACAATCGTAATTTCCGATTCCACATCCCTTCAGCTGCCTCCGTGATTCGGCACGATTCCTCACTTCCCTTATAGAAAAAAAAAAAAAAAAAAAAAAAAAAAAAACCATCCCTTAATTTCTCATCCCTAAAAAAACCCCAATTAATTTCTCTACTCGCCGAAAGTGTGCCTCTATTTTTCCACGATCAAGCGAATCATGATTCCATAATAGAGTGATATTAAGTAGCTTTCTCTAACAGCCATTCTATCACGCAACATTGTCGAGCGAACTCGCCCCCCATCAGCGTGTGTCCTGAGCCTTGTCATCGGCTGCGTATTAAACGCATATTAATATACATGCACGCGCGCCTAGGTCGTTGACGCTCGGCCGGCTATTATGACGTATGCGCGCTACGAATGTCGTTGAAAATGACCCCCCCGACCGTTCGTTGTGAGCTGCCTTTCCGCTTACACTGTAAAGATTGGGGGGGGGTGGTTTGGCGACTCGGGGGCTGATGTGCTGCGAAGCGACGTGAACGACGAGGAGAGAAAGAGCCGAGAGCGCGAACGAGAGCATCGCAAATGAAATAAGGGTTTGAGGGTTCGAGGGATGGGGGGTGGTTGGGGGTTGGGCGGGGGTGGAGATCGTGATGGGCGCGGAGGTGCGGCGCTCGGTAATACCGTGGACAGGCCGGGCGTGCACGGAGCGATATAGAATTTTAATATAGTGCTTTACGAGCGCGATTGTCCGCAATTTTACGGTCTCCATAGAACGGCCATTTGAATTCTTAGATCTGCATACTTCGCGGAATTGCGTGGATCGCTGGCGAGCGAGCGGGGGGCGGCGGCGTTTCTCATCCGGCGGTGTGCATACGCGACCTCGGGGGGGGAATACGGTGAGAGAGGAAGCCTGGCGGAAAGATGGGAAGGAAAAGCCCGAACGCGGCGCATCAAAAAGCTCCGGCATCGAGGCAAGCATCGCCCGACCTCTTCCTCATTACCATGAACGACCTCCCGATGGCTCAAATATCTTGGGTGGCTCTCTATACGTTATGAGTTAATAAAATAATAACGATACGCGAGACTCCGTGAGCGCATCCACGCAAGGATGGAGAAAGGACTCCTCGTCGGGCGAGGGATGATCTACAGGCGATACGTTTTATAGGCGAGGAACGCCAGGATAAAACATTCCTTGACCTCATAATCTGGCATTTCATTGGAAGATAAAGATAATGGACCGAAAGTGGTGACGATTGAAAAAATGATAATCGTCATTTTTCCAACTTGAACGGGTCGCTTTTTCTCTCTTCTCAGCTTCGGAAGCTGACTTCGGAAACGGCGAATTTTCCTGGGTTGCGATTACCGACGAAGATCTCGAGATTCGGATTCACTCCGAAGAGAAACGAGCAAAACATCGCGATCTTTATGACTTCGTACAGGCTTTCAGAAACGAATTATTTTTCAACAATAATAACAATAATATGTCGTGCTTGATTTGGTGCAAATTGTTTGCGTTGATGAATTTGTAATTTTTCTCTATTACTCAAAATACACAATATTGTAATTAATTAACAAATAATACAATACTTTTTTTTTTTCATTGCGAATTCAACACAATCTGTTTGCACCAAATCGAGCACGATACATTATTGTTATTATTATTATTGTTGAAAAAGAATTTTTTTGTAAAGAGGCCTTTATGATTTATGATGATAAACAAATGAATTACTCAATAAATTATTTTGAAAAAAAATTATTTTTCAAATGTAAAAAATGATATCAAAAATAATGAAATATTAGAAAAAATATTTCCTAAAATTACACAAAATTTGTAACTATGGTAAAGATCACCGATACGATTGTTATTTATCGTATTTATTGATTTTTCATTCTGTCCTTAATCAGATAATTAGTTGATCAGAATCATTAAGAATGATAAAGAAATAATTAAATATTAGAATTATTTTTCCGAAAATTACACAAAATTTGTAATTATGGTAAATTCCACCGACACGATTATTATCTATCGTACTAATTGATTTTTCATTCTGTCGTTAATCGGAATTTCTCGAAATACGCGTAAAGAGACGCGAAGAAAAGGAACGCGGTCGACGATGTCGTCGAGACTCTCGGCAACGATTCCGTAGATTATCTCCTCGGTAGTTTTTTTTTTCAAATTTTTATTTTCGTCGTTTTTCTCGTCCCCGGGATGAAAATATCACCGGATAGAGCTGAGAAAGTGCTTGGCTCGTGAATCTCTACCCCGTTGGGAAAAGAGAGTGGGGATGAACCCGGAGGGGTGGTCGGAGGGTCGAACGACAGATACAAGGATAGGAGAGCACTGTTCAGCGCTCGAGTTCTCTCTCGCCCTCCATCGCACCTACCGCGAGACTTTCTCGCTCTGGCCGTATAAACTCCGTACATGCGAGCTTCTCGGGCATGCCGAGAAGCCGCGGATAGCCCGAAAACTAAACGGTAGATTCCGCAGAATGTTGCACGGTCGAGTCGAGCGCGATGGGACGGTTCGGGGCGAGAGCGAAAGAGGACCCGACGCAGAAGCTCCTCACTCCCGACTTAACTTCGCCTGGCAATAATAAAATGATATAGTGAGGCAAAATATGCATTTAAATTATCGCCCCGCGATAATAATTTGCATAGAGAACCCGCGACGGCACCTACGCCCGAACGCCCTGCCGTCTTTCTCCCGCATCCCTCTCTTCGACCTCCTCTCGCCGAACCACCCCTCCCCTCCCCGACCTTTCCGTCGCTCTTCGATGCTCCGTTCGCTTAGTTTAGCCCCCGTTTAATTTAAATAATACTTCTCCGTCGGCGCGCGCGGGCTATACGGACAAGATATACATAAAATCGCCATAACATTGTAAATTATAACTGATACGCGGGAGCTTATATCGCTCGGGAGCCCGCCGAGCGGCGTTAGACGGAAAGAGAAAAGAGACTCCGCGGCCGCTTCTCGTGAAAGCCGCGGCAACTCGTCCGGATGATTATGCCGACTCTCGAATATAAGGGTAGCTATGGCTGTGGCTTCGCGCTTCTCGGTTTTTTTTTTTTTTTTTTTTTTTTTTTTTTTTTTTTTTTTTCTTTCTTCAGCCTCCCGTTAGCCTGACGGATGCTAAATTAGCGTCGTGCCGCGATACGCAAAGTCTCGGGGCAATATCTTTCGGATCGTTTGGGAAACAGATAAAAAGGACGATCCCGACGACCGGGGCGAGGAGGAACGGCCCGAAATGGAAAACGACCCCTAAGAACGAGGACGGTTTAATTCCGATGGAAAAAAATGTAGCCGTGGAAAAATTGGCTATTTCGATGGAAACTTTCGAATTTCCGGACTTCGTCGGAGGAACGTTTTTCCGATCAATTTTCTCAACGGATTTTTATGGCTATTTCTATCGTTAGCTTGTACTGTATTTTATTCGCCGTTGCACATCGAGCCGTTTGTTTCTTCTTCCTTCGTAGAAAGATTGGTCATTTTTTTTTTTTTGAGGATCGACATTTTTTACTGTAAAATTGAAGAGAAATAATGAATTAACGAAGATTATTGAAAAATATTATAGTAATGGTTGTCATTGGTATAATTTTCATTATTATAGTTATTATATAAGAAATTATTATTATAAAGTTACTTTCGGAAAAGCTACCTTCAAACTATTGTGAAAAAAAAAGAGTATCACTCTTTAACGGCCAAGCCTCTTCCTCATCGAGTAAAACTATTTTTCTCTACTGCTCGAGACATTTTTGTATGAAAATATGTCGAAAGTGTCACTTTCGGAAAATTCAGTTTATCAATTTTTTCGCTTATACAAATAATTCTTCAATTGATATTCTGGTGGAAAAACTTTCACTTGTATGCAGTCGACAAATTTTTCCAGAATTCTTCACGAGAATTTAGGATAGTTTACAGAAAAAAAGCTTTTTTCGCCAATGTAGCATATTTGCTACATTGGCAGTTGAGCGGTTAATAAGTAACAAAAAAAAAATCAGGTATGGTATTGAAAAATAAAAAATTGAGTAAATTGAGTTGATTTACTCTTATCGTTATCTTCATTATTATAATGTTATCATTAGTACTAAAAAAAAAACGAGGTGTACAAATCTATAATTTTTTTTTTTCAAAATTTCTTTGGCAGTCAGGACTTAATTGTCATTAAAATTGAACAATAATCCAATTAGGCGAAATCTTTTGCTACTATTCCTCGTATCGGGAGAACGCGGCAAAAAGATGCAGAAGAAGGGGGGGTCGGAGATCGGAGAGGCGGGCACGTTCGCGACAAGCACGAAGGCAGTAGAAAAGATACGCGTATGGTCGGCCGGGCTCGCAGTGCATCTCGTCAACGAATCTACTTACCATAGAGAGCCGCGAGCGTAACGGGATCTGGCGTCCGTACAGCGGCCGAACTCAGAAGGGCCGGGGGGTGTAAAGCCTCGAGCGGTCAGTATTTTAATTCCCGACCGTTATCGCGGAGGGCGGAGAATCCGAAGGGAAGAGACGGCGAGGAAGTAGCGGGCAAGGTCCGAGAACGAAATGTGCGAGGATCCGCACACTCTTCTGGTGCTACTCTCGCGGGGACGGGGGGGGGGGGGGGGGGTCAGCGGTAAAAGATACATGTAAGTTGACCCCGCCCTCGGGACCTCTCTGGACGCTTATGAATATTAATTACGCCAACCGCGAAAGCGCCAGACCAATCCCCCTTCCACTTCCTCGCACCGACGAGAACAAATTAGACCTTTCCTTCCATGCATTTCCCTTTTATTCGAAGCCGTGGACGCTTTCCCGCGCTTCCACACGCCGGCCTCTTAAACTCGGAAAATCCGCTGGTGTACGTACCGGCCCCCCACGGTCATCCCGGACCGCCGGACTATCTACTGCCGCTACTACTGCCGCCGCTACCACTACTGTATGGCCCTCTCGCTTCTATAGCGCACGCCCCCTCGTCTCCCATTATTCGTAACTACAGCACAGCGCGGAATAAGGAAGACCACAATTGTCCATTTCTATGCCCTTTTCTCTTGGAATTTCATATATCGCCTCTGAACATCCTTTTTAATAAGAATTTCGCCGCCAAAAGCGATTTCGGTCGGGATGTTACGAGAGAAAAATGTTTACTGCAATATCAATTGTTTGAATGCAGAGACAATGAGATGGTTTGTATTTGGAATTAGATTCTGATTACATTTATTCAAAATGAAACAACTCGAATCTTGAAGAATTTTACAAAAAAAAAAGATATTCGCAGAAAAACAATCTTGATTTATTATTGGATTCTGATTAACTAGATTGTTGATATTAGACTGACTTCTGGATTAATTTTCCGGTAAAAACGGAGGAATTCGAATAAGTTGAAACCTTTTGATGACGAAACGAAATCTCTTAACGTTTTTTGACGACTAAAAATCGTGAGTTAGGTTCGGGGATAATATTTTTTCTTCCAGCTAATAATAATAATAACAATTAACAATGATTATGATTATTATGGATTTAATTGAATGATAATAATAATCATAATATTGTAATATTGTTGTTATTATTATTTAAAAAAATGTATCCACATTCCAATTTTTCCGTTCTTATGAAAATAATTATATATTATTACTTATCAGTTTTATTTAATTATGAAAAAAAATGATAATTATGACAATAATAGATAATAGACTAAAAAATCAAATTAAATAAGTTTCAACTCCCACTAATCAACTGTTGAAAGTACGTATAAACAATCAGTAATTTTCATCATTCTAATGCTGAAAATTTTCGAAGAACTCGTTCCATACTGACAACTTTTCGTCTTACGACGTTCGGAGCAAGCTGAAATATCGCAAGTTTTCGAGTTTGAGCGTTAACAGTCTTCGGTGGAAAACTCGGGGCGGGGGGAGGGAGGAGGTTGTCGGAAAATGGAAACATTCGAGTTCGCGCAAACGAAACCACCCCTTTCGAATGCACACAGACAGACCCGTACATAGGGGAGAGCGGGGCAGAACGGCATACCGGGGCAAAATGGTATTCACGCACAATGGGACCAGGGCAAAATGGTGTTGGGGCAAAATGGGACAGCAAAAAAATCTACTTCGATGGGACTTTCTCTTGTCCCATTTTGCTCTAATTCTATCATACTGTGGACTTAATTCGACTATTTCAAACCATTTTGCCCCGGTATGCCATTTTGCCCCGCTCTCCCCTACCTGCGTAGAAACGCTGTTCTCGCGTATAGCTCGCTAGGGCGAATCTTTCGGAGCCGACAACCTTCTCTAGTTTCATAACTATACAGATATAAACAGGAGTTAAAACCGCAGCACGAATGTCATATCTTAGAGAGCTCTCGCCGTATAGCAACCCCCGTAACGCCTCTTCGGCCCTCCTCCTCGCCGCGCTTCGCTCCTTCCTTCGCCCGCTTTACCCTTTCGGGTGAATCTTATTATCGGACTAAATCTCATCCGCGAAACAAGTACCTATCTCGGCGGAGCGAGAGCTAGACCATTTGGAAACTCCCCGTTTCGCACACACATTCTCCCCGGACCCGCTCCCAAAGGCACATTTACGTATTGCCCGAGTTTCATCGAAAAATTCTCGTCCTATCTCCGACTCGCTCTCGCGCTCGCGAGACCCCAACTTTATCGTCCGTAATTGCGTAATCCGCATTGGGGTCGAAGCGACCCCCTTTCGCCACCTCGCGCAACGTTGACGAGGCTCGCGACACTTCGATACTGCGCGGATGTGCAAAGTTTCCTTCGCCTTTTCTGTGGAAAGAACATTCACGGTTTCTTCGTCGGGGAGAAACACGGTTGACAAATTCATTGTATCCTCACGAACGATGCAAGATGTGAATTATTCTTTTATGCTCGAATGGAAAACGTAAATGTATCTTAACCCTTTGACTGCCACTGTAGAAAATAACCTACATTGGCAAAAAAGGCTTTTCTCCCCCAAACTGTCCTAAATTCTCGTGGAGAATTCTGAAGAAATTTGACGACTAGCAGTGCATGCAAATGAAAGTTTTTCCACGAGAATATCAATTGAACAATTTCAAGTTTAAGCGAAAAAATCGAAAAGCTGAATTCTTCGAAGGTGAGATTTTTGACATATTTTGATACAAAAATGTCTCGAGCAGTAGGGAAAAATAGTTTTTCTCAATTTAAGGCTATCCAAGGGTATGGTGTTCATTTTGCGCAAGTTCGAGAAAATTGAGAGGAATTGGAAATTGAATTGCAAACACTTCGCGATGGTATAAAAATCTGAAAAAATGCATGCACATTAAAGGTATTGAAAAGATTAATTTGCGTGATAATAATTCCACATTGTCATTAGCAAATTGATGAAACAGAAAATTGTTCGGGCAATTTCCCGGCAACACAACTTTTTCTTTTTTTAATTATTCTTTTATTTTGCTGAATACGTATGAATTTTTTCAGATTTTTTGATAGACTTTGAATTTTTTGTTTATACGGAGAAATGTGTGGAAAATCATGAAATTCGAAGTCAATTGAAAAATCTGAAAAAATTCACACGTATTCAGAAAAATAAAAGAATTATCTTCATGAAAAAAAAAAAAGTTAGGTCGAAGGATAATTTGTTGAACAATTCTTTTTTTCATCAATTTGTTAATAACAATTTGGAATTATTATTATGCAAAGTTGATTTTTTCAGTACCTTTAATGTGCTTGAATTTCTTCAGATTTTTGGGCCATCGCTAAGTGTTTGCAATTCAATCTCAATTTCCTCGAACTCATGCAAAATGAAGACCTTACGCACGGACTACCTTGAGAGAAGAAAATAGTGTTTATTTTCTCAATCAATTTGGGTAATTTAATGAATTTATCGTAAAATAATGTAAAAACATTCGTTCAATTATCAATTGATTTCTCCGTCTTACAAAAATATTTCGCAAATTGGAAAATTAATTGTTAACCAAAGAAATAATTATGATGGATCAGCTAAAAAATCATTGTAATTAAAATAATTAATATCATTGTATATTTTTCAAAATTTCGGCGCGAATTCCAAAGAAAGTGGAATGCAGAAAATCCTGTTTAGAACCCAAGGTCCGCTGAGATGGTCGCGCGCGTGTTGACGAACAATTAGCGAACGAGCTCGAAACTCCTCCCGACGCCGGCTGATACGGCGAAAGTTTGAAAATTGTCGAAATAATCGTCCGAGAACTTGACAATTGCCGGTGACGAAATCTCGAAGAATAGTGCCGAAAGTCGTCGTCGTCTCTCATCCGTGAGAGGAGCGAGCCTCGCGCATCCCGACGCATTATCCCCGGTGAGCTGTGCGTTGTTACGTGCGTACGTTACTCTCATCGCGCTCGTAAACTCGGCGCGAGAAGTTCCACGTGTCTGAATTTCATTTTCTCCCTCAGAGTTTCGTGCATGGACGCTGTTTGCGGTTGGCTGTTGCCGTTCGCTTGGTTGTTGCGCGCGCGAAACCAACGCCAGCCCATGGGCCAACACACTCGGGCTGCCTTAATGGATTTTGCTTTAATTGTAAAATATCTCGCAAGTTTCAGCGCGCGACCGAGGCCGTGCCCGCGCCCGCGCGCCCGTTGCCTTTACGAGAAGCGAAGCCTTTTCGTATACGTTTAATTTCGCTGAGATTCTCGCGCCCGCGCTTCGGCACCCAAAGACACGGAGCGCTCTCGTAACCGCGAGTGCCGATGTGTGCGCATACACAAAGTCGTTTTTTTTTTTTTTGAGAAGACAAAAGGGGAAACAACGCGACGTCGATAGGGCGCTCTCGGGACGCGGGTACCCTTCAATTTTTATTATCCCTGACAGGCGTGACTGCGGTATATGTAGGGGCGAGTGGGGCAAAATGGACAGAAACAGTAGAAAAATATCTTCCAAAATGAGAAAAAAAAAGTAATAGAAAAAAAATGTTTAATATTAAATATTATTGAATTAATATACATATATTATTATTATTATTATTATTATTATTATTATTATTATTATTATTATTATTATTGTAGTAATAATAGTAGTAATATTATTATTATTAAATTTAATATTTTTGAAAAATATTTGAAACTCGACTTTAAATAGTTATAATTTTTGAAATTTTCCATTAGAAGTTTTGAACGACTGAGTTAGCATGTGTAAAAAATAAGAAGCCATTGAAAAAAAAAAAAAAAATACCTTGCAAATATGATGAAGAAATTGTGGAAAATTGTAAATTACTTATCAAGTTTCATGTATAAGAAAGTAAGAAACTTCGGCAAGAGTAAAAAACATCCCCGTCTTGCCCAGGTCGGGTGGCCATTTTGCCCCCGTTTCCAGCATTCGCGTTTCCCCTGTTTATATTATATGAAAAAAAAAAGAAAAAATAGGTCGTAGCGGAGTTAAAAATTGAGGGGTGCTAACGTACGAGTGTCGCGGTTCTGGAATGACTTCCTATTTGTCTCACGTCTATGATACTCCGAGTCTTCGCAGACGACATCGACGTAAGAAAGAAAAAAAAGAAAATTCGACATCGTTATACTTTCTGAACGAGACACAGATAAATATCTCTTTCTGTATATTATATACGAAAATACATACCTACGGTATATAAACTTATATCCATCGAGAGCGCGATTGTTGCGGCACAAAGCCTCCTTAATCGCAAAAGTATCCGAAGAAAGAGAAAACAGAGCGAGAAATGATTGAGTTAAAGCTCCTGGAAGGGGGCAGCGGTTGGGGGGGGGGGGGGGGGGGGGGGGGGGGCGATGAGAATAACGCAGGGGCGAGGAAAGTAACGATAATCGAAGAAAACTTTGTCCCCGTTGAGAAAGAAAGAGGACTCTCTCATCCCCGATTCTCGAAGTTCCAACCGAGCGACGGACTATCTTTGATTAACGACCGCGCCATCGGATATAACGTAGCGCAGGTTCGAATATAGATATACGGGTTCGAATGGACTTCGGCGGAGTTATAGACAGTAGAGCCGATCGCGAGAGTTTCAGATGCACTCGGCGAGCGCGACGTCAACGATAACAATAAGAAATCTACCGGGCGGATGGGCGATTTATAACCCCACGACAAAAAATGCCCTGCGGTAAGGAAACTCGAACCCAGGACAGGGCAAGGACCAGGGTTCGAAAGGTCTACCGCACGATTGTTGCGAATGGCTTTCATTTATTAGCCAACACGGATCTTCCGCGTGGATCGCGCAGACGACGATCAGACCTCGCAGAGTGTCGAAGCTTGTTCGTCATTGAGGTCTTATACGCGAAAAATTTCAAAATTTTCCATTTTTTTTTATTCTTGATTTTCGCTTTTTTGATTTTTGATGCTTCGTTTTTTGACTTTTCGGATTTTTTATTAGCCTGAACATTGAGAAATATTTTGAGCTTTACAGGATTGAGAAATTTCAAAAATTGTTAAAGTTACAACATTTAGAGCGTAGAAAACTTTTTTTTTCTTGGAAGTAGCGGCGTTAACCGGCCGCGCTATACGGAGACAGGCGCGCCAGATCGGCAACTTCAAAGCCGTTTTTCCACGATTCACTTTTTTGGACCTCGTGAAAGTTCCAACTCTTGAACGAAGGCGCAGATCGTTTTGAAATTTTTACAACATATTCTTAGTGTCATTGGCTAGCGGGCGGACCACAGAAACAAAAATTTCAATAACACAAAAAATATAAATAATGAAAAACCGACGACAAAATTGTAATTAAAAAAAATAATATCGATGGTTCACACTGAAAATACATTTATTGTGCGATTATAAATATGCTCATTTTTTTTTCGGACCCCCACATCGATGCCGAGAACTTTCACCACCAACGCGCGCGCAAAAAAAATACGTTGCTTTATTATGCAATGTATCCGCCATTTCGTAAATTTTTTTTTTTTTTTTAATATTTAACCATGCGCATAAATGATCTGTAAAAAAATGTTGTCAATGCATAATTTTTTTTAACCGGGTCTAGAAAAGTACCGTCGAAAATCGGCGAAATCGCGTATAAAAGGTCTTAATATTGTTCGATTTTTCATGCGGTGCGATGCGACTGCGAAATTTTTTACAAATCGCTTCGTTCGCGATGATATTTCTCGGCGACGTGGGCCATTTGTGTCAACGAGAGATTTTTTTCCACTAGAATAAGCATTGAAATTCAATGTATTCAGATGGAAATGAAAATATAACGAAAATATATATTTTATCTATTTATTCTACTCGATGTGTAAAATGCGATTTTACGCACTCTTCGCGTGGGCGAACCTCCATTTTCACATCTTGTGAAATAAAATTGGGTACGATACACGTGTGATAAACGTTTTCTGAACCCGTGTGATTGTCACACTCGTTAGAAAAAGTTTTATCGCACTAGTATCGTAAAGTATTTGTCTATTAATTAATCAATCGATTTCAAGTTATTAAATAGTTCTTCTCTCTCTTTATTATTTAATTTTAATTGTATTATTTTAATTCCTGATTTATTGCATCAAAAATAATATTTTTTTCATCGTACAAAAATCGAGCACGGGCTGTGAAATATTCTTCAAGATTGAAATTCGATATTTATCGTGGTTGACCCCGTCGGCGAATTGACCCGAAGAGCCTGGTTCGCGGCACCGAGCCCCGAGTCGTAGATCGAGACAATCGAGAAATCTTATAATACAGAATCCCCACGGGTTGTGTCTGAGAAAAAAAAAGGAACACAGATGGATCGGACCAGGCTCGCAGCTAAGCTCGTCTGGCAGGGATACATAAGAGGGATACAGAAACGGGGAGAAAGAGAGGAGGGCATGTATGGAATGAAGAGTCGAAATCCAGAGATAACCGGCGACTACGCGGCAGGGGGAGGGGGGGATGGACAACCGACATCAATATACGGAGCACGAAATTTCGCAGGACGAATCCGCCCGCTGGCAGTGGGCTATATGTACGAAGGGACGAGTGGATCGTGTCGCTTTAACTCGCGAGAGGGTGTCTCACGAGTACCCACCATATATCATGCGTAATGCCGGATCCGATTCTCATATTATGCTTACACAGTTGTACAATGGACCCGTCCGTGAGCACTTCTCTCGCGACACTCCCCCGACTTTTCTGCTTCTCTCCTCCGGCCATCGTCGCGTATCTCGCGCGGTAACTTTACATCCGCGACTATACGCGAGACAAAAAAAAAAAAAATGGAAAAACAAATAATAAAAAGGGCTTACGAAATACACTTCAACTACACTCAGAAAAAGGATTAGTAAAACCAACTGCAGATATTCAGTCAAAACGTATTCGATTCGAGCAACTCGATTTTATTTCCACGAACCCTGGCAAGGTTGATTTAAGAAATTCAATGTAATAGAACCAACTAAACAATTCGATTGACATAACAATGACAGTTTAACCAAATAATACATAGGCGCATTTAAACTAGAGTCTATTGAACTAAATATATCATTCCGTTTGAACTTCGTAGTTTCTTTTTTTCTACCAATTTGTTCGTTAGTTTCAACGCAAATGATATTTCTATAAACAATTTGAACGATTGATTGAGTCATATTTTTCGGTTGGCAAATGTTGAATTGTTTGATCGATACGACCAAAAAAATTGCGTAAAGCAACTCACCGATTGATTCAATGAAACATAAACAATTTTCGACATTGAGAATATAGTGGGATTGGTGTTAACGAATCGATGTTAAATGTATTGCATGTGGTACAAAAAATGTTTCAAAATTTTTACCAAATTTTAATTGAACCAAATAAAGTTTGTTAATTATTGATGAACTTTCCTCTTTTGGCTTTTTGTCTTTTGTAGTGTTTCTTGTTGTCACAAGAGCATTCAGGGTATGAATGCGAATGATATTGGCTTCAATTCAATTGAGAAATGATATTGTTGATGTGAAAAAAATGCGTTTGCAGCCTCGCCGCATAACCGCTATCTTCAATTTTTCTCATCTTGTCAATAATTCTTGTCACTGCCATTTATATCAGAATATTATGTGGATAGCGATAGGTAAAAGCATCTAAATCTGAAAGCTGAAGGTTGAAGAAAGCGAAGGCTTAATTGTTATTTGGATAACAATTTATCCATCCGATAAGAAATTACACTTGTCAATAAGGAGAAATAGCGTAGTGGTCAGGTGCTAAGTTAGTAAACGTTAGTTCGACGGTTCGAGCCCGCTAACTAGATAGGATTTTACGTTGTGAAAATGCAATATAACTATAAGATATGAATAGCAGCTCCGATAAGTGAAGTTAAAATGTGCATGACAATAGTGTATCGTATTAATAAGGAACAATTCCGGTCGAAAAAAGCCCAGGGCTCAATTCTACATTTAGGCGAGCGCAATATTTTTGACTTTCGATCAATTAGAAATATTTCTGCGCTAACTCGATCACTAGATTTGAATAACTAAACTAGATTTAAGGTAACTAAATCATTATTAGGAATTCAACTAAATTCTACGGTCATTCCAAAGATACATTTCGTCCGCTCTATTTGACTGCAGCATTTAGTTGACTCAAACAGATTTTCTTTGATGGTACTATACCTTTTTCTGAGTGTATAAAATCTTCATTTCTTCAAAACTAAATAATCAAATCATAGATGTTGTTCGATGAAACCTTTCTGTGTCAACCTACAATTCACCTGAATACCAAGGTGGTTCAATAAATAACAAATTTATCTGAATCAACTTAGTAAATAATTTGTTCAAATACGTTTATCGAGCACTCGAAATATTTGACTTGATTTCACACTTTGAACGCCTCAAATTGTTGAATGATTTCTTCAACTGAAAAAGTATTGATTCAATCAAATGCCTTCCACTTGTATAAATGCAATCGATTCAAGCATATTGTTTTTTCCGTGTTAGATGCATTAAAAAAAATAATTGTACATAAAATTATAGAAAGAATTGTACAAAATGATATCGAAGAGTTTCACAGACTTTGGTTTTTGCCGAAGCGGAAAAATTCGGTGATCGCTAAATCGATGATAACACGAGCCAGAAATCTCACCTGTATTTTTCGTTCGAACGAATCCAAATCAACTTGAAAGACCCCCACGTTATTTAATAAATTTATTTAATTTATTTTACTTTTGAGCAAAAAAATAAACTGTCTAGCCAAAATGAGAAATAAATTCGGTTCAAAGGAACTCGAAATCGTGGGCTTCGAATCGATTCGCCTGAAAGCCTGGCAATTTAAATTACAATATCTAATATCTGTGGATTATTTACGACGCTGTTTTCGCGAATTGACGGAGAAGAGCCGAGGAAGCCGGTTGCGAGAGAGACGTTTGTCTCGCTTTGGCGCGTCTCGATATTAAGAAATACCCTCTCCGAGTGCACGGGGAAGGAAAATCCCCGAAGAAATTGATACATCAATTTAAACTATCCTGAATATAGCTCGACGGCAATATCCGATCTTTATGGATCGGAAGATAAATCTTAACCGCAGTAATATAACCATAGGAATTATTGTAATCTCCGGAAGATCGAGTCATCAATGGAAACTGGCATTCAAATTTATTTTATTCAATATGATATAATGTTTTTTTAAATATTTTATTAATTCCAAAATATACATTTAATTAATCACTTATGCCCAGAAATATATTATTATAAATGATAATAATAAATCATATTATTATATATTAATTAAAAAAAAAAAAGTTTATGCAATAAACATTTTTTGCAAACAAAAAAATTACAATCATACATTTTTTTTTCTTCAAAATTTTTTTTTTTTTCGAAAATTCAAGCGAATCGGCCGAAGTCCGACTTGTTTGTTCTCCATTTCGATTTGTCGTCTTCACGCTCCTTTGCGCGCTTAGGAAAAAATTGCGAGACAAGATAGTCGGGAGAGGGAAGGAATATCCTGCCATTCGTCAGGCTGTCGCACGCTCGAGACTAAGTCAGCATCCCCGAACGAACAAATGGCCCGGCAATCGGAGAAACGCCGTTGAAATACCGAATCGGATTGCGGAGAGCTTGCATTATCATATTCACAATTTAGTTTCGTTCTTGTAAAATAGTGTATGCCTCCATTGGCCTGTTATCCCATTCGTGCGTGGGCGTTCTTCGTGCCCCACACACGCTCGGCCGCGGGCAAACGCACAGAGGGATTCCCATATATAAATGCGGGGCTGCCCTCAGACGGGGAATGACACGGAATACGACAGCGATGTATCACCGAGTTGCGAGAGCAGCCTCGGCCTGCTGCAATGTCAGATATCAAGGGAAAGCCTCGCGAGTCCTTGCGTGTATGTATTTTAAAATAAGAAAAAAAAAAAAAAAAAAAAAAAAAAAAATAGAAGAAATGCCTTTCTCGATTTATTTTCGTATCACCGTCGAGCAGTCGTGACAGCCCATAGTTACTTTTATTCGCTGGATTTAACGTCAAATTTATTTTTCCAAATTAACATTTTGCCGCAGAAAAAATGCGGTTTCAAATTTTTTTTATTAAAATTGTTGAAAAAATTTCGGAAGCATTATCGAAATGTATCCAACTCGGAGGCAAATTATTCGTGTGATTGAAAGTCAGTCCTATCGCAATTTCGGTAAAATAGAAGGTCGAAAGTTAAGGGCGAGTGAACATTTTTTTCAGATCATTTCTCGAATTCTTATTGGTTTTAGACAGCAATTGAGATTGGGTTCGCCTTCGACGCGAAGAAATACATGAAAACGCGTCTAATTGTCTGAAAAAGCGTAATTTCGAGAGATTAGAATTCTGAAAAAAATTTATAGGCATTCACAAAAATCAACGGATCATTTTCAATGAGAAAAAAACGCGAGGATCTAGTTCTGTGTAAAAAATATTTTTTTCATCAATTTGTTGATAATTTTTTTTCTTCATATTTTGGGAAATAAATCTTTGCAGCACCAAATGACTGATTTTTTTCAGACTTTTGTCCAATTCAGAAGTGTTCGAAATTCTCCTCAAATCTCGCGCTCGGCCGCAATTTTACCGAACTCACTCCCTTGATGGATTTCTTTGGGTTCGTCTCATCGAACAATTCTCGAAGAGTTTCATTCTCGAGAATGCCTGAGTGTAATATTTGCGATTTTACTCGACTCTCCCCCGGAACGCCTCATCGGTTCACGTCAAAAACACAACCCTTTGCGCTCGCAGCCTCGGGCGGAATCAAACGATTTAAATTAAAGATGAAAACCGTATTGCGTCGGTGCGCGGTGTTCCGAATGCCGCGAATTTTCCAGACTGGAAGAAAAGCGAGCGGGACGACGAGAAAGGGCGATGGAATCGGTTCTGCGAGCGACGCGCACTATACGATTCAGGCTTTGCCTCGCCGAGACCTCCTTTTCGTGATTTATGATTGCGCACTCGCTCCGAGCCGCGAACGAAACGAGTGATTGTTGGCTCTCGGCGTGTTTTGCGCTCTCTCGGCCCAAGGAGCCCTCTCTATACGCCATTTATTTCACACGATATTTCCGCCCGCGAAATTTGTCCCTTGAAATACGAAAATTAACCGTTTTGCTCTTAGAAAAATTTATATAAAACAAAATGTAATGTAAAAAAAAGTATATAATATAACATATAATACAAATATTATAAATATAAAAATAAAAAATAAAAGAAATTATTATGATTATCAATATTATTTATTGTATAAATAGTATAATATGAATATAAAAATATCAATGCAAAAAAATCCTAATCCTGAAATCGCAGGTTCAATAGAATTTAGAATTCGTGGATTACAATTTTGTATCCTAAAACAAATTACAAATATTTTCAATAATTATCATAATGAATATTTTCATTTTTCCATTATTGATAATAATATTTTATTGATTTACAAGTTACGTGAATTATAAATAGATTTTATTAATAATATAACTTGTAATTTGATAAAATATTATTATTATCAATATAAACATTCCATTTTCGAGCAATGCATTATGTTCATAATTGGATTGAGGTTGAATTAAATGAAATTGAATCGTCACCGTTATTCGCGATTCAGCGTTTCCCGACGTCTCCGACAATTCCACACATCCGGCCTGTGTTACGACTCTCCGAATGCGACACACGGGGCGTGACCCCGGTAGGTGTGCCGTCGACCCAGCGGGTGAATAATTAGGTATCTAAAGCCTTAGGATCTAATATCTCTCGACGAAATTTTGTATATCGTGATTAAAACCTTGATTGGATTATTCGCAGCTTGTTGGCCGTCTCCCGCAATTCGTTGTTTGCAAATGGCTTTAGCGTGAAAACGAGAAAAGAACAAAAAAGCCGAGACGAAAAGAAGCGCAAAGCGGAACATCGACGAAAATCCGCGGATAGAGAGAGCCGTGAAAAAAGTGAAAAAAAAAAAAAAAAAAAAAAAAAAAAAAAAAAAAAAAGGAAGTGCTAATACAATGTTATGCACGTTGCACGGGGGGGGCTATCGTTCGCGGCATGGTAATGGCCAGCGAAACGGTCCGATATCGGGAAAGGATCATCACCTGTTGCATCGGAAAGATGGGGGTTCCCTCGAACGGTGTACGCTATGGTGTTCGCGGGCGCAGGAGAATGAGGGTTAGTTGCCCGGGCTTCGAAGCCCATTCAGAGACGGGGGGGTTGAGAGTATAGACGAGAGCGTCGACCAACCCCGCTCGATCGCACTCGCCCGTTCCACTCCTCTTTCGGGGTCAAGCGACGAGAGTGCGTCCGTGTAAAGTCCGATCGACCGAACTCCGCTTCCACACATTCTTCCTGTCGCTTCACACCCGCTGCTACGTTTTTATAGAAACCCCTTTTTTTTCCTCGCTTCGAACGATTATCCTCCAATTTCACGCACAACATCGAAAAGCCAATCCTTTTTTCGAAGACTTGGCGAAATTTGTTCAGTGACCCGAGGAAAGAATAACAATGTAAAGTAATGCATCAGTGTTTATTTATAAAAATTATGCGAATCGAAATTTTTTAAAAATAAAAAAAATAAATGCATGAATATTAATAGTGATTTCGTTATTTATTAACAAAAAACGAAATGTATCATTTTTATGAATGATGAATACATTTTTTTTGTGAATCAATTTTTGTATAATTTTTTTCGTTCAATTTTGATAAATCAATAGTTTTGTTTACGATTTTGGAAATATTAGAAAATTTTGGGACAAAGCGACGAGACATTGGACATTCGAGCGTGGCTCTGCTGATATTAATTCAGGACGGCCGTGGACGAAGCAGCGTTGACGCAAGTACGGGCGTCTGGGAAGTCCATATCTGGTGGTTATAGGTGATTGTTTGACGCAGGCCCGGTAATTCAGTTTGGGGGTTGTAATAGATCATTGGACTGAGCGCGAGGCGCCGGGGTCGACGGTCACTCCCATGTGCCCTCTCATAAAGCATTCCGGTCTCATTCCCGGAGAATCCCACAGGAATTTCCTCGTCCATATACTCTCGCCCCCGCGGCTTATCCTTTTAGCCCGCCCGATTCTCTTCCCTTACGTCGACGACGACCCGAGCGGTCAGTGGACTTCCCTCCCTTTATTCCTTATTCGAACACTAGATTATGCGATATACAAACAACACGTAGATCTTCGACGAATCCCGAAGGGGAACGGCGCGAGAGTTATTTCGGCATTTGATATCCCGCACTGGAGACATCAAACCGATGAGTTACGAAGTAACATTTCGTTAATAGTAAAAAATCAACTGGCATCTCTATTTTTTTTATTGGGTTATAATTCTTTTTTTTAATAAAGAAGTTTCGTCAAAATGATATAAAAAAAAGCAAAAATTTCGTCAGCAAAAATAGATAAATGGTTTTGTATGAAACGAGTTAATCCGACTCCAAATCATCGATCGAGCTTTGGATGATAACCGATTGTGAACTTTGGCTGCCAACGTTGGCCCCAAGGTCAACCGATTGGTGGTTCTTAATATAAGCCCACTATTTGTTCGCTGTTTACATGGCAAGGATGATTCCAACATAGACAATGTTAATAGTGCATGAGGAGGATGATCAAATACGAATCTTTATCCTTCAGAGGTTTGCAGCAGATGAAATTGTGTATATTTTCAGTTGAGTCATCGTTAAATTGTTACAGTGCACTGCTAGAGTGCGAAATCTGCAGATAAAACGGTTCATTTACGTGATTCCGGATAGAATATTCCCATGCTCTTATATAGCCGCGCGACTACCCTTTCGTTTGCGAGAAAGAACTCGGATTGACGCCATCTAGCGGTGAAAACCGATAATTGATGGCCAAATCTTGGCGTCATATCGGTGTCGGATGAATCGAGCGATTGGCGTATCAATCTTCGACTCAACATTGGTCTGAAATCGGCGATCTAGCGATTGTCTAGTCGATGTTCAACCGGCCATTGAGCTCGAATTGCCAAATCGACGATTCGGTCGTCACTGCTCGACGAGATTTTTGCCTTAAATCGGCGCACAAACGATCGGCTAGTTGATCCTCGGCCAAACATCGGCCTGATTCCAGCGGATCACTGATCGCCCGAACATTTGCCCAATATTGGGTACTCAACAATCGTCACCCCAAAATTGCCTCCATCATTGGCTGCTTCCGATCAATCGGCAAAACCTACATGGGATATCGCCGATCCACCTGTTGATTACCAAAGCTCTCGCTTCGACCACTTCCAGATTTATCAAACCGCCCATCGCTTGATCATTCGGATCTCGAAAGCTTCGAACCCGAGACAATCATTATTTCAATCTCACCATCTCGATTCTCGGCTCGCGTATGGTGCGTAACCCGCGAGTCCGCGCACACATACGCAAAGTTAATACACGATTGTGCGAGGACCGCATAAAGCAGTTTAGACAGTGGAGTACCGATGGGCTTTGGAGTTCTCTGCCTGATACGATGGATCACCGTGGACAGGGTGGATTCCGAAGGCCAGAGCTGGCGGCAGAAAAATTCCAATAGCACGTAGCAGGGTGGAGAATGTCAGTAGTGGAAGCGAAACGAGCCCATTTTGATAATGGGACATTCCTTCTCTTTTATTTTTCTTCCCCTTCTCCCATCTCTCCCGTCCCACGTGTGTCTGCCTGTCTGTGGTTGAGCTTTTTCCGTGTCCATGCTCTCATCTATATGTAAGCTTCGCGCGCTATAGAGAGGTTGACGCTTCTCGCAAAGCTCTGCGGGGATTTAGCCATCGTCACCCACGAGTTCTCTCCACTCGGAGCTCGAGATGGTTCGTATAGGTACGTGCCGGTTAGCACTATCGCAGCTCGCACACACACGATCCTAACTCGCCGAGGGGGAGCCAAGACGACGATCGTGGATGTGTCCAACACTTTGCTGCATGGTTATGGGGGGCGATATGGATGTGCGTGTGCGATGACTCGCTTGTCGATATGCAGCGAGGGAATGTCTTTGGCTAGAGGTTTTTTTCGTTTTTTTTCTCCTCCCTTTGAATTATCGACTGTCGGATGACAGTGAGAGAAAAATCGTCGGATTAGACTGTAGTCGGGGTGTGGATTGGGGGGCGTAGGTCTGGGATGTTATGCTCCGGGGACTGATTAATAACTGTGCCGAACTGCGAGCTCGAGGCGCCGAAATGGTTACCGTACCTTCAACGGGTTAAGGTAGTTCATGGGCAAGATGTTCATTTCGCATAAGTTCGAGGAAATTGAGAGTGAATTGCAAACACTTCTCGATGGTATGAAAATCTGAAAAAATTCATACCCATTGAAGGTACTAAAAAGATTAATTTCGCATAATAATAATTGCAAAAAGTTATTAACAAATTGATGAAAAATAAACTTGTTGAACAAATTAACGGTAACTCAACTTTGTTTTTAAATGAAAATGATTCGTTCATTTTTCGAAAAACATATGAATTTTTTCGGATTTTCATCTTTATTTTGAATTTTCTTGTTTTTTACATGGAAAAATGTGCAAAAATCAAAATGTTTCAATTCTTAAAGATCGCTGACACATGCAATAATTTCGATCCACGAGCCGAGAATTCGAATGAAGTGACTTCCGAAAAAAGAAGCAAAATTCAATGAACCGAGTCGCAAGTTAATCGAACAATTAAACCCGAAGCCCGGTCCGCGTTGAGAGTCACCGGGAACGTTCCCCGCCAGGGGTGGGTTATTCTTTCTCACGGTGAGAAAGGGCTGGCGCGCCGACCGCAAAGTGTTGCCCTTGCAGCTACCTACACCGGATAATGCTCTAGACTTTGCGCGCGCGGCGCATAATGCTATGGGTGGAAGTGGCTCTCGTTCGCGGGGAGGATGAGCGCCGGGTGGCTCGGATAGTTAGTTTTAACGAATTCAGCGAAGCGACGGAGGAGAGGCCTTGGGCTTTAACAGGATAAGCTAATTGTGGGGTATTGGCTAAGAGGTCGTCGACGAGCCCGGAGGAGTACAAAAGCTGTGAAAGAGCAAGGAAACGACAAAAGCGAGAAAGAGCTCGTCTCTCTCTCTCTCTTTCTCATTCTCCCTCGTTCTCTCTCGCGTCGTCGAGTGAACTCGTCGAAGCTCATAGAGAGCTGACGGCAAGAGAAAGAGAGCCGGCGAATCAAACACACTTGCTTCTCGCGGCTTCCGGTATCTCTTTTCAATCTTCGCCCGCGCCCGCTCGTCGCCGTTCGTCATCCTCGTCTGAGCTCTCCCGCTAACGGAGCGGGATCGTTAGCGGCTCCGTAGACGAGCGGAATCTCAATGCCGTTTCTTACGAGGGAAAAACCTGGTCTCGGGACACGCGGGCTCTCCCTGTTGGTCTTGCCTTCGTTTTCTTGCAGCCTTCTTCCTTGTTCCGGCAGACCTTCGATGTCGGGCTCACTACATGTCCAAACTTTAATCTACCCGTGTCCCGAGCACACCCGACCGGGCTTTTTCCGTCACAGCCGAGAACGTCTTTTACATTTTTGAAGGAAAGGTCTTGAAATTCGTGAGAGTTCTTTCGAATTGATGAAACAAAGATTTCTTTCAGGCGGAGAGGTTTTAAGAGAACTCGCTAATTTCAGACGATAGTGTGTAATTTTCCGGACGTTTTAGTTCCAGTTTCTCCAGCACCTTGCGGATAGCAAAAGGTCTTTGGAAGTTGCTAACCATCATTATTCCTAATCGATCTTAACATTAATTATTATATCCTGAAATAGGGGAGAGCGGGGCAAAACGGCATACCGGGGCAAAATGGTATTCACGCACAATGGGACCAGGGCAGAATGGTATTACGGCAAAATGGGACAGCAAAAAAATCTACTTCGATGGCACTTTCTCTTAACCCATTTTGCACTAATTCTATCATACGGGGGTCTTTATTTGACCATTTCTTACCATTTTTCCCCGGTATGCCGTTTTGCCCCGCTCTCCCCTATGCTAGGTTTTTTCTATCACAGTCGAGAACGTCTTTTACATTTTTGAAGGAAAGGTCTTCAAATTCGTGAGAGTTCTTTCGAATTGATGAAACAAAGATTTCTTTCAGGCAGAGGGGTTTTAAGAGAACTCGCTAATTTCAGGCGATGGTGTGTAATTTTCTGGACGTTTTCGTTCCAGCTTCTCCAGCACTATTGCGGATAGCATAAGCTCTTTAGAAGTTGCTAACGATCTTTAATCGAACTTAACATTAATTATTATATCCTTAAATATGCTAGTATTTCCATCACTCCTTTTCCGTGATTGTGATAAGAACAGATTTTCATTACTCCGATATCAAGGTAGTTCATGCGTGAGATGTTCATTTCGCATAAGTTCGAGGAAATTGAGAGTGAATTGCAAGCACTTCTCGATGGTATAAAAATCTGAAGAAACTCATACCCATTGAGGGTACTAAAAAGATTAATTTTGCATAATGATAATTGCAAAAAGTTATTAACAAATTGATGAAAGATAAACTTGTTAAACAAATTAACGGTAGCTCAACTTTGTTTTTAAATGGAAACGATTCGTTCATTTTTCGAAAAACATATGAATTTTTTCAGACTTTCATCTTTATTCTGAATTTTCTTGTTTTTTACATGGAAAATTCATATTCAAAAAAAAAATTCATACGTTTTCCGAAAAATGGACGAATCATTTTCATTAAAAATAAAGTTGAGTTACCGTTAATTTGTTTAACAAGTTTTTTTTCATCGATTTGTTAAGAACTTTTTGCAATTATTATTATGCAAAATTAATCTTTTCAGTACCTTCAATGGGTATGCATTTTTTCAGATTTGTATACCATCGAGAAGTGTTTGCAATTCCCTCTCAATTTTCTCGAACTTATGCGAAATGAACATCTTACGCATGAACTACCTTAATGAAAAACAGTGCTGCCTTTTGAAATTTGTCAGTCTTGTCAAATAGTCAAGTCAAACGCTAATATATTAAACAATAGCAAAATATAATAAATATACTCCTCCTTGCTGCTTTCTTCTAGTCAATGTTTGAAGTTATGAAATATCATAAAATATTAGTATTTTAATAAAATATTAAAATATCATAAAATAGTTCAAAATTATAAAATAACTTCAGCTTAACTTCAGTCATTGTTTAAAACTTTCGATTACATAAAGGTTCGCAGCTTTGCACTCGAGTTTCTACTGAAAAAATAATACCTATATAAAAATCGAAGTTCTCAAACTCAAAATATAAAAGGAAAAAACCTTTTTTTTGTATCTCAAATTATCCTTTTTTATGCAAGCAAATATTCAGTCACTAGCCTTTTAAAATAGTTTTTCTCCCAGTTTTGTCTTATGTTTATCGGATTAGTGAAACGATTTCTTTGGCCTACAAAATAAATCAAACGTGTTCTTTTATCCCACCTGAAATCTGATAAAGTTGTCAGCTTTCGGCTGGTAAAATCTTTATATTTTCTACAGACAGTACAATTTTATTTCGTTTATTATTATTATGATTATTATACAAAAAAAATTGTTAATCGAAAAAACCACTTTTTTCCGGAATAAATTACAATTTTTTACGAAGACATTAGTTTTTTTCAAGTAATTACTTCGTTTAAGGTACTTTTACTCCGCAAAAAAGCGATAAAAGCACTTTTTCAGTTTTTTCCCAATTTCCAGTCTAGATTTACGAAAAATGTTGAGCATTTCATTCAAAGTAAAACGCATACAAAAAAACTATACAACATTTTCGAATAATTTTCTAGAGTTTCATCAGATCCGTAGCTGTAATTTTTTGCCGAATAAAATCAATGTTCAGGCAGAAGCGAAAAAATGCCTCCTTGTTACATATTTCATTTATCAATTCCAGCGTTTGCGGAATAATTTTGCAACGATTTATTTTTAAAAATAATAACAATTTTTAGTCATAATTCCGATTATTTCGTAGTCGAATTTTTGATGTCTGAAAAAACTATTCTTCGAAGCACATCCGAAGAAAATTCGAATTTCCGAATGGCTGTTCGATTTCTCGAAATTGGGAACGATTCTATTGGCGAAGCGAGGCGCGGAGCTTTATCGGTCGGTGGGTAGTACAATAAATGCTTCGTCATTCCCTTAATGAAGCAGCCGCTTTCGTTATTGCGGTGAATTCTCGCGTCTCGCACGGCCCGCGTCCCCGTCCGTCCGAGTGTCCGGTCGCGCCATCGGGATCGCCAGTGTTACAGCGCGTATTGTTGTGTCCGGTGTCTACTGTTCTCTCGAGTTGCGAGAGAATTCGTATGAAAGGTGAACACCGGACATCTCCGACAGAGGGATAGAAGTTGGCCGCGCGTGCGAGTGTTCGTGCGAATAGATCTGTCCCCCGCTGCTGACTGTCCCTTCGAGCGTAATGCCTATTACGTCTGTCGACCCTTGAGTGGAACCCCATTCGTGACGAGCCTGCATATCCCGTGATAAATGATACCGGACTCTATGCTCGCCAGCGTTCTATTTTGTCCGTTCATTCTCTCGCTCCGACCGCTCTCGTACTTTTACGTTCGTCTCTCTCTCTCTGTTATCAATTAATTCGGAACTATCCGAATATGAGTCGAAATATTCATTCATCAATCGCCGAATAGCGGACTCAAGGTGGTTCATGCGTAAGATGTTCATTTCGCATAAGTTCGAGGAAGTTGAGAGTGAACTGCAAACACTTCTCGATGGTATAAAAATCTGAAAAAATTCCTATCCATTGAAGGTACTGAAGAGATTAATTTTGCATAATAATAGTTGCAAATAGTTTTTACAAATCGATGAAAAAAAGACTTGTTAAACAAATTAACGGTAACTCAACTTTGTTTTTAAATGAAAATGATTCGTCCATTTTTCGAAAAACGTATGAATTTTTTTTAGATTTTCATCTTTATTTTGAATTTTCTTGTTTTTTACATGGAAAAATGTGCAAAAATCAAAATGAAGATAAAAATCTAAAAAAATGCATACGTTTTCCAAAAAATGAACGAATCTACCTTACTAAGGTAGTCTACTGGACTACCTTAAGGGGAGTAGGCAGCGAAAACGGGTCAAAAATGGGATAAAATTCAAATGGCATTTGTGAAGAAAGGAAACAACATACATCCATTTTTTTTTTTGCAAAGAAAATCCCAAATTTTTGAAAATTTTCGATGCCTACTCCCCTCAACTACAAATTAATCCTTTTCACAATGTACTGTGGGGAAAAAATTCTGAATTCGCACCGGTTAAAACTTCGAATTGCCTCCATGGTAGTTAAGATCTGCAGTAACCATGGTCGAGCATTTGGTCCGGAGAATCGGAAAAAAGGGACTCGAGAAGAAAGCTGGAAGTGGATAGAGAACGAAGACGGAGTTACTCCCGCGGACTTTGTCGTTGTCGCTTTATTCCCGAGGCTTAGATTAAGTCCGCGAAGAAAAATCTATCCAGTCTCCAATCTCTTCCCGGATGAGACGAAGAACCGTCGGGCGCGAGGTGGGAGAGCCGAAGGTGCGGCAGGGAAAAAAAACCGTGGCAATATGGGTGTTGTCCTGGCGTGGGATATCTCTTTTTCCTTCCTCGGCGAGGCGAGGGGTGTTCGCGGGGGTGGATATCCGGGGCTTCGGGGACGCCGGGGGTAGGGTTCGTCGTCCCGAGATATCCGAAGACTTCTACATCGCTATAGAAAAGCGCGAGGATCTCAACGGCGACGAGGAGACGACGGAGAGCGAGGAGGACCGCTCCATCGCGGTAGGAAAGTCCTAACTCAATTTAGATCGAGTGGCGGACATTTGTTAGACGAGCCAGCCCGACCTCACTCCCGTACGCATCGTATCGTATAGCTACTTTATCCCCGGTCCGGGCTTTTTATTTCCTATTATTTATCTGGATAAATAAGTCAACGAACGGCGCGGGAAGAGTACAAGAAGAAAATAAAGAGCCGACGGAATGAGCCTCGGGGTTATCTTCGGCTCTGTTATTGATCCTCGTTCGTATTTATCGTATGAAGACAAATGATTATTTAGTCCTGAGTTCTTCGAGACTCAGCAATATTTATATTTTTCCATTGTTTCTATTCGTGCCACTCTGACATTCCGTATTAACCATTGTTTCTCACCTCCTTAAAAAAAAAAAACAGGGGAAACAAAAAATAAGAAAAGAAAGGGTGAAACACACACGATGGGGTATTGTCGGGGGTGAGACAATGACCAGTGTCGGACCTGCGGAGACGGAGAGAGCGAGAGGCTAGAAGGGGTCGAGCGATCCAACAAATCGCGGTGGCACTTCGGGCACAGAAAGAACGAGGAATAACGAAGAGAAAGCGATGCGGGTGAAAGAACGAGTGTTCGGAGTCGCGTATTCGGAACGGCGGACGGGGGTGTAAATGCCAAGTGAACAGTGCGAGTTCGAGTGAACGGTCCTCGACGAGGAGTTGCCACCGTTGCGGCGACGACGATGACGACGAGTCGGTTCCTCTCGACCTTTATAATCCTAGCATAATTACTAGGCGCACCAGGGCGGTCGGCGGGGCACGCAGGGGTTGGGGGTGGATCGGTGGATGGGGCGTTACACCGGCGTCGCGCCATCGCTCACGTTATACCGTTCATACGAAGGCACGGAACTACGTACGGAGTGTACGAGGACACTACGCGGCCGTGCGCCACACGAGAGATTAATTGTTATTAATTATTTTCCTGTACCCGCGAGAGGGAAAAGGGGTAATTGCGTCATCGTACGGCAACGCCGTTTAACAATGAGGCCAACCGCGTCCCTTTCACGCGAGACCGGAAGCCCGCTTGGAACTCTTGAAAACTGCAACCTCTCCCTTCCTGACCGCCCCGTGTCTCGACTGCCGCCACTTCTGCTGCTCGCTGACTTCCGCTCGAATTCTTTCAATTGTACCTCGAGCTGGTCTGCCGCTTCCCTCGCACGTGTGTGCACGCCACCGCGGACTGGTGTGATTTCCACTCGATCTATTGTTGCGCACTTCAGACTCCGTGCAGTCTTGCGGTCGGTGACCGAGACTCCCGACAGTCCTCGGTTTAATTCGATGAAACGCATTAGAATTCTTTCACTTCGCTCCTCAAGCCTGGTTGACCACCCACGAGGCTTGTTTTCGGGGACTTTTGTCTTTATGTTACACTATATACTCAACTAGATTGGATTTTATGCAGTACATTCGAACATTGAGGCTAAAAGTGAACCGTAGATGGTCCGAATTGGATCAAAAGTGGCTAAAGATTGATCTAAGGTGCCCTAACCGGATACTTGTGCCGTATTAGCCATGCGCGAAAGCTTTTGTCATTAAACGAACATTTCTTGTGTTCACCTTTTCGGTGAGAACTTGAATTCATAGTTGATAGTTGATGATGACCGGTTCTCGTACGCAGGAGAGTTTCTGCATTCGTTGCGAACGAGCGTAGAAAAGCCTACACCGAATGGTGCACTTTCTTCGGATATCCAAAGGCTCCACAGAGACAGATCATCCCTTCGGTAGCTCGTTTCTAATTGCCGTAGAGTCGTTTCGCTAACGATCAAACGACTCGCCAGCATTACACACATAGAATGCGCGGCTTTGGGTATCTCGGGACGGGGGCAAGAGGCGCTGGGGTAACTGATGTCTCGGGGCCAGAGGGAGTTTTGTGTTGCATTGCTTTCGAGGGTAGGTGCTTAAACCTAAGGACAATCGAGCGGAGGTGGTCTCAGCGTTGGACTGTTCAACGCCGCTATTCCGTATTGTTTGCGAGTGAACTGGGTGCCATACTCGTATGTCGTCTCCTATTTTCTTCGGCTTCCTTTTAATCGCATCCAGCGCGCAACCACCGACCGCCATATGTCGACTCCGACCACGCTGTAATTGCGGCTGTAACGTTCACGGAGTTCTGCGACCGGTCACCGAGTCCCGTGGGAGGTCCGGCGAGTCCGAAGAATTTAAGACTACCCGGGGTTCCATTCTACTCGACACCGTTCTTGAGAATCATCGTCAACGCGGCCACGAAGTAGGCTGGCAACCTCATTTCACGAGAACCATAAACGCCAAGTCTCCAATCGGTTCTGCGATGAATTCCGAATGTTCCACCAACTCATCGATGATGGAGTCTGCTGCAGTAATTGGGCTTCCACTTCTATATCTGAACAACATGCCATTGTTCTCTGAACCAACTAATCGCTTCAAGCAAACTGTATTCATAGAATTGGGCTTTGCGACTAGCTTTCGGCAGCATCCAATGATGTTTTCTCGGTGCGTCTGACCTGGTTCTTTAGGACAAACATAGCTGAATCTGGACAGTGTTGCCTGAAACTTTTCGGCTATACGCCAGCAATAAAAATGCCATCGTTCAATCGTCTGCGAAATGTTTAGCGGCGACTGTGCAGAAATTGCCTTTTTGGAGCTTATGACACAGAAGAGCGAGGTGGTCCAACGGCTGAGAGATGGGCAAGAGTGAGCTTGAGTGCTATGAAAAGGGGGCAACACACAGTGAGCAGAGCGGTGTACCAGCGAGAACACGTGTGTACGTGCAGCATGTATGTTTGAGAGGACGTAGAGGAGAGGAAGGCGAGGGAGCGACGCGCCGGGTAGCCAAGCGAGGCTGTCCGCAATTAAAATAATTCCCTTTCTGCCTGCAGCCGAGCGGAAAGAACTTACCAGCACCCTTGCGGGTGCCCAGGCAGGGGTACGAGAGCGTCCGCGGGCTCTCATCCCATGGCACTCTCTGGCCGCACAAACGCCAGCCCCTCGTCCTTCCGCGCTCTCTCGTCCCTTACGTGCGCGAAGCACGGTAAGCATAGCTATTTTAATTGTGTCGCGGCGATGCAACCGAGAGAAATAGAAACAGAGCGGAGAGTATACCGGAAGAGCCGGAGATGCGAACGGGGATGACCAGTCCACGGGACCTGGAACACCCGGAATGAACGCTCCTCGCGCTTATATCTCTCGAGCGAGACGCGATTCCAACCTCTCTCGAGTATGCAGAACTCCGCGGGATGACCGAGCAACGCGCCACGCGTTATGCTTCATTCTCGAGAATTTCGAGGGTGATTGCGTGTCACTCCGGGACCCAGTTCTGAAGCATATCGCGCGAGAGAGGGCGGTCAACATGCGATCGCGGATGCTTCGGGCAGAAAATGACTTCCGCGCTTCCCGCGTCTCAGAAAGGCGGAATGCCAGGTCAGCATGTCTTGCCGTTTCGCCGAAACTCTCCCAAGTCAAATGTTGCCGCGCACTGTCATTTGCCCAGTTTTTTTCGGACATGATTCAGTGATTTTGAATTAACACTCTCGTTGGAATGAGAAGATGTTGGATTTCTTTGGAAGCAGATACGAAGCATTTCGAAACCGCATGCAGTGATGGAAAGTACAAATTACGACGTGGAAAGTCTTGATTTTGATTTTACAATGTGATAATAAAGCTTCAATTGTCAACAGAGTTAAAAATACTTTCAGCGATGTTTGCGGTCGGCTATCTCAATGATTACGGTGTTTAACGATTGCTGCGGACAAACATTGCGCATTACGCAAATGTGCACAATCAATGGTATATGCACTGTGTGCCATGCGTGATTCACTAGGAAATTAAAAACACCGGTATCTGTGACGATAGATTCTTGCCAACTTTGCCGTAAAAGTGTATGAAGCGAAACTGTATCGATGTCAACAAATTTACGGTTGCCGATTGCAACAATCGTCGCGAACGTTTTCACGTCAATAGAATAAGATTACCATTAAACTGTCTTATCACAAGTGCTTTCCCTATTTAAACCCACGTTAGTACGACGGAATTGTTTCACTACTTCTGAGTTCGAGCGAATTCTCCGTCCACCAAACTGCGCAACCGAAGTTTCCACAATGACTCGAATGACTCATCTGGTTTTTTTCGTGGCGGCAATTCTCTTGGGATGTAAGTGCAGCATTGAATATTTTATATATATATATATATATATATTAGTGTGAATGATAATTATTATTATTATTTATTATTTCCATATTTATGTTTCTCTGCATATATTTTTTCTACTCCGCCCTATCAATTTTAGATGTTTCGAGTTATGGAATACGTCGTTTAAAAGAAGATCTTCGTATGATTTTTTATAGAAAGTTGCGACGCGTTTTGTAAACATACGAGAACGTTATTGTCATTGACTTATCAAGTACAATAAACTATAGTTAATCATTTGAAAAATTTCGCTTGTTTATAGACACATTGGCACTGCAATGCGATGTTCTACACGAATCCTGGAACATCTGCGGCGAAGCTTGTTTACCGAATTGTGCCGTTACTCACGTGAATCCGGCTCGTTGTCCCAGAATTGTGAGTTTTTTAAAGATAGTAGCACGCACTACTTAGGGGAGAGCAGGGCAAAATGGCACACCGGGGCAAAATGGTACGAAATGGTCAAATAAAGTCTGCCGTATGATAGAATTAGGGCAAAATAAAACAAGAGAAAGTCCCATCGAAGTAGATTTTTTTGCTGTCCCATTTTGCCCCAATACCATTCGACCCTGGTCCCATTGTGCGTGAATACCATTTTGCCCCGGTATGCCGTTTTGCCCCGCTCTCCCCTACGTACGCTACAGGAACATACACATATACATTTACATACATTTGTATGTATTTGACATATATTTGCTATGCATTTGCTTTCAGCCCTGCTCCAATGACACCACTGCCGGTTGTCGTTGCGACGACGGATACTTAAGGGATACCCAAACAGGCAACTGCGTTCTTCCTGGAGATTGCCCTTCCAACAGTAGCAGTACGGTGCCACGCTGAACAGTAATGATCGACAGCCAGTTTACGAGATATTCGACTCGCTGATCCAAATTCCGAATCTCGAATTGACCGACCGCAGCCAACAGGAATTATTGATAAGCGATAATGAAGCTATAGCAGTATTGTATGTATGTATGGATTTATTGTAAGATTTGTTGGCCGAGCCAGCTTACAAGGTTTGCCATTAACAGGTTTATAATACGTTTTCCCTAATCCTACATGCTCTAAAAATAAATAAACTTTGTCATTCGCACATCGCGAACGCTCTTATCATTAACGCGTCTATCAAGAAGTAGAAGAGATTGTTTGTCTCTCTTCGTGCTTTTACAGTTTTACTTTCCGCGTCCAGGATTGTTTTATTTTTATCCCAGTATAAGTACGTTTTTTGACCATATGCTACTCTCGATTGCCCGACGAGTCTTAGTTTTTTGATGTTGATGTCTTGAATGAGGCGTTTGTTTCCCTTATGCAGATTTTCATGTTCTACTGTCCGTTCGATCCGATGGACGTCCGTTTGCAGGCTCCTGTTTCTTAACACCGAGATCATTTGGTCTTTCTCTTCTTCTACGCAGCGTGCGTCTTGGCTGTCAATAACATGTTGAAATTCAATTTCTGATAGAGTCTCGTTAAGATGGAATATTAAACCATTCTCGAAACGTTTACAATGTTTAGTGTGCAAGAGTCGTAGTTTCTCGTAACATTTCCTTGGCAATATAGCAGTATTGAATCAATGCCATCATGAAGTTAATGGAACACGACTATTGAATCCATGCAATAGTGAAGTTAACGAAAGGAAACAGATGGATATACGTAATAAACGACGGATCACCCTTAAAAAAGTATGCTTGAAGCAATGCTAATATGCTTGTTTCAAGCTACACTTATTCTTAAAATAGCGCCAAGAATATACATGCTTCAATCAAGAATAAAATAGTCTTAATTGAAGCATCTGCGTAAATTCAAGAATATTGATGCTTGATCATAGAATAAAGGTACATTTCAGTTGTCGATGTAATTGCAATATATATCTGCATCGATGTAAAGATGGAAAATAACTTCAATACACAAGGAATCAAAATTATCAAGATTGTTTATTGCCTATCGGTCTTGTTTTCTTTGTAAGCGATCATTACAACTACGTAGATTGTATTATTATAATTGATAACGGAACGTTATGCAAGTTTGGCCTTCGAAGCCTGCCCGGATATGCGTTGGCACGTGCGAAACCAGCTGTTCATATTTAATAAATACCCATTTTTTTACGTCGATAACTTCATACGCATGATAGTGTTCGTTGAAACTAATAGTACCATACTGTGTTAATAAAAACGAAATCTCATTCGTTTCATTATCTACGATAATCGCTTTAATATTTCCGAAAACCGGAAATTCGTCCTTTAGCGATACGATGAGCACCATGTTTTTTTATATCGTGTTCCTGATATTGTTGCCCAGTTTATTGATCGAATCTCATCGAGATCGGGGGGTAAGGTACTGGAAAACTCGGCGAAGCTGGGCTTCGAATCTGTTGGAAGCAAGTCGCCGGGCCCAGTGGCTACTTTTAATTCTAACCCGTTGCCACATAGCAAACGGTAACAAAATTTCAACTTGTGTCGAACAGCGAGGGTAAACGGCAAATTTTTGTTGTTGCAACTGACTCGGGAAACTTGTTTAAAGGGCTTCTGCTTTCCTTCGAAGCGAAGACACGAAACACGTGACAACTGCCCTATGTCTCCAAGGACTGCGCCGTAGTGTAGCATTAGATGGTGTTTCGATTTAAGATTGTCATTGGAGAAGAGCTCTATGGAGTACAATCTATGGTGTTCCGAAACTAGATTCGACAGTAAATACTTTTCATCAATATGAACTGTTGGAGTCGCGAGGATGTCAACAATCTTGCGTATTGTTCGATACAGATACCACAATTTCTCGTCTTCGGGAATCTTAATGAGATCGCTAATCATGAGACGGGCACGACGCTTGTGGCCATTACAAGAATTAATATGCTTGAGACAAGAATATAAATACTTGTTCGAAGCATTTATGCTTGCTGCAACCATAAGTACTCTAAGAATAAAATATTCTTTGATTAAGGTACCTGATGTTTGACTTGATCCATCAGATATGCTTATTACAAGTATATATATTCTTTAATCAATCGTAACACGAGTCAAGAATATCGTTATTCTTGTTTCAAGCATTTTATTTTTTGTTTCAAGAATACTGTTTTTGAGGTGATGACTCGCAAATCGATCGGACGACTCGCAACCATGCTAATGCTTCGACTTCGAACGTCTGCACGTTAACAACGGATTCTTTAACCGGCGCGCATCCGTGAATCATAAAGTTAAAGTGATGTAATTATAAAGTTTACTAAAGGAAACTGACGAACCAGCGCAATAAACGACTGATGACTCTCAAATCGATCAGACGATTCGCCACCACGCTAATCGCTCCGACTTCGAACGTCTGCACGTTAACAACCGATTCTTAATCCGGCGCGCATCCGTGAATAATTGAAGAAACGCACGAGCTGCCGAAAAGCTTTCGCAGGGTCGCTGATGCCGAGGATATCTCAACCGCGGTTAAATTAATTCCAGCGAAATCTCGGTTAGCCTCAAAAGCGCAGGGGGAGGTTGGGCCGTGCGCGTTTAAACACTGTTCCCACAGCCGTGGCAGGGAAATGTGAGTTGTTGCGCGAGGTTTTCACAGAGCGAACGTTCAGCCGTGAGTTCGGGCTCTGCAACGGCGTGCAGACTGGAAAGAAGGGAGCGAGAGAAAGGACGAGCGAGAGCTGGGTAGGTTTCAAGAGGGGAAGGTATGTTTTCGTCTGTTCATGCCCTCTCTTTCATTCTTCAGCAGCATTCCCGAATGACTGAGTCTTCGCTGATGCCGCAAGCGGCCCGCGCACCGTAAAATCGGTGGGTTTAGGTTGTTGTTCTGTTGGCTCTTGTTCGGGTTAAAGCAGGGTGAGATTCGCTACAGTTTGCGGCAACGGGGGCTGGCGGAATCCGTTGGAAGAGTCGTCGTCGAGGCAACGTCTGACGTTTAATTCTGCAATTGCATCAACCGGTTGCACCGAAACAGCGGGCTCGCGAGCGAGAAATATCATCGCCGTTGTCGAATTCGAGCGCAGCGTTAATTCCGCGGCTTCTTCGAGGCCTATGAAAGGAACTACGATTTCCGACTCAAAGACGCGCCCCGTTCATCTCGCTCGTTCTCCACTCGCCAGTTTCTTGGTTCACGCTCGTTCTACATCCGCGACGAGAAGCTTCACGTCATGCGGAAGGCGCGTGCGAGCCGAGGGCATGAAATAAAAGAGCGCGTTAACCTGACGGGATCAACCAACCAACGCGCGGGCTTCAACGCCGTCGAGGCCGCGTCTCGAGACGCAAATATAATGGGTCTCGTGGCATTTTACCTGAAGCTTTTGAAGGCAAAAAAAAAGAGGACTGTTTGAGAGAGCGAGAACACAAGCGGCACGACGGAAGAAGCGAGCTAGAGAAAGAAACAGAACGGATCGCTCTGATTTCTCGTCTTCTCTCGTCGCAACGCTAAACTTGGATGAAAGAACTTTGCGACGCGAAATTACGGGGGATCATTGTCAAAGAGAATAGCAGCCGGCGCGTCTGGTGTGCAAGTGCGTTTGCAAAAAAAATCCTGCTGCGAGAAGATACTCACACAGAGACGTGAAAAGAAAAAAAACTGCTAATAAATATGTACAATTCCGCGATACGTAGCTCTTTCACTTGGATTGCTAAAGAACAAAAATGCCGAATGTAAAAATATCAATGCGATACCGTCAACTCGAAATCTGGAATATCGTAGAAATTCGGGCCAAATTAATGAGTTTGGTATGAGGGATCCAAATGCCTGTTGGTTTTTGGGTATTTCAAAAGAATGCTAAAAGGTGCTCCATTCGAGTCATCGACATCATCTAGTTCGATAAGCAAATGGAACGGAGAGAATTGAAGAAAAAAAATGATCGAGAAATTTACATGAAGAAGTCGACTGAAAGTTCACCGACGATCCCCGAGTTCTCGTTCTACGGACAGAATTCCGTTATTATCGTGCACCAATTAAACGCGTACAGCCGGTCTGCCAAAGATATTAAAGGCAGCCTAGCGAGTCGGAGGTCGAGTAAAAATAAGTAATTAGAAATACCGCATGGATAATATACGGTGCAATTAAGGCCGAAAGAGGGCCACCTAGCCAACCACCATCAGCATTGCCACGGGTGAGCCTCCCGTTGCTTGTGGAGTGAGGAAATCGGGGGAAAGGGGAGAATTCGAGAGAATGATAGAGAAAGCTTGCTATATGTAGGAGAACAAGCCTCTCCGCCACTACCCCCTTCGACCGACATCGCCGCACCTATTTCGAGCGGCGCGAGCGTCACTCCCGCGTTGTGTTTCCTAGCGGAGGTGGAGCCTCCACCGGATGCGGATTCATAATTAAACACGCCCTTAAAACAAAATCATTACGGCAGTGTCGGCGGCGGCGGCGGAGGGGTAGGAAAGCTGGAATACAGCAAGGAAGTTCGGTGAGTACTTGAAGGAAAGGGAGGATGAGGTGTGTGGTAGCTCGAAACGTTGCAGGAGGAACGCGATGCGCGGTGCCAAAGGGGCAACCACCCCCAGACGGCCGCCCCTTCTTCCAGTGGGGCGGGGGTGGATACCCTCCCGGTCGACCGGAGAGTAGATCTCTCGTTTCTGCAGCTACTCATTGCTCGTTCCTTCCTTCTATCCCACTGCCGCCTCTCGTCCGCGCACCTTTGGATTCTCCACACGCGAATGCGGCTCTTCCTCACAGAATTCTTGATGACTACATTGATGCCCGTTCAAAGACGTTTTTCCATGATTTCCATGGTTTGATGTCGGAAACTACGAAATCTACGAAGGATTATGAGAATCATGTCATCTAAATTGATCGAGTTGGTCCAGAAAACTAATCTGATCATCGCTTCTGATGGAACGCAATCATCAGAGCCACATTCGCGGGTTTGATAGGTGTATGTGATGCTGCTGTGGAAACGCTGAAGTCCCATCGGGGAAGGGTAGGACGCACCTGCCGTATGATAGTCGAGTGGGGGCGAGTCACTTCGGCATTGTAGCAGCAGCACCGGTTGGTGCGAGATGGGGTTGGGCATGCGAATATGGAGGATCCCGGGGATTCGAACGGGAACCACCCACCGAGTCCATCGCGCCGGTCCGGCCGGCCCGCGAGCTAGCAGAAGCACGAGGGAACTTTGCTATTTTCTGACACCCCTACAGACTGTTCTATACGTCGGTCGAAAACTTCGTATTGCCTATAACTATGATTTTGGAATCCTGCAGCTCCGTATTCGCGTATACGCGACTCCTATCCAACTTCTAATACGACGTTCTAGCTAATTTGGGAGGATATTTTGAAACCAGCGGTGATGATAGATATAAAATCATGGGAATGCTCACGCTTGTGTATTGATCCAAAAATACAGATTGACTACGTAAGTTCTTGCTAAGATTCGGCTTCCATACCTGATCTACCTGCAATATTGCCCAAAATTGGCACTTCTCAACTGTTCATCGCGTCAGAAATCACTGTTCTGTAAAAACAATTGGAAATCGACAACACGTTGATGTAGTGATGATGTGGTCGATCTGCAACTTCGGAGCAGATCGCACCCGTCGCTCATCAGAGATGGAATAGGTTGATCACAAGATACGGCACTTTATTTTTGAGGCATTCGATTCATTTCTTTGGATGTAATGTGCTACAAAATGCTGGGCTACGCCCATGGTCAGTACCACATCTAGCTTTAGTGTGTCGAATCCAGGTCTTGGCACGGCAATTCGCATTGACATATTAAGCATGCAATATCTATCATTGAACTCGTCTATTGTCGACATCTTTTGGCTGCCTTCAACGTCACATAGACACGTTTGGTTTGTCATGGGAATCATCATATATGAAATGCAGCGTCGAGGTAGTTTCGTCACGTTGTGTCTACCAGCAGTAGTTTTCGTCGTTATTTCATTGCGGATGAGACGTATAGCGAAGACGCGAGATGAGAAGCGTGCGACTGCAGGAATACGCGCGACCGTCAAAATGCGAAACGTTCGCAAACGAGTCACGATTCTCTAATTACGGGAGGCTAAATACTGCCCTGACGTTTCGTATTTTTATTTTTTTTCCTCCTTCAGTCCGGTCGTCCGCCTGCCGTTGCAATATTATCATATTTAGTATGCGCACTTAGGAGACCAGCTTAAATAAGCCCCCGGAACCTCGAGCTGCCCGCGGAAGCAACTCTTCGCGGGGCCGAGCACGAGTCTAATAAGTTCCTGTACGCCGGCCGAGAGCCGTCATATTTATTCGCAAGGTTCACCTTAACCCCTTACCTACGAGTACCGGCACGTAGAATAACCCGGGCAACCCTCACCAGTTCTAAGTTCCTCGGGCCCTGCGGCTTTCGCGAGCTTTTTATTCCTATTAAGAGTCTTTAGCTTGCATCAATTTATGGTAAAGACGGTCAAATGATTCATCAGAACTGTAACTCGCGATAACAAAAAATATATATGCGCTGAAAGTGGGATGTGCGCTAAGTACATTATGTACATGGCTGTCTGTGATACATTTTTAGTATCGTCAGAAGAGACAGAAGAAAATTGAGCTCTATTCGGAAGTCATTTCACGATATGCAAAGCAGTTTAAACTCAACACTTTGAATGAATTCAGATCCTGTTTCTACATTCAATTCCTAATCGAAGTGCAGAACTATTTCGAAAGTCGTTCGGAAATGCCGTTACCGCAGACGTCGAATGACGTTACACGCGGCTAAGAAAGAAGAATTATGGATCGATTGACGTCAACAGAATAAAATCATTATGGCCTACGTCAATAAACTTTCATACATCTTTCAGATACGCAAGTGTGGTACCTGAACTTTGCTTAAAAGCCACAGAGTTGGTCCGATTTTTACCAGTTCAACGCAATGCTTCTCGCAACGAATTAAAGACTGAAGGCTTTCGGGACGATTAGACCAGCTCATCTAATATCATTCTTGGGCGCGGTTTTTTCAGCATGTGAGTACCGCCTAGTCCAAGAATGATTCTGATGATTCATTAATGACTTGTTGGTATTTGACATCTTTGATAGATCATTTTTTGCCGGCCGAGAAATTTTTCTCCAGTTGTCTGTGCAACGTGATGGTCAATAACAATCAAGTGTAGTTCTCATATGAATCTTACTCTTCCAAACACCGTTGCGGGTAACCCGAAAGTTACAAAATCTGCGATTAACCATGCCCCTCGATGATATCCAATCGAATTCCTGCGGATGCAAGAATTTCAAACTCATCGTCCATTCGACGAGGCCAACGAGCGCGTTCGATTCGTACGGCATGCAGCATTGAAGTCTCTTCCAATTCAATCCTTCCCTCCCTTTTCATCGGTCCTTCGCGCCAATCGCTGCGGAATATCGCAGCTCGGCTTTCTGCGCTAGGAAACACCTTCAAGACAGTTCTGCCAGATTTAAACTCGAAATTCTGACGAATTGGACATTCTTTGACTGATTTGGTTGATTGATTCTTTGATTCGCAGATGGTTTCATTGATTAATTCAGCGGTTCATGAATCGATCCATTGATTCATTGGTTTCCGAACTTGATTGGCCTTGACTGTAATTTTCAGACATTTATTAACAGTTGTGTACAGTCTAAAAAACTGAAAATCAGAACCTATCGAAATCCCAGCGACTTTCAAAGGCCAAATCCGTTCAAGTTAGTTCGGCGCGTTGATTCCTTTTCGCGAATGTAAAATCTTCCGAATTGAAATTCTGCGATCTCTGATTGACCTGACTCATTGCCGATGGCCGCGGAAATTTGAACGACACAGTAGTTTGCGGTCCTTAAAATGCAAGTTAGGAAACGGGCAACAGTCTGGATAGAAGTTATCTGGTGTTATGTTACAATTCGCCGCTTCACGCACCAGAAACCCAGACAGTGAGGAATGCCGGGGAATGCTTGTCCTATAACTAAGCCAAGTACAGGCGAATCGCGAATGACTTTGCATATCAATAACCACGGATCGGAGAGGCTTAAAAATGACTACGCATGATATTGGATACCCACTAGATCTAGGCTGTAAGATTTGATTTTTTTGGTTCATGCGCTGGGACATGTCTCCACCGTACAGGCATCTGAAGAGGACGGATGGTCGCTTGAATGGGCTTCCACCGATTTCTGAGCGAGTGCCTAAAACTTGGTTACGAAGCAATTGAATCAAAGAGAATCCATTGCAAACGCAACGGATTACCCAAAACCACTTTTGAAATCGTTATTTTTGTTTCGTTATCCGTAAGATTACAATGCGAAATTAGCGAACGCCACAATTCCTTCGGGGTTTTCCGGTTAGTTTTCCTCAGGCGCAAAACGCGTCGGACGGCCTGTGGGTTGGTGGGAGCGGTGAAGGACGGCTAAGAAAAGTTTTGGCTCTCGCGAACGGTGGAAGGAGGGCAAAAGAGATGCCAGGATTCAGTGGCACGAGACGGGTAGAATGGAAAGAGTTCTCGGTCGCGACGAGCAAAGAGGGAAAAGCAGAGAGCAGCGAATACGGCGAGCGGGAGAAGCGCGCGGTGCTGCTCATGCCGGTTGGTCGGCGGTGCACGGTGAGCGCGAGCTACGAGAGGTTCTAATTTACCGAGACGCAGGGACTTTGCGTCTGAGACCGCGTCGGAGGCTAACTGCTAATTTAAGGGTTAATTCCTTGGGAGACAAGTTGGCAGAGTTACGACGAAAATATTCATGGCATTATGCATACGCTTAGGCGCGGTTCTGGCGCGGCCGGCGACCGGTGTCGCTAATAAAAATTAAAAAGTCTAATTGCGAAAAGCCGCACTCCCGCGCGTTTCGTGAGGCGTGCCGCTTTCTTCTCGCAACGCCGGCATCTTTATGTACATCTAATATATACGCAAGCGTATTACGCGACCGTTCATGTGTGGGACGAAAACTCACAGCGTCGATTGCTTCTAAACCCCGGGTAAGAAAAGTCCTGAAACGACGTCGTTTTTTCCTGTCTTCTCGCGAAAGGGCGAGCGAGCAATAAGAAATCGCTCCGTCCCTTCTCGATCTCTGCGTAATCTGATTGGCAGGAAGGCTTCGAGACTCCGGCAGGATTTTTCACCGAATCGACTATATTGAATTCGCAATACGGACAAATCTATATATAATACGAGGCGGAGAATCGCAGCGCGGGGACTTTGGGCTTTATTGGGGCAAACGGCACTCTAGGGTGGTGTTTCGATAAAATACTGCCGACGATGATCCAATCTGCTCCGGTTATGGTACAGGTGCAGGAAAACAAAGTCCTGTAGCGGCGCGGATGAAATAAAAATTCATCTCTGCCAGTTTTGAGAAAAAAATTCATGCATTGGATGGACGAATGATACGATTTCATATTCGGAGTCAATTTGAGTATAAACCAAAACGACGCAATTTGAATTTGCACATCGTTTTTTCGTTTCGATTTTAATGTCATTTCTAGAGCTTCTCTATGAGGAAGTCAGTGAACCATAACTAACTCATTGGGGTAACTTGATAAGCGACATTACGAACACTTTTTTGGTTTTATCGAATTCGAAATGTGGTCCAAAAATTGCGGGTTTTTCGGCTGAATAGGATTTTTCACGACTAGGCTGAACTGACCATGTTTCTCGCGTGCATCTCGGGTAGGAAGTTACAGTTTCATCAGCAGGAGCGAAAGTAGTAGTTTTCTGTAAGGTCGAAAGGTAGTACTTGAGGGTATAAACTTAGGGTTCAACTTTGAGTCACAACTAACTTAGGTTTCAAAACCCGGTTAGTACCCTGGTCAAGAATCGGTATTGCTATTTCTTTCCGACTATGCTAAAGTTGACCATATTTTCATACCTGTAATGATCCATCGACGTGTCACCTACTTTCCTAGGGAGAGAAAGTACTACTTTCCTTTCCTAGGGAGAAAAAGTACTACTTTCCTTTCTTAGGGAGATAAAGCACTACTTTCCTTTCTCAGGGAGACAAAGTACTACTTTCCTTTCCTAGGGAGAAAAAGTACCACTTTCCCTTCCTCGGGAGAAAAAGTACGACTTTTCCTTAGAGCGGAAAAGCGATACCGATTCTTCGCTTGCGGGAGGAAAAGTAGTACTTCAGGCTACAATTTTAGGGCCCAACTTACTTAGGGTACAAAAAAAGTACTAGTTTTCCTCCCCAGGGGAATTCGAGATTCACCTCTCAACATGCCCCACAAATTTTGACTCGATAACCAAGAGCCTTCTCAAGCTGCAGAGCTTCAACTTTTTTCACTTTATCGTTTTTTCCGACGTTTAGGAAAATGTTGACGCTTTTTTCACGGAAATCGAGATTTCTTTCATCAAAACGAAGCATACTTTATGAGGACGTAAGTCACGAAAGCCAAATTACCCAGAATGTTTTGGCAGCGTACTGAAAAACAAAATGTTGATCAGGAAGACTCCTTTTTGAGGACAAACTGAATTGAAACGATCGACGACTAGTTTTCTCAACTGGTTCTCCCAGCTAATAATTTCTTTTAATAAGCAAGAAGTACGAATTCGTGCGCGCGGAAGCTACCTTACCAATTAAAAAAACCAACGATCCGCCGTTCTCTCCGCTACAGCTTAAATATTCATCTTATCGGCGAGCTTTCTTTTCTCTTCGCCGCTACGTGTCTAATATCTCCGGGTCTATATTTTATCTACAATATTGTAATCCTTCGCGAGTCGCGCGGCAGTATAACGAAGTACTTACCTCGTGCCAACACTTGAATAAAATAAGAAAAAAAATAAAATGAAAAAAAAAAAAAAAAAAACAAGAAGAGAGAAGTCGAGCAACTTTCAGAATTGCGGCGTCGATTTGCCGGGCGTCGCCTCGTAACAAGTGAGGGGATAGCGCGCTCCTTCTCGTTCTTTCGGCACGGTTCGGTTGTAAAAATAAAGAAAATTTATTTGCGTAATTCGAGCGAGCGAGCGAGGAATTGCGGGGCGAGCGGGAGGACGAGAAGGGGCGGTGAGGGCGATGGGGGTTGAGGATGGTACAGCGTATGCTTTCCAGGTCTGCAATCATATCCCGAGCTCGAAAAGAGACGGTCGACGAGGCCCCCCCCGTTGGTCGTCGTCCTGTTCCACATCGCCCGGCGCTGCTCACGTCCCACAAAGGATCGCAGAACGAGAGAATGAAGAAGAGAAAGGCAGAAGCCAGAAGAGGAACAAGCGGAGGAAGCGAGAAGGTGAGAGTTGAACGTCGCCGAGTGGCAATATAGTTTCCCTAATGGCGCTTAAAAAAATCTAAAAAGACGATATTAAGGATGTGACTACGGGCGAGGGGGGAGGAAGCGAAGGGAGTCGAGAGCGAGGAAAGAAGCGACGACGAGAGCGTGGCTCGTACCGCGATGTGCCGGTACGAGCAAGAGGATGGACCGAGAGGAGGAAGGAGAGCAAGTTGGACGAGACAAAGAGGCCGGCGGGGGAGGGAGTGGCGAAGGGTGCGAGGTATGGGTCGTTCCAGCTCTGGTTAATCGCCGTAAGACAACCGGAGAAATGAGCGAGCAGTACCTACCCACTTTGATAGAGCAAGGGGGTTTCGCTTGTACGAGGTGCGAGAGATGAGGAAAGAAGTATCCACGGCTCCGAGGAAGAAGAAAGGCAGCGCGGGACAGCGAGAGAGCGCAAGGGATGAGAGACGAGTGGCAGAAGAGGGAGGAGAGGCTACGCGAGCTACCGGAGTCGTCGGATAAGAGGTGGAGGAATTTAAAGAAGTGTCGAGGAAAACTGGAGGCTCCGTGAAAAAAAAAAGAAAAAATAAACGGAGGAGGAGGAAGAAAAAAAAAGCGCGGAGAAATTAAAGATGAACCTTGAGTGAAATGGGGCTCGAGTTTATAAGGGCCTTTCTCTCGCGCCTCGTCGGATCTCTCGAACGTCTCTCGTGACACGCCTCCGACCGACTCCCACAAACCACCCTTCTTCCTTTTTGCCTCTCTCACTCTCTCTCCTTCGCGTCTCCTTAACGGTCTCTTTTCGTTTAATCAGAGCACTCGGCGACGCTCTGATAGGTCTTTAACACCCTCGGCAACGATTAGGGATTACGCGACGAGAAAAAATGAGCCGGCTATACGTGGCACGAGAAGTTCGGGATTTTTCGTACGGTTTTCGCGAGACATCCGGAGCTTTCGCGAGATCGATTCGGTGGATGCGTCTACGTTTCGAGGCGTGCTCGCGCACGGCTGCATTTCGGCATCGCGATGCTGAAGGACGTTGAATGAGGAAAATTTGAACAAATAACATTTTTTGAGAATTGAAATTTTTTAAAAAATTATATTGTATTATTATGAATATGTCATTATTATTGTTCGATTTGATTGATTTTGATTGAAATTGAATTAAAGTAAATTAAATTCTTTCAGATATTCGGAAGAATTTATATAGAAATCAATTGGGTTACCGAACAAGGAGAATCGTTAGATTCTCCGCCGGAAGCGAGATTCAATTTTTAAATAATCACTACTGGAATGAAAATTTGAAGAAAAAATTAACCTCGTGCGAAAAATGATCGAATTTCGTCGATTCGTCAATCACGAATATGATCACATAAATAATTTATTATTTGCATGCGTTAAGAAAAAAAAAAATAATCGTGGAATTAATTATTGACGAGGATGAGAACGAGGAGTGTCAACTTCTGGATGGCTACCTCGAATCACTTGATTTCACTGTCAAGAGCCTTTCGATCTTTCGGACGAGATGTCTCGCTCCCCTCGCGACATCTTAAACTTGTCGACCGTGTCTTTACCGCGACGGAGCACCCCTCGCGGCTCTTAACGGAGTACGAAGCGAGATAAAAAAAAAAAAAAAGTCGAAAAAAAAAGGAGAGGATGAGAAGCGATGCCCTCGAGCTGAATACAAAGTATCAATCAGCCCTTCGGATGAGAGAACCCGCGGTGTGGGCGAGCCGTGAAAAATACTCGGTAATTACGACACCCCCTTGAAAACTTCGGCACAAATATACATAGCACACTTTCGCCACCGTCGTCGCGCGTTTCGTCGTTCCTCTGCACTCGCTTCGGTCTCCCGATGTGAAAGCCCCCCTCCGGTAGTTTGACGGGGGATAGATCGCAGTGTACTCACCGGCGACTTTAAATCTTGATGAAGATGTTAAATTTCATGAGACGAATTGAAAAAGTGTTCCCCGCTCCCGAGCGCGATAACGGCATTAGCGAATTGCGCGAGAGAAGAAAATTAACGAATTTCATTCGGTACTTAATTTTTGAGTGAAAAAAAAATTGCATTGTAAAAAGAAGTATCGTTATTTTTACTGTGAAAAATATTTTTCGGACGGTCCATATTTTATAGTTACGGTGATACCGTTGAATAATAATGATCGATATAATTAGAGTTCATGTAATTTAATTTCTTTCAATAGCAATTATAAACATAGACGGGATGGCGGCAAAAAAGGCGGTATGAAAAAAAAAATTGGCTGGTTTCGGTAAAAATCCCGCGATGACCAATGTCACGAAAGTCTCTTTCTCGAAAATAAAATATGCTAAAAACACAATTTCAGTCTATTGCTAGCCTAGACGTGCTCCCAGGAAATTATTCACTATAGTAAAAATAACTATATCTTTCTCGCGATGTAGATAAAAAGAAAAAAAAATAGGTATGAATTTATGATATAATCGACTGATATACCAACATACACTCAGAAAAAGGTACAGTACCATCAAAGAAAATCTGTTTGAGTCAACTAAATGCTGCAGTCAAATAGAGCGGACGAAATGGATCTTTGGAATGACCGTAGAATTTAGTTGAATTCCTAATACTGATTTAGTTACCTTAAATCTAGTTGAGTTATTCGAATCTAGTGATCAAGTTAGCGCAAAAATAGTTCTAATTGATCGAAAGTCAAAAATATTGGGCTCACCTAAATGTAGAATTGAGCCCTGGGCTTTTTTCGACCGGAATTGTTCCTTATTAATACGATACACTATTGTCATGCACATTTTAACTTCAATCATCAGAGCTACTATTCATATCTTATAGTTATATTGCATTTTCACAACGTAAAACCCTATCTAGTTAGCGGGCTCGAACCCTCGAACTAACGTTTACTAACCTAGCACCTTACCACTACGCTATTTCTACTTATTGACAAGTATAATTTCTTATCGGATGTATAAATTGTTATCTAAATAACAATTAAGCCTTCGCTTTCTTGAACCTTCAACTTTCAGATTCAGATGCTTTCACCTATTGCTATCCATATAATATTCTGATATAAATGGCAGTGTCAAGAATTATTGACAAGATGAGAAAAATTGAAGATAGCGGTTATGCGGCGAGGCTGCAAACACATTTTTTTCACATCAACAATATCATTTCTCAATTGGATTGAAGCCAATATCATTAGCATTCATACCCTGAATGCTCTTGTGACAACAAGAAACACTACAAAAGACAAAAAGCCAAAAGAGGAAAGTTCATCAATAATTAACAAACTTTATTTGGTTCGATTAAAATTTAGTTAAAATTTTGAAACATTTTTTGTACTACATGCAATACATTTAACATCGATTCGTTAACACCAATCCTACAATATTCTCAATGTCGAAAACTGTTTATGTTTCATTGAATCAATCGGTGAGTTGCTTTACGCAATTTTTTTGGTTGTATCGATCAAACAATTCAACATTCGTCAACCGAAAAATATGACTCAATCAATCGTTCAAATTGTTTATAGAAAAATCATTTGCGTTGAAACTAACAAACAAATTGGTAAAAAAAAAGAAACTATGAAGTTCGAACGGAATAATATATTTAGTTCACTAGACTCTAGTTTGAATGCGCCTATGTATTATTTGGTTAAACTGTCATTGTTATGTCAATCGAATTGTTCAGTTGGTTCAATTACATTGAATTTCTTAAATCAACCTTGCCAGGGTTTGTGGAAATAAAATCGAGTTGCTCGAATCGAATAAGTTTTGACTAAATATCTGCAGTTGGTTTTACCAATCCTTTTTCTGAGTGTAGAAATATCGAAATGATTCGTCCAGCTCCTTAAAAAGTACACATTTTTTAGAACACTTGATTCAAAAAAATGCCCATTATTTTTTCGCTCGATTTTACCATTTTTTTGTAGGGTTGTTTTTTTTCATTTGTTTGGTTTGAAGCGATGGGCTTACAAGTGCGCAACACTGGTGAAAATGAAAAAGCGAAGAAAGAGGAAAGGCGCCTCTAGTGCTTGTGTGCCTTAAGTGCTAAACATAAAGCCGGCGGTCGGTTTGCGGATCCAGAGGCGGTACAGCGGGATGCTGGGGTAATTACGAAATTCAAATTAACTCGAAAAACGAAGCGGTATACTTGTACTCGGGCCGTTTTTTTTTTTCTCCCTTTTTTTTCTACGTTTTTTTTTTTAAGGATCTCCTTCGTTCCCTTTTATAAGGCGGCGGCGTAGTCGACGAGGTAGATACGAGAGACGCGAAACGAAACGTCGGGACTTCCGCGTCGAGCTCATCCGCGCATCGAGCACGGCTACTTCGCGAAGCCTAATATACTAGACCGAGAACGGAGGATACTCGCGGGGAAGGCCGTGAATGCGCTTATATAGCATTCTCCGCGTACCAGAAGCAGCTCAGGTAGTACCTGAGTCCCTGCTAGAAAGCTCTCTGATATATTTACCTACTCGAGAGGCTTTAATTATACCCGACTCTGCGGATAAAAATAATACCCACCTATCTAATTAACGTCGTTGCGGGCTATGCGGCTTATTTCCCCGGCCGCTCGTGCGTCTATATGACTGCATGCGAAATGCTGCTCGCACACACTCAATGCTCGAAAAGCTTCATTTGTGCAATTTTTTTTTTTTTTTTTTTTTTTTCGTATGCCTGAAATGAAAACGAGCTTTGAGAATCTTGCCGGCTTCTCGAAGAGATCTAATTCGAAAAATAACACGGCTATCGGTGAAGGACACTTTCATGCTGGGCCTCGGGAAACTTTTATCCAAAGTCCAAGTTTCGTTGGTAGATGCGCGTTGCGAATATTAAACGCAAACAATAAAAAAAAAAAATTTAATTAAATTTTTTGCCAAATTTGGTTTGCAATCGTTCAGGAACGAAAAGCTACGATAAGAAACTTCGCAATGATTCGATAATAATTTAGGATAGCGCTTTTGTTATCTCTCTTTTTTTATATGGAAAAAATGTGCAGAAAATCATAAATTTCGAAGTTAATTTACAAACCCAAGGAAATTCATACGTGGTGAGAAAAATGAACGAATCATTTGCATCAAAAAAATTGGATGGCTGGGAAAAATGTTGAGTAGTTTTTTTTTCATCAATTTGTTTTTAACATTTTGGAATTATTATAACGCAAAATTAATCGTTTCGGTACCTTCAATATGCATGATTTTTTTCAGATTTTTCTGCCATCGAGAAGTGTTCGTGTTTCTCTAAATTTCTCTAAATGCGAAATAAACGAAGAAATTTCGAAAAAATTGAGAGTGTATTGCAGACACTTCTCGATGGTATGAAAATCTGAAAAAACTCATGCACATTAAAGGTACTGAAAAGATTAATTTTGCATAATAACAATTCCAAATTGTTATTAACAAATTGGAGAAACAAAAAATTGTTCAAAAAATTTCCCGGCAACACAACTTTTTTTTTATGAAAAAGATTCTTTTATTTATCCGAATACGTATGAATTTTTTCAGATTTTTTAATAGACTTTGAATTTTACGATTTTCCACACATTTTTTCCATTGAACTAGAAAAATTTCAAAGTCAATTAAAAAATCTGCAAAAATTCATGCGTATTCAGAAAAATAAAGGAATTATTTTCATAAAAAAAAAGTTGTGTTGCCAGGAAATTTCTTGAACAATTTTTTGGTAATAACAATTTGGAATTATTATTATGAAAAATTAATCTTTTCAGTACCTTTAATGTGCATGAATTTTTTCAGATTTTATTACCATCGAGAAGCGTTTGCAATTCAATTTCCAATTCCTCTCAATTTCCTCGAACTTATGCCAAATAAACACCATGCGCAAGAACTACCTTAAAAACACTCAATAGATATTTTTATCATCACCGGTATTTTCTATAGGTTGTACGTCATTTCATCTGCAAATATCAATAACAATACTCCACAATATTACAATTTACTTGATTTATTCCATTTATCAAATACGAATTCTTACGAACGTTCGATGGAAGATTCCGAGTTGGTTACTAAAGCATTTGAAATACAATAAACAAATTAATTATTCGGAAAAGAAAATAACGAAAGTAATTTTTTCAACAACGTTCAAAAATTTATAAATTTCGTTTCACATTCGTTGGAAAAAAAAAAAAAATACTAATAAATACTAAAAGAGATTTATATTCCTTGCGGTGCTTGAATGTGATTACTCATCAGATTTTCTCCGTTAGAGCTTTTCCGTGAAGGATGTGTGGTTATAGTTAAAAAAAAAAGAAAAGAAGCGAAAGAAAAAAGTCGGTCGTATGTGACATCAAAACCGGACCGGCCGGGCGCGGTGCTGCGGAGAAAAGAACGGCGACTTCCGGCGCGACTGTCATCGGAGAGAATAACAAAATGTCGTAAAAGAAAAGCTGTTTCCACATACGAATCGGCGAGATATACGACTCGAAGCCGACTCGATACGGGACTTTCCGGCGCAGATGAAATTCGAGATTTTGCGCTGTCGCACATTGTGTACGACGTCGTCCGCAAACGATCTCGCGTTACGAGCGGCATAAAAAGTTACAGTTACATTATAATAAACCGTTGAGAACTGGAGAAGAGAGACCGAGCCGCAGTTATACACGTGTACGCATACGCAGACATCGGTGCAGGTGTACGTGTTTTTTTCCGCGGTAAAACAACGAAGACGAAGAGGAGGACTTTCCTCGTGCCGGCTCGCAACTCTCCCGTTGGAAAATATAAATTCGTATAAGTTATCGTGCCTTCCGTATGCGCGGGCTTTGCCTCTGTCGTACGGATAACGCGCCTGCGTTTACGCGGGTGAATAAAAAGTGTGTGTAAAAAAAAAGCACAGTTTCGCGTCCACCGCGACGACGACGATTATCATTGGCTCTCGAATGTATTTCTTTTTTTATATCTCGTACCGTGAAAAGCGGCGCGAGAGTAGCGAAAAAGGCGAAATTTTTAATGCTGATGATGTAGTATGGGAATAAGAATGGGTGTTCCGAAGGAGGAGGGCGAAGCGCGAGGGCAGAAGAAGGAGCGATGGGGGTGGGGGAGGGTGTGGGCGCGTTCGGGCGAAGGCAAAGTCGGAATAAACGGAAATTACTGGGACCATCTTGTAATTATACGGCTAATAGGAACGTAATTTAGTGTCTCGAACTCGAGTTACCGCATTGCGCGCGTGGAAGTGAGGCAACGGGGCTGAAGGAGGTGGTGCTCGCCATCAGCTCCGCCATCGCGGGGCGGGGGTTGAGGGGGGAGGGGGCTGAAGTGGTCGAGACCCTGGCGAAGCCGGCGAACGACTCGGCCATCGCGGGAAAATTAAAATAATAAACGGCATCGTTAGGATTCATCATCTGATTTTAATTTCCATTTCGAAATGATTGCGCATTATCTCCGGGCCGTAAACTTTCCGGAATCTACTGCCGTGGGCCACGGACGATGCAGACATTCGCACAGGTCGACGTGCTTCATCGTTCTTTTTTCTCCCCCGCCTCCTCCTGTTTTCTTTTGGAGGGCGAAACAACTGCGTTGCTGTTGCCTGAAAATCAATATCAGGGCTTGATAGTGATGAAACTGATGGGGCAGTAGGTAAAAAGGCATTTGCCGCATTTTAGAGTTGAGGGGAGCAAATTATGCTGATAAGGTTGAATCTGTAACCTTCTTGGGTGTTGTCGACCGATAATGAACTTGAAAACGATTGCTGGAGCTTTCAAGAGAATTATTATGACTCATGGAATCGTAAGCTTAAGACCAATAGCAACCTGATCCAAAATTGAAGCATTTACTTCGGTATTCGCCATCAACACTTCAGTGCTTAACTGCTAAAGGCAAAACTGCCTAGCGCGCCAGATGTTGAGCCAAAGGTCAGTTTTCTTGGGATCCCGATGTGCAAGCACTGAATTTAGGTTCCGAATTTGGACCACGATCTACAGATAGTACGATCTGCAGAACAGAACAGTCCGTATCAGGGCGGGTTTTCGGAAGTACCCTTGGCGAATATGGCAGACCATGGCTAAGTTGATTGAGGACTCACTGGAAGTCGTTCAAGTTGCCAAGTCCCATGAAGAACCAGGACGGCGCTGGTAAAAGCCGAGTAGGGTACCTGCAGTGTTCGGATCCTGCAAACGCATCCCCAGAACGAAACACCAAAGATTGTAGAAAAAGCTTCATATTATAGATTTCCCTTAAGATGCTGTAGGAAGTACCTAGGATTGTATATAGCTTCCTGAAGCCAGCGACGGAAGGCATGAGCCACCGGGCATCGCGGAACCGCATCTACTATAATAGCCACAGCGTTTGCGCACCCAACCTCCCGGTTCGGGCTCTTCTGAGACGATATAAATTCCGCGTTATGCCATAAGCGTCGTCTTGGCGTTGGGATCTTGGCCGGGGCCAAAAGCGAGCAGCGCTGTGCGGCGTCTTCGCCGATAAATAATCCCGAGACAATGGACACTGTCCAAAACACGGTAGATCTTACGCCTTTAACTTGCCTCGTTGATGGTACTCTACGCGAAGTCTCAACCCTTGCCTCGCTTCGGGTTCCGCGTTACTCCTTCTCTCACTCGCTAAGACGCCCATCCCCCATCTCCTCATTCCCGTGCCGCTGTTGGTTCAGGTTCTCCCGTCGGCGATCCCCTCACTTCGCCCACCAACACGTGGAATTATAATGTTTGTTTCTAACAAATTACCATGATAATACCGCACGCGAGAGTCGGGAATCGCGAAAACCACCACTGTCTTTGGTTGTATAGACTTAAATAACGCGGATCCTAACAACTACTTCAGGAAGAGATTCAGCATCAGTCGTGCGAAGATGCAAAACCATCTTACACGCAACTCGGTTGCGAGTAATTCAACGAGAAGATTGTCGTGTTTTATTATTGAGCGGAAGTCTCAATGAGGATAAAAGGTCACTATTCGGATTGAAAAGTAACAGGACAAGTTGTTGTCGACGTTTCGTATAGGCCAACATTTGATTAGATGCTCCGTAGTAAATTTCGAACTTGAAATATTCCGATTATGCACATTTGCGCCGCAGATTAACCTTCAAGATCGCCAGCCGGATTTTGTTAAAATTCATAGACAACTAAATCAGAACCTTCCAGGCTCTGATTTTTCGAAGATCTTCCAAAAGGACTACATCCTTTTCTGGGGAAGCCTCGCCAATTTCTACTCAGTTTTCAGTAGCGCATTTCGTAGTTGAAGCGGAAGGCTTTTTAAGGACATCTTGCACTCGAAGCTTTGGTGAAGATGTTTGCGCATCAAAATCAGTGCCTAAGACTGAGCAATTGTAAGGAATCAAGAGTTGTTTTTGCGCTATTGATAGTTATGATGCAAAGAAATTAGGAATGCTCCGAATCTAGATTTGCTATGAAGAAAGCACGCATTGGGATTGGGGGACTGGTAAACCGGATGATAACTGGGAACATCTGCAGACAAGAAAACAAACCCTTCCTCGCGCGAACCGGGACACTCTGAAGCGCGCCGAGGAGTGGCTTCAAGGAATTATTAGATATGCAACCACGACGGCTTTTGCCCTCCTCCCGGTGTTATTAAACTTAGTTATGAATGCCCATTAAAACTGTAAAGGAAATGCATTAGCTCCCGGAGCGCCAAGGAAGCTCCCTCAAGCTGACAATGGTTCTTCTAGGTACTGGTCGAAGCCAGTAACGGCGTCGAGGCTGCTGCTGGTCCTGTCTGGTCCGACCCCACCATCGTATAACGCGAGTTATCCACTTCCCTGGTGGAAGAGTCTTTCCCACCTCTCCTACACGCCAACGTAAGAGAATTCTTCCATAATGGAAATACATTTTACATCTATAGGCGGCTCCGCAAGTGCTCAAATCGAGTGCATCAGTTTCGCCAAGACGTTACTCATTCCAATTTTTGAAGGGATCAAATTTTAAGGCTGATTTACTGATTGCAGACATTCTTCACATTATAGATTGCTACGAAATCGTTGTTTACATACATACTTTGAGAGGATCCATGGAGGCGGACAGAAGTGTTAACATGGTGTCCAATACAAGGTCCGTCCGAGATCCAAAGACATTCCAGGACTTATTAAGGACAGACGGAAGACAGTTCAGAGACTTCGAGGACTTGACGTAGCCGAAAGTGGACCGATGGTAATGAAAAATGGTACCTTAGAACCTACTAGGTTTCAAGGTTGCGGCATTCTTTCGTGACTTGGAAAAATCAAATGGAAGCCTTATCGCTATCCGATGTAATCTCGAATGGGTTACCATTGGAATCAGCGCGGTACTGAAGTTACGGGTTATCCAAAGGAACCACATTTCCGGTTGCACGCGTAAAACACAAGACAATTGGCGTACACTCAGTCGTATACCGAGGGACAAACAGGGGCCCTTACAAATTTCTCGACTCCACTAAGATTTGGTCACGGCGATTAGTGGAAAATTATTGCCATTGCCCCGGCGGTGTACGACTCGAGATCTCGAGGGCTGCGAGTTACTTCGCCACGGAACTCCGAGGCGCCCGTTTCTTGGCGGGGAGAGCGAAGGGGAGGGCGTTTCGTGTATTTTAACGGGCAAGTTTGACAATAGGCACCGAGTCATCCCTACCGCTGTATAGTATACGAGAAACTCCTCCGGTACGAGCGTCGCGCGTTTGAGATAGAGCGGAGGCGTCGCGTTTCTCTCCGGCAAAACGACCATCATAATCTCATACCTCGTATTCTTGTACTATTATTATCCAACGGGGACGAACAATTATCGCTGTGCAAAAGTTTCTGATCATTCCCGTATCTCTTTCAACGCCGTAAATTGAAATATCCGTGCGCTACTCGCGAGATTTGTAGACTAAAAAATGTTCGTTTCAGAAAAATCAGTCGCGGCTTTCAGTGAAAGGGCTGCAAAACAATATATTGGGAATTCCAGAAACTTTCGAAGGATTCAAGAAATGCAGGCGAAGATTTTTCAAAATGAACAGAACATCAAACTTTGAAAAAATCTGCATTTTAAGGGAAAAATAAGCTCAAATTAACGAAATTGTTTAAGGACATTTCCGAACTTTTCTGGGCCATTTAAAAAAAGTAAAAAAATGATAGAGTTATCATTTTATCGAAGCGCATAAGGAACTCGGTGCGAATCGCGGGAAAAGTGACTGACGAGCCGTAAGACTTTAAGAAACAGAAATGTCTTTTTGAATGTATGAAAAAATGGCAAATTGAGGGAGAAAAAAGTAATGAAATTCAAGGACAACCGGCGAAGTTCAAGGAAATTCCAGGACCTTTTTAGAGCTCGATAAGGAGCATGAAATGGTAAGAATTTTTTCAAAACTTCCAGAATTTCCGAATCTAAAGAACTTGATCTTTTCCCTGCCTTTTCAGGGTCTTAAATAAAAGATATCGCGCAGATCGTCGATATTAATATCCCGATTCAATAAATCTAACGCAAGAAATTTACAAAAAAAAATGCTAATCGTTTCAGTTTCTTGAACTGCGACGCGGAGAATTTTGCAATCTTCATCGTCCGCATGAGAATAATCTCCGGCGCATAAGTATCTGTGTACATATTCTCCGGGCGAGGCGATCTTTTACAAGCGTCAACCGGCAAAAATTACTTTTTAATTATCGTCGAGCGAATGGGCCCCTCATTACGCGATACTATCACGAAGCTCATATCCCGCCGTCAGAATAGCGCCGCCGGAGGAATCCCGCGGATGTGCCAGGAGGAATTTTCTATTTCGTTCGCGATGCTGACCCTCCGCTTTTCTGCTCCTTCGTGTTTCTACGACCCCTTTTTTCGAGCCCCCCTTCCCGCGAAAGAGATTCCGCTAGGTAGGAGAGCAGTTTTAATTTAGATAAGGCACCCTTCGGCCGGACAACTGGAACGTACTACCCACTATTAGTTAAGGGGTTGGCCCCGGAGACCGAACGAGAGTGTGCACGAGATCGGATGCATATGTGTGCGCGATCCAACTAATACGAAGGCGAACACGCCCGCTATATTTTCGCCGGTATCTTTCATACCGCTTTCCCGATCGCTTCTCCAAGATTTATCGACTCTCTCGGATTCTGCATTTTTGCGCGATAAATCGGAGGCTCTCGATGCCGCGTCCCCGGGTTGAAAAGAAGCGCGAGCGGTGGCGGAGAATGAGGAGGGAAAGAAAAGAACGAGGTACACGAGAGTGTATCGTCGGCATTGTTGGGACACGGGTTATTGAGCACCGTTCTGCATACATCGTTGGCAGTTTTATGGGGATACGCGCGACACTTCGGAACGATCCTCTCTCGACCCTATATTCCTTCTCACCCCTGCCGGTTCGCGTACACGCTGCGAAAGCTCGGCTCTCGGAACCCCGCAGTGTGAAATGCTCGCGCGGTATTTTGCTCGCCAAATTCACGCCCTCGACCTCATTGTTAACCCCGCATAAACGGCGAATGCGACGGATAAAAAGTATCTGTCGATGAAGATATTACGACTTTATGGATCGCACGATGATTCAACGCTTTTTTCTAGACCGCTTAGCGGCCTCGGGATTGTACTTACGTGTCTCGCCGACGATTAAGGTAGTCCAAACGTATGGTGTTCATTTTGCGTAAGTTCGAGGAAATTGAGAGGAATTGAGAATTGAATTGCAAACACTTCTCGATGGTATGAAAATTTGAAAAAATTCATGCACATTAAAGGTACTGAAAAGATCAATTTTGCATAATAATGATTCCAAATTGTTATTAACAAATTGATGAGACAGAAAATTGTTCAAGAAATTTTTCCGGCAACCCAACATTTTTTTTAATGATTATTTTTTCAACCCCAATTTCGACCAATAAGAGCGCGACATTTGACATCACGTGGTACAACTAGGTCGAAATTATATCGATAATTTTTCGGAAATTTGACGACTAGGTTGCTAGGCGATAGACAATCATTTTTCTGTCACTTGTAACCTATGCGAATGTTTGAAACGTCAAATTACTATTCACGACCATCGATATGAGTGAGAAAAAGAAGCGATTCGGTGATGAATCTCTTAAGAATATCTCTAAAAGTGGAATCTGTCCACGAAAATGTTGGATACCACAATCTTATTGGTCGAAATTGAGGTTGAGAAAATAATCAGCCGAATAACCCTCGAACTTGAAAAGTAATCAGGTATATCCCTCTTGTTTCCCTGCGTACCATCGATTGAGAAAGGTTTGGCTCAAAAATCCTTCGCCGGATTATTTTAAGCAAGACTTATCTCAATTGTTGCTACGCAACGAAACAATCGGGAAATACCCGATAATTTTCAAGCTCTCTTCTTTTTTCTTTCTTTTTTTTCCTTTTGTTTTTCTGAATACGTGTGAATTTTTCCAGATTTTTTAATTGACTAAAATTTTTTTTTCAATGGAAAAAATGTGTGGAAAATCATTAAATTCGAAGTGAATTGAAAAATTTGAAAAAATTCGTGCGCATTCAGAAAAATAGAAGAATTATTTTCATTTAAAAAAAAGTTGTGTTGCCGGGAAATTTCTTGAACAATTTTTCGTTTCATCAATTTGTTGATAACAATTTGGAATTATTATTATGCAAAATTAATCTTTTCAGTACCTTCAATGTGCATGAATTTTTTCAGATTTTTATACCATCGAGAAGTGTTTTCATTCCACCCTCAATTTCCTCGAACTTATGCGAAATGAACACTTTACGCGTGGACAACCTTAATCGATCGACATAACTTCGGAGTTGGGCAGTACTTTGAGTACCGAGTACTCGTTTGAGACTTCCAGTGCCGTACTTCGGCTATTCAAATATTTTCGATTACTTGAAGTATTTTTTTGTCCCTTCAAGTACCACGTTTTCCTCTCGCTCGAAGAGTAAAATAGAAAGCTCAAAAAAAAAACCTTTAAGAAATTCTCGCGAATTCGACGGGACTTGTTCGTTGTCTCATCGTCGTGCCGGAGTTCCGTGAAGTTTCTCGTAGTATCAGAAACTGGGTCGTTTACCTTGTACCGATAAATTAGCCGTCTACTCCGTGTCTGCTTTCTTGAGCGTGGACTAAAGTGAGTTCTTTCGCTCGGCGGAACGGAGCGAGTCTCTCGTAGCAGAGGCGCGATAACCGGAGGATTCGCGAGTCGAGTAGGCTCCTTCCGCACTCGGTTAGAGACGGTTTGCGGGGCGGGCCGGGGAGGGTGTGGGAGAACGGTAAATTTCCAAATTAAAGAAGTTATTCCATTTGGGCAGCCAAAGGGGTGTGAACGTTTTCTCGTTCGTATTATCTCGCGAGTCGTGAGGAAAGATAGAAAAGAGGAGTGAGAGGAAGCAGAGAGCGAGTACAGAGGACGGGCGCAGCGACGGTGGGTGGCCGAGTTGAAGGGAGCATCGAGGGGGGGAGGTTTTGGTCGGTAGGGGCGAAGAGGACAGTCGCTACAGGGTGCGAGAAGAGCCAGAGGAGTGAGAGGACGCGTTTAGACGTTCGTTCCGCTGGTAACAAAGATAACTCTATGCAATAAAAATGATTCAAAGTTTCCCGCGGCGGATGGTGGTTCCGATGGCGGAGTCGGTTGACAATGGCGCGTCTTTGTCTCCATCCCCCTCGGTCCGCTTCGTGCCCGCACCCGTCCCCCCTTAACCCCTGCCGCGGTGCTCGGCGACACCTATCTTCCGGTTTAAAGTCCGGACTCGCCTCGCTCTCGCTCTCCACAGCCGGAGGAACCCGCGACGCTAACTTTTATTATTTACGACTGATATTTCAGTTGCGTCCGGGAATTCACCACTTCCCCCCCCCCCCCCCCCCCCCCCCCCCCCCCCCCCCCCTCCCGAGCCAACCCCCCATCACCTTTTCTCTTCGTCTCTGCGCGTATTAACGCCCTTGCCGGAAGTCGTATTATCAAGTCCAGAAGAGAGCGCGAGGGGGTATCGTCGAGGAGTACATTCGTAACGGCTCTCCACGGTTTCTCTGCTGTACTAATGCACACTGGAGCTTGCGCGGCCCAAGGGATGTCGCTGTTGGAAATTTTATCGACACGCGAAAGCAAATAAATACATTCGAGTGCTATAAAAAGAGGTATTAATTATTTTTAGGTTGGAGCTTGAGCTCTAAGGAACTTGAGTTTGAGGACTTATGGCGATCCTCCCAGCCGTAGTGAAGCTCCAAAACTTGCAAGACATTTTTTGTCGTTTTGGCACACATGCGTTTCGATGATTCGAGCTGAGATCTTTCGATCATAACTCCCGTCTTTGCCCCGGGACAGTCGGGGAAAAAATAGCGCATACCACTCGGGAGGAGGCGCATTCCGTGGGAATTTTATCAGAGTCGAACAACGCACTTTCCTCCCTCGTGTCATAATGTACCAACTCCCACGTGACTGGAGGGCGGGGTAAGGTATTAAAATGTTTTTTTACTTTTTTCAAATGAATGTATAATATCTCAAGAGTATTGTGTAAAAATTTTAAGTCGATCGGAGCAAAATTAACGAAGTTATGAATATTTGAGCATCTGAAAAATTGGGCTGCGGCGAAATTTGTTGACCAATTTTCTTTTTTCATCAATTTGTTAATAACATTTTGGAATTATTATTGTGCGAAATTGATCTTTTGAGTACCTTTAATATGCATGAATTTTTTCAGATTTTCATACAATCGAGAAGTGTTCTCAAACTTATGTGAAATGAGCGCTAAGCGACCGAACTCTTCGCGTCTTTCAAAGCGTTTTTCTAAAACTCGTCATATTTGAAGTCCGTGTTCACGATAACTCAAAATCTACTGGACCAATCGTTTTGAAATTTTGCACAGTACTTCTTCACATAATTCACCAGGTATTGTCGAGAGCTTTTTTGTTTCTTCCAATAATTACTGATTTTTCAACAACAAATGAGCCGATTTTTTTTAGCGAAAATCGGTTTTTTGACTCCCAAGTGCTACGAAAAATTGAAAAATCGAGAAAAAAAAATCCTCTCGTCATTATCTCGAGCAACATCTCCTTTAACAAATACATCTTGATTTTTTTTGTTTCGGATGATTCCGTTGCGAGTTACGATGAACACCGCGAATCAACTTTTTTTCGACGCGCCTCCGGAGATTCATTGCCACTCGCTCAATTTTGAATATTTTGCAATGAAAATTTCGGAAAATGTTGTTCAAATGTTATATGGTATACGGAAATTTGCTCAATAAACGAACACTATCTGTATCGCTGAAAAAAAAATCTTAAAAACATGCCCTTTTTTTCACCGAATTGACCTTACCCCGCCCTTCAAGGAACCTTCTATCGAGGTATACGATCGAGACACCGTCGAGTCTCGTTATGCGTAGGCGCCATCCTACGCCGCGCGCTGCGAAATAGGTATTTGTGCTCCGCGGCCCTCGGAAAACCCTTCGCCCTCGCGACTAACACAACTTACAACTTTTCCACTCGTGTACACGTATCGTTCATCTAAGTGTGCCTCGAGCCGGGCGTACGGGCGATGGCCGGCAAGGGTCCGAATTTGCATTTTATTCGCAGTGTGTTGCCGTGCGTTCCGTGCAGCGAGCACTAACAGCGGTCATCCGAGCAGCCGTAGTCCCGGTATTCTTCGGCTGGACCAGAGCCCAGAGAGCGGGGCAGCGCGCGCGGACATTTATTTTAATTAAATTACTCCGGAGCGTCGAACAACCCATTTCCTATAAATTATCCCCTTACCGCTCTTTTGCTCGAAGGGGCGGCGGGGTCGGGGGTGTGTTCGGAGCCGCGAGGGAGGACGGGCCGGTAGGGCGCCGAGGCATTAATGTACCCGCTGATCCCGCGCTCCCGTTGCCATTGAAATGAAATAAAAGCACCGGCGCGAACGAAACGCTCTGCCCATTCTCGCGTGCTGCCGGACCACCGATTCTCCAGGTTCTCGCGCTCTCGCGCCGGCCGTGTCCTTCTCACACTGACTCTCGCGGCCCTCCACAACCTCCGAACCCCCCCCCCCCCCCCCCCCCCCCTCCCGACACCAACCCCGCGCTTCCCTTTCATTTACCGCGTAATCATTTTCCAAGTGCGGCTTCCTCGCCTGCACTTACAGGCACCTCTGCGTATATTTTATCACTGTGTGGGTGAGAATTTTGCAACTCGAAGGGCAGGGGGGGGGGGGGGGGGGGGGTTTACAGCGAGCCAAGTCAATTTTGCCTACTCACATGGATTCCATTGGAATTCAAGTGCGCTCGACGAATATCGGGTTGAAGAATTGTTCTTCCGGGATTTTAATTCGACGAGTTGCGTTAAAACGATTCGACATTACGCGGGGGCTTTCCGTCCGCGCGCGATTATTGCGGAAGTGTTTTGTGTGCATGTTTCTTATTTCCACGGGGATTCGCGCATTTCCGACGGGACGCGAGATTGGGAATTTTTTTTCTATTCGTCGTTAGTTTTGGTTGCGATATGCTCGATTGATGGAACTTTGTGTAAATTAATTGTTCGAATGCAATGATTTATTTAAGTTAAAAACAACGTGTTTCGTACTTTTGGAATCTTTTTTTAAATCGATAATTCCGTTTTTATCTCGAAAAGTATAAGAACGTAATTTTTAACATCTTAAAAAGGATTAAAACGCTAAATGTTGTTTACAATGTTTTTTATACTCTTGGAGTTGTTTTTAAACTGAATCATCGCGTTGGAATAATTGATTTGCATTAAGCAACACAATGTTAAAAATAACATTTTTTCTATTTTCAGTGTGAACGATACGCTGACAGTTCGATATATTTATTTCCATTTGGATTATGTGATTTTTTGAAAATATCACGACGCAAAACTTATTTTTGGAAAATCATTTGGAAAATCGTTCGAAATTATTTGGCTACGTTTTTCGAAAATTTGTTGATAACATTTCGTAATTATTATGATGCAGAATTAATCTTTTCGGTACCTTAAATATGCATGAATTGTTTCAGATTTTTCTGCGATCGAGAAGTATTAAAAATGTTCTCCTATATTTCTCGAGTTTGCGCGAGATGGCCCAACGAAGAGAGAGCGCTTTTGATCTAATATTCCACTTGGATCATGTGATTTTTTTTTTTAATATTACGATGTGAAACTTATTTTTGCAAAATCATTTAAAAAATCGTTCAAAATGATTCGGCTACGTTTTTCGAAAATTTGTTTATAACATTTCGTAATTATTATTATACAGAATTAATTTTTTCAGTACCTCAAATATGCATAAATGATTTCAGATTTTCATACGATCGAGAAGTAATAGCAATTTTCTCCCATATTTCTCGTTCAAAATTATTTGGCTACGTTTTTCGAAAATTTGTTTACAACATTTCGTAATTATTATTACACAGAATTAATTTTTTCAGTACCTCAAATATGCATAAATTATTTCAGATTTTCATACGATCGAGAAGTATTTGCAATTTTCTCTCGTTTCTCGAGCTCGCGCGAGATGAACACCGAGCGACGACCTTGAATTAGTATATCAAACGCGAAAACGAATATCTCCGGCCGAACGAACCGAGCAATGTTTTTCGATTCCGAAACGACATTCCGAATCGAGAATCGAAGCATCGTTCAAAGTATCCCGTCGAGCCCGACAGCTGATGCGCGCCTCTCGAGTCGAGAATACAAGTTCGAATATGACGTTCGGGCGCACGCGCACCGCGCCGTTTACATTCGGCGTGCCGAAGGCCCCGAGCCACGAGGTTACGCTAGCACGATGTGGCGGGTAACGCGCTCTCGATAACCGCGTCGTTTGCGTCCGCGTCTCACGATCGCGAATCCTTCGCGAAACGTAAACTCGACCTCTCGATCGAGCTCTCGAGTGAAAAATCCTTCGCTTCAACGCAATCCTTAATAGAAACGTGTACTCACTTGACAAGAAACGTCTTCGCCGGGCTTGCTGCACGTTGCCGCGATGTTCAGCGTCAGAACGCAACACTCCTCGGCGTTCCAAACGTACAGCATGTCGTCCCGAATCTCGAGAATATTCCGAGTCTCTTTGGCGCTCTCCGGCAAGCCATTCTTGAGCTTCTTGAACAGAGGATGATCGTTCAGATGCAAAGGATCCGTGCACGAGTCCATTTTCACCGGTAAACCAAACACACACACACGCGCGCGCGCGACACACTGCGGCAACGCGAGACACGGCGGAGCACACCGCGGGCTCCGAGCAGCTGACTCGCAGCGCTGCCAACCTCGCAGCCTCGCCCCGCACGGCGGCGTGTCGATGCTCCACTCCGGTAAGTTATACTCTTGCTTACCCCGCGCCGCTCGAATTCATCCGTGATGCTTCGATATGAAGTTTCTTTGTTCTAAATCGTTTATTCTTTCGCCCAACAATGCAACTCGATATTAAGTAAAGTCGTACGTTCAATTTTTATTTTTCGAGTTAGAATTGCGATAATAACTTACGAACAGAGTGCTTCTCACTCACTCCGCCGTATAAACTGTTCGCGCTATCTCTCTTGCACTCGATAGCGTTTTACCGTCTCTTAACCCGAGTTTCAGCGAGAAATGCGCATTCTCCATGGGATAAAAATCGGAAAAAAATCAAGGATGTTAAAGGTGTTGAAAGGATTGTTCTTAAATAATAATAATCAAAAAATGTTATTGACCAATTGATGAAGAAAGAAAATTAGTTTAACAAGTCGAACCAACTTTGTTTTAAATCAAAATAATTTGTTTATTGTTTTTAATAAGTATGAATTTTGGTTGACGAGTGACTTGTTAAACAATTTTTTTTATCGATCCCTTAATAATATTCTGAAATCATTATCGCGAAAAATCAATATTTTTAGCACACAATATGAGCACGCAACATTTTAAATTTTTTTCAGATTTTCATTCCATCGAGAATTATTCAAAATTCTCTCTGAAACTCACGTTACCTCACTTTTGGCGGAACTGCCCTACATATTCTAAGTATGAAAATCCTGTATATCACAAAATTATGAGCTTAGGTAAAATTTATGGATATTTATTTACGCTGCTAAATAAGTTTATAATCGATAATAATAATAATTATGAAACAATAAAAATTAATTAAAGTAAATTTAAACTAATAATTAATTAGCATTAGTATTCATTAGTATTATTAGTGATTAATTTTTTTTTTATCTAATGTTAAAATTTTTTTTTTCAAGTTAACAATTTTCGCGTGATTTGGAAACGTGAAAAATTCGGGCGAACGTTGGATTTTTATTCAAATACGTTTGAAAGATTGTAAATCGCTGAAAGTCCGAAGGTTTGAACAAAAAGAAATGATTGAGAAACGAAATAACGCTCAGGGGGCGTAATCCGAAACCCAGGCCCCGGAGGGATTCGAACCCTCGATCTCCTGTTTACTAGACAGGCGCTTTAACCAACTAAGCCACGGCGCCCACATGGAGGCGCCTAAAAATTTGGACGAATTTCAAATTCTCCCATCAGTGGAGGGGGGACTTTCGAATTGTGTCGATGAGCGCGCGAACTATTCAAATAAACTCGCAACGAGCGAACTAACGCCGCAGCTCCGAAAGCTCAATATTTTTTCTTCGAATCAAATCGACCCTCAAATCGTCCATTTTTTTACCTAAACACAGTTCGACGAGAGACGATCGAATTTTTTTGAATCATTTAAAAAAATTCGAGCTTTTCAATATTTTGGAGCAATTGCTCGAAAAGTTGCCGTAATTGACTAAAAAAAAATTCTGCGATTGACCACGAGAAGACAATAATAGAACGTTAAATACGCTCCGCGTTGAGCGGCTTGACCTTGAATGAGCTTGCGACGAGGGATGAAGATCATCGAAAATGATAAAAATAAGTCGCCCCCGGGTGGGCTCGAACCACCAACCTTTCGGTTAACAGCCGAACGCGCTATCCCATTGCGCCACGGAGGCTCTTGTCGCAATCGCGACCATCGCTGACTTAACGAAAAAAACTACCCCTAAAATTCAACCCTTGAGATTAAATTTTTTTTTTTTTTTTTTCGACTCACGACATCGATCCTCGCAAAGTCGAGACGAGGCTTCGTAGTTTACCGGCATAATACGAGGCAAATAGGCTCGCGAAGATATGTCGAGCGGCGTAGAAGCGAGCGCGCGATACACTATAATATCGTTGGTTCCGAACGCGCGAGTTTAGGAATGTCGACATTAACGGCCCGTTTAAATTGTGTCTTTAATTACAAGTAAGAGACAGTCGGGCTTGAATTTATGGGTCACTGTTTTCGGAGCAACCCCTTTGTCCCTAATCTACATGCCGGCAAGTATCTTTCCTCTCGTCCCCGGCACAACCGATGCCCGCCGGGCATGTACAAAGACACCGCTCTCGTCGCTCTCGAGTCCCTTTTCCCGAAGCCGCATATAGATTTTGCCTCTTGAGAATAATGCACGTAAGATGCTACGTGTTTGCGGACCTTACAACGAAGGGTCTCTTGCTAAATTAACTCGGTCTGTAGCTTTCGATAAAAAGTCAGGAAAAATTCGAGATCTTTTCTCGGACATTTTTGGGAAAGTGAAAACATGTCGATAATAATTTTTTTTACATTAAAATTAAGCGTACACTTTATTTAGTCTTTATCACAGAAGTCCGGGGCCAATGGCGCCAATTTTGCAGCGACTTCCAAAAAAATAATGGATCACTCCAAAAAAGTATGAACAGGTTAAAATTTTAGGGGTAAGAGAAGAAAACGATTCGGGGATTTGAGGAATTTAAGGTAATTTCAGAATCTTTCCAGGACAATAAAAATTCAAGGACACTTTCTGTATAAAGTCATAAAAACAAAGTGAATATCAATGAAATTGTGAATTAATGGCATTTTTTTCGTTTTTTATTTTTATAAATCATCGCTTAGAAGGGGAAACTACGGCCGAAAATTATATAAACAAAAACATGACTCGAAGCCGGGTAAAAAAAGGAGATTTAAGGCCGAATTATGAGATTTTCCGCACAATTTTTCCAGGAGAAAAATTCGAATATTTCCAGGATCTCCAGAAAAATTGACAATTTTTCTCGAAATCGCGATTAACTCATATTTCCGCAAATAATGAAAGTTATAAAGAGCGAGTGAATTCAAAAGTTCGATATCGCGATTTCCGGTTCTACAATGACATTTTGGAGCATCCAATACCTATGTAGTATCGTTGCGAAGCCGTGTGTACCCGGCTTCTTATTGAGCCGAAATTTAAGCCCATAAATCTCGACGGTGTTGGCGAGATGTTGAATCTTGCTACTTCACGTAAGTTTACACCCCCGGCCCGTATCTCGACCCTTTAACCAGAAACCTCTTCCGTCCATCTCGCACCCTTTCTTCGGCCTTCCTTCCGCCTTCCACTCAATATAACAGGAGTCTACTACCCGTACTCGCACGACGTCGTAAGAGGGATCGCACTCTGAAACACGTAACGGGTGTGAAAATTTCTTTCAATTTTGCACATGCGAAATGCTGAATGAAAATTGATTTTTCGTCAAATAACGAAATAAATGAGGATGTATGAAATACAAATAATTGTTATTCACGAATTTTCCAAGCTTTTCGTGCCAAAATCACAAAAATTAAATATTGATGACGTCGTTAAAATGAATTTTTGTTATTTAACGTATTACTGATCGATCGGCATAAATATTTTTCCAATTAATTTGTTCTTGATTTAATTGCTTTATTCGTAAATTAATTTGGAAATTTAATAATTGTGAAGAGCAAGTCTCATTGAATCACGCCGTTGCGATGCGTTTTAGTAACGCAATATATCGAAACAATGCACAAACTTATTTGAATAAAGATTAGACAGAAGAAATTAGCAAATTATTTCATCCGTCGACGTTTAAACATCCTTATGACGCAGCCACAAAAAGCTAACTAGAAAACGAGTCGGAGTTGATTAGTGTAGAATTGTATTTCCTTCATATTCTCAAAATTTAAAGCCGTGAAGAACAACGATGCTTCCGGTCAACTAATTCTCGTAATAAAAATTATTTCGCAATTTGTATATCATTTTGATTAGAAAAATCCGGATGACGTTACTGTTGTTAACCAATTATAAGGGACGAATCCCCTATAATTAGTTTAGTACAATTTTTTTCTTAGTTTTAGTTTTAGTTTTAGTTTTGTCGCAAAAAAGCTCTGTTTGTGAAAAAGTGCGTTTAGCATTTTTGGCTTTCTCGCAACTCGTTTGTAAAAAGTTACATTAATTCTTGATTTTTTACGTAAATGTCCATTAATTTATTTTCACTTAATAGAATATTGTATTACATACAGGAATATCTAATGACTGTTTAATTTATTTCTTACTATTGATTGTATTTTATTTGTAAAGAAATGTCTTTTAACGAATTCAAAACGCCGCGAAAACGGAACGCTTGCATGCATTTTTTCCAAATTGAACACCGATTATTCGTTAATAATCGTTCAGCTTTGTGCCAAATTTTAGCTCGATATCTAGCAGTTAGAGCGCCATCAGATATTTAAAAAAAAATTCAAAATGGCGTAAAACTGAAAGACTGCATAGATTTGGCTACAAATTGGACCAAAGAAGGAAAATCGGCTCCTCAACATGTATAAATTTCACCTCGAGCTATTTTCAAGTTATTAGTACAAATCATGCGCACATTCACACGCATCCAGATATTTTTTTTTATTCAATTTTTCGAAATTTTGGAGAATCCTGAACGCGTTTCCAAGAAAATATAAAATAAATTTTTTTCTAATGCAGAATATCTCAAGAAACCACTAAAAATGCAGGGATTCAAGGAATTTAAGGTGATTCCAGAATCCTTCCACGAAAATAAAAATTCAAAGACATTTCCAGGACACTTTCTGAATAGAAACATAAAAAAAAAAAATTGAATCTAAACGAAATTTTGAATTAATCGAATTTTTTTCTCGTTTCTTATTTCAATAAATTATCCTCATATGAGTGACTCCTCGAATATCCGTGAAACGATTGAACGTCTTCGACAAAACAAGATATTAAATTTTTCGATCGGAAGAGTCCTCTCCAATGCCCCTGGCGTTGCGATGAATTTCGACAATGACTCGCATTCCGAGAACGTTGATTTTTAACTCCCGACTGCCCGCTGGTGCAAAAAGACGGGAGTTATGCGTTTCACGGCGACGGGCGATTTCGTTGTCCAGAATGTTCTCGGAAATGGCAGTTTCGGCAAAAACATTTTCTCTAAAAAAGATGAAATAAAAAATATTTCACGGTACAAGTATAAGTTTCGGTAAAAACATTTTCTCTAAAAAAGATGAGATAACAAAATTTTACGAAAAATCAAAAAACTCCCGACTGCAAAATGAGTTAAATAACAATTGCTTATTGACGTGCTATAATCGGGAGATTTCCATACTTAGTGGCGGAAAAATCTCCCGACTATATCACGTCAATGAGCAATTGTTATTTTACTCTTTTTGCAGTCGGGAGTTTTTTAATTTTTCGTAAAATTTTTTTTCTCCATCGTTACCGGAAGCGCCGAATGATGGATCGCGACGTAACGCGGAACACCCGTTAGACGATAGCGCCTTCGAAGCTCGTAGGTCATTGCGAGCCGTTGAAAGGGAGTAACTTATAGGAGCATTGGGAATTGCCAGTTTATTATTAGGAAGATAGCGCATAGAGGGATGGGCCGCGGACGAAAGAGACGACGAGAAGGGAGGATCGGGGAGGGTTTTGCGGATCAGAGGTTGCTGTTAATTCTCCCAACGCTCCGGCTCCCCGGAGAAAACAAGCGAGCGGGAGTGCGAAAGGCCTTAAGACTCGCCTCGCTTCAAGCATCGTCCGCCTACGACGACGAGAGCCTCTCGTTTTCTCGGGGCCTCGGATACACCGACGAAGCTCTCCACTCTGACTAAGAGACACACCGAGTCGGCCTGTTAATTAGTATACACTCTGTAGCGTTATCAGTTGAATTCGTGAAGGCGATGGCCATTTTTGCGTCTCTTTGCTCGAAACGATAAGAAACAGCTGGCGAGTCTATTTGCGGAACTGCGGCTCGGTGGAAAAACACGAATTAAACAAGCATCATCGAAAGAATGATTCTTCTCAAGGATGTCTGGAGGGGTTCGGTTTTTCCAATGGCGAGTTAACGCGAGTTACGGAAAGGATATTGAATGCTTCTCGAGAAATTCTGCAGAATCATTAAAAGTAAAAGGAATTATAAAAATTCGGGATTATTATAAGATAATGGAGAATAGATTGATCAATGAAAAATATAAATAAATAAAAACATATATGATGTCGATATTATTTTTAATATTTATGTTAATCAGAATTGTTTTATTGTATTTTTGAATAGGCGAATTGAAGTTTGCAGCATGCGCGGGTACCCTAATCTGTAAATCGGACGATGAAGGACAATATCGTTTTAGGGAATTTCTTGTGTTTACTAAAATTTTGGAGAACTGAATTCTGGAACTGGAATTACTGCTGGATTCGTCCTCAGCGGAAATGAATACATAGAAATACGCAGCCGGAATATTTTATTTTATATTTTTCTTAATTTTCAATAAAAAAACCGCAGGGTTCCCTTTTGAGATGCTTTTATTCCATTTTTCAACACAGCCTAACGGGCCGAAGAAACGTCTTTAAAAATCTGTAAAAAATCCTAGCATGTGTATTTTTTCCCGCTGAGCACAATGGTCACCTGGGATTTGTCGATATCCCATCGGATATCCAAGATATCGCGGTTTCAATATCTCGAAAACAATTTTCGTACGTCGAACTGGCACGGAAAAAATCGCTTTCGGTGGTTTTCGGCGTTCCCCTTCATTTTGGATAACAATTAACGTTTAGTTCCCGTGTTTAACGCAAAAAAAAATAGAAAAACGCAGACTGACTTTTTTCTTGTTTTTCAATTATCAACAAAAAATTGCAAGGTATTAAAGGGGGAGGGGGTGATTCCCTTTCCGGAGAATAAATCCATAAAACTGCGCGATACAAAGTTCGATTGTCGTCTTAAGGTATATTTCCAAATACGTTTGAATTTTTTCTGATTTTTCAATCGACTTTTAATTTCATGACTTTCCGCACAATGTTTCCATAAAAAAAAAAAATTTCAACGTCAATCAAAAAATCTGAAAAAATTCATACGTTTTCAGAAAAATAAAAGAATTAATTTCATTAAAAAAAAGTTGCGCTGCCGGCTAAGTCCTTGAACAATTTTATGTTTCATCAATTTTTTGATAACAATTTGGAATGATTATTAATTTTTTCAGTACCTTTAATGTGGCTGAAATGAACACCATACGCTTGGACTACCTTAAATTCGTACACACAGTCGTCCTAGCTGCTTGAAAAAAATGAAAGTGATCGAAACGCTGCGCGAATTGAGACAGTAATTGGTGAGCGTAGGATTTTCTGCAAGACGGCCGGATATGGATGAGATTTGGCTTTGACGTATGGAGAATGTCGGATACCGGTTGGAACGGTATGTCGTCGATTCGTCTTCCCCTCGCAGCCCCAGAAAGCTCGAGTATCCTTTCCTTGCGGCAACCTCTTCATTCCCATCACCGTGCGGATCCCAATGTTCAAGCTCTCCCATATCCTCTTTCTACGCCGCCGTTTATAAATTGAGTCTGCAAAGCCACGAGGAGCTTCCTGATAGATTGGATAGGTGAAAGGAAATAGAGGGAGGAGGAACGGACGTACGTATCGCCGCTGAGCGCATTTGTATCTGTTCGGTAGCGCTTTCATGGTCAAACTGTTATCCGCGAGAACATCCTTCGGTTCTGCACACATCTGCACGCATCCCCAAATCCGTCGAAGCTCGACAGACTTCGTTTCTCGCATTTCCATTCACATCGTCGAGAAAACACAGCAAATTTTCATTCAATCACTGTAAAAAAAAATGATGCACACTAAATCTAGTAGAATGAGAATAAAGTTCAATTATATATAATAATCTTAACTTTTTTTTTGACCCCCTTTTTTTTGGAATTTTCGAGTTCGGTCCGTTGGGGAAACAACGTATATGTACGGCAAATCGTCGCCAATCGTAGGTTCCGAAGATATTTGCCCTGAAAGTTGGGCGAAATGTCCGGCGACATTTTAGTTTTTCGCGTCTCCAGGCGTTTTACGCGCGAAATATGTCCATGCGAGCGAGCACGTGTGTACAACTACACACGAGCATTCTATTGAACGCATTTTTCTACCCCATGCCCGCCAAAAAATAAATAACATCGATTGTTATTTGTTTTTTACAATTTCGGCCATATGGAATTTTTCCACTTTTCCAGCCGTGATGAGGGCTCAATGTCGAGATTTTTCATGTTCTCGAGTAGCGTCCGTGTGGACAATAACGAATATGAGCCCAAATCCGCTGCCATGTGTATTCGTCTTTAAAAAATAGCTACCGAAGGTAAGCCAAATGTCCGGCGACATTTCACTTTTTGGCGTCTCGAGCCGTTTTGCTCGCAAAATATCTCCGTGGGAGCGTGTACGTGTATGTAACTACACACGAGCGCTCTGTTCGATGCACTTTTCTACCCCATGTACTCCTAAAAACGAGGAATATCAATTGTTGTTTGTTTTTTACAATTTCATCGATAAACGATTTTGTCGCGTTTCCAGCCGTTCTCAGGGCTCAGTGTTACGATTTTTCGTGGTCTCGAATAACGTTCGCGTAGTTCGCTCTTACAGCGTCATTAAAAAATGTTCTTAATTATTGAAAAAAAAATTCCATAGTGAAGTCGTGTTGCACATTTTGCAAAGCGGGACATGCGAAATGGTACCTGATAGTTCTGATGTTGCTTACTCTGGGTTTTGACGTTGGGTCGGAGATGATATTCGGCTTCTACGTCGTATGTTGGTACGAATGTAGGTTTACTTGCGCAATTCATGGATTATATGTACATTTTGGGGAAGGGAAGGTCCAAAAATGGTACCTAGCCTACTGATGTCGGTTTCGCGGCTTCTACTTCATAGATCTCTGCGTTTACGTGTGCGATAGAAAGATTTGATGTACATTTTGTTACATTGATGGTCCCAAATGGCACCTGACGACCGGATATTGGTTTCCCTGCTTCTGTTTCATACGTCGCTTTCTTCACATGTGTAATAGACAGATCAGGTGTATATTTTGTCGAATTTAAGGCCCTAAATGGTACCCGATCAGATATTGCTTCCTCAGCATCTCTCGTCCAGGTCGCTTCCTTCACGTGCATAATCGTTGTATTGAATTTCCGTCGGTTAATGTATCTTTCTTTAGGGTTATGTAATAGTCGTGTTTTACACACTATCCTTCCCAGGTTTTTGAGCCATGGTTTTTTCTCGGGACTAGGGTAAATACCGGGATAGTGTTGTTAGGTCGTATTAATATTTGAACGGACCATGGCAATCTAACTAAATTGATAGGATGATAGAATATTTAAAAAAATGATACCTGTGTTTTTACTTCGATTTTTGATTTTCATGGAGTTTTATAGAATGATTTGAATAAGAAACAAAGCTTTTTGAGAAAGCAACATAAACGAACCTAGTGATCGGGCGCGAAGCGCACGATCGCTAGATTAATAAATAAAAATAAAAAAAGTCGCTTAATTAATTTTGACTTCCTCATAGCGAAAGTTTTGTGAAAGTAAATCGTAAAAAATAAGGGAAATCAAATGTTACTTTTTTGTTTACAGATAAATTTAACAAATTCAATGTAATTAATTTTTTTGTACTTCAAATAATCTTTTTTCAATTTAGACATATTATTATCGTTTTCCATTAATGCGCAATGATTTTCAGTCATTAATTCACGAGTGCATTGGATTTATCATTTGATTTTGAATCCAGATTGGTTCGGAATTCATTACATGGTCAAGCATGAAAGTTTGCAATATCATTCGAAAGTGATATCTTTGGCAAATAATCAAAAAGCTGTGAGCGAAAATAAAAGTCTGGTCGTTGAAAGTCGTTTCTTTTTCGTGTGCCGCGAGAAGCGTGCGAGCTTTTCGAGTACTGACGAAATGTACGGCAGTCCGAAAGCATTCTTGGATGGAAAGACGGAAGGAGGTCGACGGGGGTTAACTATGCCGATAAATCAGCCGCCTTAATGAAAATGTGGTTCTATCCGCTGCTGCGCTTCGAACGAACGAACGTTTTTCTCCTCCTCACTCCTCAATCCTCGCGCCATGCTTTTCACTGCGTTATGCTGTACCTCATCCACGTCCGACTTATTTCCCCGACCCTTTCCCCACCCATCAACCCAATTTTTTTTTTTTTTCTTTTTTTTTTTTTCAACGACGAAGTTTCGTCCGTCGTTTAAATGAAATGAAGAGAACGTGCAGAACGGTGGAAAATACCCTCTTAAAAATATCAAGATAAGAGGGCGCGTGGCGTTCGGGCAATGACGACGGGCAAGGGACGACGATTTCGACGTCATTTCGTCGAGGAATAACATCACGGAATTATGCGCGAAACGCGAAAAATCGTTGATGATCCGGCCCGCGATTCTTCGCCTGCAAAACAATCTTCTTGGAATACATTTTTTTTTTTTTTGCACAAATCTTGACCTGCACAGCACATCAGAGGCAAACACAAAATCGCAACTCAGACAATCAATCAGGAAGTAGAGTCAATAGTTGATAGAGAGGTCGTTAAGGTAGTTGTCGCGCCATATCGATTTTCTTAGGATATTGTTTAATTTTTGTGCATTCATTATTTAATTCGTCTTGAATGCACGTCCGAAGTTGCAGGACGATTTACCACCCAGAACCATAGAAAAAATGATAAAAAACAGTCTTTATTCTCGGCATTCCCTATCGAACAAAGTGGTAGATTACATTTTTCGATCACCGTAAACGTACCCTTCTTACCATTTTGTTCAAACTTTTTTGAGGGTCAGTCAAATGTGCAATCCTCACTTTCGCAAAATCTGAAAACGATCGACCACGCACTTTGAAAAAGAGTTTTGCAATGATTAGTTAATAGCATTTTGCAATTATTATCACGGAAAATCGATAATTTCATCGCCTCCAATATGCTTGATTTTTATCAGATTTTTAGACCAATGAAAAGTTTTTGCAATTCCCTCTCATTTATCTGAAACGTATGGGAAGTCCGACTGTTTTCCTTTTATCTTAATATAAGATAAAGCTTCGTTATAAAAAAGCTTCGTTTTTAACGGGAAACAAATGCTGACAACAGAATCGATACCGACATCAACATAAACAATGGCCTTAAGGCGATGGACCACAACGAGAGATACTCCGATGGTAACAAATTGCCCACCTTATTTTTTTCTATTATTTTTTTTAATAATATTTTTTCTTAAATAAAAATTAGGGCTTTATAGATCTATCAAATTACAAAAACCTTATTTGATTTTGATTGTTAAAGCAACCTTCTCGGAAAAAATAGGGAAGGCGATGTCATATCGACTGAGTCTTTCAACTCAGTGCGAAAAAGTGGAATTTTCAATAAATTTCAAAAACAAAATAAAATTCTGAAAATCTTGATTCGTACCTCATTGGGTTAAGGTAGTTCATGCGTAAGATGTTAATTTCGCATAAGTTCGAGGAAATTGAGAGTGAACAGCAAACACTTCTCGATGGTATAAAAATCTGAAAAAATTCCTACCCATTGACGGTACTGAAGAGATTAATTTTGCATAATAATAATTGCAAAAAGTTATTAACAAATTGATGAAAAAAAAACTTGTTAAACAAATTAACGGTAACTCAACTTTGTCTTTAAATGAAAATGATTCGTTCATTTTTCGCAAATGGTATGAATTTTTTCTAGTTTTCATCTTTATTTTGAATTTTCTTGTTTTTTACATGGAAAAATGTGCAAAAATCAAAATGAAGATAAAAATCTGAAAAAATTCATACGTTTTCCAAAAAAATGAACGAATCATTTTCATAAAAAAAAAAAGTTGAGTAACTACCTTTAAAAAAATGGTAAAATCACAACTCATTCCAATGTCAATTTTTTAAAAAACCGAATTTCAACTTCGATTTTCGCTGCGAATAAAAACACATCAAAGGGCTCGCATTAGCTAGAAAAAAATATCATCGTTACAGCTCCGCATTAGAATGCATTTTAAAAGAATTAAATCAGAATTCTCGTTCGCGATCGTTCCGTGATCGTCGTTTTCGTTCTCGTCTCTCCCCCGGCGTTATCGCGAAGGGCATCGACGGAAAGGAATCGTCGTATGTCCCGCGGACTCGCGTGAGTCGAGGAGGGAGAAACAAAAAACGAAGAGTTACGGCGACATAGCCTCACACGATCGACACTCTCCGAGCGCCAGAACGCACGATTACGTGTCTCATTTTATCTGAATATTTTCATCAATTTACGGAAAGGTTGCGTGGAATGAAAATATAACTCTGCGCGTGTATGCACAGAGCGTAGCGGGGATCTACGCTGCTGTGGCACTCCATCATACGCCTTTCAAAGTTCTGGCTTTCGTTCTATTTTTCGTTTTTTTTTTTTTTTTTTTTTTTTTTTTTCATTTCTCAGCGTGGAGAAATAAAAAACATTGTTTAATCGAGCTCGCGCTTGGAACCAGCGAGCTGGCTAATTAGGGTAAAAGAGCCGCAACCGACGGCATAACCGGCCGAGGCCACGTGTCTCGGATCCTCGGCGAAGATAACGACGCTTTTGTTATGACCAGTTCAGGCGCAATCGTTGAACTTCCGTTCTGAGCTTGGAAATAAATAAAGTAGAAAAAAACGAAAAAACGGAGTCGAAAAGGGGTGGCTTCGAGCTCGGGCCGGTTCTTTTTTGTTTCAGTCCCTCTCGAGGAAGGGAATCTGGATGCATGTCTTGCGCCGGAAGTGATCGACGATGAAAAGGGCACCCCGGAAAAAGGGCAGAAATAAATCGTCCCCGCTAATCAGCCCCTTCGCCCTCGCCCGCGACGAGATTTCCGGAACGATTTTCGTATTAAAAAAATTATTATTCATTAAAAAAAAAAAAAATAAAAGGAATCGTCGGTATCTCTCGCGCTTGGGAGCACTCAATTGAATTAAAATAAATTAGTATGTGCACGGATATTCGTATATGATATGCACATACGCGCCGGTTATGGCACATTACTTGGGTGGGATCGCCTCGGATTCAAAAGGCACGCGAGGCCCTCTCGAAGATTTATTGTGACGCGCTCTTTGATGAAATGAAGAGAAAAGAGAGGAATAATACAAATTATTATGCGGACAACGATACCGCGGCGGGTCAATCGACGTGTCCGCGAACGAGCGTGACCGAATGATAAGAGCGCGAGCGCTGGGCGGTGAAAGTGATACGTGTAATTAGTAAATTTTTTTTTTTCGAAAAAAAATTAATGGTCGCGAGAAAAAAGAATTAGTCGGTGTAATTTTTTTCTTAAAAACTTGCTCTCTCGATCAATGATTTAATTATTTATTCTTTCGATTTGTCACTAACATTTTTTTTCAAACGAAAGATAACAATTGTATTATTGTATTATGCTATTTATTTGTTCGTTTATCGTATCACTATTTTATTTCATTATTTGACGTTTTGCGACTTATAATTAGTTGACACAACTAATTTTTTTTTAAGTCACTACAATTTTTTTTCTTTTTTAAGAAACTAATGACAATAATGTGATGCAACGTATTATTAGTTTGTACAGTTCGTTTTTTTTTTTTTAATTAGTTACTGTAACTATTTTGTTTTTTTTTTCGAAATAATCTTTTTTTTTTTAATACAAAATTAATACTTTTATCAATTCTCGTTCAATTTCATCGCTCTTCTTTTGATTCTGCTGCGAAAATATTTTCAAGCAACTTTCTCGTAGAACCGTGAAAGAATTGTCCGACAGAATTCCGTGTGGTGAAACGACGAAAGAGTCAGCAGCGCGAGAAGATCGGGCAGCGAAACGCGGTCAGAAGTGACGTACAGGAACGGAAGTTCTGTAAAAAGGCATTCGCATTTGGGGGATGGCTCGCGATGGATCGCATTGTGTTCGAATCGTCGGATCCACATGCAAAATACGATACGGACCTCCCTCAAAGGACCCTCTATTTATTCCATTCATGAAAAAAAAGTTGAGAAACTTTTATCGCTTTCCGGGGTTCCTTATTGCAGAGACGGCTTTCCGAGACTTTCGAAATTTTTTACGAATATTCGATAACTAAAACGCTACCGGAGATTGGAAACAAAATTATACAAATCGCCTTAATTTAAAAAAGAAGAATTATAAATGTGTTAAATTTGATGACAATAGTCGTATAAAATAAATAGTATTATTATTATTGTCATAATAATAAAACTATTTAATAATAATAATAGTGATAATAATAATTATTATTATTCAATGCATCGATTATTCGTTACTAAATCGCAGTCATTTATAAATTAAATTTAAAAAATGTATATTATGATCATACTTTGACCGACGACTCAGCGAATGTCCGGTGAATTTATTGGCCTTTGAATTCGAGAAATGCAAGTTCAAGCGTTCAAGTTCAAGTGTTAGGCGGATAGTTAGGTAGGATTGACAGACGGTGGGCAGGTTAAAATCCTGGTCAAGGCAATTTTTTAGCATATTAAGTTTACTAAATAATCCTTGCTGAAGACTCTTTTCGAATAACCTTTTTTTTATCCCTTTTTTCCTTTTTTTTATCCCTGTTACCATGCCATATGGATAATAAGTTTGTTGAATGATGTTTGTGTAATAAATTTGATTAATTATCAAGCATCTGTTAAGTTACCTGGTCGGTATCCGATGAGACGACCGCGGTACAATACTGATCAGGGCCTGATAAGACACTTCATTAGGACCGGATCGGGGTTTCAGGCGCGCCTTTCCGCGTAAAAAAAAGTAATATTGGAACTACTATGGGTGAGAGAATGGGAAATATTATGGGGGAGATTATTAAAAGAATGATCGGCGGAATATGCGATTTTGGACCGACCCATATTCGCGCCATACGCTTTCCTCCAGTCCGTCCCATTCATTGCGACCCGCAGAATTTTTGACCATCCCATACGCTTTTCCATAGTCTCACCCGTTCTTCGCGTCCTTACATAAGCGCCAATAATCAATCCCGTAGTATATCCCATGTTCTTATCCCATTCTTCGCGTGTCTGCAGAAGTTCCGAAAACCAATCCCGCACCCTTCGTCTTTTCACTTCACGGCGTACTCTCAAGATTTCTAAAAATCAATTACGTACCCATTCCCATAGTTTTTACCATTCATCTCGTCCCATGAAATTAAAAAAAAATCAATCCCGTACCTATTCCCATAGTCTTTCCCATTGATCGGGTACCCACCGGATATAGGTGGGTCCATGATGAATGGGAAAGACCATGGGAATGGCTACGGGATTGATTTTTTGAAATTTCGTGGATCGCGATGAATGGAAAAGTCTGCGGGAAAGTGTATGTAGCAAATGTGGGTCCGTCCAAAATCCCATATTCCACCCACCATCCTTTTATTCTCTTTCCCATACCATATCCCATTTGATCACCCATACTCGTTCCCATGGTAGTAACCATACGACTGTTTTTTTACGCGCGTTATAGGAACCCGATGCAAGCCTGACGGTAATTTCTGCTCTGGTTAAGTCAACTGCGTTACAATACTGATCAGAGTTTGATGACCTGATCGGACCCGATCGGGGTGTCAGGCGCGACCCGATGCAACCCCGACAGAAATTTCTGCTCCGGTTAAGTCAACTGCGTTACAATACTGATCAGAGTTTGATGACCTGACCGTACCCGATCGGGGTGTCAGGCGCGACCCGATGCAACCCCGATAGGAATTTTTGCTCCGGTTAAGTCAACTGCGTTACAATACCGATCAGGGCTTGATGACCTAATCGTACCCGATCGGGGTGTCAGGCGCGATTCGATACAATCCTGACGGCAATTTCTGTTCCGGTTAAGTCAACTGCGTTACAATACTGATCAGAGTTTGATGACCTGACCGTACCCGATCGGGGTATCAGGCGCGACCCGATGCAACCCCGATAGAAATTTTTGCTCCGGTTAAGTCAACTGCGTTACAATACCGATCAGGGCTTGATGACCTGATCGGACCCGATCGGGGTGTCAGGCGCGACGCGATGCAACCCCGATAGGAATTTTTGCTCCGGTTAAGTCAACTGCGTTACAATACCGATCAGGGCTTGATGACCTGATCGGACCCGATCGGGGTGTCAGGCGTGACCGGATGCAACCCCGACGGAAGTTTCCGCTCGCGCAATGCGCATGGATGCTGCGCGTTCTCGAGATTCCCAAGGTTCATGGCACTCTGGAAATTAGTTCAAAAAGAAGAAAAACAGAAAGAAATAAAAAACTGGCAAACGCGATGGACAAAAGGGAACGGCGTCCAGTTGCGAGGACTCGGTTGGTCGTGATTCTTCCAAGCGGAAGATAAATAACGAGAGGGATACATTGTGCTCTTCTGTGCGCGCGCGTATATCGCATACAGCAGAAGAACCGTAGAAAAGGACGGGTTTGCTTCGCGGGTTTGGCGTCGGTGGCCAAAACGTGGCGAGCAATGAGCCCGTTGTCCCTTTGCGACGACGAAGCGCCGGTGTGCTTCACTGCGCGAGAAGAGAGCGCGCCGCAGTACGGGGAAAGGAATTTTTTTTTTTTCGTTTTTTTCGTTTTTGCGGGACAGTCGAAAGCGCGGGGGATGCACCGGGATAACGGGAAAAGTGGGCGCGGAGGAAAAAAGAGGGAGGCTCGGACCTTGGGAACACATTTTAACGTCAACAATTAAAAATATTATACATATATTACCGAGTCGCGGAACCGCGCGACCCCGTCGCGTTTCCACCCCGGGCTCATCTTTCTCCGCAGACGAGAACGCGCCTCGTCGGCTATGCCCGAGCATACTTGCGCGTTGTATTACGTACGTTACCGACTCAACATGCATACAACTCGCGCGGCTCAGCGTTGCAATACAAGATAACGATAGCGAGAGCCACACGCGAGCCGCGCGAGGGCTTTCCAAAGCACACGGATACGCGCACGGGTCTAACGAACAAACCACCCAAACCACCCCCCCCCCCCCCTTTCTCATCCCTGGAACGCCTTCATCCCCCTGCGGACCTTACACCGACTCGTCGGGCATCCTCTGCGGTCGACGCGGCACAGCGTTCTCGCTATTTCTAAATGTCACACGTTCTTTAATCTTTCAACCGCACACCAGTCTCGGAGGGCGTTCACCGATTTTTGTTATACACCGGAAGCTGTGTGGGGTTTTTTTGCTTTTTTTTTTTTTTTTCTTTTTTTTTGCGGCTTTGATTCGAGGCTCGCCATTGTGGAACGCAGGCTAATTCTTTATGAAACACGGTCACCCGAATGGAGGATTCAGAGTTCCGGTCAGAGACTTTCCGAAGGAACAGTAATCTTGGATTATAATGCCACGTAATGAGGAAATACAAGCCAATTTTTCGATTTTTTTTAAATATATAGACATTTTTTTACAATTTTTTATTAAGTCGTAAATACAGATCTATTTTAACGAATACGTAGTTGACTATTCGTTGAGACACACGGTATTAGTTAGGTTTGACAGTAGACGAACGTACGGGCAATCGATAGGATATCGATCGTCATGACAGAAGAGTCTCGATCGGTCTCGATCGGTCTTCAAATTCATCAGACAAATTGGTTAAATCTGATTAAAAAAAAGATCGGTTGACGGGTTATTCTATACTATTACTTTTCTTGAACTAATTTGTTGATTACTTTTTCATTATTATCGTCGATAATCAATGTTTTTAGTACCTTTCTTATGGATGAGATTTTCCAGGTTTTGATCCCATTGGGAAGCATTCGAAATTTTTCTGAATTTCACTTTTGTCTGGTAATGCAGACGAAACAGCCTCTTTAAGATTTGTAAGAAATTTTCCATACGGCCGAATGCTTATCCGGATCGCAAATGTATTTTGGTTGTTTTTTTATCAATTAACACACTGCGAAAAAAATTATTTGTCAACAAATGTATAGACTTTGTTATAGAGAAAGAAATATACAGTTATTGTTAGCAAATCTCAGTTGAGACGAATGAGAATTTGTTGACTACCGAAAGGTATTGAGCTTTATCGCCCAGTTCACATTTGTTCAGAATAAAAAAGAAAAGAAAAGATTTTTCGAGTAAAAAAAAAAGTAAAGTAACTTGTATTTGCATGGTCGTTTTTTCGTTAACTATTTATCTTGCTGAAATAACTAAATATCGAATTTCCTATCTCAATCCAAGATCTTTTGCTCCAAATTCTTTGATTCTTGCGGAAATAAAAAAAAACATATACAAAATTTGCAAAAAACGCAAAAACTCTCAGCAAAGACCGAACTTTGAATCCAACATCTTTCGCTTCAAATTCTTTGATTTTTACGTCAATAGAAAAAATAGACAAAATTAGCAAAAACGCAAAAAGTCTCAGCAAAGACCGAACTTGAGAATCCAAGATCGTTTGCTCGAAATTCTTTGATTTTTATGTAAATGAAAAAAGTAGACAAAATTAGCAAAAACACAAAAACTCAGCAAAGACCGAACTTGGGCGTTATTTCGAAAAACATTTAATAGAAGCGATCGATTTTTTTCTAGCGTTTTTCTGGCGTAAGGTTCGCGTGCGAGGCAATGACTAATGACCGGCGAGCCTCAATCGAATAATATTGGCATGCCCCGTACGTTCGTAATACGACGTGGTCCTCCCCCCCGCGATGTGCTTTATATAAATGAATACACAGTCGCACACGGCTAGTCCCAGGGGCTGTATCTTACGTGGGGAATACGAAACGCATTAATAGAGACGTGGATATAAGGTGGGTTGTCGAGGACGGAAACAAATGGGACGTGGCGACGATTGATCGATTCATCTCTCAACGAAAAACGGACCCCCTGAGGCAACTAAACGGCATCCGCGCGTTCGCAGCTATAACCAATCCTCTCGCCCTTGCCGTTTCTCCCCTCGCCCGAAAAATAACCTATCGATAAAGATTCCGTTGAATTTCGAAAATTCCATAATTTTTTTTTTTCAAGACGTTTCGCGAGCCTATATTTGTGGGCTGTATAACAGCGTCAAAAAATGTAGAAAGTGTTTCCAAAAGTTCAATTATTCTATACATTTTTCTAAAGGTATGGACGTACGTATTTTGCAAAAATATTAATATTTTATGAATGAAAAGGAGTGATTCAAAAAATCAGTCGAAATTTTGAAAAAAATTATACGTATTCGGATAAATCAATGAATCTTTTCAATCTAAAAAGAAGTTAGTGCCGGGTAATCTGTTGAACAATTAATTTTTTCTTTAATTTGGTAGTAACATTTTGGTATTGTTATTATGCACGATCAATCGATTCAACACCTTTTCTATACCTATTTTTTTTTTCAGATTTTTAACTCCTCGAAACGTCTAAATTCTCCTTATTCTCAACGTTTGGCTGGGCTTTACCGGACCTTAACATGAAAATATTCATATAGACATTTTGTATATGTTATATTTTTATGATATATCTCATATATTTCATATCAATGCAAATATTTTTTATAGTAGTAGTAGAACAAAGTTTTTTATTGGCCACACATTCTTTTTTTTTCTTCATATTACAATATCTTATTAAAAAACAAATTTGTCGATCGTTGACCAATGGGCCATCGACCGGTGTCCTTCAGCCCTGTATCGTATGTTTATATAAATTATAAAGCTCCAAATGAAGAAGATTATTCTTTTGAAGAGTTACACTGGATATGAAGTTTCTGATCGTTGCTATGCAACATTTGTTTATTTTGATAGCCAGAGAGTTTGTGAGTTAAGGTGGTTCATGCGTAAGGTGTTCATTTCGCATAAGTTCGAGAAAATTGAGAGGGAATTGCAAACACTTCTCGATGGTATAAAAATCTGAAAAAATTCATGCCCATTAAAGGTACTGAAAAGATTAATTTTGCATAATAACAATTGCAAAAAGTTCTTAACAGATTGATGAAAAAAAACTTGTTGAACAAATTAACGGTAAGTCAACTTTTTTTTTTGCGAAAATTATTTGTTTATTTTTCGGAAAACGTATGATTTTTTTCTGATTTTTATCTTCATTTTGATTTTTGCACATTTTTCCATGTAAAAAACAAGAGAATTCAAAATAAAGATAAAAATCCGAAAAAATTCATATGTTTTTCGAAAAATAAACGAATCATTTTCATTTAAAAACAAAGTTGAGTTACCGTTAATTTGTTTAACAAGTTTGTTTTTCATCAATTGGTTAATAACTTTTTGCAATTATTATTATGCAATACTAATCTTTTTAGTACTTTCAATGGGTATGAATTTTTTCAGATTTTTATACCATCGAGAAGTGTTTGCAATTCACTCTCAATTTCCTCGAACTTATGCGAAATGAACATCTTACGCATGAACTACCTTAACGTCAAAGAAAACGGACGTGTGATCGATGCATCGCGACGCTTAAACGTTTTTCATATTTTATTTAAACGCCGGGAGTAATTATTTCGCCTCTGGGAGTGCGACATTGAAAAAAGTAATGTTTCGTTCCGTCGAGTCAACGGAAAAGAAATTCTCGATTTTTCCAAGAATTTCATCGAATTATTCGCGATTGTACAATAAAAGCGTCGGGGGGGGGGGGGGGGGGGGGCGTTTGCAGAAATGCGTTTCGCGAGCGTCGCGGATGTGTTTGATCGTCGTCGGTAGTGTAGACGGGCCGGTAAGAGACCTGAGGTTTCCGTGGCGTCGGGCGAAGTCACCCCTTTCTTCCGCGAGCGGCTTCGCAGCCCCCAACGGTTCCACCCCGTAAGGGTAGAAAGCTCTCTCCTTATCGACCGAACGGCGCGGCCGGGTATGAGGAAACGGCTCGCGGTATCGCCGATAGAAAGGGGTAGCGGCGTTGAACCTACGTACATTATAATCGACTCGCACTCCCAACAAATTACCATCCTTCGTGCAACAAATCTCAAAATATCTTATTCAATGATTATAAATCAGCGTTAATTGCCCAACCCCCCCACCTCCGAGCCCCTCGCGCGCGGCTCGGCGAATTTGTATTACAAATGGGATTAAAAGTTTCCGCGAGATTTAAGATTCCGCGTGACAAGCAGCGCGGTTCTCGCGTGTATCAGAAACAAACTCGGAAGCACCGACGGAAGTCGGCGCAACCCGGCAATTTCGAGAGCACATAGTACATTTAATTAATGCCCTGCGAGAAGCGGCACTGCAATTATCGATGCAGAGCTTCCGGCCAAGTTTTTTTTAACCCTCGACCTCGTTTTTTTTTTTTTTTTTTTTTTTTTTTTTTTTTCTCTAGAAAGCAGTTTTCGATTTCCGTTCGATCGGAAATTCGGGCCCGGAAACGGTTTCAAGAAAGCGACGAGCTCAAGCGCGAGCTTGAAACGGATCGAAGAACAGTCTTTCGCGCGAGCCCACACACGAGGCGCGCTATCCTCTCGTTTTAAGCCCTGCGCATAAATACACGTAAAGCGAAGCTGTATTTCCCGGTTACTCGCATGTTCCGTGACCTATCAGCGTCTGCGATCGGATATATCAATGAAATTTGCATAAGAATCTATACGCACGTCCGGCGAGGCCGCTCCAAAGCCCGAGGCTATGTATTTTTACCGCGCTGTTTTGCACCCTTAAATCGTGTGACGCGTCCCCACCGCGCGCTCGGCTGATGTGCAACCATTTCTGCACTCGGCTGCAGTATCCTATCGCACTCACGATTGCCATAGCAGTCGTCTTTCCCTCGGAAATTGTGTACAGGGAAAAACGCTTTCGTGTCCCGGTTTTTTTTTTTTTTTTTTTTTTTTTTTTGAGAATTAACGATGGACCGTAATACATGTTACATGACCGTGTTACATGTTCCAGAAGTGTTCTTGAAAGTCCCTCGTCCTGGAAAAGTGCTGGAATGTCCTGCAATTTTTGTGCCGTCTTGAATGTCGATATTGCAAATTCCTGGAAATATCCAGAAATTTTTCATGCCCTGGAACGGTTCTGGAATTATCTTGAATTTTTTTTTGCTCGCATTTTCTTTCGAATTCCCTCTTCTCGTCGTAGAGAAACTTTGGAATGTCCTTGACTTTCTTAAATTTCCTTAAATTCTTTTCAGTCCCTTAAATTCCGTTTTTCATAATTTCCGGAAATGGCTCTGAATACGCCTCGTTCCTGAGAAACTCTGGAGTGTCCTTAAATTTCCTCGCTGCTCCCTGAATTCTTTTCTGTCCCTAAAATTGCGATTTTCATAATTTCTGGAATGCATGTTTCTCGTCCTGGAAAAGCTCTGGAATGTTCTCAAATTTCTTCGCGGCTCCCGAAATTTTTTTTTGCTCCCTTAAAGTACGATATTTTGAATTTCTGGAAATGGCTTTGAATGCTTTCGCGGGAAAAAAGCGCGCAACAACGGAGTATTGACTGTAACGTCAGCGCTGCGTTGTATAGTGTACACGGTTAGGCTAATTAGCCGCGTGATTCGCGTTAACACTTTTCCACGTCAGCCGGAGCGATACTACGACCCCCTTCGCTTCGTTCTCATGGTAATTCTACCACGATCTCTCGCATACTGCGACGCTGTACTATTTGCTCATAAATCAACTGCACCCGCGCGATTAGGATGAAAAAGAAAGGAAAAAGCAGAAACGTGAAAAAAGAGAAAACGAAACGTGGACGACGCAACTCGGGCTGTTTCCAGCGCACAATAAGAACAAACGCGATACGATACGACGCACGAGACAGAAAGCGTAAGGAAATTAGCGATTCGTGTTATCATCGATTTAGCGATCACCGAATTTTTCCGCTTCGGCAAAAACCAAAGTCTGTGAAACTCTTCGATATCATTTTGTACAATTCTTTCTATAATTTTATGTACAATTATTTTTTTTAATGCATCTAACACGGAGAAAACAATATGCTTGAATCGATTGCATTTATACAAGTGGAAGGCATTTGATTGAATCGATACTTTTTCAGTTGAAAAAATCATTCGACAATTTGAGGCGTTCAAAGTGTGAAATCAAGTCAAATATTTCGAGTGCTCGATAAATGTATTTGAACAAATTATTTACTAAGTTGATTCAGATAAATTTGTTATTTATTGAACCACCTTGGTATTCAGGTGAATTGTAGGTTGACACAGAAAGGTTTCATCGAACAACATCTATGATTTGATTATTTAGTTTTGAAGAAATGAAGATTTTATACACTCAGAAAAAGTTATAGTACCATCGAAGAAAATCTGTTTGAGTCAACTAAATGCTGCAGTCAAATAGAGCGGACGAAATGTATCTTTGGAATGACCGTTGAATTAGTCGAATTCCTAATACTGATTTAGTTACCTTAAATCTAGTTTAGTTATTCAAATCTAGTGATCGAGTTAGCGCAAAAATATTTCTAATTGATCGAAAGTCAAAAATATTGGGCTCGCCTAAATGTAGAATTGAGCCCTGGGGCTTTTTTCGACCGTAATTGTTCCTTATTAATACGATACACTATTGTCATGCACATTTTAACTTCAATTATCAGAGCTACTATTCATATCTTATATTGCATTTTCACAACGTAAAATCCTATCTAGTTAGCGGGCTCGAACCCTCGAACTAACGTTTACTAACCTAGCACCTTACCTCTACGCTATTTCTACTTATTGACAAGTATAATTTCTTATCGGATGTATAAATTGTTATCGAAATAACAATTAAGCCTTCGCTTTCTTTAACCTTCAGCTTTCGGATTTAGATGCTTTTACCTATTGCTATCCATATAATATTCTGATATAAATGGCAGTGACAAGAATTATTGACAAGATGAGACAAATTGAAGATAGCGGTTATGCGGCGAGGCTGCAAACACATTTTTTTCACATCAACAATGTCATTTCTCAATTGAATTGAAGCCAATATCATTAGCATTCAAAACCTGAATGTTCTTATGACAAGAAGAAACACTACAAAAGACAAAAAGACAAAAAAGGAAAGTTCATCGATAATTAACAAACTTTATTTGGTTCAATCAAAATTTGGTAAAAATGTTGAAACATTTTTTGTACTACATGCAATACATTTAACATCGATTCGTTAACGCCAATCCCGCTATATTCTCAATGTCGAAAACTGTTCATGTTTCATTGAATCAATCGCTCAGTTGCTTTACGCAATTTTTTTGCTTGTATCGATCGAACAATTTAACATTTGCCAACCGAAAAATATGACTCAATCGATCGTTGAAATTGTTAATAGAAATATCATTTGCGTTGAGACTAACAAACAAATTGGTAAAAAAAAAGAAACTATGAAGTTCAAACGGAATGATATATTTAGTTCAATAGACTCTAGTTCAAATGCGCTTATGTATTATTCGGTTGAACTGTCATTGTTATGTCAATCGAATTGTTTGGTTGGTTCAGTTACATCGAATTTCTTGAATCAACCTTGCCAGGCTTTGTGGAAATAAAATCGAGTTGCTCGAATCGAATGAGTTTCGACGAAATATCTGCAGTTGGTTTTGCCAAACCTTTTTCTGAGTGTACGCGGTACGTCGAGAAGGTCGAAAGACAGGAGTCAGCGAGATGCTCGCGGCGAATGTTCAGAAGGGGCGACGGCGGGTGAAAAAGGCTTTCGACGACGGTATCGGTCGCTCGGTAGCCTCAATACCCTCGATACAAAATTCTTTTCACTCGCGTTGAATGAGCCTATAGGAAATACCGCGGCTATATACACAGGGAATGATATAAGCGCGACGGGTTGCGTACATGTGAAAGCGACTGGGCTTGCTCTCCCTCGCCGTTCAACTCCGTCAGATTCAGAATGCGATGGGTCGAGGCGGAGGCCGGGGTGGGCCAACTGTGTGTGCACAGGCGCTTTCTAAATGTACGGAATATTGCGGACGTTCGGTGGAAGGCGCTTATAAGCCCGAGCTCCCCGTAATGAAACATAAATTATTCAATCGAAATCAGCCGACGCCGGAGCGGCACTGCCGCGCCGAGCTGAATCCACACCGGCCTCCTCCGCGCGGCTGAGTGTTTTCGGCCAAGCAGACCGTGAGCGCTTTGAGCCATCGCCTCCGACGATTATCGTCGACCTCGTCGACGATCGTTTGAGAATTAACAAATATGCAATTTTTTTTTTTTTTCTTTTTTTTTATACGTGAGCTACGCACCGATTAATTACAGTTGGAAGTAAAATACGAGACTCGCCGAATGACGGTGTTCCGAGAGAAAAATTTATTATTTTCGTTGCAATGTGAGATTTTGATGAAAATTGTTTTTTACCAATTGACGATAAGGCTGGCTTGACCGAAAATGGATTTTGGAAAACGAGAATTCATGCAAGACAATTTTGGAAACGTAGAAAAATGCATATTTGGCCAAAGTTCCATTCGATTTAGCTGACTGGGTGTCTTTGGCTGTTCATTTTGTTTTGCCTGTATGAACTGTTTTAATTGAAATTTTGAGAATTAAGTGATTAATTAATCATTGAATAAATACAATAAATCGTTCATGTCACCGAACAATAGCCTGTCAATGATTCCTGAGAACACAAACAAATACAGGTGCATCAAAAGGGTTATCGAGCAAGGTTTTTTTTAAGTTTACTTGCCTTACATGATTTTTTCTTATTTTGATTATTAAAAAATGATTCGCAAACTATTTTTAAACTACTTGGCGTCCTTCTTTACATTTTTTACAAACGAATGTTTTTTTACTTTTATTATTATTCCTCCTACTACGATCGAGTATTATCCACACGGAGAGAAGTGCTTAATCGTCTTTTCGATTTTTTTTTACATCTCCCAATTGGAGTAAAAAAAATGAATATAAAATGATTTAAAAAATTACCCAAAAATTGTGTAAATAAGAAAAGTTGTCGACTGGTAAATGAACATCGGGAGTTATTGCCGATAATTTATTATGATTTATTTCATACTTTTTTTATGATGATTCTATTTTTAGCGATTGGGAGTTTTTTTTTTATTTAAAATTTTTTTTCTCGGTGTAAATATATCTAAAATCGACTAGTATTGAAATTCGAAAAACAAATAAACCCAAAAATGTGAAGTAATTCCGTGACTCGTTACGAAAGCAATGTTTTCCCACAAAATTGTTCGAGCGACGTTACTTCAAATTGAAAGACCGTCAAAACCAAAAACAACCCTATTTTTTTATTATTCATTAATTTTTTTTCTCAGTGTAAATATATCTAAAATCGACTAGTATTAAAATTCGAAAAACAAATAAACCCAAAAATGTGAAGCAATTCCGTGACTCGTTACGAAAGCAATGTTTTCCTAGAAAATTGTTCGATCGACGTTACTCGAAATTGAACGATCTTCAAAGCCAAAAACAACCCTATTTTTTAATTATTTATTAATATTTTTTCTCAGTGTAAATATATCTAAAGTCGACTAGTATTGAAATTCGAAAAACAAATAAACCCAAAAATGTGAAGTAATTCCGTGACTCGTTACGAAAGCAATGTTTTCCTAGAAAATTGTTCGATCGACGATCCTCGAAATTGAGCGATCGTCAAAGCCAAAGACAACCCTACGCAGCTCTATCAATTATTTTCGATAACAACAATTTCCAACCCTCGATTCGTCGCGCGACGTCTCTTTATCTTCGCCACCGAAATTCCCGCAGTTGCCCCCGTGCAGGCGGAAATAATCGAAGTCCCTTTGCACTTTCGTACAGGGCTGTGAGTCGGAATTTCGGTACACGTTGATGGCGATGGAGGGGTTGGAGTTTAAAATCGAGAAGGAAAGCGGGCGGGCGGCAGGGGGCGGCGGTGGGAAGGTATACAAAGGGGGAGGAAGGGGAGACGTCGGGCGAGGATGGAAGTTGAAATTCGAGAAAACTCGAAAATCGAGGGTTGCATTATTAAGGCTCTTTCTCCTACTTCCCTCTATCTTCGCCTCACTCCACGCGGCTCTACCGTCGAAGCACTGTGTCACCTCAAGTATCTATGGCGCGAACGGGGGACACGTCAATATTTTATAATACAACGAGGCGAATTGGAAACTCCGACGAAAAAAAAAAAAAAAATTGGTCCTACCCATCGGGAGATATTCGATTTTTTTTTTTTTTTATCCATGAAGAGTCGCACAGGGCGATGGAAATTGATAGGGAACCCGTGTATGTGTCGAGGCAGCGATACGCGTAAGTACCTTCGCTTCGAGAGGTAAAGGGACGAAAGGGAAAGGAGCCCGAAGAGCGCCGCTGCTCTCGGAGCCCCGGTTTTTTTTCTTTTTTTTTTTTTTTTTAATTTCATGCCAGTCAATAATTTAACGTGCTCTTCTTTGATTTACCGCCGTCGCCGGTTCCCCTTCGGGGGTCTCTGCTCCGCGAACGGGCGGCCTTATTTTTCTCCCTTATTGCCGAAAGCCGGTCCCTCGCACCATCGGGCTCTTTGTCTTCCGCGAATGAAACATCGGAGTCGATCGAGCGGCCGATCGGCGCGGCTTCTCTCGCCGATAGCGAGCTCCGCGTCGCCCCGAAGTGGGACGGGGACGAACGAAGAGGGGACCGCACGAAGCTCGTCTCAATCTCGCGAAACTTTCGGCCGGTTCGGGGTACACTTTGGCATTACGAAATCGAGGGATAAATATGAATAGCTCATGGATGCGCTCGCATACCGGAAGAGAGAGAGAGGAATTCGGCGAACTGTCAGGAGCGGATTCCCGGTCGGCGCAACGCGACACCGGCGTCTCGCGGAAGGGGAGGGTTTCGAGACCGACGGAAGAAGGAGTTGCGCGCCGCGAGGAGGCAAAAATTTCATTGGAAGAGATCCCAGAATTTCTGGTGACGCCGACGTACGTGTGGACCGCGAAAGCGTCGAGACGTACGGATGGAAATAGAAGAGGAGAGAAAAAAGAAGGAAAGACCGGTTGAAAGTCTCGTAAACGACAGACATATGTCAGTATATCGCATGGAATAATATGGTAACCGGGGGAAAAAAAAAAGAAAAAAAAAAAAAAAAAACATTCATATAAGAATAAGACTCGGAACGCCCGACACACGTCGGCGGAGCTTCGGCCGCATACCGGATTGAATAACGTTTGTAATATCGAATTCCCGCATTCTCGAAACTCAAACCACTGAGGATATTATAATAGTAATAATAATGGAATAGAGAGGGAGGGAAAACATTTCGGGGGGGCAAAACTTGGCCCTTACTTGTATTATTGGAATCTCCGTGGCGAAGGAAAAGGAGAGGCCTCGGTGTCAGAGGAATGCAAATCGCTCGATGGAGACACTTATTCGAATAGACGAACGAATATGTACATAGAAATTTGTATGAAGGTAAATAGAGTAGAAATTTCAAAAAAACTTTTTTTTTTGAAAAAATTATAAAATGACATCGAGTGGTTTGAAAATAATTTACAAACGATTTTTTTGGTAATTAAACATTTATTTTTATCATACGAGGCAAGTGGGCTTGAGAAAGTAAAAATTGAAACGTTGCTCGTCCTTTGTTTCGATGCACCTTGATTTATTTTCGATCCAAGCACTCGGCAAGTTTGTATTTTCATTTTTTCCAGTTTACTTGGTTCAGATGATTTTTTTTTAATCACCAAAAAATGGCTTGTGAATTACTTTTAACGTGCATGAAGGCAAATAGAATAATCAATTTGGGGCATGTAAAAATTTATCAGAGACAAAGAAAATTTTCCCGAGTTTCAAAAAAAAATCTTTACACGTCATGAATTTCCTTTGAATCAAGTGAATATTTTTGTTCAAGTAAATATATTTCTGGGAGTTTACGTAATTTTGGATCGTGAATATTCGAACGTATTAATTGCAGAAATTTTTCGTACTTTTTCGTATTTTTTTTGTGCACTCTATTTTTTTTCGTTATTGAATCTATTTTTGCTGCACTCAAATTTGCCCGATTATTTCTGAAATGTCCCGGAAAAGTCCTGAAAATTTTCTTGAATTGGTGACCAAAATTAGGATTTTTTTTTTTTTTTTAGAAAACTATTTTTAGAAAATCCCGCATTCCGCTTCTCCAACTTGATAATTCGTTATCGGCTCGTATCTTCAAAAATTCGAACAATTAATCATTACCGAAGGATATTTTTGTCCTTCGTGTCGCGACGTTGCCGGGAAATAGGGATAAAACCTATCGGCGAGCCGAGCGAGAGAAAGGACGTGACGATCCATTATAAACTCGTCGCTCTTTGCACAGTGTTTGTCGCTGTAATCGCTTAGCAACGATAAAGCAATACAGAACTTTCGCCTCGACTCCGCGCCACGCTATTATCTTCGCGCGATAAATCTCTGACCGTATTAATTATTGAATCAATGACGACTGATGGAAAAAAACCTCGATCTCAATGGAAAAAAAAGGTTGAAAATATATTTAAACAAAAGGAACAAAAAATGGTAAAATAACAAAGAAATTAGAAAATGGAATAATTATTATTATTTATTCATCATATTTATAATTAATTTAATCCTTATTAGATCAATGATTACTTATTTCTAATAATAATAATAATAATAATAATTTTTTATAATTTTCATACATATGTTATTATTTATTTATATGAATAAATAAATAATATAATATTATTATTATTCTTTTATTTTTTGATAATATATGACGAAAAGTAAAAGAAAATGATTATAAAAAAAATCTTTAGATACACGACACAAGATAAGCGCGCGATTGTAGATATAAAAATTTTAACCGCTTTCGATGAACGCGCGACGATAGCATATTGCGTGTCATCGATCCGAACGCATTGTATCCTTCATTCGCGAGCTTATCACGCGCCCTTTGCCCTTCTGCCTCGTTTCGTCTTTACTCCGAGCTCCGTTTTTGCCTTTCCTCCTCCGTCGTTTCTCCCTCTTCCCTTTCTATCTTTCTCTTCTCATTTACCTCCGTTTCATCCCTTTCTATGTCCACTTGTACGTGGATATCGCTTCCCCTCTCGAAGCTTCTGGCGAACTAGCCCGTTACCTATACGTACGCAACAACAACGGAAAGCTGGAAGCTCGCAGCGTATACACGACGAAAGAGAGGGAAGAGTCCGGTCGCAGTAGGGAAGGCTGGCATAGCCGGCGAACGATCCACAGCGAAAGCCCAAAGCCAGTGTGGAAGTGTAGTGCTCCGCCACGGACCCTCGTTTCGTACTTTATGCTCTCGGTCTATCGTTCGATCACCCCGGACCGAGCGACAGCTGGTTGTTAAAGGCGCGTGCACACACCGGCACGATACTTAATTGGCCCCCGCTCGGCCCCAGATCCGTTCAACGAGACACACATAAACACACAAAGGAGAGGAAAGAGAGGGAGAGACAACGGGTCACGTACACTATACGGAGCTCGGTGTAAAATGCTCGAGTCCGAGCGTTGCGCGATTCTACTCGATAACTTCATTCGATCATTCACCCGCCAGATTGAGCGATATAATAACGAGGCGATTCTGGTGATTGCCCTGTAATGTATAGCCGAAAAATGAATTTATCGCCGAATCAGGAAGAAAGTTGGGGACATTTTCGTTGGGTTCTTTTTTGGTGGACGAAGCTGCTTTCCGGGGAAATGTTTGATATTATAATCTTGTGGAGCGGCTGACATGTCGTTTTGGGCCGGCTTCGACTTATCGTGGGATTGGAAGGCCGGGGGATTTTTCTTGCATTTTTTTTCTCGCGGTGATATCGTGGAATGTACTTGAATTTTTCTTGTTCTGAGATATGCTGGAATGGCCTTGAACTTCTCTTGTCTTGGAAAAATGCTGAAATGGCCTTGAAGTTCTTTAGTCCTGAAAAAATGCTGAAATGGCCTTGAAGTTCTTTTGTCCGGAAAAAATGCTGAGATGTCCTTGAATTTTTCTTGTCCTGAAAAATTCTGCATGCCCTTGAATTTTTCATCCGAAAGAGGTCCCGGAATTTCCGCGAATTTCTTTTGTTCTGTAAAAGTTCCGTAATGTCTTCGAATTTGTCTCGGCCTCAAAAGATCCTGGAATGCCCTTGAATTTTTCGCACCAAAAAGAAGTCCTGGAATGTCCTCGAATTTCTTTTGAATTTCTCTCGGCCTGAAAGAATCCTGAAATGCCCTTGAACTTTTCTCGTCCTGGGAGAATCCTGAAATGTTCCTGAACTTCTTTTGTCCTGAAAAAACGCTGGAATGTCCTTGAACTTCTTATGTCCTCAAAAAATGGTGGAATGTCCTTGAATTTTTCTTGTCCTGGAAGAAATTCTGGAACGTCTTTGAATATTTCTTGTGCTGGAAAAATTCTGCACGTTCTTAAATTTTTTTGTCCAAAAGAAGTCCCGGAATTTCCGCGAATTTCTTTTGTCCTCTAAAAATTCTGTAAAGTCTTGGAATTTCTCTCGTCCTCAAAGAATCCGGGAATACCCTTGAATTTTTCTTATCCAAAAGAAGTCCTGGGTTTTCCTCGAATTTCTTTTGAATTTCTCTCGTCCTGAAAGAATCCTGAAATGCCCTTGAACTTTTCTTGTCCTGAAAAAGTCTTCAAATGCCCTTGAACTTTTCTTGTCCTGAAAAAGTCTTGAAATGCCCTTGAACTTTTCTTGTCCTGAAAAACTTCTCCAATGCCCTCGAATTTTTCTCGTTCCGAACGAGTCCTGGAATGTCCTCGAATTTCTGTCAGTCTGAAAACCTCATCGGACGCCCTTGAAATTTTATCGTTCCAAAAAAGTCCTGGAATGTCTTTGAATTTTTTTTCATCCCGAAAAAGTCTCGGAACAAAAACGTCCTGGATCGTCCTGAAGTATTTTCTGTTCCAAAAATGAGCTTCAATGTTTATTCATCGAACGCCGCGATTAGGACTCGATCGACGCGCGATGAATGTACGATTTTCAATCGGTCTCCGACTCTCACGAACCATTCGGCAAATTGTATCGCACGCATATTCGCACATGCAAAGCCGGCTTTGTTCCGAGCACAATACAAATTTGGGCTCGTCGCGACGGCGACGCTCGAGTGTGCGTCGGCCGTGCGAGCACACGGACGTCCCTCGACATCCCGATAAGACTCGGATGGATCGCTATACCGGCCCGGGGGTCTATGATTAATAATTACTCGTATGCTTTTATCAGATTCTAGACGTTTCGCTCGCCCGGCACCGGAGCTCGTACACGGCAGCATCAACGGCAGCATCGGCTCGCACCAGAGATTCAGAATTACTTCGGCACATAATAATGCGTAATCCGAAGCCCCCGAAACGCGCTTCCCTAAACCAACCGCGCCGCGCCGTCACTCCATCTCTGATAATTAAATGGCTCAATGGATTACGCGTAATTAATTATCATAATTACGATAATAAGGATCTTAGCCGAAAGCGCGCTCGCGCCAGCAAATAAATGTAATTTACCGTAAAACAAAATTAAAAAAAAAAAAAAAATTAAAAAAAAAAAAAAAAAAAAAAATTAAAAAAAAAAAAAAAAAAAAATTGACCATAATTTGACGAATTTTGGAAAGTACATTTTTTTGAGATTTTCTCGCCCAAGACGCGATTGCTCTCACATACGACCACTCGCTTTCTGCGTGTCGCCGAATCTTTTCACCCTTGTAAATGCAAATTTTATTAATAACGACTCACTCGTTACTCTCGCGCGAGCGATCGGTGCGGAGCGAGAACGAGGAGAGAATAAGAATTTCGCACCGGCACGATAATCGCGTGTTCGCGAGTCACGCACGCGTGCTATGCGCGATATACCGGCGTGCAGCTCGCCCACGAGTACACGTAACAGTATCGCAGGGGTGCGAGGGGGTTGGGGGTTGGGCGGGTGGCTCGAGGAAGCGAAGGCGGATGAACGTCTTGCACGGGGTGGCCACGCGAGGGCTCGAAGAGCTTTTCGCTTTCCTCCCCTCCTCACACCACTATCGCAGATTGATTAGCTCCTTCTATCTTTGATCAGACGATGCCGGCATGCTTTATCGTCCTGGCATTGATAATGCTTGATTGATCGCGCCCCCCCCTCCCCCCCCGCCCTCGACGAGAATATTAGTCATACAAAATGCAAGCCCCGAGACCGAAAGCTCGAAGGATTATTCGGCTCGATGAACTTCAACCCTTGAAACTTTGAAACATTTTTTTTTTTTTTGTTCAAGTTTCCGAGGTTGACTGACAAAGGTTATTAAATAAACTATAAAGTACTCCAACCATTTTTTTAAACCGGTAAATAAAATGGAATTATTCTCGAAAAGCTCTTTTTCGAGGCTGCACAAGACAATGCCTATTTTCACATTGCGGGAAAAAAAAAATGCTTTTGTCACTTTTTTAATTTCGAAAAATTTGAAAAGCTAAAAAAATGTGTGTTTTTCTTCATTTTCTCAGAGTTCGAAATCTTCGGAATAATTTAACGCGGATATGGGCCGTACACATTCGCGGATCTTCGTCATGTTCTCGGGGTTCGCAAGCAGTGATACTCATTCGTATAAAGTGTGATTAGGACGATGTAGTTGCGGCGTTTTGTATTATAATTCGTCGGGAGGGTTGAAGCCTACCGGCTTTCGCACCCCCCGAGGTGTCGTTACGGGAGCGTGAGGCGTTCGCGAGGCTCTTACGACAAACTCTTGCCGGAGAGTTTTCGCGGCCTCGCACTCGCACGTTTCGTTCGTCGCGTCGTCAGCGACGAGGGTCGCGGACGGCCGCGCTCTCTCGCGCGTCGACGACTTCGACGAGAAAGCGTTGTTTCTGGCTTTGAGAAATTTTCACCACTGATGCAAGTCTCAACGACGTAACCTTGGTCCCCGATGGCTCGCGAACGATTATTATATTCCGCGCGACTAACCCCGAACCGCCCTTCGCCCAACCCACCCCCCGACCCACCCTTCGCTCCTCGTTTGCTTCTCCCCTACTTTTACCTTCAGTCTCGTGTATCGGCAACCACCGAGTTTCTTGACTCTCGGGCAATATCACGAGACGAACTTTTCCTCGACCCTCCGGAAAGGCCTCCTTCTTGAGGGGAATGAGATCAAGTCACGTTGATGTATGAGATCCGAATTTACATCCCTTGGCGATCACAGATTGAATCATTTTTTTTACAAAATAATAGCAAATATTGAATAAAATAATTGTATGGTGATAGTGATAACAATTAGTGAATAATTTCGGTCAGAGTTGGGCAAAGTACTGTAAGGTAGCCCATGCGTAGGGTGTTCGTTTCGCACAAGTTCGAGGAAATCGAGAGTGAATTGCAGACACTTCCCGATGGTATGAAAATGTGAAAAAGTTCATGCACATTAAAGGCACTGAAAAGATTCATTTTGCATAATGATAATTCCAAATTGATGAAACAAAAAATTGTTCAAGACATTTCGCGGCAGCATAACTTTTTTTTGTAATGAAAATAATCCTTTTATTTCTTCTGAATACGTATGAATTCTTTCAGATTTTTTAATTGACTCTGAATTTTACGATTTTCAACACATTTTTTCCATAAAAAAAATAAGTTTCAAAGTCAATTGAAAACTCTGAAAAAATTCATAGGTATTCAGGAAAATGAAAGAATTATTTTCATAAAAAAAAAAGTTGCGTTGCCGGGAAATTTCCTGGACAATTTTTTGTTTCATCAATTTGTTTATAACGATTTGGAATTATTATTATGCATGATTAATCTTTTCAGTACGTTGAATGTGCATGCATTTTCTCAGATTTTCATACCATCGAGAAGTGTTCGCAATTCAATTCCCAATTCCTCTCAATTTTCGCGAACTTATGCGAAATAAACACTACGCAAGGACTGCCTTAAAGCACCAAATAAGTGCCAAGGACGGACCAGCTGTTTATTATACAAAAAAATGTATGAACAAATTTCCCGGCAACTTAACTTTTTTTGTAAGCAAATGATCCGTTCATTTTTTTGAATACGTATGAATTTTTTCAGAATTTTGTCTATTTTTTTTTAATTGCGTTTTTTTGTGGACAAAATGAAGTATAAAAGCGCAATTAAAAAAAATTCTGAAAAAATTCAACATATTCGGCAATATTAACGAATCATTTTCATGAAAAAAAAAAAAAAAAGTTAAGTTTCCGGGTTATTTATTAAACAACACATTTTTTTGTTCATTTGTTAATAACATTTTGATATTATTATTATGCACAATCAATCTTTGCAGTCCCTTCAATATAATTGATTTTTATGATTTTGGTGGTTTTTTTTTATGGTTGGTTTTTTTTTTTTTTTAGAAATCTTTTGCTAGACAAAATTTACAAGACACCTGTTTTTTTTCTATGTATTTCTTTATTTATTCGTTAATAATAATAATAATAATAATAATAATAATAATAATAATAAGTTTTATCATGGAGGTCCATTGTAAACAACATTAAAAACATAATGAAGAAGCATTGTGACAATTTTGTTTGCACTATTCATTTATAAATTTTTTTTCAAAATCAACGAAAATAATATTTTTAATGAAAACCGAAGTGATTCGTGACTCCTCGGATGAAGGCTTATTTTTCATTTGGCTCAAGGTTAAAAAGCGGCATTACAATCTTCCGCGCATTCGGGATGCGAAGGATCGTTAAGGATTAAGCAGCGAAGGGCTTACGCGAATCCAGCATTTAGTGGCTCTCGGGCAAAGGTTTCGAGAGTTATCGTGCGCGAATGCGACGCGGTTATCGCGAGTACGAGAAGCACGATAGCCGCGCGCTCGCCCCGGTTGGGTAACTACGTTCGAATTACATATTTCTGAGATCCCGGCCGCAAGCTCTCATAAGCCACGGAATGCCCAGCACCAAATCTTATCCCCGTCGCGCGAAGGGATACGGCGAGAGCGCTGTTTACGGCACATGCATTGCGCATTCATCTCGAACTGTACAGTTCCGAAAATTACCGCAGCGAAACCCTACGGAGTCTCTCTCATTACCCCACATCGTCGGCAACGATATAACAGTCGTATACAAATTTTTGCATGTTTAAAAAAAAAAAAAAAAAAAAAAAAAAAAAAAAAAATTAATGAAAGATACGAAAGAAGAAGCGAGTTTAACGCGTGCCGATAGCCATTGAGAATTCATATTTCGTGCGAAAATGCTGCACGATCCGCGACGAGGCGGGGGCGGAGGGGGCCGGGACCGGCTTTCGGTGAGGTTCGGCGAGGCCCGCCGAGAATTTTGCAAAGTAGAAAATAAAATAAAATCAGTTGTGAAGCAATTATTAATTCGCTGAACATGCAACGCGGACGGGAGAACGATAACTTTCGGCTGCGCCGGTCGCTGCCGGCACGCAAATAAGCCATATTATACTTTTTCGTGCGAATTGTACACCCGCAAACGTTTATATCTGGTATAAAGCGAACCCCCTCCCTTCCCCTACGGGAGACTAACTTTTCGTCTACGTACGTGTGCAACGAACACACCGAGCTTTCGGAGAATTTTAAAAAATCGTCGAATTCATATTTCCCGGGGAATAAAAGAATCTCTCGAATTTCTCGCGATTAATCGATTTCACGAATTCACCTCGATTCGAACGTGCGTATTCTTTACCGTACTTGTCGTTGATCGTTCGCTATTGAGTCGATTGATTGAAAAAAAAAAAAATGAAATCAAATGCCACATTGACAAAAAAGATTTTATTTGTAGTTAATTGTTGGATATAGCAAAATATTCACTGATTCAAAGCGATGAATGACAAAAAATGACACATAAAAATAATAATGACGAACAACAATAAAAGTCCTCGTTTGTTTCGCTATCTTCGTAGTTCATAGATTCGAGTTAAAAAAAAACTTATTCTTCGTATAAAAATCGTATGAGCTCTGAGGCTGCATTATCGACTAATTATCTGATTTCAATAACGTATCGCGTGTTGGAGTTCATGAAGTTGCGTTTTTTATGTTTACATGCATGAAACAAATAGTAACAATGAACTCGCGGTTTCGGTCACGCGACGTTATTACCTGTAATAAAATTTTATGTTGACTCTCTTTTAATTATTATATACGATTCATTTATTTCGTTAAATAAATTTTGAAGATGATATTAACACTAAATTGAACCGAACTTTGTAAAAAATAAATTAATGCCGAACAACAACACATGACACAAATTAGACGGAAGACGTAATAAAAATGACAGTAGTCCATGTTAACTCTCTTGTTTTAATTTCTCGTTAAATTATTCTTCTTAATGTTACTTCGCGTCATAAATAATTATACTTTAAATAAATTCTTAATATAACAAATAAAACAGTCCTTCACTTTCTTATTCTTTTTATATCAGGCTAATCACAAAGTATATTAATATCGACATTTATGTCTTTTCTTCATCTGTCGATCATTTCACTTATAAATATATTTACCCTGATTCACATACAAGTCTTGGAACCTTCACATAAATAGAGTCAATGTATGATATATGAAAATTTCGTTAAATGTATGTCAATGTCAAAACTTCTACGAATCTACGATTGTGGATTTCGTCCAATTCTAAGCTCAATCTCTCGTTTCATTAAATATTTCTTTGACCTGTCGTTATTTTATTGTACCGTGGAAATTTGTGAATAGTCGCTCTCAATTCACTTATCTTATGTTTCCTCTACGCAGTCCAGTGGGATGCACATCTCCATATGTAATGGAAATATTTTCGTTAAAATCTCAGAATCAGCAGCTTCTCCAAAATCGATGAAACTTTGACTTTAGATTTCAACTATGGTTATACGTGCTAATTATGGTGCGGAGTTTTAGAGAGCGATCGGAACAAGACGTCCGTCTACTCGACTAGGTCAGAGAGAAGAGAGCGAGTCTCGCTGGTCTTCGGGCCGAGTGACCCTCTCTCTCGAGCCCAATTGTTCGATTCCGCTATCGTCGATTATCGCGCTATCTGTCCATCTATTTTCGCGCCGTTACTCTTTAAGTTCGAAATATCTCACATACCTGCTGTTCTTGAGTCGTATCTGACCAATTGCAAAACTTGAGAAATCCGTGTATTTTGTTATAAGAGCCTGAACGTTTCAATTTGGTGGATTCAGTGAATGTGTTTGTGCGAAGTGCAGCCACGTAGACCTCACATTTGAGGGAAACACGACTTAGAAAAAAAAGTTCATTGAAAAAAAATTCTGAATTTGTATCGTGTGAATGTGTAATCGACCCTGTAAAGATGTTCTTCGATGCATGACTGACGTTTCCGATTGACCGACGAAGCGAAGGGTGACGGACGACTCTGATTGGTCGTGGCAGTCGTCCGGAACGTTGGTTGGCCGCATATAAAGGGGTCATTTCTGCGGAGGTACATCATTCGGTGACTTTCCGAGAAAGCGGCAACATCATGGACTCGTTTGCTAAGCTGATGTCCTCTTTCGGAGCATCGCAGTGCGGCGTTGACTTCATTGCTGCTCTTCCGGTCGAAATAGCCGAACTGATACTGCGAAAATTGGACCCTCGTTCTTTGCTGAACGTTGCCAGAGTATCCAGAAAATGGATGCGTGTCTGCAAGGGCTCTTTCCGTTTGAGAAAGACAGCCAGACAACATCTACGCAAGGTAAAGCAAAGCTTGATCCAGGACGACATGGTTCCGGTTAAACAGAGCAAGAAGCAAACTCTTTCGAGAACCACGAGAATGCAGACGGACTTGGCTCAGAGAATCTCTCGACATAGAATCGCTGCTACTCCGGTCTTCGGAATTACCAGCACGATCAAATCGAACGCCCTGAACAGTCGTTCTAAAGACGAGAAGCCGGTTTCCCGCGCTTCTGCAATGCCGACGAGAAGTTCTTTGAAACTTCGATAGACGATTTAATAGTATTAGAATAGTACACATGGAAATTAGACATTAATTATCATTAGGATATTGACTGAGCTTTCCTGCCGAAAGCTCTTCTTATATTGTTAACGTCCCTAATCAAACATTTATAGATGATTAGGATATTGACTGAGCTTTTCCACCGAAAGCTCTTCTTATATTGTTGACTCCCCTGATTAAACATTAATAGATTATTAGGATTTTGACTGAGCTTTTCTATCGAAAGCTCTTGACTCGAGAGTACTATATACACTCACAGCAACAGGAAAGTAATCTTCTCGTGCCGTTTATCAATAATCGTCACTCGATCGACAGTGTATGTAAAATTCATCGGATACATGCTTACATTTCGATGCGCACCTTGACAATGTACACCGTCACTCATTTTAAGGTGTTGGTAACGGATAAAAAAAATACATTTTTCGACGTATTAGACTATTTTAAGTGCATTGACATTAAAGCCCGATTTTTAAATGCCGGGTATCGAAGCATATAACCGTATTTCTTACCCTGTCCAGTTTCAAAATGTGTATAAATTTCTCAATGTCGTTATTGAATGCCGTCAAATTTGCCATGTCGGTTTGCCATTCCTCTGTCGGTACTTAAAGAAACCGCTAAATATTTTGTAGTGGACCTCTCGATGGTAACTGGACAAAGCACGTTTTAAAATCCGGCGTTACGTCTATGGACGAATTAGAATTGAGTTATCATGACGAAAATTATGTTTTTATTCATAAATAGGATAATTGAAAGAATTTTTGTCTCGTCTTTTTTTGTCATGCCATCACTTTTGCCAACGCAGCTTAAACTCAAATTTTGAAAAAATTATCCAACCGACAACAATTTAATGGATTCTTTGTCTGTGAGCGCGGGTGAACCGAAAAATGCCAAAAATTTGCATGATATCAAAAAAAAGGTTGGCCGATTATTATACATATATAATAATAATAATAATAATAATAATATAAATATAATAAATAATCATTTTAATACAACAATTATAACACCCTATCTTCATTTATTTATAACAATTATGGAAAATTTTATTACTGTTGCAAAAAGTATATACGTATTATTATATATTTTGAAATTCAATTATTTAATTTTCTTTTCTCGAATTTCAGTTCATCCAAATGAATTTGATCAACAAACAAATCGAACGAACGACGAACAACAAATTTTATTACTGTTGTTGTTGTTGGGTCTCGTTCGTTCCAATTGAATCCAAGTGAGTCCAATCGATATTCGTTAACAAACAAACATTCATTGTCGCATATCCGATTATAATTCTATTCCTCTTATTGCAAAAGATTCTTTTCATAGCGCACCGACTTTTACTCGTACTTCCGTTTGCTACAGAAAAACAGAATCAATATTTAATCCCACCCTTTGGATCTCGCTTTCGAGCCAGCCGGATTAATACCGTGTCGTGCCGCGGTATTATAATCGTATAATAGCGCTTATCCCTGCCGTTGTTAACGACTCGGTTTCCCGAAACTTCGTCGAAGTCGTGAAAAATACAGGAAATCTCTCGGTCGTCCGGATCCCCCTCGAAAGAGTCGGCAAAATTCGAGACGGTCCGATCGAGAAGCGCCGCAACCCCTGCGGGCCGTTCTCTCGCTTCGCGCGCTGGAGGCTCGCGCCGCGAAATCATCCCCGCAAGACGTCGAAAAATCCGAGAAACTCGCAGAGACGGACGGAAAGATTGAGGAGCCGATTTTCCACGGATTTCACAAGCCGATTGTGCCAAGCCCGCGGTATTATTTGTTCAACATTCGACGAGGGGTGAAATCTGTTTCTTTGCACAGGCGAAGAATATCAATTGTTAGAAATACAAAGGGTGAGGAGAGCGCGAGAGTCCCGCACGAGACGGCCGCGGTGACGGGGATGAGGGGCGGGTCTCTCGACGTTTGTGTTTGAGGGCAAGGAGAAGGAAAGTATAGAAACGTCGAAGAGAAACGGGAAAGGCAATGCAGCGACTGCGACGCACGGCGATGGTCGTTGCCGGCGCGCTGTGGCGCGCCCCTGTACAAACGAAATTCTTAAGAGAATTTAACCGTTTGAATAGCTCGCAAATCCATTGCAAATGTTTACACGAGATTTTCGCGATATCCCTTCTTTCTCCGTGCCGCATCTTCCCTCTCCGAGCTTCTCTCCGTCTCGCCCGTCGCAACTCCGCGAATAAAGTCCTCGCAGACAGAACAAACCGACTTTCATAACTCGAGACTTTTTCGAAAAAAAAAAAAATATACATATATATAGAAATCCGCAGACGAAACGATCAATCTTTGATACTTATCTACTTATGTTGGGGGTTTTCCTGGCTTTCAAGGTCATAAAGAAATTAGATTAAAATAAAAAATAAATTATGGAGTAAAAATAGCGAGAACTATTTTCGGTAGTTCTAGCTTTAGAAGAGAGATTTTGACACACACGGATAATTGAAATAATAATAATAACACGATAATTCACAGGATATTTGAAATTCCTGTGCGAGCCCCACAAGGCTCTGATTATTGCAAGTCCATTCAGACGGACTCTAATAGTTTTTGAAAAAAATTGGTTTTTTATCACAATTTAATTTTTGGAAGAAACATAATGTTTATTGAAGGCAATTTCCTTTTTTCACTAAATTTCTGGAAGGACCGTAACTTCATTAATTTTAGTTCATTGCCAAGTGGTTTCCTTGAGGACATTCTGCAGTCTGACATTTCTTTGCAGACGGTATCAAACAAAGATGAAAAATAATGTTTCTGGTGCAAAATTCCGCCATTTGATAGGATTGAATTTTTATATTTTCATATTTATTATAATTTATTTTTATATTTTTTATCAATAGATCATTAATAGACAATTTAATGTGTTCGACATGGAAACCTTGGATCTCTCTGGAAATCTCTCCCAACGTGCAACGAATCGGATTGATCAATAACGAGTGCGATTCGCTCGTGTAAATGCCTCACAATAAAACAATTTGCTGGCATCAAACAACAGGGTGGGGTAGACGGTGGAGTAGACAGCTTCGACAACTCGCGAAATTAGGTGTAAACCGGATGGTAAGACAAGAGACCGTGAGCCAAACGGCAAAGGATCGAGGAACAGAGACGTAGCGAGCGAGATCGAGAGACAGAGACCGCAACGATCAGTAGTCCGCTCGTAGCAGTTCGTCTCCGGTTTACAGACGTATGTAAAGCACCCACCGAGAAACAACCTTAGCTCTGCGACTGCTCCGGAGTCTTGGGGCGCCTCCCTGCCCCCCGACCGGTCATCCCCTTTTGCCTTGCAGCCTTGCCGCCGCGTACCCGACAACCTACAACCGCGCCTTCGCCGTCTCTTAGCTCGCTCTCGCTCAAGACAAACAGTGGCGGTGTCTTAACAAGTGGACCAAGCTGTGCCCAAGACAAAGGGTAATTGAGGGTAGGGATTAATACCCCTATACACCAGAAATTCAGCCCCGGACCGGGCCCGGGCTTCTCTTCTTCCCAGTTCGTGGGCACTGATGCTATACCGCTGCCGCTGCTTCATCCGCTTCTGGCGAGTGAACATCCCTCTCTGTTTCTTCCCTTGCAAGGAAACGAGATCTCTCTACCCACCGCATTCCCTTTCGTGAGATCCTGCACAGATCGTCCTGCGAATTCAACGCTACGTAGAGAGAAACGCTTTCCCTATCTCACGAATCTCTTGATATGCCCCCTTGCTTGATGTCTCCTTCGTTTCGGTTACTCGGGCCTCGGGTCTTCGTTTGGCAAAGTGTCTCATTGGTCTTCGTTCCTGGACCATGCTTTGGTCTGCACTGTTCGTGCCTTGAGCAGTTTTTTAATTGGCAGCAAGCTTGGCGAAGTATGGTTCTGCCCATTCGTCACCGTGCTAATGGACGCGGACCAGTTTTACCTTGCCGTAGAAGTTGTCCTGTATAAATGACTTGAGACCATCTGGAGGCTTGGACAGCTTTTTACTGTGAGCAGGCTGGGTCGCCTTCTGTCGGTAGTCCCCGTTTTGTTGAAGGTCCAACCAGATTGGTTCGAAGAAGAAGCACCGGTTGTCAGAATCAAAACGCCCCATTCCTTTATTTCTAGGTGCTTGATCAAAGAAGGCAGAAATGGCTACAAAAGCGACCTTTCATCATTTCCTGGCCTAAACCCACGTCCGCATGGACATGGCCAGACTGCCTCCACTGAATACACTTTATTCGCTGGATTTCTACACCGAAAAGGAAAATCAGAGGTCGAGTCAACATACGTGAGAAGTTGAGTCGACGCAATCGAGTTGGCTCGATGACTCAAGATCGATCCGGGCTCAGTCCGGGATTGACTCAAACTCCTCATGAGATTCGCCGCATATAACCCCGCCAAGTGGTTGAGCCAACCTTGTATAATCGAGTCAAGCTCTATTTCATTGATTCAATCACTATTTCATCGATTTAACCCGTATTTCATTGATTTAACCTCTATTTCTTTGATTCCACCTCTATATTATTGATTCAACCTCTATTTTATTGATTCAACCTCTATTTTATTGATTCGAAATCTATTTCATTGATTCAACTTCTATACCATTGATTCAATTTCTATTTGATTGATTCCACCTCGATTTCATTGACCCGACCTCAATTTCATCGATCCAACCTCTATTTTATCGAAACAACGAAATCGTCATTGAACGCCTCTTCGGTTGGCTCAACCGCACTCGTGTATGTTAGGTCCATCTCCGATTTCTCTCATTGTATGCTTTCGAACGACAGTATCGTCATATCTTTAGCTAATTGCGTTTAATCAATGTCTACATAGTTTCTATATCGTCTACGAATCGTTCGGGACCGAGCCCGGGAGAGAGTAACAGACTCGCTACTCGAGGGAACGCGTCGAGGTCATCCTACTAATTAAACAATCAAATACGGGCGACCAAGGAGCACGGATCACGAACGTTGCAGGCAAGAGTATAGAGGGCAAAGCGGCAACGAGGAAAGCGAACGGCAGCTGTCCCGTTCCCGCGGTCAATTCTCACGGGCCTTCCAGCGGGGGATCGATTGATTAACTTTCCCGTAACTTCGATTACGACAGAGTCGCCGGGACGGGGCTAGAACGGAGCGGCTTCACGCCCGCGAAGGACGAGACGCGCGAGAATCTATGGCACCACGACGGTGTATACAGCCCCTAAATCCCAGGGCTAAGGGTGGAAGGACTTGTCGCAGTTTCGGCTGTTCTCAAAGTCCCAACAGGGCAGCTACACGTTGGAGATATACCGGCCTTCCTCGCGATGCCGGGGAACGAAGGAGAAGGCAACAATGGACACACTCCGCAAAGGGAAGATGGACTCGAAGAAATACGGAAGTTTCGGGAAACCCGTACCGAAATCTCGGGAGAGAGTCGCCTTCCAAGATTTTGGGCTTCGGCGGGGAAGTGCGCAGCGGCGAGAGTGAAGGGAATGGAAGGAACGAGGAAAATGCGAAAGCGAGGGACGATGAGGGTCGGCTCGTTGTGCCTTTGCTCGGATAGTTCGGGTGGATGATAATTTTCGGGTTGATGTCGCTTGAACGTACATTATCGAGTGCAGAAAAATCCAATGGAGCTTCAGAACTTTGGTTCATTCAAATAACCATATTACGAGTCGTTGTGCCATCTAAATGACCTTTAACATTGATCATTCAGTTGAGTTCGATTTTTCATTTCTGCTCGGATAAAATGTTGAAGACACAAAGTGATTGTCTGTGAATGAAACATATTAAAAATTGCCAAAAGTCGTTTCTAAAACGAATCACACATTTAACTATTGGGATTTTTCGAACGATGACGATTTAGATTTCTGAAGACGTTCGAAGCTCCGAACCTTCGGAAAGATTCGAGCTTCAGAGAACCGATAGTAGGAAGGTGGGAAAACACATCGCCGAGCTGCAATGTTGGCTGGCCCGTGGAAAGTTTCGCTCGCTGATCGGCGGATAGCGTGATGGCATCACCTTTCGATAAGCTCGAAGATAGATAGGTGCCTCGATTATATCCCGTCTGTGCTTGTAACGATGGTGCGGATGTGTATTATGGCAGGGCAAAAATATATTAGCCTCCACTCCCTCGTCTCGAAACTCTAGCACCCTGTCTCGTTCTCTCTCGTTTGCCGCGTGATGCTCGAGGAAAGCACGTTAATCTTACTCTCCGCTTCGTTCCGATTCTCCTCCTTCTTTTTCGTTGTCCTGGGAAATTTCGTATCGGATACAGGCAGTTGATACATAGCAACCGAACAAACCCGCTCACGATTCGCATTCTCAGCGCTGTTCTCGCGCACGATATATCGCGATGTTTCGTTGATTGCCTTTCATTGATGAAATAAAAAAAACCGAAGCAAGGTAATAAATAACACGTTGCCGTTTTATCAAACAAGCATCCGATTTAAATGATAAATGATAAATGATAAATGATAAATGATAAATGATAAATGATAAATGATAAATGATAAATGATAAATGATAAATGATAAATGATAAATGATAAATGATAAATGATAAATGATAAATGATAAATGATAAATGATAAATGATAAATGATAAATGATAAATGATAAATGATAAATGATAAATGATAAATGATAAATGATAAATGATAAATGATAAATGATAAATGATAAATGATAAATGATAAATGATAAATGATAAATGATAAATGATAAATGATAAATGATAAATGATAAATGATAAATGATAAATGATAAATGATAAATGATAAATGATAAATGATAAATGATAAATGATAAATGATAAATGATAAATGATAAATGATAAATGATAAATGATAAATGATAAATGATAAATGATAAATGATAAACGATAAATGATAAAAACGATTCTTTATGTATTTATTTTTCTATCGATATTTCTGTCTTGTGACTTCTCGATTCCATCGACCAAGAGTTATTTGGGTTCGCGTTTCCTTCACTAGCTATTAATGTACATTGTCTATATTTGAGTTAACGATCAACGAGTCTCGACAAACTGAGGTTAACGGCTCCGCGAGCTACCGGATTGCCCGCTGTGTATTATTGGTTAACCGGAAGGTTGTCGCTATCCATGCCTCGACCAAATGACCCTCGCGAAACCCAATATCGCCTGTCCACCCGTTCGCACACCTCTATTTGTCCGCTACCTGTTGAACGCCGAAGCTCGAGCGATCGATTGGACGCAAAGCAAAGTATTTTTACCCTTCAATTGTCTCGCGACAGCGGCCGAATCACCGTAAATCAAGATTCCCTCGTATATCCGTGACTCAGCCCTGAAAGAACCAAAAAAATTCAGATTGCACCGACTAAAAGTCTCCGCGGCAAATAACGTCCCCCTTCAACAAGGCCGACGATTGTCGTGCAAGAATTTCTCTCTTCGATGAAGACATTCAACGTTCTAATTTTTTCGATTTTTTTCGTCAGACACGAAACCATCAAAAATGTAAAAAAAAAAAAAGAAAATATTCTCCGACGAACTAATAGAGCCGAATACCCGCCGAAACTTCGAGACATTGACTGCAGCTTTATCGCGATTCGAATCCATTAGATTTCTTCGGCTAATTTGCGGGAACGAAGCCAGAAGAAACTCTCGCGCGTGTTGTGTGCGATGCCGGGACGGAGGCGGTGGAAAACATTAATTTTTTTTCGAATATTTCGCGTGGCGGAACACGCGACGGGCCTCGCGAGTCTCGCGGGCCTAATCGTCTCGTCGCAGTCGCAGTCGAAGGAGAAATGCAAGTCAAAAGACAAGTATCGCGAGGATGTGGCGTTTCGAGCGTTGAGAAGAGAGAGAGGACCTTCGACCCTCGCCGTTCGTTCCCCGCTAAAGCCTTTTATATCCGGCTGATAATTACGTGTTACCCGAAGAAATTCCTCGTCCGCAAAAGTATCGCAATATCCCACGTCACGATACAGTTATTATCGACATGAACTTAGTATCCCCCCTCGTGTTATAACAAAGAAACGGGACCCCACCCCGGCCGCGCTCTCTCTGTAAATCGTTCCGTATTTCGACGCCGTGGTATTTCATTGTTCTGCATATTTAGTAGCGAAAGTTGCACACCACTCACGGGCGCTCTGTATTAAGCGTACAGCTTCGTGTGCTGAAAACTTCGGACTGAGCTCACGAAAAAAAGGAAAAAAATAAAAAACACATACAAAAAATTAACGTTGAAGTCAGACTGATTTACTCGTTTTCGTGGTATGTCGTTGCGGGGCTTGTCGAATGAGGCGAATAATTAAAAATATTATCGCAACGACGAGAAGAAACAAGCAGTTCGTTCGACGGCAACGTGCACGAATCTTTGCGCGCACGTTAATGAGAATTTGTTGAATAATTAACGAATCCACATTCGAGCAAATAAATAAAATAAATAAAATAAATAAAATAAATAAAATAAATAAAATAAATAAAATAAATAAAATAAATAAAATAAATAAAATAAATAAAATAAATAAAATAAATAAAATAAATAAAATAAATAAAATAAATAAAATAAATAAAATAAATAAAATAAATAAAATAAATAAAATAAATAAAATAAATAAAATAAATAAAATAAATAAAATAAATAAAATAAATAAAATAAATAAAATAAATAAAATAAATAAAATAAATAAAATAAAAGGTGTGTTGATGGCGTCGAATTGGAGTCTGTGTTAAGCATGAAGTTTCGTGACGAAGAAATAAACGGGACGTTCGAAATACTATAACAAGCGCGAGTCTCTCGCCTGCAGGTGAATGATATTCTTCGAATAATTCATGAATCGTCCATCGCGCCGCAATCGCGTCTATTCTGCAGGACGAGCGCCCGTTTGGCGTGGGCTCGATGCGTCCGGTGTCGAAACCTGCTCGAAGGCTTCTCCGCATCTTTCCATTTTCCTCCCCTCTCGCCACTTCCGTTACTGTGTATGCTCGCCTACTTTGAAATTCAATTCGGCCCCCGTGAAATTGAACGGAATGGACCGGGACGTACCGGCTTTCCCCGGCTCTTCCGTCTGTTCCTCGTCGTTTCTCGTGTGAGACTCCGCGAATACGCGCGGCTATTCGAACGAGCGAAAGAGGACGAATGCGAATGGCGGAAACGGCGGAGAAGGACGAGGAGGTTCGCAATGTGCTGCATCCCCTATTCGCGCGCGTTTACGCGAGCTACCGAACGCCAGGGACCAATAATCATAACCCATTACCATCGAGCTAAGTGCGCCTCCGATCGGGAACGGAGACAGACCGGAAGAGACGAGGCGAGACAAACTACCCCGAGGGAAAGAGGCCGCGAGAAACTCTGCCGAGCATTGTACAAAGTTGATTTCGAGCCTCTCCGTATCGCTGAAAAAAATTCGTCGATTTTGTCGAGACATATTTGAAAAATAGTAATTATTATTTTTTTATTTATTATTATATTATTGTATAATTTTTTTTTTTTTTTTTTTTTTTTTTTTTTTTTTAGAGTGCGAAATGTTTTATACACCATGGAGAGGCACGTGTACTTCGTGTGCTGAAATCTCCAGCTGAAACCCCACCTCTCATGTCATCTTCCAGTGTATCTGGATCCACCCCGGCACCGCTTTCGCATTATTTCGGGGTATGTTATTCTATAATAATAATAATAATAGTAATATTTTTTTAAAATTTTCCCAACAGACCCGATGGATTTTTTCAGCGACATTTATTTATCATAAAAACAATTAGAGTTTTTTAAATTATCAATAATAATTTTTTACTGAAAATATATTTAATATATTATAGATATATATTTTCAGATCCTTCTTTCATGTACGATAGTCGAAGGACTTTGAGTAGATCGAAGCTTTTTTCACTAGTTAAAGAAAAATGTATCAAGGATCTATAATTCAGTGTTCGAAATAAATAAACAAAATAAGAGAAGTGAAGTCCCTAAAAAAAAGTCCGTGAAAAATTTCCTTTGAGCCGCAAAAAATGATGGAAAAAGAACTACAATACTAAGCAATTCAATTAAATCCACATGATTAAAAATAACAATAACTAAATGATTAAATTAAATTTTGAAGATCGCTTTAAACAAAAATTTCTCGAAATTTTCTGTCGTTTTCACGAGCTTGCTCAGTTGCAAGAATAATCCCGATTCTCCTTTCGTATTTGTACCCTAAAGTGATTCGCCCGTGCGGTGGCGCCGCCCGGTGGCGAATTTCGAAACCTACCCCCGGCGATCCACGCGGCGAGGGGATGAAAAGGGTGATAGGCGAAGGGTGAGAGAGACGAAGGACGAAGAATGAAACGAGTATCGGGGGTGGGCCACCACCGTCACTCCCTCAAACCACTACGGGGGGTTTGGTGAACGAGTAGCGTCAGAAGGGGGTGCGAGGGGGTGGTTGGGTAGAATATAGAGAACGAGTAGTAGGCGAGCACACTTTACGATACCACGTCGAATGACTAATACGTTGAAACAATAGGCTGTCGTCGACCGGGCGACGCTCGATGCGCGACCATAGTATAAATGGGGTGGGGAAGGGGTGGGGGTGGGGGTGGGGGGGGGGGGGGGGTGGTATAAAGTATAGTTCGAAGGGTTGGAGGGTAGTTTGAGGGACCAAAATCGTCAGAGGAAGAGAAACACCAATGCACCTCTCGAGCCTTTCCATATCCGTTTTACCTTCGACTGCTTTTCCGCCCTTATTTCCCCCCCCCCCCCCCCCCCCCCCCCCCCCCCCATATGGATCTCACGTAGATGTGCGCATAATACGCCAAATACACGTGTAACGCGAAAGGCACAGTCCGAGCTTTTATCGCACCGAAGATTATACCATTTTATATTTTCAATGCCCTCCTCCAGCATCCCTTATTTTTCTTTTTCTGCCTCTTGCGCTCCTCGAATTCGCTCACTCAGTGCCACGAATCACTAAAATACTCGCGGCATTGGCGCGCAAGCTCGATGGGCGAGGGGAAAGTCGCGAACGTTGGAAAACCACGCGAGAGGCATCGATTCCAGACAAATAGTCGAGGGTGCTTAAGCCCTTTTTTTTCCTCATATTATGCGACGAAAAAAAATTGTATTCTCTGCAGACTTTTTTCCCTTTTTTTTTTTTTTCGGCATCGAGAATTCACGCGAGCTCTTACATGGAAGATTAACACCGACTGCATCGGCGTACCTTTTAATCGCCGACGATAAGTGAAACATTAAGCGATGAATTGGGTAGACGTGCGTGTACTTAATACCAGTATTTATCGGTCTCGTCGATTTCCACGCTCGCGCAACTCGCGCAGGGACTCGGCAAACGCTCGAAATAATGATGTCAGTTTGCGCGATTGCGCTCTTTTTCTCTTTAATCACGAGGCGCTCAAACGCTTCGCATCGGAATTTTCTCAATTGTTTCGTCGTCGTTCGAGCAAATGAGCACTTTCAAATTTATACTCGCGACTGTTATTAGCCCCGAATACGTTACACACTAATCTGCTGAATCACGAGAAGTGCTGAGGAAATCTTGAATTCTTCGAAACCGCTTCTCTCGAGCATCATCAAGAAACGCGCAAGCTTTTGCAATTTTTTATGTATCGATGTTTCGTTTTAAACGGCATTTTCCTTACATCCAGGCGCTTCCAGTCCACGAAAATTAAACTATAAAATATTGAATTTTAACAAAGTCTCGCGGCTATAAAGACACACAACGCTATAAACAATTGGAAGAAAAATTCTAATTGTTTTAATGATAAATAAGTGTCGCTGAGAAAATTCGTTGGTTTTGTCGAGATGGATTTCAAAAATTGTTGTTGTTGTTACTATTATTATTATTATTATTATTCTTATTATATCAGATAATAAATAATTAGATAATAATAATCATTTTTCAAATCTTTCTCAACAAATGCAATGAATTTTTTTCCCCGACACTTATTTATCCTAAGAACCATTAGAGTCTTTAATAATGAATAATAATAGTAATTAGTTGTTATGTCAACATGAATCTTTGAAATGTTCAAAATTCCCGCTTTGCAAGTATTCGTCAGTTGCAAAGTTAGGTCGACTGGCGGATGACAATTGCTATCTCAGAGCGAGCAGCGTCGTCGGTTTTCACGAGATCTTCGCGAGAATTCGTTCGAGCTACTTCTCTCAATCAGAGTTTTCTCAAAATACATGCGGTGAATTGCCTACTTTTTTCGGAAATGGATAAACAGAAAGTTAATCTACATTGTGAACACTTTTTTGTCCGAACCATCTTCTTATTTACATGTCCAGAACTCACAGAACGTCTGTCGATGACTCACTTTTCCATGAGCGCTTGTACTGAAAACCCGATTTTTTAACATCGAATATCTCAAAAAATATACGGTCAATTTCGTTCTAATTTTTCGGCGATATAAAGAACTTTTACCCGCAAATTCCATACCAACAACTCAAATTCCGCATTCATCGCCAACTTCAAAGAAGTTCCAGAATATGTGGTAGAAAGAATTAAGAAAAACATTTTTTCGTAAAAAATGTAAAAAAAAGACGCCAAGTAGTTTGAAAATAGTTTCCAAATCATTTTTTAATAATTAAAACAAGAAAAAATCATATGAGCCAAGTAAACTTGAAAAAAAACCTTGCTCGTCCTCGCTTTTGATGCACCTGTACTCATTTGTGTTCTAAGGACTCGCCAAATGTCAAATATCAACTAAGAACTATCGTTCCACGTATCGTGGAACTATCGTGAAAGATTTCGTTCCAATGGCTCGTTTCCGAGAAAAAAATCGTCAAAGTTTAGGGAGGCGCGATATTGGCGTATAAGGACACGGTAGCGCTCGACGCGCGCGGACTCGGGGCGGGTTTGAATTTCCGAATGTTCAAAGTTCGAAGGGGCAAAAACCCGAATCGAAATATCCCATTCGATACATTTGACGATGGGTCAATCCACCGAAAGTCTGCATAATCGATAGAAACAATCGTACGATGGTTATAACGATGAACGGGGAATAATCCGAAAGTGAATTCCAAGAGAAGACCAAGTTCACGAAGGTACGCGGCAACTCCGTGTTTATTTCCCGGCAAACTATAATCGCGATATTGGAAAACAAGAAGGTTTGATGCTCACAAAAATGTACAAACTCGATATTTAATTTGAGGAACAGGGCGAATTTCGAGAGCTCGAATTCCTGAATCTCAGTTTAAAGAACGATCGCATACACGAAAGTCAAATTTCGAAAAGATTCAATGCAGAACGCTCGAGGTACCGAATAAACATTTTGCGAACGGTAAAATCTCCGTAAGTCAATTCCCCGAAGCGTCAAATTTCCGAAAGTACTCTCTCCGAATGGTCGAATCTTCGAATGCAGATTTCTTCGAAAGGCCAAATCTCCGAATGCAGATTTCCCCGAAAGGCCAAATCTCCGAATTTATACATTATCCTTCGAAACCCTTTTCCCACCGTTGTTAGCGAGCATGTACAAGAGCGAGTTCGTTTTCGGGTTTTTGACCTTTCGGATTTACACTATTCGAATTTCTGATCTTTCGGATCTTTGCTATTCCGAGTTTAAACCTTCCGCATTTTTTCTCGCCGTAGTTCTAAGCTTTCGGGATTTCACTTTTCTGAAATTCAAGTTTTCGATTTTCTGACCTCTCGTACTTTCGTACTTTAATACGTTTCGAAGTATTCACATATCGGTAACTCTCTGTTCGGAGTATTGAATTTCCGAACAATTGGATTTTCACCGATAAGCTTGCACGCCGCTGCAGCCTGTTCGGAGCTCAAAGCTTTCTGACAATTGAAATTCGATTTTCTTTGCCGTAGTCACTTTTCTTGTCGGTAACTTTTCAAGCGATTCTTCAGTCCTTCGGGAAATTATTCTTTCGTGTTTTTTCAATTCGCGACATTGGCTCTTCTACTTTCAAAATATCGGTAATCCGGATTTTCCGGTTATTTCAAATGGTGTTAAAAAAAAATCGAAAATGAGGCCCATCTGAATATTCAGCAATCGGGACTCGTATCCCGCCCCGCTTCGTTATATCCGGGTGGAAGTTTTCTTCGGTCATCTCGTCGGCTAATCAGTGGCCTTATCTGTGCGCTATATAGGCATGTATTCGATGCCTTCGCGTCCTCGTGGCGGAGGCCCTCGTCAAAGTTCAAAGTCCGTCCGGATTATATTATTGTGTGCACGTCCACGCGGACGGCGCAGGGACGGCTCGAGCATTGAAATAAGTGGGATGAGGTTCGGTCGCGAGCTCGACCGCCGCGTTGTCCAGGGACCGTGAGAGGGGCGGAAAGAGGCGAGGAGGTGGAGGAGGAGGAGTGTGTGCGAGGGGCGAAGAGAAGAAGGAGAATGGGTTTCTGGACGCCGATGCCGAGCGGCGTCGCTGATTGCTTCTCTTTCCCCTCTGCCTTAAAATTGACGTCATATTCGTTATCCTTTCGACCCTTCTTCCTCCGCGGGCATTCCCCTTTTCCGAGCCTTTCTCTCTGTCTTCGCCCTCGCGCCCGTCTCTCCTCGGTCCTCGTCTCTCGCGCTCTTGTCCATCGCCGTGTCTCCGCCAGATACCGGGCTCGACTTTGGCGACCATACACGTACAGTTATAATATTCCGCGAGGATAATCTCTCCCTCTCCGTCCTCCGCGAAAGCTCTTCCTCTCCGCTCGACGCTTCATCCGTTCGCCTCTTACGCCGTCGCTCGCCTCCATTTTGTTGCATCGAATGTATAACGAGCCAACGGAGATGCGACCTTGGGGATTCTTCGCCGGAACCCGAAACACGACCACACCCTGTTCGAGACCTCTTTCAGGTCATTCTGTTAAATATCCGCTCGCAGCTTCTATCAGAGTCGCTCGTTTCGTCAATTCAAGTCAAAAATAATCGAACTTTTATATTTTATCGAAATTGTTCATTCGATTTTTACAATAATTAATATTAATAATAATATTGGCGTATTAATTTATCCGTAATTGTCATATTAATTATTGTTTTTCCGAAAAGTAATGTTCATTTTATTAATATAAAAGAATAATTATATATGAATTAATATTACTGTTATTATTATTATTATTTATAAATAATATTAATATAACTCCTTTATTATTTTTTGTTCTACATTTATTGAATTATTTGTAAGAATAATCGACGAAATAAAAAAGCGAAATTATTTCGAATATTCATCTATCGAAATCGTTGTCAAGTCTGAAGTCGGATTAAGGATAAAAACCTGACGTACGATAACGACAAAGCGTCGTCGCGATGAAAGTAACGAGAAACGGAAGAAAAGAGTGATCGTGGCGATGGAGGAATTGGGAAGTGGAAGAGATGAAAGTTCAGGATGCCGGGGCAGCAGCATCACTTCTCGCAGGGGTAGGGGCGAACCCATTCTCTCCGAAAGAGCTTCTATATCCCGAGAGAGCTTCCATTACTAATCCATGCAAAAACCGGAATATCTTTATCCCTTCGCTTGCGCCTCCGTTACCGCTGGGGGACGTATTTCCGGAATAAACTCACCCCAGCCGGGGTGCCACGTTTGCCATCGTCGCGTAGTCGCGTTTGCATCGATAGACGTGAGAAAGCGCTATGAAGATTGCGCGACGGACAGAATTTTCCGATACGGCGCCAGAAACGCACATGTTCAAGGTCGGGTGTCAGTTTGGGGAGAACAAAAATCGGTAGAATCGGCGTTCGGGAATTAGGCAACGAGGATACGGACGAAAAATCATCGAATCATTTGCATTCAAGAGCAGTTGAATTGCCAGAAGATTTATTGAGCAATTTTTTTTACATCCATTGGTTAATAAGATTTTGGAATTATTATTGTGCTAAATCAATCTTTTTAGCACTTTCCACATGCTCGATTTTTTTCAGATTTTCATCCCATCGAGATCTCTTCTTGATTCTCTCTGGAACTCACGGAATTTAAATTACTTGCAAAAAACCATGTGAATTTTTCTAGAAATGTGTGTCTTTTAGCTCAAGTACCTTTTGAGAGGCGTTTGGGGATGAAGTCTTAATAAGATTTTTTTAGATTCGCTATAGTTCTTCCGCATTTTTGGTCTGATTCGCGATCAATTATACCCAAAACACGATTTTCCCAAAAACCTTCCACATCAAGCAGAAACTGCAAGCTTAAATTACAAACCTAGAAGACAGCGATAACGATTAGGAAGGTCAACAAATTTTAACTCTTCGGCACGAGCAGCTTTGCCCAAAAGCGATGGTTCAGTCAATGAACCCGTTGCCAACTCTCCACCCCATTAAATTTCAAACAAACTCGCGACGTCTGCTCTGGAGCTTCAATTCAGCCGCTAAAAAACCATGTGAATTTTTCTGAAAATGCGTGTCTTTCAGCTCGAGTACCTTTCGGGTTGCGTTTGGGGGTGTAGCGGACGCAAGTCGAGTGCGAGTTACCGAAGCTGAAGAGGTAAAATGTTGCCTGGGCCTACTTGGGCCTCGGTTGCCCGGTCGAATTCCGCAAGGTCCGTTATCAGAAGGTTGGTGTTAGTCCTGAAAGAGGATGGGTCGCTCGGTGGTTTCGGACGAGCTTGGGGCATGGTCAAAGTTGAAGTACATTATGGAGGCACATAGAGAAGCGATGGAGCCGGCATATATCCGCGCGAGTATAGAAAAGCGCGAAAGAAGTGGGGAGTACGAATATGAGAATTAAAGCCGTCGAAGGAATTAAAGCGTATAACTCGCGGATGGGTAGGAAGAGGAGTTCTCGCGCTGATCTCTGAGCTCCATCTCTTCCATCTCTGGACCGTTCATCCGTCCGTGGAACGTTGGCTCGGCGAGCGGTCGAGCTAGAGGAAGACGGCAGAGGAAAAAAGAAGAAAAAGAAAAAAAAAAAAAAGAAAAAAAAAAAAAACTAAAGTAAAACAAAAAGAAGTCAAAGACAGAGATATGGCGCTTTCTCATTTGGCTTTTTCATTCCTTTCTCGCTATGTGTTCTCCCGTTCCATCTTTCGCCGAGACCACAGTAGCACGCTCGGATATCGAGGATCGGATCGGCTTGCAGGCCTCCCCCTTCGCGCACCCACCCACACGTATATGCCCTCCATTCTCACTCACTTTTCTCGTTCTCCCTCGATCCCTCGGGCAACCCCTTTCGGCCTCGTTCCACCTTCATCGCTACGACCGCGCGGCGGCTTGTACTAGCAATCCTGCCGAGCGGTCATCCTTTTCCCCAAGTCGGACCCCGCGTACGACGAGAGAAACCGGTATCATCTCTTTCTATCTTTTTTTTTTTTTTTTTTTTTTTTCGACTCCATATTCTCCGGTGAGCATAGCAGCACCACCACACCGGATCCCGTTTTCCATCCCCCGTATCTACTGGGTACTCGCGTTCCGGCTTCTCGTATCTCATTAAGCCGGCCAGCTCGATAATTTCTTTCTACGAAAGCCAGCCAGAAGCAGCCATTTTTCGTAATGCTTTGGACATACGTATATGTACGTATACGTTAGGTACATACCAGGGGGGAAGGGGGAGGGGAAGGCTCTTTGCGTATTCGTACATTCCGGCTTTGCTACCTGGATCTCACAGTCGCTATGGGCGGCTGTGATATAAGCTTCGTTTCCAGAAGTCCCGACAACCATACCATTGATAATTCCATCTAGATTCTTTTTTCACATCGCTTTTGACTTCAAACTTTTTCCTTTCCCGTTTTTTTTTTTTTTTCAAGATTTTTTCTTTTTCTCACGATAACCTACAGCGACGTCGAGTTCTTGAAAGAGTATTAGCGATCCGCGGAAAAAGATTTATAAATTCATTTTCTCGGCTGGTCGTTACGACCATGCGTGAGAGTCTATTTTTTTGTTTTTTCTGTTTTTCGAGAAATTTGTAAATTCGTGTATTAACGAAAATGGAGCTTTGGCTTCGAATAAGAGTTTCGTGGAATGTTCATTCCGTATTTACCAACGAATCATTTCGACGAGGTCTCGCAGCGCACGGTGAAATTTACTTCTATAATATAACGGCTTAAAAATTGAGAATTTTGTTCAAATTTACAGGTTAAATTGAAGATTGTGTAACTTCCATAGTTCCTTATATTTCGCTATTGCGAAAATTTCCAAATCGCCTAAATTACTTGAATATCCTGCAAAATCAAAAATTTTCCGAATGCCTCGAGTTCATATTTTTCCCCGCTACAGTGCAAGAAAATACAATAATTTTTTTGTCCAAAAGGAAAAAAGGAAAGTTCGTCGCCGTGATTAAAAATAAATATTGCCATCGCCCTCGTAATCACAGAATCGAGATAACTCGTGTTTGTGCGGGCGACAATGAAACCTCCGCGGCGAGGAAGTTGATTTTAGCCGCGTCACTCGGAAAGGATGGGAATAGTGGGAGAACGGCGGCCACGTCGCCGAGAACGTAGGACGGAATAGATACCACGCGATAGGATAGTGGAATAGATAGATATAGATAGATAGGCGAGAGCGGGGCAAAATGGCATACCGGGGCAGAATGGTATGTGATGGTAAAATAGGGTTCCCTGTCCGATAGAATTAGGGCAAAATGGGACAAGTGAAAGTCCCACCGAAACCAAATTTTTTGCTGCCCCGTTTTGCCCCTGTCCCTATTGTGCTTTAATAGGGAAGAGCGAGGCAGAATAATATGAAGTGGTAGAATAGAGACCACTGTCTGAGAGAATTCGCGCTAAATGGGACAAGTGAAAGTCCGATCGAGGTTGAATTTTTTTTTGTTCCGTTTTGCTCCGGTACCCATTGTGCCCCAATAGGGAAGAGCGGGGCAAAACGGCGTACCGGGGCAGAATGGTATGAAATGGCAAAATAGAGTCCCCTGTCGAATAGAATTAGTGCTAAATCGGACAAGTGAAAGTCCCATCGAAGTCGATTTTTCTGCTGTCCCGTTTTGCCCCTGTCCCATTCTGCCCCAATAGGGAACAGCGGGGCAAAATGGTATGAAATGGCAAAATTGAGTCTCCTGTCTGATAGAAATAGGCCAAAATGGGACGAGTGAAAGTCCGATCGAAGTCGATTTTTCTGCTGTCCCGTTTTGCCCCTGTCCCATTCTGCCCCAATAGGGAACAGCGGGGCAAAATGGTATGAAATGGCAAAATAGAGTCTCCTGTCTGATAGAAATAGGCCAAAATGGGACAAGTGAAAGTCCGATCGAAGTCGATTTTTCTGCTGTCCCGTTTTGCCCCTGTCCCATTCTGCCCCAATAGGGAACAGCGGGGCAAAATGGTATGAAATGGCAAAATAGAGTCTCCTGTCTGATAGAAATAGGCCAAAACGGGGCAAGTGAAAGTCCGATCGAAGTCGATTTTTCTGCTGTCCCGTTTTGCCCCTGTCCCATTCTGCCCCAATAGGGAACAGCGGGGCAAAATTGTATGAAATGGCAAAATAGAGTCTCCTGTCTGATAGAAATAGGCCAAAATGGGACAAGTGAAAGTCCGATCGAAGTCGATTTTTCTGCTGTCCCGTTTTGCCCCTGTCCCATTCTGCCCCAATAGGGAACAGCGGGGCAAAATGGTATGAAATGGCAAAATAGAGTCTCCTGTCTGATAGAAATAGGCCAAAACGGGGCAAGTGAAAGTCCGATCGAAGTCGATTTTTCTGCTGTCCCGTTTTGCCCCTGTCCCATTCTGCCCCAATAGGGAACAGCGGGGCAAAATGGTATGAAATGGCAAAATAGAGTCTCCTGTCTGATAGAAATAGGCCAAAATGGGACAAGTGAAAGTCCGATCGAATTCGATTTTTCTGCTGTCCCGTTTTGCCCCTGTCCCAAAATGCCCCGGTATGCCGTTTTGCCCCGCTCTTCCCTAGATAGACGCGGCGTACCTACTGCGCGTAACACGCGATCATTATACTCTCTGCCAGGTATACAACACACAGTTGCCCATTATATATACATAAATGTGACTATAACTCTGTACGGATACATGCAATACAACGGGCCATATGGTACAGTGTGACGTGCCGGTTCGCAATAGGTTTCTCTCGCGACGAGACGTACGTCACAGAGTCAGCACTACCAGTTGGCTCATCCCCGGGCTATCGTACCGACTGCATCTCTATATCAATCACTTCGCATCGCGGGTAATCCACCCCCGGCCCCGCCAAGCCCCGCAGCCCCCGAATGGCGCTCCTCTCGCGGACCCGTTTCTCGTCCGCCTCTTCATTCTCATCCCTCCTATCCTCTTCCGTGACTGTGCAGCCCTCCGCGATGCTTCGTCGCGCTGATGCCCTTCGACCCTCGCGCGCAATCCGCGGACATCGCGGCCGCAAGCGTACGCTCAGTCGCTCAAATGCGCCAAGTGCCAACGGGCCAGAGCGAGCGAAGCTCCGTTTATTGCCGTTCTATCCAATCTGAAAGCGTTCGCGCGAATACGCGATAGAATGCCTCTCCAGGATACAGAAATATATGTATTATGTTATATGCATATATATGCGCGTGCAGAGGGTGAGGGAGAGGGAGAGAGGCATAGAAGAGATATAGAAGAGAGAGAGAGATGGAGGCATAGCGGGGGAGGGTGTAAGTTTGGTGCTGGAACGACGAAGCGGTGAGCAACGGAGCATCGGTAGAATCCGTGTGCCAGCAGGTCGCATACCCGTGCTAACCGATGTTCGGATTGATAATTTATGCCCGTTAATTATGAGCCAGCGGTCTCAGCGCCCGCTGCAGTTATTCGTAAACCCTCCCTCGCCTCTGTCTCTCTCCCTCTCACGCACTCTTTCCTTGTCTCTCTCTCTCTCTCTCTCTCATCGCACGGGACATCATCCATGATTTCTACCCGTCTGATACGCACTGATGTTACAACGGCGCTTCATTTTTAAGGCAGTCCTTGCGCATAGCGTTTATTTTGCACAAGCTTGTGAAAATTGAGAGAGAATTGCAATCACTTCTAGATGGTATAAAAATTTGAAAAAAGTCATGCACATTAAAGGTATTGAAAAGATTAATTTTGCAATGCCAAAATGCTGAATAATCATAATTTCATAATTCAATAATGATAATGATCATAATAATAATTCCAATAATAATAATAATAATAATAGTATAACAATTCAAAAATTTGATTAACAAATCGATAAAAAAAAAAAGTCCAACAAACGTTCCGGAAAATCAACTTTTTTCTTTCATGAAAATAATTCGATCATTTTTAAAAATATAAATTATATTAGAATATACATGAATCGTCCGTATTCAGAAGAATGAACGAGTCATTTTTATATAAAAAATCAGTTGGGTTTTCGGAAAAAGAAAATTGTCGTCAATTCGTTAATAAAATTTGGGAATTGCTATTATGTAAAATTAATCCTTTTAGTGCTTTCAATATGCTCGTTTTTTCAAGATGTTCATACCATATAAGCGTTTGCAACACTCTCTCAGTTTTTGCAAACTTATGCGAAACAAACAGTATTTATATATAAAAAAATATATATACAAAAAAGTAATTATCAATTACTTCATAATTTATAGTCATATTATTTTATTTTCAAAGAATCTATTTTTTTTTTTTTTTAAATTATTGTATTTATTTTGTACAAACTTTTTTTCCGACTCAAACTCTTCAATGCACGCACATCAGGCAAGAAAAAAAGGACAAAACGCCGTTTATTTAAAAATCGGTAAAAACAAGGCATGAAATTCCAAAATTTCACGGCCTTCGACATTTTTTTTGCTACTTCTTTTCCCTGAAAATTTTCGCGTCATCAAAAATTTCGCACACGGAACCTACTTTCCCGCAACGTTCGAATTCTTTTCAATCCAACTGAATTTCGTTCGAGGCTGCACATTCATCCGTGACTTCGTTGTTAAATCTCATTTCTTTTTCATTTTTTATGCGAAAAAAAAAAAAAAAAAAACAAAAAAAAAAAAATGCCCATGGAAACGGGAGCGACCGGTTGACGCTATTCAACAATAAATAGAAAAAAAAAAGAAAAAAAAGAACACAATAAACGAAGCCTCGAGGACGACGAAACAACGCGTCAACGAAATGAAAATCGTAATGACGCCACGTCGGATCTCTAATCGCCGAGGGTAGCGACGGGCCAGACAGGTATCTGCACAAAGTCTTCGCACTGTTCCGCCGTGCTCGCACGCTTCGCCTATAGAAACGCTCGCGCTTTGCGTATCGCGATAGGGAAGCTCGCGAGACACAGGTTTGCGCACGTTCGACGCGGGGTGGAGGTTTCCCAGAGAGGTTCGACGCCGGAAACGCGCGTCGTTTAGTTCGCGAGACCGAGCAAACGCGTTTCTGCCACCCCCGCCCGTGTGCTCAGCCTTCGTGTTTGCGCACTTTTGAAACGGAAAAAAAACATTACAAAAAAAAAAAACAGGGAAAAAGAAAAAAAAGGAAAAAAGTCAGCCCAGCCGTCGGTATAAAGAAAAAAATAATACACAGTCGAGAAATAATGGCGCACGGATTTGCTCTCTTCTTTCTCGTCTATGCGAGCTTTCTCGTTCATTTTTCGTTGTTGTTTTGTTTCCCTTTTTTTTTTTATAATTTTTCTTCGCCGTCTCGCTCGAGCAAACTAGCGACTATGTGTGCAAGCGCTTATTTCATATCTCTCTTCTTTTTGTTTTTTTCTTCCGTATCGCGCGCGGCAGAACGAACGAGACGAGGCGAAGTGCAACGCGGCACGGACGGAGAACGCTTTGGCAGCTCTCAATTTTCTTTCTCGCTCTGGAATTCCTTCTTTTTTTTATTCCCTTCGTTCCTTTTTTTTTTTTTTTATTTTTTTTTATTTTTCTTTATCGCACGGAGCCACACCGTTTTCTCTCATATCATTAAAATAGAGATATTGACAAAAGGCCGAGAGGATACACACGCGCGGAGAGCCTGTGGGCGATGACGGTGAGCGAGACCGCCGCTGCCTCGAAGCACTCGTCGCGCTATAACGCTTAGGCGCTTTCGCGGCAACCCCGAGGGCGTCTCACAGATCAATGGGAATATTGAACAATTGTCTCTTGGCTACGGGTGAAACGAGAGGCCAAGACAATCAGCTCTCTGCGAACAATGCGTAGCTTAATGACGTAGCGGTAGCGTTTTCGCCCGCACCCGCACCCGAGACCCACCCCCGGCCGCGCTGCGAGACCTTCTCGAAACCCTCCCGCAACTGATGCTGAATACTCGGCGCAACCCCCGACTCGCACTCCGAGATCGTATTATTAATATTGAAAATACATTCGTGTAAACTTGAAAAAAAATTTTAACATTTTTTCGTGAAAAATGTAAAAAAGGACGCCAAGTAGTTTAAAAATGGTTTGTAAATTTTTTAATAATTAATATCAGAAAAAATCATATGAGCCAAGTAAACTTAAAGAAAAATCCTTGCTCGTCCTTACTTTTGATGCACCTGTGTTTATTTGTGTTCTAAGGACTCGCCGAGATTTAAACTACCTGGCGTTCTTTTTTATATTTTTTACAAAAAAATTATTTTTTTATTCCTATCTCACTTTTTTTTAGCAAAAACCTCGCTCGTCCTTTCTTTTGATGTACTTGTATTTATTTGTGTTCTAAGGACTCGCCAAGATTTTTCTTTAAGTTCACTTGGCTCATATGATTTATTCTTGTTTAATTATTAAAAAATGATTTGCAAACCATTTTTTAACTACTTGGCGTCCTTTTTTACATCTTTCACAAAAGAATGATTTTTCACTTTTGTTTGACTCTTTTTTGAAATTTGTTCGAAATTACTTAATGTGTGTTGTATCCCGCGTTTATGAAACTGTAATAGGGTTCTTGAAAAATCGCGCTCGTAGGAGGGTGTTCCTTTGCCCTGGGTTCAATGAAGCTACAATGTTCGCAATTATTTCAATAAATAATTTCATTACACGCATGACACTTTTTCTTACCGCGCGAGATTTTTAGAATTATAATTATTATGTGCCTGCGAAAAAAAAAAAATTCTCTCACGCGCACGACACATTTTTTTATCCGCGCGAGTTTTATTTAATAAATTTTCGGGAAAAAAACTAAAACATATAACTTATCGAAGTAGATTTTTTTGCTGTCCCATTTTGCCCCAATACCATTCTGTCCTGGTCCCATTGTGCGTGAATACCATTTTGCCCCGGTATGCCGTTTTGCCCCACTCTCCCCTATTGTGCATCCACGGCTCACGCATGGACGCACGGACGCGATACACTGACAAAACGGGACATACTGAAAATTTGATTTTTATCGTGAAAGTGAGGAATTTTTGGGGCAATATCCCCATATCTCTGTATTGTGTGCACCGATCAGCTCGATTTTGGGCTCATTTTAAAGCTTAAATTCGATTTATATGATGGAACTATTTTTAAAATTCCGTTCCTGGGTCGCGTTTTCGAGAAAAAAATTGTCAAAGTTTAGGGAGGCCACGATATTGGCGTATAAGGACACGGTAGCGCTGGACGCGCGCGGACTCACCGCGCGGACTTTTTGCTTTTTAAACTACTTGGCGTCGAGACGCTGGCGTGTCTGTTGACGACTAAACGCATGAAATTTCAAAAATTTCCTCGGAAATGCAATAAATTTTTGTTTTTGCAATTTAGAAATCCGAATTCGATAAAATGTTAAAATTGTCCCGAGGAGAAATTGATAGGCTGTCCGATGCGCTATCGGGTCCTGCGAAGGTATCTCCAGGGGTGACGGATCTGGAAAGCCTGACTTAGTTACGATAAAGAAAATTCAATAAGAAATCACTGCCGCTGCATGATTGAAACACCCGTAAAAAAAACGAGACTCTTCAATCAAATTTCGCCTAACCAAATCGTAAAAAAAAAATTTTCATCGTTAAACAAATTCTAATGAGAACGAACTGAAAAAAATATGACTGAGTTTATGAGAATAAAAAAGATCCCTCGAAAGAATACGCGATACGATTGAAAAATAGTCACGTTACAACTAAATTTTTTTATTCAACAGTTCTAGCATTCAACATTTTTCCAGAAATTCCTATTTCCTTCCCGCACGATCACGAGAATCCGACAAAAGAAAAACGACATGCAATCGACTCGTTCAAATTTGATCTACCCCCGGCAAACTTTTCTCGTATAACAGATGATTTTATTGTGAGCGAATGGCAACAGAACGATGTTTCCTTTTTTTTTCTTCTTCTTCCTTCGAGGGTGCGAGTGTCGCTTATTGCTCGAGAGAAAACTTATAGTTGTATCCCACTTTCCTTTTCCATTCCTTCATCTTCGTTCTTATATCCTTGCCAACGCAAGAACCGGGCATCGAGTAACGGGGGGTGGCTCGGGGTGGCTTCGACGGCGTGGCAATGGCATTGCAGACGGCGGTGGTGTTTTAGAGATCAATAATTTATGTAAATGTGTACGAGGCAAGGGCGCTACCTACGTGTGGCGGTGAGTTACAGCCTGCAGAGAGGACGAAGGGGGTGGGTAAGGAAGGGGTCGGCCCGTGGGTAGAAGAGGTTCGAGTCGCGCGGGGTGGTTCGGCAGAGGGGGTGGAGGGCGAAGGGGCGAGGGGGTGGCGATAGGACGGTGGGGTTGGGGAAGGTGGCAGAGAGAAATCGAGAGAGCGCGAGCGAGAGAGCATCGGGGGGACGCGCAACTTGCGCCGGAGGGTTGTGAAGATTCGCGACACGAAGGGGTTTGACGTCCAACCCTTTCATCGATTGTACTTCTCTCCTCTATGCCGCTACCGGCTTGGCCTGTGCCTGCTTCCTTTCATCCGCATCGCTCGCTCACAGCCGCACCGAAAGTCACCGCTAATGCTCGATAATGTCCTCGCCCTCTTGGTCTCATTTTTTTTTTTTTTTTTTTTTTTTGTTTTCTTTCATCGCACTGTAGATGGTTCGCGATAAAATATATCGTCGAGTCTACTAGTCATTTCCGTGAAAAAAATCGGACTTTCGGGTCATTTGAGAAATTATTTTGTTCAAGAGTTTCAGCAGGATCGAATTGTTCCAAGAACAATTTGAGCGATTGACGAAGGTTTCGTTAGGAAGAAAACAGAATCCCTTTTTCGCGAATATGATCACATAAATAAATGTGCAAAGAATCCGCATTTATCTCAAATTAATTAAGATATCTAGAAGGTTTTGTTTTTAGAAATATAACGCAAATTGTATTTTGTCGCGAATCTGGTCTGGTCGGTGTTCAATTGGGTGGTTCTTTATTTAACAAGTTATCCGGCCACTTGAAATTCTCTTCAGATTCTTAAATTGGCGTTGAATTTTTTTCAGTATAGAAAAAATGTGTGAAAAACATACAATTTAACGCCAACTTCAAAGTCTGAAATAATGCATCCGTATTCAGAAAAATGAACGAATCATTTTCGTGCTAAAAAAAATTATGTTGCCGGGTAATTTGTTAAACAAATAATTCTTCGATTAATTTGTTAAAGAAAGATCCTTTCGTTTCTTCGTAAATTCGATGGTGTTAAGAATTTCTGAGTCTTGAAGGCCGAAAAGACTGAAAGTGAGAAAACTTGTTAAACAAATAATTTCTTGATTGATTTGTTTGTTAAAGAAAAATCTTTTCTTTAACAATTTCTTTAACAATTTTTTAACAATGATATTTTATATATATTTATATATTTCAACAATTAATATATTTAAACATATATATTTGTATATTTAAACAATTAATTATATTTTATATATATATTTATACATTTTAACAATTAATACATTTTTTAACAATTCTGTAACAATTTAACAATTTCTTTAACAAAAGAAAAATCTTTTCTTTAACAAACAAATTGGAGTAAACAATTTCCGAGTCTTGAAGGCCGAAAAGACTGGAAGTGAGAAAACAGGAAGCGTTTAGGCCCGAAACGACTCGGCGGAGAAGCTTTTCGTCGCGTTCGAGCGGCGATTGCGACGTGCAAGCTCTCGTTCTCTGCGGACAACGGTACGTTTCGTCTCACCCTTGTGTTGTATCTCCACTCTCGCGTGGCGGTGGCGTCATCGCTACCGGCCCCTACCCTTTGATACCCCCAATAATCAATATATTCTAACATAACTCTAATGGCCAACTCCCCCGCATTTGAATAGCAGAGCCCGTGGGCAACGCGCGGGCCACCCCGTTCGCATCGGCGACGACGACTCTTCGGCTTCTCGGGCCGCAGAAGCCAAGGGAGAGCATACAGTTTCGACACAATACCAATCATCCGAAATATTCGAGCATCCTCGTTTCTCCCTTTCCCTCTCTCTCTCTCTCTCTCTCTCGGACTCTTTCGCCGTCGCGTTATCCCGCTATAGTCGCTTCCATCGTCATCTCTTGTTCGAGCCGCGGTCGAGAGGTCGACCCGAGAGTGGTATTAAAACTTGCGGGAGCAGCGCACATTTCGGAGGAGACCCGCGGGCGTCCTTCGAGTATAACGCTTCGACGTTGTCTCTCTATATCGCTATACTGTATTATGGGCTCTCTATACATTATTTCACCGATGACAAATAACTCGAGTCCTCCGAGAGCGAAGCCGACGTATATTTATCACAAGAGCGAGACTTTTTCGTCGAGAGACGAAAACAGACGAAAATCCTTTTTTTTCCAAACAAAAGTTCGAGATTCTCGAAAGTCATCGGTTTATTTTTCGTTTGTCAATTAAAAAAATTAAATGGTAGATTGTGAATTTGGAAAATTGTGAGTTGGACAAATTTTGAAAGATCTAAATCATGGTGCGCGAGGATCCTGGAAGTGTCCTTGAATTCTTCTTCTCGTACCAAAAATCTTTACCCTGGTTCTTGAATCTTCAAATTTTTTTTTTTCCTTAAATTTCAACAACTTAAACTTCTTTTTTGCTTTATTTTTCTCTTGTATATTTCGACGAATCGATATACTTCGCAAAATCCATTGTATGCCTCGTTTTATTGTCTAAAAAAATTTAGATATATTGACTGCAGGCTCGCGCGCCTGCATTTGTCCTGCGGCAACAGCTTCTTCTTCATAGTAATATGAAGTTATGAATATCTCTCTATATTGACTATCTCCGGTTTTTGAGCCACTTCGGCGCGTTAGTAACTCCGCGACTTTAGCCACTCCGAGACTTTAGCACCTCCGTGCCTTTAGCCACTCCGCGACTTTAGGACCTCCGTGACTTTACCTACTCCGAGACTTTAGCCACTTTCTGACCTTAACCCTTTTGCGACTTTAGCGCTTCCGTGACTTTAGACACACCGGGACTTTACCTACTCCGTGAGTTTAGCCACTCATTATCCTTAACCATTCTGCGACCTTAGCGCTTCCGTGAATTTAGGCACTCCGGGACTTTACCTACTCCGTGAGTTTAGCCACTCTCTGACCTTAACCCTTCTGCGACTTTAGCGCTTCCGTGACTTTAGACACTCCGGGACTTTACCTACTCCGTGAGTTTAGCCACTCTCTGACCTTAACCCTTCTGCGACCTTAGCGCTTCCGTGACTTTAGGCACTCCGGGACTTTACCTACGCCGTGAGTTTAGCCACTCTCTGACCTTAACCCTTCTGCGACTTTAGCGCTTCCGTGAGTTCAGCCCCTCCGTGACTTTAGCATATTGTCTAAGCTAACGTCTCCTACACCGCGGCGGCGGTGAGATATTTTTATAATATCGATAATTCATAATTGCTTTTATATCAATTCTTTCAAACGTTCCTGACCGCGCCGAAAATCAGACGGCAATAGCTCAATTTTTTTTCCGCACCCCGATGAAGTTTGCGAACCATTGACCAAATACGCAAATACGGCTCAGACAACTTTCTAAAAAATGCAATTTTCAAGAAAAAAAATTCAAGCGTATCAGCCAAATTTTTCGGAACCGCATCACTGCGTGACTTCAATAAGAATAATATTCCTGTGGACTCGAAGTCAGGATACGAATGCGGATCGATAGGCTTTGTGCTTTAATGCGGATCCGATTGTATTCCGTCGCACGAATCTCTTCTCGCGCTCCGTACCTTTATATCCGAAATGTACGGCAGGGAGGAGATTCTTCATCCCTCGCGGGACGGGAGAGCCGATGCTCTCGTTTCACCCGCTGTTGCGCTGTTCCAGTTCCTCGCCGCGGTGGATATTTATTTCGACCTAGCTAATAAATCAATTCCTTCGGGAAACGCGCGGAGAGGATTGCGGAAAGGGGAGGGTGGGGGGGAGGGGGGTGACGTTAGGTTTCTACAGTTTGGTTTTTGGTCGCGAGTGCACTCGATCCGAAAATAAGGATTTACATATTCATGCCGAGATAGAAGCAGCCGCGCGGCGCAAAGGCTTCCCACTTTCCTCTGCGGTGCTGAATACCCGCCGCAACGCCGAGCGTCTCCGTAGGCTTCGGCGAGAGCACCGAAACACCCGGGAACGTCGCGATATCGGCGCTCTCCCGTGCACCGCAGGCGCTGGAGAGAGCACCGTCGGCGAGTGCTCAGCCGAGGATAGTTTGTAATGGGATTTTCGGTAGCCTCTCCCCCTCCCCCTACCCTGACGTGGCCCTTTGCCGCTGGGAAAAGTAGCGGCGACGATGTCGTTTTCTGAAGGCCGAAGCATCAAAATCTCATTTTTCAAGGTCATCCTATCGACTTTTCTGCTAAAACGTTTTCATCCGGGTTTTCGATGATATTAATTGATCAAAGCTGCAATAACAAAGAAAAAAATACAATACCAAGATGATATAAAAATGTGAAAAAATTCATTCATATCGAAGGTGCTGAAAAGATCAATTCTGCATAATAATAATTTCAGTTACTAACAAATTGATGAAAAAAAAAAATTGGTCAAGAAATTTCTTGGAGAATCAATTTTTTTGTTCAAGGATCCCTTCGTTTTGCTGAATATGAATGAATTTTTTCGAATTTCTGAATTACTGTTTCTGCTTTCAACGAAAGGACCGCCGGAATTCTGACTTCGTCGAAGCATCGTACTCTCGTCTCTCTCGTCGCCGTTGGGGGTGTCGACGATGAGCCCCAACGAAATTACGTGTACGTGAGCGAAAGCGATACCTTTTCGCGTCTACTTCCGTCGTCTCCTTCGCGCTACTCCAAGATTCTTCGTTCCGCAGACAACTCGACGGTATTATCGGCACGACGGAATGCCCGTGTCCGTCGTTCCGTGCGAAAGTTTCTCACAATCGAGTGCGAGACTTTGCGCGCGGAATTGTTGTCCCTCGCGGAGAGCATTCGAAGAGCTTCGCGAGACGGCCCGATTCTCCAGTTCCGTCACGTACGATTTATTTAAACTTTGCTTTTATCGCTGCCTATGCCCCGTCACGATTGGCTATACACGCGCTTCCGGCGCGGCTATCTTTCTCGAGCTCCGTCGCCGCTCCTGAATCTCCGCGCTCTCGCACCTGTCCGTCGTTTCTCCCTTTTTCGTCGCTTCTCTCACTCGGCAGTGCGCAGAATTTCTTTCGCAGTCTCTTTTTCCCTCCGATGCTGGTATTATTTGCGCCCTGGGCGAGGAAAAGGCGAAGTTGAGTGCGAGACCGCATGAAAGAACAACAGTTCCGGAAGTGGCGACGGCCAGGACGACGAGACGACTCGAAATGCGAGAGTTGGAATGAGAGACGAAGTCTTCGGGTGTGCCGAGCCGAAAAGAACGTAACGCGAGAAAGACGGAATGGAGATTCGTGAGAGGAGGCAACTGATAAGAGATTCCATCTTCTGTTATGTATTAGAGCACCATTGGACAGAGTCCACGGCGCTGATCACATTGGCGACTGCAGAGAGTTGCTGATAGCTCGAATTGATTCCAATAGGATTTCTCGGCACTGTTATCGAGCGACATTGATTTTCTTACGATATTGTTTAATTTTCGTGTATTTCTTATCCAATGCGTCTTGAATACACACCCGAAGTGGCAACACGATTTACCCGGAACCGGAGAAAAAAATTATTTGAACAAAGTCTCTATTCTCGGTACCAAATAACATTGATTACCTCTGAGATCACCGTAAACGCATCCTTCTTACCATTTTGATTGAACTTTTTTGAGGATTAGACAAATGTTCAATGCTTACTGCAACGAAATTCGGAGACAATCGACCACGTACTTTGAAAACTTCAATTTTGCAATGATTAGTTGATAACATTTTGCAATTATTATCATGGAAAATCGATAACTTCATCGCCTCCAATGTGCTTTTTTTTCAGATTTTTCGACCACTGAAAAGTTTTTGCAATTCCCTCTCGTTTCTCTGAAACTTATGAGAAGTCAAATTGTACACGCGATACCTACCTTAAAAAGACACAGTAGATATCATCGAAGCTATTTCGAGCCTTTTGGAGTGTTTTTCTACATTTTCGATCGAGTGACGTCTTTTACAGCGCGCAGTGGCCTGAGAAATCCTGGAAGTTCGGGCATGACTAGGTTCCTTGAACTTTACTTGTCCTAAAACGCCCTTCAATTTCCCTTAAGATGAAATCTCATTTTTTCTCTCGTCCTGGAAAAGTCTTGGAATTTCCTGGGAATGTCCTAGAATTTCCCATGTTCGGAAAAACTTCTGGAAACATGCTTAAATTTTGAATTCTACAATATCTTGGAAATGTCATTCAATTCGTCTCGTCCTGAAAGAGTCTTGGAATGTCCTGAATGCTCTTAAATTTTCTTTGTCTCAAGAAACTTCCGCAAATGCCCCTTAACTTTTTTTTTCCTGGAAATGTCGTCAAACCTCCTTGAACTATTCGTGTCCTGAAAAGTCCAGGAAATGTCCTTGAATTCTTCGCGGATCTCTACTGAAAGATACCGGACTGCAAAAATATTCTGCAACTTCTGGAATAGCTGGGTTTGTTGAGTTTTACTTGTCCTAAAACGCCTTTCAATTTCTCCTTTAGAAGAAATCTCATCTAATTTTTCTCGTCCCGGAAAACTCTCGGAATGTCTCGAATGCCCTTGAATTTTCCTTGTCCCAAAAAACATCCGAAAATGTCCCGGAATTTTTTTTTCTTGCACGTGTCTTCAATTGTTCTTGAACATTATTCGTGCCCTGAAAGGTCCAGGAAATGTCCCTGAATCCTGAGGACTGAATCATTTCGCTCAAACTCAAAAACGAAGTAATCAGGTTGCAAAAATATTCCAAAAGCCTCCAAAGGCCTTTGCAAAGCCTCTTGGAATGTCCTGAGAATGCTTCTGAATTTTCCTTGTCCCAAAAAACATCCGGAAATGCCCCTTCATTTTCTCCCGGAAGTGTCTTCAAATGGCCTTGAATTATTCGTCTCCTAAAAAGTTCCGGAAATGACCTTGAAACTTTCAAGAACTCAAATCTTCCTTCACAATTCAAGAAGGAAGATAACGAATTGCAAAAAAAAAGCTCGATATACGGATATAAAAGTGTCTCGATGAGTTCGCTATGTGTGAAGACTAGTATAATATACAAGCCAAAGTAGACTCCGAAACGCAGTGCGGTTTAGTTTTACACCGAGCAGGGGAATGACGAATCGCCGGGGACATTCGAAGGGGAGGTTTTCCGTTGGCTCGTGTCTCTCCTCCCGCTCGGTCCGACACGAGCTCGCTCGTACGTTCCGTCTCGTCGTCTCTTTGCGCCCCGTTATATATACATCGACGGGAGAAGCGACGAGCGATTCCCACGAAGGATACCGCGAGCCAATCTTTCGGAAACCAGCCCCAAATCCAAAGGAGCGTGATATTTATAGGGCGGGTTTAAAGTATAAAGTCCCCTGGATAAGGGGATGCGCGATCTCCTCCAGCACGACGAACGGAAAGCTCTCGTGCGGATTCTGCCCGCTCGCTCGGTCCACGATACTGTCGTGTTCCTATTTTCCGCGAGACAATCGTTCGACCACCCCTCCGCTTTCCACCTTCTCTCGCCCTCGAACCCCCGCCGGTACCGCTTCGAAACGTCCATGGGCGAGACAGAATCGTAAACCGGGGTAAACATCGCGTATCGGATATCGCTGGAGATGAGATAAATCGAATCGTGTTCCTCCGACCCTCGCGAGAATTCGTGTCTTCGGTGTATATTTTTTTTTGTTTTCTCTACAAAGCAGCCCTCCCTTACCGAGACTTAAGAGAAGCCGCATGACTGGATCTCCGTAAGCGAAAATAACGACCTGCGCGAACCGAATGCTAAAAGCTCGGGCTTGAGGTTGCTTTGGGGGTATTTTTCCTTTTTTTTTTTCGACTTGTCAGACAGTAATTTCTTTCGATCGCTCATGGAAAAAATCCGTTGGATAGATTTCGATTTGCTCTTTGGAGGCAACGTGTGGCAAGTCGAAATGAAGATTAGCATCAACCCGGAAATTCCTGCGAGGCTACGAAGGAGCAGCGTCTTCGTTGCTTCTGCGGGGGCAACGGATTGTCGGGAATCGAAGATGGAATGCTAAACAGCCGAAGGGTTGAACCGGCAAGCCTCGTCGTCGGCTTTGTCGACTGTCTCGGCTCACGGAGTTCGACCGAACTTACGCTCTTAGGGACAGAACTCACCCTACCGCCGATACACGGCCTCGACTGTGTTCTCCCCCCGCGACGTGTACGCGCCAACCCTTTCACCGTTCCACCGACTCGCTGCCACTGTCGAACGGCGCTGCGAGCATTTAGATAAGTTAAACTATAAATTAGACGGATCACCGGTGGTGCCAGTCGAGTAAACGTTGTCGAAGACTGAATATGTATGATTTGCAGAACGGGCCAACGGAATATCTCGCCCGTAGTTCCGATGGCGCTGCTTGACTGGCTACGAAAGGAGAGCAATTAACGCGAAACGGGGAGTTTGATCTTGGATTATGTTACGTTAGTATACAGAAAAAGATATCTATTGCAAAAAATAAGTATGCGCACCCTTGAAAAAGTATGCTTGAAGCAATGCTAATATGCTTGTTTCAAGCTACATTTGTTCTTAAAATAGCGCCAAGAATATACATGCTTCAATCAAGAATAAAATAGTCTTAATTGAAGCACCTGCGTAAATTCAAGAATATTGATGCTCGAATTTAGAATAAAGGTACATTTCAGTTGTCGATGTAATTGCAATATATATCTGCATCGATGTGAAGATGGAAAATAACTTCAATACACAAAGAATCAAAATTATCAAGATTGTTTATTGCCTATCAGTCTTGTTTTCTTAACAAGCGATCATTACAACTACGTAGATTGTATTATCATAATTGATAACGGAACGTTATGCAAGTTTGGCCTTCGAAGCCTGCCCGGATATGCGTTGGCACGTGCGAAACCAGCTGTTCATATTTTATAAATACCCATTTTTTTAGGAATTTATTCCCCGGAATTAGTTTTTGATGAATCCTGCGACTCTATCATTCAAGGTGTATAAGTTGGTACTCGAGTCAAATGATCGACTACAAGCACAATATTTAATCGAATATCATTGTAAATAAATTTAATTTTTTAAACCTAACTATCCGTAGCGACAGGTTATTTATTCAAGATGAAGATGCAATGAAAAATCGATTTTATAATCCACATACAAACGATATGAAATCAGATGGTCGGATGACTAGCATTAGCTAGCAGCTTCCTTAAAGTATACTTTGACGCCAAAAATATTTTTTCAAAGATTATATCGATCTGAGGCCCTTCGGAGACTTTAACTCCACCGTGACATTATCCACTATGTTATTTTAACGGGTCTGTTACATTAGCCAGACTGTTATTCGAACCCCTCCGTGACATTAGCTGATCCGTAAGTTTAACCTTTCCGTGATATTAGTTATTCCGTTATTTTAATGTCTCCGTGATTTTAGCGCCTCCGTGACATTAGCTGATCCGTGAGTCGAACCTTTCCGTGATATTAGTTATTCCGTTATTGTAATGTCTCCGTGATTTCAGCGCCTCCGTAACATTAGCTGATCTGTGAGTTCAACCTCTCCGGCATATTAGTTATTCCGTGATTGTAATGTCTCCGTGATTTTAGCCCCTCCGTGACATTAGACGATCCGTGAGTTCAACCTTTCCGTGATATTCGTTATTCCGTTATTGTAATGTCTCCGTGATTTTAGCGCCTCCGTGACATTAGCTGATCCGTGAGTTCAACCTCTCCGTCATATTAGTTATTCCGTCATTGTAATGTCTCCGTGATTTTAGCCCCTCCGTGACCTTAGCGTATAATCTATGCTACCTTCTTGGACATAAAAAAATACAAACGATCACATGCATTTTACACATATTCCAAAATACCATACATTAAAGACCTATTTTCGATATACTCTTTTTCCATGTGGAAATATTGATCTGCAGATGTGGTTTAAGACGAAATCGCGATTTTGGATCGCAGCCTCGCGAATCTCAGATGCGACGAACGATCAGTCGGGGGTTGGACTTTTGATGGCAATCGATTTCTCTCCTAATAAGTGGCTTCCCTGATTCCGTTAGCGTTTGACTATCATGCGAAGCGAACTTTTCGCAAGAGCTCCATCGAGCACGTCTTGCGTCACGTAATACGTTGATTCGCCGTCTCGCATCCGCGGCGGGTTTGGAAGGCAATGAGAAACGAGAAGTCTGATTTAGGATTTAGAACCGCAATCGAGCGTGTGTTCCAGGGGAGGAATATAGCGTGCGAGTGAAACGGAAGACAGATAGTCGGTGGGATGTCCCGCGAACGGAATACTAATCAAAGATACACAAATTCCATGGCTAATACTTCGAATCCCCCTACAGCCCGGGTTCGTCGAAATTAAATTATTGGATTAGACGGCGAGTGGCGGTGGCGCGGAGCCGACAACCCTTCCGCGCTCTGTGTCGCTCAACCGCGCGTCACGCCTTAAATTTCGCAAAATTCGTTCTCGTCCCCGATGCCGATCGGAAATTGCCGGTCGTGCGATCGTATCCGGCATGCGTTTCGTCGTTTCCGGGCTGAAGGGAAACTGCACGAGCGTCGGTTGCTCGTCAGCTTTGGCAGAGCGTCTTTGGCTCGTCAGCTTTGGCAGAGCGTTTTTGGCTCGTCAGCTTTGGCACAGCGTTTTTAGCTCGTCAGCTTTGGCAGAGCGTCCTTGGCTCGTCAGCTTTGGCAGAGCGTTTTGCCAATCTTGACCAACGCAAAGTAAGATTGAACTTCCAACTTGTGATCGCTCAATTGGTTTTTTGCTCCCATTTTTTCGATTCGTAGTCCAGATTCTTTAACATTATAAAAGCACTGATTTTACAATCGAACTCAAAATGACGAAGACGGTCGTCAATCGCCTTCGCAAAGCGTCCTAAAAAATCGGCAACCACGATAACAACCGGAAACCGAATCGGTTGTTTTGTGCACAAATGCGACCATTTGAACGACCAAAGGAACCACTGGTTAGAGAAGTTTGAAAGCGGTTTTTGGATCGTGCAGCGGTCGCTTTTCGAAAAGGGACTAAAGAAACAACGATAATTGGTGCGGTTGGTCTTACAATTTTCGTCACAAAAAGTAGTTCCTTCAACTAATTCTGATATCTTCCACGTATCGACTTCTCCCAGTGCTGGATCCGGATGCACATCAAATGATTCAATTTAAAAAAAGTCCCTGAAGAAAAGCTTCCACGCTCGTTCCTCGAGTTCGTCCGATCCGTTCTCCAGATTCTTCAAATTGAGATATATCCTTTGTCCGTGATATATCGCATGAAAATTCGAGTCCGGCGTGGTATCGAGGATGAAGAATAATCCAAAGACAACTCTCGTTCAGTCGAAACAAAAGAGATCCTTTCTGCGCCGGCAGAGTCGCCGGTTGTTCGGCTGGCTGGTCTCAACGGCGACGGCCGTCCAGAGGGGTAGTTTCGAAGGGGCGGTCGCGCTCGTGGGGTTGGGTACGCAACCCGAAAGCGAGAAAGGGATAACGGTGGGAGAGGGCGGAGGAGCAAGGGCTATATTTTCATATCAATGATTTTATGACCGCATCCTTTCTCCGTGAGTTCGCCTCTGGCATCATCCCTCCCCCTGGCGCTTCTTCGCCCTCCACGGGCGGTCGCTCGGCTCTCTCCATAGTTCTCCGCCGCGTCCCCGGGAAATCTATACTTTATCGGGCGTAAAATTTTTGCTATTTATTCGCGTATAAGAATTTAAATGTTCCCAAAATACGGCCGGGGGATTCGAAAGAGAAAAGAGGATAAAAGTGGAGAGAACGGGGAGGGTGGGACGGGGCGGGGAAATAAAGCGAGCGAGCCTTCCTTCCGCCCCCTCCTTTCTTCTCAGCCGTAATCCTTACATGATTTAGAATCGAGGGAACGCTCGAAAGGGAACGAGTAAACGGGAGGGACGGAGGTGAATCGAGTGAACGCGAAACGATGGAAACACGGAATGGAAAGTACCCGGAGATTCGGCGCGGGGTAACGGAGTAGTGTCGGGAGGGTGTGAGTCCGGTGGGACAAAGCGGCGCGTAGATTAAGTTCGATTCGCTGGCATATTCTTGCTGGTAAAAAGTGTAATACCCGGGTGGTTGAGAAAGTTGGAGGGAAAGGAGGTAGAGAGGATGAGAGGAACGAGAGAAGGGGTGGTTGCGACAGAAGCGGAAGGGGGTGGCTATCGCCGCCTGCCTCCGCTCGGCTTGAGCAACGGCGCCTCCGAACCTTCCGTGGAAAAATATGATCGCGGTATTTTAAAATAACGACGCCATTAGTGAAACTCGTACAAGATGAACGAAGTAATGCCTCATTTTTGTACAGAGCTTGGCGAACGGTCTCGGGATCCGTGGCCGCTTACGGTGGCCCCCACCGCTACAGCGGGGCTAACGCTTAAAAGGAAAATTTTTTTTTGATATTAGGCCACGTACTCTAAGTGCGTCGTTACATGCTCGAACGGCCCCGCAAGAAGTGCGCTCGCGTTGCGGAGTCTCGCTTGGCTTTTATCAGAAGAGGCTCTCACCTTCTGAAGTGTAGCACCTTGCATCATTCACTTCGCCACGAATCATCCGGTGTAATCCCCGCTACAAAGCGGAATCGAAAAAAAACCTGGCGAGGAGGGTTGAAAAACAAATTGTAAGGGAATTTGCCAAGTGTGGGCTACTCCGATTCGAATCCAATCCAAATCCTAGAATGAGGTCTACCAACAGCGATTGAACCTCTCGATGGGATCAATTTCAGTCCTCGGACACTTATATAGTACCAAGTAAGGTGAGAAACCACGACAAGAGTCAAGGTGAATCTTTTCTTAGGCTCTTCCTACCTGCTGAGTGGGAACTTATCTGGTCCTGCATAGTTGATCCAGTTGCCGAGTCATTGACTGATCTGGTCGTCTACTGTACGGATGTTTCAAATGTTTTCCACTTTTGGACCACGATGATAACTTCTCCTTTTAGAATGAGTCGGTCATTGCTTAAAACCATTGCATGGAATCCTCAAACGAGAAACTATCGATAGATGGCGCCAAGCTAACCATATCCCGATTACAAACTCTTGGATGGTGCAGGCAGTGGGATGGAACAATACGCGGTCACTTTGTCTTTGACTTTGTCTTTTATGATCATGTCTTTGAAAGAAAAACAACTTATCGGCCACTTCTGAACGGTTTTGCTATACAATTGAACCTCCCGATGGGATCAATTTTAGTCCTTGGACACCTATATGGTACCAAGTAAGATGAAAGACCACGACAAGAGTCAAGGTGAATCTTTTCTTGGGCTCTTTCTACCTATTGAGTGGGAACTTTTCTGGTTCTGCACAGTTGATCCAGTTGCCGAGTCATTGACTGATCTGGTCGTCTACTGTACGAATGATTCGAATTTTTTCCACTTTTGGACCTCAATTTTGGACCACGATGATAAGGCCCCTTTTCAGAATGTGTCGGTCATTGGTTAAAACCATTGAAGCCTCAAACGAGAAACTATCGACAGATGCTGCCAAACTAAGCATATCCCGGTTATGAACTCTTGGATGGTGTAGGCAGTGGGACGGAAACAATATGCGGTCACGGGCACATCCACGGCATCAGAATCGAGATGCATTTCGTATGAACTCTCGAGCCAGTAACAGGACTACCCCACTTCGCAACCGCTGAATCCGTCACTTCATCCCCCAGCCGGGCGTCCAACGTCCTACTGCAATACCCTCGACAAGCTATAAAGTTCGAGTTTACAGCGCGAAATGGACTGGAAAGCAGAACGCGAAAAAAGAGAGAAAAGAAGAAAAAAAAAAAGCATCGCTGCTTCTGCCGAGCGGAAAGACCAACGTGCTGCGAGGTTGCCAGCGGAGTACGAGCGAAAGCGTGGACCAGAACGTGCGGAACGATAGTGAATGCAGGAGAAGCCGAAAGAGAACGAATGGAAGGCGAGAGAAAGCCGGAGAACCAATAAACAGAGAAGGGCATATCTCATGCACATCGCGTACGTTCCGGGAGGATGAACTTTAATTGGAATATGGATCCGTTCCGCAGTTTCACTGATACCACCGATAAATTATCGCACGTTCCATTTGCCCGGCAAAAACAACAGATAAAAGGAGACAAAAAATGCGCGAAGCAGAAGAATGAGAAAACAAACGGTGAAACGTGTTGCTCGTGCGGTGGCGTTATTCTCGTTTGATCCGCGTTCCATTCGCGTTCGCATCGTATTCAAGGCGTCAACTTTGCGTGATGAAGTACCCGCTGTTGGGCTTGCCATATCTGCAATGTTCTTGAGAAAAGAGCTTTCCCAGGCCACTGCCTTGTCCAATGTTGACTTGGATGACGAAACGACGTCGCTCAAGTTTCTCATGGCGTAAGCATTTTCATATGCACTCAAGATTCCTTAAGGGCGCACCGACATACCAGGTCCAGAAGACATCCACAATCTTGCGGAAGATTGTTCATTTGTATCATCAAGAATTTCAACTCGCAGGAGACGCAGAAGCGGAAAGGTACGAAGCGGCTCTTCGCCAGCAGCTGCGAAGTGGTGGAGAAGGTGAACTTAAGGGGTAAGGCAAGTGGTCCTTGCGTCTCGGGAGATGTTGCCGCCGCCGGGAGAGGCTACACCGAGAGTGGAGAACCAGCGGATAAGGGAGAACTGAAGAGAGGGTCGCGGGTAAGGGGTGTATCCGTTCGGAGACCGAAGAGAAATGTCTGGCATTAGGTTCGGGATGGCGGGCAATGACGGAAGTTGATTCGCCGCGATGCCAGTATCCAGCGGGAGCGAGCCCGCTACCTTCCTGGTGGACCGACACAACTTGCTACTCCTGGCTCTCGATCCCCCGTTGGCCCGGCTCGCGAGTTGTGTGATCTATGCCGGGTATATTCCTCGACTGCGGGGCTCCTTCGCTTCGGAGCCAACTCCTCAAGGGATTCCAACGTGACGTATGTGGCTACCTGACGAGAGAAAACAATCTTCGAGAATATATCGTCGCTTGTCCGAGCCTCTCCGTCTCTCTTCGTTCACGCTTTCGCTATACACACAAAGGTCTGTGTGTGCTTCTCGTTTAGGTAACATCCGAGCGAAAGGAGATCGATGGATCTTACTCCGCCCGACGGCCATCGGGACTACCGAATACCAAAGTGCCACTGGGCCTTCCCCGAATGCGCATCAAAGCCTTATGGAAACGATATCGGACAATTGGCTCGGATCGATCATCGGTTGATGGGAAAGCACGCCATCGATGAATTCGTTGATTGCGGGACACGAAGATAAATCCACTGTGATCCAGATTATTGGTAACCATCCGTAGAGCAGATTAGCCAGTTTCAGCTCGATCATCGCTTGATTCGGAAGTACGCTGTCGTTGGATTCGGAGATTGTCAGACATGAAGATAAATCCGGCATAATTCAGATGATTGGTAACCATACGTAGGGCGGATTCGCCAGTTTCCGCTGATCTACCAGTTTCATCATTTTTTCATCAAAATCTTGTTCTCGAATCTCTGATCATCTTTCGACTGGTAGATGGCCCGGTTGATTACTGTACCTTTTTTCGGCATGAAAAAAAAGAATTCGTATCGAATCGTTGTTGGGTTCGCCCAAGATAAATTCACTTTAATTCAATTTTATCCAAAATTGTGTCTTTTCAAATATAATGGACAAATGTGGATCAAAGGCGGCGAAAATGTATACTTCTGCCTCGTGTAAAAAATTACGTTATTGAAACTGCGATTTTTCTAAATAACAATTTGAAAAACCTTAAAACTGAAATTGCCTTACACTAAGAAAAATTACACAGTACAAGAAATATAGTTGTCTTTGGTATGTAAAATATTTCCACTGCTGATACGTCCATATTTTGTAGTTATGACAATAACTTACAATAACAATGACAGATACAATTATAATTCATCTAATAACATTCATTTTGACAGCAGCATAGACGTTGCTCCAGGTAATTATTCACTCACGCTTACACTTACCCTTACACTTTACACTTTGCACTTACACTTTACACTTTACACCTTACACTTTACACTTTACACTTTACACTTACACTTACACTTGCGTTTTACACTTTTCTTTACGCTTTCACAATTCAACATGTTTTTCTCCCATTCTCGCTAAGAAATGATCATGCCATGCAAAACCTTCTTAGAGACCGCCGCAACGATATACCGAGAGTCGTGTATGCATTGTACGACCCGGAGAGCCGCAGAAACGAGGAATCGTTTGCGAAGGCAATTGAGAGCCAAATGGTCCGTGGTATGCCGTACTATCGTGGGTTCGGTAGTGTTTGAAAGCGATGCCTTCGAGTCCTTTATTTTGCGGACCATTGGCGAGGGCGATAATAAAAAAGCGGAGAAAAAAAAAAGGAAAGGTGCCAGTCCCGAAGGACAGTCGTGCGTTGCAGTCGACGGTGGGCACAGGTCGTAAGCGGAGAGGAGAGAAAGGGATGCGGAAAGAGCCGGAGTTGGAGATCGCGGGGGGTGAGTCGATCGGGATATCCCAGCGTCGTGCGAGCGGGGCCACGGTAACCACCCTCCCCCCCGCCCCAACGCCCGCTTCGCCCCGTTGTTTTCCACTATCTGTCTTCGGGTAAACGCGTGCGGTTTAGCCAATTCGCCCCTTGACCGAGAAAAATGGCTATCGGCCATGGGAATACTTTTACGACCGTTCCGAGCCCGGTTATTCTATTACCGAAGGATTTTTTTTTCGCTTTATACTATATCGAAGTGGTTGTTTTCCTTTTTTTTTTTTATTCTCAATGCGGACCCCCGGAGGTAAAATGGTCAGTAACGGCGGGGAGTGTCCCGGGCCGATCGTTCGTCTCTCTTAACAAGGTCGGATCGCCCGGCGCAACCCCTAAAACGCACGATGGAAGCAGCAATCGCGCAATCCCCGAACACTGATTTTCATTGATATCAAGTGACCTTAACCGCGAGGATTTATTCGCGGATAAACGGCAAAGGGCGAGCATGGAATATTCATTCCGATACTCATGGGCTCCGCGATCTAGCGTGAACGAAGGCGAGATCGGCGTTGCAGCGAACCTTCGATGGACAAGGTCGAGGCGCTCGATCGAGAAACGAGCGAATCGCTTGCGCAATGCTGAGTTATCGTTAGCGCTCGTCCGAAAGGGGTTGGCGGGGTCTTGACGGGGGGGGATATGGAAGCGTGGAACGAGGCGAACGGGGAAAACAACAGAAATGCAGTAAATCTTGGGAAAAAAAAACCGAAAAGAAGAATATAGCCGCACAAAAGGTGAATGAATAATTTGGCCACTCGACGCTGGTGTATTATTATATACATATGTATATTTCGTTGCTCTTCCAACGGAGGAGCGTGAGTATCAATCTCTCTACTTCTCTTGTTCGGGCGTGGAAGAAACGAGCGCGAGGAACAAGAGCAGGAACGAGACCACCCCTTACAAAAGGAAAAAGAAAAAAATGGAGAAAAAAAAGGGAAAACAGTGTACGTTCCTTCCTCGGTTTTGCGCGCGGCACCGAGGGCGTCGCGCGAGAAAACCGCCCGGCACCGCCGCCACACTCGATATCAGACCATTTGCATATTCTTTATGAAAATTCTATAGTTTATGGGGACATTCGTATGTATTATCGTATTAGCATATTCCAGAATACAGCAATCTCAATATTGGATAGAACGTTGGTTATATCGCTTGTTTACTACCCCTTGCTGGCCCGGTCTAGAGCTTTTTTCTTCCCGTCGAGCGTGCACCCCCCCATTGCTTGGTAACCACCACTACTTTCCGCCACTACCCCTATGGGGAGGCGCACGTGACACTCCCGGGCTTTTTTCGTCGTACGAGACGAAAGTAAACGCCTCGTTTAGTCCCTTTTTTTCTCGCATTTCGATATCAGCATATGAGAAAAAAATTCCCCAATACGACGATTCAACGCGGACAAAGGATCTTATCGGGGACATAAAATCTTACTGAGGCGAATCGTCGATAGACGAATCGAAGAGGAAAGATTTTACGGTGTTTGGTCCGGTGATAATCCTAGGAGTATTTGAAATGCCCTTAATTTTCATCGTTGCTAATTTTTTTCCTCTGAAATTTTTCTCAATGATTTTTTTTCGTACCATTTTCCAACCACACACGCATTTTTCTCTTCGGTTCTGAAAAACCTGCGACGGGTTTACCATTTTATGGCATTGTAATCCTCGAATCTCGCGAGGAAAGAGCGTATAATTCTTAATTCTTCGACGCATTAATTTTCAGAAATATCCGAAGTTTCATTTTTCATAAACTGCCGACAAAAAAGAACCCTAATTACGAGACAAGCCAATTGTCGTACGAAAAAAGCGCGAAATCCACCCAAAAAAAAAAAAAAAAAAAGAAAAAAAAACCGTAATCAATCGAGTAAAGCATAATTTCCCGTAGTTGAGTAGTGCACTTGAAAGAAAAATTCTTTGAACGAAATACTGTATAAATATGAAAAAAACGTTTCACAGTCGGAACGAGGAGAAAAGGCAGTACAATGGGAGCTTCGAAGAAGCGTAACAACGTCGGGGCACGTATGAGTTGGCTACATTCTCTGTGGTCCGTACGCACGGTAATTGCATTCGAAGGGTAGACCGGAGAAAGAGAATGAGGAAGGAGAATAAAAAAACCCAAAAGAAAAAGGGGGAAAAAACAAAAAAAAAAAAAATGAGCGGCTTGCCTCAGAGCCCGAGGAATGGAAAAGAGCGCGTCCTCGTGCGCGAGACCGGCGGCTGCGACGCGGGGCAAAAGGGTTATCCGTGCTCCTCCGCGCGGGCACGTCCAGTGTTTCATTTAGATGAGAAACGTTTCTCTCCGCCCTTCGATAGCGAAACGCGTATAATATATATTTGCGGAGGCTCGCGGCCGCCCGTTAGTTGCCAGGCAACCCTGTCCTGGATATGCCGCGCGCGTGTGCGTGTGTGCGACGATGGAGCTCGCGACGATAGGGCTGTGTCTTTCTTCCGTGCCCAGCGGGCTCATCCGAGCTCTCGTTATACACACCTAAAGTACCGTACGAAGGGCTTTCCTCCCCCTTGTACCTTCGCCGGTCTCGCTTTTTTCAATAATCATTTTAGGGGAGAGCGGGGCAAAACGGCATACCGGGGCAAAATGGTATTCACGGACCAGGGCAGAATGGTATTGGGGCAATATGGGACAGCGAAAATATCTACTTCGATGGGACTTTCTCTTGCCCCATTTTGCCCTAATTCTTTGAACATCTCGTACCATTTTGCCCCGGTACGCCATTTTGCCCCGCTCTCCCCTACGCCGAGAGCCGGAGAGCTTCGCAATCGCGTTACGCCGTGAAATAATGAAGTCGAAAGGATCTACGGAAGGGTTTCCACGCGAGTGTGCCATTGCGGGCTTTGAGTCTCGCGACGATTATATGGGCCAAGATGCGGGGCTTGCAGCGCACGAGGCACTGGTACGAAAGACCGGTCGAGCGATAAGGCAAACGCCGACAAGCCACTGTCCGGCCCGTTCCACTGTTTCCAACTTGGCCGCGTTTTCACGAGGATCGATGCGCCAATTCCCATGGATCCCGGTCCACCGGGGTTGTTTCCTCCGGCTCTACTCTCTTCGCCGAGAGAGGAAGAGAGAGAGAGAGAGGAAGCTATGGCTAATCAGACCAGTGCCGTCACGCTGCTTCTAATTCGCTGGAAGGCATTTAATCTCGACAATTCGCTAACGACCTGACCAACACACTATACATTGCCGATAAGCGGGACGACGAAACACCGCGGCAAGAAACATTCTCCGATACCCCGACGATACTTCCTACCCGTTACCACCGAGTCCGCGATCCTCCTTTCGGTCACATCGACACCATCCCTTCCTTCCATTCCGTCTCGAGCTACCGAAGACCTCGCTCTGCCACCTTCGTATCGCGGATCCCTGTTCACGTTGAATCGTTCGATAGTGACGAGAACTCCGCATCCGAATCATGTCGAAATATATTTCTCTGGAATAATTGGGGGAATGGTGAAAATTGTGGTAGTGGAGAGCGGGGCAAAACGGTATACCGGGGCAAAATGGTCTTCACGCACAATGAGACCAGGGCAGAATGGTATTGGGGCAAAATGGGACAGCGAAAAAATCTACCTCGATGGAACTTTCTCTTGTCCCATTTTCTCATTCCCATCGATTCTACCTTGCACCTTCTCTTGTCCCATTGTCCCAATTTCGATTCTATCATACCGGGACTTTATTTGACCATTTCGTACCATTTTACCCCGGTGTGCCATTTTGCCCCGCTCTCCCCTACTGCTTCAAGGCATAAGTTCGAGGAAATTGAGAGTGAATTGCAAACACTTCTCGATGGTATAAAAATCTGGAAAAATTCATGCGCATTAAAGGTACGGAAAAGATGAATTGTGCTCAGTAATAATTCCAAATTGATATTGACAAATTGATGAAGCAAAAAATTGTTCAAGAAATTTCCCGGCAACACAACGTTTTTTTTAATGAAAATAAGTCTTTTATTTTTCCGAATACGTATGAATTTTTCCAGCTTTTTTTAAGACTTTGAATTATATGACTTTCCACACATTTTTTCCATCAAAAAAATTCAAACTTCAAAAAAGGAAATAATTTTTTTATTTTTCCGAATGCGTATGAATTTTTCCAGATGTTTCAATGGCTTTAAATTGTATGATTCTCCACACATTTTTTTTATAAAAACAAACAAAAATTCAAATTTCAAAATAGTGATGGCAATTCAATTCCCAATTCCTCTCAATTTCCTCGAACTTATGCGGAATGAATACCATACGCTTGGACTACCTCAAGGAGGCAGTCTCGTATTACCAAAGAGTGCGATTCACGCGAAATAGAAAGAGAATTTCGACAACTTTCTGATGGGATGAAAATCCGAAAAAATTCGACCGTACGGAAGACACTACGAAGATTAATTTGCCATAATAATCATTCAAAAAAGTTATCAACAAATTCGCGAAAAAATGATTGTTTAAAGAATTTAATGAAAATCTGAAAAAAATGCAATACATTCGGTGATATGCATTTGCAGAATTTCGTCCTAAAATATGTCTTCAACATACTGACTATCGGATAAAACCAATAAATAAATGAATTATTATTATTATAAATGATAATATAATAATAATAATGTTTCATATTCATTTTGTTAATTACTTTTTATTATTATAAAAATAATATTATTATTATTTATTATTTGATGCAGATTTATTTTACGATGCAACATTCAAAAAAGTTTTCCATAACTAAATGTTACTCGCGTTGAATATCGCCCATATTTTCCATGATTCATACATACATTTTCAATGTATTGATTATGAATAATAATAAAATAATGATTTGTTAATATTCCCTTAAATCATTATTTATTAACTATTGTTTCTGTAATAAAAATGATGCATTAAATAATAAATTATTTGTTATTATTATTTTTTATTATTTAATGCAGATTTATTTAACGATGCAACATTTGAAAAACTTTTCCACAAATAAATATTACTCGCGTTGGGTATCTCCCATATTTTCCACGAGCCAACTTTCGAGGCTCGCGATAATCTTGTGGTCGCGATACGCAATCTCGAGTGACGATATCCAGTTGAGCCGAAGATGAGAGGAGGGTTTATACGGGCCTTGCCGGCGGTGGGTGGCAGTTTGGGAAGAGGCGGGCATTAGCCCGAGGGTGTGTACGAGGTGGATGCACGTTCCTGTGCTCGTTGCCAGTTGAACTGTATCTCCGTAGCGTTACTTGTCCCATAAACAGAGTACTATTCTCCAGTCGATGGTCTTCGGATACTGAGGGGGGGTGCGACCGTGTACGCTATACCCTCTACGCGGGCTGTATAGTTTCGCGAACTATCGCCTTGCCGCGCGCACAACGCTATGCCAACCAATTCAATTTAAACTTTGGTGGCTCGCTCGCTCGCTATTCGTACAACTCGGTACATCGAGCTCTCGTTCCCTCGCTTCTCGTGCACACACATTCGTCGATGCGCACACGGTAACACACGTGTTTGCCTCGGTTCGCGCGAGGGTAGAAATCGGTAGGTATTACCTTTCGCTTGCCGCTGCTGTTTGGTTTCTGCGCTACACCCAAAGCGCCCGCGCGCGCCCGCGCACTAAATCGTCCGAAATTAACGCGAGTTATTAGTTGACGGCGATAATTAGGAGGCAATTGCACGGAAAAGCGAGCGGGGGACTTAGGGATCGGTTTTCGCGCGCGTTTAGGCCTTCGCGATTCTCTCCCCCGTCGCGTCGCGAGCGAACGAACGAGTTACACATCCATTCCGCACACGGACGCAGACGGGGCGGCCGCGCGCGGGAGGGTCGCGAAACTCGATCTACCGATTCGCCATCCAACGAGCCCCGGCGAACAATACCCCGGCTCCATATCGAGCAAGAGTCTCTTCGTTCTGCCAAAATCTGATACTGGAACTCTCCGCACTCTTCTCGTACGGCAAAGCCCACGAGCGTTCGTTAAAGTCTATGCAAATTCTGCGGAAAACTATAGCGGGAAGAGAGAGAGAGAGAACGTTACTCGAAGGCTCGGCGAACGATAGAAATAGCGGAGGGAAAATCGTGAAATCAATTTACCCAAATACAAATAGCGAAACGAGAGAAAATAAATTCGGGTACGAAACGAGAACAGGGTGTATTGTGAAAGCGTGATATCGTGCTTTTTAGCATTTCATTGTTCGAAGTATTGGATTTTTTTGGGGTGAGACGCGATAGCGGGGAGTGATTCTGACGCTGGTCGGGGGGAGAAAAACTTTTTTTCTCCCAACCGCAGAGAACGTATATCTATTTATGAATAGAGGAATTTATTGCGCGGGTCGAGCCAATGCACTCGAGAAAACTACCACCAATATCAGCGATACAAGAGGGTCGGTTATTCGGAAAAGCGTGGCGAATAACGTCGAATATTGGCATGGTCTTCGTTTATTGTTCACGGGCTTATTCAACACATTTTTGAATTTCCTATTAGTTCATTTATTTATCTATTCATTTATTTGTTTGTTTGTATATTTATTTATTTATTTATTTATTTATTTATTTATTTATTTATTTATTTATTTATTTATTTATTTATTTATTTATTTATTTATTTATTTATTTATTTATTTATTTATTTATTCATTTATTTATTTATTTATTCATTTGTTCATTTATGTATTTGCAATATTTACGACGTGGCGACATGCCAACTACTCAAATTTGCAAAAATGAGTGCTTACAAAATTAAAAAAATTCCTTTAAAAAATCGGTTCGTAGAAAATCAAAAAAGGAACAAAAAAGTTCTTAGGGTTTCTTCCCTCACACCTTAAATTAACGCTTCCCGAGAGGCCACAGCCAATTTTTTTGCAGATGCAGATATTGGAATCTAAAAATTGAAATTTTTTTTTTTTTTTTATCCGGTTGTTAAGAATTGCAAAAGAAAGAAAAAGTTCATGGACAATAATTTTTTTCGTGCAATCGTAATCGTAAATTAACACTCCACGAGAGGCCAAACACAATTTTTTGCAGATGCAGAAGATTTCAAGGTCATGTTTGATAATTCGTCACGATCTGTCGTTTGCAACAATATCAACATCGCTGTATCGTCGTTGGCGACATTGACATCCAATATCCGGCATCCAATCTTCGGTGGACGAAACTGGAAAGCCGGCATCGAAAGTAGTCCCGAGTTTTGCGCCACACGAATTGCAGGCTCGGCAATACACTTAGATATCGCGACGGGATTTGCATTCGCGCGCGCATTTCTCCACGAGGGTCGGAACGGTGCGAGCGTTCGTTCGCGTTAATATTCATGCGAACGACGGTGGAAGTGGGAACTGTCGGAACTCGCTATGCGCGACGCACTTACGCACGTCCCTGCGTATCTCTATATGCATTAATGTGCGTGTATATAACACGGCCACGGTTGGCCTGTCGTAACGAGCGCGCCCGCGAGGAAACGAGTATGAAGTATCGGTAAATAAATCATAATGCCTTATTGCGCATTTGAATACGTTTGATGGCTTTAGTACTCCACACTTGGGGGAGGCTCGTTCTCTCAGGAATATCCGGCTCGCGCGTGACATCGGGAAGAAAAAAAAAAAAAGAAAAAAACGTCGTCGAAAAGTACCAATTTTCGCATCGACGAAAATCGCCTTCGATTTCTACGAGATCTTGACAATTCTTCGAAGCACGAGCTACGAACAAAAAATGGCAAAAACTATAATTGGTAGTCTTCATGATAGATACTTCGAGATATGGAGAAAAAAACAGGTGAACCAAAAAATCTATGACGAACGAAGCATCCCTTATTCGTTAGTTCATTAATATGCAAAAAAGAAAATGATGTCGATGTGATCGATCGTACGTAATGTTTCGATGATTCATAAGGGGATTGCGTCGAGAGGGGTGGATTTTTTTACTGGGCCTCCATTGTGCGGCCGAAGTAACGCGATACACTATTGCGCGCAACGGCAATATCGACGGGTAAAAAAGCGCGCATCGACATCTAGACGCGGCATTGGCGAGGGGTGGCTAACGAAGCGTCAGTGTGTAGGTGATATTGATGTTTTAAAATTCATATCTGCATACAGGGTTGGGTCGGATGGAGCTCGTTCTCCGTCGAGGCCCCTCTCGATAAGGGCACGTTACTTAATGAGTCGGGGAAGGCCTCGCCATGGGTGATTCGCTCACCGGAGGGGGGTGAGATGGTCTTTGGGTTGATCGGGGCGTTCTCGAGGGACAGCGCGGCCGAAGCGCTTCCAACTTGGCTAGGCGGCGCACCGTCGTCCCTCGACGACGACCGGGGGATGCCCCGCAGAAGCGATTTTTCTGCATGAAACACTACATGACGGCATCAGCCTCTGATTTATCGGCATTCGTCGAAGCTCCATTGTAACCGGAGACAGAGGGACGCATAAACCTGAACGACGAAGAGCCATTGAGCACGTACCGAATTCGTGTCCGGAGTCGCACACGTGGCCGGCAATATCTCAAAGCGACGAGCGCGATGGGTTTCATGGCTATTAACGTTCATAACTGATGGCGCGGGGTGGAACGATCAATGCCGAATGTCAATGAATTCGATTCGACCACTTGGACCCGAGCTCCGGTGATCATCGAATTCTGGAAGATTCGAGCGAAGGATCAATCGCCAAGACGATTTTCCTACCGGCTTCGCTTGGTCGCGACAAGGTATCAGCGGGGTGTTGAGAAGCGTCAAACTTTCGCGAATAACGCGAGGGCCCAGCACGGTGAGACGCGTTTCAAGAAGGGGCGAGTCTCGGATTCCTTCGGGTCCTCGGGTTCTAAGGGTGCCGCTGGTGAAAGCGGAGGTGACGGGCAACCCCGAAGCCAGGCAGAGGCGGCGAGCGAGAGCGAACGGGCAGAGGGGGTGCGAGTGGATTCGCGATTCCTTCCCCGTCCTGGTACGGCCATACGGCAGCTGCGGAAGAGAGAGGGTTAGCCAGGGGGAGGAAAGACGCCGTTTCTTCGGCGTAAATCTTGAGTTACCGGTTTGGATGGTAGTTCGGCTCGTGTCTGGTGATGGCGGTTCGGTTGAAGATGCCGCGATACGGGGGCAGGTGTCGCGGTAAACTCAGTTAATTAGACAAGAGGCAACCATCAGCCTCCGCACGGCCCGTCTCGCGCGAGGCTTGTTAATAACGCGTAATTACCATTATACATGGCGATACACTCTTCCAAGAGCTCGAGCGGCGTTCGCCTCGCTCGCTCCTCCGACCCTATTAGATAAGACGACACCTTATTATACGCAAACTAACCGTCAGAAAGCCACCCCCTCGAACCCGCCTCCAACCTCCTCTTTCTATCCAGCGACAGGATATCGTCGTGTTGGAAACTTAGCCGAGGAGGAGACGCTAAGTCATCACTGACTCCGGTGCGAGCGTTGTCGAGTTCACGCCTTGATCCCCTTTCGAGGAGGAACAGATCGATAGTCTTCATAATCCTTGGCAGTCTGGATGAAATCTCCAAATGGAGTTTATTGTCACTTGAGGAGATATGATGGTTAGTTTCGCTTGAATGATGTAGGGTAGATGGATTGCTTATGACCATCACACTGGTTGTAGCAGTTTTCAATACAAATCACTGTGAAAAAATGACAAATATCTGCTTGGGGCTGGATCCGGAGGACGTCTTTCGACTTTTACCATAAGGCAACGATGTAAACTTTTTAATGCTGAATCCTGGACCTACTATCAAGGTGGTTTCCAAACCACCGCACAGACTAAGCGCCCAGAGGCTTGCAACAGGAATCGAACCCGTGACGGAGACTCAAGTCGAACACGCTAGCCAGTCGATTACCATTGTCCCCACCCCCCTTTACTGCCAAATGCTTGTTCAAACATTTTCAACGTCTATGGAATTTTCTCCATTCGATATGATGACCAAAAGTCGCCTTAGCTGGCGGAAAATGGACGGATGATGTCGAAACTGATATACCTACTCTAAACTTGCAGAAGACGGTAGAGCATGGATCATCAACTTGTTATCCAATGCAACCGGTTTTATATGTTAGTACTTCATCTACTTTCTATCATCACCTCTAAACGTCCCAACGGGCACCTCAAAAGCGTTATCGGCATGCGATTTCTTGATGACTGCATCTACAAAATACGCTGGTGAAAGCGCAGTCTTGTCTCCTCGGACAGGTCACCAAGCAGAGAAGTCATGCCGTTCTTGTGGTCGTCTCGTGTCTTGCGCCTCCGCGGAAGATGACAAGAGTATTACGCGAACGTCGGCGACGACGCGCAACAGCAGCGGTGGAGAAGAAAGGGCGCGCTAGTCGGCATACCAGACGAACCGCGAATTATGCGTTTAGGCCATGCGCATTTAATTACGAGCTTGCGTCCTCGTGCCTCCGCCGTGCTGTCAACCCTCCGCGGCTCTCGGTGCATTAACGAAACTCACCTACCTCGCCGCCTGTGCCTTTATCACCGCAGCGAGCTTCCTTGGGAACGTATATAATCGTGCCTCGCTGGTACGCGAGCGGTTTTCTTTCACGATTTATGTCATAATCACCTGAAACAGTCTGGGAGAAAGAGAGACGGAGCCGGAACTGAAGACAAATAGAGGAGAGTGAAAAAGCAGGCATTCTCATTCGTTGACTCGCGCTCTACACCTTAGAGACTCACCCCCCAGGCCTGTCGCTCGCCGTCCAAAGCGCGCGCGCTGCCTAACACGCTGTACACTCAAATGGCATTAGGGTTTAATGCGACGTGCATCTCGGAAGGTTTTCAATGCCACAAACGCTCGGTATGCAATGTCCCGCGCCGCGCTCGCGTCGTAAGTCGTGGAAAATGCTGAATTCATCGTCGGTCATGGTCCCGAATGGTGTGACGAGGCGAGTCTCAGCCGGTGCAGGAAACGGCCCGCTTCGCAGCGACACTGCAGCCTCCGCGTATGCCATTGCACTCACACCGCGCGCATAACCCAGTAGCGAGTCCTTTCCAGGTGCGGAGTGTCTAAATGCTAAATGCTCTCGCATTCAGCATTATTCCTTTTTACTCGGGCGTGCGACATTGCAGAAACAGAAGCGGCGCAGAAGGCACGTCAGTGTCATGTAAGAGGGCCGCGCGCTGCTGGAGGCTGAAGGACACAAGGGTGCAGGAGGGTGCGGATGGGCGCCGGCGAGGGGCGCGCGGGGGAGAGACTCGAGCCCGGTTCGCGGAAGCTCGCCGTTGCTCTTCTGCCGGTGACTTTGGCCACCCAACGGCTCCCGCGAGCCCCTTCAACTCGCTCCACTGTATACGGTTTATTATACACTGTATACACACTTCATACCCGTTTATACTCCGCTGATACGGTATATCTATAGCAAAAGCGCTCTTCTCGTCTCCTCAGCGTGTTATACTCATCCAATGTGCGTACAATGTGTGCGCGTTATAATATACATTATTAACGCAAGAGTGTGCAACACACCGGTGACATTGTAACGCGGGTAGCACGGAGACAGTCGAGTGTACAAATGTATAAATGCGGGCTGGAAGCTCGCACGGCGCGGGGGGAGTGGTGAGAGCGGTTGGAAGTCCTCCCGGCTCCTGTGCGAACGCGTGTCCGGGCACGCTGTTATAAACATGAAACAACATTATGAAAAGCCGTGCGCCCGTTGACGCCGCGGCGCGAGAACAAGCAAGCAGACGCAAGAGTCACAGACGACGAAGATTCTGCACGACGACCTGGAGGAGCATGCCGAGGACGCGACGACTCTAATTTAAACAAATATCACAAGTTGTTCGCACCGGCACTCCATCTCGCTTTACGTTCGTCTTTTTTTCACCCCCGTCCCCGCCAGCCCGGTCTCAGGATGTGTTCCTCGGCAACTCTTGGTCTTTCGAGTCCTCGGAACTGCGACGAGACTTCATGGCTTTAGGTGCCGGGCCTGGCGAAATTCGCGCGGCTTACACCGAGGTGCTGACCCGATATGCTAGAAGAGGGCGCAACCCACCTATCATTGTATATGTAAGATATGCAGAGCACTATTAAAACAGCTCCTTCCACCGGGAAGCGTGAATAAAGCCCGTGTATGTCACACGCGGAGAGGCGAGCAAGCGGAAGGATACAACCAACAGTCCAGGGACTTCTTCTTAGGTAGACATTTCTTCGTCTCTCGGGACGGGATGGCGCGCGAAAGGATTAGGTGACGCTGAAAACGTGCTCGAGAATCTCTTAATCTCATTCGCAGCGATTATACACCGGAGCCTCGTCGGTTCTTGTTTTCCGGGTGGAAATAACGATGCATTCCGAAGTTTTGCTGAGCCGCGAGGTGGTGGGATTCGTTACTCTTGGATGGGCAGACTAGAAATCATTCATATCATACATACAGTTTGGACAGTTTTCTGCCCGTAAGCTTGCTTGTTGATGTCCTTAGGACTCTGTATTGTCCATGTTTTGGGAAAATGTATGGCTGTCCGATTCTCTGTTCGTTCTCGAATATCGTTAGCAGGTCCATAGGGAACCATATTTCCAATTTTTGGGACGATAGTTGACGAATGTCCCGATTTTGGGAAGGCCTTGATAATTGTACGTCCGTTTAGAGTGGAGGTCTTCGAAAATTTTGGACCAAACCACCCTTTCTCGCGAGGAACAGGTATGACCTACTGATTCGTATGGCGACTCCGCTGATCATTGTACGTCCGTTTAGAGTGGAGATCTTTGACGATTTAGGACCGAACCACCCTTTCTCACGAGGAACAGGTATGATCTACTGATTCGTATGGCGACTCCGCTGATCATTGTACGTCCGTTTAGAGGAGATCTTTGACGATTTTGGACCTAACCACCCTTTCTCACGAGGAACAGGTATGACCTACTGATTCGTATGGCGACTCCGCTGATCATTGTACGTCCGTTTGGAGTGGAGATCTTTGACAATTTTGGACCAAACCACCCTTTCTCACGAGGAACAGGTATGATCTACTGATTCGTATGGCGACTCCGCTGATCATTGTACGTCCGTTTAGAGGAGATCTTTGACGATTTTGGGCCAAACCACCCTTTCTCGCGAGGAACAGGTATGACCTACTGATTCGTATGGCGACTCCGCTGATCATTGTACGTCCGTTTAGAGTGGAGATCTTTGACGATTTTGGACCTAACCACCCTTTCTCACGAGGAACAGGTATGATCTACTGATTCGTATGGCGACTCCGCTGATCATTGTACGTCCGTTTGGAGTGGAGATCTTTGACGATTTTGGGCCAAACCACCCTTTCTCACGAGGAACAGGTATGATCTACTGATTCGTATGGCGACTCCGCTGATCATTGTACGTCCGTTTAGAGGAGATCTTTGACGATTTTGGACCTAACCACCCTTTCTCGCGAGGAACAGGCATGACCTACTGATTCGTATGGCGACTTCGCTGATGACATCAGCGTCTTACGATCCACCCACAGCAACTTGACGCTGACCATGTCGCGGGAAGGCAATCAGCGTTCACTTCTTACGAATAATGAGATTACTGCGTCCTCGTATCGCCGGGCAAAGTCTTTTGTCCGATATATATCCTCTGCAGCAGCAGTCGTTAGTCGTTAGTCGCATCATCGTTTCGCGTCCGGTGGGATGTGTGCGCCGCGCGTTGGTAACGTGCTAGCAAAAGCCAGCGAGACACGTTGAAAATCTCATTGGCTCGACTTTGCCGGAGCTCCCGGGGGCGAATGAGTGCACCGCGCGAGTATACCCGTACCCTACACGGCAACGTTAGCAGTTCCAGCGCGGAGCCCGCTGTGCTCACACCGGGTCCCGGGTACGCAGAAAACGAGTTACCGGTAGCCCGGAGTGCCGGTCTCCTCGTTCTCCTCGTACATGTAAAGCTCCGGAGTGACTGCGAAGAGAATGAGAGAAAAGAGCGAGAAAGCATTTAGACCTTTTCCCCGACTCATCAGCTTTGTGCTTTGCCGTTGGTGCGTCCCACCTCCCCCCGCAACCCCCCCTCGACCGCCCACGACGGCCCATAATATAACGCAGCTTTGCCGACCTCAAAAACACGAATTTTCACTTCAACTTTTCGTTAACTGCACCTCTCGCTTTGCTCCGCTCGCACGACAGGCAACGGGCAGACTGGCTTGCTCCGCCGCTACCAGCACACCTAAGTACAAAGTTAATTTTTTAATTATCTCGCGTATCACCGGAGTGAGAGAGGCCCCCACACCACGGCTTTCGTTCTCATCTGCGACGCCGACGACGACTACACTCGCCAATTGAGAAGTTCACCCTTTGCCCGCAGAGAGATTCTCCTCTACCGCACGCGCCGCGTAGAAGGCAACGGACACGAGAGCCGAAGGAAAACGTAGCACGCGCACATGCCGGGTCTCGAAGAAGGGTGGAAAAACTCTGTATACGCGATACATACTTCGCTCGAACGCTTAAGTTCGCTCTTCGCCGCTGATTTTCCACCAAAGAGCCGCAAGACAGTAGGAAATCTTTGACGCGACGAGATAATTGCTTCGCCAGCCTTCTCGCGGCTAATAACACAGAAAATATATTAAAAATATATTTAGGCATGAAAATATATATTCTATGTAATCAGTATATCAATCATATAATTTATAATATATCGAGTCATATATTTGTAGAAATACCTTCTAGACTATATTTGTGATGTATCATTTTTCAACGAGAATATATCATACATCATAAATATTTTTTTTTATTCTGTGGCTGATGACACAGAAAATATATCACAAATATTTATAAAAATACATATTTTGTGTAATTAGTATATCAATCATATAATTCATAATATATTTAGTAATATACATGTGTAGAATTACCTTCCATATTATATTCGCAATATCATTGTTCAACGAAAATGTATACACCATAAATATATTTTTGTCACACGTGCCTCGCGTAATCAGCTTTTGTCGGACACTCCGTCCCGTTTGCACTACACATTTCTTCCAGCGGATGATCTAATTGTAAATTGCAAAGTATTACATCGAAAAAAAAGAAGAGGATGAAAACGCGAGTGAGACTTGGCGGAACGATAGGTTTTAATTAAAAGAAGAGGGTAAAAGATAGCGGGTGGTAGATTGCCGGAGAGGAAGCCGAGTGAGTGAAAGATAGAGATAGGATGAGAGCGATGAAAGAAGAACGGAGAAGGACTGGGGGGGTTGTACGAGTCCTTGGGATTCTCAGAGATAAAGCCGTTTCGTCAGTCGCGTCACGGTTATGCCGCAATGAGAACGTACGACCGGCCATATTTTAATTCTTCAGAGACAAGACCGTCTCTCGTCCACCCCGGGGCGTCGCGGGGTTGGCGAACGGTGCCTGCGAGCAGTAAGCTCGGCTCTTGTGCCCTTTCTTCGTCGCTTTCTCCGCGTGTGCCGGGCGCCAGAAACCGCGCCGGGAGAGCAAGCAACACCGCCTATGCTTATCCACTTCGGGCCGGTACGCACGCGGCGCAAACCAACTGCCCTGACATCACGAGCGGCGCATAATATTTAATAATTATTATCATTAAAGTTGTAATAAAGTTCAGAATACTTTATTAATTTATAGGCCGGCGCGAGCGAGAAACGACGCGCGCCGAGCGGAGGGACGGCGAGATCTCGCGGCGAAAGGGTTGGGAGGGTCGAGTCAGGTTAAAATGATAAAATTTTCGATACTCGATTTTTTTGAGAATGAATTTTTTTGCTATCGGCGAAGTTCGGTGTCGAGTTTGGGCGTAATTAAATTCATGCTGTTGCTTAATCAGGGAGGAAGCTTTGTTTTGATTTTTTTTTTTAATTTCAATTTCAATAAAAAAGTTTAGAATTAGAAATTAGAAAATTTCATTTAATTAGAAATTAGAGAATTTCATTTAATTAGAAATTAGAAGATTTCATTTAATTAGAAATTAGAAAATTTCATTTAATTAGAAATTAGAAAATTTCATTTAATTAGAAATTAGAAGATTTCATTTAATTAGAAATTTAATTAAACTGAGATCGGCTATTATTAATTAATTAATTCCAGCATCGCTGGCAAGATCTGAAATTGCCGAACGCAAACTGCAAGATTGCCGAGCAGCAGTGGAATTCTGAATCAAAGCGAGGCAACAGAGAAGAAAACAGATGTATCCGGAGCTTTCCGTATTAATTCCGATTTTTCGCCGCGGCGCACTCGAATCGAGACGACGCTCTTGTCTCTCCGCTGAGATCTCCGTGCATAACCCTGCGCCCTTTCGACTCTGCTCGCCCCCTCCCCGGCCCTCTATAAACACGCTGCGCCGGGACTCCCGAAGCTTTTTTTTTTTTTTTTTTTTTTTTTTTTTTCAAAGCTCACTCAGTTACCGTTTTTCCTTTCACCCCCTTCCTTCTTACCGCATACGTAAATCCGCACCTTTTTTCCCCGTGTCTCTCGAGTATAATTAAATTCTTTCGCGAAGTGAAGAACTCGTACCATTCTCGCGTCTTTTCATGATTTATTTCGTATGAAAGTTTCTCCTCCTCGGTCCTCTTTTCTGTATCGCGCTCGTCGGGGGGGTTGTTTTTTCGTTTTTTTTTTTTTATTTTTTATAATTTTTTCCACGAAGAACATGCCGCTGCCAACCCCTTTCGCGAACAAGACAGGTATAGGTGAATGCGGAGCTCTCGCGTGGATTCACTTCCCCGTTGGTGGCGTGTAAACCGGAGGGAGGGGGATGAAGAAAAAAATTGCGAGATAGACGAGACGGGCGACGAGTGGCTGTAGCGGCCGCGATGAAGGAGATCCGAAATAAAGGCCACAAGTGAAAATTCTACAACTAACCACGACTTCGAAGATAACACCGCCCTTTCTACGTACCTTCCGTACGGCCGTTTTTTTGTGCCGAGCGTAATTCCAAACATACCGGGTGATGAGCACGAGAGCGAATGCGAAGGGACCGCCCCACTTGTGGTTCTCTCGTCTTTTGGCGGACTCGGCGCGGATTCGAAATAAAAATCCGCTGATTCTCAAAACTCGACCGTCAAGTTGCGTCGAATGCGTGTAAATTCGTTCGTCGAGGTAAAAACGTGCCGGAGCTCGCGAGCTCTAACGCTTGCGAATGGCGCTGAAAAATGTCTACTTTTTCAAGGGCAGGCCTGTCGGTGCAGTCCGATCGGAAGTGGAATTCCCAGAGAATTTCGAACACTTTCCTATGAGACAAAAATCTGAGAGAAATGAAGCATATCGAAACCGCCGAAAAGAGTGATTTCGGATGATAATAATACCAAAATGTTATTAGCCAATTGGAGAACAAAAAGTGTTCCAGAAAGCGCTCGGCAACATAACTTTTTTTTCGACTGAAACTAACTCAAGCAGAAATTGTCAGGCTGTCCGACCTCCTATCAGACCCTAATAAGGTACAGTCAGAGCGTGCCTCGTCGAACTTTAACTCGTTTAGATTATTATTCAACTTATACACTAATCATAATAATAATTATTATTTTTATTAATTAATAATTAATCATTATATATAATAATCTTACTTTTTTTTTGATCCCCCTTTTTTTTGGCATTTTCGAGTTCCATCCGTTGAGGAAACAACGTATATATACGGCAAATCGTCGCCAATCGTAGGTTTCCGAAGATATTTGCCCTGAAAGTTGGGCGAAATGTCCGGCGACATTTGAGTTTTTCGCGTCTCCAGGCGGTTTACGCGCGAAATATGTCCATGCGAGCGAGCACGTGTGTACAACTACACACGAGCATTCTATTGAATGCATTTTTCTACCCCATGCCCGCCAAAAAATAAATAATATCGATTGTTATTTGTTTTTTACAATTTCGGCCATATGGAATTTTTCCACTTTGCCAGCCGTCATGAGGGCTCAATGTCGAGATTTTTTATGTTCTCGAGTAGCGTCCGTGTGGACAATAATGAATATGAGCCCAAATCCGCTGCCATGTGTATTCATCTTTAAAAAATAGCTACCGAAGGTAAGCCAAATGTCCGGCGACATTTCACTTTTTGGCGTCTCGAGCCGTTTTGCTCGCAAAATAAGTTCGTGTGAGCGTGTATGTGTATGTGACCACACACGAGCGCTCTGTTCGATGCACTTTTCTACCCTATATACCCCTAAAAACGAGTGATATCAATTGTCGTTCGTTTTTTACAATTTCATCGATGAACGATTTTGTCGCGTTTCCAGCCGTTCTCAAGGCTCAGTGTTACGATTTTTCGTGGTCTCGAATAACGTTCGCGTAGTTTGCTTTTACAGCGTCATTAAAAAATGTTCTTAATTATTTAAAAAAAAATTCCATAGTAAAGTCGTGTTGCACCTTTTGCAAAGCGGGACATGCGAAATGGTACCTGATAGTTCTGATGTTGCTTACTTTGGGTTTTGACGTTGGGTCGGAGATTATATTCGGCTTCTACTTCGTATGTTGGTACGAAGGTAGGTTTACTTGTGCAATTCATGGATTAGATGCACATTTTGGGGAAGGGAAGGTCCAAAAATGGTACCTAACCTACTGATGTCGGTTTCGCGGCTTCTACTTCATCGATCTCTGCGTTTACGTATGCGATAGAAAGATTTGATGTACATTTTGTGACACTGATGGTCCTAAATGTCACCTGACGGCCGGATATTGGTTTCCCTGCTTCTGTTTCATTCGTCGCTTTCTTCACATGTGTAATAGACAGATCAGGTGTATATTTTGTCGAATTCAAGGCCCAAAATGGTACCCGATCAGATGTTGCTTCCTCAGCATCTCTCGTCCAGGTCGCTTCCTTCACGTATATAATCGTTGTGTTGAATTTCCGTCGGTTAATGTATCTTTCTTTAGGGTTATGTAATAATCGTGTTGTACACACTATCCTTCCCAGGTTTTTGAGCCATGGTTTTTCCTCGGGACTAGGGTAAATACCGGGATAGTGTCGTTAGGTCGTATTAATATTTGAACGGACCATGGCAATCGAACTAAATTGATAGGATGATAGAATATTTAAAAAAATGATACCTGTGTTTTTACTTCGATTTTTGATTTTCATGAAGATTTAGAGAATGATTTGAATAAGAAACAAAGCTTTTTGAGAAAGCAACATAAACGAACCTAGTGATCGGACGCGAAGCGCACGATCGCTAGTAATAATAATAATAATAATAATATAATATACATTAAAAAATAAGGTTAATCAGGACTGATCAGGCTTGTGAAAACGGTAATTATTCGGGCCTTATCACAGAGCCATAAAGCCTCATTCTTTGCATTTCGTTCTTTCCTTTTTTTCCCTTACAGCGGCTCGATTTTTTTAATGCAGAATATACGTCATCGTTCCCGCGAGTCTCCCGCTTCCTTACGTGAATTGAAAATCTCTCTATGGTTCGGCAATGAGTGCGAGTGCGAGTTTTGGCGTCCCGCTCGGCATCCCAACGACGACGACGACGTCGGCGACGGGAGAGAGATGTATGCAGGATGGTGGCTGTAAGCAAATCGTGTTATCCGCGGAGGCAGCAGAGACCCGCGGTCCGCTCGGGCTCGGCCCCGGACCATCTCTACGGTCCGAGAGGAATTAAAATAAATACATATCTTAATTAAGCTCGGGAGTACCGGGCGCACGTAACGGGTGAGCACGCGCAAGTCCACATACGTAAGCCAAACGGTTTCGGCCCGAACAGCGATTGGCCGACGCGCAGCGAATGGCTCGTAGATCGCGGGAAACCGAACGGGACAGAAACATGCCAATATCTGGCGCCTCGGAGTTTCTTAAAGGGTCAATGACTGAAACTCGCCGGGAACTATTTCCTCTATATTCGTCGGTCCGTCTTTCTCTTATTCTTCGCCTCTTACTCGCCCTCGATCGATCGAGGTCCTGGTATTCGTACGTGTTTTATTATTATTAAGCACGTGCTCCCACTGATAACGGCCCTAGAAAAAGATGCAGGAATAATTTCATCTATTTCGGCAATGGGTTTTTTTCGAAGAGTTTTTTTTCGCAATTTTTAGTCCCAGCGAAAATATGCTCGATGAGAACTGAGAAAGAAGATTTTTGATGTTTTCGAAAATTAAGACGTAGTACCGACAAATTTTTTGCAATTATTTTTCGGCAAAGCTGGTCTAAAAAGTGATTTATTGTCTAAATACGCCAAGCAGTAGGATTTCAAACGAATGAATGAACTATAAATAAAATCCATAAAATTTTCTTATCTCTTGTTATTAAATGTAATGGTAAATAACTTTCCGTGCATTTTTTTTTATTAAGATTTTTGTTTTAATTAATAAATAATGACAATTTGTAAAAAGTTATTTGCAAATAGATTCAATAATCAGAACTAGAAAAATTTTATGGGCTTTATTTATAGTTTATTTATCCGTTTGGAATTTTATTCTTCGATTTACTTAGACAATTAATTACTTTTTTTGACGAGCAACTTTAATTGCAAGAAGTAATAAATTCGTTTATTTGCCACGTCTTAATTTTCCAGAATAAAAATCAAATTTTGCAAAAAAAAAACGTTGAATCGCAGGAAAAAAATTGTTTGTAAAAATGTATAATCGAGAATGCGTTGGATTTCTGAAGGCTATGTTTAGTGATTATTTTTCGTGACCAAAGCGAACAGTAAAAACTGTTCGCACTTTTAACAATATTATCTTGTTCGCACAAAACCACAATTTTTTTCTTGTTAATTGTATAAAAAAATAGTCGTAAAATTAACAAATTTTTATTGTAAAATTAACAGGACAAAGATTGTGGATCTGTGTTGAGAACAGATTTTTAAGGTAGTCCATGCGTAAGGTGTTCATTTCGCATAAGTTCGAGGAAATTGAGGAGAACTTTAAATTTCAAATTTTTATTTCAAATGGAAAAAACGTGTGGAAAATCATAAAATTCAAAGTCAATTCAAAAATCTGAAAAAATGCATACGTATTCAGAAAAATAAAAGAATTATTTTCATTTAAAAAAAGTTGTTTTGCCGGGAAATGTCTTGAACAATTTTCAGTTTCATCAATTTGTTAATAACAATTTAGAATTATTATTATGCAGAATGAATCTTTTCAGTATCTTTAATGTGCATGCATTTTTTCCGATTCTTATACCTTCGAGAAGTGTTTGCAATTCAATTTCCAATTCCTCTCAATTTCCTCGAACTTAGGCGAAACGAACACCATACGCTTGGACTACCCTAAAAGTACGAGCGATTTTTACTGTGAAGGACAACCGGGCAAAACTGACTTGCCGAGAATTGTTTTGTTTGCAAGATCTCGCATGATGATTATTTCCGCAAGGTGCCACCGGGTAGATTCCGGCGCGTTCCATAGACATATTCCGTACGTAGGGGAGAGCGGGGCAAAACGGCATACCGGGGCAAAATGGTATTCACGCGCAATGGGACCATGGGCAGAATGGTATTAGGGCAAAATGGGACGGCAAAAAAATCTACGTCGATGGGACTTTCTCTTGTCCCATGTTGCCCTAATTCTGCCATACGGGGGACTTTATTTGACCATTTCGGACCATTTTGCCCCGGTATGCCATTTTGCCTCGGTATGCCATTTTGCCCCGCTCTCCCCTATACCGCGCGCGCTACGCCCGCATCCGCAGCTTTATTCCTCTTTATATGCACATTCGAATATCCGGGAGCTGCATCTCAAACTCGGTTCCCCCGGGCCCTTTCGCTCGGCTGTACATTCGCTGGGCCTCAACGTACAACGTTTGGATACGCGGATATACCCGGGCGATATAAACGCCCGTCTGCGTCCCCCGAGTTACGCGCGGCTTCGAGAGTTTTCCCCGACCTTTTTTGTTTACCCGCTCGTCGCTATCTCGCGCCACTGAGTCCGCTCGGAATATACGGTGGAAATCAAGTGTCCCGCGTTTAGGTCTAAGCTCTCTGCACTACGAGACTCCTCCGAGCCTTCACTTGAAGTTTACCGACCGCGAGCATGAGCTCGAGCTTGTAACACCCTAGATTTTTTTTTTTTTTTTTTTTTTTAAGAATACATCAAGTAGTCCTTTCGGTCCTGACCAAACGTTAGATCCGCGGTGGATTTTTAACACTTCTCGATGGGATGAATATCTCAAAAAAATTGGGCCTATGGAGAGAAGTGAAAATGTGGAATTTGCCTATTAATAATGCCGAAAGATTAATAACAAATGGGATTTTTTTTTCAAATCATTCGACAAGCTCCTTTTTTTAAAAATAATTTGTAATTTTTTTTTAATACCTACGAATTTTGCAGGCTTTCGTTGGATTATTTAACATTCCATTTTTTTCAGACACGATAAAGAATGAGAATGCAATTTTGGATAACTCGAAAAAAATTTCGAAAAACATCAATGTTTTTGCCCTCCATCCATATGTTTGCTTTTCGCAGTATCCTGCAATGTGTATCGTGGTTTTTCGCCCAAAGGCGCAGCAATGACCGTGCATAAAATAGCAAAAAAAAAAAAGGGCCCCCGATATACGACAAAAGCCCTCAGAAAAGCTGTGCGCTCTTCAGCGCCGTAAAAACCAGGAATATTTCGCCGTGTACAATAATTTTTTTTTTTTTACCCGATCATGAAAGATCCTCGTTATACGAGAGTCCCGGAGTGATAGCGACGCGCGTGGGTTCCGGCGCTTTGCCTCGTTCAGGTGAGTACAAGGAAACGAGGGTGTACCTTCATCGCGGCCGTACTACATAAAATACGAGATATATACGGAAAGCGAGAGAGAGTCGGGGGGGGGGGGGCGTGCAACTTTTCTCCTTCCATATTCTTTGTACATTCGGGCATTCGTTGCGCGCGCGTAGCCAGCGCGTAGAGCCGTGCCGAAGGGCCGAGCGACAACCGAAGTGAAAGAGAGGCAAAGCCGAGGGGTAGGGAAAGAAGTAAAGGGTCGTATCCTGGCCACTATGTACGTACGAGCGGGCTTATTATTATTTCGTTATATTCCTTTCTGGGCTTGACCAACGCTGGGCACCGGCGAGAGGCTGCGCTCAGAGGGACGAGGGGATTCGGGAGGGGGGGGGGGGGGGGGGGGGGGGTAGAAAAGAGTGAGTACAATATAGAGTACGGGATTACATTTTCCGTGAAACGAAAGGGGCACGCGCGAGCAAACGGGTCGGGCGGCCTTTTTTTTCTCTTTTACCTTTCATTTTTTTTTTTTCGACCGAACTCGGACGCGTCTCGCCTTTGCTACGTGTCAAAGCATTCTCTTTCTGTCTTGCTCTGCTCTGTCTCCTTCGTTTTTTCCTCTCGCTCTCTCTCTCTCTCTCCCTCTTTTCACTCGCCTCGTTCCTCAAAGTATAATTATTTTAGTCGAATTAAAAATGCACAGGGCCTCGGGCTATACGCGGCTTCGCGGGTCCGCGAGAAATTCTCGTGCGAGCAAACCCGGGGCCAAGCTCTTCTGCCGCTTCACAACGAATATACGCAACGCGAAGTCGAGCCGGTCAGTTCCGCGCCCGCTCGCCCGCGTTATCATCAAACGCCCCGCTCGCGCGCGCGGCACGCGCCCCGTCGATCGATATTTTCGGAAGTTCGCGGATTAGACCGAGCTCGCGAGGAACCTCGGTGGGAGATCTCGCACGAGGGATTCCCGCGAGCAACGATAATCTCGTTTCCGGCCGAGTGGAGTTCGGTGTAGGACAAATTTCGTTATAGCTCTCGGCACCGGCGAGAGCACGGCCGAGTCTCGGCCTTTACCCCCTTCGTTCGAACGGCCCCTCGCCGAGGAACTGTAGGAGGGAGCGGGGCAGAATGGTATTGGGGCACATTGGGACTAGGGCACGATGGTATTGGGGCAAAATGGGACGGCAAAAAAATCGGCTTCGATGGGACTTGCCCTTGACCCATTTTGCCCCCTAACCCTATCATACAGGGGACTCTATTTTACCATTTCATAGCAGAGCTGGGCAAAAGCTGTAAGTGCCTTCTTGGTTTACGCAAGTGCTCAAGTACCTGGGCTGATGGGTGTGTACGATATTCGTCAAGAGCTGTTGTCTTGGCATACTGAGTAGTCACGGAACCTTTTCGATTGCTGTACTTGCTTGTACCAAGCAGGTACTTATAGCTTTTGCCCAGCTCCGTTTCATACCATTCTGCCTCGGTGTGCCGTTCTGCCCCGCATTCCCCTGTGTCTTCGTTGCTGGGGCAAAATGAGACAGTGAAAAAATCGACTCCGATGGGACTTCCCCTTGTCCCATTTCGCCCCTTCATTCTTTCATACAGGGGACTCTATTTTACCATTTCATACCATTTTGCCCCGGTGTGCCGTTCTGCTCCGGTTTCCCCTGTGTCTTCGTTAAATTGCGTGGTCGTCCGATGTCCCAAATACGCGCATCAGCTCAGACACGGTTAGGATCAATAGGAAGCACAAGTGTTAGGGTTGAGAAACGAGAATAGAGTGTCGCGGAGGGGACGAATTTCCGGCGTATGAGAGAAAACATTGCCGCACTCGCTGACCAACGGGCAAAGGACACTGAATTTAAATTAGGAATTTTAGAAATCTGAATTTCGCGGAAAGTAGGAATTTCAGAACTTACAGAAATCGGGAAATTCGTCATTTTAGACATTGCAAAAATCTGGACATTCTGGAAATGGCAAAAAACTGGAAATGTTCGAAGCTTGAATTTGAAGAAATTTCGAAAATTTCGAATCATCGCAATTTGGAAATTCTGAAAATGTCATTCGGCTTTTCGTGTTCTGGAATTTACCATGGCATGCCCTTAGTCGATTTCGCTATTCCTGGAAGGCACTTTTTCTCCTTGTTCTGTCCTTGAATTCCAATTTTTTCACATTTTCCGTCAATCAGTTTCCGTCAATCTTTTTCTTGTCTTGTCCTTGACCATCTCAAAAATGTCCTGAAACCACCTTCTAATTGTTTGCGACCCTCTGCCGGATGTGGATGCAATCCTCATTCACACATTGAAATGGTTACACTGTGTCGTTAACTTCCTCATTTTTTTCGATAGCACAACGAACAAGGTAATTGTTTTCAGATAGCCGAATCATCGATGAAAAAAAATGCGTATCCTGGAAAGCAGCGAATCACAAAAAATCGAGTGCCTCATGTAAAAGACGGCCGAGTGACTAAATTCGTTTTCGAAGTAAAGCCACGAAACCGAGTCTCTTCATTCGGTGGTTGCGACCATAGCCCACTGATTAATGCCAAGGCGAAACTGACGAGGAAACTTTTCCAATTTTAATTGGTCATCCGAGCGCGAGTAAACGCGCTGCTTTCGCAGTGTCGCGTATCTTCCTTTTTTTTTTTTTTTACCAAAAGATGTGGTCCGAGTTTCTCGCGCGCGATGCGCCGCGGCAACAAGTTCGCCGGCGAGGGCGGAGAGCAGTTGGCCTTCGAGAAAAGTATGTAAGAGCGACAAAACGAGACGAGGGAGGGCGAAGTCGAGGGACCAACCGCGGACTCCAGAGGCCGCGAGCGAACCAGATAAATAAAGGAATTAATTATTAACGGACATTGGTCGCTATTAATCGTGCTTGAGAAAGTCAACCCTTTTTCCAAAAGAGGGTCTTCCTCGTCGCGAGAGGTCCTCCGAGACCGACGGAGCTGAGATAAAGCCTCTAGTGAGAAAGGGGTCGGCTCGAGGGTTGCGGTCTTCTGGCAGTGCAACGCTTCGAGAGCCGCCGGTGTTCGCGTGAAAGGGTCGCGAAAACGGTAACCGATACGAGAAGAGGGAATAAACGAGCTAGTCGTGTTCTGCAAAAATTCTAGTCATTTCACTCCGGATTCCTCGTTCTTCAAAATATCCAATTAATCTCATAAATGTAATTATTAAAAATATTAATAAACGCGGCGGATCATTAAGATGAGATGTCGTCAAAATTTTCGTTCAAATTTTTTATTTAAAAAAAAGCTCCCATAGACCGGAATCACCGGAATGTAGAGCATCGTCGGCAATGCTCGAACCGCGACGAAGCCAAAGCTATTTGTCTATTCGACGGAAAGCGGCTGGTATAATATCGAGGTGGTCGCGTTAGACGGCATCTCGTTTTCGTTCTGCCGACGAATAGAGCGAAGAATAATAACGCATACCGGGCCAGGTCGGCGCCGACAGTGTGCTCGAATGCGAAGTCATTGACAAGTCGTTGCCGCGGAGTTGGGACCATTGACGCGTGCGTCTCGACGACCTAATACCCGCACAGGAACGTCGTCTTTCCGGAGGATGTCTTTGGCTCGAGCCTTTCTTTTCTCTCTCTCTCTCTCGCCTATCTCTTCCTCTCTCTCTCTCTCTCTCTCTCGCCTATCTCTCCCTCGCCGCGGTATTTCCCATCGCATCGCGACGTCGCGCGTGTAAACGAGGCCGTCCAACGAGGTATATTACAGCTCCGAAGGGGACTCGAGAAGAATCTATGTATAGCGCCATCAGCGACGTCAGGGCCATAGGACCGAGAGCGGAGGAGTGCAAAGAGCACGAGAGTTATATTAGACAGGAGAGCCGCGCAGGAGAGTCTCCGGTAGCAACTGCCGTCTTTCACTCGGCTATGAAATCCCGCGAGCGTACCAAGAATCTTGCTAATTAGATATATAAGGAAGCTAATTGTAATAAGGTGGAGTCGGGTTGAGCGCGAGTGGCGAAACCTCTCGCAAACCTCGGGCTTCCGCTTCTCTAGACTTCTTCACCTCCGCGACTCGCAGATCTACCCCTTCAGCCAACCGCTGATGCTCTCCGACCTGGCTCGCTCGCGCAGCTTGGCCATTTCACGCACGGATTAACCGGCAATCTCCGCCTTCGCGAGCGACGAACTCGCTATTGGAAATTCACAAGTGGCCGTCTGACCTGCGATGAAAAAAAGGGAAAAGAAAGCGCTAAACGACGAGTAGTCGCGCTCGGATCCAAAACCATGACTATTTTTCATGGATCAAAAGTCGCGAGTCCATTCAAAAATATATTTCCAAGACCTTTATTAATTTATTTATTATTTATAATTTTTTTAATTTAACAAAAAGTGTTTCGTGGAAATTGAAAAAATGTACCTTTGTCCATTATCGCAACCCTTGATAATTTTTCATTGTTTGTCGATGAGAAGAGTTTTAATACAAAATAGATCAACGTATCGGGTTGCAAAGTCTGACTCTCGATTTTTAAAGCATACCTTCCCATGCAAACAAGTATTAGTCTCTTCGGCCGTCGCTCCCTACGAAATCTTGACGAGGGAAGGTTGAACACGTTGGCTCGGTCGAATTAATTAAACATGTTTGACGCGTGTAAGCAGTGCAGAACAACTGAGCCATCTTGCCCAGCATCTTCGGCTTGTTTCACAATGAGACTTTCCTTGTCTCGTCACGCGATGGCTATAACTCCGACTTACGTCGGGTTCCTCAGCAAAGTATTCGAGCCAACGCCTTGCAAACAATTAAACAAAAAACCCCTAACTAACGACTCTTTTATTGAGTTAACAATATCTCGCGGTAGCTTTTTTATAATTAAAAAAAATTGAGCATAAGTTAATTGACGATTTTTTTTAAAGAACAATTTATGAGCTTTTGGAGTCTGAAAGAAAATGGGGTTGAAATCGAGTAGGTTGAAGTTCCAATCCTTCGCTAGAAGCGGCGCAAGCATGTGACCCTCTCGAAGTGGTCGAGGGGTGCGGATGGATGGTGAAGGTTTTCGTGGTATACGGCGCCGCTAGTTATAACGAGGAGGCGAGTAATTTAACCCTTCTTAGAGCCGCCTTGTCTTCGACCTCCCGCCGCCCCTGCGGCACGTACGCTACGAGGCCCAACGCATCGAACGGCGAACAACCCCCCTCGAGGACCCGAGAAACATCCCCTGTTGCGTGTACCCGTCTCCTTCCGGAAAACTCGTTTGACGTTTCGCTGTCTTATCGCGACAACCCCCTCACGTTCTGTTCCCGTCTCTTTCCGGCTTCGTACACAAAATCTCCCGCCCCCATCGTTCAACGTTGGTTTATTTAGACACCGCCGCGTTGATCCCTTGATTAAATACTTCTGCCCCATCTCGCCATGCTCTCGCAGCCGAGTTTCGTCTCCCTCCTACGGAGGAGCCGCGTTTCACCGCGAACCGAGGAGTCTTCCTTCTACTCCACACACTCGGATCCACCAACCCCCTCGCTGTTCTTGCTCTAATCGCGCCCCTTCAAACTCCGCGCGTAACAAGTGCGAGCACATACTTTCAGCTTCACAGCGTCGAGCACACTTTGCAACTCCGTTTCGCGTACGAGCAGTCCCTCGAACTAGGACCTTTCTACAGAAAAACCTGCTCTTTTTTTTTGTCGATGAATCTTTGCAACGACGCGCCTGCATCGAGCTTTCAAGGATTTTTCCACGCGAGAAGCAAGACCTTCAATTTTGACTGAACAACCCCGACGATGCGCGATTCGTCTGCCTTCCAAAGACGTTGCGTCTTCGACTCTCGGCCACCGACACCCAAATGCGGACGTTCTTTATCTCATTGAATATAACAATTTCCACATCCGCGAGATAAGCTCGCCGAAGGGTTGCCCTTTGTCGGCGGCCGTCTTGGATTCTCCTCTCGTTCTTTGCCTTCCGATTTCCGTGCGATCGTCTCGCGGAGCTTTCGTTATCGTGCCCCGCATACTTCAACCCAGATATGTCCCCGCAAGTCCGCGTGCACAAGCGTATTCCGCAGTCGACGAGCCATGGATCAACGATAGAGCTTGGCGAAAGGGTTGTTCCGGTCGGCAATGAATCGAGAGCCATCCCTCGAGTCCTTGTTGAAAGTTCGTCAGCACCGGCGACGAAACGGTGATGGCAAGCGAGGATGCCGCGATGCGCGGACGAGAAAGAGCCGGAGCGACGGAAAGTCAGGATTGAACCCTCCCCCCGGCGCGATGTAAGTAGGCTCGCGGGTTGGCCCAGATAACAAAAATACGAGGCAACTTTTCGCCATAACCGAGGATACGCTCGAGTCGAGTGTCGGAGAGACGAGCAGTGCTGGAAGAAGTGAACCCGGCGCTGCGTTGGGCGGAGGGTGTGGAGCGATATCCTCGCGAACCCGTAAGCCCGCGTGACATTAGCATAGTAATGAATATTATTACATTTCGGGTGTACCCCGGTTTAATTCCATCTTCCACAGTCGTAAAGATAATAAGCGCGAGTGGCGGATGCTTTCGCGCCGTGCTTTCTCGCGCTCACCGCTACCGGGATCTATACTTCTCCGCCCGCGCTCCAGAGGACTCGCGAGCGAGGGAGAGGGGAAGTGGATGCGGAGGGATTGTACTTCGCGCTTTCGTTACCGACGTGTACGCAACGGTGGGGGCCTCGGAACTGTTGTGAGGCGTCGGGCGAAGGGGGTGGTTTCGCTGCCGTTGGTTACGCCGAGAAACGACGTACGGTATAACTCCCGCGGAGACGATGCAGCAAACAGCCCGAGGAGCGGCGTCTCTCCGGCGATACGTACTCTCGGACGGAATTCAGCGCGGGCTAGTAGGAAGGCATCAACCCAACGCCGCAGCCGTGAACGCGCGCCAGAGCGGGCTCTCCTCTCGCACCGTCCTCTTCTCGCCTGACTTTAAGAGATCCGCGTGCCCGTCCCTTCCACGACCGCCCCCTCGTCGACGACGCCCGTTTCAAGGAGTAAATATAAACTTGGCGAAAGTGACAAAGATAATTCTAATAAAAGCGACGACGCCGACGACGACAACGACGCCGGAGAGCACTCACGGGCTTCTCCCGCTTAATTTGTGACATATTCCGGCATTGCATTACCTCCACCCTCGCGCGACCCATTCAACCCCCCCCCCCCCCCCCCCCCCCCCTCACCTCCTCCCGATCCTCCACATCCCTTGGCCTCTTCTCCCGACCCCGGGACCCCGTCCAACCACGCCTTGCTCTTTCTCACTCGTAGTCACTGCGTCTCATCCCTCCGAGTTCATGAGTCTTCCGACCCCTTGAACCTTCTTATTCATCGTTGGACGCTTCGCACTTTTCTCGTTCTTCGGCTTTTGACGTTTGGGGAGTCGTGATTATGGTCAGGCTGGAAGAGCCCTCGATAAGGTCGATGATTGTATGGAGGGGAAAGAATTTTATTGGTTTCTACCAAAAAGCAGCGAAGACCATTTTCAAGGTTGTGGACCAGAAGATTCATTGATTGAGAAAAGAAATGATTGTTGGTTGGAATAACGGGAGGAAGAAGTACCATCGGATGCAGAAAGCCGATTCACTACCATCAACTACCAACCAATGGCGCGTTGGTTACGACTAATTACGCACTAAGCACAAGCAAACTTTTCTTCGAGAAGTAGTTTTATCAACTAACTATTGGGACCTGAAGTACAGTGTCTAATTTTGCTCGGGGAACTCATGTCCGTCGAAAAAAATTGCTTTTAAGCATATTTCTTCTGGGAAGGGAAGGGATCTGGGAGAGGTAATGGGATTGATTGCACGAGGATTCTTTAAAGAAGCGATGGGAAAAGGGTCTGGAAAAACATTCAGCCAGGTCCCAAATCCTAGATATCTGCCCATTGTAACTCCCAGATGCAATCCCATACTACTTTTTTCGACGTGGGTAGTTGATAAGAAATTCCGAATTCTGGTGAACTCCGGAGTATAAAATTAATGAAACCGTATAGGCCAAGTCCTGGCTCATCTAGTTTATCGATTGGAAACCCAGAAAAAGTGTAAACAATGTCTGCTTTTGTAGTTAATGGGAAACTACGAATCCTGATAATTTCCGGACTATAAATTCAATAAAACCTGATCTGCCAAGACCTAGCCTATCTGACGCAACGTTTGGAACCCCAGAAAAGTCCAAATGATGGATGCTTAGCTGGGGGATACCTTCGAATTCTAATGACTACCGGACCATGAAGTTAATGAAGGCCAAACCCTGGTTCTGGCCTCGGTGATTCGTCGATTGGAATCCCAGAAAAGTTCAAACAACTCCTTCTCCGCCAGTTGCTTTCCATTGACTTCTAACAACGGTCTCGATTGGTAATGACAATCCATCCCAATCGTGCCATTGCAGCCATGCAATTCCCGTCCCCGTGCAAGTCACATTTGCCAAGAGCCAAAGAGTATCGTCATCGAATAGTTATAACAGTTGCGACACCGCGACGACAAGAGAATTATGGTCGATGGGCACATTGGGACTGGCACGGCCGCGAGTTCGCCTCGCGTCCGGTGGCAATATTTTCATGACGCTGATGGTACCGCTGTGGCGTTCCGTCGGTTGTGCGGCCCGACGAGCGCGCATGCAGTATGTATATTTCCATTCTGGCGTTACGAGGTGCGTGGCCATGATTTTATATGCAAAGAGTAGTTTAGAGCTAATTGTTAATAATAGGATTGGTAAGGTGGGAATTCGCCGGTGGAGCGGGCTCGCGGCCAGTGGATTCCACTCCCCTTGAACTGACCGGCGCGCCTCGCGCCTCCCGACCCTCCGAAAGCCCCAGTCGTGAGTCTCATTTGCCATGGAGTCAGCTCGTCGGATCTCTACTGCTGTCTGTCCGCTTCCCCGTCTGTCCATCTGTCTGTAGGACCGCTGTTCCGTCGGTTCGCCCGGCCATCCATATATACGTACGAGAAACGCACCCAGTTTTCGCCCCCAAACCCTCTCCCGTCGCGGGAGCACTCGCGAGATTCTCCGCTCTTGTACATCCATCCCCCGCGCGTCCACACACGCGGCCCGCCGACACACGTATGCGCGTTCAAGCCGTCCGCCTACGTATTATCACGTATAAACGAGTAATTCTGAGTTATACACCGCCCCCTGGCCTTGTTAATGATAATTAAAACACCTCGTTCTCCTGGCACATCGTTTTTTTTTCTCTCTTCCTTGCAGATATAACCGCCGTAAAAAATTCAGGTACCATTGTAATTTATCCTCTTTCCAAGCCCGGCGACCGTTCGCTCGTTCGCGCGCGAAAGAACTCCGGATGTGGTCGAAGAGTTCTTTTTCCGCATCGGTTGGGAGGTCAACGTTTCGAAAAATTTGTTGATGACGCATTTGCCGCGGAGTAGAATTTTCCGGTGGGCTCTAGAAGTGCGTCAAGTGCTCATTGGTACTCGCGATTATACGCCCCCCACGTGGGGGTGCGAACCCTCCTATCATTTTCCTCTCGAAATATTCTCGCGAAGCTTCGGAGGCTTTTTCTTGCTTCTTCGGGGGATATATATGTATACAACGGCGAACAATAAGTTGGCGAAACAAGTAATTTCGAAAGGGAATGCTTGCCGCTCGTTCGGGCGAGTTGCTCGTGACTCTCGAGAGTATTTCGCCGCGCTGTATATAAGGGAGGAAAGAGCTATGGGTGGAAGGGTGGAAGGGACGAACAGCAGTCGAGGCGTAAAGCATAAAACAGCCGTATCTATAATGCCTCGTTGGAATAATCAAACGATTAATATGTTTATTAGTATCGGCAATGGCCTCGGCTCCGGAATACATTAAGCCAAACCCTCGTCTTCATCCCCGCTTGCCCTCTTCCGCGCTCGGCCTCAGCGTCGAGGGCGCCCTCGATGCACGGATTTCTCTCCGCTCCGTACCATCCCGGATTCAGCTCTGCTGCACCATTTGTTAGCGAATGCAACTTCGACGGGCTCTTTCGTCTCGCCTGTTCAAGCTATGAACTACTAATAGCTTTCGCTGACGAGACGCTGGTGCAAGTGAATTAGCACTTCTGTAAAAACTCGCATCGGTGAGATGTAACTGGACCAGATAGAAGGAGGTTTTGCCCTTTGCTCTTTGCCGACCGGAAGCTTCCGGTGGCCCCACCAAAGTAGGATTGACAACAGGGTTGATGTCCAGGGCGGTGAAAAAAATGTTTATTGAATTGTTTCGATAAAAAATCCACATCTTCGAGGCTGTAAAGTGGCAAGCGGGTCTTTGGTACCGCGATGACGACCGGAAGGGAGAAGAGAATCGGGCCGAGAGGAAGGAAAAACCGGGGAGACGGAGAGTCGGGAAAAGTTTGAAATTCAGATTTTCCGAAACAACGAAATTCGAGGAAGAAAAGGAAGGAAACAAGAGACGGAGGTGGAGGACTACGACGATTCTGAGGCATTTCACCAAGAGCTCTCCCGCGCCGTGTGGGCACACGGCGGTTGCGGGCATCGAAGGTTTCCTCTGCTTCGTACGGGAAAATAAAATCTAAAACCCCTTTATGCGACGGGAATTGAGACTGTGAGAACGTGAGCGCGCGCTCGCGAGAACTTCGCATACATACATAAAACATTCTTCTATATAAAATCACGGTCCACGACGAGGAGAGAGAAAAACGAGAGGCAGCAAACCAGCGGAGAGCGTTCTTTCCCCCGGCCGCGGCCGTACCGCAAACCATCGCGGTCGTGCCCACCGCGACGCGGTATTAGCCTATAAAATCTTGAGTTTTGTACGAGTTTTATCGCGGACGATATAGGAGGCGAGCGTGAAGACACAAAAGCGCTGGTAGCAGCTTTCCAGATAGTCCCCCACACGCTGCTTCTCGTCGTCTCGGCGTAAGAACAAAAAGGCACAACATTCGTTCGTGATCCCGCGAAATAAATCCTTGGAACGTGTAGGAATGGCTTGTTTAACGATTCGTAGGTCGCGAAGATTGATCGGAAACGATCAGCGAAACGATAGTCGAAACACTTTTGCCGGTTTCAACGGAACAACTCTTTGGGCAATCGCATCTCAACTCTGTGTCTTTCGAAATGTAACGATTGGAGTTCATGATGCTAGCCTGTTCACGTTGCCGTCTGTTATGAATGCCTGCTCGTTCTCGTAATCTGATTTCAGGACCAACCAGTTAGCTACTGACGAATTTCTTCGGTATCTGCTCAGTAGTATGTCCTGCAGAAGTAGTTCCGTATCTACTTTCAGGTGTCTTCAAGCTCGAAAGCAACGAAACTGGATGTTCAAAACTACAGTGCGGCAATCCCAGACACCAAAAACTGTAAAGGAATCGACCTGGATACTAAAACTGATGAGGAAATCAATCTACATTCCAAAAACCGTAGCTGGGCGAAAGCTACAAGAAGAAATGGCTTGATTACCAATTCATAGGTCGCGGAGATTGATCGAAAATGGTTTTCAAAACCGTTGAAAAACTTTTGCCAGTTTCAGTGGAAAAACTGCTCAATGATATCCCAAGACTGCGTCTTCTGAAGAGTAGCGATTGGAGTTCATGACGCCAGCCTGTTGGCTTTGCAGTCCGCTATGAATACGTGTTCTTTCTCGTAATCTGATCTTAGGACCAGTTCAGTTAACTGCTGAGGGGCTGCTACTGCATCTGCTCAGTAGTATGTCCTGCAGAAGTAGTTCCGCAGCAGTTAGTTGATTGGTTCATGAATAAGAAACTGTCCCCGCTTCGAGGTGTCTTCAAGCTCGGAATCAATCAGTCTGGGTATTAAAAACTATAGACCTAGACGCCAAAAATGGTAAAGGGATCAATCTGGAAACCACAACCGATGAAGCAATCGATCTGGACGTCGAAAACCCGAACTGAGCAAAAGCTGCAAGTACCTGCTTGGTGTAGGCACGTTCAGCAAACGATAAGGTCACACGAATACTCATGTGCCACCACTGAAGCTACGTGCGAAAACTGTAGATACCCTGAAGTCCGAAAGCTTAAGTACTTGCCTACACCAAGTAGGTACTTAGGTATAGTTTTTTTTCAGCGTTGCCAAAAAACAATCCATATTTCCCCAGTGAAGAACCAAACAATGAAATTCCCAAGAAGCTCGTCGAGTTCCGTCCCATCGAAGGGGTCAGTGAAAAGTCCTTTTCCACACCGACAAGAGCTTTGGGTTTGGGTAGTGCGTCATGGTAAGCAAGTAACGAAATGGCAGTGGATGAGCAAGTGCGGATGGGTGGTGCGAGGCGAGAGAGAGAGCAAGGGGTCGAAATACATCGTACAAAATATGGCGGCCGATGGGATCCTCCACGGGGCAACTTTACAGCCCGACGGCCCCGGCCCCCGACCCCCATCCGGTCGTGCTTCTGCTCCCTCTTGCTTTCGCTCTTGGTGCTTCTATCGTTACTCGTCCTTCCTTCCATCTCTGGTCCCGCGACTCATCAGCATGAATATTCATTATTCGATGATATTTCTCGGAGCCCTTCCCACCGTCTCTCTCTCACTCTTATTCTCGGGCTTTCTCTCACTCGATCGCCCGCTATGCCCGACCCTCAGCGCCCCCTCAACCCCCTCCCCTATCCTCCGCCGCTCTTGTCCTTCTCCACCGATCTCCCACCCTTTTCATTCGTTGGATCGTTAATTTATATAACTACGATCGGCAGCCAGGGGAGAAATCTTGTGAAACGACCCTCGGCTCTGGGTGCCGCTGTTCGCGTCTCTTCGACTTCGCGAAACACGGAGAATCGTCTCTCTACCTGATGCTCTTCTTCAGCCTCGCCCGCGCTGATATAGCTATTGAACTTGCACGTATTCACCCCGCTTGTTTGTATCCAATCGAGAATTTTTCTCTACTCCCCATTCACTCGGATACTCGACAATGGGGTGAAGCGACTTTCGATCTTGCGAGGGCTCCGGAACTCCCACCCTGAAGACTCCCACCCTGAAGAGCCACATCCCAGGCTTTATCGAGCCTCGGAAAAAATACAAAGAAATCATATAAATCTTGACGCATTTTTCTCGGATACTTTGCAGGATGAAAAACCTCGCTTTTCGTTGTTAGACTGAACAAAAGCGGAAGTCGCTATGAGAATCGGTATTTCATCTTGTTTAAAGTTATAACGATTAATCGCTTGGATTACTTCGTTTACCGATTTCATACGATTATTCATTAGTTCACGGGTGTTCGGTCACGCCGGTGAGGTACTCGCGCGGTTCCCGCGGATGTTGCTAGGCATGGCTGATGCCACAGGAGGGGGGGTGGTTAATAGGCAGCGTAAGAAGGGTAGCTTTAATGCCTCGGTCGCTTCTGAAATATTCAGGCCTAGGTTTGCCGCGTGTGCTACAATCCTCTCTTACTCCACTCCGCGCTCGTCGAGAAGCCGCGGCATACTGTGGATATTCGGCAACGCGGCATTGCGTATATTACGATTTATAATATATATACCGAGGGGGGTGGTGAGGAGCGGCGCGGGCGGGGGATGCTTCCGAAGCTCCAGGAGGATAGGAGTAGATAGGGTTGGTGGATTAATGAAAGCCAATCCACGAGGCAAGTAACCCTCTCGTTCTCTCGACTAACGTCACCACGCCATAAACAAACCCGGAGAAATTCGGATAACGGACAACCCCTCTCGCACTCGCGAGCCCCGCTGGCTTCCTTCGCACCGATAATGCGGCAAACACTCCGACGCCACCCCCGAGACTCGCTGTCGTTGGTACCTCAACTCTTCGGGCTCCGGCTGTTACGATCCAATGTGACATCCAATCGAACTCGGCTGCTTATAAATGTTGGAAAAAAAAATTAATGTCAAATAAAGTATACCGTTTTTTATCAATAGAAACAAGAGAAAAAAAAATTGTAAATTAACAAAAAAACTAAACTATTTATTTGTAAAATTTGTTTTTTTTTGTACTGTTGGAAAACAAAAATTAATGTAAAATGAAGTATATTGTTTTTTATCAATATACTTCATTTTATATTAATTTTTTTTTTTTCCTCAATAAAATAACAATAATTACAATCAATTTTTTTATAAATGCAATCACCACACTCTAATCACTATTCAATAATATTGATAATGTTATTTCGACAGAAAGATGTTAATGGGAAAAAAAATGATTGTTTTCCAATAAAATGTTTTTTTTTTTACGAAGTTTTACTAAAATCCATTACAACTTCGCTGAATCAACAATGAAAAACGAATCCCGCAGTTTTGCAGGATTTCTTTAGAGCCCGCTAAAAGTCGTCGAGTCTGACCGAATTTTCGATAAAAAATAAAGTAGTCGTTAATTTGTTGATAAGCGAGGGAAAATGTTCTTTCGTAGTTAACGATCGCGATTGCCCAACGCGGGACTGTACTGTAGAAAACGTTGGAAAATAAATTAATGTAAAGTAAAGCATATTGTTTTTCATCAATTTATTTTGTATTAATTTTTTTCCCCGAATAAAATAACAATAATAACAATCAATTTTTTTATAAATCCAATCACTACACTATAATCACTATTCAATAATATTGATAATGTTATTTCGACAAAAAAAAGTATTCTTTCTTAAAGAAATGTTTTTTTTTTTTTTCATTTTTGCTTCGAAGTTCTACTAAAATCTACCGGAGATGATAAAATATGAAAGGAATGCGCCGCTCCGTGCTCCGGAAAATGCGGGCAAACAGGCCTCTGTCCGGTAGCGATAAATAATACAAATCGTATTCCGTTAATTCAAAACCTTCCCAATTTTTATACCATCAATTCAATGCTTCAAAAAATATTCACAAATTTATTTCGAATGTTCGAAAAATTCGATTATCATATTTCAATAATAAACGATTCTGTACGAACAAAAAAAAAAAAAAAAAAAATTCAAATCCGAATGAAGGACGAATCGACTATTGTGCGAAAAAGTTTTCATGCACTATTTGTAGTTTCATTCGTGTTGCTTCGATGATACGAAAGTTGACGCGAGAGTTATGGAAGCGAGAGGGCAACTTTGCATATCGTAAAAGAGATAAAGAGCGGGAATCGCGTGTGTGTCCGCATCCATAAAGATTACTGCACGGCGTAGGAGAGACTTCGCCAAGCGAGACTTTATTGTCACGTGTTATAAATGATTCCGTGAACGACGCGTACGCAGTTACGTGTGACGAACGGAGAGGCGAGCTCTCGCCCGCGCGCCGAAAGAGAAAGAGACGGAGGGTCGGTATTCAAATCGTATTTTTATCCGAGCATCCCTTCGAGCGTAAGAGTTCCGGCGGGAAGATGAGCTCTCTCGCACTCTCCGCAGTCGTGGAAAAAGCGTCGGGAGCGCCCGAGAGCACAGCGAAGGAACGAACGAACGAACGAGCACTCACCGGAACGAAGAGCTAATGCCGCGTTATTGGAGAAGACATTAAGACCGGAAATACTTGCGAAAATATATAACTATAGTATACGCGGCATACGTCGCATACGCCGCGCTACTTCGTTTTCTCAGATACACGCTTTTCACTGTTTTTTTTTTTTTTCTTTCAAAGCTTATTATTGAGCGGAATTATTTCGAGGTCAACGACTCCTGTTGCGCGAATTACGAAATTTAGAATTACCGCCATTTATCGTCACCGTCGAATGATTGGCTTTGTTATGTCGATTCACAATTCAGTCAACATTCGTTTGTTTATAAAATAATAGTCATTTTTCATCCCCCATTTGAATTTTATTAACGAATTACTGCGACTTTTGAATTAATAATAATAATAATAATAATAATAATAATAATAATATATGTATATTACATGATTATATTATTATATTATGTTAATAATAATAATTATTATTATTATTTCATTATTATTATTGAAAAAAATTAACAGTCCGTAAAAAAACGAATTCATTATTTAATCGATAAAATGACGAATTAATTAATTAATAGACAAAAAACAGAGGAAGTGAAAAATTATGCCAAATAAGATAAAAAACGATCAATCGAAGTTTTCAAAAGAATCGTGACAAGTTAATAACATTAAAACAACGAAAATAACATTACCGAAAAACATTATGATTGTTATTATTAACGAACCAATCACCGCATGGTGATTTTTCGACGTTTTGGCACATTCTGAACACGTTTACATGAAAATCTGGAAAAAACATTTTTTCACAAAAATAAAGCTTCTTGAGGAAGCAAAATGAATCATTTATCGCAGTATGGTATTCGTGGCTGATTGTTTTCCTCGCCGTTCACATTTCGACGGCAAGTCGTCGTGCCCGATCGCTTTCCTCGATGCCTCGGCCTCGTATTGATTTAATCAATACACGACGGAATACAGAAGTAAAAAATGTGTCAACTCCCCGCGCGCGGGCCGCTGGTGATTTTAACAGAAGGATTTCAACACACCGGCGAGGGAGCAAACGAAATGGGGTGCTGCTTATTGCGGCCGGGAGCCGCTCTTGTACACGTAAATGTATAAAGTATTACGACGGCATCTCGTTTGAAGAAAAATTTCTTCTTCCCGCGAGGGGGTTCGCGGTTGTGTGCAGCACAGTATTGTACCGGCTCGGGGGAGGGGGAGGGGGAGGGGGTGAAAAAGGTGGAGGGTATATAGAGCCGTTGATACGGAAATACGGCAATCTCTCAGGGTATTAAGAGTGAGCGCGACCTTTGATATTAATAACAATAATAGTACACGACATTGGTGGCGGTGAGACGAGTTAGTGGAGGTTTTTCTTTTTTTTTTTTTTTTTTTTTTTTCAAGGGGTGGGACTGATGGTCCGGGGTAACTTTTGAACCAAGATACAAATTACAGCTCATTTTTATGCCATTTTAATATCGCCACGCGCCATTAAATATCTCCTAGCCCTTCTCTCGACGTCTTCACCGAACCCTCTTCTCATACCCTTCGCGGTCTCCGAAAAAAAAAAAAAAAAAAAAAAAAAAAAAAAAATCCTCAGATTCTGAAATCGGTACAGCTTTCTTTTTTTTTTTAATCATGATTAAAACACATCTTTCCACTCCGATATGAATGTGTCACGCTGTTCGGTCGACTACCTAATCTTTGGTGACATTTTCACAAAAGGTTCTACTCATTCGGATTTCGAGACAACGAAAATGTCGTCAAACTCGAATAATTCATTCGGAGCCAACACGGATATTTTTTCACTTCTTTGAAACTCGGGGCTTGTATCGTTTCGAAAATTCTTCGTAAACTACTATTTTTCGGTTTAATTGTAGCGAAATCGAAGCGCCGACATGTAAGGAAGATATTCGTTGAGGCGCAATCGAAAAATCTTGAAAAATTGTTTTATCGCGAGAGCGTGAAGTTTTCCGGCGATTTCGCGATATCTCTTCATTGGGTGCACCGATCGGCTTGATCCTGGCGACATTTTGAAGCTGATATTCGATTTGTATGGTGAAAGTGTCTTCGAAATTTCGTTGCGATGTCCCGTTTCCGAGAGAAAAATTCTTAAAGTCTGGGAGCGCGATATTAGCGTGTAAGAACACGCACCGAGAAAAAAGATCGGTTGAACGAACTAATTCGGCGCTTGCGGGTGGCGAAACAAATATATGATTCATAGAAAAAAAAAAAATTATCATCATGAGGAAAGAAATGGTCAATTTCACTAACAGTTAGTATAATTGACCAAGTATTTCTTTTAATAAACAAGGTATTTGTTTCGCCGCCCGCAAGCGCCGATTTAGTTGTTTCAATCGATTTTTTTGCTTAGTTCGGTAGCGCTCGGCGCGGGCGGTTTTACCACGCTGACCTTTAACTTTTTAAAGTACTTGGCGTCGAGACGCTACCGCATCTCTTGACGAAGCGGAGACGAGAAAATATAAACATTTTGTCTTGAATCAATTTGATTGAATAAAAAATTGTTATACGAAAGGTTTTTAGTGGTAGAAATCAAATACTTCAGCAATAATTATTATTACATCAATAATAATCATCATCGCGTTAATAATAATAATAATAATAATAATAATAATGTCAATATTTCCAAGAAAATTGTATTTTTAATGAAAATTATTGATTTGGTACGTCCGGGGCCATCCGGCTCGCATATTGTTATGAAGCTAAATGAGATTTTGTGTAAGATATTTTTCTTATTTACGGCTTTTTGTGGTGTAGGGCAAAAAAAATAAAAAAAAAAACCAAAAAAAAAAAATTGAAAAAACTTGAAAAGTCATCAGAAACAATGCAACGTAGTTTGTAAAGAAGCTGCATATGGGTCAATACCAGCGAACGATACGGGATCGCTTACGGGGCGTTGAAAACGCGAGTATTGCGGTATAGCAGTAAAGCGGGAGAATAACGCCGAAGCAGCGAGTATCCGTGTATCCCTGGCTCGTCTCGTCGAGATGCCGCTTATGATTTTACTGCCGGAAGCACACATTTTTATGCCCGTATTGCATTTTAAGTTATGCTAATTCCAGCGTCGACAGAAGTCCCGGACGTGACCGGGGGTGAAATCGGTCGCGAACGTGCGCTCGCGCCCGCCCCGCGTAAAGTCTTCTCCTGCAACGTCTTTCCCTCGTCCCCGAGCGATATTGTGCATCGAACATATTCATAACGTGCATTCACTGCGGGCGACTTTCTCGCATCCATTCGCTCGTTCCTTTATTCGGCGAACGCCTCGCGAGCGTGGATGACGATTTTATGCCGCGCAGCCTTTTACGACCCCGACGACGTAGCGACGGAACGATCACAGAGCCGTACTTTGAATTGGGCTCGTCTCGAGAGTTATGGATATGTCTATCCAAACGTTACGGGCCCGCCGCGTGTCACGGCTCGACGCTCGAAGATGATGCCTTTTTGCTTCACGACAACTTCCTCGACGCGTCTCGGGACCTTTGAGTTTGACATTTTTTTTATTCTTCCCACGATTAATCGTTGCAACGCGATAACGAAATTCACAATGTTTAAATATTCGATACACATATGAAAAAAAAGGGATTTTTTTTTAAATATAATAATAATAGTGTCAAAAACATCATTTGATAGGATTCAATAATTAAAAAATGTTATGGAAATATAATAATAACAATGTGATATTTTATTTTTTATACATTATTTTTTTTTTACACGAAAGTCTCAAACATGATAAAATAAGTTTCGTTTCTACGAAAAAATCGGTATTTCTCTTGTGCTTTCGTATGTGCAAGTTCATGAATCAAATTTGCCTCAAGTGAAAAACAATAGTGTCATTTGACAATTTAATGCTTCTTGCCTCCCCAACTGAGTGATCCTGTAAAACTGCGAAAGGAGCGAATATTTCGGTGATTGAACTCAAGGCCAATGGCTCGATATCCGTCGCTGTTTTTAGACCAACGACGAATTAGCGAGCGCAATTCGTGGCTGAGAAGCTCGCCTTTCTCGCAGGGAATTGGAGAGATAGCGCTGAGAGAGGACTCCGTGGCAATTTCGAAGCCATCGACATAGTTGAACCTCTTCGGAGGGATGTTCGGGGGGGGTTGCGAAGGCGAGGAACGATTGTCGGTCCGGTTACGAGACATCGCGCGCAAGGGGCTGCGATGCCAGACGAAAGGAGAGCTACGAGCCACCCCCTCGTGGGCTCTCCCGCTGTCTCTCGTACAAGCGGCGAGGAAAGGGGTGGAGGTCGGCGAGAGGGGGCGGGGGTTGTTGCACGATAGTTCGGACGATCTATGACCCGAGTTCTCTAAGAGACCGCGAAAGGGTGGATTTACTGGTCCGGGCCGCGTTCACACCACACAAATCCAAGTGACCGGTTGATACTCCACCCTCTCGGCCTTGATTCTCACCCTCCCGCCCTCTCGGAGCTATCCCGCAGCTTCCGTCTGGCCGCACAACTTATGGCATTGGAATTATTTCCCGAGTGTCGCCGGGACATCGTCCGTTCAACCGCTTAAGATCGCTTAAATTTCTAACCTCGAGACCGCTGAAGTAAGGGAGGGAAAAAAGAGTCCTCCTTGAAGATTGGGTTCGAATTAAATTGGTAAAAAATCGAAAAGCGGCTCTAGTTCGAGAATTACATTTCTGGACCCTCGATTTGAGAATGTGAAAAAAAATAATCAGGAACCTGGCTGGGTTTATCCGAAGTAGAAATAACAAAGCAATTCGTCCTGCAATTTTCTATTAAAGAATGTTGCTTATTTTATTGGAAATTTCCATCTTCTGTCGGCGCCGTTCCGCGTACTTTCTCTTCCGCTCCCTTTTTTTTTTTTCTTTTTATTATTATCTTCCCGCGAAGTTCTTCACCGTTCTGGGCGATTTTCATCCCAACAAACCGGAACGGCTCGCAGCTTTTTTATATTTCAGATGTCATTGCCGGTATTGTCTATAGACGCGGGGAGTTGGGCCGGCGATCGTTATGCCCGTTGGATGGTCGGGGGGAGGGGGGCGGATGGTGCGGGCATGAAAAAACGTTGCTCGTTAGCTCCGTGAGAAATTAATTATTTGCCCCGCCATCGCGGCCGCGGCGGCCACTGTGCTCGAGTAATGGTGAAAAATGTGTGGATTGTGCGGGATTACCGGAGGTCCTGCCGCGGCAGGAGAGTCTGAAGGGTGTACGTGGTTGTACGCCGGTGCAGCCAGTGCTTCGCGCCGCTCGCGGGACCGAGACGAAGGGCGCGGAAAGGCGAAGAGCCAAAGGGGAAAACCGTGGAAAAGAATAAGAAGAAACGTATCGGTGTGGCTCGTTACACTTAAATTGGAAGGAATGACTGAGTATTCTCGTTATTCATCGCGAATAATATAGAAAAAAGAACTACCAGCAGAAACACCGAACAACCCCCCCCTCCCTAAACCCCATCCCTCGCCGTCCACCCTGACTGGTTCCGAAGGGTGAATTCACGCCAGTCGCACATATCTCACCGAACAGTCGCACCCCCCTGGATTTCCATTATTGTAGTGTACCTACTTTGTTAACCTCAGTCAACCCCCCCGGCCTCAGATTCGATAAGTTGGGCTTCCCAATAATATACTAAAAATCGAAGTAACTCGAACTAAATCGAACTAAAATCGAAGTAAAAACACAGGTATCAATTTTTTAAATATTCTATCATCCTATCAATTTAGTTCGATTGCCATGGTCCGTTCAAATATTAATACGACCTAACAACACTATCCCGGTATTTACCCTAGTCCCGAGGAAAAACCATGGCTCAAAAACCTGGGAAGGATATTGTGCACAACACGACTATTACATAACCCTAAAGAAGGAGACATTAACCGACGGAAATTCAATACAACGATTATATACGTGAAGGAAGCGACCTGGACGAGAGATGCTGAGGAAGCAACATCTGATCGGGTACCATTTTGGGCCTTGAATTCGACAAAATATACACCTGATCTGTCTATCACACATGTGAGGAAAGCGACGTATGAAACAGAAGCAGGGAAACCAATATCCGGCCGTCAGGTGCCATTTAGGACCATCAATGTAACAAAATGTACATCAAATCTGTCTATCGCATACGTAAACGCAGAGATCTATGAAGTAGAAGCCGCAAAACCGACATCAGTAGGTTAGGTACCATTTTTGGACCTTCCCTTCCCCAAAATGTGCATCTAATCCATGAATTGCACAAGTAATCCTACCTTCGTACCAACATACGAAGTAGAAGCCGAATATAATCTCCGACCCAACGTCAAAACCCAAAGTAACCAACATCAGAACTATCGAGTACCATTTCGCATGTCCCGCTTTGCAAAATGTGCAACACGACTTCACTATGGAATTTTTTTTTAATAATTAAGAACTTTTTTTAATGACGCTGTAAAAGCGAACTACGCGAACGTTATTCGAGACCACGAAACATCGTAACACTGAGCCCTGAGAACGGCTGGAAACGCGACAAAATCGTTTATCGATGAAATTGTAAAAAACAACCAACAATTGATATTACTCGTTTTTAGGGGTATGTGGGGTAGAAAAGTGCATCGAACAGAGCGCTCGTGTGTAGTCACATACACATACACGCTCCCACGGACATATTTTGCGAGCAAAACGGCTCGAGACGCCAAAAAGTGAAATGTTGCCGGACATTTGGCTTACCTTCGGTCGCTATTTTTTAAAGATGAATACACATGGCAGCGGATTTGGGCTCATATTCATTATTATCCACACGGACATTACTCGAGAACATGAAAAATCTCGACATTGAGTCCTCATCACGGCTGGAAAAGTGGAAAAATTCCATATGGCCGAAATTGTAAAAAACAAATAACAATCGATATTATTTATTTTTTGGCGGGCATGGGGTAGAAAAATGCATTCAATAGAATGCTCGTGTGTAGTTGTACACTCGTGCTCGCTCGCATGGACATATTTCGCGCGTAAAACCTGGAGACGCGAAAAACTAAAATGTCGCCGGACATTTCGCCCAACTTTCAGGGCAAACATCTTCGGGAACCCACGATTGGCGACGATTTGCCGTATATATACGTTGTTTCCCCAACGGACCAAACTCGAAAATGCCAAAAAAAAGGGGGGTCAAAAAAAAAGTTAAGATTATTATATATAATAATAATAATTATTATTATTATGATTATTACATCCCCTTAATGGTGACTTGCAAACCAGTATTATAAATTCTCTGTATGGTTACTCTAAAACGATGGCGCATCAAATTGGTGTCGATAAAAGGCGCGTGTGGTCGAAGAAGGGTGGTTCCATTTTCTTAAGAAGGGAACAGCGCGTCGGCGGGTGAGTCGAACGGGGCAGCGTCGTCTATTAACCGACGTTTACCCGACTCGTTGGCGACCAAAAGCGGGCCTTTAACCCCTCGCACTTGGAAAACCGCGAGCATAGGGCGCGCGCGGGGTCGTAAGAGTATAGGCGAGAGGGAGATTCGATGCCGCTGGACGTTAAGGGCGGATACCGCCGGAGTTTGAACTGGCCGCAGCGCGGTGGCTTTCTATTCTCGACCGGTTCTCTCTCTCTCCTAAGATCAAGTGCTCTTCTGCACTCTCGGTTCTAAGCCCACCCCCGTCGGGCTCCGCGGTAGTCGCGTCCGGTCGCTCGGTCGGTCTTGTCCAGGAAGGGGGTGGATTGATAAACCAGCGCCCGGTGAGCTCCCCGAGCGAGCAAATTCTTGCGGCCGGCCACCACCGCCTAATGCAGGGGTTCTCGATGTGCATGCCGCCCTCCCTCACCCTTCACCCCTCCCCGGCGATCCGCTATGCTACTGAGTCACCCTCGGTAACGAGAAATTAAATTTCGAACTTTACGCCCCGGACGGACTTAAGGAGGCTTCGGCGGATACGACTTTCTAAGATAAAATTCTGCAATTAATGTATGTTGAAGAACGACATGTTCTTTACATGTACGAAAAATTAGAACGAAATTGACTGTATATTTTTCAAGATATTCGACGTTAAAAAATCGGGTTTTTAGTACAAGCGCTTATGGATCGTCGACAGACATTCTGCGAGTTCTGGACATGAAAAAAAGAAGATGATTCGGGAAAAAAGTGTTCACAATGTAGATTAACTTTCGATTTTTCCATTTCCGACAAAAATAGGCAATTCACCGCACATATATTCTGAGGAAACTCTAATTGAGAGAACTAGCTCGAACGAATTCTCGTAAAGATCTCGCGAAAAGCGACGACGCTGCTCGCTCTGAGATAGCAATTGTCGTCTGCCAGTCGACCCAACTTTACAACTGACGAATACTCTCAAAGCGGGAATTTTGAATTAACCTTACCCCGCCCTTAAGAAGACGCAGTTGCTCAAGTATTCGGTCCAACGCTCGAGTACTGCGTTATTTTGTTCAAAGCAAAATAAAGCTTCGATTTGCATTTTATTTTCAAATTCCATGTTTTTTTTACTTTTCTATATTTCTTTAAATAGAACCTTTTCGAAACTCAAATTTACGCTTGGTCATGAATATAAAGTTCATTCTCGGACCGCTGTGAGATTCTCGATGTACCTCGAGACGTTCGCTATTCGCCTCAATGTCTTCAACAACGATCCGCGCTACAATAAACGACCCTAATCATTTCGTGCGCGCGATCGGCAGACAACGAATAGCCTGTCTTCATTCATATTCCCCGGGATGTATTTGGCAGTCGTCGACGTCGAAGACATATCGGACGACATTCGCCCGGCGCCGAATAAAGGTCAGCGCTACCGACGAAAATTGGTCTCTCGGTATTCTCGGGAGGGATGCGAATTCGACGCCGAAGAGCGACGAGACGATGGACCCCGGCGCGTCCTGCGACGAAGCGTGAATCCCTCAGGTAATATCGAAGCCGTCTCTCTTCTGCTTTGTCATTCCCGCGAGAGACTCCTCCGTATCGTCCGCCGGCTTCTTTTCGCCATCATCCAGACCTTCCGACAGAACGAGTAATAGTCTTTCGAGATTATTCTCCCGAGCGTTGCCGCGTCGAGTCGCGGAGACCCGATATTCGTGCCGAACAATTCGGTCCCGACCGAGAGAAGTCTCTCAAGTATTCTCGATAGATTAAACCGGTCCATGCAACGAGTCCTCCGCCTCTTCGGCCAATATGGTTGAAGAGGCGAGAGTGCCGTTCGCGTTTCGCGTCCCCGATCGACGGAGTCACGTCAGCCCCGGCCCGATAACGAGACACGCATCATCCGTTTGAGCGAATGCACGAGTGCGGCGCGACGTTGACCGAGCGCCTACCATCGCGCGGGCTTTTACTATCGCCCGTCACGGAATCCTCGGGGAGAGTCTCATAACGCCTACATCAGTGTACATCCCTAATGCCTATCTGCAATTCGGCGTACGCGTGTCCGTAACAGTTTGTTACTTTCCGGATGTGCCGCCAAGCGAGCCGTCCCGATACCACCGGGTTGCGCGGCTTCGCTCCATTCCGGTGGCCGTTGCTCGATCCACGGTTGAGCACCCCACAGTGAGACACGCCGAGGTCGCCGACCAACGAAGCGGATGGTCAAGCGGAGGGCTAGTGGGTCAAGCCCGAGCGCCGAGCCAAGAGTATTGTCGCCGGAAGTCCCCGTCGGGACTTACAAAGGTCGGAGTAATTGGATAGAGGAGATCGAGCATCCCCTCTGACTCTTCTCGTCGACACGAGCGTCTTATAACGTCGAGCCACGACCCCACCGACATTCCGGCGTTCCTACACCGCCGCTCGTTTTTGGCTACTATAACCACTGTTTGACCGGAGCCGAGGGTTAGACCCGTCCCTCTTCCGACGAACAAGCCCCCGATAGCTGTCGCGCTATTCCTCATGGATTGCACGTATAAACCTATCGAGCCAGGATAAACCGGGTCGCCGTACACCGAATCCCTTTTGTCGGACGCTCGACCGCCAACCTCCGGTCCGACTGAAACCATTATCTACGCCCGAGAATTTCGAATCCGGGGGTGGTGCCGCGATACGATCTTGGGCTTTCGATGACTCGCGCAGAGTCGAAGACACTTTTTGGAGACTGGGGGGTACGGAAGAGGTTTTTTTTGGTCGGTCGATTTTTTTAAGGTAGTCAAAACGTATGGCGTTCATTTCGCACAAGGTCGAGGAGTTGGGAATTGAATTGCAAGCAGCTCTCGATGGTATAAGAATTTGAATCTGAATCCCTCTTGTTGGACGCTCGACCGCCAACCTCCGGTCCGACCGAAACCATTTCTCCGCGCGAGAATTTCGAATGCGGGGGTGTTGCTGCGATGCGATCTTGGGCTTTCGATGACTCGCGGAGAGGCGAAGACACCTTTTGGAGACTGGGGGGTACGGAAGAGGTTTTTTTGTTCGCTTGATTTTTTCAAGGTCGTCCAAGCGCATGACGTTCATTTCGCCCAAGTTCGAGGAAATCGAGAGGAATTGGAAATTGAATTGCAAACACTTCACGATGGTTCGACAATCTGAAAAAATTCATGCACGTTAAAGGTACTGAAAATATTAATTTTGCGTAATGATCATTCCATTTAACAAAAAATTGTTCAAGATTTTTTCCGGCAACACAACTTGTTTTTTCATGAAAAAACATTCTTTTATTTTTCTGAATACGTCGGAATTTTTTCAGATTTTTTAATTGACTTTGAAGTTTTTTTTATGGAAAGAATGTGTGAAAAAACATAAAATTCAAAGTCAATTGAAAAATCTGAAAAAATTCATACGTATTCAGAAGAATGAAAGAATTATTTTCATTAAAAAAAAAGTTGTGTTACCGGGAAATTTCTTGAACAATTTTTCGTTTCATCAATTTGGTAATAACAATTTGGAATTGTCATCATGCAAAATTAATATTTTCAGTACCTTTAATGGGCATGCATTTTTTCAAATTTTTATACCATCGAGAAGTGTTTGCAATCAAATTTTTTATTTCAATTTGCAATTCAGTTTACCCACTCCGTGACCTGAGTCCCTCCGAGACTCTAGCAATTCTGTGACTTTATTCCCTCCGTGAGTTTAGCCACTCCGTGACTTTAGCATATTGTCTAACCCACCGTCTCTTATATAGCGGCGGCGGCGAGATATTTGTATAATCCAAAATGATAGAAAAACTATTCTCGATAAAACATCTTTTGCAACATGAGATTTTCTCCAAAATATCTACAGAAAAATTGGACTCAATGAAAAAACCAAATAGAATAATCGCGAATGCCTTTAAATTAGAACCGCTGAACGAACAAGCGTCTAATTCAATCGAAAATTGCATTCGATCGAAACCAGTGTTTGGTCCAAGTTTCTCCCCGATATCCCAAAAAATTGTTGGTGCGCGCAGAATCTGAAAAATATCTGGAATTTTTTGGAAAAGCCCAAAATCTCGAGAAAACTATGAAAAGGTGTGATTTTGGCAAAATTTGGCGAAATCATCGGTTTCGATTTAACGTTGAACATTTTGTTGTCAACTGCATCAGAAATCTCCGGATCACTCCTCGTTCCCTTGAAGCAAAAAACGCCGTCGAAAGCTGAATATCTGCATGGAATATCATTGTGTGTAGGCATCGGAAAGACCCGCGAAGTGTCCCGTTCGTCGTGCTTTTCACCCTATTCCATCCAGGAGCTTCGCCGACATCCTTCCCCCGCCCGCGCGAGTCCTCGAGGACTGCTCCGAGTATCGTCGCGACGGGCGAGAGCTTCGCTTCTCTCGCCCGCCGATCCACTGTCACGCGATGAAAAAAAGGTCAAGTACTATCTTGCCGGATGAGACCGACGAGAGAGCTCGCGACCGAGAGGTTTTTCTCGCATTTTATAATCGCGAGCCAGGGCAAGCTTCGCTCTCGTTATTAATGCGCACGTCACACGTAATGGCGCGGTTCGGTGGTGTGAGATGGTTGGATTGCAAAAGCTCGACGATAGAGAGAGAGAGAAGTTGCTGCTGACTGTTCTGGATGAGAAAGAGGAGGTGGGAAAGCGTCGGACGAGGAGTAGAAACGAAAGGAGGAGCGAGCTTGATGCTGGGTAACGAACGTAAATCGGACGATAAGTCTCCGAGGGAATCGGCGCGCCAATTGCAGGAGGCGGACTTTTGATTTATTCTAATTGCTATTTCGATAATGGAGCGGAGAGGCCGAGGGGGGGTGGGGGCGGTGGGTTGCGGGACACACACATAGCGCACGTTTAACAGCAGCAGCACCTCTTGCATTCCCATTATCGAACTCCACCAGCGCCCTGGCTTTGGCCGCTCTCTCTGTCGCGCGCGCCGCAAGCTCGCTCGGCGGACGTACAATCGTATTCGAGTTAACGTGTAATGTCCGGTTCGAGGAGAAAAGGGCGAGTGGATTTCGTTGCTCGCAATTATTACCTAATTTGCCGTTAAATCTTTGCTGACCGCTGAATTATCGCGAGAGCCGAAGGGGCGGCTTCGGAAAACCGGTGTAGCTCTGATAGCGATTCGATGTTAGGAATCCCTTTTGGAATCAACACGATCGATCGACGAAACCGGCTTAAATCTGGCACTGAAGCTTTCTCAGGCAACGCTAACTGGAAAATCAGCTTTCATTGAAAAACTGTTATTTATCTCGAAATCCTCCGAAAAAGACTCGATTTTAAAAAAATTCTGGTAAATGAAAAGGTACAATTTTGGGCAATCTGTACTTTCTGATTAATCAAATCTGCATTCCACCGACCGGAAGCTCGGGCGAGGATGCGCCGGGGTGTATAACTGTAGTCCGGGCGTGCTGGAAATACCGTTAGCCGTACGAATATTGTCTGGAGAAAACGGCCCATCCGGTAAACGAACCGCAAGCCGACCGACAGGACGAAAACCCCCGCTCCTCGGACCTCAGCATCGTGCGGCCGCTTGTTGATTCTATTCTGCATAAAGCATACTTATACGCTTCGAACGTCGAACCGAGGCCGCCGGTAATGCTTTGTGTGTCTTAACACGAGACCGCCACTGTCCGGGGCATTAAGTGTCCTCTCAAAAACCACTCCACCCATACATAATCCCCCCGGGTAGCGAGCGAGCGAGCTTGATGGACCTCTAATATCCTTTACCCGACAAATACGCGGCTTCGGCCCGCATGAACGAAAACCGCACGGTTTTTCCTCCGTCTCACGCTGCGGGACGTCGCGCAGGAATTTGCCTCGATTACGGTAGGTTTTACCTATCAACTTGCCACGGACGCTGGAAACTTCGTTGCGATGAACTTCCTCGTCGTCGCGATGGCCCACGGTGTTTCAACGTGCGCGCCGCGACGGATCGCGCAAGAGGCGAGCCAAGCGGAAGAACGAAGACGAAGAAGTTGAAGGCGAGAGTAAGCGTCGCAACGGTGGAAGTGCTTCCGCCATGCGACGTCGCTGCTGCGCCAGCAAAGTGTACTCGAAAGGAGAAGAGGAAGTGCGGGAGAGAAAGAACATTCCAGATGGCCCCCAAGGGCCTCCAGTTCGAATCCCATTACCGGACTCGCGCCCGTTAAATAGGTCTCGCATCGTCGACCGGAAAATATACCCACACACATACCCCTTGCTCTGCCGGTCCTTCGTCCCTCCAGCCAGCACTTCTTGCCAAGATGCTGCCCTTTCAGACTCTGCGAGCCTGCGAGCTCTTGGCTTGTACATGGATGTACACTCATACCAGCGCCGCTGGATGTGCCTTTCCGCTCCTACTTGTTTGCCACACGATGGGAATCGATGCGTTCCATTAAGAAACTGCGGGAATCGCATTACCTTCGCGGAATTGGCTCTCAACACGTGTGAAACCACTGTGGAGCCTTTCACTGGCTCGGCGCGAAGATCGAAGACGAAGAGAGTCGCCCGAGAATACTGCAGAGGTGTTGGTAGTCGTCGGGATGTGCTAATAAGTATCAATAGCGATCAGAGGGTCCGTTCAATGATTTTACGAACTTCGATGGCTGGTTTTCGAAGGAAATGCCGATTTTTTCGTAGGGTGGAGGTATCGGTTGGGATAATTTTCACGAAAAATTGCTATGAAATTGTTGTTTTCCCACATTTCGATATCAATGTATTGATAGGATTCGTGGAGATACGTACATTGATCATCTCGCCATCTCCTTGATTTGAGTTGTAGTCGTACAGGCATTTTATTGGTCAAACAGTACGTGATTTCGTGTTGGATGGTACATTTGTTATTTGTCGATAGCGATTTCTTTTGACCAATCGGCCATCGACTGGAGTCTTTCAGGCCAAGCTTTTCAATAATCAGTAAATGTTATTTTCTGGGGGGATGAGAAATAATTCGTCATGGGACGTTTGCAATTTTCGGCAAACACACTTATAAGGAGGGAAGCGCAGTCTACTTTATTGCGGCGTTATGTGGTCTAGGTCAGTTAGAATTTTGTCGTTAGCGATTTCCTTTCACCAATGGACCATCGACGGGAGTTCTTCAGCCCACGATTTTCAATAATTTGCGAATTGTTTACTTGGCGTTACGTTTGTTACTTGGCGTTACGTTTGTTACTTGTCGTTAGCGATTTCTTTTGACCACTCGACCATCGACCGGAGTCTTTCAGCTCATGCTTTTTAAAAATCAGTAAAGCTTATTTTGCTGGGGGATGAGAAATAATTCGAGACATGAGACTTTTGTTATTTGTGAGTAAGCACACTTATAAGAGGGGAAGCGCAGTCTATTTTATTGAGACGTTATGTGGTGTAGGTCAGTTAGAATTTTAATTGTGTCGTGCGACGAAAATTTGTGTCCGGGTCTGGCGTTGTGAGATCAAATGCTGCACAGTCCTCTGATAAAATCCATGTGTGACAGGGCGAAGATTGTCCTCAGTTGCTTGGTCCATTTCTCGATTTGAATTCATTAAGAGTCCTGTAAGTTCAAATTTGCCGGCCAAAAGTTGACCAAAAGTGCTCAAAACCACACTTTCACCCTAATCAACATTCCTTCCTGCGTTCTTTCCTTTTGCCGGAACGCAAGAATGGTAAAAATTGAAGAAGTCCATACGGCTTGAGTTACGACTCTGACGAAAAATCCTTTCGTTAACAAAATTTTTTATCGACATCTCTTCAACGATCAATTTTTTATGCTTCAATCGCAGGGTTGAGAAACTTTCGACGACACTCGGTCGAATTCTTGCGCAAAAGTTGATCGAGTTCCGCGACATTTTTCCTCCTTCTCGAATCATTTTTCACAGAGCTTCAAAGACTTCGGTAAACTCTTCGCGAGGATCGCTCTTAGTTCGCGCCAAGCCCAACCTTTTCCCGCGGTGATCCCCGACGAGTACCACATCTCATGATAAATCAATGAGAAAACATCTCGGAAAGCTCGAAGTTCTCGAGCTCCGGGCCAGGCATATCACGAATTCGTTGCGCGCACTGGGCGAGAGCTTGGGCGACGTCGGGAGTGAGTGTGTGGAGCGAGATGTTAGCCAAGTCGGATCGACAGCGAATTCTCCGGCGACACCAGAGGCGGTGGGGCGTGTGGAAACGACGAAAAAAAGACCAGAAAAAAAAATATATAAAAACGACGACAAGACGAGAGAAGGAACGCCGTTGGAGACGACGTCGCCGAGAATCCACGCCCCGCGATTCATATACACATACCCTCGTCGACGCGAGGAAAACGTAACTCCCGGACATGGCTGCATACACAGAACCAACCCCCTCCGGCTGGAAAGCTCGCGGACGAAGCTTACGACGTCTTCGCTCCGCTTCTTCCTCCACCCTTCCATCCCTTCTTCCTTTTATTTTTCTTACCCTCTTATTTTGTTTTATTTCTCCTCCTCTTGCTTCTTTTTCTTTCCTTCTTCTTCTTCGACTGCCGTCGTTTTCTCGCCCCCGGATCGACGCCGTCCCTCTTCTTCACCTGCTTCGTCTCGCTCCTTCGTTCCTCCCCCCGTCGTCGGGCGAGCACCGACTCGGCCCCGCGGAACGAACGAAACGAAACGAAACGAAAATAAAATGTAAGTGGAAATTTATCGCCCCGGGGCGATAGGAGACGTTTCCGTACTTTTAAATATTTTATAAACTTTCTTCTCTTCTCGCGGCGACGCCGCCCCCCGCGCTCGCTCCGCTCGGCGGTGGTGGTGCTTCTGGTCGACGCTGGGCCTGGTTCCCAGGAGCTCCCACGATGGAATCGACGTCGACGAGGACGACGCGAGAAAGAAAAAAGGAACTCGAAGGCGCGCGGGGAGACGAAAGAGGCACGGAAGGGAAGAAGAGGCGGAGGGGGTGGATATGGCGGGTTCCAACGTTACTGTCGATTTTCTTTCCGTTTCTCTTCAGCAGCGCAGCGCCGGCTTGGATATCTTCGGCCGTATATATCGTAATGTTATTAAAACTTCTAAATGGCTATGGATCGCTTCGCGAGTTACGCGCCGCTTTCCTTGCCTCGGCCGCGCCCTTGGCTCAAACCAACCCCCGTACTTTTTTTTGTATTAAAAGGTTTCGGCCTTTTCTTCCTTCCGTCTCGTCGTTACCGCGGATATGTTCGGGTACGCGGCTGTTTTTGTCTTTCGGGAAACAAAGTGGAACATTCTCATCCCAATTGTCGTTGTTAACCATTAATTTAAGGGCGGGGTAAGGTTGATTCAGTGAAAAAAAGGCATGAAAGATTTTTTATTGGCGATACAGATACTGATCGTTTATTCAGTAAATTTTCGTATAATAATATAACATCTGAACAACATTTTCCTAAAGTTCCATTGCAAAATATTCAAAATTGGGCGAGTGACAATGAATCTCCGGAGGCGCCTCGAAAAAAAGTTGATTTGCGGTGTTCAACATAACTCGCAACAGAATCATCCGAAACACAAAAATCAAAATGCATTTGTTGAAGGAGATGTTTCTCGAGGTAATGACGAGAGGATTTTTTTTTTTCGATTTTTCGTAGCACTTAGGAGCCAAAAAACCGATTTTCGCTCAAAAAAATCGGCTTATTTGTTGTTGGAAAATTAGTAATTATAAAAAAAAACAAAAAAGCTCTCGACAATACCTGGTGAATTATGTGAAGAAGTACTGTGCAAAATTTCAAAACGATTGGTCCAGTAGATTTTGAGTTATCGTGAACACGGACTTCAAATATGACAAGTTTCAGAAAAACGCTTTGAAAAACGCGAAGAGTTTGGTCGCTTAGCGCTCATTTCACACGTTTGAGAACACTTCCCGATTGTATAAAAATCTGAAAAAATTCATGCATATTAAAGGTACTCAAAAGATTAATTTTGCATAATAATAATTCCAAAATGTTATTAACAAATTGATAAAAAAAAAATTGGTCGACAAATTTCGCCGCAACCCAATTTTTTGAGACGCTCAAATATTCATAACTTTGTTAATTTTGCTCCGATCGAATTGAAATTTTAACACAATATTCTTGAGATATTATACATTCATAAAAAAAAAGCAAAAAAAAAATTTTAATACCTTACCCCGCCCTTAAAGAAGTCCGCGCGCATAGTCTTCATTTTGCAGAAATCCGCAAAAATGGAAAGTTACAATCACTTTTGGTATAAAAATCGGAAAAAAATAACCCGTTTCGAAGGTACTGAAAATATTAATTTTGCACTTCGAAATGTTATTAAAAAATTGATAAAAAAAATTGTTCAATAAATTTTCTGGCAAAGCGATTTTATTTTTTTATAAAAAAGATTCGGAATAGCGCGGTTCGGTTGCAATTTTGTATTTCACATCTTTCACTGACGGTCAAGTACTTCGTGATCGTTTAGGAGCAAAAATCGACAGTTTCGTCGTTAAGCATCTTCGAGGCGTTAACTTTTTTTTTCTGATTGCGTGGACGAGCTCGCGAGCCCCCCCCCCCCCCCCCCCCCCGAGGAAGAATACTTCCGAATAAGGGGACGTCGAATGAGGGTAAGTAATAAGTTTTTTTTTTTATCGTTCCGCCGAACTAATAAGCCCAGAAGAGAGGGGGAAGGAACGAGCGAGCACCCAATAGCCACCGTGTAAAACCGCCGAATAACCTGAATTATTTATCCTATCGACGTTTTTCTACCGTAAACCACCAGGCGTTTTAATATTCCGGCTGTGGGCGAATATTTTAAGCGTCCGGATGAGACGCCCAAGTACCCCGATTGTACGCTCGAGTTATACTCACTCTTCTAGCCGCGATGAATATATACGTATATATAGTATATATATGTATATAAAACAAGTGTATATACTCAAACTTCTCTCCGGGTATTACGTTGGCCTCTCGAGAATTTATCACCCCCCGGCCAACCAAGAAAGAAATCTTCGAAGCTCTCGTGAATCATTGAGCGATGTTTAAACGGAATTAATTGATAAATACTTTATCTCGCTCGGAGGCTTATTGACCCTTGGTCTCTCATCCTTGACAGATCTTTCCCTTTCCGTTTTTTTTTTTTTCTTTCCTTTTACGAGCTCTCTTCGCGGACTCGACGCAAACAAATTCTACCGACGCAAAAATTGCATATTAAACAGAATCGACGAAAATACCATTTTTACGGTTTTTTTAATTAAAAATTACTTTTTTTCGTATCTTGTTTGGACGAGTAAATTTAATACAAAAAAAAAAGTTGACCATGATATAATTGTTTCATTGATGAATTGGACGATTCATGATAATCAAACTTTACTGTTGTTATAGTTATTTTTTAACGTATTATAGCTTTTTAATTTTGTAACTTTTATCTATTACTCTTAAATATTTTGTCATTTATTATATTAATGTCAATAGGAATAATAACACATAGTTAGACGTATTTTCAAAAATGTGTCACATGGCCTTTTGATATTAAAATGACGACTTTTCGATTTATTCCGAAGAATACATGCATTTTTTTTATAGAAGCACGAAAACATAATTTTTTTTCATTAACAATATAATATACCTATTCATAGTATTGAGGCGCGGTCTACAATAATAAATGTTCACTGTCATTATAGTCTTTCTTTTATACATAAACCTTCTTTTCTCTTCTCTTTCATATCTTTTTAATTTTTTAATATTTATTTATTTACTTTCAAATATATTATTTATTGTTTGGTATATTAATATTTGTAGGAACAATAATATGTAGTATTTTGAACATATCTACAAAAATTCGTCATTCACAGCCTTTCGATATGAAAATGTCCAAATGTTATTAAAAAAAAAATTAATTGCAAAAAGTATTAATCGAGAGAAACGAGTAGCTATTATTTTGCATCATCTTGTGTGTGAGCAGACGCTCGTACCAAAGACTCGGGGTGAATCCGTCCAAAGTGCACAGAGTGCTAGCTCGCTCGGGGGCTAAAAAACCGTGAGATATATTGCGTTCCGGCGTTGACCCCGGCGAGGAGCGCGGAGAATGAGCCGGGCGGTTGGACCGCGCGGCTTTCGTGAGAGGTGAAACAGCGGGTAGCGTCGTCGGTAGCGGTGGGGAGATTACTTTTCGATAAGGAATAATTAAAAATTTTCTCGTTTAAAGTAGCTAATTTCGTTTCTGCTTTGCCCGCAGGCCCCCTCAGGGTAGAGAAGCCCGCGAAAGAGAGAACAGAAGAAAAAAAAAAAAAAAAAAAAAGCGAAGACTCTCCCGTGAGTGAAAGAGCGAGAACCAGTGGAAAACGGCGTCTGCAACGTCGTCGTCGTCGTGGTAATCGTGGAACGAGAGACCGGAAAAAATAACCGCTAAAATACTCGGAGATAAAGAAGATAAAGGCCCCGGAGAGTTTCGCCGGTTCGGTGTAATTTACATCGGCTTGTGATTCCGGAGCGAGTCGCCGGGCGGCGTGCCGGGCCGAGCGGGAGAAATATCTCATGTCGCCGTTGGACCGCGGCACTGATAACGATAATTAAAAATTACGAGTAACTCGCCGAAGCGAGCAAGAATAAGTGTTCCCGAAAAGTAACGATTTTTCGGGGGTGGCCGCAATCGTTGGAGGGTTGAACCAATTTTGTAAAAAAAAAAAAAAAAAAAAAAAAAAAAAAATTCTATCGATTGAAAGAAAAGAATAACTTTTTCGACTGCTTCAGCCGTCGATACGCGGAAAGTAGTAACGGCCCCGAAAATTGGGCTATTCTCGTCTCGCATAGCAAATCGATGGACGAAGCGCGTGTCGCTGCCCCGTCAATGGGGTGTAAGTAAATAGTATAGTTTCGGTTTAACGGCTCGGTCACGACTTCTCATCATAAATCCCTCGCAAGCACACGGGCTTGTAGTAGACTAATGTAGTGGTAATAGAGTATAAATGGGGGTCGTGACCCGAGGTCAGACCGTCTTACACCCCTAAACTGTCGTCCACCGTCCGCCCGGCACCTTTCTCCACTGCGACGCTCGGCTCACGGCTCGCCGAAGCACCGCGCCGGCCAAGACCTTAAACTCACATCGGGACCCGGCTCGACCCCGCAACGCCTACCCAACCCATCGATTATACCGAAATGACTTACAGAAGTTTCCCAAACCCCCCCCAGCGCTATCGTCTCTATCTTCCTTCGCTCCGTTTTCACCGCTTTCCGGGATTTATTCATTTCCGCACAAGACACGCATCCCCCTCGCGTGGACTCGGAATTCGAACGTTTTTGATGAGAAAACAAGTCGCTCGCTCGATGGAACTTGGGAAAATTGGACGATCGTAGACTTTTCGGGAACTGCAGTCGGGAGAATGAGCGAGGCTTGTTACGATGGTGAATTTCACATGGACGAAGGAGGGGATTTATTTGTAGTCAACAAACTTATTGATTCATAATTATTAAGAATTCTTTATTGTTATTGATTTAATTATTGTTAGAAAAAAAAATTCATTCAAGAAAATAATTTTAACTCATTAGACTGCGATTCTTTAGAATATATTTTTGTAATGCTTTTGCTTACCCGCTTATCGAAAGGCAATTTATTGAGTTGAATTTGCAAAAAAAAAAATCATTATCCATGATTATTAGAAATAAAAATAAAAAAATCAATTAAGTACATAATTATTGAAATTTTTTTATCAGTTTTTACGAATGATCTTATTTTTCTGATTTTGAAAAATTATTATTTGCAAGTCTACGACTTTTGCCATCGACGTTCTACAACTTTTCGCAAACTGCATTCAGGATTGTGGGCGAGGTTTGTCGTTGCGATGGTGAATTTCACATGCACGGAGGAGAGGATTTACTTGAAGTTCACAAACTTATTGTTAAATACGGCGAAATAAATGTTTAGTTAATAGTAACGAATATCAGTTGGACCAATTAATATTTAATGAGCCAAAAAAATTTTAAGAACATTCGTTAATAGTTAACAAATCTTATTTGGATCAACTGACATTTGTTAACATTAACTGAACATTTATTTTGCCATATCCAAATATTCGTTTGTTAACTGAAAATAAATTATTTTCTCAGTGTGCGCGTTCCAACTTAAGATAGCACTAATATATGACAAATAATCACACACTGATTCCTTTTTGGTGTTATATTACAACGAGACGGTTATTGATTCAATTATTGTGCTACGAAGAAAAATTAATTTAAGAAAATAATTTTGAACTTATTCGATAGCGATTCTTCAGAATATGTTTTTGAAGTGCCTTTGCTTACCCACTTAGTGATAGACGATTTGTCGACTCAAATTTGCAAGAAAAAACTACGTCAGCCATGATTATTAGAGATTAAAAAAAATTAAAAACGAATTAATTAATTACATTGTTATTGAACATTTTTTTGGTCAGTTATTACAAATGCTCTTGTTCTGATTTCAAAAAATAATTATTTTCAAGGCTATCAATTTTACCATCGACGTTCTACAGCAGGCTTCGTTCGACTATCAGCGAATTCCGAACCACAGTTTCTCGCCGTGCGGTGCTGCGTTCTGGTGGCCGAGACTCGAACTGAATTTCCGGACGGAGAGGATGACAAAACTTTTGCCGTTCGTTTCAACTCGCTTTTCTCGCGTTGTCTCTCGATTTGAGATCTCGTAGTACATGGTTGCTTTTGAATGCTTATCTCGTTGCCAAATGTGCAGAATTCAAATCAATTTTTTTCCCAAGCTTGATCAAGAGAGATTTATCTGTACAATTATTAAAAAAAAATTCTATTCAACTTCACATGATTTTCGGTACTTTTTTTACAAACCGAAATTCCGAAGGCTTTCTTCACGTTTAAAGTGTTATCAATTGCATTTTATTTTAATAATATTTGAAGCGAAAAAAGTTTATATTAAAGTTTCACGAAAAGAATCATAAGAGGTTTAAAATCGTATTTTTTTCCTCAATTTGAGCGGTCGAAAGCCAAATAAAACGGAACGAAAAACTAAAAGACGAATGTAAAAAAATCTTCGATTCATTGTATGCTTCGCTCATTCATTGCTTCTATGAAAAAAAAGTGTGACGCGAAATATATTCCATAGCTTGAATACTCTATTTTGTAAGTCAGACCAGAAAATAAAAAATACGAGACTTGCTTTGAGATGCTTTTTTTCCTTTTTCCATCCCTTTCCAAAAGCTTGAAAAAACGGGTTCAAAAATCTGTAAAAAAGCTAACCTCGTCTATTTTTCCCTCTGAACACAACGATCGCCAGAGATTCGCTGAGATCTCATCGGAAAGCCAAGAAATCACCGTTTGAAAACGCTGAAATTCGATAGTTTTCATAAATCGGATCGGAACGGAAAAAATATGCTTTTGGTGGTTTCTCGTGTTTCCTTTTACATTGGACAACAATTCCCATTGGTTTCATATCCAGTCCGAAAAGATGCATAAAAAAAAACCTTTAAAAAATTGTATATTGTAATTGTGTTTCGAATCCACAAAAGATTCTTTCTCAAAAAGCTGCCAAATTTAGTTATAAACTGTTAAATTCTTGTAAAAGGGTGAGTCCCGCGGAAATTAAATATATAAATAAATAAATATTATCGATATATGGCAATATATTTCTAAAAATCCATGTCTCGAAAAATATATACAATTGTCCTGCACGCTCAAAAAATGTATCCAAAAACTTCGAATTTTATATGTTTTTAATTTTATTTTATATATTTTTCGCTCATTTTTTTCCCCCAAATGTGTTTTCTCGAAAAGTCCAACAATCGCTCAATACCGAGTAAATTCAGCGCTCGTACCCTCGATTCCGAATAATCCTATCTTCTGACACAGCGAACAATAAGGTACGAGCGCGGCGCGGAGGATAGTTGCAAGAGGTCCGGTGTCCGGTGTGACGTGTATATATAACGTGTCCACGAGCATAGAGGAGAAACCCTTTCCCGCAAAGTTGTTTGAAAGTTCACGGGACAATGGTCTCGTGTATCCGTACAACGGTATAGAAAGCAAACGGGGGGGCCGCAAGAGTCGGGATAGGAAGGAGGTCGGAGAAACGGGGCATAGAGGAGAGTTCACCCCCTTCGCCTATTTCTCCATTCTGTAGTTATACGGAAGGGAAGGAAAAGCGTCTGTGCTCTCGGCCACTCGGTTACGTTGTTACTACTGTTGAGAGAGCGGGCGTAGTGCTGACCGGTGTTCCCTCGAAGATACGGTTGACGGGACGGACCGGCCAACCCCTGCGTCACCTCCGGAGCGAACAGCGACCATCTCACCCCCGAGTATCTCGGCGCTCTACCCCCTTCGCACTTGTCCCCCCCGCCCCCCACCCCCCGGTTTGTCCGCATTCAATTCCTATTTCTCTCACCTATACCATCATACACTACGGCCTCGCGCTATCGTACATTATACTTGGCGAACCACCCTCACTTTCTCAGTTGTCCACCGAGAGTTCGGTATTATAACGCACTTCTCGCTAACGGCTCGGACACATAAAAGTTCGCCCGGTGACAAAAGTTTCCGTACACCTTTGACAAATGCCTCGGCGACCCATTCCTTCGGCCGTGTCCAATGATAAGGAAATACTAAGAAGAACAAGATATTCATAAGATAAGATATTTATTTTGGAACAAAAGAATATCTTGTTTTTGTTGTCGTGAGTATTCATGTACAAAAAACAAAAGTCTATTATAAACGAAAAATTGTAAAAAAAAAAACCCGAATTAACATCGAATGAAGTGATGGCTTATTTTTCTTTTTTTTTAAATAAAAATCGTAGAAAAGAATTGAAAACAAAAAAATTGAACCTCGTTAAAAATCAGTCTCATGACATACAAAAGCACTGCGCCGCCAATAACGTAGTTCAATTTTTTAGTTTTCTATTATTTTCACAAAATCTTTGCCAAAAGAATAAAAACGCATTTGTTTTGCTACCTACTAGGCTCATATTGATTTTACTTTTTTTTTCCGTATTTTTCGTTTGGCGTAATTTTTCACTTTGTCGTAAGAAACAGTTTTTAACACTTCAGTCCACTCAATTGTAATGAAACGTAAATTTTTCTTTATTACTGAGTCCAATTTATTATCTTTGTCAAAAAAATTCTGGATTTTTATTTCACTTATTTCTGAAAATTATTATCAGCGCTATTTTTTCTCGACGTTCAAATCTATCATGAAATGGAAATATTATACAAAATAATAATAATAATAATAATAATAATAATAATCAATCCCGATTTATGGCTGTGTTTTCGTGCTTCTGTTTCGTGTTTTCGGCTGACCATCTGAAGTTGAACAATAATAAAACATTATCAGTGTTGTGGTGATAACAACAATTATAAAGAGATAAAATCTGTGGCTCTTGATATCTTTTATCCGATATCTTTTCTCCCAAAATAATTCATCGTTGCCAGGACGGAGTTGATGTCGATAAGGCACGTGCAACGCCGCTAATACGATCCTCGACGAGCGTGAACGATGACGAGGTCGAGTCTCGCGCGGGATTATATTCGTTATCTATTCGAGATCGATTACGTCCCGGAGAGTCACGAAAGTCGCTGTTTAGTTTCATTTCGTCTGGTCCCCGAACGATTGCGCGAATAAACAAAAGGGTTGACGTCGGTTGCGGCGCGAGTGCGAGACGAATCCGCGGCGGAGTGCGGGACAGAGCAGGACGGAAGAACGGAGATCGGTATCGAAATTTATTCGTCAGGTTTTATTCGCAACGCGAGGAATCACCCTTCGGTGCGGCGGAGCCGAGGATAGGAACACTTCGAGTTTACACTAACGCCACCCCGTGCGCCCCGTTGCTCCCTCCGCGAAGCCACCCCCGCCGCACCGCGCTGCCATTTTCGGTGAAGGGTTGAGAAAGGCCACTGCGGGACGGCTCTCCCGCGGGCGGGCGAAAATAATTCCACGGTGTTTGACGACGAGCACCCTCCGCCTTGCTCCGGCAACCCCCGCGAGTCCAAGCCGTTCCTTTATCTTAATGAAAGTCCATAAATAAGAAGCCTAATGCCACGGAAACGGCAGTCGCCGATGGGACGGGAAAGAGAGATCAGGAAGAGGAGAAGGCGAAAGGACGAGAAGGAAAAATGGAGGGAGGGAGAGAAAAAAGAAAGCAGCCCCGCGAGTCGGGGAGGGAAGAACGGGGACAGCTATCGGGAATTACACGCGGCGGGACGACCTTGAATTATTAATCCTTTCTCGTCCTCGTCGGGATGAAACATCAGCGAGCGACCGAAGACGCGAAGAGTGCCTTTCTACTTTTTATCTCGCTCGTGAATTTTCTTTTTTCACGCTTTCCACTTTCCTTCCGTCTCTCGACGGTGGAGCTTCGAGAAAATGAACGATCGGAAAGGTTCTCTCGATTCGGACTCGGAGACAATGAGGACAAATCGGCGTATCTCGAGAGACTGCAGTGAAGTCGAGCGAAACAACCCCCTTCTTTTTATCTCGCCGACTCGAATCAATCCGGAATACGACTGAATGAAATCGGTTTGATGTACTTCGCGATTGCCTTGATATCTTTTTTGCCGGGTTAAAAAAAATACATGAAGGGACATACCCTTAGTCGATGAAAATTAGGCAGCCGGTTCTGTTTCGTTCCTCTTTTTAAGGAGGCTTCAGCCGGTAATGCTAGTCATCCGACCATCTGATTTCATATCATTAGTATGTGGATTACAAAATCGATTTTTCATTGCATCTTCGTCTTGAACAACTAACCTGTCGCTACGGATTAGGTTTAAAAAATTAATTTTATTTACAACGATATTCGATTAAATCTATTTTTGTAAAAAAAAATTCAGTTTTATCAATAGTTAGTTGTTCTATCAACATGAATCTTCGAAATGTTCAAAATTCCCGCTTTTAAAGTATTCGTCAGTGATAAAGTTAGGTCGACTGGCAGACGACAATTGCTATCTCAGAGCGAGCAGCGTTGTCGCTTTTCACGAGATCTTCACGAGAATTCGTTCGAGCTACTTCCCTCAATTTGAGTTTTCTCAAAATATATGCGTTGAATTGCCTATTTTTTTTCGGAAATGGATAAACAGGAAGTTTATCTACATCGTGAACACTTTTTTTCCGAACCATCTTCTTTTTTTCATGTTCAGAACTCTCAGAATGTCTGTCGATGACTCGCTTGTCCATAAGCGCTCGTGCTAAAACCTCGATTTCTTCACATCGAATGTCTCGAAAGATATGCGGTCAATTTCGTTCGAATTTTTCGGCGATACAAAGAACATATCGTTCTTCAACATGCATTAATTGCAGAATTTTATCTTCCAAAGTCGTATTCGCTGAAGCCTCCTTAATTTTCTGTATTTGAGTAAACGCTGACATCGTTGCGAACCCTCTCGATTTCCGATACATTCGGAAGACTTTTAGAAGGCGATAGCGATCGAGAGCCGCGTAGAGACAAGAGAGAATCGGCTCCATTAAGCTCCACTTTTTGAAGCGACGAGTAGGAAAGAGGCTCGAATCCAGTGCGATTAACAAGGTCTATAAAAGGGTTTATCCCCAACGGGAATGAGGACGACGACGCCGAGGACGACGACGAGAACCCGGGTGTTCGCGATGCGGGGTGCCGGAGAGAAAAGAACTTTAGAGAAAAAAAAAGGGGTTGAAATACAGAGTACATAGTAGCGGAGTAGGTGCTACTGCTGCTGGCTGTAAAAAGGAAAAAAAAAAAAAAAAAAAAAAGAAAAAAAAAGGTAAACGGGAAATCCTGAGCGCACGCACAAGTAACAGGCGGGAGGAATAAGCGGCAGTCACACTTGTACGAAAGAAACGCCGATATTTCATTGACAACGATCTGCGCCGGGTGGATAATGGCCTACCATTTTGCCGGGTGTGCAAGCAGCCCGAGCACCCATGGGAATCTTGATTAAGAATCCAGTTTAAAAAATAATTATTTTTAATTTGTGAGCCCTGCCTCGGATAAGGTTCTCTGTTGCTTTTTTTGAAATTATTTTTCTCCTTTTCTCTTCTTTATTGTTCCAGGCGAGTGAAGAGCCGGGGGGTGGGGAGCAAAGTCGGGCAGTCGGATATCGAAGCGCTGGAGAATTGTACGTCGAATTGGACGGAGGGGATGCTTTTTTTTACAATGATCAATTATTCTCGTTCTTCAGTTACTTTACCCGCGTGCGATTACCATAGGAATAGATCGAGTGCTTGTGAAGATTGGTCTTTGCAGTTGCAAAAACACAACGCTTTTTTTTTTTTTTTCGAAATTTTTTTGAATTATATCAATGAATTTATTGTAATTATAATTTTATTTGTGTATCGATTTAATTTATATAATTTGAAAATGATATGAACGAATTTTCAGAATTTTTTTCTCTTGCCATCCATTTGACCTGCAGTGACCATTCCGAATATGAACCATTGGCACCATTATTATTATTATTATTATTATTATTATTATTATTATTATTATTATTATTATTATTATGGTAATTTTTCAATTAGTAATACAAGATAAAAAAACGTAAAATTACACAACTATTTTGTGACGTTGTCTCCCGACGTCGCGAAACGAAACATAAAAACTCGGCATATTCCGCGGCGACAAAAAGGTCCCTTCGAGAGGGTCGAAAATTGGTCTCTCCCTCGAATCGACGCGAGGTCAAAGTGATGGATCGAAAATTTTTCGGACGACTCTTGACGCGGCGGTGCGGGGCATCGTCCATCTCGGCCGAACCCCTTGGTCGTTCTCATCGTCGTCATCGCCGTCGTACCGTCCGAGGGGAACCCTCTTTTTTCAACCCTTTCTCGCTCGGCGGGCTCCCTACACCGGGCAGAAATGTCGGACACGCCGCTGGCGACTTCGGCGCGAGAGCTTTAACTCGAGAGGTTCGTCGATTAATGAATCAAATGCGAGGCGTCGACGGTGGGGATGTGGCGCTGGTCAGAGAGGCGCGCCGAAGAGCCACGAAAATCGGAGGTCTCCGGGGGGTGAGTAACGAAAAGCGTATAAAAAAAAAAAAAAAAAAAAAAAAAAAAAAAAAAAAATCGAGAGAAACGAGAAAAAAGGGCTCACGAGTGAGAATTTCGCGCCTCAGTCATCCCGCATCCCTCTTCGCGGCACACAAAAGCGTAAAACCTCGCGCATGGAGAAGTGCGCGAAGCGCGTGGCTAATATTGCGGAAGAGCCCTTTCGGGGCGCGACGAAAGCTGCGGCACTGGCCCAGCGTTCGCACCCTCTTGCGTATCGCCAAAGCGACGACGATACACTCGTCCTCCATCCAACGTAAATTCCCATTAATTTCCTACTTCGTTTTTTCCTTCTCCCGATCTCCTCGTGGCGCGCCATAAATATTTAAGCAGCCCCCGTATCTCATAGGCGAGCGCGATGCAACCTCTTTTTTTGCCTTCGCATTGTCTCGCAATAATAAAATTCACGTTCACGCGTGGACTCGCGTCGCCGAGCCGCGAGAACGAAGCTCAGAAACGGGCGACGAGCTCGCAGCGCCGTCTGCGAATAGCCAATTGCAGTTGGTCGCAAAGACAAAAAAAGCTCACGAGAGCGAAGTGAAAAAAAAAATTATGACTCGATCCAGCGGGGTGATTCTCGGACTGCTTGCAAATATGTCTTTTTTCGCGAGGGGGTAGTTTGCTACCTGCCTGTTTCACGTCGTTGGCGATTGGGGGTGAAAGGGAAGTCGTACGGTTGTTTGTCAGGCGAACAGCCACATCGGGGGTGACGAAGCACGAGAGGAGCTTCGGCCGAGAAAGCTGCTGGAAGGAGCTTGAACATACAGAACCCTCGACGAGTCGCGACTGGCGTTGCGCGGTGGGCAAGCTCGTTAAAGTAGCCGATGAGGTATGGTCCGAGAATGTGCTGAAGGAGTATGGAGAGTATGGAAGAGCTCGACGCACTTGTCGTCGGGCACCCCTTCGTCGAGCATCGAGACGAGCCCAAGGACGTCGGGTCATGCTCGTCTCCGTCCCTCGCGTTTCCGTAGCGCATTCGACTTTCTCGTTCGCTCTCTCGCGCGACAGTCGGACGTTTGCGCTATCGCCCCAACCCCCATTGAAACGGCAAGTGAAATATACGAAATAAATCTTGCAAGATCCCCATTCAAACGGGTAGACAATGAGCTCGGAGCGTCCACTCTATGAGCGTGCTCGTGACCGAGGCGGGGTGCGGAGACGCCTCGCGGCCGTATTGTGTCGACGCGCTGCCGTCGGGCATAAGCAGTTCGCAACGAGAGGAGAAACGCGAACTCGAACATCAGCACTCGCTTCCGAGAGGCTCCGCTTGCATTCTCGTCTTTGCCTCTCCGGGAGCAAGCGGCAGCGCTGGTGCGAGAACGACGGGTAGAAATGAGCGAGTGGGGTCAGTTCTGGCGAATATCGTACGCCTATTATATCCACAACTGGTCCAGCTAGCATCGTTCACGACCTACGAGCCCTCCCGGTCCGTCGTCGCCTCCGTCCTCGTCCGACATCAACGAGCTGCAGTCCGCGACGTCGTCGAGCTTTTCCATCTGCTCTCTCTCTCTCCCTCGAAATGGGAGACTCGGTGTCGCCGAGTAAATAGTCCTGGTGTGCGGACGATCTTTGCATGGCCGGGAGGGAGAAAGTGGAGGTCGTGAAGAATGGCCCGTACTCGGCGAGGGAGGTTGGGAAGGGGCTCAGAGGGAAAGACAGGGAAAGAGGCAGAGGGTCCAGAAACCCCTTCCGCGAGCGTTGGACCAAGTCTCGCCAACCGCCCCGACCCACCCCCTCGCTCTTCCTTCCTTCGCCACCCCCTCGTCCGAGTTACCAACCCCTTGTGCGAACTACCGCACCGATGCCGCCTCTGGCGCGGTCTCCGCGACCACAGTGCAAAGTTTCTCAAGCGAGCCAAGCCGCGATATAATGCTTACTTCGTCCCCTTCTCGTATTGTGCCGCAACCATACCGTTGTATCGTGCAAACGCGAATGCAGACGATTCGACACCGATCGCCCAAGATATTCCGGCGATACTTCGTGGACTCGGAACTGATGAAGCTTCGAAAGTCGCAAAATAAGGGCCGCGCGACATAGGAATGGATCCGATCTCATCCACAATCCGGGTTCAGAAGCTGAAGAATCGTATTTCGATGCAAAACCGACATTTCTTCCAATCAGATTTACTTTCCGAAAGCCTTTGATGGTCCATCAGCATGCGCCGATGATAACGAGAAAGAAATGCCAAGGACTTGGCGAGTCTTGAAAAATCGGAAGCGGAAACTACTTGCTTGCTCGAGGATCGACGAATGTCGAGGATTATGAGGAAAGTTCAACGACGCCAGGGCGCGAGCATCCGCACGTCAGGTTGGAAGGTCGTATACTCGATCCGACAGTACAAGGGAAACGCAGTGAGAGTGAGGAATCGGACGGATGATCCGAGGTATCAGGCGTATCAGACGAGCGAGGTCCGTGCAATTGTTCGATACGGCAGATGTACGCGATGCCATGGAGTTTCCTCCGTCTCGCGGTAATATTGATTAACGCACGTACAGCCCTGCCCTACCGGCGATATGTACGTATACGCGTGCAATTCGTAACGGAGGAGGAACGCGTATAGGTAGCGCGGAGCGTCGCGTACACGTACGTGGCTGGAAGCCTAATCCGGCCGGGCCATAAACAGATCAAGAGCAGACTAAATCCGGCGCAAATTGTTACTAATTCGCATCTTAATAATGACCGCGTCAGAGGCGTCACCGTATCTCAGAACGTGGCAAATTAGCCGCGATGACAAATGACAGTCGGCGGGTGTACACGTGTGCCCACGGGAGGATCCGTAGTTGGCTCCTCTTCCTACTCGGCCGGCCATCTCGCTTGGACTCCCCCGTTCGACCCTTCCACCTCGGCGTCCTGCTCCTCGCACGGATTGTCGGAGAACGTAGGTGGAGTTCGTGTGCTTGGATACGGTTAACGTTTCCTCGTACGCGAATACAATCGTACTGAGTACAAATATATATGCGTATGCGTGTGCGTGATGCAGTTCAGCGTTGGTCTGGATGCGCCGTTTGTGTGCATACACGTGCAGCAACTGTGTGCGGCTGGATGGTTGGCTGCGAATCGTACAGGCATACCGCAACGCAGAGAGGGTGGCGAGGAACAACGAGATGGAGAGAGAAACACCGCCGGCAGGGACAATGATACCGCGGCTGACTATTCAACATGTGCAACCTTCAACGTGCCCAGATACAATCAATCAAATCAATTAATGATTCAATTGTTCGATCGCGAAACGACGCGCGATGTCATACCGGGCTGGATGTCCTTTGAATAATGCTACTGCCCTGCCCGGTGTCTGGATGTGTCTGTCGAACTCCTCGGTCTCTATACGGCAGTCTTGTGAACGACTGCGGACTTGTTCGATGATCGGTTTCCAACGTCATGATTGGTTTTCCATTGATGTGGAGATTGTGTAATATTGATTTCGTGGAACGCCATCATCGCCGATTAAGCGAGAACATGCTGTGGCTCGATAATAGGCCATCAGCATTGTCAACTGGCGATGATAATGACGGTCAATCATTGTCCGATTCGTTTCGATCACGGTTCATTGGCTTTCAAGCGTTCCGCATCGGTTGATACATTCACTCGCACTTCGACAGTCATCCGCGCGGATGCCCGCGCAGACAGGGGCTTCATCCGCCGCGAACGTGATATCGAATGTCAGTAGCAGGATCCGTCATTTCGTCGGAATACGAGAGATTCGACCGCACGTCATTGCGGTAAGATCCTCCACCTCACTCCTCGCTGCTGCCGCTGCTGCTGCTGCTGCTGCTATTGCTGCCGGTGCAGCTGTACCTCCGCTCTGTCTGTCTCTGATTTTCCTCGCTGGCGTTCAAGCCGGACCATTGCGTGTGCCAAGCCCGCCCGTACGGATTTCGGTTGTGCTGCAGTAGCTAATACGCGAAAGGTCTAGCAACCGGTTTCGGTAGGAGAATATCAGTACGCGCGACAGAGTATTACACAGCGAGAGCAAGCCGCGCATAGACCGGGGGGCACTCCTTCATTATCCGACTCTGACATTTGACGAGCTTGAAATGCGTATACGATTCTCCGTTGCCTGACTCTCCACCGCTGCGAGAGAATTTCCGGCGGCTAACCTACCTCCCGAACTCCCTTTCTGCAGTGGCCCTTCCCCGGTACTTGCGTTACGGCAGCAGACGTAGTTACATCAAGCCTATTACCTATTTGCCTGCACTCCATGTAGCTCCGGTCGAGCCCTCATATCCTCGGTAGACCGCAGAGCGATAATTACCTATCTCTGAGAATTTTTCAAGTATCCGCCCGCCCCCGGAGTCCCTGATGAGAATATCGTCGGCCCCAACGGGCATCAGTTACATGATGCTAATCACGGAAACCGTTTACATGGTGATTATCCCGGCAGTTCGTGCCAAATTGGATGGTCGCACTCTTGAAAATCCGAATCCGTTGATTCGTATCGGGATCGCATCCGGATGATGAATCGCAGCGATTCGCGGCTATTGGAGCTATCAAGAAATTGGAAGCAGGAGACTACCGGACAAGTGGACTGAGCAACACCCATGCCTCATCTTGCGCTGTATCGGAATGGCCATCAAGAATTTGGAAACAGAGGAGACCTTTGGGGTAACATAGTACCCGCAATACGCAGAACCATCCTACCGGGGGTTACGCTCCCGGACTCGGAGTATTCACGGGCATAGAGATCGTACGTACATCGGTTTGGGATGGCCGCTGGTCAGCAACGACGCGAACGTCGCAAGGGGTATGAGGCTATCTATGCGGATACATCGTCTATACACTCTCTCTCCTGTATTCTGGAGGGTGGTATTGTGTGACGTCATCATTTGCATACGACGCAACGCTCGGTGTGGCGGCTGGTGCTGTTGCTGGTGCCGGGTCATCCAGCATCCCGAGCCTTCTCTGTCTCGCTGCTCTCGGCGCTGGCTCATGGTATACGTAAACAGAGCTGAGAGGGCAGAAGAGAGAGAGAGAGGCCGAGCTCGGCAGGGGTAGAAACCCAACGTCGTCCAGCAACGGTCGCGACTACGTACGTTATACCACGTTCCCATTCCCGTTCGCTACGTTCCGTCCATGTCCCGTATCTATCTAATTATTGCCGCGCGCGGGCGGACACCGCCGGTTTCTACTCTCCTCTCCTACCTCTCAACCCTCTCCTCACTTGTCCTCTTGCTCTCTCGCCGTGATATACCGCATGCTAATAAGCGGCTAAAGACCGGGGACCGTGCCATGCCAGTCATAAATCTTAACGGCCGATTCTACCGTCGCCTCGTACGCAGAGAAAGGGACCTACGGCTGCTGCAGGTTACGGCTACTCACGATCGCATCGTAACGTCCGACCGTCTGTTACATTAGACGAATGTGTTCTTATTCGTAAGAAGGTCGCAATGTAATCACAACGGTGGAACTGTGTGCTGATAATGGCAGAGCTGAAGGTCAGTCGCTAAAGTAGCTCATGGCAGATCCGCTCAGTAGGTCTTGTCAATTGGTCACTTTTTCTTCATTTCTGCACTAGAGATTGCTACAATAAAGATTCTCGCTGATGGAAGAGGTAACAGACCTTGAAACTGAAGCCCTTGTTCTTACAACACTGCTTATAGGGAATGAATTCAGCTATGTGACGTAAACCATTTTAGGGTCAGATGAAAACTGATTAAGAATCAGATAGAAAGTTAACTTGATCTACCATTCCTGATAAACATCAACACTACCATAGGGATTGTAGGACACCAACTTGATTCCTAATCCAATGACGTAGAAAATATCTTGATGAATGGCAGAAATCTAATGTAGCATGGTAATTTTTACACGCCGCGCTACGATTTCTGATGAATACCGATGCTCGACATCTCTGTCGAATAGAATTTCTACGACACCGTCGATTTTCGAAAAACAACTCGGTAGCATAGAATTTGTAACCCATATAGTTGACGCGAATGCGAATGTCACACCCCGTGAGTTCCGCTGCATGTGCTCCATATCGCGATACGTTTGATCGACGTGAACGGGAGAGGTGGAGGGTGTACTGTGGTGGAGCATTGACGGGAACGAGGGCTACACCGAGCCGGTAACCGAGACAGCGGCAAGCTCTGTGCGAAGAGAAACGCGGATCCACCGCACACATCGGCCAGACTGCCGTGCAGCCCCTCCTGTTCAATCCGTGGACTGTTCACTGGTTCATCCCTCTCGTAGCGAGTGTACTGTGAGTGGCGATGGAACGGGGGGGGTGGTGGTGGTGGTGGTGGTGTACGCACTCGGTTTCGGCCGGTCGACCCCTGTGCGTGATGCAACACTGACCACACATCAATTCACTGCAAATGGACATCAATACTGGTAATTAATACATCGCGCCTCTCCTGCGTTCTCACTACCTTCCTCACTTCCTCCCCTTCGCTCCCTCTGCTGGACCACTACTGGTGTTGCCGCTGCTGCTGCTGCTGCCGGTGGTGCACACGCCACGTATGCGATCAACCCTCCTCTTCTCGTCGACCGATACACCACCACCGCCTATCGTACGTGCGACCCTCAACATCCCTCTGCCATTCATTGCATTTCCCTCGCACCTCCTGCACCCTGCGTCTTCCATCCTCGTTCACCGATAGCTCTGCTATTCTCCGTTCCCTTTAGTTAAATGCTTAGGCATGTAGAGATGCGGCGTTACGCTCTCGCCCGCTTCTATATCTCTGGCATGTGAAGGGGCATGTACCGCGAATGGATAGGTTTTAGTCACGGATTTGCATGTAAGTGATATCTTCGTGACGGCGGATTCGATTGACGGCTTCGAACGAGAGCTTGCAGATTCCGCTGCACTTGAATCGACCCGTCATAGAGCTCGCGTCCCACTGCATTTGTCCGCATGCAGGCGCAGCACGCGCGTTCTCGTGTCACACCTCTATGCCTCTAATTGCTCGCCTTCCGGCAAACCCGGAAGATCGATCATTGGCTCGCAGGAAAATTCGACGTATCGGCACGTTATCACTAACTCGGAGGTATCCACCGGATTAATTTCTGATCGTTATGTTCCCGAGGTTCTCCAAATTTGCAGATGTTCTTAACACTTCGGAACGCTTTTCCTGCACTGCATATTTGTCAAAACAGCTTTCTATTGTTCACTAAGTGGCGAATCTCCTTAAAACCGCTATTACTTGTCGGAGACAATTGGAAAGAGCAACAGCAGTTTCAGCGAGGACTGTTCTGCGAAAACGATTCCATTTCAATTCGTCGAGGAACGGGAAGGGGCAAAAAAGTCCGCGAAATCCCGGTACCATGCAATTTATCTGAGTAATACGATTTAACGCGCGATGCGAAGGGTGTCCGAGAACGCTGGGCCGCGCGCTGTGTTGAGAACAGGGTCCGGAGATGAGGCGACCGCATACGGACAGTGGAAGCGGAGGGATGGTGAAGTCGCAGCAGCGAGCGCATATCCGACCCCCTTTCCATGGAAGAGGTGATAAATAAAAATACATCAAGTGCAACCTTTTATGCCGCAAATTGATACGCATGCCGGTGGAGCCCCGCGGGATCGGGACTGGCTAACGGATGTCTCGATTATCATTCCCTGGGTATTATTCGATTTCCCAGTTGCCCTACAAAATAGTGGGATTGAACGAAAGGGATGAGGACGTGGTAATTTGAAAAAAGTACTTGTCAACCGGTACACCCAACGGCACTCCGCCTGCCTGCGATGTACGCGTGTGGAGATGGCGAGCGAAAGAGGAGCTGCGGAGGATGTACAAATTGGTGATCAAAGGGCATAACCGAGTAGGGGAGGGCGGGGCAAAACGGCATACCGGGGCAAAATGGCATTCATGCACAATAAGACCGGGCCAGAATGGTATTAGAGCAAAATGGGACAACAGAAAAATCTACTTCGATGGAACTTTCTTTTGTCCCATTTTGCCCTAATTCTATCATACGGGGGACTTTAGTTGACCATTTCGTACCATTTTGCCCCGCTCTCCCCTAACCCGCTGTCAATAAAGGCCGGTTCAATGTGTCGAAGCGGCTCGACACTTGCTTTCCATGTTTTCTTTTGTAGATGGTCCCACTGTTTGATGAAAGTAAATGAAGAAAACAATACAAAAGAAAATGCATAGGAGACAGCGGGGCCGAATAGTATTGGGGCAAAATGGGACAGCAAAAAAATCGACTTCGATGGGACTTTCACTTGTCCTATTTCGTCCCAATCCTATCATCCAAGGACTGGATTTTACCATCTCATACCATCCTGCACCGATCTCTCCTACTACATTTTTGACTAATCTGTGAATGCCGATGTACCCAAAACTCTCCATCATGACCACCAGGAGAGAAAAGAAACGCAACAAAAGAGCATACCGACAAGAATCACATGTTAGGACAACTTTTCGAGAAATAATGAATTCGATCTAATAACTTAATTCTCTCAACTAATTGTCGATTCTCCATTGGTGTTAGGTCTCCCAAGCAATAGTTTCATCTACCAACTATCTGTAAGTTTTTTCCGACTAATTGTTAGTTTACCCAGCTTTTTTTTCGGTACTTTACTTTTGTTATTGGATAGCATTAGATTTCAGTAGGATAATATCAAAGTCTGTTTGCGAATATAGAACCGACGAGTGGGGAAGCAAGCCGAGAGCTGCGACAGATTCTCAGTACTCTGATTTCTCACCGATATTAGGGCTACGGTCTCGGTGTGTGTGACGATATTGCATCCTCCGTTGCGGAGGGGCGTGGAGCAACGGGTTGGCAACACGGTGCCATCGGACGTGGTAATAATCAATGATCAGGCTAATTGAGTGGGATTGATCGCATCGATGATAACGATACGCTACTCTCGTACCAACACCGCCGTTGTGTCCCAACGCTCTCTCCGTTGCGCGCCGTTCGCTTCTACGTTGTACCGCGTCGACGGGATCTCTCATGCCGCTCGCTCGTGTATTACGCTGTAGCAAACGCGCGTGGGAGATCGTGACGTACGACCCTCGGTGGTCGAGGCGTACGGCCTGAAACCCCAGGCCAAAGTTATTGGATCGGGAGTTCGACGATGACATGGCCACCTGCGAGACACCCAGAGTGCTTAATAATCGATTCGCAACGCGAGATTTATATCATCCAACTCTGCTCTACCGTACGACCTCAGGTTTCAGAATTTATTGGACTGACGATTTATTATTTATAGCTAGAAACGGCGCGGACAATAGAACATTTGTCCAGCAAACTCGATTGTGATAGCGGTAGATAAAAAAAAATTGCATTGCAGTATCAACCCAGAATGGATGAAACGTATTCTAATCATTCCATCCTTGAAATGAATGAGCATGACGTTACTTTTTCATCAGACGGAAAGATGTACGAGAATGATAGCAACTTATTTTAATTGGACCGGATCTCGCTGGTGGGTCAAAAATCCACTTTTGATGCCAATGTCGATTTCTGGCAGTCAATCGGATCAACCATCAGTATCGGTTGATTCTAGGACTTTAAGCCAACTAGTAACGAAGCTGAAGAAACTGGACCAAATCGGTACTCTCAAAAGAGCGCCTTCAGGATTGCAAAACGTCGTTATCTTCTAAACGTATCCAGCCGCTCTTTCATACGCGAGAGATAACGAGCCGTCCGACAGAAATCAGAGACCGGTGTCGTAGATCCCCGCGTTGAAGGGGACAAAAGACCGGATCGGTTGGAACAGCGGCAAACATTTTCTTCCGTTCTGGCGCGCGGATAATGATACCCGACAATCAGAGAGGTAAAACAATCCCGCATGACAGAGAGCGAGTGGGCGAGCAGGGCTCGGCAAGGTGGACGAGGCTTTCCATCGTCCGCGGTGCTGGGCCGAGGTAACCGATATCCACCTGCTGCTTCACCGCGGCCGCGTCAATTCGCTCCAGTGACCATAGCACAGCGAGGAATCGCGGCTCCGATATCTTTCTTCTGTCTTTGCCTCGGCCCACGCATGCACGTCCGAACGACCGCACGATGAAGCCGCCACAGGCTGATGCAGTCGTCGTCGGCGAGCCTTCGGCAAATATTGCATCAAGCTCGCCAACTTCATGGTAACGCTTTATCCACATGCATGAAGCATTCACGCACCCGTAATTCTCTCATTTCGCGCTCCCTTCGCTTCCTTCTCCAGCGAGTCTCACCCGTTGGATCCGTTTACCGGGTTCTTCCGAACCGGAGAAGAAACACTCGCGTAGCCCACATCCTGAGGTTCGCGTTTCACCTTCTGTATCCGTTTTTCTTCCGTGCGCAATACGGGAAACGCGCTTCGCGCCCTTCGATACCTGGTCTTTTTCATTGATACCAAGACAAGTGGTCTAAACTCGATACGTTGCAAGATCCGGATACGACGGACGTCAGACTCGAATGAGCTTGACCAAGCACTTGGATTTCTTTTCCATTGTCTCCACCATTCAATGGATTCCCACCAATCGTTATCGGAGTCGATCCCAGCATCACCGGCAGAGATCAGCCGATAGGCAACTTCGGTCTTACCGCAGCTGGCCATGATCTCGCGGTCGGATTGACAAGTTCCGTGTGCACGGCCGATTCGTTACATTCGATCGCGTTATAGAGAGGCGTATGTATACAAGCGTGTTCGTCCAGCATGGACGAGGGTCGGAGGTAACCGGGGGAGGGGGATCTATTCGCTTCGGAGGGTTGCGGCTTCTGGATGACGGATCATCATTGGTTCCGGCAACGCGAGGGGTCGCTCGTTGGACGCATGTGCTTTCCGAATAGGCAGAGACACAAGTATGAGCGGAGTAATATATGTGCAGTGTCGGTGGTGTGACGCGCGTGTGGAGTGAACCCCGGTGGACCGCGTCACTCGTCGATCGATGGTCAGCGTCACGAGCCACCACGCTGAACAAATGTTCTGGCCATGCCCGACCGATATCGAGGGCACCAATCATCGTGAAAACGCTCTTCGTCATTGGGATACTCGGCGCGGCCTCTGGCCCGGCCGACGATGTCAGTCGCCGGTTAATCCCCGGGCGTGTTTCAACCCCCAACCAGATCCATCCGAATCTTGAAGCGGACTGACAACAAAGTCTCGTCTGAGATGTTTCGCTCAGGTGGATCCACCGATCCACCGTCGAGAGATACACCGAGAACACAGTGCGGACTGTGTACACTTGACAATGCGAACAGATAGAGCCTAGGCTCGGCGGTGGGCAGCGTCGGGCAGATAATGACGCGATATTATGCATAGGATATTCGGGGTACATCCGCGGGCGTATTCTCCGCGTTGATTTATCGCTGTCTTCATTATTAGGAATGCAAGCGCGCGCGTTCGTGCTCTCGGTCTCGGCCCCAGTCGCGACCGTCGCTTGGCCATTATGCGAGAGGACCGGCCCGAATCTGACCGTACGTCAGTCGCTCGAGCAACCGGCGGACTTGGCATACAATACAATGCCCAGAGTGGGAAGGAGAGGAGTGCACATACGGGTCGCATACAAGAGGCCATTGAGACACTCGTATGCCCTGGAAGGACGCGGCACACGTAGGAGAAACAGATATACATATGTGTATATGGATAGATAGACAATTAGCTTGCATACAGACGAGCGCCACCTCCTGTGTAATTCGCCGGCTAGATTATTATAGTTGGCATACAGCTCCCTAATAAATGAGCACGTAGTCCGCTGCCTCCCCGGGATCGCCGGATGAACAGGCCGCACGACATAGTGTCGAAGCTCTTCGCTGGACTTGTCTCGAAAGCACGATAACCTAGGCGTAAATTGAAAGTCGAACTGATCGGGTAGAGTTCGATGTGTCTTTGTGAGTCATTCGGTCGATCGTATTGACGGCACTTCTGGCGTGATTCCAATTTTTAACTGAACTTTCATCTCTCATCACGAAATTTCTGGCCTCACCAAAACGCACGTGTGTAAAACAAAGTAATATTCGAACTACTATGGATGAGAGAATGGGAAATATTGTGGGGGAGATTATTGAAATGATGATGGGTGGAATATGGGATTTTGGACGGATCCATATTCACCCCATACGCTTTCATACAGTCCTTCCCGTGAATCGCAGCGCGCAGAATTTTTGACAATCAATCCCGTACGCTTTTTTACAACCTTTCCCATACATTCCGACATCGAATTTTCGACAATCAATCTCATACGCTTTTCCATAGTCTATCCCATTCTTCGCGTGCTTGCAAAAGTCCCAGTAATCAATCCCGTACTCTTTCCCATTCTTCGCGTGCCTGCAGAAGTTTCGAAAATCAATTCCGCACCTTTTCTCATTCCCATTCACCGCGTATCCTCAAGATTTCTAAAAATCAATCCCGTACCCATTCCCATAATCTTTCCCATTCACCGCGTACCCTCAAGATTTTTGAAAATCAATCCCGTACCCATTCCCATAATCTTTCCCATTCACCGCGTACACTCGAGATTTTTAAAAATCAATCCCGTACCCATTCCCATAATCTTTCCCATTCACCGCGTACCCTCAAGATTTTTGAAAATCAATCCCGTACCCAATCCCATAGTCTTTCCCATTCATCAGGCCCATGAAATTCCAAAAAATCAATCCCGTATCCATTCCCATAGTCTTTCCCATTCATGGGGCACATGAAATTTCTAAAAATCAATCCCGTGCCCACTCCCATAGTCTTTCCCATTCATCGCGTCCCATGGAATGTTAAAAAATCAATCCCGCACCCATTGCCATAGTGTTTCCCATTGATTGCGTCCCATGAAATGAAAAAAAAAAAAAAAATCCGTACCCATTCCCATACTCTTTCCCATCGATCGAGTACCCACCGAATATAGGTGTGTCCGCGATGAACGAGAAAGACTATGGGAATGGGTACAGGATTGACTTTTTGAAATTTCATGGGTCGTGATGAATGAGAAAGACTGCGGAAAAGGGCATGGGACGAATATGGGTCCGTTCGAAATCCCATATTCCACCCAGCATCTTTTCATTCTCTTTGCCATACCATTTCCCATTTTCTCACTCATAGCAGTTCCCATTGTAGTTACCATACGACTTTTTTTTCCGCGGGACGAGCACGTTTGCATTGTTGTAATAATATAGGTAACCATATCTTTACCTAACATTTTCATTCCTTATGATCATTCATAAAGCTCTACAGGCCGTTCAACATTTGGGTTTTCCGTAAAGAAAGATTTAGAGACAACTGTGCATGATTTGATGCAGTAAAGGGCAAATTACATTATCTCGGTTTATTCTCCGCATATTTTATTACATCCTTACTTAAGAAGGTTTTGAAAATAAACAAAAATTTTCAAACAATCTGGCAAATTTTATGATTTTCTATAAAAATTTTGAATTACGCACGATTTCGCGAAATAAAAATGGTTATCATTACAGGGGAACGGAAAACCGCTATAATCAAAATTTAGTCTCTCTTAAGGACGATTTCAAATTAGATTCTAAATTAGTAGATTCTACATTATTGTAACTTCTTCTTCAAAGAAATTAAATCAATAATTTCGTATATGGAAATCTTTTCCACGTTACCTCGAGACCTCTCCGCGTATTTGATATTGATCGGTTTTACTCCAGAAAATATTGGCCCCGGTTTGTTCGGGTTTCAAGACTACAGTCGGCAAAACGTAATAAAATCGGGCAATGAATGCCTCGCGTTATTTTATCACGGGGGACGCATGGAAAATGAGTGAGTCGAGGAGCGTGGAGAGGGACGAGAAAAGTTGAAGAGGAAAAACAGAGAGCGACGGATAAAGCGTGAGATAAAGGAATGGATGGGTTACGAGGAGGGGCAGGAGCAGCAGCGGCCGAGCCCGAAGAGCGGGGAATACGTACGGTGGACAGTGATAAAATATTCAGGGGAACTCGGGGGTAATATTTCACGTAGGAAATCGGTCGGTTGATTTTTATAATACTGGTCAAATATAGCCTGGGGATAGGGAAAGCACAGGACGGCAAGTGCTCGGCCTCTGTATAACGTCTACGGCGTAGCTCTCGCACAAAGGGCCGTGGCATAACAAATAGATGTATAAAGGGTCAATAAAGCCTGGCGAAAGAGAGAAGGCCGGAGAGAGAGAGAGAGAGAGAGAGAGAAAAGGAAGGAGATATGAAGGAAGGAGGAGGAACGGCCTCCCTCGGCACCAAGGGAATAAATCTGAACTCTCGCTTTCGTTGCTTCTGCTATGGTTCTGGTGGTCCTGCGCAGCGGGACGCTAAAAATCAAGGGTTGACGACGAGAGATCGTCGGGACGAGGGAAAACGAACGAGGGTGACCCGCTACGAGCCACACGTTATTTTATCCACAATTCTTTTTTTCTTTTATTCACTTCCGGTTATCGATGCGCTATGTTCCGGCTGATCCTGTAACGCCCCTGTTCTACAAAATTATCGACGGAGGCTTTCTGATTCCTCTTTTTTAGGGTACAGTTGGCAAGATTAACCTTGAATTGTCTTCTTGCTGATGGTAAAAACTGTCGATCGAGACTTTTATCTCAACTGATCCGAAAGAGTGTTTAGAGCAATGATAGGATTTGCTTCATTTTGGTCTAAGAATTGCCATAGCTTAGGAAGGGATTCCTTTGTAGTCAGTATCTTAACATACAAATAATGACCCTTTGTCGTTTTTTTCCCTATAATTCTAGATTTTTGTATATTTATAACATATGTAAAGCGAAATGCTGACCATCACATGTTTTTTATGTAATTTCGAAAGCCAGTAAATAAGATTACGGTTTATCGCGATTTACATCGTTGCGCTCCAGCCCCGAAGCCACAACTCGGAGTCCTCCAGAATTTTGAGAGGAACATTCGCTCTCCAAGAGAAAGTGAGACATAGTGGTTAACATTTTGCTTGCCGTGACGGAAAATGGAAAAGGAAACGTGACCGAGCGCGATCACTCCGCGATCTAGCGGAATGGCGAGCGCGAGCGAAGTGGGGACATTCAGATTGGTGTCTCGCGGGACGATTCTCACTCCTTTTCCCTCCTATACTCTCGGTCCTTTGCCATTTTCGTCCGTTTCTGCGTCTCCGACTTCTCTCGCAGCATCCAATCTCGATGTCGAGGCGAAATCTCTCGTACATCACGTTTATGGGATATCGCTGGAGGAAGTCAAATGTGGACCTGGATGGACCTTTTGCTCCTTGGAATCTCGTCGTCTCTCTGCCGATTCCGGAATTCTCTGTGAATTCGCACCTCCGCCTCACTTTGGGCACTTTACGGCCCACTTTCCATATTTCTCGAGGGAAAGGGGTGACCAAGACGATTGGGAGGACGCAGGTTGAAATGGTCTTCCGGTTCCGGATCCGTTGTTCCCGAAAGAGGGAAGAAATGGCAAAAGGACCGAGAAACAGACGTGGGTCGATCGGCATAGTTGGAGATCGTGAAGCCACGAGTGAGAGCAAGGGTCGCAGGGGTTAGGGGAGAGCGGGGCAGAACGGCATACCGGGGCAAAATGGGACAGCAAAAAAATCTACTTCGATGGGACTTTCTCTTGTCCCATTTTGCCCGAATTCTATCATACGAGAGACTTTATTTGACCATTTCGTACCATTTTGCCCCGGTATGCCATTCTGCCCTGCTCTCCCCTATCCGCTCGTGGAAGCCGGTAGCGGCGTGCAACAACGTGGGCCCCCGTCGTGTTGGCGTCACGAGACGACCCCAGGCTTCGCGACACCGAGGATCACCGATACGACCGAGCCGGGGAAAATCTACCGCGAAACAAATAGCATCCAGCAGTCTACCCCGTGGCCGCCCAACGCCATACTGCGCCGTATATCCTTCCAATAAAACCCACCCGGGGATCGCATCGACTCGATAAAAAACCACTTCGGGGCTATCGTCGCCTCGGGCCCACCCACGAACGAGGACGATAGGGTTACCGAAATCGTCGTGCGACCATTACGCACCGTTTTATATCTTCGATATTTATGGTATCGTGTTGTGACGAGAACCCCGACCATTTACCCTCTTTTTTGATTGAAGCACATTTTAACAATAATTTGTTAATCCCTGAAAAATCTTATTTCGACCAAAATTTTTCAATGATAGCTGAAAATCGTTTTCTCCATATGCAACTTCACAATTGTTAACTACAAATGAAACTTTTTTTCAGTGTAATCAAGGTAGCTCTGAGGGAACGGAAGAACGAACATGAAATTCTGAAAAGAAAAAGTTCCGCGAAACACGATCCAACGCCTGACTCTGCCCACGTCGGAATACAACGGTTTCTCTTTTCTTTCAATTTAATTCTTAATTCAATGCATGCACATTGCGAGGAAGTGAAACTACAATCAAACATGCCGGAGCGCATTCGTTCATTGAAACTTCGAACAATGATCCAAAGTTGCTCCGCCGCTGTACTGAATGTTTGTCGGTGAAAAAAAAAAAAAAAAACGAAAAAAGGAAACTTTTTCGTTTCACATTCGATCCGCGGTTGTTCGATAATAATACACACGAGGGGTGGTCGGTGGTGGTTTTGGCAACGAGCAGAACCCGCGACTACGAAATGACCGGCGTAAGCGAGTTCGCCCCTTTTTCCAGCGGCCGAACGTCCGCGATGGTGGGGCGCGGGGGTGGCTGGACTACGAAATAGAAATTCACCTGTGCAGGGCAGGGCGGGGTTCGACGAGGGGCCGAGAAGAGGCGAAGCCCTCGAGGGAACGGAGCCGAGCTACGAACCTACAGTCAGAGTTTTGTATCCACAAGCGTGTACGTACGTCGAAGTTCTCGGGCTCGGCCGAAGCGCTGAGCAGGCTGAAAGGGGGGAAAAACGCTAGGTAGGGCGTCCGGCCGAGAGTACACTGTGTTACAACGAGGAGGATAGTCGGGGGTTGGGATGAGAGGGTGGCGCAGATCTCGAAGCAACGGAGCTGCGGGTCGCTATTAGGTCCAGCGAGCATGAGAAGGAACGAGTGAGTCGAAGGACGTCGACGACGACGACTCCGGGTTCCGGCGGGGACTTTGCAAGCGGGGGGGGGTAGAAAAAACGAGAAGCGCGGTGTACGTCTGCCAATTATCACGGTGATCGGGCTACGTCGGTCCGTTGGACGGCTGACTGGATTACCGCTCGCCGGGCTTTCTCTCCTTCCTTCCCATCGAACCCCGGAGGGATGAAGATAGAAGGGATGAAAAATAAAGGAACGAATCGACGAATTCGTGCTTTTAAGCATCCGGGATGCCTGATTCGGGGCATCGGTCACCTGAATTCATGCATATGATATGCTCCACCTGTGTATGTGTCGCAGGACGGGCAGGACAAGCCTCCGTGCAACCCTTCAGCGTCCACATGTGTGTTAGAATGTACGGCAGATCTGCTCGGCGTGTAGACGATAAGGGACAGACGGAAAAGGAGCGATGCAAATTCAATAAGCGATAATCAATGTCAGTAGAAGCCGAGGCCAGCCTCGTCGGTCCTGAGTAAAAATCGTTCAAACAGTCAATCAAAAGGCTTGCTCGAAAGCTCCTCCAGCCGCTTGGTAGCTTTCGATGTCTATGTATAGTCTGCGGCGTCTCTCGCGTTCGAGGGAAGGAGGAATCCTGGTTGAGCCCCCGTTTCATCCTCTTGCCGCTCTTTTTATCCTCCTCGTCCTGGTCCTCTCAATATTTTTCTTCCTCCTCTCTTTTTTCTGCACCTTCCTCGCTCGCCCCACGGCTGAAGCATCCCTTTCACGCCGTTACTCTTTATCTAGTCGTCTTTCTCCTTTACTTGTCTACACACTGGAAGGCTTCTTCTGTGGGTCTCCGGGGGAGTTTTTCATGAACCCGCTCTCCGACTCACTTTAGGCAAAGTCGGGAGCGTTTCGCGGATAACGCCGTCAAAGAACTGCGAGGAACTGCGCTCTACACCCCTCCTCTCGCACCCCAACGCGATTGCTGCACTCTTTTGCTCGCGCGAACAGCGAGATCAGTCGCACGGGGTAGGTTTTGGTGCGTTAAACGCAGAATTCGACGCGCCGCGAGAACGTTCCGGCGTTGCTGATGTGTGAGGAACACGCGCACGCAGCTCAACAGCATCGCGCACTCTCAATAGCGGGCAAATACAATACCGCGGAGAAGGCTTTTTTTTAACCTTGAACCTCAAAGACGATTCAGACATTTCTTTCCACTTGGAGGAATTCAGTCCGCTCGCTCTATTGATAGCATTTGATGTCGTTCCGGTTCAGGACCGATTGACAGTTTGCTTGCGAGGCGACTCGACTATATTAATGTACTTGGCGAGAACTCTTTCCGACTGTTTTTCCATCGTACATAACACAAAGATCGACAAAACTCAACAATCCGCACGTGCGTGTCGAGCTGGGCTGAATTTTCAGTCATTCGTGAGACCCGACCAGATTCTCGATGCAGATTAAAACTTTTGTTCTCGTTCGTTTTTGCTCTGTGAATTAGCATAATTAGAGAAAAATTAAAAACGTTACAAATGTAATTTGTAAGTTGCCTCGTAACCCTTTTCCTTTGTTACTTGATATTTTTTTTTTGGAAATAACCGAGCCGTCATGTTTCCGGGATAAAAGTAGAAATTGCTGGAGGCATTTTTTTCAAACTCAGGAGTTCAGGAGTTTTTCCATTGTGCATATTTGTTCAAAATTTCAAATTGGTAACACAAAATTTGCCGAATTCGGAGTAAATGAGACAATTATTATTATGGCAACAAAAACATAACAATAATCCTTACAATACAATAATAATAATAATAATAACTAATTATTATTATTATTATTTTATTACTTTTTTTTCATAAAAAAAAATTACTTCTACGCGAAAACGTATAAAACGGAGCATACGCGGAGGATTGGTTGGCTGTTCATCGTCGTGGGCAGCAATGAAAGAAGCCGTGTACACCGCACTCCGAGGGGATGGCAGCGCGGCCACGAATGATTCAGAAGCGCGTGGAAAGAGTGAAAGGTTCGCGAATCGCCGATGCAGGAATTTTGCCCGTCGGCGTAAAAGCGCGAGCGGGAGGGCGTGTTTGCGCGAGCACACACGAGTTTCTCGGGGGCTTTCGCGAAGGTATGGAATCGCGAGAGCGAAGGGGTTGAAAGGATATATGCAAGGGGCCAACACAGTACACAGAGGCAGAGACGAAGAAAGAGGAAGGAGCGAGGCGCGAGCGGTAAGAGAATGGCGGAGGGTCGATGGGGTGGCTGATGGGCTTTGTTGCGGTCGGACGTGGTCAGAGCCGAGACCGTGCAGAGTCGTGGGCATGCATGGTGTGGAAAAGGGGCAAGAGCGGGGGGTGGGCGGGGGGGATATGTTTTCGCAAATGTAGGTGCGCGAGCTCTTCTCAAGCCGCTGCCCCTTATGAAATTATTTCGACCCTCCGGGGGCTGCGGAGGCACCGCCGACGACTACGGAAAATACAACAGAGCTTCCCGGGGTCTACAAGAATTATTAGAAAAATTAATTATTTTCTCGGTCTCTTAATTAATTTTACAATTACGGAAGCCTTTCCGCTCTTCGTTCCTTCTCGCTCTCGCGCTATTACTTTCGTTCTCTCTCTGTGTATGCTTGCTCGCGAAGAGATTGAGAAGAGGAAAACGGCAGAAAGAGCGGCAAACGTGAGGCGAGAGATATGCAACGAGAGAAGCCAAAAGAATAAAAGATTTTCACGCTCTGTCGATCTGCATCGGGCCCCGAGGGGATGAAGAACTCGGATGAAAAAAAAAGAAAAGACATTCCGCCCGAGCGGTATTAATCCTTATCGCGCGACGATACACGCAGTTTTCGTACACGAACACGGCAAGACGGCGAGGAAAAATACAATTGTTTATAATTAATGTTTACCAAACGTAGAGAAAAAAAAATCAATATCGTGTCGCGTGAATTACACTTTTTATATAAATTATTGTTAACAATTGATAATAACGAATGATAAAAAAAATCAATAATTTTATATAGCGAATAAAAATGTCTTTGCACTTCTCTACTTGTTTATTCGATATTACTAATGTTGTTAATATATTTGACAATAAACTTGACAAAATAAGAAAAAAAACAATCAAACGGGAGAACAAAATATTGAAATAAACAGTAAATATGAATTAACTTATTTATCATTATTATTTTTTTTTTCATCGATGTGACGATTTTCAGTAACAATAAAATATCGCGATACAGCGATATCGAGAAGCGACGTGAGGATATGAGCAGAGATGAAGGAAGCAGAACGGAAAAAAAAAAATGTTTCGCGTCTTCAAGCAAAAATAAAAATCGTTCATAACTAATGGTTACCAAACGATAAAAAAAATCTATATGCAATAGCGTGAATTATTTTTATTTTTATAAAATATTATTAACAATTGATATTAACAAATTATGACGAATATCAATAATTTTATATTGCGAACAAAAATGTATCTCTGATCTTTCCTAATTGTTTATTCGATATTATTAATGTTGTTAATGTTGTTTGACAATAAATTTGACAAAATAAGAGAAGAAAAACAAACAAATGCCAGAAGAAAATATTGGAACGAATACTAAATATTGATTTAATTGTTTATCATTATTATTCTTTTTTTTCATCGATGTGACGATTTTGAGTAATAATTGAATTTCGCGATACAGCGACATCGAGAAGCGAAGTGAGGATATGAGCAGAGATGAAGGAAGCGGAACGGAAAAAAAAATGTTTCTCGTCCTCAAGCAAAAATAAAAATTGTTCATAACAAATGGTTACCAAATGTAAAAAAAAAATCGGTATGAAATCGCGTGAATTATTTTTATTTTTATAAATCATTGCTAATAATTGATAATAACGCATTATAAAGAAAATCAATAATTTTATACAGCGAACAAAAATGTCTTTGCACTTTTCTACTTGTTTATTGGGATAAATAGTAAATATGAATTTATTTATTTATCATTATTTTCTTTTTTTTCATCGATGTGACGATTTTGAGTAATAGTTGAATTTCGCGATACAGCGATATCGAGAAGTGAGAATATGAGCAGAGATGAAGGAAGCGGAACGGAAAAAAAAACGTTTCTCGTCCTCGTCCGTGCAGAGCCGCGAGGGCCCTGAGCCGGGGGTATTCTCTTCGCTTTTCGCTTTTTTGTCGGTCTGGCCGCGTCTCAATTATAGAAAGGCTTGCTTCGACCGCCACGGACGAATTCCAATTAGTCGCTGGCCGGTCTCGTGTCGCGGGTGAAGAGAAAGCGAGCTTGGAGGGTGAGAGGGGGGCATTGGACTGCTACGAAAACCGGGGGGTTGAAACCACCCCGCCCCGTATGGGGTTTCCCGGATTCTGTACGAGTTCCTTTCATGGCGAGAACCCGAGCAGCGAGAGGAACCCCGAGCGAGAGCCGGAGGATTCGTTCATTTGCCTTTCGTCCGTCCACCTTCTCTCTTTCGTTCGGCGAACGGATCGAGCTCAAGCCGAATGAGTCGTCGCGTTACGTATACGCGCGACCGAAGAGGGGCATGTCTGAATCCCGCGTATCAGGATTAGCGGAGGGCGTCAAAGCTATCCTCGCTGAGAGCTCATTCTTTCTTCATCGAGCTAGTCGCGTGGACGTGTATGTGTCTCCACTATACGCGCTCGCTTCCTTCGTCCCTCGTTCAGTGCATGCAATAACCGTGCGCACGGAAAGTAGCGGGGTATACGGGAGTGGAACGGACGGTGGAGATAAGTCCGCGACTCCGTCCGCAACTGGACGCTTTTCAACTCTTTCTCGATCATTCCCCGGGAGTTTCCAGCGATTTAGTCGGAGAGACTTCGTACTTGATCATTCATTTCTTTACCTCATTGTGTAGGCTCGGGTTTAATAGACGTTGAAAGACGTAACGACGATTTTCTTTCTATCCAAGTTGCAAAAGTGATAAAAAAAATATTAAACAAATTCGATTTGCATATCTCTGGCTTATTGTCTTTTTACACTTATTAGTATTACAATTACAACAATTATTGATATTATTATTATATCATAATTTTTAATACTATTGTTATGTAATAAATAATAATAATTAGTAACAGTGAAATAATTATTATTAGTATTATTTAAACGAAAACATGTATATTCTTTTATTATTATCCAACCGAGCGCTAAACAACCGATTCCTTTTTTATTCAAAAAAGCTAAAATCAAAAAGAGCAAACGACGAGAAAAAGTAATCTCCATCCTTTTTATTATTTTACAGACATTTTATGATTTTATATAATTGTATAATAATAATAATTCCTCTATTACACAATAATATTGAATACACTTTGGAAAATCGTCGCTGCGGCGAAGTGATTGAGACTGAATTTTCGATTAATCGATAATGATAAGACGATAAGGTCCAGATACGAGTTTCTCCCGTCGAGGGCATAACACGGCAATTATATTCGAGAAAGTGAGTTGTCTCGTCGTTCCTCGCGGTCGCGAATCACGCGCCTCGATAGCCACAAATTAAATTCGAATAAGAAATCCATAAGGGAGCATCCTTTGGCGATTACCGGAGTCGTCTGCTCTTCGTGTTCTTTGATCGTTCGGGCGTCAAAAGTCGCTTGCCTCAATCGCCCCCGCCCCCCCTCGGCGTACGCGCGCTGCGGTAAAGTTCAATCGGAAAAGCAAATCTTCGGTCGAAACTCTCTCCCCCGACTTGGCGCTCTCGCCGAGATGCTCCCGAACTCGGCTGCTGTGTATTCGCGCACAATCTTCGTGGATTCTCTCGTCGTTCTCGTACTTCGGGGGAAACGTTTCCGATCTTCGAGCGGCCAATAAATTCGTCAAACGACGACGAGGCAGACGACGACCGTGAGGTTGAATTCGCGATTCGATTTAAGTGCCGCCGAAGGAAAACCAGCGTGCAATGACAAATAAAGCGTGCCGCGAGAGCAAAACATCGAGGCAACGAGCAACGAGGAATTACGAATTCGAGCCGATTCGCTTTGAAGACGGTCGTAGAATGGCAGAATAAAAGTTGCAGCTGTATGCGACAGGAAAAATATGCGTTCGTTGCTTAATTTGCAACATTTTTTTTTTCTCTATGAAAACCTTATTTATTTTATTTATTTTATTTATTTTATTTATTTTATTTATTTTATTTATTTTATTTATTTTATTTATTTTATTTATTTTATTTATTTTATTTATTTTATTTATTTTATTTATTTTATTTATTTTATTTATTTTATTTATTTTATTTATTTTATTTATTTTATTTATTTTATTTATTTTATTTATTTTATTTATTTTATTTATTTTATTTATTTTATTTATTTTATTTATTTTATTTATTTTATTTATTTTATTTATTTTATTTATTTTATTTATTTTATTTATTTTATTTACTTTATTTATTTTATTTATTTTATTTATTTTATTTATTTTATTTATTTTATTTATTTTATTTATTTTATTTATTTTATTTATTTTATTTATTTTATTTATTTTATTTATTTTATTTATTTTATTTATTTTATTTATTTTATTTATTTTATTTATTTTATTTATTTTATTTATTTTATTTATTTTATTTATTTTATTTATTTTATTTATTTTATTTATTTTATTTATTTTATTTATTTTATTTATTTTATTTATTTTATTTATTTTATTTATTTTATTTATTTTATTTATTTTATATAACGCCGAGAAAAAGAAATACAATCAGGCTCACCTTCTTGACCGAGATTGATTTCAAACGGTCAATTTCCGCCGTCGGGACGAAAATTTTATTTTCCCGTGTCCTTTGGAAAAGCGTGACCGCGAAACGATCGACTATCATCGGGTTAGAGGATTTTTCCGTCGGTAGCGCGCGCCACGCGGGTTAGCCCGATTCCCTCGACGCGAAGAGATGTATTGAATGTCCGAGGGATTTCCCGTGGCGTATCCCTTTTATCCCGCCCAATCGTTCGCGATACATCGAGACCGCGGGGGCGGAGGGGTCTCACTCGGCTTACAAGAGCACAAATCTTCGGTCTGCTCTCACTCGCGAAGCCACCCCGCAGTGCACGGGTGATTTAGCGGCTTTTTTTTTCCCGGGAAAATCGAGAGCCTCGAAACCACTGCGGACTCTTTTATATCAATCGAGTCCTCGTTGTACTCTCCGCGGGCCACCCGGAGAGAGTTTATACGCGATTTTTTTTTCTTTTTTCCTTCCTTTCCCTCGGGCAAACTGTTGCCGAAGCCCCTGACCCTTTTTCTATAGGCTCTTTGTACGGCCGGTCTATTGAGAAATTGAAACATTTGTATCGACGTATCAACTTGTTCGCTGAATATATTTTTTTTTCATAAATAAATAAAAAAATTATTTCACCGTTTTCGCAGTGAAAAATTCAGAGAGAGCGCGTTTTTGATACTTTTCGATGAGATAAAAATTAATCATATAGACGGGACTGAAAACATTGAAACATTATTCATCGTGGAAAAACAAGATTTTTGGAACATTGTTTAAATATTTGAAAATTCGAAATTTCAAAAATTCAATTTTTTTTCAAAATTTCAAAAATTCAAATTTTTTTCAAAAATTCAAAAAAATTTCAAAATTCAGAAATAAAAAAAAAAAATTGCTATTGAGAAGGTTTCGTAATGCTCCCTTATTCCTCTCTCAAACTCGGCCTCAGGAATGCTGCTATTGCGTCTCGATCGGCTGCTCGTCTCCTCCGTGCATACTCTTCGGATGCGTATCGTGTATCGTTCTTACACGCCTGGATCTAAATACACACACATCCCTCTCCGCGCGCCTCGCTAACGAACAGCTCATTATAATTAATTAACTGCGCGCAATAATTGTCGCGCACTTCCGCGAAAAGAATCGCGACGAAGCGGGCGGCAGAGAGCGAGCGGTTCGCGTCGGCCGTGTCGCGAGCGAGGACACTCGCGGCTAATACGCTATAGCTCCGATGCACGCGTCGTCGTCACGTGCGTTATTGTCGTTTCGCGTGTTACGGATATTTTCCTCGCTCCACTCGCACACGGCTCCTGTGTCGGCATCGCCGATTCGACGGTATTGTTTCAGGACTAATATCAGCCGCGTCGACGATCTTCACGCTTGGCCCGACGACTCGCGCGACTCTCTGTCATCATTCCTCGTCGACCCCTCGTTATTAGCCAGCGCTGAAAAAGCCGCGAGACTGCATCGTCGCGACGAGGAAGCGCGCTTCGCGGGAAAAATCGTCTTTCGCCTCGTTCGACGCGAGCGCGCTCTTCGCGTATAGACGCGGCGCCATCGATAAGATCGTGCGACGCTCGCTCGATCCTTGATACGTCGCGTATGAGAAACTTTGACGACAACATTCTTCGCTTCATCCGCACGCCCTCCGACAATTAATTTGTATACGTATGATATTTAATTAATCCGAGATCCGCGACGCCTCGGACGAGGCTGAATAAAACGCGAGATCGTTCTTACGTGCGAATGGCACGTTTGACGCGGAGTGCTTATTAAATTTATTAGGTATAAAGACACCGCGCGCTGGGATACGATCGCTACTTGTTACGAGCACGCCGAACTCTGTGCCGGTTACAATCAAGGCAGTCCAAGCGTATGGTGTTCATTTCGCACAAGTTCGAGGCAATCGAGAGGAATTGGAAATTGAATTGCGAACACTTCTCGATGGTATACAAATCTGAAAACATTCATGTTGACTGACGGTACTGACAAGATTAATTTTACATAATAATAATTCCAAATTGTTGTTAACAAATTGATGAAATAAAAAATTGTTTAAGAAATTTCCCGGCAATACAACTTTTTTTTAAATGAAATTAATGCTTTTATTTTTCCGAATACGAATTTTTACAGATTTTTTAATCGACTTTGAAATTTTTTTTTTTATGGAAAAAATGTGTGGAAAATCATAAGATTTGAGTCAATTTAAAAATCTGAAAAAATGCATACGTATTCAGATAAATAAAGGAATTGTTTTCATTTGAAAAAAAGTTGTATTGCCGGAAAATTTCTTGAAGAATTTTTTGTTTCATCAATTTTTTAATAACAGTTTGGAATTATTGTTATGCAAAATCAATTTTTTCAGTTCCTTTAATGTGCATGAGTTTTTTCAGATTTTTATACCATCGAGAAGTGTTTGCGATGCACTCTCAATTTCCTCGAACTTATGCGAAATGAGTACCTTACGCATCGACTACCTTAACAATGAATTCATTTCGGGCCGCACGACGTTGTATCGTAATATCCATTATCATTATTTTCATTGTTTTGCGATTATTATTATAAAATTTATTTTTCATGATTGAATTTTCGAACGAACTTTTATAATCGGATCGATTACCAATTTCTTTCGGGACATAAAATTCCGCGGAGTCGAAAAATTGATTGGGAAAAGATCGACAAACCAATTTCCGTAAAAAAAAAAGTTAGCTTGCCGGATTAGCTCTTGAATGATTTTGGTTTTTTCGATTGTCTTAATAAATCTTCGTCCGTATTGTAATTCTCGAAATTAATGTTCTTAGCAGTCCACGTGGTGTCTTTAAAAAAAAATGTATTATCTTTGTATTATTATTATTATTATTAAGCTATTTTATAGAAAAAATTATTTTCTTTTTTGAAGAGACACATTCTTTTTCAAATAAATATCATAAAAGCAGAGATATTGATAAATTATTATTATCATTAATAATTAATATATTCAATGCGTTTCTTTATCTCTCAAGGCGTATTCATTCAGTCATTTGTTTCAGTACGATTATTATTAATGATAATAATAATAATTTATAATATCGTTGCTATGATTATTGTTATTTGAAAAACGAATGTATTTTTTTCGTGTTGGTCGAACCGGGAACAAAAAATCGAGTGTTTGCCGAATCCGAGAACCCATTGGAGGATGAAGAAACAAATTGAATATATTAATTAGCACCCTCGCGGTATAATGTTATCGAGAGAATTTTGACCGTCCGGAAAATTCATAAGGCGCTAAATGGACTTCGAGTTCGGTTGGACAGTTCGTTCGTTGGCACTGCCGCGCGAACAAATATTTCGAACGCCCTCTCGAGCGCGGTCATTGGATACGGAATATATTAGTTACAATTTCGTGGTCGTGTGTTTCAGTATCGTTTAATGTTCCGTCGAGGAACGGGAAGGAAAGTTTGCCGCGACGATGCGAGTCCCGGCTGCGCCGCCTGACACGGGGTCACCAAGATCAACCTCGCTCCAGCCCTCGACTATCGTCCCCCTTAAAATTGCGTTAAGCCTCGACGAGAGATCGGGCGAAGCTCGCCGCGCGCGCGTTCTCGTATCACTGCGAAATCTTGCGACGAGCTTTTGCATCCTCAGACGAACGCGACCGAGACGGAAACGTCCGGAGTTTATTGTGCTCTCGCGCAGCGAGAGAGAAGTTTCGGAATCAATCAGCAGGCTGATATGCATTCGCGAAAATTAATATCACAGTCGTCGTCGTTGACGACGACGACGACGACGACGACGACGTTGCTCGGCGGAGCGACATTCACTCGCGTCTCGTAATCCGGTTAGTCCCCTTCAAGCCACTGCCTACCACTGCTACTCTTCGTCTCGATTATAACGCGGAATCTCCGCGGCTTCTACGATCGCGTCGCTCCTCCGTCCGAGCTCTCCGCCTCGACCCGGGGCTCGTCAGGCTCGCGATAAATTAATAACAATTGGCACGAGAAAAAATGCCCCTCTTTCGAATGTTTATACTTCGAAAGGAAGCTCTTCAGATTCGCCAATGGCGAGGAACGCTATTTTCTGATTTCCAGAAAGTACCGCAATTTTTTGTGTCGCTCGATGCTTTTCATCGAGTATTAAGGATGCGCTTAGTTATTATGATTACCAAAAAAAAATTAATATTCAATATTTGCAATGTAAAAAAGATCAATTAATTCATGAAAGGTGTAAAATGTTTTACAAGCGCGAAAAAATTGTTTCGATTGCAGAACTGAAATAAATTATTGCAATTATTCTTGTTGTTACTATTGTTGTAAAATTATTGTAAAAGATTTTTTGTATCATATTTTTTCATGTTTTCAATAGCGTATCCGGAAAATCCATATTTTTGATGATATTTCGGCCGTTCCCTTAAATTCGCGCTAGACATGGTCTCGGTAAATGCGAGCCAATATTCCGACATTAGTCGACTGTAATCCGCCCATTCGGCTTGTAACGTACGTCTCGGGCTCCTATATCACTGCGAACGCGCCTAACAGCGTGTGTAATCACGCGCAATATAAATGGCCGTTTACGAGGCCTAAGCAAACATCTCGAAGACGACGTACGGGGGGGCGTGTTCTCGGCTCAATGGGGCACCTGTTCTCGACTCCTCGAATGCTGATCAAACACGCAAACACTGTTTCCAGCCCACGGCCCGCATGCCGAGCATTTTTTCCTTCCTTTTTTTTTATTTCATTTTTTTTTCTTTCAACTAATTTCGAAGAAAAATCTCAATGGACGCCCTCTTCTGTATTCCACAACGTTTCTCCGCCGTCCGCACCGAGGCTCGGTAACTCACGGGGACAGGTGAGTCTCGCTATATCTCGGGTTCCGTTTAGTATATCGGAAAAAAAACATTCACGGTCTCGAACGATAACGATTACGTTTATTTCTTCCTCGTATCCTGGCCGCCTCTCCACAAGCAACGACCCTTTTCGTTATTTTCTTCAGACAGAAACGTCCGTTTGAGGTAGTCCTTGCGCATAGTGTTCGATTCGCATAAGATTGCGAAAATTGAGAGAGAACCGCGAACACTTCTCGTTGGTATGAAAATCTGGACAAAATCATACATATTAAGGCAATGAAAAGATAAATTTCGCATAATCATACTCCCAAAATTAACATATTGTATAATAGATGTTAACAATATCTGTATTTAAAAAATATCTCGTTGTCGCCGTGTAGGCGACGGTAGTTTAGACAATATGCTTAAAGTCACGGAGTGGCTAAATTTACGAAGTGGCTAAAGTTACGGAGTAGCTAAATTTACGGAGCGGCTAAAGTCACGGAGTGGATAAGTTCACGGAGGCACTAAAGTCACGAAATGGCTAAAGTTACGGAGTGGCTAAGTTCACGGAGGTACTAAAGCCATGGAATGGCTAAGTTCACGGAGGCACTAAAGTCACGGAATGGCTAAGTTCACGGAGGTACTAAAGTCACGGAGTGGCTAAATTTACGAAGTGGCTAAAGTTACGGAGTAGCTAAATTTACGGAGCGGCTAAAGTCACGAGGTGGCTCAGTTCACGGAGGCACTAAAGTCACGGAATGGCTAATTTCACGGAGGTACTAAAGTCACGAAATGGCTAAAGTTACGGAGTGGCTAAAACCACGGAGTGGTTAAGTTCACGGAGGCGCTAAAGTTACGGAGTGGCAAAAGTCACGGAGGTACTAAAGTCATGAAGGTACTAAAGTCTTGGAGTGCCTAAAGTCACGGAGATACTAACTTCTTGGATTCACTCGAATACCGGAGAGAATTAATATAGAGACACATTTAGAACTATAGTATTACTATAAAGAAATTGCCGCAGGATGGCCGCAAGCGCGAGCCCTGCGGACTTTTCAGTATCTGCAATATGCATGATTTTTTTTTTCGATTCTTTATACCATCGAGAAATGTTCGCAATTCTTTCTCAATTTTCGCAATTTTAGGCGATATGAAGACGGCGCTCGTGGACTGCCTCAAAGATCGGTTAGGCGAAACGGTTGATATTCGCGGCGCGATAAATGCACCGCGGGATAATGAATGGTAGTGCCGGGGCTTCAAAATGCACGAAGTGCGCAGAGGTCGAACGGGGGACGGGAGCGAACGAACCTCCGCGTGACACCTCGACGAGCGTTATCCTTCGACCACAATTTCATTCGGTCGGCAACGGCGTACACGCGTTTACTGCACTGCGAGGGCGCACGTGTGTGCACAGCCATACCATTCTCGCGTGTAGCAACGTTTGATGCCCTCGACCCGGTGCGCACGTCGATGCGTTGGCTAATGTACGACCATCGATAAACGCCATAGAGTCCCACCAAACTCATAAACCAACATTTACATTTAATTGGCCGTCCGTGTCGCTGACTAATGGACAGCCATTCGACTTTGTCCGATCGTCGTACAAAATGTTTCGGCGCTCTCGGCTCGCGCGACTTTCTCGCTTTCGCTCGACGAAAAATAATTCTCGGGTCGAATAATTTTTTTTTTGCTTCCATTTTCAACATTTTTTTGTTTTTTCTCGAGGTTTCTTTGTAGTGCTTATGCCGTGTATATACGCATACATTAATAATCAATCATATCAATGAAAATAAAAATGATTATTATTTTATATATAAAAATTCGTTGAGAAATAAATTCTTTTTTGCATTTCGAATTCCTTTCAAACGCTCTTTTCGCTCTAACTAGCAGTTTTTGAAATATCGGGCTCAAATTTGGTTCACTATCGAATTATTATTCCAATTGTCTGACAACAGAAAAAAAAATGCGCAGCAAAAAAACAATAACCGTTGTGAGTAAGCAATGTTGCAATTTCAACTGCCGCGATTTTTATACATTTTTTCTCACTTTTGACCTTCAATTTTTTTATTACTTTGAATCACAGTTTTTTGTGTTTCGTATCGAGAGAATACAAATCGTGTTTGCTGGTCGCTCGGCCGGACGTTGCGAAGTTTCGTTTTTATTGGGACGGCGCGCGTTCTCGCGCTCCCAATCTCTCCGACCGGATGTGAGAGAGTTGCGAAGGCGCGAGGCGCTTTAGGACGACAATTCTAATTGATTTTAGGGCCACGTTAATTGGTTATTGCTCCCGAAGTGACGATAATGCACGATAAAGCATTGCGTGCTGCTGGCTGTATTTTGATTAGAGCACGCAGGAAACTCGGCTGACCGATACCTTTGAACCTGAAATTTATTACGCGCCTTCGCGCCCTTTGATGTTGGCTCTAGGAAAGTTTTAACGCTATTAGAAGCAACCAGAGATTGCCCTCGAGTTGCGGATAAGAAAGATCGATGCGGCTCAGTCACATTACGTCCGTTCTATTTTTATTGGAATCAGACGCTAAAAAAATCCTTGAAAATTGAATTTTTTAAATCAGATTTGGATTTTTTTGTCACTCTTCTCGATCCTTCAACTATTTATTACCGAATATATATCTTTATCGTAACCATCTTGATTTTGACACATAACCATCGTGCAATAACAATAATATTAATAATAATAATGTTATAAATAAATATATTGCATGATAATCGTTATTATAATAATAATTATTATCCATTATAATAATCATAATTTATCATATTTTTATGACCGTTGTTGTTACTATCATTAAAAAATTCGTAAAATTTTGCAATAATTCTTTTGACGCTTTTCACTCGTAGTTTGAGATAAGTTTTTTTTCATTCAACCGTATATTGATAAATTGTTCGTTTGAAGAAAAAAATACCGCGTGACAAGTATTTGTTCGAATTTCGTCAAATCGACGAGAAGAAAAAAAATAATCGAACGTCTATGCAAGCAAGCGCGACACGTCAAGAATGATAATCTTCTATTGTATACATAGGGAAGAAAAGGGGAGGGGGTAGTGGGTGGATTTCGGCAATAATACGACGATATTTCACATCGGGATCGGGCATTCTCGTCGTCGAGAAAAATGATGCGACGAGAGAGACTGGCGCGGGGGCGGTGGGGCGAAACAGGCGCGTTCGGCCTCGCCGCGATCTCGCGTCGGAATCCGGAGCGTCGCTCTTTTCCACACGGGCGAAATTCATTTTGACAGATTTCATACATTGAATTGATGTTTATACGTCGAGTTTGGCGAGAGATAAGCCGGCCGGAAAGTTGAAGGGGCGCGCGGGGCGACGCGCCACGAGCTCGCGCCGGGAGGCGGGACAAAACTTTTTCCGCTCGATCGCACGATATATAACGCCGCTGTCCAAGGGATCAAATCCTTATAAAGGAGAATACGCGGCCGCGCGCGCGCGCCCGCCGGAATCGTCGAGAGAGAGAAAAATGAGCGAGAGGCAGAGACGAAATAAAGCGAGATTGACGAAGACGGAAAGTAAGTGGTCGGAGAAATGGAGGAAAAAAAAAACATGTATATATATGTATATAGATACGTCGACGAGGCGGGGGCCGTTCGAATGCGGTTTTACGCATCCTGCGACGGGACTTCGAAACGAACGATTCGGGAAATCGGTCATGCGGTCGTTGCAGAACTAACCGCTGAAAAAATGACTGGATCATTGCGTCCCGAATGATATCCGCAAAGTGTAATGTGAATATTCGGATTTTTCGGACGCTTTTTCTGTGCAAGTTAGTCACGCTTAGCGGAGAAAAACGAGACTTGATTTATTGCACGAAATTATTAATTTTACAATCACGATAATCGATCATTTCGAACTTTTCAATTCAATTGTTAAAAAAATTTTTCAATAAAAAATTTTTCGATTCATGTGTAAATTTTTTCTTCAATTTTGAAATTTTCGTTTCGAATCTGACATTCTTCTCTAGTTTTGAAATTTTCAGTTCGATTGTGAGATTTTTTCTTCAATTTTGAAATTTTCATTTCGAGTCTAACGTTTTTCTTTAGTTTTGAAATTTTCAATTCGATCGTGAGATTTTTTCTCTAATTTTCAATTTGATCGCAAGATTTTTTCTTCAATTCCGAATTTTTTTATTCAATCATTTCAATTTTACCTCGATTTTCTAACCTTTGATTGAATTATCACATTTTCGTGTCAATTTTCATATTTTCGATCGAACTTTCAAACTTGTTGTAAAATCTCCACTTTGATTTCCCATTGACAACATTTTTTGAAATTCTGATTTCCAATTATCTAAATTCGTTCAAATTCGAAGATACACCGATAAAAAGTATTGTCAGCGTTTTGGTTCAAATTTTGTAAAAATTCATCCAACAGCTTCGTTTCGTGTTTTCTCTGACGGCAGAGCAGACTTTCTTATCTGAAATTTGTAAAAAAAAAAAATTATTGTTATAAACAAAAACGTGCCTAAAGTTTCGAACGGTATAAATTTGTTCGGTTCGAGATTTATTCGCGATCCGCAACGATGTCGATCGAAGACCAAAAAGTCCAATGCGATCGATCCATCGGCGAATAATTGGATCGAACGATGAAGCGCGGGGCGATTTATGTAGTGTTAAACACGCGGTCGGCGACGATACGAAGATCGAGAAAGTCCGACCCTTCGAGAGCCGGGAGGATCTTCGCTTAATTGGATAGCCAGGGAGTTTCCGAACAGTTTAACTGGCCTCGCGTTCGGTAATATCGTCGTCCTGGTATCGCAATGCTTCGAGACTCTCTTCGGCTATCGCTTCGACGGTCGGAGGGTCACTGCTTTTAGTATCGCACGGTACAGAATGTCTTCGAATGTCCAATTCGACGATAACCATAAAACAGCAGATCCAAACGCCAGTAAAAATTAACCAACGTCCGACCTTTTTTTTCCAGCATCCGCGTCATCATATAAATTAGTTCGCTCGAGGAAATGAAAAAAATAGTAAACACATTATTCGTCAATAAATCTTTACGATTCAACAATTTTCTTTTTTCTCGTTATCAACGTCCTCGTATGAATGAGTGCGTTTTTGTTCGATTCACGTAATGTTGCTAGATTAATGTAATACAATATTATTTACAAAAGCATAGATAAATAAATAATAGTAACAATTAGATAAATAATAAATAAACAAACAATATACGTATATAAATAATAGCAAAGGATCGAGATAACGAAAAAATATAAATATATTATACAATAACAATTGTGCTTTGTAAATCATTTTTTTTCTGACACTTTTCTTCTTTCACCGGAGATTGAGAACCCCCGCGAAGCATTTCAAGTCCGGTCAGTCAGTCAGCGTTGTAACGACGGAATAGAACAAGCCGAACATCGTACGAGACCATACGGTTAATCGAACGATGTATACGTATCCTTCGGCCCGGCGGAGCGTTATTCGTATATGTCTACAGTGCCAATGCGCAGGGGTGGCGAAACGACGGGGTGGTTGTTTCATTGGCAGTTACCCTCCGGGGCTTCGTAGAAGCTTTGCCCGATGAACCTCGTACAAATATCTCGAACTAATCGTCACGTGGGAATAGCACGAATCCTGCTACGTTGCTCGTTCGCTACCGCCGGTCATTCTATCGCTGCTGGTCAGTTTTGTCGGCGATTCGGCGCAATCTTTTCCCCCAGGCCAATTAGCGCGGCTATACCGATATACCCGAACCTATCCGCCGGATTTTGTTATTGTTATTGCGCACTCGTCCACCCGACTGTGCAACTCTCGATCTCGCTACTTATCTTCCGCGCGTTTCTTGAAGAGGAAAACTCAAAAGTTACAAAAAATAATATCGTTGATCGAAATTTCTTTTTTCATTTGTTCATTTTCTTTTTTTATGAATATGTAACAAATTATATAATAATAATAATTATTATTATTATTATTACCTATGCTCGACATAATCGATAATAATAATAATAATTATTATTATTGCGAATGCACAAGTACTGGAAGCTTACAGTTAGGTATCGTTTTAACTGCGGATGCAGCGAAATATCGTTTCGAAAGATACGATTTATTAACATTAATTTTTCCTTAAACAACAATAAAGAAACATATGAATACGACTAAACACGTATAGGCAAATTTTATTACTTTTTCAAAATTCATTTATTTATATAAATTATTTCATTAATTTATTGTTACACAAAAATTAATATTTTTTATGAAAAAAATGATAGATCTCAAGCGGGGGTATTTCTTTTTAATAACTATAAAAATTAATTTTTTTACCCGCCCGAACGATTCAGACATCGAGTGCTTCGGGATTTTCGAAAGAAGACGAAAATAATGAGAGCCTCGGGGGGAAGCAATGGAGGAGAAGAAATCCCGGTGTATTACGGCATTATGGAAAAGCATATACTGCTCGAGCGACTGGTGTTTGGCCGTTGTGTGCAGTAACTCGCGATCAGGTGGTGGTTTGGCCCCATCCAGCCTTCTATCTTCTTCTTATTGTGAGCCGCGCGCTTCCTCCTCTCCGGCCGTATAAATCACCGCGGCACGCGATGATCGAAAAATATTGCGAGAATATATCAGGGCCCCGTCGGCACCCGTGAGCCTTTTCCTTGCGTTACTCACGTTGTGTATGTGCCGGGAGAGCGAAAGAGAGAGAGATACGCGGTGAGAAGATGTACGTATACACACGCAGTGGCGTTCGGAGCCGATGCCCGAGGTGCCTTATTCCACGGGCTATGGGGCTTAAGGTCGAGGTGCGGAGGAGCAGAGAAACACCACCGGCACCCGGGAGCAGGAAGAGCGGGGGCGAAGAGTATGGAACGGAGGAAGGAGACGGTAAGAGAGAGAGGGAGAGAGAGGAGTTATATAGGAACGAAACGGGCCAGAGGGTGGAGCGACGTCTATATCCCGAGACAATGATATGTGACCCGGGCAATATCAATAATTTTCGCATTTTTCTGCCGTATATTCTCCCGAGCTCTCTCCGTGCACACGAGCCTCCTCTTTCCGTTCGTAAAACCTACATCCTTGCGATGTATAGATATAGGAACACCCCTGCCCCCTCCCCCTGGAACTTTTGCCCGTCTACAGCCCCAAATCTTGTGCGAACGAACGGGCCGGCCCAACCGTGTGCCGAACGACTGAATTCGATCCGAACTATTTTTCTTTCTTATTTTCCACTCGAGAAATACTTCCGCCCCTATATCTCGCCTCGAACGGGCCTACAAGCGTGTCTCTTCAAACTATCCAATTTGGCTGAGGCATGCGGAGATTTCGACGGGGAAGCGAAGTATGTGATTGGATCGATCTTTATCTGGTTCTTCGATGAGAGGAAATTGGTGGAAAGCGAGTCTACACCTCCAAAGTGTACACGAAGTCAATTCTGCGACTTCCAAGTCTACACGAAGCCAACTCTGCGACTTCCAAGTCTACACGAAGCCAACTCTACACCTCCCAAGTCGACACGAAGTCAACTCTACACCTTCCAAGTCGAGGCGAAGTCAACTCTAGATCTCTCAAGTCTACACGAAGTCAACTCTACACCTCCCAAGTCTACACGAAGTCAACTCTACACCTCCCAAGTCTACACGAAGTCGACTCTACACCTCCCAAGTCTACACGAAGTCAACTCAACACCTCTAAAGCCTACACGGAGTCAACTCTAAACCTCTCAAGTCTACGCGAAGTCCACTCTACACCTCCCAAGTCTACACGAAGTCAACTCTACACCTCCCATGTCTACACGAAGTCAACTCTACACCTCCCAAGTCTACACGAAGTCAACTCTACACCTCCAAAGTCTACCCGAAGTCAACTCTACACCTCCCAAGTCTATACGAAATCAACTCTACACCTCCCAAGTCTACACGAAGTCAACTCTACACCTCCCAAGTCTATACGAAATCAACTCTACACCTCCCAAGTCTACACGAAATCAACTCTACACCTCCCAAGTCTACACGAAGACAACTCTACACCTCCCAAGTCTACACGAAGTCAACTTACATTTCCCAAGTCTATAGACGAAGTCAACTCTACACCTATCAAATCTGCACGAAATCAACTCTATACCAAATGTTTACACCGACCGACTGTACACGCGAATAACCCTACACCAAATGACTCCGCACTGAAATGTTAACACTGTATAACTGTACACATCAATCAGAAATCAATCGCTCCAAGTGGCTCGAAGCAATTACAAACTGTTGAGAGTAGAAACCGCCGTAACTATCCGCAACATCGACAAAGACTTACATCCAAAATGTTTCACCGTAGTCCGTTGTATCGAAGATCGTAACGATCTTGTTTTATATCGGTGGGTCGTTAATGAAGGGGAATAATAGTTCGATACCAATTAGCGGGAAACTGCTCGGAGCGCGATCCGGTGCTGTGGCCGGTCCGGCAGTAAAAAGAAACTGCCGTAGGTAGTAAGTAGGTATGCCCCTAGCATTAAATACCACCAGCAGTAAGCAGCATCCCCCAGTATATCCTCCCTCGTGTGTTGCCGCTCGCCGGCAAGGGCTGTTTCGCTGGTCCGACCGTGCCGCTGGCATCAGAAGCAGAAGGCTCGCGGCCGTCCGCCGTTAATTGAACGCACCGCTCGTAACGACTAGCCCTTGCTCTACTCTCGTACTAACACTGCCCCGTCCCCTTTTCCTCCCCCGCACCGCTCGCTTGCACGTACGATTTTTCCATCCTTCTCGTCCTCAACGAAACCAACCCCCGTTCTACCTCGATGTGTCCTCCTCGCCTTCACCGCACCGCAGAGAAACACCGCTGGAAATCTATACCACTTACTTTTATCGTTACTGGCCGTGAGCCATTGCCTTGACCATCGTATCTGCCCGCTCGCATTTTCACGAGGGAACCTTCCGGAGAAAATAAAAATCGCTCGAACGTTAGCGATTCGGACGATGAGATAATGCTTGGTGTCCACGATTACCGATACCTTTTATAAACCCTTCGGGTTTTTGGAAAGTATTTCATCGATTTTGTGGAACAAGGAAAAATATCTTTATCTGTTATGCCACGCTAATTCAGGGTACAATTTTAAGGGCGCTTGAAAAATCGTTCTAGGTGATTCTTCATGTTCTCCTTAATAATTGAATAATAATAATAATAATAATAATAATAATAATGTAATAATTAAGGAGAACACGAAGAATCACCTAGAATGATTTTTCAAGCGCCCTTGAAATTTTACTTTTTTTGTCAAATTTGGGACTGTTCTTCGACCAATCACAGAACGAATAGTTTGACTCCAAGACTTCGATATATCTCGATAGTACTTCGATAATATAAACCATCTTTGTAGAAAAGGATTACAATAATTTTTAATGTGACAACATAAATGAATAATATTTTTATTGTAAGTTATATATTTCACATTATTTATTATTATCATCAATTACAAATTATTCGATGCATTGCGATGCCTGGAAAAATAGTTCTTAGACTACATTTAGTAAAAAATAGTTTAATAGGAAAAATAGATTTTTCTTCGTTTATTGCAATATTTATTTCAATCATTCGAAGAAGGGTCCGAAAAATTATTAAAGCAAAAAAAAGCTTTGTTTTTCGTATCTAATTTCTGATGCCACATTATTATTTTCTGAAAATGCGAATTACGATTTTTTTTCGCCAAGAATCGACTGTGAGTAATTTTCGGATCAAGCGTTTTATCGTCGGACGAAATACGGCGAATGGACCACGGGAAGAGAATGAAATTGAGGATGTATGTACAGGAGTGAGCGGGGTAGGGTTTATTTCAAGGTGGATCGACGGTCAGCGGCTTCTTCGTGACTCCGGCGAGTGGGCGAGCGTCCGAAATTGACCAAACCCGAATACGCTCGACCACGGTAATATCGGCCCCCGGATTTTATGACTTGTTTCGTGGTTGTCGCAGAGGTTCTCAAACCCAAAAAAAACCCTTTTTATCACGACTAAATTACCGATACACCGAACCCCGAATTTTTCGACGATTGAGGGATAATTTTCCACAATTTTGCGTATGTTTCCAGAAAATTGAAATACGAACACCTTAAGGGTGTAATTAGGGATAATTTAACGTGGGTTAAAAGAATTTTGCATACTTCTCAAAGGGATTGAAATTTATAAAAAATCAAGCATGCAAAGGGTGCTTAAAATATTGTTTTTACATAGTTACAATTCCAAAATGTTATTAAAAATTGATTTAAAAAAATTGTTTAACCAATCGACCTAACTTTTTTTTTAATGAAAATAATTTGTTTATTTTCCTGAACACTTATGAATTTTTTCTAAATTATTTCTAATTAGTGAAAAAATTGCGTTTCCATTCGTTCGTTTAACTCAAAAGACGCACTTTTAAACAATTAGACAACTCACGTTTAGCTTGAACAAAATGCTTGAACTGAGCGCGTAATCTCAATTGGAAAACGCCGAGAAAATTCAATGAATTATGCTCGAGTCAAAGAATAAATATCCTCGCAGCCAAAAGTGTATTTTCAGACCAAGCATTTCGTTTTTTTGGGTGAACAATGAAAATTTCAACAATTTTCCCGAACGACTATACGCATTTCCCGTTTCACTGATCTCTCATTCGTAATCAACGAAGAATCATCTTTCTTATCGTTCGTATAACGTTTCTACGTGGAAGCTATTATTTTCCCGAATGTACGCAAAGAGCCTTGGCAACCCTTAGAAAATAAATAACTTTTGAGCGGGAGCGAGCGGGGGGTGGAGGGTCGGGGCAGGTTTTCAAGCGTGTCCCTCCAGCGGAAGCAACGATATCAGCGCTCTCCGGTTCGTGACCTCTTGTTCCCCGGGCGTGTTTAAGATTCACGGCAATTATATCTAGTTTGCGATTATGCGAGAGGGTTAATTGAATTAGAATTTCGCCGTGAAATTCGAGACCTCCCCCCACCCTTCCGCACCTCCCCCGGCCTTTTCTGTCTCTTCTTCTCTGCGCTCAACGGAACGAAGCCACCGTTCAATTATAGAATCAACTAAAACCATACGTGACAAAAAGTTCGGGATTGCTAACGCGAGTCTCCCGTATTCTTGCTTCGTGAACATCGAATTCTTTTACAGCAGCCCTTTCGTTATGTCCACCACCTGAGCTTGAGGGAGCAATAAGAGAGAATTAAAAACACCGTATCGGACAGAAATCTGAAAAAAATTCAAGCACATGGAAGATGCTGAAAAGATTTTTTGCGCACGATAATAAAATGTTATCAACAAATTACTGAAATAAAATAATAATATAATAACAATATATATAATATAATATATTTTTAGTTATTTATGTATAATTCTACTGAAAAATTACGTATTTGATATAATTTAGTATATATTTCTTCATATGTATAATCGAATAATAATAATATATTTTATAAATATACATAAATAATTCTTAACTTTGATATATTTCTACTATATTTTTTCCATACATTATTATCGCATGTGGAAAAAAAGTGACATTACAATTCCGATTAAATTGTTGCAACAAATGAAAAAGTTGCGCGCACAAATGACAATCGATCGGTCTTTCGTTTACTCGGGAGCAAATGAATAATCCAATACAGACATAAATGAGAAATAAAAACAGCAATGTGAACCGAAGCAAGAAACAAGGGAATTACCGTCGCGACTCTCGAAAAGGGTGCAGCATTTATCGTCGCGTTACGATATCGAACGCGAACAGCGAAGTATCATAATCCTTTGAATCGTCCAATTCCCTCGGAGGCAAACGTTCCTTTTTAATTTGCGTTCCCCATCCGCGCGTATCGCGGATCAAACAATAAGCTTTCGCGTAACTGCGCGCACGGCAGAACACGAAAGATTTTGCGCGCCGCGCGGGCTCGCACAGAGGAGCGACGGGAGCGAACGAGCGCGCGACCCTTGACCGCTCGCTCGCGAATGAATAAAATTAACCGGAGGCGATCTTGTCGAGTACATTAGCGAGGAAGAGCCCACAGTCGCGAGTCTCGAAGAGACGCGAATGGGAAAAACGGCTCGGGGCGCGCCAGCCCGCGAGGCTTGTCCGCGGTTAAGGGCTCGACCGGTGCACCGAGCGTGCGGGTGGCCACAGACAGAAAGCTTTACGACCGTGCGGTATATGTAGCGTTTTTTTTTTTTTTTTTTTTTTTTTTTTCAATCCCCTCCACCTCCCCCGTTTCACTTATTTCACCGTCATTTTTTCTTTCAATTTTCGCTCGTATATCATTCCGTGCGGTTGCGAAATTGTTTCAACGTTAAGCCCGTCCCCTCCGCGTCGCCGCGCCGTCAAAGAGCTGCGGTCCAGTATCGAGTGCAGACTTCGGAATCGGCCCGCGGTTTTCGCATAAGGCTTCTTCCGGCCTCGGGCCGCATTCTCGCCGGCAAATGAACCCTCGGCCTTGGATTACGTAACCGCTGTCGCGGAATGACGTTCATTCTCGCTCGGTATTTCGTCGTCGATTTTTTGGCCTATGCCAAGTTTTCTATTTTTATTATTTTAATATATAATATTGTATATAAAGAATTAATATCAATATATAATATCAATTTATGACGTAGAATTCAACATTTTTTTGTAAAAAATGTACAAAAGGACGTCAAACCCTACTCCTGCTCTCTTTCAACGCAACTGTATTCATTTGTGTTCTAAGGACTCGCCAAGACTTTTTTTTTAAGCTCACTTAGCTCTCATAATTTTTTTTCGTTTCAATTATTAAAAATGATTTTCAAACTATTTTTGAACTACTTGGCGTCGTTTTTTACATTTTTCACAAAATTATGTTTTTTATTTTTATTTCATTCTTTTTTTAAATTTGTTCCAAATTACTCAATGTGTGATGTGGGATTCCGCACTTACGAAACTGTGATAGGATTCTTAAAAATTTGCGCTTGTAGGAGCGTGTTTCGTTGCCCTGGGTTCAATAAAGCTACAATGTTCGTAATTATTTCATTAAATGATTTCATTACACGCTCGACACTTTCTTTCGACCGCCCGAGATTTTTCGAATTATAATTATTATGCGCCTGCGATAAAAAAAAAAATACATCATTCCTTCGCGCGAACGACACATTTTTTTTACCGCGCGAGGTTTATTAATTAATTTTCACGAAAAAACTAAAATATATGGCCTGGTTGACTATTTAATCGGCATTTCGTTCACTCAGTTGATTGGAATATTCGCCGATATTCACGAACTGTCACTTGGAATTCACGAGATGACATTTGAAAATCGAAAACAACTGATCGTTGGTTTGCGCGTTGGGGAGAACGGGGCAAAATGGCATAGCGGGGCAAAATGGTATTCACGCACAATGGGACCAGGGTTCTGGTATTGGAGCAAAATGGGACAGCGAAAAAAATCTACTTCGATGGGACTTTCTCTTGTCCCATTTTGCCCTAATTCTATCATGCGGGGGACTTTATTTGACCATTTCGTACCATTTTGCCCCGGTGTGCCATTTTGCCCAGCTCTCCCCTATACTGTTGCGCATTCACGGCTCACGCATGGACGCACGGACGCGACACACTGACAAAACGGGACATCGGACAAACGGGACATGCTGGAAATTTTATTTTTATCGCGAAAGCGAGGATTTTATGGTGCAATATCCCGATATCTCTGTATTGCGTGCACCGATCGGCTTGATTTTGGGCTCATTTTAAAGCTCACATTCGATTTATATGTTGGAACTATCTTCAAAATTTCGTCCCGATGTCTCGTTTCCGAGGAAAAAATTCTCAAAGTTTATGGGGGCACGATATTGGCGTAGAAGGATAGCGCTCATTAGTGCTCACAAATTTTTCAATCAACTTTGAAATTTTTTTTATATGAAAAAAATGTGTGGAGAATCATCAAATTCGAAGTCAATTAAAAACTTTTAAAAAATTCATATGCATTCGGAAAAATGAAAAAATTATTTTCGTAAAAAGAAAAAGTTGTGTTGCCGGGAAATTTTTTGAACATTTTTTTGTTTCATCAATTTGTTAATAACGATTAGGAATTATTATTATGGAAAGTTAATCTCTTCAGTACCTTTTAATGCTTTAATTCATAAAGCATGAATTTCGTCAGATTTTTGTACCATTAGGAAGTGTTTGCAATTCACTCTCAACTTCCTCGAACTTACGCGAATTGAACACCTTACGCATGGGCTACCTTAAGGTAGTCCACCTTACTAAGGTACTGAAAAGATTAATTTTGCATAATAATAATTGCAAAAAGTTATTAACAAATTGATGAAAAAAAAACTTGTCAAACAAATTAACGGTAACTCAACTTTTTTTTTTTATGAAAATGATTCGTCCATTTTTCGGAAAACGTATGAATTTTTTCAGATTTTTATCTTCAATTTGATTTTTGCACATTTTTTCCATGTAAAAAACAAGAAAATTCAAAATAAAGATGAGAATCTAAAGAAATTCATATGTTTTTAGAAAAATGAACGAATCATTTTCACGTAAAAACAAAGTTGAGTTACCGTTAATTTGATTAACAAGTTTATTTTTCATCAATTTGTTAATAACTTTTTGCAATCATTATTGTGCAAAATTAATCTTTTTAGTATCCTCAATGGGCATGAATTCTTTAAGATTTTTATACCATCGAGAAGTGTTTGCAATTCACTCTCAATTTCCTCGAACTTACGCGAATTGAACACCTCACGCATGGGCTACCTTAACTCTTGATATACTTTCGGCTAAAGCTCTTTCGTTAATCTCGTTAATCCGCGCTTGCCAATTTTTTTCGTTCGTTCTTCGAACCATCCGAAAGTGGTTTCCCGTCGCGATGTTGGAGCACATCCTTATCTCTTCCCATTGTGTCGCAGTTCCCGTAGATCTCTCTCGACTAACGGCCGATGAGGAAGATTCGATCGTCGGTATTTCGAGTGGCGATACCAGAAGCCAAAGGCAGCGGTGTGATGGATGCGATACCGCGCGATGGCCGCAGCCCCGGAGAGAGGAAATAGAGACCGAGGCCTCGAGTGAGAAAAACAAGACGCGGCGAGGGAACGGCTCGCAGGGCTGAAATAGCGGAGGACGAGGAGGGTCCTTCGGCCGCGAAGAGTCCATCGTTCTCTTTATTTCGTTCCTCGCGTTCTCGCGAGCGCAGGACCACTCCCGTATACACGAGGCTCGCCTCTTTCTCGCACAACGTTATTTACGACTCCTGATTTATCGGATGAAAGGAAGAAGGCAGCTTCGTCCGGGACGTTCAATCCCAGTTGAGCGCGCACACGACGACGATATAAGTTAGGATCGAGAGACTCCGTCGCTTCTTACGCCGACGACCACAGTGGGCTTTTCCTCCGCTTCACGCTTTCTGATCGTCTCTCGCTAAACCGCAGCCCCACCCGACCAAAGTACAGACCAGAAAATCCCGGATAGCCGCACTACTTATTCTTATCCTCCGCGTCTCGTCACGTATCTTCGACATTTTTTTCCTCTTCTTTTTCTCCATTTCTACGTCTGCACCAAACTCACCGTAGGAATGAAAAAAATTCGATGTGAAAAAAAAAATGGGTGACTTAAAATATGATATGACTAGTATATTTTTCACGTAAAATCATATATTTATTTGAATAAATAAAATAGTCCAATAGATAAGCAACAAAAAGCCCGAGCTTGTCGAAGGTCAACCAGTGGCCTTGATTCTCGGCTGCGCCAAGCTCGATAAAGCTCGCGGCGAGGAGCGCATTTCTTCGAAGTCGCGAGCACCGGCGCGTGACACATTGCCGAAGGGTTTTCGGCGCGGAGGGGCCCGCAGGCCGACGAGTGAGGAGAACAACGCGAGGGGGAATCCCGCGAGTGGGACTCTCGTGTGTTTCCGATGCTTCGGCGTGTCGGCGAGAGTCGAGAGGATCGAAGGGTCTTCGCTCCCTCAGCCGGTGAAGGCGCCTCTCTTGCATCGGACGGATTCTCCTTCGGTATCGCGCTCCTCGAGCCCCGAGCACGGTCACACACACACAGCGTTGATTTATGCCGCTTCCAAGATTTATACGAAAGAGCTGCGGGATTGAGTTGCAACACGGCGCCGAGTTATCGCGCCCGCGAGTGGGCAGAGCCGAGCGCAACGAGAGAAAAGGAAACGATTCGATACGGCGCGAGAAGTCGCTTCAACGACGTCGGCAGGCCCGGTAAGATGTATCGATCGACCGGGGGAGGGGCCGAGTCTACTCGATCGACGAATTATCGGTGCCACTTGTTGGCACTCCGAGAACGACGTCGTTCCATGTCGCACTGCGAGAAAAACTTGGCTGATCGATAAGTCAAGTTGCCTTATCGCGAACATCAGGACGGATCGACATGCTTGGAAAAGAAATGAACTTTTAAAAAGTATAAACAAAAAATATAATATATTATAAATGACCTATTTGTTTGTCTATGATTAATGATATATTGATATATTCACATAAAATGTTATATTGCTGATATATCATATAATATATTGCATATTAATATATTATATAATATATCATATATTAATATATGATATAATTTATATTAAGTACATTTTATCATCTACATATATCGTATAATATATTGCATATCAATATATTATGTAATATAGTATTATACGATATATCAGTAATATACAATTTTATGTGAATATATTGGATATATCTTTTTTTTCTTCGTCCCGAAAATGGTATGGATCTTCAAGTGCACGTATTGGGGTATTGGCGCATTAAATAACAATCTCCGAGAGGCAAAGGACTCGCGCGAAGAATTGCGTTCTGCCCGCAAGTGCCCTGGAGAAAATAAAATTAATAACTATTGCCGTAGCGTGATGATTCTCGAGAGGCCGCAGAGCGTTCGGTGTTTCCGACACCGCAAAAGACACGCTGCGTTTGTCAGTTGCGCTACATAAGTACTAAGCTATTTGCTTGACCGCAACGCTCGTCGGACGCCGGGGCGCGTTTTCAACGCCGACAAAGTCGTCTATTAGTTGTAATTAGACCGCGAACCCGATAGTAAATATCAATTAATACGTCGTGGGGGTCCGAATTATTTATCCCGATGTTGACGATATTTCACGATCATTTTTTAAAGATAATTTTAAATATAATTTTTTCGACAAATAATAATACATAATTAATGAATTGATTGACTAATTTTTTTTTGGTTTTAATAATTATTGTTATTATTATTAATAATATTAAATTATGTTTATTATAAAATAATTATGAAAATAATAATAATACCAATAATAGCAACAATTATAATGATAATTAATAAATTTGAAGAAAATGAAAAATCGAAAAATTTTATAAAGTGAATTTCTAGTTTCATTCGCTCAGTTGCCGTATTTTGATTTTGTCGCAAAAATATTACACGTTGCATTGATTTTTCTATCGTGGAGTCTTCGGCAACATTGTAGCCTCGCGACGCAGGGTCGAGGACTGAAATTTCGTTGTTATCGGATTCCGAAGAGACAAATGCAGCCAACGGCTGATGCAAGCCTTTAATGGTGCCGATAAGCCCCGATGCTCGAATATATCGTTGCCTATTACTTAGCCGCCGATAAAGCGTCTTGTGACTGTCATCGGGCCCGGTTCTTGACAAATGCGAGCCAATAACAGCCGGGACCATAGTTTTCCTTTGTGCGTACACGGAGAGAGAAATGACCGATCTCACTCGCGGGCTCTCTCGGTCGTGTACGGAGGGGACCGGTCGAGAGCGCGCTATCGATGTCATTACTCATTAGTCTCGCATTAATTATCCGTCTCGCGGCAACGCGATGCACACAAGCGGACAAATCGTTCCGCCGCTCTCGCGAACGGCTCACCACGGATCGAGGTCCTCGAGAATTTGTCCTTTTTTTCTGCCGCTCCGAAAAAAAAAGGTCTTATCGAATACGACTTTGTCGCTCTGGGCCTCATTAGCTTAACGAATAATCGCGATACGACCGAATGGATCGGCTGGAAGAAATTTGAAAAAAAAATAGAAAACAATTGATCGTCGCACCTGCACCGAATCGGCGGTTGACATCGAACAATGAAGGTGTAACCGACGAGCGACAGAGCCTCTCGAGAAGCCTCGCTCTCGTCCTCCGCCAAAGCGATTAATCGACGTGCGCGCAGTTTCGCGCGTTGAAACAAACGGGCTCGAGGAATGCTCGTTACTTACACGGGCAAATTCTTGTTTCTCCACTTCCTCTTCTCGACGAGAATCGGCGCTTCGGGGGCCTCTCGGAAACGAGCGAGACGAAAAAAATTGTTCGCTATGACAAGACGTTTTGTCATCGAAGGGCAAAAAATTAAAATTCAGCTTGAAACACCGACGTGGTCGCGATGCGTAATACAAAGAAAGTTATAGTAGAATTGAGAAAAAAAATGAGCGGTAAAGTTTTGTTCTCGGATGAACGAAGAGTTTATGGAAATATGTTTTCTGTGAAAAAAACACCAAAATCGGTGCAGCCGATCGGTTTAAAACCCCCGACGAGTGAAAAAACTTTGATCGCGCAGATTTCGTACAAAATGCACTGAGGGCTCTAAAGAAAATCAAGGTCATAGTTGAAAATATGCATTTTTGGGTGTGGAAGGCAATTGTTATGTACAGTGATGGATCAGAAAAAACAATTAATTTGAAAATTATTTAAAAAAAGTGTTTAATTAAAAAAATGTATTTATTACAAAAAAAAAAAAAAAAAAAATTAAAAAAATAATAAAATAATATAATAATAAAATGTGACACATGTACTAAAAGCGCCCCCCCCCCTTTGAAAAAGAAAATAAAAACTAAGGCGAATCCTCAGAACACAAATAAATATAGGTGCATCAAAAGAAAGGACAAGCAAGATTTTAATTTTAATTTTTTAAGATTATTCGGTTCATATGATTTTTTCTTTTTTAATTTTTTATTTTTTTGAATGTTTTATTTTTTTAAATCATCTCTCCGCATATCCTTTCTTCCATGAACCTCGTTTCTTTTGTTAAGTTTACTCGGCTCACATGATTTTATCTATTTTCAATTATTAAAAAAATGTCCTGCAAACTATTTTTAAACTACTTGACGGCTTTTTTACACTTTTTTGCAACGAAATGTTTTTTTATTTTTTTTAATCATCTCTCTGCAGAAAGAAAAAAGTAAACTTGGAAAAAGTATACTTTTTTCCACCAACCTCATTGATTAATCCGACATCTTCGTCCACGATGATAAAATAGGTACAGAAAATACTGTAAGCAATAGCGGATCTAAGTTTCTTTGGTCTAGCGGCGCGATGATGAAGAATCGCGTCGCGAGGACGACTCGCAGGAGGGCTCGGTCGGGGGAGGCGAAAAGGGTAGAGCGAGGGTTTCAAAGAGACGGGATCTTTATCGCCTTCGGCCGGTTCAATTCGCGTAATAAACAATCCGCGAGAGAAACGCTCGTGAAAACCGGAACATATTTCGCGCGATTTTCGTTCTCGCTCTTCGGGGCCCGATCGCATACGCGGCCGAGTCGCGGGGGATACCGCGTGCGGCGCGACAAATAAACTATTATCGCCGGCGACAAGTTCTCTCACGCCTGACCGCGATACCTATAGAAGACACACTCGGGTAGTGTACACGATATAGGTACGCCCCGTAACCCGACGTGTGGCGACGGCATGCGCCGGGAGACGAGAGAAACGAAGAGGAAAGACGAAGCCTTGAGCCGAGGCACATGCGAGAGAGGTGCCTGAGCGAACGCGAACGAGCGTGAATCAAACGGCTCGCGAACCCGCCCAGGAATGCCTACGGACATCGAAACATAGCAATGCTTTATGGTGGTCCTCGGCTGAACCTGATTTATAAGTGCATTACTATATACCACGGTGGAGAACTAGCGAGCGGAGCGGAAAAAAAAAAAAAAAAAAAAAAAAAAAAAAAAAAAGGCAACGTGTAAAAGGTCGGGGGTGGAGTGACCAGGGGAAGACAGGGCGCGATACTCGCGGCTATCTGTATCCTATTGGACCCCTTCGCTACGTCCCGCCGGGCAGTTCTCAACACTCTTATAGACACGACGAACCACCAAGCGGATTCTCGTCGCGCTAACTCGAGCCCCGGTATCAAAGGGTCTCATGTGTTCGTGGATCGAGCACGAGGATATCGCAAGAGTCGGGGTAATTCGGGTCGGTGGAAAAATCCGGTCTCGCTCATTGTCAATAATTTAATCAATAATAAATAATTTAAATAAATTAACTAGGTAATACTTAATTGAATTAAATTTGATTCAATGAATTTTATTAATTGTATTAAATTCAGTTTAATTAATTTTAATAGTAAAATCCATTCATTCTAAAGTAGCAAATGTTTTTTTGAAAAAACAACTAAAACCGCCAAGATTCGATTTCTCGATAGAACTTTGAGACAAAGATTCGAGGCATTCGGTTTGTTAATTTTGCCCCGGCAGTATCCATGAAATTGCTTTTGAGTGACCCGCATTGCCCCGATTATCGGAGCGGGCTCGCCGTCGCGAGTCTGCGCGCCTTTTCGATACTCAGAATCGCGGGGCGCCGTTCTCGCGACTGAAGTATCCTTGTGTTCTGTTATTTGCACTTATGCGGTATAGTATTCGCGGCGAGCGCGCACACTCGCGCTCGCGGACACGCACACGCGGGCGAAGGAAAGAGATCGTCGAGCGCGAGGGTGCGATATCAGACGCATTATCGCGTATACGACGTTACTCCGACTCTTTGACTAATGTCCTCGAACGAATGCCTACGCTTCGCCGATTTATAATGCCGGTCAACGAGATGTGGACAAACACCGGGCACCAATATATTTCAGATTATGGGCTAAGCCCTGTGGAGACCGCGCGCGGGGACTCGCGGCTTCGTTGCCAGGAGTGTGCATCGAGAGCGAGCATAGCAAACGGAGCGTACAGCGCGGAGCACCCCGCGACCCGGTGCATCGCCGCTCGATCTATGGGCCATATTCGAGCGAAAGAGCGAGAGAGAAGCTAGAACGACGTTGGTATTCCAAGCAGGATCGAGAGCGAGCAAGTCCTTCGAGCGATCCCGCTCGGAGGATCGAGCGAAACAACGCGGACGAATAAGATCCAATACCAGAAGTGCATCGTTTGTACTCTTCACGTCTGAGATTCGCGACGATAATTCGTGCGACGACCCCGACGCCGCGCGGAGCTATAAATCGTCATTGATCATAGGGTAGATGCCACCGGTCGCGGCTACTGTACCGGTTCTTAGTTCTACCACAGATTACTGTCGAATCGGTCCTCGCTCGTGTTTCGATGTTAATGCTTCGAAAGTCTCGATATTACTTTGTCAGATATATGATGAAATATATTTGCAGAGATAGTCTTGAATATATCCGCGATATATCATTTTATATTCGATAATATATAAATAATATATTTTACACAAAATATATCGAAAATATATTAAATTTTGTGTGTTTTTTTTAAATAATTAATATATCAACTATATAAGTATAGTTTCAGTGAAATGTGCTTAGCGAAATATATTCGATGATATATCGAAAATATATTTGACAGAAAATAAATCAAAAATATATGAAATTTTGCGGCTTTAGATATAATTAATATATCAACTATATAAGTATAATTTCAGTGAAATATGCTTGGCAAAATATATTCGATTATATATCGTAAATATATTTTGCAGAAAATATATCAGAAATATACGCAATTTAGGGTTTTGTATAAGCAATATATGCCATATGATTTTTTATGTATTTGGCGAAATATATTTAGCGAGATATATTATAAAATATAAAGGTGATATACAATTTTCCATGAAAAATATAATCGATATATCAAAGACATATTCTGTTTTTTTTTACGGATTATCCATTCCGTTATGTTTCCATAGCTGCAAGCAGTAGAAGAATTCATCGCTCGAAAGTACCGCTGAGTATACAACGATCGTTCTGTCGGGTTGGTCGGGTGTCGTCATTGACAGATGCACCGGCCGTGACTACTGCACCGGTTCGTAGTTCTCTACAAATTACTGTCGAATCGTTGCTCGTTCATATTTCGACGTTCATACTTCAGCACTATCGATATAATTTTGTTACATACATGGTGACATATATCTGCCGAAATAATCTCAAATATATCCGTGATATATCATTTTATATTCGACAATATATCAAAAATATATGAAACTTTGTATTTTTTCAAAAAAATTAATATATTAACTAAATAAAGATAATTTTGTTTAAATGTGCCTGGCGAAATATACTTTAAAATATATCCGTAACATATAATCATATATTCGATAATATATCGTAAATATATATCGCGGAAAAAATATTAAAAATATGCGCAATTTAGTGTTGTCGTACAGAAGTATATTGACCATAAAATTAGTGAAGAATTTTGTAAAATATATTCGGGAAAGTATATCGAGATATATTTTGCAATTCTTCTGTCGACGTGAATACCAACTCCGTTATCTTTCCGTGGCTTCAAGTAGTAGAAGAATACATCGCTCGAACGTAGCGCTGTGTATACGACGATCGTTCTATCCTCGGAGAGAAAGAAAATGATAGGATAACCGGGAGGCAACCGGGATAGAGGATGTATCAAGCCGGGGGTTGGTCGGGTGTCTCGCGAACTAACGTTTCCCGTCGTCCCGTGAATTCGTAAAGCGCCAGTATGTAGCGAGGATTCACGAGGTCTTTGACGAGAGCCAGACCGCCAAGGGAAGGCGAAACGCGGGGAGGGTTGGGTCGGTGACTCGTGGACGTCGGTACGCTCGCTCGCTCGCGGGCGAGGTGAGGGCTGGTGGTTGAAGAGGAGCAGCGCAGAGGTACGCGAGAGGGCGGAGAACGAAGGGGGTGGCATGTGTCCCAAACGACGTATGCACGCCGAGACACGTAAACGATATATCAGGGGGTTAGCCGCTGGGGACGGACGACCCGAGCCATCTTTCTTCTACTTATATACGTGTGCGATATTCGCGTATAGCTCGCAAAACGTGATACGCTCCATAGGAAAAGCGAGAGTGCGAGCGAGCCCGCCGAGCTTCAGCCTTCGTAGACTCACAACGCCGACCGTGCGGATATACAACACACTGTTGCGACTCAACGGGATCCGCCTTCATACTTTATCCGAAGGTAAATGTTCCCGTTCTCGATCATCCGTGGCACACGACGTATAGATAACGAAATATTGGATTCAACCGCGAAATACGAGTGGACGCTTGTGTTGGCTGCAGTTTCGCGAAGTTCGAGGCTCTTGAAATAAGGAAACGTAGATTCTGTTGACTCTCTTCGGTCGGAACGCGGGAAGAAGTCAGGGATCGAGGGAATTAACAGTCGGTTGGAATAACAATTTTTTTAAGAAACTTTGAGCACGAAATGAAAGTGCAGTTGCAGGTTACTGGTTCACTTTTGTTGAGTTTGGTTGATTCTTTATCGAAATTCGAGATGTTCGATCGTCGATCTGTTTGGTGAGATCGCAGAAATAATTAATTGGGAATAGTTTCAGAAATAACTAATTGATAATAGAATCAATGAATAAAATAAATAAAATAAATAAAATAAATAAAATAAATAAAATAAATAAAATAAATAAAATAAATAAAATAAATAAAATAAATAAAATAAATAAAATAAATAAAATAAATAAAATAAATAAAATAAATAAAATAAATAAAATAAATAAAATAAATAAAATAAATAAAATAAATAAAATAAATAAAATAAATAAAATAAATAAAATAAATAAAATAAATAAAATAAATAAAATAAATGTTGTTGTTGTTGTTTGTTGTTTGTTGTTGGGCGATACGAGCGCTCAGTCCTAGTGGACCATTGTGCTCGGGCCTTTTCGGCACTCGCGATTTCTAAGGTTTAGGCAGAAGCTCGGCCTCTTCCGTGAAACGAAGAAGCCCCTTAACGCCCGTCACCTCTAGTTGGAGCGTATTAAAGTTGGGGGCACCGAGGGTTCTCAAGCGAGTTCCCTCCAGTTCCCTGCACTTTGCAATTAAGTGGATAGAGGTCTCCTCTTCTGCTCCGCAGTGGCGACACAGCGAGTCGACCTCCCATCCCATACGCCTCAGGTGCTGCCCGGTGAACCAGTGGCCTGTGATCAGGCCTACCATCCCCCTCAGCTTGTTCCTGTCAAGGGCTAGCAGTTCGGAGCCCAGCCTGTCGGCGGGGCTCGCGAAGAGAGCCCTCGCATGATATGATCCTGGCGTCGAGAGCCACCGGGTGGTGAGCTGCTCGGCAGTCCACCTTCCCATGATCTCCCTTATGACGCCTGGGACTACTGGCACTGATAAGCGGATGGCCTCTGGGGATCCCGCGGATCCCCTTTTGGCCAGCCCATCAGCTGCTACATTGCCCTGGTTGCCCGTGTGCCCGGGCACCCAGAGGAGTTTGACCCTGTTGACGCTGGCAATGCGTGTCAGTGCTTGAATGCAGCTACGCGTCAGCTCAGACCTCACCTCGATCGAGTCGAGGGCGATGAGGGCTGCACGGCTGTCGCTGCATATGTATATGTGCTTGCGCTCGAACCCTCTGCGTAGAATCTCTTCCGCGCAGGTTCTGATTGCAACTGTTTCCGCCTGAAGTACCGTGGTGTGGGTTCCCAGTGCTAGGGATATCCTGGTCCTGGGCCCCTCACACCACACTCCGGCGCCTGTCCCCGTTGTGGATTTGGATCCATCCGTATACCAGATAAGTCCTCCTGGGGACAATAACTGATCCCTGTTGTCCTCCCATTCTTGCCTGCTAGGGAAGGAGACAGAATACGTGTGGCTGAAGTGGTAGCTGCAGGGGCCGCGGTCTCCACCTAAGGCGAGGACTTCCTCGAGGTCGCTTCTACCGTTCAGTAGTGACGCGTGGCCTTTCCTTGCTCTCCCCCACTTCCTCCCAAAGTCTAGTCGCAGGGCTGCACACATAGCTCTGGCCTTGGCTATGATATCCGGGGGCGCTAAGTTCATAAGTGCCCCCATGGCCAGGGTAGGAGTTGTCCGAAGAGCTCCTGTGATCCCCAGCAGTGATAGCCTGTAGACTCTGTTGAGCGCCTTCCTGTTGGTTTCCCGCTTTAGGGCGGGCCACCAGACTATCGACGCATATGTCACTTGTGGCTCTATGATGGCCGTGTGAATCCATTTCACAATGGCCGGTTTGAGCCCCCAAGTCGAGCCGAACATCCTGCGGCAAGCCCAGAAGGTGGAAATAGCCTTCCGAGCCTGTCTTTCGATGTGGCTCCTCCATAGGAGTTTGCTGTCCAGGGTAACGCCGAGATAGCGTACCTCCGTGGAAAAGCGAAGCTCTGTGCCAAAAATAGAAGGGGGATTAACCCTGAATTTTCTCCTATTCGTAAATAGTACCATCTCCGTTTTACCCGGGTTGACCCTCAGGCTCTTCGAAGTGCACCACGATTGTACGTGGTCCAATGCGCGCTGCATTTTCCACGTTAGCTCTCCCGGGTGAGTGCCGGTGACAAGCATCGCTACGTCGTCCGCGTACCCCACCACCTTCACCCCTAGCCTCTCAAGCTCCGCAAGCAGCCCGTCAATGACCATCACCCACAGGATGGGGGAGGTTACCCCGCCCTGCGGACAGCCCTTTTTGACGAGCGCGCTCGCGGTCGACTCTCTGAGGCCAGCGGTGACACGCCTGGTGCGAAGCATGCAGTGGATCCAGTTGATGACAGAGTCATCTACCCCAAATCCCCTGGCTGCCTCGCAGATGGAATCGAAGGAGGTGTTATCAAAAGCCCCCTCGATGTCAATGAACACAGCTAAGGCTGACCCCCCCGTGTGAACGGCCCCTTCCAACATCTTGACGATGTGGTGGAGCGCTGTCTCCACGGATTTTCCAACCTGGTATGCATGCTGGGAGTGATGAACTGTTCTTTCGACGAGCGCACCCTCCCTGATATACCTGTCAACGAGTCTCTCCAGCGTTTTCAGGAGGAAAGACGTCAGGCTGATAGGCCTGAATGACTTGGCGCGGTCATAGGCGTCCTTCCCCGGTTTTGGGATGAAGACAACCCTGACCTCCCTCCAAGCTTCTGGTACGTAGCAGAGTGCGAGACACGCACGATAGATACGCACAAGGTGTTTGACGAGATCCTCACCCGCCTCTTGTAAAAGTGCGGGGAAGATCCCGTCAACACCAGGGCTCTTGTACCGATCAAAGGTGTCAATGGCCCATCTTATCCTTGCGGATGTGACTACTTTCGTGGCCGTTATCCAGTCCCGAGCAGCCGTCCCTGAGTCTGGGACCGCTGCGCCTGTGGGTTGTCCCTGTACAGTCAATTCTGACCCAGGGAAGTGAACCTCGAACAGGTGGGCTAAGGTTTCTTCCTGGCTCGAGGTAGTGGTTCCGTCCGTGAGGACGAGACCATCGAGCCGAGTGCGGGGCCCCGATGCGAAGATTCTGCGGAGTCTGGCCACTAGGGGTAGGGCCTCGATCTCATTGCAGAAGTCGCGCCAGGCGCTCACCTTGGATCTCCTTACCAGCTTTTTGTAAGCTCGTTGGGCCTCCCGGTAGGAGTCCCAGGCGGAGACCGTGTTGGCCCTCAGGGCTTTGTTCAGCAGTTTCCGTGCGCGTGACCGCGCCTTGGTTAGGTCGCGGTTCCACCACGCCACTTTTCTGCTGTTATTCTTGATCTTCAGGGGACACGCTGCCTCATAGGAGTCGACTATGGCGTTCCGTAAGAAGCTTACTTCCCGCTCGATCGCTCCCTTCGTCCCCGGCCTCGCACGGTCCCCCTCAAGCCTCTCAGCTAGCCCTACCCTGTAGGTGGTCCAGTCGGTGGCTCGGGGGTTCCTGTGTGTGTCCAGGGGGCGTTCGGCTTCGCTCCCCCCGACGTTGAATTTGATCTGGCGGTGATCGGAGAGGGTGTCCTCCTCGCTCACCCGCCAGTTCGTTATCACGTGGGCCACCCCCGGTGAAGCTAGGGTTAGGTCTAAGACCTCCTGTCTTCGGGAGGTGACGAACGTAGGTCTGGATCCACTGTTGAGGATCTCCAGCCTAGTCGTAGAGAGGTACTCCAGTAAAGCAGCGCCTCTCTGGTTAATGTCGGAGCTGCCCCACACCGTGTGGTGTGAGTTCGCATCACAACCGATTATCAGGTCCAGCCCGCTGGCCCTCGTGTAGTCCACAAGGGCCGCGAACTCGACCGTGGGCGGTGGTTCCGCCGAGTCAAAGGGCAGGTAGGCCGAGCAAATAATCATCTCGGTTCGCCTGCCCTCTAGATTTAAGGCTATCCTGGCCGCCGCTAAATCTCGGGTGCAGAACTGGTTCAGCTTGAGGGCGCTGCACTTCTTGTTTACGAAGATACAGGCCCTCGGCCCCAGCCCTGCCTCCGCGTGAATGAGCGAGCCCAGATTGCTGTCTAAGCCACTTATACGTCCCCTGTAGATCCAGGGTTCCTGTATTAGTGCTATGTCTGTCTGCTCCACTGCTAGGTCACGGCACAGTACGGCCGTGGCCGCTATGCAGTGTTGCAGATTGATTTGGGAGAACTTGGTGTGCCCCGCAGCTATGGAAGCTGCGTGCCCGACCCGTCTCCTACCAATGCAGGGATGGGGAGGGGGAAGGATGTGGGAACTGGATGGGTTAATGGATAGGGGAGGGGAGGGTGCTCGGTGGTCAGCCATCGAGCTCTACCTCCATCGTTGACGAGTGCGCTGCCGCCTCGTCCGTCGTGGTCGTCGGCCCGGGGGTCCTGCGGGCGGCGAGCTCTAGTGTCCTCTGGACCCCTAGTTCTCGCCCCGTCCGTCCCTCCCTGGCCGCCGCCCTCGCGAGCGGGGGCCTGCCCCTCGCTGCCTTCCCTCTCACTGGTCGGTGCGGGGTGTGCCCGACCGCCGGTTGCCCACGGGTAGATACCCCCGAGCTCCCAGCTGCCGGTCCCCGCTCCCTCCTCCAGTGGGTGGGTGGTTGTGCCTCCGCGCTAGGCAGTTGTGCCTTCGCCGGGGCCATTAGTTTGGCTGGCGCCAGCACTGGTGCCACCTGCGTGGGGGCCCCAGTGGTGGGCGCATTGGTCGCTGGGGCCGAGGTACTAGGTGCCTCGACCGCCACGCGCTCACCTGCCGGTGTCGGTCCCGGTTTGCTAGCCGGAACTGGCTTTGGCCCTGCCTTGGTGTCGGCGGTCGCTTTCCCGCCGGTCCTGTTTGGGGCATCACCGAAGCGAGCCCGCCCCAGTCCACAGTGGGGAGCGTCGCCAACCCTGGCTAGTGCCTCCATCGACGGAGCATCCACGCTCAGTGAGAGGTGGACGTTGCCGTTCACCTCTCGCCGGTCCCAAATCCGCCAAACGTCGGTGTTTAGGGCCGGGTTCTGGCGCTTCAACCTCCTCAATAGGACCGCGGTGTCCTCTTTCGTGTTGAAAAAGGACGCCGTTGTCTTCTTGTAGCATGGGAGGTTGCCTTTCTCCTTGGCCAGGAGCGAGGCTCCCTCCCACGGTTGCAGCGTCGGGACAATTCCCATCAACCACGCTTTCGCCGCGTCGTCCGAGCAGGTCACCCACATGGCTCCCAGTTCCCAACGGTGTCCGTCGAAGCACGGAATCGCTTGCTCCGGGGGAACAGCATCCATGGCCTCGAGGAGCGCCCGTGTTAACAGATCGCCCTCTTCCTGCTTGAGGACCGTCACGGGGTAGTCAGATGGCACTATGGCCACCTTCCTCCCAGCCGTGACCGCATCCGCATAGCCGGTCGATTTAGGGCAATCTCTGCTCTTCTTTACGGTTTTGCGGGCATCCGGCGGAGTGGGGTCCGCAGGTCTGGGCCGCTTCGCGCCCTGATCTGCCTCCCCCGCTCCGGTCCCTTGTCCGCCCTGTTTCGGGTTACTGCCCGAGGTTCCCGGGGGATCCCCTTGGGCAGTCCCGCTGCTTCCCGTCGCAGCCACGGCGTCGCTAGCGGGCTGGGAGTGAGCCAGGCTCGCCAGATGCTCCCGGCGGGCCCGCCTCTTCCTTGCCGCACTGTTGGGCCGGGCTTTGCGGGTTTTTGTAGAGGTCTCAGGGGTCCCGGCTGGCGCCGGGCCCTCTGTCCCTCTCTCGGTATGCGCACACGCGACCATCGGTACCACGAAGGTTGGGGAAGCTAATGCCTCCCCCCCGCTTCCGGCTACTTCGAGGTCGGCGCCTGCCAACTCAAGTGCCAAGTCCTCTTCCGAAGCCTTGGCACCAACTTTATTTGTTTGTTTAAGTGTTGTCAAAAAATTTTCCATTTTGATCCCACGAGTGAACAGGAAAGTGTGGTCGGCCTGCGCAGAGCCTGTTGCGCAGGTAGGGCGGCTTAAATATAAGTGGGTGGCGCCTGGTACCCACAGAGCATCGTAAGCGACACTACAACCCAAGTGCCATGCATCCCATCGGCACGAATAGCTTCCACCTTAGGATTCGGGGAGTTGGTCCGCGGCAGGGCCTTAGTTCCCCTGGCCGGCTTTTACCCCGGTCGGGTCCCTTATAGCACCCGCAGGCCAGTTCCCTCAAGAGCCCCCGCCGAGGTTCCCGGTCGTCTCTCGACGTCCCGGTTTCCTCGGCCGCGGGTCTCCTCAGTCCCTGGTCCCTCCTATCCGCCACCTGGAGACGCGCTCGGTTGGCACTCACCCACGTTACCCTCTCCCCTTGCGGGGGTTGGGTAACCTCCGAGAATAAAATAAATAAAATAAATAAAATAAATAAAATAAATAAAATAAATAAAATAAATAAAATAAATAAAATAAATAAAATAAATAAAATAAATAAAATAAATAAAATAAATAAAATAAATAAAATAAATAAAATAAATAAAATAAATAAAATAAATAAAATAAATAAAATAAATAAAATAAATAAAATAAATAAAATAAATAAAATAAATAAAATAAATAAAATAAATAAAATAAATAAAATAAATAAAATAAATAAAATAAATAAAATAAATAAAATAAATAAAATAAATAAAATAAATAAAATAAATAAAATAAATAAAATAAATAAGAATCGACGTGTGGATTAAAAAAAAACAAGATTCTTCTCAATAACTCTGTCACCGACAGAATCGTTTCCGGAGTAGCGCGATAAGGAAAAAAAAAGAAAATAGGAAGAGTAACGAAGAGTTCATGAAATCGTGCCTGATATATTTATACTCTCTTGCGAGCTGTAAATGTATTAACGTTTGACGACCGCGATGGGACAAGAGCCCTTTGGCCCCGAGGCTCTCGTTTACCCTCTCTCTCTGGCCCTCTCGTCGTCTCGTTCTCGCTACGCATTCGCCATACTTTCAACATGTATATCGCCTCCTTCGGATAGCATCTTCGTGAGCGATCCAATTCTCTCCACACATAAATACGAGAGTTTCGTGTCGGCGCTCGCGTTTTCCCGGGACATCGTATATACGATATGAGGAAGAGCCGAAGAGCAACCTCGGGATGGGGGAAGTAAAAGTGGAGGATTCGTTTTTCTCGTGAAAAAAAATCATTCCAAGAAGAAAGATAGGCGAAAGGCTGCGCGTGGGTCGCCACGCTAGACGCTATCAAACGTCCAGCCGCGTACGTTTTATTGAAAGGCTTTTCCGGAAGGAAACTAAGAAAACGGGGCGAGGGCGAGGGAGGAGGTTGGGAGAAGAAAGCGACGGGACAATCGGACAACCCGAGAGTCCGGTCGCTTGGGACAATGCGAAATGAGTGGGCAAAGCTGTATCTACCTTTCGCTGATACTATACTTTCTTATTCTTCGTCTTCTTCTTCTTCGTTGTGATGTCCTTCACCCCGCGCGCCGACTGGCGCGTGTCCTTTCTTCGAAGGGGTCGCAGACAAGTCCGCGCTCTCGTTTCTGCAATCGCTCCTGTTAGGCCAGACGAGCACAACGAGACCGCAGAGAACCATGCTCGGGTATTAAACGTTTCTTGTCTCGTTTCCGACATTTTATTGAAATACCTTCGGTCAAAGCTAGAAAAAGGGAAAAGCTCTAGGATCGCGCTCGCGGATAATACCGGCTGCATCCACGGACAGTGACGAAGAAATGCGATGCGGAAGATCGTGTACTTGCTGAAAATAGATGCGTTTTATTGCGAAGCGATATGGAACGAAAATTCAAAAAAATTAGTTTCCCGATTATAGGATTAACGCATTATTTATTCAGAGCAAGGTAAAAAATATTGAAAATAATGGGCAGTCGCGAAAACCAAATCATTCGATTAAAAAATTTATTGAGATCCTGGATTATTTTATTATTATCAATTATTTTTATTATATTCATTATTCATATCGGTATGTTTATTATTATTTATTTCTTCATAATTTTTTTCAGTATTCGCTTGTCTTTAAAATTAGTTTTCCGAACTCAGTCTTATTCAGTGGGCATTCAAAACGAATTGGAAATTATGAGAAAATCCATACTTGTTCGGAAAAATGAACGAATCATTATCATTGAAAAAAAAAAGTTGCTTTACGATAAATTTGTGCAACAATTTTTTTTTAATCAATTTAATAACATTTTGCAATTATTATAATGCAAAATTAATCTAATCGGTATCTTTGGCACGCATGAATTTTTCAGATTTTTATACTATCGAGATTGCAATTCTTTCTCATTTTTCTGGAACTTGGGGGAAATAAACACCATCCACTTCAACTTCCTTAAGGTAGCCCATGCGTGAGGTGTTCATTTCGCACAAGTTCGAGGAAATTGAGAGTGCATTGCAAACACTTCTCGATGGTATAAGAATCTGAGAAAATTCATGCACGTTAAAGGTACCGAAAAGATTAATTTTACATAATAATAAATCCAAATTGTTATTGAAAAATTGATGAAACAAAAAATTGTTCAAGAAATTTCCCGGCAACCGAACTTTTTTGCAATGAAAATGATTCCTTTGTTCATCTGAATACGCATTTCTTCAGATTTTTTAATTGACTTCGAGTTTCATAATTTCCCACACATGTTTCCATTTGAAAAAAAATTTCAGTCAATCAAAAAATCTGAAAAAATTCCTCAAGAGTCCCCAATGGTCGTACTTCTGTTCGCCGTCAACAGAAACCCCCAACCAATACCCTATCGTGCTAGTCTGCGAGTCCCGAAAAAAAAAAAAAAAAAAAAAAATAAAATATGTCCTTTCCGCGAGTATTAATATATGTGTTACATTTTCGGAGTACCGTGCCTCGCTGCATATAGGCTGCTTGCATTATTACGTTCTTATATTATATCGCGTACCCGGTTGTGGTACAAATGTTCGTACCGTATGCAAAACTCCTAGCCACTAGTATACAGTACACGAGCCTGGCCACGCTCTCCGAACCATAATAATATCTGTGCTGATAAATGAGACACATAAACGTACACGGTTCTGCCCCCCCCCCCCCCCCCCTTCCTCTTCTTCTTTTTCTTCTTCTCCGATGTATCTCGGTCTTTCTCTCTATCTGCTGCCTTCGCCCCTTCGCTCCCTCCCTTCCGTCCCTCCCGGTCTACCCTTTTCCACCGCAAGCACCCCTTTTCCTCGCGAAAGCCTCCTCCTTCTTTTCCTACTCGCGCTCACACACACACACGCACACACATACGTGCCCCACTCGTTTCTCGGCGTATTCCACTTTTGCGGCGATGCATTACGAATTTTACATTTTACAAACGGCCTCGCTATCTGCCGAGACACGCGATCCTTCGAGGGTTACGTATACTGTTTGTACTATACGCCGAGGTACGTACCTTACGTAGGCACGTCGAGAGACTCGAGCTAGCGACGAGTGTGATAAAGAACCGAGCGATGGGCTTTTCTCGAGGAAAAAAAAAAAAAAAAAAAAAAAAAAAACATAACGAATAAAAGAAGACGCGAAATGAGGGCATGGGAAAGGAGGCGGAGTGACGGGATTGATGGCTCCGTCGGGGAGGGGTGATCCGACAAGATCAATCCTCTTGATACATTTTTCGCTCTGAATTAATTCGATGAACCTCGAAGGGTTGAGGAATTCTCTTTCGACGATTCCCTCAAAATTGATTTGTCATTGACTGAAATAATAATAATAATAATAATAATAATAATAATAATAATAATATTATTATTAACAATAATAAGATCGTATTTGTCAGTTGAAATTTGTTTATTTTTTTCGTACACATTCATTCGATGAGTCTTGTTGAGTGTTCTCGTTATGTCTTTTTAATTAATGAATTGATTGACAATTACCAAAATAATAACAGTCTTACAATAATGTTTTGATTGAAAAGTTAAAAAAAAAAAAATTTAATTTAGAATTCGAATTTTAAAAAATTGATTTTCATGGAAATGATCTACAATGTTTTCTGAGTCAGGAAGCATGAAAAACAAAAGAAAATTCTGGTGCCGTTGTCTTTTTGGCCGAGATAAATACAATAATTTGGTTCACAAAAATCATTCGATGAGGCTCGTTGACCGTTCCCGCGATAACTTTTTTCTTCAAGCCTGGAGACCGCGACAATCGGGAATATGTTTCACGCGAGAAAATAGGACACGTACGTGCCTTCAATTCGCGAAATCTCTAGCGTCTCGTCTCGGGAAAATAGTGACGGGGAATATGAAAACAGCGAGACGAAGGTGGAGCGAAGAAGAGATGGCTCTCCGCGCGCGTCGGGACGAAACGAAAGAGCGAAGCTCGCCTTCTCCGCTCGTCTCTCTCGCTCTGTGATAAATAGCTAAAGATTTGCAAAAAATATCGCGACCGTGATCCGACGTTGGAATCCGGAGAACGAGCGCGCGAGGGAAATTCGCGCAAAAATGGGCTCGCGAAACTCGCAAAAACATAATATTTTATAGACCGAAAGAACTCGGAACAGAAACAAATCGATGAATTGCGAAAATCCATCAAATCATGGATCATACTATTTAATACATTTTTTTCTTCGAATATAATTCATAAAAATGTATCTTTACGCTTGCTCGATATTACAGATTTGTCACCCAAAAAATTGGATTACGAAAGTTAGCGAAAAAAATATTCGAAGAATTTCGAATTTGTGGTTTTTGAAGCAAAGTCTCGACTTTCCCTTATTAGTATTAATTTTTTAGGATTCTTCATTTATTATAATATGAATTAAATCTATTTGCATTGGTTTCTACACGGGCCCAATATTTGAAAATTGTCTCCCAGGAAATACGGTTATAAAATTTATTAAAGAAATATTTGTTAATCAAATTTTTTTAAAAATCAAAAATAATAAATGATATCTATTATTATTATTAATTTACATTTGAAATACTTTATTTGAATTTATAATATTTAAACATTGAATATTTATTTGAATTTGTAGTTTTGTAAAGTTAACTTTGAATTTTGCCTTCCATTCATTCTCAGCCATTTCTTTTTTATATAAAAAAAGGTATCTCTAAGATTTGCCCTGTTTACTTTAAAAATAAAAAAACAAAGAGAAAAGTCCGTTTTTAAATTACTTCGAGCAAAAAAAAAAATATTTGTACCATGGAATATGATAAAGTGAGTCTCAAACAACAATATAAAATACAGAAGATAATTTCATTAAATTTTTTTGATTTTCAAAAGTGTCATTTAGTCCATAAATTTGGCTTCAATTTTCTGATGATTACAACAATTTATCTTTTCCATACTTCGTATGGGACGACAAAGTGAAAAAAATTGTATTAGCGACGCATCGTAATTGATTTCCATTGTTTTCGACGTTGTCGAATCGCGTTCGTCTGCATCGCGCGTGGAGGAAGAACCGGCGAGCGTATCGCAGGTTCGAGGTTTCGGATTAAGGAAATGCCGTAAATAACTGGAGAAAGACGTCGACCGATGTATCACCGGGTTGTTCGGATCGCATTAATATTCGGTCCGCGTCTCGCGATCCGGTACACCCCGGCGTCTGTGCCACCGCGCGCTGCTCCGCTCTGCTTCGTCGTCCCGTGTGTATTCCACCAGAATCGCGCTCTCGCGTTATTCTCATCGTCGCGGCGTCTCTCACTCTCCGCTCTGCCTCTCGCGTGTACTCACGGGCGAGAACTTTACGGCTCGCGGAGTTCTCGTTACTACGGTTTCCCTTACAACGACCCGGGAGCGCCAAAGAGAGACTATGCGATACACACGCGGGGGTGCGGGCGCAACGATAAGCATATGCGATGTAGGTGAAATATTCTGATCGTGGAAAATCTCCGAACCGATTCCCGAAGGATCGTCACGAGATACTGTTCTCCGGGCCGGATTGGCCGTGATAATCAACGGACTCAACCACCCAATCCGGCGTTACGATGTTAATTAATACGATTCTTTTATTTTATTTATTTTATTTATTTTATTTATTTTATTTATTTTATTTATTTTATTTATTTTATTTATTTTATTTATTTTATTTATTTTATTTATTTTATTTATTTTATTTATTTTATTTATTTTATTTATTTTATTTATTTTATTTATTTTATTTATTTTATTTATTTTATTTATTTTATTTATTTTATTTATTTTATTTATTTTATTTATTTTATTTATTTTATTTATTTTATTTATTTTATTTATTTTATTTATTTTATTTATTTTATTTATTTTATTTATTTTATTTATTTTATTTATTTTATTTATTTTATTTATTTTATTTATTTTATTTATTTTATTTATTTTATTTATTTTATTTATTTTATTTATTTTATTTATTTTATTTATTTTATTTATTTTATTTTTTTTATTTATTTTATTTATTTTATTTATTTTATTTATTTTATTTATTTTATTTATTTTATTTATTTTATTTATTTTATTTATTTTATTTATTTTATTTATTTTATTTATTTTATTTATTTTATTTATTTTATTTATTTTATTTATTTTATTTATTTTATTTATTTTATTCTTTTTATTATTTTTATTCTTTTTATTAATATGCATTTCCCTCGATAGTTAGATGAAAAATATAAAACGTTAAAATGCACACGAAATATTTCGTAACCATTTTTTGTTTTAGAGATTTCATTGAAAAGTCTGATGAACTTGAATTACCAGAATGTTCGTTAAATCGATGAAAATGAGTTACGAGCATTAGAATCATAAACTTTGCTAAAAGAAGATTCAGCAAAAGTTACCGAAGGAAAAATCCTGTATTAATCGGAAGTTAAAATACGCTAGCCCGTAAATTTACACATCGTTTAAAAATGAAATAACTTTTATATTTTCACCTGAATATATTTAAAAAAAATGACTTATGTATTTTCAAAATTATTTCGTTCAGTTTTCAAGGCCGACTCAATTTTTTGGGGCTCCGTTCGATGGCATCGGTTCGGTTCGAAAATAGCTTTGGGCTCTTTTGTGCCCCTTCCAAAGCGTTATATCAGTATGTGTCGTCATTAGAAGATCTGTAGACTGCAGTGGCGTATCGAGTATACATTCCGGGAACGAAAATACCTGGTCCGAGTTCGACGACGCATAGCGTGAAATTACAAAAGGCCCACGAGAGATGCGAGGAGTCTTTAATCTCCGGGTCTATAAAGTGTTCGCGGCGATGGTTCTGCGAGAAGCGCGAACGATGCGGGTGCGTTAGAACGAGCGAGAAGTAAAAAACCGCGCATTCACCTGACAGTGCGTGAGAGAGAGGGAGAGAGCGAGAGAGATCTGGAAGGGAAAAAAGCGAAAGAGAAATTCGCCGAGTTCGGCAGTCGAGAATGCCACTCGGTACGTTTCGAAGCCATCGAAGCCAGAAAGAAAATCGGCTTACCGGGCGAAAATATACTGATATTTATGAGGGTCGCGACATCGGGGCTAATCTTCGGGAGATAATAATTTATCGAGCAACGCGCGTTCTCTCGCCCGTTCCCAACCGCACGACGAAAGGAGAGAGTATTTTGACTGAGCTCATACCCACCACGAAAATCCCTCTTCCACTCTTCCCTGGTTTTCTTTTTTTTTTTTTTTCTTTTTCTGTATATTTCTTCTTATTCGTCGCTCATCTTCACCCCAACGCACGTATCGAGCACTCGGCACTCGATATATATGTATACCGTCTCATATATCATTCCCCTTCAAACTTTATTGCTCTTTAAAAGTCAGTGGCAGCTTTTGTATAACAGCCTTATTCTGAATAGAAACGAAAAAAAAAGGAGTACATTGAAATACCCAGAATTTTTTTTTTTTTTTAAGAAAAAGAGTACGCGGAGTACGTGAAAATTCTGTTTACGAAAATTATTGAAATAAAGAAGCTAAATAATATGGAGCAAGTGTAACGCAAGAAACACTTCTATGTGGCAAAAGCCATCGTTTTTTTAATGGAAAAAATTTGTTCACCCTTTATCGCTAAAAAATCTCGAAGCAAAATTTTTTTTCACGAAAACAAAGTTCCCTCTACGGGGAAGCAAACATTTTTGAGTTTACGCAGTATGTTTGCCTGGCCTCGTTATTAGAGGAGTTCAAAGAAGGAAAAAAATAGGATCCGTCAAGGCTGAAGGACTTCGCTCGATGGCCTATTGGCAGAAGTCAATATAAAGATAAGGATCCTTCTGTCAAAATGGTATGTAAAATGTTTTCAATCATGTGCTGTTAATAAATGACTTTTAGTTCTCTACCAGGATCCGTCACTGCGTGTGTGATAATTCACTGCTTCCTATGTCGGAGGCAAAGTAAAAGTCCCAGTTTATGATCTTTCTGAGGCAACTCTCTCACTTCGCGCATGTATAATCATAGGGATGAACAAGAAGGGCCGAGTATCGCAGTTTATGACCTCTCCAAACGCGCCCTACCCATCGACTGGAACCCAAATGGTCGGGGAAGCCGAGAATGTTAGAGCTACCCAGGTCAGGAACCGGAACAGGGTCACGAACTGGGCCCGCGTAAAAAAAAAGTCGTATGGTAACTGCCATGGGAGCGACTATGGGTGAGAAAATGGGAAATGGTATGGGAAAGAGAATGAAATGATGCTGGGTGGAATATGCGCTTTTGGACGGACTCATATTCGCTCCATACGCTTTCCCGCAGTCTTTTCCATTCATCGCGACCCATGAAATTTCAAAAAATCAATCCCGTACTCATTCCCATAGTCTTTGCCATTCATCACGGACCCGCCTATATTCGGTCGGTCCCCGATCAATCGGAACGACTATGAGAATGGGTACGGGATTGATGTTTTTTAATCTCGTGGGATGCCATGAATGGGAAAGATTATGGGAATGGTTGCGCGATTGATGTTTAGAAATCTTGAGAGTACGCGGTGAATGGGAAAGACGATGGGAAAGGGTACGGGATTGATTTCCGAAACCCGCAGGCACACGAAAAATGGGAAAGACTATGGCAAGTAGTGCGGGATTGATTATTGGAACTTTTGTAAGAACGCGAAGAATGGGCAAGACTATGGGAATGGTTGCAGGATTGATTTTTAGAAACCTTGAGGGTAGGCGGTGAATGGGAAAGACGATGGGAAAGGGTACGGAATTGTTTTTCGGAACTACCGCAGAAACGGGTAGAATGGGAAATACTATGATAAATAGTACGGGATTGATTATGGGAACTTTTGTAAGAACGTGAAGAATGGGTAAGATGGGAAAGCGTATGGGATTGATTGTCAAAAATTCGGTCTGTCGGGGTTTTGGGAAAGACTATGGAAAAGCGTACAGGATTGATTGTCCGAAATGCTGCGGGTCGCAATGAACGGGAAGGACTGTAGGAAAGCGTATGCAGCGAAAATGGGTCCGTCCAAAATCCCATATTCCGCCCATCATCCTTTCAACAATCTCCGCCACAATATTTCCCATTCTCTCATCCATAGTAGTTCCTGAGGCCCAAAAGCGGCCCTTCTGGAATCGGGCGTCATCATCGTCACCTCTTCCAGAGCCTTCCCTGCGGCGTGGATCAATCGCGCGAAGACTTTGTTTCGCGACGTCCTATCGTACGCCATTCGCCGTCTGCAATCGGTATCATCGCCGTACTTCCGACTTGCTTCTTTCCCGTTCGCGATTCTTCCCTTATCCCGACGAACAATACGACAATTTGTATGGATTTGCAAGAGGTTTTTCAACGACTACACCCCCGTCCTCGTCGTCTCTCTCGCGAATGCGTGCGCGCGAACCAGGCGCAACTCCGGTTGTCGGCGATGGTGGCACATCAGCTTCGAGGTTTTATCTTCAGTCTCGCATTCAGCGCTCCCGCGCGATGGGCTGAGTCGAGGCGGGTCGCCAGCGTCGGGCATCGGCGCGGGGTTTTATCTCGCATTCACCGACTGCTGCGTATCCCTCATGGATGAATCGGCAATCCTCTTTAACCCCACCAACAATTCCGACCTCGACTGCCTATACCTGACGCCGCCGCAGCCGCCACCTTCTCTTACACTTCGCTCGACTCGCGACTCTTCCGCTCTCTCTCTCTCTCGCGTCCTTCGCTCGTCGTACATCCTCATCCTTCGTCGCTTAACCGTTTTGCCTTCGCGCCTCTCGGCGCATAGTCGCATCGCGGATATGTGGCCCGGGATGCGGACGAAGATTAAAGCCCGCGAGTGAATACTGCGTTGCCGAGTTCACACCCACTCGATGGGCGAGATTATGCGGCGACGGGGAATCGGGGATTCGCGACAACTATGGTCGAACGACGTGTTCGCCGACGAGGCTTTGTCGAGCGTTCGGTCGAAGCGATTTTAGTCGTGCTTGGCGATCGTAATGGATGTGATTCGATCACTTCTGGGTGTCGATTGAGATCGATCAAGAAAATAAAAAAAGATCCAAAAGATCAATCAAATGTAATAATGAAATGGTCAAATCCAATTGGAATGATCTTTAGTATATAATAATAATAATCATTGTTATTACTATGGTAATATGGTAATAACAATGATTATTATTATTACAATTCTATTCATTTTATCTAAAAATTTGTTCAATTTTTCTTTTTATAAATCAAATCAGTAGACAACGGGTTATAATAAGTAATAATTCGGTTAATAATAATAATTATTATTAATATTGTGTTAATTAATTATTACATGAAATAAATATTCGAATAAAAAAGAAATCGGTGCTACTTTTTTTTTCAGTGGCGCAAAAAAAGCGAGTAGCAATGGTTAAATTTTCTTCGCATTCTTTTCCGCGTATTGATTCGTGAATGAAAAATATTATATAAAAAAAAAAAATTAACGCCTCACGCACGATTTACGGTCAGTCATTTTCATCGAATGGTCCTTGAAACTATAGAATGTATTTTGAAAAAGTTTTGAAAAAAATTGTTTTAGCCGTGAAGAGTCGTTTCTTTGATGATTCAAATACTTTTTTCTTTTATATTTTTTTTTTACTCTTATAAGAAAGTGAAATGAGCGTTTCTGTATTTCCGATACTTCGTTCTCTGTCCTGTTCGCATTTCTGTTTTGTTCGGAGCGACTCCATCGCGATAGATGAATAAAAAAAAAAAAGATTGGAGGACGAAGTATCGAGAGGATTTACTCGCGTTATTTAATGTCCACTTTATTCCCTCAAAGATATTCCTTTATTGGGCCCGGACGTGCACTTTGTCGAGTCTCAACGATTTTGCAAAGTGCTCTTCTATGCTAATATCGATGAGATAGGGCAGTCAGTCGCTCGGGGATTTTGCTTGTCTCGCGCCGATGTGGAAAATCATTTGTTTTCTTTTTCTCTTTTCTCTTCCACGTTCCGTTCAGTCTCAGACCCGAGGGAAGTTGAGCTTCGGGGACGCGAATATCGAGAAATACTCTTCGATAAGATCGCTGTTGCTTTGCGCGTGAAGGTCCCGAGCGCGAAAAATCTCGGGAGCGAAAAGTTCTGCAATTCCGTCGTTGGATTTAACGGATTCAATCTTTGTATTCAAATATTTACCGAGCTCGGGAAAGAAAGTGTATTTATTTATATACGAGTCATCTAATGTGAAAATTCAATATTCGAGTAGGAAAAAAATGTTTTTTTGTCCACAAATATCTATTTTTTTAAACATTTCCAAGCACGTTCGGGAATTGAAAAACAGATGAAAAGTGTTATTGAAATATTTTAAAACACATTGAATGTCCAAAAAATATATCATACAAAAATATAAAAAATTTGAAAAACGGGTAGAAAAAAATTATTGTCCTTTCCATAAATATTTATTCTTTCGACCATTTCTGAGCACGTATGGAAATTGAATAACCGATAAAAAATGTTATAAAAAGATCGTCATACACATGAAATGTGTAAAAAAAAAATAGAAAAATGTAAAAAATAGAAACCCAAATATTGAATAATTTTTTATACAAATTATTTTTTTTATTTTTATAATTACCAGAAAAATTTGTTAAAAAAATAGTCAACTAAAAATCTTTAAATATGGTGAGTAGGGGATAAAAAGGGTTAATCATCATACGATATGAAGATTAAGGAGAACCACTGGCGTTCGGGCAAAGCTTTCCCGTTCGTGTCAGAGATGGCGTGACCAGTGTCATCGTCTCCCTCGCCGTGCGAGCTTTGCCTCCGGATCAGCATGCGAGCGTTCCGCGAGCAGTCCTCTCGTTCGAGGCCAGTGAAATTTTCGAAATATTCCTTTTCTCCGTGAGCCGCCCACCCGGCCCGCCTCGGTAAGGTTTCCCTTCCGTCTTCAAACGTCGAGAATTTATCGAAGTTCTCGCATTGGATCGTCTATCAATCATTCGCGGAACACTGCGCCCTATTCATTTGGCGTTTCAATGCGGCACTCATGGCCTTCCACCGAGACACGATGAAATAAACATAACGCTTTAGCCGAACTTCAATAAATCTTTCCACGCTGCAATTGTCGGCTATATGACGCGTAACGTTGGCAAAGCGTTCGCCGGGTGAACTGTATTCTTGGCCGCTCGTACGCCGCGCCGCGGAGCAATTTCGCGACAGCGAAGTTATGAGAAATCGTTAATTCACAAATACATCACTCGATACCGCTGAATCCTCAATGGGCAGTGATGTGTCATCGATTTTATTGCGTTTCGTCGTTGAACACGATATATGCAAAAAAAATATTAATAGCTCGCACTCTTTTCTAACGACCAACGAAAAAAAAAAAATAATAATAAACAAATTGAGAAAAATAAATTACACAAAATTACCAATGTAACCATTTTTTCGCAACTGCCTATATGAATTGTAAAAAATCTTGTATTTTTCACTAAAAGTAGTATATGACGCATCAGTTTTTGAAAATATTTTCATTAATATAAATTTTTAAAAAATAATAATAATAATAATAATAAATATATATAATTTTTATAAAAAATTCAAAACCGTAATCGATAATATTATATTTCTTAATAGAATAAAAATCTTCGGCTGCTATCGCCGTGTACGAAAATCGGTCCTGGAGTACTTGGCTGCACCGGAGAGCTCGGAGGGCTTTTGGGGTATGTGAGACCCCATTGCACAGTGCCATTAAGTTCGAACTTAAGTTGAAACTTTGTTTGTCGGGATTGTCGAAAATGATTACAAGGCGCAAGATGAAGCATAAAATGAAGTTTCAACTTAAGTTTGAACTTGGGAATATAAATGCAGCCCTTGGAACATTTCAAGCAAAGAAGGACTTGAAATACCTCGGTCAATGGGAGGATTCAGAACATTCCAAGCCAAAACGGGCTTCGAATATATTGAGCCATGGTAGGACTTAGAACATTTCGGGCAATGAAGGACTTGGAATATTTCGGACCAAGAAAGGAACAAGAATATTTCCGACGATGGGGTATCACAGACCCCAAAGGCTTTCTGAACTCTCTAGTGCAGCCAAGCAAATTCCAGAGCGCGAGAGTCGATTGTCCTATACAGTGGCGAAATATTTTTATAATAGAGACGTTCTATTTTGATAACAAGTAATATATTAACCGAAATATATACATTAAATATAATATATCATATAATGATGATATATTAATAATATTTTAACCACATGATTTGTTTCATGTTCAATGAAAGTCTCGAAAATCCTTCGTCAAAAAAAATATATCGGATATATTTGAAAATATATCGGACAGACTGATATATTTTGCGATATAAGTGTTTGCCATGTAAAGAACGATCGAAGAATGAAAAAAAACGCAATTTTTTTTCCCTCATCGGTGTACCCGGGCCGATATCGTTGCGCGCCGGTTCGACTGCTTCGCGAGTTCCTTCATGTGATAAAACGTCGCGAAAGAAGCCCTCGCGCGTACCGATATTAACGATATTTATAGTCGGTACGAAACAATGGAGATCGATATTGTTTTCTGATTGGGAGGGCTCGGTGGCGAGCCTTTTACTTTTACAAGCGATCGCATGTACGTACAGTATACATTCGTACCGTACGCAACGCAACCCCTTTCCACCGTCCGCGAGGACGTTTCCTACACGCGGAGAGGGAGCGCCGGTCACAGAAGCAAAACTGAACAACGCAGGAAGAAGAGAGTCTCGTCTGGCACGGACAATACACGCCATCGCCAAGACCCGACGTTGTAGGGGAGAGCGGGGCAGAATGGCATACCGGGGCAAAATGGTCCGAGATGGTCAAATAAAGTCCCCCGTATGATAGAATTAGGACAAAATAGGACAAGAGAAAGTCCCATCGACGTAGATTGTTTTGCCGTCCCATTTTGCCCCAATACCATTCTGCCCACGGTCCTATTGCGCGTGAATACCATTTTGCCCCGGTATGCCGTTTTGCCCCGCTCGACCCTATACGTTACTTACACGTCGGTATTACTCGCGTAAAGTTTTTTTTTTTTTTTTTTTTTTTTTTTTTCTCCCCGCGCGCCATCCAAAGCCAAAGGCTCCCGGCGGGGCATGTTTATGCCTCCGAGAACATAAATAATATTTAATATGACAGTGAGCGCAAAGGCGGTTAGCTTTGTGCGATATATTTGGTATAGAAATGTCACCGATCGCGTATCTTACTCACCGGCCTCTCTGCCTCCGCGCGCACCGACATTGCGCGCTTGTTTTTCGGTGGATTCGCGCGTTGTTTCGTTGCGCACGAAGTCAAGTTGCGCGAAACATGCGAACGCTGGGCGGCCCTTCGGCGGAGGGGGCGACCCTTACGCATATCCCGAGATGCGTTATCTAATCTTCGACAATTGCTGAATCGATCTCGCATATTTTACCCATCGTCCGCGAGAAGATCGAGCATATGCATCTGAAAGGCGATTCCCTGTATACGTATATGTGTATATGGAAAAAATAAAACATTCCGTGCTCGCGTTCTCGCGTATAAGGACTCTGCGGAGGGTGGGAACGAGGCCATTGTGATACTCGAACAAAAGCTACGATATTATACCGCGCCGTATAAACGCTCCCTCGCCCCCAACCCCCTTCGGCGCGAATATCGAATCGATGGGATCTCAAAATTATTCACATCCATCGATAGATATTCGGCGAGATTTGCCATTTACTTCGTTTTTTCGATTTTTCATCCGATTTACTGATTTTTTTTTATCGATCTAATGATCGTCGGATTTCCTGAAATTCATTTTTTCTACTTGGAAAGACAATGGTAATAATCCGGAAGCGAAAGTGATTTCATATTCAAAGTCGATTATTCGTTTAATTAAAAAATCGTGCAATGCAAAAAAATTAGAGAATGCTCTGAAAAAATTCGGATGTCTTCGGAAAAATTGACGAATCATTTTCGTTTGTAAAAATAGTGGAGTCGCCGGGTAATTGGTTGAACAATTCATCTTTTCAATAATTTGTTAACAACTTTTGATATTATTATTATGTAAAATAATTCTTTGCGCGACCTTCTATATGTCTAATTTTTTCCGATTTCGGGGTTAGTTTCAAGGTTAAAAAAATTACGAGATCGTATATTTTTTCAAAATAATACTTAGAAAATAAAAATACTTTCGAATCTGGTACTTTTGTTGAGTGGCACAAAAAAAAATCAAAAGAGAAAATAACTCGACAATCAATGAATTCGCTTTGTGGGCTTTACGAAAAGATCGTCGCGCAGTGGCCTTTTACGCGAATAAAATGATTTGTCCCTAAACAGTAGCTATATTTAGTCGAATACAAAAATGCTCCTTCAGAGATCGAATATTCGTATCAAATTTAGTGGCGTTATAACTGGAAACTGTTTCGCCATTAATCGCATGAAATTTCGAATTCATGCGACGGATGAGACGTTGGGCAGAATTAGTTCTCGCTCCGCATCGGATAGACGGCAGTAATGATTTCGGAGCGTCTATGAATTGAACGGACTATAATGTACGAGATAAATGTGTAATATCGAGGGTTAAACTCGTTGCATAAAGTGCCATCGGCCGTGTAACGCGCACGATAATAGAAAACGGGCCTTGTGAACGGCGACGGGTCGGGTTCGTAACCGAGCGAAGGTTTTCGAACTTTACGAAGGGCGCGAGCGATTATTCGCCGTTCGAAAAATTGTCGTGCAAGAACAAAAGCCCCGGCTGTGTCCTATTTGAATATAAAATCGACATAGGTACACGAGGCTCGACCGCGTCGATCTCGCTCGCCTCGCGTTTTCGCTCCTTCTCGCTCTCGCGTTATCCATAATCGTATTCAAATGAAGATCGCATAAAAGGTATCGGAGTTTAATGGGGGTTACGCTATGCCTCGCCGCCTCGTGCTTCTCAAACTCGTACCGTTGATAGCGTCTTTTATAACATTAATACGCGCACGGGAGGGCATTACTGCAAAATCAATTGGAAGAGCGAAGTGCATTGTTGGGTCGTTCGCGGGGAGTCCGTTTTCGCGTACAACGTTCCTTCGGGGGCGCTAAATCCATCGCGGGGTCCCGGCGAGTTCGGCCGGAGGGACGAAAACGAGAAAATGCTTTGGGGAAAAATCATTAGGCACATTTTTTTAGTATCCTTTTGTCGTCGAAATTATTACTTTCGGCTGCCTTTCACTCGATTGCTCAAACGCACGATAAATCTGAGCAACTCGAATATTTGGCCTTAAAGAATTTCGGAAATTGCACATACATGCAAATCGGACACAATTGCAAATCGCACATCGCGAGTGTCCTTGCGGAGCTTCGATCGATTCTTTAGCTAGCTCATAACCAAAAGGGAAAAACAATAGGAACGTGTAAACAATTATAAGGACACAGACAAAAAAATATAGTTTTCTTTCACTATACTGACTAATTCACTGAAGGCATGGCTATATAGGGGAGAGCGGGGGAAAATGGGACAGTGGGGCAAAACGGGACAGGCAATCGAAAGGCATCCATGGGGCAGAATGGGACATTCCGAAAATGTTGAAAATTGTATTTTCACAACGTAGGTAAAGCAACTATTTATAATATAGCAGTCTTAAAACCATTCAGAGTGTTTGAACAAATATCAAATTTAAGGTCATAAGTCTAGAGCAGGGAAAAACGGGACAATTCTAAATTATTTTGAATATGTAATTTGCGGCATTCGGTATGTCGTAATTTTTTGAATTTTTCATTTCTCAAAGTTACAATATAATAAAGGGGCAAAAGGGGACACCGTCAAAAAAACTGAGATGTGCAGGGTTTGCTTGATTCTTCGTTTATATTATTCATATATCTACACATTGTTTTCTATACACATATGAAACACACACTATTATACTACATAACTATTCCCACGAGTTCGCACTGACAGAATTGTCACCTCGACGGTGACAGTTTATTGACAACTGTAAAAACAACGTTACGTTGTCCAAGATGATTGGATTAACGCACATGCCGCCAATTGCGGAACATATATTCATGATTTGTATCCCGCGTAAGCGCTTGAAACAAATACACCGAGCCAATGTGTCAGAGAAATTGGACATTGTCCCATTTTGCCCCGATATTTTTTTCTGAAACTCCAAAACCGGCCTTATAGTTCAAATTTTTCAGTGATTCGCAGTAATTCGAAGTCATAGATATAGTTGCAGCCGCGTTTCTCGCTTAGCTGTTCCGTTTCGCCCCACTTTTCCCTATATAGTTGCTATTAAAAGACATTCAATTAGTTGAACTATAATGACACTCTTTATTATTATTTAACGATTTTACCGTAACTATAAAATAAAGACGTCTGAAAAATATTTTTTTCAGTAACGATAACAGTACGTCTTTTTACAATGTAATTTTTTTAAGGTAGTTATCGCGCGATATCGATTTTCTTACGATATTGTTTACATTTTTGTGTATTCATTAGTCAATGCGTCTTGAATACACGTCCGAAGTTTCAGCGCGATTTACCGCTCAGAACCAGAGAAGAAAATTATTTTAAAAAGTCTTCATTCTCGGCGTTCCCTATCAAATAACATTACATTTTCGATCGCCGCAAACGTGTATACTTCTTACCATTTTGATCAAATTTTTTTGAGAGTTGCACAAAATTTCAATCCTCACTTTCGCAAGATTTGGAAACAATTGACCTTCGAAAAATGCAATTTTGCAATGATTAGTTAATAACATTTTGCAATTATTATCATGGAAAATCGATAATATCTTCGCCGCCGATATGCTCGATTTTTTTCAGATTTTTCGACCACCGAGAAGTTTTTGCAATTCCCTCTCATTTCTCTGAATCTCGTGGGAAGTCTGACTGTTCGCGCGATAACTCCCTCAAGTGCACGACTAACCACTGCCATTGTCATGAGTTAGAATGCCCAGAGAGCAAAAGAACACCAGCCGAACGTTCCGCAGTCTCGTTGACACGACAAATACAAGCAATACGGTTTTCAATCCGGCATGCAATAATGGCAAGGAATATTTGTTACCCATAATATATCGCCCCGAAGAGCAGTGCACTTCTCGTATACATTACACGTTGCTCGCGACGTTCCGAAGCACGAAACGCGACTGCTATCGCTGATGCTTGATACGCGGCCGCGGCCGTTCGCAGATTCCTATATGCATACAATTGATACAGATATACTATCGTGCCCGCGGCATTTTCTTAATATACAATCTCGCGATGGCAAGAACGAAGGAGATCGGGCAATGTTGCGCGCACGCTTATAGGTAACTTTTGCTCCTGTCCCGATACCGCATAGTCGGGAGAATTTCTCGGTCGTCGTTGTACGTACCGGCGAGCCTCGTACATATCGTCAGTACCAGCGGGCAGTGTCTTTCCCATAGTCCTCGCGTCTACTCTCGGTACTCGTGTATTATTGTACACCGATGTGGGTATAAGCAACGTACGAGAGTAGCAAACGAACGAGCGAGAGCCCCCGAGCTCGGCGTGCCCAGCGTTTAAGGTAGTCCATGCGTGAGGCGTTCATTTCGCATAAGTTCGAGGAAATTGAGAGTGAATTGCAAACGATGGTACAAAAATCTGAAAAAATTCATGCACATTAAAGGTAGCGAAAAGATCAATTTTGCATAATAATAATTCCAAATTGGTATTAACAAATTGATGAAACGAAAAATTGTTCAAGAAATTTTCCGGCAACACGACTTTTTTCGTACGAAGATAATTCTTTTATTTTTCCGAATACGTATGAAATTTTTTTAATTTTTGAATTGACTTTGAATTTTATGATTTTCGCATCTTTTCCATAAAAAAAAATGTCAAAATCATCTAAAAAATCTGAAAAAAATTCTTGCACATTAAAGGAACTAAAAATATGCATTTTGCATAATAGTAATTCTATATTGTTATTAACAAATTGATGAAACGAAAAATTGTTCAAGAAATTTCCCGGCAACACAACTGTTTTTTTATGAAAATAATTCTTTTATTTTTCCGAATACGTATGAATTTGTTCAGATTTTTTGAGTGACTTTGAATTTGATGATTTTCGCATTTTTTCCATAAAAAAAAAATTTCGAAGTCAATTGAAAAATCTTAAAAAATTCGTACGTATTTCGAAAAATAAAAGAATTCTTTTCCTGAAAAAAAAAAAGTTGTGCTGCCGGGAAATTGCTTGAGCAATTTTTTGTTTCATCAATTTGTTAATAACAATTTCGAATTATTTTTCTGCGAAATTAATCTTTTTAGTACTTTTAACGTGCATGAATTTTTTCAAATTTTTGTACCATCGAGAAGTGTTTGCAATTCTATTTCCAATTCCTCTCGATTTCCTCGAACTTATGCGAAATGAACACCATACGCTTGGACTACCTTAATACACCGTGGAAACACGAGTGCAACGTTATAATAGCTTCTTCCTCTGTGTCTTTGTGCGTGTGCTGAATGGGTGTGTGTGTGTGTTTGTGTATTGTCTTTCGTTGTGGAGTATCGTACCGAAGAGCGGTAAGAAACCGCGTAGTGTTCATGCAGCGGCTTATATGGCGCCCCCGCGCAAACTAGGGCCACCCAACAAAGGCTTGTAGACATCTGTTCTTGTCATAAACGAAAGATTTAGCGGTCCGCGCGAGTCCGCACAGGCTCGGGCAGCCTCGGCTTCGAAGAAAGTACCTCCGTCTTCGTCGCGCACGCGGCATCGCGCATTACGGAATTTACGCGCTCTTGAACTTCGGGGAAGGGCGACAGAGAGAGAGGAGGGCAGTTTCCGAGGGACCGAGATCTCGAAACTCGATCGAATCGTCGTGGAGCCCGAATACAACGATATCGAAGGCATCGAGGGAGAAATTTATAAAGGCGACATGGAAATTAGTAAACTAAACGTATACCTGTTTCTTAGGTATAATTATAATAGGGTTTTTTTTTTTTTTTTTTTTTTTTTTTTTTTTTTTTTTTAGGTAGCCTGAATAAATTATGATTTTGAAAAGGAATAGTTAGTTGATAAAACGTCTTCTTATCAAGAACACACTTTCGTTTATTGTTAACTATAATTATGTTACGATTCTCTCTTTTGTTTTCTTCAGGTCGGCGGCAAAAATAATGATGCAAAGAACGAATATTTAGTTACTAAAACGACTTTTTATCGGAAAAACACTTTCGTTGATCCGGAAGTGACCATTTTGGCCACTTTAAATACAGTTTTTGATACCATACTCGGAAGAACAATATTCGGAATGAAATTGAATTAAGTGCCACAGGTCAGTGACAGGTCGTTAATTCAATTCATTTTTTTAAACTTTATTTCTATTTTATTTCACAATTTACTTGTATATCACAGGTGTTCCTTTGGGAATATAATTCTTTTACCGACCTACTTGAGCTGACTTATGTTTACAATTTCTTCATTCTTTTCCTTATCTTAATATAAATGCTGTAAGGAAATATTTCGAATTTAATCGACAATCGATAGTCGCCATTCACGCTCATCGATCCGGATATAATTAAATTAATCTATGTGTACACTTTTCAAATATATATATCGAATTATGGGCGAAAAAACGATTTCACCACAATATTTAAGAGAAACTGTCGCAACCAGTCAGTGGCCACAATTAGTGTATTGGCACGTCGAAAATTTTCCAAACCTTCACTCATTTTTGAGCAAAATAAAATAATAAATAAATCATAAAAAGAAAAAAAATTGAAATAAAAATTAAATGTGACGTTTTTCGGAATAACGGATTATTGAATTCAAATTACAGAGGGTAACCCTTTGACTATTGAAAAACATTGAACGTCAAAAAATTAACAAAAAAAGGCTTTAACAGCGGTTTCGGGAAAAATGGTAACAACCGTTGCAATGTTCATTTTGCATAAGTTCGAGAAAATTGGGAGGGAATGGCAAACACTTCTCGATGGTATACAAATCTGAAAAAATTCATACCCATTAAAGGTACTGGAAAGATTAATTTTGCATTATAATAATTGCAAGAAGTTATTAACAAATGAATGAAAAAAAATCTTGTTAAACAAATTAACGGTAACTCAACTTTTTTTTTTTATGAAAATGATTCGTTCATTTTTCGGGAAAAGTATGCATTTTTTCAGATTTTTATCTTCATTTTGATTTTTGCACATTTTTCCATGTAAAAAACAAGAAAATTCAAAATAAAGATGAAAATCTGAAAAAATTCATACGTTTTTCGAAAAATGAACGAATCATTTTCATTTAAAACAAAGTTGAGTTACCGTTAATTTGTTTAACAATTTTTTTTTTCATCAATTTGTTAATAACTTTTTGCTATTATCATTATGCAAAATCTTTTCAGTCCGGTTAATGTGCATGAATTTTTTCAGATTTGTATACTACGAGAAGTGTTTGCAATTCACTCTTAATTTCCTCGAATTTTTGCGAAATGAACATCTTACGCATGAACTACCTTAAGATGATGCGCAAAGAGAATCAAATTCTGAAACACGGGCACATTTGGCGTCGTCTCGATTTTCATGTACCGGCGATCTCCGACTCGCGGACACCCGTATCGGTATGTTATAACATACGTATAGATGTATGCATGCATGCGCCAGGATCGGGAGGTATATGACGCGGCGAGCACCGGGCGCGCGAGCGGATAACCAGTTTCCCGTGATTTGTGACTATTCCTGAGCGATCCTGGCTCGCGATAATAAAGTGGCAATGGGGCTTGTTAGCGCGCGAGTTCAACGAGCATATAATCGCGGCGAGCAGAAGCGCACCACTACCGACGCAACAGCTGGGGTTTAGTTGCGATACACACACGATACGCCATTGACCCGCGCACTCTCACATTTCTCCTGTCCGGCCGTTGGCGTCAACGACGTGTGCAGGTCACACGGAACAGCATCATCGACGCGCCACGTCGTTGCTCTTCAACCGAGATACGACGCGTCGTTCGACTAATTTTACTTTCCACCGTAGCATTCCCCGTGCGCACGTCGGCGAAAAATCAGGCAGATCAGTCCGACCGATGACTCCTCGTGATCTCGTTACTCGAACGTGAGAGCCGTGGACGTTTTTATTTTGTCATTCGTTCCGACTTTCTTCGCAGCTCGCGAGGATAAAAGGATATTGCAGACATATTTCGTATGATATGAGGAATTATATGATCAATTTTTCATATTCGTGATTTATTCAAATAAACTAGATATTGTTACCATGGAAATTATATTTTTCGTATGCATGTTTCTTAAAAAAAAAAAAAAAAAAAAAAAAAAAAACAGTGAACACGATTCCAAAGTCCCGTCTATTTTTCGTGATACGCCTATCCCTCATTCCCTTCCACCTCGAGCATTAGCTCGATCCGTGGGAACTCGAATTAAATTTGCCATTGCGCGAAGCGAATAGCAGACCGAGCAAATGTATACTACCTTTCGTGAGAATATCCCCGATGCCCCTTCCGCGGTACGGCTCGCGGGATGAGTAGTAGCATCAGAGAATTATATTCTCGTCGTCGTCGTCGTCGTCGTTGTCGTCGTCCACGGGTCTCCGCCGAGGGGGATGGGGTCATCGCGCGTGGTACGGGCTTCTCTCCTTCGGTTTTTCTCTCCTTCTCCGTCTGCACGTCGGTGATGACTCCTTTGACGAGCGAGATCCCGCGATTGCCGAGAAACCGGCAGCAGCGAGAGAGCATCTCGCAACTCGGCAACACAGTAGAAATAACCGTGGCAGTGGACGCAGATGAGACGCCACGCGCTCCTCTCGCATCCGAACAGCCGAAGTCAAGGTAAAGCGGCCACGAGAACGCGAGCTATGAGTCACGCATAGAGCGCTTTAACTCTCGTCTCCGACGTCGCTGTGTAAGTTCTGCCTTCGTGCGGTTTAGCGGAAACACGCGTTTGTAATACTACGTCGGTATTGCAAACACTCATCGGCGAATGAAGTAACGTATAGGGGAGAGCGGGGCAAAATGGCATACCGGGGCAAAATGATGCGAAATCGTCAAATAATGACTGCCGTATGATAGAATTAGTGCAAAATGGGACAAGGGAAAGTCCCAACGAAGTAGATTTTTTCGCTGTCCCATTTTGCCCTAATACGATTCTGTCCCATTGTGTGTGAATACCATTTTGCCCCGGTATGCCGTTTTGCCCCGCTCTCCCCTACACGAGCGTATGGTCGATTTCGGGGGATCACGCGTATTATACGCGGCACGAATAGCTTCGAGAGAAATTGCGCATTCTTCGAGGTCCTTTCGCATTCAACCGCGAATCCTTTGCCATGCATCGCTGCCTCCTCGGGCGCTCGGTGTCCAGTCTGTCGCTATTACTTTGCAATTACTCTTTCGAGTATGCTGATTTTTTTTTTTTTCTCTTTTGTTAATTTTCGATCGAACATAATCGACCATCGATGATACACTTAGTAATAATCGTTCATGCACTCGCACTGAGAAAAAAGAACGGTTGAGTCAACTAAATCGGCTCGTGCGAGTGGCGAAACGAATATACGATTTATTAAAGGCAATAATTATTATCGTAAGGAAAGAAATCGTCAATTTGACTAACAGTTAGTATAATTGACCAAGTATTTCTTCTAATAAACGAGATATTTGTTTGGCCATCCTCACGCGCCGATTTAGTTTTTCAACCGATTTTTTTTCTCAGTGCGCGTAATTAAATGCAAAAAAGATTTTTATTAATTACTAAATAGACCGATTGCGTTCTGTCTTCATGGCTCTTTTTGTAATGATAATATAGCTTCGAAAACTTATTATACGTCTCAGATAAATACATAAAAGGAATTAGATGGTAATAATAATAATAATATAAATAATTATAAATACCAACAAGTCAATGCGCAAAAAAAAATGTTTACTACAAAAATCATAACATTGGCCATTACAAAAAAAATTTCATCGAATTTTCAGGTGATACTTTTGAGATATAGGGGAGAGCGGGGCAAAACGGCATACCGGGGCAAAATGGTATTCACGGACAATGGGACCAGGGCAGAATGGTAATGGGGCAAAATGGGACAGCGAAAAAATCTACTTCGATGGGACTTTCTCTTGTCTCATTTCGCCCTAATTCTATCATACGGGGGACTTTGTTTGACCATTTCGTACCATTTTGCCCCGGTATGCCATTTTGCCCCGCTCTCCCCTAATAGATTAGGGAAAAAATAGCTCCATAGTGGGTGTTTTAAAAAAGATATTTATCTGAATAGAGTGTCTGAAGCGTCTTCGTGTCAGAGCGAAATTTTAGTAGTCCTTGCATATGCATATTCAGATTTTTTAATTGACTTAAAATTTTTTTTTTATCTGTAAAAAATGTGTGAAAAATCATAAAATTCAAAGTCAATTAAAAAATCTGAAAAAATTCAAAAGTATTCAAAAAAACAAAAGAATCATTTTCATTAAAAAAAAATTGTGTTGCCGGGAGATTTCTTGAACAATTTTTCGTTTCATCAATTTGTTGATAACAATTTGTAATTATTATTATGCAAAATTAATCCTTTCGGTACCTTTAACGTGCATGAATTTTCTCAGATTTTCATACCATCGAGAAGTGTTTGTATTTCACTCTCGATCCAGCAAAACAGAATAATCGTTCGGTGAAGCGATATTGCCACAGCATTGAGTCCGCGTTCATTTCTCGTCTTGCCGTTGCCCTCACTCCGTTTCTCATCTGCCGCGCGTATATCCGTTACACACGAATTATATGTATCTCAGACCGTGCATCGTAACGAATAGGGGGCATTAGTTAACAGGATATCAAAAGGATATCCTGAGCGTTGGGGCCACCTCGAAGCGGTCGAGTAGGACAGAGAGAGCGCTCGAGAGCGAGAGAGAGAAAGCGCCCCACCCAGGCGGCTCGTCGTACAAATCCTACGTGCTGCTAGGAGGCTTCTCACTCCCCTCGCCCGGCCTCTCGGCTCTGCACCAGTCGATTCTTGCTGTTGGTGCATTTGCTGAAGCGATTCGCTTGCTGTCCGACTGTCTGCCTGCCATAGAGCAGCAGTCGGTGCAACGTCAGGAACGAATACCGCACGCCCGTTGTTGCTGCCGCTGCTTCTGCCGCGCGCATATACGCCCGACGAGCACAATGCCTCGAACCCGAGACTCTCGAGCGCGATATCATCCTGTTATAAATTGAAACACAGCTTCGCTCTGGCATTATGATGTCTCTAATATGTCTTTTTCCTCTCGTGGGGCCTCTCCCGTTGGCCGCGAGTTCCATCCACCGGGCACAGCGCGTCCCAACCCTCATTGCCTCGCGAGAGGCTCTCCGTGAAACTTATCCGATCGCTTTTTATTCTTTTTTTTTTTTTTTTCTTTAATTCGTTTTTTATTTTCATTCAACATCGCGGTAGCCGAGTTTCTATACATTCTATATTCGATCGTATTGCCGGTCTTCCCCGGGTTTCCGGTTGCAACGATTCATCAGAATATTATCAACGTGTATCAAATATAGGAGCGAAGGATACTTTATTCGTTATGTTTCGTTCTCTCCTTTTTTTTTTGTTTCGGGGGAAAAAAAGAGAAATTTCGAGAGACGGAAACTGAGTGTTCGGGGATGCGGCTCAGTCGAGTGTCGTTAGCGTTGCGGAGAAACGAAATTATTCAAAATCCAGAACTCTCGCTCGCTCCCTCTCGTTTCCCACTGTCCGAGATAAATAACTTGTGTCGTTGCGAGGGAGAACGGCGGAGACGGGAACGAGAGCGCGGACGAGAGCGAAGGAGAAAAAGATACGAGAGTCCTCCACCTACACCGAGGAATCGCCGGCCCTCGAGGCGTGTGGGTGAGCTCACTCGGCGCTGGAGGACTACGGGATGTTTAACATAACACGGGCAATCATTTATGCGTCGCGAGCTCGACAGAAACCCCATAATTTAGACCAGTGGGCAGAACTAGCCCACATCCTTTTCGTGGCGGCTGCGCGCACGATTGGCTTCCTCCCTCGTGTGTGCGCGCGCGAATATAATATCTATCCGTACGTATCGCCGGGCGCGCTTCTGACGCGGGACACTCTTCCCGCCGCGGACAATAGTTGATAACAACAATGAATGTTATTTGGCAATTTTTTTTTCAGCCTCCTCTTACAGCTGTAATGAAAAAGCCAGCGCGAGTTTGTATTATCTGTTTTTTTAGGGTACGCGTCGATGAGGGCGGGGAAAAATAACTGATAACAATAATGCGTTTATTTTCACAATGTTAACAATTATTCGTCGATGAAAAGCTCGGAGACGTCTTGCCAACGATTTGCGTTGGAAATAAAATGGAACTTAAAGCCTGTAAAAAATTCGGGTAAAAAGAAGATAAAAATGTTTTAAAATGTTGACGTTCGTGCAGTAATAAAAAATTTGATGAGTACGATTTTGCACAAAATTTGTTTATAAAGGAAAATTAGATTTGATTATCAAATTTTTTGGTCGATTACAAAAAGTTGAAAGTTACAACGCACGTTTGTTCGAGATTTGTTGCGCGATTCGGTCGTAAAAACTTTCAGCGCCGATATTCGAATTCTTTTCTTTTTCCAATTGGCAGCTTCGATTTGTAAAAAAATATTTGTTAACAATCAGTGCGCATTTTTACATCCATACTCGGCAAAGGATTTATTTGTAGTAAACAGATTTATGGTCAAATCCGGTGAAATAAATTAATTGTCATTACCACAAAATGTTGAGTAACAATTTTCATATTAAAAAAAAACCAATGAGCTCTGAGAATCGAGAAAAAATTGGTTTTTCGAGAATATTTTATGTGTTTATGTATGATTTTTATATTCCTATATACTTAGGGAAGTGCACGTTGAAGCCGAGAACTGGAAGCAAATTTCGTTAAATAGAAAAAAAAGAAATCGTAAAAATATTCTGACTGCGTATTTCCATGTATTTTTTCACACTGAATGCGAATCCGAAGGCGAACGTTGTCTAAAATTGATAAACAATTTTTCTTCCATTGGTCCGACTTACAAAATAGAGTCAATGAGCGTGTTGCGAATTTTGTTCCTTTGTCGGGCCAATCACGGGACGAATACGCCGGAAACAATACCTTATGTTCCGATACTATACAAAAAATTGCACTTTATTTCACGCCGTGCGAGAAAGCCGATTTCACGCACGCTTCGCTTCGCGTGAGTAAAATTGCATTACTCGCACTCGTAAAATAAAATTTTTAGCGATACTCGTGCGAGAAACTTTTCCTCAACTCGCGTGATTGCAACACTCGGCTTCGGCTCGTGCTGCATGCTCACAATTGTTAGAAAAAGTTTTATCGCACTAGTATCGTAATGTACGATTGTGAAACTAGTGCGGAAAAGCGGACTTGTGAAACGGCACGAGCCGAAAGCAAGCGCTGTTTGCGGTGCGGAAAAGTTACTTTCTCGCACAAGTGCGCAAAAGAGCGTAAATTGGATGCCTTGCTAAAAAGTGGCACTTTCGCGCGTTACAGACACGAAAAGGCAGACTTTTTGTGCATGTATTACAAAATGTACTATTGTGATACAAGTGCGGAAAAGCGGACTTTCGGTGAAGACTGTGAAGTGGACCGCACGAGCCCAAAACGAGTACCAAAGTGGCACGAGCCGAATACAAGCGCTATATGCGGTGCGAAAAAGTGACTTTCTCGCACGAGTGCGCACAAAAGTACCTAATTGTATGCCTCGCTAAAAAGTGCCACTTTCACGCGTTACAGGCACGAAAAGGCGGACTTTTTGTGCATTACAAAATGTACTATTTTGCTACAAGTGCAGAAAAGCAGACTTGGGACGAAGACTAAAAAGGTGGACTTTTTGTCAGACTTGCATAAAACATATTTTTCCTTTGTCAAAGGTCCCTCCGTCGATCTTTCTTACTTCACCCAAGTCCCAACCGCATAGCGCTACCTTAAAAAAAAAGCTGAATGAGATCGAGTATCGAGAGGTGAATAAGCACAGGGCATGGCGAACGAAACCGAGAATAAGACACAGAGAAGATTCTCCGTTCGGCGTACGTACACGAGAATGAGCTCGGCGGCCCCCCCATGGTGGGATAAAGTCGGAGCCCCCACGACAGTAGCCGTGTATGCATGGGTTAGACAATGCACCTCGCATTAATACACTTCATATTAGTCCGCTTTAATGCGTGTTCGCTGGCCATTGTGAATGAGCGACACTGTTTATCACCGAGCCCCGTATAAGCAGCAACCAGCTCCTGCGCCCCCCGGGTCGGTGGGCCGCATTTGTCTCCCATGCATGGAGTCTATGGCCTCGATCGCCGGGGATAACAAATCCGTGCCGTTCCGTTATTATATGCAATACGAGCATCAACGCTCTCCCTGCGCGGGACCCTTTCGTTCCATTTCATTTCGCTCCTACCCCAATACGATCGATCTGCCCAATCGTCCGAGTCGCCCAATCGGACCGGTGGAGAATAAATGCCACACATTCCGATCCGAATATTTATTATTATTATTTTCTATTTGTTACGTGAAAACGCGGCGCGCTTCTGGTGATTCGTTTGAGATATCTGCACTCAGAAAAAGGTATAGTACCATCAAAGAAAATCTGTTTGAGTCAACTAAATGCTGCAGTCAAATAGAGCGGACGAAATGTATCTTTGGAATGACCGTTGAATTTAGTTGAATTCCTAATAATGATTTAGTTACCTTGAATCTAGTTTAGTTATTCAAATCTAGTGATCAAGTTGGCGCAAAAATATTTCTAATTGATCGAGAGTCAAAAATATTGGGCTCGCCTAAATGTAGAATTGAGCCCTGGGCTTTTTTCGACCGGAATTGTTTCTTATCAATACGATACACTATTGTCATGCACATTTTAACTTCAATTGTCAGAGCTGCTATTCAGATCTTATAGTTATATTGCACTTTCACAACGTAAAATCCTATCTAGTTAGCGGGCTCGAACCCTCGAACTAACGCTTACTAACCTGGCACCTTACCACTACGCTATTTCTACTTATTGACAAGTATAACTTCTTATCGGATGTATAAATTGTTATCTAAATAACAATCAAGCCTTCGCTTTCTTTAACCTTCAGCTTTCAGATTTAGATGCTTTTACCTATTGCTATCCATATAATATTCTGACATAAATGGCAGTGACAAGAATTATTGACAAGATGAGAAAAATTCAAGATAGCGGTTATGCGGCGAGGCTGCGAACACATTTTTTTCATATCAACAATATCATTTCTCAATTGAATTGAAGCCAATATCATTAGCATTCATACCCTGAATGTTCTTGTGACAACAAGAAACACTACAAAAGACAAAAAGCCAAAAGAGGAAAGTTCATCAATAATTAACAAACTTTATTTGGGTCAATTAAAATTTGGTAAACATTTTGAAACATTTTTTGTACTACATGCAATACATTTAACATCGATTCGTTAACACCAATCCCACTATTTTCTCAATGTCGAAAACTGTCTATGTTTCATTGAATCAATCGGTGAGTTGCTTTACGCAATTTTTTTGGTTGTTCCGATCAAACAATTCAACATTTGGCAACCGAAAAATATGACTCAATCAATCGTTCAAATTGTTAATAGAAATATCATTTGCGTTGAAACTAACAAACAAATTGGTAAAAAAAAGAAACTATGAAGTTCAAACGGAATAATATATTTAGTTCAATGGACTCTAGTTTAAATGCGCCTATGTGTTATTTGGTTAAACTGTCATTGTTATGTCAATCGAATTGTTTAGTTGGTTCAATTACATTGAATTTCTTAAATCAACCTTGCCAGGGTTTGTGGAAATAAAATTGAGTTGCTCGAATCGAATACGTTTTGTCTAAATATCTACAGTTGGTTTTACCAATCGTTTTTCTGAGTGTGCGCGTCCGAAACCGCGGGCATTCCGCGACATTTTCATGACCATCGTTCGCCCGTTGATACGTTAGAAGATTTAAGGGCAGTCGGTATTCGCGCGACTCGTGCGAGACGAGAGCAAGCGAAAGAGTCGAAAATTCTGACCACCGAGCGACGCAGCGCGGAGAGGCGATGAGAGACGAGAGAATGCAGCGGACGGGGCAGAAGCGAGGGAGACGGAGAGGAGAGGAACGGAGGAATACGATGATGGAGTCCGGGGACAAATATAGTTCGTTAGCCGATGATATCGCGCGACGGCGTTATACACCCCCGTTGGCTACGAAAACACGGCCCGCGTAGCCACGACCGGCACCGCGCGGAACATCGCTCTCGGCCCGATATTATTTTCGGCATCGACTCGACGGCGAGTCCACGACGCGGCGGACGGACCGGTAGACCAAAGTTGTACTGTATTAATCTAAGGTCTCACCCCCCGACCTGTCCCCTTCTCGTGACTCATTACACCCGAAATACTGTTTCCTCGATGATCGGTCGCTTTGATATATAATAGCTCGCCGGCTCATTGTTCATTTTGCGCACGTAAGACTGAATTCGCGCCCGCATGGATCATCGACCTTCCACCCCGCGCTATTTTCTGAAATTTTATGTATCTATTAAAATATACTAAAAGTTCATTATTATTCATTATAAATATATATTGATAAATAATAATGTCATGTTATGTGAAATAATTTCTCTAAGTCGATTTCTCTATTTATTATTTTATTGATTATAAAAAAAAATCTTTACTTTCTCGATCTTTATTTTTCATTCAAAATTGACAATAATTTCTATAGTCTTTTTTTTTTATTTAATCAAAATAATTAATAAAAAATGTAAAGGTTTATTAATATTATTAGTATTATTTTTAAAAAGTTAAAAGTGTATTACGATTATTATTATCACACTCTACCTAAAAGAACACTTCATCTGAACTGTATTTTAAGGTAGACTTCTCGATGGTATGAAAATCTGGAAAAATTCATGCACATCAGAGGTACTGACAAGATTAATTTTGCATAATAATAATTCCAATTTGTTATTAACAAATTGATGAAACGAAAAATTGTTCAAGAAATTTCCCGGCAACACAACTTTTTTTTTTACGGAAATAATTCTTTTATTTTCCTCAATACGTATGAATTTTTTCAGATTTTTCAATTGACCTTGAAATTTTTTCTTTTTATGGAAAAAATGTGTGGAAAATCATAAAATTGGACTACCTTAATGTTGAAAGACTCGTCCCGCGAACAATAAATAAATAAAAATAGAAACAATAACATAACAATAAATAACACAATTGACTAAAATGTATTTTATATAAAATACAATTATTATTTGTTAATTAAAATATGTTTATGATAGTTAACAATTAACTTTTCATATATTTTTAGAAACTCTTAAAATTTCCGCAAACAATACGTAACTGTCGCGTTGACGGTGAAATTATTGTTTAGGATTATTGTACTCGTTGTTCGAAATAAAAGAATTAGGCGAGCCAGTTGAGGAGCCCGGACAGCTTCGGGCGCGCACGGGACATACGAAATGTTTTTTTCTCGCAAGTTTGTGCACATATCGCGCCGAAGCGTGGCGAATCGTCGGGCGCACTGCACCCCGAGGCCCTCCCACGCTGATATCACGATAGTGGATCATCCGGCCCGCTCTCGCTATGGCTATTATGCATACATACGTACGATCCTTCGAGACGTTACAAAGGCTCCCAACCTTAGGGGAATCAGCTATATTTATGCTTTGTTGTGAGCATAAAGCCTCGCCGTAACGACCCACCGTGAATGCCCTCGCTGTCGTTGAGTATTTCATCGCGATGCGCTTCAGCAAGCGATACGACCATTCCTACGTGTCCCCGAGTACGTCCTACGTACAGCACTAGAGTTGAAAAAAAACCGAAATCGAGTCCTTTTCAGCCAAAGATCCATCTCTCAATCGGCGGCGATTCGATCGACGCATCGATCGGTATCAAATTTAGAGATACCGGTTGCAGGAATTCGTACTTTTTTTCACGTTAACCTTGAATTTTTTTTTTATAGTAAAATAGTAACAATGACATTTTTTTATTTTGAATGAATTTTTATAAATATAAAATGAAAAAAATGGACATAATTATCAAGAGACGCGGTAGCGTCTCGACGCCACGTACTGATTTTTTTTTTCGTGGCGTAACGCTACAGGCTATATATACGCCAATATGCCGGAAGTGAAACTTTCGATCGATATATCTCAGGAACGGTTCGACGACACGAATTTTAAAGGCCATTTCTATCATATAATTTGGGGTCAATCTTTCCAAAGAGCCTATTTACAATTCAATTGGTTCAGTCGGTTCCGAGATATCGGGGTCAGAAACTCCACAGGGTCAAAACTATTACAAAGTGTCCTGTCCGAAAAATATATGTCAACGTCTACACCAGTTCGTCGATTCACCGTAGTGGCGCGCTCGGCGCCACAGCCGGCGTAGCTGTTATTATTGCCACCCGTAGCGGAAACGTTTATATTAACGTTTCGCGAGTGCGCGGATAATTTTCGAGTGCGCGATTATTTTGCGAATTTTCGTGTGCGAGAGTAACGGTGTGTCGAGATTTCGATACGTCGTAAAAATCGAAATTCGTCGCGAGTTACAGTACGCGAGAAAATGAACTCGCGCTCGTATTTCTCGCGGAAAAAGTGTTTTCGTCCGTGCCGAAGGAATTTGCGACACGCAGATGAGTAAAAATTAATTCATTGTTTTTCAATTAATTTGTGTGATTTTTTGTTTCAGGTGCCGGAGAGGCGAGCGACGGAGAGCGTCGATTCCAGAGCACGTTGACAGAAAAATAGTTTTATTCTTACACCGGTAACTTTGACTCAAAAAATAACGACACGTTATTAAAAAATAAACACAGGCGAAAGGGCTCAACGATGATTATCGGTTTCAATCGAAATGAACCAGGTACAGAATGTCAATGTTCCTAATTAACAAAAATTGCCTTGACCATGCACGCAAAGTAATAACAATCCTATGTTAAAAAATTAAAAAGCGAGCAGAGAAATACGTATTGATTGACGTAAGGATTGACAAGTAATTATCATCGAAGATTTTCATCAGCAAATTTGATTTGCACATCACTTTTTTGTTTTGATTTTAACGGCGTTCATCAAAGCTCCGAACCTTTCCAAGAAAGTTACTAAACCGATGTTAACTTCTTCATAGAGGTCGATTTGTAAATGATGTTATCAACAAAATGAGGATGCAAATGGAAATATCAGTTGCAACCTTTTCTTACGGCGCATGATTGCATTCTGAATATGACAAGAAAAAACGTAGACAAGAAAATTTGTAGCCGAAAAAAATTATCAGTTTTCACGGAAATCTAAAAAAAAATTCCATGAAAATTAAAAAACTCCCGACTGCAAAAAGAGTGAAATAACAATTCATTATTGACGTGTTATAGTCGGGAGATTTTTTCGTCATTAAGTATGGAAATCTCCCGATTATAACACGTCAATAATGAATTGTTATTTCACACTTTTTGCAGTCGAGAGTTTTTTAATTTTTCCGAAAATTTTTTCATTTCATTTTTTTTAGAGAAGATGTTTTCACCGAAACTTATATCTTCGCGAATTTGAGGTTATGCCGCACGGAGATCAAGCGTCTTGCGAGCAGCTGGTCACTTGCGACCGACGCGCAACAGTCAGTCCAGTATCGTACCATCCGTCGTAAAAACATACCGCAGATATATGTCTGAAGCGAGTCACAGGTCATGCTGCGAAGTTGTCGATGGTCGCAGCAACAGTCTCATTCGATATGACGGGACTGCGTGTTTCGTAAAATTACTGTATTTATTTGAATTTAGCCTTAATCTTTGTTTTTTTTGTCGACATGCATTCACCATCGATCACAGTATCGATCTGCCAATCTTCATTCATAACGTTTTGTCTATCTCGAGATTACTCGTGACAACGAAAATCGACTCGATCAGCTGATCGTAGTGAAATGCATAACTCCCGTCTTTTTGCCCTGCGGCCACTCGGGAGTTAAAAAGAGAACTTCCGCTACAAAGAACCGAATAAAACCGTAGATAAAGCCAAAAACGAATTTTATCAGAACTGTGTCGTGCTGTTCATGTGCAAATTTTCGCTTCCGCGTCCATTTATTTTACGAGTCAGTGCCGTGTCACAGCGCTATCATTTCCTACAGTGAGTGAGAGCAATGGTCGTTTGAACGATCGTGTACGCACGTGCATGCTATATAAAAATAGAAGTAAAAATATAACGCGCAGTCGACATCCTAATTGTCATATTTTTGTGATTCTTCAAATCTCTGAAACAATCGGAAAGTTTTTATAATTTTCTGTAAAAATTTTGAATTAAACATAGTTTTGAAGAATAAGAGATTGTAACAATTCAAGAGAAGTGGTACGAGAAATTTATCAGGGAGCAACAAGTACTTGGATGGGTGACCGCTTAGCCGCGCCCTGACTGGTGTATCAATCGTTGAGCAGGAAGCCAGTTTCTCTGAGACTTTGTTGTCTAATACTTTCGTGTACACACGGGGAGTACTAGAAAGGGGAGAGGGATCGGGAACGGTTTGTGAAGACCCGGAAGGATATACGATGGTAGCAAAGAAAAAAAACATAAGCAAAGTTTCAATTTCATTTAGTCGCTTTCTGGAAGTTCACGGCGGTTACGGCGTACTAAAAAATGCGAAACGGACGTCATAAAACAATTTTTCCTGGTCGTCATTATCTTCAAAGGCATAATGTTGTAATAACCCATAAGAGCAGTGTCACAAATAATATATGAAAAACTTTACGATCCTCGTATGATTCACTAGCTTCCTGATACAACTTTATATAAATCCCTGAACAAGTTTCAACCTCCATAGTTCTGTCGCCAGCTTAGTGGACCGAAAGATTCAACTTCCGGCATATTGGAACATAACAAAGTCTTTTTTTTCGCTGAAGGTCAAGAAACTATCACGTCTTCTGATATCACGTCATTTATCATGAGACTTTCCACATAGCCGATTAACAGATCCAGTATGTAAGTAATAAATAAAAATTTGTATTTTAATGTTCTGCAAAAAATGTTGTATACTTTCAACACTAACGAATGGTTGGAAACTAGCGTACTTGTGCTGTTTCTTTCGTTCGGTATACATTGTTTCGGAGATGGGGCTGAGTTACCATGTTCCCTATCAAGTGACTGCCTTTTGAGAGGTAACATTGTTTTTGTAACTCGTCCGTGAAAACGGCGCTTTTCGAGTCAGTTTTGCATGGCGAAAGTGGCTCTTTGCGTACCAGCATCGAAAAGTCAGTTTGCACATGCGCGTTACGTTACTGTTCTTCCCTAGGGCAAAAAACGTCTCGCTTCGCTCGGGCAGCAAACATCACACGTGTCGCAAACGCCAACGTTTAACAATTTTCGTAAACAGAACTCTCACGTACTTGGCGTACCTTTTTTTCTTGAAAATTCTTTTGGTAATCGTTGTTTACAACGATAGAAGCTTCGACGTGATTTTTCGGAATCTTTGAGGTAGAGCACTAACCAGTGCCCGATTATTCTTTAGATTTAGATAGATTTCGACCGAACGTTATTCGCTATCGTCACCATGGACTTTTGAGCAATACATGAAATGCTTTTGAAGTCATATCGTCTTTGAATCATTTTCAATAAGGATCATGTGTAACGCATCGAGGTATTAGAGCAAAACGGCCACCTTGGATAAGACAGGGATGGAGGGGCAAAACGGGGACAAAAAATGCAAATCTTAATTCTCTCGCGATAGCGAGCGCAAGGGAACCGTATCATTCGTATCAGCGATCACAAACGCCGGACATCTTAGAGCCATTTCAGTTGCTCAACTACATTCCAGACAAAAAAATACTTTGTTCTTGAAAAATCGTTAAGTATCAAATCCATGGTACTTAAAGTACTCAGTACTTGATGCTTTAAGAGGAGTTTAACCACATCTCCGAGTGCCTCTTTCTCTCTCTCTCTCGCTCCGCCGCATAAACCAATCACGCTATCTCTCTTGCACTCGATAGAATTCCACCGCCTCTTAACAAAAACATGGTACTTCAAGTAGATGGTAGTTAATGCCTCGGTACCAGATGCTCGAAGGAGATTAGAATAGACATATGTTACTATTTAACGCGTTAACGTCATTGATATTTCGCTGATGTCCCGATTGATATATCAGTACACGTGTAGATGAAAAGCAGCAGAGCTTATTGAACATTGTTTTACTTGTTAAACCTCGCTAGACCCGTTTTATTTGTCATCTACATCTGTAGATGAGAAGCAGAAGACCGCATATCCATTATGTTGAATGTCAACAGATATGCCTTTCTTTTTTTCATCCACGGATTTCGACGCGACTTCTATTTGAGATTCTGAAGCGACGAATTTTTGAAAACGTCCTCGATATCTCGGAATCGGCTGCGTCGATCGAATAGCGATAAGGCCCATCGGAAAGCTGCGGTCGGAATCCTATCGTACACTACTAGCCGAAAATTCGATCCGAAGATTAGTTTCCGGGAAAAATCGAACGACATTTTGACTTTCAGCATATCGGCGCATTCTGAGGAGTGATGGCGCCTTGGCCGACGTCGCAATTCAAATGCTTAGCGTCAAAACGCTACCTCGTCTGTTGATAAAGTGTGTAACACGCTTATCCACATCCCTAACCGGAAGTATTTTCTTTTGCTCCCGCATTGTGAAAAAAGTTACATTGATCAGTGATTACTATCGATGACATTGGGTGACGCAAGTTAATTCAGCACGTGGATAAACAAGCTTCATGGCATCTAATGTGGAAACATTCAGCTGGATAAAAAAATTCTAGGATTACATACTGTGTTAAATGACGTATATATAAGTAATTCGGTTAAAGATCTTAATATCGCCTGGGGAATAATCGAGCGTTGGCACCACGACAGACCGCAAAAAGTGGTGTTTATCAATTTTTTTTCTCAGATTCACCGAATCATGGGCACGTACAGCATAATTCTTGCGGTTGGCATGGTTGCTTTGCTCGCCGCAGGATACGTGCACAGTGCGAAGGTAAAATCGCTGTCCTAAAGAGAAAAAGCAAAACAATAAGTTCACTTTTCCATTCGCAGATCCACGAGCAGATGACCGATGAAGAAGTAGCTGATACTTTCCATACAAGTCGCGATAACAGTAAGAACTCTGTCAAATCTCTAAAGTATTCGTTTTGTGGGCTTCTAACTGCATTCCATCGAATTTTCAAGTACCGGAACACGAGGTTGTACCGGTGAGGCACAATCTGCACAATAGATCGGATCCGACTCTGCGGCTGCAGTTCAACGCTTTTGGCAGACAAATCGATGCTTATTTGGAACCGGACGACGGACAATTGGCTGGCCAAAACACACCGGTATGGCTCGCATTCACGAAGCCCGATGGAAAAATCGAATACAAGAAATTGCGCAACGATGTACGTAACTATTTAGTAGAACTAGTCTAGTATAGAGTATAAAGTTAACTAGTATAAAGTTAAATCATTGCCTCTATTTTCTGCATGACTGACAGATCGTGGGAATCGTAGTCGGATTTTACAACAGCCCGATAAACCTGTCTACAGTCGTAGTGCACGCCGCTGAAGGCAAAGACAACCCATCGTTCGTGAGTTTGCGACTACAATACCTTCATCATAAAGAGGATAAACCATAACAGAATTCAACAAGTAATTGGACCGATCGTACGTTATTTTAGCAAGGGATGGTTGGCGGCATGGCTATTCGTCCTGTGCCGGCACGCTTGCAAGGGGCAAAGAGATTAAGACGGAAGATCAACGCGTTGAACGCGAATTCATCTCTGCTAGATACTCACCATCACGTGATTATTAAATTGCCATTGATGAAGGAGGAACAAAAATTGAGACGTAGGACAATGAATTTGCCATTAAATACGAATCCTAGCCGAGAGTTAACAAAACATTTCTTACAGAATTGGAACGACAGATTCGTGAAGCCAGACAATCTGCCAACAAGAGGAATGCCACGAAAGCGAAGCAAGTTATTTATCCGTCGCTATTGATTCGTACGGATTTCAAGGAATCAAAAACGTCGTGAGTAAAGCTTACGCCTGGTCATTGAAACACATACTATAACCGACAATTATAATCGAAACATTTTTATAGACAAAATGATCTCGATTACTACGATGAGATTATGTACCAATTAGCTTTTTGGAATGGTGTCGACTTGCGGTACAGGCATGTCGACAATCCTAAGATAAGGCTCTGTATCGCAGGCATAATCATTGGACAAGTAAGTACAAGTTGCGTTCAATAGTAGAGATGCTTGATTACTACGGATTTTCAATTGATGATGGTTACATTTTATAAAGGATCGAGCGGCGACCCCGTACTTGAATAACAATCGGAATGACGATGTGATCGATATGGGTAAAGGATGGGATGACATGCGGAAGTTCTGGTACGAGACGAGTAATCTTCCAGACTTTCCAGCGGAGGCTTACGACGTTATTGTAACGATGACGAAGTAAGGATTATTAAGCAACTTTCTTCTTCTCAAAAGCTCTTCACTATGTATCCACATCTTCATTGCAGTTATAAAATGACCCGCCCGAAAAAAGATGGTTCACGCGAAAATATAGCAGGCAAGATCATCCACGTCAATTGTAACGTCTCCATTATTTAACATTAATTTGCAATGAATATTTTATTTGTTATATTCTAAAGGAATAGCCGCACCGAGTTCATTTTGTTACTACGGAAATTTCGGGAGTTATTATGCTGTCGCCGCAGTTCGAGACGAAGGCGGTTTTTCGGGAGTTCTCACAGCGGCCCATGAATTGGGTCATATGTAAGTTTAATATCGATTGAATGACACGCTGTTTTAAGAGTGATGATCTAATGGTATTTCGTCATTGAAGCTTCGGCTTACACCACGACACGGCCTCGGGTGACGAATGCGATGCATCTCTCGGATACATAATGGCACACAGCACCGCCATTACCTTGAAGAACCTGGAATGGTCACCCTGCAGTTTGAAGAGTCTATCGGACTTCTTGAAGTAAATGCAACGATATTTTTTTGAGTTATCACGCAGCCGATATCGAATGAGCAACAAGTTTTTATTTTTCTTTACGTTATAGGCAAAATCGAATATTCTGCGCGAACGACCCAGCGAAATTCCACACTCCTGGTCCCTCCGTGCCAAGATTTTTACCAGGCGACATAGCGGATGCTCACAAACAGTGCCAAGCCCGAGGTTACCACTACGCATGTAACGTGAGTTTAGTCATGAAACCTTTTGTGCAATGAGGTTTCGTCAAAAGTCTTGTTGATCGATAATGCGTTTTTGTGAATAACAGCCGTATCCTGAAATGTGCACACACATGGACTGTTACTTCACGGGCTGGGCAGTTTTCAAGCATGGCTGGTCGTGCCAAAACACGGGCCCCGCTGCCGAGGGCACAGTTTGCGCTCCTGATCATGTACGTATATTTTTCCCATCACACTTTATATACCGTCGAATCGCTTCAATTGCTTATTAAATCTGTTGCAGAAATGCGTGGACGGAGTATGCCAGTGTCTGAGCAAAGATTGTATTTACGAAAGAACACAAAGGCCTGTACAATAAATCCCTCGCGAATGAATAAATGAGATAAACAATTTTGGCATTACCTAAATGTGAGCTTTGTTCTTCATGACGCCGGTTCATCCGCGGGTGTGGAAAAAATGTATTTCGATCGAATGCGGAAGAGATTCTGCCCAAACAGCTTTGGCAGTCGATGATGTGAAGCATTATCTGAAGTGTGAAGCACACACTGAAGTGTTTCTTGTATGACACTTGGCCCATATAATTTGACTTGTTTTTTTTGAATAATTTTCGTAAACAGAATTTTCACGTACTCGGCCTACCTTTTTTTTGTGAAAATTTTTTTTTGGCGAATTCGATTACACGACCGTTACGACCATTCGTTCATTTTTACAATCATTACACAATTGTAAAAATGAACTGTCCATTCACTCACTGTTCATTCGAAATATCTAAAAATACAAAATAAATAAAGGATATAATCGGATAAAAAACCATTGAAAAAATTATAATTACCAGATTAATGAGTAAAAAATGTTTCTTATGAATATTTATAGCTAAGAAGTGAAAAGAAAGCTATAAATGATAATTTCATCGTATAAATAAATCATGGTAATAAGTCCAATAACGACATGAGTACGTTTTTTTTTCGTTTTCTTAACATAGATTTTTATTTGACGGAAAATTACGAATTTGGAGCTCAACGCCATGCCAGATCCGCAACGCCACTTGACTCCAAAAAATGTATCATACATACAGTATGAACAGTTTCCTGGAAAGATAGACGAAAACAAAGGTTGTGCCGACAAGACTATTCGGCGGATGGGGAATTAAATATGCGGATGGATAATCTGGAATGTAACAGAACTGGGAGGTGGGGAGGTGGGTCGGGAGGGTAAGATAATACAAATTGCGCAAGAAAGTTCGAGGATCGCCATAAGCAAAGAGGGAATAAGAGGCGGGCGGAGCGGGGAGGGCAGCGGATCGCAAGAAGACACCGCGATGAGGAGAATGTCTGGTCGAACGTTGCCAGAATATTAATGTAATGCGTTCGACTCGGAACAAATTGCCATTGCCGGTCTTTGTCAGCTTGCCAATGCTCTGTGTCGCGTTCGGTCGTTTCGAAACTCAAGCGACGGGCAAGAGCAAAGAGCTAGGGCAAAAGCAACCGCGAACGAAGCTGCGGTATGTAGTCTCGGCGAATTTATAGAAACTTACGCTCGCGAGAGCGGAGTCGACCGATCCCGTTGACGAGGGGCGTCTAGCGCGAGGAGACGACGGCGAGAGAGAGCGAGAGATCTTGCCTTGATATTTCCGAATGCGCTCGATTAATCCTGAAATTATATTTCTTGCGATGCCAGCAGACCGGCGAGACGCCGGCACGCACTCACGCCGCTGCGTTGTTTCGTAAACGTATAAATTTTACCGTCGGCGTTCCCCTCGCTCCGTCACGGTGCCTTGGCATTCCTCATTATCCTATTTCGCGACACTCTCCGTATTCCGAAATAACGCGGGCACAAAACGGCGCCCGCAGCATATTAATCGATCAATTCATTCTTCGAACATGATAAATTAATTCGATTTTTGAAATTTTGAAAAACAATTTTTTGATAATTTAATCGTTTGACAATTTTATAATTCAATAATTTAATAATTTGACAATTTTATCATTTAATAGTTTAGCTTATTAATAATTTTATACTGTAATAATTCAATAAGTGTGAAAATAAAAAGAAATTTAATAACTGCGCGAAATTCCAAATACCTCAATTTGATTATCACGGTGAAGAGATTGTAATCGAAAACAAGACTGCTATTAAAAAAAAAACCGAAAATCTTAATTTTTCTAGCGTTAAATAATTCATGGATGTAAATCGCCGTGTTTTTTTTTATGTGCCAACCTCACGATGTATATCGAAAGAATTTTTGTTATTTTATTCTTCTTATTGTTTTGGTCACCGAAAAAAATTATATTCCAAATATGAAAAAAAATTTAGTTTTTCGAATAACCGATTTTCAGTTACTTTGCTTATTAATTTCATTACAAATCGCAACAGTCCCCACTGTTTTTAACATGTCATTAATATTTCAAACGCTTTTAATAATATCTTTATTATTACTATTGCAAAAAAAAATATTTATTATAAATTTCCGTTTCAAATCTGTTTCAGAATCGCAATGACCTGTTCGCCGAGCAGACAACAGGATAAAAGGTAATTGTATACATAAATAAAAACAGTTCAGTCTCAAGAATTCACAATATCTTCTTATTGAAAAAAAACTTTTATACCATTAATATTATAAACAAGAATAATATAGATAAATAATAATATAAAAAATCAAAACATTTCAGTCCCAAAAATGCACGATATCTTCTTATTGAAACAAAAAACTTGTGTACTTTTACTATTATAAACATTTTTCATTGAAAATTCTAGCGAAAAAATAACAAGAATATCGTTAAAAATGAACCGTTTACCGAAGGACTTATAAATGTCGGGTAAACAAAAGCTGTGGAATCTCCTCAAAATGATCAATGCGCGAGAGATATTTCACGATGTACCCGACCCATGTTATCCGGGACCATGCGGAACTTGTTCGAAGTCTTAGAGCAACCCTTCGAAATTCTTATCTCGATGACACGCGACGGTCTGCGTCGTTCGGCGATATGAAAAGATCCCTCATCAGCATCATTTCCAAGAGCTTCGAAAGTATACCGTGAGGCTCGTAAGATGCTCCGTTTCGGCGAGAGCCCTTCCCGTCTTGCCCTGCCTGCCGCCCGCACTTCGGTATCGCGTGTCAGTGAGGTTCACGGCGGTTTTCGCCTCGGCGCTACTTAACAAACTTACCGAACACCGGCGCGAGCGTTCGCGCGCGGGTCGCGATGGCGCTCCGGTATATTAGAGTGTACTCCGGTTCGCGAGTGCCATCCAAAGAAGCTTCGGCTCCAGCGTCAGGAAAGCGTGTCCTCGTTCTGCGCCAACCACCCCCGGTCCCTCCCCCGGCCGCACAAACACCAGGCACGTTGAAATTCTTAACGCTGTTAAGATATGTTAATTTTGTTTACCTATAAGCTATTAAAGGGGTTGTAACGTGCTTAGGAGCTAAACCAGTTTAGTTTTCACTGGATGTGTTGCACGTTGCCGGATATATCCTCCACGGGATATAAGGAAGAGACGGTGGGAAGAAGGGTAGCCCGAGTGGGAGGCCTTGCGGAGTCGGGGGGGGGGGGGGGGGGCTTGACGTATATACGAACGAAACGGCGAAGGGGTTGATATTCGGCTGGAATCTGAAAGGGCTTTGGAGGAAAATTGGGAGTAGGGGGTGGTTACAGTGTGTAGTCGTATATGCGACAAGAGCCAAAGGATCGAGGGAGGCAAACAGGGCGGGCGGAGCGGGGAGAGGCTCAGACTTTGGCTTCGGCTTCTCGAAGGGAATCCTCGCCGTTGAACCTCCTTCAGGACATCTTATCGCTGCGTCGCCTCTGCAAACACGCGAAAAGCTCGGATGAGTCTGGTGGCTCTGCGCTGCTGCGGGTTATCGAAATCCACGGGGACTATCTTCTCTTCTTCATCTTCTCTGTTTCCCTTCACCTTCTTCTTCATCTTCTTCTTTGCATCTCCTTTTGGTCCTTCTTCGCGCCCTGTCTTCGGGGTCTCGCGTGCATGACTCGCGGATGTACGACGACGAGCCGAATATCGCGGACACGCGTAATCCCGAAGAGATCCGTGACAAAATCGTTGATGCCATTGCCGCTTGCGATGGTGCGATACGAGGGAGTGAATTTTCGTTCGCGACGGGATAACGAGACGAAGGAGAGTCGGGAAGGGAGAGGATAACCGATCCGGAAGCCCGCGGTACGTCTATTACCGATCCACGCTGAGAACAATTTAAAGTGTTTGCCATCACTAATAACCTGGCGAGCAAACGCAGCATTATTAACAGGTTTGCAAACATCTTCTGTATTAGTGATCCCGTGGATCTCTCTCTCCCCAACCCGCACTTTAGCCGCCTTCCACGCTCACTTATATTCCTATAGCATGATGTAGGCTGCACGGCAGCCTGACTGAGGGCATTCCGTGGTGATTCCACGCTGCGCAACGGGGTAACGCACAGCACCAACCACCGCCCGACCGCCTGTACCGAAGCTCCTCGCAGTACACGATCCCTTGTACAGATATTTGCCGTGTCTACACGACTGCGAATTATCTCTGGCGATTTGTAGATAAAGGGTTTTCCGTCGCGACACCGCCGCCACCTACGCACGGATACACGTACGATTTTCGGTAACACTTTTGGCCTTCGGCTCGACGAATCTCGAATCTTCACGAAGGTTTTTTTTACTCATCACCACTATTTTTGGCAATACCCTTCTTTTCGTAGTGGATCTCTATATTATAAACATATGTCCCCGATTTCGCTACCGCCGCTGTGTAGGAGACGGTAGTGTAGACAATATGCTAAATTCACGGAGTTGCTAAAGTCACGGAAGAACTAAAGTCACGGTTGGACTGAAGTCGCGGATGGACTAAAGTCACGGAGGGAGTAAAGTCACGGATGGACGAAAGTCGCGAATGGACTAAAGTCACGGAGGGACTGAAGTCGTGGATGGACAAAAGTCGTGGATGGACTAAAGTCACGGATGGACTAAAGTCACGGAGGGACTAAAGTCACGGATGGATTAAAGTCACGGGAGGACTAAAGTCACGGAGGGAGTAAAGTCACGGAGGGACTAAAGTCACGGATGGACTAAAGTTGCGGATAGACTAAAGTCACAGAGGGACTAAAGTCACAGAGCAACTAAAGCCACAGAGCAACTAAAGTTACGGAGTAGCTAAAGTTACGGAAGCAACTAAAGTTACGGAAGCAACTAAAGTTACGGAGTGGCTAAAATCACGGAAGTACTAACGTCTCGAATCGGCTCATGTACTGGAGAGAATTAATATAGAGAGATATTTAGAACCATAGTATTACTATGAAGGAAAAGTTGTCTCAGATATGGTGCCTTAAAACTCAGAAAAATAAAAAGTGAGAATGCGAGGGTCGTGAGAAGTCTTTCTGCTTTTGGCCGGGCTAATCTGAAGAATGACAAATATTTTGTCCACTCTGCCTCGGTGCAACGGCGTACGTTCAGGAGGAACATGTGCACGAGTGGTTCCCGTTGACGCTGGAGAGCGGAGGATATTTGCCCGACCCGATCGGGCCTCGTCACGACATTTTCCACGTTGCGATCTATCCCTCGCTGAATCTTCAACTCCTTCGGCTTTACGGTACACTATAAATATGTAAATCGGTGGGATTTCGCGCTGCGCGCGCCCGCTCGCCGGACAAACGTTTCCCCAAACGATACGAGAACGCCTCGCGCACGTATCACGTCTTCGTGCTGCGTCGTGACTATCCATTTCAGCTTCCTGATCGCCTCGCACTCGAGCGGCTCTCAGCGTTTCTTCCCTCGGGATTCGCCTTTGTTTTATGAACATTTTTTTTTTTTTTTGTTTTTTTTTTCTGTTATTCAGTCGATATCTCGCCAAGACGTCGAACGCTCCGGCGTTCTACTGTTCGCCGATATAATCCGCTCTCAGCAGCCACCACCGGGCAACGACGACTCGCGAGGAGCCGCTGACTTCTGCCCCATTGAATTATTCAGGATGCAGCGTCCCGCGGGCGCTCTCTTTTATGCAAGGCCGCGCGGCTATTCGCTACTACAAATTCGAACTCGATAGTCATAAAGATTCTCGTGCTTCTATTTGCAGAAATCTCGACGGTGTCGTAAACCCGGCGACCGATACAGTGGACATTTTTTTCTCAGACATCATTGAATCGTTTCAATCTTCTTCTGTTGCTAGTGTGAAAAGAATTCATGCCTCGATTCATGCTTGCTCCATCGAGTACGATTATTTATCGATCGATCGATAAATTGATCAACTGATGAATCGATCAATCGATAAATTGATCAGCCGATGAATCGATCAATCGATAAATTGATCAACCGATACATTAATCAACTGATCAATCGATAAATTGATGAATCGATAAATCGATCATTTCGAGCGAATCGTTCGCCCATCATTAATGAACGAAATGATGGGCAGCAACACTTAGATAAGAAAACGCGAGCGAACGCCGGCCGACCAAAGACATTTTTTACTATTATCCTCTCAAAATGAAAATTCGACAAGAATCATGAATCGATAAAATTTGGAATCACTTTAAAAAAAAGATTAAATTCAATATACAATAGTGCTAAAAATTGAATTAAATTTTACAGTGAAATTGGAGTAAATTCGTGGATTCAAAATACTTTGATACGAAAATCTGAAGAAATTGTGAAAAGTCAGAAAAAAACATATCAATATTTTCCGATAATCGTGGACACAATGTGTACAGTGGAATCGCATATCGAAATTTTTAAAAAAATCGGCATATTACCGATTGATTGGTATCAGTTGAATCTGCTCTATGATCCCAATTGGCCGAATTCGAGATCGAAACATCATCGAAACGACTCACTCGGCTCCTCGACCGTATTTTCATTAATGCTCGAAAGATTCGCGGGCGCTGCGTACATTTCGGGTCGAGGTTCGACGACGAGCGGGTACCAATTAGTCGGCGAAATTCCACGAACAAACGACCGGAATTCGTGCTACCAGATCGCGGCGAAGCCACGTTCTAAATCTCATTCGCGATACGATCTATGCCCCACCTCGCTAGCCAGAAATTTCGAGTCCGAGACAGAGACGGAAGAATCGAGATTGGTTTACCGTGCGAGAGCAAAGAGGATGGACGAGAGAAACGAAATGGAGATAATAGAAACGAAGAGATAGGGAGAAGGAGGACGAGGAGAGAGAGAGAGAAGTTTCGAGCGCGTAACATAATTTTGATGGGCTGAATTTGGACGGGTTTTCGCCGGAATAACACGAGAGACGAATAACCAAGTAGATCGGATCTTGTGACGCTGCTACGCTTTCATGTGTTGGAAGGGAGGAGAGGCCAGTTCGCTTCGCGCCCGGTTGCGGGGTCACCGGCGAACGCCATCTTGGTCCCCCGCTGAGGTGCCGGACCCGTTTACATATTTCTTACCGTCCACGAAATTCACCTCTGTATATGTACATCGTGCATACGTACCTTGTTCTCTTCCGACCCACACGAGGAACTCGTGTTGTAAAATCTTATTTCAACCAAGGCGTTTTTCGGCACGTGGGAAGGAATACTAATTCGCTAGGCTCGAACGGATGCACATGGGTTTCGGCGATCGACGGTTATGGAGAAAACTAGTACAGAAGGCTTTCGTCGAAAAAAAAGGACATTGCAAGGAATGATCACTATTCTCATTTACGAATCATAGTTGCGACTTGCTGTTAAGTCTTGTGTCCGGAAATTGATATAGCCTAGAGATGTCAAAAGGGCCCCGGATCGGGCTCATCACGATTGCCAATTTCTGTTTACAGGCTCTGGAACCGTGAACTACTTGACTTCGAAAGGGCCTGGGCAGATTCTCAGTTCTAAAAGTTCAGAGCTGCTAATGTGGTTTCGAACTGGGACAGCTGTAGCTGACAAGTCTTATTTGCCAGCTCTGCCTGAGTACAGGTGGAAGAATGCCAAAAATGGGCCAGCTTTGACTGTCAGTACTTGGCAAAGTTCTAAGACTGCAATACGACCTAAAACTAGGACAGCTCTTATTGCCACGCCTTATTTGGAGGCTCTGGTACTGTACAAATCTTCATCAAGGCCATCTCTGGTAAACAGTGTCAAATAAAATCATGATTCAGACAGAAATTGAGATTTCTTGTAGTAATGGACACGTGGGTACAATGCCAGAGGTGTCAGAACGGCTCATAATTGGGCTAGTCACGATTGCCAAGTCTCGTTTGCAGGCTCTGGAACAGTAAATTACTTGACCGCGAACGGACCTGTGCAGATTCTCGGTTCTAGATAAAGTTCAGAGCTGCTGATATGGTCTAGAAATGAGAAAGTTGTGGCTGACAAGTCATATTTGCCGGGTTGGTCCGAGTTCAGATGACAAACTTTGCCAGGAATGGGCCAGCTTTAACAGTCGGTACTTGTCAAAGTCCTAAAACTGCAATCCGACCCAAAACTATGATAGCTCTTGCTGCCCCAACTTGTTCGGAAGCCCCGTTCAAGAACTGTTCGAGAACCTCATCAAGTCCATCTCTGTTAAACAGTATTTACCAGATATCGAGTCCGACAACCCAAAATCAACGTGACCCGGATTCTCACAATTTCTCGGATACAATGAATATTTCAATCCCTCCCCAACATAGCTTCGAAACGTTGATGCGCCTTGTCCAAGTTCGTTCAACCGGCTCGCCATCTCGGCATCGCGCCCCTCAATAATCGAGAGGATCGAGAATACCGCCGTCCAAACATCATCGAGTTTAGCACAGCGGGTGAGAATATTACCGATTACCCGATCACCGGCAATCCGAAAATTCTCCCAATGAGAATACACCGAAAATTACGCGAAACCCGTCAATTCGTCGTCGGTTCCGCGACCCGAGAAGCCCGAGACGTCTGCGACGACGGCGAACGGACGCGGAGAGACCGTCGTCTGGCTTGTGGACCGTAGTTGATTTTCTTATTTATCCTCGCGCTCGTTACTCGGCGGGTGGTAATAATGAACGGCGTTGTATTCGACTGGCACATCCAAGCGCGTGACGGGGTTGAAGGCGCCTCGAACGGATCCGAGAAGGGACCAGACAGCCAAGAATGAAATCTTCGTGCGGTGCGCGAAGGCGATTGTACGGAAACGCCGCTGGATGACGGCAACGGGGAATCAACGCGAAGGCTCTGTATACCCTCAAAGTCGATCCCGTCAAACTGACAACCAGGTCGAACCGCCTACCGAAGACCGCGGGGGATCGCAAGATTCGTCCCGACTATCGGGCGTCTAATCCAACCGGATTCCCACAATTTTCCTCGATTAAACGTCAACGAGAGGCGCCCCGGATTGGACCGAGAAACTCCATCGGCATTCACACCGTTACGTGAATAACACTCGCGACGTTTTATCGATAATCGTAACGAGAGATGGAATTGAGAAGCTCTCGAGCGAGGGAACGGGCACGGCGTCACGACAAGAGCAACGCTGCCTCGAATTCCTTGACAACAACGAGACGACGTATCGCCTCTGGCATTCGTAGATATTATAGGAAGGATTCGTGTATAGACGATGCTTCGTAACCGTGGAAACGTCAGTCGGCGAGTATCGAAATCAAAATTCTACGAGGCGAGACTTTCGCTCCGATTGATTATTATCGGCCTTCCTCGCCCTCGGCGGCTTCCCCGTGGCGATTGGCAATTAATACATTCATCCGTTCGAGCCAAATCCGTTCGAATCCGAGAATCCGAGAGAATTTCGAAGATTTTGCGATGATAAACCGGAAAAAATGGTGCAACTCAAGTTCGGATTTAACAAATCACTCGTCAAAGTAACTTTTTTTTAACAGAAATAATTTGTTAATTTTTCTGAATGCGTAGGGGAGAGCGGGGCAAAATAGCATACCGGGGCAAAATGGTACGAAATGGTCAAACGAAGTCCCCCGTATGATAGAATTAGGGCAAAATGGGACAAGAGAAAGTCCCATCGGAGTAGATTTTTTTTCTGTCCCATTTTGCCCCAATACCATTCTGCCCTGGTCCCATTGTGCGTGAATACCATCTTGCCCCGGTGTGCCGTTTTGCCCCGCTCTCCCCTATGAATTTTTTCAGACATTCGTTTCATCATTAAAAATTGCGTTTTCATGCGTTCGTACGATCTAAAAAGGGCAATGTTGTTTTGGATGAATTGTTTCAGACGAACTCCTTGAACAGCTCATTGAATACTCGACTTTCGTTCACTCGTGCCGGCGCAATCGAACGTCGATTGGCCGATTCCATCGCGATGGTTATCGCGAGTGAGAGTCTGTTTGCGAGCCGAACGACCTGCAAGGCTTCTGGATTGTGAAGTCCGTAAGGACGGAAAATTTCCGTGCCCTTTAAGGTAGTCCAAGGGTATGGTGTTCATTTCGCATAAGTTCGAAGAAATTGAGAGGAACTGCGAATTGAATTGCAAACACTTCTCGTTGGTATTAAACTCTGAAAAAATGCATGCACATTGAAGGTCCTGGAAAGATTTATTTTGCAGAATAATAATTCCAAATTGTTATTAACAAATTGATGAAACAAAACATTGTTCAAGAAATTACCCGGCAACACAACTTTTTTTAATGATAGTAATTCTCTTCTTTTTCTGAATACGTATACATTTTTTCAGATTTTTTAATTGGCTTCGAAATTTCGTTTTTATGAAAAAAATGTGTGGAAAATCATAAAATTCAAAGTCGATGAAAAAATCTGAAAAAATTCATACGTATTCAGAAAAATGATAGAATTATTTTCATTAAAAAAAAATTTGTGTTGCCGGGAAATTTCTTGAACAATTTTTTGTTTCTCCAATTTGTTAATAACAATTTGGAATTATTATTATGCAAAATTAATCTTTTCAGTACCTTCAATGTGCATCAATTTTTTCAGATTTTTATACCATCGAGAAGTGTTTGCAATTCACTCTCAATTTCCTCGAACTTATGCGAAATGAATATCTTACGCATGGAGTACTTTAACGTGCTGAAAATACGAAAAATATCTCCGAGAAATCGACGGAGTGTGCTCGACCCCTTCACCATTCTTTTTTGTCGATTTTACTGCGTTTCACTCGACGAAGGATCTTCGCGCTCTGGACCATTGGCTCGCGGTCCTTCGCCTCGTTTTTTTTCCCAATTTTTTCCCTCTGCGCTACGAAGATTTTTCATCCGCCTTCGAATCGTTGAGAGAAAAGCGACCGGGTGACGTTCGCGCACAGCGCGCAAGGAAAGCCGCAAGGAATCGGGACGAGATTCGAAGAGAAACGAGGCGGATAGCGAGTGAGATATAAACTCCGAGGCTCTCGCCGTACATCCATAATCGTTCGGCTATTTTTCGGCTCGATCGTAAAATCTAACGGGCGCATAAAAACGTGAAAGGAAAGAAGAAAAGACTTCTTCTCTTTCTATCGTTCCTCTTTCTTTTCTTCTCCTCGTTGCGAAGAAAAGCCGCGCCTTTCTTCGTTCTCTCGGTCTCTCACTCGTACTTTCGGGTGGTTATTAATAATTTATGGTAATTATCGCTTCGTTCGTGAAACGTGAAGACTCGAGCCGATCTTAAATTCAGCGACTAAAGAGTCTGGCCGCGTCGTAAATTAACTGCAGAGCGCGTACAGCACTTTCGTGTCCAATCTCGATGCGCGGTCTCTCGATCGTTGATTTTACTTTATTCAAATCGTTCCGAGGCTCCCGATGAAATGTACTGTAGGATGTACTGACCAATCGAGAGTGGTCGACGTGCAACTCCGAATTCGCGATACCTGATGATTACTTCTTGCTCCGTAGTAGAAAAAACATTATGTGGTCCAATAATAGATTAGAAAAATGCGTAAAGAACGGTTTCCCAGTTTCATTGGGATTTATTTATTAATAATAATAATTATCGTTAGTACTAATTATAGTAGCAATGAAACTGATAAAGCTTTATATGTAATAGTATAAAATAATAATATTAATTATTATTTATAATTATTATTATCGATATTAATAATAATTAGTATTTTTTCATTAATACTAATATTGAAAGAATACTAACTATTATATAATCTAATAAACTATAATATAATTATGAATAACTAATTACTAAAAGAATATCTAATTCTCATGATAACAATAATTTTTATTATTCGAATTATTTATTTCATTATTTCCAAGATTTTCTTTATTTTTTTTATCACACGAACGAAACAGTGAAAAAAAGACAAATATTGCAGACAATTCTTGCTGGACCGAAATTCTTGACCGATCATTGATGGCTATTTTGAGACGATGAATTGACGGGGAAAATGAAATTCGAAATTTGCTGTCTCACGCGGACGAGGTTCGTTGCAGTTACTCTTAATTCACATTTCTCGATGAGTTTTCCATGAAGATCGCGAAGCAATAAACGGCATTGAAGCAACGACGTGCGCGTTCGTTGCGTACATCGCGCGCCTTTCACGCGCGCATCTCTCAAAGGGATTTCTGACCGTAAAATATATATTAAAAGCGTGAAACCGGCGATGGAAGTGCAAGGGTCCGAGAGTAGCCGCTGGTGGGGTCATGAATATTCATACCGTCAAGTTTTCAATTTCGTGCGAATACTTTCCTCGCCGCCCTTTTAGAACTTTTATAGCTCGTAAAGGTGCGTCGCTGAACGGCCGGTTTCTGACCCAGGATTAGCGACAGTGCCCAGGCGGTTCGCTGCGCGCTCTCCGACAGAACGCGGAACGCCAACGGAGCATCGACGATGCGGAGAAGAACCCCCCGATGGTGCGTGAAACGCTCGGTTCGCAGATCCGCTCGACGTGGACACACTTTTGCACACGTAACGTCGCGCGGGTCTTATTAGTTTTACCTGCGTGCACTTTGTTCCTCGCATCGATAAAGAGCCGCTTCATGGCCGATTTCGCCACTCCGAATACCCTGTTTCACAGACGAATAAACCCCTCTTCACTGCCGGATTATTCTCATTGCCGCAACCACGCAAACGCTATTTTACAAAGCGCTATCTTTGTCATAAAAATTCGAAGCATTTTAGTATTTTTAGTATTTTTGGTATTTTTAGTATTTTTAGTATTTTTGGTATTTTTGGTATTTTTAGTATTTTTAGTATTTTTAGTATTTTTAGTATTTTTGGTATTTTTAGTATTTTTAGTATTTTTAGTATTTTTAGTATTTTTAGTATTTTTAGTATTTTTAGTATTTTTAGTATTTTTAGTATTTTTAGTATTTTTAGTATTTTTAGTATTTTTAGTATTTTTAGTATTTTTAGTATTTTTAGTATTTTTAGTATTTTTAGTATTTTTAGTATTTTTAGTATTTTTAGTATTTCTAGTATTTTTAGTATTAGGTCGAGGTGTCGAAGAATATTCCATATTCGGGCGAACATCGTCATAATTGAGTCGTCTCGATACTCCGGAGCTAAACGAGGTTGTCGATTATCTTTCGGGATTCTCGAGTATCGTACATTTTTCGTATGCTCGCGTATTCGCGGTATTTTTTCGCCGTTCGTGGCTCATTGCGCAATTCTCAGACGAAGCTCGGTAAGCCGGAAAGTACGGTTTGTATGCGTAGAACCGAGACGTACAAAGTTCTATGCCGGCGTTCCGCGATAATTTAACAGTCAATTAAGTCGCTTCTCGTGAGGCCGAAGCGCGGATGCTACCGAATTCGGGACTACGAGCGATAATATCGACTGGTAAGCGTTATTTCGCTGAAATCGCTTGGCTCCCTCGCACGCCTCGTCGGAGCTTCGAATTCTCGATTCTACGAGCCCGAATGCCTCATTCCCTCACTCTCGACCCCTTTGGTAACGTGTAACCGTGCGCAGGGGTGCATGGAGGGTGCCGCCACGGCACCCCGTAATTGTTTGATTACTCAGCACGATGCTGCTGCTGCTGAGCCACCGGTTAAACTCAAACTACGGCCAAGCCGAGAGCTCGCGCCTCGTGCATCTCTCTTCCTTCTTCGCTGTAACTCCCGAACGGCACCGAACCACAACGCGCTGATGATGTCTACTCCCCCGAGGTTGACGTATCGAGGCCTCATCATCTTCGTCGTCGACGTCTTTGTTGTTGTCGTCGCCGTCGTTGGCGGCGTCGACGTGGCGTGGGAGTTAATAAACGATTATTGATTGATCAATCGATCGTCCGGCCGATGACCCTCGGGGACGTCTAACGCCTGAGGCGCCACTTCGCGTGTCTGGGCTATTATGACACTCAATTTTGCCTAATAAATCGATCGTCGAAGATGTCGCGCGAAGATTTTCGTGACCTGCACACAAAGGTCGCAGCTTCGCGGAGATCGACAGTTTGTCGTGTCGTCGCTATGCACGATATGCGGATGAGCAATTAGACGACATGCGACGACTCTGAGGACCTCTTCCGAAGGAGTTGGATTTTTTGACTTTTTTCGAACGGATTAAAAACACACCTTCATTTGTTTGATTTATTTTATTATTATTTTTTGCTTTATGTATTTTCGACTAAATAGTAACGAATTATAGTGGGAATTGTCGGGTCGAAGGAAATGATCGATCGATAACCAATCAATGAGCATCAAAATTTCTGCATCTGCAAACATGAACTTCGACAACTTCTCAAGACTTGCTCGGTGAAAAAAAATGTGCGAGCTTTCTTGATTGTTTTCGAATTTCCTATTAATTGTTGGTGTTTTTAATACATATTTATTCATTTACTTTTACTTGTCCATTGTATATACTTATTTAATAGTTCAATGGTTGTTTATTTCTTGCCAATGATAGTAGTTTTTTTGCAGAGAATAAAAAAAAAAAAAATCGAAATGATACCAAAACTGAACGCTTGCCTGGATTTTTACGAAATTTGATATCGCCCATTCGATAATTATGATCTAACTTTGTACCAAATTTTAGCCCGATATCTCAAAAAATGTGGCGGCTAGAGCGCCACCAGACATTAAAAAAAAAAACTCAATATGATGTGAAAATTGAACAACTGCATGGATTCGGCTAAAAATCGTACCAAAAAAGAGAACATAAGCCCTCAATATGTGGTACAAATTTCAGCTTGATATCTCAAATCGTATCCAAGTTATGAGGCCAAACGTGGCGCACACACCGACACATTTTTTTCTAAATGTGATTTTTCCAAGTTCTGGCACATTCTGAAAAAATTGGCATGATAATCTCGAAAAAAAAAAATTTTACCAAAACAAAGCTTCTTGAAGAAACAAAACAAAGTTTTTTTCGCGATAAAAAATATTTCCCTGGCGGCACGTGTATATTTTGTAATCATGACAATACTTTGAAACACTGACAGATGTAATTATAATTTACCTAAATAAATCCTTTTCAATAGTAATTATATAAATAGATGTTCCTCCGGAGAATTATTCAGTATAATAGAAAAAACTATATTTTTCTGTCAGCGCATTACTGATAATAAGTTTTTGGAATTTCGACTCTTCCGTTTCCCGCGATAATCGGTGAAAATACGCACGTTTTTTCGTTCGCTGTCCGACTTCTCGATAGCGAGAAGTTCGAATCGTGAAATCATACATGCAGAAACTGTGATTCGGCGACGCGCGAGACGGGCTGTATTGTGTTGTAAGTTTGGAGACTCGACATGGGTCATTTCGATGGTTCAGCGGTGTATTCAGCGTATTCAACCGAATCGGATACATGCCATACGACAACGATGCCACACTGTGACATAATATAACGTAGCAGATAAGTGACCCAGTTGGCAAGCTCGGGGAGCGAGTGCGGTTCCCTCGCTCGTACAGTTCAACGGTCAATGCTAACGCGCGCACGGCTGCGCCGTGCGTTTCTGTATCAAAGTATCAACTGTCGCGCGAAGGACTTCTCACGAGGAGTACAAAGCCCGGCTATCCGATGTGTTGCACGAAGGAAAAATCGTCCTTGGGCCGAAAGTGAGCGAGAAAGACGGTGGGAACGAGCGCGCCGAGAGGGAACGAGAGAAGAAATCCCGGGCGCGAGAGTAAAGGCAGGTCGACAGCGAGAATCGAAGAACACGGCTGACTCGCGCGAGGAACGAAGAGCCGAGAGCCCGAGGGAGTATCTATCGGGGATCGGAGCTCTGCGGGAAGATTATTTTTATAGAGGATTTCTCCTTCGTCTTTCTTGTTATTTTGCCTCTTTTTTCTTCTTTTTTTCTTCGTGATCTGGCGTTCTTTCATGGATGGCTTAAGCGGGGCTTGGAGGAAAATCGTATATAGCGTACATCGGACATCCACTCGACAGTCGTTCCGTCGCTCTTCGAGCCCGTAATCTCCGCCGAAGATACTTTGCCCTCTCGAGTCTCGTTTCTCCTCCTCTCGCAGTTTCGTCCATTTTTCTACCGCTCGCCCGGGAAAAGCATAATTAAATCGCGCTAACGTTAGTGGAAAAATTGCGCGTAACGGGATATGCGTCGAATGTGAACATTTCTGCGGAGCGTCGAAAGGGGCTCATTTTTTAGTAATTTCCAGCGGTTAATGTCAGTGATAAACACTATATATATTTAAAAAAATATTTTTAGTTTTTCGAATAGCGTAACTTGCTTGTAGCTTGTAGGCATGTCTTTTTGAGGACATACAAAAAAAAGTACTGCGTGTCGAAGTTTCGGATAAGCAAAAATTATCTTAATTTTGTCCGCAACATTTTTTTTAAAACCTCTATCGGCAGATTCAACACGGGGAAAAAAGTCCTTATGCATTTTTATCTTCGAGCTGTTTTTGTGCACGCTTTTATGATCACATTACACGCACATTTGATTGTGATAAAATTTGTCAGACACTTCAAAAATAACCGAGTGCTTGGAATAGTATTTGAAAAGTACTTCAAATGCAAAAATACTTCTTACGTCGCGTAAATGAAATACTTCTTACTTCGTACTTGCAGTCCTTTGTACTTCATATTTGCAGTAATTTGTACTTCATACTTGCAGTAATTTGTTCATTGTACTTGCAGTACTTTGTACTTCGTACTTGCAGTAATTGCAGTACTTTGAACTTCGTACTTGCAGTAATTGCAGTACTTTGAACTTCGTACTTGCAGTAATTGCAGTACTTTGTACTTCGTACTTGCAGTAATTGCAGTACTTTGTACTTCGTACTTGCAGTAATTGCAATACTTTGTCCTTCGTACTTGCAGTAATTGCAGTACTTTGTACTTCGTACTTGCAGTAATTGCAGTAATTGCAGTACTTTGTACTTCGTACTTGCAGTAATTGCAGTACTTTGTACTTCGTACTTGCAGTAATTGCAGTACTTTGTACTTCGTAATTGCAGTACTTTGTACTTCGTACTTGCAGTACTTTGTACTTCGTACTTGCAGTACTTTGTACTTCGTACTTGCAGTAATTGCAGTACTTTGTACTTCGTAATTGCAGTACTTTGTACTTCGTACTTGCAGTACTTCGTAATTCGCAGTACTTGCAGTACTTGCAGTATTGCAGTGCTTTGTACCTCTTACTTGCTGTACTTTTTGTACTTTATACTTGCAGTCCTTCGTACTTCATACTTGCAGTACTTTGTACATTGTACATTGTACTTGCAGTACTTTGTACTCCATACTTTCAGTATTTTGTAGTTCGCAGTTGTAGTAATTTGTACTCCATACTTTCAGTACTTTGTAATTCGTACTTCATACTATTAGTACGTGGTAATTTGCACTTGCAGTAATTTGTACTCCATATTTTCAGTACTTTCTACTCCATACTTCCAGTGCTTTGTACTTCAAACTTGAATTACTTTTGGGTGCTTTGTCCAACGCTGCTATTTTGTTCGTAACTTGAATAACGCATGAACCCACCGAGTGCCATGACTGCAGCGATGAGATCATCACCGCGTAACACCATCAGCGATCCGGTTATCTTGAATCGAAATAAGACAGGCCAAACGACCGAGCGAGCCGGACGACGAGTTGTCACACCGATATCTCGAGCGGTCCGGTAATTGTTAATGAATAAACATAAGTCGTTCACAATGGTTTCCAATACCGAAGGAGCGGACGTGAGACACAATGCAGCGTTTGTGCATGCATCGAGGGATCTCTTATCGAGCGACTCGTCGACTTCGAGTCGACAGGTGTGGATCATCGCCTTCCTCCCGGTACAATGGATCGTCGATCGGGACTTCTCCGAAGCACTTCGGACTCGTTTCTCCTCGACGAAACATTGTCGCCTTCGCGCTCACGTGGGTCTTTCAATGGCGCGTTCACGAGTTTGCGCCACATTCACCAGGCTGCGAAATCGTGGTTCGATCCACCGTACCGTATGAAAAAATCGGTCAAGTGGATCGAAAGCTAATGAAAAGGTTCTCTCGCTCCAGGGATTCGATATTATTTCATCCCCTACGAGCTCGGGGCCTCGTAAGATGCTTATCGTCGCTGCGCAGTAAGAATAAAGAGGGTGGAATGAAAAAAAAAACGGGTTCGATTGGTCCCACTGTGAGCTAAGAAGAAGGCGCGGAACATGCGTGGGAGAATTTGTACCGAAAACGAACGCGCCGCGCTTGTGACAAGGAGTTTACACGAGTGACACTTCCCCGTTCTGTTCGGAGATGACGAACCGAAGAGATCGAGAGGGCACAACGGCCCCGAATAGCGGGGGCCTTACCTGCGTGTCACACGCACTCGGCCATCCACGCAAGTGACAACGAATCGGCGGACAATGATGCGACTGAAGAAGGCGCTCGACGATCATGCAAGCGTGGAACACGATTGATGCCTTTCTCCATTAATTTATTTTTGAAAAATGGAGTAAAAAAGAACCGAAAGTCATCACTTCAACCCATTTTTTGAATAACAACAATTTTAGGGTGTTTGGATTGGTTCTATTGTTTCCAGTACTATGAAAGTACCATTTTCATTTCACAAAAAAAAGCAACTTTGGTTATCCTAAACTGTTGGGGCTTATGCTAAAATATTAAGTCCTCATGAAGGAAAAGAAGAATGCGTATCGGCCTCTTCTTACCCTACGCCAAATTGCTTGTTCCGGTAATTATACGTAAGTCAGTTTGGAAATGCAGGCGCATTAAGGTCCGGAGTTCCCTTGGGCAGTGGGAGGTTTCTTCGGTCGAGTGACTGAGGCCCAAAGATCCATTCCTCAAGCGCAAACGGACCGGGGGCCCGAAAACGTGAGATGCATTATAAGCTTCAATGTTTTGACGTTGGCTTCGCGAGGAACAATGAAGGACCTTTCGGTGCTCTTCGTCGTCATCGAAACGAAGCGCTCGTTGGCTCGAGTATCGCGCCAACATTGTTGACCGGCATCGAGTCTTGCGCCTCGGGTGCTTTTTGCACTGGCGGAAGCAGGTGCCGCTTTCTACCGAGCGGAATCTTCATTTTCGGCAGGTGTTCCATATTCGAAGCCTCGCGCAACGCCATTCGCATTGCTTCGCGAAGGGCCTTGTCGATTGATCGCAGCGATGGTATCGGCTCGTTCCATTATCAGCGCGGTTCGCATTTGATCCATCAAAGTGGCTGCGAATATGGTCCGAAGAGATGAAAACCGATACCAGCGAATGGCAGAGGTGGGAGTTCTTCAGCGGAGAAAATGGAGGTCGATGAGTGCCGATTGCGCGGAATCGAATGCCGATCGGCCATCGAAGCGGGACGGCAGCCAGTCATTCAGGAACGTCTCGATGCCCATCGTGTGCCGTCCGGGTTGGCTTCTAATCGTCGTTCTTCCTTTTGTGCATCATCCGGTCAGCGGAGCGGCTACGGCCAAGGGCCGGTGATTGGTTGACCGGTGGATGGGATCGAGGGGCCTCGGCAGCACACGCCGGGGCCCCGAGGCTTTTTACTCGCGAAGATCGCACGGGCTCTCGGTCCGTCCTACCGCCGCGTCGGTGGGGGGGAATATAGCCACCTTTGACGGGATCGCAACAAGAACAAGTATGAAATCAGCCTCCCTACGGACAACGGACTCTATCAGATGGTAATTATGTGTACGGCTGATATAAGGAGATGCGGCCGATACTCCTATTCAAAATCTCTACCGGGTGGTTGCGATCGAAAGATTTTTCGTCGATACGACAGTGCCGCCGATCGATTTTTCTTCAATCCTCGTGATTCCGTGATTATCGGACGCAAACCTTTGATGCGCATGAAAGGAACAAAACAAGATAATAGCTAACGATGCCACTTTCTACCAATTAGCGTCATAAGTCTAGTGTGCGGGAATTAACAATGTTCACTTGACGCAACTATCTGTTATCGTTAATTAACAGTAATTTTCACCTTCGCGCGATGTAACGCGCGAGCCTCTCATCAACGTCTTGTTTATAGATTCGGAGTTAATGCTTAGCGAAGAAACATCGGAGCAACTGCCTTAATGATAGATTACAATTACGCCTGTCCATCTGCCTTAATAGCGTTCTTTATAAGGCTGCCTGCATGTTGCATGCTCGGTAGCCTCCTCGTTTGGGCTTCGATCTATTGCGCAAGAAGTTCTCCAAGTTCATCGAAGTCCTGTTGGATTTAGCGTTTCTCTGCAGATCCAGGACTTCTGATAGGTTCTCCAAGTTCATCGAAGTCCTGTTGTATTTAGCGGTTCGCTGCAAATACCGGACTTCTGAGAGGTTTTCCAAGTTCATCGAAGTCCTGTTGGATTCAGCGTTTCTCTGCAGATTCAGGACTTCTGAGAGGTTTTCCAAGTTCATCGAAGTCCTGTTGGATTCAGCGTTTCTCTGCAAATTCAGGACTTCTGATAGGTCATCCAAGCTCGAAGGTGCAGCATTCGAATGCAATAGAGTGAACTCTTCAAATTCGAAGTGCGTCGACATTGTGTCATCAAAAATGGTGTCTTATCGTCGAATAACGCAGAGAGTCAGCGGCGCGAAGATTACGAACTGGGATCACCCGGTACGTAAAATACGTTCGAGACGGTACGTTAGCGACTGACACAGTGAGTGACGTACGATATGGAAGGAAAGAAGGGGGCATCGGGCAGTCTATAATATATAATAAAAATGCATCCACACGCCTCGATGAGTTGATTGTCTGCTTGTCAGGATGCCAAAACGTCCGAACTCGTGCATTTCATATCGCGTTACGCGCCGGTACGTATACAACTGCTGTATATATAGGCTGGTTAGCTATATACATGCGATATATACTAGAGAGATGCCCCGGCACTTGTGTACCACGCTGGGATGATACGTCCGCCCTCGGCGATCATCCAGCATCGTTCTCTCGGCTCTTCACTTTCTTTTTTCCTTCCTTTTTGTTCTTTTTCTTCTTCCTCTTTTATCCTCGCCCGCTCATCCTCCCTCATCGCAACGCGTTCGATTTCACGATATTCGTTATTCAATTCCGTGTCGTCCACTCGTTCCATTCTGACCGAGTTCTTCTCACGTTCGCTTGGTTATTCGCATCATAAAAATCAAATCCTTCGTCGTTAATCAAACTACTCTCACTCATCCGCTCTTCGGTCTTCCAATTTCCACTTCCCGCAATCTTGGATTCTTCCTGTCGGCTGCGACACGTGTTGGCGCACAGACACGTTCCCGCGTGTGTGAACTCAACCAGGGAAACTCCACGTGCGGCGAAGGTTGGAGGCTGCTGTTTCTGATGCCGCTACTCCAACGAGCTCCTGCTTGTGGGTCTATGGAAGCGACGAGTGCATACCCGACTAGATTTGCATACGAGCATTCGCATCGCGAAAGCGCGACGAATTACCTTTCGACGTTCCCGCGAGCGAGCCGAGAAGGATGGAGTGCGCGCGATCCGTCGTTGGTCCCTCGCCGTGGGTATTTCGCTGTCTTGGGCGAAGGCGTGAGGGATCCGCGGAGACGGAGGAGAACGACGAGGACGACAACGAGCGCCGAGCAGCCCCAGCCCGCCTGGGCAGATGTCATATTCCCATTGTCTGTGTTGTCGCAGAGAGAGGTAAGTACTCGTACTAAGTGCTGTTTTATTTGTGTAAGAACAGCCACTTTGCTACCACCAAGGCGAAACCCAGCGCTACGCCAGCCGCGCGTCTTCACCTTTCCTTGTGCCGCTGACGTGCCTCATCTGGCCGACTCCCTGGGATTCCCTTCCACGCGTTTATGCACTCGGGTGTGCGCTATACGCACGCGAGAATCGCGCAAGAAACGCCGACGGATATCTCTAACGTTTGCAGTGTGATTTCGTCGTTCGTAGCGGAAGAGCGACGGGCGCCGCGGATCCTCGGGGGTTGCGAACATCCAAGAAGGGTCACCCCGCTTCCGGTCCCGTCGACTCACAGAGCAACGCTTCGTGAACTTCCGACGTTTCGTCCTTCTCCGTCCTCGCCTGTTCTCTTGAATTTCTGATGCGCAATTCTGTTTATCGTAGCCGGATTAGCAAGATGCGGATCACTGAATGATGATGCCCGAGACATGGTCTTGGTGTGTCGTTGCCTCCGACTTTGGTCCGTTCTTTATTGCTTTATTTGTCAGGACTGCAAGTCTGCAGGGATTTGCTTTAGATGTAATACAACTATCCATCAAAAAACGAATGACCAGACATGCATCAATGACCGATAGGCCTGATCATCGGATCTGATCAAGTCTGCAACGTTTCAAACGCATCTCTAACAGAATGTCGATATGGGATTTCTTGTCATGATCTAAAACAAAATCGGAAGATTATTCGAGTGTTTCACCTTAATTAGAAGGTAATTGGAACATTTACGGCTGGCGAGTGCGCGTTGATGCAGACATTCCGGAAAATTCCTGAAGCCTAGTTAGACGTATTCCGCACAGCAGCGAAGCGCGGAAGGCGTGCAGACGTCATCGCCGGTTAACAAACGTCTTCGTTATTGCGTTAGACGGCAAAGAGGAGGCTAAGCAGGTTCGCCCAGCGAGCGTAGCAGAAACAGCCGTAACAGCAACAGCAACACGGCAGCTAGACATTCGCATGAAGTGAAGATATCTCCTCAGCCGGGGCCCCGCTCGCGCGGTCCTTCGCTTTGATCTCGGTCAACAGGGAAACTTTAGACCCTCATATTCAATTCTCGGGAAACGTCTTAGCCCGTCCTGTGGATGTGTAGCCTATCGAAAAATGATTCGCACATGCGATCTTTGATGACCGTTTTCTTCAAAACCAGCGCTTCATCCGATCAAGCATCCGATCGTGTAACTTCTAGAATCTAGCCGAATTTTTCCAATTACCAATGATCTCCGCACGTAATGCAGTTCCACAGCTTAGACGGAGATCTCGGACAATAGATGTTCCTGGCGAGCAAAGGTTGAATCGGCGTTGGTGCGGTGGAGGTGCAGGAGGTGGTAGGACGAGCGAGGGAACAAACGAGGAAGTAAGATAGAAGAGGGGAGTCGTCTTCTCGCTCGGTTCTCCGGTTTTCCTCTGTACGATACCCGGTTGATGTCCAAAGGTGCTTCTCACCCTTAACCAGCACACGTCCCTCGCCTTCCCCCTCAGTCTTAGCAAATTGTACAATAACAATCCTAGTAGTGGCTGCCTCCGGTTGTAGAGCTGCCGTCATAGCCGTGCACGGGGACTGAGCTCGCTCGCCACCCCCCCTTGGAAGCAACCAAACCCATCCCTGCGTGTTCGCCGTAGTGTTGTGTACATTAGCGGATGCTCTGAAGACAAGACAAACGGAATATTACACAAATACCCGTTCCTCGACCCCTCGCTCCGCGTATGTGCCTCCACGCCGAGACTTCGAGGTTTCGCAGCGAGTACGAGCACGAGGAATCGTAGGGGAATGAGAGGAGGACGAACTATCCTGCACCCCGTCTGGCCCTACGGCCATTCCGTTCTTCCGACTGCCATCAGCGCAGGCATCGCGGATACGGTATCTAACGTCCTCTCGACCAGCAACGAGGCATACCGTCTTCTGTCTTAGACCTTGCGAGAGAGCAAGCGTTTCATCTTCCCAGATGGAGGAGGAGGAGATGGCTCTGAAGGTGGATGAAGATGAGCAGGACACCAGAGAAATAGAGAGAGCCGGGAATCCGGGACGAGGAAGGGATGCACCTTCAAGGGGTTTCGCTGGAGTTTGGACAATTTCGGGACGGGCAACGTTCCGATTGCTTAGCCTAATTCGTACCGTTTGCGACGCGGGTAGCGGGCATCAAAGTACTATGCTACGCTCATTCTCCACTATGCTCACTCTCTATGCAGAGATACTGCAACAGTAGCGGCGAGCATACCGGGCTACGAATCGCAGGTCTTCCCGTAGCGAAATAACGTTTCGGGCTGTGAAACCATCCACCCTCTGGATACATTTTCCCTCTCTCTCTCTTGTCGTTCTACCAGCAGCTCCTCACATTGACGGATATGTACACATTCTATCTCATCGTCTCGTTCCTTGTAGGACATTGTTCCTGTGTCTTGTGGCTCGTACACGAGACATTCAATTGACGACGGAGGAAGACCGGATGGCAAGCGCGTATCGCTCGAGCGCTCGTTTATGTTTCGTCATATATTAATTGGATTACGCAGGAAAGCGGGAAACTTTTCGACTAGTTGCTAATGGATTACCTCACTCCGTGGGACAAGATAGGGAAAAAATGGCAGGTACATCTGCTATTAATCACGAAAATGGGCGAAAACCTCTCTGGTAGGTCTGGTTTTTTTGATGAGCTTCTTGATGACGATTGAAGACTTTATCACTGGTTTTTCGATGACGCAACTCGACTGATGACATAGAACGGATTGATCTACTGGATCGGTTAGGCCATGAAGCGGCGCAATACTTTTCCTATTCGCAGCCTTCGGGCATTTGAATACGAAGAGAGAAAAATAGAAATAGGTTCACCCGTTGAGGCTCCGAAGGGCTGATCGGCACAGGAAGGATGAAGCCTTCGAGCGGTCCGCATTTAAATATTAGCCGTCTCCTATAGGTTCCCTTTGAAGACTCGCAGGTGCACCGCATAAACGAAACTCGTACGGAAAACGTGGCTCGGCAAACAAGCGCCCAGTCTCTCGATTCGTGCGTGTGAGGCCCGCAGAGGCCTTCACCACGGTCACATGTACGTATCTTTTCTACTCGTTTTACACGATCCTCGCCAATCCTCGGGGGTGTACCGATTCTCCTTTCACCTTGGGCGCGTTTCACCTTTGCGCTTTCTGCCTCTCTTTCGATCTCTCCCCGCTCGCTCGTTCGCGCTCCTTCGAAGGACCAATAGACGAGTGCAAAGAGAACCTTCGGGTATTTTGTAAACGCACATGCGAGATATTCGTATCGATGCAACGACTTCAAGGTAGTCCATGCGTAAGGTGTTAATTTCGCATAAGTTCGAGGAAATTGAGAGTGAATTGCAAACACTTGTCGATGGTATGAAAATCCGAAAAAATTCATGCACATTAAAGGTACTGAAAAGATTAATTTTGCATAATAATAATTCTAAATTGTTATTAACAAATTGATGAAACAAAAAATTGTTCAAGAAATTTCCCGCCAACACAACTTTTTTTTAAATGAAGATAATTCTTTTATTTTTCTGAATACGTCTGAATTTTTTCAGATTTTTAATCGACTTTGAATTTTATGGTTTTCCACACATTTTCTCCATTTAAAAAAAAAATGTCAGTCAATTAAGAAATCTGAAAAAATTCATACGTATTCAGAAAAAATAAAAGAATTATTTTCATTTGAAGAAAAGTTGTGTTGCCGGGAAATTTCTTGAACAATTTTTTGTTTCGTCAATTTGTTCATATCAATTTGGAATTATTATTATGCAAAATTAATCTTTCCAGTGCCTTTAATGTGCATGAATTTTTCCAGATTATCATACCATCGAGAAGTGTTTGCAATTCAATTTCCAATTTCTCTCAATTCCCTCGAACTTATGCGAACTGAAAACCATAGGCTCGGACTACCTTAACGCAGACCAAGGTCGACGCTGCACGCGTCTCGGTACGGCCCTTTCCGTACCGATATATCCCGAGCCATCAAAGGGTTACGTGGATATTACGTATACAGTGTATACGTATGAGAGAAGCCACGGTAAGTGCGCGCGGGTGAGTTCATCGCGGAGGGAGAGCGGAACAAAAAAAATACGTTAGACACGCCGGGGATACGACTCCACGGGGATCCTTTGAAAGAGAGACGGGCGCGGTGCGCATCACGAACGAACGAACGAAATCTCGGGCCCCGACGGTGGATCGCTTCTCGCCTGCGCACACTCTTTATACGTGCGCGCACGATGTTTGCCGTATGAAAAAAAGGCTCGTTATCGACCAGCTGCGGTATACATTTTCATTTCGTGAGGTCCCTTGGCTTTTTGTAATCTCCTTCTTTTTTCTTCTTCGCCTTTTTTTACCATTCATCGAAATTCAAAGTGAAATCTACCGGATAGGCAACGTCTGAATCGGCCCGAGGAAGAAAAGGAAAAACGGATATTCGATACTAATCAGTCGCAATTTGAATAATCTTTCGATGCTCCTCTTGGGAGGATAATTGATTTGCTTTACTCTAGGATCGTCGCAACGAGATTTCTGCGATAATACCGTAGGAAGAATATATCATTTGTTTTCTCCGGAGTTCGTGGTCCCGAGGAAGAAGAAAAAAGGAACGAAATTCAATAAAATCCACGCAACAACGAGAGCCGGGAAGAGGGTGAAAAAAATCTCACGGGTGCTTCGACACCCTCGAGGCTCATCGTCGTCTTCCCGATCGCTAGCGCATATCTATACAATACATTGAGTCTCGACGTCGGCCTTGAATATTGAAGTGACGTCCATTTATAAACTTTGATCGGGTTTTAATTCGCTTCCCGGTTCGGGAGAGCGGGTGAAGCGACGAAATGTGAAGAAAAAAAGAAAATAAGAAGGGGAAAATTCAACCAAATCGAGTAAGCCCGGAGATTCGAAGTTGGCGAAGTTTACGGGGATCGAATAAAAAAAGACCGGGTCGGGAAAGGGAGAAAGTTAATACATTGAAGGGTACGAGGAAGCGATGAAAAGCGGACGGACTCGCCTGTATTTTTCACAAATATGCATCGCGGCTTTCAGGGAATTTTTTGTAAAATGTGTATTTGTAGTGTGTTCAATTTTTTTTTTTACTTCGATTTAATTTGGGTTCAATTTTCGTCCTTGTATGTATTTCTATTTTTCCTATTGTATTTTGTTTTGATATACCGCGAATTTTATGAAAATACAAACTGCGCTAATTCGAGCGGTGCAGTCCGAGGAATTGTGAGATTCAGAGAGAATTCCGAGCCTTTCCTAATGAGATAAGAATCTGAGAAAAAACAAGCATACGGCAGGTGTTAGTAAGATTGATTTCGCGTAATGAAAAGTCCTAATTCTTTCGACAAATTCTCCGGCAACAACTTTTTTTTCGGATTCTCTCTGAATTCTCTGTGAATCTCACATTTTCTCTGATTGTATCGCTCGGATGACCTTGAACGTGTATATTTTTATTCCACTGAAGCCAAAGAACAACTAGACCTATAATTAAACTAAATAAAAAATAAATTGAATAAGTGTCTCAAATACGTATTTTTATATTATCATTAGTGTTAAATATTAATATTGGTAGAACCGATGGCGTAAAAGTATAAGACGGTAAGTTTTTTCGTCCAAAACTTATAATGTGAACTTCTGTAAAAGGAGAAACCCGTTGAATAAAATTATTCTTATAAAATTATTATTTTGACCTATGTTTATTTTCTAATGAAATCCAATGATGACTCAATTTGTCCATTTAATTCATGTCCTCTCTCAAATTGCATACGAGCAGTCCATTATTGGAAAAAAGCGTATATTTTTGTTTTATTAAATTTTTATAAGAATATCTCGTCGCTCGGGTGTTATTTCAACGGCACGTGCATTCGGACGGGGGCGTGTCGAGACCGACGGAACGCTACGTATGAAAACCGCTTCGCCGTCACCGAAATGACATACGACCAAAACAAAAACGAGTTTCCTGTCGACAGTCAACGGGCGTCGTCACTATCGGGATTTGTTGATACATCCGATGCAAGAAGGCCTCGTGAGTGCATCGGAGCGCCCTATAACGAGGGCCGTCCGGCGAAGCCTCGTTTGCAAGAGTCACTGTCCTTAATGATACAGCAACCTCGGTCAGTGGCCATTGACAGTTCACAATAGCACGGTCAGTGCTCAACTGTCGCGACTGAATCGCGCTGTCCTCATCGATTCGTAGCGGAGCGACGAAACTGTCTCGACATAAGTGGCTCCAAAAAAAAGTAATAAAGAAAAAAAACGTATTGAAAAATATCGAAAAGATCGGCACTGTTCATTCAACCCTTATCCGTTTCGACTGCATTACAAAAAAACGAATCCGAAAAAAAATCAGAGGCCAAGGCCCGAATTTTAGAACGTAAGACTGATCTAAGTTCGATTTTTTGAAATTGTCAGTTCGATCTTTGATTTAATCTTGAGTTCGATTTTAAGTTCGAACTTAAGATCAATCTTCAGTTCAATCTCAAGATCGCTCTTTACTTTGATCTTTTGTTAGATCTTTACTTTGATCTTAAGTTAGATCGTTAGTTCGATCTTAAGTTAGATCTTTAGTTTAATCTTAAGTTTGATTTTTAGTTCGATTTTCAGTGTGATGTCAAGTGCGATCTTCAGAACGATCTTAAGTATTGATTCAAGTTGGAATTCGAGTTCGATCTTAAGTTTGATCTCAAATTTGAATCTGAGATTCTAAAATTCGGCCCGAAAATAAAAAACGTATTGAAAAATATGTAAAAAATCAGTACTGTTTATTCACTTCTTATCCGTTTAGCCTTACCGAGCGCATGCTCGATTCGACTGCATTACAAAAAACCAAACCGAAAAAAAGTCCGATTCCAAGCACCGAATCTTAGAACGTAAAACCGATCTTAATTAAGTTTGATCTTAAGTTCGATTTGAAGTTCGATCTCACGTTTGAACTTAAGATCAGTCTTTAGTTCGATCTGAAGATCGATCTTTACTTTGATCTTTTGTTCGATCTTCACTTTGGTTTCCAGATAGATCTTCTTTTTTAGAAAAATCGGTACTGTTCATTCTTTCTTATCCGCTTTGCTTTGCCGATTGTATATGCTCGATTCGACTAAAAAAAAAATAAAGAAGAAAAAGAAAAAAAAAGAAAACGAAATCGTTAACTCGTATTCGAAAGCCCGGAGGCGAAAATCGTGCGAGACCGAGGAAAGCGGAGCCTGAGAGTCCTCCGAGGTAGGTAAAGAGGCACGTCTGGGTGGATGTGGAGGAGAGGCAACGATGACGACGACGATGAAGCGTTACGTGCACGACTGCGTTTCCGTCAACGGGACTGCGCCGTGTCGATGGGGAACCAGCGGGCCCCAACAACGACGACGAGTGCTCATTGTGCGACATTTTTTATTTCCACGTGGATGCACCTTCGGGCGTCGGGCCGCCCAAGCCTTGCCTTGCCTTGTGTGTTTTTTACGCGAGCTTCGAAATTACTTCACGCGTGATGAAGTCCCCGGTCGCGTTTCCACGTTCACACACGTACCACCGTTTCGTTCAAGTTCCGCGTAAAATCGCGCGAGTCTCGCGCGCGCGATTCTCCGGCTGGATCTCGAATGATTTCCTTGAAAAGCCGCGAACGCGTCGAGCGGCTCGAGGCGGTCCTCGCTCACAGCCTTCGTTTCGCGCAAGTTCGCGAAAATTCCGAGAGAATTGCGAACACTTCTCGATGGTAGAAAAATCTGAAAAAACTCGCGCACGTTAAAGACACCGAAAAGATTCGTTTTGCACGATGATAATTCAAAAATTTTATTAACAAATTGACGAACACAAAAATAGTTTGACAATTTTTCCGACAAAGCAACTTTTTTTTTAGTGAACAAAATTTGTTCGCTTTTCTGAATGCGTAAGAATTTTTTCGGATTTTTAAATTTACTTTAAATTTTCTGATTCACCACATATTTTTATTGTATTACAAAAAATCAAAGTGAATGGAAAAAATATGAAAAAATTCATACGCATTGAGAAAAATAAACGAAACATTTTTATTGAAAAAAAATTAGATGCCGGGTAATTTGTTAAGCAATTTTTTTTTTGCATCGATTGGTTAATCATTTTTTTGAATTTTTCTCGCGTTTCTCTCTGAATCTTACGATTTCTCGGACTGTACCGCCCGGACTAAGTCAAGTGTGCTGCTGCAGTAAGACGAGTGTACAAAATCGAAAAAAAAAAAAACGAAATATTATAATAATAAACACCGTAGAACGCCTTCGGAGACGGAGGCGTCGATCGAGTAAGCGAGGAAGACAAGGGGAGAGCAGTGACTTGCACGGTTCGTAAGTTCGATAGTTGTTTCATTCGAATTTCTTGATGCGATCGGGCTAAAGACTATAATTTTCTTAGGCGCCAGACCTCGGACCTTCGAAATTGGTCCTCAATTGAACGAGACAACCTTCTGTCGCTCGTCGATCCTGGAAAATCATCGTCGTTTAACGACCTCGCGGATAATTGACGGGACGACCGAAGTGCCTTCAATCGACCGGGAGCCTTTTTTATTTTTCGAACTTTTCTCGACGAATCACTCCACGATTGTGAACCTTTCGTGAAAATAATTGGGGATGAAATTCTCGTGGAAACGCAGTCGCTGAATTTGTTGCGATATGTTTCAAATCCGAGATAAAAGTCCGAGGCATTGGAATAATTTTACAATAATTCCCGAGAGATTTTCCTCAAAATGCAAACTACACTTGTTATAATTTTGATTTTTTTTTGTCTTGAAATCGAGTTGGAGCCGATTACAAATAATTGAATTCGGTGGTCAAAAAATCAGAGTCGCTCTTTTCGTAAAGATAAAAAAAAAAAAAAAAATTGGTCAATTGAGAAGAAAATACAAGATTAGTTTTATCAAAATTGAATTTTCTCAAAACCACACAATTTTCTGAAAATAAATACGCTTCAGAAATACAATTTATTAACTCAGTTGAATTTATTTATATGAATATTTTTCATTAATTTTCCTGAATTAACTCGACTTTTTTAGTAGTTCAAAGTATCGAATCTTTCGTATGCCAGTTGGAGCAGCTGAAAAGAATAGGCTCTTATTAGAAGCTTCGACTCAGGGAAAATAATTTAACACACTTCGGGTTTCACCGGTTTAATCAGCTTTGTGCGCGTAAAAGGAAAGAGGATCGAATATCATAGAGCACGAGAGAGAGAGAGCGTAGAGCGAGAGCTCTTCGAATCGGAGTAAAATTTCTAATTCGCTCTCTCGGAGACTCAATCGGATCGGGCGAAGCCGTCGATTTTTTCCGGTTCACGTGGCACTGTGCGCAGACAGTGCGCGGCAAACAATGCGCGATCGCGAGGAATAAGGACGACGATGGAGCGGCGAAGATGAGGCCTCATTGGCCGGGCTGGGGTTTCTCTCCGCGTCGTCGGTATTTCACGGGGATTTGAGCCGAAGACATTTTCACCCAATAAATAGATAGGCCCGGCAGGCGTGTTATACACGGAAGATCCTTATTATAAACTCTGTAACTAGCTAGTGCTGGTGCAGTCGCTTCTGTACGGTTCTGCCAGCGGAAGCCGTGCTTCGTCCTGGTCGTCTATCGTACCCCGTTGCTCCGGGTACGGAACGATACTTGATGGGATTCCTAGCCGATGGTGCGGACAATCCTGTTTCGGGTTCCCTACCTCGAAATCACTCGCCGCGATCTCGTCGCGCCGTTTTCCATCGCAGCCCGCTCGTCGTTGCGACCGACGAGATATTGAAAATCATTGCGCCGCCGATGATTTCAATCGTGGGATAAAAAAATGTTGTTAAACATTTTCGGTTCAACGAAGCACCGCCGGTAGACGGAGAAAAATCATTAGTTGCCGGAACCAACTGTGGCGCTTGAAAACTGATATTGGTTGGGATAGCCAATAAATTTCTTAGGCGATCAAGTAAATTGTTTGACCCAACAAATGGATCGGTACCAATTAATATTAATTATCAGAAGTCGGTTCTGGCAACTAATCTTTTTTCTTCGTGTCACAAGAAAAAAATTGATCGTTGCATTTTTTTCCCCGAATTAGAGTAACCAAGGCAGTCCGGGCGGTGAAGCCCGAGAAAATGTGAAATTCAGAGAGAATTTCGAGCCTTTTCCAATAGTATAAAAACATTGAAAAATCAAACGTACGGAAAGAATTCGAAAGATTGATTTTGCGTGATAATAATTCCAAACAGCAATTCGAAAATTGATGAAAACATTTTTTTCAACAAATTACCTGGTAATCTAAGCTTATTGTCTGTTGAAGATCGAATATAAAATAATATGTAATATGGAGAGTAAGATTTGAGATGTATCGTGGAGATGTATTGTTAAGTAAGGTGTGATGGGGAGTGCAACGAAAGAAATTGTGAGGGAAAGGCTGTAAAAGGCGAAAGCCATACATTGGAATGATATAAAATATAAAATATAAAATATAAAATATAAAATATAAAATATAAAATATAAAATATAAAATATAAAATATAAAATATAAAATATAAAATATAAAATATAAAATATAAAATATAAAATATAAAATATAAAATATAAAATATAAAATATAAAATATAAAATATAAAATATAAAATATAAAATATAAAATATAAAATATAAAATATAAAATATAAAATATAAAATATAAAATATAAAATATAAAATATCGACTACGTCGCCTCTTTAAAGAAACGATCAATACTTACGATTTTTTTTCTGAGTTTTTTCTTCATTTGAAATATGTCGAAAATTGCATTATTTGAAACATGTTTGAGTTCTATTTGCGTATCTACTCGATTCATATCCATATCCAAACCTTCCGTACGAGTTTCTTTCGTGGACCGCCTTCGACGGCCCTTCAATGCCGAATATGCGCAGTCGGCCATCTGCTCGCCGATACTTCCTAGATTCTCGACCTTCACATAAATCGCTGTGAATCCAAGCCGCCAGTCTCCCCGCCAACCCCGTCGTATAGTCCAGAACGCTACAGAGTGTCACGGATTGAAAACTAAATCTCGCTGTCGCGACAAAAAAAAAAAAAAAAAAATTGCCTATCGCAAGTCCGTTTATCGTCGTTCGCGTCTTGAGAACCGGTGTGTGTAGTCAGCACACGCGCCGAAATACGAAAAAAATCTCTTTCGACGTCTCTCGTTCGTCGCGCGGGGCCCTCCTCGAATCGGCAGGAAGTTAAACAAAAAGGAATTTCACCCGGACTCTCTCTGAATATTCTGAATCGATTAAATAATCGAACCCTGCCATCTACCGTTCCCCTCTATCTGCATCCTCTCTCGATGTCGCTCGCTCGCTTCTTCTCGCTGCGACGCGTTTACATCCGTCGTTGATTCTGTGCTCTCTGCCTCCCGGTCGGCCTCGGCCCGACGCGACCCGGCGATGGCTTGCCATTGCGGAGAAGCGAGAGAACTCTCCGCGCCATTCACTCGTCCGGGCTTCTTCTTTTCATATTCAAATGGTCCCATTGACGCTTCAATGAATAATACTCAATGATAAATTTGTGGGCGTATTCAGGATGGACCCGCGGCCTCCGAGACCTTGAAATCCAACCGCGCGCCAAACGTGCCAGCGACGGCATTTGAATGAACGCATACACGCGTACGCGAAAAAAGAAAAAAAGAAAAGATCGTGCGTTAGTACGAAACGAGGATGCGCGGTCGGGCACGGCGCGTGGGGAAGAATCGTTGCGCGCGTAGTTCCGAAAGTACAACGCACGGATAACTCCGCGACGAGTATACACATCCGTTCCCTTTTCTACGAGACGAGAGCGAGCCGATCTCGCCCGATACGCTGATGAAGGTATCGGTGGTCGTTGAACTTTGAGATAAGGTTGGCTCTCCCTTTTCCCATTTGTTCGCGAACTCTCTCGTGCCCGTCGCCCATGCTAGACCTTCCCATCGCATTCTCGTGCTGCAGGTTAAGGTAGTCCATGTGTAAGGTGTTCATTTGGCATAAGTTCGAGGAAATTGAGAGTGAATTGCAAACACTTCTCAATGGTATAAAAATCTGAAAAAATTCATGCGCTTTAAAGTTACTGAAAAGATTAATTTTCCATAATAATAGTTCCAAGTTGTTATTAACAAATTGATAAAACAAAAAATTGTTCAAGGAATTTCCCGGCAACACAACTTTTTTTTAATGACAATAATTATTTCATTTTTCTGGGTACGTATGCATTTTTTTCAGATTTTTCAATTGACTTTGAATTTTATGATTTTCCACACATTTTTTCGATAAAAAAAAAATGTTACCGTTACCAAATTTTTATACCATCGCTACTTAAACTACTTTACAGTGACTACCTACTACTACTTTGATGACTACTACTTTACTATTTTAGAGACTACCTTAAAGTGGCGATTGTGCACTCGACGCACGACATGAAAAGGTAGTCCGCGATCCTTTTGTCGCGGAACTGACCTTGATATTCGGTTAACGGAACTCGGGACAATGTTGAAAATAAAAGAAATTCGTTCACGAAGGAATTGATGACGATTTGTCCATACATTCATCGGAGTAGGCAGTAATAGGCATCGATTTATTAATGGGAAAAAAGGTTTGAGTTTTCAATTAGTCTGTGTAGACATTTTGCATTTATCTGTGGAACGATTGGAAATTTTGTGGAAACTCATTGAACAATTGCCGCAGTTTATTGCCATTTATGGATAAGCAAAAAATCAGTCTGTTGGAATGATTGTAGGATTTGTTAAAATCTGTTATAAAGTATAAAATATGAAATATAAAATATAAAATATAAAATATAAAATATAAAATATAAAATATAAAATATAAAATATAAAATATAAAATATAAAATATAAAATATAAAATATAAAATATAAAATATAAAATATAAAATATAAAATATAAAATATAAAATATAAAATATAAAATATAAAATATAAAATATAAAATATAAAATATAAAATATAAAATATAAAATATAAAATATAAAATATAAAATATAAAATATAAAATATAAAATATAAAATATAAAATATAAAATATAAAATATGAAATATAATAGTATGCTGCGTTAGATTATTCCTTATCAATCAATCAATTCGTCAATTTGTTATAATCTGTTATTTATCATGCAGAAATCCATTTTGCTAAGATTGACTACATCGCCTCTTAACCAAACCGATAAACGTATTTCAAAGAAAATAGGGAATAAATCTTCGACACCATATTGAAGATAAAACTCTGATGAGACAAGTTACATTGCGGCCAAACCGATGAAAGTCCCGTTACAATTAAAGCTCCTTAAACGTCAGCGAATAACTTTTTTTGTTGTTTCGCGATCCTCACTTATCGTATTTCCGCTTGCTACATCTCTCGAGTTTAATGTCCACCGTACCGCATCGAATGTCCAATATAAATCGAATTAAAATCTGTAAAATATCGTGTCGTTTCGTCGATAAACCGAACGTCGTTGAATTAGCTATAAAAACTTGACGTATACAGTTATACGATTCGACAGCATCCCACCGCGGGGGTCCTCTCGTTCGATCTCCCTCCGCCGAAAGAGATTCGCCGAGCTACTCGACGTTGAAACGATTCTCGCCTGTTTGCTACATCGGCCCTAAAAATAAAACGAAAAAAAAAAAAAAAAAAAAAAAAAAAAAACCTATTAACCTTTCACGACGACCCAGTGCGAGAGGCCTCGAATTTATTCGCACAGTTAAAAACAAAGTTTTCACATCGTTCGCGAATAAAGTCGGGGTAAGCTTCGCTCGTGGAAGCATCGCGCCTCATCGTTGTCGCGAATCGTCGAAGAGCTATCGCGTGACGAATGTCCTCATCGCTGTTTTATCTCCGGGAAAAATTGGGTTAACCGACGATTCGTTTCTTCCTCCGCGGAACTCACGTTGCGATTCTACGCTCGTTTCTACACCGAGTCGTAATAATATGATGTACGACTTTTCGCTACGAAATATATGCACTATATGAATCTGTTGACATTCTGTAGAGTACCGAAGGAACGCCGGTGTACAGTGCAGGTTCCGATAAGTCAAGGCCGGGAGAATTGAAACAATCGGGGATGGCAAGATGAGTCAAGCCCCGCTGAGCAGATGGCAAGTCCGTAACACGGGGTCAAGTTCTACTCAAGCAAAAATTGATGCCCGATATGGTCCGAGTGGGGGTGCCAGACGAGGTAACTTCGTTTTGTAATAAGGCAAACCCGATCGAGCACAAGTGGGGGTAAATTTACTCCACCCCGATCAGGGCGTGGCCAAACACTAACTCGGCTAGATTATTATTCAATAATAATCTAAAAAAAACAATAATGATAATAATTGTTATTGTTATAATAATAATTGTTAGTGTTATTGTTATATTAATTATTATTATCATTCGTTCGAAAAAGTTCGAAAAAATTGAGAGGAATTGGGAATAAATTGCAAACACTTCTCGATGGTATAAAAATCTGAAAAAATGCATGTACCTTAAAGATACTGAAAAGATCAATTTTGCATAATAATGATTGCACATTATTATGAACAAGTTGATGAAAGAAAAAATTGTTCAAGAAATCTCCCGATAACACAACTTTTTTTTTAACGAAAAAAATTCTTTCATTTTTCTGAATACGTATGAATTTTTTCCGATTTTTCAATTGAATTTAAAATTTCGTTTTTAAATGGAAAAAATGTCTGCGAAATCATAAAATTCAAAGTCAATAAAAAAATCTGAAAAATTCATACGTATTCAGAAAGATAGAAGAATTATTTTCATTAAAAAAAAAGTTGTGTCGCCGGGAAATTCCTTGAACTATTTTTTGTTTCATAAATTTGTTAATAACAATTTGGAATTTTTATTATGCGAAATTAATCTTTTCAGTACCTTTAATGTGCATGAATTTTCTCAAATTTTTATACCATTGGGAAGTGTCTGCAATTCACTCTCAATTTCCTCGAACTCATGCGAAATGAACACCTTGCGCATGGACTACCTTAAATCAAAGAAACTCATCAATGTTAAATTGAAGAAATGTGGATTATTTTCATACTTTGAACGACATCCGATGTAATGTCCGAAGAAGTTATATGACGTTTGAATTCGAAAAATGTCAATAGCGAATGGGTAGGGTGTTAGGCCAATAGGTAGGTACAATGAAACTGAATCTGAAACTCACTTTCGTCTGGAAACGCAACGACAGAATCTCTTCAGCTTATCCGCTAGGGGACCGATTGTAATTTACTTATGTGGCAGTCGACTGTAATTAAACTCTTCTTCGAGATGCTCGGCAGGCGCGCAAATCGGCTTATCGACACCGCGAAATATCGATGTCTATAAAAGCCAACGTCGCGCGGACGACGAGCGGACAGTAGATCGTTTAGTTTTGTCTCGTCGATAGTCGTCATGAAGAAGCTCCTAGCTTTCATCGGCATTTTTCTGTACCTCGGTGTAGATTTCATCGAAGCTGAGAAATCCGCCAATGGCCTCAATCAGCAGGTGATTAATCACAATAATTTTTTTTAAACAATTTTATTTTGCACATCCGACCGATTGGAATCGATGGAAAACTATTTTTTCGCCCAGTTCACCGAATGGAATCGCGATTACGACCTCAAGGCGACGGCTCGCGGTTTGAATTCCGCCGAAGAGACAAATAGCGCCGAGGCGACGGCTCGGGGTTTCGAATCGGCCGAAGAGAAAAATAGCGCCGAGGCAACGGCTCGGGGATTCGAATCGGCCGAAGTGAAAAATAGCGCCGAGGCGACGGCTCGGGGATTCGAATCGGCCGAAGTGAAAAATAGCGCCGAGGCGACGGCTCGAAGATTCGGATCGGCCGAAGTGAAAAATAGCGCCGAGGCGACGGCTCGGGGATTCGAATCGGCCGAAGTGAAAAATAGCGCCGAGGCGACGGCTCGGGGATTCGAATCGGCCGAAGTGAAAAATAGCGCCGAGGCGACGGCTCGGGGTTTCAAATCGGCCGAAGCGATCGACAAGGAACTCAACTCGGATCTCGAGTCCATCCAAAAATTCGCTCAGGACGCGAAGAACATGAGAATATCGATGAACACGCGGCGAGGAATGGGAAACGAAGTCGGCATCGTAATGAAATTCGTGGAAGATATCGTCATAAGTCTGATCGATTATACGGACAAATATATACCGCAGCTCAAACCACTGACGATATTTCTTCGAAGATTCGTTCGTAGGATTTTCGGGCCCGCGAAAATTCACCGATCTGTTCGACGCGACAAAATTTCATCGCCTCAACGAGTTCGTTATATGATATAATATCCATATAGATATTATGAAAATAAATAAATAAATGAATGAAAATCAAAAATACAAATTTTTATATTCATTAATATAAATATGTATTTCGTACTTTTATCTTATTGCACTTTTCTTATAAAATTTCATTTATTTTGAACAACATTGCTTACGTCGCAGATATAATGAAACGTCGATTACCATCCGCTAGTTTAGAGCCAAACCACCGCCCTATAATTCTTCAACATCAAAAGTTAAAAATCACCGTATCAAACCGAAGATTTAATTCGTCGGTATTGTAAAAATGTAAGGTTGCAGGTCCGGTGCAGACCGGCCAAACATGACACTTACGAAAAACTTCGAACACTTCCCAATAGGATAAAAATCTGAAAAAAATCAGACATAGAGAAGGTCAAACAACTGATTTTGCATGATAATAATAATGCCAAATTTTTTTATTTTATGAATTGTTTTAAAACATTTTTTACAGAAAATACTTCAATATTTTTTTATTATTTCGCAATATCGATTTTTGCAGCACATTCCATATGCCAGATCGTCTTCAGTTTCTTTTCCATTCAAGCGTTCGAAATTCTCTTTGAATCACGTTTGGCCGGACTGTACCTGACCTACCGCATTGATAGCTTCAAGGGAAGCTCATCGATGATAGGCAAAGCGAGTGAGTTCGGGATGAAAGGGAGTCTTCGGAAACTTCGTCGCGTTCGCCGCGACGAGGAGACGGAGGAGTTTACGAGGTGTGCAACCTTTCCGTACCGCGATAATGCGTTGCGGAAAGTGCGAATTACCACGTTCGAGCAACAGCCTCGGTCGATAGTAACTAATTGTTATTATAAACTTACAGTATAGGTTTAATCATAATAGCTGCGGGCTAATTGGATAGATAATTAAGGGTAAAGGTAATTACGGGCGTATACACGGCATGTTGTAGGTTGCAGCTGTACACATATATATATGTGTAGGTGCGCATATACGTATATAGAAAGAGACGTGAGCCGACCAAACGGGCAGGAGAGACCCCGCGCTGTATATCGGCGTTGCTGATGCTACGGTGCGGCGTGCACGTTGTGCTTAGTAGTCGATAACGCTCGAGGCTACGACGAGCCCGCGCAACGTGAGCTCCGCGCGATCTGCCAACGGCTGTCAATCGTGAACTCAACCTGTCGCTTCTCTTAGCCTCCGGACTAATTATCACCGAGATGATAGATACCACCACTCCTGGCGCTTTCTACTCGCTCCCGACCCGATTCCCATTACAGCTCCGATTCGCATTGCCCCTGAATTAATATCAAATGCATCGGAACTCGCGCTTGCTCGAAAAAATTTCCATAGGTCGATGCATTTTTTTGCGGAACATGTTTTTTTTTTTTTTTTTATCGGCGAACAATATGAATTCATTTCGAGATGTTCTTTGTAGGCTAAATTCAAGATTTCAAATAATTTTTTTTTATTGAAAAATGGGTTGATTTTGTTTAACATTGCTTTGCGCTGCCCAAGTCGAATTAAAAAACGATTTTTTTAACTTTCAATGCAATGAATTATATTCTTTCGATAAAATAATTTTATGATAATTTAATAATTTCATTTAAGAAGGCATTTTTCGACTTCCATGGGATAATTAATATAATTTTTTTTATTAAGCCAACATTTCTATGAAAACAATGGGACTAGGTCATTATTTTTGTAGGCTAAATGAATTTAAGAAGCATTTCTCTGGAGTTGGATATTATTGTTTGAATGAACAATTAATATTGCAGCTTTGGGATTTGTCTTAAATCGAATTTTTGATTCGCGAGACAGATGCGCATTTCCCCGAAGCACTTGCGCCGGCTAATCATTAAACTTGCACGCAGTCCGGCCGCGCGGGTCTGATTATACTTTGATTCGATAGGACGCCGAGGGTTCCCAAGGCCGTAATATCATTTCGATTCTCGTGATGTCATCGCGAATGTGTGCCTGGGATTCGCCGCATACGGCATAATTCCGGATGGACTCCGGGGCCTCCGTAGCCCATTCAAATTAACAATTAACGTTAGCAGGTACAACAATAGCTCGGAGGTGCCGTTGCGCGGTCAGTTCTGGATGTTCCAGCTCACGATGCGAAACCCCCCTTCGTTGCATCAATGTGCATACTGCAGTATGTTTAGGTCCTGCAGTTAACGGAGAGTGATATTCGTTACGTGGCTTCGTACATTACCGCCGGAATATCTATTGCCTCTAACCGTTCGCCACGGTGGATCTACCCGTCGTAAACATTAATTTCTTTCATTTATATTACCTGTATTATGCTTCATTGTAGTTGCAAATATTTATGCAATATTGCCTTATTTTTATAAAAAAAAAACGTCAGGTCGTCAACTCTGCTTCCTCAAGAAACTTTGTATTCTCGAATTTTTTTTTCATCTTTTTTTTTTCAAAATTGAGATTTTCATCTAAACGTGTTCGGAATGTACCAAAACGTCGAAAATCAAGTTTAGAAAAAAAAATACATAAAAAAGGTATAAAGAAAACAGTAAAAAATACTGAAAAATAATTATCTGAATTAACAACAATCAAATAAGTAATAATAATCAATGAATTCATTATCATTATTTACGAGTATTCGAATTATTTCAACTTTTCAAAGAATATTTCAAGGAAGCTTCAACGGGTAATGCTAGTCATCCGACCATCTTATTTCATATCAGTATGTGGATTATAAAATCGATTTTTCATTGCATTATCATCTTGAATAATTAACCTGTCGCTACGGATGGTTAAGTTTAAAATATTAACTTTATTTACAATGACATTCGATTAAATATTGTGCTTGCAGTCGATCATTTGACTCGAGTACCAACTTAAAAATCAAAAAATTAAAAAAAAAAAAAGTAAAAAATCACGCCAACTACTAAAAAAGAAGTGTATTCTAAACAAAAAATAGTAAAAAGAAGGTAAATCAATATGAGCCAAGCGTTCGCACAACAAATGTATTTTAATTTCTTTAATAAAAATTGTATATAAATGATTTAAAAAATCAAAATGAACTATATAATTGGCGTCCCAGAAAAAGTCAGTCTCATGGTATACGACAGCATACGTTCTTCAACGTATGTTAATTGCAGAATTTTATCTTCCAAAGTCGTATTCGCTGAAGCCTCCTTAATACTCTTATCCGGAGCAACGTGCTCGAGTCGATTGGAAGAATTTTTTTTTAAACCACAATAAGAATAAAATAACTGTTGGTCCCCTCGCCTGTCCGAGATCCCGACGTGACGCCTCGCACCGCGTTCGCTTACAAACTTTCTATAGGTTCGCGAATTTCATTTCCGAACAACCGAAAGCCTCGCGAGCTTCGACATCGGCGTACGCGTAAGCGCCGAGCACGGCAATGATTACGGCGTGCGACGGTATTGCCGGCAAAGTTGGCATTGTCGGGGAATGCCGGTTGTTCCACAGATGTCGCGTAACGAAACCGTCGAGGCGATGAAATTTTGTCACGCTGAACAAATCGGTGACGCGAGTCATTATACTTCTCGAATGCGATTCAAAATAGGCAGCGCGCGGGGCCCGGTCGGCGGGTCGTTGTTGCGCGCCGCGCCGGTGTTCGGGCGCGAGGGTGAGCGCGAGAGTGCAGGGTCGAGAGGAGTTTGAGAATGCACTAGATAGAGCGAACGTGAGATAAAGCATCAGCCGCGAACTGGCAAACGGGAGAGTGCGAGAGAGCGAGAGAGAAAGAGAGCGAGAGAGAGACAGAGAGCGAGAGAGAGAGAGAGAGGGGTAGGTGGTTTGCTGGCTCTGAGTGTTCTGATTATTTGTATTTTGTGGGTTGAGTACTCGAGTGCGGCCGTCGCTCACCGACAATACCGTCAACCCCCACGAAGCCGGATAATGACGAGTGGCGGATAAAACACAAACGAATATGCCACGAAGTGACACCTCTCAATGACTCTCTCGTTCCTCACCTCTCGGTTATAGGTATACGCGCGCCGCACATATGTATGTATGTCGACCCTGCGCGTCTGTTATGCTGCGATTTGTCCCGACGCCCACCGAGCCAACGGGTCGGGAAACAGCGGTTCCATATAACCGAGAATAACTGCACTTCTGCAATAATGCCGAGCGATGAACCCCTTGTTTTTAATGAGAAATAACGGCCCGGAGTGTGACGCCTCGTTATTATTATCATATCGTGATTATTGTCGCGCACACGCCATCTACGCAATCGTTTCAGCGCAACGCTCCTCCCGACTGGCACACACATTCCGGCATTGTTTCGTGTTCCTTTTTCTCCTTTCGCGCGAATTTTAATTGCACGCCGATAAGTGACGTAGAAATATCTATTTTTCTTTCGGGTTTAATTAAGACGCAAAGCGAGATGGGGTTGTTGAATTTTGTGGTTATTGCAATTTTGTAGGTTTTTTTACCTTGAGCTTTGACGTTCTTAAGTTGAAGTCGGTTTATTTATTTTATTTATTTTATTTATTTTATTTATTTTATTTATTTTATTTATTTTATTTATTTTATTTATTTTATTTATTTTATTTATTTTATTTATTTTATTTATTTTATTTATTTTATTTATTTTATTTATTTTATTTATTTTATGTATTTTATTTATTTTATTTATTTTATTTATTTTATTTATTTTATTTATTTTATTTATTTTATTTATTTTATTTATTTTATTTATTTTATTTATTTTATTTATTTTATTTATTTTATTTATTTTATTTATTTTATTTATTTTATTTATTTTATTTATTTTATTTATTTTATTTATTTTATTTATTTTATTTATTTTATTTATTTTATTTATTTTATTTATTTTATTTATTTTATTTATTTTATTTATTTTATTTATTTTATTTATTTTATTTATTTTATTTATTTTATTTATTTTATTTATTTTATTTATTTTATTTATTTTATTTATTTTATTTATTTTATTTATTTTATTTATTTTATTTATTTTATTTATTTTATTTATTTTATTTATTTTATTTATTTTATTTATTTTATTTATTTTATTTATTTTATTTATTTTATTTATTTTATTTATTTTATTTATTTTATTTATTTTATTTATTTTATTTATTTTATTTATTTTATTTACTTTCTATTGTAATATCACCTTTTCCCAATTTTAGAAAAGTTCTTCGAGCGATTTATAAATTCAGCCGATTTTTTTCATTTCCACCGATCTCCGATGATCATAAAAAAACGGATTTGTAACCCATTAACTTAAGTCCCGATAGAATTCAATATCAAGACTATTTTTTTTTTCCATGTACTTGCACATTATCGCCATGAGCAAAAATCGGCAAAGAGATGGTACGCGCAGGACAAAGATAAAATATTGTCGCAGAATTTTACCGCGAAATCAACCCGTCGAAGAGTTCGCGAAGCAATTCATGTCCTCCGCGAGACACCGACGCAATCGATGATCCGTTCGCGCGACTCCGTCGAGTCCCTTAATAAGTCCCAGGGCCAAAAATTCCTGGAGAATGGTCTTGGCGGTGGTAACGCGGCTTTAACGTCGACTCGACGAGTGAATCATTATTTACGGCCGAGACGCGCGCAAGACGTGAAAAAAGAAGATAAAACCAAGGAAAAGTCGAGCGGAAGGCTTTCACGAGGAAGCGGCGAGCACGCATGCCGTTTGTTGCGGAAAGCAAAAATCCGTGGCGAATCGCGAGAGCAAAGGAGGGAGCGACCGAGGAGAGTATCGTGAGAATGGCAAGTGGATAAGAGGTTCGAGGAGAGAAAAGCGGAGGAATAAAGGAAGCCAAAAGAGAGAGAGAGTCGAAAGGGATTCTTGGCTTCGTGCTTTCCCGCGGGTACGGCGAGCGGAGCGAGCGAGATCAAAAGGAGAAAAGGTTCTCGCGGTACATTTGCGATTGGGCGAGAGAGCGAGCGCCGGGAGGAGCGAGAGCTTGTTTCGCAAACAGTTAGGAAACGGCTAACGCCGAGGATAAAGTGGTATCGGAACGAGACGATCGTCGAACAGATGCCGGGCCATAAAACAACCGCTTCCTCCCTCTTTTCTGCGAGTCCCCCCAAACCAACCAACCAACCCCCCCTTTTCCCGCCGGTCCACCCCTTGTTCCGCGATACAAACCACCCCGCGTGTATCGCTCGAGCTATCCGAACAGCCGACTCCTTCCCCGTGAAAGAAGAAGTGAACATCGGCAAGAGCCAACTAGCGTTTCTCCTAATGGGCCAAGACAAACTGCGCCCCGTTCGGTGTTCGGTGTGTTCCGCGTTTCGCCGAGTCTCTACGCTGCGGACGGGGGTGGCTTACCCTCCCCGGACGAGCGACGAGTTCTTCCGCGGGCTCGGAGAATTCTTCTCGATAGTCTTCTCATACCCCATCGCCGTCTACCCTATAATGGCCCTATCGTTGCTCCGCTTCCTTCTGGATGTTTTTCTCCGTCTATGTGCAATCCAGTAACCTTCTACGAGTACGGCTTGAATCTATGTCTTCTGGGTACAGGTTTTTTCACTCGGGAAATAAAGGGTGGAGAGATCGAATGTAACTCGCGATTCTGTGGCATTTTTCCGTCCTGGTCTGACTGATTTTTATCCATTTTAATCGATATTTTTTGGAGTCATGGAAATATCACATTTTAGGGGATATCGCGGATCGGAGCGTTCTAGATTTTTTATTCATAAAATACGCAGAAAAGAAAATAAAGAAATAGGTGAATAAATAAATAAATAAATAAATAAATAAATAAATAAATAAATACATGAATGAATAAATGAATTCCAGTTGACTATAAAACTGTTGCGGGCTGTTCTATAATGTCATTCTATAATAAATATAAAAAAATGCAAAAAAAAAACCAAAAATTCAATTTTTTTTTGCACCAAAAAAGGAAACTCTCAAAATTATAATATTTATAATAATTATTTTAATCGAAAAATTGAGATTTTTTTCGAGGCAACTCAATCGGAAATTCGACGGCAACTTAAGTTCTTCTGATCTCAACGAATCGCGATATCGACGTGCTCGAATAAATATCGAAAAGCGTGGGTCATAGTTTATGAACGCTCGCCAGAAGAGCGCGAAATTTATATCAGCGCGCGCGAGGCCGGCGCTCGAGTCTGAGCGTTCGCCGAACGAACGTGTCGAAGTACGTACGGGAAATGCATGAACCATTTACCGTGAAAGCGTACATACGCGCGGACTGAATATATGAATAACATTCCGGAGGGCTAACAAACGCGTAAGGAACGTGGGTATTGAATATATCCGCAAAGCTTGCACACGCCCTCGCGCCCATTCTCCTTGATTACGAGAATCTGTAACTTCGTTAACGAGTCCAAATTCTCGAGGGTTCCGCTCCACTCGAGGGCTCCACTCTGGCCGAGAGTCCGTCAACGGATGGGCGAAGCCCACGGTGGGATTCAACCGTCGTGAAACGAATCGATTCAGCACCTCCACACTCGCGTCGGAGTTCCGACCTTCCGGATAATTTGAATTTTCGGTTTATCGAAATCTTTCGCAAAACTGAAGATTTTTACGATAATGCCGGATTAGCCGGCAATCACCGAATCGATTACCAATGGAAACTCGAATTCGACGAATTATTAATAACAAAATCGAACGAATTTGTTAGCATTATTCATAAGAAAATAATAATAATAATATATAATAATCATATTAATTATATATTATTAATCATAATAATAATAAATAATGATAATAATTATATAAATTATATATTATTATTAATATTATGACTATTGGATAATGATAATGTATATTATCATTGTATTACAATAAATCCGATTTTTTTTAAATATTAGAGTACTCGATGAGTTCTTTTGAGTAGGTCTTACCTCATGCAAATCGTCAAGAGTTCGAAAAACGGAAGATCGTCGATAATCGTCAAAACGTATTTTCTCGAATACGGTTACGTCGCGAAAAAGCGAGAAGAGAAAGAAAATTTCGTACAATTTCATCGTTCCGCATTCCTCGATAAAATTGTCGGCGAATATCGCGAGAATCGCACTTTACAAATGGTCCAGAACGAATCACCACTTTTGGCAATGCGTTCTACAATCCATACGCTGTGAGTGCCGTTGCAGCAGAGGGAGTGTACGGGTCGTTCCGACAGGGATCGGGAGATGAGGGGTTGTTCTGAGTTTATCCGAAGGAAAAACGATCCGGCGCTATAACCACGATTCGATAAGTATCTCCCGATGGCGTCTCCGTCCACGTTTCCTCTCCTTTCTTGCCGTATCGCCCTTGTTAGCTCTCCCCCGAACAGAAGTGGCAACGACGGCCTCGGCCGCAATGGAACAAACCTCGAGGACGATACGGATGAGCCATCCCAGGATACGGACGAGCACGTACACTCAACTGCGCGCGTTGATCAAAAAAATTCTACGTATACGTACACAGAGCTTAATCTACACGATGTTCCAAAAATCGGATCTAGAAAATCGTGCAACGTCGCGACAAAACTTTGAAATTTCGTGAAATTATTTGTTGGGTTTATAATTAATTGATCAATTGTTTAAATCGAGTAAACAAGATTTCCTTCATATAAACTTGACTTAAAATTGTAAGTAAGTGGAATTTTATTAACCTTGAACTTGACTGAAAATTGAAAAAAAATTAAGATTCCATAGCATTAACTTGAACTTGCGCGGCTCGAGAGAAATTTAAAAAATTGAAATTGAATGTAAATTCAGCCAACTTCACGACGAGATGTTCCAAAAATCGGATCTAGAGAATCGTGCAACGTCTTCGCTTCGCGACAAAAATTTGAGATTCAGTGAAAGTATTGTTGGATTTTAAATTCATTGAATAATCAATTGAATCGAGTGAACGAGATTTTCTTCAAACGAAACTTGACATACAATTGAAATTGAGTAGAATTTTGTGAATCTTAAACTTGACTTAAAATTGCAAGTAAGGAGAATTTGATTAACCTTGAACTTGACTGGAAATCGAAAAAAAAATTATAATTGAGCAAACCTTCCTTGAATTTATCTCAAAACTGAAAAAAAATGTGTTCTGAGTCAATTTTTTTTTTAACTTGGCTTAAAATTGAAAAAAAAGAATTGGAATTCCATCGAATTAACTTAGACTTGCGCGGCTTGAGAGGAATTGAAAAAACTCAAATTGAATGTAAACTCAGCCAATTTCGTGTTCCTGTAACTCAGAAATTACAGGTTTCGAGAAGATATTTCACATAGGCCGTTCGCTCAGTTTCGGATTTCGAATTCAATTCGAGATCCGAAACATACCGGATATGTATGTATCTATATACATTTTTTTTTTCACGGACAATTCTGAGACACCCTGTACGAACAAACATCCAGCGGAACGTGCGGCTTCCCGCGGGAGAACTAGCAGCCGAATGATACATTGTCGAGCTGCGAGAGAGAGTCTCGGCGTTCGTGAGACTCTCCCCGAGCAAAACTCGCGGGGATAACGGTCATAACGTAATGATCGCTCGTATTTTCCGGTGGGACTACGGCGTTATTTATCGGTCCGGGTGTGCCAACGTTTATCTGTTTGTATATATAGAGCTCGAGCCTGAGAGACTCGGTATTTTCTCGGATAGCGGTCACGTTTTCACGGAACATCGCTGTACTTTTGATTTTCGATCCTAATTTATCCCCAGCCGAAGTTTCAGCCATTCGATTATTACAAAAAATAAATAAATGCATTAAAAAATCAATAATAATAACAATAATACTATTATTATTTATTTATTTGTTTATCCTTTTTTCATAATAATAGACTAGTTGAATTTCGGAAATATGCATTTTATTAATAATATTTATCATTATTTATTGAATTAATAATTAAATAAATGAAGGAATATTACGCCAAAAAAAATTATAATCCGCGACAGATAAATAAGTTTCGTTAAAACCGGATGAGGGAAAAGAAACAAGAGGTAGTAGAGGAAACCCTGTAGGAAGCGAACGATAATCCTCCGGATGTACGAGACTCGGCAGCCTCGTATGTTCGGTGCTTCTGTCGGGTGTGCGGGAGGTCTATAGCTGTAGCATAGCAGGTACCGCTGTACGATACACGAGGGGTTTGCCGCTGGTAGTAGCTATTCTTTTCGTAACTCAGGACTCCGAGCGCCCTCGCGAGCATATGCATACATACACGAGTGTGCTACATCTAGGTTATAGGTGATGTGACTGTTAAGGGGGCGCAGTAGGAACAGAGAAAGACACACACGCGCACCCACATACGTACAGATGCAAAGTGAGGGGGGGGGGGGGGGGGGGGGGGGGGGGAGAGGATACAGCAATAAATAAACGTACGGCGTGCGCTGGGAGTCGTCGGCGATAATACGTGATCCCTTTGCGTTGAATACTTAATGCTAAGTACTCGGTTGTATCTGCATACACCCCCTTCATCCACCGCCCGTTTCACTCCGTATCGTCGAGCTATCTCTCGTTTTGCCTCCTTCGGTGCGCGAGTCTACGTACAGGACGATTCAGAAAGTCAAACCCACCCCTATCGCTCGCGAGACCTTGAAAGAAAATCGAATTCGAGCGCGAGTGCAATTTGTCGCGCGCAAGTTGAAACTAATCCAGGAAAACCACCCGTCGGAAAATCGGCGATTTTCAATCGCAATCGTCATTATTTGGCACGATTACAGTACTTGCTTTTCATACTGCGCGTGTCATTGAAAAATATACATTTTACTAAACCGGCATATCACATATTATGTATTGAACTCCGAAATCCATGCATACATTTTTTTATTAACGATTTGCAAGGTTGATAATTTTTTTTAATGATTTTTATGCAATTTTCTTGATTTTCGAAACAATTTATAAAATATCAAGAGTATTTGAGTTTTCGGTTAACCCTTTAACGGCCAAGCCTCTTTCCCATAGAGAAAAACCATCTTTCTCTACTCCTCGAGACACTTTTGACATATTTTCATAAAAATATGTCAAAAGTGTCACTTTTGAAAAATTCAGTTTTTCAATTCTTTCGCATAAACAAATAATTTTTCAATTGATATTCTGGTGGGAAAACTTTAATTTGTATGCATTGCTAGTCGTCAAATTATTTCAGAATTTTCCACGAGAGTTTGGGACGGTCCAAATCGCCATCTTCCTCTCAAGTATGAAAAAACAAAATATTAATAAAAATAATAGTAATACAAACAGCATTATTCTTACATCAACAAATTTTGAAGTTTCATGTTTTATGTTCAAAAGATAATCATATAATTCAAATAATAATCCAAACATAAACAAAAGGAGTTCTAGAAATTTGTTCATGCCGATGAAGCGCCCTGTACGTATCGGGTACATACGGAGACCGAGACGGAAGAATGAGAGATCGTAATGCCCTCATGTACTCGCGCCTATTCGCGAGTGTGTTCTCGCGTTTAAATTCGTTGCTTTCTCCGGGTAGCCGACACTCGCGCGTGTGGGAGAGAGTCGGAATCATCCACATCTATGCGACTTTGGTACATGCCCGTTGTGCCGCGAGTGCTGGAGCAGTGTGGATCGCACGTGTGCGAACGATATCCTGGCGTAGGTAATACGGGAACGGAAAGCAGACAGTGGTGGGAGTGTGTTCTGGAAGGGATGAAAGACAGGGGTAGGAGAGAGAGAGAGATGGAGAGAGAGCCACTATTGAGTCGCAACACAATAAAATAACACGAAATACTTGGCGGTACGGTATTGTGCGGATGCGAGGAGAAGCAGGAAGCGAGAGACTGGCGAAGAGGGCGAGAGAGGGGATGAAGAACCTGCACCCCCGTCCCACCCTCGGGCTCTCTTCCACGTTGGTAGATGCGAATTCGCTGCCTTCTACCCTCGCACCAAGTGGAAACCGGTGCCGCTCTTCCACCCAGCACTGCACGCTCTTCTGTGGATGGTAGGGGATGCCGGTAGGGGGTGTATATGCATTATGCACGAAGATAATGCTCTCGGATACTTGGTCTATATGGCGAATAACGCTCGAGCCCCCATATGATTCTCTTTCGTAGTTGCACACCTCTATGCTCGCTCCCGGTGTATTATCGGGCTAGCCGGGTGGAGCGAGGGAACGAAAAGCTAGCGATCGCATCCCTTTATCTGTTTTCTCTTGCCCCGAAGCTCGACGACCAGACCGCCAGACAATCATCATTTCAACTGCTATTTTCGCAAACTTCCGACTCTCAAATCCGAGCACTTCAGACAGCGTACGAAGTCATGCCTTCAGTTAGGACGTGGACATGCAAGGCCTAGATGGGACTTGAACTTCATTCTTCATTGGGCAGAAATGTCTTCAACTTCTTCGAAGACCCCAGGACAAGCGGAGAACGTATTGATCACAAATTCGAGGCACATATCGAGATCAGACCATCATATTTTGGTCGTAGAGCCTGCGTTGTTGATCGAACGAGTGGATGGGGAAAAGATTGTCCCGCCTGCGTGGACACAGAACGACAAGGGCAGCCAAACAGGATCAAGGAGGCTAGACGATAGCAAAAGGTCTCTCGGTATCCTATAGACTCGCTGCAAAGTCGATGGAACTGCCTCTTCTTCCATAGGCAGGCCACGCGAAGGAAATATATACCATGACATAGCGTGCCTAAACCATACATCGGTTCTGTAGTGCAAGACGAGGCAAGACCGACCGATGGTGCAACGAAGGCGCATATCCAGGCCTGTGAGCCAACCTAAATTCTGAATAAAACCGGGTCTGCATAAGAGATCAGGGCGTGATGAAAAACAAACAGCGGTTTAGGTTTCTGTTTGATCTTCGGCCGGGGCATTCACAGAACTGCGACGAATCTCGACGAGAGAGCCAGCCGAGGCTTCACTGACGCTCGCATACCGCTGTATTATCTATTGACTGCGTATCACGTATACTTATGCTATGTGTGCAATATATACGGGATACCTTGTCGTCTGTGCAGGCGAGGCGGAGAAGACGGGCAAGCTTCGACGTCCCTTCGCGCAGCTTTCGCACACAAGGGTAGACATGAATGTCTCGAACGTCGGATGCTGACCGTGCTCCCCTTCCCCGTGCGCGCGAAACAGACGACGTCGTCGAGTCCTTTCAGATCGCGCCGGTACGGCGACATAGCGACGCGATAGGCACTGGGTTTGTTACTTTCTCTCGCCGCTCCCTCTGTAACCGGTGCATCTGCACCGCCGCTCCGCTTCGGCTGCATGCCATTTGGGAATAGCTTTTATGCGCGAGGCATCTTTCATCTTCAGCGCTTGATGATGCACTCGAAGTGCGGAAAAAAAGAAGTGTCCCGGAAGCGGCAGCACGCCCGGAGTATCTGACTCCCCTCGAAGCTTCGGGTGGCGACGAGGGTCGAATTCGTACCCGCTGCAAGGCAACCAGTCGCACATCGATCCTCTTCCGCGAGCCTCTTATCGCGCCGCGCGATACACAAAGAGAGATCCGCGAGACGGTCTGTCGATGGCCAAAAGGATTCACAGTACGAGGAAGAGGTGCGGGGGGCTAAGAGACTTCCGTCGACGGGGATGAGAATTCGATCGGGCGAGAATCAGTCGTACCGTTTCGAGACCGTACAATCGTTGAGAACCGAACGATAAATATGACAAACAAGACGTAAGCCTGGACCTCGCTTCGAGAAAATGTGTGGCTCCGAGTCGAGTGACTGCTAATCACATGTCGAAAATCAGAGATCAGAGCATGAGGGCGAGATACTCATGAGAGTTCGATTGTGTGTGCGGTTTTGGATTGTTCCAGAAGATCTGGATCAATAGAAAGGTGGGAACTAGCAGGTAAGCCTGGGCTATGCTTAGGAAAATTCGTGACTGCGAGTCGAGTGACCGCGAATAGCATGTCGAAAATCAGAGATCAGCACACGTGGGCGAGATACTCATGAGAGTTTGATTGTGTGTGCGGTTTTGGATCGTTCCAGAAGATCTGGATCAATAGAGAGGTGGGAACTAGTAGGTACGCTGAAGCGCTTTCGCTTCCGCGAAACCACCGGCGTTTGGCCATCTAGCGGCCAAACAGGACAAACTACCAGAAGGTAGAACCGTTCCATTGCATCATATAGAGACAAACCAAGCAGATTTCGATGTGTCTGGTATCTGCGTAAATCAGTACCGGAGTAGATATTGAAAAATACCAATAATCGAACACAAAGCAACGAAGATTCGTTCAAGTACATCCTGCGGTTGGTGCCCAGCCTCGATATTAGCCGAAGGAATGAATATGCTACTTGATACTTCGCGTCTCCGTCTTTCACCCCCAAAGCAACCCCGCAAAAAGCTTGCGAAGCGCGCATTCTTCATACAAGTTGATACGATTTTGATCAACGCAGGGAAAGACGAGAATCATATTGAATACGATAACTCGAGTCTGAGGCGGAGGGACGTTGGAAGAAAGTACATCGACGGATAACAGGAACGGGGGGGTTCCATGTAAAGCAGCCACGATGTTCGATGACTTGGTACGGGAAGCCGATCCTTTCATGGAGACGTTGAACTGATTTTCCACTCGTGGGATATTCAATAAAGCAACAGTGAAAGGATGCTCGGAGGCGGAGAGGGCTTCAAGAGGCACAACGCGCGGAGGGTTGGCGAGGGAATGGAAGACAGGGATGTGAAGAACATCCACCCGGTTCCTCACGACAAAGTCCGCGCACATGCACATCCAGCAAGTGCGAGAGCAGAAGTTGACGCTGAGGTGAGAGCGGAGGGGTCGGAAGCGGATCTGCGAAAAAGACCGCGCGCGCCGGAATGTCTACTTCGAGTATCGAGGAGCAACCGAACCGGATATCAGAGGAGGGGAAGAAAGCGAGAGTTCGAGGAAACCTGCCGAGGAGCAGGAGCATTCGATGCTTTCCGTACGTGTGCTACAGCCATGTGTTATCCGCGTGTAACAACCAACACATCCATTCATCCATGGCATATCGACTACTCGTACTTCTGCGTATCGTCGAACGTTGCCCGGGACATTTCAGACGTGAAGAACCCGCCAACCACTTGAAAGCTCGACGACGCGATTTAGTCTTGTCCAAATTGTAGCTTCTGCGTCTGGTGTGCAGAAGCCGCGGGTAGACCGCAAGCTTGAACTGTTCGGGACTGTTATTTCTGTTCTTGGATGCTCAAGTACGACATTCCTCCTTTTCAATGACCACGGTTTTTGGGATCTTTCGAGGAAAACACGTCCAAGGGATGTGAATTTTCAGAGAAATTTTCGGAAGCTTGAGGAGACGCGATTTTCCAGGGTCGTCAATACTTGTCCGTCAAATTAAGCGAGTTCGTGTATCCAGCATCGAAGAGGAAGAGAACATCGCGACGGCTTTTCACGTACTCGTGGAGTATTGAGAACGAACGTGGTTGAGATATACGGCGCGCACTCTTGAGGGCTTCGAGAGGATCGATGCTCCTCTGGGGATACATAGACGTATATATACACAGTTGTACTGTATACCACCCTCGCCCCCTCCCCTTCCCACCCGCCCCTCCCCCTTCCCTTCTATCGCGAAAAGGAAACTTCTCTATTTCGTCTCTCTGTGAGGCGGGCGTCGCGCACGACCGCACAGTGGCAAAGTTAATTGAATGGCACGAAGTCGAATCCCAATTTGTCGTTCTCGTCGTCGTAGTCGGCTCGAACGAGAGGGGAAACGACAACGTAACAGCGTCGCATGGATACTTTGCTGTGGGGATGATACCTGCCTCTGCGTGGAGATAATTCGTTCGCTCGATCGTTAAATACACCCCGAAACCGAACGAGTACATTTTTTAACGATTCAACGATTATAAAAACGATGCATCGATGAGAACGATCGAGAGATCTTCAGGTTGTTATCGCGCGAACAGTCTGACTTCCCATAAGTTTCAGAGAAATGCGAGGGAACTGCAATAACTTTTCAGTGGTCTAAAAATCAGAAAAAAATAAGTATAAGGCGATGAAGTGATCGATTTTCTGTAATAATAATTGCAAAATGTTATTAACTAATCATTGCAAAATGTGATATTTCAAAGCACGTGGTCGATTGTTTCGAAATTTCGTTACGGTAAAGATTAGACGTTTGTCTAACTCGCGAAAAAGTTGAATTGAAATGATGGAAGTGGAAATGGGAGAATGGTTATTTGATAGGAAATACCGAGAATAGAGACTTTTTAAAGTTATTTCTTTCTCTGGTTCTGGGTGGTAAATGGTGCTGCAACTTCGGGTGTGTATTCAAGACGCATTAAATAACGGATACACAAAAATTGAACAATATCGTAAGAAAATCGATATCGCGCGATAACCTTCGTTCAGATTTCAGCGAATTATTGTTCATTCTCGGTCTCGTTTAATTAATATAAAATAATAATAGCATTGAATATCAACGAAAATCGCATTATCTATCGAAAATATTGCAAAAAAAAAAGAAAATTACAATGTTAACGATATTTTGATACAAATTTATTTTCATTTATTGCAGATTTAACAAATATAGGGATGATTCTCGCTAACTAAAATAACGGTTCTAATCGGAAGATATCAATCAAAATTATAAAAATAATCGAAGAAGAAAAAAAATCGATGCCAAAAATCTGTGAGAAAAATCGCTGTTTTGCCATAATTGTCGAATTTCTCTTCAAGTATTTCCACCGACTTGTCTCGCGGTCGTTACACATTATTGACGGTACTCAAAGAGACACGGAGGGTGAACAGGTGAATACGGATCGGAGATATTTCATCCATCTCGCTCGGTGACTTATCCCGTGCTCGTTGTGATGCGATGTGAGATCGTCGCCGATAAGAGGGTCTCGCGAAAGAGATGCCGATGTATAAAGACGTCTATAGGTGAGAAGGCTGCTTCGTTGGCTCGTTACACTCTCCATCTACCCCTCTCTCTCTCCTCTCTCCCGCAACTTTGACGCTGTAACACGCCGCGCATCCATAGAGGAGCGCATTGGCGGAGAAGCGAAATGTGAAACGGCACGTCACGTTTGACATCCCCATGTATCATCCGTCGCTTTCCATTACGCGGAAGGTCGCTAATATCGTCGGGAGGCGAAAGCCCACGGACGATGAGAAAGTGAACGAGTGAGACAGGACGAAAAGAGAAATAGGAACGGGAAGCGAAAGATCGAGCCTATATCTCTCGTACTATTGCCGTCGTCGGCGACGAACTTCGCCTACATGTATATATATATATATGGATACACATGTATGTACATATAGACATCGAGAAACGAAGAGCGAAAGCCACATATACAGATATCTCGCGAGACGATTCATAAATGTATTCAAAACGCGACGCGTCGTCTCGAGTCTGTCGCAGTAGCGCGCAGTCAAAGTATTATTATTGAGGGGGTGCGTGAGGGGGAGGGGGATGAAGGAATAAGGGTGGCGGGGTGGGGAAAGGCCGGGAGAATAAGCGCGGAGAGTATAGGGGAGAGCGGGGCAAAACGGCATACCGGGGCAAAATGGTATTCACGGACAATGGGACCAGGGCAGAATGGTATTGGGGCAAAATGGGACAGCGAAAAAATCTATTTCGATGGGACTTTCCCTTGTCCCATTTTGCCCTAATTCTATCCTACGGGGGACTTTGTTTGATCATTTCGTACCATTTTGCCCCGGTATGCCATTTTGCCCCGCTCTCCCCTATATGCGATGTGAGTTTCCTGGGGCGAGGTGGGGGGTTGGGGTGGCAGTATTATAGAAGGAAACCCACCCTTACGCGGCCAACACGGGTCCCTCCTCGTATCCGGATTTCAGCGAGGGAATTCGATCGTTTATCAAATAGACGTGCGATATTCCACGCGCCGGCACACTACAACGAACTCCCATAGTATTTTGACAGAGCATCAAGACCCGGCTGGCAGAGCCCTCGAGCAATGCGTGCGGTTCCCCGGTCATTATTGAAATTGCCAATCTCCAAAATTTAATATATATATATGCACGCACGCGGGCGGCCCCCGAGAAATACTCAAGAGCTCTGCTATTGTTTGTGATGTTTCTCGGAGAATCGCTGAAAAATACTGTTTGGTTTCTTCAAAGTTTGTCCGTCAATTCAAATCGGATCATAAGACGACAATATTTTCAATTTTTCAGTTGATTAATTATTTATTGTCACCGATTATGAATTTTATTTATAGACAAGCTCAAAAATTGTTTTATTATATTAAGAACTTGAAAATCGGCGGCGAAGTAGATTTACTTCACGGCGTTCTTTTGGCTGCGAGTTTTTTTTCATATGTTGAAAATTAATCTTCCATCTGTATTACATTTTTTTCATCTCGAAGATACACGTTTGTAAACCAGTGAAATTATGTAAAATCGACTCTGCGTAACAAATTATTTTCAAGAAATTATTTTTAAAAAAATGTAACAGTCTCCGAGGTTGGAGCTGCGCAACACCGTGAGCTTTTTTGTCTTCTTCGCTTCCGTCTCGGTGAGGAGCGATTCGCACGATGAGCCTTTCCAATGCGCGGTCTGACTTTTTCTTTTTTTTCTTTTTCTTTTCCCCTCCGCGAATCTCCGGCTGCGTTTCACAAACGGACGTTTGATCGTTAGTTAAGAAGTGAATAATATTAATTAAAATGTTCTTTTGCGGCGTGGAGCCTCGTCGCTCCCTTTCTTTCTTGCTCCTCGTGCGTTCTCGACGGCGCACCCTTATTCCGCGCTGCTTTTCTCGTGGATAGCCTTCTCCGGCGTGCAGCCTCGACCCACTCCACTTCGTCTTCGCCGCGTGCACTCGACTCCTCTCCTCGCCCTCCTTGTCGCGGATATTTATTCGTTCGGTTCGCGTATATTTATTTATACCCGGAGCTCCGGAGGTCCTCAGACCGCGCCGGGGCGCGCTGCGCCCTTTTCCACCGAACTCCGCCCGACGGCCGCCCCTTCCGCGCGCCTTCTTTGCGCTCCGGCCGTTCCTTTAAACGACACAGCCGCCGCCGTCGAGGCCGACTCCTGCGAACCCTTTACCGGCACGCCTGAGGACCAAACCGCAAAGAAAAAAAAAAAGGAAAATTTAATGGGCGCATTCGAATGAATTTTATTAATTGAATCGCGCGACGGGTGCCGACGCTCTTCGAACCTCCGACAGTCAATGTGACGAAGCTCGAACGCAACGCGAGCTTTCTCTCGATGCGGGGAATGGGGTGACTTGTTGCAACCACCCGACTCTTTCTTCTGCTCGATTCTCTCCCTTTTCGTGTTTTCCATTTTTTTTTTTCTTTTTTTTTCCTCTTGATTCGCGAGCCCTTGGGAGCGAGATCGCGCGGCACACCTGACGGTCGATTGCCTTTCGGCGCAAGCTCGTTTAGCTGAAAACTGATTTCTCGATAGACGGGAACCGATTCTTGGGTAAGCAACTGTTCGCAAAATTAATCGATAATTTGGAGTAAACGAATTAAACATTTTTTTTAGTGAATTCTCTCCGAGCGAAATTTTTATTTTTAGGCTCATTGAATGTGAAAAAAAATTCGTTTTTCGGTTTTCATGTTTTGTAGATACATTTTTTTTCGCTGAAGACAAATAAAACAATGAGTACTTTCGGTAGTCGTTGAAGCGTTCAGTTTTATTAGTTACCGCTTAGTGCGTTGCACTTCTTTTTGAGGCTCTTCCAACAATCAGTAAGCTCAAAGTTCCTGATTTTCACGTGGAAATAGCAACAAAGGAAATAACAAGCAATTTTTCGTAGCTGTGGGCGAACAGCTTCAACATTTTTTCACTTCTATCGCAAATTTTTCCGTCGAAACAGGTACGAGAAAAAAAATAGTATGAAATCAAAAAAATCGACGCGCCAATTTCTGCAAACGAAAAATTGATTTACCGAATGATGGGTTGAACAATTGTTCGTATTTCCATTTTCTCATTTACGTTCTTTTTCTTTAACTAACATCACCATAACTTTTTTGCATTATTATGCGAAAGTCATGTCGGGACCTTATGTAAAAACATTTATTCTTCAAAGTTTCACTACATTCAGAAATACTCCAAATTTGCTCGCAATCTCGCTCGTAGCTGGCCCCATAGCGATCGACCTTAAAGTTTTCTGCAATTTTTTTTGCGCAGCTTACTATTTTTCCCTGTCTAATATTCAACGAAAAACATTAGTAACAAAAATTCCAAAAAACATCAGATACCAATCGCTCCTCTCTTCTTCATAAAATAATTAAAAATAAATACAAAATAATAATAAAAAATTACATTTTTTTTTAATTGTTAAATAAATAATGTCAAATAAATTTCGTCCATAACCAATTTTCGCGATTAAACCCAATCCCGAATCATGCCGATTGACTGCAGACCAGAATATCTCGCACTGCAACCAGGCCGGGGGCTTTCGATCCCCCGTGAAACAGAGGGCTGTCCCGCTGCGTCGAGAAATCCGAGATACGTGTATGCGCGCGCGAAGCCCCGCATACGTATCGCATCGCGAGACGAACGGGGTAAGCCAGGCGGTTTTCTCAAGCGTGCACGTACGGAGGATAGCGACGTATTCAAAACGCGAAAGCACCGCGACAGAGAGCGAAGACTGCCCCTGCGAAATGAAAGACAGAGAGAAATCGAGAGAAAGTAACCAACGCGATAAAGACCGACGAGGAGAGAAATAAAGACGAGACTTAGCAGAAAGAGCGAGAGGCGGCGTCAAAAACGAGAAACGGCTGTGAGAGCGATAGGGGATTGCGCGAGGCTATTGGGTGGCCGACGAGGCGGTGGTGGGGCTCGCAGAGAGACAGAGCATAAAAGGAAAACTAGTAGGTATTAATATTTAGCATCTCTGAAGCCGCCCGCATTCAAGCAACGCTCTCGGTGCTGAATTCCCGTACGTCCCCTCCCCCAGCCGGCATCCCCCGTTCGCCCCCGGAACAAGCCCGAAGCAGCGGAGAGCGACCGACTCGCACACTTCCGTTGGCCGCCCCTTGCGCGGAGAGACTCGACAACCCCATCCGCGACGATCCTCCTTCTCTCCGTCTTTCCGTCTTTCCATATCTCTTTATCCAGCGTTTTCATCCCCTGTCCTTCTTCATCCCCCCCTGTGTAGTTACCTGCTCTCCTCTCCCGAGTATCCCGACTTCTCTTTACGGTAAAATATGTAAATCTAACCAATATTTCTAAAGACACGGGGCTCGGCCGCTCCGGTGGTTCATACGCGCGGAATACACACGGGGGAGAGAGGCTCTTTTATTACAGCCACGGGGGCGCGGGGGGGTTGGGGGATCGTCTGTAGTTGCCGGGGACCGCGAAAACCTACTGCGGATACCGCACACGGCTCTCCGACGCGTTAGCTCCTCGCCGGCACTGGCTTCCAACTACCCTGTGTATATTTATCGCGGCGCACAATAGGACTGTTTTATCATTGTGTCGGTGCGCAACCGTCTCCCGTGTTTTTCGTGGCTTTCTCTTTCGCCCCCGTATTATCATGTGCCTGCTTCGGGATGTGCGATTGGCGGATTCGCGCGTATGCGTGTCTTACCCGAGTTTCGTTGGACTCGCGTGTGGGTTCTCGCGTTGTCGCGACGGAGCTGAATATCGTCTATGAATATTGCGCGAAGCTCATCGGACGAGAGTGGCAGTCAACGCGAACCATCTCAATATTTGATGTACTCGACTAGCACTTTCCCGAAGATTCGGCCAAAAAGTAGGCCTTAGAAGAATTTCGAATCGATTTATTTCCAAAATGTTTCTCTTTGGTGATTTAGATTTTTTTAAATACTCATAGAGGGATGGGGGCAAAATGGGACAAAAAAAATCGACTTGTTTGTGACTTTGCCTTGTCCCATTTTGCCCCAGTTCTATCATACCACTCTGTTTTACCATTTCGTACCATTTTGCCCCGGTGTGCCGTTTTGCCCCGCGCTGCTCTGTCCTATCCAACCAACGACGAGCATTGTAAATTCATAAGCGCCCGACTCTCCTTCCGTTGCTCTCTGAAATAAATAATTGTATTCGGTAATGCGAAGCTCGATCCTGCAATGAGTCGAGATCGAGTGCACTCGGTTCTCGGACGATTGATGGGCGTCTATGAATGCCGAAATAAAAAAGCCAGATGAGAAGAATGAGAGCCAAAACTGGTCGTAGAGTTGGAATAATATGGTTGAGGGAGTTCGACAAGTGAGCGAAGCCGAGAACGGGGACGATGCCGAGAAAACGATAAAACCGATAACCGCGACGGCATGCAAGCCCGTCGTCGTCATCGTTCGATAACGAGAAAACCGTCCTGCCTACAGTGATCCGGGGCCGATTCAATACACGATAGAAAGCGGCACAACTGAGCCCGATTAAGGCTAGCGTCGTTACTCCGTAAAGTTCGATATTATATACGGTAGCACTGTCGAGCGAGGAGTTTACGATAGACGTTCCACTTTTCACGATGGAATATATCGGGAGGAAGGATTGATGGAATCGTGAAATCGTGGAGGACGAGATAAAGAGGGAGAAACCGATCTAGGAAGCACGCTGCGCCGACCAGCAGCACGAGCAGGCACCGAGAACAACCGTTTTACGGTCCCTTAATCATTTTGGAACGGAACGAAATTATTTTAACGTCGTCTCGATATCGATTGAAAAGCGAGCTTACGACTGGCAATAACGCTCCCGATGTAAAACCTTTTTTCGTTCGACCTTATCGAATATTAACCCAACGACCGTCTATCAAAGGCTCAACGGCACGATAAGTCACCGCTTTATGGTTGCGAACTATTTTTAACAGTCGATACCAACGGCCCGATGGAGTTGGACCGATTGTACGGGCGATACAAGGTCGCCTAATCGAAATAATCGAAGAATAAGGAATAATTCAAAGGCATTCAATTGCATCTCGTAAAGCTTGGTTTTCGGACAAGGGTCCAAAATCGACGAAATTATAATCATCGAAATTCGGTCTAGTCAATACGAGACTTATCTTCGCCAATACTACCGCATTTATCGATTACAAAAAAAGGCATAGGGGAGAGTGGGGCAGAACGGCATACCGGGGCAAAATGTTATGAAATGGTAAAACAGTGTCCCTTGTATGATAGAATTCGGGCGAAATGGAACAAGGGAAAAGTCCCATCGAAGTCGATTTTTTTGCTGTCCCATTTTGCCCCTATCTCACTATGCCCTGGTCCTATTGAGGCCCAATACCATTTTGCCCCGGTATGCCGTTCTGCCCCGCTCTTCCCTTTTATAATAATAAAAAAAAGTATAAACAATAATGTTAAAAAAAAGGGAATAATACAATAATAATATCTATTTAATATAAATTATTTATTGATAAGTTTCTCCTTTTACAATTACTACATGCACAAATGTACAAATAATACTAATACTTTTTCTCATATCGTTATCGTCGAACGAAACGATCTGTTTGAAGCGAATCGCGAGTAATTGATTGCGCAGTATTTTAATATCAAGAAGCTTTTGTGTACGAAAGAATTGTATTACGCTACAACTACTGGAGGCGACCGTTTATTCCAGTGGCTAGAGATGAACGATCTCGCTCCCGAGCCCTTAGGTGACGGTGGGGAAGGACTGAATTTCTCAGTTCGTTCGTTTCTCTTCAGTTCACTCTTCTCGTTCCCTTTTAGCAATCGTTCCTTTTGCTCGACTTCGCCCGTTTTGCCACCCCCCCCCCCCCCCCCCGCGTTTCTCTCTCCCTCTCCTCTTCCCTTTCTCAACTCTCACTCGCAGTCTCGCCAATTCTCAACAAATTGTAATTTCTAGAAACAAATTGAATATAAACGCGCGCTCGGCGTAATTCGAATGCCTGCTGCAGCTTACCAGCGAACATAATGATGAGGACGCCGGAGGGTGGTAGGGCGCGTTCTCGGATCGAGAGAGTGAAGCGGAGTCGCGGGTACATTCGGACGAGGGGCGGAGGGGAAAAGCGCGCAGGGTGCCGACTGGAGCAGTAAGTAAGACGGACGCGTACAGAGAAACACCGCGGCGCGGCGTGCGCGGAAAACAGCAATCTTTCGAGGCAATCTCTTTAATATAAACGTAAGCATACGTTCCAGTCACTCAAGCGTTTTCAATTCATTCCAGCGCGGGGGGGTAATGAGTTTTCCCTCGCGTTAATAATATCGCGAACGAAACGCGAGTTTTCGAACAATGCGAGCCTCGGGCCCTACGCTTTTACAAATGTCGGCAATATCCATAAATGGTCGCTGCCCTAAAAGAAAAAAAAAAAGTCCGTAATTTCTACGATTTTCATTGAAAACCGAATCTCGATAGATCCGGAAAATCGAGTCGACGTCCTGCGACGAATGCACTGTATCGAATATCATGCGAACGACGCTGAGCCGTTAAAGCCGTCGATACGTGACTTTAAAACACCCCGTGTCTACCCGAAGCGATATAATTCTCATAGAATCGTCGGCGACGCAGCCGCGGCAACAATAACCGCAAATAAGTAGCGTCTGCCGCCGTTGCGCAACGGCGCTACGCGGTCCGCATTGTTTTCCGTTAAATCAAAAGCAGTGAAATTCACTACTGCGCTTGCCAGCGCAGGGATTACGAGTCTTCAGGGCTGTGTGTTTCGCACACGAGCGAGCAGCGAGCGAGTATTAGATTCGGTGAAGTAGGTGTTGCCGTCAACGGTATTACTGCGCGCGGACGGATGTATGCGCCGATGTCGCGTGCATAGGGGAGAGCGGGGCAAAATGGCATACCGGGGCAAAATGATACGGAATGGTCAAATAAAGTCCCCCGTATGATAGAATTAGGGCAAAATGGGAGAAGAGAAAGTCCTATCGAAGTAGATTTTTTTGCTGCCCCATTTCGCCCTAATACCATTCTGCCCTGGTCCCATTGTGCGTGAATACCATTTTGCCCCGGTATGCCGTTTTGCCCCGCTCTCCCCTACTGTGCTGCACGAATGCTCGTGTTGACCGCGAATCCGGTTGGCCAGACGCTACGAGTATTGCAAGCTTCGAATCTGCGTACCGGCGCGGGCGGTGCTCCCGACAGACCTAGAACCCTGCGGAAAACAATGGAAGTTTGATTGTATAAGATTGAGTGCAGATTTACTGCCACCGAATTCTGCTATTGCCGGCGCTGCATCATCCGGCGTCGTTCCCTCAGTCGATGCCGCCCTCGTTTCCGATCTTGAAAAACCCTGAAACGACGCCCTACTTGCCCTTCACTTGCGAGATCGGATCATGCCGTCGCTGAATCGAAGCAGAAGCATTCGACGAATGTGGCGAATTAATAGTGCAAAGCAAAGAGAATCTGATGACGTTTTTACGTTTAACTGGGGTCTCTTCTATCTTGCAGTGAAAGAAATTCGAGCTGGAAGAACTGATTGATGAGCTTTTGACAAAGAACGGACTGTATCAATGAATTATTAGTTTGGTTAGTTGGTCGATGGATGGCGATCAACTGCCGACTGATTGATGACCAACGCATGACAATGAATTGCTGACTAGATTATCGGACGGTAACGACGATTACTAAACACGACTTACTGATGACGTCGATTGATGATGACTTATTGCCAGTTGACTTCCGTTATCGACTAATTGGACAGCGTTTTTTTCCTTTGTGTTAGAATGTCGGACAACGCTCATGTTTTACAGTGTGAATGAGAAATGTGAGTCGACATTCGGCTCGAGGACTTTCTGACCTTGACCGAATCGCCTCATCCATAGCCTCTTCATCGCGCTAGTACAGCGTATCGGAATACCAAAGGTTCTCTCCGTACCGCACCGATGAGTTCGGTTCGGGTGCTTCATTGAGGGTCAGGAAAATGATCAGCGTTGATAGAAACCCGGCATCAGAGTCGCGATGGGGTATCGTGTAACGTTGCAACGCAGTAGGGGGATGATGAAGATACGGGGGGGGGGGGGGGGGGGGGGGGGGGGGCGGTGGCTCGAGTTCGAACGGCATGCTGCGGTGTGCCGTTCGTGAAGCACGCGCCTCTAAAGCGGAAAGCCCTAGCGCATGCATAATTGAGACAGGTTCGCGTTCATGACCCGCTCTCGGAAACGGATCCCGGGGTTTGATTTTAGGAACTCGCGAAGAGTCGTCCCATACGGGATGGTAGGAAATTATGGTGTACTCGTCGATGCGAGCTCGCGCGCTTACGCGCCCTTCCCACTTTTCCATCGTGGCAGCGCGCGGCCACGTCCGAGGCCCGTTCCCAAGCCCTCGGTATCCTTACACGCGCACGAACACGCTCGCACACCAATACAGAAGAACCGCGTGCACTCACTGCTTCTTCTCTCCCTTCGCCGTCGCGCCCGTAATTCCCAAGTTTAAGCCAGGAGCCGAGGCTGCCGACGTCGAGGCTCTGTCGACGGGGCGCATAACTAGAGAGAGAAATAATTAAGCTCAAAGGCTCGTGGACTCGCGCGCTCACACGCGGTTTTTAATGTTTAATTATTAATAACCGACGTTGGCTCGTTTAGCCGTTTAAGTTTGCGCTGACGACCAATTTGTCAGACGTTTAATACAGGGCGTGCATGCCCTCGCGCCGGTTACCGAGCTGGTAGGCTTCCAACGTCGCCCATTGCTTCTCGCTCTCGCCTCGTTATGGGTATCAAGCAATTTAATTTTTCCGTTAGAGGAACCCATTACGAATCGGTGAACGTCATTATAATGCGTATGCGGACGTGAATCGCGGATTCCGTTAACCATCAGACTGTTAAAGTGAAACTTTGCGTCATGACGTGCAGCTTCGAAAATTGAATTAATTCTCGTGCTCAACTCGAATCCTAAATCATTCCGGATTACGTATCTTCAAAACTTGAACAATAACACTTTTATCAAAATTTCCCGATCGTGGCAGTGTTTGTACAATTCTTTTCAACTGTTCATGATTTGGGTGCGACGAGAGCCCGAAATGCTTGGATTTTCCATATTCTTCTGATACGAAGGACGATTTGCCCGGTCAGTGATTTCGGTCGCACGTCAAATCGGTATTTTCAATAGCCAACGGCCGACAGGCCTTGGAATCCGAAATTCGGTGGTGGTCAGAAGAATTTGAATACATTCACGGTGCAAAGTAAACGGTGGACCGGCGTATATCGGGCTATGATGCGGAGAAGGCGACGAGGGGAACGAGAGGAACGAACGTCTTAGGAATCCGACCGATTTCGGTGGCAGACGTCGTCGGGAGGGAAAACAGAAATTCGATTGAGAAGAAGGGACTTGGCAGCGGACTGGCTACTGGAGACCCCGATCCTTCTCCAAATCCGAACCACCCTCGCCAAGATGTACGTGGGAATTCCGGGCATTCGGGGCAACCCAAATACTGCGATCCCGATTTAACGCTCATCTCCTCCGACATCGAATCCGGCAGATTTCTCAGCTTCGGTGGACAACCTTGAACGAACGGCTCACAGCGGTCTTGAGTCAAAATGGTAAAGGCCATATTCCGATTCCAGCGAAACAGCCGTTCCTTCATGCGGTTCAAAAAGTAACATCGACATTCGTTCATCCTCCATCGCGACTAATGACAATCCGATCAATTTATCCCTCCAAAGTTCGGAGTGCGACGACAGTCGATGTGTAGATAGGGTTGGAAGATTAGGGATGACGATAAGGCGGAGGGTTTTCGCATCTTCAATCAGAGCAGCACACCCAGTCATAAACTCGATCTAATTAACTTCGGAGAGACCATCTCTCGTGCAGATTCTCTCGAGGATTCCTTCGCCGTCGTCTTTCCCGATGCTTCGAGCGACCGTCTTGCCTCTCCCCACCGCGAGATATCTCTTCGACTGATTGCGGATCGGAACAGGACGAACGGATAGGCCGAGCGGTGTCAAGAGAGATAAGCCGAACCTCAAGAAACGAAGTGGCACAGAGGGAATCGAAAGGGGACGGGAGAAAGGAGACGCGAAAGGGTATCCCAATTCCGATTCCATCCTGCAGAGCCCGAGCAGTCGCGCGCCAGCTCGTACACGCTTTCCGCACCAAGAAACGCGAGACACCATGCCGTATGCTCGTAGGCGCCAAGGAGATATAGCTCCATGACTAACAGATCCGCCAGATATAAGCGCAAAGTAAGGGTAAGGGAGCCACAGTTGTCTCTCGAGTTTATTCGTAAGCAACGATCGTGCCGTGATCCCAGGATGCGAATTCTCAAGCTCGAGCGAGAGAAGATACTGCTGTGCAGTAAGCTTCGATATATAGTTATTTTCCGCCAAGCTATGCCGATGTACCGTCGCTCGCGCCCCTATATCTCACGATCCATTCGCCTTCCTCGCAAGAGCGAGCGAGCGAGCGACATTTAGACGTTGCAATAACAACCGGTGGGTGAAATCGAATTTCCATTTCCACCGCCGAGATGGCGGAATCCTCTCTATAGTTGATGCCAGTTCGGTCGGGAGGGAAATACGGAATTCTTGATGAATGCTTGCAGGCATATAAGACGCAACACGTTTCCGCATCATCGCCGAAGAGTCAACATGCACTTCTAGGTCCGTCGCAGCTTTTGAAATCTCCGCAAGTTTGATCGTCACTTCGACAGTGTTCAAACGTCATCACGGTCCCTCAATTTTTGCTTCCGCCTTTCTCGATTCTGATATCCGCCCCGATAAATCCCAGTACACAGCGCACTGACTACGATTTGTGCTGAAGATGACGTTTCAGAGCTGCGATCCGACGGCACGGATGCCTGTCGTTCCCTCAGACATCCATTATTCTCGCTGGAAGATCTCCAGGATCGCTGGATGGGATCTATCATTTCCGTTGTATGCGCTTACGGCTCCACTTGTTTGGGTAACATCGATGTTCCGGGGTGTTTATGGAACAGGAACACGTGAACACAGCCGCATGATTTCTGATTACCCGTGCGAGAGTATGGGAACATAGGAGACTGTGCATTGAATACAGATCCGTTCGTTGCTTTCGGTAGATCTGCCGTACCGTACGGGAGAAATGGGATAAGACGCGCGGCGCTAGCCCCGCCAAGAAGTGGGCGCAGCAAGGGTGGTGGAGTGCCAGTGAAGGATATCTCATTCAATACGGGCGTATTGTTCGCGTCTTATCATAATATCTCATAATTAATATCGCCGCATTGTGGTATGGATGGATGAAGATGGAAGGGAAGGATGAGAAGGTAAGGAAGCGTGGCGATAGACGCGCCCACTGATAGCGAAAGCAGCCAGGTCCTTGTCTTCGTGCTCGTCGTCTTCGCTTGCTCGGCACCGCGGTGAAAACGGTGCCGGCCTGTCTCACGCAGAAGTCGAAGATGGCTCATCTCTACTCCCTCATTACTTCGGATGGAAACGAGCGGGGAGGCCCAGACGTTGAGGATCTCCTCTTCGTCAACTTCAACGCCGGGACTTTGGAAGATTGGAGTGACTTGCGCAATGTTATCAGTGTGTCTTTGCGTTTCTCTGATTCTGATGGAACAGTGAGCAGAGATCGACCTTGCGAGATGGAGTCGAGCCACATCATCTTTGATAGGTAAAATCTGGATGACGACTTCATCGAACATCTTTGTAGTTCTTACAGAAGTGCTTATAGAAGTGCGTTATTGATCAAATTCGTGGGTTTCTTCTCGTACCGCTTTTATTGCCATCTATTCCTTTCAACCGACGTAACTGCGTCCGCTATTAAGAGTGAAATTTACCTAGCGCAAGGACGTTTATGTTGGGCGATCGTGTCTCTTCGATGGCGACTACGGGAGACTGTATTGTCGAGCACTGGAGTACCCGGTGCATTCAATTACAGTGTGTATATTATCCGAATCCCTGTAACCAGTCCATCCACACAGTTGTAACAATATAGCGTCTCCGGCGATACTGCTGGGTTACAGAAGAGCATAATGGGGATGCTACGAGTGCAGTAATAGCGGAAGCTTCTATTGAGCTTATGTCTCATGGAAAGCCTTGGCTCAATCTCGTGTTGCTCGCGGATCGTTTCATCCGTGTGTTTATCGTCTATTCCGTCAGTCTCGGGGAGTCTTCTCCGCCCGGTTCGTTCTCTCCGCTGCAATAAGACCCCTTCCGCCTTCTGCTTCGCGTCCTCGAGGAACACCATGATACGGGGTCCGAAGCTTCAAAGCTCCTTACGACGTATCCTTGGCTCTAGGTCTGCCCCGGCTCAACTGTGCAAGGACCGAGCCATCTCGTATTCTATATCCGAGTGATCTCTTCCTTCGCTGGATCAACGAAGATGCGATTCTATAGCCGGCGCTGCAGGGCGTCCTCAAAAGAGAAGACAAATCATGCGGACCAAGGATCCCGGTAACGAGACTCTCACACTTTGATTATACGCCACTGCTGAGAATCTGTTTCACCTGTAAATCAAACTGGCCATGCTGGAGCTACTGCGGTTGCTAAGCTTCGTCTGGAGCCTCCATTCGCTAGCAACAACGAAACTACAGTTTCGGTTCAACGTTTGCACACCGTCTCGATATACTTCAAGACGAAGCTGCCGAGTTTTGGCGAAACGGATGGGATGGATGGGCCACATGGACACGGGGGCCCGCGAAAGTGGGCTCACGTATATCCGCGAAGCATGGGGGGGGGGGGGGGGGGGGGGGGTGAGATGGAACTCGTAACAGGAGGAGGCGCAGGGGGAGGGTTGAGATAAGGTGAATCAAACCGTAAATAACTGCGGAACGGCGGAAAGGAAGGTGAAGAGGTAAAAGGGGTTGAGTCGAGAAGCAATGGGCAGGGGTGGCCCAGGGGGACGACGCCTCGCCAGCTGCAAAACTCGCCGAGTTTTATAGTTGAATCGCATGACTCCGAATCGCCATACATTCCGTAGCGCGGGCCGTATAGCTTTTTCCCTTTCGACGAACGAGCGTATCCTTCCATCCTACCCTTCTCGCCCGCGTTCGGTCATTCCTTTTTTTTCACCTTCTTCTTCATTCCACTTCTCCAGCCCCTCGTTCGCCCATCTATTTTTATATCGCCATTCCTTTCTGTCAGCTGGAGTAGCGAACGGCACTAAGGTTGAATACCTTTTCTACTTCTTCTCATTCCTACCGCTCCTCTCCGTTGCTGCTCCTCGTTGCTTCTTTCGCGAACTGCCACGCGGCGACTATACGAGAAACGATTAATTCCGTATTCCTAGATATTCCGTTCGGTGGAAAGAGAAAATATAGAAATAGTTGAGAGCTGGAACTAGCGCGCTCGCTGCTCTCCGGCACGCCAGGGTCATACTTCATGCTCCTCCGTCTCGGCTCGTGTTTACGAGCGGCCCGTTTCGAGGTAGCGAAAAAAGAAAAGAGGTACAGCACACCGCTATGGAAGACCTGAAATTATAAGGGTAGCGAGAGCTACCTCCGCCCATTCCTCTTCAACCTCGTCGCGGGCCTCCTCCTCGTCTTACGATCAGACGGCGAGGCTCTCTTGTTGCTCTTGGCAAAGACAATTGGATGGCGAGCGACGCAAAGATCCACAACGCGTGACTACAGCCATTCGACGATCCGATTGATACTCCTGTTCCTACCATACTTCAATCATTCCTCTATGTTTTTCGTCGCAAGCTCCATGAATTTTTTGCGGCGTGCAGTCGGATGTTATAGATCTTACTACCCTGAAGTCACCTCGAGTGTATGCCTCGTATGACACAAAAGTCTTACGGAAATCCATTTGAATCGTGACCCGACAGAGAAACCGGGCTCGGAGAAAGGAAAAAAATAAACGTCGCGATTCGGAATTGCGATACGGCTCAGGGGGGGTCTGGACGAGAGGTACAGAGTACAAGGAAGGATAAGCAAGTGGTAGGGGTGCAGCGGGGCGGGTGGGTTGGCTGCTGGTTTCGGAAGTGCACGAAGGAGGGTGGAATCCAGGCCGAAGTCGGTAATGCCGAAAGTTTTAACGAGTTTGAGTGATCGCGGTCGATGTAGCCACAACAATAATAATAATAAGGCACACGATGATGATAATAATAATGCGGTGGCGGCGGTGGCGGTACCAACTTATCGCGTTGCTTGGAATAAAGCTACTACTACCCTCTGTTCGCGAAATTCCCCTTACGTTTCGCGCTCTGCAACCCTCGGCGGTACCTCTTCGGCGCGGTTCAACCTGTGCTCGTCATGCGGGGCTCACCTTCTCGGGCCAATCCCCCGTCCGCGACCCCTCGCCCCGACCGCAACCCTCTCCCGTTTCGAAACTTCGAAAAGAGAATAAGGAATGGTTACGAGCGCGACGAGGCAACCGCCTACGGTGGATTTATGTACGAAAAGCCAATAACGGTAATGCGACGAGTGCACCGCCACGACAATTTTTCTCGGTTCTCTCTCGTCAGCACCCCCTTCCGCGGGACGAGACGTCGCGAAGGTCTGCGCACCGCACATGTCTTGTACCACCCGCGAGGCACTCATCGGCCGGGTTCGTTACCGTTGCTGAAGAATCTTCGATGTCTTATCTCGCATCGAGACTCAGCGGGGTACATTCTCAAGATCCAATTAGACCATGTCGTCTCGTCGCGACATTGCTCGGTCGATAATGATGGCAATAAAGGCCTCCGCGAATGCAAAGATGGTAACGATCGGATCTTTCTCTTTCTTCACCTTTTTTTTTTTCTTTTCTTTTCTTTTTTTTTCAAGAATAGTTCGCGAAAAACGGGAATGCGGTGTTGATATCGTGCAAGCGAAGAGTTTGAGGGCGAAGTATAAGGGATAAAGGTAGAAAGAGAGCAGAAGCCAATACATCACTCGGTCGTCGGGCGTTCGCCAGGCCGCCGGAGCCGCCAAAACAGCAATTACCTTGGCGGAGAATCAAATGAAATAAAATTGCATTATCTGGCATGCCATGGCGCGATCAATCATACACCCTTTACCCGTGAGAGGGGTAAGGCTCGCGGGGCGGGGAGGCGCTTGGGCGAGAGGAGGCTTTATAGTGCACTCGTGCTCGGCAGCCCAGCAGCTCGTTCCGACGGTTCTTCTCCGCGTTCGATGATACATGCGCGAATACGCGGGGAGCGTGTCGACTCGTCGTCGTCGACGTGTAATGTCTAGTGTATAAAAATATAGCGAATCGCGGCGTTGGGCTGCCTCGACGCCTCGGCCCGCCGGTGGGAGAAACAGCGGAAAGAAGAAAAAGGAATCCATAACGGACGGATTTTGACCATCGATCATATCGGTTGACGCGCGGAAACGGCGCGCCAACCGGGTCCGGAGATCGTTCGATTAATTATCTGGACTCCGCTGGAAAGCGCCGTCGCTAAAACAGATTGGTAGATATTGCGAGCGATCTACGCCGCTGCATCGATGTATTTTCGGCTGTGCGACGTGAGCGACGCGAGTTCCGATCGGGGGAGAAAAAATGGACATTGTGTTGCGGTTGTAGCAAAAGTTTTGGGTGTGATTCAGGAAGGGTGGTTCTACTGTTTTTATTATTTATTGTTATTTTTTGTACCATTTATGGTTATTTTTACTAATGCGTATTAAAGTTTTCTTGTTCAACGAAAAAAATCTATTCTACCATTTCATACCATTTTGTCCCCGTATGCCATTTTGCCCCACCTTCCGCTGCATCAGTGTGATAATAGACCACTCCGTTTCCGAGGGTTAATCCGGTATCGCTGTGGGAGTATAATAACTTTCGAAGCATGCCCCGGATTAGGAAGAAACTTGGTTTGCCGGTTCTTCACACAAAAGCGAGTTACGGTATTGAATTTCAATGAAATTCTTGCACTTCTTCGAGCGCCTTGGGAGTTGTTTCAACAGTGCGATGTAGTCATAGTCGGCCAATCGTCGTTGGCATCCGCACCCCTTCCCTCCCCTTTCCAACCCCTGCAGTTGGTTAGCGTTAATTGTAATGCTTTTTGGTCCATACGCGAGTACACGATGAAGTAATCCCTCATTTATGAGTTAAGTGGTCTGCGGAGCTCGTCGGCGCTTCTGACGAAACGCCGTCCCGCGTTCCGTCTCGCTCGCGCTCTAATCTGCGACGGGGGATGCTGCACGAGGTCGCGACCGTCAAGGCGAGTTTGTATTTGCCACCGCGCCGCGCTGCCTACCGACGACGGAGGGTTTGCCTTGCGGCACTCTTCCGCCGCCCACCCCCAGACCCGTCCACACCCTCCACCCCTTGCTTACCTTTCTTGAGCCTTTGCCCTTTGCTGTAATCAGCATATTCTGCCTGCCGTAAAATTGCAAATAATAACGAACCATTCGATGCGTAGGTAGAATGGGCGCTAAACATTGGGGGTGGATTTTCAAAATCAGTTGCTGCGTTCATTAGAGAAAAACGGATGCACAACATTCAAAGAATCGGTGCTCAGTGCTCCAGCGCTAATCCGCTGTTTATTCCCAAATAATGACAAGATTGCTTTTGGCAATAAATACAATCTCTCGCTTAATTTTTTTTTCGGCTCTCATCCACCGCCGAGCGAGCGAGAGTTGGCTGAAACGTATCGCCAGTCGCAGGGGGCGGCAAGTGTATAGAAGTATCGAAGTAGCGAAAAGCCGGATGATATATGGAGACAATATGGTCCCATATTTCTCTCGTTTCTGTCGTCTCGTGGATTAAGCTTATACCACTCTTCGTGCACCAGCCGAATATCTTCGGCAGTTGTCACGTACCGTTTCGCCTCTCGCCTGCCCCTCTTCATACGGGAGAACATCTTCCACCGGCAATGGAAAGACTCCGCGAGATCATCCCTCGATTCTTCTTCTCCTTCTCGCTCCCCCGTCCGTTCGCTTACCCCGACTCGTTTTACTTCTTTGGCGCGCAACGCAAGAAAGAGACACGGCCGAGTGATAAATAATGGCCTCCGATACGTTGTTTCGAACCGAGAAATAGGAGAAGAATGGATGATAGAGAGGGAAAGAGGCGTTCTTTCGCCACGGGGAGAAAAAGAGGCTCACGGATGAGCTCGCGGACGAATGTGCGTCTTCTGCACCGCAGTTGTATCGCATGCTGTCTCCAACATCGACGGAAACAGACACCTTCGCGCGCAGAGCCATTTAGGTCCAAGCAGTGCAAGCCCTTCGATATACGCTTAACTAGTGTATTACACTGGTAGATATAACAACTATAGAAAACTCGAGCCTGACAAAGGCTCGTGGCATTGTCCTACGGTGTCTGAGTTCTGTTCTTTTCGCGTTCGATACAATGAGCGTCGAAGGCCCTTTGTAGCTTTTCTCTGCGCACCTATGACAGTGCACCGACTTTTGTCGTCGGCCCTTCTGTCGCGTTTCTCTGTGCGCAACCCTTCCGTGTCGTTCCGTCGCCATCCATCTTCTTCGCAAAGCCCCTCTCGCTCTTTCTCGCGGCATCGTTCAGACTGCCGTCGTGCACAGAGCGACGGGGTCTTCACGCATCGACGTTCGCCGGACGAGGCGATGCGCCCATTAAGCGCCAGTTACGTGAAGAGTATCGGAAGCTCGGCAACGCGGACGAGGAGAGACAAAGATCTTTGGCGTCGCGCGCTGCAGTTCGGGGGTTGATTACGATCGCGATTGCGACGGAGGACATCGCGCAAGGGAGACCGGGGCGAGATGCAACGGGATCGACTTCGATAAGACCGGAGAAGACGTTGAGCGTGACTGGCAATGAAATCTACTCGAGTGGTAACGTCGAAAAGCAAATTAGGTTTCCATGCGTCGATCTCATGACCACGGAAACCTAATTTCATTTCGATCAGGGCAACCATTTCTAAAAAAAAATAGGGAAGGCGATTTCATTACCGACTGAGTCTCTCCCGCATCCACTTAAGTTGGATTTCATCCGGTGGTGTTCCTTACAGTGAAACTTCAAGTCGGAAATAAAGTTTCAGTTCAAGTTCGAACGCAATTTCGATTCTGAGTTCAAACCTGACACCAAATCCGTCCCTCAGGGCTCAGAGCCTAACTCTGAAGGCAAGTTAGAACTTGAGGTCAAACTTGAGACTACAAATTCCGCCCTTAGACTCGCAAAAGCGTCTTTTATCAGATCCAAGAACTACATTTCGCGCAGTCGAGAGACTTGATGACCGAGAAAAAAAGCTTATCAGATTTTCGTTGCATTTGACCCCGGTCGCCCGGTTGCGATAGTAAGCGCGACAGCTTCTCGCGCCTCTCGCTCCACTTTTCGTTCCGATGGACTCGGGGATATTCCCTTCTTGCCTCGTTGCAGAAGTGCACGTGAAACATTCTGAGCATCGGCCGTGAGCGCCGTTCCATTCGCTCGCGCACGTCCTCCTCCACGGTTCGTCGTCGGCGCGATATAAAAGCCGTTCACTGATTGCAGCGAGGGGGCGACCCCGCTCTCTCCCTCTTTCACTCTCTTTCTATGCCTGTAAGGCGGCGAAGGAGGGCGAGGTGGAAAACGCCGGGGAACCGAGAGTTCTACGAGCGAGCGGGGCCTCTGAATATCGCAATGCGGTGTTTTTAGCGACGTGCCATGAGCGATGGATCGGTTGACCGTAATTATCGTCTAGAGTTTTGCGAGTGAGGGTGAAACCGGACTGTGGGAGGGTGGGAGGGAGAGGGGGGGGGGGGGGGGGGGGGGGGCTTGGTTGAAGGAAATATAAATGAAAGAAATCGATTCGCCTCGAGCGCACGGAGATGCTATCGGCGCGCTAAGTCGTCAGAGGGGCGGGAAGAGGGTGCTGGAACTGTTTCGATATCTCTCTCCTTCGCGTTGTCCCGAGCTCTCTTCGTCCTCGTCGCGCTACAATATTTCCAGTAGTTATACATGTAATCGGTACGTTAGCCGGGAACACACACAGCCCCCGGTTGGCGGGATTGCATGCCGAGCGCATCGACGGCTACAATGCGACGTGATTGTACCAATCATGCAATATTATAATCAATAATATTCTCTCGTTCCCTCGTTCACGCGATTAAAGCGCGGAATTTATATATTCGGCACGAAGCCGAGGCCGGCGTTGATGTTCTCGATAACGGTGACGTGCGCGGGAATTTTTTTTTTTTTCGCCACGCGTTCGTAAGTCGGGATATTCTGGCGTATTTGTCGGTTAACGTTCATGTCGCTGACATAATTTGAGTGAGAGGATTTTCCAGAGTTTGTCATATTTCGATTGCAAGTGGAAATATCATTGAATATCAAAGGGTCATTTAATTTTACATACCTCTCGATGGGATGAAAATCTGAAAAAAAATCAACATGCAGAAGGTGCCCAAAAGATTGATTTTGCATAATAAAAATTTCAACATTTTACTAATGAATCCATTGAAAAAAATTTGCTTAACGAATCACTCGTCAACCTAACTTTCTTTTTTCATACGAATAATGCGTTTATTTTTCTTATTCTCGTTTATTTGTTTACATAACTAACATTTCATACATTACTTACATTTTTCGCATATACAAAAGAATTATTATTATTTCATATTATTATTATTTTATTATTCCTCTGTCAAGCGATTATGTAAAATAGGACAACTAAAAAAAATGAATATGTTCATTGAATTAAAAAAACACCGAATATGATGTATTTTTTAACTTTTTTAGCATATACTTTCTTTATCTACAAGAATTCTCTATATAGTCCAATTTTGAGATTCGCCCGTTCATCGAAATTCGTCGGAACGCTCCTTATCCGTATCGCTACATCCGATCCCCGGTATCGAAACCCGAATGGCGAGTCTTGTACTTGAAGAGTCGTCATTAACTGCCAATCACAGCTATTCACTGGCATTGGAAGGAAAAAAGAAAAAAAAAAAGGATCTCGAGTGCGAGTGAGAAGAGCGAAGAGCATTAGATAAAGAGCCGCGAGTGAAGAACGGTAGTCGAGGAAGAGCGGGTAAGCGAGAGCCGACGGAGCCCTAATTATTTATTTACGTCGAGGGTGACGAAAGGCCTCGCCTCATTTTCATTTTCCTTCTCTTCGTCGCTCTCGAGCCTCTCCTTCCGCTCTCTCCTCGTTTTCCCACTGAATTCCTTCGAAACCCACGAATTTTCCGTCTTCCACCTCGCGTCACCGATAATTCGTCCGCCTCTTTGCGCGGGCGAGCCGCGACGACGAGGAGCGAGCCAAACGCGACGAGAGGCTCGCGCGACGGAAAGGACTTCCGTTTACACGGAAAATCGCGAAGCACCGCCGCCGAGAGACACCCCGATAGTTTCCACGTTTATCCAGATCAAAACTTTTTTCCACAAATAAGATAATTACGCGCTGTACCGGGCGCGCGGATACCTGTAACAGTTGCACAGGGCTCGGCCAAAGTGCGCCGCGACGGTGGGGTTGATGGGGGTTGGTGCGGGTTCGCTGGGAGCATCGCCGAGCGAGTAACGGAGAGCCTCGGTACCGTCGAGAGCGATTTTCTCTCGGTGCCCAGCAGCTGAAAAAAAAATTCCCACTCCCCCCCAACCTTCGAGTATATTTAGTTACTACTTTTTTATAATTAATACCCCCGGTGGTAAATTAAGTTGGCAAAGGGAGAAAAAGTATTTTGCAAAATAAATATACGGCCGTTGGATGCCGCGGTGGCGAAGCTCTGGTGCGCCCTCTCTCTCTCTGCTGTCCGACGGGGTTTCGAGTCTGGACTTCAACTTCGCTCTTTTCTCTTCCTCTTTTTTTCTTCTTCTTCCCATTCCCTCATCGACGCCGCTTCCCCATCGTCAGCCATTTACACTTTCTGCTTCCTTTCACTTCGCACTTTTTATTCCCTTAAACTTCTGCGCTTCTTTCCACCAAACTCCCTTATCCTTGCTCTATCGCGCGATTTGCATGAAAAAATATAATATTGCTACGGTTTAGCTGCAATAAAAATTCGTCTATGTCTGGTCGGAGTATCGAGAAAGGTATTAGAAGATACTCCGACCTGTATCGTAAGCCTGTACTCAGAAAACGGTTTAGTAAGTTCTACCATAGTTATTTGGTCAAGACAATTTGATTAGATTCTTTTTTTATTCTTGATTTTTTTCTAAATTTGATTCGCTTTGATTTTTTTTTACCTGGTTTTAGCTTCGTGAAACGGGGCGAGTTCATGAGACAAATTCAATGCCATTGACCCAAACAAACAATTAGATTACAGCAGCACAAACAACTTGACCGGATAATACGTTGACTCAACTAAATCGAGGTCTATTCAACTAATTACTATTTTATTTGGACTCTGTTAAGTTCTGCCTTTTTGAGCGACTTCTCTTGTTAAACTGAAAGAAAATACATTTATGTCGACAATTCGAGTAGTTAATCGAATCAGAATTATCCATTTTGATTTGGTCGACTACTCGAATAGGTTCAATTACTATCAATAAATAACTGAAAAAAGCGTTTATAGCGATGCAGCTTTCGTTAAAGTAACATTTCGTTTCATTATTCAGTCAAATATTTTGGCCAAAGTGAAATTGGTGACTGCTGTAAATTATTCGAATTCGAATTCAACCGATCTGAAAGTAATGAGCTCAAAACGAAATTCGGTTTTGATGGATAATCATCGAATTTTTAATACTCTTCGTAATACTTTGTTTTTAAATTATAACTAATCTCTGAGACACGACGACGTTTCTTACTTTAATATTTTCTTAATCTGCTCAATAATCGTCATCAATTTAATTGATGTCAACATTTTATACATATGAACGGATGAACGTGTTAAATCCTAAAAGTCGAGGTTTGAGGAATGGGACAATAATTTATATATCCGATAAAAATGTATTCATGTCAATATGTAAAAATAGGGGTAAGGTGCTAGGTCAGAAAACGTGTTCATTTCGCATAATTTCGAGGAAATTGAGACGAATCGGGAATTCAATTTCAAAAACTTCTCGATGGTATGAAAATCTGAAAAAATTCATGCACATTAAAGGTCCTTGGAAGATTAATTTTGCATAATAATAATTCCAAATTGTTATCAACAAATTGACGAAACAAAAAATTGTTTAAGAAATTTCCCGGCAACCCAACTTTTTTCGATGAAAATAATTCTTTCATTTTTTTGAACACGTATGAATTTTTTCAGATTTTTCAATTGACTTTGCAATGTTTTTTTGAGTGGAAAAAATGTATGGAAGATGAAGCAATATCTTGCGATAAACCACAAATATTTCGTCCGCAACCGCGTCATTGGGTTGAATAAACTGTATAGCTTTTGTTTGAAGTTCATATTTCAAAATCACATTCGAAGAGCCTGCTCTTGGCTATAATTTCAAGTAAATCAATACGTAATTCCTCATCGGCGGGTTGAAACCATATTTGAACTGCAATTTTTTGAACCATGCATCAAGTTCGCCACCCGCAACCGCCGGCTTTCGTTGATCGAAATAAATTTTCTTCGGCAACGCTAAACCTTCTTCCGAGTCTGTTTGGCCGATAATTAGCAGCAAACGAGTGCGCATACTATTATCGTAGGAGCTGATAAATCCCAACAATGCGTCATTAGCGTATTTAAGCGTGCCCGACAAGTGGCTTCGAGTGGCAGCGGCTAAAACGGGCGTAGGCGGATGACTGGAGCGATTCAAAGGCAATAGTGGTGGTTAATAGTAGACGCGGAGAGAGTCGGAAAGCTTGCGCCGCTCGCAGCCTATCTGGCCATTTCCATGCGTCTTTCATTGTGTTCTTTGTGCGACTAACTATAGATTCGCGAACTGACATTTTTATGGTGGAACAATGCGGGGGGGAGGGGCGGAACCGATGCTCGCTCGTGCCGTTCGCGTCGACCGAGCGAGAGTGTACCGGAGATAACGTGAAAAACAGTCTGATAAAAGCGAGACAGAGAAATCGGTAGTCTCCGCGAGAACGAGCAACGGATCAGAGAAAAAGCAGCGAGGAAGAAAAAGAAGAAAGAGAGAGAAGAAGAAAGGAATAAAACAGACACAGAGGAAAAAGTAACGGGGAGAGCAAGAGAGCCGATTTGACGTCAAGCGGAGCATCGTTATCCGAGTAAATAGGCTGCCGGCTGGTTGGATGTAGCGCCGCTCCTCGACGGCCCTCCTGAACGCAATCCACGATTCGTATTGTTGTGCTCTATTCCCCGAGTGGCCGCGGCGAACGACGACTTCGTCGACGAACGCGTCGCGAAAAACGCTACCGGGTATCAGACGGCTTCACCGTCATCATTCTCAAACCTTCCTCCTGGCCCGTTGTTCCTCCTGTCTTTATCAACGTATTTAATATTTACCTGACTTCCGGCCAGGAACCAGCCAACTACGGCGACTGCGATTCTGCTCGCGTTATTCAATACTCCGCGGGCCTCCTCTGCACCGGCGGACAAAGAAGATCCCTCCTCGTTTTTCTTTTTTTCATACTTCGGTCCTCGACGAAATGCCGCTGTTTCGCGCACCTCGCTCCTTTTTCGAATGCCTAATTTCGGGGGAACATTTTGTCCCGGGTTCAACGTCGGTGTTTGTGGAATAAAACGAGGCATACGGATTTTCAGTACGTTCGCTCATTATTATGAATTTTCACTCGCTCGCGGCATTGTCGAACGGAATCGGCGAACTCGAGACGACGCTCCTGCTTTACTTCACAAAAATTCGCTGTTCCGCCGGTCGAATCGGAGCGTTTTTTTTTTCATCAGCCAAAATAATATATTGAGAATTATCCTACAATAATAAATGTTCGCGAAAGTCATTCGTTTTTCAAGCATCATAATTTCCCTAAATTGCGACGTTTTCGTGAACGTGACAATATTCTGAATTTATCTTATGAAATTCCTTCAGATATGTTGATTTTTTTTTTAATTTCATGGTTTAAAAAACATTTGGGGTCAATTTGGCTCGAAAGAGAAATTCGAAAAAAAGTATCGAGATCTTGCACTTGAATCCCGAAGCAGTTTCGGCCAATTTTTACAAAATCTCAAATTTTTTTTTTTATTCCAGATGCGAAATTTACAAATTTTTTTTACACGATGATGAATAACGATAAATAATTTTCTCAATGCAACATTCGATTGAAACTCGCGGAATTAGCTTGAGACGGATTTCTCGGTCAACTTCGCGTTATGACTTTCTTATCGCGGAGATTCAAAGTGCGAGTCAATGCCCGAACGCGAAGACGTCGGCGAAACGCAAGGCGGGAGACGAAGACGAAGCTTTTGTTACTTCCGCGAGGATAAATCTTTACCTCTCGGAAGCCGGGCATCGGCGGCGAGGAACGGGCGAGATGGACGAAGCGGGCGTCTCGGCCGTTTGATTTCACTTTAATTTAACTTCATTGAGAGTTTGTCAATAGCAATATCTTTAATTGCCTGTCGACGAAACGGGCCCGCATCCTTTCCGCGTTCCGCCATCGTTTACCGGAAGACGTTCGCCATTTCCGTTCTAACGCTGATTTTCATTGAAATTCTCGGCTGTCGAGGCTCTCGCGCATTCGACGGTGACGCAAGCGATCGATTAAACGGGTTTCTTTATTGTCCTTTTTTTCTTCTTCTTCACGCTTATTTTACTCCCGCAGTTCGCTCCCTTCGGTGTTTTGCCTTAAAAAAAAAAAAAAAAAAAAAAAACAAAAACGAAGCTGCTACTTCTGTAGTTATATTTCATCAACGGTTCTTTTGTAAACGATTTAATTGATCAATCGCCAACCCTCTCGACGGCGGGCTCGGTTCGAAATCAGAGAGACGCGACCGAATGAAAGGGGTAGAAAGGAAGAAAAGAAGAAACGGGGCTCTGCGCCCGCTCTCGCGATCGGTCAGGTTCCACTTCTTTATCTTAATTATGTATCCCCCGAAAAGTTAATTACTTTTTTTTCTACCTCGCTCCGCTGATACCGCGCACAACAGAGGCTTTGAAACGTTTTTTTTTCCACCCCCGACAAGCAAGGAATGGAAAGCGAGCGGACCAATATTGTTCTTAACTCCCGCTTTTGTTTTCCGCTCTTGTTAATTGCAGCTTTGAGAAGAAGAAAAAAATCGTAATTACCACCGCGCGGAACGCGGCACACGCCGGCGAACGGTGCCAATTCTTGACTCTATCGAATTGACGGTAGGGAAAAGAAAATTGAACGAAATTATTAGGGGTCGTTGTGCAATATTTTGCGTCACACGCAAATTGCAATTTTTTAAATTGATTAACCATTTCAAATTTCTTCTAAACAGTTTGTAATTAATTTATGAATTTATAAAATTTGTTAATATTGATCATAAAAATATATGAGACAGAAGAATCGTTGACTAGAAATAAAAAATTGAAACTCGAAATTTTTTATTTATTTTATGTCAAATTTTTTTTTTTATGAATATGTATTTCATCAAATCTGATTTGAAATTGAAATTCTATTTTTTTTTTGTATATTCGAATCGAATTCGAAATTTCATTGTGAATTGAAAATTTCAAGAATTATTTTGCGCTGGTTGCGAGAAAAAAATTCTAATGACCAAAGTGCACTCGACAATACGCTGAGAACGAGCAGATGACACGAAAGACGTCGGCGCGAATTAGTGGTATTGCACAGGAACGAGCGATTCGGTGGGTAGAGACGAAGGCCGAACGCATTTTCTTTTGGACTCATTTTCCCTTTAGAAAAAAAAAAAAAAAAAAAAAATCGTAATTAAGCCTCTAGAATGTCAGTGGAAGCGAGAATCATGTTCGCCGGCCGCGAGATCACACGTTCGCGTATATATCAGCGGCTTCAGAAGCGCGAAAGGCGATGGCTCGTTCTCTCGTTTCCTCGACGACGACGAGGACGACGGTTTTCGCCGTTCACCGGAGCGAGGCGTCGGCGCTATCTCGTCTCGTCCCGATCTTCTATGTGCCGCGCTGTATCATGTATATACGTATATATTCGCCGTCGGTTTTTAAAGTAATGAAAAATTAATAGCTATGGATACGGGGGTATAATGAGAGTGCTGGCTGACATTCCTGCGAACCTCATCCTCGCCCGCACAGACGACGAATTCCTATCGGTCGTCTACAGGACGACTCAGAAGTTTTAAATTTCTTCGAACCCCCCCAATTCGAACCTTTATCCAAGTAAGCGCAATAAATGATTTCTCCAAATAAAAATTACAATTAATTTATAACAAAAAAAAACTCTTTTTAGTACTTTTGCACCAAAAGTTTTTATTATTATTATTATTATTATATTTCTAAAAATCATTATACATGTTTTAAAAAAAATCTCTTTTAATAGTTATTTCCATTATTGTTCATTAGTTCTTGCATAATAATATTCGTTATTTATATTCTTTTCTTTCTATCTAATAGTTAGAGTGATGCAAGATGAAGTATTTATGAATCCTTGAATTAATCAATAAAGTTTTTAATTAGTTAGGATTAATTTGCCTATAAAGCAACAAATTGATTATAATAATTATGAATCGTTGATAATAGTTCATTAATAATAAATAAGTATTGCTAATTTAATTTTTTTCTCATAAAACAGAAAAAGTTTTTACTCTCGATACAATTTGAATGGTACGAATGGTAGGTGTGGGCGTGCGATATTGTCGAATACAAAGCATATTCTGACCAAGCCTGTACGCCGTACGTTCGGAGCGGAGAGTGCGCTTTTCTTCGCTCGAGTGTGCGTTTCTTCTCTGCACGTATAAGCAAGCTCGGTGAGGTTCACAAGTTATCCAGCGGGAAACGTTGAGGTACGGGCAGAGCGGGGTAGGGGTCGGGGTTGAAAGGGGGGGGGGGGGGGGGGGGGGGTAGGAGAGATGCGACACGGGTATGTATAACACGGCGTATATACGATGGAGAGAGCATCAGCGTGACGGCGAAACGAGCGACCGAGCGCCGAGAGTTTCGCGAGCGCCTTTTCGCGACAGCGACAAAGAGCGTTTTTAGAATATTGATATCGAAGCTCCTACCGACGGCGAGCATCGCCCGCGCGCGCGAGAGCTTTGAACGAGAGCGACGAGAGACGGAAAACCGAGGACTTCTCTACCCCCTTAAACACCCCCCCTCCCCTCCCTCTCCCTGGCTTTACCGTTCTCTCTCTTTCCATCCGAGCCGACGAGCTTTAGCTGCCTATACACATTTAGCCACACACGCGTATACGCTTTTTATTTTTCGTCGACCCCTTTTCCGAATTTTTTCCCTTTTTTTCTCAGTCTTCGGCGCGCATCAACCGCCAGCCTCACTTCGCCGACTCCGACGACCCTGTTTCGCGTCTCTGTGTATATATACATGTATAATAAACATATATCTGGCTGGTATTTTCCTTCGTCGATGACACGAGACCGCGGCGCAACGAGAGTTCGAAAAGGCATCGACGCCAGTCAACCCGACACGAAAGCCAGCGTATAAAATGGAAAAAAGAGGAAAAAAAAAACATCGACCCGCGGATCGTTATATCCTATCGTGGATTTCAAAGCTTTCTGTACATCCGCAGCTTTTCCGCTATATTTGTCATTTTTTTTTCGCTCGCATCATCGTCGGGTATTCTTGTTATTGTCGTTATTATTGCCGGGGGCTTTTTGTGGAAACGATTCGTATTTTTATTATTATTATCATCGTGTTTTTTTTTTTTTTTTTTTTTTTTTTTTTTTTTTTTTTTTTTTTTTTTTTTTTTAAGAATGTATAGAGTCTTTGATGAGGGGCTGGCAGGGGGATGATGCGGAGGCGAACGAAAGAGCCGCCGGAACAATGCTCGGTGAGGGCCCGCATGGATTGGTATTTCTCGATGGATGCGGAAAAATCTCGAATGGTTACGGGCCACACGGAGTGCTTTTGCCGTCGGGCTTTCAGGCTCGACGACAGAGGTGAGGGGCCTCTTTTGCCCCGCGACGACGCGAGTCGCGGGGAATGCACTTTCAGAACGAAGACAATCGGTGCGTGCCGGCGAGACGGGAGAGACGACCGGGAGGAGGAATAATAAATACGTGAACGTCGACCGGGAGGGCGAAAGTCGGCGGGGAAGGGTGAAAGTGATATCCGCGCGCTGCCGACAGACAGGTCGAATGTCGCTCTCTATCACTTAAAACGAATCGATATTTTTTCAATACGCCTAAATGGACCGCCTTCGGAAATAACCATTAAGGCCGCCGTCGAACGTTTCTTTGCCTTGTTTTGCGGCAATTTTTTTTTTTTTTCATTTTTTTTTTTTTTTTATGGATGTATCTCGAAAACGCGAATGAGGGGCAACGGATGGAAATACCGGGCGGCTCGAGAATGGAAGATGTTAGCGGTGACGAACGACCCCACGCCGACGGCGAGTGCGGGTTCAGCGGGAACGACGTCGAGCGCGCAAACCCCGCCGTTCGCGCGGACAACGGACCTCGGCAATTTCGTAAATGGGCATTGCCAATGGATATATCGGCGTGACGAAGCCGATGTCGGGGATGATCCGAAATTCTAAGGCCCGTCCCTTGAAAAAACAAAATAAAATAAATAAAAGGAAGCTGGAACGAATTTGAGGTGGTTCTGTCGCTCGGTTTTCGTCTCGCATGAGTTCAAGACAAATGAGGGAAAATCGCAAATACTTCCCGAAGGTATGAAAAATCGAAAAAATTCATCCATGTCAAAGGTACTTAAACCATTGATTTTGCATAATAATAATCCAAAAATATTAACAAATTTATAGTATAATATATACGATTTTTTTTGGCTCCGGAGCTATCTTCTTGACGTAAAAACTCCATGTTCATTGTAGAGAGGGCGGTTTTTGGATCCAATACATCGTGGAACAGAGGAGCGGCGAGGGGTGCTTGTAATTTTTCGATAATTTTGCCTCGAGGACATTTTTGTTCCTCCAAGTTGAAAAAAACCGAACGATCCTTCACATCGTCTCAGCGACAGTTATCCGGCCGGGAGGGTGCTGAGGCCGAGCCGAGCGAGGGTGGGGAGGGGATGGGGGAAAAGAAAAAAAAATCAAGGGCAATGATAAATTCACGTCGTGCGGATAATTGGAATAAATAAAGGAATAATAGAGGGAGCCGAATGGAACAAGACAGAGATATTCGAGGGGAGCGGGGGGGGGGGGCTGAAGGGGGGTAGTCAGTACAACCCCTTGACATCTGTAATTAAATGAAAACAAAAAGAAAGTAATCGTACGCTCTCGACGGGTGAGCCAAGGCAGCGAAATGAGAGAATCAGATACGAGGAGGTGGAGAGAGACAATGCCCTCGTCTTCTTCTGTACTTCGTCCTCTCCACTCCCCCCCGCCCGAACACCGAGAATGAAATGTCACTGGCCGGATGCGGACGAGCTATTCGTTCGGATCCTATCGTTTTTTTTTTTTTCTTTTTTTTTTTTCTTGTTCCCTTTCTCATTCTTCTCCGCTTCTTATTCTCATCCTTCTTCTTCGCCGTTCGCTCGTCCTCTCGTCTAAACGAGAGAAGCGCCTTTATTTTCTGCAGCTATGTCCGAGCCTCCGCGCGACTTTACCAGCGTCGCAATAATTGGGACAAGGAGGACCCAGGGAAAGAAACCAATTATCGTAGCATCGAAGCCAGTAGACAAACCGTTTATTCTTTATTTTTCCAATTTTTTTTTCTTCTTTTTATCATGATGACGTTAAGTCTCTATTATACAGGGAAAACGTCGTTTGATTGAATATTTTTTGCTATTCGCAATATCTCTCTATATTACAAAAATTAATATAATATTCATTTAAAATAATTACATAGCCAAATATTATTATTATTCTATTCAATTTTACTGGATAAACAGTTATAGACATTTTTCAAAATGATGAAGACATCACTGTCGAATATCGCGAAATATGGAAACAACGAATATATTTACGATTGGTTGGTTTGTAAAAAAAAGGCAGCGCGATTTATCATATTTGACGTCTTGCCGCGCGAGTCAAAGGGAAAATGACAAATATGTCGAGGGCACGAGAGCGACGGGACGGTGACGGGTGTCGTAGGACTCGGAACGTCGAAATTACAATACAGTGGCAGCTGCAATGATCGAATGAGACTCGCGGAGACAACTATAAGCGATATTGTCGCGAGCTCGGCTCGAGCGAGACTATGAAACATTGAATCCCGGAGAAAGCGGGGGAGCAGACAGTTATTGGCCGGGCCCGTTCGAAACGGTCCGAAATGGTCCGAAAGGAGATTCGGCGATTTTCCAGCGGCGGCCAATGACTGATCGCGCGGCCAGCCGCTGCACGGTCCTTCGGACATATTGCTTTGAGATCTGCGACTCGAGCCTATCGCACACAGGCAGTGTTTCGAATCCCTCGATCGTCTTTTCCCGACCCCAAACAGGCCGCCCACCCCCGCGAGCCATTAGGGATGCGCGGCTAGTCTGGCATCGGAAAGCGCCTAGCAAAGACATCACAAAGCGATCTGCGCGGGGAATCGAGAGACGCGAGCAATATGCCATCAAATCCCCGTAACCATCAATATCTTTCGTCCCTGCGGTTGAAGAACGAAACATCCCCAACGAGAACAGAAGCGCCCGCCGCGCTCTCTCATCCCTTGCCTGATAACGCCGCTTCAAAGTCCCGACCGCGTCACGTCTCACACCCTTCTTTTTCTCCGTCCCTGTCGCGGTGTCGTTCGCTATCGCGCCTCTTCCTCTTACCGCGACGGGCCACGCCGTTGAAATGTTTTACATTGCAAAATCAATGCTGGCATCCGCTTCTCACACCGCGGCTCTTTGCCTTCTATCGCTTTTATATCGGCGACGCCGATTCGGGCTGGATACTTTACGGGTTCTGCCGGAATAAGTCTCGTATGCTCGACGTTTCGGTGGAAAATGCGAGCCGGAAGACGGAATAGTTTCGAAAAGTTCCTGTTGAACAAAAAATTGCCAATTACCAATTGGTGCAAATTTACTATTGCTTTTGTCCAGCAGTTATAAGGTTTCCCGACAGATCTGTTTTTCAAATCCATCCGAATAGGCTTCGTTATAAATTATTTAAAAATTACAGAATTTTGCAAGATATTCCAGATTTTTACAGAACTTTACAGAATACAGTAATTCATTTTGTACTATTTACTATTGATTTTGTCTACTAATTATCAGCTATTCCGACTGATCAGATTCTAATACAGGCGAGTCGAAACCGTTATAAATTATTTAAGACCGAATCGATTTTTACTGTACTTAATTATTAAAAAGAAAAATGTTTCAATTTATGGAATCGAATTAAATCATAACGAAATTGATACATAAAAAAATTGCCGGATTTGATTTATTTCCGTATTTTTATTCACTATTATTTGTCAATAATATCATTTGTTTATTTATATATTATTCTGTGATTTCAATATCGCTTGATAATGAAATTCGTCCCCAAATCATCGGATCTCTCATACGAAGAACGAATATTTCCCAAAGCATGTCTTTCGTATCGAATTATACGGAGTGTTAAAGCTATTCTGAATCAATCTGTAAAGTGTGAAAGCTTTCTTGATTTTGTATTTTTTTTTTTTTCTTTCACGAACCGCAACGGGACTCCGATATAAAGCGCGATACTCGCTTCCGCTAGATCACACAATTATTGAAAACGCATTTTGATATCCGAGTCTCCGAGGATGAGGCGATGAGAGAGAAATTGAACGGAACCGACGACGGAGCCCGGAGTGGTGCGCACTTCTGCTCGACGCATTAATTATTTTTCAATTCCCGTCGAATCCGTTTTTCATTTATTTTTCTCACTCTCAAACGGCATCAACGTCGACGATTGCAAACACCAGAACGCAGTGTTTCAGCGGCGGAGAGAATGATCATCCTCCGATCGACTTCGAGTGCGATGCGAGCCTCGAATGCTCTTCGCGTTTCTGCCGCCGCGATTCTTCGTCGCGGTGAATTTATGTATGAAACAAATTTCAAAAACGCTTCGATAGGAAGGGATGAAAGAGAGAGAGAGAAAAAAAAGACTGCGAAAAGGGGATGAATCGAGACGAGCAAACGGTTTGAAACGAGATATCGACTCGGAACGGAGTAACGACGGAGAGCAAGGTGAATCGTCATACTTTATGCAGGGTTCAATCTCGCGGATGCTTCGGCCCTTTTTTTTTTTTGGATAGCCTGCCGAGAGAGGGTGTCGAGGTTGTACAGTGACGAGGGAGCCAATAAAAACTCACTTCGCGGATTGGGTAATAAAGCTCCAATCAAAGGCTTAATTATTCGATTACCCCCCGCGCTCGGTTGTGCCGGTGGTCGAGTGCCTCTCCGCGGTAGCTCTCGAACGAGAAGGGTGGGTTAAGGGTGGTTTCGGTTCCGCCGTCGGAGCGTTGTATCCAGAATCGAGGCCAGAAACAGAGGCTTTGTGCTCTGCGCTGCTTTTCCTCTCGGTGTGCTTTTGGGATTAAAGAATCGAAGATAATTAGAAATAAATAGGACGTAGCGAGAGAGGGTGGACGGGGGAGGCGAAAGGATTTCTCTTGTTTCGATGCGAAGCTTCGCCGAAACGATCTCATTGTTTTAATTAAAAAGAGGACGGAGGGGGATGAAATCCCGCAGGAAAGACGCCGCCAATGGAAGAGCCTCCTCTTTTCTCGACTTCTTCTTCTTCTTCTTGTTCTTCTTCTTGTTCTTTCTCCTTCACTACCGCATCGCTCCCACCCCCTCTGGCTCGGTTCTCCGCCTACGTCCCTTTCGTCTTCTCTCGCTGATAGGATTGAGAGGCACTCGGAGCGTAAACTGGAAACAACAACAGAAACGGACTCTGCGAGGAGTCACGCCTCGATTGAGATAAAGTCGACGACGTTCCTTCGCTCTCCACCTTCGCCCGGTCGGCTCGCCGTTTAGTACTTCAGCGCGACGTTTATTTTGCCCTCGCCCCATTTTACATCCATCCCCGTCGAAACCCCCTTCCCCGACGCTGCTTGCACAAAACGAGAGGGGAAAACTATGCTGGTTCGTATATATCGCTGGAATCCTTCTTCGGCGAAGTGAGAGGTCTGAGAAGGCCTCGAGCTTTACCATCGCCAGTCATTCCACCCCCCTAAACAAACCCCCACTCTCTACTATCCTTGCGAATAAATTCTTCGGATGGAATTAGATTCTTACGCGCAATCGGAGAACGACGATTAATTACTCAATACGCCGATGAAAACCATTCCCGATTGCTCGAAGCATTTCCGGTTTTTCTAAACTGTGGTAAAAAACCATTTTTTTTTTTTCTTTCCGTTCAAAAGGGATTCAGTACCCTCAAAGTCGAGATTTTTGTAAATCTAATTAATTATATTCAAATCAAATAATTCCATGAGAAAGAGAATGAAAATTCCAAAGAAAAAAAATTCCTTTAAAGCACTTACTTTCCCAGATTTTTATAAATTTTCATCCGCAGCAAAAATCTAAGAAAAATAATTTTTTCATAAAACCTGCTTCCGGTTAAAAAAAAGCAATACCGCTCAACAATCATTGATTATCCACGCCACGCGAGGCCTCGGAGTGTCCAATATGTTTCCTCGCTTTTATCAAATTTCGCCGGCGAGCTATCTCGCGCAAGTTTGCCGAGGCGCGGGGCGCGAGTCTCGAGAGACTTTGGCTCGTGCGCTCACGTGTTCCGATATTGGCACGACATGCTCGGCGTCGAGGCATGTGCGTTTAAAAATTCGACGGTATATCGCGTCGGGTGACTCAAAACCGGGAAGAGAAGACGGATCGCTCCGGGACTTTCCAGCTTTATTAAAACCGTTGCGAAGCCTTTTCGCCGATGCCTTCGGGAGGGGCGCGGGCAGGAGAGTTGCGCCACGGAGAGCGATCAGAAAAAAAAAAAAAAAAAAAAAAAAAAAAAAAAACCGGCGAAGAAGGGAAAGCGGACCGAACGAGCGCAAGCGGGGCGTTAATACGTTCGACGATTTTTATGTTCCCCGTTCCGGGGGACATATTGGTGCGGCATGCTTTAATGCGACATTAAATTTCAGTACGTCGCGGTGTGTCTCGGGCGAGGGGGGGTTGAACGGCGGGAGGGGCGGGGGGTAAGAGAGAATTGCGCGTATATATATTCGCGTATTATACCATCGGCGGCACCGGCTTTATATTGAAATACATATTTCATAGTCGTGACGATAGCGCTTCTGTGCCCGCACGCTATTTTCAACCGTTTCCCTAACGATTCGACGCGATAAATTCGTGCTTTCTCATACATAATATACACATAATATACACAGAACGACGGCAAATAATTCACTTTTTTTTTTTAATTTTTTTTTTTTTTTTCTCTAATTATCGCTCCTTCCCGTCGCGGCTGAAACGAGACACGATTGCATTATCGAATATGGAAGCGCTTTCGCGGAACTACGAACGGGATGCATTATCAATCCATCTTGCGTCGGCTACTGCACAAACGCGATGCGATAATTTTCAAAGAATACCGTATGAATAATACGCGCCGGAAAACTTCGGCGCCGACTCGCAGTTTCGCCGACACGCGGAGGGCTTTATTGGATATTTCCTTCAACGAGATAGAAATGCAAATAACAATTGTCGGGTAACTTTTGTTCGGGAACACCGGAGTCGAATGTAGAACGACGGCTCCGGCGCGGATCCGCGGCGAACGAGGCGGAGGCGGAAGAAGTCGAAATGCGGCTTGCGCCAAGTTCGCTCGGCGGAAACGAGCGAGTACAGGCGAGCGGGAGACGCGGTATCGATATTGAGATGCGATCGAAATAAAGCGTCCAACCCACCTGGCGCTTCGGCGAAATTTTTTTTTCAACACGTTTCATGAAACATTGTGTGAATAAATTGCGCTGGAAAAACTGTAAATAAAAAATGTACCCTTATTTTTAAAAAATCGAATCGCAAGAATTTGATCATCGGAAAAAAAGTTTTGTCCCCATTATTATACATCGATGAGAAATAATAATTAGATCTAATTATTAGAATTGGAATTAACAATAAAGAAATTTTGAATTTTGGAAAATTTTCATCTTGTGACTATTAACAACACTGAATTGAAATAATTCAATCGATTAATCGAATGAAAATTGTATATAAAAATGTCGAATCTCAATACTTTTTTTTTCACAAGAATTAGCGAGTGAACAGAAGCGGAGGACTGCGTATCAATATTGAGATGTGATAAGAAAAAAAGCCTCCAAGTCCGACTCTCTCGGGAGGGTAATTTTCGCAGTAATTTTTCCCGGGACCTTTTCCCGCGGGCTTTTATTATTGGATAACCGGCAAACAGTTGATTTTAAACGAGCAAAAATCTTTCGCTGATGAACGAGTCTCCTGCTCGGCTCTTCGCGTTACAGTTCGGCTGTTCGTGAAAATATTTTGTAGAATCTACATTTTAATGCTAATTTATGACCGGTCGAGGAACCGGCACGAGGACCGAGCGAAGAAACGTCGGGAATCGAGGAAGCGCGAAAAGCTCCGACGAGCGCCGCTCGAGTCCTCTCTGCTCTCGATTTGCTTCCGTATTTTCGCGTCACGACGACGACCCCGCGTCCTGCACGGCCAGTCGCAGTACTCAGCGAGTTTTCCACCGGTCGCGCGATTCCCCGCCATTACCCTCTCGGGCGATCCTCGCCGTGGGGCCGCCTCTCTATCCGCTGTCCGCGACTTTTCCTCGCTCTCGTCTTTTCTCGCTCGCGAATTCCGCAATTAATTATTTTGATGCATTCGGCTCGAGATTTCGGGACCGGCTAACCGCACCCCGAACACGACGCGAAGCTGCGATGAGCTCGGGAACTCGGTATGGATATTGTACGCTCCGTGAGCACGATAAATTACCGGAGAAAAATCGCCGGTGAGCTCGTTGAACCGATATCGAGATACCGGTTCCACGAATATTCCGTTCTGGCCTAACAAACACTCCCTCACAGCCCCTTACTCGTTTTACGAATCGATCCGCGAAATTATAAATTAGATTCATAAAAAAAAAATTCTACGTTCAATATTGTTTATCGAACAGTGATTGTTAATGTATAATTATACTGAAAATAGTTTCTCGTTAGAGAGTTGTTTTTTTTTATTTATTGATAATAATAATAATAATCACGGGAGAATTAGGATTATGAAAATGTTACGATATTATAATTACTATAATCTATATTGTTTTAATTCATAAGCTCGAGGCTTTTTTTGAAACACCTATTGAATTCTTTAGTTTTTATGAAAGGGTTTGCATAAGCTTGAACCCAAAAAAGCGGTCAATTTTTAATCATCTTTTCTAATGAGGATGTGGAGATAGTGAAATTGCAGTGAAACTTTACAGAAAATTAATACACAGCTTTGCCGAGGTGCAGTTTTTTTAATGACAAATATTGATCGACAATAGAGTTATTATTATTTCAATTAGGTGCTGTTTTTGCCGCGTAGACGATCGGTGTGAGTCCTGACAACCTAAATGATCGAATTAAAAAAATATCAAAAAATGTACCGTTGGTATAAGTATTTGCATTTTTTTTACCGAGCGCTCAGACCTTGCAGATCATTAGTGGTACAATAAGCAGTTCAGTATAAAAATTGTTTCAATTTCGAAATGGCGAGCTCCAGAAAGAAATGTGTTTTTCGGTTGAAAATAAAAAAAAATTTATCATTTATTACTAATAAATCGTCAAAGCATGAAAAAATCATTCAATCGTGAAAATATAACGCGTCTGTGTTTATTGGGAAGGCTGCACGAGTAAAAAGTAACATTCAAGATGTAACATATCGAAACGAATTTTTTTTTTTTTATTACGTAATATTAATAAATAGTCAAAATATTAAAAAATCACTCGGTCATAGGATAGAAAATGTAACATGTGAATGTTTATTGAGAAGGCTGCGTGAGTTAAACGGAACATGTAACATGTAACATGTAAAATCGAAAAAAAACTAATTTAATTATGTAATATTGATTGATAGTCGAAATATTGAAAAATCATTCGATCATGAAAATGTAACTTGTCTGTGTTTATCGAGAAGGCTGCATGAGGTAAAAGTCACATGTAACGTGTAACGTGTAATATGTAAAAACGAAGAAAACTCCAGATAGGACTTCCCTTTTACAAACCACAATTTTACCGAAAAAATCTGAACCTTCACAAAACCTTCGTTCCAAATCAAAGACTCAGCCCAGGCTGCGAAATAAAATGAAGAAATCCGTCTCAAACTTCCAACTCACGAAGCCTTTTCAATAAACTGAAAAAAAATGGTCCATTTTTCGTTGAAAACCGCCAAGGACCGAATATAAAAAAAAAATGAATCGGACTTGCCGACTTTCGCATCAAACCTTCAACTGCACAAATCGGAGCTATCGTTGGATGAAAAATGTTCGACAAGCTTCGCGCGCGATCCGCGCGTACCGGAATGGGCGAACTAGCGCCGATGGCTCGTTAATTGACAATCGTAACTCTAGTGTTGTGGCTGGTCGAGTTTCGACGATGACGCGATAAGGCAGCAATTCGCGAGCGCGTACACCGCTGTCTCCGGTCTCGCTGATAGGCCTTTCAGAACGGCGTATCTTTGGCTTTCGCGTGTATGCGTGTGTGGAACGTCGGCGCGTGCCGCGACGGACGATCGAGCTTAAAAATATCTTCAGCGATCGAGATGAGCGCGGGGGGTCAATTGGACGAGGTGACACCGATCGGCGACTTCAGGCATTGACACTCGCAACGTCGCCGAGCCTCGTCGTCGTCTTCGTCATCCATTCGAAACGATTGACCGGACCAATTTCCTTCATTCCGATACGAAATTCCGTAGTAGCTCATTCATCTTTCCTCCGCGAAACGTTGTTTGTGTATGTACACGTATATCACATATGCATGTAAAACGAGAAGAAATCGAGCCCGAAATATTCCGCCGCGAATTCGCTGGAATCGACCATGTCGCCGTTCTATTTTCGGTTCGACATCGTGGCACTGCGATAATCAAACGAGATTTTATTGCGCCACGCGTTCATTGGCACTCGCGCGCGCCGTGCGACTATATTGAGAGATCGTTCGAGGAATCTTGACGGGAAGTAATACGCGATTAATGCCCGACGATATAGATTCCGCGACACGAAAGACGCGATCGCCGGACTTTGAACTTTCGCAGTAGAAAAAGAAAGAAAACACGAATCGCCTTTGAGATTCCTCCGATTAAAGAAATGTACTTTATGTGGAAAGTGCATTTGAGAAGGATTTGAAGGAACCAAAAGATTGAAATAAATGTCAAAAAAATTATTATTTCAACGTGTTTAAAAAAACTTCATCACCATTGGTAAAAAAAAATTAAAATTTTTAAAAAACCCCCGACTGTAAAAAGAGCGCAATAACGTGAACGTAGCGCAGCGTAGTGTGATAATGTATTATCAAAAAAATGTGAAGTAAAAGATGTTTATTGTAAATTATTTTTTTATTATAATCGGAAGATTTTTCGTCATTTGATATAAAAATCTCTCGACTATAATGAAAGAATCATTTTTTTTCATCATAAAAAAAAAAAAAAAAAAAACCAAAAAAACCAAAAAAATTCAAATAAAAAATATACAAAAAGTTCTATCTAGATTGGTGGAAGGATTGAAATAAACACAAAAGAAAACTGCATCACCACAGAATGATTAAACCGTAGTTTGAATCTGAGCGCCAAACAGCGAAACACAATAAAATATCATTGAAAAAAAAAAAAAAAAAAAACATAAAAGAGTAATAAAAATCCGCCTCAAATTTCATCCGAGCATCGAATAAAAATGCGAGAAGCGCGGAAGCAAACAAATGCGCGGGAGTATCTGATACTCGAATGTAAGTCGCTTTATTAAAATATTGCTTATGATCTTGTAGTAAATATGGGAGAATCCAGAAGCGCGCGGCCCTATCCGTTGCGCCGTCGTATCCGTAGAGGAGTTACAGCTCATCATCCTTCATAACGAGAAAGAGACCGGGACATTATAGTGGCACAGTAGGTCTATATAGATGCGGATAGATAGACGAGTAGCGAGTAACGCTGGATGCTTTGTGGAAAGTTTCGAAAACTCGACGAGTGGATTAATATCGCAGAGTTCTCGTTACTCGTTGTTGATTTTGTCTGCGCGTCCTCCCCGCGTCGTACCTCTGGCTCTTCGCGGAGGTGCCTGCACCCCTTTTCCACCCCCTGCTCAACCTCCCTCCCTCCCTCCCTCCCCCCGCGCCTCTAACTCACCCCTAACCCACCCCCGTCTTCTTTGCCCCGCGCGCATCCCTCTACTAATATATAGTATAGAAGCAGCCCGGTCACAGGGGGTAGCTTTCTGCGGAAACGCTTCAACCCTTTCGCTTGACTATCTGCACAGTGGTGCGGCGTATAGAGAGAGGCGGAGGTTGATGGCGAGGAAGGCGCAGCCCAACTCTCAATTCCCATCGTCGTCGCGGCCGCGGCCCCGTACACGTCCATGCCGCCCCCGCCCTTTCTGCTTGCCAGAAGCAGCTCGAATGTCTCTAATGAACCGGCTTGTGTGCTTATATCTGCGGCTCCGTAACCGCTTTATACGAGCGCGCTCGCGAGGCTGAAGGAAGCCCATGTGCTCGCGGGTTCAGGTAAATAACGCGGTTTGAATAAAAACAGCGAGGGCCCACGGGGCTCTTCGCTCTTTCTCACTGCTATGCCATAATGCCGCACACATAAGTTCACATGCGCGCGTATATGCGTAGAGTAGAACGTCTCGTGAGTTGCGATTTTTTTTTATATTCGATGGATTGTGGATAGCCAATTGCTGTAACGAAACCTTGTCGAAAATTCACGTTGCCTTTTTACAGCTTCTCGATCGAAGAGAAATGTATTTATTTGATGTGTATGAGAGTGTATTTTATTTAATCGTCGCGAATTTTATTAATCATTCGATAATAATAAAGATAAGTTCGTTAATTTTTGTTATTTGAACAAAATTAAAAAAAAATCAATTCTTTTGTTTTGGTTGGTTTTTTATTATAATATATTATGTAAGAAAAATATATATATTCATATGGAATAGATCAAAGTGTATTTCTTCAATCGACACACATTATTAGTCGATTGACTATAATAACAATAAGATTGTCATTAATTTTTATTTGTTTATTATATTTCGTGAAAAAAAAATTCTTCTTATTTTTTTATGTTAATTGCATAATTCAAATAGTCCAAATAATGGTTGTGGACAGTAGTGACGAAAATCCAAAATTTGGGAAAAGTGAGAAAAAAAATTATGAAAAACAAAGCGGCATGATGAGTTTGAACGGCGAGGAGAGCTTCACAAGGTGGACTACTGTATCTCGGGTCTGGCGACTAACGCGCGTTTCCTCGTCTATCCTCGGGGTATGCTTCCTCGACTCCGGTCAGAATCATAAGGAATAAAGGCTATTCGTCGTTAAATTACAAAAAAAAAAAAAAAAAAGGACTTAAGTGACTCAAGTGTGACGACCCCTTTGTGGAGCTTCGAGACTGCGACCCTTTGCTCTTTTTTTTTTCTATTTTTTTTTTTTTCTTCCAATTGTGCAACACCCGACATTGTACCGGAAGCTTTGCGAAAATTCTTTTACGCTCGAAAAGCGTGATGAAATTTCATCCTTGGAGAGCTTAACGAGAAAGAGTGTCGCGCGAGGGCGCGACGAAATACGGCTTTCTCCATACGCGCTTTATGTATTAAATACACATATATGCATGTAAAACGCAGATGAGAATGACTCTTCGTCGTGACGTCCCGGTGCAAGGCCTGTGACACATTTTTTACCTCCCGCGTATGACTTTTAGCGCGCCAACTGGGCCAGAGAGTTACCGCCGGCAGACGGAGAATCGCGTATTAAAAAGTAGCATCAACCGAGCCGACGCGAATTTTCGCGCAAACGGAATGTATAGGTATAGCGGAAGAATACGTCGCCGTCGCGACGACTCCGAAGAAGACGAATGCCATCCATGTTGCATCTTTGGTAATAAAATTAAATTTCTTCATCTCTCTATATGTATAAAAAAATGTCACAGTGGTGTAGGAGACGGTAGTTTAGACAATATGCTAATGTCACGGCGTGGCTAAAGTTACGAAAGGGCTAAAGTTACGGAGGAGTTGAAGTCATGGAGGAACTAAAGTCACAGTGGGGCTTAAGGGCGGGGTAAGGTTAATTCGGTGAAAAAAAGGCATGTTTTTAAGATTTTTTTTTGGCGACACAGATAGTGTTCGTTTATTCAGTAAATTTCCATATAATAATATAACATTTGAACAACATTTTCGTAAATTTTCATTGCGGAATATTCAAAATTGAGCGAGTGACAATGAATCTCCGGAGGCGCCTCGAAAAAAAGTTATTAAATTTGTTTATTTATTCCATTTTAATTTTTTCACTTTTACTAGGTTAAACATAAACGATATTTCCTATTTTCTCTAAAACCGCCGATGACAAATTTTTCAATTCCGACTCGTTGATTCGATTAGCTCGGTTCCTCCGATTCGTATCAAAAGCACGTTACCGAGGAACGAAATAACGAAGGGAAGAGAAAGAGGGCTATAGATAAAAATTTATATCGTCGAGAACGGTAAGGGGTGGGCGGAGGGGGAGGGTGAGGGTGGTTCGGCGGTGAGGACGGTATATATTCGCCGTGGTCCGGAGGATAGTGAATTCAAACGGGCGTGTAATTGGCAGTATCGTAAAAAAAGAGTCAAGACCGTTCGGGCGGAAGAAGGGTAACGCGCGGTGGGCGCGCGGAGAGGACGAAGCAGAGGAGGAAGTAAGACGGGAAGTGGAGTGAGCAGTTTTGTCCATGAAGCATCCCCGTTCGCCGCATCCATAAGAGAGAGAGAGAGAGAGAGAGAGCTCGCAAGAGGACGACGATGAAGAAAGAAAATATCTTTATAGAATCGCTATGCGATTTTTTTTCATTTTTTTCCCCCCGACGATAGAAAGGGAAGAGCGAAGAACGAAGTACGACGGGGGGCGAGTGGTTCATAATTTTTTATCCCAAAACCGCCTCTCCTTCTCGTCCGCCTCCACCGACGCGTTTATCTCGAAGAGCGATATTGTTAATATGCAAAGGAGCATCGGAAAGAGAATGGGGTGGCGGGACGGAAATAAGAAGCGCAAACCGCGAGTCTGCGCACTTTTTTTTCCCGGTTACGACGGAACCTTCGTATCGGAGATGAGCGAAACGGAGGCATCGATGTGCTTTCTCGTATCGCCCGATTTCGCGGATGGAAAGAAGGCGCTCGAAATTGCACGAGCGCCACCGCCGCCAGAGATTATCCGAGCGCCCGAACGTAACGAGGGTGCAACGCGCGACGCTGAGGGTTGCGTCCTATTTTTTTTTTTTCCACAGCAATACTCTTACTCGCCCGAACGATCGGTGAAAAAGTTTCTCGGATGCCCCTCCTGTTTTCTCGTATTTCCATCTCGTCGTTACACAATACGGGGCCCGTGGCCGATTGCGAGTGTTCTTTCGTCGCGTTATTTCCGTTCGTGGCTCTCGCGCTTTTCCCCGGCGCTGCCTCAGCGGAAGCTCGAGCGCGAACGAGGGAGAAGGCGAGAAACTCACGCGAGTCAGAGAAGAGCGGCCGATGGGGAAGCGAGGGCGGTCGGGAAGGAGCGTCGGAGGAACTGGCGGAAAATCCGGGCTCGTTCAAAAAATTGCGAGCAGGCTCGTTTAATCAAGGACGAACGAGAAGGAAAATGTTCCCGAGGCGCCGCGAGAGCGCAACGGAGTTCGCCCAACCTCGCTCGGAGTTCAACGAATTGTTTTGATAAGTCGCCGAGACAATACGTCGTTAAGGCGCCAAGTGTGGGAAGCGAGCGGGGACGGTCTCGTCGTCAAGATTCCGCCGGCGGTGCGGCGAGCGCGCAGCTCCACTCGTTCTGGTGAGCGAGGACCATGGACGAGCGAGCCAGGCCACAAGCGCGCGGCGGGCAACTACGACGACGACGACGAAGACGCGGGGACTCTCACGAAGTTTAGATTAAACCCGCCACGGATAAATATTCGTAATGGAGCGCCAGGGTGCCATAAATTAGCATGCTGCCCTCTCCGCGCAACCCCCTCATCGTCTCGCCGTGCCGCACCGGATCGTTCTTTCCTGATACGCGGAACGAGAGCCAACGACGCCGCGCTCCGTTGCGAACGAGTGCAACTCATCGGCATAACGAAATTCATCTCTTCTGGAATCTTGATTGACGCTCCGCTCGAATCTTGGTGATGCTCCGACAGAATCTTACCGATCGGCGGCGATAGAGTCGTACCGATGTGGCAGAATTAGCCCGAGAAGAAATTTTCGTCGGGATGGCAATCAGTTCTCTGGCCATGTATTAAATTTATCAATGTTGCTATACAAACATTATTGCGTAAACGTATATATATATCACATGGTAACAATGATAAACAAAAGATAATATTATTATTTTTTTTTTTTTCCACGCGACAAGCCCTTTTAGAAAAGCCCTTTTATTATAAAAATTCCTTCAACTTAATTTCATGACAGGTAATCAATTAATTGAGTTGTTATTATTATCATTGTAATTAGTATTCAATTGATCGATTATTGTTCAGCAAATTTAAGAAATTAATAATCATTGCTGAAGGCCCAAAGGGCTTGCGCGCTCGCAGCCATGCTACGACAACGACTTCTCCTTCATAGTAAAACTATAGTTCTAAATGTCTCTATATTTATTCTCTCCGGTACTTGAGCCACTCCGTGACTTTAGCCCTTCCGTCATCCGATCATTTGCGATAGTCCAATTTTGTCCCAAATTGTGATTCCATATTGGAAAAAAAATGTGCCATTCAGAGCGCCGATATTTTTTTAACAAAATTCATAACGACGTGAAAACTGAACAACTGCATAGATTCTGCTAAAGATTGGACCGAAGAAGGGTACTTGACTCCTCAATATATGCTTTTGTAACACTCTGGACACGTTTATAAAAATCTCGAAAATCCTTTTTTTCACAGAGCGTTTGAGCTTTAGAGCTTTTTGAGTGTTTGAGCTTTTAGAACTTTTTGAAACTTTTGAGTTTTTCGAACGTTTTAAACCTTTTCAGCTTTTTGAGATTTTGAGGAACCAAAAGAACGACATTTTTCATAGCGGATGAGCTTCGCGAATCCAAACTTAATTCGATTGCTATTAGTCGCGATGCGATCGCGCCGAGACAGGTGAGCCCGTTCAGTCGAGGCTTGATGGATCGCGCTCGCAGAGACAGTCGAATCCTGTTCCCGTTCCAAGGGACAAAAGCGAGGAAGATTAAGTCAACCGCGAGTGAACCGCCCTTACGATAATAGAAATTCGAGTTGGTGCGACGAAAGTTCCAACGAACTGCTTGGCGCGTGTGTGGCTCATTCGGAGGAGAAGACGCGATGGAGGCTGTAAGAGGCTCATCGGTTGCGCCGGAATCGCGTCGCGACGCCGAGGCCGGCTACGCCGGGGATAGGGGCGGCGACCGGGAAGGAGAAAATAAATCGCTATTAATCCACATCGGAATTGAGTATTATTAGGGGATGTAACCAGGATTTGCGGCGGGTCGGGTTAAAATCTCTTTCGGTCGTTTCTCAGGAATATCTGGGAATCGGTGCGTCGGTAATACGTACGTAATTCGTATACTTCGGTGTAGCATATACACCATAACACTTGGATGCTTGTGTATTAAGGCCGCCGCGTTCTGTGTTGCGAGCATTGCACGAAACGGGACGCTGTGTAGTCGAGAAACGAACGCCCATTCCTATCTGCAAGATTAGTCGTCCGGATGCGGATTTAGCTTGTTTTATTGGCTTGCCCGACCCGATCCTACTTGAATGGCTCTTAATTGGTGTGTCGCGCAATCTGCGGTCTTCTCGATACCGGGCAAGGACTCTGAATAACAACAGTGGCCATGGGACTTATCAGTCTTTATCTTGGAATTGGAATCTCATGTCAATTATCCAATAGACACTGCTTTTTTTGTGGCCATGCTGCGAGGACACAAATTTTTTTTTTCAGCGCGATGAGATCGGACTAGGCATGTCGATCAGATGCCTCTGATCGAATGTTCGTGGTTCGGTTTGGGATGTGGCTGATCGAACCGGATGCGAACCAAGCCCAAACATCGGAACCGTTTGAACATTTCGAAGAGGCCGAAGTGTTTTAGGGGTTCGAAGGCTTCGAAGGCTTTGAAGGGTTCGAAAAGTTCGAAGGGTTCAAAGGGTTCGAAGCGCTTGAAGGGTTTGAATATCTCGAAATGTTCAAAGTGTTTGAAGGGTTCGAAAGGTTCGAAAAGTTCGAAGGATTCAAAGGGTTCGAAGCGCTTGAAGGGTTTGAATATCTCGAAATGTTCAAAGTGTTTGAAGGGTTCGAAAGGTTCGAAAAGTTCGAAGGATTCGAAGTGTTTGAAGGGTTCGAAGGGTTTGAACATCTCGAAATGTTCGAAGCGTTCGAAGGATTCGAAGTGTTTGAAGGGTTCGAAGGGTTCGAAGGGTTCGAAGGGTTCGAAGGGTTCGAAGGGTTCGAAGTATTCGAAGTATTCGAAAGGTTCGAAGGGTTCGAAAGGTTCGAAGGGTTCGGAGGGTTCAAAGGGTTCGAAAGGTTCGAAGGGTTCGAAGGGTTCGAAGGGTTCGAAGGGTTCGAAAGGTTCGAAGGGTTCAAAGGATTCGGAGGATTTGAAGGGTTCAAAGGATTCGAAGGATACAAACGGTTCCAAAGGTACGAATATTCAAAGGGTACGAGCGGTTCGAAAGGCACGGACGGTTCGAAGGGTACAAACCTAAAATATGTGGTTCAACATGGACAAAGCCTTCGTATAACAAAAATCGCTATGCAATAATACTCACGCCCGCACATTTCCATCATCTACGTTTGCTTGTGTACACAAAACGCATCGAGCCTTCTAAAATGTGCAAGAACAAAAAACTTTATTATGAACTCGGGCCAGTAGATTGGTGCGGGTTACGCTTCATGTATTTTGCGGATACCGAGGCACATCAAGGATTATGCGTTTCCCCTTCGATCTCGATACGTCTTATAATGCCTCTCGCGGGTTGCGGGGCTATAGTGATACGCGAAAGGAGAGAGAATAGGAAGAAAAAACGCAATAGCACGGGAGTACCGCTATGCTCATGGGGCTGCCTGCGGGATTGAAGTGGATTAATTGGTTGAACACTCACGGGGATCCACCGAACCTGCTGCGTCCCCGCGCACCCTCTCAACGTCGTCCCCCCATTCACTTACTTGTGATCTTTGCCGCCAACCCTTCTCGCTATAGTGCCCCTGCGCATACTGATGTATATGTTTTTTTTTCTTTTCGATATCGAAAAAATTTCATTTATGGAAAATATGATGAAGGAACGAAATCTCTCGAGGAAACAGGCCGTTCGATCGTGCAAGCGTCGCATCGTGTGGGGGAAAAAATGATGGAAATGGTTCGAATGGTTGGATCACAGAATTGATCGGAGCGCCAGTTGGTGGAGCATCAAAGTTCAAACTGAAGTCGGAACTTGAGCTCAAATTTGTGAACATAAATTCCTCCCTAAGTTCCTTTAAGAAAACGACAATTTAAGAAAGAAAAATCAGCTGCGCCTAAAGACCGTCAGTTGTCACAACAATTTAATTAGATTTGTCTATTCCGATTAGCCGAAATCTCGATTGAGCACTTCGGTCACCCCGTCACGCTTGTAGTCCTCTGGACTCGCCCTAATCGGCGTAGGTCGACTGATCGTCGAACGGGAATTCGGTCTCGCCAGTGAGACGATTATCCATTGCGTCTCGTCAATTACCCGGCGCTCCCGGGGAAGCGTCGAGAGGAATCGAGAGCGAGTTAACGGTAAACGATCCTCAACGCCGCGGTCGTTCTCTCGCGGCGTTTACACGGACGGCACATGCTGATGGCATGCAGCAGCGGCCCGAGCCGGAAAGCCGGAGTGCAACAATCCTGACAAACCCTCTCTCATCCACCGAATCTGTGAGCCCCTCGGACTGATCGGCCGACGACGGGCTCTCGCGAGTTATTTAATTACCTCGATCTATCACGGCCTGTCGGCTTTCTCAGTCTATAATGCATGATCGATCGAGCGCCCCCGGGCGCGGCATACGTTCGACAACCCTCTCGCTCGGTTGTACAAGCGCTTCGCGCGCGTTTGTCGGAGAATCCGAGGAATCACGCGATTATCGTTTCTCGCGAATAAAAGCACTAAAAAATTCAATCGGCCGATTATGCGCTCACAGAAAAAATGGCAATCTTTTACCGATTAATTTTGCTACATAAATATAAAAATACAGATAAAAATATTAATATAAAATATATTGTATATATAAATATGGAAATAACAGAAATATATGGATTTCGGTAATTTTATATAATTAATCAATAGTAAATTGATGACAGCCTAACAATCATATCATTATTTTCTTTATTATGAATTGACAATTGAAAGATTAATAACAATTTCAATTTATTGCTGTATCATACTTTTTATATACTCGCAGCAGCATATTTCACAATAATAGATCGTATATTTAATTTTCTATATCATAAATATATTTCCCGTTGTCGGTTGTGATAAATTCCTTTTTTTTTCCAAACCAAAGATTGAAGATTTATTTTTGTCATATATTTTTTTCCTCCATCAGCTGGATCGAATCGGGGTTAAATAATGCGAAAGGGGTCGCCCGGTTTTCGTGTATACATTTTCCCGGTAATTTTCCGCCGGATAAGATGGCGACCGACAGGGGAGGCTGGGGGGGTGGGGGGCTAATTCGTATTCCCCTTGATGTCTAGTGGAGTTAACGGTTTTAAGGGATAAAAGACTATAGATCGGTGGGTTCGGTTCGCTCTCTCGCGGAGGTCGACGAGAGCGAAGCGAACGTCAGTGCCGCGAGGGGGTGGCGCACTATAGGGAGGTGAACGACCAAGGAGAATGAGGAGCGAAGAGTTTTGCCGCGGCATCGCGAAACCGACGAGAGCGAAAGAGGAGGCGAAGCAAGAAATTGATATAGCATACGAAAATGAATTGCCGCACCACCCCCCACACGCCCCCACCCCCTTCGGTATCCCTCCTTTGCCGAAGAATATCCCGCGCGGCAATCTGCTTGCGCCTCACTTTTTATGCTCATTTTCAATTTTGCCCCGTTCCAGCGTTCCTGCGAGGGCCGCGGCCTGCGACAAGGACGAGGATGACGACGTCGACGACGAGGACGAACTCTTCGAGCCCCCAGGATTCCCATAAAAACCTGTATTACCATATCGTATCCGCGCTCGCTACGCGTACTCCTCTGCTTACCTCCGATCTCCACCCCCTTCGTCCCTGCCTCGTCCGCGGCGGAGTCTACTCCTCTGCTCTATCCTGCCACCGATGACAGGATGAATACAAACGGACGCATTATAGATACACATGCGTCGTAGCGCGCTGGGTGAGCTTTAAGAAAAAAAGGATCATATACGGGCGAGGGTGCAAGTACTTTTCTATCCAGTACGCTCTTTGCGTCAAGTGATTCGCCCGTAAAGAGCCACGAAGCTTTCTGTGCTGACGAACACCACATTCTTTTCGACTTGAACTCAGGACGAAGAAATCCTCGCGATTGAAAAATGAAGAAAGGTCCTGGATGGGGATTGACCGGTGCTTTGCGATCGGATCGGACGTGACTAGCCAATTTCGTGAAAATGTCCTTGAAATTTTGTGAAAATGTCCTTCAAATTTTGTGAAAATGTCCTTGAAATTTTGTGAAAATGTCCTTGAAATTTTGTGAAAATGTCCTTGAAATTTTCTGAAAATATCCACGAAATGCCCTTGAATTTCGTGCGGACCTTTGACTGGACACCATGATTAGAATTTTTTTTCCTCTCCGGTCAATCTTTGCTATTCATAAGAAAAACTCGCAACAAGAAACGCGGATGACGAGCGAAACAGTTGAAAACCCGTGGAATTTTCAAAACCGAACCACCTCCGAGGATAAGCAATTCGATACGAAATTAAATATTAAGTATTCCGCGAGGAATTGCCGGTTGAAAAATTAAATACTACGAAATTAAATGGGGAGACTGTATCGGCTTGGAAAATCGGGAACTCGGAAAGTTTCCTCGAACGCTCGGAGATCGCCTTCGCGAGAGATAGGGGTTGATTCGACATCCCCCGCGCCCCGCCGTCCCTCGCGCATTTGCCTCTCGTTCGCCCTCGGTCTAGCAATGCTTTCCTGCGCTGCTGCCGGTATTCGTTTGCTGCTTATTTGTCGCGCTGGAGAATGGAATGAGCAAGGGGAATGCCGAGTCGGGGAGATCCTCGATACCGGGAAATAACATTCGGAGTCTCGCTCGGCACCGCCGCTACTTCGGCTCCTCGCCTCACGGCGAATTTCTCTCATCCGCGCCCACGTCCCCGTCTCCATCGCCCGCTCGGAGTTCCTTCAGTTTGACGTTCGATGTGTCGCATTCCATTCGTACAATCTATTTGTGTTTCTCAAGTGGCCCGCGATTCCTCCACGGTTTGATATTGATTCAGCGAAATACCCTTTCGTCGTTTGTTTATTAAAAATAAAAATGTATTTTTAAATTAAGATAAACGATGAATGTAAATAAATGTAATAAAATATAAATATATTATTATTATTGCTGTTATGACTTTTTATTCAATTGTTTGATCATAATTCTGGTCAGTTCGCTACAATATTGTAAATTTTACGGAATTTCGAGATTTATCAAATCTGTCTAATAACTTGCAATTTTTCGAATATCGGGCTTGATTTTTGGATAAAATTTTTCAATAAAAAATTAATACTTCACCTCGCATACGAATTTTTTTTTTCGATCAAATAATTATTATTTTAACTAATAAAATTATATTGACTTCAAATATTAATAGAATGAATAATTAATTACGATTAATTAACTGATTAAGATTAATAAATAATTTTCAGAAATAAAGAATTTGGGTTTCGGTTTCAAGTTTAATCCGCGAAGATGAATCTTTGACACTCTCGAATATCTCACGGCTACCGTAAAAAAAAGGGGAATCGCGAAAGAAATATATTGTCCGTGGTTTTCGAGAGTTCCTCAAAGCCCGACCGCGAGCCCAGAGGATTCGGAGTTTTCTATGGTACACACGTTATATTAGTTAGCTCTGAATTCTCGCCGGTGGACCCGAACCGGGCGAGGGCTCAGGGCCAACAACGTCGCCGACGGAGACGACGATGAGGCGAGGGACGCGAGACTGACGAGGACGACGCGGGTAGATCCACGGCCAGGTCCTCGCGGTCGTCCTTTGTTTTTCCGGATAACAATGGCCTCTCGATTTCGCCGCAGGGTGATTACGGGTAACGCGGGCCGCCTCGGCTCTGCGGTTTTCCTTCGCTCGTACAAGTCACCCGCCCGGCTTGATATTAGCGAGGGTGCCGCGGCGGCCGCTCGCCCGGATGCTGGCTCGCGAATATAAAGCGTCGAGGAAAAGATGTGGAGCGTGCATGGCCGCCGAGCCGGCACGATCGGCAAGGCCCGTCCCCGCGACTCCGGCAACCCCGAATCCAGCGAGTTGCGAAGCGATCTTCTCGCTTCGCGCTGCTCGATGCCTTAATTGATATTTTGATGAACTGAGCGAAAAAAAAAAAAAAACGAAAAAAAATGAAAAAAAAATGGCCCTTAAAGTCAGTAGGTCGTCCGACCCCTCGGTGTTCCGCTTCCTTTCCTAGCCGGTTAGCCCTAGTCAGGGGAGCGAGAAGGAGAGACAAAAGAATTAATGGAAGCGACAGGAAGCTGCCGGAGATCCTTCGAGGCCGAGACCCCACGCAGCGGCGCACTTCCGTTTTCACGGCTATCGGTAGCTACGTCGTAACCGCGAAGGAGCGAAGCCGGAGAGCGAATCTGCGGGTCGGCGGTATCGGGAAAGGGACGATTGTCAGGGACGTCAAACGCCATTGATTATAATTTATTCAAATCAGCCACTGATTATTCATTAAAAAGTTCGCCGGGCGAAGGGAAAAAGCCCCGCGAGACGGTGACTGGCACTTTGGGCGAATCTGATTTTCATTAATGAAAGAAATTATATCGCGAGATCGATTCGTATTATCGCAAAGCGTTGCGAAAGAATATCGCGAAGATGGCGATACTATTTTTGGGGAAAGATTGAATTATGGGGTATTATTTCAAAATATAACCTTCTGTGCTGTTTGTCGGAAAATCGAGCCTGAGATGAAATTCAGATCGATTGCTTTGGGTTTTTTGGTGGTATCCGATTTGTTTGATATTTTTTAGATTTTTTTATACAGGACGAATTTGTTTAAATTGCGGTTTTTTTCAAGTCCGAGCTGTACATCCGAATCCACTTTCTCAAGCGCTGAACGCGAACTCGATGCCGATTGCTGTGTAAATTTGAGGAGATCACGGAAAATCACCTGAAACGATTTTTTACGCGTTCTTAATCTTTTTCGTTTCTTTTTGTCAAACTTGAGGCTGGTTTCGTTATTAAGGAAGTCTTTGCATAGTGTTAATTTTGTATAAGTTTGCGAAAATTGAGAAACAATAAATAATAAATTTTGCTCAATAATAACTCTGAAGCGTTACTTACGAATTGATAAAAAAAATAGTCGTTGAACAAATTTCGCGGCAAACCAACTTTTTTCTTTTTTTTTAAGTTGGTTTACCGCAATACGAAAATAATAATAATAGTATAATATTCATACGTATTCAGAAAAATAAACAAATTATTTATATTAAAATATATTATTATATATTATGTTATAATTATTATATGATTCATTGAATTCTTTCAGATGACTCCGCTTAACCGACTGAGACCGGAAATCGAAAAAAGAAAATCAGGCTTGCAAGGACATCGAAGAATGAATCTTCCCCAACAGAATATATCCGCCAGTCGCGTAGAAAAACTCCCCTTCATAAAAATAAAAATTAATTTCCCGGTTGCGCGAAATCTTAAATGTTATTTCTCATTATTAAGGGTGCCTTGTCGAGTGCTCTAATAACCACCCTATTCATGCGAATATATCTCGCCCGTGCGAAGTATTACGAATACGTGATATTTTAAAAAATGATTACAACATCGCCGTTCCCTCGCGGTGGTTTGCGCCGAGCTTGTACAAAGAGTCGGTCAGACGAAGATGCGAGCTCGCCGGGGTTGGGGGTGTGTACAAGGGGGGTGGTCGAGGGGTCATCAGCTCGCTCCGCAAGCAGTTCGTATGCGAGTAGCAGCGAACAAACGTTTCCGGAATACCTGGCAGCTACGGAGCTGGAAAAAAATACTGGAAAGCCCAACCTTGGAGGACGTTTCGAGAAACGCGGGGGTGGGTCGCGCACCTCGCCCTCGACAGTGGAACGGGGTTCGTCCTACTCGCGCGGCGCTCGTTGCGATCGCGGCTCTCTACGTACCTACGATACGTTAAAATACGTAGAGAGGCTGCGAAGAGAGATTTCGGAGGATGAGGAGAAGTGTACGTACATACGTATGCGAGAAAGCGAGCGCAAGGGTTGAATTTTAATTATTTTCCCTTTGGTAGGTATAATATTTCAATGCTCGGCGAGCACGAGCGGCGAGCCTGGACCAGCCAGTGCTCCACTCGCTGCCATCTCTGTCAAGTAATGTTATTATAATTATACGCTCTATATATAGACTTTTTCTTTTTCCTTTTAATTCACGTATATGGCACACACAGAGGCGTCGGTGGTGCTCACGGTCACTTCTTGCGCCCTTCCATTTTCACCCCCTTGTCCGGTTAGACCATTCTCTTCCACGCGCGCGTACGTATCTTTCGTCGCGCCGGTTTCGCCTCTGTTTCCCTCATCGCTGTGTCTTCGTCCGAAAATTCGCGCGCTCCCTGTTCAACTCCGAAAACATTTTCCACGTGTCTCTGTATCGTTGCGTCGTGCAATTAAAATCTCGTAATTATCGCGCGGTGCGCGCAACATCGCGAGCTCGGGCCAACGTCGGTAACGCGAAAATTGGTCTTAGGCGGTTCATTAGGACGGGAAATTTCGTCTAAATACCGAACAACGCGTTACGATCCGCAGCGATTCGTATTCATTGCGAAATGCTTCGCAAAGACTGAGGCTAAAAAATGATCCACTAGGATTGGACCGATCTACGTCGATCCGTCGTCAGAGAAAACAAAAATCCGGGGATTCATTTTTCGTTTACCAAAATCGGACAATTTAGAATGCATATTGGAAAAATATTTATATTAAAGTATGTGCAAAAAATATAGCGGAATTCTATGAGATTCGATTTTTTTATGTGCAATTTATATTGTGGTATAAAAATTAAAATCTTCATAATATTATACTGAGTATAATAAATAGTGATCATTTCTTTCCTTTTTTTATTTGCCAAAATCGGGCAATGTAGAATGTCTATTTAGGATTAAAGTATGGGCAAAAAATATAATAAAATTCTATGAAATACATATTTTTTGTATGTAATACGTCGTTATTACAATTAAAATCTTTTTGATAATATACTGATAATCATAAATAATAATAATAACTAACAGATCCAATACGTGATTGTTCGGAGAAATAAAATCAAATAAAATAAGTAAAGTAATTTGAAAATTAAAAAATTATTATTAAAATAACAATAAAAAAATAAAAAATCAATAGATATTTATATATACAAGATAACAGGACTATTATAATAATAATAATAAATCGTTATTACATTTCAAAGTATTCAATTTATTTAATTAAATCAATTAATTATTTTCAAATATAAATGTTTATAATATATTATAATTGATTATTGATGAATACTTGGAACATTTTATAGAATACGTCAATAATATATCGTTTTTCGTAAAAAATTTCATACGTCATAGATATATTTTTGGATGTACTATTTGTTTTCATGGAACTAACGAATGATCCTTAAAAAAAGGAAAAAAACTTGCCCTTGTCACCTTCGAGCCCGAAGGCCCTTATATTTGCGGATTTCTCGAAATGGATTCTCGTGCACTCGACGCTGGCTGCTCGTACCGAGGAATCGACGCTCCGGGACTGTTCGTTCATTTTGTGAGTTGATGCGGTCCATGCTCGCAAGCACCTTCGTGAGAAACTTGTTCCATAGCCTCGATCCTCACCCCCGTTCGCTCTTCGCGTCCGTCGTCGTCGTCGTCGCGAACGTTCCCTCGTACGTCGTCGAGAATAAAGCACGGAGAATATGTATACGCCGATGTATGGAGGTATACTGCACTATACAATATATATATATATATATATGTATTCATACACACATATACTATATATTTGTATAACGTATACCCATGTACGCCATCGCCGGAAATTCAGAATTGCAAATTCTTTAATTCCCGGGACGCGCCGGGCAGCACGAGGTCTCCCCCACCCCCCAACCCTCCCCCCACCCCCCTCTACAGGTTTCCTCACGACCGAGGAAAATACCTTCGTCTGACCTATACAAACATCGCGATAGAGCAAGAAAGCGAACGAACGAAAGAGAGACGGAGAGAGGCGGAGGATGTGTATTCAAAAATTTACATAGGTACATTCTGATTAAAGTGTCCTAGAAAGCAAATCTAATACAGCAGCCGGCCACGGCGACGAATACGACGACGACGACGCCGCTGATGCAAGGGCAAACGGGGATGGAACCCGCTCCCTCGCCCTCTCATCCCCCGCACGTATTTCCCGTACGTCTGCCGACGTACGATGGGCATTCCCAAGATTGGACTGGAATGGATTTTGCAAATCTTCGGTATCGCACTTTTAGCACTTGGGCTAGCGAGCTCGAAACTCGCGGATTAAATTTTTTGTTTTTTCATTTTCGTCTGAGTAATTTTGCAAATTGGTGCACTTTTTATTACGGTGCGAAATTTTGAGGAAAGAGAATTCAAAAATGCGATCATCCATGCGGAAAATGTATGTGCGAATACATCGGGAAGATATTAAAAATTAACTGGAAATATATTTTAAAAAAATCAAATAAGCCGGTTTTAGCCAACTTATGTATTAAAAATACTATAAAGAAGAAATTAAATTAATTTAATTATTAATTTTATAGAAATATTAATTGATTATTCATTTAATTATTCAATTCAATTGACCGAATAATTTGATAAGATTAAGTAATCGTTGATTAATTAATGTAATTGCAATATTTTTATATTAGTTTTTCATATATTAATTGCGTGAAAACGGCTAACTTGATTTGTGTTGTCGTATCACATTTTCAGTGGATATTTCATATATTGCTGATATATTTTTTGGACATACATTTTTCCACGGCGATGATTTGATTTTTAACTTCTCTTTCCTTTAATATCCGTACCATCGTAATTTACGTAATTGATTAACATTTATTAATTCAATCGTGAATTAATATTAACATATTATCCATATCATTTATATAGTATAATATATTTTGTGTCATATATTTGCCATATTGTGTATATCCGTGATACACAATTTGATAACAAAATTATATTTCATATATCATAGATATATTTTGCATTATATTATCATTCATTAATTTAAGTCATGTAATTAATTTTAACGCGAATTAAAATTAATATATTATTTACATGGTATGACATATTTTGCAATATACTATTTTTCGACATCGGCAAAGGCAGTGTGAAACAACCCTCAAGAATCTACCAAATGATTACCGCTGATTGGAATATTCTGCCCAATTCGATACAATGTGGCAAATTTCATATATTTTACCGTTCTCATTGCGATTAGCACGAACATATTGGCTGTTTTTTCAAAACACAATAAGAAGCAACTTTCGTGAACAGAATGAAACGCATAATTAGGACTACTTTGGACGGATTCAAGTGGGGAATCCAAATTTCTTCGCGCACTCCAACGTCGCCGTTTTCATTCGAAAGATAATAGGATTTAGCATTACGCCTACTGATTGGATTTTCGATTAATCAACGCTTGGAGAACCGGACAGATGAGCGAGTGAAACGAATGAATAAAGAGGCAAAGCGAAGTAGAGCGAGCCCGGTGGATGAAAGAATAACGACGCTGAAAACGAAACGAAATTCAAATATTCTCTCGTTCCATTCTCTCTTTTGCTTTCCGCGTTTCTTTGTACGCGCGCGTATGTGCGAGAAAGCGAGTGAGGAAAAGAATGATACGAGGGTGAGCGCGGCCACGAGGCTGTAATTGCAAAATTGCATTAGCTTTGTGTTCTTCCGCCGTTCGGCCAGACGTAAGAGATTATATATACCTATGCAATGCCATGTGTACGCGCCCGGCTCAAATGATTTATTATGTGTTTTTAACTTGACGCGTCGCGAGAATTTTATTAGCCGAATTCTTCTATGAACGGACGCGATTCGAATACACTGCTGAGATCTCAAGAAGTTACAAGGATCATAAAAATGAAGAATCGGAACTTGAAAAGCCTGATTTAGCCCTAAAGAGGGCCTGATAAGGTACTAGAAAGAGCACATGATGAGATAACGTCGGTTTGTGATAAGGCACACCTGATGCTACGATCAGGTACAATTAGGGGTGCTCGACAACGCAAGCAGAAATCGACGTCAGGCTTACCAGAGAAGAAATTTTATCAGACCAGAAACCGGGCCGTCCTTGCTTGCCGGAAAATAAATCCGGCCCGGACATGGAACATCGATATGGGCCTGATACATGGTGTAACGCTCGCGCAGATCCGGCCCTGATAAAGCGCCTGATGTGGACCTGATGAATATTTTGTCTGGGCCGGATATGTACCGGATCAACGCAAATATGGACCAATTCCGGGCCGGACTCGCACAATAGGCCGGATTTCGAATTCTGGAAAAAAAATTCTGTTCAAAATGGCGAATAATAATCGTGGATAAATTTCTATCACTATTATAAATGCCTGATCCTATCCTGACTTGGCCCTGAATTGGAATAATACAAGTTGCAGCGATCCGGCAAATCGAGTGAATTTTGTATCAGGGCCGGATCCGGCAATATGTGTTAAAATAGCCTGATCAGGCTCGCCCGAGAAAATTTCTGCTCGGGAGAAATTGAATTGATTGGGATTCAATTCAGTTTCCACGCCGTTTTTTTGCAAGCTCGTTATCGAAATAGCAAAACAAAAAAAGTGAATAAACAATATTATAAACGTTGCGTGATAAAGATGTAACCGTAGCGAGTTACTGTTGATTGTAATTCTTCGTATCAACGTCGAGTGAATCTTTCACGCGTTTTAGTTCTACGAGCCGATTGTCTTTTCGTTCAAAGACGACACGCTGCCGTATCTCGCAGGACGCTAATCCGCCAAGAGTAAGAAACGAAACGATCTCGTTCGTGATCCATACTTTCGAGAGATGAGCCCGGGCGAATGGCTGAAAATTGCAGGATCTCGTACGTTTCTGCAATGATGCGAGCGAAGGAAAAAAGAAGGCCAAGAGTCGGCATTGCGTGCAGCGGGGCATGCCGGGGGAAGGGAAGGGCGGTTTTGCGAGGGTTGAATCTCGGGCAGCTCTGGCTCACTCGTAGTAACGGGCTCATTCATTATGATTTAATACTAACACGGTGGTAATGTCGTCAGAGAGAGACTACTGCGCGTATAAATAATTCGCGTGTCCGGGCGCAAGCCCCGAGAACTGTGTGGATGGTTGTTGAGGTCGGACGTAGGGAAAAGAGTCGGTGGGTGGTTGGACGGACAGGGATGGGTGGAGAAAGAAAGAGAGAGATAGAGCGCGAGAGAGAGAGAGAAGCTCGAAGGGTGAGGGGTGGTTTTTAATGCGGCATCTCTTGGGGCGACGAGAATTACCAAGGCTAAAAAGGAAGTTTTTAATAATTTTTCATTTTCACTATATTTATTATCGCACACTTCCTAACCGGGGGGGGAGGGGGGAGGAGGTCGCCGAGAGACAATGGAGGGTCGCTGGAGGCTGCTGCTGCTTTTCTGGCGGTGATGCCCGGTTGTGGCGGTGGACGCTCCGGCCGCGCGGGCTAGCTCGACGGAGAAAGAACGGAGGAGGCACGAGAAGAGACGGGGGTTGGAGGGGGTGGGGACTAAATTCGCGATTGTCAGTTGTCGTTGTAAAATTTTAATTCGTTCTCTCCTTCTACTACTACGCGCGCGGCCCTTCCGATCTTGGCACAAAGAACTGGATGCTGCTCACCCCGCGTACAACAGCGTAGCATTCAGGAACACTGTAGTAGAACGGTACAACGTTACTCGCCCCCCACCCCTCACTCGTAATCCGCAAAGAATAATAACATGCCGGAGTTATAATTCCGCGCGCACTGACCAAAGGTCGCGGGCGGTACTGACCTGAGCACGTCGGCCTTCCATGCCTCTCTTGTATATTGTGTCGCTGATTCGTTTGTTAGAAACACGCATATAAGCGTGCCCGGCGCCCTTTATCCGGATATTCGAGATATCTCGTTAAGTAACCGGGCACATACTTGTCTGATGCTTTCGTTCGCTAATTCGTCTTGAATTCATTATTTCTTTGGATTCATCGAGTCTGATACCCGAGTAAAGTTACACAATTAAGATGTTTACTCATGTATTGTCATGAGGATTGAGATATTTCTCATTAATTAATCATAATTATCGAGTGATTATCAAGTTATTATTAGTTGAAAATATTATATATGATATATAAAATATTAAAAATATTACTATATTATTATTATTATTGTTATTATTATTGATTTATAAAAAAGATGTTTCATTGTTGATAGACGATTTGAAATCTCAATTTTTATAATCAATTAACAATCATTAAATAACAAAATGTTAATTAACACATTATTATATTGTCGCATATTACTTATCTTTATTATATAATAAATTCACGTGCTTTGAGTATATATCGATTTATACGAGTGACAATAATTACTACCAATTTTCGGACAAAATTGACTAGAAAGCTCCCAAAAAAATTATTTTCTGTTTTTATGGGTCTCAGTCGCATTGAAGTAAATGAAACTTTTACAAACGAGGACCGTTAAATCTCGACCGACTGGGACGTTTGCGCAATTTTTGCTCGACATGGATTCCCGATGCATCATTGGGGAGAAGAAAAAGATTCGATAAAACTCACTTGTCCGAATCTATTGCCGGGATGTGATTTGTGTCATCGGTAACGTTTTTTTACGTGACTTACTCCGATACCGGATGATCCGACACGCCCGTACTGATCACTCGCACGTGCTCCTGGCGTGTCTCGCCTCTGAATTTATTCGACGCACGGTCTCTTATCCCCGTGGAAGCCCTCTCGGCAATGAAGAAAATTTCGTACTACGTAGGTACGCCGGTATACCCGATAAAGCCCAGTGCCGACGTATTAATCAGGGACGCTTTGGTGCGGGCTTTATGAGTCTTGAAATATCGTTCGCGCGACGTCGACGGAGCGAGGCGATCGCGAGGGCGAGCGAGACGCTCGGATCCAAGACATCAATGTCAATAATAATTCATTGATTACTTAATTCACAGTTTCCATGACAACCGTCTCGCTTCTACCTTCGCTCGCTTTTCCGTCGTGAATCGCTTCGTTCTCACCCCCCCCCCCCCCCCCCCCGCCCCCTTCCCTCCCCGACACCCCCTTTCATGGCTACTCTGTTTTTCTCGCTTCGACGAGACTCCAACGAAAGGCAGGCATATCCTTTAAGCTCCGTTCACACATTCAGTACTCTTATCGGTATACTTTGAACGATCAAACAGATCGACAGATAAAATTACAAAATATTTTTGCATAAAAAAAATCATGAATAATCTCGCCTATTTCAGACAGAAAAAATAAATATAAGTATGATATATCCAATATATGTCTATCGCGATGTCTGATGATATCGAATATATATTTTTTTCGAAAGATTCGTCGATGATAGAACGAATATATTTTCATCGAGGAATATATTAATGATATACCGAATATACTTGGGTTAAAAATATATCAATTAACATCGAATGTATTTATGACGAAAAATATGTCGATAACATGTTGAATATATTTTTGTCTGAAAATATATCGATGGCATATACAATATATTTTTGTCGAAAAATATATCGAGGTATGACGAATAAATTTCGAGAAACGTATAAAAAATTATGCGATCCATATATCGATGAAGTAACAACGCCGAACTTCATGTACATTTTTTTCATATATTTAACATATATACTGTTTTTCATATATTTTTTGGCCATGTATAAAAAAATGATACTATTGCCCGTTGATATTATTCTCTTTTTCATCCGCCCCGATGTAAGACCGTTCCAGTTACATTCTTCGTAAAACGCAGCTGATCGATGTCGATGAAAAAGAAGGAATTAAACGACGATCTTGGCGTTGTGAGAGTCGCATTAGAGTTGCTTACAGGCCTCGCGAGCGAGCAAGCCAGTAGTAGGCGAAGGAGGAGAAACGCGAAATGAATATTCAGAAGTTATTAGTCTGTAGTGAAATGTGATGGAAGGGGAAAGGCTCAGCCTTGACGGCATCATCGAAAAGTAAGAGGCAGAGAAGGTTGAGCGAGAGACCACCCCGGTAGTGCACCTCACCGCCCTATAGATTTCGCGATACATCCGGAGGTTGACGGGGCGAGTGCGAACGAAACTCGGAGAGCACGCGGTGTGGCGCTGTTGGCGAGGGAGGGCGACGGGGGGAGTGAACGAGAGCGAACGGTCGTCGTCTGGTGCCGGAAGGGTGAAAAGCTCCGGTGCCGCTCGCGGGCTCGAACGAGAGGCGTCGCGAGGGGGCCGCGAAGAAGCTTTGTGCATAAGCTAAGAAGCGCCATTGACGGATCCGGGCGAAACATCGCCTCTCTCTCGCGAACTCAATCCGCCCCTTGTCTACCCCCCGATACAACGTACACCTTTGATAAACAAAAGCTCTTCGGTGCATCATCGCAGCCGCCGTACACGCCGGAACCCAACGTCACGTATCCGCGACTCAGCCGCGCTCGGCACCTCGGCAGTGAATCGCGAGAGAAGCGAACGATTGCCATGGAAGAGGCTCCTGAAATTATTTTCTCTCGAATTCTCGATAATTGAAGACTCGTCTTTTCATTGTTCGACAGAAATTTACAAAAAAAAAAAATCCGCCAAAAATCAATGTTGGAGTTCGAGGATGTTCGGAGAAAATTCGGAGAAAATTCCGAGCGTTTCCCAATGGGATACAAATGTGGCAAAAATCAAACGGAAGAAGGCTTTCGAAAGATTCATCGCAGTGAATTCGAAACGCCAGAATGCAACGAAGATGCCGAGGTGCAATATTGATAGCTAGCATGAAAATCAAAAGAACATTCTTCCGAGCGAAAACGAAGCTTCAGCAAGGAAGTTAAAAAAAACGAGCGAACGAGTGCGTTCAATCCCGCTGTTTCACTGGCTTGTGAAATCGAACGATTCTCCGCCAGAGATCTTAATCTCGGACTATCTCTCGTGTCGAGATCTTCCGCGGCGAAGAGGAGCTACAAAGCGCGACGGAGGCGGAGGGTGAAAACTCTAAGGGACGGAGATCGTCTCGCGTAGCCTCCGAGACGATATTCAAATGGCATCAATTCCTGGCGAATTGGCCCTACATCCGAGTGCGAAACAGCAACGGCGCTACAGCCATCTGTGTATGGTTATAAGACGATACAGCGCGATTCCGTTTGCTTCCACGGGGCAGAGGGACGGAAGAGAGTGCGTTTACACTCCGGGCGCAGGGAAACTAACCGTATTGGCGGATAGCTATGGCATCGTTTTACAACCCCTTATCTGGGATAAGTTACGGGCATCCCAGGCGAGCCTTCGGCTGAGAAGTCCTCCACCCTTGAGAAGTTACACCGTCTCGGTCCACGGGGCGGTGTCATCGATTTCCATGGAAATCTCAACGGGGAATATATATTCTCGCCCGTTGATACGGCCATTCGACCGTTCGCATCGCTAATCCAATCTCGCCCGAAGGACTCTGCGAACTATCGTTCGTATATCAAAAGCAACGATACAACATTCGAAGAGTCGGGAGTTGGTAAAACAACGTCGAGTGTGAAACGAATGGATTCGCGCGAAAACATGCGATAGCGCTCGCGGATCAATGACACCGATGTGGCGCACGAGGGACGATGAGTCTCTCGAGCATTCGGAACGGAGACTTTTGGGTATGGATTGAAGAAGCGAGCGAAGTCAACGTCTCGATTCTGACACGGATAGTCGGGCATTTTTTTCGGCTTTTTTCTGTAGTATCGTCACGCCTATCTTACGAATATTTCAGAAGGTCAACGAAAATAGTAATAAATACATTTTATCCTTATGTTTTTTTAAATAAATTTCTCTCATTCAATTTGTCGAAATTTGCAGAATCAACTATAAAAAATAAATGGAACATAATAAAGAACAATGAATTAATCATAAAATGTAATATATTATATAAAATATAAAATTGTTCAAAATTGTTATTTTTATTACTTTATTTATAATTATTATTATAAATAAAGTAATAAAAATAACAATTTTAAATTAAATTTTTTATAATAAAGTAATAATAATACTATTATTAATAATAATATAATAAATAATAATAATATAATTATTATAATTTCTAAATTATAATTATTATTGTTAATTTATTATTATTAATAAAATTAAAGAATTGAGTTACGTTAATTGGTTATTAAGATTAATGCATTCTTCTTGTTTTATCTTGGTATCTTGGTTTATTAAGATTAATGCATTATTATTAATCGATGAATTTGGAGTCGTGAGTTTTGTTATCGGATCCAAAAAAATACCATCTTTCGGAATCAATTATTGTCACTATTGAAGTGTGTAAAATACGTCGATGCGAAGAGGGCAGACGGTTTCTGAATTTTTTAAGAACTCGTAGACTTCTATCGGCTTGTGGAATTCCCAAAGCGATAAGATTACCTGTACGACGATACCCTCGGCGCACATCGAAGCCTGCCGGAGCTCGGAAACTTCTTTTCCACACTCCAGTCTCCTCGCCCGATCGCGGCGCAAAGGAGACGCGAGCGAATGCGTCGAGCCATACATCACACGCTCTTCTTTATTAAACTCATATATTTTTCAGAAAATCCCGCCGACAAGCTTCGCCGTCGTTCAGTCTCAAAATCGATCGTGAATAAAATTACTTATTTCATTCTTCTTCTTCGACGAATTCAGCGGCCAAATTTAACAATATTGATTTTTCTTTATGTACAAAAAAAAACGTATTGAAGAAGAAAAAAAATTAATTGCCGAGTTGACTAATTAATTTTTTCGTCATTTTGTTAATAACATTTTGAAATTATTATTATGCAAAATCTATAATACTTGTTAGTTGAATAGCGACAGAACTGCCTTAATATGGCAAAGTTCGTCGAATGAAATTGGAGACGAAAAGCCGATTTTTCGAAACGAAAACAAAAAGAAGAATTCATAAATTTATGATCGGCGTGCCGGTAGAGATCGTCGAGCGAAGAGCCCTTCTGTCCACCCTTAATATTTCATTCCAAAGATTCTCATTTTTCGCCGGAGGTTGATTGTCATTCGAAGAGATCCAGAAAAAAAAAAAAAAAAAAAACGGCAAAAAAACAAGACGTACGAACGAACGAACGGCGCTGCACGGCGATAAGGGTAGTCGAAGAGGAAGAGAGACATCTATCCTAAGGACGAATGAAATCAATTATTCATCCAAATTGGCCGGGAAAAAAGTCCTAATTATCCGGGGCAAATACAAGCTTAATACGCAGAAGTGTATCCCCCGCACCCCGCCCCGGGACACACTGCCGCTCGATTCGTACGCTCGCGAGATTCTTCTCTCCCTCCGCGCGCTCTCTCGCGCGCCGTTTTCTCGCAGCCTTCGCCCGGCCATTCCCTCACCGTGAATAACCATTTGTATTTCCAATTAGCTTTGCTAATAAGAAGACGGAGGCATTGCCGTAGTTAAAAAAAAAAAAAAAGAAAAGAAACGACGAGGGAAGGACGGAGCGAACGGCGGAAACGAACGAAGGACAGAAATGAAGAAGGAAGAGAAATAATAAAAATGAAAAAAAAAAAAAAAAAAAATGAAAAAAATGAAATGAAATAAAAGAAAAACGACGAGAAGCAGAAAAGAAATGTATAACGTCATCCAGCCACTGGGGAAATAAAGAAAAGCGCCGACCGGTATGACAATACCGACGACCGGTGCTCGGGTTATACCGGGTGGACTACAATTAAAAATCCTCGTTCACCCTCGCTTAACCAGTAACCTTCCCCCCCCCCCCCCCTCCCCCTTTTTCATGGATGCTTCCTTATGTTATAATAACGAGCGAGTCGCGAAGGGCACTGAAACATCTTCCCAAACATCGTCGCGACAATAGATTCCCTTTTTCTTTTTTTTGTCTTTTTTTTTACGATTTCGTCCCTCCGCCCTTAGTTGATCTCGTCCCGCGTCTCTCGCACCACGACGGCCGGCAAGAATCTTTTTCAGCCGCGATCCGTGGCGTTCTGTCTCATTAGCCTCGAGTCGGGCTCCGTCGTTTGTCACTTTGCGCCGATATTCGCGAGAGCTTTGCGTATTCGCGCAGCCTCGAAGCGGATAGCCCGGATATCGCTCGGCAAATAACAGGTTTAATAATAGAACATTTCTATAACTGTTTAATAATTTTTGAAAAATTTTACGAACCGTTTGTTATAGATAAACTCCGATATATTAAAAAATGCAAATTATTGTTTAAAAAAAAATTAAGCAACAATTTTTTTTTTTTAAGATACTTTTTTATATTCTGATAATTCGTAAAAGGGCTCACCTCTTTGAAGGAAAGAATTGAATGAATAAATAACTAAATAAATAAATAAATAAATAAATAAAATATACAAAAATGTGACAAACTATTTGCAAGATACTTTTTTATATTTTCATAATCTGAAAAATAAAAAAAAAATTTTGCCTGTTACTTTTTTACATTTCAACAATTTAGAAAATAAGAAGAAAAAAATATTTTCAAGCTGTCCTCTTCGCTTCTCGATCACTGACTATTTCGCTCGAAGTGTATTCACGGAGCGGCAGAATATCCGAGCGCCAGTAAGAACAAAAGGGCCAGTGATAGCGACATGGTTAATGTGACAAGAATGTGCGAGCGCGGCGCGATTTCGGCTGTTCGATTCTCGGTATCGGTGCCCGATACGCCGAAAGTCCGAGTGTTTGCAAACTACGCGTAGAAGCCGCGTTTACACATCGGCAACGGGAACTCCGCCTGGCTTTGGGCTCGCGCGCCGTGCTCGTCGCGACCTTTCAAAGTCATTTCGAGCGAAATTCCCGAGAATCGCCGCCCGGCCGGTCTGTTGTTTCGCAGGACGTCGATCGAACTTGCGATCGGCTTGTATGTACGTCTGTGTTCGCCACAGTCGTCGTTGTACACGCGAAATCGTCAGTCCAAACGATCCTCCGCGCGAGCAAGCAGCGCGCAGGTAACGAGCTTTGCTGGTCGCTTCGCAATATTCCGAACGTTTATCCGCGGACGAACGTCGGCAACGATCGAACAATCCGGTGTAATATGCGAGTTAAGGCACTGCCGAGACAGCATCTTGTCCAAAAATACGGCGACGACAGTGCTGTGATCGACGGCGATTTCGATAATACGAGAATATCGAAGAGCGAGCCTTGCTTGCGCTTCGACGACGATTTCGAAACAATGCAGCGCATCTCGTACACTCAACAGGTGAGTCAAACGATTAATTTATATTCATGCGGAATTTTTTTTTATTAATTCAATCGCACGATTTTGCTTATACAGTCGTTTTTTTTAAATAATTTTATTACAAACACCGCAAACGTGTCAGCGACGTTTATGCGATTGAATTAGTTCGAAATAAAATTATATTAATTTCGAATAATAATAATTATTAAATAAAATAATAAATTATTGACAATTATTATTTGCAATTTTTGTAAACGTATAATTATTAAATTACACTAAAGTTAATTTTTTTTTACAGTTTTTTTTTATTAAAAAAGTAATTTTCCTAAGCGAATAGAAAGTATAATAAAAATGATTATTATTATTATTATTAATCGCGAATAATCGTACTCTACACTTTGACTGCCCGAATAAAATATTTTATCGAAATGTCTTGACTGACACAGTAATAATTGTCCATAAATTCAATCCGCGATTGACTAAATTAACATTTTTTTCTCAAATGTTTGATAAATATTTCTCGAATTTTTTTGACCTCTTGAACATATGAAATTGTTCTACGTGTAAAATATCGTGTTTAAATTAATTGAATACAAATTAATAAAAAATTACAAAATATTTAATGCAATTTTTTTTTCAATTTTTCTAATTCTTATCAATTATTTTCCCTCGAATGCAAAATGAAAAATAATTATCAAAAAATATCTACTATTTTAACACGACTCTGGAACACGAGGACTCGAAAGAATTTTGATATTTCTCGAACCATTGAAAAAAAAAATTATTTCCGCCAGCAAACCAGTCCGGGAGTTCGCAATTTTGATTTTTCGATATTTCTCGAATGTGCGCTTTTGTGAAAACAATTTTTTTAAAACAGGATTCCGGTCCGGGAATCGACGAGGCTCTCGATCTGGCGATGCCGACGCGTTCGCGTTGTCATCACGAGTGTTATCGTTCGTGCTTCAGCCTCGAGGACGATCTGGCCCACTCGTCGAGCACCGATCAGCTCGAGGCGATCGATTTGTCGACGAAGAATCGCGCCGGCGGTCCGACGAGTTCGGCAGCGTCCGTCGACTCGAGGAACACGTTTCTCTACAAGATGCTCACCGATCCGTCGTTCCTCGAGAGTCTCCGCAAGGACAAAAAATCCTCGGCCCACGCCTGTCCGTTCTGCAAGCAGAGCTTCACCACCGCGAACGATCTGACGAATCATCTGAACGTGCGCAAGGACGAGGCGAACAAAGTCGCTTGTTGCGCCTGCGGCAAAACCTTCGCCCAAAAGCGCTATCTGCGCTATCACCAGCGCTGCCACTCGGAGAGGAGCAAATTCACTTGCGACATATGCACGAAAAATTACTCGCGCCTCGACAATCTCACAAGGCACAACATATTTCACACGAATCCGGACAAATTTCCGTGTCCCTCGTGCGAGAGAACTTTCGCGCGAAAGGATCTTCTCAAGAAGCACATCAAGTGTCACGAGAATCGCAATCGCTATCACTGCGCAATATGCGACAAGTACTTCAAGGGTCCGCTGTCGTTGGAGAATCATAAAAATCTCTTTCACACGAACGCTTGAATTTTTGAGCAAATTTTTTTTTTTTTTTTTTTTTTTTTTTTTTTTTCATTGGACCACGCGAGTTACAAACGTTGAGAATGATTATTGGAGATGAAATTCGCAGAGAATAGGCTGAACTCGAGTCGACACGAGGCTGGTTTCTCGTGAGAAGACATTGCCGATTTTTTTGTATCGAAAGAGAAAGAGAGATAACAAGAAATGTATTACTAAAGAAGAAAATTAGTATTACAAAAAAATGAAAATGAAAAAATTGTATTACAGAAGTAATGCAATTACAAAAACAACAAAAAATGACAACAATTACAAAAATTGTATTACAGAAGTAATACGATTACTAAAAAAAACTTCTATTCCAAAAAAAAATAAAAATGAGAAAATTTGATTACTTCTGTAAGACAATTTTTTCGTTTGTATTTTTCTTGTAAGACAATTTTTTTGTTGAGTTTTGAAACAAATGAATGCATTGAATTTTGAAAGATTAATATTTGGGCCGATAGGATAATAGAAAATTGGAGGTTGGAAATCATGGTTTCTTTTTCATTTTTTTTTTTGGAATTTACGTTATTCACCGCAAAGATGGAAAAAAAATAAGAAATAAATAATATATATATTCTCGTTGAACGAGAAGGTAAACTCGTCGCTTTCTTTGCTTCAAACCGTCGTTGTTTTTTTTGTTTTTTTTTCCACTCGCTCACAGAGAGACTGTCGAGACTCGTTGCCTTCGCTCACTCATTCTCATAATTTAATGCAATTAAGTCGAGCGTTAAAATATCGTTCTTAATTCGCCGTCGGCACCTTTGTTTCCGTATCGCACATAGAGAGAGAGAGAGAGAGAGAGGGTGGGGTTTAAAGCGGGGAATACGCGCTGGTGGTCCCGCAGCTCGTTGGATTTTCAGAGGGAAGCAAGGAGGGTTGCGAGTGGAATACACATAATTTTCGGCTCGTAAGAAATCCATGCGCGCCACCGACACAACTGCATTTCGTTTGACCCGTTGCATTTTCTTGTTCTCTCTCTCTCTATCGTTCGTTAAGTTCTAATTAGTTTTCTTTCAATTTCCTCTCTCTCTTTAAATTCCGTTAAAGAGCTCGAACAAAAATGTAATTTTTTTCGTATATTTATTCGGGAAAACAAACGACGAATAGTTTCGACGAAAGCGCGGCGTAAGCTCTTTGAAGATTTCGTTCTCGTCCGATACGATGAATTGTACAAGGAATTTCGTAATTCACGAACTGTTATCGGGCATAGAATAATCGTATTATTTATAAATAATTAATAATGTAAAAAAAAGTTATTTATATATGGTACGAAAATAATAAATGAAAGATCACCTTAATAAGAAATATTCCACGATTTTCAACGTTTTTATATTCACAATTCGTACTCACAAAAGAGAATTGATGTGATCCGAATCGTAGAAAAATCTATTTTTCTGTGGTTTAGACACGATTTGCTAATTTTTTCGCGAGATTTGTGAAGCTTCCGAAAAAATTAACGAGTACAAATTATTTTAGATTTTAAGCCTTAAATTGCAATACGATCTATTCGAAGAACCCTCTAAAAAAATGCAAAGAAGCGACGAAATTATTTCGACAGTTTTTGGTTATTGGAAAAAAATGACTTAAAAAAAAAGGGATACAGCCCGTAAATAGTTATAATAATTATAATTACTTTAAAAAGACCCGAAACCGCAAATTCGACCTTAAACCGGAGAAAACAACGTTCAAAGAAACGTTGCTGCAATTCTCAAAAAACTTCAATAGTACTCTTTCCCGTAGAAGACGATAGGCATTTCTTTTCTAAATTCGCCGAAAAGCAGAAGCAATATTTCACAAACGGTAAAAAAAAAATGTTGAAAACAACAAAATTCTTGAAAAATTCTATTTTCCTTGGAGACGATTCGCCATTGTCTTCGGACGGAATCTGCTCGCAGATTCCCATTAAACACGAAAAACAATGCGTGGCTGCGCTCGCGAGAGAAATGTCTCATAGTTTCGGTATTCCGGTCTTCCAAAGCTTCCTATCCCCGGTCGCCTTGCCCGAATATATCCATCTCTTTGATCCACTTACTCCTCTGTCGCTCGTACTCGAAGAGGACGGCCTCCTCCGCGCACTTGACCAAAAATGTAACAAAGTTTTCGGCTAACGTTCTGGCACGAGGACGAAAGAGGAGGCGCAGAGATTCTGCGGTCTCTTTGGCGAGCCTCGAACTCCGTAACGTCCTCTCGCGACATAATCGTCTTTTTTTTCTCCTCTGTCTCTCTTCCATCTCGCCGCATACTGCCCGGCCAGACTTGCCAGCTCTTCTAACGTCCCGAAGGCGATTATGCAACAAATGCGAGCCACCCGAACGCTCGGAAAACCACTAAGCATCTCGCGCGTTTCGCTTCTCCTTTCCCGAATTTCGTCTCACGCACACATCGTCATTCCCAAATGGGAATTCTTCGAACGAAAATTCATATTCGAACCATTTTCGCTTTCATGAAGTGTCCCAATAAATGGGATAGTGATTTTTTGTCAAATAGAAAAACATATTTGTTTCTTACCAAGATTTTTACTGAGCGAAAAATATTGTTGTTTTCACTAAACTGGATAATTCCCTGGAGGCACGTCTGTGTACACAGTTGCTAGTAAAAGAGATTTCATTAGTTAAACTGCAATATTTATCATTATTTCTAACGGCACTACCCCAACCAGGAAATATAGACGTGCCGTCTGAACATTTTTTCGTAAGTTAAATAACTTCTATTCAAAGGGAATTTCAAACACTTCTCAATGGAATAAAAATCTGAAAAAAATCAGGCATATGGAAGGTGCAAAGTTTGGATTTGTACAGTAATCATATCATAATTTGATTAAAAAATTAATGAAAAAATTATAATCTCAAATATATGAAAGCCGGCTAAGTTTATGTTATCAACAAATAGAATAAATATTTTATTAACGGAATTTGATACGATATAGAAGTAATATATTGATAAATTAATATAATAATATTATATTATAATATTATATTTATAAAATTATATTATATGTCAATATATTATAATTATATTATATTATTAAATGAATATAATAATATTATAGTAATTAATGTAATTAATAATTCATTCATTTTAATAATGCATTATTTCTTATTTTCATTATTATTTTATTAATTATCATTGATATATTTACCACAATATTATTTTTCCATGCTATTATTTGTTTAACAATTGTTTTACCTTTGTAGACCCTTTGTTTTCTATCTCGACTGCAACTTCAGAGTCTTTGATTCTATTCTCGTAGATTCAGCGAAGACCTAACACAAAAACACAAAAGAAACCCGAGAGAATAATTTTTAGACATACCCCACTTTCCCGGCTCACTCGACTTTAATTGACGTATTTACACGACGCGCGCGATACTTACCAGAATTCACTGCACTGCACACCGACGTGCATCCATGGCCTATGCATGCCGCGGTACTTCGGGGGCCTCGCGGCTCACGAGCTCGACCGAGCCTTTTCCGATTCTTCATTTTCTATTCCTTCCTTTTCTCTCTCTCTCGCGTCCTTCGTCCCTTGTGAAAAAAAGAGTCGAAAAAAAATGTGCAAAAGCAACGAAGTGGAGAGGTGAAGCGTACGAAGTCGTGCGAAGCACAGTGAGGCGTGCACGAAAGGCAGAGGCAAACGACGAACTCTCACCGTCGGCGAACAATTTTTCTTTTTTTCTACATTTTTTCTTTTTTTTTTTTTAACATGCTGCTAAGCATTTTGCGTGTTTGTTTGAACGCGTACAATACCATTAGGAACGCTTTTCATCCACTCCGTGCTAACGGCGCGCCGCGCACCGGGTCGCAGCCCTCATCGCCGTCTTCATCGTCACTTCGACATACCAATCCCTTTTTTTTTTTCTTCTTCTCTGCCAAGGGAAGCCAGAAGTATTCCTATACGAGGGGGAAGAAAAAAATACTTTGGCATGCAGACACGTGGGCATGGTTTGGCATAGCCGCCACAGAACCGAAGGTGGAAAGCTGCCTTTATTCTTTCCCGTTTGTTTCCCCGCGCCCTTATCCGCGTTCGGCGAGTTGCCCGGGCTTTTCCCTCGCGTTTTCATTCCGGCACTTTCCGCCGCAGCGTATAGAGTCGTTCTCGCATTGCTGCCATACGAGGGCCTCGACTACACAACCGGCCCGACCTCTCATCCCGGCGAATCGAGACGCATAACGTTTATTCTCATACTTGCTTCTCCGCGCCGTCGACTCTCGGGGATAAAAAAGACCAAATGAGATGGAAGTACCGGAAGCGACTGAAGACAATCGGGACGCTTTTCGCCAAAGTGGTTAATCGAGCGTTTACTTCGATTATTTTTCCATTCAGCTTCGGGAGAGCTCGACGAATCGAAGATGGAAATTTGTACCGAAAGACAACGCGTTTCAAAAATATCTGTAATGCAAATGATTATATATTATTAATCTTTCATTTTATTTTTTCTCAGAAAATTATTTTCTCAGAATATTATTTTTTTTCAATTATTTTTCTTTGTTTCGTGGAGATGATTATAATCTTTCTTTTAGGCTAAAGTATAAAAAAATTTAACTAACCCTATTCGGATTCGCTGATCATTCCTGAACAATTTTTTTACGATTGCCCATTTTCGAAAATAATCCTTGCGCTTGGTGTTCATTTCGCATAAATTTATATATATGAATATGCATAATTTTTTTCAGATTCTTAAACTGATTTTGAACTTTACAATTTTCCAGACATTGTTTCCATATTAAAAAAAAATTAGAATTCAATTAAAAAATCTGAAAAATTCATACGCGTTCCGAGAAATGAGCGAATCATTTTCCCAAAAAAAAAGTTGAGCTGCCATAAATTTGTTGAAGAATAAAAAAAAAATCGATCTCACCATTCTTCGGAACGAATTGCAATCCTTTTCTTCGTTCTCATCGCGCGACAACTAATTCGCCAGAGCAACCCCTCGCGAATTCGGCTCGTTACGAGGCTCCTCGCGTGTTCGCCAACTTTGATCGGGACACAATCGAATCCCTCGACGACGCGATTTTTTTCTCCGTATATTTATATCGTCGCGAGGCGCATTCCCGGAGCGTCGCGTCGTCTGCTTCCGGGATATTAAATACTTGTCCATCGGCGACAGTGGCTCGCTTTCGCCTTCTCGCTCCGCCGTGAACGCGCTCAAGAAACGCGTTTCCCGCGCCGTTATCGACGAATTTGCAATATTTCCGCGACACTCGAACGTTCCGTTAATCGGGAAATTCGACGCCCCGGTATTTTCGCGCGTCGAGCCGAAGCCGGGGCAAGATTAACGAGAATTTTCCATCGAGAGACCGGAGCGCGTTTTACCTCCGGCCGTTTTACGAGGCGGCGAGCAGGTGAGTGTGACGCTCGCGTTTCGCTTATTAAAAAACCAGATGTTTAAGTATAGAGGCGTCGCGTCATTGAATACCAACGGAAATATTAATAGAGTGAGAAGCGCGAGTTAATGACAACAATTACCCATCGTAAAAGGCGAGAGGTTCCCCGATCGCTCTCGGCCGCGCGGTGCTGCCGCCGTGTCGGCCACACGGACGGAAGGAACTTTGTGTCGAACGTTGCCGAGAGGCTCTCCTCGCTCGCGTGTGCAAGGCCCGCGTCCAACGGCGTGCGCCAGAGCCACTTAGATGTGTCGTTACGACGAACGCGAAGCGCGCTACGAGGGACAGTTATGATACGCTTTGAGTTTTGCACGCTTGCGTTAATATTGCATCGATGCCGTGACAAACGCCGAACGCCCGACCGGTCAGCGCTGTTCCAACCTCGCACCCGTCGCTTCAACCCTTTTCCCTCTATCGCAGCCGCGGCGTCGTCGACGACCACGCTAGTCGCACTTGCACCGCGGCTCGCGGTAAACGCGCCTCCCGCACCATCGATCATGCTCGTCAATTTTTTATGGCTTTTTTTTTGTCGTTTTAGAAAATAAAGTCTGATATGTCGAAAAAAAAATTCTTTTAATTTAATAATAATAAGAATGATAATAATCATTATTATTAGAAAAATGAAATTAAAGATTCCAGCCGACACAACGTGATTGCTCCAAGGTCATAATTTGCTCAATGATGAAAATCGATAAAGAAACTCAGTGATTTGCGAAAAAATCAATTTTTCGATAATTACTGATACGAAGACTTGGGTAAAAAAAATTATGCCGCGTTGCTCGCGGAAAACGAACGCGCCCCCCGCACCATCGATTATGCTTGTTAATTTTTTATGGTTTTTTTTTGTTTAATAAAATAAAGTCTGATATGTCGAAAAAAAAAGTCTCTTAATTTAATAATAATAAGAATATTAATAATTATTATTATTAGAAAAATGGAATTAAAGATTCCAGCCGTCATGACGTGACTGCTCCAAAGTCATAATTTTCTCAATGATAAAAGTCGATAAAGAAACTCAGCGATTTGCGAAAAAATCAATTATTCGATGATTACTCATACGAAGACTTTGGTAAAAAAAATCATTGATAGGATGGAAAAAATTCCGCGTTGCCCGCGGTAAACGAACGCGCCTCCCGCACCATCGATCATCCTTGTTATTTTTTATGGTTTTTTTTTTGTTTAAGACAATAAAGCCTGATATGTCAAGAAAAAAAAATCCTTTTAATGTAATAATAATAACAATAATGATAATACTAAGTATTAGAAAAATGAATTAAAGATTCCAGCCGACGTAACGTGATTGTTCGAAAGTGATCATTTTCTCAATGATAAAAATCGATTAAGAAGCTCGGCGATTTGTAAAAAAAATCGATTCTTCGATAAATAGTCATACGAGGACTCTGGTAAAAAAAACCGTTGATAGGATGGAAAAAATGACTACAGGAAAATCGATAGTGTTTCAAGACCGTCCAAGACTCGACGTATCGTCATCAATATTCGACCTTCTTCGATACATTTTTTTTGCAGATTTTGATTTTTCCAATTTTTCTTATTTTTATTCGTATTTCTGAAGTCTGGGAAGGTTGTAGATCCATCAGACGGGCGTTCGCGTTACCTTGTAAGCGCGTGTTTTATAAGTTACAAGGCGGGAAGCGTCAAAGCCGGGGCGACTCCCGTGAGGCTTTTTTTTCATATCGGTCGGCGGTGGCTTCTCGCGTAGACGTCGCTTCAATATTTTCAAATTAGCGTGCCAATGATTTTTTTTTGCTTACCACCCCGCCGAAACAAAGGGCGTTCTTCGCCTCGGTCATATTTTCATCAATACCTCCCCCACCCCCTCCCATCCCCCTGGACTCAACCCCGGCAACGCGAGCGGAGAACGCGCTCTCCCCGTTCCAATTTTCCTTCAATTCCCCCTCCTATCTGCTTTTTTTTCCTTCCTCCCCGTATATAAAAGTTAATATTAGGATCCGTGTTTCTTCACACAGAAAATATTCTCTGATATCCCGCTCGGTCGAACGTCGCTTCGCTGATGGTTATGCCCTTTATCGCCTTGTCGATCGCGCCGCGGCGCAGTACGAATCTATCTTGCTCATCTCGGTTTTTCTCTCGTTTAAAGTTCAAAGGCGGCGCACCGCGGCCTTCGTACTGCCAGTGAGAATGCGTAATTATTGGCCCGCACGAGCTTTCATAAAGGATATTTATATTAAGGGCATACACGTACGAAATCGTCGATGCACGTCGACGTGGCCAACCAACTGTGGGCCGGTTACGCGCGTCGTTATCGACGTGCATTTAATATCATCGGGAGGAGAGACGATGGGGCTTCGAGACACGCTCGCGGGGGACGAGTTAACGCAATCTGGCGCGGGCCGGTTGAGTAAAGATTTTTTTTTTTTTTTTTTCAATATAGTTTCGCATACTCAGAAGGATCCGCGATCCAATTTTTGTTATCATAAGACGCGATAGTTCAGTTTCGTTTTTGCCTCAAAGATGTTTCCGTTGCTTTGCCAGCGAATGCTGAAATTGGGAATGAATTTTAGACAGACTTCGAAGGGTTTATTGAAAATTTCTACGTGGAACGTTCTAAGAATTCAGATTTTCTGTAACAAGTTTAGACCTTTAAAATTACGAACCCTCTAGAAAATTAAAAAAGAACAATACATCAAGCGATTTCAATTGAATAGATAGAGTAAATTTCGATTGAGATAGAGTAAAAGTCAATAATAAGAACATATTGTAATGAAGAATGTTCTAATTCTTTTACACAATAACTTTTTACAAAGTGTTACAAAATACTGTTGATAAAAAAACGCTTAAACAGAAGTGAATATCAAATTTTCAAAAAGAAACGAGATTTCCCAGAATATTTTTTTTCCACAAAAAAGAGGTACGCCAAGTACGTGAAAATTCTGTTTACGAAAATTATTCAAACGTCAAGTTGAATGATATGGGCCAAGTGTAACACAAGAAACACTTCTGGCAAAAACTTTTCAATGCAAACAAAATTTTATTTAATAATTGGCATTCCAGTGCTTGCAAGCATCACAATAAACCGCACAATAAATATCAGATACGAGAAGCTAGAAGCAGTTTTAGCGACGTTGTATTTTTCCCCTCGTTCAGTTTCGAGACTAAATCTCTCGTTCCCTCTTGGATTCCGATCGGATCGTTGTTTTCATGTGCGGGGATAACATCGTTTCGTGTTACGTTAACAATAGTGTGTATTTGTATTCGAAATTCTTTCTGAATCTCACCTTGAGCTGTACTTCAGCTTTGAGCTTTGAGAACCGTGCGAAACCGTGCTTTCAGCCCTAAAAAATGAAAAAACGGTTTTTGGACCTGTGAAATCAAAAACTCTCTAGAAAATAAAGAAAAACACATCGAGCGATTTCAATCGGCACATCAGTTACGAGAAGCTAGAAGCAGTGGGGGGCTAAAATCGCTTCGTCTTGCATTGACAGTATGTATTTTCATTTGAAATTCAGTCCGAATCTTACTTTGAGCTTTGAGAACCGTGCAAAAAGCACAAAAAAATCAAAAATCGGTCTAAAGACCTTTGAAATAAAAAACTCTCTAGAAAATGAAGAAAAACACATCCAGCGATTTCGATTGGTATATCATTTACGAGAAGCTCGAAGCAGTTTCAGCGACGATCCGTTATATTTTCCCCCTCGTTTAGTTTCGAGACTAAATCTCTCATTCCCTCTTAGATACCGATCGGATCGTTGTTTTCATGTCCAGGGATAACATCGTTTCGTCTTACATTAACAACAGTACATATACATACATATAGTAAATAGTATACGTTCTATACATGCGCACATTCCGATAGTCCATTGCGAGGAAGACTCTCGTGGAAGTGGCGCAGCGAGACGAAATTGATTCGATCATCCACGCGTCTCTCGGAACCGGCACACACGGCGCATGTTGGTATCGTATCAGTCTATAAATAGTAGATGCCCGATGATGGAAGGCTTTAAACGAGATGATATGGCCTCTGATCGACCCAATCAATGCATCCACTAAATCATCGTCTAAACTGACGGCCGCAATACACAGGTTTAATAGCGTACGCGAGCTTTGCCGGCTGCCCGGTGACCGCTGGCGATGCTCCGCGTGTCGTGGGCGACCGGAAGCTTCCACTCATCCAGCGATTGCCGATGCATGGCGTCTTTATGAGGCCACCGGGCATCACTACCAATATACCGCACCGCCACACAGAGCATTATTATATCGCCGGCTCGCATTACAGGCGTGTAATAATAACTGTGTCAGTTACACACGAATTCGCCGTGTACCAACGACTCGTTTAATTTCTATCGATTTAACACGCCGCCTCGTCTCGCGTTCTATCAACCGTATCCACGACGATTTCATGTACGCGAGAGACGCGCGCGATACAACATTCGCATCGCACGGAACCTTCTGGTCAACTCGCCAATGAGCTTTCCCAATCAACGAGCCGATGAGCGGAAAAATACTTCGGTCATCACTGAAACAGTCGGAGCCAATAAGACGTATATCAATCATTCTTCGTCTTCGAATATCCTTTTTTTTTTTCCTGACTCTGGTGATCGAGTTTCGAGTGGGGTAAGATTGATGCAAAGTGGAATTAAACATGGCTTTGTTATCTTGTTTATCATTTCTTTTGCGAAGATGCTTCGTGAGAAAGTGAGGCAACTCATTCTGCATACGATTCTTTTAGAAAGATTGTCAGAATATATTGCTAACGATGTTGGAGTGGAAAAGAAGAGATTTGCTAATCTAATTAGCGGCATTTTTTAAAGAAGATTTACCCGAATTTGAGTCAAAGAAATGCAGATAAGGTAACATGTATTCGAGGTGAAATATCAATTTTTTTCTGAATAAAGAAAACAGTCTTGGAAAATTCAAACATTTCGAACAATCATCAAGATTACGATCGATTCGATCACTTCGATCAATAAATGCATATGTTAAACTATGATCCTGAATTTTTTTTGGAAGCCTCTTTTTGGGCCCTTTTTTGTACGCCCTTCTGGTGCTTTTTGTCCGAAACCGGCACGGTCAAACTTTTTTCACTTGTCACAGCTTTCGGACGTAACGGAATGATGAATTTTGGCTTACGAGGTCTCATTTTGTTCGTTGAATAGTTTGTGAGGCGACGAGTGAGGAGAATTTTTCTTCGTTATTTTCCCCGGCGAGTAAAATCGAGTAAAATGTCGCAAAAAATTCACTTTTCCAATTTCTTGTCTCGTTATCGGCTACACAAAGGCTCGCTATAAATCCATTTTTCCTCGTATAATAAACCTCGTATAATAAATAAAAAAAAGTATCATAACATAGACTGTTAGGAAGAAAATGAACCGTCAAAAACCGAAATGGGTGGAGTCCTTCGGTCTCACACCTGTGACAAGTGAAAAAAGCTTGACCGTGCTTTCGGATAGAATGGACTACAAGGCTTGAAAAAAACCCCGAGTGATAGTTGAACATATGCAATTTTCGACCGTGAAATGCAATTTTTACGTTCAGTAATGGCTAGGAAAAAAAAGAAAGTTCCGCACTTTCCGGTGATTCAGTTCCGATCTCGACTGCATAAAAATTCCGTGAAACATCCCCAAATCATCCAAAAGCTCGGCTGCAAAGGCCAGTGCGATTTCGCCGATTTATCACCGCGATCGGCAATCGCGAATGGTCCATTGACGCGACCGATCTCGTCCGGTCGTCTCGCGCCGTCCTAAGACCGGAAGCTCGGAAATTAAACTTACAATTTCCGTCCCGCGATAAGATCGTTCGGCGAGCGAGGTCCGTCGGCGAATCAGCGGAACTGTTCGACGAGATAAGAGGGGTTCGAAATCGGGATCGAGAGCGGAGATCCGAAGGAAGCGAGGCGCATCGAGCGTGCCGGAGTAATGGAAGATCCGAGCGTCGAGGAGCGTAGGACGGAACGGACGAGATGAAGAGGCGAAGAGTCGAATGTCCCCGGTGTCCGGCAATCGGCTATCGACTTTTCCATTAGCCGCAAAAGTTGTGGTCACGGCGTAACGGCGAAATTGGCTGTCGGAACGAAGGGCGGCAAAGGGGGCGGGGCGGGGGTTGGTGGTCAGTTGTATAGAGAAACGTAGTTCTTGGACGATAGCGAGTGGTGCGAGAGGAGAGGATCGGGGCAGGGAGGAGAGAAAATCGCCAGCGGAGAGTGAGCGAAATCGCGGGGGCGCTGCGGACGTAGTGACGATGGAAAGAGAAGAGCAGGAGGGGGGATCGAAGAAGGGGCGGGGAGGGGGGTCGGCATTAATTCTCATAACATTTTACGAGGCGGTATCCGACCTGTGTCAAGTCCTTCCGACGCCCTGGAGCACGGTTTAGGACTCATAACTTCCAATCACCCTAAGACATGCAGTCGCTCCGCGGAGAGAGGCGGCAATTCGCCGAGCGAGTTCGTTCGCCGGCCACTTCTACTCTTCTCTGATAGCATCCGTGACGCTATATTGGATGTACACTCGCCGGCCGTATCCGCGAAACGCACCTTGGAAACAACGGGAGAAAACTTCGCGGCGCAATGTCAAACGTTGAGATCTTTGCCGAGAAAGAAAAACGAGTTAATAATCGTTTTTTCTTACAGAAGTTGTGACAAGAAACGCGGTAGAGAAACTTTTATCATGCTTCGAGTATTTTATACTTTTTTATTATTTTTTTATATCTGTTTTCTTTTGTCGTAGTTTTTGTACATTATATTTATATAATTTCACTAGAAGCCCGTAGGCCATCCCGCGACAACAACTTCTCCTTCATGGTAATAGTTCCAAAAATCGCTCTATATTAATTCCTTTCGGTATTAAAGAAAATTACAATAAACCCGGGTGCAATATTTTCCGAACTGCGCTTCCACTATCAATGCCTCGTATCGAGACCAAGCGAGAGAGCTGTATCGAACGCCTTTTTTTCTTCATCATCTTCTTTATTTTTCATCAAGCCCAACGAAGAATTCATTAAGTTTGCGGTGCGCACGAAGCCCGAAGCCGGGTTATTAACAAGGGGTGAGAATTACCGGCTTCTCGTGCACCCTCTCGCGCCTTCGCGGCCTCGCGCCCGACGAGAAAAAGTGTAGCGCTCGTTGTCTCGTTCGTCCTTTCATCCTCGTCCCGTTCTCTTTCTTTGCTTTTACGAGCTTTTCGTCCGCGAAAACCGCGCGATCGATAATCTTCCAATACTCACCGGAAGAAAACAACCCTTTTTACTTCTTCACGATTAACAAATATCATTTTTTCATTCGTTTTATCGCTTCGCCGACTTCTTGCAGCATTCGTGCCGCAAGTCCAGACCGGACATCAACGAGCCAAAGTTGACCTCGAAGATGCCCGAGTTGGGGGGGAGTTGTGGGTCGGGGTGGAAGCGGATGATGGAGATCGGATAGGAAAGGAAAGACGAAAGGAGGGGCTGTTTCGTGATGCTCGGGCCTCCCGCGCGCGAAGTGCATTTGGCCATCAAATAACATCGGCAGCGCCTATAACCGGCTTACGTCCCGACATAAAGTCAGCTTGTCGGCTACACGTTGTGTGCCGGCTAACTCTCGCCCGTCTCACTCCGGTGTGTTTAGTTTCCCTCGTGGGGGGGGCGGGGGTGATTGGCGAGCCGCACCGTAGTCGCGCGCGCCACACAACCCAAACTGACTCAGACCACTAACTCGTGATCAAGCTTCCTAACCAACATCGAACTACCGTAGTATCAGGAGTTGCGGCTCTTCGGGGCAGCTTAAGGTCGCGCGATATCAGTTGATTGGGTCTCGCAAGTGTCCTGCGCTTCGGCCGTAAGGCACTATACCACTTTCGTCTACCACGACCGGGAGGCATAACGCACATCTCTTACTCACCGGGACTCCAAAGTCCTCGGTTACCCATCTATACTTGCGGCTATTACATGCTTCAGCTTCCGGGTACCCGGCTGAGAGTCTTCGCCCGCTGTCGTGGCCAGAACGGGATTTTTATTACGCGTATTTATTCGGTCGTCGGTTCGGTAATAAAAAGTAGAAGGATAATCCGATTTTTCGTCGAATGTCACGCGAAAAAAAAATGGAGATATATTGATGATATACAAAATGTATATTATTTTTATTATCTATCTATATTTATTCATATAATTATTATAATAATTGATAATAATTGCTAACTATTGGTAATTAATAATATCAATAGTGTTATTATTAGTATTATTAATAATACAGTAAAATCTATCATACAATATATCGCATATTCGGAATATATCTTCGATATATTCTCCAATATATTGACTAATGAGAGACTGAAGTATGGCGATTAGAAAACAACATTCTGAAGAAGCCTTCTTCGATTCGAGAGAAAAAAATAAAACGATGATGAACCTCACGTTGTATCTAGTCTGTGCCACCTGTTCCCAAATCCATATCGCCAAATTTCTCGGTCTCGCTAGGCCCCTCAAATATTTCCAATTAAACTTTTCGCCTCGTTGTGGCAACCGATATAGATATATAGTATATACCGATATATAGCTTTTTCGCACACACACGCACCGTGCCGAGAAACACTGGGTGATACTTTCACGGGATTAGAGGGAAGATACGCGCAACGGTGGATCTTTCAGGGTGAGTTCCACCGAGCTTGCGTAACTCCGGGGGAGAGGTCGAGAACACGACGAGGGATGTACAGCAGCAACATCAACCGCGTGCTGCTGTTGCTGCCTGGAGGGGACCGCCAATAACTTGCCAATATCGGCATTACTGGCGTACTGAGCGCAATATAAACGTTTATGACCCAATGTGCGTCCATTCGATCCCTCCTGACCCCCCTTTTGCGACCACGCGAAGCTACTCTTCCCTAAGTTCCCTTTACCGGAATCGCTTTTCCAGCCTCAGTGGTTCTCCACGTGTGGCGTTTCTTCAAGAACATCAGCCCCTCGGACTCGACATCGATAATCATGATATTTTCACGAGAATTTTTTTTTCTTTCGTTTCCATGTAAATCAGTGAAAAACGCGAGACGATGCGAACACATTTGGTAATTTTTTTCCTATTTTTTTGTCTCATATTTTGGAATACATTTCGGTAAACATATTTCACTAAGTATGAAATGAATTACATAGTTTTATTAATATACAAAAAAAAGCTCAAGTTTGGTATATTTCGAATGCATCTTTCGGTAGATTTTTTTTTTTCCATTGCAACCTGCAAATTCTTTGGTGACCGAAAGAAATGCGATTGATTAGTCTCGTTTGAGCGAGGTTTCGGAATCGTTGGTAAGGAAAATTCGTTGAGAATCGTCGTGTCCGTTGTCGCGATAAGAGCCGATGCTGCGAGTCCCGAAGGCATCTGTAAGAGGCGAAATGAAAGAGGGGTGCGGATCGGCGGCCAATGTGCGGACGGAGAGGAGCGGCCGAGCGATTGCATTTCTCCCTCCGGCCCAAGGTCGATGCGGTGACGCAGTTCGAGGTGGCGGATCTCATTCGAGGCGGAGAATTCGTGTCCCGGTGCGGTCTGTCCTCGCGCGTCGGGGACACTTAATGTTTCCTCTATCTATAGCGAGCAGGACAGCGCGAGCCCGGGGATATTGTGATATACGACACGGTCGAGGCTGGGGCTAGAGCGCGGCGGACGGTCCGGCGCGCGCGGGTCGTAGGCGAAGAAACGGAAAAAATGAGGAGAGAACCGAGAGAAAGAAGAGCGCCGGCCACTGGGAGAGATATCGTCGACCACCAATTACCGGCGACCAAGAGTTATTGAAAAGATCCCCACGGACGCGGTGAGAGAAGCCGAAGGACCGCGAGCACGGAGAAGAATATCGCGTTTCGCACGGCTAATGAACACTGATTACCGTTCGTCGCTCGGACCGCCGATGATTTGTGGACAAAATCGCCCGTCCCGCGAGCGGACTCCTCGCTCCGCGCGACCATCCGCGCCACCGACCAGCCAGCCATCCATCGTTTTCCGTTAACATCCAACAGACGGAAACGACCGCACTCTTTATCAATCTGGCGCTCGATTCACTATCGTCGACATTATCAATTTCGGGCGCCGCGAACTCGATACCGCGAAGCAACGTACCAAAGTTGCCGAGAAAGAGTATTCGAAAGATTCGCGCGAATTGACGAATATCGAGATTATGTTCGAAAAAAATATTCTCACAGGATGAAAATTGCGTTTGAATTTAAGGAAAAAAAATCACAAAAAATTTGACGAAATTTCGTTCAATCTGTTTTTGTTCAGGATTTTTCAAAAACACAAACGAAATGACGAAAGTGAAATTTTACGAAAGAAAATTAGATTTTTGTCGCATCGCGGTCTTGCCTGCGAAACGGGGAATGAAGGTGTAACATCGCAGTATCGAAGTCTCGTGGACCGACGTCAGTGGATGAAGGGAGGCGATTTTCCCCCTTGCGCGCCTGCGAGAGCTTTGGACGAGCTTTCTCCTCCCTTCTGTTGCCCTCGAACCCGGTAAACGACATAATTCGCTAACACCTCTAACTCCTGATATAACGGAGTATTAGTTTTGATGCCGCGTCTGCTCTTCGTCCCCCACCGGCTCGTGGAGGCCGTTCGAAAGGCGACTTCTTCGGCGCGTAACTCTCGCAGCTCCGTAGCTTTCTCGTAGCTTCCGATATACGGCGAGTAAGTTACACTATATAGAATGCGAGAAAGAACGTTGGAGAGAGCGAGAGGAGCCGCGAAGCGACGAGAAACAGAGGAGCGAGGCCGAGATCGAGCCGAGAATCCCTCTTTACCAATTTTCCTCCTCAAAGCTTCATCGTCTTTGATCAGCTCTCTCGCGACGCCCCTATAACGTTGCTAAACCCCCGGCATGCCTCATCCCTTTTCTAACCTTCCGAGCCACCCCCAACCATCGTCGGATCTCCTTTTACCCGTTGCTGCATCGGTTCTCCGTTCGCCTCGACGTTTCTTCCTTACTTTCGCTCCGTCTCCTCTTTCGTCCTCTTCGGCATCGACTAATCTTGAAGCTTCCCCGTTACGTCGAAGCGACAAGACTCGTCCCACGACCCCACGAAACGGTGCCTCGATCAACTTTCGATCGAACATTTCACGGGAATTGGTTTACGCTCTGCCGATGCTTCGGCTGTTTATGTTCCTAAACGTTTGCTGCGAGCGATGGCATCGCATTCGCAGAGACTAAGTTTTTTAATCATTTGCTACACCGTGATTTAAGTATTTCCGTGACATCAGCTACTCCGTGATTTTAGTCTTTCCGGGACATTAGCAACTCCGTGATTTTAGTCTTTCCGTGACATTAGCCAATCGGTGATTTTACCCTTTCCGTGACACTAGATACGCCGTGATTTCATCCTTTCCGTGACATTAGCTATTCTGTGATTTTAGTTTTTGCGTGTAATTAGCTACTCCGTGATTTTAGTCTCTCCGTGACATTAGCCAATCGGTGATTTTCCCTTCTCCGCAACACTAACTACTCCGTGATTTTATCCTCTCCGTGGGAGCAGCCCCTCCGTGACTTTAGCGTATAGTCTATATTACCTATTTCAACCCTTCGGCGGTGAGACCTTCTAATAATATAAAGAGATTCTGCAAGTACTTGATATCTATTTATTATTATTACTATTATTATTATTATTTCATATATTTTTTTTGTTCGATCGAAAAACGAATCGATGGAAAATTCGACGCGGCAATTAATGTCGATGTGGGAAAAGTAGCTTTTTTCAACCCCCAGACACCTGAATATCTCGACGAAAGATTGCGGGTTAGATCGGGCTGTTATTCGAAGATTCCTCGTCCCGACGAGACTTCGAAAGTGACTTCGTTCCGAAGGGACGGCGGAGAGGGCTCCGTCAAGGAAAAGAAGAAGAATCAAGGAGCGAGAGAGGAGCGAGGAAAAAGATATTACGTTTATCCATTTGTTTGCCGAAAGTCTCATAAATAAGGATCCTTTGAGCGGGCGCCCACGATATACCATCGCGTTTGCCTTATCCTGTTTCAGCATCTCTTACGCGGATAGAGGGATGTATTCTCTGTCGCGAGGGGCGCAAAGGGGAAGGCAGGGGGGACGTTCGCTGAAGGATCGATTCATGAATGTATACGCTACTTCGTTTCTGCCAACGGTATTACCAATTAACGAGATACAGGAGAACGAAATAAGAAGGAAAAAAAGGGGGAGGGCGAATGAAGATTCTTTCATCGGAGCCCGCCGTACGCCGTGAGAGCAATTTGTATTCCGTCCTGTGACATATTTATGAATGTGATAATCGCGAAAGAGAAAGCATCAACGACCATGAGACCTCGCAACAGCGATTAAATGTAGCCGAGAACGAATCCGGGGGACGCTTCGCCGTATCCGGAAAAGTACGACTTCAGATCTGTCGATTATTGATGATCACGAAGATTTTCATCCAACCCAATAATCGTCAACAATAATAAATGATAATAATAATAATTTTATAAACATTTTTGTATTTTTTAAATAATTCGTTATTAACAATATTTATTATCGAATATTGATCTCTATTTATATGAATAATTTATTACTATTAATTATGAATTATTATCAAATTTATTGTTAATGATAAATTATTAGTGAGAAAAAAATGTATTTGCAACTTTTTTTTTTTCCTGTTACGCGAGCTATAAATATCAATTTACGCATCATCGAACGAATACGGCGCATGTATTAAAATTTGATTGATCGATAAAGCGAGAGATTGAACTGGACGCGCGGGATGATAACGAAATTATAAATATCGTCCCGGTCACCCGCATCCTGTCGCGGAGCCGCGTCGGCACCTACACGTGGTCTCATTCGCTTTCATACACATCGAAGAGTCGGTGCGTTCGAGGCTAACGACATATTATAGTACCGGAGTACGTGAACTATTAGCGCGTGGGTCGGGATGGAACAGAGATGCGAGCACACCGACCCATAATCTCGAGTCGGGATCAGTCTGGACGGTCGGTGCACCGTCTCGTCGTCGCTCTCCTCGCTGGTGATGCGCTTGCACTGGCATTTATAACTCATCGTTATTATTTGAGCTGATTAGAAACACGCGTGCTGGTCCTCCACCTATTCTTCTTCTTCGTCTTCTTCTCCTTCTTCATCTTCTTCGACGACTTCTTTATCGTCAACGTCGTCGTTCTCCTCTTTCAGTAATTCGAGCTTGCAACAATAATCGACACGGTCGTTCCGTCTGCGAAGCATTTTCACTCCGATTCCCCACACCGACTGTGCGAATCGGCAGCTGCCGCATCCTCTCTTGCCCTCGTTAACGACGAGATCCGAACGTTATCGCTCATCGACCGTGCCCGCCAGAAACGTTATTAATGGATCTTTTTTTTGTTTCAACTATCGCTTCTTTCGCTTCCTCGCGGAAGAAAATTCGTTGACGCACTTCTCTTCTCGTGAGATATTCCTTTTTTCACTTCTCCTAAACGAATTTTATTGATTGCTTTGTTTTTATCCGAAAGAATGTTTTTTAATTTTCGTAAACAAAAATTTGTCACATTATTATTGGAAACGATCGATCAACGATTGATTTTCTATTGAATACTTCACTGTGTCGTAACTGCTATGAAAATTTCTCAGCGGCTTACTCGCGTCAAAATAATAAATAACAAAACATTTTTTTCTTAATAATGTAAAAGACGACGCTGAGTAGTTCAATAATAATTTGCAAACATTTGTTTGATGATTAAAAAAGAAACCATGCCAAGTAAACTTGAAAATAAAAACCTTGCTCGTCCTTTCTCTTGATGCACCTTTGTTTATATATGTTCTAAGGACTCGCCAGTTTTTTATTTTTAAGTTAACTTGGCACATGTGTTTTTTTTATTATTCTTCTCGGATTATAACCATTCAATCGGAGAACTGAACAAAAATAAGGAGATGCGATTTCATGTCTGAATTTCGATGGTAACGCGGTTTCCGGCTAGTGGCGAACAAAGCTCGGGACTTATTGCAACGACCGCGTTTCGGGGTGGTGTTGCTTGTGGCATTGATTCGTCGAAACGAGAGGATATCTCGCGAATCACGGATACAATATATAGCCGGCAACAGCGCCGAAGCTGGAAGCATGAAGCCCATCACCCGAGCGGGGCCATTAAAGGTGCCATAAAAGAAAGAGCGGCCAGCGCCGTCGAGAGAGCCCCGCATTGGTCGAGCGAGAGATCAAAATATATATGTATTTATATATATATATATATATATACCGAAGCCGAGGCGAGGTTGGTGGGCGAATTTGTCAGTATTAAATAAATAACCCATAAAGGCGGAACATCAATCCCCATAGAAGCATTAACGCCCGATACGCGAGACGGGTCTCGGGCTGTTATTTTTCATACCGGGATACGCGCCTTACGAGCGAGGACTCCGCGCGCGGCGACGGGGCGAGCGAAGCGGAACGATAGAAACGCGCAGCTCCGAACGCGAAGGAACTTCGCGAGCCGGGAGAAGGAAAGGAAGAAAGATAGAATGGAAAAATAAGCGAGGAAGCCCGACCGTGCTTTCGCGAGCCTCTCTAACTCGCGACGGGACTTATCTCTTCGAGCTTTTTACGACCTATAAGTTGCGTCGAAGGCACGGGCGCCCGTAGATCAAAAGTGATGTCTCCATTATAACGCAAACACTTAACGACCCGCGGTCGCAGTACCGCGGTCTTCACATGAAGCGTCGTGCTTTTCTTCACTTTCGTCGAATACAACTCATCCGGCGAGTATCGAGAAAAATTAGTCGGGAAATCGACAAAAAAAAAAGTGATGCCAATCAACTATTAGTTTTCTCTAATGATTTTTTTTGTTAAAAATATATTCATAAGAACAAATCGTATATGTGCTGAAAATAAATAAATAAATAAATAAATAAATAAATAAATAAATAAATAAATAAATAAATAAATAAATAAATAAATAAATAAATAAATAAATAAATAAATAAATAAATAAATAAATAAATAAATAAATAAATAAATAAATAAATAAATAAATAAATAAATAAATAAATAAATAAATAAATAAATAAATAAATAAATAAATAAATAAATAAATAAATAAATAAATAAATAAATAAATAAATAAATAAATAAATAAATAAATAAATAAATAAATAAATAAATAAATAAATAAATAAATAAATAAACAATATGACTGTTTTTTTGTCTAAAAATACAAGCATTACGTTAAATCAGAACTGCCGCAGAGGAAAGAAAAAGATAACGGATCAACGACGAGCGAGTTGCGATTGCGCGGCGATTTTTTGTCGTCCCTTCGTTGAACTAGATTCGACAGTCGGAAATAAGGAATAGAAACCCGGCGTTGAGCGGTTATCCGCGGTATTGGCGGAGACCACCAGTCGCGAAGCACGCGAGCGAGCCGAGGCGGTGAGCGCTTTTGCCTTTTCGCGGCGCGAGAGACGCGCGGCGCACAAGGAGAGCGCGCGGCCCGGTGCGCGCGCGAGCGCGCGTGCGATGAGGCGATACGAGGAGCGGCAAAGACGAAAAGCGAAATCGACGAGAGGCGGTGGGGGAGGAAGGAAGAGAAGAAGCGCGCGCGACCGGCCGAGCCCCCCGGTCGTCGTCTGTCGATACAAGGAGTCGATTGTGGGGCTGAATGGGAACCGCCGCGGTCGCGGCACGCACCGCCACGGCAAACGGCCACCGCGCCGCAACAACGCACAGTGGCCGTCTTGTGCCCGATAGATCCTGATGCCGAGATACCGAAGCATCGCCTTGCCATCTCGAACGGCGCGGCTGGGCTATTAGCTCCAGCTTTGATTGGCTCCGTTTAATGGCCCAGGCGACACGCATATAAATTGCTACTTCCCAAGCTTTGATGATATTTCGAGTGGGAACGACATTGGTAATGCGTTGGAACGCGAGAGAGAACGCTCGGCTTGCGCTGCATGCCGCGGAATTATGCATCCAAGGATTCCGCATAGAGAGCTCCGGGTGTGTCGTCGCAATCGCGATCACGCTTCCCGATTTTGCGGTCAGTGACCTGGAATTTTTCTACGGTTTCGGGGAAATCTTCATTTTTCACGGTCACACACGGTCCATCCACTTCGAGAATTCGTTTCAAAGACGATCGAAGGCAATAATAAAATGTTGGAAATTTATTTTCAACTTTTAACGATAATAACAATAATAACAATTATTATTATTATATGCAATTATAATAATAAAAATTATTATTATTATAAAAATAATAATAATATAATATAATATATTATTTATTATTATAATAATCATAATACAAATTATTATTATTATTATATGACTCAGTCCATTGCAAAAAATTTACTGCTAGAGAGGAGACGAAGAAAAAAAAATGACGCGAGCTCGAGTCGCAGTCCGAGTGGCAAGTGTCGCCGTAACCTCATCCAGTTTTCCGTCACCCCTTCGCGTCACGTTTTTCCATGTAAACGAACAACAGTTTGGAGTAAATCACATTTGACAAAAGCGCAAAAATTATGTGGATCGATCCCTCGTGAATCGTCGCCGCGAATCTCGATGCCCGCGCGGGAAGCGCGTATCACCGATCAGTAGCGAGGAGGGACGCGGATGAGGAGCTTTCAAAATTTTCGCAAACTCGTGAAATTTCTCGTCGTCGCCCCGGCATCGTCGCCCGTTCGTCAGGGTTCAGTAACTCTTCCCGAAGGTTTCCACACACAAGTGCTACCCGCGCTACCGATATACCATGGGGAGCGCAAACTTTTGGCTATTGCGAAGCGCGGCTCGAGTTTGACGACTCAATTCGTCGGGACGAACGCTAAGAAAAGGGCTCTGCCTCGTCGAGGTTGAGCGAAATCGTTAATCTTCGCGACGTTAAAATTCGGCTTCTTTGCGTCGATTCGTTCCTCGACGCGATTCAAGATTTGCGCGACGAAATTTCGAGCCTTTTCGTTCTTATTTCTCAATTCCGCTTTTCGCATTTATTTCGTTTTTTCGAGGTTACCGATTTGAGAGGAAGAAAAAAGATCCAAAAATGCCCGAATCGACGGACATTTGCCTGAGAACAACGAGATCGTCGATCGTCAGGCCGATTCGGGCGACGTCGGCGCGAAGACCCAGTTCGGCGATTCCTCGTCTGACCGAGCTAAAGTTGCGCCCCGACGACGAGGAGCCTCGCGACTCGACGATCGACGATTGCTCGATCGCCTCCGCGGCACAGACGATGACGATCTATCTGCGCCTGAAGCCTCGCGCGACGAGATCGAAGAGATTAAAGAAGATCCAAGAGGACGCTTACGTCGCGACGGATTCGTCGACCCTACTGACGAAGTTTCCGGCTCTCGACGGCGGCGCTGGCGCGTCGAAAAAGCCGAAGATCTCGGAAAACGCCAGTCGAAAATTCGCGTTCACGAGAATCTTCGGGCCGGAGATCGGCCAGTCGGAGTTCTTCGATCAGTCGATGAAACAGCGCGTCGTCGATTTTTTGGCCGGCCAAAGTCACACGACGATGACCTACGGAACGACTAATTCCGGAAAAACTTTTACTCTTCACGGCAACGCCGATTCGCCGGGTGTCGTTCCACGATCGATAGAATTCGTGTTTTCCGGCATCGATTGCACGCTCGCGCCTTGGTACAAACCGATCGATCACAGCGACGTGCGCAGCCTCGACGAGGCTGGCCGTCGTCACGAGACGGAGACACGCGAGAGATTGCTGCAATCGCGATCGATCGATCGATCGGCTTGCGAGGCGACTTACCGATCTATGGCGAACACGATGAAGGCGGAGAGAGATCCCAGCAGTGGCGAATTCATGCACTCCGTGTGGCTGTCGTTCGCGGAAATTTACAACGAGAGCATTACCGATCTTTTGGTCGACGACGACAATCAAGCGAAACTCGCGCCACTGAGACTCGTGAAGGACAAGCAGGGTCGAACTTTCGTCCAGGGCTTGCGAAGCATGTGCGCGACTACCGGTCTCGAGGCTTATCAGATTTTCGTCGCCGGTCAGTCGAAGCTGAGCGTCGGATCGACGAGTCTCAATCCGCGCAGTTCCCGATCTCACTCGATCTTCACGATCAAGTTGCTGAAGTACGCGAAGGAAAGCTCGACCGACGAGGTCGAGGTCAGCACGATGACCTTCTGCGATCTCGCCGGTACCGGCAGATCGAAAAAATCGACGGGATCGGCAAACGAGCTCAAAGAGGCGAAGAACATCAACACGAGTCTGATGGTTCTCGGCAGGTGTCTCAAGGGCGTCGCCGATTGTCAAGCGTCCAAGCAGAACGTCGAAGTCGGCGGTCCTTTCAGGGAGTCGAAGCTCACGAGACTCTTTCAGCGAGCGATCGCGGGAAAGGAGAATCTCACGATGATCGTCAACGTCGACACTTCGCCGGATCTCTACGTCGAGACTCAGAGCGTTCTGTGCGTGTCGACGATCGCCAAAAGGATCGTCGTTGACGTCGGAAGAGATTCCAAGAGATTCTGCGTATCCGACTTACCGATCGCGAGCCCGAGAGACACCGATCGCGTCCCTTCGGAGAGACCAGTCACCAGCAGCGTCGTCGATGTGCCGATCAAGCTCGAAGACTCGGGGAAAAGCGAATTGGAGAATCTCAGCGAGCGCAACGCTTCGCTGACGAGGGAGATTCAGATTCTTCGCGAAGCTGCGTTGAATCGCGAGTACGAGATACGCCGAGAGATGGCCGATCTCTACGCGGGTATAATGAAAGAACTCGACGAGAATTGGCGACAGCGCACGAAGGACGTCGAAATCCAGCAGGAGGATTATCTGAAGTGGTCGGTGAAGCAGGTGGAAATTTTTTACAAAAAGCGCATCGACGGCCTGACGAGTCGGAAGAGACAGAAAACTTCGTGCGGCGATCAGGGGGACGACGACAGAACGCTGTTCGAGGAGCTCCAGGATGAAAATTCTCGGATAACCGGCAAACTGGACGCGCTGAAGGAGACCGTCAAGGAATTGAAGGGAGAACTCGAGACTCTCAGTGCGGATAAAAACAAATGCGTCTTCGAGCTTGGGCTGGCGAAGGAGGAGATGCGACAAGTTCGCAACTTAGTGAACGAGGAGAGGGGAGAAAAAATCGGCGATGATGATGACAAAGCACTGATCGACGATGTGCGGAGTTTGATCGATGAAAAAAATCACAAGATCAAAAGTTTGCAAAAGCGTCTGACCGCTGCGACGAACCGCTCCCAAAAAATCGGCGACAATCCGGATGAACACGATAAAGCGGAAAGGCAATCGGCAAACGCTGAAGATTCCTCGATCTTGGATTCCTCGACGATCGAAGATCTGGAGGAAGAACTGCGCAAGCGATCGGGACGAGTTTCGGGAATTCCGGATGGTAGAATATCGCCGAGAACGGAAGTTCTCGAGGAATCCCGCCCGAAGCTCGAAGAGGACATTGATGCGAAATTTTCGACGTCGACTTTCAAGAAGGAACGCGCCGATTTCGCGACACCCGAAGGACTTTTGTCGGAAGAATCGGAAAATTCGATGATCGATGAGAAAGCTACGGACTCGATGATTTCGAGAGATCCGTCGATCGAGACGCAAAACGACGAAACAACGAGTAAGCTTCGTTCCAGTTTCTTCGAAACGATCTCGAAGGTCTTCCGATCGAGCGAACTGAACGGAAACGGCGGCGACGATTCGGGAATAGCCGTGAGCAACCGAGCGTCTTCGGAGAACAGTTTGAAGCGCGAAACCGCGGAGATCGGTAGTCAGACCTGCTTCGAAAGCGAAGATAGAGCAAGCGAAAGAAACAATCTGATGATCCAGGAGCGCGTCGAGCAACTGAAGCTCGATTACACGAAGCTGAAAGCCGAACACGTTCGGGAAACGATTCGAGTTACCGAGCTCTCTCAAGAGCTCGAGTGCATCCAATACGCTGTCGGCGAATTGAAGGAAATGACGCACAAGAACGATCGGAAGATCGTTCAGTATCAGAAGGAATTGGCCGTGCGCGAGGACGATCTGTCGAATTTGGGCATGCTCAAGATCGAATTGGAAACGAAGCTTGCCAATGCGTCGAAAGAATTGAAAATCGGTACCGCGGCATTCGAGAAGGAAATTCTCGAGTTGAGTGGCAAATTGAAGATTCGCGAAGAGAGCGAGAATCGCACATCCAGGATAATCGAGGAATATCTGGAGAAATCGTCGTCTCTCGAGAATCAATTGGCCGTGGCTCGCGCCCGACTCGACGAAACGTCGAAGCGATGTCTCAGCGAGCACATACCGAAGATCGAGAGATTGGAGGAAGAATTACACGCGAAGACCGTTCGGGCGAACGAGCTCGACGGCAAATTGTCCGAGGTCGAGAGGGATCTCGCGAGGCTGACGGAACTGAGCGAGAAAGTCACGAATTTCGAGACGATTCTCGACGGCTATCAGAGAGAAATAGTTGAGTTAAGAAGACAATTGGACGAACGATCGGAGACGCAAACGAGCCTCTTGTGCAAGCTGAAGAAATTGACGAGCAAAGCGCACGAGCGAGAGAACGAAATCTCGTTGGTGAGAATGGATTTGGGTAACGTAGTCGAGATGAATATGGAGAACAGCGAGAGGGCGAGAGAATTGAGCAGAGAAATAGCCGAGGCACTCGGCAGACTGGCCGACGCGAAGGGTGAGATTACCCGATCGGAGGACGAACGCCGAAAGCTCGACAGAACGTCCGGACACGAGATTGAAAATCTTATTGCCAGACTTGCGGATTTCGAGAAAAACGCCGCGCTACTCGCTCGTATGAGGGACAACGAGGACTCCAGAATGAACGAATTGGATAGACTCAAGCTGCTTCTGCACGAGAAGGAACGGGAGATGTGTCTGTTCAAGAAAAATCGCGATAAAACTATACGAAGGCAAGATTTCTCTCTAATATTGTTATTACTAGTTAAAAAAATTCTAATGGCATTAAATTATCGAACTCAGATTATTGATTAGGTAAACATGTTTTTTGCATCACCCAAAAAAGATATTCAATATCTAAAGAAAAATTTAATTGATAATAATAGCACAAAATCAGAAATTGAGTCATAAAATCGTTGAATTTCAATTGAACCAAAAACAATAATACCATATATTATGAAAAAGAAAAAAAATTATTGTTAATAATAATTATTAAAGTCTGTATTACGTATATAAATTTTTTTAATTTTTTCAAATATTATCACACGGTGTCGCGCAGATACGAAGCACTGATAAGGAATCTACAGGCAGACGTCGAGACACGTTGCAATCGCGAGTCCTCGAAGCTCCGAATGTTGTATCCAAAAAGAGCGATATCGAAGGAATCGTTGAGAAGCATTGCCGGAGCGCTGCGCTGGAAAAATACCCTTCATCAAAGTGTCGAGAAGGTTAGAAGCTCTCAAGGGACCGCCGGCGAACGAGGTCGCAATCGAGGGAAACACGGCAGTCGCTGCAGTTGCGTTCACATTCATCCGACCTCCTCCAGGATTATCAGACGCTCGAGTTCTCACGCGTTCGTCAATTCGACCACTTCGTTGGAAGGCTCGAGATCCAGTGGGAGCAAGAATTTTCCTCTTCGAGACGAGGACGACGATCGATCCGTCGAGCGCGAAATAATCGAGGTGATTTAAATTGCGATTGAATAGTGAATGCAAGTTGACCTTGAACTCGAATTAAGAACGACAATTTTGAAAAAATCGTGTTTTTTGTAGAAAAATTGAATTCTGACAGTCTGAATAAGACAATCTGAATAAATTCAGGCATATTGAAGGTACTAAAAATATAAATTTAGCATAATAATAATTTCAAAATGTTATTAACCAATTTATCAAAAATTAATTGTTTCACAAATTACTCGGAAACCGAATTTTTTCTTCTCATGAAAATAATTTGATACTTTTTTGAACACGTATGAATTTTTTTCAGAATTTTATGTAATGTTCGAAAATGCATCATTATGTTAAAATTTCTTTGAAATCGCAACTTTCGAACAGCACACAAAATTCTGAGAATATTCGTAGGTATTCGGAAGAATTGACGAATCATTTTCGTAACGAAAAAAAAATTCGTCTGTAGTGATTTATTGATCAATCAATTTTTTCATCAATTTGTTAATAACATTTTGGAATTATTATTATGCGAAAACAATCTTTTCGGCACCTCGCGTATGCGCGATTTTTCAATGATTTTCATTCCATCTATGAGTGGTTGTGATCACTCTCATTCCTCTCTTGAACTTGGGTGGACGTAACGAAGGGACAACCTTGAAGTTTCAGACAGAGAGTCGGCGAGAGTCGAGTGTGGACATAATCGATTGTCGAAGTTACGAAAGGAGGGAAGGATTGACGAGCGACGATTCGCTCACGGATTTCGGCAACATTCCGGAATGGATGGAAATTCGTCGAACCAACGGAAGAACGCACTTTCGCATGCGAAAGGGAGACTCCGCTATTGGAAAAGACGGCAATTCGCGAATGTGAATGATGGATCGAATTTGACTTCTTTAATCTCCGTTATCGAGAACGCGGTCCGCGAGAATTAAAGTTCCGTTGCTACAGCTCACTGTGGTATATTTTTTTATCTTTGTTTATCGTTAATTTAATTTTCGTTCATTCTGACACTCTTAATTAAACTGCTACTATCGTCAATTGTTTCTCGTCCGTCAAATAAACGTGTCTTGCTGAATTAAATCTTGGTTTACGAAAAATTATTCGGACTGTTTTGGATACTCAACAATGACGATTATTAACAGCCGGAAATACCCGACAGAATCGTGAGAATATATTTTTTCGAAAAAAAAAAAATATATATATTACGATTATAATATATTGGGAAAAAACTATTTACCGTTAAATATTTATTATCATTATTTTTTCACCTGGATATCTAGTTTTCCGTATATACACGTTCCAAAAGAAAAACGAAACGAACGAAAAACTTTCCTGTTTCGAATTTCAGTAATACAATAGTTTTTTTTACTTTTTTTTCTTCAATTCGATAAATAATTATAATTCGTTAAAAATGTTGATTTTTAGCGGGGTGAAATGATTCGTCAAATTATTTTCATTCGAATAATTCAAATATATTCTACTTGTTTTCAGCAGTTATTGCAACTGTGTTGGATGCCCAAAAGTCTATAAAAGTCGTCAGAAAAACTCAATAATTCGTTGAAAGAAAGCTCATTATGCCCCACCTCCCCCTATTGCGCGAACAGAGGGAGAAGAAAGCCACAAATATTGTTTCGCGCTGTGACAGAAGAGGGATGAAATACGGATCTCGATAAGCCGAGAGATTATCGATTACCAATAATATCATTTCTTCGTGCGCAGCCACGTTAGACAAGATCGTAATGGCCAACGTGGCTTCGCCGTTCGTTACAATAAGCCAATAGTACTGTAGTTTCCTCCACTATCCGTATTTCCTTCTTTACCACCCCCGAACGCGCCGTCCCCAAAAAGTTTCGGATCCGCCGAGCGTGACTATATCGGTATATACGACGGCCCGGTGGGGTGGACCATCGGATTTTATTGGCAATATGCTATAATTTCTGACATTAGATGCCGCTGACGCTTTCGGACTCATTATCTCACCAACGTTCCCTACGTGATCTTGTTTTGGCTCGGCTACTTTCCGACGAAAATGCGCCGCCCTTCCCGACGCTACTTTGTTCCCTGTTTTCGCCTCACATATATATATTTTTTTTCGGACGATCCCTTTATAGGAAATTATGGATATTGAGGACTATCGGACTGATATCTTTCGGCGGGAACGACGAAACCAACATTACGGATGATACTTCGATGACTCGATGGATACACGTTTTTGCGAAATAATTAAATGAAATATGATAAATGAAATTGAAGAATCTCGTTGCGTATTGCCAAAGAGTGCGATTCACGTGAAACTCAAAGAGAACTTCGACAAACTTCTGATGAATGATAAAGCTGAAAAAAATTCAACAATAAAGACGATGGTGAAAAGATTAATTTTCCATAATTACGATACTGGAAAGTTATTAACAAATTACTAGAAAAATAATTGTTTAACGGATTATCCGGTACCAAAAATATTTAACAAATTCTTTGAACTATAGTAAAAATAAAAAGCAAAGTGCTAATAACGCCTCACCATGCAGTTGATCAATATAAAATCGGACTCTTCTCACGCTATAAAAAAAAAAAAAAACAAAAAAAAAACGACAAGTTTCTGTTTTCTCGCAACTATTCCGCCAATGATTTTCCTTCCGTTTTTTACGTTTAGGATCTCGAAACCCTGAATCTCGTGATATTCTCTCCGGTACATAATAACACCGTACCGAGGTCGGAAAAGGAGCGTTATCGAAACTTCAGGGCGAATGCGGAGGTGCGACATGGTTCGAGGGGTGGTCGCCGGCTCGAGGGTCGGTTCCCCACGACGGCCGAGATCCGCGAGTGGCCATTCTCGCTGGCTCACCTCTTCGCCGCCTGGTGATTTCTCCGGGCAAATGTACCGCGAACTTTCCTCTTTCAATTGGCAATAAGATTTGATCGTTACGGGAAATATCATCCAATTTCCTTTCTCTCCGTGGGCTTCGTTTGTTCCACTGTTCCTGCACGTATACGCGACGTCCGCCGCGCGGTTTCTGCTTCTGATGCTTTTCTGGGCTCGCTCGGTCGGAGCGTTGCCGCCGTCGTTCGACCGTTCTTCGTTCTACCCTCCGCACTACCAACCGCCTTCTACCCAACCCCATCGACTTTGCCATCAAATTCCGCGCTCAAACCACCCCTCGGACCAGACCCGCCACCACGACCGACATTGAGACTCCCATTGCCCGGCAACGAAAGCCAGAAAGACTCATCTTTCCACACCTTCGCCACCTTTCGCCGTTCCCGTTTCGGTCCTCTTTCCGCAACTCCCAATTCTCATTCGCTTCGAAAACACCGATCTCGACGAAGAGCGTTTCTGGCTTCGCTAACACGAAGGCGATTAACTTCTTTTCGCGAAATGCAATCTCGGATATTGAACATATCTACTCTTAAGGTTGGCCTCGCGCGCAGTCGGGCTGAAAGCGAGTTTCACGCGTAATGCAGCTAAAATGACGATCACTTCTTGAATGGATGAAAATCCGAAGAAAAAATCAAGAAGGTGCTAAAATGATTGATTTTGCATGATAATCATTGCAGGATGTTATTAAGAAATTGATGAAAAAAAAATTCAACGAATTTCGCGGCAACCCAACTTTATTCTTTAAATGCAAAAGATTCGTCAATATTTCTGAATGCGGCTGAATCTTTTCAGAATTTTGTCTAAATTTGGAAAATTAAGTTTTCACGTTTGATTTCGGCTGAAAATATACTGTTTAAAAAATTAGAAAAATTCTGAAAAAATTCATACGTGTTCAAAGAATTAATGAATTATTTTTAATAAAAAAAATAGTTTGCCGAGTAACTCGTAGAACAATTATTTATTACCTTATACTCTCGATATCTCGTTGAAAATCGGATAAAAACACGTCGAATTCCCATCTAGGAGGAAATTCAACGTTAAACATTTTGCGATAATTCGATGACTCGTCAGGCCAGTTGGCGCGCGAGATTCTCATTCGAAACAGCCGGAAACTCGGGTTTTCAAAGTGGCACAAACTCGTTAAGATCCTCGAAGATCGCCGGGAGGAAAAAAAGTGGAATGAAGATAAAGAAAAATAAAAAAATAAAAAAATAAAGGGAAAAATATACTGCGGAATAAAAATAATTCCGGAGAAAATTACGCTCGCTGCCCGGACTATTTTATTACCGGCGCTTCGTCGACGGGAGATGAGAGTCTCTCGCGAGGGGCTGAGAGGGATGGATCGTGTCCCGATTGCCCAACGAGAGGAAAGTGTAAGCCGTCGATCTTGTTACGCCGTTAGCCGCTTAAGAAAAAAAGTCGACGTATTATTAATCGAAAAACATTATTTAATTTGTTTATTTATTATAATAAAATTTCAAATACGTCATTCATATTTTTCAATAACAGCAAAATAGTAATAATTATTAACATTATTATTGGATTATTATTCTTATCATTATTTTATTTTTTTTAAATTGACATGATAATAAATAACATTTTTTTATTGCATGATGTGAATCACGAAATCCAAAATTATGCATAAAAATTGTAATTCACGAATTTATTAAACCCAATTTTTTCGCAACTTTTTTTCGGATTATAAAAATTATTTTAAGTACAAAAAAAAAGCGATGATTGAGAATTATTTGCGGAGATTCGGAGAGTTTGCTTTAACCTTAAAACACGTACAATGTATCAATGTATCGTGAGGAAAAGGGAACGAATAGCCGTACGGTTGACTCGAGCGCGGTAAATTTTAACAGGGGTGGCGGGATGCTCCCATTCAGAGCAAAGTTTCAACGAGCGAAGACATTAGATTGTAATTCGGCAATCCCGGATCAGTATTTGTCACGATTAGTCGATCCGCCTTCGTCTACGTTGAAGCAAAATTAAAGGGAGAGCGAGCAAGTAAGGAAAGCCTTACTACACTCTCTTCCATCCAACCCCTATCCGTCTCTTCAACCCCTTTCGGCCTGCTTGCGAGGATTATATTTCCCGTATCATTTACCCCGCGAAACTTCGAAATGTTCTTCTCAATTTAGTTCTCAATACCGAAAGTTTTGTTTTTACGAAAAGAGGGCTAAAAAAATACTTCGATTGAGCTTAAAAAAAATGGAAGTTCTTTTGACCATTTCAAAACTCGATGAAACATAAATTAATAATAACAATAATAGTTATTATCATTATTATATCAATAATCTTATTATTTTACCTCGCTTTTGATGAACGAGATAATTTCCAAATTTCTTAAATTTCAGAAAAACATACGAATTATTGAAAAACTTTCTCCAATAGCTTCGAATGAAGTTTTCGATAGCTTCTCCAAAAATCGGGCGAGCGGCAGAGAATTAATCCAAAAAGCGTGTGATCGTGCAAAAGTAAATGTGACGTCATCAACTCCGCGGAATGTAACGAACTAGACAATGTGAAACAAGAAGCGCGAGAGTTGCGGGGCGCTTTCGCGATGAGGAAAACGTGCTTTCCGCATTGGCAAGCACCGCATAAATATCTGCGCAAGAATTAGCGAACGGGTTGGTGCATCTCGGAGTTGATAGCCGCATGCGGCAAGGAGAGATAGAGTTGCAGGGGTTGGGGGTGGAGGCGGAGGGATTGAAGAGGATGGAAGAGGTTGGCAGTGGGATGAGGTCGAGGAAAACGGTCGGACCGCGAAACCGTCGGAGGGAGCGAGGACCGGCGCGGCGTAGACGAAAGCGAGAGCGAAAGAGCTCGCAATGCAAGCTCTCGCGAGTACCGAACAATAAGCAATAATACGTAATGCAATTCAAACGTTGAGGCTCTGGCAATACTCCGCGGACTCGTGGACGAGCGGCGAACGCTCAGGGGGTTGGGGCTGGAAGGGGGGGGGGGGGGGGGGGGGGGGGGTAGCCCGTACAATCCCGGGGAAATGAAAGGCAGGCATTTCCGGCAAACGGGGAAAACCGGAGACAATCGTACACAATACGAACTCGCCTCGCGCTCGTCGAGATGAACGAACGAAAGATGGAACGAGGTTGGTAGAAACCGAGTCTATTGCATATTTGCCTTTACGCAATTTTCGGCACGATATTACGCAATAGCCACATTACGCTCTCGTGCATCAACCGCAGTACGAAGTCCATCGGAGCCCCTCAACGACGCTTGTCGAAATCTTCCCGATTTTTTGTCGAGCCAATAATCGAGGTTGGCGCAATTATTAAAATAACACCACTTTCGCAATATTTTCAATGGATTTTTGTGGAGAATGTGGCGTAATTTGAATTCAGTAAAAAATTTCTTATCACAGGCTCATTAGTTATATTTTTGGGTATTTAATTTACCGGTTGAGTTACTGTAAAAAAGTGAAAAAGCCCTTTTTTTTGCAAAAAAGTAAATAGTTACGTCAAATACAAAAAGAAGGACATTCTAAACAAAAAATTGTGAAAAAAAGTTAAATCAATATGAGCCAAGTGATAACATAACAAATGTATTTTATCTTTTTTCAAAGTCGTATAAAAATAATCAAGAATACAAAAAAATTACGAGCATTGGAACGCCAATTATGCAGTTTAATTTTTTTGTTTTCAATTATTTTTGTGGATGTGGAAACTACGAAACTAGTAATAAAATAAACAATGTATCTGCATAAAATTATGTAAAAATAGTATAACGTTGTTTTAGTATATATCAATCAAATGCTCGCGTTTTTGGCTTGTCAAGTATTTAATAAACACTTGACAAGCGAAAAACGCGAGCATTTGTTTCGCATTTGTCGCGTTTTTGGCTTGTCAAGTATTAAATAAACACTTGACAAGCCAAAAACGCGAGCATTTGATTCACACACACACATAAACATAAATCACATAAAAGTGAGTGTGTTGATTTCATTCACATAAAAGGAGAAATCCGTCAAACAAAATATCATATAAGGTCGAGTGATCTCGATAGAACAATCTAAAAATGAACGAACCAATCAATAAAAATTGAAAAATGTGCCCTACAAAAAATTGCATAGTAAAAAGAAGCATAGTGTTTTTTTGCTATAAAAATATTTTCCATACGGCACCTCTATATTTTATAGTTACGGAAATATTGTAAAATAATGATGATAAATATAATTATAGTTCAACTGATTGAATCTCGTTTAATAGTTTAATCTCGTTTAAATTTATTATTCGAGGACATTTCATTTGTTTTACAATTAAAAAAACTGAAATTGTTGTCTCACTGAAAAATGTATGGTTTTTTTTACAAATCAAACCTTAATCTTTGTGCATTACGAAACGTAATGACAAAGTATCGTCACTCGCACCAAAATGATTAATCGTCTTCAAAGAAACGCAAAGTAGTCCAAAAATGCGAGAATACTTTTGTAAATCGAATTCTCACGTAGCTTCAAGAAAATCAACCCTTCAAAGAATAAAAATCGACCACAAGCAGTAGTCGAAACGTCCCTAGGCCAGCATTAAAAAGAAGGACATCGGAGCTATCTCCAGGAATCGTCGTCGATTTTCCAAGATCCTTGTCGCAGCATTTGATACCGTTCCACGAGAGGGTGAGTTCGATCAAGAAAAAAAAAAGACTCCCGCAGGCTCTCGCGCCCTGTCCAAATCCCCAATGATCGGTAAGCGCGGTTACAAGCCGCATCCTTCCCATTCTCTTTGCTATTCCCGAGGAGTAAGCGTGGCGGACGAGAACACAAAAAAAAAACGGCACAAATGCTCGGGGGTTGAAAAGTCGAGAGTAGAAACCGGGAATTCGGAGTGCCGATACGCAGGGGTTGCGGACTCGAGCGTGGACCGAGGCCACACGAGAGACAGGAAAGAGCCGAGCGATACGAACTACCGGACAAGGTAGGAGGGTCGCGAGACCGTTTCGCAGCCGCGGGCGATGCGAGGGATGAGGCGCGGCGGGGCCGTTCGAGGGGGTTGAAGCAACTACCGTCGGGCGTTGGCGTTGTTGCCTCGCCGTATCCCTCGGCGCAACTTACCGTTCTCGCGATTTTATTCGTTTTTACATATGGCACCGCGAGACAGTGGAAGGTAATACGATAAGAAAATGCCCCCCGCCCTCCCCCGACGCGATTTATATTTCAGCGTTTTTTTCGTCTTCTTTTTTATAAGCTCGGACCGTTTTGCCTTGAGGTGTTGGCCGGCTTGCCGCTTCAGTCCGCGTGGCTTTCCCTCGCCTTTTTCTACACTCCTATCCTTCCGTCTCTTTTTGCTCCATTCTCTCCCGCACCCCTTGTGTATAGAAATTTTATACCGTTGAACCTGATATGCGAAATAAGTCGCCCGAGGCCGCGGGGATGAATCGGCCAGAGGGAAAAGAAATGCGCTCGCCGGAGCTCGTTAAATCGCCTATAGTCACGAAAAAAAAGACAAACAAAAAAAGCACGAAGAAAAAGTCGGGTTCGTGCGAGCGAAGTTCGAGCGTCGAGGATGGCCTTTTTGCCATTTTTCTTTCGGTCAGATACGACGAAGATGATACTCGACTATCCGATCCAACGATTCTTTCCCATTGGTGTGCGAGTCGTCGGATACGCTTCACGCATGATTTTTTTTTTTTTTCCATTTTTCGATGGATGTCAGAAGTGGCCGAGTTAAGGGGAATACGTGAGCGGAGTGGATGTAAAATTGTACGTGCAGTCTTGTAACAAGACGACGCGCCACCAGAAGCTTGAGTGGCTATTGAGATACCGGGCTCGCAAGCTACCCGGTCCAACCACCCCCGCGATCCCGCACGGGTAGGGCCAAGGCCCACGGGGGTTGGATACTCCATAGGTAGGTACTGCACGATACTGCGAGATATTGGAGGCAATGAGCCAAGCTACTTTTAACAAGACGACTCCACACTCCCTCGCTTCAGAAGAGGCTTCTTCCGCGGTGCCGGCGTTTCGCGTTATTCAGTTCTCAGCGTCTTCCCTCCGCATGTATATGGGGGGGCGTCGAGGGGTGAGTGTCTTCAACCGATTATAGGTACACATTGTTATGTTGCAGGGGTAAACTATAGAGCGATATTCGAAGGTACGTAATTGAAAACAAATTCGCTAGAGGCAAATCGCACGTATAGAGTGTACTTAAAACGTTTGTAGAGAAATTCATTGATTATAATGAGAAGTTAAATAAGTATTGCAATTTTTTTTTATTTCCATTTTTTTTTGCTTCCTCAAGAAGCTTTGTTTTGGTGAAGTTTTTTTTTTTCGAGATTTTCATGAAAACGTGTTCAGAATGTGCCAAAACGACGAAAAATTACATTTCGAAAAAATGTCTGGATGTGTGTATGTGTGTGTGTGCGCGCGCCTTGGTTTGGGATCATAACTTGGAAACGGTTTGAGATATCAAGCGGAAATTTATACCACATTCTGAGGGGTCGAGTCCCTCACTTTGATGCAATTTTTGGCCAAATCTATGCAGTTGTTTGGTTTTTACGCTGTTTTGAATTTTTTGAAAAACGTCTGGTGCCGCTTTAGCTGTCATATTTTTTGAGATATCGGATTAAAATTTGGTACAAAGCTGGACTATGATAAACCAATGATTGGTATTGAATCTGGGCAAAATCTGTGCAGTCGTTAAGTTTTGACGCAATTTCGAATTTTTCAAAAAATGTCTGGTGATGCTCTATCTGCCAATTTTTTTATTTTGGGTGATATGATATGATATTTTTTATTTTGGTATTTTCATTGAAAGTTGTTTGGAATGTTTCGAATGGTCGAAAAATCACATTCAGAAAAAATGTCTGGATGAGTGTGTGTGGGCATAGTTTGAGCTCTAGACTCGAAAATGGGCGGAGTTACCAAGCCGAAATTTATACATGTTGCCCCTTATGCTTGGTCCAATTTTTAGCAAAATCTGTGCAGTTGTCGAGTTTTTTGGCCATTCAAAATGTAAAAAAAAAAATTTGGGGGTGCTCTATCTGGAATATTATTCGAGATATCGGTCTAAAATTTGGTGCACGTTGAACTTATTATCAACCAATGATTAACATTGGATTCGGGAAAAATCTGGGCAGTTTTTGTTATTGCGCTATTTTGAATTTTTTGAAAAAAATTCATTTACAAATAAACTATTATCAACCGTGAAAAATAAATAAAATAACTATTGTATATTCAATAAATAACTCAAAAATGATTAATAGTTATTTACGGAAAAGATAACGATCAAAGTAACTTTTCACAAAACAAATTTTCTTGAGGAAGCCAATAATGATAATCGTAGTTTCTTACAATCAGAATTTCTTCGATCGTCATAAACGAAAGAGACGAAGTAATATACTGATGTCACCATCTTTTTTGTTAAATTCGATCTTTCAGTACTTGAAAAAAAGACGCACTTTTTTTTCGAAAAAAAAATATTCTGAAATCTTGAAATTATGGACAAAAAAAAACCCAATCGAGTTTAATTTTCAAACGAAATAATTTTTGTAAATTGTTTATTACGAGAGTTTCAATTTGAAAAAAAAGAAAATCTAATCACGAGACACGAGTAACATAGAGAGCTTTTGTCCACGCGATGTAGGAAATTTGCAAAACAGAGCGACGATTTGTTCGAAATTTATCGGCGAAACTGGGTCTCAATTAGGCAAATAAGCAGTCTAACTGCGGGAACGGTAAAGTGACTGAAACGAACGACAACCCGGACGAATGGAAGGGTAGAAACGACAAACAATCCTTCTACTTCGCATCCTTCCGGCCCCCTCCTCTGCTCTCCCTCCCTTCACTCCCCCTCGTTTCTCTCAATTGGCCGCCGCCGTTGGAACGTTTCATTTCATTTCATTTGTTCGTTCCTGCAACTTTGCCGAATCCTTCTATCCGTCGTAGGTTCATTATTCGTTCTCTCTGTTCTTCGTCAAACGCCTGCATGTCTCCCCACGCGCGAAATTCGAAAACTCGACCCCTCTAATTTGCCTGTGGCGCGACGGCTCAACTATGCCGTTCAACCCTCTCGATTAACTGACCGACCGATAGCACAGCGATGACACACTGAACTCGACAATTTCCCCAGGCGTAATCGCAAAACTTTTGACCTCCCGCTGCACCGATCAGTCGGAAACCTAAGCCCAATAATTTTTTTTTAAATAAAAACCTATATTTTTCAAAAATTAATTTTACAAACTATTTTTGTTCCTAAATCGATTACCAAAAAATATTTTGAACTGAATGAACATATTAATAAGACATTTTTTAAATTACATTATTTAAAAAAATTAGAAAATAATTATGTTAACTTTTTTAAAAAATTATGAATAAAAAAAAAATTCAGTCACAAGAAGAATAAGAAATTAGTGGAGTTAACGTAGCAACTCGTTGCACTGCTCCGGTAATTGCGCAGATCGGCATTCAAGTTTCGTGCGAGATAACACGCCGTCGATACAAGCGCGCAGCGTTGACCGGCATCGGGATCAAAGCCGCGATGGACAAGGTTCCGGAGTAAAAAAGAAAAGAAATTCTGTCGCGCGCACGAGCGCTCGTGCATCAGTTGGAGGGCCGACAAACGGAGCGGTAATAAAATAGCAGACGCCGATAATTGCCGGCGTTTTTACGAGGCTGTCTCGGATCTCACACTTTCGAGTAACGACCCCGGGAGCGTATCTTAACACACGCCCGTGTGCTTCTCCGCGCCGCCGAGAGCGAGATAAAGATTTCAATTCTTGGGAATGAAAATTGTCGATCAATTTAACAATTGACCTGAAAATTCCGCTATAATAAACCACAATCTACGGCCCACGTGACGCTGGATCTTCATCATCTTGTAATATGCCGCTATTTCCGCTCGATCGTGGACGCGACAGATGACGGAGAATTTATTGCTCCCGAATCGTTGAAACTGTCGTTACTCGGCTCGGACATTCACCGGGGCAAGTTGAAACACCCGCCGGAATAAAAAGCTTTCGACTACATTAACGCTTTCTCCATTTCGTTTGTTACGGTTTAAGGCATAGTCCCTGCGTAAGGTGTTCATTTTGCATAAGTTCGAGGAAATTGAGATCGATATTTTTCTGAACACGTATGCATTTTTGCAAATTTTTTAATTGACCTTGAAATTTTTTTTTTATGGAAAAAATGTGTGGAAAATCATAAAATTCAAGGTCAATCAAAAAATCTGAGAAAATTCATACCTATTCATAAAAATAAAAGATTTATTTTCATAAAAAAAAAAAGTTGTGTTGCCGGGAAATTTCTTCAACAATTTTTTGTTTCATCAACTTGATAATAACAATTTGGAACCATTATTATGCAGAATTAATCTTTTCAGTACCTTCAGTGTGGTAGTACAGCGTACAGTGTAACTTTGATCACGTTTCCGTGAGATTTAAAGACAATTTACGAACACTTCCCAATGGGATAAGAATCCGAAAAAAATCAAGCATATTAGAGGGACTGCAAAGATTGATTTCGCATAATAATAATATCAAAATGTTATTAACCAATGAACGAAGAAAATTATTGTCCAACAAACAACCCGGCAACTTAACGTTTTTTTTCAATGAAAATCATTCGTTAATATTTCCGAATATGAATATTTTCAGAATTTCGTCTAATTTTTGTTTATTGCATTTTTATGCTTCATTTTGTCCAGAAAAGAAAGTATTTTTTTTAAATTAGATGGAATTCTAGAAAAATTCATACGTATTCAAAAAAATGTACGTATCATTTGAAAAAAAAAAAAAAAAGTTGAATTGCCGGGAAATTTGTTAAACAATCAATTGTTCCATTCATTTGTCAATAACATTTTGATATTATTATGTGTGATAAATATTTGCAGCACCTTCTACATGCCTGATTTTTTTCACATTTTTATCCCATTAAGAAGTGTTCGTAAATTGTCTTTGAATCTCACGGAAACGAGATCAAAGTTATACTGTACGCTAGTACTAGCTAAACCATTTCTGTTTGGACACTTTCATTATTTTCGTCGGTCCTGAATCTTTTTGTACATGAAGAGAAGGAACCGATGAAAATTATCATACAAAAAAGAAAATTCTGTAAAAAACTGTTTTTTTACAGAAATTAAAAAAACTTCCAACTAAAACGAATGGTATTATCGAAAAATAGTGAAATAACAAATTATTATTTGCTTATTATAGTCGGGAGATTTAATCATCATCGAGTGTGAAAATCTCCCGACTATGACAAGCGAATAATTATTTTTCATTGGCCACACCAGACTTTGGTAAATACGCGATAGTTCATCAATATCAAGCAATATCGTCCCAAAATCCCGAGTGGCTCGAGGATAATTATCTCGTGGTCGGACCCGCGACCTTTGATCTCCGTTGCTTCCGAGAACCATCCTCGGCGGCGCTTTCGCTCCGAGTCTTCCTCCGATTCACCGTCCAATACTTCCTTTTTTTTTCTCCGCCACAAGCGCGAAGAACGAGAGAGCCTGCGCGCCGCCCCGCGCGTCGTCGTACTTCGAGGAGTTTCCGGACTGATGAGTAAGATCGCGTGTGTGGAGAGGGACGAGTAATTAAGTTCTCGTCGGGTATCTTTCGTTCCGTCTCTTACTGGCTGTGCCGCCGGTCTCGTTCGCGCAGCTCTATGAGACTTTGGGCGCGACGGGTAAGACGGCTTTATTTCCACTCTCGTGTCATTATTTGCGCATTGGTGCACTGTTATGACCCGAAGATAGCCGACCGAGCTTGTGCGCTCGCGTGAATATTCAACGCATGCACGAGAGAACGGTCACTTTTTTTTTCTTCTTTTTTTTTTCGCCTCGGTTTTATTCTGAATTAACGGATATGTTCGAGTGCGCCGCGTCGACGACGCGAGGTGCGGTTCACACAGCGTGGAAAAGTGCTCTTCAATAGAGAGTCCCGATCGTGGGATCTCCGCTATCATTATAACTATATATATATATATATATTTTTTTTTTTTTCTACTTTTGGTACGACTCTGAGCGAAACGATCGTTTCCGATCTCGCGGTCTCTCGTGTTTCTAAGACGGAAGCGACTTATTGCCGTGGCGCTTTAGTGGCGCTTTTTTTCTGGTGTTTTTTTCCGTCCCTTTCCCTTCGCGCGTGCACTTGCATGCTCGGCGAGGTACTCCTGTTCGCTGCGACGCTCGATCCGTGCGCGCTTCGACTTCCGGCTCAGATTGATCTGACGACTTCGCTCCCGCAATTTTTTTTCTTTGTTTTTCCTCCTTCGCACTTTGATCTCAAAAATATTGTCTTACGCGGCATACGATAAGACCGATTTACTGGAGAAGGGAAAAAAATGCAAACAAGCAAGTGCGCGGCCCAAAAAATCGAGATTGCCGAGATTTTGGGTTTTTTTATACCGCAGCGAACGCGCAAAAAAAAGTTGTAAAATAGGAAAAAATAAGCTTAATGACTAAATTGATCATGACTAATATCCTAATAATCGTCATTTAACAACAATAATAATAATAAAAATTATTATTATTATTTTTCTATATTATAAAATATCTTCTTTTTAAAGACAAACATTAAAAATACCCGTTTTGTTTTCCGGCCGGCTGTTTTTTTATTTTCTAAATAAAGGCGACAAAATTTTTCCGAAATACTTGAAATGAACGAATTATTCGATTGCATGCGCGCGAATTTTTCTTCGAAAGACAATCGCGATTATCGAGCTCACAGGTGTATTCTTCGTTTCGTCCGACCTTTTTTTCTCGTACGTATTAATTTTTCTTCTATCTTCGTGTCGTCATCATCATCGTCCTGAATAGTTCGGTTGCAATAGACAAAGGCGATAGTCGAGTGTCGGAGGCGCGCATCCACCAGCGACGAATTCAGCATCTGGTACCAGCATTTACGGTCTATAATGGGCTTTTTGCGGTAGAGAGAATGGAAGAAGCCAGAAGGGACCGGCGCAAACGTGAAACATCAAACGTCACGGGGAATAGAGAGCGAACGAGAATGAGGGAAGAGAGGCCCCAAAGTGTATGAGAAAACGGTATATATATGTACAGATATATGTATAAAGAGAGAGAGAGAGAGAGTGAGAGATATCGAGGGCGAAAGAGGCGATGAGAGTAAGGAGTAAGAGGGCGGTGAGTCGAATGATGCGCATTGCGTTGTACGGCGGAAAGAACGGAGAAAGAGTTAGAGAACGAGCGTTGTGTGCGCGCGCGCTTCGAGCGTTTTCAGTGGCACGTCGGCGCTTTGTGCCCGCACAATCGTAAGATCATGCTCGGAGTTTTTTGTTTTTCGTTCTTTTTTTTTTTCACAGTGCGTACCGCTCGCGCCCGCGCTCGCGAGCTCGAAACGAAGAAAAACTTAAATTGATGCGAGAGTTGCCGGCGAGCGAGACGGGGCGAAGAGTATGCCGCGAGGTTCTCCCTCTCTGTCTCGCGCCAGTGGCCGATCCGGCCGGGGCACAATATGTGTTGATGCCGCGCTCGACGCGAGTGACCACTCGACTTTGCGATCCGGGGAAAAAGGACTGGTGCGCTCGCGCCCCGAGCGACGGCGGCCGCGAGGGAGATGGGCTCATCGTCGAGCAATTAGTCACGCGGACGACACACGCAACGGACCGATATTCCATCCGAAGCGCGTCGATATCGACAGAATTCTGGATTCTGACTATTTGATTGCGGAAGTTGATAACGAAGAATTAAAATAATAAATAATAAATAATAAATAATAAATAATAAATAATAAATAATAAATAATAAATAATAAATAATAAATAATAAATAATAAATAATAAATAATAAATAATAAATAATAAATAATAAATAATAAATAATAAATAATAAATAATAAATAATAAATAATAAATAATAAATAATAAATAATAAATAATAAATAATAAATAATAAACAATAAATAATAAATAATAAATAATAAATAATAAATAATAAATAATAAATAATAAATAATAAATAAATGTTTTGTGAATAAACTTTTGTTTTTATTGTCATTCGAGACGAAGATTGTAACCGGTAGTGTCGAGAAAGCCGGTAATTGTGCGAACGTCGTACGGCGATAAATCACCGCGATCGCCAAGGAGCCCGCTCGGTGCTCGGCGCAAAAGTATGAAATCGCGGGAGAGCGGCGCACTTTTACCCGGTTCCCTGTAAATCTACCATTTGTCGCGAGATAGTCGAGCGGAGCTCTTGCGAACGGTGGTCTTTACTCTCGCATACACCGATAACAGAAAAAGCGTGATGAGCGAGACGAGGGACCGCCGCGAGCTGGCGGACTTCGTCGTCGTCATCGCCGTCGTCGCGACCGTTGCAGCTGTATATCTGGCGGGGCCTTCCAGCGCGACCCGTACTCGGGATTATTGAATTAGTCTGGACACCCGGATGCCCCGGGCGCGAACCCATACCTCAACGACGTATGTAACTTCGTCGCACAGCATCAATTGTCTTCATCTCGAAGTGCAACATTTCTCCGGGGCTTGAAAAACCAACTTTCCGAAATTTTGAACTGAATACCGAGTCGAGTTTGTGACAATTATTATTTATTTATTGACAGTATATTAAGTTTCGATTCTTCAAACACTTTTCTATGAGTTCTCGATTTTTTAAAGACATTTCTAGGCAATTTGGATTTTTTAAATGAACTTTTAAATTTTTACTCGCTGGATACTAATCCAATGGTCTTATAAAATAAATAAATATAAAAAAAGAGGCCTGTCGGGCTCGCGGCCCGCGGTCATCCTGCGTCAACAACTTCTCCTTCATAGTAAAAATGTTGTTCAAGATATTTCTCTATATTAACCCTTTAACGGCCAAGCCTCTTCCTCATTGAGAAAAACTACTTTTCTCTACTGCTCGAGACATTTTTGTGTGAAAATGTGTCGAAAATGTTACTTTTGAAGAATTTAGTTTTTCAATTTTTTCGCTCAAACAAATACTTTTTCAATTGATATTCTGGTGGAAAAAACTTTCATTTGTATGCACTGCTAGTCCTCAAATTTTTTCAGAATCTCCACGAGGATTTAGGACAGTTTAGGAGAAAGAAGCTTTTTTTGCCAATGTAGCATATTTGCTAAACTGGCAGTTGAAGGGTTCATTCTCTCTGGTATTTGAAACACTCCGAGACGTTAGTCCCTCCGTGACCTTAGCCCTTCCGTGAGTTTAGCCACTCCGTGACATTAGCATATTGTCTAAACTACCGTCTCCTACGCAGCGGCGACAGCAAAATATTTTTACAATGCAGAAAGATCATTGATATCGAATAATTATTATTATATACTTTTGTTATTATTTTATTATTGTTATAATTTTATAATTTTTTTTTAACAATATATAATATCATAACTCACAATAAAAGTGAACATGAACGTTGCATCATCTGCAGCTCGAAGTTTTCTCGAAAGTTTGCAGCTCGCGAGAGATCCGGAGCGTGTCAATGATCCGTGCGTTCACCTTGGCCAAAAATGTACACCGCTACCTGGTACGCGTACGAGTGCGCGCAGATTTGTTTGGTGTCACTTGCCGGCGGGCGCGCCAAAGGGGGGTGGCGGGTGAAAAGCCACGGGGCGGGCGGGGGTGGTTTTGTGAGCGAACGAGATCGAGGGGTCGAGTCGTTGAATCGGGCCCGAGTGGAAGCGAGAAAGGCCGACGAAAACGGGAATGGTGTCGAGGGTCCCGGAGCTCTGCTCGCTTGCTCGTTTCGCCTCGCATACGTGCAACAGCGGCGACGGGGGCTCGTGAAGAGGAGCGACGAGTGCCGGGACGCAGCGGCAACAGCGGCAGCGCAGCGAAAGAGGCGACAAGGGGACGAATGTGCAAGGACGATGATGGGCTCTCGCGCCACCAGGGAACGAGAGGGTTAACGATGTTCAAGTTCTCTAACGAAATATTGTGATAGCACGTAGCGCATAGAGGCGCGAGGGTCGGGGACGCGCGCGTGTTGTTTTACACGCGTCGCCGTGAAGTGCGCCCAGTCGTCGCTGCTATCGACGGCTTCGCGCGGCGGCTCTCATCTTCAAATGAATTATTTCCGTCCTCCATCCCAACCCACCACCCACCCCCAGCAGCGTCGCCCGTGGAATTGTTGAACTTCCGCGTCAGCAAAATTAAAAAAAAGTTAAACGCTGGAAAAAAAAAATTAAAATTCAGGAAAAAAAAAGTCGAAGCTCTGCATTCGGGGGCCGTTTTATCGTTGAAACAGATTTATATATCGTTGATAAAGGTAGAAATGGATATTGCAAAATAAATGTTTAGTCAATGTTAATGAATATCTGTTGATGCAAAAAAATCCAATTGGGCCGGAGGGGTTTCAACGATATTTGTTAACAGTTAACAGATTTTATTTGGCTCAACTAATATTTGATAACATCGAATATTTATTTCGCCATGTCCAACTGTATGGTTGTTAACTGTAAATTAATTATTTTCGCAGCGCACAAACATTTTTTTATCTTTTCGCCGTTCGAACGACGGATCGACGAGTGCGCACATTCAAGGATGGAAAATTCGATAATTCCGTCTGAATACGAAGGTTAACGAGCGCGGCATCGCTTCAAACTTAATCGACCGTTTCACGATTGAGACTCGACGATGGTTTTCGTAATTAGCGCTCGAGGAAAATCGTATTACGCCGGGCTTTTTTGCGCGCGGTGTTTCTATGGCGGCTGATATGCGCTTTTTCCATCGCTGAATGATTTCGAAAGGATACACTCTCGTCGAGTGGCCGCATCGATTGAGAGCGCGCGTACCTTGATTGATGCAACGTTTCCTATTTGATGCTCAACGAAACTTCAATATTTTTTTTCCGTACTTCACCATTATACTCGGTGATGTATCGATTAACGTTGCAGTAGCTAATTAATCCTTCGCTGAATGGGAACGCAACATTTTGCACGAAAGCGGAGATGCAATGAAAAAATCCTTTGAAATTTTTCGTACCGCGTTGTGCGATTGGCAATTGAAAATTGTATAAACAGGTGAAAAAACAAAAAATTATTTTTTTTATGAAAATAAAAATTGCAAAAATAATAATAATAATAATAATTGTAATAATAATAATAATAATTATTACTATTATTATAAAAATTATAATTATAATAAAGTGAAAATAGTATACAAATTTTTTTAATGAAAAAATATAATTGTAAAAATATATTTGAGTTTTTTGATTTTTTCGAAAAATAATTTTTCTGTCCTACGATATTTTAGAGACGGCACAGACAGTTTCGATTCGGGCAAACGACGCTGCAATTGGCGTTGCGGGGGTGATACGCGTTTCTCCCGCACTCCACAAGCGTGCAGAGTCCACACGGGGGACGGGGGTTGCGTTATTTCGGGACTTTCGGCAGTTCTTGCGGATAAATCAAAAGTGTGAAGTGCGTCGGGCAGAATTTCGGCATATTTATGACGGCAATCCAATGATACACATTCCCGGTCGCGTTAATAGTCAATATTTCCATCAGAAGCATACCTACAATTCACGCCCACGGCCAGCAGCAGCAGCAGCAGCGGCGAGCGGCACGAGGAGCCGGCGGTCGACGATGGTGGCAGCGGAGAACGCGAACGATCGAGCGGTCCGGACGAACGGGCGCGGACGAATGGACGAGCGCGGGACGAACGAGCGCGAAACTCGGCCCAACCAACGGGTACTTTATGAGAGTTCAGGGCGTATTTGACAGCGCGGCCGACCAGTTGTTGCTATTTATTCGCGCATTACATTACTCCGTTACCGAGTCGAGTGTGTCAGCGGCTAATTTGCATTATAAGTGCGACCCCGGGCTGATGTTATCATCGCTCGCTTATACGTTATGGCGCCCCGTTGACGGATCGCGTCCCAGTACGACGGGATCTCGTCGTGTCGACCGTTAATATAACTCTCGACCGGGACACCACACTTCAGCACGCACCGCGATCTCTCTCTCTCTCTCTGTATGCGAGCCCTCGAATGTGTATAATAACGCGAGAGCTTCCGGTTTGTACTCGGACAGACGTGTCTGCGGGCGGAAAACTCGATTTTCAATTTTACACCCTAAAGCATTTCGGCTGTAAAATATTTGCGCTGCGCACGGAGAAAAATAATTAGTTGCAAAAAATAAATAGTTGGTAGGGGAGAGCGGGGCAAAACGGCATACCGGGGCAAAATGGTATTCACGCACAATAAGACCGGGGCAGACTGGTATTAGGGCAAAATGGGACAATAGAAAAATCTACTTCGATGGAACTTTCTTTTGTCCCACTTTGCCCTAATTCTATCATACGGGGGACTTTACTTGACCATTTCGTACCATTTTGCCCCGGTATGCCATTTTGCCCCGCTCTCCCCTAGATTAGTCGCGTCAACTAATATTGATTTCCAGCGGCGAAATTGGTTCAAGCAACTATTTTTTTCCTCCGTGCGATTGAGGCGCTTGACCGGTTGATCGTCATCGATTTTAAATTGCCGATCGCGCTTATAACGATTCGCGATTCTCCGATTCGCAACGAGAAATCGCGCTGGCTGGCGCTTTGATCGTTGAGTAGGGCATTTTGCGGCAGTAAAAGATTTGGAACTCGGAGCGATCGAGAAAATATATCAGATCAATATATTTCGATATATTAATATAATTCAATATATCAGTGCATTTAGTTATATTCTATGAATGTATTTCGCGATACGATTCATCAAATAAATCCAATTGGCCGAAAATTAGAGAAATTTCGATTTTTCGATTGAACGAGAGAATTGTAGAAACGGGGGATGCGCGTTTCGTTTCGCGTAGCGTTGCGGACATGCAGGCCGCGTTGTAATATATACAAATGTTCGTGTCATCGAGCCCAGGGCTCGTTATAATTACTACTAAATAATTTGAGCCGACAAGTGGCGCGACAGCGGCGAACCCGGGTCCGAGAGCGCCAGATGCAAATTTCACACTCGCAATGGTTCGCACATCGTTTCGTGTCCTCTCCACTTCCCTATGAATTTCCCACGAGTGTCTGACCTTTACTCGACGTCGTGTTTCGCATCGTTTCTGAGTGGAAATTTAAGTAAAACATGTCAAAGTTTTCGCATTAATAGAAATTTACCGTGTCGTACTTCGCCGCGGTTACTTCGAGCGCACTCCCGCGTGTCCCCCGAAAAGCATTCCCCGACATCGAGGATCAAAAAGCTTTGAAATTGAATTTGATTCGCGTCCTTCGAATTAATAATCCCGAAATTCTTCTAAATATTGTTAAATATCTTTATCCGGGTTGTGTTAGAAATTTGTTTTTAAAAGCAATTCTTCATGATCTGAACTCTTGTCGAAAAATCCATCACACATATTTCAATATCAAACTTCATTGATTTATGATATATTTGATATATTTTCGAGGAAAGCTGATATATGGGGAATATATTTTTACAAGTATATGTAATTCATAAGATATATCAATACCGTCGCCGCTGCGTAGGAGACGGTAGTTTAGACAATATGCTAAAGTCACGGAGGCGCTAAAGTCACGGAGTGGCTAAATTGACCGAGTGGCTAAGCTCACGGAGTGGCTAAAGTCACGGAGGTACCGCTGTCTCGAAGTGGCTGAATGACTCCAAGAATGTTTCCCAAAAACGCATCCAAAATTAATTGCCGTTCCCCCCACAGCTAAATTTCCTACCCATCTCGTTAGTCTTCCGATGTGTAACGTCGAGAGTGAACGATACGTTTGCAGCCCCACGAAGAGTCAGCGCCTCGTCGTTCAGGCGCAAACCCGTCGCCCTGGCTATCCGAGAGAAATTAGTCCGCGCGTCTCCAATTAGGCGAAAATGACGCGGTCTCAATTCTCAATTCGTTGAAAGCGAACGAGACGCTTACGCTCGCATCCCTCGCGCGATTCCGCAACAAGCACGCGGCAAGGTTTCCGCTCTCCGCAGTTTATCTAGCGATATTCCATTGCAGCGACTATAAACGAGGCCCACGTAAGGCACACGTGGCGCTAATATCCCCCGCATTACGAGGTGTTATACTCGCTGAAGTGCTTCAGTAAAAAGGCAAAAAAAAAAAGGGAATACATATATAAAAACGCCACCATCAACATTCGAATATATCACCGGAACCGTTGAATCGTGAGTGCGCATTACTAATTCACCGGTCTGCGTTGCATAAATGATACGTTCAATCCTATGGCTGAATTAATAAACGCAAATAAAGAGAGAGAGCGTGCGGATGAGGGTCGGAGGGTGTGAGAGGTCAGGAAAGTCTGCCCGCGACAAACCGACCCCCGCCCCCACCGGCAATCCTGACTAATGACGTATTTAACGCTTCGCGCTCAAACCAAGTCGAGTCGACGAGTTGCGCCTCGTATCGTTTGGCTTTCGTGCACATTGCCCCGATGCTCTCGCCCTGCCAAGCCCCCCGACGGCTCTTCTCTGTACACCGCCTACACTATGCGTATACATAGCCAAGTTCATTAAAATTTACCTTATAAGCCGGTCGGGAGCGTTGACGCATTCACCGCGGACATAATGAAGCAATGTTTCAATAGACGTATCGCGAAACCCTCTTACCATCGTTGAACTCCCGCCCGGCAAGACCTCATCCCTCATTTTCTCTTATATATTCTCGTCCCTCCCCCACGACCACCCCCTCAACCAGCCCACCCCATTTCACCCCTTGCCCATATCGTTCGCCGTCGCGCGAATCGTCATGTTGCCGATGCTGCTTGCGGCCCTCGCTGCAGAAAACCTTCCCAACCATCCACTTGATTTTCACCGTCTCCCTCGCTCGCTTTCTTCTCACTCCAATCCGAGCCCTCAATAACGACTGATTGCACTTGCCCCGAGCCCCGATGAAGAAAAGCCTATCCCGACGTTGTACACTTGCTCTCGTTCTTCGCACACTCGAAATCGTCCTCCGCTCCTCGTCGGGGATGACTGCGGGGCAGCGGGGCCGCCCGATGAGCCCCGCGACTGTTCGGAGAAAAGAGAGAACACACTGTTCAGACAGCGCTAACCACGGATTCACGACGATGAATAGTCTGAAGTGAGCCGCGACGACGAATCTTACGCTCTCGATCGAAATAATGATCTTGTATTGATGCTGCGAGGCGGAGAGGCCGGGGATGATGGGTTTTTGCGTCTTCTATTCTTGGCCGCCGCGATACGAGCGCCGAATTAATTGGTCTTCGTTAATCGGCCCTTCAGGACGGAGTAACTTATTTACATTCTTTTGAGCGGGATTCGAAAGGAGAGCGGAGAGAAGAGCTAAAGTTGCGAATACCTGTTCGGTATTGCAGCAAGAAAGTTTGGAATTTTTCGACGAATTATATCTTGACCCTTCGCGGTCACACGTTCTGGCTATTTGTTTGGACGATTGCGGCGTTGGCTGTATCGTTCCGAATGGCTCATAAAAATTTAGAAAATCAGTTCAGACATTTTAGAATGTGAAATTCTCGGTAATACATTTTTATCAAATTTTCAATACGGTGGAAAAAAACAGGTCAATGAGCGAAAAAAAAATATACTAAAAGAATCATAATTTTTGCAAATAATTTTTTTTTGCAATCAAATTTTCGGGTTATATACTCGAGATATGATAGGTTTGAGAAAAAGAGGCATGATCGTTTGAAAAAAGGTATTTATATGAAGAGGGTCCATTTCGGACTTCAATAAAGTGCGACAGTCATGAAAAATGAGCGATTTGTTATAAAAAAGTACCGGGTCATTTCGACCTCAGGTGATCGCGGAAGATTAAAATAAGGTAGAATTTTATTTTATAAACCTCGAAGGAAAGTAACATTTTAGTGAACGCATTTAACCTGGCAGCGCAGAGTGCATTTTTTGAAAATAAGCAGTGATTTATTGATTTGTCTTATTGCAAAACTTACATCGAGCCTGTCGAGTCTCCTTCCCTTTTTTTTAGAGATTTAGAAAAGTGGAGCAATTCGTAGATTTTTCATATTTTTTATATAAAATAACGGGAAATTTCGTTATTAACGCGCACTATTATCGCTCTTCTGGAGTATTTTCAGTCCTGGCAGAATTGAAAATATTGATGAACACAATCGCTATAGATAAAATAAATCTGGGCAAATGTGCAATTGAGATGCGTCAAAATGCATTTTTCAATGCATCGGTTTTCCAGCGAATTGCGTTTTCAAATCAATCAATTTTTAATGTCAACATGCATCGATTTTTCCGTAAATTGCGTTTGTATTCAATCAATTTTTGATATTCAGTAATTTCTGGACTGATTCTTTGCATTACATTGCTCGGCCAAAAACGTCGTAAAGAACTTATTTCCCAATCGCTAATAACAATCAGCCCAACAATTCTATAGCCAAAAAACGCCCCTATTTTTCAATAAACATTCCAAATCGTGTAACGATTCAATTTTCCTCGAAATTTCGAATCGCAGCGAAAAAATAAAATTCCTTCAGATTTTCGGCCTTCTATTCCCTACGTGTGTAGACTCTCCCCTTACTTTAACTCTTATTAATAACACATCGTCCTATAATTCGCAATAGTATTTCTTATTTTTTCAGGCACCCGACGAAGCCCCGATTACTCTTCGTTAATACGAATTTCGCGGGGACATTACGCCTCATTAGCGCCCTAATTTCTCCGGTGCGGGGGGCGTTAACAAACTGTATTTTTAAACAAATCGTCGTTGTCCGGTTCCATGCGCGAAAATTATATTCCGCGGGGCTCGGGTGCTCGTGTTACATTATTAGTTATTATCGTTATTAATCGCGAACAGGCGAGCGCCGCGCGGAGGCCAAGTTCTGTGACCGTAGCACATATTGTGCCAATGGTGAATGCCGCGTCGCATCGATACCGGGCGTTGGCAATTCATGCATAAATTATCGGGGGGCGGGGGAGGGGCGAGGGGGGTAGGGGGTGGAGTACGAGACCCGTTGCACGGATGCCTGACAATCGCTCGGATATTGATGCGATTATCAATAATTCGCAATGTGCAGCGTGCCGGACGACGACTGTTGCACAGTCTGCAGTCCATGAGTTTCTCTCTATGGCAGTCTCGGGGAAAGGGGTCGAGATACCTAACGCTCTGTCCGTACCCGGGCTTTAGCCAGTTTGTAGCCGAGCACCGTGTGCTGGCGTTCGACTGTTAACGCACACGTGCAAATAACGTATGCACCCGAAGCGCGGCCCATTTCGTTACGCGCCGTATCATTTCGCGGGTAGGGGGATGACGGAGGTTGGGGAGGTTTGGGAGGGTTTGGGGGGGTGGGGGGTGTCGTCGGATGGAAACGGAACGCGGGCTACGTAGTATCAGGCAAGCGAAAGGGATATATTGTAGAATTGCGTTGGGGCGATACTCTTTTCGGTATATATAGGTGTCGTACATGCAGAAAATAAATGACTGCGCTCTCGCGCCGCACTCTTCAGCAATATATTTGCCGTTTGTTGGCCTTTTTCGAATTTCTCTCTTTTCGTTTTGTTTCGTTTTTTTATTACTTTTCGCAGAGATCGGAACGGAATGAAACACGAGGGCTCGTCGCTTTTCTCACTTTCGCGTGCTTTCGTTAATTATTCTCGTGCGAACTGTGGGCGCTCGTTATTGAATTTAATTGTTGATAATTTGCGATTTCCTGGATTTTTTGGCTCCCCTGGATTTTTTATGAAATGTTAATACTTGGGCAAAATATATTTCTTCGAATTTAATGTAGAATTATTAATTTTGGAGTTTTATTTAAAATGAATTTCGGTCCATTTTTTTGGATGTCTATTGAAAATAATTGATTCAATGATTTATATTGAAAAATTTCAAATTGAATTATATCGAATCGAAGAAAATATAGATTTGTTAAAAACAAGACTGAGTGAAATTTTTCATTATTATTTTTAAATATTTCGCGTCTTATTCGAGCATCGTGAGGCGCAAATGGGTAGGATAGGTTTCGAAATTTCGCTGATTCGAATCTCGCGTTCTGGGCGTCGAAGGGTTAAACGGTGGCGATTCATGGATTTCGAAGGATTTGTGAATCAACGGTGCAAAATATGCATCGAAGCTGTTGGCCGCGTGCACGCATTCCGAATAGCCGAGGGGGATGGTCGTTCGCGCGCGGGGATGGCCGAGGCACAGGTCGGCCGCGCCGCTCGGAGGAGTCGAGCCTGCAACGGTGGCGGTGGTGAAATTTATACCGGATGCCAGCCACCTAATAACGTTATTGCGTTGTATAAACTCGCAGCATATACACAGGGGCGCATTAAAACCGCTCGGCTCTCCATACACCGAGTATAAATAATACTCGTGCGGTCATTTCCGATGCCGTATTTAGTTTATTAGCGGGAAAGAGAGAGAGAGAGAGAGGAATATCAGAATTTGTTTATTTTTCGCTTGTTTTTCGTCGGCTAGCTCTCGACGCTATAATATCTGCGAATTACAGGATACAGTTTAGTGCGAATCGGGCCAACCGGGGTTAGCGCCGAACTATATCTAGCCCGTCTACGAACAGCATGGTTATATGCATTCTCACTACGGAAGCTCAAACTTTATGCTGATTCGGAGACGCCGGAAATAAAAAGATCCGCTTTTTATACCAAACAAATTCCAGACTTTTGCCAGAAATCAGTTTTTCAATAAAATTCTTAAGTTCATTATCATTATCTGAATATTCATCAATTATCCAAATGATAACAATAATGTGATGCTTCATTAGCAATCTTCAGGCAAAAGAGTTATGAACTTAATGTTTGTGTAAAAAAATTATTTTTATTCCATCTCAATCAATTTATTATTAATGAAGAAAAATTATCTACAAAATATGTTAAAATAAAAATTTTGATTAGATAAATTAATTTTACGCAATTCTTTTTCATTCGAGCATTCGAGTTCGTCAGTCAAGAAATCTGGAGCTCCAAAGAGCACGTTTGATTTTTAATCCCAGCTCAAAAACTTTTGTTTTTGTTTCGTGCGTTTCTCAAATGAACTTCGTCGTCTCGCTCCTCGAGGGTTTTGTAAACCCGAAGGAAAGGCATCGTCTAAACAAATTGGGCTTCTGTAAACACGAATGCGAAGACCGAAACTCCACTCGAGCCGCGGACCGATGACTCTCGGCTCATCGGTGCAGGTCCTGTTTAGCCCAGGTCAGGATATTCCGAACAGGCTGCACTTGACATTGACAATAAACTCTCGGCTCCTCGGGAACGGGGGGATTTCAACATTTTTTTTTATCGTCCCAAACAGAGCGTTCCCTCGTGTAACGGGGGACAACGAGCTACGTTAGACAGAGCCGAGATACAAGGGTAGTTATATGTATTACAGCTGTTTCTGAGGATAACACGGAAGTGGGTGTTGCAGACGAGGTTGGTCTAGTGCCCCAGTGGCCTTGCGTCTCCGGGCAAAGCCCCTAATCCCAATTTGCCAGACTCCGCTGGCGTCTCGTCGACGTCGTCGGCGTCGTCGTTGCGCCGAGACATTCCCCGATGTGCACGTCTGCCACGGTTGGCCGAAGAGAGAGCGAGAGAGAGAGAGAGATCGACGCTGCTCCGAGCGTCTCGACCGAGATTTCAGGCGCACCAACACCGCGAAAGCGGCAAGGGCTTTTACACCGGAGTCGCTGTTACAGCTTGTAAGATACGTAAGAACAGCCGAGACCCCCCAACGGCGTATCCGACGTCGCTGCGGGATACTTGTTTGTGTATCTCGAGCTTAGGCGCGCCTCCAAATTTCGGCGCTCGATGCCTCTCATTGAAGCGAGTCTTTTTTCGCGTTACTTTATAGATTAATATGAACTTTATAATTTTATGAAAAATTTTTTTTTACAATTTTAGAAATCGCTCATCGCCGTTTCGGACCGGCAGTATCAGTAAAAAGCGGATTTATCTCATCACCTTATCAATTATGTCAACGAAAAAAATCTTTTTTGCAAGAAAAATGTTACAAATCTCGATAAGCCTCAGTCGCGTTGCCGAACGAGCCGATTGTACGGATCACCTCAAACGCGAAATCCGAATCGACGTCGGAGATCTATGGCGACGAGATTCGTCGAAATTTATCGCGTACGCGGAATCGGATACCGAGAGAAGTGCGAATGCTTCGAGAGCCGTTCAGCTCGAAAATCGAATCGGGTCCACCCGTTACAGAGAATGCACATCGGTGCGATGCGTACACGGGCGTTCGGTGCGGAAGGGGTTGGGGGGGTGGACCGATACGGCGGCGAGCGAGGGCTGGGGCGCCGGGCGTGTGACGCGATCACACGGTGTGTGATGTGTGAAATGGAGCACGGTAGCCGGTAATTATATGTATCCTCTGTCCTCCTCCCGCTACCACCCCGCCACCCCCGAACCGCTATGTATATCGGCTGTATCGCTTATGTATACGAGAACTGGTTTGCCGCGCTGGTCTCTCCGCTGCGCTATGCTCGTGCGGCGCTGTGTCGCTACCGATGCAACACTGCAACAACGGACTTCGAACGCAGGACAGAGAGGACAAGTGAGTTGGGTTCGAACATCGGTGGAGGAACTCTCTGTACAACCGGAGGTTTCACACATCGAGAAATCAACCCCTATGGGCGCCGCGTGCGTGAGCCGCACATTGCACGGCGCGCACACGCGCGCGCCAGTGGCGATGCATCAGCGCTATACGAAGCCGCGACTGCATCAATGTTCAGCAAGGCCCGTTGTACACGAACCGGCCGGCAATCGGAGTGACCGTCGACGTTCGACCACCGCGAAATCGACCCCGACGCGAAGCCCCGGACGCGTCGGTATTCAACAATCCACACCATTGCCACCACTCCAGCGTTTGCCAACTTTCTACCCCTTAGCCGTGTAGGCTTGGAACCTGCTCGACGAAACAGTCGGATTCTCGCACGAGGCAGTTTCCGCATGCAGAATGTGCGGATAATTGACTACCGTTGGTTCTTGCATGGCGAGGAGGAAAGAAAAGGAATAATCGACAGACTAGTATTTTTGTATTTAGCCGGACGGGTTTTTACGAACCCTTCTCGGCGCCCTTGTCCCTTTTGGCACTACCCGCACTTCACTGAGCTAGCGAACTTCTAGCGCGGTCACAACCGACTTAGCTACACTTTATAGCATTTGGCGGGGACACGGGGGAACTGCGGAAAACCTGTGTCGGCACAGGGGGTCTGGTTCTTTTTGATTCCCCGGTGTATACCCGAAAGTAACTCAAGTGCAAACACCAAGGTCTCAGAAAAACTGGCCTCTCGCTGGATGTTGCACCAGCAAGTAGGCGGCTGGGTCACCCATCCAAGTATTGCCCGCAAGGAATTTTGCTTGACTTGGGTCATCGCCGAATCCGCCCACCGACTGGGCATTCACCGTTGCCGGTTAATTCTCGGGCTCTTATGAAGTAATAGAGTGAAGGAGGTAAAATCTGGGATGATGTCCCAGATATGATTTGACGGCATACAGACGGACTGGTGATGCTTTATCAAAGTATGGGAAGAAGTCTCAGTTTTCGCTTTCGTCGCTTGCTTTTTCAGCCATAAAATTCAATCACTGCGTTAATTCCCATACGACCGGTTTCATGGTTGAGAAATGCTCGGGGTCGACACCCCAGTCACGCATCTGAAGGTAAAAAAATGAGTCGCGATTCCCAGAGTGGAGTACTCCGCGTACCATTTTTATTGGTACACCGGTATTTCAATTTATCGACAAGTACACTGTCCACCGGAAAAACTCTTCGTTCGCAACTGGCAAAATCAATTGAGCGCAGAGGCGATGAAAACGCTACCGAGAACGCATAGTCCTAAGAGGGTACGGGGCACGTGCCAATTGCTTGGCGTCGCGGCGTTGCAGTAGTTGTCCGTGCACCAGCACCTTTGAGGCGAACGATCTGTCTCCTGATCGCAGGGAATCTGCGGATGGTTCCGATAAACGTATCCGCAAGCTCTACCCACGGTCACTGTATCTGAAGAAAATAAGTGCATTGTCGCGTAGAAGACCATCAGCAATTACTGTTTCTTTTCCATCTCTACGTTTTTCAAGGATACCATTATAATTGAATGAGAAATTGCACGTACCATTACTATGGAAAATTTCCTTATAGCATGCCGCGAACATTCCGTACTTTGCATATTCCTCGGGACATGTTTTCGTTTCAAGCCTGCTGATAGGAGGATTAAACTCTGGGCAGTCTTTGCCCGTACCGCCACACACGTAGCATTCAACTCCCTCGACTGCATCAAGACATTAGGAAGGTGTATCATTGGGAAATCAGATAAACAATATGAGATCTGGTAGATTTTTTTGCACTACTTTATCCCAGTCGTCGTATTAGTCTATTAGAAAATATTGCTTCATATTGATAGATGTGGATATCCGCAGATATCCGTTTTCAGTAAAATATCTGTTAAAGTAAGTGAAACTTTTACAAATAAGGACCGAATAATCTTGAACGCCGGGGACGATGGCTCTATTTGTGCTCAATGTTGATTCCCAATAACAGTCCCAAAATTAAAAAAAAATCAACTATATAAAGAAGGTCCTAAAATGATTACGTCTTCATAATACTAAAATTTCGTCAAATTCGGCTCGTTAATTTTTCCGATTACATACGAATTTGTTTTTTTTTTCTCTTCTAATTTTCGAAAATTCCGTTTGTATTGATATTTGCAAATGTGGTTGATCGATCGCCCGGTTATTTTAAAAAAATGTAATGTACAGTGTTTATCCTAATTCTTATCAAGAATTTGTGATTCACAGGTTACGAAAAAAATCGAGAATAAAAAGGATTTCTAAGAAAATTCGTATCTATTCGGAAAAACAACAGTGAATATTCGCCTAGCTTACCTAAAGAATTAAGGCGCAGAAAGCCACACCAAGTAAACAGAATGTATTTGAGCTTCATCCTGTTCGATTTTTGGTCTTCGACAAATCGTGTCCTAGAGAAGAATTGTGCAATTTTCGAGATATTTTGGCTAACGGTGTCTACGAAAGCAGTCCAAGAGTTGCGCGCAACTGTGATTTCTCATGACTCACGTTCGGTTTTTTAATTCTGTCGTTAATGTCAAAGAAATAAGGAAGAAGACGTTGACAGATTGGGATTTCAATAAAATGTTGGCTTCCGCGATCGTAAACATCGTTTTGTTGCTACGACCTCATTGCGGTTTATTTTTGTAAGGAACTGCAGTCGACATTTTTACATTTGTCTCAAAACAATAAATGATAAACTCATCATTACGTAGATTCCTAAAAGCCGGCATCCAGGCTGACTGGCGATACTTTATCAAAGTATGAGAACAAGTCGCAGATTTCGCTTTCGTCACACGACTACTGTACTGGTCTGGTGATTATTTCTATTTTTTTGTCACCGTGTGGCTTTGCCTTCGATCACGGTTGTAAACCAGAGCTGGGCAAAAGCTATAAGTACCTACTTCGTGTACTCAAATACGCAAGTCCCTTGGCTTCTGGGTGTATACGGCATGCGTAGAGAGCTCCTGTCCTAGCTAAGTAGTCACGTAAGTTCTTCGATTGCTGTACTTGCGTATAGCAAGCCGGTACTTATAGCTTTTGCCCAGCTCCGTTGTAAACGAATGGTGAAGGGCAGTCTCGATTCGTTGTGGAACATCACGTTCATTATCAAATTCGAACATTCATTTTGCTGTCCAGAGAGCTTCTTTTTGGTGAATCAAAGATTTGAGATTCCAGCAAAAGATGCCAACTACATTGGCGTCATGCTCATGTCTTTCTTTTATTGCAGTGCACGAAGCTCTGTTTACAGGAATTTGCGTCTATCACTTTTGGCTTTATCGAATTTTCTTCGATAAATTCAAAGTTTCATAAAATTTGAACATTGACGTTTATCGCTCAATCATACAATTCAACCACTACATTAATGCGCATATGACCGGTTTCATGATCAAGAGATCCTTGGGGTGGGTTGCTCTACTCGCCACTCATGCATCTGAGGTTAAAAGAATGAGTTGAGAGAAAAAATGATTTCCAGAGTTGAGTACTTCGCGTACCATTTTTATTGATATATGCGCTGGTATTTCAATGTATCGACAAGTACACTATCCAGCGGGAAAACTCTTCGTTTGCAACTGGCAAATTCAATTGAGCGCATAGGCGATGAAAACGCTACCGAGAACGCTAAGTCCTAAGAGGGCACGGGGCACGTTGCTTGGCGTCGCGGCGTTGCAGAGGTCGTCCCAGCACCGGCATCGTGTAGTCGAATTATTTTTATCGTCCGTATCGCAGTGGGCTTTTGTATTCCAATCATAATCGTATCCGCAACTTCTTGTCACGATCACTTTAGCTGAAGCAAATAAGTGCATTGTCGTGTAGAAGACCGTCAGCAATCTCCTCCTTTCTACTCCTCCTGCTCCGGGACTGCTCCTTTTCCATTTATAAGTTTTTTAAAGATACCATTACAATTGAATGAGAAATTGAACATACAAGCCCTATGGACAATCTTCTTAAGGCATGTTCCGAACATTCGGACGTTCGTACGTTCTTCGGGACATGTTTTCCATTGAAGCCTGCTCCTAAGAGGATAAAACTCTGGGCACTCGTTCTCCGTACTGTCACACAGGAAGCATCTTACTCCCTCGACTGCAACGAGATATTACACCAAGAACGGTGTATCATCGGGAAATCACATTAGCAACATGACATCTGGTGGATTTTTTAAAAATATTCCAGCCCAACTTTATCCCAGTCGTCATAACCCATTATTTCATTAGAAAATATCGCTTCATATCGATAGAAGTCGATATCCGGAAAAATAGGTTTGCTGTGAAAACATCTGTTAGAGTAAGTGAAACTTTTACAAATAAGGACTGTAAAATCTTGAACTACCGGGACGATTGCGCCATTCTTGCTCAATATTGATTCCCAATACCAGTCTTGAAATTAAAAAAAAATCAACCATATAGAGAAGGACCTAAAATGATTTACTCTTCATATTAACAATGAAGGAGCAAAAACAACGGATCGAATTCTTCGAAGAATCTAACGATATACACTCCTCAAATGCGTGCAAGATACGGTAAGGCCGATAAGACTTCATAAAAACAGATAAGCGGGATTTCTTTTAGAACACCTTAATCAACATCCGCCTAGCTTACCTAAGGCATTAAAACGCAGAAAGACACACCAAATGAACACAATGTATTTGAGCTTCATCCTGTTCGATTTTAGGTCTTTGATGAATCTTGCCCTGGAGGAGAATTACGCAATTTTCGAGATATTATGGCCAACGGTGTCTACGAAAGCAGTCCAAGAAATCACGCGCAACTGTGATTTCTCATGACTCGCGTTCGGTTTTTATAAAATCACTCATGGCGCAAGCAAGGCGCAGAAATCTGACATAGTCGAGCATAAAAAACGTAATTCAGTAGTTAATGTCAAAGAAATAAGGAAGAGAACGTCGACAGATTAGGATTCCGATGAAATGTTAGCTTCCGCGATCGTAAAAATCGTTTTGTTGCTACCTCATTGCGGTTTATTTTTATAAAAAAACTGCCGTAGACATTTCTACACTTGTCTCAAAACAAAAAATGCTAAACTTAAATTTTCGATGTGCATCATTATGTAGATTCCCGAAAGTCTATCGTCGAAAAATGGTACTCGATCGAGACATTCGGAAACGGTGAAATTAAATTTTCCCAGATTGGAACTTTATTTTGCAATTTATTCGCAAAAATTGAAAATGAATAACACGAATTAAATTGTTGAATTAAAGATTCGCTCAATAAAGAAGATGCAAGTTGAAAAAAAAAGAAAAATAAGACACTCCCATATTAAGCCAAGAATCGAAGTGATTTTTGTAATTACCAGGCTTATAACTTGTGGCAAAAATGTTCGAACTCAAAAACAATGATTACGAACCGTATAATGGCTCCATCTTCGCGAAGTAATTCCCACCGTTTCGAACTTCGGCTTGCGAACGAGACCTCGTCACAGAACTCTCGACTGAGCCCGATTTACATGTACCTCGTTTGACGAAGAAAAAAAAAAAAAAAAATACTGAACAGAAACGTAATTTCGCTGTTTCTTTTTAACTCGCCGCAGATCGCGTGTATCGGTAGGTCTGCAGCTAAACAGCAGCAGCATAGTAGCGCACGATTGTCGGGCACGTGAGTTCGCCTTCTTATCTGAGTACTTAATCACTCATTTTCTGCGCCTCACTCGGAGCCGGTCAAAGGAGTGGAGGAAGCATATGCTTTTATGCATCGGCAGAATCGAGTGGCCTCTCTTTCAAGTACGAGGCTCAAAAGCGTTTACATCCTTCTCGATACTTAGTCGCCAAAAACTTCATTTATAAATCTAACACTAATTAGTTTTGCTGTATCGTAACTGACAATTTGTTAGTTTATAAACAATTGCCTACGAAAATGAGTGAATTCAATTTTTCGCTCTTTGATTAACTCAGAAATTAGTTTAAAGAAAATCGGATCGGGTTGAAACACACGAAGAAAAAGAAATCGAAGATTTGTTGCACTGCGTATTGCCTTAAGTTCCTTCCTGAATTCCTGAAATAGATGCACCAGTCAGCCTTTTCACTTCAAATTGATGTCAATTCATTGCCGCCACTTCGATCTTAATATTTTTTAATAATTCATATAAATTTATAAAATCATCAACTCGCTGATATCAACGAGCGCAAATTTGAGATCTGGATAGTAGTGTCATGATAGAAAAAAAAAGATTTTGCCATATTTTGATAATTGAAAAAATAATGATAATTAACCGATACGATTTGGACAAAAATATATATTTTTTGCCATATATTAGATAGTTGAAAAAATAATAATAATCAATCCATGGAACGAAAAAATATCGTTTTAAGGGAGAAAGATGCTCTGTGGGACGCGGTGGCCGCAGCTTGCCGAGCGTCATTCCGTAACTTGTCCTCGACGTGTCGGAACGATTGTACGTAACGTGCGACGCGTGTATCGAGGCGAAACGATATCGCGGCGTCGAAATGTGCTCAGTCCGAGAACGGATGGTATGGCGCGACTGCGGCGCCGGCTGCGCTTGCAATAGCCGAATGCAACCAACCCTTCTCCGCCTCCCTCGCATCACCTACAACCGTGTGTCCTATTGCGCAAATCACTCGCATTATTGACTGCTATTGTATCTCTCGCCTCGCAGACGAGCTTGTTTCGCATTGTCTCGCACTGCTCGTCCACGAATTGAAAACTCACGCGCGTAATTATTACCCGCGGTGCATAATGATCCGCTACACTTTCGCTTTATCCGTACGCATCCTGATAGTCCTCTCAATTTCTTCGTCATCATCATACCCTTCGTCTCACCTATCCATTTCAGTGTCGCAGTTTTTTTTTTTTCGATTTCTGACTTTTCACTTCGACTTTGAAATTTACTCTTATTTATAAAATATTTATAAAAAGGTTATTTACATATTATTTATGAAAATAAGGTTTTGAAACTAATTTGTTGAGGAAAATAATAATTCAACAATATACTGGTTTATGCGTAAAAGCTTTCAATACCATTAAATTTGCAATGTTTCTTTACCGTGCAAAAAAGTAAAAGAAACAGAAACAACTCGACAAAAATGAACCTTATCAATCCGACTTACAAGAATATTCTTGTCTATTGCGCTCTAATTTGTTAAGTGAAAAAATAATTCATTAACAAATCATGAAAAAATGGTATTTTTACCAAAAGTTCTTTAATAATACTTGAAGTTAATGTGAAATTACCTTCAAATTACTGTAATTTAACATAATATTTGCATATCAAATCTAATATACTGGTTATTTGTGCATAAAAGCTTCCAATACCGGTACATTAAATTAAAAAAAATGTTTTATTTCACTACGTGTGTAATGTGCGACTTCACGCACTAGTGCAATAAAACTGTGTACGGTACTCGTGCCAGAAGCTTTTTCTCAACTCGTGTGATTGCAACACTCGCCTTCGGCTCGTGGCGCAGGCTCACACTCGTCAGAAAAAGTTTCTTCGCACTCGTATCGTAATATACTATACTGTGTATTTTGAAAATACTTCAAAATTATTGTAATTTTACATAATATTTATACATCAAATTTAATACACTGGTTTGCGCATAAAAGCTTGCAATACCATTGAATTTACAATCTTTTTTTACCGTCTGAGAAAGTAAAAGAAACAACAACAAAACAACAACCGAAAACAATCCGACAATTCGCGCTATAGACAATTCTCGTCTATAGCGCTCTATCGGAATCAAATGGACTGTCCATGAGAATAGTGCGAGCCTTATTATCCGATACGAAAATGAAACGGCGCTGGATGACATAGGTAGATACGCGATTGTATTCTCGGTTGTGACGCGCGTATATAACCGGGGATCGCGGAGGCGTTAAGTTTAACGCGTAACGCGTATTGTGTACGATTTGTACCGAAGAGGGGCGGAGAAGGAGGAGGAAGCGAAGGGGGGGGGGGGGGGGGGGGGGCGGTGGGACGCGGAAGAGAAGAGGGTCGCGGGGATGCGGATCCGACTCATCGCGCTGTACTGGCGCCGGTGCATGCAGTCGGGATATGAGGATTCGCGCAACACACGCGGCCAACCAGGGCGAGAGAGCAAAAGCCACGGGGGGATGAGCGCGTGCATCGCGGCTTCAGTTGGGGGCGGAGGGCTCGGGAGGGCTCGGGAGGGTGGCAAATAGCGGATAGCAGATTCGACGCGTATATCCGCACGAAGCAATTGAACGGCGAATGATTCAATTTGTCAGACCAATGAGTTTGTCAGGTGCCACTCCATGCCGGGGCAGTCAGGCGCCCACGCCGCTACGGCGCATAACGCTATAATACTATATTGTACCATTGATACACAAGCCATCCATGTATTTATTCATATGCGCGCGCGCGCGTGGGTGTGTGTGTGTGTTCAAGCATGAGCTCGAATTGGATTTGATTTAACGTTGCTCGCATTGTCGCACATTACACACTAGAAATATATCGCAAATCTCTCGGCAAGCGGGCATCCAATTACTTGTTCCGACGAAACACACAATTCGCTGAAAGCGCTCCTCTTCGGTGAATTACATAACTGCAACGATCGGAGTATATCTGTGGAGAGGATATGTGGCGTTTCGCTGGATGAGGGACCTCGCTCAATTGTTATTGCTCGAAATCGACGGTCAACTTGGCCGATCGGTCATCTCCGGCTGGTCGAGTGGACCGTGGGGGAAAAAGGCGACGATTATGGCGAGTATTCCGCGTGATAACGTTGTCGGGAGGGACTCGCGATTGAAACATCTTCTATTGCGAGATGGAACACTTCCGGGTTTAACGGCAATTAATCTTATGCACGGGATCATTTCTCGCTAATTGAGATTCGATTTTCGATTTTTCTTCTTTTAATTTTGCAAAATCAGGATTCCGTTGAGTTACCTTATCGTCCTTTTTTTCACCTCGTCCGAGAGCTTTTTCCTTTTTAATCGGGTAGTTTTTGGAGAATGTTCAGTTGATTTTTTTTTTTTTTTATTGATTTAAAAATTATTTTTAAAAAATCAAGCCGTATTTTGGTATTTGAGCTAAACCCAGTATTTGAGAGCTACCTTAAGTTTCACTGCAATTGACATATTTCTTCAACCCTCGGTAACTGTGGCAATCAGTCACAGATATTTACACGAAAATCTCCGAGTTATTCCATACGGCAGTTTACACAAACGACAGCGACGAGCGAACAAAAAAAAAGGGAACGCTTCTTTCGGCTACACCAGACTCGGCTGGGATAAACGGTTGTAAACTTCAACAGTAGCAAACGGAATTTTTACTGCCTGTATCGCAGCCCCCGCTCTCAGCGTCTCGTTCGAGAATTATCTTCGAACCTATCTGTCGTATTTTTCGAAAGTTTCTCGTATGTATAAACTCACTTTAAAAGTGCAGATGCCAATGAATGAATAGGGCCATGTGTCTTTCTCGAAATTTCCGGGCGGTCGAAGACATTCTAAGGATTTTTTCGGTGTCGCTGCGCTCGAAGATATCGATGTTCCGATGCCGAGGGAGCTGCACTTATACTTTTACACACCCGAGCCGACCTGTTGACTTTGATCCTTTAAATAAACATCTCACAAATTCTAGAATTATGCAGCTTTAAGAGTCGTTCTACAAGATAATTGTCGCTTCGAAATCAATGTTAGCGAAAAAAAATTGATTTACGAAGATAATAAGTATATTTGATTAAACACAATTTACTTCATTTTTTTGATCAATATATCTAAGAAAAAGTACAAATATTAAAAAAACGTACATTCTTTAAAATATATTTTGAAATAAAAACTTGAACTCTCAAACCAAAAAGTTTCTACACCAAAGATTATCGGGAGCTTTTCTAATCCAGAATGAGACGGAGCAAATCAAATAAATTCGATTTATTTAATATTCTGAATATAATTGAAGGAAAAGTACACATATTATAAAAGATATATATAAATATTTTTGAAAGATATATAAATGTCTCAAAAAAATCGACAATTTTTTGTTTTCGCCAAAAAAATTTGGCCGAAAAAAAGTAAAGTGTACACTTGTTATTGCCGAAAATGATTATTTCTTACCCACCCTCGGAAGGAACGGAAGCCCTTGCGATCGCTTCACTCATGTTGACTTAATTAAAGCGCCGAAGCGCAGATCCGGATAACAACGAAAAATTCGCCGATACTCCGGCCGGTGGCGAGCGGAGAAAAAAATATATCAAACGGATTAAGGACGTAAGCTTTAGAAAAAGGTTACGAAGGAGGAGCAGCGTCGGTGGTCTAGGGTCTGGAATAAATTCTAATGTGGCGGCATTATAATTGCGCGGTTTACGTTCGCCGCCGTGGCTAAGGGTTGCCCCGTGCGAGGCCAAATTAGCGACGATCATTATTTATGTCTCTCGAGGAAAAGGGGTTAAAACGGCAACTCGTTTTTCTCCACGGCAATCCTGCATATAGCTTGCTTTCGTTCTCTCCGCGCACAATCTGCTCGTATACTCTTTCTGTTTTCTAACCGGCGAAGACAAAGGGTAGTTAACGCTCGTTACGGCGCTCGGGCGGCGGCGCCCAAGAGGGTAGGCCGCGCGATGAGAAACAAACTCTTTAATATTATTTCGCCGATCGTGTAGAACCAAAATTAAAGCAATCGACAAATCCGGAAACGAATTTTCAAAAATTCGTAGCAAAGCGAATAGTTGAAAAAAAAAATGAATTACATTTATAAGGATCAAAGAAATATGCGGAGGAATAATGTTATGGGCAATTTTAAAACCGAATGATTAATACTTTTGTTCGCCGCTCATTTTTCCCTTCTAAAATTCTGGCGTGTATCCACGTGAGAAAAAAGCATATCTCAAAGTACATGACATCCTTAATATATTTTTAACAAAACAATGTGTTTTTCTTTCAATTTTAAAATGTGTACGATTTTTTTTTACTTTGAATAGAAAATGATATATTCCAAAAAAAGTCAGAACTGGTTTCTGCTAATTTATATATATATTTGCCGAAATATATATGCTGTAGAGAGATATCTTTTTATTTCAAATGTTTTTTTTTTTTATTTTGCATTTAGAATATTACACTTATTTCGGATTATATTTTTAATATATTTAAATCATAATATATGATGTTTTTGATAAAATTCTAACGTTTTATTTATTTTTTTCTTTTTTATTTTGTTCCGAACTTTTTTGAAAATTAATATTGTTACTCGGATTTCGAGGCTCTGTCCTACTTCGCCGTCCGTTTACGGTAACGCGCACTCGTTCGCTTGTGTGGACAAGCGCGAACGCGAGCAAGGACATTGCGGGTGGCCGAGTCAACCCTCGGTACAGTACAATGTCTATCGTTTTTTTCGTTCTCTCCCTTTAACTGTATCGTCCTCCGACGATTCCAGGCGAAGCATCGCCCTTCATCGCTCGACCGGCCCCCAGCTCTGGCTACGCAACCCACCATCGCCCGAGCCACCCCGTATCGGTGGCGAAGAGCAAACAGACCGGGAAGGGAAAATTTTTCTCTTCCTCTCGCGACACGTGTTTTTAATTCCACAGTTACGTTAAACATCCCCCGTGTGTAACGGAGCAAAAAACGACTCTTTGCTGACTCGTCGTCGCTTCGAAACGTCCCTCGTGTGTACAACACCGGAGTTTATCGTTTGTAACAGACGTAATGATAGGTTTAACGAATTGATTCGCAAAATGCTTCGACGTTGAAACGAAGCAAGCACTTTTTTATTGTTTCAATAAATTTAGAAAGTTGTATGATTGTATTATGATAAATATATATATATCTGTTATATATAGTATTATAAAATATAAAAATTATTGAACATGTTTTAAAAATTATATTTTTAGCAATAACATTTTTTTTTTATCATTTCATTTTTTTTGTTGTTTCAGTCTGACGGCACTAAATCACCGCTCGACAAACACACGACCACGGCGAGACTCGAAGAGATATATATTATTATTTTTTTTATCGCTGTCCGATAAGGGCCCGGCGATGCACTCGCGTGTTTGCGGTGCATGCATTTTTTAATAAGTGGGCCATAATTTATTGGCCCTGCTGAGAATACCGTCACGCTTTAACTCTTTCGACTCTCTATCTTCGGATTTTATAACACTGTGGATTTTATGGCGCAATGCAAACCTGTGGAGTCCTGATAAGTAGCTCCGAATCTCCGTTTTGTCTTTTTTTCTTACTCTCTTCTCTCTGCCGACGTTGAAACTATTATATGTTAACGCGCGACACCGCGAACAGCGAGAGCAGGGGAGAAGATAAGGCCCGAGTTAGTGCCCAACGCGTTAGGTTCATTACCCGCGAATCGAAGAATTTGAAGATCTTCGACGGCCCCACTTCAATTCATTGCCAGCTATTCTTTTTCGTGAGGCGTTTGTTTTTTTTTTTTTTTTTTTTCCATCAGTGTAGCGCGGCAATACTTCGAATTGTCGCGAAGTTGCCAGGAAAATCTTCGTCCCCGAAGTATCCATTGTGATGTTATTTGAGAGATTTCTCCCGAACGAGCGGACTTTATGGCAGTCGTTACTGATAATAAGCCAGATTGACAACCGAGAGAAACGATCGAGTGCTTAAAGGATAAGATTGAGCTAACTAGCGAATCGTCTCATTAGGATTGGTTAACGAAAGATTGAAAAGTTGCAAACATTCTTGACCAAAAAGTGGGTGATTTTTCGAAAGTTTTCAGATTTTACAACCTTATTGCAATTAATTGTTTTTATTTTTTTTTAACGACTTCGATGAAATTTAAGAAACGCGAGTAAAAGAATCGAACTTACGTAATTTGTAAAATTGTTAAAAACTTTTTGCAGATTGACCACTTTTCAGTCGAGGAGTTGCCTTGAAATATAAAGAAAAAATTGGAATCTTTTAGAGAGCGTAATTACTCGAATTTTTTTTTAATCATAATTCAATTGTGACAAGAGAAATGCCGAGTTTGCGCCGAGAGAAAAGCTGCACCCTTTCAGTTTCGAGTCGTGCTGCTAGATGAATCGGAGTTCCAGCTGGGATTGTAATTGATTTTTCCGCGGTCTTGTGCTCGCTGGCTGATGCGAGGAAGAAAAACAAAACCAATGTAATCTAGAGTTTGCGTATTTGTTGAAAAAAATCGGGGTGCCGCTGCGCGCGACTGGCGAAGAATTGCTCGGACGCCCTCAGATTAAAACCGTAGTATTTTAAATTCTTTCTTAAACTCCGAAAAAAAAAAAATATAGAAATAAAAGTAAATGAAATAAGAGCAATGGCAACGCGGTGAGGAGCTCCGAGGCTACACAGGCTTCGCTGTGAAGACTCCAGAGAATTAAAAACGCCGGGGTGTCGCGGCAAAAGTCACAAGTACGAAAGCTTCGAGCACTCGGTGTAATTCGCGCTGGAGAAGAAACTACGATTATTCGATTACAGCCGAATGAATTATGCCCCAACGCGACGGAGTCGTTTTCCGCACGAATTATTGGATCGAGAAAAATTGTCACAGATCAATTTTTATCTGCTGCAATATTAAAATATTAAAATATTAAAATATTAAAATATTAAAATATTAAAATATTAAAATATTAAAATATTAAAATATTAAAATATTAAAATATTAAAATATTAAAATATTAAAATATTAAAATATTAAAATATTAAAATATTAAAATATTAAAATATTAAAATATTAAAATATTAAAATATTAAAATATTAAAATATTAAAATATTAAAATATTAAAATATTAAAATATTAAAATATTAAAATATTAAAATAAGTTCGACACTGACACACTTTTATGTAAGAAACGACAAGACAGAACAGAGTCGAGACGCAGTAGTATATTTTCTGAGCCGGCTAATATTAATGATAAATTCGTCTCGCAATGGGCGTTTCGTGCGGCAATCCATTGTTGCATGGATCGTTGTACAGATCGTTGTTAATGGTAGTTACAAGGACGCATTAGCCTGATAAATAGTAATGGGTTTTATTGGTGGAAAATCAGAAAATATGAGGATACCGGGGGAATCCCCTTTTTCTTGCCCGGGCATCGTGCGCTATAACAACGGAACCGGACGTACGGGCGATAATCGTGCTGCGAACTCGGCGGTCATCGTTTCTCTTGTGGGAGTTTCTGATACCGCGGCAGGAAAGCGGCAGTCCCGAACGACCATAATCGTCGTGATATGGATCTCAAGTTTATTATATTCGCCGGACCATAAGGAGAAGCTTCATTGGCCCGTTTCTATGAAATATTATCCGTACGCATTGCGACTTATTCTTCATTTCTCTCTCCTCGGATCATCCCGGAAATTGTGTCGTCGTGACGATACGAAAGCAACGAGATTGCAAAAAAAAAATTATTTCTATTAAAAATGACAATCACATTTTTTATCATAATACCTTTTTTTAAACTGTAATCAGAATTTTTTAAATCGAATCACACACAAATTGTATTTTGAAGGTTGTAAAATATGAAATTCTGTATTCATTTTTTTATCTGAATTATTTTACGATTTTTTTAAATGGGTAATTTCCATAAAAAAACAAAAATATGAGATGATCAAAACAAAATAACAATACTAATGTAATTATTTCAATAGGTATTGATTTTTTAAAATTTTTTTTTTCTCGAGATTTATCCCGAACTCCTTAAATTCTCGTTGTCGAAGTATTCATTGCCCTGCAGAGTGTCATCTATTATAGAAGCGCATTGGAGACGCCGGGTGCCTTTTCTAAACAAACCCTGATGTGGGCCCCGTTAGAGCCGCTCTTTCATAAGCCAAACACACCGCTACGGCAGCAATGCTCGGAAGTAAGATATATTTTTTTTTCGTTTGGATAAACAATGTCTGGAGATTCTATGGGCGTTGATGAACGCCCTCCCGAAGTCGGGCCGGCAACGTTTCTCGCAGCTGTCGAAGATTTGTCTCCACTATCTTCCGAGATTATATTTTTTTTCCAGAAAATAAATATGTGAAATTGTCTTCCAGTTGAATTTTTTTTGTGTTTTTCTAATTTCTCTTTTTTTTTTCGCAACAGCGACGAGACTTTCCAGAGGCTTCGGGCTGTTGCGCGCAGCGAAGTATCAAAACAGCGAAAGAAACGAGAGCGAGCGCGAGAAGCCAAACGAGAAAGCAGTTTTCTTCTTCTCTTGTTCCTTGGAGAGCGCGTACGGAGGTACCGAAATTCGCGAGCAACGGGTGAATCTCGTGTAATATAAACGTCGTAAAATAGGAAGCAGGTGAATCATATAATTCGGGGAGGAAGGGATCCCTTCCTTCGGAGTAATTCTCGTGCCGAGGCTCGCCGGAAAAATCTTTTGCCGTCCTCCGCGCGCGCTTGGCCCTCGTACGTTACCGCAGAACTCCGCGTGCCCGCAAGGACGGCGCGGACCAAAACGGGAACACGTGCTGCTCATATCGCGAAAGTAGACGGTGACCGGAGAGCGCGCCGGTCCCGAGCACAACGTGATATAATACTCCGTAAGAAACGGGATATGAGAGCTCGCTCCAACGAGTTTCATTCTTTCATGCGCAATTTTTGTATTGTTTTTTTTAATGTAGCAATTTTGAGAATGGCAACTGTAAAATATTTTTGAGATAACGTCTTTTCGCATGGTGTTCACTTCGAAATTGACTTTGAAGTTTTTTTTTATGTGGAAAAAATGGTGGAAAATGAAAAATTGAAGTGAATTTGAAAACCGATGAAATTTTCACGTATTCAGAAAATTGAATGAATTATTTTCATTAAAAAAATGGGTTTGTCGGGAAGAATCTTGATTTTTTAAATTCATTTTTTTATAACTATTTGGAATTTTTATCATCCATATAATGCCTGATATCGCGTCTGCGAATTATAATGAAGTCCTAATAATAAAGTAAAAATCATCGATTAGTCCGTGATTTACACAAGCACAGGCAGATTGACTGAACATTTTTATTAACTTATTTTTCGCCTCTTTCGAGTCAGTGGAAGATTTTTCTCCGAATCCATGTCGCAACGATGTAACAATGAAGTGTACATATCGTTGAAAACAACGAGCCCAGTTATATCGTTATCGTTCTCGCGCTTCGGGCTCATGCATATTTATAACGTGTTACATTATCGCTCGATTAAAATCATAGGGACGTATCTCGGCGTTTTATGAACAGAGAATGCGTTTCTCTTGATATTAGTTCACGCGACACGGTCTGCCCCGTGTACTTTCGTGTGTACGATATTCGGAATCGTTTTTTTTTTAACTTTGCTCACGTCGTTTTTTTTCTCTCTGCAGTGTGCGCTTAAATCTACGCGTTCGGCCGGGTATTCTTCGACAAACAACGGAGCAGGTTGTTCGGATCTTATTTGTCGAGCCTGCCACGGAGCCCGGCGAATCCACAGTGGATAACCTTATCGCTTATGGTGTATACGTACCGAATCGTTTGACACACATCGTGAATGGCCGGTGCGCGCGTTTCGTTCCGCCTTTAACTTCTCTTCGTTCTCGACGCCGGGAATCTGTAAAAAAACAAAAAAGAAAAAAAATAAGAAACAAATATTAAAGCTTACCGCCTCTGATTTCGAAAGAGTTTCCGATGCTTCTATTCCGTCTCTCGCTTTATCGTCCCCCCGATAACGGGGGCTCGCCCCCGGCTGATAGCATCTTCGTTTCTCGCGGCTCCATAAACTTTTACCGTGCGGGCGCTTCTATCCGTGTGTATGCGCCTGTGCGCGACGGAACCGAAAAATTCAACCCCCATATAACTCGAGAAACCGGCCCGAGTTATCGGACCGAAGTTTAACGCGCAAAAGTGGAGGTATCAATTCTCACCGGTTTCACAGAAACCTTCGCTTTGTCGAGAATCTTATCATAGAAGGAACAACGAGAGAATATATGAGGCTCAAAATTTTACAAATGTTTGGTTTCGAGAACTTCAATCCAAGCATTCTGGGATAGAAAGAGTTAATCATTCGATTGAACCTCTTTTCTTATTGAAAAAAATAGATCTCTCCGTGAATTCAGCCCCTCCGTGAATTTAGCCCCTCTGTGACTTTAGCATATTGTCTAAACTACCGTCTCTTACACAGGGTTTACCAAAAAATCCACAATCAAATCTTGTACCCGAACGGATTATCGTGAGCTCACGTGCATTGCGTCGAAGTCCCGAAAGTGGCGACAACGAGACAGTCCAACGAGACACGGATGAAGAGTACTCGCGCCGGCGGTGCGTCCAACGAAGGGCGCGTAGCGTTTAAAGTGGCTGCGCGAACGGGCGAGAGGCCGCAAGTACCGAGTAACAGAGTTCGCGGGGAGCAAGAAGCGTCCATTATTCCGGATCCGCGAAATTATTTGTGACGGAGGGACAATAGTCGAGTGGCAACATGTTCGCTTATACGTGTACGCAGGGATACACCGAGAGGAAGAACAAACAAGTTAGCCAGCCTCCTGATTCCGCGGAGTGGCAGCCTCATAATTGTTACGACATAACCACCCACCCTCGCCGCCCCCTCCCGGATAATCGCGTCCAAAGTTTCAGGTCTGTTCTCTCGCCGAGTCGCTCGCCGCACAGTCCTCGTTGTGCAGCGGAGTTAGTTGGCCGAACGAAGGGACGGACAGAGCGTGTTTCGCGAGAGGGCACCGGCATTTAGCCCGTATTGTCGTTGCGTACACGCTGCTGAATGCAAACCACGCTTGGATGAGAAGATCTCGCTCTTCGCTTCCGCGACATTTGCCACCCAAAACCTCGTCCGCTTTACACTGGATTTTGGGGATCGGATTCGAATCTATTTATTTATCCATACATGCCTTCGGGATTCTGTTTGTGGGAACTTCGATCAGTTGGACCGTTCAGTTTTTCATCGATTTGACAACTTTTTGGAATTATCATTATGGAAAATCTCCTTAGCACCTTCTGTAAGGTTCAATTTTTTCAAACTTCTGTTTAGGATGTTGTCGGAATTCTTTTTGAACTTCGCGCGAATCGCACCCTTTGGTAATACGCAGCGAGACCACTTTCTTAACCATTTATCAGGGAATGGAAAGTTATCAAGGAAATAGACGAGAAGATTTCTTCTGACCCTTCGTATCTTCTTCGAAAAAGTGTCTTTCGAGACACCGATTGAAGAAGCTCGAATTTCAATGCACCCCTCGATAGCAAGTCCAAAGAACAATCCCACACGCTTCCATTGCCATTGGAACGATGATCGAGAGTTCCGACAGCCTCGAAGCTTCGGCATCGCACTCGAAGAAGCGCGGTTGAGTATTGCTCTCGCGGAACGCGACCGGGGAATCGGAAGTGCGCCGAGCCCGACGTATGTGAGCGAGGAAGGATTTCGAGAATTGGGAGAGAAAGCGACCGCAGTAGCGAATTAACGCTTGCTGTTTATACCGAAAGCGCCCTAACGTGCCCGCGACAATTCTTGAGTGCTGTCTGGCGCAGGCCGTGGAGAGAGAGACGCTTTCGGTATAACGTCCCGGGGAGAAGCCAACGAGGCAGCCACCACCGCCACCATCGGCCACCCCCTCAGTGAGCTTTGGCGGAGCGAGAAAGAGCGAGAGAGCGCGAGAGAGGAGGGCCAAAGCACCAGCACAGACTCTCGCACGGTGCCCTCCGCGCGCGCTCTCCGGCTCACCCCTTTCTCTCTGACCCCGAAGCTCGAGCAACCACGTTAAACGTTGGTAATGTTAACGTAAATAGATTATAACACTCTGTTAAACAGGCAGGCAGGCAGGCAGGCGGGCGAGCAGAGCCAGTCAGGCCTCGACCTCGGCTCCGGCTCGCGCGCGAATTACTCACGGATCGCGTGACACGTTCCCCTGTCCTGCCAACCACCGCTTTCGGTTATCATCGTCGTTCTACCCAACGTAACTGCACCGCGCACCTATACGCATACCAATTCATCCGCCGCACACACGTCTCTCGGTGTCTATGCTCATAGATATACATGCATGCGGCACACACGCGCCGACGACGATGAGACGCAACAACGACGACGACGACGACGACGACGATGTTTCCCCTACAGGCATTCACGGCAGTATGTATAATGCTTTTGCTTCTGGTGCTTCTGTTGTTGGTTTGAACCTCAGCGCTTCCACGGACCCGCGCCCGACCCCCGCCGCGGTCGTCACGGCGAGCCGCGGGACCGGAAGTAACGTAACGGCGCGGCAGCAACAACGGCCGAGCGGGCTCGGACGACGACGACTCGGCCGTCGGCCACTACCAGCGTAATTGGAATTGTTCTTTTTCTTTCGCGAACAAGCCCCCAAACCGTACAGAACACCGAACCTTCCACGCCGCTATACGAATGTCACAGTCCTTTTTTTTTTGTACATTTTGTTTTTTTTTATATTAAATACACGGAATTTTACGTACACGCGATTTCAGACAGTTGGAAAACCCTTTTTCGCGGATAACTCGAGGACGGCAATGTCAACGACAGATTTCGGACGAATCTTTTGTGTTCTCGTTTTTGCAAGGAAGGATCATCGAGTCTTATGAGGCTGCACGGGAATCTGGCGAGAATCGCTTGTTCGGGTGTCGAACGAGCTCTTTAGTAGAACGAAAAGATACATTTATCTGCAAAAAAAATTAATAACACAATCTTTGCGTTCATCATTAATGTTGGATAATAATAAAATAATTTTATTGATCAATTTAACCCGATTCAAGGAAGATCGAGCGAAACCTCACTTTCCAACGAAAATAAATCAATTTCTTCCACATTCCCTTAAGATTAAATTTCGAACAAAAATTCGAATCAAATGAAGTATCCTCGATCAAATATTTGCTTTTCGATGTATCTTCGTAGAAAAAAAAAAAAAAAAAAAATCATAGCAAATCGTCGTAGGGAAGAACAAATGGTTTAGGTCCAAAATGATCACAGCTCGAGAGTGGCGCATCGTCCATTAGACGAATTGCCGCTCCTTTTGTTTGCCCAGCTTTTGGCTCGGTGGCATTAATTGCTGTTCTTCCGGTCAAGCCACTCCGGTCGCAGCCCGACGCGCGCCATATCGTCGAATGCATTCCCGTTACCTGGTTTCTTCTCCCAAAAATATCGTTCTTTTCATCACAGGAAATTGCCCGTTGGTCGGCGATAAGACTTTACGATGAATTTCCTTTCCGCCACACGACTCTCTCTCTCACTCTAGGCCCAAGAATAATATACGGCACGAACGGAGTCGCTAAGAGCCTGAGACTCTTTCGGTTACATCGTCAACATCGTGTCTCTCCCTGTGCTAAATGCACGCATTGTATCTCTCATGCCGTATCCTCCCAGTTGCTTCTCCCACAAACGAAAAAAAAAAAAAAAAAAAAAAAAAAAAAAAATCAAAAGTGCCTACGAATCTGAAAGTGAAAAGACACTCTCGAGCCCGTGAATTTCCTCGTCAATTAAGTTCCAACGGAAATATCTATGATTAACCAACGACCGCTCTGTAAGATTCCTCTCATTAATTGCAACTCGAGAATTCGCCGGCGAAGCTCGGCTCCACCTTGCAATTAAGTCCCGATCGAACTGCATGCGAAATTACATGTAGAAACTGCACTTGCCGCGTGCACGCGACGAGTTATAAAGACGTCGAACAATTGAATCGGCTCTCGTTTCGCCGGCGCGCGGAGCGATGTTGGGAGACGTCGGTGCGCGCCCGCGGCCACTTCCGCACAGCCCGGCTATTTCCGCTTCTTTTGCCCATTCTCACGCGTCGCGAGCACAACGCGCGGCCGCGGATTGGCCCTGTCATCTCGCTCGCTCGCGTATTTCCAGATCCACGAGCGAGACCGCGCAATAAGGCGCTCGTAACATTTTTACGATCGGAGCGCGTCTTTATGACGTCGAGTAGAGAGTCGAGCTCTCCTAGGCCCCGACTCGACGTCCTTTTGCACTCCTTACGCCGAATAGGAAGTACTTTGGCCGAGTCTTAACTATCATTATTATTATTATTGTTATTATTATTATTATATTCGGGAATTTCGATTGCAAGTGTTCGGTTTAAAAGAAATCAATTCGTAGATTTCAACTTTTGTGTGTCGACTTTGTGAAGACGATGGTTTAAAAAGGTGTATTGTTATTAAATGGGGTGGGACGAAAGGCGAAGACACGGAGGCTTATCTTTGGGTCTCGGTGACTTCGGTAACTTCATTCTTTGTATCAGAGCACGAGCACCGAGACTGGGCTTAGCGCAGTCGTAAAGTTCATCCTCTGTTCGTGTGGTTAAGAGAGAAACGCTATCGAGATTCTTAGCGGTTCGTTAGGCTGGAACAGTGGACCCAACTCTACTATTTCACAGTTTCGAATTATTTTGTACTTTTTTTAAAATCTTTTCTGTAAAGTCGAATTAGACAGTGGAAAGTACAAAAAATCATGTAATAGCACGATCGCAATTTTCATTATCTTCGACTGTTATGACTCACAGAAGTATAAATTCAGGTCCATGGAAATATATATTTTTCTTCGAGGTATAAAATGGGTTGAATAAAAATTTCAAAAGTGTACTCTTTTTCCATGAAATCAACGTTTTTTTTTGTGTCGTTTTCAAAGATCGAACATTTTTGTCCATAAACAGACTCATGACATTTAATTAACATGGACGAAAAATTTATTGACTTTCGCGATGAAATTCAGATAGGTAATTTGATTTTAAAGTACTTTTGCAGTGAAATTCATGTAAACCGTTGAGCGCAATATATTGACTACACTTTTTGACTATCGTACATTTATTTCTTATCATAATTGCGCAATAAATATGCAGACACTTTTTTTCATAGAGTGGCAATAATCTTCTCGATTTAAATTTGGTTCTTGCGGTACGTCGAAAAAAATTAGTTTGAAGAACCAACAAATTCGTTGGTACTATAAAATTTTTTTTAAATTTTATTCATTATTCGAAATAACTATTAGTTCTCCTAACTCATTTCTTTCGATTTGAAATTTTTCGGTTTTTTATTGGAAATCATTGTCTTTTTTTTAAGAGAATAAATGAGAGCTGAGTCAGTTTTCGGCATTCGAGCGAGAAAAAAATGTTGTCTCCCACTTAGCGATCGAGCCCTATTATGTCCATAACTTCCACCCGATGTCGAGCCGAGACCTCGTGTGTGCGGAGGAGTCGCAAAACTACCCCATCATCGCCCCCCGTAACCTTCGTCGCTTCTTTCGGAGGCCTCGCCATCGGCGCATTACGGTTCCTTGAAAGCAGAGTCGCATTCGCCGACGACCCGTTGCCTCGACACAGCATCGGGCTTCGGTTTACTTCGCCCGTCGCACGGATCGTCTCTCCTTTCGTCGCGAGGTCTCGCACAACGACCGTGAAATTTCTTCGTTCGGCTCTAGTCTCGCACACTCGACGACTCTCGGGCTAATGCATTTTTACGGGGGGTTAAAATCATTTATAAGCCATAAATGAGGATTATTGAGCCACCGAAGTCTCGGGGCCTCGGTGGTTGCGGTGACGCTCTTACGCCCCCAATAAAAGCACACTTTGTTCCGGCTAGACACGGCCAGTCACTTCGCCCCGTCGTGCGCTCCTTTCGTCCCTTCGTCCTCGCTATCGCACGCCCCAACGGCGCTGTTCTTCTTCGCTTCTTTTATCTCTTATTTACAACTCTTTTATTCGCCGATTCCATCTCAATCAGACACGTGCCCCCCCTTTAACGCGCGATGTATATGTATACGTGTGCCACTCGGATGTCGGAGATCTTGCCGTTATCTCGGGTCACCCGAGGGCCATATTCGATGCCCCGGAAATCATGAAGTCAAAGTGCGGAAAGTACCTCGTCGTCGCAAGCCAGCGATGAAAATATTAAACAGACGGATGAAAACGTGAGATTCGGAAATGTCCTTCGAATGACAAGATACGATGATTATTATTGAATAATAATAAAAAATAAATAATTATTATTATTGTAAAGAATTATTATTATTATTATTATTAATAATAATCGTATTTTTGTCAGTTGATCGACAATTTGAATCGAATAAATAAATAATGAGTCAATAAAAAAAAAGTCGAACAAAACAAAAAGTTATAAATAATAGAACAAATATAATTAAATTTTCATAAATGCTGTAAATAACGATTTTTTTTAATTGAATGTGTATATTTAGTTGCGACGGAATACTGAAAATGAAAGATAAATTCGAGTATTCAGTACGGCTGGAAAATCCCCTAAAATGAATCGATACCATATCGATATTCCGTTTTTTTTTCTTTTTTTTTTTTTTTCAAGTCATCATAGACGATATTTCTCATCGTTCACTTCCGCTCGCGCTCAACCGGAGACGTACCTAATACGTCTTCGAGCCGTGGCATAGACGTACCTATCCATCCGCGCATATTCGCAGATACAGATAGTCGAGAGCCCGCGTTGCTCGTGTTTCACCGAAGCGAGTGTAACTATTAGAGCCCCGAGCGATATTGCTGCCGCAATATTCAAATCCATGCAGCGCGAGCTCGATGGAGTAATGCCTGCGCGTCTCTTCTCATATAGATTGCTCGCCCTGAGGCATGCACGCCCTCCCCCTCCCCCCTTCCTGCCTGCCCCGTGATACGGAGGTACCCATGTACGCTCTCACCACCGGCAGCAACAGCAGGAACAGAATCACCAGCGGAAATCACAATAATTCCGATATTGCCCTCTGTTCTCTCGCTGATCATTTCGCTAAGTGCGAGAGATCCCGATATGTCGCTTTGAATTTCTGCGGTCGGGACTCTCCGTTCGCTCGCGATGTTCACCCTTTGCGATAAAAAAAGAAGAGGAAGAAAAAAAAAAAAAATTGAAATCCATAAGGACAATGCGCAGCTCGGAAATTTCACGGTACGTTCTTTTTTATCAATCACTGGAAGTATATTATCGCGATGAGAGATGCGGATGAAAAAAAAAAAGTATAATAAATCTCACTAATTTTGATAACGATCGACGCGTGAAATATTATTTTGCCATGTACATTTGTGACAAAAATCCTTCATGTTGAAAAAAAAACTATTTGCGGTCGACGCATGTACACGTTGATAAAAAAAATTGAGATCCTTTTTAGTAATAAAAAAAAATAATGTGGATGCAACAAATAAATACTGCGCGTAAATACCGATGACGATAATGAATAATAAAGGCCATGGAAATAAATTAAGAAAATAATCATTTATATTTTTTTTTTTACTTCAAAGAAGAATAATAATGAACAGAAGATTTATTTTTCATTACAAAATCCCAGTTTAGCCAATTAAGGTTGTTTAACTACTGAAAAAATGCGATATTAATGATGCCCAGTCGCGAAAAAATACGAAAAAAAACGAATAACACATATAGTTAAATATTATTGTTAAATGTAATTTAAAAAAAATTCCCCACATCCGACTATGCATTCATTGATAATGAAACGAGGCCCGGACAGCGTGACAAGGTCAAAGATATCGAGTAATTCAACTACTCAAGATCGCCGCAACCGAATCGCGTCGAAAAATCTTTCTTCGCCAAACGACTTTCCGAAATCTCGATCCTGGTTTTCGCGTCCATCGATTGTGGGCGCAGAGTTCTCTTCCAGCGCAATTCCGCGCGTCACGGAGGAATCACCTCAACGAGAAAAGACGCGGCAAGACAGTTGGAACGATTTGTCCCCGAAGCGAATTGAACCGCGAGTTCTCGGTGTACGGCGAGTAGGGATGCTTCGCGGCGGAGAGGGAGGGACGAAGAAATGGAATGAAATGGAAAGCCCTGGCAGTCCTATCTGGTAATGCTCGTACATAAATGACAACAATGACGATCAGACAGCCGTTCAGCTCGTCGTATTTTCCCGTCGTAGTTTCTGATCCGCCCGAGGGCGAAGCCGAGAACCGAGTTGGATGGATTTCACCCTCTTCCTCCCCCGACCGCGCCTCCATTCCTCTCGCTCTCCTTCGCCTTTTCCACCGTCCCCCATGTATATCCGTGTCTCGCTTGCGATATCCTCGGTTGTTCTTCGCCGCAATCTCTCGATAACCGTGCCCGCTTCTTACCCCCGCTGAGCCGATAGCACTTTCCGCGGCTCCGTCACTCCCGCAAGAAAAGAAACGAAGATACAACCGTAGAAAAATTTACAACGGAAACTTATACGGTGGAAGCGCGACGAGAAGGAAAGCTCCGAGTCGAAGAACAAGATTCGGTATCTTCGCGAGATTCTTTGCTCCGGATTGCTACGAAAGTCCCGTGGAGCCTGTCGCGGGGTGTGCGCCAGCGGACCAGCGGGAGGGGTTGGTGTCGGGGGGGGTAGTGGCGGAACCGGGCGAAGCATTAGCAATTCCAATATGGCCAGGGGCGACTTTCCGTGAAACAATGTCGAAGATTACTGGTCCCGGGTTGGAGGTAGACACGTCTATAGTTCGGGTCCCGAACGAACTCTCGCGGAGCAACGGGAGGATCAAGGGAGAAAAAAGGAAGAAGAAAAAGAAAAAAAAAACGAAGAGGAGAACCGGGGCAAGAGAAAAGGCTCGGCGCAAAGGACGGTGAGATCGAGAGTGCAGAGAAGAGAGGATAAAGAGTGAAACGAAAAAATAATAATAATAATAAAGTAAAAAAAAGGAAAAGAGGAAAAGCGAGAAAAAAAGATTGGTTGAAAGGATGAGAAACGAGAGCATTGAGGACGATCATTGTTCGACACAATAATATTTGTCGCCGAAAATAACGCTCAAAAACCGCGAGGAAGGGAATAGAGAGATTGGGCAACGGTGGATGGGTTGATGCTGCTGCTACTGCTATGCCACTGCCGGTCGGTGAGGGGTATATCCATTCAAACGCAGACAATGCGAGAGATTCATCTGGCTGGTGCTACCGCTGTTCGTCGGGTGTTCCTCTCTCGGCTCGAGCAAACCTCAACGACTGCCATTCCTGCGAAGCCCCTCTTTTGCCTCCTGCCTCTTGCCAGCTCGCTCGCCGAGCACCGTCGTTCGTGCCGGTCACCCCCTAACCCACCCAAGCCCCTCTCACCCTCGTTCCCCCACCGCCCCCGTTTCGGATCCCTTCCATCCTCCTCGCGAGCCTGTCACGAGACACGCGCCAAATTAAAAACTCGGTTTCTGTTCCGCTGCTCCTTTTGCCGGGGAGACAGGGCGAACCCATCACGTGCCACGAGCGAGCCCGGAGTCGAGCTATCGGATATCGAAAAGTTTTATCGCGAGTCGGCCGGGCCTTCTGTCTCCGTTCCTCCCGTCGCGAAACTATGAATATATCGCGGCACTTCGGTATTTGTGAATGAAGGCAGCAAAGTTACGCTCCGGGGTACACAATCGCGAGTCAATGGAAACGAGACGGCGAAGCACGATCGGGTTTCATCGATTCGCGCAATTACTTTTATCGCAACTTTGGGCCGGGCGGTCTTGTCGAATCCTCGAATGTAGTCGATGCACTGCAGTCTTTCAGTCTTGAATGATTCGCAGTCGACGTATGTTGAGGGAATCTTGGAAGGAAATATAACATGCTAAAGCCATACTAGCTTGGAACGTATTATGGATAAAGGAAGACATCAAGAGAGATTCTTTTCTGCTGAAAACATTTTTTTTTGGCTTTCCAATCGAGGAAATTAGTTATCGACAGCAAGGGGATGAATTTATCGGCGCTGTGATTACCGCATAGCAATTTACCCTTCAAAGTAATTTCATCTGACTCAATGTCTTGACGAAATATTTGTCATTCCTGCGAGGTTGGGAATCTCAAAATATTTAAGAAAAAATTAATTTTACTTATCTGATCAGTACGAGTACTGATCAGTATTAGTACGACTGGTATGATTGAAACCAGAGCTGGGCAGAAGCTACAAGTATTTGCTTGGTATACGCAAGTAAAGTAGTTGAAAAAGTTACCTGAATACTTAGTAATCTAGGACCAGAGCTCTCTACAAATAACTATACTCCCAACAGCCCAGGGACCTAAGTACTTGAGTACACCAAGTAGGTACTTTGGCTGTTGCACAACTCTGACCGAAACGATACTAATGTAACTAGTCTAGAGTATGTCTAGTATGACTATTGACATTAGCACGATTAGTATGACTAGCATGAATAGAATAGCCGGTATGTGTCGTATCGCCAGTACAACCAGTACGCTTAGTCCGATTAGTATGATTGGTGTGAGGAGTAAAACTCGTAAGATCAGTATAACTAGTTTGATTAGTATGAAGAGTAAGATTAGTAAGATCAGTATGATTACAATGATTATATGGCTCGTATGTCTAGTTCGACTAGTAAGAACAGTAGGACTAGCATGAATATTATGACTATCATGGCTAGTACTGATAAGGCGAACAGTCTAACTAGATTGCCCGGCATATCCAGCATATTTGCTTAGAAGGATCAGTGAAGAAGTTCTATCAGTGCGAATACTTTGACCGGGTTGTCCATTATCTGTACCATATTTGCTCAGTATGACTCTATAGGGTCGTTGATGATTTCTCATAATCTTCATCCATCAAACCTATTCATTGCACGAACGAGATTCCTTCAATATTTCGAATAATTGACAAGATCCACGCTACGGAAGCGGAGCCTACGTTGCGATACGAAGACATATCATCAGCGAGAGTCGGTTGACGGCCACGTCGGACTGTGAGACGTCTTCGAATTGACAAGTTCGCCCGGCGGGGGTGGTCGACGGTGGGAGTTCGGGGGGCCGACGAAGGGGGTGAATTGCGGTCCGATTCGGCAGTGCCGGCACCCCCCGGGGGCACGCGCTCACCGAAAGTGAGACAGTTAGAGAAATCACGATACGGGAGAGACGGAGACGCGGCATTTCATTCGCAGACTGCCGATATCCGTGCAAGCGGCGCTCTCACCAACCGCCCCTTCCAAAATATCTCATTCCCAAACGCCTCGAGCTCTCGATGGATTACAAACCTATATATTACTTCCCTGTCCCATCTACGGGGATAACGGCGACGAGGCGAAACCCCGAACTTGACAGCAGCCCTCTCCCGTCTCCACTCTCATTCTCAGTTTCCATCCCGTGTTCAGTACTCGATGTACTCTCGTCTGCGCTCCCCGAGCCCCCTCGTTTCACCCCCCGTGCCGCAGTTCGGTACTGTCTCTCACTTGACGGGAAATTGGTGGATGAATTAAATTTTCTACGATCCTTCAGTTACGTTCTGCACGATGTCAGTGGCACCGCGCCCGATTCTACGCGGTGAATTTTGCATACACGCCGGATTATCATACGTTGAAGAACCTCGCGGGCTCATCCGTCATTAACAGACGTCGATAGGACAAATTCAATTGTTTATCATTCCGAGTGGTTGGGAAGGATCGTACCAGGCATATTTACAACTATCTGCAATTCAAACGAGAAAATATTCCTTCATCATTTCATCACTTTAACGTAATTTTCTTTCTGGTGGAGCATTTTTTATCACGCGTTACAACACGGATGCGCGAATATTCATAATCGCAACACGTGAAAAGAATTGTTTACAACGTCGAATAGCCAATTTTTTTGCGTAAAACTAATATTATTCCCATTCTCTAGACTGGAAAAAATAAGGATACTAAAAGAATGAATTTTCAAACGGCAATTTTCGTCAAATTTAAGATAAAAAAAAATTGTGATTTAAAAAAAATGAATTTTCCACGTAACAATTTTTGTCGAATTTGATCTGTATTTCAAAAGCACCGTTCGGAGTCGTCGAGAGCATCGAAATGGAACTTTTCGTTGTCCCATCCAAAGAAGCGATTGACGAACTTGCACATGTGATCATTGAAGTCCATTGAAGTCACAAAACTACCATTGCGAAATCGGACAATTCCTCGAATTGCGCGAATTCCTCTCGCGTTTCTCGAAATTCAATGGCGCGTCGCTGGCGATACCGGCGGAAAAAAGTGGAAGAAAAATCTATGGGAAAGGACTCGGCGCTTGCATCCTCGTCTATTCCACTCGGGCCATTTTCTGGCCTCTCCTGCGCGTTCAACGGATGGGTAGCGAGAGACTCCGGGCTGAAGATTTAACCGGAGTGACATCGACGCGTAGGACACACTCGGCTCGCCGGTCTCGCCGTCGTCGATGCGAGAAAGAAACCCGAGAATCTTCGCGAGAGCGAAAAGCCCGCGTCTCGGTGTGTGTCGCTTCAATTCGAGATATCGCGCCGGCGACGTTGGATAGAGCGAAGCGGGCCCACGAGCGAGCGTTTCCCCGGATGTTGCGGAGATCCGAGAACGGACGGGGGAGGGTTTGGGTTACCGTCGGAATCAGTTCAACGGCGCGATGCTTCGCTCAGCCGCCGGTGGATATGCTCGCGAGCGGGATAAGGGATGAAGCTCTCTCGCTCTCGCGCGAAGAAGAAGAAGAAGCCGACACCGCGTCGAGCGTTTTCGTCCGTCTCGCGCGAGTCGACTCGGGGATACGTTTCTTGCACGTACACCCCGCACGGAGCTGCCACACCGGCGACGGCGAGTGGGAGTCTTGTATGGGTGTATTCGCAATAGGAGATACCGGCGGCTTGAAGCCCGACGCGGCGCGGCAGCGAGCAGCACCTCTTAGTCTAATTGAAAAGTCGGCAGAAATTGAAAATTGCGATCGCAAATTGCAAGCTGCTTTAGGCGAAGGCGAGCGAGATACGGGCAACACACGTAGACGTGAATGACGCGGACAGGATGAGAGAAGGACCAACGAATGACTTTGGCCCGAAGAGGAAAAAGGAGGGATTGAACGAAAGTGAAAGAAAAAAAAGAAGAAAAAAGAATTGGGGGTTGGAAAGGCATAGGCAGAGAGAGAGCTTAGAGTGGCGTGTCGGAACACGGTAGAATGAAGATTCAGTGTTTTGTCCTCGGTGCGGAGCTCGAGAAACACAGGGGGTGTCGGACGAGGTGGGGGCGGGTATGAGGTGGTGAGAATCCGGCTCTTATGGGCATTCTTTTAAAGAGTCGTCAATTGTACCGTTCTATATACCGTTTTCTGAGGGTTGACTCGCTATGAAGACTCGCTGCATCGTTTTTTCTTCTTTTTTTTCTCTTTCTTTCTCTTCTTCTTCGTCGCAGTCTACATCCGCTGACTAGAACGAAGGGTGCATGTGTGCATGGGTTACGCCACTATTCCGCGCCTCCTTCTGTTATATAAATTCACGTCCATCTCTTCCGAGTCTCTAATAATAACGCCACGCCGAGTCTTCCCATTCGCACGGAATCTTTGTCGCCCGAAAGAGTATAGCGGATGCGCGAGTCTCGAACAAAACTTCATTGCTAAATTCCGGAATGCACCGTTTTGATATGCAGTTACATGAGGGAGTTCGGGAGGGAGGGAAGAGGAATCGAGGGGGGATGGGATGAAGGAGAATCAGCGAGAGGAAGAGAATCGTCGCTGCTGCCTAATGGAAAAAGGCTTGGGCTATTCGGGATGGATTAATAAAAACAGAGGAAACAGACCCCTCGTTGGGGGGCGGCGAGGCGCGCTCATATACGCGCCATAATACTTCTTCATCTCGTCCACATTGTTTCTTCCGTATTCGCTAAAGCGTCGCGATGGGACACGTTGCCGTATCTCGCCAACGAGCATTAATAATTCTTAAGCGACTTTAGTATCTTGCTTTCTCTCTCTCTCTCTCTCTCTCTCGTGCTCTCTCACTCTCTCTCTCTCTTCGCGACTTCGGTCGTCGTGAGAGTCGATGCGCACACACGGCGGGATCGTTACGTAGTATACGTTTGGCAAAGGCGACGAGCTTTCCTCGGTTGCCGGCGAGAGAGAACACGAGGGAGAATGTCGGCGAGTCTCTCGAATAGCCGGCGATTTCGAAGACCCCTCCTCGATTTCTCGAGGGTGTCTTTACTCGAGCTCTACCCATCTTCGCGAACTGACCCGATATTCGGCTGTGCATACATTGCCAGCACGAACCCCCCGAGACCGAATCTTCGGAAATTCCTATGTCCTTGTAAATATTTCAAGTCTCTCAAGATCGTCAGAGAAGATATCTCGAGTTTGGAGCTTTGTAAATCGTATACCAGAATAATATATTCGACTTTTGTGTCACGAATTTTGTGACAAAAAAAACATTATTATGTAAAAAAAGCGTGATTTTTTTTTTTAATGTCAAGCAGTCGTGTTAACTCCGTGATCATGTAAAATAAGAGATGTTTTTCACACAAGTTAAATTTAGAACAATTCAATAAGGTTGGAGATTCATAATATCGAGTTTCAGGGAGTTCGTTAATGCGCTGTATGAAATGACAAATTATCCTTTTTTTCCTCTTTCAGTGTATGATAAATATGGAAAACAAAACGCTTATCATCAACAGGAGAAGAGAAAACCGAAAATGCGGTCTAAATAATTATTTTCACCGTCGCACAGTGAAGAATATTTTTAAACGCAAAAGTATTAACAAAAAAGAAGTTTAGCTATTCCGTCTTTTTGTTTAGACGCATCAAATTTTTGTCCATAGACACCTGTAAGTGTTGAGAAAAAAACTTGTATGAAATTCCAAATTATTTTTCCCGATTACACTAGAATCATATTTCATGTTTGCAAGGCGGGTGGAACGTTACTGGTTCTTGACTAGCGGGAGGAAAAGTCGCCGAAAAGAAGTACTTTTATTTTACTCCCTTTATTTATTTCACTCCCTAGAGGGAAAAAGTACACGAAAAATAGCTGACGCGTCGCTGAGCCGTTGCAGACATAAAAATATAGTTAAATTTAGCATAGTCTGAAAAAAAAATACAAAAGCTACCCGATTTGAAGCGCATTTTTATCACGTGTGAATCAAACATCACACTCGGTGAAAAGACGCAATTTCCTCTCTTCCGGCAACGATATACTATTATTCATACTTTTCGAATTCGACCTCGAATTGGCTATCTCAGAACATCGCATGATGGCGATTTTTTTAACACAATATCAACAACGCAGGAGTTTCGAAGGCTTAATAAGCATGTTGTTTCCGAGCGAAAAGCGGCAGGCGCCAGTAAAAAAAAGCCGCTAATGTTTCCATTGCGAAGAGAAATCTTCAGATCACCTTGTCAGTATTTTTTAATTTTTTTTGTGCAAAATCCGGAGTCTTTTACATGCCGATTCGTAACGACGTAATGCAAAGTTGGACGACGTCGAGATGATCGGTTCGACGATCAAGACATTCGAGGGTGAGATGAGATCCGTCGTTTCATTACCTCGCAGTGTTTATACTCCACAAACACACCTACACATAGCTGCATACTCGCGGAACGTTATGGACTTTTTTTCTTTTTGCTTCCTTCTACTCTACAGCTTCTTGCCACGCGAGTTGCCTCCGGCGGTGTGAATCCTATATACAGTAACTATACCAACCCCGACTGCTCCCGCGGTCGCCCACCCCTCTTGTTCGGTCTCTTCGAACACAGCAAATTGCACCGTGGAGCCCTGATATCTAAAGGAAAATGTGCACCGGTTGATTATCATTATGATTACGATATCAGGAACGAGTCGTGTCATTATGTCAAAGAAGGTAACGTCCTCGCGGTATAGTCCGGCCCAGCGGAGTGCGGCATATCGAAGGGGAAGTTGGAGAAGAGCCGGGGCAGAGCTTCCAAATTAAAGCGTAATTTTCTCCGTCGTTCCCGCTGCGCGGACCGTCTCCGTGTCGCGTCTCCTTCTCGGTTGCAGCATCGCTATGCGACGAGGCGAAAGGAAAAGGAATAGCGAAAGTGCACATCAAAGCCAAGAGACATGCTTTCGTTTCGCGCACTCCGCGTTAACGGTCTTCTATTTTAATAAAGAATAAAAAAAATACAAGACGCCGACGCAACAAGACGACGAGAGAAAAGTGGTGAAGAAAGATGTGTGAAAACTCAAAGAAAAAAAAATAGGGAACGAAATAATTCAGCACTGTTCGAAGAGGATGCAGGATTTTGCGCGAACAAGTTAATTTGCATCGAGAACGAGAACGAAACTGGGAGAACCGAAGCGAGACTAAAATGACCGAACGCGGTGGGGACGTCGTTACATGTGTATGCACAAGTTGAATACATTGGAGGTGGATGATGACGATCGTTGCTCGGAACGGCGAGAACAGTGGGAGTGCCCATCGCGAGGCAGCTGCTCGACGAACCCGTTCGAACTTTCTCTGTCTCCTCTTCCGCGGCTTCGCCGCTTAGGCGCGAGACCATTTAGTCGCGAAATTATCGTTGATCGGTATCGTTCCGATCGGCGTTTTCCAGAGCATTCGGTAGCCGAATTCCACCGATGTGGGGCATAACAAATGAATGCTAATCTTTATCATGCGTTGCGCTGGATTCCTGTTATTCGGAGTCGTATCTGCGTTCGTACGGATCGGTAGATTAAACGTACGCACGACCGGCAATTAATTGTAACACGCGTTGGTTCGATTCCGGATAACCGAGTCGGGCATTTTTTAAGTCTTTAGGACCTTAGCCTTTGTTCGCCGATTCCTAATTTTTACCGATTTTTGGATTGAACGACTTTGCAGTTACTTTATCAAGATTATTCATGGACAAAAAAAATCGATTGTATGGACGAAACCGGCGCTCGGGGATCGCGGCATAGATCGGTTGATCAAAGACAATAGTTGTAATGGTGAGAAAAATCAATCTACAGTTAGGTCGATTTTTAGGTATTACCGCAAGTGGCGATTGGATTCTACCGATACGTTTTTTCTTTCAAAACCCACTTCTATTCCGGTTTACCTCCAAATCCGATTCACTTCTATCGAGACTCGTTGGAGTCGCGATTGTCCAAAAACTCATCGTCAATCCGACTGGTGATTTTTGTATAGGATAAATTATCATAACGCATTCATACTAATTTCGCTTCTATCTTCTGGGATCGTCAGGCGTCAGCATCAGCATCGTTCGCGCTCATCCCTTCGAGCGATATATATGCATCAGCATCAGCAGCAGCGGGAGCGTACATTCCTAATTGGAGATTCCCGAAGTTGGGTCTCGTCCGACGAATGAATTCTGAGCGACGCTGCTCTTCAATTCCGGCCCGAGGGCAAATGTGGCGTCGACCAACGGAGTTTGCCGAGGTCTTTGCCGCTGCCACTATTACCCGGGGGTAACGTGTGTCGAGCAATAATTATATTGGCGTGTCGGGAACGGAGGGGAGTTTGAGGTACGTTCACTAGAGAGGGGGTGTTATGGACCTCCGGTAGACCCATCTACGTCGCTCGATGGCTTAGCGACGAGGAGCAAGAGAGTGGGAGATACGTTTTAATCACAAGAGACCTGGTCTGCCTGTAGGCTCGTCTCCAACTCTGTACTCTCGCGCTCTATCCGCTGTCCCACCTCGGCCCCGCTTCCCTTCAGCCCCCTCGTGACTTCCTTTCTACCCCGCGTGTGTGTAGTTTGAACGTTCCCCGTTCCGTGGAATGCGAATTGAGAGATAAAACGGGAAAGTTTGCGCCGCGCCGTATTCCGCGAACGCCTTCCTCTCGTTCTCTTACTTCGCGCTCCTGCGTTCCTTTACTCTGCGCCTCTATCGTCGCGCTCTCACTCTCTAATTTCCTTCGGAGTTCAACTATGCGACCTACATTATGATGAAATCATTGTGAGGCTCGAGCCTTCGGCGCTCCGACGCTTTGTCTTTCCACGAATCGCTATTACTGCAGGTGTTAAACATCATCGCACATTTCGTCTGAATTTTGGAACGATACGGCAAGGCCTGATGATTTTTTAACTGTGTCATTTGAACCTTGTTCGTTCGTTGAGCTTTTTGTTCTTGATTCGCCACCAGGTCAGTTGGTCCTCAAATGGTGATGCTGCGCTTGAAGTTGTATACCTACATCCAGATCCTGCGTATGGATCAAGATGACCATAAGAGGGTCATCTTTCATTGCATGATTGTGGATCTATTGATTTCTTTGATTTCCGAAAAGTTGGATAGCGTGTAGGTAGTAATGAGGAGCATTCTTGGCCGAGTTGAGGAAGGGATGAGAAACCGCCTGGCGCCGGACGGGGGTGGAGTGAAGTTAAGTTGAACGGGCGAAATAACCGGGAAACGCCACTTTAAACGCGCGCAATTGCATTGCCAGGAATCAGACCCATTCCTCTCGAGTCCCGAGGACGAGAGTACCGAGTAGCAGCGACGGCAGTAGCGAACCCAATGCCACTGGAGCGCCTGTACCATCGCCCCCCCCCCCCCCCCCCCACCAACCCTTCGAGATTGCTGAGCTATTCTCGCGACTGAATGTTTCATTAAGGCCACCCGGTATTGCTCTTAGATAACTCTACGAGGGGTAAATGAAATTTCCGCCATCTCCGATATCGCACACCCCGAGCCGTACGGTGGCGTATACTCTTGAGCGGCACCCATCCGCAACCCCCCCGCCCCCGCAATCCCCCGCCAGCGTTGTGTGCGACTCAGCGAGCTCGGGCTACTGTCGCCCGCCGAGACCCCCTGGCTTTAATCAAAGGCCATTGCTCGCTTAACACAAAAAAATAAGAGACGAATGGCGCATCCAGCAACTTGGCCGGATGTTTCCCCCGGCAAGTAGCGAGCCGGTCTTCATGATATATCAGGAATGTTTTGAATTCAGACGTAACGGAGGCTGACTTCAGCTACTCCGAATGCGACGCATCTTGTGCAGCGTATGAATTTAGAAATCTCCAGAATGGCCAAAGGCAGCACGGAATTGCCATTGAAATACTTCGCTGAATATTGTTTCCACGCCTCTGAACTTATTTCTCTTGATTCTGTATGTTGCTTCCAATTTTTCGAGTACAAACACTGCGCTGAATAGACTTTCGAACGAGCCGAATCGACATTGCGTCAAATTCGCTGCGGACGCGGCGCACAACGTAGATTCAATTTGCCAAGATTTAAATAGGAAGGAATGGCAGATCATGGTTTGGCTCGTCGAAGCAGCGATGCGATTTTTGTGTTGGTTCTTCACGGCAGAAGGCAACATCGAGAGGAGACGACTGAACGGATGACGAGACAGAGTGCGGGAAAGTTCCGCAGCGAAGAGTCGGCGAAACCTGAAGGAGGAGGGAAAGAGAAGAAAAAAAAATACGAACACGGAAGTGAGGGATGTGCTCGAAGTCGGCAAAAAGAAATCAACGTTCGCGTATATACCCAACTGCATCAGCAAGGAGAAATAGAAGAAGAAGAGCCGAGATGAGCCTATCCACGAGCACTCGTAACGATCTCGCATCAGCCGTCAACCGTTAAATTTATCCGGAGAGTAGACGATCCCTATGGAAAGAAAGCTCGAAGCTTTCGTCGGCTCGAATCCCGGATATGGCAGCAGCAAAAGCGCCTAACGGCATCAGTAAGCTCGCAAGTATATGCCATGCCGGCTTCTTCGTCGTCGTTTTCTCATCCTCGGGGACTTCTGTGCGAAAGAGGAAAGGGCTACACAGTGCAAGAAGAAGGGGAGGAGGGGGTGGGTTTGTGTGGCCTAGATCGACACGAACTTGAATGCTCGAATGTCAGAAATGACGAATCCTCATTTGCCGCTTCTCGCGAGTATAGGCATATACATCGTTACGTATAGAGAAAGAGACAGAAACGGCGTGACGATGCCTGGGATAGTGGTGTGTCTGTCTGCCGCTGCTGCTACTGCTATGGTTGCTGCTGCTCGGATGCTCTCCGTCTGTCGAGCTCATTCCCGCGATCTTCAATTAATGAAACTCGGGTGCAGTCGCGTCGCATGTCAAATAAATATGTCTCCCACTCTCTTCGCGGTATCCCTTCTTCCAACACGTGGATGGGGTAGTGCTGCTTCACTGCTCGACTCTTGCTCCTTTCGCCCATTCAACCCCCCCGCACACCCTGTCGTCGTCGTCGTCGTCGTCGTCGTCGTTGCGCACCCCCTGTGTAACCCCTTCCTCTTCAACACGCCTTCCCACTGCCTGCTCACACTTCTGCTTTGGCTCCACCGAAGCTACGTGGTTGATGCCGTTCTCGTTTACCAGCCTCCGTCTCCTTTTCCTCGGCGATCCACGGAAAACGTGCATCCTCCTCCCGCCCCCCCTCGAATCTTCATCGTCGTCTTTCGTCTCTCGTCGACGAAGCCTCTATGCCTAGTGGATGGGGGAGTCGTTTGGACGTCGAGGCGGTCTGATCCGGAACGAAATCGCGTGTACACGCCTGACTGTGCACTCATGACATCTTTCACCGGGCTTGTCGTACCTGACGCTTCACCTTTATATCTCTGTCTTTTTACCCTCGTTGATTCAACGGATCGTCAGCGATCTCTGCCGACTTTCGACGGCGCAACCGTTGCCCGAATTCCCTCGCCCAACCATTCCGTCGGCAAGCATCGTCACACCCATCGACTCCGGTCCAAATAGTCGTCTTGCCGCTACGCTACCTGAAATTCAGCAGCTCCGCCACGGATACTTGATTCTTGAACGACGGTGTGCGGACGAGCGAGTGAAACGGGTGTGTACTTTTATGAGAAAACGTCGAAAAGCTTTTACAACATCTTGGATAAAAATAGATCGTATAGGATGCTGTATGAAATTTCGGTAACTCCGCAGGCCTTTACCAAGGATCGATGCAGGTCTAATTTACACGTTGAAACTGGTAAATGCGTCGAAATACTGAAATCGAGACATGCGTCAGCGTCGTATGTTAGGAAAACAAAAGAAGGGTCAGTGATACATTTATACGTGAGGCTATGATGTGGAAGAGTATTTTGTCTAGACAGAAAAAAACGGATGGGACAGACTGTTCGATTCGACTGTTCGCCAGAGAAGGAGAAGAATAGGAAGAGGCAAGAAGCTCGTAATGTCGCTGGTGGGCAATGCCAGCGTGTAGTAGACCATAACCGTAGCTCAGTATTCAGTATATCTCGGTGGCTTTGGGTCTTCTCACGATCTCTTTATTCTTATTAGGCCAACAGTGATTTCTGCAAAATTAAAATTGCCTAAGGAGGTATCATTTACCTCCCCCCCCCTCGGCGTACAGTCTCATCCCTATCTATCCTCGGTGGCTCGCCTTCTTGCCTCCCTTTCCTTCATCATTCTGATTCGACCCCCCCTGCTCGCCTCTTCATCTTTGTATCTCTCTACTCGCGCACTCCACTTTGATTCGGCGTCCTTCTCACGCCAGGCACTTCTTTGCCTGTTTCTGGTGCTCCTCCTAAGCAGCAACGAACCGACCGACCAACCGAGAGAGCTCCTCTGATGTTGCTACTACAGATAAGTGGTCGGCTCTCGGGCTGCCTGCCTGCGGGCACTATTGGTCGATGCGTTCTTTCGTGCTCTTGCCTCTCTCGCTTCTCTCATCACATTTTTTCCTCTTTCGTTTCACCTTGTACCCACCCGCCCTGTCTATCTCTTCCCCGTCTTGCACGCTCGTTCTCTTCCGCTGATCATCTGCCTCTCGTTCTCCTCTCTCATCCCACCGTTTCTGCGGCTCCAGTGTTTACATTTTATTTTACATCATGCTCCCCCTGCCCATAGCCCCCCGTCGCTCCCCTTTCATTATCTACCGCATTTCCCGGGGCTACTTGCCGCCAAGGTGTACATCCGTTCGTCGGGAGCGAACGATCGCGGTGTTGTTCGCCTTTGTTGATAAGCGAAGATACGAATGAGGAAAATCAGAGCATCGTTCAACGAAGCGCGGAGAAGCGAGGAACGAGATTAGATTTTCTTTCATGCTCTCTACCAATGTATTAACGATAGGCGAATAATTTCCGGGCTTTTCAATGGCGTCTTGCGCGATTGAACTGATAGTAATGAGGGAGCGCGACTGCATACCGGTGGTGGGTAGGTCGTGCAAGGGAAGCGACGAGAAGAGAATCAGAAAAGAGCAATTCGCATTCGAGGACCTTCTCGGATTCCGGTTCAACATGCCTGTTGATGAGTCGGTTAATACCTTCAACAAGGCTTCAACTCCATCGTCCTCGTTGGAGTAATGCGTTGCGCGAGTAACCGGAAAGAGGGTGTTCACTATCAAACGGTCGGCTCGCCGCGGAATTCCAGCACCGCAACACGCATACACGCCCGATCGGCTTGTTCGCTCGTCCCTTCTGCGCCGCAATACGTTGCTCGACGACGATGAAGGGGCGTCTTTACCGAGAGTGCTTCCTCGATAGACGGATTGATTTGGAAATTCTGCGGTTTCACGGTAGCGGAACCTTAATCGAGGTCTTTATCGTGGATCCTCGCGTTCCATCTCCATTCGCAACATCCAACGAGTATGACCGCGGCTTTCGGCGCGAGAGTACGAGGGACCGAAAGCTTCGAGCGAATTCGACACCTTTTCTCGCAAAGGGAAACCTCGAAAACCCAAAACCCGTAAGAAAGGCGATAATGGAGCGAAGCGTTTGGGCAACCGCAGAATCGTGCCACGCATTGATCCACCGTCGAGTTCCGAAAGGGCAAATGCGGTATCGCGCGCGTCGCCCATTGTCATATTGTGCTGAATAATCATATCCCCGGAAAAATAAAAGGACGCGCGTACTCGATGGCGCCACGGCAATTAAGGCGGTCTCGAAATTTATTCATTGCATACTCGCTGCACTTTTCGAGACCCTCGAAGGTAGGAAACTCTACACCTCTCGTCGCCCAGCCAGATATCGTCTGGTCACCGAACATGGGCGACTCGCAGCTGTACAGGACGAATCGCGTATGCTCATTTTCGCAGCGCATGGACCCGACTCCACCAGCCACAGCTATCGCCAGCAATTTTCACTCGACTTTTCATAGAAAATATGGAGCGAGAGAGAGAGAGAACGGTCCGCTCGCTACCGGTGCCATTATCATACGTAAATTGATGTCGGCTCGTGCAACCGCCAACCCACGGTCGTCTGCAATTATTTATCGCCTTCCTCTCCCTCCCTCGACGATATTTCATGCTATACCCCGCTTCAAAACGGGCTACGGATCGCATGTATAGGTAAGTTTTAGTTGTATATTATATATCGTACTTTATTTAGGTACAGAGGGAAAACGAGCGACTGTCTGGGTCGGCGGTGAACCAGTCGTCGCGACCCATCGTGCAATTCACCTTGCATGCTCCGCGTCTAATACCAGGCCGGCCATTATATTGCGGGATGTATATATAGACGGGAGTAGAGTGAACGGGAGTCAGCCTCGTCTACGTATAACGGGACTTGAAAACCGTTCTCATTAACCCGCCAGCCAGCGCATACGCATTGGAACGTCGCTCTCGTTTCTCTATTCTCTTTTTCTATTATTTTCCATTGCGCCGCTAGTTGTGGGCGATGTACGCATTCTTCAATCTAGAGAACGTCGAGCGATCGCCGACTTTGGAGACTAAGAGCGATTCTGGAACGTTGCAGTATCGAGCGAGAACGGTTCGCCCTTCGCGACCCTTCGGGCGATAAAGTTAAAAAGTTAAGAAAATTCCTAAAAAATGCCTCTTAGGAAAAAAGAATGTTGACTTTGGGATTGTGTTCATGCAATTGCAAGACATCATTGTAGCCGTTTGGCGGTATTTATACCGTGGAATACGGTGTTGTGAATTCCCTTCGCCGTCGTCGGTTCATCCTTAAATCCCCCCGGAGGCGGCGAGAGACTACGGGGCGGCGATACGAGAGATCGTACTTCCCGCTCTCGTTACCGTTAAATTTATTGTAATTAATTTCCCTATCTACGGCGAGCATCGTCGAGGGGATGAGGGGCGGCCGGATGGAGGCCCTGCTGGCCGGTAAGGCGTCCGCACTTTCGTATAAACGTCGTTCAATTCCTTCGCGCATACGCAGCTACGTGTACTCACGTTGTACGTCTAGCTTACGTTACACGGGACGTACGTCTTACAACGTTTGAACCGTGTAGCAGCGTCTGTGTGCGAAGTAGTGGCGGCCGCGCGCGAAGTAGTAGCGGCGCGTATGCGCTCAGACTGCTCGACTCGTCTCAATGTCCGCCGCAAGACCAACAGATATACACACCGTGTGTGTACAGAGAAACGCGCGGTTCATTCCAACGCAGTAGAATGGGAACATCGGCACAGAAGGTTACACACGAGCGCACGCCGTGCGTAATCTGTAATTAGCGATCCCGATTAAGCTTATTTACGAGTCAAGCTCGCTCACACTGTGTCAGCCATTGTATTTTAATGCCGCCCTCCTCGCCGGCCCCAGCGCGGCCCGGCGAATCACCATCTTCGTCGTCTCGAAAAACCGGCGAAACACCGAGCAACAACCTGCCGTCTCGCATCGCTTGGCATCGCCGCGATAAAACAACTCTACCCGGCCGCGCGCTTTATACTCACAAATTAACAAATCGGACGCGCGCGATTCTACCGCCAGACATCATTTCCTCTTTCTATAATCACGCTCACGAGATTATACGCACCGCGGCCGCACGCTCGGGATTCTTGTAACGCTTCTCGACAGCCAGATTTGGAATTTGATTGTTCGGTATAAATAAGGGGTAAAAATACAATTTTTTTCATAGAATTGGGATTACTAAAATGTCGGCCTCTGAGAAAAATGTAAAATATATGTTTTTTTTTGACAAGAATCGTTTCAAGCCGTGGGATGCTGACGAGTAAATATAAGCGTTTTACGCGAAAAAATATTAGCATTTAATTATTATTACCTATAAAAAAAACAGGTTGATTCGATCTGTATTACTGGATTTTTCTGAATGAAAAACGAATCGAATCTATTTAACGCTCTAAAAAATTGCTGCTGAAAAAAATATGTTTTCAACGTCGAATTTTTAAGTTGAGGTTTGTGACAATGAAAATGAATATTCATATTAATATCATCGTTAAAAGCGTCGACTCGCGCCTAAGATTCAATTTTTCAAAAATTAAACCATAATAGTAAAAATTGACAATGTAGCGGTTGAAACAAAATCGTATTTCGTTTTCATGAAATATTTTCAGGTGTCGCTTCGGTTTTCGTCTCCGAGCCACAGAGGAATAATTCAATCGACGTCAACGGCCGAGTGCTTTATGATTTCAGTAAAGGATTTTTGAAAATCAAGAATTCGTTTCGAAGCTTCGCTATATTGTTTTACTTGAAGAGCCAAATGATTGTTCCGTTTATCGTGTGTAAATGGGCGTATGGATCGTTTTTTTTTTTTTTTTCTCTTCATTTCCCGCTACTCATCCTCGATCTCTTATCCCAACGTTTCCTCGTCCGACTCGACTCGTTTACTTTATTCTCATTCGCGCATGGCACGAGAAAATCTCCATGCCGATTCAACACGCCGATAAGCATGTGGAATTTAACGAACGTTGTTCCACCCGACGTGGCACGCTCGAACGTTTTCGCGTTTCGCACCGTCGAGACTGCGGAATCCCACTCGTCGCAGGAAATTCCACCATTTCGCGATATATGCAACACATTGTTACATATACATTATCAGTTTTTTTTTCTCGCCACAACGATATCAGTGGGAGTTGGGGCGCCCCTTTATTTTCTTTTATTTTTCTTAAGGCAGTCCTCGCGCATGGTATTCATTTCGCACAAGTTTACGAACATTAAGAAAAAATTGCAAGCCCTTCTCGACGGCATAAAAATCTGAAAAAAACATGCACATTAAAGGTATTAAAAAGATTAATTGCGCAGAACAATAATTCCAAAATTTTATCGATAAATCGATGAAAAAAAAAAAAAATTCTCAAATATCCCGGGAGATCAACTTTTTTTAAAATGAAAATGATTCGTTCATATTTCCAAACGCGCATTAATTTTTTCATATTTCAAAATTTACTTTGAATTTTGTGATTATCCAAACATTTTGTGCTATTAAAAAAAAAATGCAGACCACGAAGCTCACAATTTTCTGTTAATTTTCTGAAACTTATGTGAAACTGCCGTGATCATGAGCGAGCCTCGAAGATTGTTTGAACTTCGCTCATTGCACAAGCGCGAAGTTCCTTTTGAATTTTTCCCCTCGAAGCCAACGATTCCTTAATGTCCCATTGCCCTTCCTGAGCCCGTGTGTCTTCCGACATCGCCGGCGCGTATGTATAAACATAAAACCCAACGCTTTTCCTGTCCGCGAGCATGGTAACCGCCGCGTATCCGCGCGCCAATCGTCGGCTCGTAAGAAAATATACTACGGCTTAATGATCTTCTTAGTATGGTTAACTAGCCACTTATAACAGCGCTGAGGCAATAATTAAGGCGCGCGGAGGATAGGCATTACACGAGTTTTACCCGAGCTGCGTGTACGCACAAATGCGCACTCATGCGTCGAGTTTCACAAGAAAATAGCCCTTGGGCCTCGCCGTAAACGTGGATTCTATCGTTCGACTCGGCGAGACTTTCCTCGCTTTGCACGAGACTCGTCACGACCCTCTCATCCGTGTCCCTCGATCCTCATCCCCGTACCAACGCCACTTTAATTCCTCTTTTTCCCTTTTTTTTCCATACAGCGCGCCCGTTTCGCGAATCGCATCTGTCGAGATACATTAATTAATTTTTAAGATTACACGGGTTTGCGTACATAGGCGTAGATATCATTGCGATAGGGATTAATTCAATTGCAGCCTGTTTTTTTTTTTTTTTTTTTTTCCGGGGCGTATTGATGGACGGTGTGGCGAAGTAATCGCTCGCGGGGTTTATAACAACCTCGTCGTTTTGCTTGATGATCAGGCAAACGTAACGGGGCCACTCGGGGGGGGGGGGGGGGGGGGGGGGGGGGGGGGGGGGGGGGGGGGGGGTTTCTCGTTCCTCTATCGGCGCTACTCATCTTTTGAGTCGCTTCGCGTGTATAATTATTCAATGGCGAACGGGCCGGGAGAAAAGCGAGGGGGCACGAGTGGCGCTGCTGGCCACGATCGCGGGCAAGCTCAACGATTGACATCGCTGATTATGGAGGCAATTATTATTAGCATATTATCAGGTATGGCATAGACATACATTCCCATTGCATTCGTGCGCGGATCGGCTTTCCGGAGGGTTATTGTATCATGCGCCGTACGCTCGAGTGTGGAAAAAACGTGGATTTTTCAGTGCCCGAGAAGCATCAGTCCATGCAACTGCAACCGTGGATTTATTAATTGTTGATTTTTTGTTTTGACGTTCGTTAAGAAGGCAAATTTCGGCCAAAAGTGCGATTTGGAGAAGATTTCGAATACTTAGGGTAGTCCTTGGTCAATGTTCATTTCGAAAAATAATTAATTTTGCATAATACTTCCAAAATGTTATTAACAAATGGATAAAAAAAAATTTACATTAAAAGTAGCTTTGCTCGAAAGACTCACATGCGTCCGAATTCCATCAGCTGCGCGAGAAATGAATATAAAAATTCGTCGATCGCGTGAAAAATCAGGCGAAACTATTTGCGCTCGACGGAATTTGTTGTACATAGTATCGATTAACCGTGGCGAAACACAGGCGGTCGTTAGCTCGCGTGGAGTGTCGGTCTGCATAATTAAAAACGTGACGTTCGAGTGGTTGCTGAACCCTTTCGTTTTTTTTTTCCCTGCCGTTCGACCAAACCCTCGCCGCTTATCGCCTCGTCCGGCTCGTCGAAGGTAAACATCGTGAAAAAGCCAAAAGAGCCCGTCGCTCTCGCTCGCTACGGCATTCGTTATCAATCTCTCTCTCGGTATCGCGAGGGACGAAGTGTTGGGGTGGCAGGATCTCTTCTCCGTTACTGCTCTCACTCTTCATCCAGCAGCATCAACCCTTTTCTGCTGCCAATGCTTTGCCTGGTGTCGCCCTTGCCCTCCCCCTCTTCTCCCGACGCACGGTCTGTGCGAAAGCCGAGCCTTTACTCTCTAAGGAAGGGATATGAATATTCATGCTCGCACCACTTTCGTGAGCTCGCCATCGGACGTCAGTGGCAATCAACCGTGAGCCACTCACCGGCCGAATCAGAAATTCAGGGACACGCGGAGTCGATTATAATTCAGCGTAACTGCACGACAGTCGAGTATACGTCTATGGATGTGACGAAATTTCGTGTTCGCTCTAATGAAACATTTTTTTTTAAATATATTAAAAAATCCTTACGCGAAATATTCAAATTTTTTGAAAATAACAAACAAGGTAGACGAAAAAGGTACAATTCATACTAAGCTCGATGGGCTGAAGGCATTAAAATAATGTATTCCATTGAGCGTCGTATAAATTGTGTGTTTGAGTTTGTTATCTTGAGATTACTATTTTTCCTTTTTCTACAAGTTTCGTTGTCTTCTGTAACTTATTTTAACGTTGTCATCGAAGAACGGTAAATTTAGGTGTATATTTCAGTTTTCGTTAATTGTTTATATTTTTTTATTTTTTTTCTGGACAAATGATAAGCAAAACAAAAAATTCTGTAAACTGAACAGCGAATCATCGATTTGCGGTCTTCCTTATAATCGACAGCAATTTTTGTAATTGCTATCGATAGGAAAATAAGCCGGATTGCAGAAAATATTCGGCGGACGCGATTTTCCGCGAATATTGTTTTTCCTCGAATCCAAGCGTTCGGTAAATTTTTTACCGGCATCTAATGAGAACCCCGGTTTGTAAAAACAGCGGCTGATAACATTTATAATGGTCCCGCGGTGTACAGTGTACACCCTCGATCCCCATTCTTAACGGCAGCGTCGCGCTCGCGTTAAAACCACCGATAGGACGATAGAGCATGCTAATAAGGGGAGGCAATAATAACGATTATTTTGCGGAACTATAGTATCATGCCGAAGGCAGTCACCGGCGCACCACCATCATTACTAGTCAACGCGATAACCGGCATCGCCGTTATTTTTCTTCACCGTGTCAAACGATAACGAGCCCCAGCGCGAAGCTTGATCGATAATATTCTAATCAACTGGTTATTCATGACTCCTCGGAATCTTTGCTTCTCTTATCGCGCTTTCCTTCGATCCATCAAATGCGACCTTTAATTATCTTCTCTCGCACTCGAGAAGTCAATAACTGAAAACCAGAAAATTTCATTGGGACGACTTTTCTTATCAAACGCTTGATTTTTTTTTTTTTTTCAAATTGTCATTCACTGAGAACAATTCGCTGGGAATCTCACATTCGACCGATACTTGATATTTCATTCGCAGGTTCATTCGAAGTGCCGTCTTCGTATGAACTTTCGCGGATCGAAAAAAAAATGGTGCAAACGAAATTCGCATATCGCTTTTGGATTTTTTTTGCAATGTCGTTTACAAAAATTCTGTTTGATAGATCAAGATTTTCAAGTTATGTGGTTTTTTTTTTCTCACACACCTGATTCTAAATATGATTTTGCGACGTTTTTGAATATTCCGAACGCCTTTTTCTAAGAATTTTAATTCCTTTTTTAAAAACAAACGAAAGCTTTCTCCGCGAGGAGAAAAAATGCATCAATGACGAGTCGCGGATACGGTTTTTTCGTCGCTCTCTCGCGGAAGCCCGCGGACAGGTGCCGATAGATTCCCCTTCGATGCTCTTCACCTGTCGGCGACGTTGGCCGAAACGGGCGCGGAAGCGCCAAACTAGAAGAAGGATCGTAGCCGAACCGGACGAGGCCCGACGGATCTACGCGGCCGGATGTGGCATTATACACGATGGAGCGCGAGCTCGAGAATACTCCTCTAATTGTCCGGGAAGATAATTCACCTCGGGATTTGCATACGTTTCCTCGTCCGTTAGTCGCGGTGCGTCAGCCGGGCAATTAGCGATTACTGATTAAGTCAAACGGCCAGACGTTAGTTACGGGACGGGAGGGACGGGCGGGCGAGAGAGTCGCGCTAGCGAGCGGGAATCGAGCGGGGCGAGGGGAGGATCGGCGAGGAGAGCGAAAAGGGTGCGGGGTTAAGGTGGTTGCGACGGCGAAGGAGGCGCGGGTGCAAGACCACGACTCGTTCCGTGCGCGCGGGCTCTCTCGCGATCGTGACGATTGATACCGGCTCGAGTGGGAGGAGTGATGGGTGCTGCTCGGTGCTCCGGCTTCTCTCTCGTTCATCGCCCAGCTTGTAAGCCTATGCCTACACTTTTCTGCCGCAGCTTACATGTCCGATGTATCGCTGTACGTACAACGGACAGCCGTACGTACGTACACGGCGTGTAACACACCGTCTTTCCTCGCTCGCCGCGCATTGTATGCTAATTGCTGATTAATCAGAATTCGCGAACGAGCCCGGCATCACGGAATATCGCGGTGGCTTCTCGCTGGGTACACTATGTATAACCCCCTCGGCTTGCCCCCTCCGCCGCCGCCTCCCCCGCGGGAATGACGCAAGCCCCGGGAGTTCTGCGGGTTCGCCAAGTGATTAATTAAGATCGATTTCATCCTCGATCCCGAACGCGAATCGTAGTTTTATAGTTAGGGGCTCGCGGAATTGTATCTCATCGCGGGAATAAGAACGCCGGTCCTTTTCGCACGCCACCGTCGGTCTTGCCATTGTCTTGCTACTTTGTTGAAGACTTTTTTTCTCTTTTTTTTTTTTTTTTTTTTTTCACGATTATTAGATTATACGGCGTTTGCAATTTCATCGGGAGATGCGCTCGGGGGAAGAACGCTGTTTTTTTTAACACTCGCTGCACGGGGGTCCACGATGCTTAACAATGTTTGTTCCGGGAATTCAATTGTTTCGCGTTCGAGACTATCGAGACCCTCGGAACGCCGGCATATGCGATCGCAATCTGTGGCAAAATATTGCCGGGAAACCTAACGAGATAAATCATTACATCGCGATAATTCCAGGGGCATTATGCATTTTCATTATTCAGTGTTCGTATAAACGGATAAATATGGATTTCGCGCTCCTCCGGCTGATGTGAGAATGAGTGTAACGATTTTAATACAAAACCTCTATTGATTGTCTATTTAATCAATTTAATCACCGGCAATCTCGCAATTTTCTGCAACAATTCGTAATTAGATATGATCTTACATACATTTTCGCCTTTTTAAAATCTCGATTTAATATAGTATTATTATTATTATTTATTATACGAAGAAAAAAATATGTTTTTCAAACCGTGTCGACTCATAAATGTAAAACTAATCTGATTTTTGCACAGCTAAAAATGGTTAAATTTTATTAAAACCAGGAAAAAAGCCTTTCCGTCAAAGCCTTTTTTCGAAATCTCGCTTTAATAATAACAATAATAATAATGATAAATTATTAATAATATATTGTATTTTACTACTACTTTTTTTTGTATATATTTTACGAAAAAATTATGTTTTCAGAACCGCGTCGCCTCATGAATGTAAAGCTTATCAGATTCTTGCACAGCTGACCGCTGAATTCTTCATCGGAACGAGGATCGTTGCAATAATTTAATACATCATAGTTCCGTCATGGCGAAAACTTCGTAATTCCTCGAAACAGAATTCCATTAAAGAGTAGAAAAGAAGGAAAAAGAGCCTCCCCACACAATTTCATTATCTGAATTTTCTTAGTGTTTCGAGCGCCGACAACAATTAATTCGCCCGTTGGCAAAGTATACTCTGCTAGATGGTTAACTAGTATAGATTCACGGAAGCGCGTCGAAGAGAAAGTTTCTCATCGAGGGGGCATCGGCATCGTGAGCGCAGACGTTCGATTCTTCGAACTAGAAAATGTGTGTACGAGGATGCGTGAAGAAACCGCTAATGGTTTCGCTATAATGCCCCGATGTTACGGCCGAACTCGTTCGGGCATCGGGCTTGAATCGCTACGCCGAACTATTATTCCATAATTAGCCGTTGAACACGCGGAGAATTGTAACAATGGGGAGAGAGAAAAACGTGGCGAAGAGGAAGGGGGGGGGGGGGGGGGGGGGGAAGTCGTGGAGAAGGCACCGTCGGTGATTCGAACGAATTGCTCGAACGGACTCGGGACTGCAGTGTTCCAGAAAGATAAATAAATTATCACTCGGTACAACTAACGAGTGGTTTGTTGCTCGGCTTATTGCCCCGCGAAAACCTTATGAATATGGATTGGCCTGCGCCGCGTCTGTATGGCCGTAATAGCGTGCGGCCCCGATTTGACGTTTGCCTTATGTAGATACATACACAAGCCTCTCTTCCGATAATTATTGCGTGCGATATCGTATTGATTTTCTCACGGGCGAATCTACCTTCTAATGTACAGGGTGATCCCAACTCGATACAAAATATTCCCGGGTAAAAACATGATTTTTTCCAATTTATGTTTACGCTCGATCATACAAAAAAGCGAATTCATTTTTTTTTCATTTTTTAAAATCATACTAATGTATTCTTTAAAAACGGTATAGACTGTTTTTTATAAACAACTTCTCATTCGTAGCAATACTATAGTTCTAAGTATCTATCTATATTAATTCTCTCCAGTATTCAGCCACGCCGGGACTTCAGCCCATCCGTGAGTTTAGCCACTCCGTGACTTCAGCATATTGTCTAAACTCCCGTCTCCTACACAGCGGTGGTGGCGACGGTGGGTTATTTTTATAATATTGAGAGATATTTGTACATTATTAAAGCACACAAGAAAATGTTCCAATTGTGATTTTTGTGATGATCAAATTAACGGCGCGCAATAACAATAACGCAAATAAGTAAAGAATATTTACTATTTTCTTTGCCTTTATTTACCTTTACTCTCGATCCGGCAATGAAAATGTTTTGCACCGTTAAATTCTTTGAACAAACGGAATTTGGGGCAAAGCAAATTTTTCTAATTCCGTTTTTTATAACCAAATCGTCAGTATGGATAAATATTAATCTTGATATGAGTGAAAATATCCTCGCACGTACAACAGGAAATCTCGCATCCACTGCCGTCCTCCGTAATCGAGAAATTTGGTTTTTTTCCCAAAGAATGAAATTTGAAAAAAAAAAGCGTAGGATGGAAAATTCGCCGGAAGACACGGACGAGGCAGAAGTAGCCAATCGCTCGTCCTGAATCGCCCTGTATCGCAACGTATGGGCCGTCTCCGGGTTATACGACGGTCTCGGATCGTTATCATGAGAAGCCTATTCTCTCGCGCGGTCTGTGAAATATTTGACTCAGTGATTAGGAAAGATTCGGATAAGCGCGCGAAGCCACCGGTGAGATTGGTACAAGAGGCAACGCTTCCCGTCATCGCAATTAGTCGTAGTTGAAGCTTGGCAGGTTAGCCTGCCGTAGGTAAACTCGACTTTCACGCCGTCGCTCTCCTATCCCTCGCAACGCGTACAGCAAAGACTATGTATTAGTGTAGTATTCTCGTATTATACTCGTCTAATTAGTAGGGACCGAGGCGTTTATGGAAAAGTGGGTTTCCGCCGATCTGAAACTCACTATCGGACGATCATTGAGCAACCTTCCTCGAAGCCGTCGGTGTGCGCTCCACTGTAATACGTGCGCGGCTGAATCGCAACGAAGGCGCATGGAACTTCGACTATGCCGTATAATAATACTGTATTACGGTATACGTGGGTGCGCGGTTCCCACGTGCTGAAACGTAACTCGCAATAAACCAAAGTGATAGTAGGCTAAGTCCTCGCGATAATATCTGCCGGTTAATTGTTTCGCGTATGGTCTAGTCTACCTGCGAAACCAAGCGTGGATATAAATAACGCGCATGCGGCGTCTACTGAAATTTTAACGCGGAAGTTCCGGCCTCCGAATAGAGTCGCGAAAAATGTGCGTTCGTCAGAAGAGACGCAATTTCTTGTGTTCAGAATCGATGATGCGGATGAGAAGTACTTCTTCGAATCAGAAACGATTCGATTCTTCGACGATGAAATCAGAACTCGATGAAGAATGTCTTTTCAATTTCATCTTTGTCGGCATGCCGAAGGAATTTTCATCTCTACTCTTTATTCTTTTAACCTTTGAGAAATAGGAGTAATTACCAGGTTTCTGGTGGAAAATTATATGAAAAAAAAATCAATTTTATCGTAGCAAAGTCTCCGAGTCGCGAGAATCACCGACCGCGGATTTCGCGAGCCCCGAATATTGCTCATCCCTTCGCGACAATCGATATCGCCGACGAGCCCGAGCGATTATACTCATCGTTGCTTCTTCCTGCTCTTTCACTTTCCTTCCCGAGGCAATTTAATTTGTCGCCTCATTGGTCCTCGGCGAAGAAGCGCGGCGAGAGGGAAAGGCCGGAGGAGCCGAAGAGGGCAAGACAGTGTAACCATAGCGGGGTCGGTTAAACGCCGGCTCTGTGTTCCTCGACGCCGGTGCTATTCGTAAAACAGATTTCCTTCTGTACTCCGGGGGGGGCTTCGGAGGGCGGGAGACTCGACGTCTTTTCCCGTTGCCGCTGGAGAAGCTTCCGCCGAGCGAGCGACGGCTCTGCGCCGTCGGAGACGTGGAATTTTCCGCGCGGGGCCGAAAGAACGAGACGTAAATTCGTAGGTGAGGTGAGAGAGGAAGAGAGGACGCTAGATTGGTAGTTGGAGGAGACGCGTCGTTTCCAATAACGGATGGCCGGACGGTCGCGTATAATCAACAGATTAGCCGAGGAATAGATCAGAGACGGGCGAACGAGACTCGGTTAGCTAAAAGCTTTCCCAGTGGCCATTAACGTGGAGGCTTTTGTCCCGCTCTCGCCTTGCTCCTCGCTCCATGCCTTTGCCCTTTTCTCACGTGTGTACGTGCGACATGCACGGGTGTGGGTGTGCGCGCGCGAAACCTCGAGCCTCTATCGCTCGTATATCGGCGACGTGGCCCGAGTGATGAGAAAATGCGATTATAAGTCACGAGGTGTTGGGCCCCCGCGGTGTCGCCTGGCTGCCTGGAGCTTCTACTTCTACGCTTCTGTTTTCTCCGCCGCCACCGGGATCGATTGGATATAGGGCGGTGAGTGTAATACTACAGCCCTCAACGACGCCGAGAGATGAAAGACAAAAGGCCACACTCTTGGGCATTGCACAGACTCGTCCGGGGTAATAAAGAAAATGTGTTGCTTTTCATCGGGACGAGAGCCAGAGAACAAACGAAAAAAAATAGGGAGGTTATTTGTATCACGAGGAAAGGCACGGAAGTGTCAATATGTGAAAGTCTTCCGTCGCAGATGTAGTCATGATCCGTTTTCGGAAAATACAACGAAAATTCAACCGATGCTGCACTTCGAGAGTCAAAAATGGACCATTGCCGTAATTTTTCTGATCATTGGGCTAAGCACCGAAAGTCACTTTTCGGGGCATTTCCATTTGTAGAAGCAAAATTGTCGCCTTTAATACACAGGCGTCAAACCGTGACAGTGGGCGTGATCCAAGTTGGGCCGGATTATCTGGCCTAATCTAGTCGCGAGGTTTAATTTTTATCAGACCCGCACTGCAGAAATCTTCGCCGAACTTATTTACGTCTAAGCCAGCGAGTCATGTCCGTATCGCGGATTACCTTCCGGTTCTATCCAGATTCCGACTGTGGCAGCGAACGAATCGGATGCCATAAGACACCAATGAGTGAAATTCATGCATCAGTTAGACTCAACCGGTTCCCGGAAGCACGAAAAGTCAACGGTGTATAGAATCAGGAGTAGCGAAAGCAAGTGGAAGGAGTATCCGCGGATCTCTCATCGAGAGATTAGCATTCAGAATTTCTGCTTTTCTCTCAACAATTCTCCGCGTTCCCGAAAGGATTATCTGTTAATCCTCGAGAGGTGGGAGAGGAAAGAGAGAGAAGGCTGGATGGGGGTTTTTGACGTCGGGATATGGATGATGGCACAAGCGAACGAAGTAGCGAGGGATTCCCGGGGTATGGAAAGTGCTGGCCGGTTCGTTATGGAAACGATGAAGAGACAGAAGATGGAGAGCGAGGATGAGAGGAATAACCGATTTTCTCCAGGTGCCTATATCAGGTATTATTTCAGCTCTGCGCCGTGCTTTCAAACGCTCTCGCGCGAGCTCGCGCGTTATATAATATTCGTATATACGCCTCATGACGGCGCTGTAAAGGCCAGTATGGAGTGATGAAGCACACCGGTCCAGGAAAGAGGGGCAGAAGGTGGTAAGCATAGGGGAGGTTGTTCGAGCGAACTGTTTCGACCGTCAAAGATTACCAACGAAGAGGATGACCACTGGCTCCGCTCGTTCCACATTCATTTATATCGCACTGTCTTTCTCTCGACATCTCTGGACGTATATGTATCTTTCGCCACGTCCCAACGGCCCATCTCTTCCATGCAGCGCACCCACACTTCGCCTCAGCTCGCTGGTCTGCCCGGAGTCTTTCTCGGCAGGCGTTTCTGGCGTACGTTGTAGCAGACGCGGGCGAGCTTCGCGCGCCCGACTGCCCGTATGTATAATGAAAGCACGCCGCGAGTGAGCTCACTCTTTGGAAGATATGGGCGAAGCTTTCACTGCTTTCTATCTTCCGACGAGCCTCTCGTTTTCTCTTTCTCCCTCGAAGCTATGTCTCTTCCCCGCGCAGCTCGCGCGGTAGTCCTCTGGACACTCTTTCCCTTCGTTCGGCGCTCTCCGCCTCTCTCTACCCCCGGCAGACCTCACTTCGCCCTTTACAAATCAAAGCCGCGGCGGTAATAAGCACCCGGCTGAGCGAGCGGCAATGCAGAGGCAAGGAAGCAACCTCGCAGAGACAGAGATAAATCCAGAGACGCCGCGTTATCCGACGAGAGAACGAGGGAGATAAAGAGTGTAAAAGAGATACATACTCCGCGTGAAAGTGAGAAAGGTGGGCGCAGTCTGTGCCGCGAGAGCACGAGGGTGAGACGAGGAGGAAGCGGATTCGGGGTGGTGAGTGGGCCGTTCATACGCGTGTACCTCGCATATACCCTTACCGGACTCTCCTACTCCACTGTGGAATGGTCGGATGATGGCTACTGGAGACGCAAGGGATGCGCGCTGAGGATGATGCATTATTGAGTGGACTCCGTCGGTCGGGGAAGGGATGTGTAATCGCACACATCCTCACGGAGCTCCGCTAATGGACTCGGTGTGGTACCCTTCCACCCCCTCGTCGTCATCCTCTGGCCGGCTCGTCCGACTACCACCACATCGGCCCTCACGGTGATCATCCCTACCCGCTATCTCTTGATGCGCGATTCCCGTGTAGAAGGGAGTCGGACATCGTAATATTTTCACCACCTCAAGAACCGGCCAGCCGCTCGGATACCTGCATCTACCGAGTTGCGGGCTTTAGGAGGCTACGATGGACGACGATGTAGTCCGTTTCGCCAGCAGCGGACCGGCACTCCGCGCTCCGCAATCGTATATCGGTATAAGGTTGCCCAGCGAACACCACACCCCCTGCGACCACCCTTAGCGCCGAGTTACGCGCGCCAGAATCCTTCTGCCTCTTCTATATGTATAGCCTGATATATATCTTCGCTTTACTTTCATGTATTATGGCATCTCTCCTCGGCGTGTATGTCATACATGTGCAAAGTCTTTCATGCATGTATTTATACGTTGCTGTACGTTTCCGCGGACACCAGAGACGCGTTATTATTGGATTACATTTTTAATTCACCCTCTCCAACGGCCGCCGAGCAGTAGCAGCCCAGCAGCGAGCAGCATCAGCATCGCTACATACACACACTCATCGCCCCGACCTTCCTCGTCTCTGCAATCCCCTCGGCGGACCAGCGTTCGTATAGTATTGCGTAACGTGTACTATATGTAAAGGACTCTCGACTCGTAGCAACCCACCGTCGTCTCTTGCCCGACCCCCCGGCCGCCCCCTCCAGCCACGTCGCATCCTCCACTTTCGTATTCCGGATGAAATTACTATGCAGGAGATTTTATTTGTTGTATGAGCGAGAGAGCGTCGCCGTACCCGGAGCGTCGACGGCTACAAACGAGCACATTCTCGCTCAGGATAATCGAGTTACCGGACATGGGCCTCCGGACATCGACTCTTATTTCGCGAGGAACGAAGAAATTCAGAAAAAAAATTGGCGCGCGGTTCATCAACGGGAATAAAATTTGCCGGAATGTCACGACATGCACGCAGCTTTCAAAATTGATGTCGACTATGATTCTTTGTATATTCGCGACCGAATTCTTGGGGGAGATTTATCGAATCACTTTTGATCGAAGCTGGCGAAGAACAAATTGCTGCATGCGAACAACATCGGTGATCTGTCGATTTGGGCTGTCTTCACGATTTTTCTGTGATGGGAGTCATCCATTATTTAGCTTCAGGGACAAATGAAGTGACTCAGTGCTCGTTGTTGTTACTTTTCTGCATTGGGGGTTAAAATCCTTTTCACTGAATTGGGATCACGCTCGAGTTAGTGACAAGTACAATTTTGAATAGACCCTAATCTCTTTGTCCCAGTCTCTTCACACAGTGATTCTGTTTTTGCGAACCGAAAAATGATGGAGTTTTCAATCGCATCACTTCCCAGGATGACTGGAGGTCGGATATGAATAGGAGAAGGCTGTTGCAACTGCAGTCACGTGTCTAGCAGGATTACCGAAAAAAAGCCTCGTCATTGATCAAAGTATCCGAATATGGAATTAGTCACGTTGATATTCTTGGTTCGTCGAACCTCTTATGTTGCGGAGTTACATTGTGCAGTGTTGAAGTCGTATTTTGCCTTCAACAGACACGAGCCTGTACAGCATTAGGAATAACTGATTAGTAAAAGCTTGATCGAAAGGGCACTTCCATAGGCTTGCGTTATTAACAAGGGAGTTTAGAGAGTAACAACCCATTAAACTGGTCGACGTTCTGTGTGTTTGGACAATGTTTTCATGAGTGTCGCGAAGGAAATGAGCGATCCTCGTTACACTGTACTCATGCACTGAGTGCCGATTTATCGGTTCTGCTGTCATTCCTGTATATTACAGTGAAATGTGCTTCGGAATTGTATAGTCCACATTTCCTTTTTTGTCGTAAAAATTTTGAACTATTCATATAAATGTTTAACCTTCCCAGCCCGACAAAATTTACTTTCAATTTAATTGAGACTTTCCTTTTTGGTGGCCGGAGATGGACCAAAGGTGGCCAAAAGCAATACTTAACTTATTGAAATTCGTCTGGAATATGAAAGTTGTTCGTTGATACGGCCTAATCATTAATATAGTATCGCAGTTGAGATCATTAAAACGGTGCAAATCAGCCAGATCAATTGCATATCTGAATATTCGCCAATGTGACGATACGAGGACACTGATCAGTGAGATCCAACGGGCGAGTCCGAAAATCCGCGTCTCCGCGTCTCAGGATAGCTCGGGCGACAGAAAAAGGAGACATGCCTCGAGTTCGTTCATTACGCGAGAATACTTGACGAACCGCTCGTTAATGCTCGTAATTACGGCGGTGGATGTTGAAATGGGAAAGCAAACGGAAGAGACGCGGGCGTATCGAATATATACTATTATATATCCCTGGACCGTACATAAGCACTCCATGTGCTCCCGGACATGCGGACGCTACGGGAGCTGCCTTCAGAAAACGCACTGAAAGAACAAAGAAGCTGGTCGAATGAGATACGCGCACGGGCACACAAATGTGTCTCGCTCAAAGGGCGTTATATAATTCCTAATTCCTTTCCGACTCGACTCATTAATTGCTATAATTGATTTCTTTTGTCGTGTCTGAAGCGCGCAAGTGTTTGAAAGATAGCTCCTTAAGCTATGAAAGAGAAGACGCTTTACAGTAACTAAAATTTTTTCAGCATATACCAGTTTTGACCATCTTTGCTATTTTAGTCCGCTATCTCAAGAGTACAGAGACTGGGATAAGAACGAATCAAATCAATTGATCATTCTCTACATTAATTCGTAAGCGATTGACGCCAGACATGGCTACAATCGGCGAAGCTACTCTAATCAACCTCGATGAGGGGCTAATTTACGCGAGTCAGGAACCTACAAATTCGGCTTCTCCAACCAGTCGAAATAGATGGATGCTGCGAAATTTAATATCATTCTGTAGATCGACCGTTGACGAATGCGTGCATTCATGCGACACTGGCTCGATATGGGAACGCTGTATGCCTCGTATGCTTAACGGATACGGCACTTTGCGTGGCTTCTTTAGAAAATTGCTTTGCCAGTAGCTTAATGCGCGAACGGACAGGACAACAGTGGCATAAGCAGCGGCAGAAGCTTCTAGGGCGGACAGGATATGACCTCGCAGACGAACGACAAGGGTCCCTTGCTCGGGCGCGCGGTCGCGACACACTGATGTATGCCGAAATGAGCCCACTTTGACTGTTCAACCACTATTGCGAGTGGAGACTATACGGCTCGCTCGTTCATCTCGGAAATTACTTCCGTCGTGGACGCGTTGTCGTGCACGGCCTCCCGAGAAACTAGCGAGCGGTCGACCGGTCTGCAAACCCACCTATGCGAAAACCCTACTAAAATCTTCTTCACGTGCGTCCGACGAAGCCGAAGAAGAGAGCAAACCCAGAAAAAAAACGCAGACATGCCCTCCGTTTTCCCGAGCCGCTGCCCCTTCGTCTTAACTATTGCCACCCGCGCGCTCTGCTACCTCCTTCAAAGTTAAACAATCGTAAAGATTTTTTTCATAGATAACATTTTTCTGTTTTACCAGAAATGAAGGGAGGAAGGACCAAGGAATGGTAGCGAAATAAGCCGTAGCACCTCACCCTTCTCTCCGCACGAACGTCCACCGCTTGGTCCTGTGTCTCAAAATTGCTCTCGGAAATTACATCCGTCCCTCGGCCTGTATACCTTACTACAGGCGAGTGAAGAGTCTTTTCCGGATTTCTATGTCGCCCGTTGTCCTTTTCCAGTTTACGACCCTCTCGCACAGCCTCGGACCTGAATATCCATCCCGTCCTCTAACCGAAAAATATTCTTCTCGTCTCCGGAAAGGAAAAATAATAATAAAAGATGGATCGCGAAGATATTTCATGAGATGTGGAAGAGAAAAAAAATTGGATCCCCAATTATTCACGAATGTTCGAGACGTCCGTGGGCCTTTTAAAAAGTTTCTGATACCGAAAACTTTCGACAATTTTCGCCACTTTCGACACAAAACATCACTTGCTTATTTGGCGAAGAAAAAAAAAAAATACATGAATGAAGAAATAAATAAATGAATAAATAAAAAATAAATGAATAAACGAATAAACAAACTAACAAATAAATAAATAAAATGACTCCTGAATTGCATAAAAAGTGATTTTCGGGTAACAGAAGGTCTTCGCTATAATTCGCGTTTGCTTTTCTTAAGCAACGGCGATTGTAATTGCTATGGGGTCGCGAACATTGGTGTTGGCCGGAGTCGTGTATGTAACAAGGTAGTTCCGGTTCTCACACTGACCGACCGGCGAACAAACAGCTTGGTGTTAACGAGGGCCAATCAATAACTACGGATAACGACTGGGCTTGTGAAAAGCGAAACTCGCAAGAGGCCGATCGAAACGCTCGCTCGTAGAACTCCGCCCTCGACTTCTCGCGGGCTATATCTCGACGCCTCCGAGAAATTGTGGTGCCCTTCGCCATAAGCTAGCGCGAGCTGCAGTCCGCTTCGTTGATGCATTTCGTGTTCCAATCGCTCGGAGCCGGACTAACGACTCTCAGTCTCGCGGGCCTCGCAATCGTCTCGAGGCGCTACAAAGCCGACTGCAAATCTTTGCAAACGACCGTGGTGTATGGTAGAGCAATCGAATGGGCGTAAATGAGTAGTGCGATGGCCTGATGGTAATTGCTCTTTCGTTTATTTGTATTACCATTTTGTACATTTTTGTTATTATTATTTTGTCAATGGATTCTTTTGCATTTTTTTGCCTGGTTTACTGATTTATAGTGTTTTTTTTTAAATAAAATAACTAATTAATGATTAATAATAATTAATTCACCGATATTCCTATTCCAAGATTTATGTTTAGTCAGTGAAACGCATTTGTTTGAAAATTGTCGCTACGATAACCCAATAAAAATTACGCTTGCCCATGCGGCGTCTCACATATCGCGTTGCATTCCGCTCGTTTCACCTGTTCCAAGAAGCGAATGCGTTGAAGACGTTGAAATACGCCAACTCGTATGGGTTAACCCGGGGAAATGGATCAGAATGAGCGAGAGACATTATGGATCTCGGGAGGAAAGGATGATTTGCAGGGGGCAACGGGCATGACTGTAATAACAATGGCCGCGCGTACATCGGGGATAGAAATAGCCTGGCGAGCACGTACAGGATCTGTCAATCCACGTACACGTCGTACATGAAGTCGGGCTTCCTCCTTCTCGTATCTGCGTTCTGTGTTTATGGAGGAAGAAGAAGAAGAAGGCATCCGGAGAGTTCCATCACGGCTAATGACATGCACCGGAGCTCTCTTTCTCATATAGAGGCTTATGACTACACAGCTTCGAGTCCCAAACGCACATACAGACGTCGTGCGGTCGTAGGTACGATTCGAATTCCTTTTATCCACCTTCCGAGCCCACCCCTGCCTTGTTCCCTCTCTCCTCGGCACGCTCGGCCTCCCTTCCTGCTCGAGCATGATTAATATAAAATAAATGATTGCCCGGCATCCGGTCTCACAGGGAATGCAGGACTGTCGGATTCCGACTCTTTTGTATCAAGCATTTTCCGTCTTTTTTCTCATCTCTCTTCAATATCATTCATGTGCTGTGCGTTCTTTTTTTCGCCCCACCATTCCCGTTCACGATCATTCGACGTAATTTGTCGGTCAAGCCATCACGGTTAGTTTAATGTGATTTCACGGTCATTGTCCACGCGAATTGTCCGTGTAGCGTGTGTGGTTGCAGTTGATGGAAACCGTTGAGATCGCGGTAGCTACCGAAACGATCAAAGGATCGGACAGGTGGATTTCGTGGCGGAAAGACCATCGGGCGAAAAACAAACGCCTTCGACAAACAAAGGCGTTCATTGATGTCGAGCGATGTTTAACGCCCTTTCAGCCAGTATTTCAATTGCGTACGCCGTATCCGGGCTGGTGGCTTTGTCCGATTTGTGCAAGTCATTCCGCAGTTTGGTAGCTTTGACACCCGGATCATTGGAGTTTCCTGAATCGGAAGAGCTCAAGGTGTCAAACCGAACGCGTTTCCTTCTCATCCTCGATGGGGCGGTCATTTCGTGGTCCGGACATTCCCGCAGCGGAGTTCCGGAGCGTCCTTTTTCCCGTCATGGGTTTGGGAGTCAGAAAGACGCGGTTGAAGGAGCTGATCGCTGATCCCTTATTTCCGAGTCGGGTGGAAGGAGTCGAAACGGAAAGGAAACAGCGACGTGATTGGAAAACGGGCGAACGGTTGGCTGGCTCGTGTCTAGACGACGGCGTAGCGCGTGGACGAAAGGGAGAAAAAGGATGAGAAAACTTCGGGAAAGCTCAAGGTACGAGCGGCTCGGGAACGGTGAAAAGGGATGAAGTAGGGGATGAGGAGAGCATGGTTAGATTCTTCGTCCCGAAGGAGTTCCCTTTTACCCTCGACCTCAAACCGAACGCTAGGAGAAGGAGGAGGAAGGGGGAGTGAACGCGATCACGTTGCTGTTGGAACCGTTAAAAAAAAACGGATTTACAACCTGTTGCTGAGGGTGAGGTGCGGTTCTGCGTGAAGAGACGCGGGGCGGATGGCAGTCACTTAAAGATTCCCCTCGATATTGAAAGAATATCCGAAAAAGAGGGTGACAGTGGGTTCTCACTCTCCCTTCGGTAAAACCGGGGCGCATGCTATTCTTGAACGAGAGGCAATCCTCTCTCCTTCCGAGCCCTCGTCGACGATTCCTCAATGCCTTGTAAATATAAAGGTCCGGATGTCGAGCGAAAGAGCCACCGAGGCCTCTGTCCCGCGTCGAAAGGAATGAGAAAATCGAGAGTGGGCAGAGGGAAATATTTGATAAAAAGTCTTCGTCGAAGTGTGAGAATAAATTTGATTGTCGATTCCGACGAATACTTGCCAGTCCAATATTGAAGGGAAATAAATGAAGTCTCGATCAATTAAGTGGAATAAATGGGCGAGCGAGAGTTGATTACAGTTTCAATATCGTGCAGACTAATAATAATAAGTTTCTACTAACTCCTATTGAATTCTATTAATTTGGATTTATATCATTCATATCATTTCCTATCAATTTCTGTAATATTCTACGATAAGTTGATTTTGTTCTTTAATTTGATTTATTCTGCATTATGCGACAGAATGATGATAAGTGTTGAAAATGTATGCGAAAAATTCAACTCTGAGAGTATCAGATATCATAAAATTTTCGTTTGCGAGTAAATTGAACAAGATACGAGAGGCGAGCGTTGAATGCGTTCATCAAGGTACGCGAAGTCAACGAGTTTATACGGAATGTTGCTCGTTGTTTTCGTTCTATTTTGCCGATGCGTCAATCTTCATTCACGAGGAATAATTCCGACCACGAGAGAGCTTATCAATGAAGCACCGCCGGTTCGCGTGGCCGGTGGATGCTCACGTCCGCGCACTCGCACGGGGGTGGTAGTACTCGATTCCGCTATTCATTACCGGCCGTCAGCAGTGCCGTGCAAACAAAAAGTGGGAAATTGGCGGAGCTAACGTATGTGTGATGTATACCGGGAGGGGGCCCGCTCGTATATTTCGTTGTGTGGATATGTGATTAACGCGCGGAAGCTTCGCGTAACACCACCGTTTTACCATCTCTTTCCATTGGTATTCTCGCTTACTCCATGTGGAGTATCTCTACGCGCTGCACGGGACCGGAGCTAACGCACACCTTCGTCCTCTCTCCATACTACTTCAGCCGCGTTCCGCATTCCCGTAGCATCCTCCCGCACGAGGATTTCCGTCGACGCGCCGGAGGATCGCTACCGTCCCCTAACGTTCGGGTAATAAAGGTCATCGATTGGCTGGATCCAACCGGGAATCTCTTGTACGGGCCAGTGATGGAGCGAAACCTTCCACGAGTTCGGCTTGCACGATTCCTCGAACGACCATCAAATTTATACCAAGCCCTTGGAACTGATAATAGCAAAATATAGCATTTGTTGGAGACAAGGGTCATGCTGTCCAGATGATCTACGGTACGATCTATAACCCAGGACGGCCTCTCCATAGTTCTTTTTTGGGTCAATTAATTTATAGATTTTGGTATCCAAGTGGATTCCTTCATAGCTTTTGGCTTTCATGACTATCGCTCTATAGACTATCCAGATTGGTAGAATGGACTTCATGAGATCTTCAAATTCGGAAGCAACCATGATCTCGTGATATACCGCGTCTTTTGCTGCTGGCCCTCACAAATTTGGACTTCTGACCATGAAAATGACTCATAAGGATCTGCATTTTTGGATCAAGTGACAAAGATCCTTCTACAACGTCTGCCAAGTCAAAAATTGATATCTCCCTTCTCAACAAAAATCGACAAAAAATTGTAAGATCGCGAAGCGTTATTCGGAATTTTTCATCTTGTTCGTGCGTCGACGGTGAAATAGGCTGCGAGCTCGGTTCGTAGCCATCGTTACCGAGCCCCTGTGCCGTGGCTGCTGGAAGCTATCGGCTCGCGTATCGAGAGGAGGGTGAAACCGTTCAGGGTGGTTCGGTCGCGATAGGAAGTATGGGCAGGGGGTTGGGTGGGCATGCAACAAGTAGTTCGGTTTTCAAAGCCCATTGAAATTGATGGCTTTCCCATACCATGACAAACTCCCTCGAACCTCCGGATTCTCTCGAATCCGGGGGGAGGAGGCGATACGCCGGCGATGGTGGTGTTCGTTGTACAACTCGGTGTGGCATCGGTGGTCGCGCGGTGTTGGAGCCGGTGCGCGCTTTCGCGGACGAGCTTACAATACAACGGAGCTTTTATCGATATTGCGGAATGGGGAAAGGAGCGAAGGAGTGTGAGGGAAAACGGCGAGAGGGATGGGGGAGGGAAAGTCACGGGGAACGTGGCACCCGATGCCTGCAAGCACCGAACGATCGTGGAATGGGAGATATAGGGAGAGCTTGCAGCTGCTTTTATTACTGCATTTTCACCTTGTCCCAGCTTCGCGCTTCTACACACTCTTTACACTCTATCGAACGTCAAACCATCCGCGTTCCTGTCACGCTTCAAATTTACGTGTGTATTTGTATGTAGATGTTTATATATATATGTATATGGACGTCCTCGGGGAAGGTACGCGAGTACAAGCGCGTCACCTCGTTTCATGGGAAACACGAAGAGGGCAATTCCCCGATGAATTTTCACAGCTGGCTCTCTTTTACGTACGAGCTCTCGGTAATCACTATCGATGGCTCTATGGCTTCGAGCACCGAGGGGACCAATTAGAATCCACTTCTCGTTTTCCTTTTCGCGTACGTTTTGCTTCACCGCAACTCGTGTATGGCACACCGGAAATTTGTCAAACAGGTGTTTTTTCGTTTGTTTTCTTTTTGTGGAGAAAGCGAGAGCTTATCGCTGTTCGAGTCAATTGCTTCTTGTGAAAATCTCTAGTGGCGTGTTTAACGTGTCATCGAGACTCTCATTTCTTTCTGACGCTTTCGTTTTATTGGGGACTCTGTGAATTCCTTCTCGTGTCGTAAATCGTTACAAATCGTATTCTTTTTACGATATGTGGAACGTCAGAATCGAGATTGTGCACTCTAATAAATGTAAGATTTGTCGTCGATGATAATTCAGCGTCCCAGGAAAGAAAATTGTTGCAAAGATTTGCGATAATACGAGTCTTCGAGATTTTTGCAAGGTTACAGTGCGATGTCGTTCGCTATGTCCGTGGCTCGTGTTAGGCTCGGCATGTATCCGGTCAATGCAGCAAATCGCGACGTAATACGTTTATAATGATAAGTTGTCATTACGTCGAGGCGACGGTGGTGGTGGAAGAGGAGAGAAACGAGGCAGAGCAGACAGACCGACTGTGTCGGCGGCAGATGAGAAAAGAGAAATGATGATCTCGCTCGCTTCGGGGTATGTAATAGCTGCCGGTCGAACGAGAGTCCACGATTATTGATTAGTTTGGATGAGGCTCGATCGGTCCCGGCAATCCATCAAGAGCCACCGGCGCAACGTAGAATCCCCACTACAACGGCCCTGCCAACATTCTCGTGCGCGCTTTGTTTCAAAGAAACACTACCGCCCCTTTAGTCATCTCGCGCCCCCACCGCCACCCAAAGCTTCCCCTTCGTCCTTCGCCTTCGGTGCTATTGCTGCTTGTTCCGTCTTCGGCTCGCTGCTGCTGCCGATCCCGGCGAGACTCGTATCAGCCGACGGAGGACGGTCTTTAAAAACGCATTACCAAACCAAAAATAATATCGCTCTGGGACTTTTTTACACCGAGCGGCGCGGCCCGGAGGAGGAGGCCAGACCAATATGAGGCCGATAGTCGAGAGAGAAGCCGCCGATTCAGGTCGATCGTCGCCGCCGCGTCATCACGAACCGTTCAATTATTTTGCAATCAACGAGAGAGAAGGAGATTGGGGCTTCAGACAATTCGGATGATCCGAGACGCCTAATTCTCTCACGGATAGAGTTCATGTTCTCTCTTAGGGCGCACAAGGCTCTGTCAGTTTCTCACGTGGAGTTTTGTAATGTGAGAATTTTTCACCGCAATCAAAGAGATGAACTTTCAAATTTTTTGAAAATTCAATAAGTCGATTAAATTCATACAAGAGTTATTTTCGCTAAAGCCGTTGCACCAAAGTCATCGATTCTATTATTGTAGTTATTCAAAAGGACTTAATTAGGTAAATTCTAATTATATCCGCCATTATTATTTCACGGTATTGTCATAACTGCAAAACATAGACGTGCTGCCAGGAAAATATTGTTTATAGTAAAAATAATTTTATTTTTGTTTACTATCTAATTTTTTGTCGGTTTAGAGGAAAATGGGAGGGTCGCAGTCATTGAGAAGTGATCTTTTAAAAAATGTCTAATGATCGACATCGCCTACTGACTGTCATTTTTCATTGTTCTTTGAAACCTACTTTTTCGGCAGACAACAAATTTATCAACGGCCTACGAGTGCGTGAACCGATTGACGACTCCTGTTTTTCCAATCAAGGTTTAATGATTGATACGCCTTAGACCGAAATCCGCCGTTCTATTAAAGTTCTTCGTCGGGACGTGGGGACTATAGCGATTAATTAAGTATCCCAGTTGATGGAGCAGGATGTATATGCCTTATATTTTCTCTGATAGAAGACGAGAGAGAGAGGGAGAAGGGAAAGATGAACGCTGAACATCGTAGCTCGAGATTCATCAAATTTTGTAAGACCCTCTGGATGCCAAGCGCCGAGCGCCGCCATCCATCGCCGCCGCCATCCCCGGTTCCGGAACGATATAAAAATGGCATTCTTTAACTGATTGTCCCCGGGAGCTACGCAGATAGTCGTAGCCCTCTCTTGCCCCCTCCCCCCGCCCCGCCTCCTCGAACTTTTACGATAACCAACTGGAAATAACTTTGTAACTTTATTATACGAGCCGCTCCTTCTACCGCCATCGCCGTCTGGGTCGGACGAGGAGAGCGTTAATAAAAAGAAAAACGAAAAAGAAGAAGAAAAAAAATGAAGATGGAGAAATATGGAAAGGGGCAAAGAAAAAATGAGGAAAGCCAAGGGAAAATCGTACTTATCGAAAATTTTACGCTTCTGCGATCTTATCTCCGGAGCGGATGAATAAATTCGCGAGGAACTGGTACACCGCGAATATCGCCCGCGGCGAGCACAGTCATTGGCACATTCGCCGAGTTCGAAGGCGTCCGAAAAAAATATTAGTAACATTTTTTACTACATTTTTTTCATTCTGACGCGGGTTTAAACATTTTTTTTATTTATTTCGCATAAGGCATTGTTTCAGAGCCGCGATTGGTAGTTTTTCGAAATACAGTTATTGTCAGTCAAGAATATGAAAATTTAACAATATTTTAACTTACGATCTTCAACTTTATACATTGACCTTCCGTCGCTAAACGACATATATTTTTTGATACAAAAAGATGTAAAGAAATTTTTTTTTCGATAGCCCAAAATAAAAATTGGGTTACATTTCCATAAAAATTTTGTCGGCTTCCTTTCACCGAATTAAATGTTAATTTTCTCAACGGACATTTGTAAAAAGTAATAGATTGTTTTTTTTTTTTACAGTATCGAACTGTATGTATCGGCGAAAAACAAATAAATACACTTTTCTGCTTAGTTCGGTGAGCTGGAATTTTTCTTATGCTGCGCCAGATAAACTCGATTGATCTCACGAATGGCCAATGACTGTACGAATTCGCGTTTTACGATCGCGCCGCGCTTTCACTGAATTTATCTATCCGTTCGAGAACCACGGGAATTATCCTATTATATCGACATCAGCGCTCAACGGACGCACCGTACTATAATCTGTAACACTAACGAGGATTTTCGACCGAAGTTCAACCTCGGAGAATCTCGTGCGCACACACGAATTTTCCTAATGTCCGCCATTTGGCGGACGATGAGAAGAATAAACCTCTCCGTATGAGACCTCTTCCCCCTCGATTTGGTTGCCCTAAAATTATAATTTCATCAAGTCCCGGCTATGAAGCGATGGGACGGTTGAAGGCCGATTAAATTTATCAAAACGATCGTATATACTGCTCGGCATTGTTGCGAACTGACGCCGTGGGCCGAATCTGTTTCTTGGTTTTTTTTAATTTTTTTTTTTTCTCGACTTTGTTTGAGTCGATCATCGAGAGGTCGGACCGAGATTCATCGGGCAGGTTCGACGAGCGTGTGGACGATAATCAGTAACAACAATCCGCGCCGCGCGCGGTCGTTACTGATGGACTTTTATCTTGCGTCGTTGCTCGGGGGCGTCTCGGGGTTGGAGGAGCGACTGATGTGGAAGAGGCGGATGAAGAAATTACCAATGACCGCGTCGCGGTGCGCACGATCGTCTGAATCGGATGCCCCGCAGGATCGGTAGATGGTTCATTATGATCCGCGGCTCGTTAATACCGCGCTCTGTGACTGAATTAAACTGCGGTTACTGCTCGGGCGATAACGATTGGTCGGGGCGTTGGGCGAGGCCGTTGATGACGGCGTTCCGTACATTGTAAGACGAGTGTCCTTCGTTACGCATTCCCGTCGATTGTCTTTGACCCTGGTGAATACGACGAAGAGGATTCGCCACTAAATTATTAAATTATCCATTTATTTTTGGTTCCTCATAAAGAAAGCTTTGTTTTCGAATATTTCGCACCAGAATGGCAAAAAAAAGTGAGAAATCTCCAATTTTTATTCTTTTAATAAAATGTATTTGAATCAAATAAATGAATGAATATATAAATGAAAATAATAACAATAATTAAAAATAATACTTTTTTTTTGCAAATTTATTTTGAGCAAATAATTTTTATTTGGTTGAACTCTCGTAAATGAATGCTGTTGCCGGGTGCACGTATAGAATTGACCGACAATAAAATCTACATGTTATACTTCAATCGCTAAAAAAACTGAAAAAAACGGGGCGAGGTGAATGGGACGTTTCGATGGGTAATTCGTGAAAATTTATGACAAATAAGCCGGCGATCGCTCATCATGCAGCGGGTGATGAGGATACGCGCCGCGTGGGACAAATTTTAATGGCACACGAAGTACGAGTCGCGGTGGAGGGGCACGATGAAGCGGGGAAGGTAAAAGCGGCAGCGAGGGCAACCCCTGTGTACGCTTCGTATACACCAGCGAGTCGACGATTAATTGTGTAATCGATAATTGGGGTGCCCCGCGCTCGCGAAGACTACAGCCCCGGCTTGCGAACGAAGCTTCGGCCCGCGCGGTATCGCGATACGCTTTAAAGCGTGAGTCACTCGCGTGCGCGCTCGGACGGCTCCGACCCAACCCGCTTTGGGCGGTTGTAACGCTATATAAGCTCGTCTGGCCGCAGCCACGATATGTCGTCGTCGTCGTCGTCGTACTCGTCGTTGCTCGTCGCTCGATGTTGATAATCAAGTTCGTCGAGGGATGACGAATCGGCCAATTAAAGTTCGATAGAACGGCGAGATAAGGGCGAAACAACGCGACGGCACCGGTGGATGCCATGGGCGACCGGGCGATGAACTTGCCGGAGGGGGTTGCGTATTAGGGCTCGGCTTTGCTTCGCTTTCGGTTCACTCGAGGGCATTTCTGTAGTTTTTGCTTATTACGGCCAATCGATGAGCCCGCAAAGAGCGGGACGAGAATTCGTCATGTATCCCGCTCGTTCGTTTGTTTTAAATTCGTTCGGAAAACTCGTGGGCTTTTTATTGTTATCAACGGATGTCGAACGAAAAAAAGAAAGAAGTGAATTCGTGTACGGAGAAAAATGGGCTTTTTAGATGTCGATTTTTTAATGATCAATTTTTCCTAAATTACGCAGTGTTTTTTACAGATCTGTAATGATTTTTCGATGGTTAATTTCAATTTGTGTCGCTCCGAGATGACGATGTTTCTCGGTAATCATAATTTTATTCGAGCGCAATCGTAATTCGCAGTCTCGATAATAATTGGAGTGAGCACGCGATTTAATTGGTCGATCCGAAAGTGGCGCTGAAGCCTAATATGGTTGTCCCTGCGCGAGAGTAAATTTTAAATTACCCTAAGCGAAATCATTAATCAGATTGACAAGGCCAATCGTGCGTCAAGGAAGCCGCCGACCTTTTTTTTTCTTCTCCAAGCTTATTTCGGTGGCACGAAATCATCGGGCAATCAATTTATTATTTCCTACCCGTTATGCCTATAAACCACCGAAGTCGAGCTCGTTAATTCGACCGTATTCCGACCGATAAAGTGTATTAATAAAGAATAAAAAGAAAGAAAAACGAGAGAGAAAAAAACGAAAATGACGGTGAAAGAAAGAGAGCCGAGTATGAGGACTCGCGGCTGCCGACAACTGGCGCCCCGGTTCGCCGGCAACGGATACGTCGGATACTACGGACGTAGCCTCGCTATACCTGTATATTGCAGGCTGCCGAGGCAGGTATACACGGTACGCTCGCGTCGATCCCGTCGATGCACCTCTTAGCTCCGAAACCTCAAAGAATTTTCATTAAAAAACCCCTTTTCGATTCTCATAACCGACCTATATCGCGTGCTTCATTTTAACCATCAGAAAAAAAAAAAAAAATAATAATAATAATAATTAATAATAGTAAATAATAACAATAATAATAAATTCCGCCCTTAAATAACGATGTTTAACACATTTGCGATAATTAAAAAAATTATTGAACGTATTAACGCGATTAACGAAAAAAAAGGATTAAAAAAAGTGTTCAGAAACCCATTTATCGGATGGCCATAAGAGCGATGTTTATGCGCGAATTTACAACGAAACACCTCGCGTCCATTTATCGTCGCGAGATTGCCGCGTCGCGAAGGAGGGAAAAGACGGAAAGGTATTCACGCGTAACTCGCGTTGCCGAGGAGAGATAATGTTTTGCGGCAACAGGTGAGGCAGGTGTACGACCTGAATGTGCCGCGTGCGTTGGCCGCGCCGTTTGTGCCGGTCGAAGCGTCTAATAACCTCGATCTATGGATCAGGTGCCCAATTCGTTTGTACTTCTTCGCAGGGTACGATAATTGACGCTCGCAGCTCGTGCGGTCGCAGCTTAAACTGTACCGAACTGGCGGCCTTCGCCGTATTCCTTCTTTGCCGAAGATACCGGTAAGGGATTCCATTTAATTTGTGAAGAAAAAAACGTTTATCATCGTGCGCAATTTTATTCGTGAATTTTGTCGGCAAAAAAACATAAAATCAAAAAAAAAAATTCCGAACAAAAAATATAGAGAAAAAAATGTGAAAGTTTGTATTTGAATTTGAATTTGGTATGCGCCGAGTAATAGTATAACGAATGTCCTTTTATTTTCTAGATAAAAATCGTATGAAAGTAATGGAAAAAAAAAAAAAAATTGAACTAAATAATTCGCACCCCACCGCTCTTGTATGCCATGAAACTTACATTTTCTGGGACTCTATTAATAATATTAGTAATCATATAAATATTAGTAATCATCGTCATTATTCTTGTTATTATTATTTTTTTCAAATTTATTCCAAAATATGTATTTGTTTCTTTCTAGTAATTTATTTTTACAATAACCTATGCGTCACTTGTCCAGAGAGGCGCAGTCTCGATCGGACACAAGTCGTCGGCTGACTGTGCTTTTACGGCCCGTCGCTGAAAACGACGGTAAGTGAAGCTGCGTTTCATGCCTCATATCGGCGAGTGCTTTCGGAGCGCAGAGGCCGGGGTAGCTCGGTAGAACCATCCGGACTGTGAGTTTGCACTCTCGACCGTTCGCCTCGCGCTTCGGCATCGCGCCGGTTCGGGTAATCAAGAGCCTATAATTTAGCCTGATCGAAACGTACGAGACTAACGAACAGGAACGATCATGGTTTTTCGTGTTGAAAATCATCGCCGTCTAGTCCCGGCTGCGCTACCGCTCGTATCCGTCCTCCGTTTCGCTGTCGCTGCGCCGAGAGAGATCCGCCGCGACCAACAGAGCTCGACCAATGCCCACCGCGAGAGACCAGCCGGTAGACAAGCCCGCGACTCTATCTCCGTCCCTCCGCTTTCGCGCATTAACGATTCCGTAGAAGAACAATTTATAAAGCATAAACTTTCTCGATCTCTTCTTTCCCTCCTCCCTTCGCGTGATTATGCGATAAAATATTCCCCGCATCCTAACGATTCGAAAAGCATCTCCTTGCGGATTCCCGGCTCGGCGAGCAGCTCGCTCGCAGGCCCATTCGGCATTAGCCGAGGCCGCTGCAGCAGCATCGAAATCATCGGCTGCTCTGTCCCGGCCCCGAAATCGTGCCATAAACCGAAATTTCGCGGGACCAATTGACTCGCGATCCTGTCGAATCAGGACTAATTTTGCTTTTTATTGCGATACCTCGGAAGGCTCCTTCCAATCACCGAACCCCGGAGGGGATTCCGCCCCGGGAGCATCGGCGATCCTTCATTGTCCCTTTCGTGCCTTCCTGTCGCAATGATACAGGTGCGATTAGCTATAGAAATAAAAATAATGAGGATAGCATTGATTGCTGCGTATGATCGAGAATTGGACGGCTATTCGGGTTTGGTAAATCGAGGAAAAAACATTTTTTAGGACAAGAGTAAACGCGATGGCAGTAAAAAAAATAGACTTCGGGCTGAATTTATAGTCCCTAGTTCGAATTTAAATCGGAACACAAGATTGAACTCAAGGTCGAACTTAAGTACCAAACAAATTCCAATTTCGAGATTATTATCAGTTGAAGAAAAAAATTCAACTGTTTGTTTAAGTTCATTTATATAAAAAATTTAAATATCAACAATTAACTATCAACCGAACAATCGCAGTGAGTACATTTTACAAAAAGTTCAAAATCATTATTTGATTACTTTGCAAATGTTCAGCGAGTTGTTTTCACAGCAAAAATTAAAAACAAATCACCTGGTATTCTTCCGGTCGCTCCTAATTGCTAAAAAAAAATACTTTCTCGAACAAAAGTACGAAACACAACGAGCAAAGAAGTAAATCGTCGATACAACCCTTACTCTCAAAAGTCAAAAAAAAAAAAAAATACGACTTTACGCTTCTAAAAATATAACGCAAGCGCACCGAAGACCCACGGTAACGAAAGGGTTGTGTGTTGTCTCTGGCGCGTCGTTATCAATTCTCCGGCTGACTGGCGCGATGGCGAAGGACAAGCATACGCGACGGCATGAGAGGGAAAGAGGCCGCGAAGCGGTAATAGCGAAAGATAGAGAACGGGTGAAGCGAAATCGTGGGAGGGGTTGCTCGAGGGCGTATAACGCGCTTACATTTTCCCATGCAAACGTCACGTACCGTTCGCGTTCGCCGGGTACGCCGCGGGGGCTGGGAGGGCAGAGGGGGTGGCGGAGAAGGAGCGAAAAGAGGGTGAGAATTTTTTACTCGGCGAATCCGCGAGAGAAGCTGCGAGGAAGAGTTTTGCATCCGTTGCGAGAACGAGCGATGTTGGCCCGTCGACGGAGCATCTATCCCGCGCGTATACATATGTATTATGCAACCCTTCGCTCGTTGGAAAGGAGAAAAGACAGATATACGCTTATATTCAACCTTCCCCACCCCCTCCCACCCCCGCCCCGCGGAAACATCGGGTGAGCAACCCCTCTTTCCGCCGGCTCGTCTCATAGCTTTGACGTTCCGACACTCAAAAGTCGAACACCATAACGCGAAATCAGACAGCATCAACTTCGTTTCACGAGAAAATATACAAATTTACCAGAAACTCACTCTCGAGTCTCACTCGCTCGTGCATCGCGATATGTGCTCTCGTCCGCCCCGTTCCTCTCGATGAAAAGTTAATTTTTACCCTCACCGGCGAGCGAGAGCTCGCAAGTGTACGAGCGGCTTCATAAAACCCGATAGCGTCGATGCTTCCGGACTCGGCGATATAACTGTAGATACGTCGCTGTATGACGTATAACTGAGAAATTCGAGCAATTCGACCGAAGCAGCCAAACGGCAACGCATACAGGCCGATTCTTTCCATCGGAGCGCGCTTGCTCGGCAAAGCTCGAAGGGATGGAGGAAAAGAGTTTATTTCGCGAGCTCGAGTATCGTCCCGTAAAGGAAGTCGAGTTGGTTACACATAACGCTAGCGTTTCTCCCCTGGCCATAGCGTATATGCTAAACTCGCGTCTATAGGTAGAGAAAATATCAGATAGCTTGGCATAGGTGAAACGGCAAAGCCGAGAGACGAACGCGGATGGTTAGAGGTTTTTTTTTTTTTTTTTTTTTTTTTTCCGTCGGCAAGGGTAGTAACGGGAACGTGGTAAGGTTGAATTTATCCGGGGGGGTGGGCAACGATATATGTACACCGAACCGGAGTGGTATCCGTCTATCTTACTTTATCCCCGGGACGCGCCGCGGCGTATGACAGCCGCTAGGTAGCTGATCTATCGCATAAAACATAAAGTGGGGTATTCCATTTCTGAGGCCGACGTACAGCGGGACCGGGACCGGGGCCCAGAATCGCGACTATGGAGCCCCGGCACAGGCGTGGCTTCCGTCGGCTTGAAATATCGTTGAACGAGCCAACGGCACATCCGAAGCTCCCGTCCAACAAAACCCCTCCGCATCGTTCCCATTCGGACGTGTTGGTGTGTTTCGCGAACATCTTTCCGTGGTTATAGAGAAACTAGGAGATCAAAACGATGGATACAAGCGACGCCGTCGTGACTGCAGCTCAAACAGTCTTTCGACGCTGACGTCGACGTCTTCGAGGTTCGAGAATTTTTTACTACTTTGAGGATTTCTGTTCGAGCGATGCTTGGACGGGCGAAAAAGTACTTGAACTTGTACAACCTGTTGTTCATGTAGATAATTAGACATGTATTTATCCATATTATAAAAAGATCTTGCTGACGCCGCCATCGACGTGTTCAAGAAGGTATAGATTATATGCTAAAGTCACGGAGGAGCTAAAATTACGGAGGAGTTGAAGTCACGGGGAGTTAAATTGACGGAGAAGTTCAAGTCTCAAAGGGCCTTAGCTCGCAACAGTCCAAGTCCCCGAAGGGGCCTTAGCTCGAATTATTCTGAGACCCTTCATGGGGCCTTAAGTCACGGAGGGGTTGAAGTCACGGAGTAGTTAAAGTCTCAAAGGGCCTTAGCTCGAAACATTCCAAGTCCCCGAAGGGGCCTTAGCTCGAACTATTCTAAGATCCTTCATGGGGCCTTAGAACATTTCTCCCGGCTTCCTTTCGACTCTTCGGCCGACAATATTCTAAGTCCCGCCTTTGCATGCAATATTCCGAGTCTGTTTTTTTCGTGAGCCAGAAGGTAACGTTTTATATATCAATTATTGCAAGTCCGATAGGAGGGAATATTTTTGAAAAATTTGTAGGCAGGTATTGTTAGCATACTCGCGAAAAAAGTTGATAATCTGTAATAAAAACTGTAAATAAATAATCGTAACTTTCATTACTCAGAAATAAAAAAATTGCAAACCATTCTATATGGATCGTCAATATCCAAGATTGTGAATATACGAAATGTTTAAAAAATTCAGACTATAATAATTATTATATACACTCTATACCGGAATTATATATGTATAATCCCCGCAACCGCTGCCAAATAATAATAATGACAATAAATATTGCTCATGTATGTTTCAATTGATGCTATTTACATATAACTTTTACCATAGGACTGGCGAAGACTTGCACAAACCTTTTTCTTTTCAATTTTTATTTTTGAGGTACGCAATTGAGATTTCATCAGATCCGCATACAGCAGACAAGAGAAAGAGGAACTCGGAAGATTGCTGAGGAAATGACGAAAATTCATTCGCCAGACGGGATAGCAGAAGGCATGAAGCTGGAATAACAATAACACGCGTGGCAGAGAAAGTATGACACGGTCAATAAGTAGTGCGCCGAAGTGAGTCTACGACACTTGGGAAATCCCCGAGATCCTCGCGCTTCTAGATGTACGTTTTTTTTTTTTTTCCTTTTTTTTATGAGCCGCCGCAACAAACACACGTCACAATCACTCGGCCCGGCTGGTCGGCAGGAAGCGACGAAAAAAATCTTTCCTTCACGCGGGCACGTCTATTGAAAAATTCTATGCATCCGTGAGTGACCAGCGGGTAGAACGTAACATACAGTATAGAAACGGGAATGTACAGTAATGTTTGCGGTGCGCGCGATGGCACATCGTATTTCCCACGTGTGCCTCGAAGCATCAGCTTCCTCCGGCAACATCCAATGTTTCTTTTCGCGACGAGTACGAAGTTTCACCGATGGGAGTAGTATAACAGCGCGCCGCGCGACCAAAGTTTGTAAATAAATGTCTCGATCCCCAAGCGTGAGATATCCGCGAAATGTTGCCCGCGCGAAACGTCTCGCTGTTCGTTCCGTCTTCCCTCGATTCAATCATTCATAGTCGGGTAAGATCGGCGTTTCGATGTCACAACATTGTGCTTCAATTTTTATTCCGTCGCCAGAAAATTTCGGAATCGTCAGTCTGTCTGTCCTCGAGTAATTCAAAACCGACTGAATTACCGGAATCAAAAAAATTCAGAAGAAAATTGCGATGAAAGGAATAGCAACACCTTAAAAATTGATATTACTAATTCTAAATTAATTTTAATGACTCTAAAGATTTTGACTAAAATTGAAACGAGGTTCAAGCGTCGATCGCACTCCATGTTTTGCGAATTTGAGCCTGATAACTGAAGGAGTTCTCGAGCTAGATGGGTTCAAAGTTTTCAAGCTGGTGCACAGCCAGACATTTTTATGTTCAAATTTGATTTCTGAATGTTTTAGGAAATCCCGAAAGTTCCCACTGAAATAACGAAGAAAAACATTTTTCATGATAAAAAAAGTACAAAATTAATTCTGTCAAAAAAGTCTTCGACGATTCCTAGAGGAATCCTATGATTTTAATAAATTTTGGTTTACTTAATAATTTACATAATTTTACTTTGGTTGATTCTTTCCTTACCGAATATTGGAATGGATCGGTTTTTCGATAAAATCACGAATCGATTCGATAAAGTTTTTAGATAAAGTCACGAAGTGGCTCAAATACCGAAGAGAACTAACAAAAAAAATAGAATTAGAGAGATATTTGGAACTATAGTATTACTGTGAAGGAGAAATTGTTGTCGCAGGATCGCCGCGAGCCATCCGGGCCTCCAGTAATAACAATTGATATATTGTTCACCAAGTTGGAAGGTTAATAAAAAAACGTAGACACGGTTGATCAGCTCCCCGTCCGAATCGTCCGCACTTAACCAAGGTTTTACTGTAATATCGAGTCGCCGACGTAGCTCTCGTTTCCCATCGGCTCGATCTCGACGACAATCGCGACGAAAGTATTCGGACGCGGTTCTGCAAGTGCGAAAATGACAGACATCGCGATAGATAGAGCAATGAGGCGGGTGAGGCTGTCGTGCGAAGAAATAGCGATGCGGAAGGTGGAAGAAGTAGAAGAACAAGAAGAAAAAGAAGAAAATAAAAAAGGCGATAGAAGCGCAGCGAGGAGTGAGGGAATATTGCGAGGTAGAAGCTCGGAGGCACTCCAAATGCAATCCACGTACCGACTGCTTTCAAATATTAATGTCACGTGACTTATTATATCCGAGGCGTGTGCGGTGGAGTGAGCTGTGCGCGTACAGAAGCAAGTACAGCGGTACGGGCGGCGCACCGAGCCTGGAAAGAGGAAGGGAAGAGTAGATAGCCTCGCCAACTAACACAGCATCTTCCGCTATCGCTACCACTGTTACGTTTACGTACCGCGAGAGCGATATCAGCGGTACCACGACGTCGCTATCCGCGCCGTCGGTGCGGGGCCGGGGAGGGCAGAAAGATAGAAAATAAGGCGAGTAGCGGCCAAAGAGAGCGAGGTAGTCGCGAGTGAGGGGAAGAAGAAACGACAAGATCGTATAGAGAGAAGTAACGCCGACTCGACGATGGCGATGCCGCGGAGTGTGGGATATCACACCCGCGCAACGAGTTGTGCGGGGCTTGTCTGCCGGGCTTGATTGTAAAATTTTCTCTCTGCGTATAGTGGCCCATTTTATCGCCTTCCACCGCGTGAGAAAGGGGTTTGGCGGCGGTGGCGAGTAGCACTACCCCGGCACGCCGAAGCGGCAGAAGAATTACCGGGGCTCGAGAATAGAGCAAAGAGGCAGGAGGAAAAGAGTGGCGCCCGAGCTATATCCGCGGTTTCGCGTTGAGAAAGAGAAAACAGCCACGACGCGCGGAGCGCGCGAGGGATGTGCGAGAAAGTCGAGGCGCCCCAGCGATGCGAATGGGGAAGGAAGAAACGAAATAAAGAACGAAGAGTGTCGGAGGAAACGCGAAAAAAAAATGAGGAAGAAAAAAATGGTGAAAAAAAAAACAGCCTCCGGCGCTATGAGAGGAGAACACCGCGGGCTTTGACGTACATATAAACTCGTATGGGCGCTCGCCCCTTCTCATCCCCACCCGCCCCGTCGTACTTTACCGCAGATTCCTTTCTAATTTTTACGCGATTTCTCATGCGTGCATCGACGCGGGAAGAGGGAATAAAAAAAAATTAATAAACGAAAGAAATTCACGCATGTACGCACAAGGAGCTTACGGATAGAGAGAGTGAAAAAAAAAACAGCGTTCCGACGCCGTCGCGACTGGGCACTTCAGCGCTCGGAAACTCCCGCGGAAGGAAAACCACTCGCGAGATATTCGCTCTTTTAACGTTCTCGAGCTTTAATTGTGTAATTTGGCTCCAGTCGATAACGAATTTTTTTCATTCCGTGTGTGCCAAACAATTGAATCACAGCAAAGTATATTATAACAAAAAAAAATAATATGCATTTTTAAGAGGGCTGATATCGTAAAAATGTTACAGGTTCATAAAACATTAATTGGATCAACCCCACGATTTTGTTAGCACTGTAAAAAATAATGGTGAAATTAACCCAAAAAAGAAAAATGAAAACCATTGCAAATTCATTGAAAATTAAAGTAGGGTGAATCGCCCATTGAATGGACATCCGCTAATGAATGCACACGTTCCATAAGACCACGTGCATAAAAAGTGTCCATTCATTGGATTTTGTCGTCTGCTCAACCGTTCATTCAATGGGGGATTAACCCTACCCTGGCGCGTGAATTAAAAAAATTCTTTGAATAAGCAAAAAAAAGTATATTGAAACTACAAAAATTTTCCGTAAGTTGTGAAAATTCGTTTGGAATAAAAATTTGTTAAAAACACCCTCGTTTGAAATTAATGAGGCGTTTCGTGCCCAAAAGCATCGAGTATCGGTAAAGAAAATTGCGGCAGTGCGTCGTTACTCGTCGTTAACCGGATTGCGAAAGAAGCATTCAATTCGGCGGGAGCGTCGATGAAAACGAAAATTATTCATTCGTCCGCTCTGCCCCGGTGAATAATTAAAAACGAATTTCGACGAATATCGAGCGAATCGAAGTTCGAGCGCTCGGTACAATTTATACGTCGCCATCGCGTAGTCGGACAGCAAACGCGAGGGCGCGATGCGTAATGGCAAATAATTGAAATAACGTATCGACCTAAATCGACTAATACGAAACGGGGGAGGGTTGACGCGGTGTATATTCGCCGATAGCTCCATCATCCACCGAGGCCCGGTGGTTGCAGAGCAGAGCGCAGAAACGGCATCAGGCTTTCTGCGGCAAGGCCGGATTAGCATAATAACGATTAATGCACCCGCTACCAATCAAACGAAGCAATTTAAAAGCCGGTACAGCATGTCGCTTCGCGTGTAGTTACCTTTGATTTACATACGCGCAAACCGTTCGTTCTTGCCTGTGCCTATGGACTAGAAACTGCCTATTGCCTACAACCCGTTTGGCGAGTGTATCATGACGTCACATGTGCAACGGCAAGGATCGCGTGCACGCACTCGTCAAAGGGTTGTAACGCGGCTCGGGTGGTGCACGTCAACGGTCAATAAGCTTCTATCCTCCGCGTTCTATCTACGTGTGTATCGCATTCAGCTACAGCGTTTCCATTGCTGTACGGAAGACCGGGGTCAAGTTGTAACAAAATATTACATTGTTTTTTCATTTTTCAACTAGTTGAGGGCGATTCCTGCCTTGATCGGTCTGTCTCTGTCCCAGTTGTAGTTTTGCTCAGAAACAGTTGTTTTTCCACCTGACAAAACTCGTTTTTTCAACTAACATATCGTTTTTTGTTAAGTTGCTGTTTCAACTGATTTTTTTTCATTATGCCATTGGCTGCGTTGATTGACTTTATCATTTCGACACAAACTAGGATCGATTTCGCTAAAGAAACTGTTATTCGGTTCGACGGGTCTTCGGGTCTTCATCAAGAGACCAAAACGCTTTGGCTTAAAAAGCACGTGACCCAGTTCGTTGTTACTTTGTTGCGAGCCGTGGAGACAATATCGACTGCGATATTATCGCCGCAAGTATCGAACCGAGTTGACCGGCGATCGCGTGTCGATGCTCCGATCACCCTCGGAGCCGTGGCGACTCTTGTCATAGTTGACCCTTGTCACATATAACCCCGGTCTCCTCCGTGCGAGCGATCGATGAAAATAGTCGCCCGATCGAGCATATACGCTACCCGTTTGTAATCCACACAATGCCGCATTCTAATCTCCGGTTCATCAATCCGTGCCTCGATAACTCAACGTACAATACGTTACAAATGCGCGCGCGGCACAATGATTGATCAAGATTTTTCAAGGAACGCCTTCCTTTCGTTCGAACTCCGCTACACCCGGCACGAATACTTAAAATTCGAAATCGATTTCTGTGAACTCGCGCTATATCGGTACACATGTATGGATAGCGGGGCTTTGGAGGGCTCGCGCGCCGAGCGCGCTTGCGTTTTGTTCGTCTACATTATATAAACATTCTTCACCGCGACTGCAACTGTTATTAAACGATTTCCCTTTACTCCCATCTTCGCGCTAAATTATTCCCTTATAAGTCCCCGAGGCTAATATTAACATTCCCCATATTAATATAGGTTATTAATCAAAATCGAGTTTCAGGCTGCGGCGGCTAAAATATTGTACGTCCACCCTAGATTTCTCCTTCTCAGTTTCTCAGTCCTTTTGAGAGGGCCTGAGAGCACAACTCATAGTCCCAAGGACTCAGAATATTGCGGGCCATGGGGTCTCACAGACCCCCAAGGCCCTCCGAGCTCTCAAGTGCAGCAAAACATTTCAGGGCTCCAGACTCGATTTTTGTACACGGTGGCAGCTGCATCTTTTTACCCATAGAGATCCCGAATCCTGAATGCATTTGCGAATTTGTAAAAAACGCGACCGTTGTCGCGCGGTGTGAGAGAAACTTCGCACAGGAAGGAAAAAAGTGTTTGCAGAAAAGCATCCCCTGTTGGTAAGTGAGAACCGCTGGTGAGAATCGCAAAGGAGGCGGAGGGTGAAATTTACAGCCGTGGAGGCGATGTTGGCGCGAATATAAAGGGGCGAAGAGGGGGGGGGGGGGGGGGGGGGTCTCTTGATAATGATCTTAAATTATCGATCCAATTGTTTATACGCCGGCGCAATTCTATTCAATGCCAGGCGCGCTCGTTCGGCCTGTATGTCCCGCCGTATAGGTGAGTATCGAGCCGTCAGTAGGTCTGGTGCCCATAATGTATCCGTACAACCTGTACCCATTGCAGCGCAACAAATACGTATGCATCGACTCGCTCTTCCGCGCGTATATGATCCGCGTACACGATACACGTACGTGCTTATACGTCGAGGATAAAATTTATCGCGTCGGCACAATTTCAGGGCAAACTGATTCACTCGGCTAATAGCGAGAGGAGTATGAGCAAAGAATGGAAGGCACAGCAAGGGAAGAAGAGAGGCAAGACGGAAGAGAGTCGAAGAGAGCGATCGCGGGGGGAGGTTTCGGCGAGACTGATTTATTTTATCGTGTAGGGGTTGCGCGCGGGAGACTCAGCTGTACTGCCAACAAAAGTAGACGAGTCCTTGGCTTGACCAGCCTCGTTTCGCGAGTTTCCTCGATAACGTCGCCCTCCCACTTCATCCCACTTCCTGCACTCGTTCTCATCGGCAAAGCCGAAGAAGAAACGAAGACATAGCCATTCCGTGAGGCTCACCGGGCCGAAGGATTCGCGAGATCAGTCCGGTTGATTTACGAAGAGTGCCTCTCGGCAAAGGCCATGTCGTGCGCCCGGCCTTAAGCTGCCTTCGTTATCGATTCCTCGGATAGGTCGAAGATTACGGTTAAATGGAATTACCCCTGCAACCACTTTTCTCATACGGAAAACACACACACACACACACAAGTTTACGCACACCGCGAAGAAGGGTAACGAGAAATTCATGGTTGGCGCCGGAGCTCTTTCGAGACCTTGACATTTTCTCGTTCGTTCTCACTCGCTTCTGGATGAACGAGCATGCACGTTTGAATGCGGTTAACGATTAACACGGACCCCCCTTTTCTTTATTCGGAAATTGTTCCGTACACTCGAGACATTGCGTATGGGAGAGAAAAATTATTTATGACAAGAAGCTTGTAGCGCAAATCGATAATAATTTCCTGCTTCGGGTGATCGATTGATACGTTCAGTTGCCGATCGCACAATATCGGCAGACCTCCGAATCGCGGTTCTACCACGAGAAAAGTGCTCGAGCCAACGAGTTCGAAGTGACTCGAACCTGCTTTGCGAATAAGTTTCGCGCGTGCACTGATCGAGTTGGATTTTAATTCAGCGAGCGCCCCTCGCCGGTCGGTGGCGTACAAAATCTTGCGAACGAGCGCGGAAGGTTCAACGATAATTAATTAGCGGACGGTCGTTACGACGAGGAGTCGGTTGGGGGAGGTCGGAAATCTGTTCCGCTATTCGATTACGCAGCGGGACCGTTCCTCGAAGTTGCAAATGAAGATTGACACCGCAGTCGTCACGATGCAGTCATTAACCGCTGTCGAGCGGCCGAGCGAGAGCAACGAAACGAAAAAAACAATAGCGAGACAAACGAGAGCTGGATCCAGGAAGAAAACAAGAAGACACCTTCGGTCGCCCCGATGGTGGATCAGAATTGTAGAAAGTTGCGTTTCTGTTTTTCTTGTGCTCGGTGTAATTTTTCGTCTCAGCGCCATGCCATTCTTCGCATTATAGACGCGAGCCACGGGAACGTTGCGATCGTAGGCGGGAGGTCCGATTCTTCGAGCTCCTCTTCGATTGTGCGACCCGACCGGCTCCGGAATCGCACGCGGGAAGCTCCGAATTATCCCGATGATTCCGGTCGTTCGAGAGAGTTCGATTCATCGCGGCGCGCATCGGTCGATCGCTTTGGAAGATTTCTCATCCGACGCGTCTCGACGATCGGCCGATTTTTGTTGTTCGATCGGCTCGCGATCGATCGATCATCATTTCGTGGAGTGTTGCAGGGCCTTGTAACGATACTTGGACGTGATAAAAAGAAGATCGTTTTGTAGAGAACAAATTGGAACACATGTTCGAACCGGAGAGATCGGCATGATTTTTTTTCCTTCACGAACAACGAGACGATATGTGTGAATTGTCGATAAATTTTTCGACGCTCGAGTTCTCAGGCCGAGTATCAAGAGAAAATACAGATGCCGTTAACGCGATTTCCGGTTCCTCGCCCATCGGTAATTCAGTGACTAAAAACCTCGGGACGATCATCAAGGCTGATTCTTCGGTAGCTCACACCAGTCGGGCCGGTTAAGAAGCGAACGAAAGCATAGCAATCGTGCCGATCAGGTATCAATTAGAAACGCGTTACCACGGACGACCGGAGATCGATGCTTAGATTACACGATTCGAATGGCCCCGACGCGCTAATGCAGATCTAACGATTTAATGATCGACGTCCGGTCGTTCGCTACGGCGTTATACGAATACCCACGCACACGTCTCGGGAGGGAAATATAAGAGCCGAGACTCCGCCGCGACGTGACTGGCATTTTTTTGTGGATGCAGCCCGATCGCTTAGAGTCGAAAGACCGATGGTTAAACATTGGGCATCGATTGGCCGCGGTAAAAATTTTCGGAGGATGCGGCTGGCTGGATGGACCAGGTATGTGAATGGATGGCAAATTTTTTCGAGAAACGCTGGTAATAAGTCACGAGGTGCTGACTCCGCATTCGTTTTAAGGGAATGAGGCACCGACTCGGTCGGTAACAAAATCGCCTTCCCGGTTTTTTTCGAAGCGACTGCTCCGACTACCAATATCAAATTATCTATTTTTAGTCATGTGTATCACTATCTAATTTGAAACACGAGTTTCTTAATATATTTTTCATCGAAAGCTCGATATTTTTGCTTCCGCAATACATACAAGAATGAGATGAAACAAATCAATTTCCTCACACTTCTCAACGTTTCATACTGTAACTTCAATTTGTAACAAAAAATCTTTTTTTTTAATCGAAGAAACGAGAAAAAAAAATCTTTCGACGGCCAAATCTTCGTTTTATGTTTTTTGAAATTCCTTCGATTCCGAAGATTGACTTGTTTTTTGAGGCGCCGCATGGTCGCACTCAAATTTTTCGCCATTTAAAGTTCACCGATGCATCGATGAAGTTCCAGCATAAGCCCGATAGAGCAAAAGCGGCGAAACATCGTGATCCGCAATCGTGTTTCGTGCGCGCGGCCACTAACGGAAACAATTATTTATCACAAATTCAATCGAAGTATATATCGATCGCGAGTCCAATGAGGTCTCCCGAGGTCTCTGATTGTACGTATAGCTAAACGAGTTGAAACTATCGTACCGAGGCATTGTAACTTGCGCGTAAACACACCTATCGGGCTTCACTGTCGTACGCTGTGCGAGTACGAAGCGTGTGTTAGCAGTACAAGGCGGATATATGCGGGGCGCGCGTTTAAATTGGGAATTTAACCTGGCGCATGCTAAATCGATCGGAGGGGGTAAATTCCCCGCAACGTATTGAGTAGTTTATTGCTTTCATGCATTTGCATGCTAAGCAGCTCGCGTGCTCTCGAGTAATATCATCGTCCTGATACCATACACGGGCTCTCTGTGAGCGAGCGAGCGAGCGAGCCGGCGAAGGCTTGCAGAAGCAAGCGAGCGAGTACGCGGGCTCGCGAACTCCGGCGCGAGGTAAGAATGGCCTATCTAGCCTTCGGTCTTCGATATTGCGGCCGTGGGACACTTATAAATTGAGATTTTATCACCCCGAGAGAAGGCCGGCGGGGGGGGGGGGGGGAATTATACGTACGTACAGAGGAGAGCGCGAGGGCACTGTTTGCAACTTACGATCCTCGCAAAAGCTCGTTCCACGCCCGAGTATACGTACTATAGTACCTACGGTACACACACACACGAGCATATATATATATATATATATACATCGTTGAGAAAAGCCACGCTTATAAATTTCATCAAGTCTAATCGTTCTCTTTACCTACGCTAGAAATTCGCTCGTTGCACATTACAACACAGGAGGGCGCGAGAGCGAGGCGAGCAGCTTCTTTTCTCGTTTCATTTATTAGTCGCGTGAGCTGCGCTGAAAGAAATAAAATAGCCAATGAGTATAATTACTCCTCGAATCCTTGTGTAATTTGCGAAGGATACGGAGGAGAAACGAAAGATATTGGCGATGGGAAAAAAAATCACTATAGAAAGGATTACTGATTCGAAGTAAATTGAAGCAGAGATTGATTTTCGTTTACCAGTCTATTTGGAATTGATGAATCTGGTTGAGAAATTATCTGTTTTGACAACAATTGTTGTTGGACGACAATGATGATCAATTTTGTAACTTACTGTTGAAGTGAAATCATTGACTCTTATTCTATTTTAACGAAGTGGTAGGGACAAACTGATTCTCAGACACGTAAACCGAAACGTAAATGCACCTCGAAATTGGTGTGGAAACGCGACCGGAACAGCATCTGGCATCGACATTTGGACATTGTTCGAGTATAACCTAAGCGTAGTTCGGCGAGGGGCTGCTCGACTTACATTCTCAATTGGTTGTTGTCTATTCCACTTGATCGTATTTCGATCTCACGCACCGATTAGCCCGGAAATACAGCGGTCGTTCGACGTACATATCCAATGGGCTGTGGTGTGCTATAGACGTTCGGCAAAGCGCTCTAAGAGAGGACCTCGTAAAGCGAGAGCTTCCCCGGAAGCTATCGCGCAAGAGCCCTGGACATAGTAGAAGCTCGGTCTCGTAAAACAGGTATTAACGTACAGCACAGACGAAAGGCCGGGCATTTGAGCGCGCGAGACGAAAGCCGCAAACGATCGACTTCTCGTTACGAAGATAGTGCGGGAGAAGCCCGACGAAGAAAACCTCGATAAATGAAACTGTTAAGATCGGTTTTTCCGGGGAAAAGTGATCAGTTTGAGAACCAATTGTTAGTTGGGTCAACTAACAGCCAATTGGAAAAACTCATGGATAGTTCGGTTAGCAATTTTGTAACGAAAAATTGATTGTATAGGAGAACCCAGCTGACCAGCAAATCTAACCCACCCCAACCCAAACTCAAACGAACTCAACTTGAATAATCAATTAACTAACTAACCTATCCTAACCTAACCTACCTTAATCCAACCCAACTTAACTTAATCGAATTAATGAGTTCTACTTAGGTCTCTCAACCCACCCCTTTTTCCAGTGTCATTCGCTAATAGAAAAACTGCCATTGAAACCCAAAAAACTTGAAATGTAACAGTTTATCCTTACTCGTCGAAATACTCCCGTAAGACTCTATGCCGAGCTTCAATTTCGATCAAGTCTCGCAAGACTTTGCCAGTCTCGTTGGCTAGAAATTCCAATTTCCGAATCGCCGGGCATCAACCAGTCAGATCGATCTCGTGCCGGCCGACGTAATCGTCGCTTTATCAATAGGGGATCGTAATGAGTTCGAAGATAATGGCCGGCCTATCAGTCTTCGCTGTGGAACAATGATGGATGTAGTCGGATGTGTTATTCGTGCCCCTTGGTTAGTCCGCCGCTCGCCGTCGTAAGTTCCCTCGGACAAGACGCTGAAGTTTCGATATACGTGTATATACGAAATTTATATAGACTACCTCACGAATCTAACGCTCGCGTATATAGCATAACGGCCAATCTCCACCTTGAGTCCCATGGCGATTCTGGCAACGCTTGACTGCCCGACGAGCCCCGCTCGCCCTCTCTCGCCAATCCAACCTCGTTCAACCTCCTCGCACCCTCACGTGCTACACGAAGCTGATTGTTTTGTCGAGCCTCGAAACGCACGCGAAGCTATCCCCGCTACACGGATAATCTGACCTTACGGGCGCACACGATCATGCTCGACTTCACCTTTCGCACACAGTCGCGGAGCAACCCTCGCAACGCTCCGTGTCGCTATTGGAAATCTACGAATTTGTAATGCACTCGATATCTGCAGGATCGAGCATCGAAAAATACCATTAATGCATTATCGCTTCCGAGAACGCTATTGCCACGGGTCAGCGTGCATCTTGGAAATGCACGCCGATGGGATTTCGTCGTCCCAATTGCGTGCCCAATTGCTCCATTTTTCTCCAACGTTCATGACGAGTCCTTCTTGCGCTCTAGGCGCGCTCTCGAACACGAGCTTTTAGTCATTAAAGTCTTCAACGCTCGGGCTATTATAATTGACGATAACTTTGATCTAGGTTAACATTTTTTCACATTTCTTTGGGATTTCAATACCGTTATCGCTATTGAAGTTCAAAAAACGCAGCATAAAATTGCAGTACTTTTGAAGTCAGTTCAAAATATTTTGGGGATTATGAAAGAAATCTATAATTTTTTTTCCAACATTTGTATATTAAATTTGATATACTAGTTTTTGTATAGAAGCTTTCAATACCAGAACATTAATTTCCACGCAGACACTTTTTAAAGTGTTCAATAACACTGATGTATGAAAATGATAAAATTAATGTATATCACTGTAAAAAATTTCTGCATGGAAATGAATGTACCGGTCATGAAAGCTTTTATGCATAGTTATATAAATTTAGTATACAAATTCGATGTAAAATGAATGTGCAACAAACGAAAAATGTTAAAAAAGTGGTGTTTTTTATCAAAGTTATTTAATAATAATCAAAGCATTTTGAAATTACTTCAAAAGTACTGTAAATCTACACAATATTTTTATGTTCGAGTTAATATACCGGTTTATGCATAAAAGCTTCCAAAACCGGTAAATTAAATCTACAATTCTTTTTTTACAGACTAATCATTTTTTATAATGTCCAATAAAATACCATCGCACAATGAATACCAAACGACAAATTTCGATTGCCGTCGTCGCCGCTTCATGAAATTATTGCCCGACTCTTCGACTCGAGAAAGCGCGTCTGGCGAACGAAAGCTCGCTATATATTTCGCGATGAAATTTACGGTTAGTTGAACGGGAAGGAAGGAAGCAGAAGTCGACGAGCGAGCGATTGTAGACGGGTACGTATATATTGCGAGGCTTAAAATTGGCGGGGCGGGGGAGGGAGAGAGGGACGAGCGAGAGGAAAAGTGGATGCTGGGAGTCGGCGAAACTGGGGTCGGTGGAGCGAGCGAGAAAGAGTAGTGCGACGCAACGGGTTTCGCAGTGGGAAGGAAATTAGAATTGAATAGTTGATGAATTTTAGGAGTGGTAGGAGAGCCTCTCGCTCTTGCCGCTGCGGTCCTCGTATCGCGAAAGACAGAACGAGAGGGCCGGGGGGCGGGGGGTTGAGAGGTTCGGGGTAGCCTATATTACCTCGACGTAGCTGGTACCGGAAACCAACGAACCTACGTACCTTCCCTGACTAACGGGCGCACGGTCACTTCGCTCTACTTGTACACTCGAAACGTCTCTACTCGGGTGCCAGCGCCCCGCTCTCGCATCCACGTGCGAATGAGCACGCGTACGTAAGTACGTACAACACACATTCGCGCGTTCAACGGTGTGCGCGCGTACCGCGAGTGGCTGTATATAATAAAGTACGAGACGAGGTAAAACGGCAGTGCGCGGTATATCGCGGCGGCGCGATAGAGCATCGTCGTGTACGCGAAACGCTCTCCGGCTCTCTGTAAGTAATTAGGAGCCAGTGTGGATTGAGCTAAGGCAAATATTACGTACTCGCTCTCTCGTTCGCCGATATGCACGAATGCGCTTAATGCGGTCTAGACGAAGTCCGCACCGAGGAGATATGTAATATATATATGTATGCGCACGTGGGATGCGGCGCGAGAAACTCGCGTACTATAACTATATCTCCACTGTTATCGACTGTACAATATGTATATATTTCGACTTATCAAATATTAGCCATTGCTCTCGTTCACTATTTTCACTGAGGGTTTTGTTCGATTTTTTTCTTTCGGTAATCTTCAGTTTACTCGACGCAGGGAAATTCAGAAGTTGCTCGAACGAGAAATCTGCATTACCGATATTAAGGGATGAAGATCGTAGGGACTCGTGAACGCTCTTCAGCGTTTTTTCGGTTTATTTCCTTTTTTTTAATGCAAGAAATTCAAGTTTTCTTTTTCGAGCAAAAAAAAAAAAGTCTCGACTCATCGAAACAAAAAGGAAATATTTTTTTAAGAACTTCGAGTACTTTCCAAGGTGATTAACATTATATAAAATAATTGAATAGTTTAACTAATCAATCGGCAACGATATTTTCTGGCCATATTTTTTGCATTAAAAATAAGGCATAGAATAAAAATAATAAGAATATAATATCATCTCCGTTTTTTTTTAATGGATGACGTCGCGGGACTTGGATCCGCATCCGCGGAAAGATTGCGCAATATTTTCAATGATTTTCTCATCGATTCATCGAGCGTATTCGCAAATATCGAATAACCATTTTTCTACGTCGAGTAACGCATCTCATTAGGACTGTATCCGGCGAAACGGAAGCGGAACGTTCCGAGTAAACGCGAAAGAGTTACCGCGCGAGAGTCCCGATTGCGGAGCGAAATATCTAGCGAGGACGAGGCACCAATCGAGATAACGAGATAGCGATGTGTCGCCGAATCTCGAAGGAACGGTTCGGAGACCGGTCGGTGGAGGAGAAGAGGCAGAGGCGAGTTACAGCGACGAAAGAGCGAAGAAGACGGTTTCATCAGCGTCACCGGAGTGCCGAGCGAGAGAAATCTGCGGCGAGATGCGAGACGAGACGAGGATCTCACCTCTCCGTTCTCGCCGCCGATAGAGCCGCGGATAGACGCGAGAGGGACGGAGCGAGCGTGGACCGAACGAGACGGACGGGGAGGAGCGGAGGGACGCACGAATACCAGAGGCATTATCCTTTAATCAAATACATTACCGAGAATTTATCGTGCCCCGCGAACTAATTAAATGCCGAAGGATAAATTCTCGCCGAGCTCCGAAGCTCACTCGCCGTACATGAAATTTAACATTCAATAAAATAAATCGTTCGCCCGAGCTCGACGGCGAATCGTTCGTTTCTCATTCCCTCGATATTCCCACCGATTCTCATCTTTCCCGTTGTACGCCGTCTTGTCTCTCGGTTTCCCTTGTTCGATCGCTTGTCCTCGCTCCGTCCTCGTTGTTTGCCTCTCGCGAATGCGACTCAATTCTCGTTTTTGCCCGCAGCAACGGCTAAACGTCTTTTCGTACGTCGCTTTCCATCGTTGTCGTTTCATATGCCGATGTTCCTTTTTCTCGTGCGGCTTCGCGCTGCAATTATGGCACGGTAAATCACAACATCGGATCCCGGCACGGTCCCTCCGCACAGCTGGAATTCCGCTGGACGACGACACTTAATTTTGATGGAATCGTCGTTAATTCGCGAATCGCTGTCCAGTGAATATTGGTCTTTTTTTCTGAGTTTTCAATGAAATTTATTGGCTATCCGGAATCTATCAATATCCGATTGTCTTGAAATAACAAGTTCGTTACAATCGAATTCTTCGTTTATAATAATAATCATTATTATTATTATGATTATACTATTGTGACCTTTCTTTGGGTGATTTGAGTGAACGAAATTTTTGTTAACTGGAAAATGGAAAATCAATGAATACATTCAAATAAAGTGAATCAATTTTAAAAAACGAGATGATCCGTAATAATAATTAATTATTAGGTAATTATTATTGATAAATTAATCTTTCATTAATTTTGTTCATTTCAATAGATCGATATAAACACAAATAAATTTCAATATTATCAATGGAGACCTCAACCGTCGATATCGAAAGACGACTCGTTAAGAAATTCGGTGTCCGAAAGCTCGGAGTGTTTGAATTCAATCGAGATCACCACCGCCGGAGCCGAAAATTCGCCGGACAGTCATCGCGTGTAGTTTCGACACTGCGAAGTCTAAACGTCGGGTCTGCCTAATTTTCATGCACTCGGATGCGGCGTCGGCGTGTAAAATGTCGCAGACGTTTATGTTCGCGTAGCCAAGAGCGAGCGAGAGTGTTTCATGGGCGCGAGAGCTTCGTACGAGGATCGGCGCGGCGCGCGCGCGCAAAGAGTTTGTTTGAACAGCCGATACCGAGTGGTTGGTTTATAGCCCTTGCTATTAATAGTCGCCAAGAGTGTCGCAGTGATTGGCACAGTGAGGCGCGCTCGGGCCGCGACGGCCACCGCGGTACACGCTTTGCGGTTCGCATAAACTTTCTTCGAGATTAGCGCGAGTGGCACGCAACGGGGCGAGAGAAAGAGAGAGTTACGAGACGGCCGAGAGTCGGAGGAGAGAGAATGAGATGGAATAAAAAATTGCACCGACACACGAGGCGAATACACGAGTGGACAGTCCGTGGCCGTACGCGCGCGCTGGACGCTTCGCGCTCGGACGTCGATTTTTCTTACGGGTCAGCCCGACGTTCACCCCCTTCGCGCAGGTTCTTATCGCCTCGTCGCTGCTCGAGAGACTTCTCGCGTTACTCTTAATTGCAAGCTTGAACGTTGGCAACGCCCACCGACCACCCCCTTGTCGGCGTGGCCGAGAAAAAACAAAGAGAAAAAGATATCGGACCGACGTGTATTTTGTTGTTGTTCGCAACTTGTCGCAATCCATCGATATCGGGATGATTGATTGCCGGAGAACATTTAAAAAAAGGCGCGAATTTTTTTTTTTCCACTGCACGCGGACTAATGTGTATGGGAAAAATGTGGTAAATACTTTTTAATTGCTTGATTCGTTATTGTTATTCAGTTACATTAATTTGTAGAAAGATTCAAAATTTTTTTTCTTTTCAAAGAAAAACACTTTCAAATATCATAAATATATCTTATATCGTACCAATGCACATACTTTCAATTAAATAAAGAAAAGTTGTCGCGGAGACGAATCTAATCCAAATTTACTATGTTTAACCGATTTGAAATATTTATTTTCTTTTTAGAGCAGAGAGTGCAGCTTCATGAAAATCAATATAATCTGCGACAAAAAATCTTAGAATCGCAGACATCGAGTCTCATTGTTCCAAAAAAAAAAAGAAAAAAATCTGCATTTTCAGTAAAACCCCGACTTGTTTATGAGATCCATGGGGTACCGGGTTTTTTTCCCCTGGCTTTATATTGGCCGTGTTACACGGTACACCTTGCGAGCTCGCTGATATTGTGTGCCATTAGCATATCGGATAGGTGCTGCGGCTACGACCTTTAAATTTAAATCCGCCAGCCTTACCCCCGCTCCCTAATATCATGCTAAAGGTGAGAAAACACCCTTCGATATTAAAAGTTGCGTGGCTTAGAGATATTACAGAGGTTTTGTGCAGACAGAGAGAGAGAGAGAACGAACAAGAGCAAGCGAGAGAGGGACGGCGAGCGCAGAAGAAGCGGCGAGAGAAAAGCAATGGTACCTTTTCTCGTCTTTTCCCCGCACTCTTCTCCTCTCGCGCAGTTATTTGCTTCTGCATCGTATCCTCTCACCTTCGACCGCCGATTCTTCGACTCTCCTTACCCCCTTTTGGCTCCTCGTGTTCCGCTTTTCCCTCCTCGCGCGCTGCCGCGTTCCTTTGTGCATACTTTATAACCGAAGTTGGCCGTAACTCAACCAGTTTGCGTACGATTCGTGTCGCCTACATTTGCGCGTTTTACGTGTATAAAAAGGGTTTTTTTTTTTTTTTTTTTTTATTAGCGAAGGAGAAGGCGCGAGGTTATTGCTCGGATTTGTCGGTCGTCGGCGTGCGGAACTCGAGGCGATACCGCGATCGCGAGGGTTGTCGGAACTCGTAAATACTTATGATCGCACATACGCGCACTCCGTACGTATTTTAAATTGTACACGCGGTGTAGGGTTCGGTATAGGCGCGCCCGGCGATGCTCTCCATTGCACATACGCGTATCGATCGACTCGTTTTGCGACGAACAAGGCGGCTAACGTAATCGCACGAATGTCGACCATTCGTGTGGGTAATGATGCGGCAGCTTTCTCCACAGAACAGACAATTGAGTGGGAAGTTCAACGATGCAATACAATTATTATAACGCGTATTGCATCGGCGCTAAACCGTCCCGGGGAACGAACGGTATCGATTTTCGTACAATGTGTATAATAACGCGAAGGCTATCGCGCAAATATGAGATAATGAGGCGAAATTACTCGTTCGTATTTTCTATTAGTTACCGTCGAGCATCGCCTACATTACTCGTAACGTTCACAAAAAAAATTCGTAAAAAAAAAATGCAACGAATTTAAAGAATAATTTTTCGGAACAATCAAGTCGCGTTGGAAATTCTATTTGAAACTCCCTTTTCGCGTAGATTTATCGATAACACCCTTCTTAACCGGATCTTTACGTAAAATAATTTTTTTTTTTCGACTTCTCGATTTTATTAACTAATCGTTGAAATCGTTACCTTATATTTATGAATCAATAAATTTCGAAAGAGAAGACCCCGCAGGGTAGTCCGACGGGTACAGTTGTGTTATGCATAAGTCTCCGTATAGCTGTTGTATTTGCGAGCGATCTTTTGGTTTTTCTCTCGTCCGAGGATGGCAAAAACAAGACAATTTGTTTGTGCGTTCGGTGGATACCGGGAGTGGTGTGCATCCGATTATCTCGGTGTGTTGTGTGTATTTGCACGCTGTATAACCACTGGCTGGCATCAGCGGGTGGGATGCGGCGGGCCTCGCTCCCGCGCGCAACCGAACATCTTATCCCGCGGAGCGCGCCGAGGAGGGTTTCCGATGCCAAGAGTTCTCGCTTCCCCCCGGCCCTGACTCTCGTTTTACTCCTCTCGAGAAACGCTCTCGAGCGGCACGCAAACGGTCGCGCCACGAATAAACCAACGTAAATCAATAACTAATACGCGGCGTATTAAAATTTAATTTCCAAACTTACGCCGCTCGAGAGCGCGCTTACGCGCTCGAAGCTCGACCAAAAAGTAATGCGCGCATCGATGATCTCTACCTGGGGCCCCGCGCGCTTGATTAATTGAACTTTAATTGAATTCCCCGGTGGAAGTATTAATCGAAAAGCTATATCGAGACTCGCCGGCGTAAAATCATTAAATTCGATAATAATATACATCAAGTAACAGAGAAATCGATTCATTCTTCGCAGCGAAATATTATATGTTCGTTTTTTTTTTCTCGTTCAATTACACTTTGATATAATGTAATCTGGGATCGATTTTATCATTACTTGATGTTTCATCAATTATACAAATAATTATTTTTATTACTGAAACAATAATAATAATAATAATCGCTCCGAATTGTAAAATTATCTGGCAGCCGACGCCGCGGCTGCCGGCGCTGTGTTGGAGACGGCAGTTTAGGCAATTCAGGGAGGGACTGAATTCCCGGAGATAATTGATACAGAGAGATATTTCGAACTCTGTATTACTATGAAGGAGAAGTTGTCGCGGGATGGCCGCGAGCCCTGCGGGCCCCTAAATCAATTATTTCTAAATAAATATTAATATTTTTCATTTTTATCCTTTTTTCCACACCCTGAAAAAAAGGTATATTGGGTGAATAGTGAAGAAAAACCGATTTTTTTTTTCAGATAGTTATTTCAACCAACAATTCATCTTTCGAACTCACAATATCTTTTTCGATGCAGCCACGTGAAAAATCACGAGAAGAAGAAAAGAAAACATTGAGACACTGTAAATCGTGTACGAAATGCAATAAAACGTTTCCACGAGACCGAAGGGTCAATTCCAATAAAATATTAACTGTATGGATGCGGTGGGCCAGGTTCGAGTGACGGTAAGCGCGTGGGAGTGGCACTTCGAAAGTTATCGACGGACTGCCGGGGCCCTTGCGCGGAGACGGGATAAGCGCGAGTGAAGAGTCGGGGATATATTCCGAAACTCTAAAACAATCCCTACTCGTAAAATTCCACGCTTGAGAACGTCAATGGTGTCCCATAAAATCGGTGATTTCGTGACGTCGCTACGCCAGAAACGTGCCGGGCATGTGTATAGCTCAGATATAACGTAGATATATATTATATTAGACTATATGCGGTTTTTAGTGTTCTTGTGCGGGTTCCGCGGCTGTGTGCGAGTCGGCTGCAAGGGAAGGAAGCAGGTAGGCAGAGGTAGGATAGGTATGTACATATCTAACAGAACCCATCGCACGTCCCATGACACACGGTGTACGTGTCGAACCCCCGCGGCGACGCGCCACCATCTCGCACGTTTATTCCATCGGAGATCGCCGTCAGATCGGGCCTTGATTAAAATCCGCGAGCCACCGATATATGAACCACCGAACTTTATCCTCACCACTTCGCTATCGGTGCCTCCTTCTTCCCGCAACGACGCCTCCTTCGCTCGTTCTCGCTTCGACCGCGCCGCATCGTCGTCGCTCGTCCTCGACTGTATTCCTTCATCTCGTCGTTCTTCCTTCGCGCGCTTCATCGACTCCGCCATAAATAGCCGCGGCTTCGCGGGCCCTATGCTTCTAGCGCTCTCTACACACACCTGGACTTCAGTGGAGCTCAGATAATCGTTAATTGCGAAGTTTCCGTATTGCGAAGCGTGGAGCCTCGAGACGCATTTCGGGGGTAGGTATCCCGATTTTTTTCTGTATTTTGGCTTCTAAATTAAATGGTACGGGGGAGAAATTACCCTCTGGAAGAAATACCACTGGAAAGAGGATAGGTGGAAAAAATATCCCTGGAAAAAATGGTCCCGGAAAAAGGTAAACAGAAGAAGTACCTTTGGAAAAAATATTCCTGGAGAAAAAAGCTGCTGGAGGAAATACCGTCTGGAAAAAAAAGACCCTGGAACGAATGCCCACTGGGATAAATACCCTCGGTAAAAATACGCCCTGTAACAAATGTCCCCGAAAAAGCCAAAAGTTGTAATTGGCTTCGATGAAAGTTTCTTGCAGAGGTTTTTTCCTGGGGTTTGGCAAAGGGCACAAAATCGTACACCAACTGATCATGATGACGAAACGCAATTATAAAAAATGCTGTAATCGATGGTTGTTAAAAAAATCATCACATCGTCTTCCCAACAATAAATAACCTTTTTTTAATCGATTAATAAAAATCGAGTCTTTCGTAAAATAACCAATTTGATTGACGAAAGTTTAATGTCCTCTAATACCGATATTTTTCGCGCGAAGCGGCATTTCTGCGAACGAAGTCTCGTTAAATGGGCGCCAATATATCGCGTTTATTATTGCGAATGCCGACGAGACCAGTTTGAGAGCTACTGAATCTTCTCGTATCGTACAAACGCTCGAGGACCCAGGAGAGAGCAACGTTGCGAACGTTCCGTTAAAGACCGAAGCCACGCATCGCGACGGTGGGTGTATAAGGTAGGTTCAATTAGGCGCGAGTCAAAGAGTTATTTATAGGCTGTTAAACGCGCGGGCTAGACCCCCTGCGAGAGCCGGTACTCATTTTATTTTCCTACCCGCCGGGGGTGGGCAGTATATACGAGCGTGTATCTCTAATGTACCTTTCGGACGGGGGTCCCGCCCGTTGCGCGCGAGCCCCGGCGTGCCAAACGATTTTTAATCGGTATCGATTATAATTATTGCTCGGCCCATGCGTTCCTCGGACTCGACGCAAGTTAAACGAACCAGCTACGATTTCTCGTTTCATAACGCCCAAAACGATTCCTATCCACGATTTACAAAGAAATTGGAAATTTATTCACAAACAGCCTCGCAAAATTTAATTTTCAATGTTGATAAAAAATAAATATATTTTTTTGGTAAAATTTTCGCAAATCTTTATATCAATATAATAAATAAAAAATTAAATTAAAAAAAATATAGATGAATAATAAATAATAATAAATTTTGCGAAAATTTTACCATTTAACTGGTACTATTAAAAGTAGTACTTTTTGGTAATTTGCCCAGATTCGACTTGAACTGTCTTCTATATAGTGAAATTAAATGAAATTATTAAAATTTTGATATACTCGACTCTAATTTGCCATCATAATTTTTCATCGAATGTCCCAACTTATGCATCAAAATTTTCCGTATCGATCTATCGGATTTACGGCAAATTTTTTTTACATATCGCAGTCGCTTCGTGCGAACCGGTACAAGAAACTACAACGGATGGGAGATTACGGTAGAACATTTTTTGCAGTGGGATATTGTGCGTTGAATCGTAAAGCATTTGCCGTGAGCCACCCTACGTCGCGTTTCGCTTTTCAGAGATTTTTCTTCGGCCGACGAAGTAGACTCGCGAGCAAACATTGTAATTCGCGATTTTTAGACGCAATTGAATATAACGAAATGCAAACAGTGACGCGACTGTGGGCGTTGGTTATATCGCAAGAAACGCCGGTGGATACTTGCCGCTACCGTCGGAGCAAGTGCTCCGTAATCGTGGATCTCGCACGGCTCGATACTCTCGCTAAAAACACTGCTGTGTTTCGTTGCTTTTTTCTCGACGGCTTATCGCGGTTCCGCGATCGGTTCGCTTCGCTATACTTCAGAAGAGACCGAGGTTCCGGAAAATCTCGGCAAAACATTTTGTCTTTTGGGAACCGTTCAACGAATATCGAAGGGTGGAGTTCCCTGGCTTAATTACTGGAAAGCGCAGCCTCACAACTTTTTACACAAAAAAGGGAAAAATAAGACAACCATTTAATAATCTGTGTTATAAAAAGATCTCCCCACCGCCGCCGTGTTCAAGAAAGTAGACTACAAAGTCATGGACTGGCTAAAATCACGGAGTGGTTAAAATCGCGGCGTAGCCAACGTCACAGAGACGTTAAAATAAAAAAATGGATAATTTCACGGTGGGGTCAAAGTCCCTTAAGGGCAGCTCGAATTATTTTAAGTTCCTTTAAAGGGGTTTCAGAATATTTCTCCCGTCCTTCTTTGAACACCCTTCAGCAAAAAATAATCCAAGTCCTCTCTTGATATTTCATATATTGATATATTTACTCAGTTTAAGAACAAATATTAAATAATTAATATATATTCTTAAGTTAATTTAGTAAATAGACCATGTTTATTAATATTAACTGATTAATATTTATGAATTTTATTAATCATCAATTAATATTTATTGTTCTGCAAAAAAAAATTAAACCTTATAATGGTAAATTGATAAAAACAATTATTCGTCGCCGCGATGTTGGGACATGTTTTTCCTGTTTCGCGTTCATTAAAGTTTTCGTCCATGCGTCGAGTCTTCCCAGGACGACGTGGGATAGTAGCAACGATACGCGAAGAAAAAAGGGAGGAAGGAAACAAAGTTGCGATAGTGCGCGACGGCGAAGAGAAGAATGGTCCGAGTAGTTCGTCGAGGCAGCGAACAGGAGTTCTCGTCTACTTAGCCAATCATGGCGAATGAAAATCAGCATCGCTCCGGTGCTTGGGCCTTCTCGGGAGCCCCGCGAGATCAGACGAGGGTTTATTCCCGGCGACGTCCGGGGGAACATCATCAGGCGAAGGCTTGTAATTTTGATCATTTGACCGCTTACGATTCACCCCGAGAGACCGGGGAGGTTGTTGATGCCGTGTAACAGCAGCAACAGCTCACCGCAGAGTATAGACTTTACTTTATGTGCTCGGTCACACAGAACCAAGAATACGAAAAAAAAAAAAAAACAAGTCGAAAAAAATCTAGAGATGAGTTACACAGAAATCGTCTTCTGAAATATGTAATGGAGCAATCTATAAATACTAAACATTCGGACATTTTTTTTTTTACGTTTCCAATATGTATTGTTTATTTAGTAATATTTAAATATAAATTGAAATTATATACTTTTACGCAATTAAATCATTTGAATATTTAATATGAAAAATATTAATTATATTCTGATTTTTGACAAATTTCTAATATACTATTTCTATAAATAATTGAAAAAAAGTCTGCTCATAAAGCTTCCAGTTTGACCATCACACATTCGTCGCTCTAAGAATTGGCAGCCCAAAACGAGCGATAACATCGGATATTTAGAGAATCACAAGACCACTTAAGGAGCATGTGATTGAAAATAAAAGAATTTTCTCGTCGATCGGAGACGACGAAATGAGAAGTGATGAAGTAGGAGGAGACGACAGGAAATCCTTCGAGAACTCTGAAGAGGTCTGGTCCGTCAAGGACGTCCTTACTGGTTGCTGGCGGTGCGGATCGTGCGTCGACGGGAGCTTCTCACACAGTTCGCGTTCTCTCGTTGGCGCCGGACGAGCAAAGAGAGTGAAAGAGAACCAAAAGAAAAAAAGAAAGACAAAAACGAATGAGAGGAAAGCGACGCGATGAAGCGTACACAGTGAAGGAGCGAGAGCGAAGTGAAAGGCGAAGAGAGGCAAAGGAATATAAAGGATCGTTGCGCTGTGTGTGCCGAAGGAAGCGCGGGGAGGCAGTTATCCGCAGCGCAGCGAGGTCCCCGCGCACGTTGAAGGGACTATCGCGGTAGATAATTCAGCGCGTATCTCGGTAGCCGCTCGGGCTCGTCCGTTCTCCGCTCTCGCCGTTCAGAAACGGCAACGGCAGCGGCATGTTGGGTCGGCCATCACAAAGACAAACCTGTGCGCTCCGCGCCACCGTACATCGCCTCAAACGCACGCTCACACGCTCATTATGATTGCGATGTGATGCATCTGCGTATACACACGTGTCCGGGAACGAGAAGGGATGCATTGTAGTCGTATACCTTTGGCAGGGACACACAACGAGCGTCGTTCCGTATATTCTTCGGCCGAGGAAAGGTACTCGGCTGGGCGTGCGTATACACGAGCGCGAGAGAAACGAGGACGCACGGGAAGGAAGGACGGGGCTCGAATGAGAAGATGACGAAGTAAAGAAGCCAGTCAGAAACAGCGGGCACAGAAGAACCGAACAACAAGACGGCGAGATTGCTGACGGGCCGCGAGAGGTTGGCGCCATCGCGTGATTACCAATTTGGAATTACTCGTTCGCTCTCACTCGCGGACTCCATTCTTGCCCCGGGACCCACGAGAGTTGATGCCGAAGGACGCGAGCGCGGATTATCAGTCGGTGAAAAGGATAGCCGGCATTAAGGGGATATACAATCTCCGATGCCGTATTTGCCTCTTCTGCTGCCGGTCTTCCGCCAATCGAGATCCTCGTAAGAGATGATTGAAAAGATGAGAAGCGTGGAAGACACACAATTATTACGATAATTGTGGATGGCATACGGGCCGTTCTCTTTTTTCGCAAGACCTGGTCGATTGGCAATCAATCCGCTTTTTTCTCTCATGATAAAATTGACTAGATACTTTTTTTTTCACGAGATGCCCGGAACTCCACATTTTATAGACAGCGAAAACTGTTTGTACTTTTAACAAACTTCTTATTCATACAAAACCACACATTTTTTCATTATAATATTGACAAGAACAATATTGTGAATCTGTGTAGTCAAGAAAAAATTGTTAAACATGCGATCAATTTTAACCGTCTACTTAAACGTTTTCAGAAACGGTGGTTCAAGAATCGCACTCATTCCAAGCATGAATCAAGCTCGGAAGAAGATGCTGGGACGATCGAAAGGCCTGCGCGATTTTGACAACGATTTCGCGACGATCGAGGACAGACGGCAACGGGGGCGAATCGATAGTGTCAATGACCGAGCCGCATTCCGCGAGCTATTGGTCCTGCCATTCATCACACAAGCGTATGAAAGAGGCGCTTGAATTAATCTAACGATACGAGCGAGGACTACGGTTAGGCGGGAGAGTGAATGTCTCACGCACGTGCGAATGTGAGATGTTTTCTGGTGTGTTGGACGACGATCGCGGGACCTCTTGGGTCTGCCGGCAAGCGGTGCGACCAACACATCGAAGCAAAAGCACGGGAAGCACAGCAAAAGCCAAGAGCAACTCGAGATACACGCTGGTGCCAAGACACTGATTGAATTGAAGTAATATCAGGAGCAGTGAGTAATGGTCGTTGAGGATTCAAATGTTGCTGCTGCCGCTTCGGCTGGTGTTGCGCGCCGTCAGTGATATTCTTGCGTTCGCGAAGGAGAGACGGATACGGCGAGGGTGAGAGAGAGAAGGCTCGTGTACGCGTATATACATATATACGCGTGCACGAATCAGATAGTGTGTAGTCATGCCAGGTGATTATATCGCATTATATGAGAAGTCTGCTACTGTGTACCCAGCCCTCACCGGTTACCGGGGCCTTTTGCTCGTTCCTTTCTATACTCCCGGGCTCTTCGGTCGTCGATGAATAACTTTTGACCGACTCTTCTCTGGGAAACAACTGGTCGATCCCTCATCGCGCTTACGAAACCACCGAGCGGCCCATTCCCAGCTCATTGATGCCGATTTATCGCGATCCGCAGCATTGGCCTGAATCAATGAGAAGACGGACATCAATCGCCGTCCTCAAAATCATGTAGCAAAGCTCTTCAGATCATATTCATGCGTTGTTTCATGATTTCGTTTGATCGTTCGACTTCGATTGAATCAGTGAGAAAACCGACATGATTCGACTTCCGTGAAATCATATGCAAAAACGCTTCCGATGGTGCGCACGAGCGGCGTATTTTGTGATTCGCCATACGGAGTTCAGTGGGGCATGCAATATCGCGAGGACAATATGAGCGATTCGAGTGGGCAGAGCTAGCGGTGCTGTATGGCGAGGCGCGTGGATGTCCGTGACTCTCCGGCACTTCGCGATGCTGTATCGGAGTCAATAAGATTCCGGCCGGACGCAAGAGTGCAGGGCCCACCCGGGTGGTCCAGAAGTCCGGCGGCGTTGAGGATGAGGATATACCGACGAAGCCGTGGCCGGGGCCCCCAGAGGCAATGGTAGCAGCCATCAGCAGCGAGCATCCAACATCGAGAGTCCCTTTATCTCGGCATGACGCGAAAGACAATGTGCTCGCCCCTCGGCATCTGATTGATACGCGATACTATCCAGCGCCTATCGCTACACCGGACCATGTCGAATCACATACCCCGTGTACAGATTTTTCCTCGCGATAAAATGATTTAGTGAATAACTTTGAGATTGGGAGGATTTTCGGTGCTTCCCGGTTGAATAGGAATCATTAGATTTCCGATTCGTCAGTCGATTCATGGGACGCGCACGCAGTTTTCGATGTCCGATGTGACGTTTTCGGTAGGGATCGGAAGTTCCGTGAGTTTAAGCGACACCGGGTATACAAGGCGTGATTCCGCTGGCCGTCAACCGGTTCAATGATATCTCCGACGTCTCGGGGCGATGATTTATTCGTTGTAACATGGCCGACTTGGGTTACCGGGCGCACGGGAAGGAAAGAACCTCTCCCGGGCGTAAGTACTCTAAACAGAAGCTATTGTGAACGTCCAGCATTGGTGAGATGGACGTGCCCCACGCACGCAGCATCAACCGGCGAGCAAGGGAGAGAGAGAGAGAATCTCCCACCGATGGCTCGCACGGTGGAGTTTGAACTGAAGGATGCGCTACAAGGATTTCTTGACGCTTGAGATATCGTCGAAACGTCCCGGTGGGGCCGAGATACGATCGGCGAATAGGATATTCGCGTTCGAAGGAAAACGACGATTTGACGAGAGAAAGGAAAACGTCGGAGACGTTTGATTGCGATGATGCATCGCCGCATTTGATCTGAAAGTATCAATTACGGTTGTTTGTCACATAATCGTCATGGATCGATGTTTAATCATTTATTTATGCGTTTATTATTAATTTATACGGGCTTTGAGCCTTTTTCCAAATTGTAGACTATCATCAGCGTGGGACATTAGCGTGATCGAGTGACCACAATGTCGCAGAACGGATTAAGAATGATCATATACAATATCACATAATAGGAAAATGAATTGTATGCAAGGAAGACAAAGTGAAAAGCATTTTTGTTCATACATTCGTGGCTAAAGTCGTGGGCGAAGAAGTGAAAACGATATGCAATCTCGAAATGATATTAAAGAATCTCCAAAATACAAAAGAAAAAATTCTGATGTTTTTCTTTGAAGTAATATCTAAAAAATAATTTTGAAAAATTGATTCAAAGCATCAGATCTTTAGAGCGAGAAGTCTTTAAAAATAATGGACTCTTTCATTCCTGTTGAATTCGTCCTGGAAATTGGGTCATTTCTTTTTCGCAAGAAATCCAGCTTACTTAACCGAATATTAACTTTCTCGCGACAATGACTGATATTATTCCACACCCGCGAGTTCAACGATCGCTCCGGTTTGGCGCTACAAAATTAAAAATGCAAGCGAAAAAACGTGCTCGAATTACAAAGCCCGTGGATCCTTTTAACCGATGAACCGGTTCAGCCGTAGCTTCCTTCCTTCCTTCGTTCCTCGGTGAATATCGAAAAAAAAAAAAAAAAACGTAAGGAGTCCCCGGAAGCAGAATTGTGGCCTCTGGCACGCGGTGTTCCCCGAGCATGGTTCGTACACGCGAACCCCGGGGCGTCGGCGGTGAGCCATACGGAGTCCGCCGGTGTACGTATAGGAAAGAATCGTACGAACGTGGAAGGGCGCGCGGGTCGAATGATTGAACCGGTCAACGTCAAGCCCACGAGCGAAATCCGGCTGGCACGATTCGTCCAGGGACGGGATTCAATATAAAATAATTATCCATCGAACGGGGGGGGGGGGGTGGAGGGAGAACCCCGAATTTACGCTCGGCTCTCGGGTTTTGTTGCGGGCATGCGAACCGAGCGGAATCCACCGGCCATACAAATCCTCGACGGTGAGACTGGAACGGATATATTGCCATAATGATATGTGTGTATTTCCCATGGCGAGGGAGCAGCTCTAGCGCTCTCCTCGTGCGGGCCCCACGTCTCTCCCGTCGTGATTACACGGTATCGGTATCTCACAATGCGAACAAGAAGAAGACGCCGGAGACGAAGAAGAAGAGGAGATCCTTTCTGTCGCTCTGCCGTTTCGTGGCTCTGGGCCGCGACACTATACCCTTTCATGCCCTCCCCCCGGTCGAGCGCACCCACAGCATTACCTTGGATGCTTTTCTCGTTCCTCGAACGCTATATGATCCTGTGTACACACATATTCGTACGTTTTTCTACGCATTAATGCGACTATCGACGAGAAATGCCCGCTCTATGGACAAATGCGCGTCGCTGCTTCCAGAGCCAACCGCGACGGGTCGCGTCCCAAGGTATGGATGAATGGTCGGCTATCTTATTGAGCTATCAATGGGACTGACACAACCCTTTGCCATCGGCCAACGCACAATTTCCTCTTTGATCTTCGCCGACCGCCCGGTGAGCGAACACCGCGTAACTATATGTTGCGCATTATATGACTCGGTTGCACTTATTATTGCTCTTGCACTTGGCCTACCACTACTCTGTTACTCGCTACCAGCGGTTCTCAGCAGTCCATTGATCGGGAAGAATTTTTTTTCTTTGTAGGCACTCTTCTTGTTCCGGTGTTGCGCGGCCTTCGACGCCAAGGACTGTCTCGTGCCCTCGTTCCTTTTGCAACGACAAATCGGTGAGAATCGAGGTTTTTTTTTGTCCAGGGAGCGTATTGACGATTCTCGAGGTAATTTGCGACGAATTGGCAGTCGCGAGAACACTTAATCACCGTCTGCGTTGCATCCTCGACGAATCGATACGAATACGCATAGCCGGTAATTTTCAATCCGATTCAATGGCCAGAGACTGGCATCACTGTGTTTCCAAGTGATACGGATCGGCAAGCAGTCAAATAAAAATCTTAGGGACGTGAAGTCACCTAAGTAAAATATGGCCAGAGCATAGCAATTGAAGAAACGTTTTTTTTTCAAAAAATCTCAAAGCACAACACTGTGTAGATTAATAAGAGTTTGCAGACGATTTTTTGATAGTTGAATAAAAATCACATGAGCCAAGTAAACTTAAAAAAATATACTTGATTCCTGTGATTGTTGATTGTTGTTAACCCAACAATTTAGTTGACCCAACCCTCTCAAGGGTTGGCAATGGCCCAAAGCGCCAAAACCCCATTTCCGATTCGACGAGTTCGGCGGAACGAGGCCAAAATGTTCAACGGGCATGTCGGAAGGAGTTATCGAACATTATTGATACTCCACGTCCGAGTATTCGGGGCTTCGACAGCAGAGTACCGTAAAACTCTTTTCCGCGGCGCGGAGGCCGTCTGGCGTTGAGGAGAGTCAAATGCCGGGAAGAGAATTCGAACTCTCGGGTGGTATTAAAAAAAAAAAGAAATACAAGAGCTTCGGGGCGAAGTATGCCCCGCGGGCCAAAGCAGTCTGGTTGTCTGGTGGATACGCTGGCGCGTCAAGCAACGCACACCGAGTCATAAACAAAACCAATAAAATATTATGTACGCGCGGAGGGTACAGCGCGGTGGACGGCGAGACCCGCGAGTGCCGGACGAGAGAGGGGCCCCCCGACAGCAGCGAAAGTCCAGCGCGAGGGCCGCCGCTGCTGCGCGCTGGAGACCGAAGCTCTGCGCAAAACGCAAGCCCGGCCGATGGACACACGGTGTCTGGGGCGGTTGGTAGTCTCGTGCGCGCACCGGGGCCCCCGGTAATAACAGCCGCAACGCATAATTGCCAGAACGATTGAATTTCTATATTACCGCGAAGCCCGAGCGGCAAGACTTATGGGCCTTTGGAAGAGTCCAGCGTCCAGAGTGCGCGCGGTTTTGTATCTCTCCGGCGCTCTGACTATTATTCGTTCGCCACAACCGCGCGCTCCTTTGGTTCTGCTCGACATCAATAAAAAAATTATCTACTTTCGATACCCTTCGAGATACTTCGGGTTACGAGTTTTAAAGAGAACCCACATAAAGAAACGTATATCGCAAAATATATCACTGCTATATCCAATATATTTTGATGAATTTCAAAAAATGATATATTGAGGAAATATTTTTTGATATATTTCTGCAAATATATAGTAAAAACCACATAACAAATTATATGTCTATTAATATATTAATATATCAACAAATGTATAAAAACGCCAAGAATTCAATGTTTATGGTATATTTTTTGCTTAACCTTTTGTATTCCGTGGGAAGTGCATTCGCTATCGTTTATGGCTAATTTCGTTGAATGGGCCGAGAATTCGCATGACAGTGTAATTAAAACGCACTATGAAATGCTCGTACTAGACGGTCGACATCAATGAAAAGATACAAATATACACGCGCGTATTTCGGTGGATCGTTACGAATTTCAACCAAATTCGATGGGACGTTGACGCGAGCGAGGGAGTCGAGCCTCCATGCATGAGTCGATCTTGTGGATCGGAGCCAAGAGGAAAAGAGAAGGATAGTTTCGAAAGAGAAAGAGGGCTTTCGTGAACCACGGCAATGAGTTACCGGGCGGGGACTATAACGCGTCCGGTGATATACGACTGTATCTCGGTACCATTTGGCAGACGTAGATATATTGCGCGCATTCCGCGCTCGACGTGAATTTATTTATTCTATAATTATCGCGTACATCGGGTATACAATCGGTAATGCGCGCGCGAGATCCCTCGTGCCTATGTGCACACCGTAGATAATAAACCCACCGTGCGTACCGCGTGTAACCCGTGTAACGATAAGATTTTTCGCTCGACAACCCTTCGGCTCTCGTTTGCATTCAATTTTTATTTCATTATCGTCGATGACAAACGATAGGCCGGACGAGTCGAGCTTGGACGTTGCGGCGAAATCGGAAATGCAAATAAATCGCTAATATATGGAGGACGATGGAAAAAAAATCTTCGAGCCAAGAGAAGGATCGTTCGACGAGAGAAACTGGTACATGAACGAGTCTCGCGATGCGCTTCGGATCATTAGCATGCTTGATATCGTATCATTACCGAGATAAGGATTCACTATCTATTTATTCACTTACCGATTTGCGATCGTCCGGCTATACGTCCCGGGATCATGGCGTTTAATGTGTGAAATATCTGAAAAAAAAAATCACATGACATTGAACGAAGGGTTCGGATTTTTCAACAATTCTTCAATAGTCCCATAATCGAGCCGATAAATCTGATATTTTTCCGAAGAAAGCCCTAGGGCAGAAATAAGCACCAAAGGAGAAAAGCACCCGGTTTCTCTTCTCTCGTCAACGAGCCAAGTACGAGATTTCCATAAGAGGTGCGTGAAAAAATGTGCACCGCGGGCGGTGTTGGCATTCCGTCTCGTGTGTTGGGCGATGCCCATGGTGAGCAAACGGGACCGAAAAGGCCCTTTGGTCCCCGGGCCTTTTTGCACACCTCGGTTATCAGCCAACACCCTTGTCGGAAATGGCCAACTTTCCGCCCTTGGTGCAAAATATACTATTTTTTCCCCATTGAAATTGCGATCTTTCACTCTTCTACGGAAAAAGGCACAAAATAAACAGAAAAATGTTTCATATACGACAAAAGTATATCGCAAAACATGTTATCGATACATCCGTCATATTTTTGTTCACCAATGAAAAATTATATATTACAAGAACATTTTCCAGTACATATTGCGGAATCTCATGCTACTTCGAAACGGGATATTTTTAATGTGCATCAAATGTCCGTTGAGTGTATATTTATGCCATAAAAGTGGCCATTGCACTGCATTTCGATGAATCATGCACGGGGATGTAGACGAATAGAAATCGTTGCGCGATATATGTAATATTGTTTGAGCCATCGGCGGTCCAGTACCGTAGTAGGAAGGCATTCGTGTCTCTATATGTTAGTGACCCCGGAGGCGCTACGCACGGTACAACGGTGTTGTATCATCGCGCCGTTGTGCGCGAAGCCGCGCACAGAAAGGGTTACGGAAGGCCGAAGAACCGGGACGAGAAGTGAGGTTTGAAGGAGTAATGGCACGGGGGGGTATGACCAATCAATTACTAGTAGTGCAGCGGCCCCACACACAGCACCAATATTACCGGGACCATTACCTTTCGCCCGCTACACCTTCCCTTCCATACTCGCCTGATGCGCGCTTACAAATTCGACCACCGACCGAGAATCCACACTCTCATTTTATCCCCTGCAAACCTCGCGAATCAATTATCATTTACACGCTTCGTACTGAACCATTTTTGCAATATTTTTTTATCAACAAATTATGATGTAACATTTGCAAAAAAAAAAATACGAGAAAAAAAATCGTACTCGCGAGCGCGAAGAACTATTATTCTAGTCGATGCTTGGTAAATTCTCGAACGGCGGATCACCAACGTCGTTCCGCCCGCGGCACGTTCGATGCGTCCCGGGCGCGAGAGTTGAACCGAAGCTATCGAACGGAACAACCAGGGCGAAGAGTGCCCCTCTACTCGCCGACCGACTATGATACGCACGAACCAGTCGAGATATTTTAATTATCGTTCGCACGATCTTTGTTTCTCGGTTGCCTATAATAAAATTAATCTCTCCCCACCGCCGGCGAATTTATTCTCGACACTCGACGTAAACCTTTCCATTGCGATACTTCGTATTGGTCACTCTCCTCTAGCGTTTATACCCGATCTTTGATCGTTTGGATCGCTTGCTTCAAAATTCTGTCGAAAAGCAATTACTAAAATGTACAAAAGATATCAACCTCAAAATAGATTCATCCGATATTAATATTAATAATAAATTATATCAATTAATTGAAAAAAAAAATGATTATTCATTATTATTATTTTTATTTATAATTTAATAAATTATAATTCAACATGAAGATCAATTTTTCGACTGTATATTCTTTGTACTGTATGTACTATGTACATGAAATGTCTAGAAATTTTTGCAATTTTATTTTTCGTTACAGAAAAGTCTTCACAATGTCGCTTCTTGCCAGCAAAATTTAAGTGCCTTCGGGTAGATGTTGAAAGTGACACTGACACTGTTACGTGCAATAAAAACAGATGAACCGTCGTGTTAATTAAGGGTTAAATCGGACTCGCGATTCGATGTTTGACAACAGAATTGTTTTGGATATCTTGACCAGATGAAGTACCGCGAACGCGGGTTCGCGGGCGAATCGTAAATCTATCAGTGTTTCCATCTCCTCGTCGCGCGATCCCTTTGTCGTTGCTCTTATTCGCGCGAATGGAGTACCCGAAAAGTCGTTTGTAAACGAGCAAACGGTTACTACGCTCGAAGCTGAAGAGAGAAAGAGAGGGAGGGAAAGAGAATCGCACACAACGCGATTATGCGTGCGTTTGTACCACCGGCAGGCGCTTAATCTATTTCGGTAATTTTTCATTGCGCTTTGCAATAGCGCCGATAAATCAAATTAAACATGATGTTAGTGCGTGTGCCCCGTCTGTGGTTAACGCGCGCGGCCACACTCGGGAATTATATACACTACTTTATACCGTACGTACACTCTCAGCGAGCGAGAGAGGCCCTTAAATCATTGGTAGGCATATAACGCATTGGGAGGATCAAAGGAACCATAAGCTCACTACTCGCTCGGGCACTGATGCCGTGTCTTTACACTTCCTTTACTTTTTCTCTTTCATTTCTCTCTTTTTTTTTCTTCTTCTTTTTATTCGACTCGCTTCGCAAGTCTTTTTCGCTCGCTCTTTCACTTTAATTATACATTTATTTCACATCGGTAATATTTAGCTTGGGAATGACGTCGAGTGTCACAACGCAAAGGATTTCTTCAGATCTACTTAAGCGATTTACGCGATCGGCTTATCCCCTTAATTCTAATCGACAATCACCATTGAATTCATGTTGAGCCTGAAAAATTACATGTAAATATGGAATAGATTTTTAAAAAAATTATTTTTAATTCTCAACAAAAAAATTGCTAGTACTCTTCGAGATGCTTTTTTTACACTTCTCCTCCACCGTTTAGCGGGTGGAAAAAACGATTTAAAAAATCCGCAAAAAATCTCATCTTGTGTATTTTCTTCCGCTGAAGACCCTGGTCGCCAGAGATTTGGCGATATCTCACTGGAAAGTCAAGATATAAAATATCCGAAAATCGACAGTTCGTAAATCGGACCAGAAAGGCAAACATCGTTTGCGGTGGTTTTCCGTATTTCGCCCAACTTGAAGCAACAATTGCCATCGGATTTGTCTTTGGCGCGAAAAAATACATAAAAAAAACGCTGTACGAAGATCGTTAACATCCCCAAACTCACGTCAGCAGTTGTCCAAGGAATTTTCAAAAATCGTCTCGATTTTTGGATCGATCGGCTCTTTTCCAAATTTTTCCTTAATCCCGCCTGTGAGCTCTGCATTTCTTCTTTGCGCGAGTCGAAGCTCACATCCGCAACGCTCGAATAAATCACGCCTAGCGCGGGACCACCCGGATGTGCGACGAGAGCGAGAGGTTCGCTCGTTCGTGTCTCGAATCGAGTACATAGAAGCCACAGCGCGTTGGCATTCTTGTAAGAAGACAAGACCAGGCCGAGGGCACTATAGGCAGAGGAGAGATTGCTTAGAGTTGGTCCACAGTGCGGACCATCGGTCTCCACCTACTCGGACAGATTCCTCTCGTCGTTGCGGAGGAATAAGAAGACGAGGAGGAGGAAGAACAACAACAAGAGTAAGAAAGCCGAGGAAGGAGAAGAAGACGAAGAAGAAGCTTTCTCCACGGTTCTCCGATGTACGTCGCGCTTAAATAAGCCATAGCGCGGAGCGCACGGGGAATCGCGGGACGTCGGGTCGTGACACGAGGCGCGGGTGTCGCGCACTCGATGCCGCCGACACTCCCGGGTACGTATCGCATATACCGCACATACGCGAGACGGTGTGAGCTGTATCTATGATAAAACATGTAACATGTATACAATATAGAAACGCGAAGTCGCGCCGCGCGCGGTCCAAGAGAGATGAGGAGGAGGAGACTGTACGATGTTTCGCTGATTTATAGGGCACGCACCTATGCCCGAGCGTATACGCGGCGGTAAAAGAGAAACAACATCGTCACGCGAAGATAGAGCGAAAAAATTATACGGGAATACGCACACGCGGCAGTTCGGCTTCGGGTTGCGCAGAGAGAAGGATTTCCATCGCGAAACGACGGAAGGACCGAAAGAGCCGAAACGAACATCTCGAACGACAACGTCATCCCGATTCTGGATGCTTGCGAGCGAACCGCGCCTCGAGGTCTGAGAGATCACCCAGAATTCCAGGAAAACTCTTTGATTCTTCGGCGGATAGGGTGGGGCGATGAAAACAAACAACTCAACAACGCGATAGAAGACTATCAACTCAAGCTGGAGATGTAACGAGAAGTACACCAGAGCAGCAAATGAGGGGGCCACGGAACGGAGAATTAGAAAAAAAAGGAAGGAAAAAAAATCTCGCGAACAATTATAGAGCGCTCAGCGGCGAATTCGGAAATAATATTCACTGGACAATGTCAGTCAAATAATAAAACAACAATAATAATAGTAATAATTGATATCGTTATTTTTATAACAATAGCAATTATTATCATTATTATTGTTCAATTTGAAAATAAGTTGCTTCTTTAAAATTCATTACTAATAATTTATGAGCTGGTTACTATTTCGGCCGGTACGAGTTAAAAAATATTCCGCTCCCGACATTTTATATTTGTTTACATATATTTCAAAAATATTTAATTAAAAATAATAACAATAATAATGCCACTTAAATGAAATGATCAAATAATCCAACTGTACTGAGTTCGAATTAAATATTTCTTTCATTCTTTGAGTATAATTAATCGAATATAGAAGAATGAAATTGTTATATGATTTATTCCAATAGAATATTAATAAAAACGGTACGACACGATGGAAGACTATCTCGAGGCGAAGATGAGCCTCAGCTAACGAGATTTACACGAATGCGAATGAGAATAATACAGAGAAAAAAAGTAAGGAAAAAAAGGAATCAAAAGAGAAGATTCGAAAGTTGCAGAGAGTATGAAACGTTGTCGGAGTCTCGGCTAGGGTTAAACGAAAAGGGAGCGCGCCGAGATACGGCGAGAGAAATGATTCGAGAATGGTTTTGGCCGTTGAGAGAACAGAACGACGCCGGGAGCTCGAATAACAAGAAGAAAACGCGGCAAAACGGGCGAGGGTGGCACATGCGTCGTTACCCACGAATCGAGGAATGCATGTGCGACGACACGGCGGCCCGAGGCTACAAAGATGCGAGCACAAGCGCAAAATTCGCAAGCCTAAGTTCCAAGGGTGTGCAAACACCGAGATATATGTTCGGCGAACTTGAGCGCAGAAGGGCTCACTCCGCGGGGCCGAAGACGCGGCACTTGGACCCTTACGACTTCGGAGCCGTCGAGGCCGTTGTATATTTGCTTGCGCTCTTGCGTATCCGCGCGGAGATGAGCTAGTGCGCGGGTGTGGGGAACTCGGAACGTCGTTGCGGTGCAGCCGTCGCGGACGAACAGTCGGAGAAGCGAAGAAACGCGAGAGAGAGCCTCTCTCTCGGTAGCCACAGGGGAAGAAGATAGGCGAGCGTTTCTGCGGGCTGTCGGTCCGCGGAGCGGCCCGAGTATATGGTACACGCCCGCACCTGCTTCTCGGTCCATCATGCCGCGTGTCACCCACGCTACTTTACTGCACCGCGAACCGTGTTATGCATCCACCGAGAGACAAGACACTCCGCGATGGAGAGGGCCGCGCGAGGGGCGACGGCGAGGTATCTATGGAGGGATTCTGGCGGTAATCGAGAGATACGCAATTCGACCAGTCTCTCCGCATGCGTCGAGTATTCGTTTCTACTCTTACCTTTTGTCGGGTAGCGCGAATCGCAAGGGGGATGCGCCTGTGAGCTTCTCGAGAGGCAGATCCGCGACTTACGGTCGACTTGGCGCATACCGATTTACCCGCCGCATGCGCGGAACAATATCGGCGAATGCTCGTAAACATTACTTGATTCTGACTCGACTTTTAGTGCGGTTTATATATTTTCTCTTGTCGTGCGTTGACTTCCTTGATGAGCGTTGCGCTGCATCGAATTTTGTATCAAACATTTCGGAAGGCGCGGCAAAGAGCTCTCCACTCGATTTGTTTATAGAATACATTTTTCAAAGTCAATATGAAAAAGTAAAACTAATAAAAATAATAAAGGTCACGAGGATTTTCATATCAACGAGTCGTACCGAGAATTTCAGACCCGATTAGAGAAAATCACCGTCGAATTTTTCGTCGCATTCGAATTTGACGAATCTCGTCGAGAAATCGCGAGGGCCAAGTCCACCTGCGCTCGGGCGCATAGATACATTATCTACGACGATTTCTCGGTCGTATTGCTGTAACGCGAGCGAGGAAGGAACGCCGGACTATGCAGACTCGTACGCCTACTTACCGCCGCATAAATCAGAATTATTACGAAGCTATTAGCGTTCCGGAGTAACACCGGTACGTGTCCTTCGTGTGCCGTTCGCCGGTCGCGGGGCTGTGTGCCCGAGCCGCCCTGCTCGCTTGCTTCGCGGCATCGGGCCATAGGCAATAATTAATCATTTTCCGCGAGCGCACCCACGCCCGCGTACGTGTACCCGCCGTCTCTCTCACGCACCTCGTCTCGCACGCGTGCGAATATCTTCTCGTTTATCCTACACACCGACGGTTTATAGGAATATCCGCGCCGCTCGGCGCACCGATATAAACGCGTACGGTTGTCTTACGTCAAAACGCGTATTCTATACTCAACTATAACATGGAATATTCATAGGTCGGGAGCAGCTTTAGCGATAAAACGGGAGGTGTACTTAGAATAATGTATTCATTACTTTAGTTTAAAAAAATCACGTTTTTTATATTACATTTTGATTTTCCCCGTCTTCTTTTCGTTTTGCAATTTCTAGGGCTGTCTATTTTTTAGGATTTTTTTTTACCTTCATATATGTAGTGAAAAAGAACGAAAAAAATCATAAACTTCGAACTTGGCTTCGCCTCGTGCCGTCGAATTTTTGCATATCTTCTTCTTTTCCTTCACATACTTTCACAAATTTCGAATACATTCTACAATACTCAGAAATATATCCTAAGACATTTCGGATAAATTTTTTTTTTTTTTATTGAGTTTGACTGAGTTTCGCGAGTGAAGTTTCCGTTTTTCTTCGAAATTCGCTGAACAACGGTTGCAATTATATCTTTTGGCAACTGTTTCGCGTCTTCATATTCCGCGACGTGATGTACGGGTGACTCGTCGAGATACAGAGGGTATGAGTTGCGACCCCGTTAGAAAGAGGAAAGCTCGCAGTATGCCGGGGGAAAACGTGAGGCATCCTTCCTTCCATCGTTACCCAACTCATCCGCGCGCGAGAATCCGACTTAGGCAAATATACTAAGTATATGTATCACGTACCGACGGATGAGTTGATCCGGGTTTTAAGTCCCTCCCGCTCCTCCCCCGCCACCCCCACCCCCGGCCCCTCTCTGGCCCCGCGCGCCGCGTTCGCTCACTTCCAACGTAGCGAGCTAGGTAGCTCAGCCCCGTCAATGTCATCTCCTCGAGCTCAGCCCTTCCAGACTTATCGGACGTTGCACACCTAACGGACCGAACACCAGCAATCTCTTCTCTTCCTCCTCCGCTTTTACTAATTTCTCTCTCGGCATATACGCGAGGATTTTCACGTCCGCCGTCGGGGAGTCGCGACATCGCGGCCAGCGGCAACATTGCGAAATCGCACTGTTCGCTTCAACCCGTTCGTGTCGCACAAACACTCGCCGACATATTGCGCAGGAATGAGATTTGTCGACTTCGAAGAAACGAGCGAGATTCTCCCCATAACGCCGCTCCGAGGCCAATACACCCCGCTCAGTGTTTCGAGGCATTAATTCTGCTCGGATGAAAGATTATTTCAATGTTCAAATATATTATCAATCGATGGTAAGATTTTTCGACCGATTCTTTTGAAGAGATGCATCGAGATACGAATAGGGTGGGTGGGAATGGTAGCCAAATAAAGCTTTAACGTAAAATTATAAAAACTCGAATGTGAATTAGAGTTTCAAATATTTATCTATATATTATGGTTAAAAAAACAGAAATGCTAAAAATTCAAGGTGATAGTTCAACATATGCATTTCCCGAGTGCGAAATGCAATTTTTACGTACAATAATGCATAAACAAAAATTATTTTCCGTTTTTTGTCGGTGACTCAGTCACCTTGGACCAATTTTCTAATTAGCTGCGACCCGCTTAACGCATATAAACTTGCTAATTTCGAAATCCGTCGCAAGTCGCGAGATTCGAATTTCTTCGATTATTGAAAATTTACGAAATTTGTCGAGCAAACTCCGATCATTGCCCGCCAATTGTGGCGCGCAGTCGTAGAACTATACTAAGAATATCGCGCAGAGAAATGGACCGAACGGCAGTAATTGTCATCCATAGACATGTAAATTACGCGTGCGGATATAAATGTCAATATGATAGGCGTCCGAGCGCACCGAGTGTGCATCTCTGTCCGTCGAAGCGCAGCCATCAGGCACGAGAGTAGAAGTTTTAAAAGAAGAGAAAGAGAAGGTCCCGACCGCGAGGCCGTTTCTGGTGGCCTCTTCTTCGTGTGCATACATCGGAGCTGCGCGGTACGCCTCGCCGCCGACCAAAGTGAAATCATTAGTTTGCTTAAATCAATGCGCGCGTAAACGTCCGAGTTATTTATGCCCCGTCATTACGGAGACGTCTCCTCCTCACCTCGGCTGTTCTTCTTCCCCTCTCGTCTATATCCTCGCGTCTCTACTGTGTCTCGCGAGAGACACACATCCTGTGTGTGCAACTCCACGTCGTTTGTACCCCGGACTTTCGTGTATCTCCCCTCCCCCCTTCCCCTCCCCGCTCCCCCCGCTCTCCTCCCTCAAAGAAGAGTCAAAGATACGCCCTCGGCCACGAAAGGTTATGACCTCGTCTCGCTCCGAGATCCCTCGTCGAGCGGCTTAGAAAAATATTATTCGAACAATAGTCATCGATTACTCAAAACACCTAATTCATAAGATTGTAACGCACGATAACAATTTTTCATTACATTAAATTCTAGCGAAAGGAATCTAATTATATTTTTCTTTACTTTTTGGATCAATTTTTTTGAAGTAAAATTGAAATGAAGAAAACCATAATTGATAATGTATTCATTGCTTCACTTTTCAAAAAATCATGTTTTTTATATTAAATTCTTATTTTCTCAGGTTTTTTTTGGTTTTGCCGCTTTTAGCACTATTTTCGTGATTTTTTTTTACGGAAATATATGCAGTGAAATAGAATGAACAAAGTGATGAATTTGGAAGTCGGCTCGTCGGGACGCCGAGAGAAAAAAGCAAAAAGTTAAACCAATTATATCGCATGAACAAAAAGACGGTTGCGACGCGAACGGCAACATGATTGATCCCGGATTGGACTGCGGCCCGAGAGTTTTCGTGCGCGCGAGAGGAGGAAGCTGACGCTCCGGATTCCCCGCGGGGATTTGGTACGGAATCCTCTAAATAACCCGACAGTTAAACGTGTCGCGACAGGTGGCGTGACATAGGTCCGGCTCTTCGATACCGTCCGTCACATCGATTCCCTCGTCACTTCGGAGTTGTATCGAGAACGAGCGCTGGTCCGTGAATGATAATCCTGTCGTATAATAACTCTTCGGTGTCTTCAATGGAATTCGAAAAAATAATCTATAATCACCAACTACACCGATCCGATTGGTGGAGCTCTAAATTCCGAACAGCCAAGTTTCATTTAACCAAAATTTCAAAGGCTTCACTCGATTCATTGCGTCTTCTATTATTATCATCGATGGTGATAGCGGCATATCAAATTTTTATTTATTTGAATCCATTTTATTAGAGACGAAAACCAGAGGAACGAAATTGCTTAGCCCGGGATTCCACGCAGTTTTAGAGACGAACTAATATTATGAACCTTCAATAAAAATCGAGGAAGCGACACTCCCCTTTTTTTCGAGATGTCGAATTTTTTCGTCACATGTTAAAACCGTATCAATTCCTGGAGACAAACATGATGTTCTAATTAAAAAAGAATCCGACATTGGCCAATTTTTTTTCTAGCCAGACAAATTCGGCTCAAAGCAGTGTGCCCCGGTCAATGTTAGCGATGAACGACTATCCCAATATTGCTATCAATTTTTATCCCGTGCCTTCATCTACTGTCGATTCCCCTTTTTTTTCTCGCCACCCTCATCCGCACCCAACACATCGTCATCACGTTGAGGATCGGTAGCAGCGGAAGCTCAAGTCTCATCGTCTTGCTCGGTGGTTGCCATCGGGACATCGTCGTCGTATCATCTCTCTACCAGGTGCCACGAAGAGGGGTCGGGACGGAGTATCTTCGCAGTGGGACAGACAAGAACGTACGGCACGATAATCAGGACGTCGGAATGGCGGGATGCCAGGATAGTAGTCAGCGAGAGTTCGAGTCACGTACGTAACAAATGATTGCGTGCGCGGGGCTCTCTTCTCTCGGTGTTGTGTTGTTGTTGGTACTGCTCGGGCCGTTTCGCCGTTCGCCACGATGCGTTCGAGAGTAGTATGTAGGATACTTAAACCAATACTCGCCACCGGGGCGTTGGTATAAGAAGGCGTATGCGCGTCCGAGGAAGCAGCGGATAGGAGAAAAGAGAGGCCCATGCGAGCGCCGTCGAATCCCTTGGTGGTCCGAGGCTTCGGGCCGCAACATCGTTTGTCAAGTCGTCGATACGCCGATCCCGCTGCACGATTACCATATTTTAACGCCAGCGTTATTGGCTCCGCACCCGGCTACCGGAATCTTAAAAGCGCACCACACGCCGTGCATGTTCTCCTCGATACACTGGAACGTCCGATCCACGTACACCGATGCGTGCAGCACGCTCCGTGTGAATGTGAACGCTGGGCTACCGCGGGCCGCGATATGCAACCCGTCTCGTTAGCGTACGAGCCCACCACTGCCTATCGACTCGATACGCACCAAAGTCGTTATTAATAAGGCTACGCTATCGCACGAAACGATCACCGCTAGCCGCGGGGCCGTGTAGCTCTTCTTGCCTCGTGTCTTCTCGGTAGCCCGGCGACGATCGATCGATCCCCGATATATTAATACCATACGCATGAATCTCTCGCGAGCATACGCTCTCTCGGCCTCTCCTTCATAAATCGTAAACGAGGCCTCTTCGTGTGCGTACAACCGCTTCTAAGTATGAATCATGATCAATCCCTGGCATAAGTAAGGCGGTCAAGATTTTCGGCTGAAGTCACTGTTGAATAGTCGATTTGAACGAATGTGCAATTCAACGTTCTCGCCGTATCGGAGGACGCAATTTTTTATCGTGTTCTTTGGGAATGGGAGACGATTTCCGGTTGATGATTCCGGCAGATCGGCGAAAAACAAGGAGCAACCCTGGGATCCGAAAGGCCGCGCGGCGACAGGGATGAGTAGTCAATTTCCTTTCAGCAACACCGGTGACATTGACGATGGAGACGAGGCCCAGACGCAGGACCATTTATAACCGGACGGCTAATAGATCCTGGGCGCGAAGAGCCATAAGCCAGGGCGGAGGAACGTTTTACAGGTTTTCCGTCAACATCGAAATACATCAGAGACCTGTGGCCATCCCCCCCGGTCCTCGTTCTCGAACGCCGTAGCCTCACGCAGTTGGTATAACGTCGTGGACCGACGCGTTGGAACTAATGGTTGCTCCGACACCGCGTCTCGACCTTCTCGTCGCCTTCGGTAGCACGTCGTTGGAAACCGCTCTCTCCCTCCCCCGCAGCCGATGCGGCTCCGGGGGCTTCGTTCTCGAGACTGAGGTCCTCTCGACGCATGGTTTAATACCTCGATTCGAGAATCGTCACGTTTGATAAATCGACGATGTACGAAAAATTTGTCAAAGTCGTCGCTCGCGCCTCGACGCCGGAGAGCGTTAAATCCCTAAACGTCTACGACGTAACGTTGTGTCCCTTCTGCGTTCAATCGTTCGACCCCCTCGCCCATGAAAATCGATTCGAAAATCATTAACGTCTCGATAAAAGATCCGGCTGTCTCGAGCGACAGGAATTCACGCCGCCTATTTCGTTGGATTGGTTCTTTTTTTTTGGGGGCCGATGTGAACAGGGAGAAAGATTCGAGGAGACATTAGGAGGCAATTCTACCGATCGCTCAGGGTGCTATCTACTCAATTCGTGAAAAAAAAAACGTACGTATGGACGGACAAGAATCGATACTTAAAATCGTTTTTCTTGGCATCGTAATATTGGTTGGACAATTTACTGGTTCATTTGACAATCAACCAGACTCAGTTTTTACAACTAATCGGTTAGTTCTCACATGTGAGCGACATTGATTGGTTTAACCACTAATTGGCTAGGTCAGTTGGTGCCATTTACTGTAGCAGCCGATATCGTTATCGGCGAGTGCTGCAATGAATTGTAAACCCTAATTCTGTCACCACATATCCGACTCACTAACATTGGTTTGCTACAGCAATTACTTTGGGTTTAAACTGCATCCTTCAAATTGGTCTTTGCTTTTTTTGGACAGCGCGTAACAAATTTCTTTCCGGTTTACAGCCTCTTAGTAGAAGCCCTTCTTTCGGAAAATATCAGGTAAAAATAAGAAACAATGAGAAAAATTGGCCTTGAAAGAAGTAACTTGGCTTGATGTGGCAAAGCAGGAATCATGGTCAATGACTGGACGATCGACGTTAGAGGTTTGAGAGGAAGACAATCCAAATATTTTACTACGATTCCTCAGCATTCTTTACTCTCTCGCGGGGATCGGCGTATCGGCGTCGATACTCGAGACCCAACCGAAGACAGAAAAGAGTCTGAAGTAGTGAGAGATGAATCTTCAATTCTCGCGCTGAGCAGTAGTAGTGCTCATCTTAAACATCGAAGCATCAGCATCAACAGCAGCGCGGAAGATCGGTTGCTGAAGTACCTACGCGAAGCGAGCGAGAAGGGAACATAGCAGAAGATGTAACACACGAGAGAAACACAAATCTTCCCTTCTGCTTCACGAATCGTCTCACTCGCAACGGTGGTCACCTTTGGTGGTCCGAATTCTTCCAACTCGAAATTGCTTCCACTCGTCGGTATTAAGTGGAAATCGGCTGGGGTATAGGTCTTCGGTTCCCGCTCGGCAATCAAAAGTCCCACTCGCGCATCTCTCATGTTTATTTTCTTTCGTTTTTTTTAATATTGTTCTTCCACCATGGCCGATTATTCGATCGATAGATCGATGAAACAACTCAGTCGAACCCTTTAGACCCAGCACAATTATGTTTAGATGCTTTGTTGTTTTTGTTTCTCGGCCCGTCCGCTCGTCGAACGTATTCGTCGAAATGTAATCAAATACAGTCCTGGCGTTTCCGTACATTTTTTAAATTTTGTTTGCAACGTTAAAGAATCACGAAAATATTGCACGGTCATCGATTCCTCTGAATGAAAAGATACACGTCAGCGTGGTCGATGCTTGGCCTCAGGTATACGACACTCCGTCAAACTTCGACAAAAAGCTACTGGCGATGACTGTTCGTTCCAGCCTCGATTAACCACCCATTGGTTTACCCCAATCGGCAATTTTACGCCCAATTTCATCCTTCGTAAAGTCTCGATTTTCTCTCGATTAGTTAAGCTGTTAGGATCGACGCGAGTTTCAATGGAGAGCCCGCGAGAAGCGCCAAATAGCCCAGTCATTGCCAGTCGTAGCGCCACCGTGACCTGTTGCTAACAGTTAACAGTTAAAAACGCGAGATAATTCATTTCTCGTGATTGTTCCACGTGGCAACCCTGCACCTACAGGCGTCCCGATGGGTCAACCAGAAGCGGAATGCTACCGGTATACCCATCACGATATTATCCATCACTATTATCTATCATTACGATGATTACTGGACCGGCTACCGGTAAAATATGGCAATTGGCCACACCGGTTCCCAACACAAAGCCTTTTACCGTCTTGATTCTTGCGCTACCATGTGTGGCATTAGTGGAGTTACGCCCAGTATACCCAAAACTAATCGGTCTTCGATTGGTATAACCCGAAGCCATCGGATAAAAATCAAAGGAAACTTATAATTGCGCTATGATCGAGCCGCAATCATCGATAATGAGGACAGCGGAGTTTCTTCCATCGGATTCAGCGTTCGACGATTTCTCCAATGGCGCATTGTACCGCCGATACAAACTGCTCCTTCCTGTTGCTCCTCTGCTGCAGCATCACTCCTCTTCTGAAAACTCTCCGCTTACCGAGTCATGCAAGCCCCCATTCATCGAGCAGTCACCGAGAACTCAAGATCCGACTAGCTCCCCGTTTCACTGTGTGCCGATGCTGTTGCTGCGTCACTATTATGTTTATTCCCTGTCACGGTCTAACCTATTCAGCGTAACTTTGGCTTCTCCTCTGTATCCTTGATGCGTTGAGAGATCACGATCGTGATGCGGTATACGTGGGCGTAGGCAAATAGGAAGGGGCAGGTTAAGAATGACTTGACTAATCGTTCGTCGACCTACTCTTGACTCCTGAATCGATCGTTCACACTCCTCTCGACCAACCGCAATGCTCCGCATGATATCGAATCAGGATCATCGAATATCGTTATCTCGATTATCGAATGTTGATGACATTTACATCGTTTAGGAACTAGCCGAGCATAGATAGAGTTAGCATAGATTGTATTCCAACTTGTCGCTTTGGTAGTACATGCAATGAGCGATTACCGGTATCCGATCCATGACCTGTCCTGCCATCTGGTAACGACGTTGTCTTGAGCGGCATGGGCTTGCATTGTCGCACTTAATGGGCCTGCAGGCACTCTGTGGCCAGCGCTCTCTCCTCCGCTTCTGCCTAATTATGATTTATAGTCCCTGTCGTACAGTATACCATATCTACCTATACCCTTGTAACGTTGCAACGAGCATCGAAGGCCTTCCGTGGATCCGGACCTTCCACGTTGGAGAAACACGACCACGTTACCTAAGGCCGTCATTCGGCCTTGAGTTACTTCAAGCGCGCAGTTGCGAGATCATACTGACCGCACTTGACGCTGCTTGATCTTTAGTCCAGATGTTATAGCTGTGTTAAGACAATTAAGCTATCCGGGTAGGTAATTCTCGTCTCGCAACTGGGAATGATTTTGATTCCAATCGATGGTATTCTAGTTGCATCGAACTGACTATCAACGTAAGTCGATAATTCATTTTTGCATTAAGAACAAGAACCGCGGGTGCTCTTAGGCCCAAATTTAGAGTCCCAAGTTCACACTTAAGTTGGAACTTGGGTTGAAATCTTATTTCGTGCATTAAGTACTTAACTAAAGTTCCAACTTGAGTTAGTACTTAACGTCAAACTTAATGTACAAATCGAATTTCCAACTTAAGTTTGGACTTGGGACTAAAAAGTCGGCCCGTATTGACTTTTATTTCAAATGATGACTTCCTTCATGCAGTCGTGTCTCGTGTGATGGGAGGTTGTTCTCAATAAGTATAAAAAAAGGTCAGTCTCAAGCACAATGTAGCATAAAACGACCGTCACGAACATTTGTGACTTTTTTTCAACTGAATGGCCGTGCTGATTTTCGTCGCATCGCATATTTATATGATTGTACTTGTTTATCGAAGCCATTAGAGAATATATCATTCCCAACCCTTCCGATCATTATGATACCTATACCCGTAAATTTCGTGAGACAATATGTTATAAATATTGATAGTCGGTGTGGGTTCGCGCCTCGCGAGGCGTGTCGCTCTCACTCGACGGAGTCGAAAGCCACTCGAAGAGGCGTCGCGTCCCGCGAGCGAGAGCGAGAGGAAAGCGTCGGAGTGGCGTCGCGACTCCGTCTCGCGGGGGAAGATTGTGTGCAGTCCAGGCGGCGCGTATTAGAGAGGACCGGGTCGCCCACGACGACGGTGTTCGTGTTTCTGTCGTGTAGGCATCATTAGTAGAGGATACGAGGTACACCGAAATCAAACGCCCGGACGGAGAGCCGGAGTGAGAGAAAGACCGTCGAGACTGGCGAGGATGCGTCTCACTGGGAAGCGATATATGCAAGCTGATGATGACGGTAGTGGGCGAGGGCATGCGTTGTGAAGAAGATCCGGACCGCAACGCGCCGCGATGTGGACGTCCCGGCAGAGGACTGGATACTCAAAACTGTCGAATCTTCCGATTACTCCGAGGGTGGGGACGACTTCCGGTCGGTGATTTGGTTCCGAAGACGCGCCATTATATTCGTGGGTGCCGCGTCTGGGTGTGACTCGCCGCGACTTAACGGGGATGACTCAAGTTAGGATCGCGCTTCGTGCACTCAGAAAAAAATCGGCTGTATCGACAAAATCGGCACAAATCGGCAAAAAAGTACCTGGTTGATCGTAACCACTGTTAGTTAAATTTACTATTTCTTCCCACAATTTGTTTGTTTTTTCTAACCAACCGATTATTTGTCTCGTCGGCAAGCATCGATTAAATCGGTTCAACCGATGTTTCTTTTTTCTCAACGTGCCTATATTGCGCGAAAACACATAACATGATAGCCAAAATAAGATTTGGTTGCGATAAAAAAAATGGTAAATAATAAAATGTTGCGTAACAGGAGGCAAAAACAATGAAAATGGTGGAGAACTTAATCTCCGCGGACGATCGTCTTTCTCTCGGTACTGAATACACACGCGTACGGAATGAAAAAAAGGGAAATAACAGATTTGGGTACATAGTGATACACGCTCAGTGCGAAAACGACCGAAGCCTCTCGTTGATTCGCCAATTTCGTCGTAGCCCGCTCGCACGAAGTTGCACCGTGCCGACAACGCAACGCGCGCGCATAACTATACGCTTGCTAAATTTATGCCGGGCGATTTGATTACCGCGATATAAACTTGATGCGGACACGCGGACTCGGAGACAAGACGGGAACATACATCATGAGACTCGTTCGGTGGTTTTAACATTTTTTTTCTTCATTTTTTTTTCCGTCTCATTCGGCGGTTTGCCGGACAACGGTGTTAGGGGTCCTTTCGCCTCCTCGGCCCGATCTGTCTTTCTCTTTCTTTCGCGTCTCCGAGTCGCGCACACCGAGCTCATCCTCGGCCCGGTCCGAGACTCCGAAACGTCGGACGTCGTCGTTGCAGGTTGCGAACCGCGAAATCCGCGCGCGTGCGCCCCTCGCAACCCAGTCATGGCCGTAAATGAGATAACGAGATCAAATTTATGGCGCCGGATCTCCAACTAAAATATGATAATCGCGGCTAATGCCGAACTCGTGGCTCCTCGCCGTGGCATGAGAACGGAAAGAAAGCACGGAAAGGGCAGCCATACTTTCGCATTCGCTCTCTTTGCGCGCGCACACGCGTGTGTCACCGATTTTGACAACCGCCGCGATTTTTCTCGACTCCTCTCGAGGTCTCTCTTGACTCATCGCACGTTTATATTTCGCCCGATGTCTTCTTCTTCCTTCTTTACAATAATCGGAACATGAAGTTCAGATAACGATCCTGCCGTCTCGTTGTGATACTTGTCGAAAATGTTTACAATATTATCAATAAACGGCAAAATAAAAGGCCAAAATAGAGTGAAAAATCTGTCGGAAGCTCGATATGGATGCGATATAAAAATGACAAAATGTATATATTTTTGAAATAGACTTGAAACAAAAAAATGAAATATTTTTTAAAAGTTACAACAATGAAATTGAAAAAAAATTATTTAAAATTCATGGAATTCGAATCATTTTGCAAAAGACCCAAAAATGAAAATTGATCTTTTTATTCGAAACAACTTTTGTCCGGATCCATTTGTTGCGGGGTAAAATTAAAATATGATCTATATCTGTTACGGCTTGAGGTCTCGTGTCCTTTGCTTTCGCGTCGTCAATCGCCGCCGATCGACCGGCAGATCAGGCGATTCTTCAAACGCGACATCGATGTTATCGATCGCGGTCCATCGATTCCGAGAAGATCTTGATAGTTCGTTTTCGTGATCACGTAGGGAAAACGACGCGGCTCTCCCGGTGAATCGTGAAGATACGAGACGAAATGAATGGCGAGGGAAAGACGGAAGGATTACGAGAGTGAGCTCGTAAGAACGTTTCGTGCTCTGCCGATGATGGACGCGAGAGTATAAACGGTATAACTGCGTTAGACCGCGAGCCCCGCGCGCTCACGCGCGCCTGTTTCATCCTCGGGATTTTATTATTCTGGTTCCTACGGGCACTCGACGGTGAAATCTTTATTTGGAATCATTCCAAGAACAATAACGTATACGCCCGTCTCTCTCACTCTCTATATCTCTTGGCCCGAATAAAAACTAAAGGTAACCCAGTTATTTGTCTGTTTGCTCTGGCTCGCGCGCCCGTTCGTTCTTCGCTCGGACCGTCCGTACGTACGTTCGTCCGTCCGTTCGTTCGCGTTCGTCCAGTCCCGATTATACGAAAAGATATGATGCGCTCGTTGGTAGTGCCGGCACGCGTGCATCATCGCGCATATAAATCAGTCTCCTTCGTGGATCAGATAGGATTTCAAAAATATAAAATACGCGCGACGATCATTTGTATATGGTACGAGCAAAAGGAGAATCAAGGAAAAGAAACGAAACGAGACAGTAGGTAGGCAGGCTGCGATACACGTGTAAAGCAATATACGAGAAAGCCTCCCGGTCCTTGGGCGTCGCGGGGAGGACGGGGGGAAAGAAAGATACGCACGCCGAAGGAACACAGAGAAGAGCCGACTCGTTTCCGAAACGTGATCTCGCTATGATTGGTTGAACCTCGCGACCGAGAAACATAGCGCCTCCTTTGCCAAACGGCGAACGAAATTTCGGCGAATTCGCGCGAAAGAAGGATAGAAAACGAGACGAACGGCTTTGCGAAATTCAGGTCGTCCTCGGCAAAATCAGTCACATCGCGAATTCTCAGGTGCACGCGATCCACCGCCCTTATCTCCTCTATCGAACAATTATTCAACAAAATCTTCTTTTCTTTTGTTCCAACGGTTCCTTCTCAATTCGTGTCCTCGACGATACGTTGATAAAAATCGATTGTCAAATTGTTCATTCCACTAAATATCGCAATTATGCTGGTCAATTAATAGCAGATGCAGAATCTCTGAAAAATATTAGAGTCCAGCTTTATTAGTCACATTAGCGCGAAGATTCTCGTTGGAATCTTCATAAACTTGAGACCCAGAAGATAGATGGATTTTCAAATGTTTTCTATTATGTGACTATTGTGCTGGCGGGATTAGAATTTTACGCGTAAAATACACCGTTTTGTCGAGTTTCAGTTTTTTTCCTCCTCGAAAAATATTCATGTACAATGAAAATATTATTATTAAAAAAATTGTCGCCATTGCTGCGCGACAGAAATATTGTTGCAAATTAGAGTCAAGATACTACGCTAAGAAACAAAGCGACAAAAAAAAATTATTTAAAAAAATATTAAGCTCATGCATACCCTTGAACGATTACTATGAATCGATAAACTGAATTGAAAAGTTCAAACCGGCAGATATCTTAAAGTATCGATGTACCGATTAGTTATTCTTAATACTGCACAATCGGGACGTATTTCCGAAAGGCCATTATGCAAAGTTTCCAATGCCAGCAAAACGTTTCATCTTTCTCCGTTAAGTTGGTGAAAAAGAAGAAACCAGTGGGACTAAACGTTAAGGGGTTGAAACTAAACGATGCAAAGTCTCAGAGGAGAATGCTTGTAGGACAACAGTGCCGGTTGCAGGTCGAGGTTACTTGGTGGTCGACCCGGGAGGGAGAGAGGGGGAGGGGGAGGGTGCAAGGCATACCGTAAAAACAATGTATAATATCGCCGAGGCTACTAAAACGTGGTTGTTTTGTGCGAACAGAAGACCACGGATGGTGGCTGGGTCGGTCTCGGTATGGAGCGAGAAAGAATGAAAGACGGTATAAGAGGGGGGGTTGGTTGGGTGGCGGTCGCGGGAGCACTCAATTCATCAAGGAGTCGACGGCACGTAATTTAAGACTGCTTTTAACTCTTGGGTGTCGCAATTTATGTGAGCTTCTTACGAAAGAATGGCTTCGCTTCGCTATTCCCATACACGAGACACTGTACCGTGGCGCATCAACCCCCCCCCCCCCCCCTTACCGCCCCTTGCCGTTCCGCTCGCGATCTTCTTCGTCCCATCGTCGTCGAGCTTCTTGCCCGTTTGTGCAAGCCCTCATACCAACCGCAGCAACCACCCCGTCGTAGCCGGAGCTTCGTTTTCCTTTTCTTCCTCCTGCCCCTCCGCGCCGAGCCGCGGACTCCTCTTTGTGTCTTTCGTCGGTGATATAACCGAGGTTCCGCGCTCGATGCGCTTCTGTGTCGTGTCTTTCGGCCTTTTTATTTTTCATCTCTTGCCAATTTGTCACAGATTAGAGCTAGGCATAAATTCGCGTTGCAATTTTACCGGTCGCCCCACTAACTCACGAGCGTATCGTGAGATTGATTTTTTTCTCGTCTATCTCTCGCAATTATAAGGATGAATGCCATTAAATTGTTTGATACCTTGATAATTGCGGTCTGCCCTCCGTCAGAATTGGCGAACGCGCGCGCCAAGGCACTCGCGAGCTATCTCGCATAGAGACAAAAGGGTTGCGAAGATGCTATCGCAATTAAAAACAAAAATTACCCGGAGCCGAACGAATAATAATATTGCGTATACCGCAGAGCAATGTATATACAACGCGCGTCGAGACATTAGCGAAAATTAATTGGCCGTAATTCTTGCGAGTCGTACGCGTAATTAACGAGCGGATATTCCGCCGGGATATCGTCGAGTTGCGTACGAAGAATCTCTTTCGCACCATCCCCTCTCGGTCTTGCCGCGGCGTATCCCTTCGTTCTGCGGCTTTGTACTCGCGCGAGCCACGCAACGCGCGCGGACGTACCGACGACGCGGAGTCGCCCCGCTCGTCCAACATCCCGGGAATACATTCTACCCCCTTGCTTCGGCCGCGGTCCACCTCGAACTGACGGCCTCCCTGGGCGTTATCAAATCATCGTTTGTTCGCGCCTAATCCCTGAATTAATGATTAGGACACCGCCCTTTCTGCGTCGGCATGATTCGACGGATCTTAAAGTTCGCCAAGCAGCACGATCATCCAGTGGAAATACTAAGCGTGCAACGGCAACGGGAAAAGGGGACATTGGCCGGCGCAGCGACACGTTATACTGGGTGGCATGTTTTAAGATTCAACAACGTGATCGTTCGTTCCTACTTTGATCCACAAAAAAGTCCAATGCGTTGTCTTCTCGAATCAACGCGAGAAAACATCGATTTTCTCACCGTGGTTCACTTTGACCTAACGACGTCGTCGTGTTTATCCTAGCGAAAGTACAGCTGAAGGATCTTACCCTTCAGGCTTACTTTGGTTATGAACTAGTTGGCGAATTAAGTGGATGTCCAACTCCAATTTTCCGAAAATCGATTTTTAATCAATTTTTCTTGACAATGTCATGATACGAAGTTTTCGGGACGAAATCCACTTGGAAGCCTTCTATCATGCCAAATTAGAGAATTAGAATGATTCGAAAGTAGAATATTTGTCAGTTTTACACTATCCTCAGTCCTACCAATATCTAAACTTTTTACCTCGACATATCATCAGAGTGTTATCCATTAGAAAGAGAATCAAGAATACATGCTCGGCGGTTCGAATCCGCAATCGTGAGTACCTAACGCATCAACGCTCGCCGGGTGTGAGCGATAAACTAACCCGCGGAATCGGAGCCACCCGTTACATCCTTCAAACTTGGTGCGCGGAGTCTCATCCACAGTGGCCAGAATATATCCCCTTAATTATCCTATGTGTGCATTCTGAGTGTGAACTCTCCATTAATCATAGTAGAAGAGAAGAGAATCGTGAGAAGGATGGAGACGGTATAAGGGAGCTGTATAGGTAGCCGGTATCCCGGGGTTCGCACGCGCGTGTGTGTGTGTGTGTGCTATCATGGTGCTATGGCTCGTCCGGCGATTTTAATTCAGACTTGGCCAGGGCTCGGCTGCTCCACATGTATTCTATAGGGTGGTGTACCAGTGGCTTCATGCGCGAGAGACGATCATTAGTAACCTTAGGTGGACACCGGCGAGCCGTTCTTCATTCTGATGATACGTCTCTAGTCCGTTGGTGCCAGGTCCGATCTTTCCTCGGCCATTGGACCGAAAGACTATCAGTCTCGATAGATCCGGAAGAAGATTCCCTTGTCCATTGGCGCGAGGCCCTTCTGCTCGTTGCCGGAGAGTTCTCGGCATCTTCGTGATTCAATGGAATACAAATGCTGCGGGAAAGAAAGGGACGCCCAACGAATCAAGGATGAATGAAACACCTATGCTCGCTACCGTGTGCCCGCGAGGATACTGATCCCTTTGTGTGAAGAACTACCGAGAACCAACCGGATCGCACAGGGTTGGAGGAGTCCGGAGACTCCAAGGCAACGAGTTCGTATCTCCTTTCCTGTTTTCAAAATGAAATATTAACCATCCGTTTGAATATCAATGACCGGCGTTCGAGCAGATCGTGAATGTCTCGCGTTGTTGATGCAGTTGATTTCATTCGGGGAAGATTAAAAAAATTATAGACAAGTATCTTCGATGTCGAATGACACTCTTGCCTTTCTGCCGGTATCATCAACTCATTTTATCTCGCATGGCCGCTGCCCCGCATTCGTTGGAGGGAAGGCGTAGTGCACCAGTATCCACTGCACTTACTCGGACGCCTTAACTCCCCCGCTTAACGACCATTTCATGAGAAATAACGTATAAAATGAATTGGCCGTAAAGCTGGAAAGGCAAACCCCCGGCGAGCATGGCGGGCGGATTGCGTAGTGGACCATCCGTTGTTGTCCTCTTCGCGTGCGTATGTACATACTTCGGTAGCGATCCAGCGAGCGAATAACACGCCTTGGGATAAACCATAACTTGACACCCGCGCTTGCTAGTGAGCCGCGCTCCGGACCATCCGGAACGCTGTATAACGCGTATGAACTGTCCACCGTGCGTGAACATATATCAGAATAATCATACACCCTGTCTCGATACGGGTTAATGTTCTTTGTTATAGCGAAGTTGATGACCCCGCTGCCATCGACGGATTTTCCATGGCGGGCGTTTCTGGACACGCGGATTAAGGCTGCGAAGATGAAGCAATAAATTCCATTCCCATTTCAGTAGCGTGGAAACGCCGATTTTAGTCATCTTTGGTCCACCTCTGACCATATACAAAACTACAGGATTCTCGATAGAATCAAATTAGACTGCCGATTGGCAATTTATAGGGAAATGAGCAAGAATTGGTGAAGATTTCTAAAAGTGCAGTCGCCGGTTTGGTCTCGTGCAAATCAAGAACATCAAATGCGACCGACTCCATGCTGTCGATGCAGATATGAAACATCGCCTGTGCGTCCACACGACAGTTCTCCGTAAGCATCTACAAAGCTGCAGTAAAATGAGCTACACACGGGGGCCGACTTTGTTGGTGTTGAGACGTTCTGCGCGTTTCGACAATATGTTTTGGGGAACCATAGCGGGTCACGGCGCGTTATATGCAACGCGCCGCGACAGCATTCACGAAATGCCGAAGCGTCGGATTCGTGACTTTTTTAAAATGTTGCGATTACGTCACACACGGCGAAAGAGACGGCGAGCGGAAGGGTGGAGAGCCGGGGCAACAGTTCGCTCATTAGTAGACGGGACCAATACACCTCTTTGTTTCGCTCCCGCGAGACCCGCGCGACGGGGAAAATAAAAGAAATGGCGGAGCTCTCGTGCGGTGAGGTAGAAATCCTCTGAGACCTGTGGGGATTCGCGAGCGCGCGAGAGCGGCGAGATCAAAAAACTTTTCGTCTCTCTTTCTCACGCGTGCATACGGCGCGGGGCCGCGACTTTGACGCCTCGAAGAATCGTTCCGAGAACGCGGGAGCTCGCCTTTTTCTCGTGCTATGCTGAAAAGAAATGGAATCGTCCGCTCCGTGGAAACAAAAAGAAACGAGAGAAAAATTCGTGCCCGATCCCACTTTCGTATCGATCTTCGATCTCGTTCTCAAGGATCAATTATTGCAGAATTAATTCGGCTGTTTCAATTCAAAATCGATCCATTGAATGACGAATCGGATGGCAGATTATTGTGCTCGATGATCGTGATTACTTACAATTATTAATTCCAGGCCATTTTCAAAGATTGAGCTTAGTGAAAATGACTGCAACGACGGTCACTGCAACGACCTTAATCTTATCGTTAATGATTAATAATCCCGCCCGGCCGAGATCCTAATTAACGAGCAAACGTCAATAGCATAATACCCACAGCCTCGGTGCGTCGAACGTTCGCATTGATGCACCGTGGCAGAATGCACCATAGAATTCGAAGCTCGTAAGAATCTCATTGAAGCCGAACGTCCCGAGGATGGGAGAAACATATAGAATCGACTCTTTCATATCTTCTCGCTTTCAAAAGCCCTCCGTCCGACCCTTTCGTATTGAGATTACTCATTTCGTCGTTTCTTCAGTCGTCGGTTCGTTTCTCGCCGTGACTTCAATGACATGACCGATTGGTCCACGTTCTAGCGGAGTCGCTTGCACATCCCAAATGGACTGACATACACACAGACACACACACATTACTTCTAGTTCTGGTATCATTGTAATCGTGAAACGACGTGTACTCAGAACTTAAGACACGATTCACCGAGGGAAGAGGCCTTGGAAGGCCTTCGGAGACTATTCGAGTGGTCAAAAAACGAAAAAAGGAAGCGAGTAGACAAAGAAGAGAGGGATACTCGAGAAATTGCGAAGCAAGAACCGAACGGAAAAATGCAAGAGGCAGCCGGTCGGATCCGGTCGGACTGGCAAGCACCGGCGAAATATCTATAATAATCGATTCTGATTGCATTGAAGCCCGGTAGTGGTGGCGTTGATTGGTGCATTCATAAATATCCATTAGCGGACAATGTCGGTAATGATCGGGGTGGGAGCCTGCGGGCTACGCCCTGCTCGATTCTTCTTCGCCTCCTGGCGAAAGGGCTTTCGCGGTAGCGGACGACGGTGAGGATCTTTTTCCTCTTCCTCCGGCGACCCGTGGTAGCCCTCCGCGAAGACGAGAGGAACAAGAAACTGTTTTATGCTTGCGCCCGGCTCCACACGTGGGTATTCATTCTTCTGTTTCTTTCTCGTTGCTTTATCCGTGCGCAGCATCCTCCGTCTCGCTTCTTTTTTTCTACTTCTCCTTTATCCGTCTCCCCCGCGCCCGTTCCTTTGTTTGTCTCATTGGAATACCTGCCGGACGAGAAAGGCATCCGATTTTTCGACCTGGGCTCCGCTATCGAAATCAACGACGATTGACGTCGGGCTCCCGATCGCAGACAGACGGCGTGAAGCGAAACAGAATTTTCGATCGAATCCTTCGATGAGATCTTCGAGCCGGCGGTAGTCGCACGTCGGGCTGTTCCTTTGAGCGTAAGAATACGCGATTAAGTCTTCAATCTCGCGGATTCGAAGTGCGGAGTAGTGGAAGAGAACTGTGGTCACTTGCGGACAACTTACAACTTCACGTAGCAAAGTTTTTTCACGAATATATAAAATATGTTTTTATCTTCATATTTTATATTAAATCCACATTTCTGCACATATTTTCTTCCATATGGGCAAGGCCGATAAAAAATCCCGGTTCTCCCAATGCTTCTTATTGAACCCTCGAGTGGCCTCCGACATTTTTTTTCTACAGTTCGATCTCCAATCTAAATTTTCCGATCGCCGTAGGCTCAGAAACTTTTGAAAAAAATCCTTATAATCGAACACCGCGTGAAGACTGGTTAATTCACTCGTTCCCGAAGTCCCAGTTTCGATCGGCGAGATTTTCAGGTCGGATAGATGAGAACGGTAGACTATTGCCGTGTTTCGTTGCGTACGATCTGGTGCATCGAATCCTCTTCGTTTCTCGCTATGCACCGCAGCGGCAAGCTGCGCGGGGATTCCCCTGCGGCCTCAGCCTCGCTTGATCCAACGGCGTTGGGTGAAAAGCCACACACACACACGCGTGTTCGAAACATGGCTACCTGTAAACACTTGCCTGAGTCGGACGGAGAGCCGCGCCAGTCTTATATTTCGTCGACAATGGGGAGTTACCTGTTGAGCACACATACAGGTGACACAATCCCTCCCCCTTCCCTGCTCTATTATTCCATAACGTCTATCGCTTTTATTATGTGTATACTGTGTGTATATCCGCGCCGTATTTTATCGCCCGGAAAGTTTGATTTCTTCGGTTCCGACAGTGTGTGGAAGCCTCGGTCGTGCCGACAATAAAAATCGTGAACCGCTCCCACGCCGATCAGCAGTCAAGTGAGGTCGGATTACTTTCATAAATTTTCGTGCCTTCCCTCTCTCGATCTATTGGCGAGATCACGGTGTCCCGCGGAAGAAAGGGATCATACTAGTACACATGCATGTGTGAGCAGATCGCGAGGCCGGAGATCCACCGGTCGACCGTTCCGCTCATTGTGTCAATAACCCTCGGGATATCGACATTGGGCAATCGCTAACGCAAGATAGGATCGTTAAACAATGTGGGAAAATATTGTTGGCTCGTAGATTATATAATTATTTACCCTGCTTTTTATCCAGCCATGTATTTCCGGTCTTGAGACTGGATAATCTAAATAGGCGGCCGCAAACGTGGGTAAAAATTAGAATTTTTTTTCTCGAGAACTGATGTGAGAGCATCCGGGTTTTTTCCGGAACTATCTATAGATACATTGCTAAATGATTTTTTTTACTCGGCAAACAATGTTTTTTCCCCAATTTCTCAATAATTCATTAAGATTTTTATCCCATTTCAACGGGTTCGAAATTCGCTCGAAGTCTCACTTTTAGCTGCAATGCAGCTTTCTCAGCGCATGAAAGCTCGAGAATACGAAAAAAAATGTCTACCCAGTTATCGGGTGTTGAACTCAAACTTGCTTCATCAAAATAACTTATTTATATGACGTTATTATTTTAAAGCGCTTGTTACTATATTTAAAAAAAATACGAGACTGAACTCATACAAAGACACGAGGATTCCTTTCGAAGGTTCCTCATAGTCCGAGAAAGCAACTGAACCCATCGATTTCCCATGGATTTCACTGATTTAGCATACGGTTACAAGAAACGCTATAGAAACAGCCAGGGTAGGTATCGTTTCGTCCCAAGGGGGGGCCCCCGGAGGTCTGGCGCTGGCGCATATAAATTAGAATCGATCAACCGACTTTTCCAAAACTTTCTCCAGATTAGCATCACGTCCGGGGAGTTATAATTTGTGGGCGACCCCCGCTGCGTTGGTTAGCATATGAACGCCACCACGGTCAATGCCGAGAAGTATAACAGCCACACAGACCGGCGGACTTTCGACTGCACGGAGTGCCGGACTGCACCCTTGTCAATATCGATGCACCCACAGGTTGTGCCCTTCATCCTTGGCTCTCGGGACCCTCCCCGGCGGACCGGTGTTAACCCCGCGAGGAGATGCCTCGTGGCCTCGACGGTCCATCACCGAGTGCTGCTACCAAGGCACCGAAGTCTTGTTATTCTTATTTCTCGGCTTCGACCACATCTCGAACGCGGAGGCTTCATTTCAACGTTGATGCCGAGCTAAGGACGGGGATCATCCCATGCGAACCAAATTAAACCCTGTCGGATAAATAACACGCACGTTACAACCGGATCCCTTTGTTCATGATTTGACGTTTCTGATTATTAGTCTCACGCGCGCGCGAGGGAGGAAGAAGAGGGTATGTATCCTCCCCTGTCAAGATTCCGCGCCTCAATATTCGTCAGTTTGTGCGTCTCTGAATCTTTTTCTCTCTCGAGAGAGAGCGCTGGTCGTCGGAACAACACTAGCGGAAGAGAGCGTTAGAAGTGGCATATTTAATTACATTTTTTTAGTTTTATTTAAGGTATTTTTTTTCTTTTGTTCTTTTCCATCGAATTGTTTTGTAGTATTAGAATTGAATCTTATTTGTATAATTTGTAGCGAGGCATGTTCGCATTTTCACTAATAGAGACCATATTTTAAATAAATTCGAGATAAATCGGCCGATTTGTTTGGCATTGAATTTGGAATAAATCCATCAGAGGGTTCAAATTTTGTGGCATTTCGAGCTGTTTGAAGAAGTTTCTTGTGCTCTATCTTCCGGAATTTTTCAGATATCGGGCTGAGATTCGGTTTATAAGTAAACTATTATGAGACAAGGTTTGGGATTGAATTTTGCGTAAATCCGTTGAGAATCCCTTGAAAAACGCTTGCTGGCGCTCAAACTCTCCCAGTTTTTAAAAATATCGTGCACAAACTTGGTCCACTATTAAATCACATCACATGATTATTTAAATAAACGTAATCGTCTACCAATTCTCATAATTTGTTGCTGAAATCTCAAAACAGAAAAATGATTATAATTGCACAGTTGTATGGCCTTAATGGCTGGTGTAATTTATAACTAAGACCACAACAAAATTTTCTTTATACGGAAGCCAAAAAATAAATGACCCAGTAAACAAAAAGCTTCGGTTGTGAGGAAGAAATGTAGTGATTTTAATTGCCGCGATTTTCTTTCTTTTATCGCGATATCGAGAAGACTTCGTGGAAATGGAGTGAAAAGGCTGAGGTTCGGAAGGAAACTAAGGTGAAGTGCCCCGAAGGCCAGGGCCGCGATACGCGGGCGTGCGAGAGACGAGAGCGAGTATCGCGAGGAACGAAGAGACGTTCGGTGGGGGTGGGGTTTGGTTGGTTATAATGATAGCGAGCGATGTTGCACGCTATCAGTAACGCGAAATCTTTCGACCGACTTGAGAAAATGCTCGTAACATGCCCTTGAGGGACGTACCGTACTTTCTCAACGTAATACCGAAGCCCCCGCCCTCCCCGGAAGATCCTACTCTTCTACTCCTCGGCGTCGAGATCGCAAGTTCACGTGAAAATAAGGCTCACGTGTCAAACGCATTTCACGAATTTCGCGTTACGCGCGAAAGTCGAGCTGGATAAATTTAGTCGTATGTGGCCCACATCCGGGGAAGAAATACGACTATCGTTGCGAGTATCACAAGAACGAATGCGGCACTCGTATATACTGTCTTCATTGGAAATTAGCAAACCGATGCCCTTGAAAATAAGCTCGAAAAAAAAAATACCTTACGAAGTCGGTAGTTATTGTCATCATTGTTTTTATCAATAACAAAAAAATATTTCCCTTTCATTCGGATTGAAACATTGTTCTAATTTTTGTTTACTCATAAGAAATTGTTTCAACTGAATTTTTTTTTATTGATTCAGTTTCAAATGCTTCGCGACGATTGTCTTGCGCGTTGTACGAGCAAGTTGAAGAACGATTATCCCACGGAAGACTGCTCTTCAAGGGCCAATACTTGTTCGGTCCCTAGGCCGTTCTCAAACTTTTAAGCAAGACTCAACTAATTTTCGGATAGTTTAATATCATAGGTATATATATCTCGCGCTCTCTGGGCTTGAACGGGCGAACGAGTTAAGTCGGAACGGCTGGCACGGCTCCGTCATCCCCGTTGTCGTCTTCGTCCTCCTCGGCGATGAAGAAGAAGAAGAAGAAGCGGAGCGAGAGACGAAGGGAGAGGAGAGGACAGACGGTAGCGGCACGGATGGGGAGTCGTCGGATAGACAGAGGATGAGCCTCGAAGCGAAGTACGCTCTGAGTGACGTGTAAAGACACCTTCGCCGTCTCGAAGAATTTAACTAATTATAATATCGGATAAACGGTTTACTGTCTCCCGCGTACCCGGCTTGTGTTCCGCGAGAGGCGATATACCCGATACCCGACTGTGTGTATGTTATCTCTCTTGGCTTTCGTAAACGCCGTATCGCGACTTTTGGCACACGTCGACGAAGTTAACCGAGTCGTCGTCTTCCACGAGGCTCCGGGGCATCCACGAGGCAAAGGCCCCCTGCGATATCTAGTCGTTATCGTCGAGTGCCGCGGATTTGCCCGTATGCGAGTAAAGAATAAAACGTTTAGAGGAATATTAGCGAATGTTGGTCATTGAGCGTTTTTTAGGTTTCATCGATCGAAATAGCCACTTGTTATTTATAGATTTCTCACAATTTGGAGTAATTGCTTGGTATTCTTATTATTTATTTATTTATTTATTTATTTATTTATTTATTTATTTATTTATTTATTTATTTATTTATTTATTTATTTATTTATTTATTTATTTATTTATTTATTTATTTATTTATTTATTTATTTATTTATTTATTTATTTATTTATTTATTTATTTATTTATTTATTTATTTATTTATTTATTTATTGTTGTTTTTGGTTATGGACACAAAAGTGCAATTGCACTCACGAAAACGTGCGCGGCGTCTTCCGTGTGTTCTGTGTGGCCAAGTGTGATTTCCGAGGAGCACAAGAGCACACAAGCGGAGGGGGCTACGAGCGAAACCGAGGAAAAGGCGAAGAGGAGTGTACGGTATATAGGAGTCCGCAAAGAAGTCGCGTATCAGAGGACCGTGGCCAAGCGAGTGGACGACGCGAGCGGTCGAACGCGAAGCCGAGAGAGCCGAGAGCCCGGTAACGTAATGGACGTCATTAGCCCGTGTAGATTATAGGGCGGCGAGCAGTAACGATCACTTCTTATAGGGCGCACACCGTGCCCGCGCGCGAACCGTGGACTCTATCACACCGCACCGGGGCAACGTCGTCGTCGTTTGTCGTTTCTCGAGCTCGATCGATTCTCACAGTTGTCAATCGGCCCTCAGCTTGACGAATTTCGCCCGCGATCGAGATAACCGAGCTTCCTCTTTCCCATCGTTTTCATCGAATTGGTGACGATCCAAAAATTTATCTCCCGATGGAGAAAACCGTGATAAAAAAAATGCTGTTCTTCACAAAGCTACCATCCAGCCAGCAATTGAATACCATAAGAATTTTACAACGATGAAGAAATATTTACATTGATCTAAACAATTATGTCCGAAAAGGAAAAAAAATGTAATTTTCTCCAAAGCGACTAAATATAAGCGATGTAATAATAAAAAAATATTTTCGCATCGATTGAAACTGCGAATATTTGCGAAAATCTCGATTTTTTAACGAAAATCCCAACGACCGCGAGAGAGGCGCGTTGGGGTATAGAAAAAAAAACGGGCACGGTGGTGGGTCAGAGAGAGACGGGAGAGTCAAGGAGTATGTCGGAAAGGGCGGGGTGGAGCATAAAAGTACGCGGGGGCTATTTAAAAACCGTAAAAGCCAATAGCCGGACCAAGTGAGGAGTATACAAGAGAAGCTCGCGAATGCGGCGGACACGGCGGTGCGAGAAGGAGAGCGGTAGTGGTAGAGGGGTGCATTTAAAGTAATGGCGTTTCAGTGGAGATGCTATAAATTTATCTGCCATAACTTGTTATACGCGGCTCTTCTCGCGTATTTATACATGCCTTCGCGGCCACACACAGGCGACCGGGCTCGGCTATATCTCGCTCTGCAGTTGATGCCGCGGCTGCCGATGCGCTGTGCGAGCGCAACCACCGATCCGCTCGCAGCATCCGAAGGGTCTCCGCATGCACGCGCGCGTCTTTTCCCCGTTACAGGCTCAACGGCGCGAGAGAGAGAGAGACGAGTCCAAGGGGGTGGGGAGGCGCGCGAAATCGCGAGAGGAAATATTGCAGGCAACAACGTATAATGCGCAAGCGAAGGAAGGAGAGAGAGAGGGGCTTTCCGTCGAATCGTTAAATCTGTAACAATCGGTCCACACGGCAGAGAGACTAGAAAGGCGCCGCCTGGGTCTCGGTCCTTTAGCTGTGGTACTAGCGTTTTCTGGCATATACCGGCGTTATATCCGCAAGCGGTGTAAGCCCGACGAACGATTACGATCCGCGTAATATATGAATCTCACCGTGCGCTTTATTCGCTTCGTACGCTTCATAAAAGTAGGCACTCACTGTGCGGATTCGTGAGAGACAATAATAGATGTCTTCGTAATTTTCATCGAAGCCGCACTTCGGTTGATGCATTTTTACTGCAATTGTCCGAAGCTCCCGGAATCTTTGGAATTAGTAGGAAAGAATGCGCGAATACTGCCCATCTAAGGGATATCTTCATTATTTAACTTGTGACGGTAAAAAATCCATACGAATCGTGACTCGGAACGAGCTTTGAGCTGTTGACCGCTCATTACTGACACTATAAAATTATAGGCAATTTATTATATAATAATAATAATAATAATAATAATAATATAATTCATAATGGGAAAAAACTTTGATTACCCAGGTGAATCGGATTTTTTTAATATAAAAAAAATGTATTAACAAAAACGAGAGAAATAACAATTAATTATTTACATATTAAAGTCGGGGGATTTTTTTCGTCATTGAGTATGGAAACTTCCAGACTGTTATATGAAGAAAAGAATGGTACTTCAAGTACTTCGAAAAAAAAAAAAATGTATTCGTTCGTTGTCTACGAAGGAATTGAAGCCCGGCGAATAGAATAATTATGATAATTTCAGAAAAATTGCTATTTCATTTTATGTGAAATACCGAACAAACCTTTTCTCAAGTTTTATGATATTTGTATTGAGACGGTTAATTATTTTGTCGTTCGAGAGCAAGTATACACTAATTCGAGATCGCTCTTACACGGGGAACCTGTTTCTTTAACATCTTTTCTGTAACATCACGAATGACGATCGCGGCCAGAGTAATACTTAGGTCTGGCGATTCGCCTCTTCGAACGATTCCTTTCATCGTTCCAGGGGTATACACCCGGTGCCTCCGAGTATTTATTAATAGTACGTTTGATTGCCCAAGACTAATTTAATGATACAAGTGAGATCGAGAGAATCGCCCGATCACTGCTGCGCGCGATTCTCGATGTACCCCGGCTGCATGGCGAGAGGTTGCTGGCCGTGCACAAGGTCTCGACAAATATCGATCTTTCGTCTGACACTCGAGAGAATCTTGTCTCGAGCATCGATTTCGTTTCTTCGACTGGAACTCGAAGAAAAACGCCCGAGGAATGTCGTTAAAAAAATTCCCAGAAATTCCGGCGACACTTTTACCAATCTCTTTGAGCGCAAACTGTGTCTGATCATTCAACGGTGAAATACTCGAGATATATTCGCGGTTCGTTTGGCAAAAAAAAACGAAAAAAAAACATTCACCGTGCCCGGTCCGGCAAAGGTTTTAAAACGAGAAACGAGACTTTTTCTCGACACATTAGCCGGGCATTGCAGCGCGATGTAGCCGTTGCGACGTTAATTAGCGCATCGATTGTACAGGGAAGGGGTTCGGAGAGTGGGAAGAAGAACCCTCGTTAAAAATGTCTCGAGGCAAATCTCTGGTTTATTATCCGGAACGTTTAACTTTTTACGTTAGAGAAGAAGAGAAGGCCGACTCTCGGGCGAGACTCAAGCTGCTACTGCTGCTTATGCTGCCTTGCTACAGCGAGTACTGGAAAACCCCCCCCATTTGAACGTTAGCCTGGCATCTTCGATGGCTCTGAGCCAAAGCTCGTCGTTGCTCCACCGGGATTAATGTGTATTTATGTATATTTTCCAAGCGTCCCTAAATTGACCCGCATCGTCTTTCCTTTCTCTGCGCACCCGCGTCTCACTGTACCATCTACAGTAACGCTTCTTTTCCTTTTTTTTTTCTTTTTTGTTATTCTTTTTGCTATCATAGAACACTCGAAGCTCGAAGCCGGGCGAAAACTTCGTCGGGTATCAAAAGCCAACAGAGACGGAAGGCAGTGTTCATAAACTTTTTATCGCGGAAAATGTTATTCCGGCCTGACAAAAACACGACGTATCGTCGGACTCCACATATCCGCGGTGTTTCATATTCTGAGCCTGTTACCGCGCGGAACTAATGCTCGTCGCAACCCTTTAGTTTTTTCGAACTCAGCCACCAAAACGCAACTGTAACGGCTCCAATCTCGTACGACTTTGTCACACATTAATATGAATAGACTAAAGAAATATAACCGTTAAGTTTTCATTGATAAAACATCGTGAAGTCTCGCAAGGAAAACATGTAGCGCAATACATATTTATGATATAACCATTGTATTTGCCGCAAGAGATGTGTCGACTATATATTTCGGAATGAATTTCTTCGAATATATACGTTGAAAAATATTTACAATATTGTATATGGAATTCAATTGTGTTGAAAAAAGAAAATTCAATTCATATCAAAAACCTCGAGTTTTACATATTTTTGAAAAATGCTTAAACTGATTTTTGCATATCCTTTTTTTTAATGCATTTCGTTCCCAATAATTTTCTTGAGACATTTATTCCATGTCTTCCAAGAAACGTTCATCCGACCGGTATATGTAAATATTTCCGTCAATATATTTTTTCAAACCCCCGGATATATTTTGGAGGATTTACTACTTCACCTTTCCATTCCTTTCAATATTCTAACTGTTCCATTCTGTATTCTAATTGTCCCATTTCAAAATGAATAACAGATCACACGGATCAAGATGAAGAAATCACGCTTTTATGAGCGATCAAACTTCCTTGCCTTGGCTCAAAAGAAAAAGGGAAGAAGTTCTCATGCCTACGAGAGATCTCTGCACACAATGAGTTCGCCTCGTCGAAGTTCCGGCGCCGGAACAACAGTGTCCAAACGCGAAGAATACACAGATGCGGCCAAGATGCTTGTCGTCCCGACGATGGAGGAGATCGGACCACCGGGCTGAGATGCCGGGGCCGGCTCTCGTGGCTCTTCCTACTCTCCGCAAATACTACAACTGTATATACATAAACTAATTACAATCAATCATAAGCGAATGTAACGCACATAGTCGAGAAAGAGCCGAGGACTCGTGTACGCCCACTCGCGAAAGATGCAGTCCGCGCATCCCTCCGTCTTGGTTCGTGTGTGTGTTGACCGGTTGTGTGTACGTGCGACGAAATACGCACGGTATACCTATTGGGTAGTAGTGAAAGGTATACATAGGTAGGCGTTCACGAACGTTGCGGGCGTCGGCGATGGTGCGGCACCACCCGTTATGAATTAAAGATCACATCGCCCCCCTTCACCCCTTTCCATCCCCGGGTTTACTGCCCTCTGCGCACTCCCTTATATCCCCTTTTGCCCATAGCGTACCCCCTTTATGTGCATTGGTAGATTTCCTGCCGAGTGGAGGACCCGCGGTAAGAGAGGTGAACGAGGCGAGCGAGGGCCACTGCAGCCGTGATCAATGGCGAAAGTCGTATTTTGCGCCCGGCACGATTAATCAAGTCGACGATGCGTCGTGTAATTATAACGAGAGCGAGCGCGCGAGCACCGAGCTAACGCCTCTCTCGCTCCGCACTTCTGCTCCGTCGTTGTGTCCGTCCCTCTCGCTCTCTTTGCCAACCCCCTCCCCCACCCCCGCCGCCCCTTCGCGTCGCTACGCTCACCGGAAAAGACACGCGGGTGGATACCTCGAAATTGCCACGACACAACTTCTCTCTTTCCCTTTTCGGCGCGATGCTCGTTCGGAACTCCAGAGGATTCTAACCGGTACACGAATCTGGTGGAAACGTTGAACTCATCTCGAATCTGAATAATTATTTTCTGTACTCTAACTTTGGATACGCCGCAGCGAGAAGGAACGTAGCATGGGACGCAATCGCGTTTCGCTCGCGACGCGAATAAGATAAACGGTCGAATTTTCAATTTGCTTTTTTCTATTTCGATAGAAATGTACACTTTATGTTTTGTCTTTCGTGGAAACGGAATTCAATAAAAACGAAAACTCTGGGATGCTTTTCGTGCGATTTGGTTCGAAATGTAATACATTCGTGTTCGAGGAGTCAAACGACTAATTAGACTGCTGCAATATATTTTTATGCGCTATCACATTTGCTACTTTTTTTTATTTAAAAAAATTATGTATGTTACTTTCCATAAAAACAGTAAAAAAAGAATGAGAAAAATCGAAAGAAATTCAAGCGAAAAAAAGAGGCGCTTTTTTCAAATGAATACTCAATTCTTCGGGCGAAAAGACCCGCGACTGCGCTACATTCGTCGTCTCCGAAAAAGTTTAAAAGTTGGCACCAATTCCTTGGCTCGTGCGTCGCTATTTATTCGCGAACGTAATTGATTATCGCGTCGCGGGTTGATGTGTATAGAGTGTATCGTTACTCGGTGGGTTTGGGAACCGCCCGAAGGGTTGATTTTCCATCCCCTCCGCGAAATTACCCAGGTGCTAGCTGCTGGCGCTCCTACAAGATGATCGACTTCCCAAAGTGCTAGGGTAAACTCGAACCTTCAGCCTATACCTCCGACGCAGAAGAAAATACTTCCTGTACTTTGTTCTCCCACACAGCGTACCTACGGAGGGTTGTACACAGCGTGTGTGTACACAAGCCCGACGCTGTGGAAGACATCGGGTATTCAAGATTGCCGCGGTGTATTGGTGGTTCGCACGAAAGGCGAAGACGAGGGAACCGGCTGAGCGGAGAGGGAGGCGAGGTGTGCATACGATACTTCGCGCCTCTCTACTTCCCGATAAGTCGATGCGAGATTAGAGGGTGGCATTGTGCTTTGAGGGTTACCTCCATCTTCGCAGCCCTTATGCCGTCGTGCCTCATCCTGTCCCGTCGCGTACACCGAGGGCAATAATTACAAGCACGGCTCGGGGATGGGGGTGAACGACGACGTCGACGAAAGACGAGCATGACGAGGTGTATAGATGGTTTGTGGAGGGAGGACGGTGCAGAGTGTAACAAGGGGGGAGGGGGGTTCTATGAGTACAGCTCTTTGAGCTTATCGATTGCCAAGAATTAATAATTGCACGTCAAACTGTTACGCGAAGCGGGGCATACTCATCTCACGGAAGAGGCTTTTCAAAGGTACATCGACGCCTACGGGAAACTCATCGCGTCATTTATGAGACGAAGGCTTGGCTTTAATCTCCGGAACGAAAACACGGAAGGATATTCAATGTCAAATATTCGCCTTTCTCGTCGAAAAATGTTTCTTTTCACGACAGATTTTTTTTTTAATCAAATTAATTTTTTTTGATAATTACTGCAAAGTATTCGTAGTTTTTTGGGCATTCATTTGAGAAAATGTTCATTTTCTATATTATCTATTAAATTGAAATTCGTTAAAATTGATTACATTTATTATAACATCATACATTCTTCATATTTATACCTATTTTTTTTATTTCGTTCGACTTTGTCCAATGAACAGGTTGTACATTGGATTAATTTTTCAACACTGCCGTTTTTTAATGAATTCCGAAAACAAATTGCTGCTGGGCTCAAAATTCGTAAAAAAAAGAGGGCTACATAAAAAAATAAGAATTTTTTCCTGTAGATTTTTTTCAATTTTTTTTTTCTGTCGTGTTTCCGAACGGGCGAGTTCGGAAGTGTGGAGCGCAAAACGCCAGTTATCCCGAGAAACACACTTTTTCTTTAACCCCCTTTTTGCCGAAGCGTTCCGAAACAGCGTTCGGGGTGGCTCTCGCGAGCGCCACGTTTATCCCTATCGATATACCGTATATGTTACGATATCGCGTGTACCATCGGCACCGATAAATTAACTCAGCCGTCCATATAAATCCTCTCTTCGCTCCTTATAAATTCAGGTTCCGCCAGAACGACGGACAGATAGACCCACGCCGTCGATTTTACTAATTTTCTGTCCCTCCCCTCCGCCCGTGCAGCGAGCGTCCGTCGAGTGGGTCCCTCTGTCTTTCCCATCTCGACGTCTTTCTCGCTCTCACCGAATTTCGGACCCATGCTGACTCTCGCGCGCTGGACACAATGGGCGGCCCCCCCGTCCGAATGAAAGAAATTGCGAGTTTCTTTATATATATATTTCTTTTATTTCTCTTTTCCTCTTCGTCGTCGCGCTATTTGTTTTTGCTATTTTTTTTCTTTTACAATTCCTTCATTCTTGCTCTCGCTCGTCGGTTCTCGTCGTTCTTTCACCGATGGCCTCACTCCGTGGCCGGCGCGGAGCAATAGCCACGTGCGCGTCGCAGAGAGTGTGGGTGCGCTGAGGCAATATATATTTCTGGCTATCCTACGACTTTCCACCTTCGTTCGCCCTCGTCCATTCATAATATGCATATGCTTTTGTGCCCCGGGAACCCCATGTGTGGCTCGAGTTTATCTTTCTTTTTTGGCCCATTAGGAAGGGCCCACGTATCAATTTTTCTCGGTGCATCCGCGCGATAACCGGACGAAAATTCGCGAGCGAAACGTCCCCAAGAAGCGAGCGCGATCCGAAGAAACCGGCAATAAACGCCGGATGCGCGAGGAGCTTAACGTTTATTCGTGTCGTCGGCTTCCACGAGAATCGCGTATATCGTCGAAACTGCATCGAAGAACGAATCGAACAACAAAGTGAAAGAAAGATCAGAGTTCAAGCGGCGCGCGGCCATTCTCATAAACGTGTCTTATCGGTAAGGCGAATCGAGGTTCGGCAAGCGCGGATTTATTCATTTGCAGAATCTACCTGGCGCTCGGGTGGACGAACGGCGAAGCCGTCCACCTTTCGCGGCATATAAATTTTGCCATGTGCACGCCGGTGTTGTGGCGTTAGAGAGAAGTTTCGCGCGATCGAAGTATATTAATAATATGAAAAACCGGTATTCCTTCTCTCGGTCACACTCTCAGTGAATTTCGCGGCTATTCCACGGCTGTGCAGTCGGGGAGGGGGGAACCCATAGCGGCTAACCGATCGACTCGGGTCGCGCATAAATTATAATATAATCGAGAATATATCTGAACCCGATAAATTACCGAGGCGCGTTACAATGCTTCAACGGGGCGAGAGAGAAAGACGGGGGATTAGTATCCTTTCGCTATCGATGAGACCGTATCCCACGGGTTTCGTTTTTATATTGTATTTCAAAATCGAAAGGGCGAGAGACGGGCGAGAGGACGACGGTCTTTTCTTTGCCTTTTTTTTTTTTTGTTAATAATATATCTACCCGGAGAAGAATAGCCCGGAATGGTGGACATGGATATTAAAGAATAAATTCCAAAAACCGGATTATCGGAATGCGTGAAATATCATCGAATCGATTTTGATCTCGATCTGTGTGAATCACGATCGCGGCTTAAATTGGATACACATTTTTGGGCTGGCTACTAATCTTACGGATCTTGATTGGTCGGGTTGAAATCGTCGATTTCGAACTATTCGGGGAATCTCTCACCATTAATATTTCTTTCGGCTGCATTAAATTTGTGTCAGCTTGGATCATGGTTTCTTAATTTAATATCTAAGAGAATTTAATACTTTATGTTCATTCATATATTTCTAAATTGTTCAAATTCTGCATAAGAGGCTTAGTTTCGCGATTGGAATAAAGGCAAAAATTACTCTGACTCTCAGATTTGGATGCAAAAAATATTTTTTGTATTTGTATCAAAATATTGTATATTTTTCCTCGCGATGCTCGCGAGTCTCGACTCATTCAGTGCTTTAAAAAAGTGCAAAAGTCATACCTTTGTCAAATTCGATTTAAAAACATCGAACACGGTATTATCATCATGGCCTGATTATATATACCGATCAAATCGATTTCGATCTTGATCTATGATTTTCGACGTTGGCACAACCGCGATATAAATCCTTGCCTACCTCACTAAGAAACCTCTCATTCTTAATATGGCCCGGGGGCTCGAGCTCCCGTGGCGAAAGACAGCGATATGATATACGCCCTGTAATTTTTCTTACTGGAGCGAAAGTCCGTCGGGGCCCCTCAGAGCGCATACCTAATACGCGTTATTATACCTGCCGAATTACCCTGCTCTCCTTTCGCAATTTTTGCGGAAGCATCTCGCCCGGAGTTGCGAAGCTGAAAGTGAATCCGGACGAGCGGTCACCAGGTCAAAAACCGGAGCACTCTCGGGGCGAATGAAAAGCCCAACAGGAAAGGGCGAAACGTCGACGGGACAAAATATGCTTCTGTCAATTGAGAAAACCCGAGACGACTTCCGAACTAACTGAAATTTTGTCCTTTCTGAATTTCGACGATTTTTCTAATTGCTTCTGGTCATCGGGATCGCTGACCGCGAGAACTCCGAAACTGTATGTTGCGAAACTTTCGAAATCCGAGAAAAATTGCCTGCTTTTCTGGGTCTAACTCATTTAGCTGTCTTCGAGTTACGGGCCAATAAATTATATTACTGAGGCAGAAACCTACAGACGGAAAATCTTTCAACTTTCTCCCGAACCCTTTTCGACAACCTTCAAAATGTATTGCACCTAATTGCGTAAAACCAAGTGGACGAATTCAGGTCAGTATTCATGACAATAGAAACTCACCAATCCGTTGAAACTCCGGTTGTAGATCCGCTCCGGCTCTGTTTTTGATCTAACGGACAAACAAAATTGTCTTCATTAATTTCATCGTTAAAAAAAAATATATCGTCAACGTCAAGGCTAATAGTGTTGGGTAGACCGACCAGTGAATGAGCGATTAAGGATCTTATCGTATTCGCAAACGCCGTGATAAAAAAGATAGTATATTGTGCAACAAGAGCCGAACGTTGGCGGTTGCTACGAGTGTGAGGTTTGCGACCTGTGCGAAGCGAGGGCTGCAATCACACGAGTTGCAATTCGGCCCGAGTTGCAGGCAATACTATTTCTGAACTAATTCCTGACATATGCGAATGTTCTTTTCAATCTATGTACCAACATTTTTTTTCCCAATTACTTTTTTTTTATAAACAATATAAGTAAATTCGTTCATTCGCTGGTCGATCAACCCTACATAAAAAGAGTTATGACTCCGCAAAAAAGAATGCAGAAAGAATTTCATCGAATGGCGATATTCTGTATTCTCGATCTCGAGCGCGTAACGCATTCCCGATAAGTTTAACCAATAGAACCCTAGTATTGTAAATCGTGACTCGGAAGCTGCGTCGCTTGTTCGACATCTTTCTCCCAGCGGGTGTTCGATTGCTCGGTCTCGGACGAAATTTCGACCGAATGGTCTTGTCTCAATCAGTCGGTTCTTATTATTTCGTCGTGATCGAATCAGTATGTCGAAAGAGCAATCGACAGCAGGGTATTAATCAGCGTCCCGGCGTGTCTACGAACGCTTTCCGTCGTCTCTAACAAAGCGATCTCGTCGAAGCGCAGCCTCGCAGAGATACAATGGGTTCCAATAAGCTATCGATTCTAGATAGTCGGTCTGCGACGCGATAGATGGGGGTACGATGTAATTGAAAGACTTTCGATACTTCAACGTATAGAGAAACGCCTTCGGCTCCGTATACGAGCTGTACAATACGTATATACGCATACATATGGATCTGAAGAAGGAGAAAAGCGTGTGGAAGAGTCTGAGCGCCGCGCCCAGTACGCTGCTGCTCGTAAAATAAATCGGTGACATCCTTGGAGGCTGGTAGGCGATTTGTGTGACGGACAGGGCTTCGAAAAGGCCACCGGTATAAAGACGTCACGATGGCAAAGACGAGAGGATCGACGATACCAGTGATCTTCCTTCATCGTCTGTTCCGAGAGCGTTTCGACGCCGTGGAAGAGATCCCGCGGGTACGTGCGTGACTGCACGTGCATGGTGCATCGGCAAATTCATTTGTCAGTAGCCGAGCGAACGAGCCACGCCGCTCTGGGAAGGCCGCGGGGGGCGCGACTCGCGATTCGCGATGATCGCCGTTCGTACCAATTTGTCGGGAGGGACACCTCTCGATGTACGATGATCGTCGACACTCGTATGAAATAATAATGAGCACGGCAGAGGAGGCGCGAGGAACGATTCGAGGCATTATCGATTTTCGCAAATCGAACACGAAACGAAACGATGTCCTCGGTTATTACGATCCTTGTAAGATTCTGTTTGCTTGCCTTTTATGTTTCCCAGAGAACAACGAACTTTTTGATTTCTTGCTTCCTCACAGAAGAAACTTTGTTTTGATGAATAGCGGAGAGCTTTGTTAATGACGTTAAAAAGGAAATGAGGCAGTGGTGTGCAAATTCAGCATGCACCATTCTTTTCATCAAACTGAAAAATTTCTTTTCGATAAAAAATCTGTATCTCCATCGAATTCACGATAAGAATTACATGGTTCTATTTGTCGCATCACACTTTTAAAAGCACTTTTTTCACTCAACGTTTCATTATATCGAAATACATAACAATTTATAATATAACAAAATATATTTGAGTATAAAAGTGTATCAAAATGTGCTTCGCACTCGTTCAAATCGCGCGAATAATCTCGGCTGTCACGCAGACCCGTGTGCACGTATTTGTGTATTTCTGAACCGAAGTTTTTCAGGTAGTTCTTCCTACGCGTTACCCGAACAACGTCAACCACACCCGAGGCCGTTGGACAATGGTCGCGTCGCGTTGCCGCCCGCGCGTCCCTCCGACTCCTTCCTCGTCTTCCTTCACTTGAATTATGTGTTAGGTGGCCGTAGCCGTTTAACTATCGTTCGAAAATCCCGATCTCCGATCGCCGATACTCGGATAGTCGTGTTTGCGGGCTGTACGAGTGAGAAGAAAAAGAAGGAAGAGACGAAAAAAAAATAGAAAAGCAAAGAAAAAAGGGAAAAAGAGACGACGACCGAGGATCGCCCGTGGTGCAGGTAGATCGTAAGAGTACTATATAGTGTCCTAGTACCACTATATCGAGAAGAACCTGTTGACCTGTGCAGGTATAAGTATCCGGCTTCGAAGCATCTCGATGATCTCGATATTCCAATAAACAATCCTATCTTATTTCTTTCACCCACCCGCCCGATACGCGAGTCGTTATATTCTATATTTAAAATTGTAATTTCATATGCTATATCGAGGTACTATCATCGTGTCCACTGTAAAACGATACTAAGTGAAGACGTTCGGGAATGCCCGTATGATTCGTGGCCAGACCGACGATCGCAACCCCGGGGGAACTTTCGAGAAATTTAAATTGACGGTTACTAATAATAAACGAACAATTCGAGCGAAAGGATCGTAAATATTTCCATTCGCCACCCGCATATGCAACATCATTCTCGCATACCGGAGTCCATCTACGTGGACCCCGAAGCGACGATATCAATTAAAAAAAAAATACCCTGGCCGCTTCTGAAGAAGAAATAAACGTTTCACGGACACATCGTTTCACTTTAAATAGCCGCCAACGCGTGTCCACTCCGACGATTCATAAAAAATATGTATTTATATATCTCTATTAATACGATAGGACGTTTTCTCGCGTCTGGTATCCTCGATTCATCGCGGGAAAAGCGTTGGAAAAGTATGATATAGAAGTAGACAAAGAAAAAATAGAGAAAAATGAAGAAGCGCTTCAACGTTGCGCTGCAGCAACGTCGGTCTGCATTATCTGAGAATTTATAGCCGCTTAGACAAAAAAAAAAGACTTCGGTTCTCCTTTGCCCTTCGGACTTGGTCCATTCAATACCTGCCCGGTGGAAGAGCGATATGGACGATTTATATCATGACGCGCGAAGCGTTTCAGAATGGGGCCCTTTTCCTCTGCTGCTCCACTCTTTCTTTTCTTCGTGAGACCTTCGCGCTGTACAGAATAAACCGTATCGCCGGGCCGGTTGCGTCAAAAATTTACCGCGGCCGAAGAAAAGCGTGGCGTTTCGCCTCTTCCCACCTCGTCCCTGGCCGCGCTTCTACGCGGCCCAACGTCGTCTATACATTGTACAGTTACGCGAGAGGATCCGCGTGTCGGAAAGATTTCCTGAAGCGCCGCGGTGGTAGCGCGAGCGCGGATGAATCCGGGGTACGATATACCCGAGCGTGAATGGCGTCGCGACGCTGGACGCGATAAATTTTCGAGAGCCTGCGCGCCCACGACGGGGAAGAGACTCTTGCGCCGAGGGAATCCCAAAAGTTTTTGATTCAAAAGGTGGCGGAAAGGAGAGAGAAGGATGGGCGAGGAGGGCGAGATGGAGCAGCGAGAAAAGAAGGATACGGAGAACGAGAATGATAGCGCGCGAGTAAAGCAAAGAATAGACGAGCGGGCGGAACCGAGGAGGAAGAAAGCATAGAGCGAACGAGTGAGATCCAGTTCCCATGAATTATGCATGAAAGCTTCGATTCGCGGATTAAGCGAGATCCACCCTCTCCCCCTCCCGCCCATCCTCGCCGAGCCCCGTGCGCGAGCTCGCAGCGTTCGAAAGTACCGGGTATCTATTCTTCTCGCGAGAGAGCCGAAGTTAACCCGTCGTCGTCCGTGGCGAATCGCGAAGAACTCATATAACCGTACAGCAAACGAACAGAACCGTGAAGCGAACCCCGGCCATGGTTACGGATAATATCGTCAAAAGCTACGAGTATAAATCCATGCAAGAATGACCATGCCAGAGATCTAGTTTTGTCAAACAAAACTGTTACCAACGCCCGCGAGACGGCACAGGATAAACGCACTAGCCGTGCTTACGTTGTATAGAAATGATACGCTACCATGGTACATCTACATCCGTTTTTCGTCCCATCGCCATGCTTTTTGAGGATGACTGACCGAAATTTTACCGACGCGCTTTCGTCGCTTCGGTGGATTCTATTATTTTAATAAAGAGCTGCTTCAGTCGCGACGCAGATATTTGCGAGTTTTTCACATTATTGTTTCCGTGACGAATATATCATTCGGGGGCTTTTTTTTATCAGCGTCGATCTTCGCGAGGGCGGGATGTGCGTTGCCACGAGTAATTATTGAAGATGGGCTTCCAGCATTGTTGGAGCTTCGAGCTTGGGAATGATGACGAGAAAATAATTATTTTGGGACGCAACCGGCGAAAAGCTAAATAAAAAAATGTCTGATGAAATATGAAGAAATTGTTTGTTTAATTATTGATTAATTTATTTATGTATTTATTTATTTATTTATTGATTTACTTACTTACTTACTTACTTACTTACTTACTTACTTACTTATTTATTCATTTATTTATGTATTTGTCGGTGAGTCAAGTGTATTCGAATTTAAATAACTATTATCGCTGCTAATACCCATCGAATGTTTTTAAGCTGCGCTCCGACAGGCCTGTCTATATTTAGTTCTGATAATGAAAGCAGAAAATGAATTATCAACCTTTCCTCGGTGTCCATAAATTTCCATCATCGTCATTCGCGGGCGACAGCGATTCCAGATCGTAGTCTTTCTTCGAGTAGGCAGAGAGCGCGGAGAAAATGTTTTCGCGAACAAAAGGATCCTCAACCTACGAGCGACGCGAGCGGAGGAAAGAGATGACGAAAAAAAGGAATATACATACATATATATAACAAACGGAGAGACGAGAAAGATCGCGATGCCTCTTCGTTGAATCGTGATTCGAGGACGACGAGCAACGAGCCACGGTCACGGTGCATTCTGGCACGCATTGCACTTTTCAAGATGGTTATTTGATAGGATGCAACGGCCGCTGCGGTACGTCCGCGTATGGGATGCGCACACACAAGCGTTCCGCATAAACCGACTACTTCGAATTCTGAGTGTCGCAAGTGTGTTCAACGAAAGAGTCGGGCACACAGACACACGGGGGTAGATTAGGATGATATAATTACGGTATTAACATAAGTCACCGTTGTCGGGCAGAGCACTGCCACGGAATAGTAATCGCGTCGAACGCTTCGGTGTGTGGCGGATGCGCACGCATCGTATTGCGATCCTTACGGCGACAATGTAACGTCCTGTAGCTGCGTTTACCGATTCTTTCGCCGTGACAAATACAAGCGAAACATAGTGCATTGGCTAAATTTTCAAGTGGAAACATGACGAAGCGTGAAGCCAGATTGTGCGATAAATCGGTTATCCATTGGTCTAAAGCGTGAAACCGATCTCTACCGATTCCAAGCGATCTTATTGCAATCACAGAATATCAATCGAATTGCTATGTCCAAATAATAAAGGAGTAAAGCCATTGAGCAAGAAATCCTATATTCATTCATCTAACGCGGAAAACCGATTTTTACCGATCCCAATCCTGTTTTCGTGACATCTAATTTCAGGTTCGTTCCTACACGAGCATGAGAATCGGCTCGCGCGATATGAATCACCGATGTCCCAACTCTCGGACCTCGCGGAGAGACGTCGAAGTCAGCGTGGCAGTGAGACTAATGAAGCGGTCAAAGTAATCATAAAACGCCGAGACGCTGGACGCAGCGTTGGAAGTGCGTGGCCAGGTTGAACGAAGAAGTAATATGTGTTTCTCGGCGTTCTCTCGTCCGCTCGATGAGAGACAAAGTGGAGAAAAGTTGGCGGTACCGCGACACCATCCCTTCTCCCGATTACAGACGATATATATCCATTTCTCGAATCTAAACGCGGCACCGCAACTCTTTCCACCTCTCACAGTCGTTTTATCCGAGTCACCGATCGCGTAGATTCCGAGAAGCGACCGAAACAATATCATAACTCGTGGCGGCATGGCTCGGCCAGTTGGAGTTGCCCGGTCTGATCCTTTGCCATAAATATAAATACCCGAGTCTTGATATCAGTCTTTGCTTTAGCTCTCGCGACCGCACGGATTCGTCTTTCAGTGAAGCATTATGCTTATACATATTATGTACATGCTTTTATACATATGTGCTTGTCCCGAAAGTACAGCGGCGCGAGCCGCTGGCAAGATCTCGAGGCAAAAACGCTTATTCGTATTCGTGCCGTGCGCGCGAATGACGATAATTATAATGCGCGTTTGGCCCCTGTCAGCGGCCAATCGGTTTTGATGCCAAGACGATTACCCTCTTACATCGGCACGACTCGGCCACGGTTGACGGCTCATACGTGTCTAGTAAGTTCCAAGTTTCGTGGCACGTTCTTGATTGAAATTCTCGATCGTTTGCCTCGTCCACTTGCCGCTGGTATATGCGATACCTGTTCCCACTGTCGGTCCACTCATCAATCCCAACGATTGGTATCCCTCGCCATTCTGCATTTCTCCACGAGTAAACCTCAAAACTTGTACAACCGATCCAATCGACATTGCTAACGATCTTTCGTGTATTCGGCAATGATAACGGACCTATTTTATTCAGGATTTCGAATGATATTCAGAATCACGCGTAGAAGCTTTTCAACAAAAGGTACCGATCTTCGCTATAACAAATATTGCCGAGGTTACGAAGAACCGAAAAGTCATATTTCGAATTAGGAGACACTTGTTAAATGGCTTTAGAAGATCTCGATAAGGTACTCGAACAGCAGTCGTGGACCGCAATCAGGAGCATCACAAGTGAACCTTTGCCTACTGCCAGACAACCCTGGTCTAGTCGAGATTAGGAAGGGCTCTCAAGGCAAATCCATGGACCACAAGTGGCCTGCGATGCTTCAATAACGTTAACAGAGTCCTTGTAGCTCGCTCCGGGAGGCTCGGATTCCGATATAGATTTTGTGAAGCGGTACTTTCGGCCATAAGTTAAACAGTTGTTGACCCTTGAAAACAAGGCACTACTCATTAACATCCCTCGTTCCATCTTGAGTGTTTCAAACTAAAATCAATGTTGGATCCGACCATGGCACGCCACGGCGTCAATCATGAACGCATCTACACCAAAGGCTTGCACAGAATGGAAGGACATTGGAACGAAAAGCTCGAGGAAGTGGCTAAAACATAGTTTTCGTCGGGACAACGACAGTCCTTATTCCCGCAACGTCTGTTTCCCATGCGTTTACTTTATACCACGCCACTACTACCACAACGCGATACGCACAACACACCATTTCACCCCGTCTGCCAGCACTCCAAGTTGGCCGAGGTTAGTTATGTAGCCGGCACGGAGCGCGCGCGGTTACAAAAGTATTTGAATGGCTGTCGGCCCTTGTAAGACGTCAAAAAGTCAAAGGGAAACCACTAAAATCAGTTAGGGATCTCAACTATAGGTAGAAACGAGAGAGAAATATAATGTTTTACCGAGAGATCAACGGGGATGGCCTCACATCTCTTTTCCTTCGTTCCGCTATCTCGCTCTCTTGGCTATATGACCATAACCTCACGACGATGAGACACGTCTCTCGGTATGCCCGAAGGACCGGAGGAGGAAGAGAGAACGGCTGCCGCGAGCGAGTCTGCAAAAAGTACGAGAGGAACGAATACACACGAAGGAAGAGGGAACAGAAGAGAAACACGAGGAGGGGGGAAACTGGACAGTCGACAGAGAGGGAGAGAGAAGTCGGAGAGCAGAACGAAACAAACCGAAGATGGGCGGTTTATGGAAATTTTTCCTGGACCCACGCGACCGGCATCGCTCTCATCCCGGATGGGCCAAGGCCGAGTCGCTTATACAAGAGAATCTGAATTTTGGCGAGGGCTTCACAGAGACAAACGATTCGTATCGAAACCGCGCCCGTGTCCTTTCCACCCCCGTTACTCGACTTGACCGGTGAATACACAGTCCCTTCATCGTTTACCAACCCTCGTGAGGTTAGGCCATACGAGCAGTATCGACCAGAAAAGAGATTCTCCGTTTCAATGCTGAGTTGCGCGACTTGTAATTTGATTTCGGTAGCTGGTTTTTCTCTCTGGTGGCTTCCAAGTACATACACGAGCTGCTGGATACACTCCGGCCAGTCTGGAGGCTGACCGGTACAGCTCCGCGGGGTCCCAGGAAGTCGTGTCGCGGGGCGTGGGTATGGAAACACGCAAGAGGATGATGGGAAGAGCAACGTGCCAATGCTACGTCCATGTGTGTGTGTTTCTCCGGGTCTGTGTGTGGGACCTTTTCTCGACGAAGGACGAAGAAACAGAGAAAAAGAGAGTGCTGGAGGATACAAGAATGGTTGTAGAGAGGGGGGGCTACTGACGGGGGGGGAAAGGAGGAAGGGGGAGAAAGAACGAGCCCGCTCGCCCGAGAGACACAGAGGGAACTTGTTATGCTTTGAGAGATATGACGGAGGCCTGCGGAATACATAATTTTGTAAAGACAAAAATGTTGCGGTCGTGCTGCCTCGGTGAAGTCGCATTTTTCCTTGTTTCACGAAATGTTCAGGCTCCGCCATACCCCTCGACTGTTCGGTGCGTCGGTGCGGCCGCTCTTGGCTGTTACCTTCGTTACTTTTTTTGCGTTTTTTCTTTTTTTTTTTTCTTCTTTTTTCTCGTCGCGCCACTGAACTCCCTTGCGCCTTGAAAGTACCTCTCGCTCGCTACTTTCTCGCGCATCATCCCTCTGCCGGCTCGCCTCGCCGGTAATGTGCCACGGAATGAGAAACGTTTTGTAAAAAATGTATCCGCATCTTCGCTTACCTAGACGACGTACCAACCATGTGAATCTTGCGTATTTTCATAGTTTGCAAGTGGCTACCGTGAGGTTTTTTTTTTTCACCTTCTGGAGGGCTTAAATAGAGGAAATCAGCGGAAGATTTAAAATGATTGTATCCAGACTTGGAATGTCGACAGCTGAGAAAAATGGATATTCTACCAAGTTAACGATTCATGTACTTTTACTTGTTTCGTTCATCTCATGAAATCAATTGAAAATATAAACATTTCGTGTTGATGTTTCATTAAGAGTTCCGAGAATCGACGCGCTTACCGGAGGAGTACATTAAGATGATCAACGCGTCTTCCAGAAAAATCGTAAAAACACAGAATTGTCGGAATATAAATAACTTTTATTTCCATCTGTATATCTCTATCGTCTCCGCGCCGCTTGGACTATCGGTCGATCAGATTGACGTGTACACCTTGCCGACGATGACTTTTATCGCCTCTTGGTATAGTTGTGACGCGTGAGGAACCGTGGAAAACGTTCACGAGAGTCACGTACGGTCGCGTCATAAAATCTCGAAATCATTCCGACCTTCGGGAAGAGATTGGTGGAGACGTTCGAGGAATTCGATGGCATAGAGGACCCTGTTCCCCGATCGTCAGTGCTCGGCGTTGACGAGAGAAACGATCCACACAGAGGCAAGATTTTCGGATGCAAAAGACGGGCGCGAGCGAGAGGACGAAGAACAAGAGGAGGGAGGAGAAGAAGGAAGGCGAAAGAGAAGCAGCGAAGCATCGGTGCATCGGCCGTGTCCTGACCGTTAGTCGGTTGTTGACGAGCAACTGTTTGGACATTACGCCCTGCTTCCTTGTAATCTCTACCGATCTTCCGACTGTCTCGCTCCTGCCAACGTCACGATCTCGCGTTCGGTCCTCGTTCCTCGACTTCGCGCGGTCCGCAGCACCAACGGCAGCGGCAGCACGACGCTTCGTCGCTTTACCGATCTTCTTTCTACTCCCGGACCTCTTCCTCACTTGTTCCAGTGGTTTCTTCCAGTAACAGCGGCAACTCCAAGAGCATCGCCATCAAACGCTCTTCCTTCGTGGGATGGAGAGAGAAGCGGGAGGGAGAAGATTCTGCGGTGCGAGATCATATACAGGAATAGGATGAGGATGCGGATGATCCGGGCCGGCGGGACTGGTCGTGTGGCGATCCATTACACCTTGGTCACGGATATCTTTACGAACGATCGGAGACAAAGGGCCGAAAGCATAAAAAAGGAAACGTGTCAACCAAGAAGCCGAGAGAGAGAGAGGACCCGAAGAAGTCCGCACAGGATCTTGGGGGCTGGAAGCGTCGCGCGCCAGCACGAAAACTCTCGGAGAGCTGTCGACGTTGACGAATTCCCGCGATCGGCAAGCCGGATAGGGATCTATTCGTTGCTCTCTCGGTTCCCTCTCTTGAGAATTCGCCGATCTATCATGCCAACGGAGGAGCTTTCCCTGCTCGCCGAGTAACGCTCTGTGCGTTCCGCAGGTCACAAGAGAATTCCGTACGTCGGAGATCCGGACGCGAGTGCAACGGCATCATCGTGGATTTGGGGCTACAGGCCACGTTCGGTAGATCGAAATTTATTGCCGCTCCAGGGGCAGGGACGAGGTCCGAGCACCGAGCCTATGTTACCTTGGGAAATTACTACACCTTGCCGCGTCCATTTCCGTTTTTACTAGTCCGATCACGTCCAGGAAAAAGGATAAGGATGCGATAGTCGAGATAACGGCAATGATGAAGATTCAATGATGCAGTAAGATTCTAATGTTTTTGGTGATCGAAACAATATTCTAATAAATGTAATCGGGTAACATCTGCTGAATAGAAGAAATATGGTGATTTCTCACCAAAACAATCTAACAAAACAAAAGATCTAATCTTTGAGTGCGAGACATATTATTTTTCAAACACAGATATTATATATTATATATTATATATTGTACATAATATATAATATATTATACATTACATACTATATATTATGTATTGGTTGACCATAGTCATTCGATCGACTCGCTTAGAAGCTACCTCTCGTCTCTCTTGTGAGAAAACGTTCAATTAGTGGTCAGCAACATACATCGTCGAAAAGTTCAACATTGCCGAGTATGGTGATTTCGAACGAATCGGCACCTAAGCCTTCTCCGCTGCTCAGTTAGAGTCGTAAAATCGTGAAATCTTCGAGAATCTATACGAGGCTTTTCGACGAGCGAGAGTTGGCAGTTAAAATCTTCGAAGGCGAGGTAGAAAAAAAAAAGACACAAAATCTTCGGACAGCTCGTAAGTTCGTCGATAAAAAGAAGATCGGTATCGGGGGAGTCGTCGATTCCCTCGAATCCGTTTCGTATGTATGAGCGTGCGCTGTTACATCGTGCGGTATTCTCGGCATTCGGGATGACTCTATTTCGGGTGTCTACCCGCAGAGAGAAAGAGCCCGGCGAGAAGCTCTTGACCAGGCCGGATTCAACTCGCCGCTTCGTGCGGTCACTATCTTTCTCTTATTCTGCTGCTGCTGCCGTTGCTGCTGCGGGGCTTGCTCATCTTTATGTTACCAGATCCTCGGTAAATCTGACGGGCTTTGAGGCACCGGGGACCGACGAAAATATTAAGTTGCATCGGGTGGCTGTATGACAAAACGCTTTGGCCCCTTTTGGTCCCGCGTGAGACTCGCGACTTTACGTTTTGTTCCGTTTTATTCGCGAGACGAGGCACACAATCGCATGAAACACGTATTTGCTCGTTACCGAAACGCTGGTATTGGTAAGAATAATACTAACTATGCGAGCGAGCGGGGCTGCCAAGAGGATCGGGGCCTTCGAATTATCTTCGTCCCATGCGCGGGGATTCGGTTTCAAGACGTTGACTTATCGTTTCGATAAAACTTAACGCCTCACAGACACCACCGGAGACTCTTGGCCTTATCCGCGATGGGTTAAAGGATACAGCTAATAAATTGGATTAGGGGAACGCGAGAGGCAAAGAGTTTCAACCGGCGAGACGACCGACGTATCGCCGTTCAACGTTTCGGAATCTCTATCCGATTTTCTTCTACATACGAGAGCGCATCCTCCGGCACGATCGCGCCATTCGGGTTTTAATTTGAAATCGAGCGAGAGAGAAAACCTGTGAGACGCATCGAAACGGAAATGACGAGTGCCCGTAATTATCGAGATTTTTCATCTCCATTTCATGTATCTTTTCATTAATCCCCGAACGCTGCAGGTTTCAAGGTCGGCATTTTTTGTGCATATCTTGTTTTTGTAGAAAAACAAAGTCCAATCCGACGATGTCGCGCTGGGGTATATTACACCCGATTCGAAATATTTTCTTCTTCCAAATTCAATTAATAAGCAGATTGATGAGTAACTTCAAAATCGTCTTTTCTTCTCGAAACAATTAGAAACGCCGGGCTTTGACCAACGGAGGATTAACGACAAGTATCACCGAGAGGCTCGAAACTGTAGCATCGAGACAAACGCAGAAAGGGGATCCGCGAGGAGTATCGCGCTGATGCGGCGGCTCTTCGATGCGAAGTCATAACGAGGCCGAGACCTGAGATAAAACTCGTTATCGCTAATAAAGGTGCTCGTAAAGCGAGCGACCAACGAGAAGAACACGTGAACGAGGGAAAGAGGAAAAAAACGGGGGCTAAGCTTCGAGGAAACGGAGAGCGCGCGGGGTCAGCCGTGATGGTCAGTCGGAGTTTCGTTGGATCCACACGAAAACCGTGAACCATAAAGCACACGCGGCGAGGAGAGGAGCAGCGCGAGCATTTGACGTGGCTCTCTCGCGATGCGCGCTCTCCACGAAATTCACTGTACACATATCCGTACGGTCCTCCGCTCTCGCGGACTACGACCGGTCACCGTTACGAGAGGAACAACGATTATCGCTGTGTTAGTGAACCAAAACTACGCCGCTCGCTCGCCTGTGTAAGTAATACAGGTACTCCGAACCAGCCATTACCAATTATAATAAAAGAGGTTCACGAGAGACGGAGCGAGGCCGAGTGGCGACGAGAGCGAGGAGGACGCACGACCGCGTGGAAGAGGCCAACACACGCGGCGAAACACACGAACCTCCGAGAGACAGAGCCGGATAATTTTAATTTAAACAAATGGTCGAGAGGGCGGCATCTTTGTCCGCGTCTTGCATTATTTATGCTCGACTACTCGGCGAACGCACGTGCGCCGCTGTGTCATCGGTGTGTCGGACGGGTGCGTTGTGTGCTTCTCCGGTGACTTATTCTTTCTCTCTTTCTCGTCGTGTTTGTGTCAATGTTTTCCAGGGAACTCGCAAGGTAACCCCCTACCTCAACCTCCCCCACCCCCCCCTCGCTTCTCTACGGTGCGCAATACGAAGTACATCGTCTGTAACGTCAGCGGGATGCTGGAACTTTGCTTCTTCCCCTGACCGGCAACCGTCTCGGTCAAGGGTTAAAGCTCATTGTTCTCTTTTCTATTGCGTTCGTTCGGACGCATAACACAAAAATGCCTTCAGTGAATATTGTACTATGAGAAATGTTCAATGTTCACGAGAAACTTTTATCAAAAAATTATTTAAAAAAAATCAATAAAAATTAGACTTTTTTATAAATCAATTATAATGATTAATTTTCATAAGTAATAGTAGGATGAATTTTAATATCATTTCATATTATAATATTTTTCGTTTCAATAATAATAATAGTAATAATATATTATTAATATTAATAATAAAGTATTGACAATAGTAATTGTTACAATTATTAATTACTATAATTATTCGTGTCGCGAGAAATGTTATGTGTTGTTGGATTGTGATGGCTCAGCAATTGCTTGCCACGTAGGTTAAAAAAATGGAGAATTGAGTAGCGATAAAGCTTTCGGAAGGAGAGACGACTATTCGGATTATCGAGAGGACATCGATACCGGGAGGACGAGGAAAGATCGAGGGGTCGGCTTGTTCTCACGCGGGCTTTCCGTACACACACGTGCGGGGTAGCGTCGCGCGGGGTTTCTCCCTCGTCGACGCGTGGAGAATTCGTACCGCTCGTTTGCCGGGAGAACGCGCGCCGCGGAGAAACGACGACGACGATGAGAAACCGTTCGCAATTTACGAAGGAATTAAGGACTCGGACCGAATACCGACCGTTTGACATTCCGGCTATTATTGGCACCGGCGAAATGCTCTTGTCCGACCCATCCAGTCGAACGAGAGAGTCCGGGCCGTGTTCTGCATTGGCTCGCCGCTTCTCTCTTTCCCTCTCTTTTTCTCTCTCCGGGTCTGAGTCACCGTGGCGCAGTTGCCCCGACCGCGACGACGACATCAGCTCCCTGTCTGTTCGGCCAAGCGTTCTGCTAATTTTTCAATTTATTCCACCAATTACTGGGATGCGCGATACGCCGACAATTGGCAGTTATTAGTTTGGAGGAAAGGCAACCAAACGGTGGGAGGAGAATTATCGTCGAGGAAGCGCAATGGCGCGGGTTTCGCGTACACAATAATGTGACGAATTCTCTCACGAGAAGTCACCGATAATCATAAACCGTCCCGCGACCGATTTAGGTCCACATGTTTAATTACCCATCATATTCTATAACCTTATCGGTGTCTGTTATTCATGATCCACTGACGAAGATTGATTGAAGTTACGTGCTAAACACTGGCAAAACTTCAACCCGCATGGAACAGAAATATATCACAAAATATATTTGTAATAAAAATAAAAAATAATAATGATCGTTTCGTAAATTTTCGAATACACTTCGGCAAATCCACATATGACAAATTGAATGACTGATATTAATTGTACAAAACACAGAATCTTTTCATTCAGATTTTTTGCATAAAACTTTTTCCCATGCGGCGGTACCAATCTGGATTTGAAGGCGCTGCCTCGTTCGAAAAATGATCTTACCGCGGCGAAAGCATAAAAACGAAGAATCCTAACGATAATTACGCGAAAATAAAAATTGCACCGTATGTGAAAAAGGTCGTATTGACGAAGCATAAACGACGAGGAGTCCCGTCGAAAGAAAGCGCAATAGCGCGGGCATGTGTGCGCATCGAGTGGCGCACAGTTGGCGAGAAGCGAGTGGCGAGAGGCGCGGATACATAAGCGACTCTCGGTCGAGCCGAGGCGTTCGCAAGATAGGCGACGAGAGTAAGAGAAAGAGATAAAGCAGCCAAGGGGTGGTGCTGATGGTGGCGTGTTCCGGGCTACCACGCGGACTCCAGTGAAGACCGTTGCCTCTCGCGCGCGCGAGCCGAGCGAGCCCTTTGATCTTCGCCGCTTCGCTTCTGCCTCGCTCTATCGACACTTCATACTTCTACGGCTGATCGCGGTCATAAAACATTATACCGGAGAACTCTATCGTTCCCTCTCGCTTCGTTTCCTCCGCGCTTCCTTCTGGTGCTTCTTGCAACGGCGCGACGGAGAAGCGAGACGGTTTTGCCGGGCGAGCCGTATACCTACGGACCAGAGTCGGCCGTTCGTTCGAGACTCGCCGCGCGGAGCATTGTGTGTCCAGGCATTGCACACCCACCGCGATGGTGTGGGAGTCGCCCCCCTCGAGGCGAGAGGGCCTCGGACTCCTTGGAAAGCGCACCGAGCGCAGCAGCTCAAATATCGAGAACTTTGGAACAGAAGGACGCATCTCGCGCGCTTTTACATGTTAAATGATTTTCTATAGGTCTTTTTGCTAATCAGTGCTTTCTGTGAGCGCGGTTATAAAGTTATAGATATATAACCACAAGAAAGTGGCGGCCGAGTGGGCAGACGCAAAACGTTGCTCTCGAGAACGCGATCGTTCGTATCGGCGATGATGTTTATTGCAACTCGTACGGTGGCTGCGTGCATAGGTAGCTCATCCGGCTCCTTCAGAACCTCTTCGAGTCAATGATTAATTTCACGCGCTCAAGTCATTGCTTTCTTTCGTCAAATCTCTCGCAAAAAGCGCCGTATTTTCCGCAGTGTTTATGCATATGCAATTAGTAAATTGATTTGCGAAACGTGACAAATAAAAATAATAGTGATTTTAAATAACAGTTCTTTAATATTTTTACTTTGTTCATTTTTATACAGCAAATCCAATAAATGTAAAATCGTTCATTGGCGTGAGCATAGTCATTAATTTTATATTAATTAATTTATAATAATTATTCCGTTCAACTTGTATTTCATATAACTTTTTTTCAATCAAATCTATTATCATGTTGAAGGTTATAAATACGGGGGAGTAAAGAAAAAATTAGCAATACGTCGAAGGTTTCGGAATAGTTATATATTTTCGTATTTTTAATAGAATGTACTCGTCGGTACTTCGATTCGTCATCATTTCCAAAGTTTCTCGCGCACCAGGAATATTTTTTTCCGACACTCTTTTCTATTAACTTATTTGATAATTGAGCCTTGTCCCAAATCAACAAGAAAAATCGTCCAACAAAGAGTAGAACACGTGAATAGAAAAAAAAAAAAATTATCGTAAATCCGTCACGCATGCCCGGCAAATACAGGTACATTATAGGCAATAGTGTGTAGCGTGGAGGGTTTTCCATGCTCCGCGTATCTCACGTGTAAAGAGACGAGAGGGCGTGAGTGACATAAGAGAGTGAGCCAGAGAGAGGCGACTCTCGCCACCGGGCGTTATTAATTAACCTGATAGACCATAAATAAAACTCGGCTCAACCCTCCTCTCTCCCCTCCCTCTCCCTCTCCCTCTCTCTCTCTCTCGGCATTCTCTAGAGACGAATATAAATAAATAAAAGTACCGCATCGCACACAGACGCACTTCTATAGGCGTTTGCATAGAAAATATGTGTACTAACGCGAGGTCGGTCGGCTCGGTAAGCCCGTGCTATGCGATGCGTTATGTTAATTGGGGCGTTGTCTCTAGCGGCATCCGGGTCGGGCACGCACCTATTCTCATTAGCTTTTCGCTATCGAACGAAAAAAAAAAAAAAAAAAGAAAAAGATAAAAAAAATATATACAGAAGCGACAGATACAGAGCCATCCAGTTGCTAGAATACGCTTATTCTATAGCTCTGCGCTATCATTTATAAGTTGCGTCGGACAGCTTCTGTACACCGAACTCGCGTATCGTGACACACGTGCAATGTCGTGATCTAGCATTATTAGAGCATCGTCATATCTTCTTTTTTTTCTTCATTATTATTATTTTATCATTATTTTTCTCTCGTAGATAAAAATAAATATATAGCCACCGGGCTAACGCACTCCGGATATTAGCCGATGACGGTGAATGATTAATTTTTTCGCTGAATAAACAAAATTAACGTCGCGCGTGTATCATTCACGTATTACGAAACGGTGATCGGTCCCGCGTTGTTGATGCATCAAGTTGAGTGAACAGAAGCGTTAGCGGCGAAACAATTAATTCCGGTGGAAATTGTCCGTTGAGAGTTGCACGTACGTTGATTCGGCGGACAACTCGTGCTGTAACCCTCCTATCTTTATCGCTCGTGCCTCTGCGGTCTTCCCTCGGCCCGCAAAAGTAGCGAGTAACGACACACGTCAGAGGTGGGGACAGATCGTCGTGCATCACTCTACTTCTGCTTGGATAATACCACTCGGTTACGCTCCGACTAGACTGCACGAAAGGCCTGGGCAGCTCGTTACGATTCCGACAGGTTCGCCCCCTCCCCACCTCGCCCCCCGGTCCTCCGCTCTGTTGTATTTAGCCAGACAGTGGCGAACTGAGACCTACGCGTGTTCCTCGCCGCTCGACGTTCCAAGACCGTGAATTTATTTCCGAACTATCGATATCGGGACTTTTTCTATTTTACATTTTAAACGAAAGTTATCTAATTTTTTCAACATATAATACAATTTCATACATAAACTAACTAAATTAATATCGAAAATTGATTCATTATTAATTTAATTTATATATTAAATATTAACATTTGAAAAAAATGATTGAAGGATATGGTTTATAATGAAATATTTTTGAAATGTAAATATTAATCGAATTAATTTATATATTTAATATTAATATCAAAGAAAAATTATTGACAAAGACGATAGTTATTCGAATATGAATACTCCGAAGGATATTTATCTTCACAGTACATTTCCTAACGGCGAGCAACGATGTCCCGGAGACTTTTCATTTTTCACGAGAGACACAAAGTGAAATCGCTGCCGTACTCGCGAATGAAATTGCAATGTTTCAGCGGAAAAATCTATGTAATTTGCGAATTATCACGGGTTCCATCCGAACGCCGCGGCTCTTTCGCCTTCGCCGCGACTATCGACGAATCGCGATCGACCGTGAACGCATGTCCAAGAGATACGAGAGCCACGAGGGCAAGTCGAACGGAGCAATCGACGCGCGATTTTCACGATCGTGCGAGGTGAAGCATCCACGTCCATGCCTGATTTAATGACTTCTAATGATCGGGTATTAAAATAAATTCATAGAATCAATCTATAGCCATTGTCTACGCGGGCTTTTAAACCTACGGGGCTTTCCGAGCCTCGGACACGGCTCGCGGTGCGAACATCGTGCGGAGACCCTCTCGTGAATGTATATCGCAACGCGCGGTATACGAGCCGACGAACACTTTGCGCGACTGCGTGACGCTTCGACAAGCCTCTCCCCGGGCCCCGAGAGACCGACTCGCAACGAAAGAATGAATGGAAGACGAGAAAGAGCGAAAGGAACGATCGAGCGAGGGAGAATGATGAAAATAAGAAGAGCCCGCTCGCACACAACGTACCGTGTAATTTGTGATCGCTGCGATTACCAACGAAAAAAATCTATTAGCCTTACTCCGAACCCTCCACGTGCCGCGCGCACCGGCCCCCCTGAAGGCCGGATGTTGGCCCGAGGAGTCGAAACTTCCGAAAAAATTATCAACTCTTATTCGTAGACGGAAAATCGACCGAATTTTCGCGTGCAATACGATCGGGGAATTTTAACTAATTTTTAAGATGAAAAACGTGAAAATATAAACGTGAAATATATTAAAGAAAAGGGATTTTTTTAAAATGTGTTGATAACATATTATATATTATGCATCAAATAAAATGGGATTAAAATATAAATTATATAATATATATGTTAAAAATAGATGTTTTTAAATTTTATAAAGATTCATTATCTACGATATATCAAATATATTTTAACTAAAATTATATGATTAATATATTCAATAAATTAACATTTTTTTCGGCGTGATAAAGCAGTAAAATGACGAAAATTCAATGTTAACGGGCTGTAAATTAAAAAAAAAAATTCCTGAATGAAGAGAAGAAGTTCGTTGGACATAAAAAAATTGCAGTAGGATTATTAACCGAAGGGAGCGCACGATGCGGAGCTTCGATCGTAATAAACTCTAACCTCTTAGCGATGGATAAGGCAGTTGAGAATGCATTTTACTCGCACGAATCGGGCACGGTCTACATACGAAACTTTATGTCTCGTAGTTTCAGCACTCGCGATGTTCCGTGTTTCATTACAGATTGCACGGGCGGTCTGTGAAATTCATGATGAGCCGTTAAACGACGTTCGATAGCCGAGAAAACGATCTATTATCTTGGATCGACGCTCGAACTCCCCCGTGCGAGAATCTCTCCCGGTGCGCGTACACGAGTAGACTTCGAGAATGCTCGAAGTGCACAAAGAAACAATAATTTCATGTAATTTCGTGCAATAAAACGAGGATATAGAAAGAAAAACGAGGATACCTTGTCGCGGATACTCGTAGAAATGGCAATAAAAAAAATACACTATTTTTATATTGGTTTAGAGGATAAATGAATTATAGTTCGACTGCCATACTTGAGGCAGGAACGGGACGGCGGGAAGGAAATTTACGAGTGAAATTCGGTCTGGAATAATGTCGTAAAAAGAAACTGATTTTTTTTTTTTGGCTGCTTAACGAATTGTTGTTTACGATCGAATCCGGTCACTCGCGCGTAGTCAATAAGACGAGAAGCTGCTATACCGTAAGAGAAAGAGGCTAATGTCGATAGTTTGGCTATACGCTTTTAACATTTTTCGTAAAACGTCTTCGGAGATATACGCTTGAAAGGGAACCGGTCGTTCAATCCTGACCAAAAAATATCGTGGCTCACGCATATCGAGCGGAAGAGGGAAAAAAGAGACATTAAACGTTGCCACGAGCGAAAACAGCGATAGAAACGGTGTTTTCATCGTATTTTTCGGTTCTACTCGATAGTTCTTATTAATGGATTTTTTTATAGCCTGTTACGGAGAAACTACTTTTGGATTTTTTTCCAAGAAAATTTGAAGCAAATTCTAAGGATATATTTTTTTGTTATTTCTTTACCGTAAAATAAACAAATTGGATTCGTTAAATTCAAAAGACTGCATATTTTTCATTTCGGCTTACTGCGCCGTGCCGCATTTCCTTCTTCTATCCGACAGTTCTTATTGTTGTGCTTGATCATGTGCGAATTATTTTCAAAAGTGTTTTAATGCAATTCGAGTGGAATTATTTATTTTTTAAGCAGTCGATTTTATTCATTTCTTTATTTTTCTCGTGTAATTAAAAATCGTCTCGTGTCGTGTCGTCTCGTGTTGTTTTTAAATAAAATGTCAAACAATATTCAATTTTTGATTCTCGAAACGGTATTTTAGTCGTGTTTCTCGTTTCTTTACGACAGTTCCTATCAATCGAATCTGTTTCCGGCCCATCGTGCATAAAACATTTTTGCAAATGTTCAAATGTAATTTGAAGTGATATTAATTTGTTCCCCTTTCTTAAAAATGTTATATTATTTTATCAATATTCGAAGATCCGAAAGTTCTTGACGAGGTTCTCTCGCCCCACTCTTTCGCCGTTTAATCCCGCGCGTCAACGGCAAGTAGATTAATTCCATCAAGCTAGTTTCGTCGGTGGGGGCGCCCCCGCGAGCGGGCTTTCGGTCGCTTCGCCGGAAGCAGGTTTTATGAGAGCCTTAAGTTTCATAAACGCCAGTCGTATTAACATTAATTTCAATAGCACGCGTACGGCAATGATAACAAACAATTAAGTCAAGTCGAGCCGGTCCCGAGGCTCAATGAGATCATCGATGCTGTTGGGTGTCGCGGTCCACGCGAGCACCGTAGCCCGTCGCGCGAGGGTGTTCGGAGTTGAACAACACGCAGACGATGACGATGTTGCGTATGTGCGACGCGGAATACACATCGTCGTGTGTCGGTGACGCTGCCATTACACTCGTTAACGCGCTCCCCGACTGCTCTAACGTAACTAATAGATTATGAACTCTATATATGAATTAATACCGTAGTGCCTCTCCGTTGTCGTTTCCTTCTCCGTGCGCGCTGAAGAGCCGATACGGGTTCTCAGGGAGCGGAGCCGCGGCGCGCGGCACGCCACGGCTCCGCTGATATAATACACACAGGCTACTTTCCTCGAGGCGATGATCTTGCTCGTCGTCGCCCGTGAAACCAGCTAACACGAGGCCAGCGGCCTTTACATAAATGGACACGGTTATTCCAAGCGACACTTATACACGTCGTCCACGCGAGGGACACGTACGCGCCTCGCGAAGAGGTTTCTCCTTCACACCTGCTAGAAACCTCGCTAATTAACATTTTAAATTCGACACTTCTCTACCCTATAAATCGTTCGCGCGGATACACCATTGCCGCACACTTGTCAAAATATTTCGATGCCAAGAGTCACGAGGATTCGTGATGCCTGATCTAGGAGCTCGTAAAAAATGTTTTTTCGAGACCTCGCGCGGAGAATCCGAGCTACTCGGCCTAGTCGAATTGGCAGCGAGGATTCGCAGAAGGAAAAAATATATATCGCAAAATATATCTGTCGTTTGTTCGATATATTTTCGTTTCACTACAAATGATTCGTATGTTACGGACATACACTTGGAATATATTTCTGCATTTAAATTAAATTAAACGGCATTAAAGAAAAATATATTAATAATTTCAAAAAATGGGAATATTTCCGATATGTATTTTGTAAAGTCGTTTCGTTGTATATATAATTCAAAATAGTTTTTACTCACTTTTACTCAAGATGTAGAAGTGAGTGACCGCAAGACTGGAGACAATAAACTGGACTCTGGAAAAAGAACAGATAACATTTCTTAATAAACATTCATGTTTCCTATAACAGATGAAAGGTTGATGTTTATTATTAATTTATTTCGTATTTTAAGTATTATCGCTGTGATGTTGAAATCATCGATCAGAGTTTGAGTACCACTGTTCTTACTATTGCCGTTGGTGTAAAATAAAACACCGCACACTGTATCAATTAGTGAATGAGTGCCGCGACAATATCCTGTCTGGAGCTTCGTCGGCACTCGCCTGTCGGTTTTTACTCATATCTCTCTCTTTCTTTCTCTCTTTATACTCTCTTGCTCGCTGGCACTATGGGTCTATCGCGCGGTTGATGCATGCGACAGCGAGCCAACAGATCTCCTCCCATCGTTGGAGAATGATGTCATAATGACGTCAAAAAGTCATTCCGATATACTGGTAAATGATACAGTGTCGCATATATGTTATTTACCGGTGTCGTTGACCTATTTTTTTTTGTTTACGTTCTCATTGATGAAATTTAATTTCTGAACCCAATATCTGCTTTTAATAATAATAATGAATAATAATCATCATAATAATATCCATAATTCGTTATATAAAAAAAATCGATGCTTTTGTAAATTTTTTTAAATTAATTAATTAATCAACCATGTCGACACTTCTATAACTTTACTTATTATTATTATTATTATTTCAAATAAACAGTTTCGACAGGGTTGATTAATTAATTAATTTTTTTTTAATTCGGAAAATACATCGATTTTGAGTTTAACGAAGTCGACTGTTAAAATTGATAAGGCTGCCAGTTATTCGGTCGAGGTATCGAGCTCTCCGTATGTTCGTCGATACGCGCCGCGGCTACTCAGCTGACGCGCGCGTCACCATAATTACGCCATACGCACGCACGCGTGTCCCGTAATGCGTGACGAGAATCGCCAAGTGCTCCGCTTCGCCGCCGGCTCGCTTCGCGTGCATTTCTTGCGAGAAAATCGCACGCTCGCAAGACGACTCATTCGCCAATGCTCGACTCTTCGAAGCGCAACGTAAACAATCGCGTTTCAATTATTATCGTTCGTCTTTCCTCGACCTCCTCGGCCGCGCGTCTTTGGGAAAGTGGGCTACAACGCGCCAATACGCGAGCCGCGCGCAACGATTTTTATTGCGGCATAAAATCGAACGATCGATGAATATATCACCGCGTGACTGTCTCGGCCGAGGTATTGACCAAGATTTTTCGACTTTACGTTCGACAGTCTTGCTCGTTGCGCATGCATCTCATATGGCTACGTACAAGTCCGAAGTGTTGAGCAACGACATTGAATATTGACGAGCTGGTGCCCGCAATATTTTTTGCCTCGAAGATTTCACGACTGAAATATTTGTTAAACCGTAAGATATTGTAAGGATTAATTTAAATTACTGACAAATTAAAAAAAATGCAGTCAGTGCGCATTGATATGAAATAAAAATACATTCTCCTGCGGTAAGATTGCAAAACAAAAGAAACGACATCGACGTCAAATTTTTGTAATTTTACCAAATTTTTGAATAATCACATTTTTTTCCGTAAATTCAAAATTTTAAGAGAAATTTTAAGATTATTACATTCTTTATGCGAAAAAGCTTCGTATATTTGCTAAGACATTTTTTCGAATAACAAAGAAATCGCACCGAGAGGTGCGCGCAGTATTACAGCGCGACGAGAAAATGTAGGGAAACACCTGGCTTTGCTCTGGACGTAGGACTACGAGACTTCTCGTCTCTTCCGACGTTTTATCGCGGGGAAGCCTCGTATCTAACCAGAAGAGTAGGGGAGAGCGGGGCAGAACGGCACACCGGGGCACAATGATATTGGGGCAAAATGGGACAGCAAAAAAAAATCGACTTTGATCGGACTTTTCCTCGTCCCATTTTGTCCTCTTCCTATCATACTAGGGACTCTATTTTACCATTTCGTACCATTCCGCCCTGGTATGCCGTTTTGCCCCGCTCCCCCCTAAGATCGTTCATGCGCCAGTCGCTCACGTTCGTTCAAACTCGTCCCCGTTGGACGCTAGACTCGAAAACGCATTCGCGAAACTTTTCGTCGATGATAGCGGTGCTGCGGCCATCCGAATCTCAAGGAAAACGTGGTAGTCGGTAAAGGTATGGGCGAGGGGGGTGTATATATATCTCCATCCCTCCTTTGGGGAATTTTGTGAGGCAATGGAGGGGGCGGGGGGAGGCACCAAGCGTATATAGTGTACGTACTCGTCGTGATACTCCCGGCATAAGTTTACACAGTTTTCCGTCCGCGACGAGGTCGAGGCGGACGTGGGAGGCCACCGTAAAGCAGAGATTGCCAAAGCACATAATATACCAAAAGTTTTCGCATCATCCGACGGTCGGCAATCTTCCAGCTCTTTCGGCTCTCGCGAGTAAGGTATACGAAACCCGGGCGCTTATTAAGTCCCGCGAGTGATTTCTTCCCCCCTTCGGGAGTTACGGGGGTGAGCGACACGGTCTCGTCATTTCTCGAGCTCTGTAGATACAACGAATATATCGCTTTTCGGCCGCCGCAACGAAATTGCAATAGCAACCGGCGGCTTTACGCTCTATCGTTATTATCAACATTATTAAATCGCACTGGGCTTATATCGGATACTCTCGCACTACGCTGGAGTTTACGAGCTATACGCATAATTCTCGAAAAAAAATGTAATAGGAAAGATCTATAAATAAAATTTGAAACATACCCAAATAAACAATTTTAAAAAAATGTCTCAATCAATATTTGATAGAAAAACGTAGTCAGAGGTCGGTCCTATATTTACAGAAGAGAAAGAGGAAAAAAATATCATCTTCAGCGAGAACAGAATTCATTTTGACTCATTCGTTCCCTGTAATATGGATCGATTCGGATCCAGATGAATATTCTTTGTGGATTACACCCTGTAATTTACCACTCGCGTGTTGCGAAATACAAGAAATTCCGAAGATCGCGATGAGAGATCAAAATCGAGAATGATTGAACATTCATCTTTTGGCTATGAATATACGTGGAATTAGGACCCCGCTTGTCGATTCGTATCGACGGACCATCGTAATAGGGGCTGTGGCAATACGAAAAAAGAATATTTGCGCTCTGATCGCTTCGTCACACATCGAGAGGGGACACGCAATGAGTTACCGGATTTATCGTAAGCGAATCAAGATAAGGATATATGAAAGGGGAGTCTCTAATCAAAAGATACTGATTAGCCGGAATGATCGGACTGTATTCGGTATGACATTATCATATTACATTCGCAGCTTCAAATCCCCGCTTCTTTTTCTTCGCTCCTTTAGACCTTCTTCTTCTTCTTCTTCTTCTTCTTCTTCTTCTTCTTCTCAAATCGCAGCCCTTGAACGCCATCATCTCGGTCGCCCACTTTCCTGTTTCTTATCAGTGAGTTAACCTTCCCTCTAATTCGTAGCACAGCTTATTGAATTACACTCGTTAAAGGACATTATTAACGTGCAACTATTCGAAAATATCAGGAATTAATTAGCGATATTATAGCTTACAATTCATGGAAATGGCTACGAAAAAAAAAAAATTACAATTTCTATTTTGTATTTTACCATTCCCTGGAAAAATGGATGATGGAATAATGTTCATTATCCATTATTTGATGTATTATTCGCATGGTCCAATATCCCAGTTCTGCCTGTAATTTCTCGTTGGGATTTGCAAAAAAATTGTACCAAAATCAAATTTTCCCGGTCCACGAGTCGACCCGAGATCTCTGAAATTTTGACGAGCTCTGCCGCTCGGGACCGAGGGATAATTGCCAATCGTCGTTAAATCCGAAAAGGCTTGAGATTCGAAGTAAACCAGAGATCGGTGATAGTGGCGTCGCGGGATTAGTTTTCACGACCCCGAAGGAGCTGCGGTGAGCCCCCCTCTTTTGGGTTTAATGCACGAAGCCAAGCAACATCGGCCCGGCCGCAGTTGGGGGATGCTTTTACGATGAAAAATCGAAGCGAAGGGTATACACATCGGGCTATATCTCTCACGCCGTTTCGTTATCTTTACGAGCTTGTAAGTCAGTTGGTAGATGAAAACGGGCGAGGGCGCGAGGGGAGTGCAAACACGATTTCCAGTTGTCTGGAGGAAGCTGCGAATGGCGATGCGCCGTTGGAAGCGCCGCGATACATCCGCGAGACTTCGCAGAGAAAGCAAGTGAGAGTGAGCGCGTCGAGCTGAGAAACTCGAAAGACGATCTACTCCTCCCTGTTTCTGCAACACAGAATCCTCCTGTACGCTAACGTATATACACAGAGTGTACACGTACATATATATGTGTATGTATTACCGGTAGAGCGCGATCTTAACCCGTAAAATTTTACGGCCTCGAGTTATAATTATTTTATTATTGCCGATCGTAAACGATCAAACAGTAAAGGTAATAATATGCAGTAAATACTTTAATGGACAGACAACGTCGTACTGCGTGTGGACGTGTTAACCCGTTGGTGCGCGCATGCCGTAAACGACGTTATTCCATTGCAGTCCAGAATCGATTCGAAATTAGCCTCGCTGCGATGTGGCGATGATACTTTCTGCATTCTTCGTTGTATTTATTATTGTTATCTTGGAACAGCCTCGAGAGAAAGAAAAGCGGTTTTGTAAAACAACCCAATGGAACGATTTTGAAATTATCGTCGCTTATTCTCACGGGTCGTGAATGAAATAATGAAAATGTCAGGCGCGGAAGGAAAGGAAAAAAATGAAAGTCACCGTGATTTTCAACACCGGACAGTCATTATAGAAAAACCTGTGTACGTTTGAATCATTTTGAAAAGATTTTAAGAACACGATAATTTTGTGACGGGGTCCTTAAATTTTCCATCTATTCTCGTATTTGGATCTGCTTAATTTCTGATGCTGAAATTGTTCGTACCTTCCGTTATTCGCTTCCACCCAGATAAAAAAAAATTAAATAAATAAACTATACTTGAATTGTTCGGTCCATTTAAAAATGTTCCACCCAGTCGAGAACGAATAGAAAAAAATTACCATTGCTCTCTCGGAATCTCGAAATTTTTATAAAATTCATAACGAATAACTTTTTTTTTAATATTCCATAATAATCCAGTTCCACCGTCTTGTGACTTCGGACAAGCCAAACTTCGCTGTCATTATTGTTCGAACACGGCGAGGGCCGGATGAATTATCGATCTTTAATGATTCCGCGCGGAGGAGCGGCGAGGATAAAATTCCGTCCGATAAATCCTCGAGACTCCGTTGTATCCGGTTCCCGAGCGGGACAAAGAAGAGTCTCTGCGGAATGAACGCGCCGGTGGTGTCGCAACGACAAAGGGAGCTAAGTGGTAATTATTTATGCGTTATACCCCCGACGCGTTGATACGGGGAGGCAAATTCGTCTATAACGAGAGAAGAAGCTTCAACGAAATTGGATCGGCGCTAAATCACGTATGGAGCACGCGCGCTCGCGGGAATCTCGCGCACGGTGAATCCGCGGAGATTCGAGTTCTGCGTAGAAATCGCATCTCGCTCATGCGGTGCACGGCAGAGTTCGAGGATTCGTCGGTGTTGCGACTCCGAGGATTCTCCTGCTAGTCGGCCCTCGTGTTTCGAAGCATCGACCTACGATCGAGAGAACAACACGACGTCGGGCGCACCCCCGCGCGCGCGCACGGAAACTGACCTAATTGTGACTTATGGCGCTTCTAATAGAACCACCGGTTCGCACCTAAACGCATAGGTCCACTACGATCTCTCCGCCCCTCGCACGGCGTCCGACATTCCATGCCTGATTAGCGATATTATTCGAATCTCTCTCGAGATTCGCATACACTCGCCCGAAACCCAAAGTTTAACAAGATACATTGTCGAAACTGTACGAACTCATTGACACTTCAATGCACCAACCGATGAAACTCTAACTTCCAGATGAAAAATTAAGTTTCTCTTACCTTACCGAAATTCCTGGAAGATAGAATAGATACAATGGAGTAAATTGCAGAATTTAGAACAGACGAATAACTCTCGACGATGATACGCGAGCGCGTTTGTTCAGGGCAAAATATTTTCCTTTCAAAGCCGGCAAATATTATCGAAAGGATTCGTATCGATAGTTCTTGAATATTGCGGTAATTCGTTTATCGGGACTCGGTCGTGAGGTAGGAACGAAGAAAGGCCGAGTCATCGAGAGGCGTTCGTTTTATACGAAGAACGTCAGTGATCAACAATGGGGAGCATCGGAAGCTCGACAGTTGGAGTTCGTATAGTCGCGTTTCTTGGGATCGCGAAGGTAGACAGAATAGCGGCAGCGCGATGGATGGCACGCACGTGCGTGTGAACGCGTGTATCGTACGCTCTCGTATATGCGGTACTGAGCGAGTGAATTCTCGTGGTGTTCGTGCTTCGTATCCGCGATACGAGTGTGTCTATGCGCGCGCGTGTGTATGTACAGACGTGCGTGAGTGTGTACATATAACGGATGGTCGACACGCATCCATCCAGTGAAGTCTGGAGCAACCGATGTCGGGTTCGACAGAAGACAGCGGAGCAGTTACTACCTGTTACCTGTTGTTTCTGTTCGTCTGCTGGTGGAAGGGCGACAGGTGCATCGGCCCCTGCGCCGCCCAGCTGCCGTCTTCGAATCGAGTTTTGCCTTAACAGTATTATCGTTCTGTCCTTGCCGCGATGGGTATGCCATACATATGAGGATACGGACTGTTTCCGCCAACCGGCAAGGGTATTCCAACATTCGTGCGCGACGATATGATGAATGCGATCGCGATTCGGCCGATCGATCATCTTTACCGTCGTTTCGGCTGAAAATAACGTTGGAATTTCTTCATTTTTTTTCCTTGTCATATATTATTTAAGATGTTTTTTGAATTACAATGATTTCATTGATTGTGCAGTGGTCCGAGGCAATGTACGTCGATCGTCAAAGCTCCAAACGAAATTACGCGGACAAAATCGCCGACGATACAGGCGCGGGGAAAACCTAACGGATCACATACGATCGTGCGCGTTTTCACGTCCTCGGGACTGACCCGTTCAGCGATTTGCATATAGAGAGAGTAATAGCTAAGGGAAATAGAAGCGCGACTACGTGACAGCGCGGTCGAGAGAGGATCAAGCCCGCGAAGAGAACGACGATTCTTCGTCGGGCACGAGACGCGAACGGACACTTCCTATCAGCGGATTCATTAATAACCGGACCGAGGTGCGAGGCACAGCAGCGATTGGAGTTAAATGGCCCAAACTGGATCCTAATGCGCCGTGAATGGTAACGTCTTCGGCTAAACGGAGCTGCCCTGTCGTATGCTAAGCGCTTATCGCGGAGAAGCGAGCAACCTGCGAAAACTTTGCGTCATTAATGACTTCGCTATACCTGCGGGACGATAATACCGCGAGTGGAACAAAGACATCGGTTGAACGGGAATTGATGAGGCTTTTTGTCCGATTGTCATTGAAATGATTGGGAAATTAGTTTGGGTAACGACTGCTATGAATCTTAGATGAAGTTCTTTGATATTACTGAGTTTCTGTGAACCCAAATTTAATAATTAACATGAATTATTAATGTGAATATTGATAAAATAATGTATTATTATTATTATTATTATTGCACATTGTCATTATTTATTTATTATTCATATGATTTAATTATAATTTTGATAATTAATATGAATTTATATTTCTCATTTTATTGCTTATCTGTCCTCTTTTGTCGTTTACTCTCTTAGTTGCCCTGCGGCAAATTTCGGATGTTAAAGATACAAAGATAAACCAATGGCCGGTCAATCACGTTGTCATTTGTCCTGCCAAGTGCGACATACGACAATGAATAATTCGAATCGAGTTCTCTGTTTCGCGTACAGTGTGCACTTTCTCAGTATTAATCCTCCTTGCCGAAACGAAGCCGTTTTATCGTCGTTCATGGATGTACTTGGGTTTGTTCTGCGGATATATTCCGGCCCTTTGGCAAATGGGATAAATCTGAATAACACGCATCAAGCGGTAGCCTCCTCCTATGGCGACGTTAGCCTTGATAAGGGTACAAAAGGGGTCGGTGAATGATTAGAGATATTAATATCGCTCTTACTCGCACAGCGTCGCTGTGTCTATAGTACGTAATGGTATCTCATAGGGGTGCGAATTCGCCGAGTTCACAAAGGGTTATGCGCGACCGAATAGTCGTATAGCAATCGAAATAACGCGTACGCGAACCCTAACCCGTTACAGAAGATATATAAATATAAATACGCGTAATATACGAAACTCCGCGGACCCGAAGAACCCTCGATGACCCATCTATTATCGTACTTTTCCACCGCAGAGAAAAAGCGAAGGTCTCTTATTTTGAATCCGCTTGCGTAGAGTTACAATCACACGATCTACTTGACAGAAATTTGTAAGCGAAAAACGATTGGTTTAGCTTGTCGCGTCACGATTGGACAACCACGAGACTTTGCGATCGCTGATCGGACGAAGGAAAAACAGGTGTGGGGCTCTCGTCGTCTCGTGTGCTCGAAGATGAACAAGATTTCGGAATATCGTCGCGGGTTCATAGAGAGCGAAACAACGGAGGAGACGCGAGGTTACCTTGTCTCGGTGATGCAAAGCAAGCAAAGTAATTCCAATCTTCGTGGAAGCTAACGACAAATCGCTTGCCATAAATCCCGTTAGCCAAGCAACGTAAACCGCATCGCCGAGACGTCGTTCTTCTCCCTTCGCGCTATGTAATCGAAGATAAACCGGGGCCAACCTCCCGCTATGAGTGCGAGACGGAACTATCGTCTTGTTATCAAAGTCGAAGTGGTGAAACTACCGTGGGCCAACACGGAGGGGATGCCGCAAGGGGGATGACGTGTACTACTAACTTATCAGATAAATCAGAGATCCTGCGGAGTGAGTTCTACTGCTGGTGATTGTAGGCGGGAGGAGGGAGAGGTTGCGCTGATATACAGAGACCTAAATATCAATAACGGGGAAGCGATACGCTGCGGCAGGTGAAACTGTAGTACACTAGATCCTCGATTCTGGATCCCTCGATTCATTCCTCAGTCCCAACTACAAGGCGCATATCGATCGATGCGGCTGATGATGGGGGAAGCTACGCTGCGATCCGGACAGGGCCACAAGTCTTTTTGGGCGCTTGTGAAAAATGTTGAAGCAAGTGATTACTGAACACTGCGCACGATTGGTATGGGTGGGACTTGCGCAACCTCCATTCCGGCAGATGCGGAGCCATCCCGCTACTGCGTCCGAAATCGAGGTTCTAGTGCAAAAAACGGATCGAACGATCGCTAGGTCCGACCCGGTATGATTGAAATGATTGATACGGAAAACAAAAAAACGTTCGAACGGAATCGGCCCACAAAAGAATACCGTTTAGCGTCTCTTTCGATATGAGCGTGAATAGGATCCTCCTTCAGTCACGAGGTCTCGCGGCTCGTAGTCACATCTCTCCGCAACTATTACGATGCTATTACTGTAGTCACAAAATTCGTGATGTCCATACATCATCCGGGATTGAAACATTTCCTTATTATTACCGCTGTCGGCATAGATTAATTCTCTTTGGCATTACAAACGCTTCGGTCTCGTTCTCGCCCTTCCGAGCGTCGTTCATCCGGATCTTTCTCCGTCTATCTATCTCATTCGCTTCCCTTTAGTCCTTGTAAACGTCGCTCATTCGAGATACGCGTCTCTCGCTCTGGGCTCGATGCAGTGAGAGACCAGCCGAACGGCCCTGGTCTTTGTTCGAATTGGATACTCGTGCGCGCGGGTCATCTCTCGTCATCGTTCACGTCGGTCCCCTCGCGTCGTCTCTTCGAAAGGGTATTACGACCCTGCCTCCGTCACAGAAATTATCCAGCGACCATGGTGTTGGACACGAGCGTTATTATATCCAGGTTTTCATTGTTAACGGAATGGAAAAGCCCCCGCGATTTTTGTGGATTATCCAATGGAGTGCCCTTCTCAGCTCGATTTTCGGTATAGTTCATTTTCGAAAGGTCATCGCCCGTGGATTTTACGACAAAGGTTCTTTTTCCTAGTGGGATCCGATGACGGCATCTCTCCGTGCATGTAGCAGGTTTAACTCGGCGTAAACTGTTACGCCGTCTGTCGATGAGTTATGCCGATTCTTTCAATTACAAGTACAAGGAATTAATTAATTTCTGCACAACGCAATGTTTGATGTGAAAAAAAAACCGGAAAGATTTTAACTCAACCACTAGATATGACCCATGATCGAATTTGAAGACAGCGTGTTCTCTTCGGGTTTTCAATGAATTTCCGTCGGCATTCGAAGTTCTCTCGTCGAGTCATTCGGACGCCGCAACGCCAGTGTACGAAATCTCGAAGCTTTACGCGCTGGCTGCGCGATATCGCGGGATTATAGTATTCGCGTCGGGGATATTTTGCGAACGGAACCATATTCATTGGTGCATTAGTCAGTGAAGAGATTTGCTCCGGGAGTTACGAGTCTTCCGCGACCGATAACGCGGCTTCGCGTCTGTTCGCGCGTGTTGTGAATACACGTGCGCATATTTATGCAACACCGCGCGGCAAAAGCTGTGCGGAATATGCATGCGTCATAGGTTATACGAGTGTCTTAACGCATGAGACCATATTACACTCGTAACGATATGGTGAGATGCATAATTTGGATACGCGACTTTGTTGTGTCGCGCGGAGGAACCAGAGCTTATAGATCAGTTTTGTTGCCCGGTTCGCGTTCGTGGCCCGTGAGAGAACACCGGGAGCCAGGAATGTTGATCTACGAGTTCGAAACTCAGACTCGTAAAAGACCGCATGCGGCCCCCGAGACGTTGTCCCAAAAGCCTTGCGAGAAGCATCGAGGGCCTTGCCGCTCGTACACACGCCGTTCCGACATTCTAATCCTAATAAATAAATATTATTAATATCCAGCTACTATATTTGAATAGCGGGCTTGGAGCCGCGCCGAACACTGCCGCGTCGGAAAGAAACCGTCTGACGAGAGCCTCGTTGACCGGGGTTTGCTGCATCCGCGCGCAAAGCGCAGCCTGATTCATTTCTCCGCTCTCCGCCGAACGGGTGCGACGGAGAGCGGCGAACACAGAAACGCATACTGCAGTGCAGCGCGCGAGAGTCGGGCCGATGAAAAATTGAATACCGTGGCGGGAGTAGACGACGGCCAAAGAATGAGAAGGAGTGGGTTGACGAAAGGGGAGAGGAAAATAATGATCGGTCATTCCTCTTCGCGTGACACTTTCCATTCTTTCGCCTCCTCGATGAAGAGACTGTGTCTTCGAAAAAAATATATATATTTCGATCCTTTTGTTACGCATTTGACGTTAGAGTCGACGGGCGTGAAAATAATATTTTACTAATATGCGGCGAACGCAGGTTTGTTTCCATGTACGTCGGAACTGACCACTCATTTTTTTAGTCATCGGAACGCTAATTTTTTCGATTGAGCAACTACGTGGAAATATTTACTTATCTCATTGCAAGTCTCAAGCAAAACCATTCAAGTCCGGTGTCATTTTCGAAAAATACTAACGGTACAGCCAAACGTGCGACTCAAAGAGAATTTCGGGTGTTTCTCAATGGTATAAAAACTAATGAAAATCGAGCATGAAGATGCCAAAAAAAATTCCGCACAATACCAACAGTACAAAAAAGTTATTATCAAATTAATGAAATAATCAATCGTTCGACAAATCATCCGGCAACTTAACTCGAATGAAAGTACTTTGTTGATTTTGTTGAGAAACGCGTAAATTTTTTCACATTTCTGTCTTATTATTTAAAATTTCACGTTTGGGCGGACTTTACCAAAAGGGTCGCCTTAATTAAGAGTTTCCAGGTGTAAGTTACATCTTATGTTGCTGACCTGGGACCAGAATTGGCGACTGGACGTTTTTCCTCCCGTTTTTTGTTCTCGATGAGCTAATCCCAAGAGGCAAGAAAGCCTATTTCACCTCGTGAATGACCGGCAGTGCTGCATATGATACGTCCGACCAGCCGAGTTCTGTAGAGTCATACAAGTACTCATATACCGGCGATGATCGGTATACGGGCTAAGAGCCACGACCGCTCCGCATGGAAGCGCGAAACCGAATATACTCTTCTATTTTCCAATCCTCCGTCTCTTACTCATCTGCCGTATCCTTTCGCGTTCTATCTTCTCGTGTACCGCGTTGAGCCGGTAGCGAATGGTTCGGTACCGACCGGAGACCTCTTAGCTATCTCTAGACTCTCTTTCCTCTTCGCCGTGTATTTCTCTTTCTCGTCTTCAACCCGGGGGTTTTGCTCTCTCGGTGCCGGGAGAAGTTTCGCGCGAGCAAGAAGAGTCTGACCGTCGTAAACGTCGCGTAGACCCGATCTCGTAAATTGCCGTCGGCTAGGCCTTGGCTTCTCTCTCGTCCAACTCGGTTAAGGCGTCGCGAATATTTACTGGTATCTAAGTTTATAATTACCAAGAAATCTAAGAGGGCAGAAGATATCGGCGAGGAACAGTCCGACCGGGATGCTGCTGTGCCACTGCCGTAAGGTATAGGTATATATTCCGTTGCCTGGCCTCTACCGACCGATCTTGTTATAAGTTACAGTATCCTTCAGTCCTTTTCTTCGTATCGCGCTTGCCCGTTCCTCCATTCGTTCACTCTCGCTTTCGTTCGCTATCGCCGCACTCACGGGACTCTTTATAGAAAAGTGCGACTACCCGCCCCCGCTCGTACCGCGCCGTCCTCGGAAGCGAGCACGCGTTCTATTACGAATCGCCTTCCGCACGTCAGTGACCACGAATTAATGCGTGTAATATGTTGGCTGCGAGCACGTTTACGGCTTACGTGTGGCAGAAGCTCGCTATCGCAAATAACTTAAAACCCGCTCGTGAGTGCCCACATGCATCCGATGCTATTGCGTTAAAGAGTTAGCGATTTACTGGGAAACAGATATTTTTGTTGGTTTTTTTAAATCGAATTTTCGGAAATAACGCGGCTGCGTCGTCCCTTTGCCGGTAATCGGCTTTCGATTATTGATCATTTTCACGGTTGACTTAGGCCTCCGGCGAATGGCAGTTTTATGGACGAAAATTTACAGGAATCGGTAGAAAATCGCCGGAAATACTGTCATATCTGCCGATTTCTGGATTGAGCGTTTTCTACTAATCGATCTGAAAGATCGTTGAAAACTGCTCTATGGGAGATTAAACGGCGGCTGCAAGTTTCACGATCTCTCGGCCAGGCGCCTAAATGGTCAGCGGCCGTATAGCTCGTTCAGCGATGCCGCACTATCCATATCGAGGTCCCACACCATACTAAGTGGTAATCCTTGAGCAGAAAGTGCACCGATACGCCGCGCACCGATTTGTAATCGTTAACGGTCAAGCTCATTCGCTGCACAACTCGCGCGATGTATTAATGAGCTCGATTGGGAGTCGAGAAAGAACTGTTGGAATTTTCAAAGCTGCATCCGCGGTCGTCTCATTTTATCTCGATGGTTATTCAGTCGGTGGTACGAAAGACATCACCCGAGTTTATTGTATCGGTCATTCTAATCTTCATTCTTTTTAAAATGGCCACAACGCGATACTATAGAAGAGCGTAAAGGATCAAAGGGTGTGGCGGCTATGAGAGACGACGATCGCGCGTGGAAAGAGAGTAGCTACGCTGGCAATGATATATCGGCTATTACCTTCGAGCCTTAGCACCTGTTAATGCGTTTCTCTCGTCCTCGTCCTTACACCCGACACCTGACGCCGCGCCGCCACTACTATCCACGTTACGTGTGCTATGCTCGCCGGCTCTCGTACTCTCCTGCACGGTTCCTCTCGCTGCAACCGGCCTGAAGCAACACCGATTCACAGCTCGGTTCCGGACGGCAAGCCTCGAGCCCAAGACGTTTTGCTTTCGTTACTTTTCAATGAGAATATCGCAGAGGGGGTCGCGCACAACAGCGAGACGAGGCGAACCAACCGCCGTCGCTGATGCTGTTGCGATGCTGAGGGCCACGGCCGATCTTCGGAATTAGTCGTGGCTTATATTTCAAGCCCTTCGAACTTTTCGCTCTTCCCTGCTCTCGCTGTCTTTCATTCCTACACCGCTGCGCGCCGCGCTTAATTCCTTCGCATTCTTTCAGACCCCTGCCGATTCGCCTGACGAGCGAAGTCCGATCGATCCTGGGAATCTTTTCTGACACAGATTGACTTCGCGTTCTAATTCATTCGAATCTTTACAGACTTTACAGATTCGTGACTTTACAGAGCGCGACGGTGAAAATAGTCCGACCGCGCGTGCGACCTCGAAAAAAGTGCTACATTGCAGGCGAAAAAATAGATACAATCGAATACACAAGATGTGGATGCGGAGTTCTTTGCAAAAAGAAATTTTGCGGTAAAATTTACCTGCACGAGAGGAGACTGTATCGCATGTTTTTCCCTCTAATTACCCACCATTACTTCATTCGCATTGCGAGCATAATCAGCAACTTCGTTCAATGAAAAAACTTCATTACTGCAGGCTTCGCGAAAAAGAGATCGCGTCTTGAAAATCATATGTCTGAAGGAAATTCAGCGGAAAAAAGTTGTAGGCGTTGACATTTTCGCAGTTTCATACCGATGTTCAATCGAACTTCGCAAAAGATCCAAAACATTGTTTTTTCATTTTCTTTTCGTGAATTATTTTGCGAGAAATTATTTTTTTAAGTTTAATCGACAAGCCATTTGGAACAATAATTATTTTATGGTTTCTATCAAAAATGTTGGTCGTTGTTTTGTGCTCGTGATAATAAGCTAAAAGTGTATATTCGATACATTCGATTATGACAAAATTGTTATCAATGCTAAAATCGTTATAGTTTTGACAGAAATGCACGGAGACAACGGCTTACATTTTGCGTTAGAATTTTCGGTCGAGCAAACCTGACTTTTCCCTTTAACCGATCGAATGCCCTATTTAATATGACAATACCGCGAAAATCATTTGAATACATGATAGTAAAAAATGAAATGATTGCAACTAATTTCTCCAAAACTAATTCAACGACAGTGTATTTATCCACGAATTTCTATTCGTCATCGTATAAATACCCATCGCAAAATTGAGAGTTTTCTGATCCGCGAAGTAACAGCGAAAGATGAAGAAGAATAAGAAAAGTCTGTAGGGACGAGCGGGGCAGAACGGCATACCGAGGCAAAATGGTATAAAACGGTAAAATAGGCTCCCCTGTATTATAGAATTAGGGCAAAATGGGACGAGGAAAATTCCCATCGTAGTCGATTTTTTGCTGCCCATTTTGCCCCTATCCCACTATGCTCCAATACCATTCTGCCCCGGTAAGCCATTCAGCCCCGCTCACTCAGCTACCGAGGTCCGTAAAGGCCGCGCGACATCGACAAGGACGGTGGTCCGCTTTCCATATTTCAAAGTTCATTGAGCATTCTCGAATAAAGTAGGAACATTAATACTTTTCTGTCTCATCCGTCCGACTGCGAAGGCAATCGGGGGGTTGGGCGGCCAGAAGAGGAAGCGGCGAAAAGGGGGAAGAATAAGTGAAGACCGATGGATCGGAGTTACGGGTGCGAGCGAGTCGGGGGGATGGGAGCTTTAATACCTTCTTAAATATTCCTTCCGTTCCACCTCCTCCGACAACGACGATCCACTTCGCCACCTTCTCGTCGTATCTGCCGTGTGCGAGTATAAGATGAGATGGCGCGGGCAGGGATACCCGAAGAGATATATGCGCGCGTACTCCGCTTAAAGGTAGGAACAAATAATACGATTACGTTCCGTTTCCGTTTATTAAAGAAACAAGATATCGCAGTTATGGGTCTCAGGCAACGGCAGCGGATCTCCCGCGGTGTATCCGCGAGCGCGCTCGTTCGGCTCGTCCAATACGGCGCGGGCAAAGAAGTTCCCTCATATTTATATCTCTTTCGTTCGCAGATCTTGATGCCAGGCGTCTTCCCAGCCGTGTTACAGACCCGGAGACATTTTATACCGCGGCATTCGATACCGAGAAACTCGATATATTAAAATTTGCCGCGGGTATTACACGAGTTACGTACCTCGCTGCCTACGCGCCGCGAATGTAGTTATCCGTAATAACTATATACCCCGATGAACCGAAAGCCCTGAGCATATAAGCCGTCTCGTCCGGCGATATAACGCACATACCGAGTTTCATCGCGCCACCAACTTCAATCCGACCTCTGTGCATCGGACTCTGTCTGCACGACATACGTACGTTTTTTATACTCCAACCGGCGAACAGTTGCATCGCTTTCGTTCGAGAGAATAACGAAAAAACTCAGATTTTGCGTGTTACGACGTAAAAATATTTTTTTAATATTCGTAAACACAAACGAAGTTTTCTCTACGCGGAAGCGAAATAAAGACAACAATATGAATAACAATAAAGAACGATAATAATCATTATTATTTCATTTTAATATTAAATAATAATTACTCAATATTATTATTTAATAACTTATTGAATATTTATATTATGATATTATTATTATTGTTATTTATTTATCAGATCATTCCTTCACATAGAATGATAATCGCTCGTGACTGTAATAATCACTTTTTTTCCTGAAACACACACGAGCCTTTTTCCCATAAACTTGATTACTACCAAATTTTTGCTTTGTTCTATAAAAAATAACTGATTGACTTGCATGATCTTCTACTTCCTGTTACATTCGCCTCACTGTGATTTCAATATAAAATAAAAGAGGAATAATAATTATCAAAAATTCTGAAATTATAATTAATTTTTTATCGGCTATCGAATGAAAAAATCGAAATTCTATCGCTGGGGACAATAGTCAGGTGTTTCGACTCAAGTGTCGATGCCAATTCTAAGAAAGTGATAATTTTTTTTGCTCTCTCGCCGGATTTATACCTCCGCGACGTAACAAATCTACCGTGCAATTACGAGGAGCGCAAACTCAGTGATTATCCGGGCGAAGATAATGTGTAATCCAGTTGAAACTGGAGGTAGGCATTATAATGAATACTCGAGGGGAGGGCAGGGTAAGGCGGGTATCTATAACTCGAGGAGCGCGCGTTCAATTGTGGGAGGCGTGGGTGGATGAGTTCCGGTGCGTGTACGCTCATCGCGCCTATGACTCAGCTAATTTATTCAAACCCGTATAGCCGGTAGAGCAGTAGTAGCCTGAGAGAGCTCCCCAGACGTTGGCATAGTCGAGGAGCCCGCGCGCGCGAGAGTCTCGCACCGGTTAGAAACGGTGGTCCAGTAGCCCCATGTCCCGACCCCTCCTTGTCGTCGTACGTCCGGCGAAGAGTTACTTACGTACCGGTATAGGAAACTATCTTCGTGTATGCGATGAGAGCACGCATCGAGCACGCGCCGGAGAAGATAGCTCGCGCCGGACTCTCTGTGTGCGCCCACCCACCTACATGAAGAAAGTATAGTGACAAGCGGAGAGGCCAGACTCAGACACGACTAGCGAAGTCGGTATCTCATCTCCGAGTCTGGCAATGGTAGTGGCTGAGTATCCGTCTCGCCTGTGGCCGTACGCGAGGCCTTTGCCTGTCCCTATCTTCTGTATTCATATTCATACATATGTATAACGAAGATTATTGCATAGGTATATGCTATACACATATATATGCATGTATGTTATACCCTGAAGTATAACGTGGTAAACGAATATATGGAGTATATACGGGGACCGGCCTCTCTCTGGTGTACGCGTGGATATATTGAGACACGCGCCAACGCATTCTAATTATCATGTGCATAATGGTGGCCGGTCGCCAAGCTTCAGAAATACATCAGAGCGAAGAGACGCTATAGATAGGTACCCCCGCACGCTCGCCGACCATATGAATTCCGCGGTAAGACTATCTCTTCTTCGCCGGTTCTAGCCTTTTTCTGTCCTCTCCGACGCTACCACCCTCGCTGCCTCCCTCGCTTGTGGACGGGCATCAGAAACGCGAGAAATCTCTTGCCATGCGGAAAGTGTTGGCTTTGTTGATACTCGGCGCTTTCTGGAAAGGCTTGCCGGAAAACGTTGTGGATACTTGTCAACGTAATCGAGTACTTGGGATTTGAAGATTTCTACCCGATGATTCACATTTTGCAGACGGAATACAAAGGGCCCGAAATGATAGAAATCGCAGCGAGATTGTCGAGTTTTAAGGGATGCACCTTATAAATTGAATTGTTGTTTAGCTGCTTGAATAAATAAATTTTCAATTACAGGCACATCGGATTCTCGAAAATGCTACGCTGAAAACTTATCCTTAACTTTCTAGCCCTGCAATATTCACCAGAATATTTCAATCGCTTTTTGCAGCTGCTCGTGCTGAAGTTTTGAAAATCGGTGTTTAAATCTCTTCAACGTTCGGCAGCGAAACAAGCGACCATCGTTGGTTTCGTGGAGGCTCGTAGAGCAGTCGACTCGCGATGGCATCTAACGAATGGGTACTGAATGAAAAGCTTTGATACAAATGACTCAATCATGTAGTGAAAGAATGAATCGAGGATCTTCAAATGTCAATCACGATATCCTGCTCGTGCCTAGCGCTAGAAGGTCACGCTGGTCCTCGTTCTTCAGGCTCTCGCGCCATCTCTTCAATGCGCGTAAAAATCGGAGTCCCTCTTTTTTTTCTCTTCTTCATCTCCTCTCAATCATTCCTTTCATTCGGAGAAACGTTAGAAACTACGAAGGAACGTGAATATGTCATCGGTGCGTGCTCATCGCGAGAGGCGGATAAACGCGCCACACAACGGAGCCGGAGCTCGCATTATCGGTACAAAGAATAAAAACACGAGGAGACGCGTGTAACGACGAACGAAGCCGTGCCAAGGGGGAAAACGAACGAATGCGAGAGAGAAACGTCGCCGTCGGTTTCGCGATTCTTCTCATTTTACTCGGCTCGCCAATCTTCGCGGAGAAGCCCGAACCACGTCGCACCGGTTGATAGATGTGGAAATAATTATAGGAGAACGCGTTTGTTCGGGGCAATAAGAGAATCAAAGAATAATAAAAAAAAAAATACGAGATACATATATATATATGTATATATCTACCATGTCAAATTTTCGTGAGGTGGTAATGACTTCGAGCCACGCAATGGAAAAAGTCGAGGAAGGTGGCTGAACGTGAACGGGGAAAGAAACAGATTACAAGAGGATCCGTTGCGGAGCAGATGGAAGGTGAGCGCGAGACGATCGGTAGAAGAGGTCCGTTTTTGAAGAAAACTCGTCGTCATTGAGCGACGTTCGATTTCGAAGGCAGAAAAAAATATATCTAATGATCGAAAAAACAAATAGATGGAACAGGTCTCCAATGCTGTCTGGCGGTGATCCGAGACCATCGTTGAAGAAGGTTTAGGTTCGAAGACTCGTTGTCATTGGACGTCGTTCGACTTTCAAACGAGGCAAGAACGAAAAGAAATAAGATGATCTAAAGAAAAATGGAAGCAGCGGGTTTCTCGTGTTATCGTGAGGAAAGACGTCCCAAGGATTCTGGAATGCTACCGATGTTCATGGGGTATCCCTGGCGAAAACGTCGAATACGTCGAAGCGAGCGCGGATGGGAGTCCGCCTCCGAAAGCCTAACACACGAGCCGGTGCGTTCTGTGCCAGCTGGAAAGGTGGGACTCTCGTCTCTCTCGATCTTTCCGTCTATATATATCCATCTCCATCGTTCCCTCGATTTCTCGAGAGAGCGCGCGGTGACGACGACTAATGCATCAGCGTGGCCCCGGGGCACGGGTAATGCCTAATTAATCCAATTAATCTAACTCGGCACAAATGACCTCCGCCGCGGCGGCGGCGGCCACCACCGTCGGAGAGTCTCCGGGACTCCGTTCCTCTTGGCCCAAAGACGAACGCCGGCTCGGTTTCGTGAGCTCTAATGCTGCCTGTTGCCTGGCCGGAGACCGAATTCTCGCATTCAGCGAGACTGAAGAAGACTGTAGAAAAGGAAGACTCTCCCGATCTCCTCTTTTGGAGGAAGAGAATGGGACGCATGATGAACTGGCCCATCTAACATTCCGAGAAATTAACGATTATCGTTGATTCATATTATCTCAGATTCTTGGGTATTGAACGACATCAACGAACCTTTGGATGTTTATTGGCCGCCTTACTTTAAGACTCTTTGGTCATGATTGAAGATCGAAACGATCGGCAAATATGGCCATTATACCTTTGTTTCCTATGGATTCAGATATTCGACCTTGATATTTCGCAAATATGTCGGTATTCAATGCACATTAGAAAATTAAGTTATATATATAATAAGGAATTACAAGTTATGAAATAGATGATTTTATTCCTCGATTGTATATTCTCATTTTTTTTTCTATTTACATTCCTAATATTTAAGAGCTGTTGTTGAAAGTTTCGGATCAGACTTGTTAATAAATATGGAAATCGCAGAATAAAAAAAATGCAAGAAGCGGAATCTACTATTGGTATCAAAAGAAATGTATTCCGATATCGATAGACCGAAATATGCTTTTACCGGCCATTCAAAATACCGATATCTTTTTTGTTGCATGTCGTTCTTTTTTATTCTTTCTCATCTTTGCGCCTCTCGATCTCTTATAAGCCACGAGTCCCAACGGTGTCTGCTCGATCCGTTCGGATCCGCGGTCGCGAGCGGTCGTCGGGATTTCTGTGCGCGCTGGAATATATTATCGTTTTGTTCCTCGCGAAGTGAGAGAGAGCGAGGGATCGGTAGAACGCGCGGTGCCCGAGAGACCGGGATGGTTGTCATTGGCTCATTTGTTAGACGCCATCCAAAGCATGCGGGGCCTTGATTTAGTACCTCCACCTCGAACCGCGCGCCGGCATCGGTGCGTACGCCGTACTATAGTAATACCACTACTATGTCCCGATCTCCGCTACGAACGCCCTTCATCGAAGAGACAAAGACACGAGAGAACTCACAACGTTCGAAGTGCACAAGTTCGTGACCCCGGGTACACCCTGTCCCCTCCCTCCCGCACGTCCGTCGTCTTCTCTTGCACTCCCGCGCCGCGCACTTCTTTTATTCCCTTTATTCCTTTCGTTATTTCTTTCTGCCTTTCATACTCGCAACGCCTTTCGGTCCCCTTTTCGCCGGTTAACGTCTTCCTCGAAACACCCGGGACGAACACGATTCGTCAGAGCGACGAACCAGTCGGTCACGGCTGTCCTACGTTCACATGATCGAGATCCTTTTGCTTCGATCTTTTTTTTTGTTTATTTCTTTTTTTTTCACTCGCGTCGTACGTGAGAGAGGTATTACTGCAAGATGTGTCGATAAATTAGCCTTTGAATCTACAGAGTCTTTGGTTCTCGTCAATTTCTTTCACGTTTTTCCCTTATTGCAAGCTACCGGTAAAATAATAGTATACGTGTCGATGACTGCTTTGGCTCTGCGATTGCGAATCATGCAAACATTGTACAAATTTGTTTCCGTTACCGAGATCTATACAGGCACATTCTCAATCACCATGCGCAATCTCATCGACAGAATCGTGCGAATAAGCAGAGGGGAAAGAGGCAAAAAGATAAGGGATGAATTACACCGGAAGAGATGGCAGGTGTAGGTGGTCTCGAGCATCGTCGCGAGTTTGGGGGTCCTCGGGAGGGCACGCAACAGCAAATTTTTTCTTTTTTTTGTATTCCGTCCCTAGAGCGTCTACTAGCGGGTTGTCCAATAACGCGAACGGAATAGAGCAAAAGAAAGCGAAATAGAAGGGGACGAGGGGACTGAAACCTCACTTATACAGTAGCCGAAGGATCGGGCCAAGATCAGAAAATCTAATTGTCCGTCTTCGGTGTGGCTGCGGCAAATTGCAAAAATAAACACGCGTCTCTACGGGCAACCTACACGAGCCGCGACCGGGCCGAGTGAATGAGAGAAGAATCAAAGAACGAAGCGAATAAGCCGTGAACGTACAAGCCGGAAAGAAAAAAAGGATAAAAAACATGAAAGCAACAGTGATCGAGGAATATGAAAGAAAACAGAAAGGCAGAGGAGCTGCAAGACCCGCGCCGCCGACGTCGTGGCTTCGTCTTCTTGTTCCTCTTCTTCGCTCATTCCTTTTTTCGCATTCTTTTTTCTTCCTTTTCGTGTCCCGGGGAATGGAAATACTAATTTTGCGGAATACGGTGGCCGGACTGCGGTAAGCGCCGGGCGCGCTTCTTCGCTATACGGCTCTCGGGGAAGACGCGCGCGATCACCGCGCGGTGCCCGGACTTCGCTGTTGGTGGTGTGGGTCGTGATTACTCGGGGATAATTACAGTCGACGTGCGCGCGGCTTATATAGAGAGGGGGTGGTGCCCGAGCTATACACGATACGAACGTGTGCTGGCCGCTACCGGCAAGACTGAAAGTGAGCGAGACATATCTGCCTGGAAAGCAGCTTTTGAGTGTGTTCGATGCTCGGGCTTCTTCACGTGAGCTCCAAGCCCTACCAACTGCTTCGGCTTGTTGCTTTTTTTTATCCATCCGGGTGCAGCGAGCGACGGAGTATCGGCGTGTTTGCATCTTTCTTCAGCCAATGGTTCGCATGAGACAACGGCTATCCCGGTTTATGATTATACGAAACGCCTTATTTTGATCATCTATTCTTTTCTTCATTTGGCTGGCGCCACGACGAATCCGTGAATGCAAGGAAGGTGCAGATTTCAATTGTCTCCTTTGTTTACTCAACGGGAGGGTTAATCTAGAACGGCTGCCGGATCATCCGATCGATAGACTAAACGATGGACAGATCTTGAGGAGCTTCGGGGAACTCTAATGGTCTGATGTCCGACCGCCTTGGCTTGTCGGTAATGAGAATTTATTGCGGTCCCCTTTGATGAGGCCCTCGCGAAAGACCGCGTACGTTGGCTCGTGGGGGCCATTTTTCGGTTTCGGGGAAAGGCAATTTTTTGATATCTCCGAGACCTTCCGCCCGCGCTCGGAGAAGCCGGTCGGGCCATGGCGATTGGTTGCATCATGCAGGCGGCATTGGGGAATAAAGGAACAACGGAAACAAGCGAAATACAACGTCCTAATGGAGAAAAGGATTGCAGGGCTCCCTTGTAATTGCTGGCTTCGTTGCTCGTCTCACGACGCTGTCGTTGTTTTTGCAATCGCGTACTATTAGAGATGGATGCGCACTTATCTTAGGGCGCCTTCTGGTCACGAAGAATATTGAGTGTTCCGAATGACAAAAGAAATATATCAGGGAAAAGCTGTCACAAACAATTCATGGTGACGGAGGATTGAACGATCAAACGGATGCAGGGCGAGATATTTACTATAGATATATCTATAGAAGGGGGTTGGAAAGAAACTCGACGAGTCTCCCTTGCGAGAGAGGATAAGAGAGGAGCAGCCTGGTGTACGAATCGAGAAGCAGAGATCAGCCATTAATTTCCTTTCGAGAGAGAAAAACCTAGTCGAGCTAATGGGAGCCACGCTCTAATGCCTCACGCTGCTTCTCTACTTTTGCTACTACAACGGGCGCTCTTGCGCGAAGAGAGCGAACCCCACCTCTTCTTTCGACGCCCTCCGCTAATGGCCCACTCTTTGATGACAAATATCGGGGCCTAGAGGAAATATATAAATTACTCGGAATAAGTTCAGTCTCTTTCTCTTTACTCCTATACCTTCTGCCAGTTATGCCAGCCTCTTCACCGACGACAGAAGACGCCCACCGATAATTCAATTCCTTGGCCACTGGCGCGGAACACAAGGAGCAGCAAAAAGGTACTTTCGGTATGTCACTCTTCAGGAAATTCATGGATCGTCGGTTTTCTGTTTTCCGTTTCTATTCGCGATTTTTTTCAGAAGCCCACTACATCTTTGATGCTTCTTCGTTCATTTTTTTCTACCGACCGATACGAGTTTATTCGAACTTTTGCCGATTTTTGGAGAAATATTTAAATTCTTAAGAGTTTGAAAAATTGCTTGCGTATCGCTTACCATAATTGCTTTCCAGGATCTCTGAGTCACGTGTGGATTATCTGAAAAATATAAAAAGTCAGTCATTCTTAAATGGTACGACTGTATCTGCTGATTTCAGGAGAATAGAAAAATTGGCAATTTTAATGGCAATTTTAATGGAAATTGTAATTGTATTTAATGAAAGATTTAGTTAGATTATTGTTTGCGTCGTCGATCCAAAATTCGACATTTTTGGTCCAACCTTTTCGGAAAATTTCAATTTTTCGTCTATCAAGCTTGTAATGCCTTCGGTACATTTCGCTTCACGAGAATTGTCGTTGTATCACATAAATCGACAGATACAAGCCATCGGACCGGGTTGATAAATTACTCGAGAAGAAAAAGCATCGGTGATTGTCGGGGCTCCAGAGACTCTCGATGAAAAGACATACGGAAAGAGGTATGGGTAGGAGAGATACGGAGAAGGGTGGCAATGAATTGCGAGAGGGACGAGGCGTTAAGGACAGGATACATTCCGCTGGCCGGTTCCGGTATTGTTTGCGTTAATAGCGCCCGAGATACAACGAAAAACGAACCCTCGTCGCGGAAACCACTAGCAGAAGCGACTCCCCTCGTTGGCCTAGTTCGTTCGGACGCGACGGTCCGAAGGAACTTCGATTATCTCGATCTCTGGATAGCGTCAATAAGAGACGAAGGGAAACGAGAAAAAGAAACAGAAACGGACGCCTTGTCTGAGACATTATTGTGCGAGGGGTCGAAAGAGGGAAGTTTTTGCGAGACATTTAACCAGAAGTATCTGCAAGATCAACCCTGGATTTAACGCAACACAACTCATTAACTATTACGTTCCATTGAATAAATATTTATCAATCTTTTGCAAAACCAAAAAAAAATGAGTACAATTTTTTCTTCGAAAAACAAACTAATAAAGAAAATCGAAAAAATTGCTCTCCCATTTGTTCTACTCGGGGAAAAAAATGCTGCCGGTCTTTCCCGGGCTCAATAGTAATGGAAACGAAGAGCTTCGGTCATCCCGATGAGATTGGACGAATCGTGTAAAGTCCCATTACACCGAGTGGGGATAACGAAACAGTCGTGCGAATTGTGTTCTTAAATAAATATATTGACCCTATTTTTTTTCTCATCCTAATCGTACTCTCTTCCTTTTCATACACTCGGGAAATGGTATTTCCAGCGATGGACCAACTATATTCGATAAATGTATGACTGCGTTTCAGAGACAAACACTGAAGCAAATGAGTCCGTCCGCAGGAAAAACATACGTTCTTCGCATGAGACGACTAGGCTCAGATGTTAGAATCGAATATCGTCCCTTCGTCTATATAATTCGACGAGCTAGCATTGCACTTGGCGCGCGATATCGTCGCCGTCCAATCGTAGGACTGGCGATTTTACAAGCCACTCATCGGTGTCGCGTGTTACCACTACCGACCGCGAGGCATCCAGCGGGCCCAAGGCCAGGGAAGGAGTTGCATGCTCGCAAGCGTATTTATAAGCAAAGCACAGCACCGGATACGTAATACACCCATAGCCCTGACAAGCTGGTTACGCGACGAGAGACACGCGCATCTTCGACCGCCGAATCGTCCCATAACATCGTATAACTTAGGAGCCCATCAGCGAAGCCCCCAAAGAGGAAAAGAAGCTGTGCGCGCCGTTATCTCCCGTAAGCGTCTACGTAAATACTCGTTCGGATGATTTTATTTACCGCACAGCCGTCGCGCACACCGGCGCGAAGCGCGTCTCGGGGTGTGTCCGCCGTATATCCGACGTTCGCGCTCACGTACCTCTCTGCCTACCATCAGCGCGCGTCGCGTGATGTCGATTTGTAATTCTACCTTTTTTACACCGACTTCTTATTTGTATATCCTGCCGTTCAAGGTCACCGAAGAGTTTCTCGTTATTGGACTAATCATGTCGTGATTGGATGAAAAGAAAATCGAACGACCATTCCTTGGTTTGAAATTTTTTAAGCCCGCATCTCCGTAAAGAGAGGGAAGTGAAAAATCTAGTTATGTGATGACGAGACTTGTGTTGAAAATCGTCAAATTTAGAATCAATTCAATATTTTTTATCTCGAGGAAAATAAAATTACCAAAAATCCGAATCCCTTTCGGGGTTTGTCCAATTAATTACGACTCATTCGAAAGTCTGGCATATCGACTTATTGATAAAAAAAATTCAATTTATCGATACTTTTTTTTTAATGATCAAATGGACGATATTTAATATTCTCCTCGATGCTGTCCTACACTGTATCTATTTTCAGTCCCCGCGTCGCGAGTATGCAAATAAAGAGATCTTCCTTTCCCGTTTCGCAATACGCGGGACACGCGGATGCGCGGAGTGCATTAAATATAAACGTTGAGTATAGTGGAGTTCGATCGGCGCTATAATTCAATTCCTTAACGAAGCTCGTACGAGATCGAGGGAAAATAAAGGAAGGAGAAGATCGAGCGATCACTGTTGGTTCAACAGTCGTACCGAGGATCGTTAATACCGGCACAGTATCGAGTCTCGCGAACGAACGAGAGGTGTATGCAAGGAGGGGTCGCGAGGCGGTGGGGCGAAGGGGTGAAGGGGGGGAATAAGGTTTTTCGAATAAAGAAAGTTTACAACGTAACTCGCGGCAATAATGTAGCATACGGTATATAAGCTTATATTCACGGGGCATAGGTACTATAATAATAAATGAATATACGTATAGTATTGGAGAGTCGTTGGAAGGATGTGCCTGGTCGCCTGGCGCCTCTACTCCGCCACCCAGGGGATCCCCTCATTATTTGCTGCCACGATGAGCCTTTATTAGCAGTTATCCCGTTCAGTCTCGAATCTATACGTTCGCATAATCATAAATTCCGCGTTTACGGTTCGCGTATCTTATGCAAATTAGACGATTTAATCCTCGCTGATATTTCAGGGCGTTTTTAATAACCCCGCGATGCTCACTCGCTCCAATCGCGTCTTTCGGGCTCGTCCGGCCGAATCGAGAATTCTCACTCTTGACCATTACTTCTTCGATGTTTCTGTCCCGCGATAGTATAAACAGCCAACGATCAATTGGCGTCGATTAATCGTCTTGAATTTCTCGATCGTCACGACGACGACGCCAGGCTCGGGGAACGCGTACCCCGCGGGGACTTTCCCATCGATGGACGAAACGGCACGTGGATACGATGCACCGAAAGAGCGATGCTCCCCGCGATTGGTCAGAGCTCGACAAACGAATCGATAAATCGATAGCGCAGTGGGTTAAGAACGAAGAGAAAAATTGTGAATTAGTACCAAAGCGTTTGGGGCTTCAACGAAGAGTAACGCAGTGAGGAAGGCTTTGAGCTTTGTTCCGAACCCCAACGAATTGCGCGTATTCCCTGTGTCGTATAATCCTGTCATCGTGAGACAAAAGGTAAAGTAATCGTAGCTTGAAATTACAATAACCGGACGGACAGAGTTGGTCCAGAAGCTCTCGTTGGAACTCGGCGAGACTCAGTTCTGTAGTTGTCGCTTCGCGTGCTCGCCCACTGTTCTGCAGTACATAATAATAACAATAAGTAAGTTGCCGCGGGGGTAATTTTCAGTGTTTAAGGGCTCATCCAATTATCCACGACCAGCGGAGAGCTTGTCGACGTCGTTGACGTCGTAGCAGTTCTGCGTGATGCGAGAAACGCCCGTATATACACTATAGCGAATGGTGTCGACTTGAGGGGGTGGACGCGGGAGGTAGACTAGTTTTCCTCGTTGCCACCGGTCCGGGTGACCGTTATAAGCTTGCTATGAAACGCATTCATGTACAATCCACGTATATACACCTTGTGCCTGTAATGAGCTTGTATGGGAGCGCGAGCGGAAGGTGGGAATAGTATATGATGTACAGTAGAAAGGGTTGCGAAGAGACTTCGTTGCCGTAGAATGAAACGAGGGTGGCGACGAACAAGCTTGTTTGCATTAGCTCTGTAGACAGAAGGGCGAGACGCACGTAGCGAAATAAGCGTGCGAACGAGCGAGAAGACCCACGAATATACCCAGCAGCACACAGGACCCCTGTGCTCAGGATATTACGTAAGTCTGAAAAAAAAAGAAGATCCAGGACGAAAGCAAAGTGGACAACGCGCGGAGGCAACGTGAGCTCGAGCGAGCAAGCCCCCGAAGCGCGGACAAAGGCCTTGGTGCTTTCCACCTCAAACGATAAACCCGAAGGCACGCCCGGAATTAACGACGAATATAATTACGAACGCGCGCGCGCGCTGCGAATCGCGGGCCGTGGATGACTGCCCCGGGCTCGACAGTTTCCCGCGTTGACCAGCGAAATCAAAAGACCTAGGAATTCCAAAAGCTGACGCCGACAAACCTTCGCCGCATTGTCTTTATCGTAGGTGTAATACGGAAATAAACAGAATTTGAAATGAATAAAGAGTAAATGATCATTTATAGCTCTGATACGTATTATTAGTTATAATATGTCGTAATATAAGAATTAGTAAATATTAGTTGGATCGAACCTTCAACTTTCATGCTGCAGTGTTCATTTTAAGTTTCGATTAGAACAGAATTTTGCTCTCTAATGTGCTTAAAAGGGCCTTGATTTTTCGAAAATACGCTATATATTTTTTGGAAAGCATGGTCATGTGGAAATTGAACCCGATTCTGTTCTCCGTATTCCGTAAAGCAACCCCACTCACCTGTCGCACGCAAGCAGAAAGCGCGAGTAATATTCCCTCTCGGGATCAAAGATAATTCTAATCGAAATTAATATCGGCTTTGGTCAGTGGTGGCGACGGCAATATAATCCTTTGCGGAGGATTATATTCGCCTGGACATTCCAGCATGAAGACCCCATCGGCACTCGAACTCCGGCAAGATCTCGAAATTAGTTATATCCCACCTTCGAGTATTCTCTTCTCTCCCCCACCCCCCGAACCACCGCTTGTGCAAATCCTGTAAGATAACAATCCTTTGAGCCACGACTTTGAGGGACGACCAGTGGATATCGCTTTCTGGCTCTGGCTATCGTTACTTGCCTATTTGCCTATAGATCGAGGAAGGGAAGCGAAACGATCCAAACCATACAGTCAATACAGACGGAGCAACGGAGACAGCGGAATGGAACAATCAAGGTGGAAAGAGCAAAAGAGACTGGGACGGCGAAAGCGAATAGTGCTATGAATACCACCAGTCGGCAATTGGCGTATGTGGATAGTCACTTATACGTACGATGTTTTCGTGAAGACGCGCCTGAGAGAGAAGTTATTTTGCACGATACAACGATTTACCAAGCTCCAGTTAATAGCCAACCTTCGACGAATGCACCGCCAAGTCCATTGGCCGGAAGGCGACAGACGTATGCCAACAACTGGCAACAGACCTTACGATAAAGGGCCAATCATTGTGCAGTTAATCCAAAGGAGTGCGAGCTTGCTGAAGCTCGAGCACAAATCAATTAGTGGGGAGCCTCGGGGCTCTTCGCTCCGGAACTACCCTTCTCGCTTCTATATCCCAACGGCAAGCCGCCCTCACCGAGCTCTGGGCTCGCTTCACCTCCCATCTACCTTCTTCGTTCTTCCAACCTTCCTTTCGCATTCTATCCATCTCGTTTCCTCTTCGGCGCACCCTCAGTTCCTCGCACCGACGGTAGCCAAGCCGAATACAGATTGCGTTTCAATCTATGCGCTAACGAGTGTTTAGTGTTTACCGAACCGCGAGCCCGCGCCCCCACCTTTGCTTTGCCACTGTTTCCGCATCCCTACGTACAATAACGAGAAGGCTAACGAGGAACGAGAGCGGATGAAAGGGGCGATGCAGAGTGTTGTTAGGTTGCGTTTTGCTGTTCGACCTGGAAAAGCCGAGAATGACGATAACGACAAAAGTCGAATGCGAGGTCAAAAGGCACGCGTTCGCCGACGTTCGGCGGCAGCACCCTAGAAAACGGCCCACACTCGACAAATGCCCGTTTGTACACAAACTGATCACATACACAGCTCCTCTGCATCAGATCTTCTGCCAGATTCCACATGGACATGATCTACCTGAGGTAACGTCCACATATTCAACAAAATCTACCGGATAGAAATAGGATGTGTGAGCCTACTCCTGAGACTGAGAGAAATCTGACCATCGAGATTCAATGCAGGTGCCGTTCAATATTGTTCTGATGCACTGAACAAGTGCTATTAGACGTCGACATGTTGGATGATAAAATTAATCCAACCGTCCGGGGTCATGCTATTCTCCTTAGGAAAGACTTTCACGGTCATCCGGTATTGTCCGGTATATCCGGTCACCTGGTATTGTTGATTCTGGTCGATGATCGTGTGTCAAACCCAATCGCAGTCCAATCGCAGATCTGATGCGGTCGAGTATGAATGTTTCGTCGCTGTCGCTTAGCATATTTATCAAGATAATAAATGCGAACTCCCTCCCAGTATATCAGAGCTTAAATGTACGAGAAACAACGCAGAAAGTGCGGCCCGATCGCTAATCCGTGAGGAAATTGCAGTTTACCAAGGTGTGCGTCTTACGTGTCCCCATCTCATCATCTTCTTACAAGTCTCTTGATCGCTACGTCTGCAATCAACCGCCAATTTGATTCTATTTGCTCTCGTCTCGATCGGGGATGCCTCCAGCGCTTGTGACGCAAGGTTCCCAGGCTTACAACAACAGTACCGACTAGCTAGCGACAAAAGCCTATGGGGCAATGAAGAAGGATAGTCGAACACACCGGCAACAACAGCAGCTATGCAGTCTCCACTGCCTGCACTCTGGTCGCTGGTCGAGCGTTAGATGAATGCCCCACGCTCGCATTTAATTACAGGAGTATTTTATCGGGCCGATGGCATTAGTCCGGTGTTTTGGGACGAACTCGGCTGGTCTCGTGTGCGTTTCCGTTTGGCATTTCGAATATAACCACGACGGTTCCCGCGGCAGTCCGGGATCCAAGCGTACGCGGACAACCGGCGAGTCCAAACTCTGTATGCGTGTACAAACTGACTCTCGTTCTCTTTATACATATGCGATATAGTATTTTCGTATAGCACGTATAGGCTCGATACTCGTATAGAATAGCGTGCACCGATATATCTACACGCGCACCACATGCCTGGGACCCCCGAATATTTATGGGGGCCAAAGTCAAATTAGTGGCGTACTGCGTGCACCTTTTGATTAAGTATCTGTTAACTAAAGGTAATACTTAATAAAGTAACGCTGATTTAGTGTCCGATGGACCGCGCGCGGGGTAGTGGTAGTGGTGGTGGTCGTGGTGGAAGCGCGGTGTACCGGTCACGATACGTGGATGAGAACGAGAGGAGCGTGGGGGAGGAGATATATATATGTTGGGGATCGACGAGGATCGGGAAGGCCTGGACCCCGAGACCCACCGGCCAGACGAACCAACACACCGGATTCTCGGCTGCCGGGACAGCGGAGCGTGCGGGGAAGACCCTGAACGTTATTCGAGTCGCAGCCACGGCGTTCGTTTTCCCATTCAAAATAAAATGAGATATTTATGGGGGCCTATGGCCCTGGCAGTGCCAGCAAGACGCTTGCCGATACTGGTGCTCTACGGGTATTGGAAACGAAATGTTCGTCGGGTTCGCCTGCCTTCTCTTCATCCACTGAACACCAACGCATATGCTCCACCGGCGCGAATCCAGCCAGAACAGAGAACGTACGTGTAGCTCTTTCGTGTACCTGTCCCGAACAACTCGCTCGTGTTTACGCGTGTCGTGTGGCCATCGGCTCTCCTAGTTTTTCTTCCTTTGCTTCACGGCGCTTACACCGCTCCTTCTCCATCCTCTTCGTCTCGTTCGCCGCAGACCCTTTTCATGTTCCACCTATACATGGATTATTCAGCTGCGCGTTTCCTTATAACCCCGCAACGTTCATTCGTACGATCGAGCCAAGGCAAGTTCCATCGAATGAGCATCGCCCAGAATATAGTGGTAGATATTCTTCAGGGTATTAGTCCTAGGGGCTCGCGGACCGCGGTCACCAGCGAGCGGCGCGATTTATGCCTGTTCTCCGATGTATCGCCACTGCTTTGCCGCGTCGTCAATAACCCGCTCGACTCCTCCTGATATCGTACACCTTCTCCCGGGGCCTTCTTCAGGGTCCGAATATCCGATTGCAATTTGTTCCTATTCGTCGTTTATTCCCGTCGACCGCGGTCATACAGGCTCGCTCGTGAATCGACTTAAATACTGCCCCTTGGGAAGCACCAAGTTTACTGATGCTCAATTCGCGCTCGCTTTTATATCATCGAGGTTCTTTAATTCTTGTGTTATCACTAATCCTTATCGAATTATTGAAATTTATCAATGAAAGGTGCTAAAATATAACGTATGATAAAGTAAATAGTGAATTAATTATTAAATTGCATGATTACTACATTATTGTTTTAATACTTTTATAATACTTAATAGAGTTTGAAAAAAATTACCTATGAAATAATTGTTTATGTTATATTAAAATGTATACAAAATATTTTATTACATATATTATGTGATATATAGAATGGATATAATAAAAGTTAAGATTTCTTGACGCGTAAATACTCGCAATGGAATCGTTTTTTGAAAAGTAAGTAGAGTTGCAATTATTGCTTGGATTTTTAGATATATTTTAGTGTTTATAAACGGTTTCTTTCTCAAAGTACTGCTGTAATTTATTGCAATTCTTGAAATTAGCATCTTTCCAGACCACTTTTAATGCTCGAGCGTGTCTATTGTGGTCGTAAAACATTACCAGTTAACGGCAAAGAGATTCGAAGAATCACAGACGAAAAACACGGGGTTTGATGAACGGCGCTCGATCTTCGGGACGATAGGAGAAAAACGGTAAGGGACGAAGAACGATTCCGGAACGAAATGAAGAGACTGTCACAGCGGCGAGTCGCAGCGGAAGAAATAACGGGTCCATCCCTCGTTCGAGGGGCACGAAAGCGAGGAGTGCACCGTGCAGCATCTCTTCTTTCCTTCGCGCGATGGGCACGGTGCACGTGAGCGTGTATACCCTCGTGAGACTCGGAACCATGCATCTTTTTTTGGGGAGTATAGTCGAGAAACGGGCGATCGGATCACGTGGTAGTGCATTTTGTTCTCCCTCGGCGATAAAACATTTTTATGTTCTTTCTGGGCTGTTTGATTTCGAGATTAGCTGGGAATTTTTGGGCGAACCCGCATATCACTTTGATTTACATCGAACGGCAAAAGAACGAGCGAGCGAGGATGAAAGAAATGTCGTGAGATACCACGAGGTTTTCTACACGCGAAGACGATACCTTCGGCCGCGCTACGAGGTAGGTGGAATTCTCTTAAATTTCAAATTTATACATACCACCGGGACGTGCACACTACTGTCATAATCTTGATTCTAACGCGGTCGACTCGCCGAACAATTTGTTCGCTCGCTTCTTCTCTTGTACGACTTGCACGGTGGGCTTATTTGTCACCGCGTAAAACACGAGATCGAGCGTTAACAGCGGCCGAAACGATACAATGTGAAGAAAAAAAACAATGAAAAACCCATTCGAAAATCTATGAAAGTGAGGGAAAATAAAAGGAAGTGTAGCTTGATCACGGATGACCGGATTCCTCAGCTTCGAACCATTCACCGCGATTCGCGACTCCACTCTGCGAATCCTCCGCGCGACCCTTCACCCCTTAGCGCGCCCGGAATACCTGCTCCGCGGAGAGTCTCGCTCACGCAACGCAGTATCGGATATCATATCGATATCTCACGTGGTCTGTTTTATAGCCTCGGGGGAACCTGATTATATTCCGAGTCCGAGCAGTTTGATCGGGACTACAAAATATTTCGTGCGGGGAAGAGAGCGTGTTGCCGGTTGCTGGCGATGCTGCTACTTCTCCATGGCCCCCTGACACCCCCGGTGCGAAGACGATTTAGGGCCTACCGCTCACCGAGGGGGCCCGAAACGCTCTCATGGTGGTCTATATCAAAACATCGGACTCTGAAGGCGCAACGGTCTTATTTCTTGATATCTTCCTATCTTACTTCCCACCTTTCCACCTGCTAAATCATCGTGTGAATAAGCAAAATAGGGTTCTCGTCGTTTTGGGCCTACTTGTTACTTGCGGCGATACGGGAACGCACGGGTAACTGGGTTTTCATTCATACGTTGACGCGATTAAATTGGGGACACGAGAATGCGCGAATCGTCGAGCGAACGCGCACGGCGCGGGCTCGAGGGTTATAGACTGCGCGAATCGTCGAGCGAACGCGCACGGCGCGGGATCGGCGATTTAGGGAGAGATATGCGAACGCTACCGGCACGGTGCGTGGATCGGGCGACAAACGCGGGCTCGGAACGCGTAAGAACGATGCTCGAATCGGCGAGCGAGCGCGCTCGACGCGGGATCGGCGGTTTAATGAAATAGGCGAGACGCGACCTGGACGGTGCGGGGATCGTGCGACAAACGCGGGCTCGGAACGCGTTAAACACGAATGCTCGACTCGGCGAGCGAGCGCGCACGGCGCGGGATCGCGAATCAATGAAACGGGGGAGACGCGATTTGACGGAACGGGAATCGTGCGACAAACGCGGGCTCGGACTGCGTTAAACACGAATGCTCGAATCGGCGAGCGAGCGCGCGCGGCGCGGGATCGCGAATCGATGAAACGGGGAAGATGCGACCTGGACGGTGCGGGACTCGTGCGACAAACGCGGGCTCGGACTGCGTTAAACACGAATGCCGCGCGGATCGCTGAGCGAACGCGCGCGGCGCGGGCTTGATAGCTATATGATGCGCTCACGGCGACGAGGGGGGAGAGGTCCCATCGATGGTCTTCGCGTAGTTCTCAGGCGCGGCAAATACGATGCCCACCTTTCGACGGGGGTCGCGAGGTTTTCGAATTGGTGCGCGGGCGTAGGCTTCGAAGTCCGTCGCACTGACGACGTCGATCCGTCTTAACGGGCTCGGACGCGAGGGAGCGCGAACCTTGTCCGGTTGTGACGTGCGAAGTACTCGCGGGACGCTGTTGTTTTGCGGGAACGCGGGAACGCGCGATTCCGTGAGATAGCGTAGCACGACCGGGGGTCCCGTGGGCGAGTACGGGATCGTTGGCAAGCGCGGCTGCGCGATCGGCGTAGGAACGTATGGTTCCGGTTGACGGATCTCCACGCGTCGCGTCAGCAAGATGTCCGAAACGATGAGCGGCTTGGTGGGCGGCACGCGTAGGAGTTCCGGCAGAGCTTCCTTCGATACGCGAGCGGCGACGGTGTCGAGCGGTTCCGCCGAAATTACCACGGGTCCGCCGGGTGTTGCCACGGGTCGGGCATTTTCCTTTTCCTCCCGCGCGAGGAGATGTTGCAGACCGCGAATACCGCCCGATTTACCCGCGAGAAAGGCGAGGTGTTTTTGCAGCCGCTTGCGCCCGGCGCGTTTCGGCATCGAGATCTCGTGTAGTTTAGGGAAAAAAAAGAGGTTAGGAATGCGTAGGATAACTCGGATTACGTCCCGAGTCTCGGGCTGTATGGGCTTCCCGAAGGAGCACAGTTACGGCTGCGATTCTCGGGGCGTGGGAGGATGGATCCTCGGGCGTCTCGGCGAGCACGCGAGCGTTGCGTCGCGAGAGCACGGATCCGCGCGTCCTCGGTCTCGGCTGTGCGTGCTTCCCGGGGGAGCACGGTTACTGCTAGAGCCTCGGATGCGAGATGAAGGCGAGGTGAATTGCGATTCACGTCGAATGGGTTCTGAAAAGAACCGATTTGCGAAGAGTTTGGCGAATTCCCTCGATGTGGGAATCCTGGCGAGTCCGCGAAGTCGTTGCTATGCTGGAGCTCTGAAAAGGGCTGTGAAGGCGAAGAAGAGAGAAGTTGCTCGAGCTGCTTCGGTGATCCAAGTGGTCCCGAGCTCCGAGAACGCGCGCTTCTTATAGAGCGTACGCGGACCCGTGAAGAAGGGGCGACGATCTGATTGGCTGCGGCCCGTCGCGTGGGGGAAGCGAGCGCCGGTACAACCGGCGCGCCAATGAGATCGCGTCCTCAGCCGCGCGTTCTCGTGCCTCGAGTATTTTTTATTAAAATCGTATTTTACAGGCGAATAATACGAGTTATTAACAGGTAAGTATAATATTCATGTATATAAATATTGTGGGATGTTTGTTAATGTGTTTTTCTGTTACAGATCGCCGAACTTTGGCCGAGAGCGATAGCGGGAGACAGAGGCTCGGCCGTACGTCTCGCGGATATCGCGAGTGTTTGCTTCGGCCTTCGCCGACGAGGGAGTTTTTGGAATACGCGAGAGATTCGCGTGAATAATTCTTCGTCTTGAAGAGACGAAGAATATGATATGTTTATCTCGCGGTTCCGTCGTCGGGGAAGGCCGCGGCGCGCGGAACCAGGTGAGTATTATAAATCGTACAATGTATCGGCTAATCATTCTTTCTTTTTTTGTGTTACAGGTCGACGAGCGAGAAACGTGCGTCGTCGAAAGACGGCGTGCAACATACTTAAATAAATAGATAAATGAATCGATTCCATATATGACGCACCAGCGCTCTTTTCGGCTTGATATCTTCCTATGTAAACTCGTTTCCAACTGGAAAATCCTCTTGCGACTCAGCAAAACAGGGAACTCATTGTTTTTAGGCTTACCTACTTCAATAGAATCGATTCGATGTAATGAATTGCAGTAATGGTTTATTCAATTACTTATTTTTAGCAAAATTTACGAATTCGGCATTTTTATTCGTGGAACCTAAGAAAGTGGCTCTCGGAATCGTACAACTCGAATATTGGTTCTTCGAATGAACACGAGTCATAGAACCGGTAGATTAATCGATGCGGGAACCCTCGTCTTGTTTGCATATGTTAATACCCATTAGGTTATCTCGCTTTTTCGTTGGCAACGCCTCCGCGTCTTCGGATGGACTTAAAAGCCATCGGCTATACAGCGTCTTGTCTGCTCTAAGTCGAGATGATCTCTGGTGACTATGGTTTGGTATTACGAAGCCTTCGATAATTTGTCAAAGCTTTCCGTCAAAGTGAATCAAAGCGAGACGGCAAGAGGAGATAGAGAGCCGGATCGTTATATCCGGTTTTGGCGCACAGGCGTTTACCCGGGTCTTGATTAAAGAGCTGGAAATACTCTGGCGAGAGTTTACGTTCAATTTCGCCAGTCACTGAAACGTGCTTTAGGTGCCTCCGCGCGGGATCAGGTGACATTCAGGAATGCAAAAGATCCGCCTTGCTAATATCTTCTACCTCCCGCGACGGATATATAGGATCTTCCTTTTTGTTAGCCATCCAACCGATCCTGCGATATTCTTGGTCGTCCCAACGCGGAATGAAAACTACGTAAGGAATATCCAATCGGAATTTGATCAATTGAAGCATACCATTGATTGGTTGGAACAGATTGTCTTCTGATTAGTGTTACCTTCGATTCGAAATTTCAATGTCAAGCAATACATTTGCAGAGAACTCTTTCAAATTTGGACCTCGGTGAGAATATATCTGCTATTCCCAACGAGATCCAGAATAGCTCTTAGGTGCAAAGCATTAATGGCACCTTTTCCGCTGGCGAGCCACGAAGGCGTTCGATAGCGTGTAATCTCGCGGGTAGTATCGCGAGGATATACTCGCGAGTATCCGGTAGCAATAATTCTGAATAGCTTCGGTGACCGAACGGCAGAGGTATTGGAAGCAGCACGCGATTCCTCCACAAGCACCGAGTCCTCTTTGCTCGACGACACACACGACGCCCGCTTACTCATTGATGTATAATATACATTATATGTATCTTCCTTCGCCATGTATATGTACACAGACCCTGGATTGCTTATATTTCTCTTATACATATACATGCATACTTGCTGCTACGCGAGGGACCAATAACATATATCTTGCACGATAGAGCGTCGGCGTCCAGCAACGAGCACAAACTCCAAAAGTGTCACCGGGAGAGCGAACTTAGAAAGCGATTCGACCTCTGTGTGTCGACTTCTGCCGCTGCAACGAGAATACCAGTACTTACATACCGAGACCGAGAGATCGCTTACACATTGTTGACCCACGACTTGATATATCGCTTCTCCTTTCGCCGAAGGGGTTCTCAGCTCTCGGATGAAAATTGTTGTCAGTCGTAGTCGATATCGTCGAAAAGCTAGTTTTCCAACACTTCAATGTTTATAACTAAAACTTCTCTACACCTTTTCTCGACAAGATCATCGTAATCGGAACAAAAACTCCAGAAAATCGCTTCCTTTCTTCAGGACGGTTTGACTTTAAATCATCATTCAGGCATTCCGGATCAATTGATCGGAATGTCATTCAACTTGATTTCATTACTCGGTCCTTTGAAGCCGATCGAGATTAGCGAAAATGATCACATTATTGTACTAGAAAGTATTGCTAATGAAATTGCCGTTTGATACAGTTTTGATCCGTCTGATCGGTTACCGGAACCAATGATCGATGCAACGAATCTTTGCTCGCGGATTCGACATATTTAACCGAGAGATCGCGAGGGTCGTGGGGCGTGGAATCGGCGGCACTTGGTATATATACTGGTATTTTTATTTGCTTTCCCCGCGAGAGTTCCCAGGAACGAACTCTCTCGGGCTCGTCGAAAGGTTTACGATTCCCGGTGCACCGTCGGGATCATTAAATTGAGAACCAATATTGCCAACGTTCCGCGTTGCAGCTGCCAGGAACATAAACATTCCGAATGCATATATCTATGCACACTTACTTATACGCGAAAGTGCGATATTGTATACGGACGTACATACGGTATATAACCAGAAGCGGGTGGAAGGTATCTCGATATATATCGAGATGGCTGGGCCATTGCTGTACGACGCATAAGAGGACGAGCGAGATATACCTACGTTAACGTATCTATATCTATACACGTGTACCGGGGGCGCGGTGCAAAGCACTAATTTGTAACCAAGTTGTCGCCCTGGTTTGACACTGCAGTAAATACGAGGGTGATAGCATTGTATATCACCGTGCTCTCGCCAGGCCACACCGTCGTGCCGCCCGCGCGCCGCTATCCACGTGGCTGAGCTACCTCCTCTCCGTTACTCGCGTTTGCCTCCTCCTCGCCTTCACTTAGAACCGTACCAATCGTGCCGCGACTTAGCTACGTCCCTCGCCCCTCGTTCCAACCGATTCACCGATGCACCAACGAGTCCGACACCGCGAGAGAATTCCGATCGCCTTCCGGAGCGAGATACGACACTCGGTTGTCGTGCTTTTGCATATCTCGCGGGGAAGCTGATCGATCGCGATGAGACTGCGTACCGATCGAAGGAACGAGACACTTTTCAAGAAATCTTTGAAACAGAATTGTCATTCGATTTTTTGTTTACAGAGAAAGATAATTATGGATTTCAGACGCCATATTCGGCATTCCCTTGATTTTCAGACTTTTTATGAATCCGATTTTTAATAATCTCGTACACGCGATTTCCAAGAAACCGATTTCCCGAGGGTCCATTCGATAGGTTGAAAATTTCATGAATTAATTCTCCTCGAATCGGGAAGTGAGGAGACTTTTTTTATTTTCTCTTGTTCATTCATTCCGGTCGGTGGCCTATCGGTGAATGTAATCGAATTGGAGCGAAAAGCGAAATAAAAGCGTCGAGGAATCGCGAGAGCACGAAACTTCTATAATTGATTTCCGCGAGCCGCACAAAGACGAAGGGATCTCGCGAGCGAGAAGAATGAAGTGTACGGACTCGGCGAGAGCGAAGGCAACGCTATGAGCTACCGGCGATTCGCCTGCGGTACTGAAAAAGAAAAAAAGGAAAAAGACTCGAGGCTCTCTACCGACCGCCGGAGCTTGGCTCGTTTCTTTTTTCTTCATTCACGATTAAAAATGTATCCGACAATAGAGGCCTTACGTCAAACGTCCGAGGCAGAGGGTTTTCTCGCCGCTCAGCTCTAACCCTGGAGGTGAAGAAAAGCGAGTGGCCACTATGTATATACACGACAGCGCCAGAGCGTTACAGCTGTAGGGAGAAACTTGCGCCGGTGCTGTGTAGCTCGCGCGAGCGCGCGTTCAGCACGAGAAAGTAAGGACGGGAAGGAAAATTCGTTATTAAAATTAATTATTCAGATCGGTAAAATAGCGATATAAGCGTACGCCAACGGTGGCGGCCGTTTCAACGAAATGAATCATAAATTGGAGCCGGTGCAGAGTCACCCCTTCGCGAAGCGCATCCCCTTCCTCGTGACTGCCCGTCCGCCTTGTAACCAACCCCTTCGCCTCTTTTCCTCTTCGAGACTCTACCCCCCCGCCCTTAACCCTTTATCATTTTTTTATTTTCACTTATTAACCACCTTGATTTATACGTAATTGTACGTGAGAACTTTTTTCATTTTTATCCCTCGACGCGTCACCGGGGGTTCGTTCGCCGTTCAGCGTTCGCCGAACCGTCTTACTTCAAACATATAAAAGCTACTGTACTTAAAGACGCAAGGGTTTGCGCTCTAATAGGGCTATTCGGCGCCGAGAGTTTAGTACCAAAAATAAGAATCGCAGATGGTTGTAGACTTTTCTTTCGATTACAATGGCGAATCGCTGTTGTAAAAAAAAATCTTTCGCAAATTCAAGGGGGAAAACCCTTTTCAATTTTTAATATTTGCCGTAACTATATAATCGAACATTGTTATTGGTCTTTTTTTCAATAAAATCTTAATCTATTAATACTTAGCCTCTGTTTTCGACGGTAAATATTCCGATTGTTCGCGATTACTTTAGTCGAAGAAACCTTCTTGAGCTCTTATTTCACATTGTCCTTCAAAAAAGTCTCTTCCAGCCGACTACCCCCTTATTAACTCGTACAAATTTCTTGCACAACTCCGTAATCTCTCTCGGGCCGTTTTCCTTTTCGTCTTTAATTCGCGGTGTCGCTTCGATCCCGCGGTATCTCGTATTCCATGTTATTCCCGTCCTCTTTGCTACCGGGTTCTCTTTTAACTCGCTTCGAATCGCTGATTTGCATGAGCAAGAAATTCCTTCGGTTAAATCCCGAAGCCCCGAATCCCTCTGTCTCTGGTCTCTCGCGCGGCGCCACACAACCCCTAGACCCTCGTCGTCGGTGGCGCAGAGAAGGACCAACCCTCTCTTGCGTTCGCTCGGCCGACTGCCACCGGCAAACCGCACGACGCCTTGCCTTCCTATCGAGAGCGCATTTTAATGCGAGTCTAATTTTCGATTTAATTTCGGTAAAAATGATCCGGATCTCTCGCTCGGTTATTCTCTCGGCCGTTGGTAGTGGTTGGTGTACCTCTGTCTCTCCGTAGCCTTATATATATAAACGCCACCTTCTATCTCGGTCGATTCTCGCAAAGCCGGTGCGCCGGAATTTCCGACTCCGTGAATATCGGAGGGAAAGTTCTCTACCCGTCGACGAGACTCTACTGTTCTCTCTCACTCTTTCTCTCTCTCTCTCTCGGGCGCTCGCTATTTGCATAACGTTTCTGGAGCCTTTTGTGTCTGAAAACGAGTAGCACTGTGCCGGGCGCGCCGGGCATGCGGTGGTAAAATGCGAAGGTAAAGTGGTATTCCAAATGTCGTTGCTGCTGCCCGGCTTCACTATGGGTTTCGGAGTCATAATAATTCTTAATTAATATCATGGAAATTCTCCATCCATCTGCCATCATCCAAACGATCTTTGAATGTGATTTACATATGAGCGCATCTTAAATTTATCGGGGCGGAAGTGATATAGCAATTTTCTACGATTTTACCAACCCTTTGACGTTAACCAGAAATGAACGTCGTGTCTATGAACAACGCATTCCGCGCATAAATGATATTTGAATTAATTGTGAAAAAAAAATTCTAACTTCACTCAAAGTTTCATTTGTTTCGACCTATCTTCGCGCTTGGCCCTTTTGAAGGGTTGCAAACTTGCGAATCGTCAACAACGGTGCCGTCGAAGCGAACAAAACGGGCTTCGCCAGGCAACGAAGGCCGGCTATTGCGTTTCGCAAAGTTTTTCTCTCCTTTTTTTCTTCACCGTTTTATATGAGAAGAAGCCGGAATGTTTCATGCTGTCGTAACTCAATTTGTAGCCAATATTATTTTATCACCGTGTATTTTTTAATTACTCCGCTTCAACGCGCCCGAGCTTGCTCTCGTAGCCGGTACTGCTCGGGCCTTGCTCTCTCGACGACTCCCCGCGGACCCGGCAGCGACGAGAAAGTCCTCGTCTCTTATTAAGGATCGTTTCCTGTTCCCTTTCTTACCTCGGTCCATCGAAACTCCCTCGGGAATCGAACTTCTACCCTTTCGTCTCCATCGTGACTACCTCTCTCTTTCTCTTCGCCTTGATTTATTTCATTATCAAATTCGTGAATCTCGTTGACTTTTCGCTCAATCGAGATTTTTTTTACGTCATTGTATTTTCTAGAACTTAAAGTTAGGTAAAAGATTGGTATGCTCGTCGGGGAGAATTGTGTTTAATCAATGTCGGTAATTTCCCTATCAAGTCATCAATGATAAATCATAAACGATCGATCAATGCCTCCACGATAATGGTTCAATGATATAAACCCCCCGATGAAACGAGAATGATCGAAAGCTTCGGCGAGAGCCAGATAGGAAAATTTAATGGGCAGAGAAAGTCGAGACGAAACACTTATTCGCGGCTTCTTCCCTCACCCGCCCTCGATCGAAAGCGCGCCCCTCTCGTTTGTTCGAAGGAGTCACCGACTCTGGAGACGGAAGAAAAAGCGAGGATATCGCTTAGTCGATGCCAGCAGATGTCGGGCATCCGCAGCGCGGAAGGGTTGTTACAGCCAATAAAAGGTCGGGGAAGATCTATGCGCTAATAATCGAAGAAAAAAAGTGTCCAATGAAAGAAATTTACGACTGACTCTAATTAAGGAAGGGTGATAGCTAGGCTGCTGCTAGCCCATGCTAGAACGACGAAAGCTCCCCGCGCTTCTCCTCGCCCGCTGCACTCAACCCTTCCGCGAACAGCCGCACCGGTCCATCCGCCTGGAAGGATTAATTAATTCAGAATATATCAATTAAGAATAAGGTTTACTCTACTGTGCGACCTGCTGCTGGATGGCTTTCTATATATAGCAGAAAAGTATGTATATCGTACGACGAGCCTTCCTTTTCCCCCTTGCGCTTTCGCACCCCCCCCCCAATCCCTCCCCCCGAACCTTCTCTCGCGCTTTCTCGTTTTTATTGCAAATTGGACGTGAAAAATGACGCCTTGATTAATCTCGCGGATAATTTAAAAACGAAGGGGTTGTGCGCCATCGTCGCTGGAGTCCGGTTTGCTACGGATAAAAATTCAAGACGCGAAATTGCCAATCAACGCGGGGGTGCGAGGGAATAGGGCGCAGGAGACGAGAGAAGGTGGCGGCGGAGAAGGAAAAAATAAAGGGCGCAGGCACAGTCGGCCGGTGTAATAACGTTAAAAAATTATCCCTTCGAGGCGGGATTTCATTGGTTTGCTTCGACGCGCTCGCTTACACTCGCCCCCTTCGACACTTTTTCATGGCTATCGAGGCAGCTCTGTGGACACATCGCCTTACGTTGATTGCAGATTTTACTTCAACTACGTTCGATAAAAAAAGTGAAAATCAATTATTTTCACTATTTGCGACAACTTAAAAATCATTATAACGAAAATAAGAATTATTAAATCATTTTTTCGATCTCCTAATGAATTTTTCATTATCATTATTTGTACGCCGTTACCAATGTCGATATTAATTTTTTTAAATGTAATTCTCCCTGAAATAAATTTCATACTAGTTCTGATAATATTGATAATAAATAATCTATTAGGAGAATAAAAGAAGGAAAGGAAGGAAGGTCAGTACATGATATAAATATATTTGTTAATTTCGTGGATTTAATTGTTTTTTTTTCTTCCTTCCTTCCTACATTTATTTGTTTCTTTAATTTTCTATCGATGCGGCCACGTGGAAGATTACCACGTAACCTGTTGAATTCCGAGCACATAAATTCTGCCAGAGCGGTATCGATAATGAAAAGCGAATCGACGCCGCGGTTAACGAAACGTGACGTGTGTTCGATCGACCATAGGATGATTTGACCCTGCTCGATCGTTCATTGGCGGCCACGGCGCGAAGCAAGAACTTAATTTGTCTCTTGGAACGCGACTATCGGACCGATCAGGCAGATGCGTCCTCCGCGTATCCGTTCCCTCTTCCACCCCGCTGGGCATTGCACTCGTTCTGCCTCAACTCTATACTCGCGCTCACATTCTCAACTCCGTATCAGCCCCTTCTCTTCCCTTCGTCGTCCTCGACTCGTCGAAACTCTCGGCACTTTGTCGCTGATTCGTTCCCGGCGAAACGGCCCGGTTTCCAGGTTTATTTGCACCCGACACCGCAACACCTCAGCCATATGCTTGGTGACGGATCAGAGCGTCAATGTTTCCTCTTTCCACGGAGTGCCGTTGATGCCTCCCGGTGTCCCGTTCGCTTGTGCCTTGTAAATACGCAGGGGAGTCGATAATTTAGTAAACTAATTAGCAGAACTCGCCGACAAAGCTTCGAGCGATCCGCATGATCCGGAGTGCCCCGGTCTCCGGGCCGCGGCGACTCACGCCGATGCGTCTGTCGCCAGTTCGTTTTTACGAAGGTCCCTCCCCGGCCCGACCATTTGTTTCTCCTTCTCGTTCCGTTCTACTATTTCATTTTATTTATTTTTCGCTACCGCTGAAGCCACTCACGATCTCTTCTCAATCCTTTTTCTCGTATTCCCTTCTTCTGTCTTTACGACTCTCCGCGGACCCGACGATCGCTTCCCACGGGGACGCTTCGCTTTTGCTATACCGTACGCGAGCCGAGGTCGTTCGATCACCGTGGGTATCGATCGACGAGTCGTCGAATAACGCGACGATGATCGAATCGACGGAGAATTTCACCTTTTACGAACTGCATAGAAACTCGTTATTTCTTTTCACGTGGGCGTCTAATACCGTTTACGAATATAATTACCCGGACGAGTTTCACATATTCGGGAATTTTAGTTCGATCGAACGATGGTTAATAGTTTTTTTCGATTCTTTTTAATCTTCCGGAAAGTATTTATTCCTGATGTGCAAAATAATGAAAGCAAAAAGTTTTCAGAAAAATAAAAAAAAATTGTTTAACGAATCATCCGGCAATCATTTTTTTTCAATGCACATGTGTTCAGATAAGTTAACGAATCAACTTCTGCTAAAGAAAATATTAGTTGTCGGATGATTTGTTAAATAATTCTCGTTAATTCAGTATTCACTAACTTTAAAGAAAAGTAAAAAAAAACCGAGTATTAATTCAATAAAATGATTATAAACAATCAATGTTCTTTACAGTTTTCGAGCAAAGTGCCCGAAATTGTCTGTGAATTTCACTTTTGGCCCGAAAAGTACCGATGCAACTTCCGTCTAGAGGTCAATTTGCGAATTCGCCCGCGCAATCGTCGCAGCCGATCTACGAAATAACTTTTGTCCTTAAATATCTTCACAATAATGTCTCGGAGCCATGTATTTTTCATTGGGACAATAGATCATTACGGAAGTAGTACAGAAGAGAATCGCGAAATTGCGTCAGCAGTTACGAAACACATTAATTGTATCTTCGGGGTTACGAATGCCTTTGACATATTAGTGTTTGTGCCTCCTGGCTTGGCTCGGTTGCGAAGACTTTCTATATACATTATATGTTATTAGTCACGTGGGCGCAAAGGAACCACCGACTCCGATAGATAAGCTGAAAATGGCAAATGCACACGTCGACGTTGTTGAACCGCAAGCCGGGAAACGCTCATCGTGAGAAATGCGAGGAAGCGCGTAGGTGGGTAACTAACAGCACTCGCGAGAGCATCCGACCGAGCGTATTTCGCGATGTTTCCGAGCCTTTAGGCAAAGTTGCAGGGCTCTTAGCTCCATGCATCACCCGATCCGTCTAGGTTTCCCATGCGAAGATATTATTTACACGCAATTTGTCTGTGCATTGATTTGTCCTCAAAGCGAAGAGCGCGTGAAAATTAGTGAATTAATCAAAAACCCAAAAAGTGGCTGTGCAATCGATAATTTATCGTATACTTTGTTGGCAATTGGGCAGGCCGGTTTCTCTGATTCGGACGAAAAAGACTTTCATTTGACCCTACGGTAATTGTACGATACGTTTTGTGTATAGAATTAGAAAACCACCCCCCAGCAGTTGACGAAGGTAAAATGAGGCGAAGAGCAGGAAATAGTAGACAACGACGACGCAAACCAGCGATACACAATCATAAAGGTACGGTTCTCCCTTTGATAAGCGTATACCCGTAGCTCGATACGTACGCAAGCTGTTCATGCGAAATACTTATATGTATGTGACGTGTATATGCGATATAACAGAAGCTTGCACGGTAACGTATTTAGTTAGATATATCATTCGGTTTCCACCTATTGTGTTCCCGGCGAACAAACTTCCTATTTGTTTGAACGCAGAAGGGGCCTCGCGACCTAGCTCAGCACCAGCTACCCCGCAGTAGCAGGCAGAGGTTGCAGAACAGCGACGTACATCCCGTTGAGCGTTCGCTACTATCGGCAGAATAGGGGGCAACGGGGGAGCGAGGGGGGAGGCAGGGAGGGTGGGCTTGCTCCTTTGTACCCCCGAGAAACGCTCTTCGCAATTATTCGAAAACGTTTTCCTCCCCCGTGCTGTACTGGCATGGACAGCGGCAGCCTCTCACATCAGTAGCCGCGCACAGAGGATGCGAAATTTATCTCTACCTGTCCATCTCTCCGTCCATTTGTCCGTTTATCTCGCTGTACCTACCTGTGTTATGTGGCGCACGCGATATATTCTGTTGTAGTATAGAGAATAGAATATTCTGACGTTTATACTGCTGACCGCAGGTCACCGCAGCGATAAAGAACGAGCACTGTCGATGCAGGAGTATCAGAAACTGTAACCGCGAATGCTGAAAGGCTGGACGAGGTTTTCATCGTCACAGAATTAATAAAATTGAAATATAGTCCATGAGTTTGTGGTCATATTTAAAAAATGTTATGAAAATAAGCAATAAATTGAATGTCCGTTCGTTATCAGAGGCGACATCTATAGATGGTTCTTGATCATGGAATTAGTTTTTTAAATGGATCAATCATCCCGTATGAAAAGAATCGTCCTGCAGATAAACGAAGGACCACTGGAATTAATTACCATAATTTTTTCCAATTGGACAAACAATCAAAATCGAGATTAGTTTGTTGCAAGCTGTACAGTGAGGTGGATAAATTTGCTGAGACAATAACAACCACTGTGAGCCGAGTAGTAATTTTCCAATTATCGAAGTAACGTAAACAGGAAGATTCCATGGAGCATTTTATCCGAGAGGTGCAAGCCATCAACAGTTCGGAACGAGATCAGAGCAAAAGAGGTTCCTAAAGACACCGCCGGTTAAAGATCAGCGACGCGCACACCGCCAAACGGCGCATACCACCGGCACAGACTCTTGGTTGTCTTCGCGAGAAGCCTGTCGCTGTGCAGCAGCAACAGAAGCAGGCCCGAACGGCGACAACGACGTGCCTCGATAGATTCATCGAATACTATCGAAGGAATTTCGCGAACAATTCAGCGGCCAATCGACACACACCGGGGTCTTAGCCGCGCTGGGAACTTCTCGTCGCGTCGCGTCTCAGCAATGAAAGCCGGCAAAGCGGAGAGAAGGAAGGCGGCGATGCCAGTATCGCTCTTCATCCTTGCCGATTCTCCGTTCTCCTTATTTCTCAACGACCTTCGATAGCTTACGCGCGGTCTCCCTCTTCTCCCTCTTCATCGTCCACCGAAACACCCTCGATGAGCCAATGTAAATTCGTTGCCGGTCGAATTGGCACAATGCCGAATTGCATGAAAGAATTGAGAGAACGGAATCGAAGAAGAAGAGGAAGGAAGAGATTGGTGGATGGCGAACGAGAAGAACGAGAAGAGGAACAGGAGGACAAGGCCGGTGCCCCGAGGCACCGTGCGTGTGAGAACCTTCTTCGTCGGCCTTAAATCACGGAGCTGGGGCTAATTCCTGCAAGAAATTGCGTTGGGGCGTTGTTCCCAGGATCAGCTGGCCGGCTGACGGCATTTTTCGAGCATACCGTCCTCGTACCTCATCGACCGGTTCCGATCCGAACACTTTGCGAAGGTGGAGGATACCTCCAGTCCACCTCTGTTGGCCACTGAACAGTTTCTTGCTGGATCGCCTACCTATCAACCGCGCTCACTTAACTGCCTCTCGCCTGCGTCGCTCTCAATGACCGTGACCCTGTATACGCAGCGCGATTGACGCAGATCTCGTCTGCGACTCGCCACCTGCATCAACAACAGCGGGACTCCTAGACACAGGTGACGTACGCCACGAATACAAGATTCCCTCGTGCACAAGTTACATCTTCGGGTGAACGTTTCCCCGCTAGTAGACCTAACGTTAGCCTTCATCGATTTTTCCGAAACATTGATCCCGACAGCGAGATTAAGTATCACAACGTTAGACTTCACCTGCACGTGCTACGACAGGTGATTCAATTTCCACCTTTTTCTGGATTGTCTTGGGTGAATTGAACCTGCTAGAGATAACTTCTCGTTTCAAGACTACCATATCAATAATACTCGACGTCTCCCTAATTGATGTCGATTCTATCGTACATAATATTGTGTCAATCATCAGTTCGAATCGATCACTTATTCTCGCGATGTCCCTACCAGCGTAATAAATGCTCTAGGTGCCTCTTCGTGTAACTCAACTTTGCTCGGGCCGCGATAAACTTGCTACTTGGACAAACTGTATTTTCCTCCAAGGTCGAAGACCTCGTAATTACGTCGACGCACGTCAATCGGTGGACGTGCGCCCACACATGCAGTTGTCGCGAGGTGCTTACACACTCGCGCGACTTGCCGACAGTGAGCGTAGCTCGAAAGACATACACAACCCGAAGAACAAGCACATTCATGCTGCATCTTCCTCGAATGCCAGTGCCAATTCGCGTCGTTGCCTCCTTTCCTCACCTTTCATACGTGGGCATTCGGAAAATGTCGTCGGGTTGGTATCATCATACCCGTACACCAAGGTGTATTGGTATCTCGTACAACCCGATGTGCCCTCTTCTCGCGTCCTTGCCGAGCCCCACAGTCCGGCCAGGATCAGAGGGGATCACCTGCCGTTGCCGCTGCTAGCTACCATCCAACTCTTCAAGTCCGCCTTTGCCGCGGACTCTTGCGAAGATAAGGACAAGAACACGTAGAATGTCGACCGCGAAGGAGCCCCGACCTTGGCTAGGTCGAGCGGCGAGTCGTCACGTACGCGGCAGCAATGATTGAGCCGCGTGCGAGAAGTGAGAACGAGCACACGCCCTCCCCCGGACTATCGGATGTACTTTCACGTGCTCTTTTTGACTCAGCAGCTTGTCTACCGATTCCCCGCACATCGATCCGTCATCGGTCACTCAATTATCGTCATACACTTGTCAACGCATTTTTATACGCTTTTCACAGTTCCAAAGGAACGTTGATTGGTCACAAATTACTGTGCAAAATTATTCATTGGCTTCTCGAGCAGAGGTACGTCATACATATTGAACTATGTGGGACGACGCGCAATGGAATAAAACCTGATGTATTTTTTTATGCTTCGTGCAAAATCATCGACACAGCGAATGAATCGGTAAATTATATTCCCCGAACTGTCGTCTTCAAGAACACCGTTTGAATTAAATTCCTCTTGTCACGGAAATTCAACAATTCTCCAATCCAATCTTTCCGCAAGCCACTCGACCTCTCGCTCATTCGTCGGTGAAACAGGGCGGGGGGGCCCCTTTCAATAGCTGCTATACGAGCTATCCGGAAATTCGTTTTCTAGCGAATTAATCCCGGCACCACGTTCTTTGGGAGAGGCGCGATGGTGAGGGCGTAGTTGAAAGAAGACGATGGTGATCCATTTGCGAGAGGCTACAGAGCGGATACAGCGTATACAGTGTACTCGTGGAACGTGGCTTAAACCCTTCTTTCCGTTTCCTCTCCAGCGGGCGGGGAGTAGAGTCGAAGGTGGGGAATAGGAAGAAGAGTAGAGTAGAAAAGCGCGAGGTAGTATCAGAGGAGAAGAGAAGCCAGAGGCATCGAGGGGGACCTACGCTGCCGGTCCATTGTCGCGGCTAAGCACAGATTTATCGTTGCGCCCGGGACTCGTCCATCCCAGGTTCTAGAAGAGCAGCTCCGGTATACTCGCCCGAGCTCGTGGCCCGGTAGTCGATCTCTCGGTGGTGTGCGCCCAGCATCCGTACCAGTCTTCCACGTTCACCCTACCGCTACTTCTACATAGCCCAGTGTCGGTGCTGCTACTGCACTGCCGGCCCCTTAAGAGAAATACATTCATCGAGTATTCTATTAAGGATCCTGCACTCCGCGGATAAACCGGAAAGCGAACAAACGGTAGAGCGCGTGAGAGCTTGCGAGCGAGCGTGAGGTGAAGCCGGGTATAACATAAGGATAGAAAGCTGAAGGAGCAACGCGCTCTCCATCCTCCTCCATTTCCCTTCTCTCGTTCCATTAGCTCTCCGAGACGTCGGGCTCTCCGGTGGTCTTATCTCTCGACGTCGCGTATACTCTGCCGCTCTGAAACCAATTTTCCATTTCGCAAAACCTTGCAGACTTCCGTTTGTCTCCCTTTCTCTTGTAGATTCTCAAGCTAATACTGTATCGGGCGCCTTTGAGTCTCCTGCTACTTCTCGTCACAGGAAACGTGTACGCGTCAATGGTAGTTCCATCGAATAAATACGAAGCCAATTCATCCTGGAGCATTGACACAGGATTTCGGTACTGGGAACAACCTCGGCTACTTTCAAAATTCTGGAATGTCGAACTCGGTCGCCAAATCTTGCGCGTCTACTCTACTAATGGCGCCTGGCATCAAAGAATAAGATTAATACGGTTGTCAGCAGGAATTCATCTTCGAAAAAGCCGATCCATGAACACTGCAGGAGTTGGTAAACCCTTTTGCAGTATCGAAAACCTCTTCCAACGCATGCTGCAACTACGCGTATCACCAATCACACCAGTGATTATGCAAAATTCTCAAGCCGTGCATCGTTTAGTAAAAGGGTGTGGTGCAAACAGCGTACCCGGCGTACTTAAATATGCTCGCGAGTCTCATTTTCGATGAGTACGAGAATGCGAGAAGAGTGTTGAAGCGCTGCCGTGGCTCAAGTTCGCTAGTCTCGACGGTGTACGTAACGAGTGCTCGTGAGCGATAAGACTCTCTCATACGTACAACACACTGCGTATTGTGAACGGCACCTACAAGAAGGGCAAGTGGTGCCCGTCTCTTAACGGATAATGACACGTCGTACAGAGGAAAAGGCAGCACGCGCTACCTGCTTCCAGGATATGAGCTATACCGCGTGTATATACATCCTCCACGGGAGTGCGAGCTACTGCAGTAGACGGATATACACATGTTCTCGACGCCCTGTGTAGGAACACAAGAGTATCGTATGCGTGGAAGTTCACGCAGCTGTCCGTCGTTCGCAAAACGCAGAAGAGCCCCGGCAATGCCCTATCTTATGGATATAACATACCAGCTACGACTCTACTCCGGTACTATGTATATGTCTACGCGAGGTTCACCCGAGAAAACGATAATTAGCTCATTTCAATAATTGACAGGCAGCGCCACTCGCCAGTTGTAACGCATCTGGCGTGCCCGCGTCCGTTCTGCGAGCGTACTTTTTGAAACTGTTTCCTATCCAATGGAGCAGCATGAAATGCAACTTCAACAGCAGCCCAGTAGCACGAGCAACACCCTGAGTTACGGGTGGAAACTGCATTATGCCCGGCCGCGGGGTCTTTACGCGGTAATAAAACTGATACCACCTATCCATCGGCGAGCGAGCGTTCACCGGGTACGTCGACGTCCATTGTTTCCTCATGAGTTGTGCGGAGCGCAAGCCGTCCGGCAAGAAAAATGAAAAAAGAAGAAAAAAATGGAACGAGACGAACGGAGATCAACTTCGTTGATGCTTCGCCTGTTCTGCAGGGTGCAGAGCGCTTCAGGTTTTCTGCGATGCCTCCGTATCGCGAAGCCAGCGAGCGAAGTCTCTCTTTCTGTTGGGCTAGCGCACGGAACTTCTTCTAATGCCGATGGTAACGACTCTGCGTGGCTATCGTCCGCAATTATCGCCGTTTACCGCGGCACCGAGGCGCGGCAGTAAAGCGAGACTCGAATTGCCGCGAGTGGAAAGAACCGACGAGAGCTATACTGGAGACTGGCGTAGACAGCGCGCGGTCAATGGCAACGCAGCAGGGGGAGAAAAAAATAGGATGCGGCAAAGAAATGTCGACAACAACAAAGTACTCGGTGAGGAAAGTGCGATATTACAACGACGATAGGCACGCGAATTGTATGAAAGTTCGAGAGAGAGAGAGAGTGAAAGAGAGCAGCTGTAAGGCTTCAGCGCGCGAAAGTGTTTCGAACGAGCGAGCGGAAGTCAACGCTCTTGGCGAAGATGATGATGATGGGAGGGTTTGGCTGGATAATAGATATCGACGATTCAAGGATACATTTGTTGCAGGTGAAAACAGCCCACTTCCAATGGGATAACAAGTACTGCATTTTCATAACTCGTTATTAAACAATAATTCTTATGAGCTCAATTGCCCGGTTTCTAACGATGCCAGAATGGAGTATCAATGCGAGAAAATAACTCGCCTAATTATTGTGTTTGGTAGAATTTTATCGATCGGTATGCGTCGATTGCGTGAATTTACTTTTACGATAGTTTTATGGACTCAGATGAAGGCAGCGAGTTTTCAAATTAGTTTAACAGCGTTAATCGAGCTGCTATTATTTATTATTTATTATTTATTATTTATTATTTATTATTTATTATTTATTATTTATTATTTATTATTTATTATTTATTATTTATTATTTATTATTTATTATTTATTATTTATTATTTATTATTTATTATTTATTATTTATTATTTATTATTTATTATTTATTATTTATTATTTATTATTTATTATTTATTATTTATTATTTATTATTTATTATTTATTATTTATTATTTATTATTTATTATTTATTATTTATTATTTATTATTTATTATTTATTATTTATTATTTATCATTTATTATTTACAGAAAAATAAAAAAAATTATGATTTAGCTGTTGTGGGGATCGACTACTCTCTCATGGTTGCCGCTGCCTCCGCCGGTCGTCTGTTTCGCGGTCGGCGATGAATGGCCCCACGAAGAGATCGAGACGAAACGCTCGGATACTTCTGTGGCGGTCGAGACACGAAGCTGTTCACCCGAGCCAGCGGTAACACAAGCAAAGCTTTACGACGGGGGCACGTATGAAGTTGTACGCTATATAACGCTGGTAGCGATATTTATTTGATAAACAAAGTTTCACGAGCGACCAAGCGTACTACGGGAGGCAGGAAGTAGACAGGAGGTAGAAGCTCGGGTGTAAGTCTCGTCGGAGGCTTGGTACCAGTAATGGCCGCGATATATTAGGAAAGTTTCGTCGGTCCTGTAGAGTTTGACGTCTTTATAAGAGAAACGAAACGGTGAGCCCTAACCCGCCACGAGACTACTCGCTGCGCTTCTACCCCTCGTTCACGAACGCGCCCCCGCTATCATTGCTACCACTCACGAGTCGCGATAAATAATCGGGCGCAAACTCACCCCCCTCCCTCCCGCCCTCCTCCGCAACCTCGCGAGCTTTTTATCGGCCACCAAGCTCCTAATTGTACTATACTGTATACTGTACACCGAGCCGCTATCACCGTGTTCCTCGATCTCGTTCAATTCTACCGAGAATATGTATACACTATAAATAATGGGAATATATATAGCCCCCTCTCTCTCCCACTCTCTCCCTCCCTCCTGGCCTTCGAGTTTTATAAAAATCGATCTCGTTATCTGCACAGTCACGAATACGTCATCGCACGCGAGCTATTCGATCCTCGCAACAATTACTGCCACTGCAAAACACTCCCCCATGATTGATCCCGGCTCACCTATATAATGGTAGGACTCGCCGGCAGTTGAGTCGCATGAAAATTGAGACATGGAATTACAAATTATTCAACGATATTTACAATTTTCATTCGATTCGACGTTCCTTGTCGCGTATCCGGGCAACCGCGATCGCGGCGAAAGATAGTCGGCGGAAAACGAATAATTATTTATTCGCACGTCACTCGGTGCTGGAATCATTAGTTCGTACTAACGGGGTAAAAAAAATACTGCAATGTAAAAGAAATAGCGAATACTTTGATATCGTAGAATATTAAAATATAAAAATAACAACTGCAACAAGATCGTTTTTTCTTTCAATTCAAACAATTTTGTGAAAAATGTATTGTTGTAGCATCGGCGTATATTATTATATATTGTCATTACATTTTCAAGTTTTTTAAGTACCCGGCGTAACTTTCAGTTTCAAAAATCTATTCAAAAACAAACTTGAATCGACACGAATCAAGTTTCAGTATTACATATGTGACTTGTTAAAATGTACCGCAAATCGGTATAGAAAATAACCGGTATGGGTCATTCCCCGGTTAAGTTTTAGAACATATGAAATGTCAGCACAGCGATTTTTTTTTTTTTCGTGCCGTCAGTTTGCATGGAAATTATACGCAAACAGTTAATTAGTATCACCAAGATTACACGGGGTTACACATGTACGACGAGCGGAGGTTTGAATTGCGCGAGAATCATAATACGTCGCGTAAGATCTGGAATATTTATACGCTTATCTCGGTGTATGTGGGACGTACGTAAGCTCGGGCGAGCGGCGCGGAATTCCCTTTCGCTTCTTATATATATTATACGGAGGATGGCGATGGTGGTGCTACTGTATTTTTTTTCTTTCTTCATCAAATTAGTCATGTAATTTATTCATGCGCATTGGGATTAGCCCGGTGCAAGGGCGATCTTCAGTGCATTCTGGCACGCCACCGTTTCACGTTATATCCCGTGCATGATAATTACAACGATAATGAGGGTTTACGATAGAAGCGTGGCTGGCTGCTGCTGCCACTGCTGGTGCTACTGTACTACCGTTCGTCCCGGCCTCCAAGGGATATCCTCGCGCAAGCATTTTCTGCAGTACACCCGGATCGTTCGTTGCACTCGTCGCTGTCGTAGTCGTCGTCAGGACCCTCGAGGGACCCGACGGTGACGGGGACAGCCACTACTGGCCCCTTTCACTCGCGCAACTCACACGCGTAACCCACCGAGAGAACCGCGATGTACCGATTTCGACGCGATCGTACATACACACGATCGTGCGCGAAAAAAAATAGGACAAAACGATCTATTACCGGAACGAGTGATGACTGTCTTTCTAACTCATCGACGCGACATCGTCAATTTGTGAATAAATGTTCATTAGAGCAAACGAAGAAGTAGAGTATATAAAAATGTTCTGTATGCGAAAAACAAATTCTGAAAAATTTATACGTATTTGGAAACAGTAACAAATTATTTTCGACAGAAAAAAGTAGGTTGCCGGGCAATTTGGTAAACTCTGTTTTTTTCATTAATTTTTTATAACTTTTTAGAATCATTATAACGCAAAATCGATCTTCCTAATAGCTTCCAACATGCTTTGTTTTTTTTTTCGATTTTTATCCCATTGGGAAACGCTTCGAATTCTCTCGAATCTCACATTTCCTCGGACTGTGCCGCTCGGACTATCGGTTGATGTTATTGAATGATTAAAGTATCATTATTATTGATGATTGTTACCTTCGGATACGCCAAAACAGCGAATGGGTTAAATTAAACAAATGAATTATCGAAGCTAGATTTGAATTCGAAGTTTTCGTGTTTACCGAAAAACCGTTTTAGGACTTGACAGAACTTTGATAGATCGTTTTTTGATTGACCTGTGTTACTCGATACTTTTTTTTTTCTACTCGTGACACGCCGCTCAGCGAAACAACGAGACTCGAAGAAGTGGAGCTGCGTGTAGTGAAATCGTCGACACCGCTATACCACAGCTGCTTCGTGACGGAAAGTTGGATCGTGCACCCACGGTGTCAATCTTCGATACGAATGGAAGAAAAAGAAAAGAAAAAAAAAAAAGGAATCACGACAAAGCGAGTCCGCGATGACAGCCCCGGCTGAAAATTGAACGTCGGGCTGCTTCTTCGCGTCGTGAGCGTACCAGTTAAGAAAACTGCCAAACTTCGGCAGTTCCCTCGGATAAGATAATGAGCCCTAAGCTGACGAACGGTATACGAGAAATTTCGCGTTCATTAGATCCAATTTGCCTTGTAATCAGAGCCACATCGGTGCCTTATTCCGAACTCCATCCACGATAAAATTCTTGAATTATTGTTCGGCTCTGTCACTCATTTCGCCCGCTGAATGCTATATTTGTGTGACAATGTTTTCATTTTTTTTTTTCTTTTTTCTTCTTTCACGATCGATTAAACGATCACCCGTCACAATTCGTTCGCGTCGAACCGTCGAATTATTAGGAGGAAAAAAAAATAGGGGGAAGGCGAGGTGGAATGAAAGAGGGTGGATCGAAAAAACAAGGGCATTTCATTCGCCCCCTGCGTTCCCGATCGGACGAAACGGAACGAACGATATTTTGATACACACGATGAATTACGAGACGATCCTCGAGAATATCTCCATCTGTCGGGCTCGCCGAACTTCCCAAGTCGGCAATCGGATATCTAAGTAGGTTAATAAACGGGTCTCTCTCGTCAATGCTGTCGGATTCCCATAGAACCAATCGCACGCGTATCACGCGAACGGATATACACGCAACGTATCGCACGCATCTAGGACTTGCCCGCTCCAGAAGTAGGACTCGTCGACGTTTAACGCGTCAAACCTTCCTAACCTATTCCCAAACTATTCCGATGCATAGCGTGGATCGAAATCAGAACATTGTTAATAAAATATTTCATAGAAAGTTTAACAACACATTTAAAAAAAACCATATTGATTTTGCGTATTGCTGATTCAATATACGTTCAATTTTTTTATTATTTTGTAGCAATTACTGTCAAGATTTATAATATTTTTTTAATGGTTTTTTTGCAAAAGTGTGATTCCAATTTTTCCAAAATGTTCTCCTTTTTTTTCTCGATAAAAAAAAATTATCGCAACTTAAAAAATCTATTTTTAGTGTCTTTCAAATTTTTCTGCACATTGTTTCAATTATTCCCGTGTGCAAAAATTACAATCAAAACAAATTATTAATAACTTCCAGCAAAAAATAATCATCGATGAAATTTTCAATTGCGTAAATAAAAATTGTTCATGAAAGAAGCGTTCGACTGAAAAATTAATTCCATTATTTCCTTCGACGTTTGAAACCATTTTTTTTTGTTAAGACGAACCTCGCGTACCCTCGCCATGCGCCGGTAGTTACCGTGAGCGATAAGTGCGTGCCTCGACGTTTGATGGAAACGACGCTCGAGAAAAGAAAAATCCGTCATCGTTACGACGCGAGATCGGCCGTTTCGTCGAATCCATAAGAACATCCGGGCTTTTCTCACGAGAATGATGGAAAGTAAATATCGACGCGACAATCGGTCTTCGCTCGCGAGTGGGCGGATGCGCGCGATGTGCGTACCCACGGCTCGTCGTCGTTTTCAGAACCAATACGCACCTGGATGAAAATGATAAAACAATTTCTCCGCTCTCGCCGGCGGCCCGGGCACCACGCATTTTAAATTTATTACCGGCGTGTACGTTAAAATCTTAGATTAATATTCAATTTACGAGAGCCGCGCCCCGGGCTCTACTCGCAATATAGTATATATTCTATTTTAACGTCACGGGTACTTTAATTCAATGTATATTACCTTGGTAAATTATTATCGCGCTCGGGTATCGACCCCGATCGATAGAGCTCGCCGATCTGAGCAGCTGGCCGGAGTATAGGGAACGAACGAACGGACGAACAGCGTTGTATCGACCCCGCCGTTGTTTTCAGTGCGGCAGAGAAGCGGGGACTGCATCGTTCGCTCGCCACAGGGCAGGTGTTGCAATTAAAAGTCTCACGTATACGTACACACGGACAACTGACCAACAGTCATTTGTTTCCCTGACGATCTTGACGCGTATCTTTCATGGACATTTTTATCGTCGGAGCCACTCGGTTCATGATGAAACGAGGGCAAACCGTACCGGAGGGTCCGACGCTTTTCAAACATTCGGATATGATGCGCGTTAACCATATTCGAATGCCGAATCATATCGTCGAGAACGAGAAATATTGCAAATATTGCGTTTACGAAGCTTCTTCATGATTCGATCAATCGTAGCTTCCTTATAAAGGTAGCTTAGTAAACGGTGTTGAAAACAAAATAGGAAACCGATGTACGAATATACATTGCAACATTTTCGTTTGGCTCGATTTAATTCGAAATCTGGTCCGAAAAATCGATGCCCGTCACCATCAGATAGTAATGATCCGTTTGCCTAGAAAGTTTTAGCCCGATATATCTAAGATTGTGAGTAATTTTTACGATTTTTCGAAGTGTCGAATATTTTCTCAGAATGCCCAGAGATCATGTTGATTAAAAAACAACAATCAACTGGTATAAAAAAAATAGACAAAGATGTTTTATACATTTTGCAATACTTGTCAAGAGTCCGTCGTGGTGTGAGATCTCGATGGGTCTTCAGGAGTATCAAAGTCGAAGTGTCGATTCGAAGGTGTCCGTTCGTTTAACGTTTCTCGAAGGGTCGAGAGCGGTCGGGGGGGAAGGAGGGTCAGCGTAGGTGATGGTATAGAGAGGGTCCGGAGGATCTCTCGAAAGGGTAACAGGTGGTCGGACAGGAAACATAGACTATATAAGAGCAGATACTGGGCGAGAGAGTAGTTAGCATAACAATTGCAACTGGCTATGCCCGGCTACTATGTATGTTGAACGTTCAGAGCACGCCGCTCGCCGTGCACTCCGCGGCCGAATGATTTATGTATACTACTAGTAGAGTTAGTATACACTATGACATCGTATAACTATGCGCAACACATGCACACGCTAGACGGTTGTACGTACGCGTAATACGCGGGCGTCGTGCCACACGCGCATCCCAGTCGTTTCGAGCGTAACATTTCTATGAGTTTCACTCGGTATACGCGCAGTTTCTTACCCCGCGGGCGTTTCCACGAATCATCGTCTTCGTTCGCCGCTTTCAGGATATATGGCTTATACATATATATATATATACGTACCTATATATTCTTACGGGCCTAATGAGCGAATCTTAATCATTATATCGTATTCTCGTTGTGAATTGTATTTTGCAGCCAATTAGAGTCTGTCCGAGTTTACGGTGGTTTGACGCACAGAAACGGCCAAGATAGGCGCATAGGTTCCAATGCGTACTATATGGCTTTCGATTCTTTCGACGGATAAAAACTCGCCTATTTCTCGCGGCATAGGAAGCGCTGTGGAATCTTGCATAACTATCATCTCCCGACCGCAGTGGCAGCTAATAGCGACGCGAACTATAATTTCTCGTTAGTATATAATGAAATCACGATACGGAATACACGCGAAACCCTTCGGTCGCGCGGCCCGGTCTTTGTACTCGCGAAAGCAATATTTACTACGAGTAAAAATCTACTCATTGGCTTTGAACATAAGTTTATTTTTCTTAATGTATAGAATTATCGAACGGAAGTACCGATGTTCCGGCGATTTTATTAAATTGAAATTAAATATTGAAAATACATGATTATCATTTGTATTATGAAAAAAATAATAATCATAATCAAACAATACATAATAAATTATCATTTATTATTATTTCCGTCCATATTTCTTTTATTAAAATTTTGTTTACCGCTGTAACAAAAATTACTTATATCCTTGAAAGGGTTAATTGTATCATTTAAATGGGCTAATTGAACATTGGGAATTTTTTATTACATTTTTACGAGTATTAATCTTCGACATTCGATTAAAAAATAAATACAGATTTGGCTGATTATCGTTGTTATATTTCTCTCGGATTTGTTACAATGTTTAAATGACGTCTCAGCGAGGACCGCGTTTTTGCATTTCACTGAATTATTTATCACGCTCGCGAGCGCATATTTAGCCACATGCGGTATCCGTGTATGAAACATTACGACGAAATCTGTAGTTACGATCGATTCATTTGCCGGACGATTCGATGCGCTCGCGGCAGATGCTACGCTCGCCCGAGCGAAACGAGCGTAAGGTACGACCACGTAAGGTTTATACTTTACAGTATAATGCGAGTGAGTCACGGAATATACAGTATTTTCTGCACCCGTTCACGCAGTCGATCACGACCGCGGGCTATTGCGTTACATTATCTCGCAACGAAATGGCGAATCATCCTTGTAAAGATCAGGGAAAAAAAAAGTGAAAAGCGTAGGAAACGAACATAAGAGCGAAGCAAAAGAGGAAGAAAAAAACGAACCGTCGAGAGAAAAGACGAGACGCAAGTGGCGAAGGCTCTCGTAGGCGAACGAAAAAAGTTAACTACAAAATAATGAAGGGAACTGCTTATTTCTCCGCGAAGGAGTTTTACAAGTGACAATCGAGAGAATGCGAAGTCTAGGTGCTGTACTGCCGGTTATTCCGTCGTACGAGCCGATGCTCGAGGGAGGAAGACTCACATCCGGCGGATACCCGTCATTTTTGTCACAATCGCGACAATCAAGCGTTATAAGGAAATGTTGCCGAGGCACTTTTGCCACCATTGGGCTTCTCGTCTTCGTTATTATCGTATCGATAATGATCTGTAACCGTCCGCGATGCGATGAGCGACGCGGCTCGAGCGCAACGACGGAGCGAACACGGACGAGTAACATAAGTAAGGGTTTTGACTGTTCGGCGGCAGCGCGTCGGTCAACGGGCGAACGGGGTGGAGCGAATCACTCGAGCGTGGCCCTTGCGGCTCGAACGACTTCATCGGTTTCTCCCGCACGACTGTCGTTGTCCCTCTCGCATTTTCATATCACGCATTCGGTGTCGTTCGCGTCTAAACGAATGAATACACGTATACGAAGGCGCGAGCTGATTGCGATCGCCTTCCGAAGAACTTGTACATATTAATGCGCATATGGCGAGGAAAAGTCTTTATATACACCACGAGCGTTTGAAGCATCGTGTGCTTCTATTATGTACGAAACACCTTTACGGAGTGAGAAACAGGATGTAACCTTGGAACAAAGGTTGGATAGAAAAAACTGAAAAAATTCTTCAACACACGAGAATTATTGAAGGAATGCTATTTCTATGAAATTTCTATACATTTTTTCCTGAAAAATGCGCCGATTATATGTGTAAATTCCCATCTGAAGATCTTAATCGAAGGTTAATTTGAGTTATTGATTAATTTCATTTATATATTTAATATCAATAATTTAATATACAATTTATTCATTTTTATATATATCAATATGTGTATTTTTAATTTTTTTTAAATCTAATAAGCTGCTCCTGCTAAAACATTATTTATTACTAAAATTCTATTACCATTACATAAAATAGTATTCATTACCGAATGATTTTTTATGCAAAAATAGCATCAGTCTCAAAATATCCGCATTCAAAATCAACGAACAACGTTTTCTCGATACAATTCTTCTTTTCCATGCGAAAAAACGTTTGGGCTACGATAATTTCGGTTCCGTTCGAATTCGACTGGGGATGTCTCGAGCTGCGAATGTCCTCTGAGACGTTTGCCGGAGTGATTCTTTTTTTATCTCGCTTGATTGGCGAGCGGAGTCCTTGCAGCCAAGAGTTCGAAGACAAAAAGCTCGCGGCGGCATCTCAATCGCGAAAGACGAGGAGAGACACACACCGAGCTTGTCCGCCACTGCTGTCGCTTGTACGGCAACCGAGTGTGTACGAATCCGCGGTAGTGAACTCGCGACAGAGCTCCGCAGGTAGCACAGTAGCGACGGAGCATGAGACTTAAACGATTTTAGCGAGACACGCAGAGAGCGAGCGAACCCGAGCGACGGTGTCTGGTGGGCGTGCGTTCACGCCTACTAATTACGATTCTATACGTCGTTATGGTCACTGAAACGCGAAAGATAGAGAAAGCAGACAGGGACGTCGTGGCTTATTCGCGACGCTGTAACGAGAAAAACCAACACGTATATATAGTACGGGGAATGACCAATCGAAGCGACGAGCGAGAGAAAGGAGAGTAGGATGCGAGCGAAGATATAGAAAACGAGTAGAATAAAAAAAATTGGGGGCGGGCGAGGGGGTGGGGGGGAGGGGGTCGAGTGCGGGGATCTGCAGCTTTGGCTCTCGACTCGAGCCAGTGCACTCGCTCGCGACTTTGCACGCCGAAAGCCAAGAACTGTCTGTCCGTCCGGCTGTTTGCCTTCTCCGAGAGGTAATTACGTTCGGGCGCACATGAGTGACAAAAAGCCGCGTCTTAATGCAAAGACGAGAGGCTCGAAGAGAGTCGACCGTCAGACACCGCACGGCCGTAACTCGTTAATTATAGACCGTCACTGATTGATCTTCGGCCAGGACTACCTCGCTCTATCGCTCGTGCATTGCCACTTTCGCCTTGACTCTTTCTCGCCTCCGGTCCGCCGGCCGAACAAACCGACAATACCAACACCCTGTCGATATCGCACCACCGGCACGCGCGTTCTTTCTTTGTTCGTTCTTCGCGAAAGAGGCCCGGGACTTGGGTGCGGAAAAAAATTAATTGGAAAATACCTGACTCACCGTCCCTCGTGACCCGGGTTATATCCTCATCACGCCCCGCTCTGGCATTCGTCCTCGGACCCGATCATCTTGCTTCAAGGTCCAGGCTAATAAGATCTACATTTAGTTATTTATTTAGTCATTCGTTTTATGAGTTATTTAATGATAAGAATATTTAGTTGTTTAGCTGTTTGCTCATTGATGTATTCATTAACACATCCATTAATTTTTTTATAAAACTTGAAACTGTTAAAGGTAAAATTGAGCCAGCCGAGTCCGTGCCAGAACAACCGTAAGACCCGAGGATTAAAGACAAAGGTAATGTCGCACGTAGGTGCGGAAAATTCGATACAGCAAAGAGGAAAGAGGAATATTCGGCGGGGGATGAAGGTAGGCAAAGATTGGTCCGAGTTTGAGGTCCCGGTTTCATCGAGGCTCGCGTCAAACGTAACCGTATGCAGATTAGATATTTTACCTAATACCGTGATACAGTGGATGCGAGGGTGTTCGTCGGCGAGCTGTTGGCAAAGGATTGCAGCGTCAGAACCTTCTCAGCGAAGATACGGTCCCGATCGCCGCTCGGTCGGCCGTCGGTGACGCGTTTGCTAATATCACACACACGGCGGTCGACACGCGAGACACCCCCGTAGAATGTTACTCGTCCGACGATATACATCTATATTGCCCTCCCTATCTCCATGACGACATTAACGACTGGGATAGTCGCGTATGTAAGTGGATATTGGTTATGCATATTTATAGCGAAAGGGATACCGAGTCGGAAACTTTTGACCATACTTTTCTTTCATATTCGGTTTTTTTCTCAATCTCTCGGTAATTTTTTTTCACTCGTTTCGAAGAAGGCCCAATCGAATGGGGTTTTCGACGTTTTTCAAGCAATTATACAGTTTTTTAGGATAACGCAGCTAAACGGGAATTTTGTTATTTTTTTGGTTGAATTTTATTGATGGTCGGTTCATTATTAGAGGTAATTATGACGATTCAAGCAAAACGCAGGTGTAGGCGAGCAATCGATCTTGGCGAAAGGCGAACAAAGCCCTAAGTCCTAAATTGCGTCGCCGATTTGGCAAAAAAAAATGTTTCATCCTCCTTCGTCCTTCGCTCGAGCATTTCGGATTGGTCTCTCGGTGACCGAGCGTTTTGAGTGTTGTTGCACGAGAACGGGAGAATCGGCGTGCCCGTGCTCTGGCCAATTTGCAAGGTGCAGCGCGTCGCATTAGTCAAGCCACCTATCGCGCCAGAGCCATCGCGTAACGGTATACTCGCCGCGCGATTCTCTCTCTATAGCTCAACTCGCAATCCGACTCAGACTCTTCACCGATCCCGACGTTAATGATCTGATTAATTACTTCGGAACACGAGACAGAGCGAGAGAACAAGAGGTGGCAAAAGCGACCAAAACAGCTTGATGGACATCGCATTTTCGTTCGATCGACCCTACAACCACTCGGTGATTCTACATATCGTTTATTCAGGCAACATTCATATGGACAAAAATGCATTCGATGCAAATTTAGTTCGAACTATAATAAAACAATTTTTTTTTAAATATTCGATTCAATAACGAGGGCGATCGTTAGTTTTTACTTTTGACCATTTTTTCGTATTGTAACTACGTTGTTGAATTAATACTAAGTTTTTTTTCTTCAAGTGAGAGATCGTCGAAAGTCAAACCCTGTTTTATGGAATGCCGAACCAGGCAATTTCTAATACCAAATTCGATTTTCAGCGATCAAAGGTAGATTCAGATTAAAGTCTTACCGACACGATTCTTTCCACAGAATAAATAGAAAATCATGCGCACTAAAACTTACTGCTCTGAATGATACAAATCAAAACAAGAAATATGTATAAAAAATTTGAAAAGTCTTGGAAGAGTGCGATGTTAATTTTCAACTCTGAATATTTTTTCCACTACGTTGTTGTCCTGTTTATGTTGATTTTCGAAAAATTAGGAACCTTTCGATATATTTGAAATGTTTTCTCTAAATTTCAAGAACCGTCGAATAAAGCTCACATTCCGTAAATTTGATTCTCAATATCGGAAGAAATGGAAAACAACAATGAGCAACAAAACGATATCGCGCCGATTCGATGCTCGACCGACATTTTCATTTTCACAACGATTTTTTCCTCTCGAAAGATCGAAATCAAAGTTCGACGAAGTACACACTCGATCGAGCGTCGAGATAAGGAAGAATCATTACCAACGAGTAGAAGCGACGCACCGCTGAACTCTCGTGTATGTTTGTGTTTATACAGTTTACTCACGATAATCATAGCGGAGAGCGATAATTTCGTAATTAGTGACACGAATGAGTGTTCGCCTCTCTCGTTCGGCCATACAATATGCAGCAATAATATTATATGTAGCATATAAACACTACGATATTTAATGGCTAGTAGAGCACAGTCGTTCTTTATTGGCTAGCGAAATCTCAAAAGGGATCTCTCACAAGTTATACACATATACATGCGTATTAATACGTATATATACATATATATATATTCTTAAGAGGATTTCCGGACGATCGTAACTCTGCTTGAGCGCACCAGCGGGTGAAAGCAACTACGGAATTGATTTCCCCGCGTCTAACGTGCCTTCTCGATTCTGTGCGCGCTCTCTGCGTGTCCCTCACTGACGTTTCATGTTTCTCATAGTTGCCCGCACTGTTCTCCGATATGCAACGCGTGTATATATAGTCCACTTAGACTTCGCGAGGTCAGCTGCGAGAGCGCTATGAGCCAAATAAGTATGAAAATAAAAAAATAAGAAAATAAAAATTGAGGCACCGCGCGCTATGCGGTAGACGAAGAAAAGACGCGACCGATAAAATCTTTTCGTGCTAATAATTATTGCATTAATTGGAGGCTGTTCGCGTCGCAAGGGGCACCACGCGCCAGCACGCCGATGCTTTACGCCAACGCGGGTACTTCGCGTTACACACAGAAGCTTCAATACATACGTGAGCGAACATACATGTATATATACATTTAAACACACGCGGGGCAAACAGTAATAAGCAACGCGTAGACACTGTCTCTCGCATTAAGCGACGAGGGGGACTAATGTGTTATAGAGAAGCTGGAAACGGAGAGCAAGACCGACGAGAAGTGCAAAGAGTCTCGGAGACTCGATTTCCCGTGATGCTCTCTGGCCTATCACTCAACAGTCTCGGGAACTCGTCTGGACTCGGGTTTGTTCTTATGCTCGCGAGAGCATCGCAGTCGAAACATGTGGGAGGAGGTGCAATAACGACGACGGACGCTCTGGTAGCTTCGTCGTCGGACGCTTTAGAATTGTCGTGTGCGTCGTCTGAGCGAGTGCCAGCTTGAATTCGTCACGAAAGAAATTACTGTGTGCGCTCGACGCGCACGCGCACACGCGAGAGAGACGCGATTTTCGAACGGACAATCGTCGCGTCTCGTTCGCTTGAGGGAACCAATTCGAAATGTTCGCTGGCTTTTGAAATTAGAGATTGATCCTAGGTTTACCTAATTTTTCAGTTTCAATTTTATCTGGTTTTGTATCAATTATTGGTCACTCTCGTTGAAGAGGTCACATCGTGGTGTTCAGCTGGAAATGAGATTCGGATAGAAAATCTAATACTTTTGAAATAGATAAAAATTCGACGGTTTTCTGCCAAGTCTTCAAAAAAAAAAAAAAAATGTATATCTTTTTAGCAATGAAAGAAAATTACAAAACTTAGGTTCTTTAAAATTCATATGTATAAAAAAAATTGAGGAATTTATTATTGCGAGAAAAAAGAATGTTCGCTGGCTCTTGGAATTGGAGATTGATCCTAAGTTTACCTAATTTTTCAGTTTCAATTTTATCTGCATAAATGTTTTGTATAAATAATTGGTAACTCTCGTTGAGAAGGTCACATCGTGGTCTTCAGCTGGAAATGAGATTCGGATAGAAAATCGAATACTTTCTGAATAGATAAAAATACGACGGTTTTCAGCCAAGCTTTCCAGAAAAAATAAAAATTTCTATCTTTTTAGCAATGAAAGAAAATGAGGTTTTTTTAAAATTCATACGTATGAAAAAATTAAGGAATTTATTATAGCTACAAAAAAGAATTAGGTTTCCGAGTGATTCATTAAACAATTTTGTTTTCAATCTGCTTAGCAACTTTGAGAAATTACTATTATTCAAAATGAATGTTCTGTACGTTTGATTTCTTTCAAATGTTTGTTCCATCGGAAATTATTAAAAATGTTCAAGTACAGAAATTCGCGTGATGAGTAATCGTTGCAATCGTAGACTGAAAACATTTCGATGAGAATTCTCGCAATGCCAATAAATATTGTCTGTTTCACTCGAACAAGAAGGCAATATAAAGTGAAGTCAAGGCATCGAGCGAACATATCGCCCTAATTCGCGATTAGCCACTAGAACGTGTAGAAGGAAAAAAAATCTTTATATATCCGCCAGATAGATCCGGCGCAATGCATCATGTATGGCTGTGCATCCGGTCGAGAAAGAGCAGCTTCTCGTTGAATTCTATGAATAAAAAAAAAACAACAAAGTCTCAGTGCCGACGTAGGATGAGAGGTGTATCAATGCATATTTATAATCCAGCCCAGGACACTATATTACAATTACTACTAATTACTGATTATGGCATCGTAAATCAAGATCGTTTATTGCATCTTCGCCAATCGCTATATTCCGCCGAGCCCGCGCGATTTCCTTCCTCCCTCGCTCGCTCGTGCGCGAGCGTTTGCGGCCCGCGCGCCGTCCTCTTCTGGGCGTTCGAGCGCCGTCGTCCACGCGATATCAAATCGCACGGGCGTGCGTGAACGCGCTTACACGCGAGTTTGTACAATGAAACGTTTGCGTTTTCAACGAAACACATAGCAGAGTGGAGGGAAGAGGAGAAGTGGCCGGCGAGAACAATGTTAAAGCGCGAATGAGAAAGGGGACTCGCATCGCACGGCTGCTCGATAGGAACGACGAGCTCTACGTCTGTCCAGCTTACTTTTCTTACTATCTTTACGCACTCTCCCGTGTCGCAGTCGTTTCCCAATGTCGGCCACAGCTCGTTAGGAAACGCGCGAACCGTGTGTATTACTCGTATGTACTTTACACTCGTGTATTTATATGTATATCCATATAGACATGTAGAAATACACATTTCCCTCGGATGTATTCGTGCATTCACGGCTATACGCTTGCTCGCTGCGTTTCAATTATTTTAGAGAACATTAGCGAAGCAGCGAGGAGACGCGGCGACGAGGCGTCGTTTGTAGTCGACAGAAGTAAAGATGTGTGCGTATAGCCGGGCGTTCGCGGGTACGAACTCGTAATGTCTCGACAATCGAGAACGAGAGAGAAGCCCCCGTTAACGCGGGGGGTCACGTTTGCGCGTAACGTGCGAACGAGCGAACCCTTTGGACGTCTGTATGTGAACTTTGAGAATTTCTGCGTATGATCGAATCCCATAAGAATTCGCTGTCGCGAACATCTGCTTTTCATTTTTTTCTTTTTCTCATTTTTTTTCTTCTCTTACTATTTCTCATGGCAAATAGATGAAGTAAAGTATACAGCTTTATCGCGATCCAGTGAACTCGTCGTGCGCAAACGACCGAGTGAAAGTATTTTGCTATTGTTCGCCGAATGATATATGTTTTCGTCTAATCACTGGAGCGACCGACTTTCTTCTTCAGTTCGAAAGGCAAGAAAATTAGACGAGGAATTGAAATTTCGCGTTACACGTATTAGACGTCATTGTGAAACACACACGTGCGACGTTTTTGTGATTTCGTAGGAGATTAATTGAACGAGCGGAATGGTAAGCGAGAAATCTTTTCAACGGGATTTTCAGTCGTCGCAATGACGAAAGGCTGCAAAAAAGATTCTGAATTTCTTCAAAAACTTTGTGACCGGATTGACATTTTTTTTCCTCACGGTATCTATATTCGTTACACAAACAAATGTCGACTAAAAAAAACGCCATTATAATTCTTCTTTTTCATGATATAAAAATAAGTTTGAGAAATCTTGTATCAATTTGTCATATAATATCAAAGAAATAATAACGATAACAAGCAAGTAACGTAGATATTATATTATTAAAAAGTAAAATAAGAAACGAATAAAAAAAAATCGTTAAGTTATGAAGGATTTTTAGCACCGAGCAAGAATAGTCAACGACAATCAACTGCATAATTTTGTAATTCCAAGTCTCCGAGTTCGATTGTAAATTCCCGATATGCGCATTGCGAGACATTACAGTGTCGTCTTAATTGCCGCTATCAGTCAGTTCCGTGGGGCAACAATGTGGCCTCAGAGAGTCGTGCCGCGTTTCTCTCCCCCCGCACTCTTGTACCCCTATACATCGCAAAAGGGCTGTTGTCGTATTATAAAGCCTTGTAACGCCTCGGACACGCGCGCCCTTCGCCGTATCAAAAGAACTCATTATTGATGGCGTATTGAAACGGTATGAGCGCGGTGATAAAACGAGCTGAACCCGAGGCACCACGGAGGTCTCCACTTAACGTCCGAGATTATATATGGCGAGTGCGCACCGGGTGGGAGTAGAAATAAAAAAAAAATAAACATATGCATATGTATACATATCTCGATGTATACGTATCCGCGCTACGAGCGCTCATATGCAATGGTGAATATGCGAGCGAGGTCCCCGCGGTTGCTCTTCATTCTTTCGTGGCCCCACACACCGGGCATCGGCTCAAATATATTATCTTACGTCGACGCGAATGGCCACTTTGTTTCTTCGAGCTTTGCCCATAGAAACATCTTTCCCTTTAGTATCTCGCGTATCCCGATCCTAGGAACTGTTATTTCGATCTCGAAATTTATCGACAAACGTTCGTGAACCCACCTCCCCGCTCGTTCGGCCGCAGCCGCGATACAGTTAGGCGGGAAAAATTGAATAGAAGGGATAAATTAACGCGAGACAGAATGATAGACGACTCGGTCACTTTTAGTTGAGAGAGGTACTTCGGGAACTGAGTATTTCCTCGCGCGATTCTTAGTGACACAAGATTTTATATTTCAAAGAGATAAATTAAAAGATAATTGCTCGCAGTACAGTGGAGCGCAGACAGAACGCAACGCGTATACTCTTATATAGGCCTGCGTTGATGCGAAAGGTGCACCAGCCTAGGAAACCGTGCCCCGCTAGTTCTCTCTCTCCCATCGCTCGGCAATGGTTCGTAAATTAAGCAATTTGCTAATGATATTCTCACGTGGCTCGTATTTTAGCTTCCACGTCCGGCTCTGCTTTTAATGCCGGTGCTACATCAGCCGATCCAGAGGCCCCGCGCTTCTCTATCTCTTTCTGTCTTTCCGCTTGTTCCCTCCCCCGAGCCCCCTCCCAGGGGCTCGCGTACCCATAACCACCGTGCGCTGGACCTCCTTGCAGGCGCGCGAGACCGTTTAACTGCCGCTGTATTTCATCGTTAGGGACGCGAAACCGATAGTCGAAGCTCGAGCTCTCGAACCGAGGCATCATCTCACTCCGAGCGATAACGGTCGCGTCTAACACAGGTACAATGTCTCCGCTCGTATCCCCTTCTAGCCTCGAGACTCTTGTTCTTTCGCTCCGAGGTTTTTTTTCGCTCTCGCACGATGCTCGAAAGACCCGAGAACGATTCAGTGCGTAATAAAATTATGATGGAAAAGGAATACGCAATATTTATTCATCGACAAATGTATGTGATAAAATATACTGATTTTTTATTGATTTAGTTGTTGGTTGTTCTCAAATACTTGATAATTGTTCTTTTTATTTAATCTTTAAATTAAGTTTAAACGCCATTGAAAAAAATAGAAATAAATGTTTAATTAAACGTGGAAAAATGGTGTAAAAAATTATATTTCACATTATACATATTTTTTTTATTCTGTAATCCTGAGATTAATCCACGATTATCTAAATTATTAATCCGCAAAAAAGGGCTTTGTTAGCTGAAGTTTTGTTTGGAGCCCAAAAACCCTCATTAACGTGATATAAACGACTTTTGTGGGATCGGTGGTGCCCACACGTCGATCCTTTCATGCCGGATATTTCCGATTGAAAGCCATTCTCGCAAACAAGGCCCGCGATCCCCGAAAAGCAATGACTGTCGATTCACTCCGGACGGCGCTGGATAATTTGATTATCGATGACACAGCCATATCCGTTCGCATTAAAGGGCATCAATCAATTTACAATACCCCCTCCCCCTCGACCGATTAAGGCGTATCTGTCCGACGTACGATTCGTCCCGGTACCCGGCTTCATAATGTACGAATTAATAGATAAATATACAATTAGAGGTAATCTATATTAATTAAGGAAGAGGATGCGGAAAGAGAAGCCACTGCCTCGTGAAACACACTTAGGCTTCTCCGTTCCTATTGCACCGAATATCCGGCTATTCATTCATTAACCCGTGCACCTTCGACCTTGTCTCGAATCCTCTTAATCGCCATCCTCCCCTCCCAACCATTCCCGAATCTATGGAACAATAACCGAAGAACCCTCGTCCTTTGGACCTTTCGAACACGCTCGTATCTCGAGCCTATAATATAATACAACCGCGAATAACACGTTAATAATCCCCTATCGTAATAAGCGAGGAATTAAGAGAATTGGCGAATTCGTCGTCTCAGGTCGCACGATCGGTGGATAGATTGGTGGAAAAGTTGTCGTTTTTTTTTTTTCTTCTTCTTTTTCGTTTTCTTTTATATTTCACGAGTGGAATCGAGAACGAGGGTAAAAGCGTAGGCCGGAACACCGGGGCTCTTTGAACGATCGCACAAAGGCGTCGCGGAGGAGGGCCATACGATCCGTGAGTCGCCCGTACCCCCGCGACACACTCGGTTCTTCGTAATCCTAAGATTTAAACGTACTCTCATTCCGGTTAAACAAAAACAAGAGGGGCCTCTCACGGGCGCGCACAGGGACAGAATAGGGCCATAGTGCCAGCCTCGGAAACGCGAAACAGCAGCCGAAACGGGAGGGGGCGGGTTCGGGGGCAGAAAGGAGGATGAGACGACGAAGTGATGGTAGGAGGTAGCCGGGGCACTCGTTATTAATACAAAGGGGCGATGGTTCGCAAATCCCAATCTGAAATATGACGAGGAGTAATCCTGGCGAAAATAAAATGAGAGAACGACCGCACTGGCGCAGGTTATACCGCCCGAGAGCCCGAAGCTTGTGCAGCATGTAGGCGAGATTCTGTATAGCTACGAAAAGCTCACTCTTTCTCTACCTCCTGTAGCTTTTACCCCGCCTCTCGCTATCTCCTCCGGTTAACCAGCATCGGAGTTTTGTCGGGTCGAAGAGCGAATTCTCGAGGTTGTAGCGCGTGCCCGTTGTATGAAATTCATACCCGTGTCTACCCGTTATAGCGGATGAGATTTTAACAATATAACTTCGGCTATTGGGAATGTATATGTGCTACTGCGATATCTCTATTTTTATGCGAATTCTCGTATTTTAGAGTGAACGAGATTTCAACCACAATAGTTGGGTTACCGTAAAAAAAAGGAGATACGACTCTGTGTAATATTCCTGGCGCAGTTCAGTATTTTGTACTGCGAAATGAACTGTGGGTTTCTGTGTTCTATTGTATTCGGTATTGTAGATTTAATGAGATTCTATTCACCAAGGTTAAATTGTTAATAACAGAAGAAAGCGAATTCTCAATTTGCCTCTGATGTCTCAGTAATTCTGGCATCTTGAAATTAAAATTCGATTGGCGTCGTAAAATTCTCGTACTCACCAAATATTGACGATCTGATCAGTCTGGTTGCTGGAATCTGGAAAAAAAAACATGATTATAAGAATCGTTTTTTTTGTAATGAGCGAGATACATCGATTATATCGAAGACTGCCGGTTTTTTCATCCAGTGATTGGCTCGGGAAAGGAGCCAATTTCACAGCGTGCACAGTTACTCTATTTCGCAAGTCGGACCAGAAAGGAAAAAATCTCTTTTAGCGGTTTCCGTCGTTCCCCTCGACTGTGGACAACAATCGCCATTTGATTCGTGTTCAGCGCGGAAAAATACATAAAAATACGTGGACGGACAAGAAGAGTGACGGAATAAAGATGATTTCGTACAAGAATCAATTTTTACCCAGCCTTTTTTTCAATACTTTTTCTAACTGTATTGAAACGTGATCAAATTATTGTTTTTCATCAAATTCTCTCCTCTCTATTTGTGCATATTTGGGGTTTCGCTGGATTATGAGAACCACTGAGAGAACAACGAAAGATCCCCAAGCCCCCAGCGGCGACGATACCTATCGGTATCGGCCGTCGCGTGGATTCGGCTATACCCACTCTCCACCGACAAGAGAGCAAATGAAAGCTGCGACTTATCCAGGGCCCGAGGTTTCTGATTGAATGGCTCTGCCGGAGGCATACTCGAGAGGGCTTCTCGTCGCTCTATAATATCCCTCGCTCCAATCCTCCAGCATCGCTCTTTCCGTTTGATTCGAGAACGAGAGCGGAGCCGCAAGAGCACGCCGGGATACATTTGGGTATCTGAAATCCCCAATATTTTTAAAAGCACGTAGCCGGTGTAGGTAGAGCTCTCGTAGCAGGTTGCCGCGGTGAGTAGAGCAAGCGGAGAATTGTTGTGGCTGTGACGGTGTGCGCTTTGCACACGCGACGAGAGAGCGAAGCGAACGGCAGGGACGGGGAATACGGAGGGTTGAAGCGTCGAAGATGGATAGAGAACGAGGAAAAGAGCCGATGAGGGTGAGTCCTCTCGACAGCTCTCTCTCTGTACCCAGGCCGAGTCGTTGCGTCGCGAGAGAGCCTTCAAAGGCCCCGAACCTGCTTCCACGCGACCATTAAAATACGAATGATAATTATAAGAGCGACGGCAGAATGATCAGTCCGGGCACGCTTCAGACTCCAAGTGCGCGATCGTCCGTGCCAGCCAAACGACCGCCCTTTATCATATACCTCTCAATCCCCCTTTCTACTTTTTTCGCTCTTGTTTGTATATTTTTTTTATCCGCGGTTTTTTTTTCTCGCATCTGTCCATATTCATGCCCGCGAGCGTGCATGCTTGCCAGATATTTGGCGAAAAATGCGTCGTGATTGTCTGCCTAAATCTTCTTTTACGAGGCGGAGAAAACTCTCCTATAACGGATTAGCTGAAGCTCGAGAACGAGAAATTTTCAGACACACAGGTATCTTATCAGGTTATTAATAAATAATAATAATATTATAAATAAGTGAAATGATTATTTTGTTTTATTTAATTAAAAAAAATATATTTCTTATTAGTAGGAATAGATCATCATTATATATTATTATTATATTTTCGAAATGTTCGATATTACATATTTTGTGTGCACGATTATATATCTTATATATCCGGATGAGATATATCAAATACACTTTACATATTCCGACATATACTTTACTTCCACGGCGAGTCTGTAATTTTGGGAATAGAGACGAAAGGCTAAGATAACGTATGAGCACTACTCGTCGGTTTATTGAACTGACATTACAGGCGCTGAACAATGGCGCGCTTTCAAATAGAAAGATTTTCTCTACCGTAACTATAAGTGTACCGTAGCTCGGGCCCGGTCGCTCTCTCTCTCTCTTTCACTTATTCACTCGAGAGTTGGCTCGAGAGTGCAAGAATTATAGAAAAGAGTGAGAATAATAGGTGACACGCTATCTGACTTCTTCGAGAATCTTCAGCGGAGCGAGTAGTGATAAACGTCAAACGCTATTGTGAAGTAATAATGGTAAATTTGCCCATAATTGTGTCCGGTCGAGCTGGAGGTGTCTTTAGAGAGGCTCTCTCGCCACCTCGGGCGATCCTTCACTTCCCTTTTGCCTACTCGGTATGTCTGACTGTATGCTTCTATGGGTTTTGCGTTCGACGCTGTGGGGCGAGTGAACTAGCGAGAGAAGTGTCGCCCGAGCGAGCGCGCTCGCGCGAGTGAACGAACGAGCGTCGCGTAGCCTGTGATTGCTCGTTAGCGTGGCCACGGCCCCGTGTCTGTCACGAAATCGCTGATTATCATCGTTCAAGGAAACCACCGAGTCTGGGCTGACGGTTGCTACTTCTATGCTTATATCTGCCACCTCGGTTGCTCTATTGGATACGTCCGTATATCTTTCCTACTTCTAAACCCGCTATATCGTCCTTAACTCTCTCTACTGTTGTATAGCAGCCATCGCGGCCATTACTTACTTACTTATGCCACGGCCTGCTAGGCGAGAAAAACCACACCGGCGACGACACACCGATCTTACAGTACCGACTAATATACGGGAGAGGCGCTCTAGCGTGTATTTCACGTCCACTGCGACATCGAGTAAACGAACGCACCTGTGCGAGACCGAGACGATGGGCCACCTCGCGTCTCGAATTATCATGGAATATTACAGAAGTCATCCTCGGGAAAGGGATTCAGGGAGACACGGGTAGACGACGAGTGGAGCCTCGTTGACAAAAAGTCTTCGTATCGATGGACAGCTGAAACGGCATATTTGGTACTTGCGAGCAAAAGTTATTTGCTCCCTCGTTATTGCTCCGTTGGAATATTTGCAAAAAAAAGTTGTGAACGCATACAAAAATGATTTTTAAAACATTTGTTAAAAAAAACCTTCAATTGTCAGTGATTGAAATTGAAACTTCTAATTTCAAGGAAGACGTTTGTTGAAGATGTAATATCGATACCATAGAAAATCTACTAATGAAATCTTTTTTTGGATCGACCCAAAATGAACGATAACAAAAATGAAGCACAATATGTAAAATTCGACAATTTTGAAGAAAAAACTGTAAATTAGACGGAATGGAAATAACTTTTCAAAACTATGAAGGTCCATCGGACGAGGTAGCGTTCCGGGGTTAAGTTTGAAGATACCAATACCATTGTGAGACCCTCATTAAACGGATTGTTATAACGATGTGCGTTAATGGCTTCGCGCGTCGTCTGTTTCCTCGTCTCTGGCTCGAAAAACAGCGCGAGTGTCCGGCGACGACGGGTAAGCGCGCACACCGATACAGAGGCGCGAGTGTCTCGTCGCGCGCGTCAACCCGGAATCAGAACATACGACAAAGTGCCTTATTATTTCAAGGTTCGCGCATCGAGGAAAGAGACCGAGCGACGAGAGGGGGGCGGAGGAATATCAAAACGAATGAAAGATCGTGAAGAACCGAGAAGAGCCCGATGCGTTCCGCCAGATAAGGGTGGAAAATTGCCATAACGGCGGATAGGTAAGCGTCGTCGCGAGTCGCCGATTCTTGCCGCGTGTGCTTCCGGTCGTCGCCACGATTTAATGATATCGAAGAGGACGTATTTAATTATTTGAACGAATTAGTTGAGCAGTGTCGTTGACCGCGAAACATTGTCGAGATAGAATCGTTCCAAGTGTTCCACCTGGTCTAACGCATCGCCGCTTCAAGTTCATTGTATTCTCCTCTCCGCGGCGCTGTTCGGGCGTCGATGCGGACAGAATCCAAGAACGAATGTAAAATAAATAAAAAGTTGCCTCAATTTTTTATGATCACCGCATAGGGGTCGAATCTTAAATTAAATATTTTCATGGCCCTTTGACGATTGAATCGTTTTACTTATTCCCAAGTATAGTATTTTTTCAATTAATCGTGAAGCAAATATAACGGAGAGCCCAAGACGATGTTTGGATGAATTCGTAAGGAACGTTTGTCTCGATGATAAACGAACGCAATCGACGAACTTCTGCTGGTTATATTATTCCATTACAGCCCACGGTAATGGTATATTCTTCGTCGCGGATCATGAATCATTTAGTGTATATACTATATACACATATACACTTGGGACGCCCATATCGGGGCTTCGAATAACGATATCCACGACCACCCTTGTCAAAACGTCACGACGAGTCTGTGGATCTGCCCGCATATCGGCGCGATGTCACACAACCGCGGCTCTGTCCTTCTCGTTCTATCGTTTCTCCACCCTCCGCCCGCCCTCCCCTCGTCGTGGCAGCCTGACAAATGTCCGGCAACACCCTCGATCCCGGGGTGGCTCTGGGCGAGCCAGTCTCTCGCTCGCGACGCGCGGCGTGTCTCGAATCCAAATCCCAAAGACCACGAACGATGTCTCGGCCTCCTCGTCGCGAGCGAAGGGAGGCGAGAGGAAGTAACCCCTTCGGATAGTCTTAGCCACGGTCCAACTACCCCGTCGCCCGGGCACACCCGTCAACCGACCGTTCTCACTCTTATCCGGACTCTTACACCATTCCCCTTCCCACTTTGCCGCGAGCCACGGGCCTGTGAGCACCGAAAAGTATCACCCGAAATCCAGTCGAGTCACGCAAAGGGCGTCGCGATACAAGTACTTCGTTTCTTCGGGTGAAAATAAATTTATATTGGATTCAACTGAATCGGAGTTTTAGGAAAGGGCTTTCGAGAATTAAATTTGTGATATATAAATAATTTTCGAAAATTAATAAATGAATCATAATAGAATAACAATGTTGAAACGCTCAAAAGTTGTTTTTTTTTTTTTCGAATAATAAAATTGGAGGGTTTCGAGTTCTTTTTAAATAAAATTGTTTTCAATCAGCACGACAAAACATGGAAAATGGTTATGATAGAGAAGTAAGTCGAACCAGCGAAGCGCGAACGAGTTTGAAATTTATCGAAAACAGTTTCTCGTTGCTGAAGATTCTAGACGAGATTGCGGACGATGCGCGATGCCAAACCATAAAGTAGAGGCGCGCAGAAACGGTGATTCAGCCTGCTAATTCCGCGGCCGGAAGCTAGAGTTCCATTGTGGTCGAAATAGAGTCGAACCGGTGCGGAGCGGAGAGGGTGGCGGATTTATCTAGCGGATCGTGTATCACAGTGAAACCGTTAAAACGCGCAAAGAACGCGACAGAAGATACATCTCTCGGTAATTCCATAAATAAAAGGACAAAATGAGAGAACAAAAAAAAAGAACAAAAAAAAGAGGAGAAGCTTGTGCGTTCGCGGTACACACAAGTCAGGCATAATGAAGCATCGGACGGTAATTCATAGGATTATCGAGACTTCCCATGCCCCACATCGGTCATTACGGAATAACAGTAATTATTAATAAACGAGAGCTCCGTGTAGCGCACACACGGGCGCACACACGTACGCAACATTTGAGTATTGTTAGGCGCCGGTCTTAGGTGCCTCTTCCCTTTCCCCCGCCTATAACTCTTTTCCGACTCTTCGCTATAGAGAAATTCCCGTGACAAGAGAGAGGAGGGGTGGGCAGTCGAAAGGGGAAAGAACCCGAGATATTCGATGAGAGCGGATGCGGAGGGACAGTTGCGTGCTCCGAGTCGTTTCTTTCGTTTATTTCTTCTTTTTTTTTTACCTCTCTCTCTCTTTCCATACCGCACTCATTGTTGGAAGCCTCGCGGCCTCGCCCCGCGGTAAAAGATAAGTATACCGACTTACCGACGACGACTCTCTCTCCCTCTCTCTCTCTCTCGTATACAATATTACACCGCATAGAGAAATAGTACAGTGTGTACGTACGTAGGATAAGTACTTTGGGGTTAGGCCAGGTCGGGTTACCCAACTGTACAGAAATGTCAAGAGAAAACCATAACGTTATAATTTATCGCCGCTAGCTTCCATTGTGGACGAGCATACGTATTTTACGGGGGCGGTGTGACGGATCGGGAAGCGAGAGAAAACACTCGGTCCGCACTTAACTTACGTACATTACCGTTCGAAAGCGCCCCCGGATGCGAGATCTCGATTTGTCGTTTTCCTTCGCGTGTACGACGCCGGTGGACGTCGTCACGAATACATGCTTCCATATTGATACACTTCGCGACATTAGTGTTCCCGTAAAATTCAACGGTGGGCAGTCATGTATTCGAACGCAAATGATATCCACCAGCACGACTCGAATACAAATTGTATGTAATTGTTTCAACGCGATTATCGACTTAAAAAAAAATGTTCGACAGAAACTTAACTTGTGGGTTTTCTGACTGATTGATTATACTCTGAGAAAGATGTCTAATACGAGAAAGAATGAATGCAATAAAAAAATTATAAAAGCAATCGAACACACATTATAAAAATAAAATAAAGTACTAAAATAGTTAAATATAATCTTTACTTCGAACAATATAATTATCAAAATTCGAATGGGTTTTAAGTTAAACAAATATAAGTATAATAATGTTACTGCAAAAACATTGATCAAAAATTATTATTTGGTCCAGAAAATGTTTACGAAAAAAAATCATTTAAAAAAAAATGTATCTCTTGTCCCGAATGGCCGCGACTTTCAAATTGTGTCGTCCCCGAAGAGCCCGCCATTGGGTATTCGAGAGTCAATCGTCGTTGTCTGCGCGCGACAAAGTAGCGCGGAATTCCCGGGGCCTCGCGCACGTACCCATCGTCATCGTGCGCTCGGTATATTGGAGGACTCTCGAAGCGTAACGACCATAGCCAAACCGCATAAGGTTATAGCGCAGGAAAGAACAAACGCGGCATTTCTGAGCCCGAGCGTGTGTAACCCCATGAACGATAGTCCGGTGTACGCGGCGTATGAAGGACCCACACAAGCTCGGGTGCATATCCATGCATGACGCCCTCGTGTCGCTCGTAGTGTTACGTACGGTTAAGCCCATTACTCGGTGGCAGACGAAGAGCCCCGCCGCGGTAACGCACACACACGCTCGACGACGACGACGAGGATGAGCACACGAGGAAGATCGCCGAGGGTTCTCGCGTGTGCGAGAATATTCCCACCGTTAATTTATAGCATATACGCACCGTCGCTCGCTCGTATTCGTACGAGTGTACGCGCCCGTCTGAGTACCGATATGTGTGCCCATGCGCGGGAGGGGAAAACTTTGTATACACCGGCACCTGCGTATGATACTCCAAGTCGCACAACGTCTCGGAACACAACACGGGCGAACGAACGAACGTCGCGATCCTGGCTATGATGCGCGACCACAGATCGTGACTCCTGTGGGAAACTCGAAGAAAAGTAATAACTAGTATGCGTATACTTTATAAGTAGACCCGTATTTATCGTTCGTCGTACCGCCATTGGCTGCTACTTCGCGAAGTCACTGCCGTGGTTTTTTTTCTTTCTTTATTATTCTTTTTCTATGTTACGCGCCACCGCCTTTCCTACGGCTCTTCATCTAACTCCATGGTTTTCTAACCGCTTCACGGGGGCTATCGAGAGAGGCTCTCAGGACCGGTGCCTGTGAGAAAAATAATGGTCTCCATGTCGTATGTGTCTTTCTCTTGCCAGTCGGTATGATACAGATTACGCGGGATGCTCAAGAGCTCACTGCCAACGACCTGAGTGGATATTCCTCTTGGAATCAACGATATTCATGGATCTTGAATCGCGCGGTTCTTGTGCCGAAGAAAAAATCGTTTACCTAACATTTTTATCTTCTAACGCTTCCACGTCCGCTTGTCTCGAACATTAAAAAAAAAAAAGGTCGTTATCTTGAAAAGTACGTCAATTTGGTCAAGCAAAAATTCCTTGATCGTCGTCAACAGGAAAGCTCATACTCATTAAGTTTTCGGACGAAAAAAAATATACGGCAAAGAAAATATTGGAAATATCTCAGATTCAATATTGCTATACAATTAATCATTTAATTTGTCATATCTTTACAGGAATGCATGCACAAAGTATTTCCATAACATATAATTTTTCAACGCAAATATATTGGATATATCAAAGATATATTTTTCAATATCTATATCGTAAGAATATATTAGAACATATTAAATTTGGTGTTAAATAATTTTCATAGTAATCATTCGATATATATTTACGAAAATATTTCCACAATACATCATTTTTCACGGACGTATTTCGCAATATATTTTTTCCCCGTAGATTTCTAGATCTTCCTTCTGACTGCCGATTTACGAGCTATAGTCGACCGTATCGAAGTTAATCCTGCCGTGCTTTTCGGGTTCGAGACCGCGACCCGAAAACATCGCCGAGCGATTTTATTCTCCCGGCTCCCGTTGTCTATTACACAGCGCCACGGTTAACTTATCCGAAAAGCATACGTTCCGCGAATGGACTTCGCGTAGCCATCAAAGCGATCACCCGAGGCTTCGTTACCGCGTGGGCGCACGGTTCGCCGTCGTCGTTGCCCCGGGTCCTTGCATACCTCGCCGATATTAAATGACAAAGGCAAAGGCATACCTCAGGCCGGGGAAGATGGCGTAGCTGAGGGCTCGAGACCCGTTGCCGATGTACCGAGAGTAAAGTACAAGACGTATAGATACGAACGTGTAGCGTTGAGGTCGAGCAAAATTACGTTGGAAGGAAGACGAAGTACACGTTGTGCACGACATACGGCCGGGGGTTGGTCGGGTAGGGTCGAGGATTGTTGTGCTGTAAATTCTCGCTCAAGCTCGTAGGCATCGCCCAAAACATCCACCGCGAGCTTCGAGAGCGGCGGCTCTCTTACGACCCCTCATCGGTATTTTGCGGCCAGGATATTTTAAATACGGGCGCACCGGGGGAGGGAAAAGAGGGGGTTACGAGTGCCGTAGCGCCTACCACCCCTTCGAAGACTTCGCCGCCCTGTGCGCCCTCACCTCGCCGTTATCCGGGGCTCTGCACCTTTTTCCGCGTGCTCTCGAAAGCCCTCTCGATAAAGGGGTGAAAAACTTTAAAGACGTCGAAGCGCCGAGGGGGTGGTGGCGTAGTTACACGGCAGCTCTTTGATGTCGAGCTCGCGGTGGTTACGAGCGCGTAATACACGACGAGAACTCCTTGTGTGCCTCGCGCACCGGTCCAACGGCAGCTTCGACAATTCCCCCCGTCGAAAGGCCTTCGCGTATCCAGCGCGGGGCTCTTAAAAATTATTAAGAAAAATTTGCCTCTTTCCTTCTTCGTCGCATTCTCTTTTCGCCGTTGTGTGGCCCTCCCGGTTTCATCTGTCCTTTGGCGCTCGTTTTTGCACCAAGGCGCGGGGAGGTTACGCGCTTGCTCACTTGCCCCTGCAGACGAACGAGGCCTCTCGTCCCGCTTGTTCCGCTGCTATCGCTTCGTCGAAAACACTTTGACTGTTGCGGGCGGGCGGAGGGAACGAATATTCCCGCGGCTGAATAGAAAAACGAGAGGCGGGCGACGACGATGCGCGCTTCTTGTATTTTTTATTTTTTGCCCTTTTTCCTCTCTTTGCGGAGGGTACTCAATGAGACGTAAGGCTCGCGGTTTGCGATGCTCGGCTGGGAAGCGTTGCCGTGGCTTCGAGGGCGAGATCGAGAGACATTCGACGAACGAGAAGAAATAAAGGTAAAGGAGAGGGAGCTTCACAATGGAAGACTGAAAGTCGTGCGTAGCCTGGAGTAGGTTGGGAGGCGAATATCGACTCTTGACTATTTGATGAGAAGGCAAATGCCTCGCGGATTCCCCGGTGAGTAGTAGCTCGCGAGAGTTTATATACTGTGTATTCCGTGTATCACACGCGCGCGGTGGAAACGTTCGCTCAATATGGTAATTCTTTGAGCATACAAGCGTGTTACGCGAGAACACGTGTAAGTCGCGTATGTGTAAAGCCGATGGCACGACTTTGCGCGGAGGGAGAGCGAGAAGTCCAAAGGATCCGGGCGCCGCACCGATGCCCGGAGTTCACGCTCCCCGGAGACGTGCCGAAATGCAGACGCGCAGACGGGACACGCGCGCTGGTACGCGACACTCGCCACGTGCTGGATTACGCGAATAAATGAAATTCTATGTATCGAAACGCATTGGCTAGACTTTCGACGATCGGATCGTCATTCTACATCCCGACTCAATTCGATAGAAATTAATTGAGCACGGAAATTGAAAAGATGTGCAGCGATAGGATAATTTTGTTTGTCGCATATTTCTCTGAATTGCGGTTGCAGAAAAAATTAATTAAGCAAATAACGCCGAGGATTTGCCTTTTTTATCGAATTCATTTGTTTTGCAACGAACGATAGTCTTTTTTTTAAATAACAAAGTTTACGAAATCAGTCCTTTCGTCGATTCGTCATTTTTTTCGATATTTCTCTATCGTTCGAACTGCCTTTACTATCCGGATCCGAAGAATTTCAAACGCTCGCCGAAAAACAATGCCGCATTATACATGTTCGTTGATCCGTGGTTAAACAATCGGGTGTCGAGAGGCTCGCAACAGAAATAACAGGTAACAGGAAACAAGGTGTTTATTAGTGTTGCGCCGGGAGAGCCCTTGGTATATTACACCTATCGTCGTGCAAACAATTGCCGCGGGAGAAGCAGCAGGTATTACGATGCTCGAGGAATTTCGAACAAAAGCAAGAAATCGAGAAGGATTTCATCAGTAGAACGGCGGAGGTGTCGAGTGTGCGGGTAGAATTCTCGTTATTTGTCCCTGTACCGCCTCGCTTATTTCTTTTTTTTTTTATGCTGGATGCGGTCGCTCGGCGAGAGCTGCAACCCCGGTGCATCGTATACCGCAGTCGTAAAGAAATTAGAGACTTATCAATTTCCGGAAACACCTGGCGGAACCCAAGTACGGTCAAGGCGCTGCGGCGTCGTCGTCGCCGTCGTCGTCGTCGGCGATCGGAGTGTTACAATGGTCGCATTGTCTACTCGGTGCGGCTATACTATACTTACGGCATAGAAAAAGGAAGAAGCGCGAGTCGTGGCCGAGAGAGCCTAGCGCAAACGAAAACTGTGTAAACGATACTACACTGTTCCGTTGCATCCACGGGGCGCGGATCCACGAGAACGAGAAGACCGACCAAGATGGTTAACGGAGAAGAGAGAAAGACGAGAGAGGCGCAGTAAAGTCAGAAAACAACGGGCCTGTGGCGCGAGCGAGCGAGTACCCAACAGGGAAATCGTTGAAAGAAGGCGTGAGTTTTACGAGCTCTTTCTAACTTGCATTGTGCATTGCCGGGCTGCCGAGTGTGCCGGTTCGAAACAAAAGTTTTACGAGGCCACCGCGCATCCACGGGGCTTCGCGCACTGTCGCTGGATACCCCAAGAGAATCGACATTCGTTGGGGCACGATCAGCCCAACCATTCGACGTACGCGTATTATCCTATTCTGATTCCTACGCTTATTCTACTGAACTTCAAATCGAAGTGTGAAAATATCCGATGAAAAAAAAATGTATGCCGATAAATCGATCGTCAAGAAATGTTCATGACTGCTGAGAAACATTTATGTGCCATTTTTTACTGAAATTTATTCAATTTGTATTATGTAGAAATTGGCGAAAAGATTTTTTCAAGCATCATTTTTCATTTGTATCAATTAAGTGAATGTAAATAAAAAAATATTAGTTTAATAAAAAATAATAATAATTAGGAGTCAATCAAGATTAGTTTGTCATTAATTAATTTTTTCTTTTACTTAACTTTTTTTACAATGAAAACTAACGATACATAAGAGCCATATATTATGTGGATAAAAAAACCGCTTCAATTGTTTTTTCGCACATCAAACCAATAAATAACTTGACCATCCGATATTTATGTAATCACTGCAGCACGATAAAGACGAAGAGAGGGGAATAAAAAAAGCCAATCTCTGTTGCGGTTCGGGGATAAAGTTTCACGCGGTCTCTTTGAAACCCATCGTTTGTTACACCAAAACGAGAGAGGCAAGCCCGTCCCTCGTCCTTTTACGGTCTATTGATTCCCAATTTCGCCGATAATAGAGAAGGGTGTACCGGGTGTTCCTTCCTTTTTTTCTCCTTTTTCTTTTTTTTAACGCGAATACACTTGTTGAACGTCGGAACTCGGGTCGCTCGACCGTTCGTCCGGGGCTCGTGCCTCATGGCCAATACTGCCACTGCTGTGGGCAAAGCGGACCATGAGAGGGGTTCGCGAGCTTCCTTTTTTTTCCCCCATTTATCCATTGTCCCATATCAAGGGAGAATATGATTTTCCCCTCAAAATCGCACAGAAAAAAAAACGCTGGCTCTTGCGCTACTGAATCGACATGGTCCTCACACACGGAATAGCGATTTTATGAAGCGTTTCTGCGCAACCCGCTGAAAAGCCGCAAACATACACAACCTTTTATTTTCCACTCCTTCGTCCCATCGTCAAAAAAGTTGTGCCAAATTCAACATTTCTATTTAAAAAAATAATTAGATTTGCTTAACAAATGATTTTAGTTTTAAAAAAACGTATATTGGATTACATTTTAGATGATATTTTTTATAAGATTCTTATCCGTACTTTGTTTAACTCTTTCACTCCAACTTCATTAGTTATTGTTATTACCTCGATCAAGCGCGCACAGCTTTCATTTGTCTCCATTGCGTATTCTTCTCGGAGGAGTTCGTTAAAAGTCGACTTTTCCTCTGGATGAATAGGGCACCTTTGTCGGTAAAGTACGATCGCAAAGGGTTCGTGGTAAAAGAGTCGCTTAAAAAATATATGTATATATATATATCGGTGCTTTCAGACCGATGTAATTCTACTTTAACTTGTTGGCAATCCGTCGATCCTATTACGGGCGTCGAATCGTTCGAAAGTAACGAGACTCGAAAGTAAAGAGAATCCAGAATCGCGAAGGGTCCACCCTCTGTTAAAGTGGGGCCACTAAGGAGTTGACAAACGCTCGCAGTCATCTCTCGCTTACTGACCCTCCCTCCCCCATCTCTGCTGTTTTATCTTTCTTTTGCTCCTCGCAGTACCGACCGCGAGCGTTTCACTTGCGCGCCTCGATCAACAAAGAAAACGAGAAAAGGCATCGGGCTGGTCGCGGGGAGGGAAAAACGGACGCGAAGGACTATTTGACTAAGAAGGGTCGCGACGATATAAAAGGGTTGCCCGCAGAATTAAAGGAGACCCGATGATTATTACTGGGCTCTCGCGTTCGCCCGTTCACCCTTGCGCCTTCGGGCAAAAGGGGTTTTCAGCTTGATGTGTACATATATATATACAGGCTCTCCTCCGCGCATTGCTTCGCGATACCGCGATTGTACGGGGATGCTGGACAATGCACGAGGGTGGCCGAAAGCTCACCCAGCATCTACCGTGCAGCACATAACCTCCCGAACGAAACCCTTTGCTGCCCAGCGCCTTTCCGGCCAATCCCTTTCTGCGCCGCGTGTCCAAATGAAGGCTTTCGCCGGAAAGCACGCGACGAGACCTTTTCACAGACCCGCATACGTGAGCACAAAAGCGTATGTATTACTACAAGGGTCGCTCCTGCTTTGCTACTCCTGCGCCCCCACCTTCCTCACGCCACACTCTATTGGGGATCATTTTTCGAGAGGGTAAAATAGCGCGGTTCCTCGTGCGAATGTGAAACTCTTATTCCGCGTGTACGTGCGATATGCGACAACGGTATACGGGACGGTTGCGTAACTACAAATGCCTGCGGAAACTACGCGCACTCAACCATTTTGTTAAGCCCGAGAACAAAACGTTCGAGGTTGAAGCTCGCACGAGTCTTTGTCGCGGACGATTAGACGGCAAGGAGAAAAGAGCAATTTTGATAATGTTCGCTTATCTTCGGCATCGAGAGGACAGGAGACGAGGAAATTGTCATTTTCTCGAACGGAAATCGGAAGCTCGGATAATACGAACGTCGTGCTAGCGTTGAGAGTCGGTACACGTGGAGTGAACTTCTTGTTCGGATACAAGCTTCCATTTCCCAGCGAGAAGAGAACAGTTACGATAGCGGTGGACCGAATATTGTAGTTATTTCTTCTTTAATTTACACTAATTCTATTTATCATTCTCGTAACTGCGGATGCTATTAAAATCAATAATAAACGAACAAAGGAAAACGGTAAAATCCCAAGTTGATCAAATCTTCGGTATCCCTTTCCATAACTTTACATTCGTTTCTCTAGTATTTACCGAAAACTTATCGAAGCGCAAGACACCGACGGAGCGGAAGGAGAATCGAGAGCGCAGATTCGCGTTGGATTTCGATATATGAAAGGCCATAGAAAACGAGAGGGTGTAGGGGGGTAGGTGGCCGGGGGTAGTACAGTGAAAGAGCTGGGGAGAGTGAAGAAGAAGCAAAAGAGCACCTCGAAGTAGCTGGGAAGAGCGACCAACGGCAAGGCTCGTCGGCTCGTTCTCCGTCCTCTTTCTCTTTCCGATCCGGCGCCCAGATATCTACCGTAATTACTAATAAGTTTTCGACACGGAATGAGGTGAGGAAAAGAGAGGGTTAATCCGAAAGTACGACCAAAGGGTTCAAACGGTGGGCGATGGCGTGAGGAAGGTTGAAATAGGCTCTATGGCCGGAGGGATATAGTTGGAAGAAGCAGAAGGCGAGAGCGAGTCGAAGGAAGAAAATCCGAGCAAGATGGTAAAATCGGAGGGTGGGTGGGCCGAAGAGACGGTGCGAGGGGGAGTTGAGGGGGATGGGAGCGAAATTGCGAGAGCGGAGAGCGCCACCCTTTCGTCCGATTTCACGAGAGGAAAGGCAGGAGAGACAGGAAACACCAGAAGCACCAGGCAGAAGGCTCCCGAAACCAGTTAAAGATTTGCGATGTCTTTTCGATCCCTAGCCGAGATATTCGTAATTACTGTTTGTGTTTCTCTCGTTGGCGTCGACGTCGGTGGCGAAGGCTCGCTCGCTATTTATTTCCCTCCGACCAATCGTCTATCCCAACCCCCCCGCCATCAGTTCTCGATCTGTTCCTCACAACCAAATCCCCTACCTCTCGACAATTTTGTGCTCTTTCCACGGGAACGCGAAGCTCACGGGATCTCTTTCCTCTCGCGTCTTGCTCTTCTTCTTGTTCTTCTCGGGGAAGACGCTTTGCCTCTTTGGTGGCTCCCTTCGATGTTTCGCGAGACGGAAATGGGGAAGAAGAAATCCTCTCTCTCGCTCGATCGCTTAAAGACGTCGATCCTTATCGGCGGGGTCGCGGCAGAAATGGTTTCAACTACGAGAACCCTTCAACCCCTTCTTGCAAAATATGCTCGAGACGCGTAAGCCATGGGATTACGATTATCAGAAGGGTGAGAGGAAATCGATGACGAAGGTATCTTATATTTGGTATGAATATTGAAACTCAGTTCTAACCGTACCAACATTGACGTATTAATGCTGTAATTGATACGTAGTGATCACAATAGCAACCCCTATCGAAATTACGAGAAAACCCTGCCACAAGGTTGTCGCGTCTTTGTAAAACTGACATGGACATTTTTGGTAAGTATCATAAGCAAATCATCGAAGACCTCGATAATCAGCATTCTAGTCTACTACGCTATGTTGTGTTGTTTGCAATGAGCGTTATCGAGAAATACAGAAGAAGGGTAGGAAGCCGGCGATACAGAAGGGAATAAGAGGCGACGTTGCGCTGGGCGCAGTAGGGAGAGGAGGATGGTTCTGGAGAGACTATGATAATTGTAATGAACGCCTCGAGATTCCGCGAGCCCATCTGCGCCCCCCGCGAGTTTCAGCCCCCTTTGTGGAACCAGCGCCGTGCAGAAGGAACAGCAGCGGCAGGAGCGCGAGTGTTCCACGCCCGGCTCTCTCACTTTCTCCCTGTACAAACTCCGGGCCCGAGCTCTTAAGTACCGAACTTGTTCGAATTGATTTAAGTGCTGAATGCTAAATCAACCGAAGGGGCTCCAACGGGCTAGAGAATTTACGAGTCGCAGTGCGTCTACTGTGCTCTCGCATCTCTCACCGTGAACCCGCGCTGTAAGGATAGCTAACTACAGTACTCGGCGACGACTAATATATACCTAAGACCATATCTTTGCCCTAAACGATATCTTGAACGAAAGCACTCGACGGAAGACATGCTAAGAGCGTTTTCGATAATTGAATATCGAAAGAGAATCATATCTTTCTGCGTAAGGACAATGAAAGCATACAATCGCAAGCAACGGGCCTGCCTTTGGAATATTTTTTCACTCTGACGAGCGAATCAGCAGCACCAAGACGTTGTGAGATCGAAGAATCTGGGCCAATAGAACCTGTTTTTATGCAATTTATCTATCTTATTTGTCAAAAAAAATCCAGACCTCTCGAACTAATAAATTGGATATCTTTTATAGACTTGAATCCAACCTAACTCGTTTCCGAAGAATTTTTTATACGGTTCACACATTTACTTTAATCCATATCTGTCCAACTCCCCCACATTTTACTGACTGCGCAGTAGACCCTCGAAATAGTGGAAAAAGAACTCGTCTCAATTTTAATCATCGTTATGAGATCCGGATGGAAACTCGTAACATTAGCACTTGAATCCGCGTTCATCCACATGCACACGCACATGTCTGAACAGTCTGCCGACCATGCATGTCCCGTTTCGCAACGAGTTTCATGATAATTTGACGGAAAGTTTAGTGTACGTAATCCCCTCCGCGGCGGATCCACGTCAGTCGTTCTGTGCCCGAAATTCGAACCGTATAGGTTAATAAGAGACGAGACAGAATGCGATAGGTGCATTGTATACACGAAAGACAGGGAAGAAGCACTGATGGGGAAGAATGCGATAATAGACCCGAGAGATGTAGATACACTATTGGGGATGAGGTTCGTCTGCTTCGGGTGATTTTCTCCTTTTTTTCCCCCAAACACTACGTCGTTGCCTTAAAAGTATCCTTCTCACGTCATATTTGGCCCGCGTACGCTACAATTGCAACTGCAGTGTTCTTCCTGCCATCTACCTATCGCGTTTACTCACGAGTACAATGGCTTTTCGTGCGGATGTTGTTCCGACTAGGCAGACGATGCAACCACCGTTCGAAGGCCGCTGGAACAACGCAGAGGGGTAAACCGTAATTTAAATTACCAGTATGACTCGCCGGGTTTCGCGGCTCTTGTCCATTCTGCTCCGAGTCAACGACGACGTCGATCTGGCAATCGGATCAAGAATTCATCAGAGAGCCCAACGTGTCCATTAAGCTTGGACGCCGATTGAACGTCACTTCAAATTTCGATCGATCCTCAACATGTAGAGAAAGCTACCGTGATTTCTTATTTCAACTGCCTTCGACTTCTACAAATGATGTCCAAATCGGTTTATCTTTATGAAGTATCTGTCTTTGAAGTATCATATTCATTTTTTTCTGCAAGGTAATGTTTCTACAAATAACTTAAACTTCGTGTAAATTTGTATATCGTCTCGAGAATCCGAAATCGTGTCCGAAATCTTTTCCTGGTCGGATCTTTGAACATGCGTGTCCGATTTCGACTAAATGGCTAAGAGGACGCATGGAATTCGTGGAATTCATGAAATTGAACAAGTCTATTGGACTTCATTCTGAAACTACACATTTGTGGAGACGCATATATTGCTATAATTTCCGTTTAACAAGAGGCTACTTTCGAATTTTATTTACTGCAGCATTGTCGCTACGGGACACGGCCCCGTAACAGATGTGCGTCGCGAACCGGAGAATCGACTTTCAAAAAGTGTTGTCGGTATATTGTATTTTACTCGTTGGGTATACATTTTGGTATTACGTATCCTCCGCGGCTATTATACGCCGCGAGTTCGCGGGGGTCATGCGAGAAGAACTCGTAGAGCTCGACGATCGTTACTGACGCACGTATATATCAGTCGGTTTTTATTACACGTGCGCTCGTCGTCTCCGGGAACTCGCGATGTTGCTCGCGGGACTCTCTCGCGTAAACGCGAAAGAACTCGCGCTGAGGTAGCGGCGGGGGCAATATTCATAAATCAGGAATATCGTCGAAGGAGACGACTGGCGGTCGGCGGACTCGTCGCAGCTCGCCGTAGCTTCCTCTCGGGCCGACCGCGGCGGCAACCGGCGACGGCAACAGCCCCGTGTAAACTCGTTGAGCAATGACTCCGGATTTTTATGTAGATCGTATCGGGGCAACTGAGCGCTCGAGCAACACTATATACTGCCGAGCGTAGCTAAGAGTGTGAGAACTACGAGCTAATGACGTGGCTCGCGACATGCCTTGCGATACGTATTCTACGTACATATATGCATATAGTTGATGATATTAGACACAATATACCCATGTTCTATTACGTGAGAGGGCTTTCGGTTACATTAGTAACGAAAAGTTCCGAAAAGTATCAAAATTCATGTAATTTTCATCGAGTAAAAGTATCGATAAATCAAAGATTTCCTGCATCATCCACGCGAGTCGCATTATTCTGATTAGATTTTTCACTGTGACTTGGCTAAATCATCATAAATTTCGAGTCATAATTGCCTTCATTTAATGCGATAGAGGTTGAATCCATGCGTTCTTTACAATTTGTTGTGATTTTTTACTTCCTTTACCACTTCGAGTGAAAGATACTGAAATTTCACTGTTGTGAAATACACAGTAGCTGTATTATCGCCTCGAGTTGTCGTATAATCGACGAGTACGATATATCATAGAGTGTATCTAGTGCGGCGATGCGTAGTCGCGCCACTTTGGAAATGATTGAAATACGCGAGGTACCGACCGGGCGTTCGTATTGCCCTTATACGGCGTACGGCGGCGGCTCAACACCGGTAAATCCATGCCAAAGAAACTGCCCCAGCGACGTTAATTTGTGAACGATTACGGGCACCTGGTGTGTCCTGCGGCCGTCGCTCTCAGCTGATCGTTCGCTTCTCTGCCTCTCCCTGCGTGTAGCGTGTATATTTCTCGTCAACGAGAGAGGTGGGACAAAGAGCGCTACGGGATCGCGCTCGCGGAACGGCGGCCATCGCACATTCTTTGCAACTTCGCCGCAATCTCGGCACAGGTCGCCCGCGAAATGCTCCCTGTGCGAGCGCGGAAATACGCGCGTACCGATCTCTCTCTCTCTCTCTCTCTCTTTCTCTCTCTCTTCTCGCGCGACTGATTTTTCGTCCACTCGAACCCGCGCGAGGGCAAGACTCGCTAAAACTCTCGGCAGCCGAGAGCCCGAATGTAATATAATTGGTTTACGCGGCTTCCTCACAATTCGCGTTAATTTTCGTCGACTACGCTCACTCCCAGAGCCATTAAAATGTTGTTCCGAGAAATATTGAAGGCTATGTACGCGCTACGATTCGCGGAATAGCCTTTGAATATCTGATAGATTCACACGCTCCAGGCGAGTGTGTGGGCGTGTAAGTTTTGTGAACAACCGAATCGCTAGTAATTAATTCCTCGCGTCAAATTCATTTACGGAGAACTTCGGACAAAATGACTCGTTATTGGCGGAAAGCGCTCGAACTTTTTAGTTTTTATCGAAAGATCGGAAGGGTATAAATAGATTGAAAGAAAAAAAATCTCTATTTTCAGAGAGTCATTTTTACGGAAAGTTTCACGGAGTAATAATAATAACAATAATGAGTAAACATGAGAAACACACAGCAAGACGATCGGATATTATACTCGATTTAGACACAAAACGAATGAACCTGTCTATCGACACGCCGATCATGTTCGAATGTTTGTCGTTCCCGAGATTCGTGAAACGTCGAAAAATACATGGTCGAGAAAACGTTCACGTGTGCAACGTGCGTGTGACTCGGGCTGTTCCGAGAAACGACGAATGCTTAATAGATTCAAACAAGTTTCTTGAGAAACGATTGCTCGTTTACGTGAAATACAGGAAAGATAGAGAGGTAGGAAGAAGAAGAAGAAGAAGAAAAAAAAAACAGGTCAATAACGTGATTTCTTTTGCGTTTCACGAGAGGCTAGATCGACAAGTGTCCGATAAGATTTTTTCTCTTCGATAAAGGCCCTCGATACGCGGTAAAACACGAACTAAAAAACGTGTCTTTGCGTTCCACGAAATTCGGTCTCGGCTCGTAAGGAGCGGAGAAAAATTACCGAAACCGCTTCCTTTTGTATAAATAAGTGAAGAAGGAAGCCCGACTCGCGGAGCGAGTGCACGGTTGGAACGAGAAGAAAAAAAGGAAAAAAAAAACGTTCGGAGTATTCTTCCCGCGGGTAACTAGATACCCCATTAATACGTGCATCGGCGAAAACCTGTTCCCTCGCGAGAGAGGAAGAAGGAAAGAGAGAAAGAGTTAAAACGAAGGAGGATATTCCTGAACGATTCGCGAGTGGACACCCCGTCGCTAATAATTCGAAGCATGTTGGTTGTGGTAAGGCGTATCTGCATATGTAGCCGCGTCGCGAGCTAACAGCGAGAAAGTAATGGAGAGTGAAAGTGAAGGGGCAACGTTGCGAAAAAAAGAAAAAAATTCAAAGTGCCTGGCAGTCCTTGAGACCTGAAATTCCTTCGAGCTTTGCGCTCGCGATCGATATCCACCCTACATTGTACAAGTTCACAGAACCCTCGATATCATACGCGGCCCTATCTCGTTGCTTTTATCAACAATAATATTAATCGGAGCATTGGAATAATTCATTGTGGGAACGGCGCAGGTTGGAACGTCGCGTCGATCCTATAAACATACTTGATCACCCTTCAATCTACGGATCGATCCTGAATAAGTGACGAGGGCCAACGAACGAGCCACGCCGATTGCTTCGATTAAGTGTATGGATAAGCGCAATTCAACGTCGTATTTTTTATATTGGAAAAAAAACATAGTACTTCTTCATTTTAGCCGGACCGGCTTGATCGATAGCGCGAAATCGATTTTTCAAGGACATTGCTTGCGAGCAGTGAACTGTAAACATATTATGAAATATCCAGTACATTTTCTCAAAAAAATGGTAAATTGCCGATATGTACTAGAATTTATTTTTGAAATATTTGTCACGCAATATATAAAAATTACTCGATTAACGGCAAAGAAAAATCTGCATAGTATTTAATACGCGAAAAATATAAAGGATGAACGTACGGGATATTAAAAAGGTATGAAACGATGGAAAATGAAAATCCAGATAAAAATTGAACGGATTTGTTGTCGATCTTCAAAGAATTGTTAAAAACATTGCAAGCCATTGTCCAGGCCGAATTGTCCAAAGGCGCTTCCACGTTCCAACGATGCTCGTGCGACGATCGAGAGCCGTGCAATTGTTCCGTATTATCACAGCTAGTGAAATGATCCACGATCGGGGCATATAATAGTAACGACGTGAGGTTGTGCGTCGACGAGAGCAAATGGTCTCGCAGTGGCGCGACGATGATTGCGATTAATTAATTATACTCCCAAGTGAGCGCCGAGACACTTAGTTTCCGTTCGTTTAAGCTCGTTAATACAGCGCGGGCATATATATATATCCCCCCCTTCCACCCCCCGACCCAGACATGGACAGTGTAAGTTTCTCATGGTGGACGCGTGTATACGCGATCGGAGACCTCGAGAGTTCCTCGCGTCAAGGAACCGGCCCACTCGTTTACGTCGTACCATGTAAATTTATATCCACGTACATCATACCCAGCCGTTTCTCGCTTCTTTTTCTCTTCGGTATCTTTCCCCTACCAGCGTGACCTCTCAATGGATCACTGGACACTTTGTGCGCTTTCACGACGGCGAAACTCCGTCCGATCACACGAACGTTGCGACAATGTAACGAAACTTCCCCCCTTTGTACATGCATGCCATGCGCGCATCCTGTTTACATATCTCCGACTATCTACGACGAGCAAACTCAATTGCAGGTTGCGGGAGCATTGCAATCTTGGTCCCGGTTCTCAGTCGCCTGGTCTTGTGACTCACCGGCAGAAACTGCGAACTGCTTTTATCGCATTGCCCGAAAATCGAAATTGATCCGAGACCAATTGTGTACATTTGATTGTCGTAAACTGCCTAATGTATCTCAGTGATTGCAGCTACGAGCTGATAGTGCGATCGCGGAATATTCGTTCCGCAACGATTAATTGTTTTGATTCATCCGTTGACTGGAATTGATTTGGAACAATCGAAATGAGAGAAGAATGTGCGTCAAAATCGATTGAACATACATTTTGTACTGTCGTAACGTCATGCCCAACCATCAACTAAATACTTTGGACCAGTTAACGATCTGGAACTAAATAAATTATTATAATCAGTCCTAACTCTTTTCACATCAACGTTCCACTTCATTAATGTATTAATTGCAATTGTGGTTAGCATTGAAAAATCGCGAGTGGCAAAAATATTAGAATCATTCAATAAAAAAGGAAGTAATGTTAAAAAGTTCTATGCTCTCGTGAATTCGTGTCCAAACAGCGCGCCGACCGTTAAAGTGAATCGTTTGGTCCCGCGGCCGATTCGGTTGCAATTAAATAGATAATCATAATGAGCACTGACTCCTCTCCCCCATCATCTGTCCACTTTGTGGCACCTGCTAACAGCATAGGTCCACAAGAGAGCAACTAAATTTCGACGGTATATACACGAGAAGCGACAGATCCGAAGTCGAGCTCGACTCGTCTAATGAAATTAGTGCTGTACCCCGTGCGTGGCCCGTCTTCCTTCGGCGCGGAGCAAAGCGAACGACACCGGAGTGCTTCTTGTCGCCGGATCTCGTGCCGTGGGAAGTCGCGTTCCCGGGTCACCGACGGCAACACGTGAAGTTTGTCGGGCAGGTAGTAGCCCCTCCTCTCCCCCCCCGCGAGCTCGAGAATGCGAGCACGCGGGAAGAGGATCGTATTATATACATATTTATGTACTACAGTGTATTATACATATGTCACGTAGTGCTTCCGCGCTTCGCGAGCAATGCCTGGACAGTTCAAGCTACGCTCTCGAGGCCTCTCCCCTCCACCTGCATCCTCGCTCTGATACTCTGTCGTGCGTGATAATTGCGAGGATTAGCTGACCCGTCGGCGAACCATGCGACAATAACAGTCGGCAACGTCCGCGGCAGGTCGTCGCGGTTAAAAATAATTACGCGTTGAATGAACTCCGGATCGCACAATACGCATACCCGCGGCTATAACCGAACGAACGAAAGACTCAACGGGGGAGGGAAGGAGGAGGACGACGACGGGGACACAAAGGATGTGTGATCCCCCGCTCGTTCAACTCGTCAGTCCAGATTCTCGAAAGGCTTTACGACATCGCCGGAATAACATTCTCATCGAAAGATCCCCGACGAAAGGAATCGCGTCACAGAACGCCGAGATTCGATGCCCGAAGCGTAGAGTTGGCGATCCGGGAGACGGATTTTTTGTACTTGGGGAACAAAAGTTTTTTCCACGAAAAGAACTCTCGATGCAATATTTTCTTTACCGGGTTCGCGATGAATTTACGGTTGATTGAAAGCGATATGGGACCGTTTGAGCCTCGATCCGGCAATTGTGAGAACAAGAATTTTTCGCAATCTTCGTCATTGAAGCGGCGGCTGCAGCATGCAAATTGAACGGTAAACATGTCGATTAAAACTCGACGATTGGAGTCGACGGTCAACCCTTTTCGAAAGTTTTATTAAACCCAATCAATCCTTGATTCGATGGAACAGGCTGAGTAAATCCAAAAAGTTTAACGTACCATCGTCACTTTTATCACCTTAGTTGGATATTTGGAACTGCGGTTGTTACAAATATGTTTTATGATTAATTCTTCTTATTATTTTTGCCTTTATAGCTCGGTCCGATCAATTTTTTATTTAATGAAACAACCCAAGTGAAAAAGTCAAATGCTTCTTGGTTATCATTATCGCCTTTATTGCGCATTTAGCACTGCGGTCATTATAATTTCATTTATTAATCATTTTTCGCGACGCAAAGTCTCTTCAATCAACGAAGTTCTTCGACATAAAAATATCCACGCGCGCAGCGAGACATAAATACGTTTGATCTGTTTGGTCAAAGTCATCCTGTTGCATTTAAATGAACTACTTGCTCGGTAATTAAAAACTGATAAGTTCCAGGAATACTGATGCGAGAAAATCTCATCAGCATCGCTGAGAAATTCAACGGGAAAGCCATCGCTCCGAGGCCGACTACGACTGACGAGTCTACAGTGCGCAATATCTGATACAATAATTCGTCGATGTTAGTCGGCTATACCTCGGAGCATCGAGCGCATCAGCAGTTATATTCGAGCCTGCAACTTGATTACGCAACTCGCGAGCGAACCTCGACGGTGATGGGCCATCTCGTCTACAGCCGCGCGAGGAGGATATAAAATTAATAGTGATCTAGATTTCTAGATTGCGGGGAATGCGAGCAATTGCGAGTCGTGGGAGTGTCTCTCCGTACGCGCGCGCGCGCGCTCGCGCCTGTTGCAAAAGCTAACGCTTCGGCATATAAGCATCTCGTCGCGGAACGGAGATACGATATGTGAAATTTAATACGTTCGACAGAGCGGGACATAGGCAACCATTCGAGAATGGCATTCCTGACCCGCGTGCTATCACGCTCCATCTATTATTGTTCATTTTCAATTAAACATCCATTTTATGTAATGCCGCCGTCATTTACGTATCGCGAGATTCACAGGGTGTGCGAGAAACGCCATGTACCACTCTCTATCTCTTGGTGCTAGAGCGCTCGCGGGCGGCCCGCTCTCGCGGTTATAACTTCCTGCTTCGAAGGAATACGTACGAAACAGCGGGGGAGTACCGGGTCGCGATTCTTTCGCGACTGCGCGCTTCACTCGACGCAACTTCTCTTCCTTTTCCCCTCTGCCTGCTCCCCCCCTGTGGGTATCGGGTTCGGAATCGACTTCTCACGTACTTCACGACCCATCTCGCGTAACCGCGAAACGTTATTGCAATGGCTAATACTTATTCTTGGCAAATAACGATTGTCAAGCCTCGAGGACGAAAAGATTGCTTTTTTCCGAAGAATCAACAATGCCGGAAATGTACTCGAATTACCGGGAATGCTCGATAGTCGAATTTGCCGGGCGATATGCACTTTTCACCTTCGTCGAAATTACTCGTGAGCTTCTGGACGAAAAGGTTTGTGTTGACTGTGATTGAACTTAAAAGTTGAGGTGCAGCTATGTATTTCATATATGAATAAGATTCAATCTAGATATAAAAAAATATTCTGATGTACTTTTTTAAATGTCCTATTCCGTATACAAATAACATACAGCCTTGTACAGCCTTAAATTTCATACGTTGCTTCTTTTTGAATTTGTGAAATAATCGACGCTCAGAAAAATGTAACAATAAATACACGAGATATGCCAGTCGTAAAAAGATACATATTTGCTTAATCAAGACAACCGGGAGGGAACGGCCAACGTTCGCTAGCACGGAGAACGCGAATGAGAAGAATAAGAATACGAGTGGTAAGATATCCCATTAATTAGAGACCTCCAGATGTTCCGAATTACTTTGTCTCCGGTTCACGCGGACTCGCCTTTCCCCACGATCCGGGCATTGGATCCATCGGAGCAACGCTTTTCTTCTCTCACCCCCGCTGTTCGGCTGGGAATTTTATCTCCCTTTTTTTCTATAAAAAAAAGGCTCCCTGTTCGACGTCACAGACAATCGTAGATTGAGCCGAGCAATGGAAGATAGCCGACGGCAAATGAATATATTCGATAAATAACGTTTTTTTTTGTTAATTTTTTTTCTCTCGACCATGGATTTGCGCAAAGGTCACTTGGTATGCAGGTCTCGTCGATACGCGACATTTCCGAGTGAGTCTACCGAATGGTTCGTTCGTTTCGTTCGCTATCGTTCGTTCTCCACTGTCCGAGACGGGTTGTATTTCTATCTTTCGCATCTTTGTATGGGCGATGCTCGATTCATAAGCGAACATTGGTTAGAGTCGGCGAGGCGATCGCGGAGTATATAGTAAGCGGATCTTCCAACTGTGCATACAATGGCAGGAATGACCGCCGGCCAAGGATGCATTTTATAGGTCCGATGCCTTTTATAGTCGACGGACTGGCGCGCGGCCTGGCGGCTCTAAAGAGACTGCATCGGCTTGCCCGCACAACCCACCGAGATGAGGAATCCCGTGCAATTAAACGCTTATTGCTTGCATATCTCCGAATCGATCCGCCACTAAAGTGAGTATTGGCGTTGGCAGTAAAACCCGGGGCCCTAGTAGATAACTCGCGTGTGAGCGAGAAGAGAAACGAGAGAAGCCCGCAGTGCCCACCGCGGCACCCCGCCCTTGCGATGACGATTAAACGAGAGCGAACCAAAAAGGTATCCCGCTGTATACCAACATCGCTCGCCTCTATACATCCCGGCCAGCACGGTCAACATTTTCCACTCGTGTCATCCTCCACAGTCCGGCGCGGCGATCGTCGACGTATAGCGCCCGGCGATTCTGATTTTATGCTTTTATGGCTTCACCATTTTATGAAGCTGTCGATTAGATTCGCGGAACTCCTTTACGCGACCGCTGGTCGAACCCGGGGGTAACCGGAGAGAGTGTAACGTCGTTCCATACCCCGCGGCTTCTCGGCGGCGCTCATACATCGTTTGCGAAACTCACGAAAATCGCATTATGTCTACGAACTCTCCGGCTCGCAGTCGGTTTTACGATTAAAACCCTCCGGTCTACGCCGCTTCGTTGAAGATTCGATAGATATGTATTCTTTTTTTGCTTCTCGTCTATTCACTTTGGCCGTCGAGGCATTAACGAAAGACCTCATCGATAAGAGCCGGCGAGTCGGATCTCATTCCTCTCGGCGAACGACCCATTCAACGGAAATAGTATATCCTCGCGACGAGTTTCGCTCGAGCGAAACCAAAACAACGAATCGCGACATCTGCAGTATAACTCAGCGAAAATGTACATCATACGTGGATCTAGTACGGCTATAAAGAGAAGATTCGTTTCGAGAGACGGAGATATTATCGTTTATGTTGATGAAATATATATAGAAATACTTCGTTGCATTGTACCGCGAATTTCATTGACAAGTAATTTCGCAATTACGGATTTTTCCGTCAATGTTAATTGCCAATTTCGATATTAATAGGAATTGTATTATTATTCTAAAAGCGCTACGTTTGAGAACTCCATTTTTGCAATCCTATTCTATAGGGAATGGATTATCATAAATAAATAATAAGAAAAATATTATAATGATTGTCGTTTTCACGTTTCTTTTTGGTAATGTTTTCAATGTGGGCTCTCCCGACCGAATGGATCTCAAATTCGCGAGGATTTCATCAAGGAAAATGAGTTAAAAAACTCCTCGAATTCGCAACAGCCGAAAGAATCTTATTGATTTGTTTGCACGTGACCAATGATTAGGATGTCCACCTCAACACAGTCTGCAAGCGTGTATCAAAACAAGATGGTCTTAACCTCAGGTTCTTACGCATCCTAGCTCGGTAGCGACTGTCGAGAAACACACGGACTTAACCACCTGGATTTACCCCGCAAAACGTTGCGACATGCGCCCTTCTCTTTCCAAGCGACAAATGCGTCCGCATGTGTGTTATTGTGCGTGGGCGCGTTTCGGCAGTGACCAATCATGCCTGATAGACCCGTAATTCATCGTCAGCATCCTCTTCTTCGTTCCCCCTTCATTCGTCGGGTTTCGCGCGCGCGCCTCTGTATGTCTGTCTCGCTTGGGCGTCGGGCTCGGCCATTTAGCGCGACAACGACCGGCGTCCAGCAAGCAAAAGCTAAGCCGTCGCAGTATCACATTCAGCGAGCCCAAGAGACTCTCGGCAAACTCTTCGAAGAGTCGTCGTCGTCGTCGTGGTCGTATGGTAGTCGTCGTCGTCGTCGCGGTCGTCGTAGTCGTCGAGTTTAGTCGGCGCGCGGGGCTCATTGCTACATTACTAATTTCCGCCCTCGACTGTGACTCGGTTTTGAGAGTCGACGTGCGCAATGGTGTGTTGGTACATATATCTTTTGCGTTCATTTATACCGATGGTGTATGCTTATATATCGCCGCGGCTAACACCGAGAGGGCTACCGTACGTACTACTTCCCGTTCTCGTACACGCGTTAACCACGCGCTCGAGTTTAATGCGTGTCGAGAGCCCATACTGTGTACGGTCTGTGCGTTCTACTCGCGAACCGCATGTATAGATAATACGAGTGAGGTCTCGCACCAGCGGATCCGTCCACACGCACGTGTTTGCCCCGGTCGTGTAGATATTAGCTGCCGTACGTACGTCAGGAACCGAGAGATAATGCGTCCACCTACAAACCAATCTATTAGGCGCCAGCTCTCTGACTGCTCACTCACATTGGTAATTCTCTCTCGTTCTCGCTTTTGCCACAGTTCTCCCGTCTCCCTCGCTCGTTCCTCCTCCACTCCCCTCCTGCCTCTCGATTACTCGCTCTCCCCTACCACCGCATTCCCTTGACCATCTCGTCGCGTTACCCGATCTCGCTCATCGACCCCGTCCAACGATCTCCGACGCTTTAGGTACGCGCGCTCGTTCTACACCGGAAGTATGCCAACCGCGATTCCGGGCATTCACGCGAGATCTGTGTACCGATCTGCCCTATCGGCCTGTCGATGGAAATTCGATATTTTGTTTCGACGGACAGAAACATTCACGTCGGACTTTTGTCATTGGATTCGATTGTGTTTCGATGAGAAAAAAATGATTACTTTTAACAGTTTTGACGGGTGTACGATTATCGTGATCCATGGAATATATATTATTTATATATATATTAACGATTTTTATTCATAAAGAATCTCGAGACATTCGACTATTGTATTGTTGATTATCGACTTTCGATAGTACTGAGGATAATAAAAATTGATTTGACAAATTGAAGCTTGTTATTGACGACGATTAGTTCTCTGCATACGATTTTTCATCGAATTTTCATTAACAGTCCACGTAAGGTCTTTTTTTAATGAGCGAAATAACGATTGATATTGTTAACATTATTTACGAGTCATGTCCAAATATTTACTATCGATATTCAGGAATTATTTTAAAAAAACCGAAGAGTGAATAATATCGCGCTTAATTTTCCACCAGGGGAATTATTTTCTGAAAGGCAAAAGAGTATGATTTTCGTCGACCTTGATACGGCAGGTCGTCTAACGACTCAATTTCAATGAAGCGAGTTTCGAGCGCGAAGTGCGAAGCTCGACAGTACATTAGTGTCCGGAGTCATCAATGGCGCAGACGGGACATCAGCGCTGCTCCATCGCACGTTAAAATTCATTATTCTCAATTCTCGTAAACAGGCAGCAGTTATAAATTATTCAGGCCGAACGCGCTATCCGCCGGAGCCGGTACACCACGTTGGTATGACCTAAGCGACTCGGATAGCCGCTAACTGCCGGTAAATTAACCAATTGAGGGCTTCGAGTATCCGCGGATATCTTATTACACACTTGGCGAGCCGTGTGCCCTCTCCGCTGATGCTTCATAGCAGCCACGTCCGCGACACTGAATGACTGGATATTATACTATGGCCTTACGCTTAATCGTACACTCATCGCCTAGTTCTTCTTTTTTTTTTTATACGATTAATTCATTAATTTGTTTGCGACAAGTGCGGGCGTTCGTGTAAAATTGAACGGATCGGCAATCTGCGCAGCGAGCGACTATTTCGAGACAGGACGTCCTGGCATTGAGAGGCGCGTAAACAAAAGAGCTATTCCTTTCATTTGACAAATTGAAATAGACGTCTCCGACCTACGACAATCTGTATGTTTGACTCGAATTCTACTGCAACGTTTCGTCGACTATCCGTTTCAATAGTCTTTTTTTTCATACCCGATTCAAAGAAGATTATTAATCCATATCTTGAGTTAGAGCTCGGAAGAGTTTTTTTTTTTTAAGTGAAACCATCAAAATGAAGTACAATTGAAGATTAACGTTGTACTGAGCTTGAACCGATCTTTCTGTGCCGTTGACGGATTCCGTAGCGAGAAAATCGCTGGACCGCGAATCAAGGCGACTCTATCCTCGCGTAAACTCGAAGGGGCCATTACCGCAACTCAAGCCCGCGGTCCTCGGACGCGCGACAAATCAAATCTGTAAACGAGAAGAGCCGCAACAGAGAGTACTCGTACTCTCCGCCGCTGCGAGATCTCGCTCCGCGGAATCGCGACGGGGGTTGGTTCGAAATTTTCCGGGAACTGTTTTTCACGTCCCATTGAACGGTCGGTTGGAATATACTTGCTTGGGGTTCTCGGTATAAAGCCGAACTCGATTTCTCCAATGAGAATACGACATCGAGTGCAACCTTCCAAGTCTGCATCAATTACTTATTCTAATTGCAACATTAATTTTGTGCATTTTTTCTCAACATTCGGCCTTAATGTTTTATCCTGCTCATATATTTTTTTAATAAATAAAAAACATTAATAATAATAATTTATGCAATAACGAAATATTTTTGATTATTTGTTACGCTGAATATACAAATAAGTAATTTATTCCCATCCCGTTAAGCTTAACCCTTCGATTATAAGCTATCTATTGGTTTAGTCGTCATTTTTTTTTCTTTTTTTTTTATTCATGACATATTTACCAGAGCCGTGTTGACGAATATTTGACCATCCATCCAACATCCCGTGGTTGATTCCGATATATCCATCGTGACCCAAAAGACCTGTAATTGAAAAATGATAAAAAAGTTAAATAATACAATTCATTTGACATTGTAGATTGAGCGATTTTGCTGAGTTCCATATTTATTATTATTCGAGGAACAACGTTCATCGTCGGGACTATTTCATTCGCGGTGATCTCGTATTTCAATTTCCCGGTGTAGCGACACGTATATTATTAATGCGAGTGTGCACAACCGGTATCGTCGAACCGGAAACGTTCGGTGTTCACTATTGCGTATGAAAATCAAGCACCCGACCTTACAAAGACTCTCGTCGTCGTGACGGTAGAGCGGGAGAAGGGACGGAGAATCGGGCGAGGTGCCCTAACATTTCCATTCTCACTGCTGATTCTGATGCCGCTGCGTTATGTTTCCGTAATGCGCAGCGGTATAACTTCGTCGTCCAGGCGTCGGTGGTTCCGACGTCTCGACGTATTCGATTCGCTGCGATAACGTCTCGAAGAAGAAGAAGAAGAAGAAGAAGACGAAGAAGAGAGACGAACTGCAGACTCTGGGTCGCGTTATTCATTTATAAAGTATAATATAATCCAACGAAGTTTCTGCCTTTGGCCATGCGAGGCCGATAAGATCGCGAGAATTATGCGAGCGCATATGGATCCGAGAGAAATAGCACAAAAGCCTTCGGAGGGAAATATTTCATACCGACAAAAACGACCATGGAAATATTTCTCGAATTATGTATTGGAAATTGGATTTTCGCGATAATGTTGAAAGTACTCCAAATGCCTGACAGCGAAGACTCTAAAACTGAGGTGCCACAGATGTGTAATTATGAAAGTTCGCGCGCGTTACGATTCCGATACTGTACGATTTGTTGGATACTCTAGAAATATAAAGTCGATGACCGAGGTCGTCAAACTGTTCGGCTTAATTTCGTATTTTCATCAACTCTTCGTGGACCGAAAAATGTTTAATGCAATAATGAAACGTTGCTATAAGAATTTGGCATTATTATTGGTTAAGTTAATAATAATGATAATTATTATTACATCAATAATTATACTCATTTTTCATTTCAGCGCGTAAAAATGACAATACTCTCAATAAATAAAAGGATGCGGCTCGAAAATGGCAAGAATAATAGTCAAGGGATGATCTTACTGCGTTAAAACGGGTTAGAAGATATTAGAAATCCTGTAAATCACGATCGAGCCATGAACAATAACCGGGACAACTATCTAGAATAAAAGAAGCATAGATGAATCATTAACAGTCGCGGCGAAGTTGCGTCTAACATTGCTCGATTAAGGAAAGATATCGAATAAGGAAGTGGGGATAAAAAAAAAAGGCGTCTCGGATATAAAGGGATTGTAGAGCGGTTGTCTCGGGTTCCCAAGCGAGCGTGGTAGTTGCGCCCCGTCCGTGCGGCGATACACAGAAAAATACAGAGACACGTACAACGGTACGATGAGCGGCGGTTGATGATGGTGGTTCGAAAGAGTGGCGAGAAAGGAGCAAAGAAACGAGAGAAGTCAAGAAAAACAAGGCAAAAGAATTGAACGAGACCGCGCCGACTGGAGCAGAAAGAGAGAAAGACATTTCCCACAGATCGTCGAAACAGTATAGCCGAGACTACTATTATTACAGTGCGCGACTACGTGCGACTCGTAATTTATAGGAGGCCGGAAAGCGACCGCTTACAAAAACAGTTATAAAAATCCGTCGTTGCCAAGTGTGTGCTCGCGCGGGTGTGCAACGGGCGCGCGCGCGAGCGAGCTCGCTAGCGTACTCGGGTTGTACGCTTGTTCGCTTGTTCGGTGGTGCGGCGACTAGACGTTCGTTCGTATAGCAAACCGCGCATACGTACGTACCTACTCGAGTCCACCGATGCGTTATGAGTCGGAGGGCCGACGTTCTTCGGACTGACGCGTCGCATAATCGTGACGGACGTTATAATCGTCGAAACGCGTCACACCGCAAGCTCGTTTGTCGTGCATGGCGAGAAAGACAGGCGAACACAGCGAGGAGAGGAGAGAAACGAGAGGGAGCGAAAGCGGGAACCCAGCAGCGTGCAGCGCCATCGAGGAACTTCGCGTATGCGCTTTCGAATGTGTATATATACGCCGACAACGAAGCACCCGAGAAGCTTAGACGTCGGCAATAAAGCTGGCAGGAAGAATTAGACGTTGCGAATGGTTTCAATTTAATCTCAAAAATAAATCGAAAACTCCGCGCGACCCGAGGCGTTTGCCAGACGTCGCGAATACTTCACTGCCACCTGTATATTTTTGGGATTTATTTGCGTATCAATCCTAACCCCGGAGTCTTGCGAGTTTAATACTGCATTTCGTCGCATGCGTAACGCCCGACCGCTCCGCGCGAAAATCTTTCGCGCGCGTATCTGGATCGTCTTCTGAAACCATGAATTTCCGGCGATTTTTCATGACGGGTTAAAACGAGAATGTCTCTCGCGCGGGAATAAAAGAAAAGAAATATCGCAAGCTGATGGTCAGCCGGATGTTTTATTGCGAATCGTCGCGATCAAAGCATCTCGCATTCGGGAAAACGACTTCGTTGTGCGAGTGCTTGCAATTTTGAAAAGCCCGATATCTTTCATTGTGCTCTATTAATAAACGAGATATCCCACGAGATTGTGTCTAATTTAGTAGAAAAATTGAATAAAAAATGTTAATTTGGCGGTCCAGAAAATCGACGAGAACGGCCGACGAGGGTGAAACTTGCAAGACCGCCCGTCGCGACGATGCACCGAGGCTGATACTCTATTTACACCTCCGGAGCCAACGCCGCATGCCGTTTCTAATAGTGAAATAACTCAAATAATCCGGGAGAAATAATGCGAATGCCTTTTCGACGTGACGCTTCGAATTATGTGGGGAAAGAAGGGGGCGGCGTGGGTCGGTGTGCCGAGAGAGAGGCACGGAGAAGCATAGGTGAAGACCGGAACGCCATGGAAAAGGACGAAATAAAGGAAAACGTATGAGATAGATCTGCCCGCACCGAGAATCGTGGCAAAGAGCTCGTTGAAGATGAAGAAGATGTATTCTGTTTCCGTCCCGGTGCACGTACGCACACCGCGAATATATACTTTACGCTGTTCCCGAATGTGCGAGCGCTTATAATATTATTTTTAGAATGATTCATGTTTTCGTTTGATTTCGAAGATTGCGCTCGAGGCTCTGGCTCGCCATCTCCGCTCTTCGTCCTTTCGGGCAACGGAAATATTTAATAATACCCACTAGACTTAGTGATCCGATCGATTACCCACTGGGACAATTTTTCTATTTTGCTTTTGCATTACAAATTTGTTTTTCAAATCATCGTTGTTGCAAGGTTCGACGCACAATCGAGTTTTTCACGAGCCTCGTAAGAAGAATTTTCCAAAGTCTTGTAACAACAATGCCGGAGATTGGGAGCGTGCATTACGCATACCTACGAAATTAGCGAACCGAAAGGATGTAGTAACAGGGCAGTGTGCACTAATTGCGTTCTATGTGTGGTCGATTCACCTTTGAAGATAGAGGAGAAATAAAGAAATATGCGTGCAACGTCGGGTGCTCGTCGTGCGTGAGCAAGCGCGGTCGCATGATTCGCCAAGGATGTACATCAGCGCATTTTCCGCCACCCCTCCGCACAGTGGTATAGCACACAGGTGCATTAACCGCGCAGCTAGCTCATTAACGCTTATCAATAATTACGTTTCTATATTTATCACATAATAAGCGAGTCTATCTCGTCATTAAGCAGCCCGAGGCTGCTTTTCTCCGTGGCTTATAAGACGTGCCGAGAGGGACATGGTCTACTTGGTTCCTCGCTGCCTCGAGAGCCTCTTAATGCGAGGCATTTTCCTCCTCGCAGTCACGAGCATAACTACCGTACCCTCCCCGGCTTTTTTTCTTCATATCTATATTTTTCCTCGCCAGGCTTTTCCTCGAGCGTGATAGGCGAGATCCCATCGTGATCGCTGATAAAGGGTTCGATGATCTATAATTTTCCCTCGGGCAATTATTCACGACATACTTCGCAACAGTTTCCGCAGAGATACATCAGATTTCGTTCTTCCGAAGGCGCAAGCCGAGGAGGGCAGGCTCTGTATCGTCGAGGTTATATTAATTTAATTCTTCGGATACTCGATAGACGCGGGAAGGTGGAAGCAGTGCGCGAGGGGGATGAACGACGGCGAAGAAGGAAAATAAGGACGAGTTGGGCGCTGGTTGGTCGCACGAAGTTTGAATATTCATAGAAAGGATGGAATAGAGATCGGGTGTAATAGAATTTAAATTAAGGAAAGAGGACGCCGACGAAAATGTACGGAGACTTCCATAATATGATAATATTCATCTGATCGATATAATGCTCTCTATACATCTCTTATACATAGGTATAGATGCGACGAAGGTTTTTGGGTAAAAAAATATGGGCATCGAAAGATATGCGGATTTTACAAAAACAGCGTTAATGTGGAATGAACAACGACGACGGCGATGATCTGAGGTATCATTTGAAATTCTAGTTGAGGAAACAAAATAAACAGAGTCACTGCTCTCTTCCGTAAACTTATTTCCAATATCTCCACCTCGTGCAGCAAACGCTTGGAGGACCAATCACTTCATGGATTACATCACCGCTGGAGAAGATGGAACTTTTAATGCTGCGCGGAAGGAGCGTCGAGTCCGTCTCCTCCACCTTGCAAAGCTCTCACTTTCCGTCCTCCCATACTACAGCGTAGTATCTACCTCTAGACGGAGATGCTACGAGTAGAGCGGGATGGAGAAGCGGAGTCTCGGTGTGCATGAAGGTAAGGCGAAGCATCCCTCTCCACGGGTTTTCCCGGCTTCTCAAGCAGCTTCACCAGCGCGGTATACCCGTCGCTGTCGGCCTCAACCTCGAGACGTCTCTAATCGTAATCATCGTGGAGTGTTAATGTTCCCGTTAACTCGGCTGAGGTGTTTAACCTTGTTAACTCGCGCGCCGCTGCCGCACACGAGCTAGCATCGACGCAGTGTGATAGTGCGGTGTACATACACACAGCGCGGCGAAGTAACATCTTACGAATCTTCTTTCCTTCACCTTCCTCTATCGCGCGCGGCCTGTAGCCTCTTCCTCGCACTTGATGGCCTCAAGACTACAAAGTCTATACGCGGTAATCGGCAACACGCATGCGTTCCCCTCTACGCTCGGCGCCTTCTGTTTTCCCCGCTCTTCGCAACCCTACCAGATCCGAACACCCCGCCGCGACTCGGACGAAGAGTCCAACTCGATTCCTTCGCTGCTTCGATATTTATTTTGCTGGTAGGGAGAAACTCCTCTTACCCTAGCTATGTGTGAATAATGCGAGAGAAGACTCATCGTAGAATTGAATGTATGCGCACATATGTGCCTTCGTGTGTATGCGATGGGTACTCGTGCGTGAGGCCAGCAGAAAGTCGGGGACGGCAACGACCTGCGGACAAGGGAAGCGGATCGACCGCGAGGGTCACACCTGACGGATGAGACGGATCTTTGCCTCCGTGACTACGGAATCATCGCCTTCCATCGCCTTTTCTGCTAGCCATTGTCACCTAACGTCTCACGTACACACATTGTCTTCCATCACTGGGTGCATTCAGGCTCTTCACCACTCTGTTCTTCATTCTCGTTGTTAACTCGGACTTTCTCTTTTGCGTCCAGCATCAAGGATACGCATTACTTCGATTCTCATTGTCAACGGCGCGTTGTTGCAAATCATGCTCACAAAGAGAGTCGGAACTCGGGCAATACTCGTCGTAAATTATGGATACCGCTCCTCGATTTCGATGCCGTCTGGTCGGAAAATGTTGACTCTGTCCATCTCAATCTTAGCGGGATTACAATACTTGTTTTTTGCTTTGCGCGTAATGGGGAAGACGACTCGATTGAATCGAGAGACCCGAGTAACCTTGTCCTTATGCGAATAGGAAAGCGGATGTACCGCCCGAGTTTTCTCAGTCGGCGGTCAGATCAGTATATTCCATTTTCGCTGCTCGCACATTAAAATCTCCCGCATAGAAAGTAGTAGTAGCGGTAATAGTAGTGCAAGCGCGAGTATGAAACGAGAACGAATATATCTATAATAGGTACCACTCGGTGTCGGCGACCTGGAGTAGGATGAAAAAGTACGAACAGTATAGATCAGTTCCGCGGATAAAACGAATAAAACTTATACCCGCTCATTGTTCTTGTCGGCTTCTAATTACGGCCCGTGTGCTATAGAGTTCCGTATATATCACACTGGATGGATACAATATAACGTACAATCCCATAGCCGCTTCGGTAAGCCACTACAATGTGAATGTACGAAGGCAAGCATGCCCACATCTGCAGCGCTATATCTAGTAGACTACATCAACCGACCGCGTGTGTATAGCCTCGGGCCATAAGACGCCGTGCTCGAGCTCTCGTCGAGCTCTAGTCTCGTTATCAGATGTACGATTCCGCGGGCTTCCATGAGCCCGCGATTCGGTTTTGGCCGAGTGGCCACCGACGCAAAAGATCGAGAATCACGCATGCGTTCTGTGCCGTAAAAAGTTCATGATCCACTCGTGGATACACCGGCACGATGCGTGCACCTCATAATACGCCGCATAAGCATATGCGTGCGGAACAGCACCCAACGAGTTATCGTCATCGTATCAACGATGTGCCGGTCGGCCCTGCGACTTCACCGGTGTTTCCGCGCTCCTCGCAGGGTCCTGATCTTTGTCGAGATGCACCTACCTGCTTGCGAACAGGTACCGCGGCAGTTTGAGGCGCATCGCCATGAAAAAAAGAATTCCGCGAAAGATTCATCCCGCAATTTGGACTATGCGGTCACGAGCGTTGCACGACCCCTTTATCGGGCGTACATCCGGAAAGAGACGACGGCAGGCAAGAAAAGAATACGAAGAATAAAGATAGCGACGTACGAAGTCAAAAAGCAGGATGAATTCAGAGGAAGGTAAATTGTGAGTGCGAGAGTCGAGAATGGAAAGAAGAATCGTGAGGATCGCGTCAGCGACGATGAAACGGGCGTACCGAATCTTCTACGGACGTTTCCAAGACCGCCGTGGAATGATTTACCGGGACTCGTCATAAAACGGGACCGCGCACGGTGGTGCCTCTCGTGCGTTAGTAGAAATATATAGCACTCACGCAGGCGTTTCTTCAGGTATGCGTGTTTGTATACGCGCGAGGATGTATACACACGGCACGACGAGAAAGATACACAAGGGGAGTCTGATTATCGCACAAGATTGTTCGCACAAAGCGAGTGAAGCCACAGCAGCAACTCTTCTTCTCTTATATTCCATTCGTATTTTATTCTTCAGTTATCTTTTTTTTCTGCTCTTTCTCTCTTCTACGCCTGCCATCTCCGAGATTTAGATATTTACGTATACGAAAGCTCGCGGCGGTGAATGCGTGCTCGGACTGGCGATCAGGCTGGGTCTGACTTTGTTGGGCCTCTCTCGGCCTTTCGACTTCGTCGGAGACTCTCTTGAAAAAGATGGAAACGCGCCTGTTGAAGATACGACAGTTTTGGAAAATGAGCGTTGAACTCGTCGAATATCAAAATTTCATCCGAACTTTTGACGCACGTCGTGTGATTTCGGCTCGTATGATTTCCGTCCCAGCCAACGGAGAGAAGTGACGAGAATAGTTGTCATCCATTACAATGTCATTCGTTTCAGTATTCGTAACGAAAACAACGCGACTACGTAGTCACCTTGAAATCCACATTTACGCTGCGATTGTGAATCTAGAATTTACTCAATCTCGTTGAATAAACGCGGACAAAACCGAAATTATCAAGATTTACGGAAGCGTACGATTTATGATACTACATCGTTCGCGAATCGGACCAAGTTTTGTTATTTCCAAAGTGGCAATGCGTCAGAACATTGCAGAGTGGCGCGGAGGTCCACTGTATGACCTCTAGACGAAAATATACATAATTCACAACATGTTAGTTTCATCCCATTAAATTCCGAACGTCGGTCATATCAAAACGCTTTCATGAGTTCCGATGATCGTGGAACGCACTGATGAGTGCAACTCAGATTTTTCCGAACAAAATGTATTCTTCCCAAAAGGAAGTTGGTATTCCAATTGGAGAAAAGATACTCTTCCAAAGAAGAAATCGACTGTTGTATACACGAGAACGGACGCTGCGGGGTCATAGTGTCCTCGAAACAGTAGAAAGTTGCTGGTATTGCATAGTTCGGCGGAAACCTCCGTGGCCGTATGAGCATTAGCGTTATTTTAATCAGGAAATATAATGATCGTCGCGGTGGTAACGACGCCTGGGGTGCACATCTATACTGCTGGACGTCTCGTAGGGGGTTGAAACTATAAGGGGGCCGGGGGTTCGGGAGGGGACGGACATAGAAACGGAGAAAGCGATGGAAACGAAAGAGAGAAGGAAGGATACAACCGAGCGCAGGTTGCCTCACATTTGTTACGGGCCGATAGCAATTGTTTCCCCTATCTGCGACTTCCACTGCGACACTGCAGCCACTGGTTGGTTAGGTGCACTCCCTACCCATGTATTGGTGAACGTTCGCGCGATACACACACGTATAGGTAAAGGGTACCATCCTGTTAGCCAGCCAGCTCGGATACTGCGATTGTGTGTACATATTTCGTATACACAGGCAATACGGTCTTATGTAAGCTCAGGCGCGTATACCGAGTATAGATTGTATTCTATCGGTACATACGGTAATGCCAAGTCGCGCTTCGTTCTAGAACCATTGGTACAGCCAACTCCCAAAGCCTTTTCACTACATAAATGTATGGTCTTCAAACAAATAATACCATTTGCATGATCGTCGTCGGCTTTGAGATTAAAGCCTTGATCAGGAGCAAAATAGTTCTGGTATTGTTTGCAAATAAGAGAAACGGTTGCCACAAAAAAGTTATTCTGATTAAAGGAATTTCGCCAGAAGGAAAAAATCAATATTTATCTCGATCATCCATGATGATCGTTGCAACCGAATCAAATGATCGAATGAACGATATCTGCACCCAGGACTGCGAACGTTGGATGAAGATATACATCTCCGACCGTTCAAAAACAATACGAAACTCAGGTTTCCCTGAGACGAAGTTTGTCGTTCGGCAGCAGCCCGCACTGCTATCTCCCGTTCGAGATTGAGTTCGACTCATCTCGAAATGCTTGTAGCGACTATCCTCTGCTATTCGTACATAGTCTGGATACATAAGGGGTATAACCATGTACGAGTGCGAGAACGGTGGCGGCGGCTTGTGTGTATCTATTTGCCGACACAGATAAACACGGATAGAGGTACCAACACGCCGATACAGCCTGGGACAGAGGAGTGCTAGAGAGTGTTCTTATAGTGGAACTTATTGATCCAACAAAACTCATTTCAAGATACAGTGCGAAGTCTCCAAGATACTGCTCCTACTCCTACTTCGGTTCCATCTCGCTCTGTCTTTCGCTTTTCTTGCTCTATTTCGCCGTCTCTTCTCGATCCGCCACCCGACGGTACTCCCCCGTTTCGCTTCACCTCCCCGCCGCAACCCCGTTCGCCGTTCGTTCGCCGAACCATACCAACCAGCGAGAGCTCTTCTCCTTTCCGAGACTCCAGTGTCGCATCTAAGACGGTCACATATCGTAGACCTCTAATCTAGGCTACGAACATATCTATAAGAAATATAACGGCAGAATTGTTCATGTTCTCAAACTCTTATTACATTGAGAGTATTCAACTCTGATCATTGCGTACCGCAATTGGTACCACTATACACGATTTATCAAATTATAATATGTTTATGGTGAGATGTAGAAAGAACCCTGAGAAAAAGAGATTCAAAATTCCGTAACGCGTTAGGAAAGCGGAAATTGCTTGTTATTCAAGTATGAGATCGATCTTGTCTGAAACATTTTTCAACACTCGTTGATCCGTTGTCCTTGAGAACTCAAATGTGTAACTAAGAAACACATAGAATAGTTTAATCGGAAAAAGAAATTGAGATAAGATTTGAGATTAAAGATGACGGCTGGGCGATACGGAAATTGAGGATTCCAGCCTGGCTCTCTTCCACCGGGGTGCAAAAGTTAATAATTAGACTCGGCGCGTGACCTTGTACTTCGAGTATTCCTATCTCGCTCCGGAACTCCCAACGAGTTACCACTTCTCGCTCGCTCTTGTCGAATATCCAAAGTTTCCCGGCAACTCTGCGCACTGGTGGAAGCAATTTCGGCGTCGACCTCACCATCCCTTTCGTTCCATCTCCGTCATATTCACTCTCGGCACTCACTTTCTCAGTAAAGGAAAGTGCATAAGGCCATAGAATGTAGACACTCGCTGCCCAACGGCTAGCAGATTCAGCCACAATAATAATTTGTCCTATACTAGTCTATCGCTCCGCTTATCGTTTAATTTCAGCTTAATAACATTTTTGGAAATCGTCTTCCTTAAAATATCCCCAAATTGTCCGTTTTCTGTGGTATACGCCTTGTTTTGCCGATTCAAGAAGCATATTTCATAGTTACATAGTATTTAGAACGATCATTTGATTAAAATAATGAAAACATATCCTTTTTGATCAACTGCATTATAATATTTTTACCGTCCGTAAAGAACTTATATTAAGCGTAGGAAATTATTGCCTTTCGCCCAACAGGTCCTGATGCAAGTATCTGTGCATCGATTCAGTTCCTCACACAATTATTCTGCTCGAGCCTTCTCATCTTAACCCAATTTAAAAAATCTTCCTGAAGTTACAAAGTTGGTGCATAAATGCGTAAGACTGCTAAGTGTTCGCGGTTTGTCGACAAGAGGCCACATTTCGTAGGCCAAACTTGAAGAAATAGCGAAGAAAAGTGCAAAAGCGCGACGAAGAAGAAAGCCTAGAAGTTGCGAAAGATAAGAACAGGGATAGAAAAGTGGCGATAGAAAGAGGAAAGATGAGGTGAAACGATAGAGAGCGAAGACGCGGGCGTCTGCTGCGCGAGTGGGGCCAAGAGGGTGAAAAAAGGGGTGGTAGGTAAGCGGCGGTCGTAGTAGTGAAGTCGGGATGAGAGGAGGTGAAAGACGGGAGTGCTAGAAGCGGTGGTAGCGAAGGGGTAGAAGGGGTGGTAAAGGAAAGGGTACGAATGTCGGAGAGAAAAGACAGAAAGAGAAGAGAACAAGGTATGATACTCATGTAGTAAAAAGAGGAAGGAAGAAGAGGGAACGCGCAAGTGAGTACGGCGAAAGGCGTAAAGGAGGTTGGAGAAAGAGACAGAAAGGGAGGAACGAGAGTCGGAGGAGATAGATGTGTGTGGGAGGGCCGCTCGATACAGCCCCAGCAGAGTGATCCCCTTCTCTTCTTCTTCTCCTTCTCTCCGTCACTTCATCCTCATCCTTTTCCACCTTGTCCTTCTCTTCCTCTCGCCGTCACTACCGTTCTCTGTCTTTGTTGCTTTTCCCGAAGCCAGGCATCGGCATCGCGAGGTTAAAGTGAGAAAAGTCAACCCAGTCACTCGGTGAGTCCTTCTGCCTCAGGACACCCCTCGCTAGCTCGCGCGGGCGCGGACGAGCGCGAGATACAGCTGCCGTAGACGACGCTACTCTTCTGTCGCTGCTCTTACTGAGAAGCAGGTTAAGGACCTCGCAACCTTGCTAAATCCTAAACCGCACGAACCAACGGAAACATTCAACCTCCAGTGTATCTTTAGCCTTGCGAAGGCTTATACACATGGGATCCCTTGCAATGTATCATTTTTTTCACCAGCTTGCTAAACCCCTCAAAGAATCCATCCGAAATATTTTCTTACGATTCATGAATTATATATCGCAAAGCTGCGAGATAGATATTCCGAACATCAGTCGTCAGGCACCGCGCGTACATATGCTTCCAAAATCAGTCGGTTAAAAAGAGTACTGGAACCGGAGATCATGAATTTATGAAGAATATGTTGCACGTCGCGGCACATTGTGCACCATTGATCTAACGGACTTTATTATTTGTGCACACACTTCTCCTCTGTCTAGTTTGCCCAATACTTTCGAAAACTTGGCTGGTTGACAGTGAATCTTGATCAAGATTCAAAAACGTATAGCCCCGGTCAAGTATCCGGCAGTATGCTGCGAGTTCAGAGCTTACCGTCGACCACACGCCGAAATCACTTGTACTTATCCTCAACATTAGGAGCTCCAAGATTGTTTGCTATACAAATGCTTCACTTGGAAGGTAGGAAAAAGCTTTATCCCGTGTTTTGGCGTTCGATGCTCCGCGTCGTTTCCATCAGATCTGTTGTCATTACTAGTCTTCTACCTACGTAGAAGACTCATGAGAATCATGGGATTCTCTACAGAATCCCATGATTTTTTAATTTCAAACTATCATTATGGTTAATGCTCCAATTGAAGATCCCATGTTCCAAGTACTGATCAATGCTGGCATGCTTTCTTTATGCGTCATTAGGTTTTCTACATGACTTGTCGCCACGTCAAGTGCCAGACAGTTGCAATTGGGTCAATATCTCTTCGGACTTCTAAAGAATGTCACTGTGATGTCGCATCTCCAAAACTCCCACTTCCTACCCTCGCAGTTTTTAGCTCTGAAGAAGAAATTTCCTCGTGAAGTAGACATGCGAATCGCGGGTACTCTCTACACCATCAGCATGAAGACGACCAGCATCATCGAAGCTCACGATGTGCTCGTCTGTGATATGCAATGGCGGCGCGTTCTCACAGCATGGCCACCCCCTTTTATCGAGAGACTTTTAAGCCCACTTTCCCAAGAGTTGGCTGGCTTTCAAAATTTCGCGAAAAGGCATCACTGTGTCGGTCGGTGGGAAGAGCGAGAAAGAGAGACCCTGCCGCCCTTGCGTTGGCTGCTGCCGTGGCTTGTCACTTGGCTGGTTATCCAAGCACTTCCATGCCCGGCCACGCGGATACGAGTGCATAAACATGCGAGCTCCCTGGCGCTCACGCCATCCTAGCTAAAGAGCACCTTTATCTCTAGCGCGCCACTTCATCCCCTCCGCGAGAGAACGTCGCGGCATCAGAAACGGACTCACCCTCTGAAGTTCGCCCTTGTGTGACGCGCAGCGTCGAGCTGCACCTCATGAGAAGAGGGAGTGCGGAAGGACGGAAGTAGCACCAGCAGGTAGAATTCTAGCCCGGATGGTGCACACGACGAAGGAAAAGGTTGTACGGGTAGGCGGCTCGTCTGATGGGTGGGTGGCTTGGGGGGTGGATTGTGCTGGAGGCCCGCACGTAGGTTACTCCTTTCTGTGCGCCGTGACGCGAGCATACCAGAGGATATTGTGATTTTAGCGTCTGTGTAATTATGGAAATTAGCGACATGGAAAGCCTAGGATAAAAGGGTTGATTATAATCCGAGCAGAGCAGTGAGAGTGAGGGAGCAATTGGGAAAGCGCGGGAAAAGGAGGATAAAGATGAATATATATATATAGATATGTATATGTGTATGTATAACTGGAGGCGAGTAGGAGAACGAAAACTTCTAACTCTTTCTGTAAGAGGGAGAAAGCTGTATAGCCCGCCATAGATTAAAACCCTCCTTCCATACTCGCGCCTTTGCCTCGCTCTAGCTGCATCCTCCTCTCTCGTCTCCTCGGTTCCTCGTCTCGTTTCTGTTTCAGCCCAGCTGTCCTATCTCCTCCCGTTCTCTTCGTCGTTCTCATCCTCATCCGCCAGTGCGCGTATCCAGGATCACGTCGTCATATTGGCATCGAGTTTCCTGTGCTTGGTAAGTGTAATATGAATTCCGTGCTGGAATAAACCCGTGGCAAGGCACTCAGCGCGATGCCTGAGCGCATATATTCGACCCGCGAGAAGTAGAGAAAAGCATATAGAATAGGAGTGCAGAACCTCATCGCGAGTTACGGTCGAAACTCCACCCTCTGAAGTCCGCGTAGATACTCGCCGGCAATGCTGCCCCCTCCCCCCGCCCCCCCTTGAAAAAATTATAATCTACCCTCGTCGCTTGTTACTTCTCATTCTCGTGGATTTAACGAATGAGAATGAATAATTATGTGTGTACCACTACATGGAAAAAGAAATCGTAATAATAATCCGAAACATTTCGAGAAACCTGGGAATAATAGTGATAAAGCATGTAGTCGCGTTTTAAATTTGCGACGGTACCACGCCCTAGATTTATTTCCAATATACCCATTTCCTATTTTCTCCCCAAGTCGAGTCTTCAACGGGAAAGCTTTTTCTTTGCCGGATTCCTCGGAGCAGAAAGGAAACGTAAAGCTCTCAGAGGGTGATGGTGTGCGGGGGGTAGAGAGCGCGGTCGACGTGCGGATAAAAAATGGCGAAGCCAACGACGAATTGCCTGGGCTGGCGGGGGGGGGAGGAGGGGGTGGTTGGCTGGCCCGTGCAATCGCCTTCGCAAGCTTCCCCGCGAACACTCTCTTCCTCTCTTCTCTACTCTCCTTCTTCCAGCAGTACCAGCAGCAGCAGCTCCCACCACCCCTTACGCCGGTGTCGTTCGCCGCCCGCGATACTGGAGAGGATGCTCTACCTCCCTCTCGTCGCCGTCGTCGTCGTCGCCGTCGTTCACTCGCTTTATCTATCCTTCTCATTCTGGTGAACCGTCTCCCGTCCACCCACTCGCCACTCGCTCGTTTCCTCTCGCACACGCAGCCTTCTCACTCATCCTATTCCTTCATGCCACCCACGTTTTTCCCTCTTTCCGCGCTCGTCCCCTCGTTCACGCTTTTTCCTATCTGGCTATTGGACTCTCGCTTCGCTGACTGGGTTGTTCGGGGGTGCGCCCGGGAACCTATGATGTGATCGGGTATCGAGTATCGGCTCGCTCTCCCATTGGTCGTTCCGACGCGCACTCACTGAGACTCGCGCCGCACTGTATAGTTCCGACTGATTTGTTACGTAAAAACGTCGATAGCGCTCTCTATATTGTATACCTATAGAGGTACCCGAGCTCCAGCCTCGAACACCCATCCCGTCCGCGCCCACCACCGCCTCCGCTGCTACTGCTCCACTGTGTATGGAAGTGGAAGCGGCGGCAACAGAAGCGGATATAAACGAGCGAAGGAGAGACGAAGATGCCACTAGCACCGATCTCACCCGTGGGAGAAAGAGGTTCTACTCTTTTTTATCGGCACTCCTCCTTCCGCTCGCCACCCTTCGCCTTCTTCCGCGCTGTTCCCAGTCGTTCGGCCGGGAATATAACGCTTTATCGAAGAAATGGCCGGCCCCGGCGACACGACGCTCCTACCTACCCGGACGACATTTTCTCGCCAGGGATTGCACACTGTTGCACTTCTACCCATTCTCTATGTATGACTCCGTTCCACGTACCTATGAGACGCTTACGGAGAATATTTTTCTCTCAGTGTGTTTCTAGATGAGGAAAAATCTCTCTATGGAACTTTCCATATGTTGTACCTATTTAATTACTCTACTATTGATGGAGGAATCAGCTATTAATCATCGGTCTGGGAAATATCATTCATGATCTTAAGAAACTACGATGAGAAGTAGTCGTATCATTTGGAGACATTTTCTAAATGGTTCAGCATCTATTCATTTAGTCGACGTTAGCAGAAGTTACCAAGTTACTGGTACCTGGTCGCGCATCACAGAGAACGATCACTGATTCAAAGGTGGAGAGGCCGCGATGCGTTACGATACTGCGGCGAATGTATTGTTAAGAGCGCGCATTCAATGGCCTCGCTCCGCCACCATTTAACACCCTTGGTCGCGAGCACCAAGCAAACCACGAAGTTTCCTGCAGTGAAAGCACGACCGCGGAACCTATTGTGAAAATATCTGACCACTGTCTGGTGCAATGAGGTATGGCTGGTATCAAGAGTACACGTTCGCCAGAGCTTGCCCTGCGAGGGTGTATAGTATGGTAACCCGCCTCCGCTTTTACTCTCAAAGCACACCCACTCTCATGCGACGTGACGTGGAGATATTTCACTCCTGTGTCGACTACCCTTGACATCGAAGTAAATGGACTCTCGGGGTCCGACACTCCGGTTGTGCAGAATGTTGACATTGCAGATACGAATACGCCGGCCAGTGATTGTATTGGCAAATGATTCCCAAGGAAAATTCTTGCGGCTTTGAGAATTTCCATCTTACAGCAAATTATTTTTCCTGCCAACAATACTTTCGAGAGTCGTCGGCATCGTAAAAGTATAATATTTTTCCAAAAACCATCCATTCTTGAAGTTCATCTTCATCAAAAACTCGCTGATTCGAAATATTTTCAATTTGTTCCTTTCAAAGTTCGAAGACAATTACAGTTCATTATGAAAAGAAAGTTTTGAAAGAGTTCGAGTTCGAGTAGACCTCTGATTTTGAAACTACCGTGTTTACAAACGTCACAGAAGGATAACAAAAACCGATATGCCGAAATTATCGAAAACAAATGGATAAAATAGCACATCGACCTTCGTTCACCTGTTTTGCGTCGCATATTGCTTGTCAAAGAACAATCCAATTTTTTCTCTCCGTATCCACTTTTTTCAAGGTATTTCTTTAGATGACAATGCTTTTATAGCGCATTCGCATTGTTCACCTGCGTCGCATGTGATAAATAAAAAGTTCATTCTTCAACTTAAAAAATACAAGAAAGTGGCATTATAAAAAATTCACTTAAAACGGAGAGTACCATTTCCGTTTTCCTGCAGCACCTAAGCGCTACCAGTCTGCGTCTACGCTAACAATGAATTTATTTTACCCCTTGGCATTTATGGTGAACGGCCAGGATCTCTCGAGGAGAAGTAGGTACAGGATGAGAGAGACAAGAGTAGGAGTAGTCCATGAAACTTTTATCGAAGAAAGAATGCTTTTTCGCTATGGCGGGTTGGTCCCGGTGAACGGCATGAGCTTGCGGGGGCGTACGAGATAAAGAGAAATAGTGAGTAAGTGGGAGTAGCAGAGGCACACAAGGTCTGCGGAGGGGGGTTATGCGAGGGAACCGGCAATGCCGGGAGGATGCCGGCAGGAGCGCAGAGTGAACGAATCGAGCTGTTCGCGGGAGGGACAGGGAGGACGAGGTGGAGGAGGGTTTCACAAGGGAGAAAAGAGGAACGAGAGACTATCGGTGAACGAAGAGAGGGCGAGGATTCCCATAGCGCGCAGACTCAATATCGCCGAACCGAAGTCTCCGATAGGTCGAGTTTCGACTTCGAGGGGTGGGAATAGATTTCCAATCGCGCGGGGGGTGCGGTCCTCCGACTGCTTGCTGTTGATGCTGCTCGCTGGGATTGCCAGCGGTAGTCGCGGGGTTCGGCTTTGCTCGTGCCTTCGTTCCTGTAGGTGGACTCGATACGTACGCACCTACGCACCCCTTCCATATCGTCAAAGCTCCTACAGCATCAGCCTCACCGGCGAAAGCACAGTGTGGCTTATACTATATAGGCCCGCCCTGCATACAACGAACATTCGGGGGTTCCTCGTGTCGGTGTGAGCCACCGAGTACAGCGAGGGAGGGACGAGAGGATGCAACGGGACATCGGGATTCCCCTCTGCCACCCTCCTCCCTCGTTTCCACGCTCACTCCTATATATTGACCAGGCTTCGATGCGCGCATCTGGGCGTAACCCGTTCGGTCGTTCGTTCGTTCGTTCGTTCATTCCGGCGGACCGAGTTTGTGCGCGTTGGAATAAAGAGAGATAGATATAGGGAGAGAATATAATAGTGGTGGCGGAAACGATGCCGATGCTGGTGCTTGTGCTGCACCCGACGAGGGGCTTGAAGAGTGAGCGAGAGTACTCTGCACCCGGGATAACTATATAGAACTGGTACTGCTGCTGCTACCACCCCCAGAGTGAACCACCCGCTCGAGTGTACGCGCGACAGAGATGGCGATAGGGAGGAGTGCCGCGCCTGCGAATTGTCGTCAGGACGACGCGGCGACACTGGAAAAATCGAACTGAAATAAACCGAAGCGTTTTCTTCCTAGCTCGCGGAGAACCGGCTGCATTCTTTCTCTCGGCTTTCTATCCGGCTTTCCTTAGCTTTCGCTCAGTTCGAAGCTTCTATGGCTCGACGACGATGCTTCTGTACATCCACTTCTCCTTACATAGGTTCTTTGTTCTACTCCGGGATAAGAGTATTCTTCTATCTGCAGTCCCGTCGCGCCTGCAGAATGGAGACGGGAGCAGCGAAAATCTCGCGTTTCGCGTCTTCGCGCGAAGTTAGCCGGGTTTTCTATAAAACGCTGGCTTCAAACGACCATCAAGTTGGTTCGGCCGTTACGTAAATACCTATTATTATAAATATTTATTACTTTCCGAGAAACGAAGGATCGAGGGCTTTCCGTCTCATAGATAAGAATATAAGGATGATAGAAGGTGAGAAAAATACTGATCCCAGGGTGACAGAGGATATAAGAGAAAAGACGTTTCGCGCCGCTGTTGCGAGTGGGCGGGAAGCGGTGTGGGAGGACAAGGGATGAGGTGGCGTTGAGAGGCGCGAAAGTAGAAGAGACGTACCCGCTCGGATGCACGGGAGAGGTTGGAAAACGTTTTCTGGAAAAGAGAAACTAAAGAAGGGTACGACCTGGATGAAACGCTACAACGCCGCACCGAGAGCCGAGCCAGCCAGAACCCACCGCCAGTCCTTCTCCGAGCACTCGCCTCGTCGTAGATCTCCAAAGCTCGTCGCAACTTTCAGCGGATGAGTTGTTGGAGCGATTTAGGCGTTACCGCCGCGCGCCCCGTTGGAATGGGTCTTTCCGTCTCTTGTTCTCTCTTTCACACTCTTATTCGCGTCTCGTTGCATCTCTCGCTGTTCTTCTCACACTCCAAACGTTCTTCTCGCCCACTTCTTTCAGGTCTGGCACAGCGTCTCCGTTGCGCGCGCGAGCGAGCAGCAGCAGCAGCAGCACAGAGCCACGACGGTATTTACACATCTCCGCGTGGCGGGACGAGGCGCCCCCGCGAAACAAAGAATTATTATTTGTATGCCTTCGTGCGCTTCTGGATGTGCTTTGGTATGGGAACGTTACTAGTGGCGCTTCGGAGGATTTTGCAGTTCACAAACTAAGTTAGCTGCTACACAACTCCCGGGGTCGCGCTAGCGCGGAGTAAGAGAGAAGACTACGCGAAGAGCGTTCGGAGGACATGCCTCGCTTTTGCTTCTCGCGCTTCGTGCTTTGGCCTCTTTCTCACTCTACGCGCTCTATCTGAGATTATGTGTTGCGGATATACGCGAGTTACAGCCCTCGTACTACTCTCCCTCGCGCTTTAGCGAGAACCTCTCGACCCTGCTTGGCCGCGTGAGTACGGTGAGATTGAGAGAAAGTATGTATGTTTTCTCGGCGCTCTTTCATTCCTTTTATCACTCTCTGGCATTGTATTTTTCGAGCGAATACTTTTATAAATCGTCCGACAGCCCGGTGGCACCTTCACCCCCTTCCGGCTGTATCTCTCTCTCCCTCTCCCGGAACTATCCTGGATTGGATTAGCCGTGAGTTACGATCACTCCGGAGAGCCGACGCCAATGGTAAGCCTCCGTGTGCGTATGTGTGATCTCGAGCCATAGACTTTTTTTTATCGTATGGCACTCGAGTATCTGATTAAGGTAAGCGAATGGTATTGCCAGCTTAAATGTGCAATATTGTCCGGTGGAGGTAGAAATCGTCGTGTAGGCTGCCAACAATTTCGAGCTGCCGCCGGAACACGTAGCGATCGCGAACAATGTGATAGCAAAGAGGTTTGAGACTTCAGTGAAAATGGCAAAGGATGGACAAGATCAATACTGGATTTGCGACAAGTATGGTTATTAAATTTATACCACTCAATAACACTAATTTAGATTAGCAAGTTTGAGAAGTTGCCAAGCAGGTAGATTCAGCCAAAAGTTCATCATTTTTATGAAACTTTCAACTCCCCCCTCCGACTGAGGCCGGACATTCCGCGACATATGTCTTTATTCAAGTTTTCATTAGTGAGATTGATAGTTGATTCAGACTTTGACAAACTGATCAAATTCTCCCTTCATTCATCTCGAGACAGAGATGTAGATCATCCAATGCGAGGACGGGAAGTTTCGATTTGCGATACATTACTCTCGATTTTTATACGGAGATGTTTGTGCTGGCGAGGCTATCGATTTTTTCGCAATGCCGTACTCGTTACTCTATCGAGTCTCGTGAGTCTCGATTCTGTAAGAAAGCGGCAGCTTGGCGGGGAAACGTATAGAATGGAGAAAAGAAGCAGCAGCACAGCGGAGTAGAGTAGGTCTGGTCTGGGGACCACCACCTTCTCTCCTCTGCCTTATTTCTACGGTAGCCGCACTAGCGGGGTTGGCACAGTGGGTGGCGGCGATGGAGGGTGGTCGGAGGTATTGATCTCAACTCTTGCTTTTCTCAACTTTTTATCCGGCACTGAACCCAACCAACCAGCCAACATACCAAGCAGCCAGGCTACGGAGCCACGATCGCGACGACCAGCGGCTGCAGCAGCCGTACCAGCCCTCTCACACATACCAACACGAATCCCGGAGTGATCGGCACATGTACACGTATAACACAAGTGTAGAACGAGAGCCGCAACTTACTTCAATCTCTCATTCCCGTGCGAATTCTTGGCTTGAACTTATGACCAACTCTCTCTCCCGTGGCAAAACGCGGCAAATCCAACCGTCTCCCTCGCCGTCTCATCTTGACGGGTTCTCTCGAGCCGGGAACGACTCTCGTTCTCACTCTCGCCCCGTCGACGAGGAGAATCAGGGGGAGCTCTCCTCGATTCCCTGAATTCCCGTGGAAAGCGTTGCTTAACGAGCCTTTCTACCTTGCCTTACCTTTACCCCTGCTATTTCAACGTTCGCCATTCCCGGCTTCGTCCCTTTTACCTTTCTCACTCTTTCGCCTTTGCCAAAACGTCTCTCGAACTCCCTCGAGAGATTTCTGTCTTCCCGGTGACGCCTTCGAACCTCCTCGATATTTGCATATACCGCGCGGGTGCTTCGCTCCACGAAAAGTCATTCGCTCAACGTTTCTCGTCGGGCTTCGCTCGTTGATTTATTCGTACGAAACTTTGTGTGCGTACACGTGGGAAACTTAAAAATCTAATTAATTATCATATGAAACTCGGCGACGATGGAAAGGTTCAGGGTTCATTGACTTAACCGCGGCGCGGATGAATCCAAAGATTCTACTCTGACAAATTAACAAAAGATGAAATATATTGCGGATTACAAGGCAAATAGTAACATTCTACATGGTACAGACTTGAAGCTATAATGAAGATTGGAGAAGTCGTTGGTGGGGGATTGGAGAATATTTGTCGCTCGCGAGGGAGGATGAAACGACGGCGGTAGGGAATTAAAATTCATTTTCCTCGTGCAAGAGTCTAGTAGTAGGCAAAGCTCGGGATGCACGGTGGGAAACTCTCATTTCCCATCCGGTGAAATATCGTGTATTTATTTGTCTGTGAAGCTCCCTCCTCCTTCCAAACTCCCAACCCCTTCCCCCGTGCCGTTTTCTCGTCTTTCCAGTCAACGTGGCGGCGTCCCCGCGCGCGCTCTCTCCGCCGCACTCATTTCCACTCCGAGCACTGCCTCTTGGCGTCCTTCGTGAGCTCTGCAACCTCTTTTCGGCACACGAAAGCTCGCACCATCACCGACACACTCAAAGATTCAACTGCTACCTAGAGAAGCACACTCCGCGAGAGCGTTGGTACACAGTTAACCGAGCCGAGCTACCTGCAACATCGAGGATCTTGCACTCTACTGCACACACCGGCAGCTATCTACGTTTTCGACGTTTTCGCGAAATTAATATATCCCCTCATATACTTTGCATATTATTGCGATATTCCGTAGCTATTACTCGTCCGCCTTTTCCCACACCGTATTCCGTTCACTTGTGACTCGTCGACGCCGTCGGCGACGTCTTCCGCACAGGCTCATGTGGAACGTTCCGGGCAAGGCTTGACGGTGTCTGCGCAATGTCGTTTGGTTCGAAACAAAGTTTATTTTTTTATCAATCGATAAAAGAAATTTCTCCGTTTATTTCTGAAAGCCAAACCCGATTCGTCTCCCCTAAGCTCAATACTGATAGCATCGAAGGAGGCAAAAATAGTGTCATGACTAGTTATTAATCGTTCTGCCAAGCGCCAACTATCATCCAAATATAGCAGGTCACTAACTAGATTCGGTTTTCTCGAGAACTTCCAATCTTTTTCTCGCCAAAACTGTTATCTGTGGTTTATCTCTGAAAAATTACCTCTAGAATCATCGGTTTTATTTCAAATCAACCCGACAATAGACTCTTAAAATTGCTCATCGGATCGATGGCATCTGTGAAAATGGTCGGACAGTCAGCCGCGCGAGAATGAGTATAAAGCCTTCGATCAAAGTCGAATCGGGAGAGTGGGCTTGTAGCTGTGCGGCGTTATAGTTGGAATAATTTAATGCCCTCCAATCGCCGAGTGGTTTAATTTAAAGCCGCGGCACCCCGCATTTGCATCTGCTAAGTGATAAGTAAACCTTCCCTGGCAGTACCAGTACCAACGTTCCCCCCTTCGCCCCTCCCCCCTCCGCAGACATATCCGGACGGGCGATAAGCGCGAAATAAATCGCGAAACTTTAAGTAGTTATAAATCTATACTTAACGTCGAGCTGAGAAACGAGCCGAAGCTGCGAAGTTGAAGGTGGTGATGGCGGTGCCGCTTCTGCCGAGTAGAAAGACAAGACTGGGCGATGGAGGAGACTCGGATGAGAAGAGAGGCAAAAGTATATAGCGCGGGGGAGGCATAAAATATAATTGCATCGAGGGGGGTGACGTCACTGACTGCCTCTGTGACTGCCTGCAAGTCTCGCTATAGGCACTTCGCGCTAATAACCCCGACGTCCGCCCTCGTTGCGACCGGTCTTTCGCATCTTAATGCCTAAATTATGTTCGGCATTGGCGAAGATAGACGCATCGCTAGAGCTGCAACAGAAGCGTCGAGTCGCCGTGGACTCGACGGCTAGACATCGTCACGCTATCGATTCCGATACACTCTGTATTTCTATTGGCATATCATGAAATTCGATTATCTGCAGACGAATCGCATGAATATAGCACATGGAAATGCAAACTCTCATTTATGAAATAAAAATATCTAACTGTAATTCGCGTGTACGATTCGAAGAGTCCAAAAAATTACGGTCACTGAAGAATTTTGCTACAATATTGTTACTTTTTCCATAAACGCGCTATTCAAAGAATCATCACGGATTGTATTTCATATTCACCACTTTTAGGTATAAACGATTGAATTTATTTTGTGAACAAATTGAAAAATTATGAATTTTTCACTTTTTTCAATATCTACCTCTTATTAATTAATGATGTATTAACATGAAATAAAAATAAATAGTACTCGTCAAGATGGAGCGTTTCGCTTGCACGCCGGGGAGTTCGAGACGGAGACTCATGGTCGGAGCCGCGCGAAAGGTGCATGAAAGGAAAATTAAAGAGAGAACCCAAAGTGAGAATCGTTTCACGGATCTTTGATTTAAATATAGAAACGCGGTTTGACTGCTCTTTGTTCGATCGTAGCCGGCGCTACCCGAGAGTTGGAGCGTGAAAGACCGTGCAGGAGTGGTACGTACATCGGCATATAGAGTACGCAATAGTCGCATGCAGCGACTCGACGAGTGCCGTCAGATAAAGAGAAAGATACGCAAAGTCGTGTCTCAGAGTGACACATACGCATATACACATTTGAGCATGATACTAAAGGCTTGAAAGAAAGAAAAAAAAAGGAAAAGAGAAGAACAAAATAAAAAAAGTAGAGATTGACGGAAAGGCAGGGACTGACAGACAGAAGTATGCACAGTGATAGGGTCGGAGTGAAGCGGAGTTCGAGAAATAGAATGCGAGAGTCGCAACGTAGGAGGTTCGGAATATGGGTGTGAAGGGCGAGCATACCGATGCGTCGGATATATAGACTGCCCATCTAGTCGACGTGGAGGATTGTACCCCCCCGCCGAGACAAAGGAAACTAGAAAGCCCGATGTAAGCACGCCGGCACGAAGCTTTCGCTACCCAATGTTGCGAGCGTGAAAATCACAAAGTACATCTCGCTACCGTGGACCCTCGCTCGTCTGTGCATATGCCTGCAAAAGCACTTGTCTCGTCACCGTAAACCAAAGCGTCATCCATGCGCGTAAGCGCCAAGGCATCGGCGGGCCCATCGCCCGTGTTTTCTCGAATTAAGTTCAAAGGACGAAATACCGTGATTCGCGGGTGCTTGATCTACAGGGACATTTGTTTAATTAGCTCTCGCGGTGCCAGTTTGAAATCACAACTGCCGCGTCATCGGGGATGTTTCGCGCACATGCATAGACACGCGCGCGAGCTGCGCCGAGAGAGCGCATGCCGTACGTTTCTCTTACACGGATCCACTGCTCGTTCGTCCGGGAAACAGGGTTGTAATAGGCTCTCGCGCCTCTCCAAATGGATTTCGAGATTTATGCTATCACGGCGCATTTGTACGGGCAACTCGTGCTTTAACCGCGTCTATATATATATCTATTTTGCACGAAAGCCACGGGCACGCGTTACGTTTAGACCCCGAGACGTCGTCCGATGCGCTTCAGTCGAGAAGCTTTGGTGCAAAGGTTTCTTCGCGCGTTTCTTCTCCCCATCTCCCTCTACAGCTCTCTGTCTCTCTCTCCCTCGCCCTCTTTCCTTTTCTTTGCTCAATATTTTCGCATAGGGCTACATGCCACGACTCGCAACCCCGTGTCAGCTACACTTTGGAACTCGTTCGTCTCAGTGGCACGCGTACCCGCGTTCGACGTCGCGATCCAGTCTTAGCGCGGGCCTATCCGCGGATTCCTGTCCCGTGCACTTTAATTGAAAGCACGGACGGTCTACTGGCATCGGTGCGTCACACGAGGCGTCGCGGAATTCTACCGAAACGAGAGGAGCTTCGCGAATCGATTATCACCGCGGTCGCGTATAGGAGAGCGTGGCAACGTCAAAGACGATTTATAGCCCAGCGGCACAGTTGCTGGCAATCTACCAGCCATTGACCACCCGCGCATGCTTTCCGAATAGAAACGAAGTATCGAACGGACATCTTTTCCGCGTCGTTACAATTATTTGTGAACTTTTTGCCTCGATTCTAGATCGTAATTATAAATGACAGATTATGACAATTATACCGAATTTTACGTACCGGTTACGGGAAAACAACAAATACGGCAATGGCAATAAGCGAATATGGCGAATATGGCATTTTCGAGCATTGATTTCGAGCAATGGAATCGGTTTTAATGTTCATTTTTTTTCAGCTGAATTTCATTTCGAACTGCGCTTCTCGCGCAACAGAAAGTATTCTCAGATTTCGGCTTCGGAGACGTAACATCGAGATACGACGTCGTTTCACCGGGCTGTCAGAAAATCGAACTCCGTCTTCTCGAGCTCGACGAAGATCCCGAATCTATTCGTAGAAACGGTTGAGAAGAGAAGAATAAAAAGAGCTCTGTGAAGAAAAGTAAAGAAAATAAAAAGTGGAGAAACGTATAACGAACGAGCCTTCGAGCGGAGATATTTTAGAAATATCGGACTGAAGGGGAGTAAGAGCGGGGGGGGGGGGGGAGAACTTTCTCGTATATGCCATGGAGCACCGTGGACGGGGGTGTCGCAGCGGAACACGAGCTCGCGCGTGCCCGAGATTAATTTACGGTGAGAGATAACGATGAACGACCCGAGAGTGAAGGAAAGAGCCCCCGCGAGCGAGCGAGCGCAGCGCTGCGCTACGAACAGAAACGATTCGATTGTGTCTCGCTCTCGCCTCTTCCCGACGCGGTATAATAAATGTATTTCTCCCCGGACAACCCTGCCGTTCACATCCACCGCCAACGTCGTTCTCCTTCTGCTGTTCCTCCCCTCGCCGTCAAACTTCCTCCCCCCCGCCTCGGCCCCTCCATGTAAAATATATCTATTGTTGTTCTTGCAATTAGTCATTCGACGAGAAGGCACTCGTAAAGATCCCAAATGTATGTTCCCCGATCTCGGAGGTTGACGTTATTTTTGGTCATCAACCGTGACACCGGCTTAACACGTATACGAATGAATAGACTCGTTGGCTCGACGAACGAGCTCACCAAGACAACGCAGCTCGGGGAGCTCGTCCGAGAGAACAACGGGAGGGAACGAAATTTTTGCGTGTTTCAGACCCCGAATTCCGGGCGTTTCTTGATTTGCTCTTGTTTCTTTTGCGCGCGCGAAGCACAGATAAATGATGAAAAAACCTTGGCGGTTAACGATGCATCAGCGAGTAGACGGGAAATGTGTATTATTAGTAGGTACATCGCAAGCGCTTTGGGATACACTGTGTGAAAGTGGCTTTAACGTCACGGCCATCGCGCAAGCCGGAGAGTAAGCGACGATATAAAGTCACAACGAGTAGCGGAGCTTGCTGGGTGGCCTCGATGCATCCAAACAGCACAGCGGCGATGCGACGACGATGCACCAAGCTCCGAGCGTGTACCGACGATACCAGACAGCGATGTTGGTTGGAAATAAGATGTGGACAGGTGGTCGGCGCGAGAGTTAACTTCGCGGCTCTTGTGCGGCGCCGAGAGCATCGCGCAACGTTTATTATCTACTAATTTACTGGTATGTAGAGTACCCGCTTGCGAGGCTTCAATGAAAATAAAATGACGAAGCAATGAAATATAATTCATTTGTCAGGGCGAACGACGATTTATCGTTGAGGAAAAATTCCGCCGACCGTCCGAACAATGGTTAACGAACCGAATTTCCACGGTTTTCCTTTTCTCGATTGAGCTTCGCGCGTCGTTTGTCGAAAGATTTCTTTTTTTTTTGGTAATTTACAACGAGAACGGGAATCGTAAAACGATTTTTTCGACTCCGCACTACCGACCATTCGCCAGCGCGAAGACGTCCCTTGTCCGAGTGGCCGCGCGCGCACACCGCTCGGAACAGTCGCAACCGACGACGCGTTTCATTCGTTTGTTTATTTTCATTCAAATTAAATTGTCAGTGTTTCGAGACGAGAGAAATTCCTTTCACCGGTCAACCGCACTCGCGTCAAACATCCCGAGAAATATTTCTCTCGCGAGCCGCGCGCGAGAGAGACGCGACACGCGCCTCGTCGTGTCAAGGCGAGGCGATCTCGCCGTGTGCCTCTCGCGCGGGTTTTTGCAATCTATTTGGCAGTGGTGCGCTGTCACACGGCAGCTCATGAGAGATCTAGCGCGTGGGTGGCGAGCGCGTAAACTTATAATAGCGCTCATCAGGTGAAGACAGGCAGGGAAGAGCTTCGGCGCTCACCGGGAATATCATTGGCAACCGATTTCGATAGAATTATAAGTGTCTCGCGTGTATGCGAGCAACAGAGAGGAACCATACGAGCGGGCTAGTGTTTTGTGTGAATTTTCGCACGTGACACAGAGAGCCGTGCCGAGAAAGCGATATCTTTAGATCGAGGCCACACTTCCAAAGAGGCGATCGCGTTCACCAGTTAGCCAACCGCACCCGGAAGATACGACGAGACTATCCGCTGGTCTAGCATGCCCGACGTAAGCTGGTACACAGTGAGGATACGCGCGACTGTGATCTGCTCCAATTTATCACTAAACGCGGGGACGCCCACCGAAGATTCGGACCTCTCGCGCGGGATCGCCCGAGCGGCGTCTCGTCCTTCCTGAATCTATTCTGCTTCATCTGTTTCGCTCGGGATGCGTGTGTAAGTTCGCCGTGACGAAGTGCGCGACTTATCCACTTCGTCGTGAACTTCCCTAGGCAGAAAATAGCGACTTCGCGCCCAACTCAACGGCTTGAATCGGTCGGAAAATCTAAGTGCCTCGGGCCCACGTGATGCAGTCAATCGGGATACCATCGAAAAAGACTAAAAACATTATAATTGATGCCGGTCTTGGCGTCGAGAAAGCGCGAACCGTCATCGGACATTAAATTTTAAACGAAGACGTTAATAACAAAGATCAAAGTCGCTCTCGCCAGTATTTCACTAATGTCACTCGCTTCATATACTCGGGAAAAAAGACCGAATTTTGGTGCTGTTTCTTTGGAAGGGTGATGTATTCGCTATTAAAATACCGATGGGCGGATACTGTGCCATTAGACAACAACGTCGGTTTCGATTGTTCGCTTGTTCTGTACGACTGGGATAATATGTTTTGAAAACGACTTTTCTCCAAATTTGTCACTGTTATTTGTAAAAGATTATGATAGTCTGACAAGATAGCAATATTTGTAATTGGCCTTTACCTGAACATAGTAACAAAATAAATTGTCCTTAATATTTTTAGATTTTTAACAGCAGATATACAATATCTATCAATAGTAAACACTTTTTAAAAATACTGGAGAAAAAAAAACCTTTCGTTTTTGTCTTATGAATGAATATTTTGAGTAACTCATCGAGATTTTCCTGGGTTATTGGTATTTTACGATTGTACAAAAATGTATACCACTACTTTACAAAAACAAATGAACAAAATTGACGAAGTTCATACAGCATATACGCTCCGAAGGATAACATTTGTTTTTGCATGGGATACAACGCATTTAAGTAAAAACAACAAAAAATTGAAGCTTCCTCCGAATGTTGATACGTTGCCAATTCCTGCAATGCTATATTGTTTCAAGAAGGGACTGCCTCAGCCATTGCATTTCTTGGCTCGTGCGACAATGTCCTAAAAGTCCATAATTAACTTCGATTTAGACCGCTTTGTTTTGCACGCTGTTCGATAACATTAAATTACATTTTATCGGAGAAAAAAAATCGAATACAAAACCTTATACTGACCAATCATTGTGCGAAAGTCGGCACCCATAAGAACCAGCAATTGAAGAAATTACCTGGTGGTCAATCAACGATGTAAATTTCAACCGATATGAATCATTTGGGGAAAATGCGAACTAAAACCCGTCTTCGAACGTGATATGAAGACGTGGATTGTAATGAAGAGTTATCGAAAGTTGGATTGATTTTGACTGGAATTGATGATCATATTGATTTCTTATGATGATCCCCGAAGCATTCGGCGTTGTAACGAAAAACGAAGTCGGTTCGTAGCCGTCGCTGGGTATAGTGAGGCGCGAGGAGCATTCCAGGAATAGGCTGTCACGAGAGCGGTGCCAATGCAGCCACTATCCTATAACTTATTTCACGTATCGTTTGACGTGATGCATTCGATCCAATAATATCTGCGTACCGTCTCGTAGCCGTACGTCCGAGTGGCAATGCCGCATACGACGAAATTCATAACGGATACCGCACACTACAGCGGGGCTCTACCGCGTCGTCCACGATTCGATCTGGACGATTGAACATTCTCGTGGTAGAGTCGACGTGAAAATTAACGCGCCTCTCCCATCAACAACCCCGCGACTTTCTCTCTTTCTCTCCTCGTCTTGCCTCCTCTCTCGCTTCTACTTTGTCTTATTACTCTAAATGCATACGCGCTATATTCATATGCGACTATGACCCGGCAATCGTCTCCATTCTCCATTATGTTCGCAAGTTGCGCGAGGAATAGAGATCATAGGCCCGAAATAGGATGCCGCGAATAAATAGAAAAACAAAACAAACGAATTTTTATAATTATTTATCCCACAAATGCGTCGCCGTGTCATGTCCACGTGCAAACGTTAGCACGGCGACGACAGGTCGCGCGTCTAGAGCACCGTGCGGCATGACTATCACGCTATTGTGCCGCAGAACGGACACTTCTCCGAGAATCGGCTAACCAGAAAGCATTCACCGGACCGCATATCAAATTTCCGACTGCGCATCCACAACTTGTTAGATCGTAGATACAAAGATTTTTTCACCGAATCCTACGGTCGGTAATATTTTCTCGAAAATCCGCATTTCGTCTAAACGATCATGATTGATTGAACAGATTTAGAAGGTTGACGAAAGCGATTTATGGAAAAATACCCTTAATTTTTGCTGCAACTGCGGATTTATATGATATTCATGAAATAATTCTTTGCCGTTTCGTCTCATTCGGAAAGGTCTGAAAACCCTAGCAAAAAGTTGTTCTCCCATATTCCCTATTTAAAAAAAATTTCTTCGGTTGAATCTGCAGGACTGCAGGCGGTGCTCTCGGGATAAGTTGCAGAGCTTTATCCGCGTAGTCGCGATTGCTCCATCCGGAGGGGGTTGCATTTACCGAGAGCTTCCATGGCTTCGCTTTCGCGCTCGCGAAAGATAGAAAGAGAATGCCGGTACACACTCCTGCAGCACCGGCGATAAATGGCCACTTAATGCGAGCGTCGTCCGTTCTCTATGAGCAGTTAAGATATGACGACATGCGTTTACGGCGGGGGAGTATTAGTAAGATAGTAGGAGAGAGCATTGACTCCATCGCCTTTCGGATTTACATTTGCGACCCCATAATTCGTTGCGGTAATTAACTCTGATGCACCTTTCACCTAAACAACCTGCCGGGCTTTATAAAGTCGCTCGGAAATTCAGGATCTTCATAAAGCCCGCGGGTTGAAACACGAGAGGGCTTGTGTGATTTTCGACCACAAATGTGACAAAATTTGGTTACATGTGGACCAAACGAGATTATTACGAGAGCAAAAAAGTATTTCTAGACTCCAATTTCAATTGTCGAATTTCGGAACCGCCGCTTTTCTTCCCGAATGTCAAGGAATGAAGAAAAAAAATCAAGGGAAATTTAGGTCCACTAGTCAGGGATCAGTTGACTACAATTGATGAGATATGAACAAATTAATTTTGTTTAATTCGAATCTATGCGAATGACTAACGGGTATTGGAATACTAGAAATGTACTAACACTCGAATTTGAACAGGAATAAGAATCCTTAAACCGAAAATTAGGTCCACTATGCGATTTCCAATGAGGATAGCGATTCGCATAAGGAAAGGTATTTTCACCATTCAAATTTGGACAAAGATAGGGATTCTAATTCCAAATTAAACCGTGGATCTGAATTTTTATCCCCCCAACGCCGATCAGACCTACAGATCGAATCGAGCGCTGAATCATAATCAAGTCGTCCATAGTCAATTTAGTTGATGTAGCTGAATTTCCAAAAGAAGAAACAATCCGGCAAGTGTAAAGTGACAGCATTTCAAACGGAAACGAAGCAACACGGAAATTCGAGACACGCGAGAGATGTTATTTGACGAGTTTAGTGGTGCGCTAGACTCGCGTATGCGTGTCAGATTAGGCGAAAAATAAATTACCGATTGTCTTGGCAGTGATCCCAGCGATTTCGCTGATGCCCCGAGCGGCATTTCTCTCGGCCGGACGAGCGACGATGACGGTACGAGTCGACCGAGTCACGGTAAGACGCTTTTGACGCATAGAGTGCGAGACGCAACAGTAGCAAACTGATGCGAATATACCTATCCGCTCGGTTGTTCGGCGACTGACGCCCGTTGCGTTTTGTCTCTCGCGCGGTGTCTTGCAAATATGCGTGCGCCGATGGCAAGGCCTCAGCTGCGTATCTGCAGGCAATTTCTATGGCACATCATCCCAACGAGGCGCGAGAGTCGCGCCTACGAGTCACGAATTCGCCGTTGGAAGGGGTTGATCTACATGGACGTTTACGAGCGCGCGCGAACCCCTCGTTGGCAATTTTCCTCGGCAGGTTAACGTCTCGTTCGTCCAGCAAATAGCAAACTAGCTTTTCGTTTGCGGCGCGTGTGCCGCCAGGATGACGAACGGTATCGCCACATTTACACCCCGAGCTTTATCTTAATCCGACTTGCCGAGAGCGGCTCCGCTCGAAGATTTCGCTCTCACGATACTTACGCAAGTGTTGATGATGATGAGGACTCCGACGACGAGGGGAGGATCTCGCCAACGCCAAACAGCGGGTCAACCCAAAGCAAAGTTGTTCAACGTTGCGACATTCTTATATTATTTATTCGTGAATAACATGCATCTTCGTATAAACCTGTCGGGTCCATTGCCACAACTGAAGACGAAGAAAGAAATAGGTAGAATAGAAACGAAGGAAGCCTGTCGCTGCAGGAAATCATTCGTGCGGCGCTTGTAACTCTCGGAGCGAAAGCACTCGCACGAGCTTCCACCGACACCGACCTTTTCGATCTCTATTTGCATTCCCGCGATGCTTAGACCGCGAGACTGGCACGTCTCAGAGAGGCGATCGAGCTGTCGCGTATACGTTTCGAGTGCACGCGCGTATCCGCCTCTCACACCGTCGACGACCTTCGTCTTCTTTTTCACACACCCTCTCGACATAACAACGAAACAGAAGAGAAACGACGCTGCACACAGTACGACATAGACAGTCGAGCAGCTGTCACCGATTGTAAACTATACCGAGTTATGTCTCAACATGCTAGAATATCTGCTTGTCGATTAGCAACCGACTTCTACTATGCAAGAACTTTGGTAACCCGCTACTATCGTGAGATAAGACGATTGGAAAAGTATCAACCTTGCAGATATTTGTCGATTTTCTGCCATTTAAGACTCTACCATTAAGAGTCTACTTCAAGAGCCAAATGCGATGAAACCGATGAAAAGCGTTAGGAGGCTTATCATCGTAGACTCGCCTTCGAAATGATCAAAGGGTTCTTTCGCCCAAGGGCTAAATTGCGCGAAACCGTGAATGCAATAGCGCAAGAGTCCGACATCTGGGTGGTGAAGCGCACTTTCGTTTGGAACGAAAGGCTTCGGTCTATCTCGGTGTTCTTCTCGTTTAGTCCGACAGAAATCGGACCGTGAAATCTGGCTCGTCCCTTCGCATCAATCCTGTCGACATCCGAATCGAACCGGGATCCCAGTACCCGAGCGCGTTAATTGATAGCGGACTATAACCGAAGTTTGGGTTCTCTCCTCGAAGAGGAGAAAGAAAAAAAATTGGACCGACGTTCCTCGTGTTCCGCACCGTCGATACATTGAAGCTGGCCCAATATGAATCTTCTCAAGATTCGGATAACGCATATTACGATGGTATTCGTGGAGAATGAGGAGATTGAAAGTCGGACGGAAAGCTCCGATGCTCGACCCGTTTAGGTATACGGCGTCCGGCGGACACTCGAGAGACCCCCGGGGAAAGACGAATCGTTTCTCTAAATAAAATGACTCGGTTATTCATCGACGCATTTGTACGCGTCCGGCGGGACGATCTTTTAAGACCAAGAGCCTCCTCGGACTGAAACTATGACTCTTTGGGGATCGTCGCGCGCATTATACCGCGAGACCATTATACGCGGCGGCTAGCGTGCCCCAATGGTTCAAGATTAACCGGACCCACGGATTGGAATTCGGATTTGCGTTATTGAACCGCGGTCGAGAATGCATCGCATCAACGACTTATAGAATTTCATCCATGATGATTGAACAATGAATAAAAATCCGTGTTTCAACGAATTTACGTGAAGAGTAGTTTGTCGTCGGAACATTGTTAAAAGAATACTACATCGATTGACAGATTGCCAAACTTGTATTCTAATGGTTAAAAAAATGGATGAGTGTTTTTCGTGTGCTTCGCGGATAGAAAATATGGTTAAAAATCGTTTTAACATGTCTCGCACAATCGGTCGAAGTGAGAACTGTGCGTCGCATTGGTTTTCATTTACAACGTACTTACGGCGGGGCGAAGCGCATTAGCGTAGTCGCAAATACGACGCTCTAGACTGGCTGTGATCGGTCTCTCAGCTTCTGCGAGCCACCTGTCTACGGAAGATGTCGTTAACTATTAACGGACGCGTAATTACTTGAGAAGGATTTTGAGGCAAATAAACGAGCCTAATTGACTCGAAAATAAACGCGGAACGCGACCGAACGAGCCCGCGAGTACGTACGTACATGTACAATGCATAGGTTCGTTTGGAGACGAGGCTGTGTCACACTCCGGTCTGTCTGGTACGCGAAGGTAGGGTACATGACGCCTGAAACGGACCAAAGTAACGCGAAAACTAGGAAGGACCGGGGTAATAATCCGTTTGTATTTATAGCTCTCTTCGGGCTTCGATAATTACTTTCGACATAAAGACCGGAAAAAAAAATAAATAAAAATAATAATGTAATATTAACTAATAACTATATAAAAGCTATTTACTATTGACCAATATCAATATTATAATAGAATATTTAAATGAAGGAAATTAAGAAAAAAATGTTCGAGTACAACCATTTGTTTTTTAGCGGGAAAACGAATTACAATATCAGTGATTTTTCAAATCTGAGCTCCTCTTCCCATCAATTTTTTTTTTAATAGCCAAAATCTGTTGAGATCGGTTTGAATTAACAATTCATCTTTTCCTCTCTTCTCTTAAAGTGTACTCGATAATTCGAAATTTCTTACGACAGTTAATGCCCGAACGCGAGAAGAGAGATAAAGGCGAGCAAGGGAATATTGGTCGCGCCATGTGCGCGTATCTGGCCTTGATAAAGACTTATGCCAAAACGATAATCGGACTTTGTGTCTGTACGTCGAACCACCGCAGAGGCATTGAAGGGCGACCGGAGGGGATGGTGGAATGGTGCAGCAACTGCATCGGCAACTGCAGCATCGCGGCGTTAACCACCCGCCTGACTTACACCCGCGCAACTCGCGCCGAGCTTATTTTCATGGCATTCCGCGGTCTTAATATAGAATCGCGAATGGTATCAAGTTCGTGTTGAAGATGTCCCCTGTCAAACTGTCTCGTGTACGAGCAACACGGGTGCGCGGAATTGTGGAGACGTACGCGAAGGAAATGAGAAGAAGAATGAAAAGAAGAAGAAAGAAAAAAAAAACAAGGATTTATTCGTGACACAGAAAGGGATGATATACGCCGCGTAAAAATGATCCCACACTTCGACGATTTGTTTGCGTTGATATTATCGATTTTCCTACGGTAGACAACTTAATCTCGGCTCAGAAAAAATGCGTCTTCTTTTTCTCGTGAAGAATTGCATTGAGTAAATAGCACAAAACGAGACGAGTCACAAAGGGTTTGTGAGTGAAATATAAAGAGAGAGAAGGAGAATAAAGAGAGAGAGAGAGAGAAAAAAAAGGAAAACGAGAAAAGAATCGCGTCGAGAGCGTAAATATTCGAACGAGACGCTTCTTCCAAGAGGAGAATAAATAGACGCCCACCACCACGTGGCAGCTGTCTACACCCGGGACCCCTTTAAATCAAAGAGATCGTCTTTGCTAATAACCGAGAAAGTGCTTACTGGTCCGAAACGAGAACGGTCGGTACGGCCTTTTCTCGCTATTCATCGATTACAGTGATTCCCCGAATTCGCATTATAACCAATGCCATCGTAAAAACCGAACGAAGGCGATATGAATTTTGGTGTTTTCGCGAATTATCATCGACAGACCGAATAAACTCGAGCGGCTTGCCCATGATTCCATTGTTCGTCGGTACGAATATGCGTTTTTCGTATATTTTTAGCATTTTAACAGTCACTTGATTTATGTATGAATTATCAAGCGAAATACATATTTTCGTTCGACTGTAATTTTTCAATTATTTTTTGCCATCTTTCCAAGTCAATGACGATATATTTCCTGCGAATGAATAACAGATTCTATCCTGTAATATACCGATAAAAAAATAATAAATAAATTATTAATATTAATTATTAATTACAGTGTACACAAGACGTATGTTGTATTATTATAAAAAAAAATAAAAATAAAAACGAAAAAAATGGATGAAAATTAGTTATTAAACATGTCCATTACGTTATTTTCATCTCGGCCCATCGATGTGCAATGCAATCCTACATCACGCATGTTTGAAGATACATGTCGTTGTGAATGATGTTGCTCTTGTTTCATTTGATATTATTATAGTTCGAAGTGTGTGTTCCACAGTATATAGCCGGGATGTACAAGAAGCGCGAGAGCCAAAACTCACGATGAATTGACGAGGGGGAACGCGCGATGCAGAAACTGGCTGGTCGGTCGACAACGAGATAGAAGCGAGTCTTCTCGTACGGCAACGTGGAATACTACGTGGCGGTAGCTTCGAAACTTCAAAATGAGTGATCGTAGCGTGCACACACAGAGGCGAGTTTCCCCCGTGGTCCTCGCCGCGCTTACGGACCACTCCCACCTCGTCTTGTTCGTCGCAAGCGGCAAGTGTCGTACGCCTCTCGCTACTACACTAAATATACCATCGTAAATATAGATAGTATTTACAAGACGAAAATATAATCGGTTCGCTCCTCTGTGTCCTCCCACGCGGAGTCGAGTACCCGAGTTGACGAGAAAATTGCAAAAAATCGAAAAAAAAAAAAAAAACCACAATGTATCGATATAGAGACGACCCTTCGGAATGGACCCGATCGCTGTTTCTTATTCCAATTCCGTTGATAAATTAAAATCTAAATAAATTTTAAAAAGTTCGATCCAATCTTTGATTACATTCTAACACACACAGTGTTTCTGCAATTTTTATTTGCCTCGTGGAACAAAAAAGGCTGAGTCGCCACATGAAAAAAAAAAATATTGTATAATATATTTTCGTCATAGCGAGAATATTCTCGTCAGAAAATTATATGGTACCGCTATCAATTATGTAAAAAGGCCGAGTTTTATATAATTCTAATATATTTTCTGCAGGTATTCGGTTTCCATGTAAGAAAGTCCACGCTTTTATTTCAAGTCCCAAATTGAACTATCCTTGCGATTTTTCTTCTTCCCAGAATTCACATTAGCGCGATGAAATATGTTGCGATCGTCGATGAGCGAAATGCTAGACAAGAACGGATGTCGCGAACCGCTGTAGAATTTCGGGGATTCGCCTCGAGCGGCGTTCAACGCGCCCATCTCTGCCCTCGAGGATCTCCAGAGCGTTTGCTCGTGAAGCAGATTGAGCCCGTGAAACACTCGGAGCGAGAACAGAATTAATCCGGAAAAAATACATATAAATGTATTGAAAAAAAAGACTAGTAAGATCTCGAGGACAGTGCACGAATCAGGAGACACCCGGCACGAATCCTCGTCGAACCGCGACTTACGATCTTCCCATCTCGAGTACGACGGCAACCTTCTCTCGGTTCTATAGTATGTACATAACGTTCATACGTGCTGCCGATTCATCTTCGCAGATCAAAAGGCGGTTCTTCTGAGAAATCGGCATTCGCCGTTCGGTCCGCCACTCGAAAACGTAGAAATAGATTAATGACCTCGTGAATCATCGTGTTACCCGTATAGTGTTGATTTGAGGTAGCCGTCATCGGAGTCAACGCGCTTTTCCCGGTAAAGAAAGCTTCTCTACTCGCTATTAGTCACCGGTATCCTTCCGACCGGTTTGAATCCCCGATACGCGTAAGCAACCTCGAGGCACGTTAATCGATAACCGGCAACGAACGAAAATTTCGAAGGCCCGAAAAAAAAATGACCACGGACACGCGTGTGGCCAATAATAATTGGAACGAGTCTCGGGGGGCGTTGGGTGATTTCAGCGTCGATGCTAAATTCCTAAGTACTCGCAGCGCGATTTGGAACTCGCGTTTCTGGCAAACTTACGATCGAGGGACACCGAGCACGCTCTCGGAATAAAGCGTCGGCGAAAGTGCGCGGAGGGAGTGTGAGAGATATAGAGAAAGCGGCGGCGGAGAGAAGGGTGTAAGATTAACTTGTCGGAAATAAATCTCGTTCCGTTAGATTAGCGGTGGACCCTGCGCGGCGATGCCTACCACACCGCGTATCGTCTTCGTCGCGGCGCGTCTTCCACCGGAGTCGTCGGGCGTTTTGGTTTCTTCGTCGTTTGCGTCCTGTTGACTCAGGAGCTCGTCACGGCACGCGTCCGGTGGATCTCTTATTCTTCGGTGTAGCCTCTCAATGCCGACGAAGCGTAAACGGGCCATAACGCGCTTACCGTTACTAGCAATGCGCCGCGTGTAATGCACACTCACGCGCGGAGACGAAAGTACATGACCGCCGAAGAGCAATTGGGGAATCGGGCGCGAAGTCGAATGTCTCATCGGCGAAACATTCGTTAAATCCACGAACGACATAGACACGCGCGTGCAAGGAGAGAACGTATCTCACGCCAAAGACGCGTTTACGAGCGACAGCTTCGCGGCTCGTTCCTCTCGTCGTCTAAGTTGGAAAGAGGAGAAGCAATAACGGGCCACCAACTCGCGTAGCCAAAAATATTTTCAACCGAACGACAACGATACACGGGGCCTCGGAGGTGGCTTGTATGGATACGGGGCTTGAATAGATTGTTCAATGGCACGAGAAACCTCAGAGAGATTACTTTACGGCGGAATAATCGATGCTGCAACATCGGCCGAAGGAACAGTTCGTTCTGCGAGACTACAATGTTTTTTCATGTACGAAACTCCATGGAAATTAAGTACCTACTGGACGAGAGATTGAACTCTGCACTAAAAAGTAATAACAATATAAATTATTATTTGAAAGATCAATCAATATTAATTTGAGTTTACATTTTTTTGTGTTTTTTATTACTTAATAAAAACTATTATGTATGATGATAATTCAAAAACGATAGCGTTTAAAATTCATCCACATATATCACTTTCGACACGTATAATTCAATATATTTTACATCCGGGAGGAAAAAATTATTTATTTTGTGGATTAAGGGAATAATTCGTATTCGTGATTTTTTTGAACGCCGGTGTATTTCGAACTGCAAGGCACTGATGATGAGTTTGTTCCATTTTACGTATCGAAATTTTCCACCGTCTACAAACGACCGTTAACCTTCCTTTCACTTTCCGTTAAAACAGCGAATAAATGCAAGATCTAGACAATTCTTCGATGCTTCAATTTTTTCGCGTCTCCTACCAAACCAAAGAATCCCGGAAAATTCGGTCGCGACGCGCGGTTTCCATTCATTCCGTCTGGTCGCAAACATTTAGCTTGATTATAACCCCGATATGCGAGGTCGAAATATCCGTGAAAATTGGACACGGGCGAATTCGTTGGAAGCGCATTATTCCTTTAATCTCGGTCCGTTCCTCTTATCCATAGCGAATTCACTCTGACGCCTCATATCTTTTGGTACTGTATAATCGAAGTGAAAAGGGGGCCGAGAGAAAGAGGGAGACGAGATCTCATACGAGAGTGTGAAAAGCCCTCGCGCCAACGAGAACGAAAGCTCTCTCGCCGTAGACGACGGAGCCACGAGAGGCACCGTTGGAATTTACGTTCGTTTACGTTTGACTCGCCAATGGGCGCTGTTTCCAACGAACCGATAACTCTTTCGAGATATACTGCCCTCGGTCGCGCCGAGCGCGATTCCCATATTGGCGAAGAGCGAAAAAGACCGAATCGCTGTTTCGGCGGAGAACCTTCATTCGCGACACCAGTCGCGAATGCCGAAGATTTTACATGCAATAGGTACGAAGACCTAGCATTCTATTTTTCACCGTATTTCAACCGAGTATCTAAATATTCGGATCGCTGAGCGCTTGCAAATATTATAAAAAATACAATTCCGCATCAAATTCATAATCGCACTATTTCTACAAGAAACATTCCCACGTTGAAAAAAAATCGGTCGAATCGACTGAATCGATGCTTGTGGTTGGCATCATAAATATTTTGTTGAAGAAGGGAAATAATTTTTAATTAAAAAAAAATGTAAACTTACAATGCATATAGGCTCGATTCGATTGATTATACCTTTGTGGGTTTAGGCTAAAACTCATCTGGATTTTATGAAAAGGCGAGCCGTTTGCTCGAAAGGAAACGAGATTAGTGAAAATGTAAAAGAATGATAGCGATAAACCGGCATGACGTCTGCTCGTCGTTTCAGCGAATTGATTAGACTCAGTTATTAATAACGTCTCTATCCCTCACTTCATTTCCGGCCGCGATTAACTCTCGGTGGTAACAGCGTGACGATGAGCACCCGGAGTGCCGGCCGAAAGTGCGAGAGGGGGGCCAGGACAGCGCCGATGGGAACGCGGGGGAAGAAGAGACGAACGAAGAACGGTACAGAAACGCGAATGGTTTTCCGTGCCCGAAGTGATGGCAGAAACGAGAAGTGCCGAGAACTCCGTTTCAAGAGTTCGAGAGCTTCCAGGAATAAGTGTTATAATTTAATCGACTATCCGCGCTACAGCCGCCGGCATGGATTGTGAAACCTCCGCGACGATTCGGCTCGATTCGCGAAAATATCATTTCGAATAATCGCTATCGCGAACACATATCGAGCGGTATGACGCGTGTTACTTTTTCCGGCAGTTTCCGGAGCTCGAGAGTCTGATTCTATGAATTCGAAGAAAAAAACAAAATTAAACGCCAAAAAATCTTTGGAAAATATTTTTTTTCGAATTTATCCATTGACGAGATCAATTATCAATTCAGATCAGTGTAAAATTGAATTCAAAGAAAATCCCGAATTTTTTATTGCACCATTAATTAATACTAGGATCGCTTTTTTATTTTCATAATAATACTACAACACCAAAAAAATATTCGTTTTGATAACGAAATACGGATTCGGAGGCTGGTAATAAAAATCGTGTATTTCGTAGTTGGGATCAATAGCATGGACGGTGCGATGATTACACATAAAATCGGGGCCACAGGGTCGATTCGACGAATAAACCAGACGTATCAAAATCGGGGATACGCCGCGGAGACGCGAGAAGGAGCGAGAGAAAGTATATACGCCGGGAATAGATCGTTGGGGCAAAAGTCGGCCGGTCTCTTTGTGAGATCGGGGTATAAAGCCCGTTTATTTTTACAATCGGCAGTGGATCGACTCGTTCGGCGCTGGGACCGAGCGCCGCGCGGAGAGAAGGAAAAGGCCGGGCTCTTCGACGGGCAGCGAAATACGAAGCATCGAAGCGGCTTATAGCATGTGCGATACACGCGTTTACGATTGGCACGCTGCTGGTACAACGAAGCCTTTTTTTGTCAGTCTGCGAGATCTCTCTGAGCTTTGCCGACCCGTCACACGCACAAACGCACGCGCGCACGCACGCACATGTACCGCGTTTCCTCGCGTTTGCTTTGGCTACTTCCCCGTCATTTCTGCTAACGCCTGTGTTCTCTACGGCTTCTCTATCTTCCTCTGTCATTTGCCTGGCTTTGCACGAAAAATGTCCGCTCGTACACTTGAATTCCAATTCTAAACCCACGTTGAACGGTGCAATTGCCAGCAGGAAACGATGATTAAAGAAACATTTCGCTGCACTTCGACGTCGCAACGGACAAAGTGGCACGATGAGCTCGATACTCGAGCGCGATTGGTTCGTCGTCTCAGCCTATTTATAGATTAATTTGTGACGGAGGGTTTCCTTGTTGAGAAGCTCTGTGAATGTTTACTTGGTCCCTAAGTTTTTCGTGACTTCAGTCGTCTCTCGCTTATCAACGCATTGAGTCATCTGCGTGCAAGAAATGTACGTTAATAATTTTGGAGACGCATCGGAGGGACATAAAAATGGCTATACTCATCCAAATTTAATTGGCTCCCGGGAGAAAATTCACAACGAGAAATCCCGTCAATGTCTGGGAAAGTGGATTAGGACACTTTCATTTCAGAAGCAGACTAATGGACCTAACGAAAACTTACCAAGCACCGACAATACAGAAGATCTACCGGCGGTGAATTGATATACCATGGATAATAATGTAAAGCCTTCGTAAAGAACCCATCCAAAGCATCGCGACCGTTCGCAATACGACGCTTTCACGTTTCCGCAGAACAGTATCGAAGAAGTTGATACGAGAAGACACTCAATTGTGACTATTGAGAAGAGTAGTAGCGTCGATTCTTATGCTTTAGGAGTCCATGAGGGGTTACAGAAACGAATGAAAGGATGCCGAGTTTCTCTTCGACTATCCACAAGTGAGCGGGCTCCGGTGAGGAGAACGCCATTCCCGATAGAACGGAAGGGGTTGACGTCGTCTGTTCTCGTACGCGACGAGCTCTCTTCCTCGTCGTCGACGTCTCCGGTCGTCTTTCCAGAAGTTACGAGACACATTAAGGATGCCATCTTGAAATTGGCGTAAAACAAAGGAGCGTGTGTCTCCGCCTTCGCTTTCTCGTCTTCGAGCGCAGCGGACACGACGGAGTCGCAATAAACGTGTTAGATGATGTACTCGGCAGTCTTGGTACGCGCAACGGTGTAGTTACCATTGTATATACGTTCATCGATTATGGATGCGTAACTATGGTCTGGTGGAAATAAGAGATCCGAGGAAAGCAACGAGAGAATCTCGAGATGGCTGGCTGTGCCATCCATTCGAAGAAGCGTAGACGGATAGGGAAGGAGAGTCGTTAGGAAATTACAACAATAAGCTCGATCTGGCATCACTGCCAGAATATTTTTATTGTTATTGCAATGCGATGTGGCTTAATGGGGGGGCTATAAGGTCGGCTGGGCGGTGGCTTATTCTCTCTCCACTTTCCCGTCTCTATCTCGATATTCGCGTTCGCTTATATATCGCGTCTTCGTTCCAAACGAGAGCAAGACGCGCACCGTACCAGCAGTTCGTTTCACCGTCAGTACACTCACTACTGTAGTGCCGGTATTAGTACAAGGGAAGGAAGGAGTGGCTCCGCTGGTTCGGGGACGAACTCGACTCCAAGGACTAACTACTTGCTAAGTCCTCAAGGTTTGCCTCCTAAGGAGGCGGAGGTTACGATCTTGTTGATTGCTGTAGTGCACCGCGCCGCGTGTCCCATCGCACTATGCACGCTTTACAGAATTATACCGACTATCGGGAATACCGCGGGGAATTATAATTGTAAGGAAAAATGTACCTAACCATTAACGAAATCATTTCGTGAATCTCAAATCAATAGATGACGAAAGTTTCGGAGATACGTTGCACGATCGGAGAAATGGTTTCTCAGCCAACGCGAACTACATTGATGACTTGGACTTTCATTCCCTTAACAAATGATGCAAATATGAGTAAATTTTTATCGATCTTTTCAAAATAAATTTTCCAGAACTGACGGAGTAACTCTGGAACTATACCGGGGTTCATAGTATATGCTCATCTCGCAGATTTTCCATCAGGAATTCCGCGCTGCCACCTCGTTCGCCTCTTGTCGTCACCTTCTCCTCGCAAAATTTCTCGTCACCCCGTCGCGGATCCTCTTTATTACGACATTTAATTTCTGAGAAACGTGTTTCCATTACGAAATATTTCTGTATTTGTCTGCAAAGTTTCTCGAGAGTTTATGAGCAAACTCTGACGTTCTCTAGGTGGAAAGCTGTATATATACTCCAACATCTACGGCGCGTCCTCCTGCCTCCTGCTGTTTGTCGGCTCTACCCCTGTCCTCGTCGCGTCGTCTCTGTTCGTTCGGCACCTTTTCTCTGTTTCCTCCTCTCATACTTTTGCCACTCAACCCAGTCGACTAAATCGGCACTCCGACGTCGCACCCTTGAAGTGCTCGTCCCAACCGAACCTCTCCCATCCGACTCCTATATAGGTATCTTTGCCGGCGAAATTCAGGATGCTGCCGGGAGTGCAAACGCGAAGAATCTTCGAGTCCAACCACACGTATCGTATAAGATTGTACAATCGTACGTATATTTTTCTCGTGCGTTTCTCCGTTCGGCACTCGAGCCTAATGCAATGTTTCCAAGAATCTTTCGGCCAAACAAACTTCTCCGATTACGAACAATTCCGCACGAAATATTTTCGCAAACTGCGCGAGATAAAGTACGTATTTGTCGAATATTTATGGAAATTTTATAACTTCGCTTTCAATGTGCGATCGTAAATTTTCGTGACGCAGAGCGACGCGTATATTCGCAGCATTCGTATATCGAACTCGAGTTTATAAATCACGTTGTGCTCGTACGTTAGGAACCTCGGGCGTTATAGCGAGTGTAGCGAGAAGCACAACTCAACGAAGAGCTTTACGCGCTCGAGACATTTTTGGCATTTGCCCGCGCGGAAGGCACGACGTCACGGGGATTTGAAAGACGATCCCGGATTTGCCACTTTTCTCATTGTCGCCTCGGATTTTGGCACATCTCGCTCCTCGCCGACTCACCCGGCAGGACCAAAGACGAGAGGTGGACTTTCCAACCCTTGCTGCAGATTGGCCGAAGTCCAATAGACATCTTAAGTATAATCTAACGATATCGTCACCCTGTTCACCTTTCCTTCTCCCTATGGCCGCGATGATATACTTTCGTACTCGATACTTCGTATCGCGCATGAAGAGAACATTGGAGACCCAAAACGAAATTTCAACTCGCAAAGTAGAAGTCAATATTTATTATGTTTGTGTGAAATTGTCATTTGTATGCTGAGCTCTTCCGATTTTTGAATATTTTCCAAGTAAAGATCGAATCATTTAAAGATTTCGATCCAGACAAATCTGATACATCTATTTAAAAAAGTTTAGTCTAATCGAATAAATTGTTGTTGCTCTGTAAAGAGGAAAGCGTCGAGGAGCGACAGGGAAAGGCTAACGATAAGTATCCCGTACCTAATTAAACGGTAGGTGAAGGAGTATTTCGTTGACGAGGGACCCGACAATTTAAGCCTATCCGAGAGGCAAAGCCCACTGACTATGCGTGCTCGTGCCATATATGGCCGCAGCTCTCGCATATATGTACGCACTCGTTACTACATTACACCATGGCAAAGTACGCGTATGTATGCTCTCATACTCACGCACCTGACCCATCCAGCGACAGCGGTGGCAGCGGGAGTATTAACCGTACGTATGTTGCCTGGGACACTCTTAAAATGTTATGACGTGGAACTCGTGATTTCATGGAACGTTTAATCACTATATTGGTAAATAGCCGAAACAGGGGTTCCCAACGGTCGGACCTTGCTCGTCAATATAAATCTTGTTCATCGCATCGTGCCAAATGTTCAAACTATTCTCGCCATAACACTCGACAAATCCAAGAATTAACGCAAACCGCTTCATCTCCGATTTACTGCCCCATAATCCCCGCGCACAGCCGATAAACCGAAAAAAAGCAATCGTCCGACATATCTGCGTTAATGTTATTGTAAATTTCATCAGACTCCGTCGTATCGTTGAGCAATTTTATTTTTTGAAGTAAAATCATGCCGTTGCGCTATAGGTAACATTTCTGTACCAATTTGCCTCGTTATTAATTATTATCGAGTTTAGACCGGTGGTTCGCGGGGGGGTGCAGCGAATATGTGAGTGCAAAGTTAGTTCTGATATTCCGTTGGCTTGGCGCTATCCGGGAAGTAGTCGCGATAACGGTGGAGGCTGAGCACCTCCGGGATGCGGTCTATCCTGGTGCGAAGGCACCCGAGCCAAATAGTTACAGCATAGAGAATACGATAGAGGCGGCAGTGAAGGAGCTGAGTCTCACGGCAGAAGACTGCTCCTCGTGCCTTGGGTGAGGGGGCAGGGTGGGGGGAATGTGTACCAATTATACAGACAACTATTGTGCGGCTCTCATTAAACGACGCCAACAAATTCGATTACTTCTGGTTCCAAATTTTGCCTCTACTCCTCCTCGTTCTTCCGCCCCTCCCTTCGCGCTCGCCTCAGCTGGATTTTCTGGTGCGAGGAGGGTCGAATACGACCGAGACCATTTTCCTCGGGTCGAGGGCCTCCCCCCTGTCCAACATCCCTACTCCGAGGACCCCGTGGCAGCGAATTTATTTTACGAATAAACAGAAAATTAGTGAACGTTTGGGTTTGCGGTGTTTAGGCCTATGTGTATACAGACCGTGTACGGGCGCAACGAACGACTACGGTTTCCGCGAGAAATTTCACGACACCGTCGTGGTAGTGCGTACATGTACTTCTTCGTATTCCCGGACAAACTGCCGCTTGCCCGACAGCCGGCGGGGTCGAATCATACCGATTCCGAAATTAATCGACCCCCGGGGTTGCTTGATGTGCCCTCGAACCCTCCGGCACTCCACCCGCTCTTCGCCAGCGCGCGACAAGAATTACGGAGTGACATTTCTCTCGGATTGCAACTGACTTGATTTGCCATACCCATCGAATCGAAGAACTTCATTTGCAGTGGAACCTTAAATGGATCTTCGTCTTCGTTGATGGAAAGAAAAAAGTTTTCCGCGGGTGTTCCGAAGGGCACGGTATTGGCAATTTAGTTCCTCATTCATCGAGAATAGCAGCGAGATTCTTGATTTGTGTTGATCCGATTCGTCCCTCTTCACCTTGTCCCATAATCATTCGAGATTAAAAATTTAACGCCCGCCTCGGAATGTCTCTCAACGAGGGCAAAGTTCGAAGTGATACACCCGCAGTTTTGATAACCGTTGGTCATCCTTTGCCAAGCGGACACATCCCGGACCCAAAGCTCTTTCGACCGGCATACTCTCGCCGTTAGAAAGTTTAATGACTTTTTGTTAATTAACGCCCCGCGGGCTGCCGGACAGGCTTAGCGCCACGATGCTCACTTTAGTCGCAAGCTCTCACATACACACCGCATCAACGACCGAGCCAACCTGCAGTATCTCTGTTGTGTACGATGCGTGTGAGGGTTTTCCATCGCGCGATACAACGAAGCTATGTACGTATGTTTCCCCGCATTATTTGTGTTCTCCACTAGCAAGCAACCGGAGAGAACAGCGGATGCTCATACGCACCGGACCGCGCCATGCGAAACAATTTGCCAGTCGATAAATTTTTATAGAAGGGCGCCGACCAACGGCACCCCCGCACGATAGTACGTACGTACATACTATCCTACCGGGAGGGAGATTCTACCGCTGGATGCTTGCCTGGACGCATAGCATGTAGGGTTTGTCCGACCGGCTTTCCCGCCGAAACGGAATTGAATCGATGTATTTATGCATCGTTTACAGGGGGGATGAGGAGGGATGGAAGGGTTGGAGTTGGCACTCGTGTAATTGCGACGCCCTCGGTGTTACCGTTGCACCGCTACTGCCGTTGCAACGCTGGCGCAGCGTGCAACGCTAAGCGTTGAAAATCCTATCCGCGATGTAGAGGGTCACGAAATGCCTGTGCGGCGCATCCACGCCCGCATCAACTCCCCCCAGTCCGGTACTCCTATCGTCAAGCTCAATCCACCCGAAGTCTATTTATTCGATTCAGTAACGGCGCACACCGGGCTTTCGAGACTTCGGAATTATTGCTGTCGCCACTCGTCACGGCTATTCGGATTAATCTTGTTTTATTATGTCAACGGATTTGTTGCGTATCGGACGGTAAATGTCACAAGGAATCGTATCGCTTGTCGAGGGGCTCGCGAAGAGGCGATGTACAAAAATGTCAAGAGCGCTCATCGGACAGGGAATCATTGTAATTATCCGAATCCTACGAAAAGAGGGGATTGATTTTAACCCACCTGACTGCTGGTGGTACGAAACACGTCGTCTACTATTTTTTTATAGGCGCGTAAAGATAAGTCTCGAAGTTTGCCGAAAGACTTCTTGAAGACTGATGAAAATTACAAGTGTAATACAAACTTACCAGAGGCTGTCTGCAGTTCTGGAATGTGGAACATCTGTAACAGATCAACGAATTCAATACACTTCGAATGAAACGCGATAAAAATAAAAATCTTGGATCTGGTGTTGACATCGTCGATGCTTTGACATTATTACAATAAAATGTAGTCGCGCTTTCATTGAAACGGCGTTATGAATATTCAAGTGTTACAATAGGCAATACGAGCAACCATCAGAGACCGCGTGATCTTTCATATCAGTACGATTGAACTTTAAGGTAGCCGCACCTCGGGGACCGATAAAGCGAAACGCCGCGCATCATTATTGCTCATGGCACAGACCAATTTCTATCTCGTTCCTTCCGACACCACCGCCAACCACATCTAACGTCAGCAGGTACCCCCTGCTGGATTAATGGCTTTCGTATTCACTAAGGTAACCCACGCCGGCCGTATGGCTCTGCACACGCCCCTGAATTTATTACAATCGACTTGCTCATAGAAGGCTAGCTTTTACCATTTTGAACATTACATTGGAATATGTTAAAATAAGGAAAATCCAGATAGCTCCGTATCTGAATAACATCTACAAGAACATATCTTATGATTAACTTCCTGTAGCGTCTTTGTGCTCTTTCCTGCAAAAGCCCGAAGAATCGGTTCCGCTGATATATAAAATTTGTATGTACCAGGGCTGCAGCGCGCGCGAATTCAGGACTGTGATCAAACTTCGTGCCGCGTATTGCTATGTATTTTTTTTTGTGCTGAACACAAATTCAATGGCAACTGTTCAAAATTCAGGAGAAGACGGGAAATCGGCCAAAACGATTTTTTCTTCTCCTGGTCCGACTTACAAAATAGAGAAATCTTCTTTCCGTCGCTTCTTTGCTCGGTCAATTCCCCACATCCCAAACACCATCTTTTTTAAAAGTAAAAACTTCTAATCAAATTAAATATATTGAACCTTACGGGGCTTTACAATACTTTTATTCCAACAAATGAACAAATACTTCGCTTCGGAATCAAGTTCGCTATCTAGAAAAAGCAGCGGGTTTAACATCTCGATATAAAAAACGTAAGTCCCGACGATTCGGACAGGCGGAGCCTACGGGGATTGTTCGGCAAGCGAGACATAGACAGAAAGAGAAAATGTTGGAAACTGGAAGGTAGCGAGCGTCTGGGTCCCGGTTCTGAGTGCGGGGTCGCATGAGCGAGTGTGGGAGCGGTTTGGAAGGCAATGGGGGTGTACAGAGAACGTCGACGTACCATAGCTGCTACTAAAGGATGAAGGGGCGAAGAGGTTGACGGGGAAAAGCGGTAAGAGAGAGAGAAAGAGAAAGCGACGGTGGATGGGGGACTGAAGAGGCAATATAGGAGAAAGCTTATTATTGGAGTTCGCTGCTACGTAGAAGAGAACAAAATACAGGCGAGGCAGTGATTGCTGTTTCCAATTGAACCCCCGTGCTCCAGCGTGCGGCAGCAGCACGCTCCACCTGAATGAACGAGCTAGCGGAAAATAATCAAGCTCCGCCTGGAGCCACTATCTAGAAGCGTGTTATAGATATAGAATACACGTAGGTATCCTACCTATACGTATCTACAACAAGCTCCTCCAGTAAACCCCCTTGATACCTCCTGCGTCTCTCGCTCATCCACCCCCATGCCGCGGTACGACGTCGCCCATACCTATCGCGGGTAATTTGTTCGCAGTTGCATCTTTCATGTATTTCCGATTCGGAGAATATATTTCAAAGCAGCAATTTGAGGATATTGGCTTGTATCACGTTGATTTACGGCTCTTCATGGTGTTATACAGGATTCTCCTTATTCGGCTTCGTCATCGTATTTTACTTCTTATTTCAGATATACGGCAGAAAATTTCCGCTCAGACGATAAGGCGCTTGACCATTTGAAAGGCATAAAAAGAATGCGTACAATCAATCCGTCTGTGATCCTATCCCCGCTACAGCGTATACATAGTGTCCCGTTTTGCGGGGGATGGCGGGTGCCGGTATAAGTGGCCGTGGATAAGGAGGTGACTGTCGAGTGATGGGGTAGACCCGGGGCTTTCCTAGTTCATTGCGACGAGGAGAAAGACACCGAGACACGAGGACCGAAAGGGGGAGTTCAGAACGAGATAGAAGTCGAAAGAGAGGGATGGAAGTTGATGCGGCGCGAGCGCAACCGGGGTAGTACTCATCCGTTGCAGTACTGCAACTAATGAGACATCGCTAAAGGGCACAGGGGTAGTCGGTAGTACCGGGGCGTCTGAGGGAAAGGCATAGGAAAGAGGGAAGCACGCCGGTAGGCTGACGGGCAAGGCATATGAGGACACACAGCCAGTAGAAGTGAGGGCGGGCGATACACTTCACCTGAGACCCGCTGTAGACTGTGCTGTAAGAGATAGAGACCAGGACGACGTCGACGTCGGCGACGACGACGACGACGCCGAGGTGGAAGAGCGCCCGAGCTTCGCCCAGGCACAATTAAAACTGACGCTCCTAATGGCAAGTCAAACGCCGACGGGCTCGAGAGATTCTTGACTTTCCAATGAAGCGATTGTTTCATATTCGCTCGGTGTTCGCTCATCCTCATACTCTTCGCTCTTCCTCTTCGTTGTCGTTCTCTTCCACGACGACCTTTCTCATCCAGAACCGACGTATTCTCATTCCTTTTCCCTTCGCCCTCATCCCTCAACTGCACCTCTGCACCCTACATAGCACGCTGTAGAGTGGGTATAGTCTATATACCCCACCACCCGCTTCAGTCAGATACTCTTCTCGCCTCGTCGCTCGTCCAATAGGTAGCTCTTCTTGCTGCTGCGGGAAGACATCGAGATGAAGGGCGGGAGAAATAGGAACGGGATATGCAAGGGCGGAAAACCGAAGACGCTCGTAATAGCACACTGTACTTACGAATACGCTTGATGTAGTGCCTGTCGTTGACAGACGACAGACTAGAGAAGACGAAAACCCTCATCCGATCTAGCGCTCAAGGATTTCGAATCTCCTCTCGGTCCAACTTCGAAGGACCTCCTTGTCTTTGGACTTCTGTCGTAGGTAATGAAATGTTCTGGGCTCTCGAAGACTTCATCGGTTGCTGCGTTCTGTCACCATTTGGAATATGTCGCAGGCTTCGGGATATCGCGCGATTGTGTTTCCACGGAACGTGACGCTCCTTCGACATGCGGTCTACCGACCTCTTTTAACACGCTTGATTAACGATCGTTGGGTGTTCGTTATCGAATAAATTGATTCAGGTTTCTCGTATCTTCCAGATGCTCAGATAATAATCGATGTGCAGTTGGAGCAATGAACGAAGACAATTATAGACTTTATATGAGCATTGGAATCGGCTGAAGCTGGACCAGGGCAAGTCGCTAAGCGGAAAAAACCTGCTCCGACTGCACGCTCACGCGAGATTCAACGACCATGAATAGGCGGATGACCTGCACCAGTGGCTACTCGCGTCCATACGAAGAGAGGTCAAGAGTCTCTGCGCGCACTAATAGTCGAGCTGCTTTTTCGCTCGCTAGTGACCATCATCGCCGAGCGATTACCCATTCTTTCAGAATTAGCGAACAAGCCGGAGTATCAAGCATGCACGTGAACTTTTAGCCGAGCACGACAATAGTGAACGAGTGTCTGTTTACAATGGAGTATATAACACACGAGGACACGAGAAGATATGTCTCGCGGAGGAAAGATGGAGGGGGAAAAGGAGTGGGATGGAAGAAGTTTGAGAGAGGTGGTCCAGCGGAGATGCCCCAGCCTTTCACTGCGTCGGACTCTCCAACTGTACAAACAAAGCGGGTCGGGCTTTAGCCCCCGGTAGGTTTACGGCTATTCCTTAATTGCAAGGGTATCGCTTTTGTACTTCCGTATAATAACCTCCTTCCTGAGACCTCAACCATTAGCCCGGCTGTGAATGAAGGTACTGCTTCTGCTGATTTTGAGACCTTCTTGCCCCCGGACTCTGATTCTCAGTCCCTGCACCCCGTTTCCTCATCGTCGTTCGTCGCGCGATACACCGAGCCGGATATACCCACATCTGGTGGCTCCGCGGAAACATCGGGGAGGGTATCAGAGAAGGCTATAAGAGCTTGCTGTGGATTAGGTCGTAGGTTACTTCTCGACAAACACACCACGCTTGTTTCCACAGTGAACAAGCTGCTGTTTTTTCTTCCTTTTCGACCATCCAACGTTGCGCAGCAATAGTTGCAAAAGCTTGGGCACGCGATCTCTCGTACCGTTGGCTACTCTTAGACTTATCCAACACCACCAACTTGCTGCCTCCCCGCCCCCGTATACAAACCTACCCCGCCACCCTTTCGCCGACTAATGAGGAGCAAATCTCAAGATAACTGCGGGAGCACGCGCCCCGAGGGCGCTCATCCTACCTAAGCTGTATACACGATGGTGCGCCGGAACGCTTGGAAAAGTGCAGTTATAATTGCCCGCGGTGATGAGACCGGAGCAAACACTGGTTTTTATACCAGACACTTTGCATTCACTGCTCCTTACTCGCATCCTTTACATTTTTCATTCCTAATTCGACGTTGATAACTATTTCTTTTCTTTTTTTTTCCTTTTTTTTTTTAAAACGACTTGTAAACTCTCTGGCATCTTATTATTTCCGGATTCTCTTGGTTTCCTTTAAGCTCATTGTGCTCTTGTTCTTAATCTCTCTTTGCCAGATCCCACGCGCGAAAAGTACATTGGTACACTCAAAGCGGACATGAAATTGTGTAAAATGTAGATCCTTCTCGAAATTGTCCTCGATATCTGTCCAGAGGAAAGCAAATTAACAATAAAGCCTCTATTTTATTCTATTCGTAATGCATAATATTTTTCTTTTCGTCGTCTAAATGAGAAGTCATTGTCCGGAATATTTTGTTGCGTAAAACGATTCGTTTTCTTTCTTAATTTTTTTCATCTTCGAAAATCTACATGAACCCGAAATTTGAGAGTACAGGAAATCTTTTAATTCTTGTAATCTTATGATAATAGATGCAGTAATAGAATAAAAATAATATCCACCTGTCTTCTCCTTATTTTCGATATGACCGACAAAGGAATGGGGTTATAATTAAAAACTCGACCACTATTTTAAACAAAAATATAAATATGCACTTTGAACACCTCGGGACTTAAACAATATAGAGCAGCGCGGAGTTTACCGCATTTCAGTAAAATGTCTACTATCCGTAAATAAGTCTTGAGGATCAAATTCCGAAATTCCCCTCGACTTATTGTGAAGTAAATCAAAACTAAAGAAGAAAATGCGATTCATTGAGCTCAAAACGAAAAAGAATACCAGAAGATTGTCTGGCCAAGCCAATTGAAACTTCAGTGTCGTACTTCAGCATTGTACTTCAGTCCTTCTACGTACATCTCTTATTTGCAGGGTTAATGAGAGGTTCTGCTCTATACGCTATAAAGCTCTATGTCGTCGCGTATCAGTTCAAGTGTTCTTCTACTTAACAAGCTTTCGTGTATTGTGTGAGCGGCGGAGGGGGCGGGTTACATGCTTAAAAGGAAACCAAAAATGGGGACAAGTAGCCCGGAGCCCTAGCCGCCGGGAGGTGAGCGCGCGGAGGGCGGGGGGCGCGAAAGGTGAGGGAGAAGGGGGCGATGCGGACAAGAGTTCGCGCTGCCGCCAGGGGGATGGAAGGGCACGAGTTACGGAGGTGTGAGAATCAGTGGAATCATCGTGACACCTCGGGGCTCTCTCGTATCGCGCTCTTTTTAACCCACAAGTACCGCAAGCCCATCTGTGCCACCTTCATAGAAGCAAACAATAACAAACAGCACTAATGAGGCTCTTCAATAGGAAGCAAGGAAAAACATTGCGAACCCGCCCTCCTCACACCTCCAGCACGGACGCATTCTCTCTCTTCCACCGACAAAGTTTCTTCAAAGCATGGTTCTTCGCGAGCACTTCGACTTTTCATGCATTGTCATCGAAACATTCTTTTCCTTTGCCTCGTTACACGTCCTCCATCCGATGTCGGAACTCGTTGGAATGCCGTTCCTCCGGCAACGCCGCGGACTTTGGCTCAAAGGGAAAAACCTCAACGCCGGGGGGACATTTTTTTTCGCCGCTCGGTAAAAATTTGAGCAGTCCGAGGAAATCAAATAGACCAACGGGTCAAGTGTTCGTAAACGTTTAGCCAGTACGAGAGGAATGAAACTTGTCGTTTTCCTTTTTCTCTCGAACGTTAAAGAAAAAAGGGAGAAAAAAGGCTCACAATCGTCCGTACAAACGGCATTGCGAATGGCGACCCCCCTTGCCCTTCTTCTCGCCGCTACGGCGCTCGGATAAAAATGCAACTAATTGGTCCACCCTCTCTCGCTAAAGAAAACTTTCGTCGTGGAGACTTTTGTAGCAAACACGACCGAGATACGTAGGTAAGGCTACGTGTTATATGTATGCATACCGTACGAATAGAAAGAAGTACAAATTGAAGAAGAGAAAAGTCAGAGATGAAGTCCGTGGCCGAGGGCGGGGGTGGTCCGAGACAGAGAGTGACAAGGGGTATCTTCTTCTAGTATCTAGAATACTGGAGCATGTTAGACGCGGCGTCGAGTGTGTGCCCCGGTCCGCCCGCTCGCTCGCCGGTAGGCTCGACTAAAGAATAGTTGGCTCCACTTCACGACGGACTCTATGCGCTCGGTCTTTTTTTAGAGAATATGCAAACTGAAAATTGGAACGTGACGACGAGAAACACACAAACAAGACATTTTTCCGAATTCAATAAAACAAAAAACTTCACGACGAAACAAGAGCTCGAATATGGGGTTAATCCAAGAGTTGTGGTCATTTCGACTATAAATTGAAAATATTCATATAGACGAACGAACGATCAAAGAGTGGACCAAAGGTGACCAAAACCTGTCCTCTTACCCTGAAGACAGTGAAAAAAAAAGATCTTCATGCATCGACAAAGCTACCAACAAAATGCGAAGAAAATTTACGAGCCATGATGCCAAATAGCTGACTCTCCGTGAGTTTACTCAGGAAGCTTGGAAAGTTTAACGGAGGAGGGTAGCGTTGCGAATAAAGAGCTTGCGATAGATGGAGAAGCGGTGATGGGGTCGTCGAGGTTGATGGCGGTGTCCGCGTGCAGGCTAGAGCAACAATTCGGAACGATTTATCCGTTCGCGAGTGAACGAAGCTCGTTCGCGCGAAGAGAGTAAGTTCGCATTATGGATCGCTTAATGCGGATAGACTTAACAATACACAAAAGCTGTTGGGTGGGGGGGAGGAGTAGGGAGAAGCGGGGTGGGTAGGGACTCCGTGGGCCCGGTGTATCGGGTAAACCGGGGGACGAAGGAGGGAGTTAATAGGACGTCATTGTTACGGGGAGGAAATTCGATAATCGCTCGGCATACACAGCCGCGCAACGAGGCAGTTCTCGCGAGCGTTGAACGTTCCATGCTCTGCCTTACGCTCTGTTACATATATATATAGGGGAGGAAGAGAGGGATGGAGAGACGCGACGAAACCTTGGAGAGAACTTTGACTAAACTCCTCCACGCTTCCTTAACCTCCCATTAATCAATATTACATAGCCGAAAACGCTTTCCTTTGTTTATCGACTCGCGCGCCTAATAGGTTTTCACCGAGCGGGTCGGACGACGTGCTGACGAGACGAGACGAAAAGCGCAGGCACCGTGTCGATGAGAGGCGAATGACGAGAAACCCTGCAAAAAGGAGATCGACGCCTCGAGCCTACGGGGGAAACTGTTACCTCCGCGAAGGGACTTCTCGCAACGTCCCGAATCTCGACCCGCTGACGTCTTTGGAAATTCTAAACTGATGTGCCAACCCGCGCGTACTTTCAAACTCTCGCCAAGAATCTATTTTACGATCCATCCGGGCCGCGCTATTAATTAGGCAATATTGTTACGGAGCTGCGGTGTGAAACCACACGCGCGAGCATTGACGACAGATAGAAGCTTTGTGCAATTTTAATTCGCGTCTGTTTACCCGACGATTTTGTAATTACAATTTGTCGTATACATTTGCTTCTTTTATCAGGTCTCTCGTGGGTCCTCTTTTTTTTTTACACAATTTTTCAGGCCTCGAGTAATAAGAAATTTTATAATGATTCAGCTTTTCTCGAGAAATATTCTGGAATCGTCATTAAACGTGGATAAAACAGTACATTAACACCACGGTAAGTAAGGCAATTTAGCGTTCGTCAGCTCCACCGCGAACAAGAGAAGTTGCGTTGCACAACTTTCAGTACCGCGGATGCGCATCACAGTTTCGCACGTGCACGCGGTATATCTGACGTCACTCCATCTCCAGATCCGCGGTCCTCCACATTTTATTATTGCCCGAGAGTCATTTTGTATTACTGTCATTAACGCCACCGCCGTTTTGCTTCACTCCCTCACGCGTTCGTCTCCCACTCGGTCGCTCGTAATTAAATACTAAATTGGTACGTTTATCCGGTAATTGCCCTGAATTTAGCAATATTTCATTTGAGCTTAGCGTTTCGTTCGCCAGCTACGCGACTGCTCCTATTTAATTTCTCCACGGGCATGCCCAGACACTGGCGTAGCCCTGCAAGAGATGAGTAGAGAGGCCTACGGCCCGGACTCGCGCTCTTCTGCAGTTAACGCCGCTGATCTTTCGCTGTGTTACTGTTCGGCCCGTTCCCTCTATTTCTCTCTCGCTCTCGCGCGATTCCGAGTCGCGTTGTTGCGAAAACTCCGAACCGCAAAGTTATGCGATCTACGCGGAAGAACGATAATTATCGCGAAGTAAGAAATTTCTTGACTGGGCGCGGCTACGAGGAATTGTAATGCGAATCGTGCTTGTACTCCCTCCCGCGCTAGGTGAACGGACGGGGATTCGAAACGGCGATGCACCGCGCTCCGATCGAATATACTCGAGAATATCGACTGCGGCTATGGAGTTAAATGAGATATTGCGCAAGCACAACTATGACATTTTAGCAACCTCTCCCATCTTGCGCCGTAATTGATTCCACCGCGGATGATCATAAACAATCTCCCGTTTGATTGATTTGAGGGTACGACCCAGAAGAAGCCGGATTTCGTGTTTCATAGACGAATTCTACTTTCCGCCGTTCGTGATCTGATACTTGAGCCGTAAAAATTCTTTTTTAATTCATCGATCGATCGAAAAAAATGTGAAATGCATAACCGAATGAATGCGTATTCAAATTAACTCAAATATAATTTATAATAATTTTTTTTAATCTTAAAAATTAATTAAAAACCATGAAAAAATAATGATAATTTTTTACGAATAACCCACTAAATGCAGACGCGCCATATTATTTTTTATTTCTCGTGATCATTTGATGTTCTTTACAACAGCGAAGAATCCTAAGTAAAGCGAAATTTAATAAAATCACCGATTCCTCCGTCGAAACGGAGCTTCGCGTGTCGTTTCACCTCAGCGAGGCATTTTATTCGTCAACGCGAGCTTAAATCCTACCGGGGATATTTGCCATGATGTCACCTCAACGTATGTACGAGGCGTGAATAAGATACGCGGATAGTCGGAGGCATCGGTGTACGAGCCATTTCTACATCAGGAGAGTACCGAGAAGATGGAAGAAGCTGATGGAAAGAAGCGCGAATGGCGAGAACGATTTTAAAAAGGAGCTTTCGTCAGAGAACCGAGTGGAAAGCACTTCGGAGCCCGGGGCGTTGTTGCACGCGTTAACAGCCTCGGGAAAGACGATGAGGACAGGATAAGAAGACGGGGCGAGGATACAATTCTTTCTTGGGCGACGTTTTCCGGGCTTGGTACGTTGGGAAATTAGCATCGATAAATTTTCCGTCTCGCAGCCCCGCACCGACCGACCGCGCTAACGTAGCTTTCTTACTCTTCGGGTCTTCGTGTGGACACCCATACAGCTCCATACACGAAGCGAAATGACACGATGATGTATAGGTGGCTGTTTCGAGAATTATTTATTATTTATTGCATTGCTTAGCGGGTACGCGAGGCTCGAGTTTCTCAAAGCTCCCAGGCTCACGCGACACACGCGTTACGAGCCCTTGGCGAGCCGAAGGAGAATAAACGAAATGAAAAATAAAATCCACAATGGGAGGAAATCAGCGGTGTTCAAAAATGGTGAACAACGCGAATGATAGCGAGTGAGTAGGCGAAAAATTGCTTTCATCCGGTCTCTTTCGCCGATGATGATGTCTCGATAGATGCAACCGGGCAATTACTCCTCGTCGACAGAGAGGGAGAGAGCGCAGCGCGAACGAATGCGTCTTCGCGATAGAGGAGAGGGGGAAGGCACGATGAAAATTGTCATTACGTGGACTAGGACTGTACGACAATTATCGCGGCGTTCACGATTGCAATTTGCAACCGTCTGGAAACGGTCTGGGATTACTCAACGAATCGTCTTGTAACTTTTAACTACCAGTTTGCACGAGCGCTGCAGTGTTAGCTACTGCTTTCTGCTATTCGTGGTTTCTCACTCTCTCGGCGCTTCTGCTCTCCGTTCGTCGTTTCTGCTGCTCGCGCTTTGGTGGCTCACCGAGTCTTCGCGGAAGTTCCGAGAGTTGTGAAAGAGTTCCTTAAGAGTTAGGGGAAAAAAGAATTACATAGTCGATGAGCGAAAACAACCGTTCGTCTGCTTCATCATTTTGGAGCTTTCTCCGGCGAATTTGGCACCGAGGGACATCGAAAGGAATAATTCTCTGGACACTTTTAACTGTAAAAGGAGCCACATTTCTCTGATAATGGCATAAATTTGAGGTCTTTAATAATAAAAACAACTAAAGGGAACGTTAGATACGATACAGCCCAGTAACTAATTTATTTGTTCATTAAAAATAAAAACACAATGATAAATATACGCGATTTAAGAGAAATATTGTTAAAAAATTCTGAACATTTTACAAAATGTCCAAATAACCGATTATCGTTACGTCGGTTGTAAACACGCATTTTTAATGTATTTGTCAAGTTGTGTACATCCCGCGGCACTCAGTTTCCATGGAAGATAAGACAACGTGCCCGGTGAGCACAAAGAAATTAAGTATCGGTGTCTACGATTCGTTGGCTATAACTTAGCTTATTTACGACGCACCGGCGAGAGAACAGGCGGCCGTTTCGAGAGCCGAGAGACGTGAATATGTAACGCATTTTGCTGATTGAAATTTTTGCAAGATTATTTTTGCCGCCCGCCGTAGGAGTCGGGTTGATGTTGAAACCCCACGCCTGCTTCCCCACCCTCTCTAATGCTTCTTTGCTCGCGCGTCTCTCGCTCGAGCATTCGCTGACACAACACTATTCATTCGAAGGAGCATTGTCTTTCTCCTCGCACGCTGGGGACCGTTCCATCCCCCCTTTTTGCAACGAAATCGGCCGCACGCATTCGCAAAGATCGATCGATCTTACTATACACAAGAGTTTTTCATAAAAATCTATCATAAAAATTAGTTTTCTTCGTGATTTGATTGTATTCTAAATTGTAGAATTCTTGGCATCGACAACGACGTTAACAAACTATTTTATTTAGATTTTTACGAATCACTGCGTTCTCCATTTGGTTTTTTTCATTGGTAACGTAATTCTATCCATATTCAGAATGCCATTTGAAAAGATTTATTTCAATCCACTCGCGTCTGCAATCTCGCAATCAGGCAATCTTTGTTGAATCCTTCGCAAGAATTGCGCCGAGTCTGATTTTTACTTGTGTGAAACTCGTCAACAAAACGTATCATAGAAAAGTCAACAAAATATGCGTCATGCAAACAAAAATAATGTTTGTCATTGACGACAGAAAGAAGCGAAGCAATGAATTCGTGCATGCCGTCTTCCATCGATTTTACGAACGTCTCGATGAATTTCACGCATCAGGTGTACCGAGAAATTTAGAGCTCGGCCAGAAAGGATTGCCGTTGCAAGCGAGGCTGGGAAGTTCGTTGAATGGGTAACGTCGGCGATATAGGAGAAACTGGAAGCGTGCAATAGGCGTGCATCGGAGCTTGCCGGCTACCGTTGCCTGGTCCATCCGCGCAATAAACTACAATCACAAATTACGGAGTCAAATAGTTTCGGCGTTTCGCGCGGAATGTCGCAATTTCAGCTCATGAGGGAGAGGAGAGGTCGGTCGGTGCCCGCGTCTGGTGTTTCGGTGGCTGTTGGATCGTGCAGGACGACGAGTATACCTCGCGGTATACACGAACAAGAATCGGAGGGAGAATGGAATAGGATTCGCAATGGTATATGGAGGAACGAAACGGAGATAGAAACCTGGTAGGAAATAGCGCGTATATAGGTGGAACGAAACATCTTCCACAGTAGGAGAAGATGGAAGTCATGGAGTGAGATGAAAATGCTTGGCTGTGGGGGTTGATACTGAATGCGGGCGGCACCCGCCACCCGAGGCAATGAGGAAAGCGAAGAGAGGGGCCCCGGGGTCTAATGAACTTACAATAATTGCCAGCCATTGATCTATGGCCTAAAGAGTTGAATTCGCTGCTGCTGGTACTTCTGTTGCTGTTGTACCATTACGGAAGGTATAGACCCTTTTCCCCATATACACGTACTCCCTCCACAACAGAACCGACACAGCGGCAACCCCTATACCAGACGTCCGCCACAGTCTAATGTCCCGCGAAAACCCTGCCCGAGCGCGAGTGAGACCGTCCTCGAGGATACATTGCACCAGGCATTAAAGTAATTCTGCGTGGCCATAGCTCCTCGAGGGAAAGGCAACCCCTTCTCGCACAGCTTCCGTGATTGTTTATGGGAGTACTTTGTACCCATATCGGCGAGAAGTAAGAGTAAATATGGTAAGAACTCGACAACTCTTGGGCTCTTTGCTCTGATATCAAAAGCACGTGGAAAACTGCAGGAAATACTTTTTAAAATTGGCAAAGAACAGCCGTCATCCCTCTTTTAGACCTCATTTACGCAATGACCATTCGAAGAAGACAATCGATGAAGAACTAAGACGGAAAGAAGTGCTAACGAAATTGAAAAACTAGAATAGTTCAAACGAAAATCAAAGGATGTTTTTACAACATTGCAGATTAACACATCAGATGCTAGCATTGTGATGCTTCAGCTCTACCACTATCTGCTGGATGTTTTATGAATCGTAAGATTATCCAGCTACCTTGGCGAAACTTTGGTTAACGCCATCAGTGCCCATCGAAGGCAACACGGGTTTAAGATAAGGAACGTGCGAAGTAATTAATTCGCGACCGGGAGAACATTGAGCTCGATAGAGGCGCTGTCGACTGTGCTTTCTCAACGCTGCGGTACCGCTCTTCGCCGTTAAGTTTAAGCGCCCGGAGAAGCAATTCTCACTATCGCAAAAACAATTAATGCCCGTTAAAAGAAATCCTTGATTTACCGTTCGTGAAAAGGGGAGGTGCTTCAAGGGCCGTTGTTTCTGTGATAATGGCAACTCCTGCTATCAACCGGCACGTGATTTCGCGGCGTTGCCAAACAGAACCCTTTACCTAAAACTGTCCTGCGAAAATATAGAAATGCGAAGCTGAAAATGAATCGGAACAGCTTTAGCTTCTGTTCAAGCTGAACCGTTTCAACTTTAAATAGCAGACAGTAATGCCATCGACGGTGCTGGATTCGACCAAATCAAACCCAAACATGCGAATCTACTTCTTGTCCTCGAGATTTGATAGCTTCGTCTCTTAGCAGCACAGAAGTAGACCAGCTTTTCAGAACCTTCAAGAAAGGGTGTCTGACAGTTCCTACCGATGTGCGCGCAAAAGGCGGATAGGACTATCGCGGATAACTAGAACCGTAGAACGGTGGAAAAGGCACCGAGAGTACGAACAGAATGAAAACTAATGGTAACAAATGCAGGGGTTTCCTTACCTCGCCACCGTGTCCGCTATAGCCATTAACGGGTAATTAGAAACAGATGCCGAGTGAGAGGGAATCTTTTAACATGAAGCATAAGCTTAATTTATAAAGTGCGATTATTCAAGGGAAAAGGCAACCGAAGGGGGACATTCGTACCCCACAGTGCTTCTTCCGGGAGGATAAACGCGCGCACCGGTGTTACCTTCGAAACAAAAGTTTCATTTATTTATTATGCAAGACGCTGGATTAATGGGCAACTCTTCATCGTGGCCACTGCTGTGTATGGTTTACGACGCGAATAAATATCTTACTGTTCGCGTTAAGATTACTCCGTAAATTTATACTATTTCGCGTTGCTATCAAAGATCCTTCGCGGTTCTTCGAATATCTTAAGCTCGATTGTTCGCAGATGATTAATTACAGAAAAAATTCATCTGCAAATTCAATGATCGTTAATCCATCCTTTATGTTTGCGGTATTTAGGTCAATTAGTCAAATAATCCGTATCAAAGACTCGAAAACTAAAATCTTAATTTCTCTTTGTTCCCACAGAAACTTTCATCCTCGAGGAAGCAATAAACAAGTTAGCATCGAAAGCGGAAACGGGTCTTAATCATGCAACGCGATATCAGTATCCGTCCGATCGTCATGGAGATAACAGAGAAATTCTGTAAATACTGCCGCCTCTCTGTATACATTATATTATTTTATTATGTATTAATTATTCAGCGGGGAATTGACCAGTCAGAGGCAGGCAGAGCGACCGGTCACGGTAGAGCGAGCCGAAAATTCTGGATGAAGAATTAACTAATTTCGATTGTCGAGGGGCGCGCGGGCCGGGGATTTGGTGGACGCGATGGATTCTGTTGGGCAGAAAAAAAAGGAGGGAATAGCGGGGTAGACAGTGAGTAGTCGTAAGGCAAGCGAGAGATGGTCGCTAGACAGTGAAACAGGACGAAGTGACGTGGCATCGCGCGAGGACGGGGCTGCCCAGCAGGGAGGGTCAGGGAGGGCCGACTCGGGCGCACCCTTCTCGCGTGGGTCGCCGGATGTGACAGTCGCTCTCTTTAATTACTCACACGCATATAAGCGCGCCGTGTGGCCGAGCGAAACTCTGGGCTGCTTATGCCACTGGCCTCGGTATAAGAAACCGCCCGAGAGACGAGAACGACGGAGAGAAGAGAGTCTCCGCGCGTACGGAACAGGGTACGCGTATGTTAAAGCTTTGGCCATATGCTCACGCATGAAATAGATGAGCGAGAGGGGCCATATAAATTTATCTTGGGCAGTATATTACGTTTTGTGCGTTCGCCCTCCCACGGGGGCCGCAATCACGTGGACCGCGGCGCGGATGGACTTTGTTCAACCTTGAAAATTCACCGAATACTGTCTCCACGATTGTGATTCAATTTTTCACCAATTAACTATCGATTGTACTCATTTTTTCAGCAATGTTACTATCAAATATTTCGACTCGAACAACCGAGTTGAAATTTCTAACTGTAATGAGGAAAATTCTCGTTAAAAGAAAAAAGGTTGCGAGTGAATTACAATTACTCCTGATGATCGTAATTCACAATAAAGCGTAATAATAATTATCCGGGCGAGTATGGCCTGTAACAGTGTACAGGTTTGGTGTGCCCGGCACTTTTAGCAGAAGTCTTAATTCAGCAATTAGCTTAATGGAATGTATATAACAATTAGAAGTCGTTCCGTTACGTCTTGGGGCCTCATACTCGAGGGTTGTGGCGGTTGCGAAGGAGACGGACGGGGGGGCGGTTTACCCTCTTACGCGTTCCTTATATACTCGCGAACGGTGCGACTGGCGGTGAACTGGAAGAAAGGGATAGGTAATACCGGCGAAGAGCAGTGGAAAGAGGCTTCCACGGCGCGGGGTGGTTGTGGGAGGGCGGCTCTGCTGTATCTCGTAATTACCAGCTGATAATTTATGTTTATGTGGCCGTAGTCGCGAGGTTCCAGCTTACTTACTTACCCCTTTGGTACCAGCTCGCTTTGTCGAGGCTCGATGCATGCGCCTCGAAGTTAAACCGCGCAAAGCACTATATACGTACAGCCGCCCCCGCGAAGGGTGTACAAGGGCCACACCGAGCCGGGGGGAACGAGGAGTGTATTACTAGACATTCTTACGCACATCGCGAACGCAAGAACCAAGAGAAAGCGCGTGCAAGGGTTCCTCGGGGGGGATGATGTGCTCGAAGCGGGCAGAGAATGTGTACTCTTTCTCTCGCTTTCTCACGCGCTGATCTCGAAGCTCGGTTATACGCTCCCCAGCGCCAAAGTCTCTCCCATTACAACGGGGGGGCAAAATTTACAACCGTATTCACACTTTACTCGGAGAAAGGTCGATGCCGGAATCGTCGCTCGCTGCCGCGAGACTCGGGAGAGGAAAGGCGCGAATCCTTAAGATTGATCGCATTAGTACCGAGCGGGGGTGCGTTTAACCGCGCATGGAAATTGTACGCTGTCTTGTACGCGAGTACCGTGAAAGAATTATTGCGGAATTGGAATGTTGCGCGCTGAGGTATCTTGTGGTCAACTAATAGAGCATCGGATACTCTGCTTTGCATTGAAGATTTTTGTAAATCATAAAAATCTTCTTGTCTTTCATTTTAATTCATTTTAATAAAAATTTGAATAACAATGAAAATCGTCAACGAATCAATTAATCGAACGTCACTGGCATGAAAAATCTGGAGAATTAATTTGTCGAGCTTTCCGTGCGCCCTTTGAATACTATCTGATAATTTTTAGTGCCGAGCCGTACACTAGTACACCGCTGCCATAAAAATGAATAAATAAAAAGGTAAAAAATAATTTAGAAATTAACTGATCGTATTTCACTTTTTTTTCAATCTTTCGAATTGATCTTTCGAGCTTCGCGTGCGTAGTTAAAGCGCTATCTAATAATTCCCAGTCCCGAGCTATAAATTATACCATCACTGTATCGTCCGAGTGACCCGAGGAATCTCGCGGTTAGGGAGAGTTGAACACCGCCCCGCTCCCCGGACGTTCTATTCGCATTCCCGGAGGCGCTGTGCTTTTACAACCCTTCGACAATCGACGCTGGTTTCTGGTTTGCCGCAACGCGAGAACGGAAAAGCCTCTGCCGAGTTATACTTCAATGTATTGAAGTCTATGCATTGTTACGCAGAGTCAGAGAAATAGATGAGTCGTAACGTACGTGAGAAAGAGAACGACGCAACGTTGGCGAAGCCCCCTCCCCCCACCCCCGGGTAGCGAGCTTGACCAAAGGGCCTCGAGGGGCGGAGGGGGAGGGGAAACAGAACGAACTCTGTACCAGAGTCAAGAGCCGTTTCCACGAGAGTTCGCGGAGGTTAATACTGGATGAATTGGAATTGAATATTATGCCGGCCTGAACAAACAGCCTGAGCGTACGGTGAGCGTGAAGCAAACGAGTACAACGCCACTTGCGTATAAGGTACAGGAGCCACTAACGCCCCGGTTCAACTGTTTCTGCTCCGGTACTGTTTCAGTCGCGAGTATAGGAAGCACGGATATAACACGGCCCGGTGGAACTGGGACTTCGCCGTACTGACCATAGGAGTGGCCTAGCCCAGCCACTTGCACGAAATTGTAATTATAACATCGGTAAGTAAATTATAATACAATGCCGTGGCCCGAGTGTTTGGTATTCACAAGATAAACAGGACTGGGCGAGAGCACAGCGAGAGGGCGGCGGGGTCAGCGGCTGCATAGAGAGAACGCTGCGCGCCTCCGTGGTCCTCCGGTTATGCCCTTGCGAGAAACTCGCTCTTGCAACCCGTACGTACATCGTGCGCGAGGAGATTGAGTATGGAACTCCTGGATTCTCCTTCTCGGCTCGAGTCTAAAGCTAAAACGCTTTAACGTATTCGCGTTACGTTTCTGACCGCATGCCCGGTGTGGGAATCGCTTCTGACCCCTTGGCTTCTGAAACCTCGGGGCAGGGACGCCGCCTGCTGCGACTAGAGACTGTTGCTGCCGCGGCTGTTGCTGCTACTTACCCCTCTTTGTACCGACACGAGATACCGGCCCCCCTTTTCCCTTTTCCACTCACTTTCAACCCGATTTTCGCGATAAGCATAAACGTGAATTTACTTTCAATCGCCCTGGCGCTCGAGCGTAAAGTATTATTATGTTAAAAATAATACTGAATTTACGAATTTTTATTTTTTTCTTTAAAATAAAAAAAAAGATTTGTTTAAAAAAACCATTAGCTTTACGACGAAAAACGGTAACTTAAGACCATCAGGAAAAACTAAGATCGCGTGTACTGGAAAATTTCAAATAATCAAGCACAGAAATTGTCTCGATGTTGCTTTGTCGCTCCCTAATGATTGCTATGCCGGAAGTAGCGACTAAGACGGCGACCGAATTCGTTGAAAGAAACTGAAGGGGTTCCCCCTTATTTTTTTTAAAGAGAGGGCTTGAGGCCTAGAACGAACTTGGGTGCAGAACAGAGTCATTCTCGACTTTACTGCCCGTATAGAAAGGGGGGCGAGGACGTGGAGAGGGGGCCTTTGCGAAGCTTCCTCGGATTGAGGAACGATTAGTATTGACGAGGGAAGAGAAGAAGACACGGTAGAGTGGATGCATCTGGCGCACCTGACTCCGGTGTGTGGCGAAGCGGTCAGTCCTTCCTTTCCTTTCCTCGCCGTTCTCGTCATCGTCTTCGTTTCTCGTTCGTCTCCCATGCATTCCCCTTCATCGCTTTCGACCTCCGTCTCCCTCGGTTTATTGTCGAACGAGCGAGATCGCGAAACAGGGTCGCTGGCATCAACCCTCCCGCGCGTGCAGCGCGAACAAGTACCAGTTTACACGTTATACTATAGCGAACTAACGCATACATAGTTGGTGTACCGGGCAAACGGGTCTCGTAACGTCCGCTCCTTAATGACCATTATTGAAATTTTACTGCCTCTTAATTGGATATTAATGGCGGGTTACCGGGCATCACTCGTTAGTAAGTTAGCGAGAGTTGGACGTAAGTAAGTCGCGTTTAAACGACTCGCGAACCACGCCGTATGGCTTCCACGTTGAGTTTCCTCTCTTCGGCCCGTGTTGAGGACACCAACCACAATACATATTCGCGAGAGAGCGCAGGTATACAAGTACCACGGATCGGCAGGGTTGGTGGCCTCGACACTGCGGAGATATCTCTGAGCATCTTTACGAGCTCAAATTGATTTCAGTGATGAATTTATCGTTGTACATATCTCGGGACTTTTGTGGCGACTGATGTTGTAAAAATTATACCGTGGAAAGAGGGGGAGGAGAGGCTCACGGAGGTGCTGATTAATGGAACGAAAGAAGGCAGGATGCGGGGGGAACTCGAGAATTTCGAACGAGAATTAATTCTGCTCGGGATGCCGAACGCGAGTCGCTCGTATTTTTCGGCAACAGCACTTCTGTATCGCTTAACCCTTTTCAACATATAATTTACGAAAATTATTCTTTATATTGAATGTTTCAGTTTTAATTCTGTCATATTCAAATTTGTCAATTTTCTTGTCGTGTATTTACCAGAGCCGTTGGATCGATGAATAGCTGAGACCTCAAAAGCTTCGTCTCAATTGTCGAAATTCTGGAGTGTCAACGATCTCGATGCGGAGGTCGAAGTGTGTCAAATCGAGGAGTGAAAAGTTTGGTTTTCGGTTGTATCGCCACAAGTACTAACGAATTCGCGACTAAGTGAGTACGGAAGATAAAGGACTAGGCCCAAAGTGAGTTGCCTTGTTCGATTATGCGTGCCGCCTCGCTCCAGTGACTTTTCGAACGGAATTTCACTGACATCTGCGTCTTCGCGTTTCCTTTCGTGAACTCGGGCCTATAGCTGTGTCTTTTACCCCCCGACAAAAGCTATCTATAGTGTCGTTCTCTTGTACACTATCACGCGTCACGTACACGTGGCAAAGCCAATGTGCGATCGTTCGACGTTCGGGACGACGACGACGACGACTGCTCACCCGCTACGTCAGGGGTGAACGAACACACGACATACGGACGCGAAGAAACGGCTACGGCAGCAGCAGCAGCCAACTCTTTACATGTGCGTATCTGCATAAGCGTGCGTGGGTTAGAAAGTACCACGCGGCGCTAGACTACTGGATAACGAAACCTTTGCCTATCAAAACGTGACACGACGACCGCGACCATGAAATAAATGTCTTCATCGCTTTAGGCTAAAGGAAGCGACACAAGCGGAAAGGGTTACCGTGTCTATATCAAATCGATGTCTATATTTCGGAACCTTCGCGCTCTTTCTCGTTGTTCCTTTCGCTCTCTCTCTTCCTATGCACGTGCAATCCGAGGGCCTCGTCTTAAGGATTATAATTCTCACAAAAATAAAAAGAAAAACTAGATTCGCCAGTATTATTCTCCCTATGCGGATAAATAATTACCTGATACGTCGATCTAAGAAACTAATCTATAAATAGAAGATTACATTTAAAAAAATTCTAGTTCCACCGTTGTCCATTGGAATTCTTAGCCCCGATGGCACGATTTCCCAGTCGATGCATCTGCTCTCGAATTTAACATTCACCGTAACATGCATTCGAAAAAAAGTGAGCTGAAGTACAGGTGCATCGCCCGAAATACAGACCTGCGCTAGACCTGTCCAGTCACCAGCGTAGTCCACTCGCTCTTCTAAAAGCTAATAGAGGTTCGTCGTCGCGGTGATGAACAAAGGGCCAGAAGAGTAATTTAATTTTCTGCAGACACTATATTTACACGTGCCCCTGCGCTTCTGGCTGTTGCCCGTTGAAGGCTTCCCTTTCTGTATAGTTGCTCTCAGTTCCATCGCTAGGGCGCACTATAACTTCCGCACCTTTTACTCCTCACTGACTCCGGTATAAATGAATCGGGGGCGCCTCTGGTAACGACCACGAAGGTGTTCGTTACTTCGGTCGTGTTCCTTTATTGCTTTTGTTGTGCAAGCGGAGGAGCGCCGCGAGCCGTATACTCCTCATCGATAATTAATACACTTCGACTCTCGTTTCGGCCGGTGGCTCTTAATCGTCGATCGCAATTAGTTCCAGGTCATATAATTCCGCGCTGATTCCATACTCATAGAGCGAGAGAGAGAGCCTCTCTCTCTCTCTCTCTCTCTCTCGATGCTATATCTATAATCTTCACTGTACTTCGTACCTTTCGCCTTTCATCATTGTCCGAACATCGCATTCGCGTTTTCTAATCATCTAATTCGTTCCGGAGTAGCTAAGATTTTTCATTATTTATTTCAGAACTAAATTGATTGAAAACATCGCTTTCATTGGTTCGCTATCAGATATAATTGTCTTTTTAAATCGGATAAAATTTCAATTTGATTCGTAAATTGAATGATTGGTAATGAAATTGAAAATGATAAAAAATGCATTTGCGAACAGTGTCTTATTGATTGTATCGAAGGTTGATCGAAAGTTTTTTTCCCGAATGAACGATTTCTCGATGACCAAGGCCGGCGACAGGAGATATCCTTGGTAACCATCCACTGGACGGATATCTCTCCGGCGCCGAAGTGGAAAAAAAAGGGGGCGATATAGTTAAAGAATATATATTGCGAATATTTGATGCGCCGGAGGTCGCTCGAGTTGGGTGCCTCGCGGAGTGCGTAATAAGTATGCATAACGCCCGTCCGCCACCGTCGTCGACTCCGCTCTTCGCCTTCAGTGTCGCTTTCATCCCGGCAGAGCGAAGAGCCAGTGAGAGAGAGAGAAAGAGAGATCGAGAGCCAGGCTAGATTGCCGAGGTGAGTTATGATAATTCCTGGCGGACGGCGATCAACGACGTCGGGCAATCAAACATGGCGCCCGAGCGGCAATCGAGCGTCGTCGTCGTCGTCGTCGTTCTCGTCCTCTCGCTATCTCGAAGTCCGCCAACGCCGTCGGCGTAATATTGCCCGAGGGCCGTGGAATAACTCCACGACGACGACGACGCCAGCAGCATGGAATCGCATATCTTCGCGGCCGCCCAGCGCGCTGGCGAAAGACTCCGGCATCCTTGCATTACGCCCTTGCGCATCAATGATCTCATTCCGTTCGCGCGAAACATTATGAGATCGACTGATTCCATAACTTTGTTATCATTTTTTTCATCGATTTTATTCCCGATCGTTAATCACTATTCGATTGAAAAACTCGCGCCTGTCAGTTTGAATCCTCGATAGAGAATAATAACAATAATACAGTAATTAAATAATTAATTACATAATAACTAGTTCCGCAGCCGAAGCCCGAGGAATAGAAAATCGAACAATCGGCCACTGCATCAAATAAGCATTCAATAATTAATTGTACATTATTATCAACATTAATAATGAATTTCGTTAGAGAGTGGTCTTTTCAGGTTTAAGTAATTGATTTACTCTCGAGCGTTTTTATCGTTTATAACGTCATCCGTTTCTCGCAGAAAAGACTGATCATGAACCGTGACGAAAGAACTTCGCTTACGCCGCAAGAAATCTACCGCCAGAATATCGAAAACGGAAGAACGAAATGCGTACGGAGAATCTGTCTCTTTATCGATGCTTACTCTCGCTTTTCTCCGGTTTGTGTCATACGGCCCATTATGCGTCTCAAGGCTCGACGGCCTCGATCGGCCGTCACCGTTTAGCTCTTACTCGCGACGTGGAAAAAGCTGCCGTCTCATCTACCGCGAGAGCTTCGCGGCGAGCTCGTTAAAGGCCACGTTTTCTCAAGGGTGACTCTCTCCTTTGGCCCCCATCGAGTAGAGTTGGGAGGCTATTTTTCCATTTCCGCGAATGCCACGTCGTTCAACGTCGTCGCGCGACGATGTCGCCGCGCCAAAGCCAAGCTCTGTCGGTGAGCCGGGCAAGCAATATAGAATGAATGCATGAACTCGACCATTCGCGTCGACCAGGAGAACTCTCGCGGCGACGCGAGGGCGCGAGAAAGTCCTCCCTTTCCCCCATCCCTCCCCCCTTCCTTGTTCTCCACCCATTCTACGGGATCGCCCATTACTTCCGGCCGGGGTGTCCGACAGAATTCGAAGAATTTCATTCGACTGCCGCCCGAGATGCGACGACAGACGACAGCCAGAGGAGCGAGCTTCGTACGCGAAAAGTGCCAAGGATGTAGAAAACGAGCGAAAAGATCGAGAGGCTGCGAAAGGAACTACTGAAAGAATGGATCGGTGTTTCATCGTCGGTCAACAATGGTCATTCGGTTGTAAACATTCTCGTCGCGCAATAGCGCTTTAGACTTTGTTCACTATATGCGCCAAATGATTATTCATTATCTACATTATTATAGATATTGAATATTATTAATGTTTGATAATTTATTACCGTTTGTATACACTTCGCTTCACAAAAAAAATAAGAAAAATAAAGGAACAACCTCTAGAAAAGAAATTTCGAAGCAAACCAAGATCGCGATTTATCAACAAAAAAAAAACAGGTTTACGATAAAATTTTCGTCAGCGGCAAAAAAGCACGGAAATCCAACAAAATGAGGGAATATCGCGAGTTGCGAACCGGGGATACGTGGGATATCGGAGCAGCCGGGAATAGCGATGAAAAGAGTATAGTACGTGAAGGTATACAGTCGCGTCGCGACGGGAACCCGAGCCAATGAAATCGATGGAACCAATGCGCGTCTCGCCACTTTATTCCCACCGGCCAATCGTGTTAAATCGTTTCGCCAGATTACCTCTCTCTCCCGCTCGCTCCTCTTTCTCTCTCCGTCTCCTTCGCTGTCCCTCCACAGCGCGCGGGGGGGCAGAGTCCGAGGCCGCGGTGTCCGCGGTCGCGTACGGGCCGGCGGCCTACGGTGGCCCGTTGTCCGCTCGAGCAGCTTTCAATCGCGAAAAGCATCGAGGACATCGGATAAGAGCCGAATGAATTCGACTTTTTCTCGCATTCGCAAACCGATTTTTGTTTCACACGCATCATTATCTCGTAGTAATCTTCTTTTTGCCCAATTTTCTTGCGGAATAAACGATAGAATCGAGGGAGAGCCAACGATAGAAGCCAAAGAAATGAGAACAGGCGAAGATAAAGGCGAAGAAGTGTATACGGAACGCTGGAGGAGCTCGAGAAATCTTATCGATAATTGGTAAAAGTAAAAAAGAAATGTAAAAAGAGTGAACGCGCAGGGAGGGAAGGGGCAGCGGGTCGAACGATAAGAGCCACCTCCATCTTTGCCTCTATTCTCCTCGCAGACTCCCCCGTGTGTCCGGAGCTCTCGTGCATGTATACCGTCTCTCTACGAAGTATACCCCGTTTCCGCCAATCTCCTTCCACGTCGGGACGCGCCTCTTCGCCGGTACTTTTTTTTCTGTCCCTCGATTCTTCCCTTTCTCTCAGTCTCCCTGTCTACTATTTTCCTCTATTCCGCGACTTTATTCATCGTAGTACTATCCATTTTCCTGGCTCTCAAAGAGACTTTCTTCCGATTCGTTCGATTTTTATATAGAATATCGCCTGTATCGCTATAATTGCTACATAGATATTTTTTTGGAGTTAAACTACCGTCTATTACCTATTTTTCAAGTGCAGATTGCGAATGATAGGCTTTTATTGTATGTAATACACAAATATTATTTGAAATGCCTCTAGTCGCGAATGAATCAAAATTAAAAGCCAAGAAACCCGAGTCTAATTTTTATCCAACTCTCCGTTGAAATACGTAATGTACGTTTCTCGATCCATTGTGATACGGAACGCGAGCCGGCGCATTCATTCGACGTAGAATCGGCTTTGACTCCGGTACGATCTCGGGTTCGAGCGCATATACCTTTCAGTACCGGCCATCGCATCGAGAACTATAGCGCGGAGAGTCGAGCACGGCGGGCGGAGAGGTCCGCGGGTCCTCCACCGGTCCGAGTAAAGAGAGGTACCTACCTACCTACCAACCTCTGCCTATACAGAACATGAGGAAGAGTGCGGATCGCGCTCGATGCGGTGCACTCTGTGCTCGTAGTCGCGCGTTAGCAATGGATATGGAGGTGGACGGAGCGCTCCGAGAGACTCGTGGGAGGTGGGATGAAGGCCAGGAGGCACTACTGCCGTTGCTGCCTCTACCACTACTGCTACTTCGGCCGGCACACAGAGCCCAACCGCGGAGTAATGGAAGCTGGAGTAGATATTGTATGGCATTACCGAAGAACTTTCCGCGGCGAACATTGCGATATTGGTTTCTCTCCCGCCGCCTCCTCCGCCTCCGACTGCGCCTCTTGCCCACTATAGTCGAGGCAACTGTGATGCCCGTAGTCAAACGCAGCCTCTATACGATGCCCTCGCAGCGATATTGGCCTAGTACTCCATCGCTGACCATCGCTATATGAGCAATGTCGAATATCCCGAGGGTTTTACTTCTTTTTCTTCGCTTTTTTTTTACCGCAAATATTTATTAGTCGGACTCTTATATTGCGCCGTTCTTTTTCGATTACCTCGCCAAAATTTATAAACGATTTTGATCGTTGCTGAAGAGTCGCCATGGCGGCAGAAACGCGAAGTTATTGCGATTCTTAGAATTTTCGCATTTTTCTAGAAATGACAATCATTTCATTCTCATTCTTTTGATTTAAAGTAAATCGTTGTGGATAAATTGAACACAAACTGTCTGGCCAAAGTCCGAAAAACTATAAAAGAATATTTTCTTAGTAAATGTTTCTCTCTTCAATTTTTCATTGTATTCGTAAGAACAACCCGTTGGATCATACCGGATCTCGTCACCCTGGAAAACGATCATCCTGGGACTCGTTTCTTTTTTTCTTTTGTTGTTCATTAATTTATAAGCAGTTCGTATACGAGTTCGTATAGTTCTTGTCGAGTCATTGCCGCAGAAACAGAACCGCACGCAATTTTCCCGCGTAGCACTGCGAGAAACGCGTATCCGGAGCGAGGCGTTTACGAAGAAGAGGTGCATTTAATTTGCAACGGGGTTCACGAAACGTTTCTTTCTTTCTGTACTACACCATTGTGACGACCGTTGTTCCGCCGTCGAACTGCCAATACTCGCAACGTATCTGCCATTATGTTAAGGTCCTACATTCCCCCGCGGCATATACTCTATTTCCGGTCTCGGCTCGCTTTTCTTTGAGCAATCGAGCCACCGCGATCGCCTATCTCGTTCGGTCTCGGAGGTGCAGGTGCAGGAATAAGCGAGTGCGGCGAACACACGTGCTTCGGAAACCCGCACGCGCTTAACGCACCGCACGCCGCCCTCGACGGATCAACGTTTCTCCACTGCCCGTGAAAAACCACTTTTTCTTACCAATCTTTCTTCTAATTTCGAGTCTATCGGATATTTGGTAAAAGTTAATAATCCCAATAATCCAATGATATTTTATTTTTTGGTATAGACTTTTAAAATAATGTTTTTTAAAAATAAAATACCCTTTTTCGAGTATTCTATTGGCGTTTATTTTCAACCAAAATGAAATTCGAAAAAATAAGGTCAATCAAAAACGAGACTGAGGGATAATAAAAATGTAATAATAATTCAAAGAAAGGGAAATATTATCGTTTCGAAATCTAAATAATTTTATAAATTGAATGGATAAACAAAGATATGATTGACGATTTTTTGAAATGAAAATCATTAATACGTTTTTTTCAAATTCGCACGTCGAGTCGGCTCCGTGAGCTGTGGATCACCGAGTGAATCGACTGTTCTGTAATAATATTTTTCGCAAGTACCATCGCGCGTTGTACGTATCTCGCGTGGCTATTATGGGTTATAAAGTCCCTTTCTCAAGTATCCCCTCGATAATACCTATACGTACTCGTTACAAAGCCTGTACCTGTACGTCGGATACGGGAAGTCGATCTTCTATTATAATATACCCTCACGCTTCATATACCTTAATTGGGATTCGTACGTTGGGGCGATGGAATTAATTTGCGATCGGCGAGCGCCCAAGAGCCCAGCGCGCAGCCTGGGCTTCGTGTGTACGGTGCGGCATGTGCGAAGCAGTTAATGAGAGCTGGCGCTATGCACACCGGCGCCTCGAATCTTCGAGAGCATCGTTGGCTCCGATGGGAACGCGATGAAGGAATTTTCTTTTACGATTTTTTCCCACTTTTTTTCATCGCACTCTTTCTCTCTCATTGGCTATAAATAAACTACGATATCTCGCGATAAAGCTAAATACCCCTGAAAATTAGAATTTTCTTTGCATGTTCGAGTCCCGTTCGCGAAGTAGCGAAGTGAGAAAAAAACGAAAAATTCTAAATCGTCCACCTCGAACGATAGACGAGCCTCGGAACGATCCATAGCTCACGTACGTCATGGTGAAAAAAAAAGAATGCAGAAGGATGAATTAAAAAAAGAAAAATCGAGATATTCTCATCTTACCTACGAAGATCCAATAACGCTAGCGCGAGCGAGGGAGGAAGCTCTTTCCTGTAAAATTACTTTGCGGTGGCTTGTCATTATCTCGGTCCCCGAGAGCCCTTCGTTTTGATCTCTATCCCTCTCTTTCTCTCTCCACCTCTCTCGTAAGTTCTTCCACGCGGCCTTGAAGAAAATGAGCGACGCCGACTAACAGAAGGTAGCACATCGGCGGATTCAACGAAGAGTTATTACAATAAAAGGGAGACGCTTTGCGATACCGCGGTTTAACGCAAATCGCGGAATGATTGGAGAAAAACAGAAGTAACAAAATCGAGAAAATCGGCAGTTTCGGCGTCAATTTCCGCCGATCGGAGGACGATGTTCAAATTCTTCCCGACTCTTTACGAGACTCATTCTTTATTCCGGCGCTCGTTTCGGAGCGTTAAAAAACGCACGAACGAGGTCGCAAAAATGTGTAAGTTCCGAATGATCGGTAACGAAGCGGCGGTGCTCAGCAACAGGTCACAAAGCCGAAAAGGGACCGAACGTATCGCGTCGCGAGATCGGTACGCATCGACCGTAGGCGCGCAAATGCGACCGAACGCTCTAAGCGTTTGGCGGCAAAATGTGGGAGTCACCGCCGACCGACCCGGGACACGATAATGACAGGAAAGCCGGCGAAAAAGAAAAAAAAATGCATACACCCGCGCTCGAGTCGCGAGCGAGAAGCAGCGTGCGCACGATATACCCGAATGAGCGGGAGTGCTTCGAGTTCCGTTTGCCGGCGATCTTTCACTTTGTACCTGGGCTTTCGAGGCTCTCGTCTACGCTTTTCGGCGCGTTTCAAACTCGCGAAATGGATTTCGCTTTTGGCGAATAGGTGCGCCGAAACGCTTTGACGAAGAGAATAAGAACAATCATCGCGTGAAAGCATCGAACGAATGGACAAAATCCTTCAGTCTCTGTGCAATAGAGAACATTTACTCTTTGAGAACAAAAAATTTATTTGGTTCGATACCGAGAATTCAAGAGAAAAAGCAACTTTCGAAAAATGTATAATAATAGTATTGTATTATTATTATTATTATTATTATTATTAATTCTTCTTTTTCTTCCCTCCCTCAGGCAAATTTGGATTATAATGAAAAAATTTGAGTGTTCGTTTTCTCATTGCATAATAATACGACGAAGACGCGGTTCTTAGCTCGGCGCGCTGATTAGAATCGTTTGAGTCGGTTTCGGACGAGCGACCTGGGGGATCGTCCACGCGTGGAGGACACTCCGCTCCGTTTCTATGTGCTGCTTATGCGCGTCCCGGCCGAGGAACGATTACAATACACAGTCGAGCGACTGGACTGCTCACTCGCTCGAATCGGCCACTCTCGCGCTCGTCCTGTGCTATAGTTATGTATCGTTCGTTCCGTGCCGCATATACATACTGTATATAAGCGTCACACTCTCGCCTCGTCCACATCTCATTAACTTCACCGTTTCAAAACTTTTAATCTCCAACACACGGAGCCGAAAAACGCGCCGCGCAGCTCTAGCCGGGTCGAGCGAGCGAGCGAGCGCGCGCGCGCGCGCGAGAGAGCTTCGCGATATCAATCTCTCCGACGTTAGCGGTGGTAATACATGTACTTCAGTTGCTGACCCAACAACGGCGTTGTCTCGCTCTTTCACATCGTGAGAAGGAAGTCATTTGCCCAACTTTCATTGCGTCTGTTCCAAATTTTACGAGTTCTCGTAATAATATACATATAAAAATCTCTATATGTTTCCACTCGTCGTGCACTAATAGGATGTGTTCACGTATTTTCTAGCCGCGCCGCGGATACCTTCCGTATCTATTACATTAGACGACCGAGCCGGAATATTCCGCGCCGAGCGAGACACTTGAACTCGAACTGGATGGGAAAAGCCCGTGAGAAAACGGAAGGAAACGAGCGTATGGAAAACAAGAGGGATATCGTCGTTGAGACAAACGAAATATTCATTCGCATATGTAATACGAGAACTCGACGAGCATTGCCGTACGAAAAAAAATTAAAACTACCTCGAAATATTCAGCCGTTGTTCTGATTTGTCGCTTTAAAAAGTGCCGCTTGCACGAATTTCTTTTCTCGCCTCTCGTCAGCGAGAGTATTTCTGTTTCTTTGAATTCGTAAATGTTTTGAATCCGACTTACCTATGAGTAGCCAGAACGCGATCGCCGATTTCGCTGTTACGGAGCCCTCGATGTCCCTTCCATTGATATGCAAAAACAAAAAAACAGGTGAAAATTATGAGTCAAATTAGGAATACATATTATACATTTTTTGTGAATTGAATCTTTACATATTAAATAGAAACATAAAATTAAGTAGATTAATTTGAACAATCATTATTGATTATCATTAATATTATTATTTACATGTTTTTTAAGCTAAGAATCTATAATTGGATCACTTTTTTATTTTTATGATAACACTTTTTATTTTATTTTTTATATATTTTATAACCAAAGTGCGAGCGCATGCTCGCGGACAATCGTAGAGACGCGAAAATGAGTTTCAACAATTTCACCAAAATTATTGCCTCAACACAGCTTACATTCGAATGCGCTCAAAAAAACCTACGAATGCTCGCGCGTATTCGTAAACAATAAAATGTATTCCGCGTAAATTCTTTTAACGGCGACAACTTTGCGATAGAACGGAAGGAAACGCGTCGAGTCGAGAAGCACGAGAAACGAGTAAGACTGGGAGGCGCGCAGGGCGCACTTCTGGCCTAATTGTTCCCGCGTTGCCAGCTGGTCACTCGCCGGTCGATGGCCCTTTATATTCATTCGAGACGCACGAAAATTCGCGGACGCGGATAAAGAAACCGCGGCTGCGGAGGAAGTCCCGGAGAAACGTAATTTCCAGTGCAACTATGGAAATAAAAAAATAAAAAATAAAAAAAACTTATACTACAAACACGCGTATACAAATTCAATAAAGAATTCGTACTGGGTGCGCACTGTCTCTTTTTCATCGATAATTATACCGAAGGAATAAAAAAAAAAAGAGGAACGTTGCTCGTACATTTTATCGTGTATACCGAGCACGGGTATTGTTTTGTACGTAACGAGTGTTTAATTCCTCGAACATTCAGTGGACACAAAGGAAGTCGGTCGTGTCGGTGAGATGGCATCGCCAAGTGTACACGCAGTCAACCAGGACACAATTTTTTTCTTTTTTTTTTTTCTCTTTTTTCATTCCATCTCCGTCGCGCACGCGGCGTTTATATTCTTTCGTACTCCTATTCACCTGACTTATTTTCCATTCGTATATAACTTCCTTTTGATTATCTCACACCGTCCTCTATTAATCAGTCCGACGGTCCCGGCTCGATCTTAATTACGCGCCGAGACTCGCGAGCCTCCTGGATGGGTATCCACGACGTTGTCGTCGGTCTGCGTAGATTGACCATAAAGATGACTTGGCACAGGCAGGTTACACGCTGCGACGCTAGGGCATCGAGCGTCACGGAAATAAAAAGGGAAAAAACGAAAAAAAAAAAAAAAATGACGAACGACACGGAGAGTGAAAAAGAGTGCATGGAGAATCTTTATGCCAAAAAAAAAAATACTTAAGTTCCATCGACTTGCCAACGGAATCGAGTGTGTGAAAGAACCAAACACCGTGACCGCGACGAACTCGAATTTATATCGAGATATCATTCAAGCCACAGAAACAACGAAAAAAATCGAAGTTCATTTTTATTATAATTATTGTTCTTTGAACTATCAAACTATGCGAAAAATATGAATTTAGTTTTTCCGTTACGTTTTTAATTTTTCAGATCATTCTCCCATAATTATCGATTTATTATTTATATATTTTTTTATGTGATAGACATTTTTTTTCCGTCTATTTTCCGAGATTCAATTTTGAACCTCTCTAACCTCGGTTTGTTCGACGCTACCGCTCGATTGCGACGACATTATTTTTTTCTTTAATCTTTCCTCGTTACATAAAAATCGCAGCAGATGTTTGTCTTCTTCGGTCATTTACGATTATCGAGTCGTTACGGATGACGTTGGGAAGGCCGCCATCGTATTCGCATCGGGGCCAGAGTCCATACACAGTTGGAGGATGGAGCGGCGATAGCTCGAACACGAGAAGCTATAGACAGTTATATCCGGCGGGCACCGGCAATTAATAACTCGCCAGGGCCTATTAATGCCATTGTTCAGAGACGCGTGACGGGGCACGGTGTTGGCCGTGCGCTTGTGTGCGTGCGCGCTAGCACAAACCCGTACGAAACTACCAACACGTTTTTACCCTAACGCGCGCGGGCGCACACAGTCGCGAAAAAGTAACGTAGGTATACGAGAAGAGACAGGAGGGCCCTCTGGCCGTAGGGATAGCATAGCCGGAACGCGAGCGAAGGGAAGGGAAGCGATGGCAAGGGAGGGGATCGCACCGTGCCGAAGCAGGTGCCGGCACCTCGTTTTACTATACGCGGGGCCGGGCGCGCAGAGGGGCATTTATCTCTATCGTGAATCTATCGATCGATCGGTAGATTGTGGAATCGATGCCCCGACTTGCTGCCGGTTCTCAATGCCGTGGCAAAAAAAAGGAAAAAAAAAAAAAAATGGAAAAAAAAGGTGAAGACGAGATTCTTATCGAAATATCGTGTGCAAATACGAAGAACTAACTCGACGAGAGAGAAGACAGAGAGAGGAAGTTTGCGAACTGGCGCAGCTGACGAGAACAATACCTGACAAGTATCCTATGTAGCGGGGAATGCACATAAACATGTCGGGCAATATATCCAATTATTTCGTTTCAAATATATATATATATATGTATATATGCATGTGTGCACGTAGGATAATTAACGACCCGCACGTATCAAACACGGTAACATATGTCGTTCTCTCGTGCACGAATATTGCGGACTTTTGATACTCGATGTTGATATCTCAAGGGATTCGTCGTCGACATTTGTAATTATGGAACAAAAAAGGAAAAAAAGATATAATAAAAGTTTAATAAGCCGTTGTGAAAAGTCATCGTCGCCCGTAATGAAACGCTCGCGCTCTCGTTGGCTCTTGGAGAGCGAAATAGATGTAGCGGAAGTTTTTTTTTCTTTCGTTCAACGGAAATACCCGTCGAAAGCGACCGCGGGAGCGGTTTGTATCGAAAACAACGACGGCGGCGCTTCAAGGTCAACGAAACCCCGAATTTTTCGTTGACGCAATCGGATATCGCTCAATGACAAAAAGGTCGCGCGAGTTCTGTTTTGTTTTTGCGCCGAACGACCGGAGTCATTCGGTAAAAGAAGAATCGCGATTGAAAATAATTTCTCTACCGTAATGAATAGTTCAGATAAAAAACATTTCGCTGCACGAGAAGAAAAATTCGCGAAGAACTTCAAAATAGTTTTACGAAAATTAATGAAAATATGGAATCCTTTTTTTGATACGAAAAAAAAAACTTAAATTTTGGTATCTATCAGGATGAAAATTAATTTCGTTGTAACGAATTTACACAGGACAAATTAATTGGAACGACGGACAGATGAAACTTCGTAGACGGAGTAATGAAAGATAATCGAGATCGCAGCTCGAAGCGAGATGTATGAGCGTCGAAGTCACGAGAGAATTCAGACCGTTGAGCTGCGCTACGTTGCTTCGCGCGTGGAACGTTCAACGTTACGACAGCGTTGTAATTCTTCGCACCGTGTCCGCGCCCCGTGCGAATCTCCTTCACCGTGCAAACTCTATGCGCGCGGGTTAACGTAACCGTTCGGTACAGTCCGGCCTAACGTAAGATTCACGAAGAATTCCATACGCTTCTGAGCAAAATAAAAATCTGAAAAAAAAATCGGAATATGCCGGAAAAATCGATACCGCGTAATAATACCACAATGTTGTTGAAAATTGCTTTCTTTTAAATAAAAAAATGGATTCATGAAAATTCTCCATAAAAATCGACAAAAAATTCGAATTTAATTAATTTTATTATTTCTTCGATAACATTTTAGTATTATTATTATGCAAAATCGATCTATTCAGCAGCTTACATACACCTGATTTTTTTTCAGACTTTCCAGTTCATCGGGAAGCGTTCGAAAGTTTCTTTGAATCTCACGTTCGGCCGTTCCGACTGCGTTGGGTTCCGCGAGAGAGTGTTGCATGCAAAAGACAGTGAGTACGCGTGTACAGCGCAAAACACCGGCAAGTGGATCGACTCGCTTGTGCCGCCCCGTCCATAGGTCCAAATTGGTCGGTAGATCGAAGCAACGAAATGTATTTCTCGTCGCGGAACAAGCGCGAATACACAAACGCGCGTATGGGCTGGCACCTTTTGCCTGCGAGCGTGCATCGCGCAGAAAGCGACTCACACTACGCTGGTCCGCGAATGTAATAACGATATCACGCCAGTCACTCTTGGAAACTGTGTGCCGCAATATGCCTCCATACGTACCGTCGTGTGTCACGTACACGTGGGTAGTTGTTACATTATTATTCTACACTTTACCCATACACGTCGCGCATCGTACACAGTACGACAATCGTGCATGTTCTCGTTTGTCGATTAGATTCGCCGTATCTTCGTATAGATATTAACCGCGACCGGGGTCATACGCGACACATTCGTTTCCGACGTTTCGCCGACCTATCGCTCGCTTCGCAATAATCCCGAGCGACACAATGTGAAATTACGTACGTTTCGGCTCGCTTTTAGATTTCGAATTTTTCGCCATTTAACGTCGGAATTTTTTATGTAACTGGGGAATAGTTTAGTTTAATATGCATTTAATGTGGCTTAATTTGCATTCACTTCTAAAGTGTTTAACATCTATTTTCCGGTTGAATTTAATCTTCGACTATTTTTTATTGAATCATCTTTCGGATGTTATTTCGCGTCATGGAATTTCATGTTCTCGACCCAATTAGCGGGACAGCTCGTAGCGCTGCGCGCGAATCATAGTCGGGCACAATCAAGTTCGTTCTTTCAACGACCCAGCTGTGTTATCGAGCTTTTCGAGAGTTCGATGCGACTCGCGCGAATGCTCGGGCAATGGTAGATTGATAACTGTGTCAACGAGAACTCGTCGTTGGGAGCCTCGCGCTCTTTCGTCACGTAAAGGGAAAATAATGCCACGAGCGTTGACGTGTTTACCGGAGTTTGTAACGAGTACACAGGCAAACACGCTCAGCGGTGTATCGCTCGTATTCACCGTGTGCGAGCCGGTGGCCGCTCGAAAAATGGAGAGAAAAAAGGAAAGAGAAAAAAAAAAGAAAAGAACCAGTTCGGCAAACTATCAAAGGCACGCATCCATAGTCGGGTTTCTGCCGATACGCACGTACGCGAACGCGAATTAGCATAAGAGTCGCGATTCGACAGTATTATATATACGTTTAAGCGGCACGGATAGCGGATAGCGCGGGAGGCCAAGAGGAACTTCGCCGGTCATCCTTACGTTTGTGACTATCAAAAAAAAAAAAAAAGAAGAAAAAAAACGTTGCTAGGGCTGTTGTTGGTGATGGTCTGTGCGTTACGTCCGTTCGCGATCTATCAACGGCATTAGTAGGCCGTGGTAAAAATTCAAAGCAAACTTCCTCCCCCCGACCGACCGATAAACCGGCCGATGCTATCACAGTCAACTTTGAATAAATATAATCGCAACGAGGAGCGAAGGAGAAGAGACAAACAACCTACTGTTTTTATACACGACTCCGAAACGTGTCTCAACGACAGTCTAAAAATATGATCCTGCCCGAAGAATCTTCGTCGGAATAGAAAAACGGAACTCTCAATTACACGTGTCGATCGTCGCGTCGAAGTTTTGCTCAACGCGAGTTTTTATGGAAACATCGATAAGTGCTCGTGGTTTCTTTTTAAAACAGATTATTGTCGCAGATATTATTATTATTATTTGCCCTGACCTCGCGAATAATAAATTTTTTCATTAATCATTTTTTAAAAATTATAGTAAATCAAACAATCAGAAATTGACAAAAATCGAAAATATTTTTTGCAACGAACACGGAATGATAACAATACCGTGTGTCATAAATGACAACACAGCCGGAACTACAAGTAGTTTTTTTCCTGTTTCGCTAAAGTTTAACTGGTAAAAAAAAATACGGAGAAGACATTTTTTAGGAAAATTTACGAGTGTGTCGGTTGATCGATTTTTAGTCGCTATCATGCCCACGCATCGGAACCTTGGTCGGCCGGTAGGAGCTTCGATCATGATCGTAAAATCCGTAGCTTCCGTTCACACCGTAGACTCTCAGGTGGGACGAAGTAGGGGGGTGAGATCAAAGATGGGGAATATCGTGAGTTTCACGACCTACGACTCGAAGAAACCAATAAATCTGGATCCGGTGCCGCGGTCTGGATCATCATATACATGCGTGCGCGGTCACTAAGGCGCTTAGAGCCCGAAGTGAGCGTTATATGCATCCCCCTTCTTTGGCCTTATAAGCTCGCGTAGTTCCCATCGAAGTCGCGACTATCCTCGTTTCTCTCGGCTCATCGTCCTCGCGCGCTGCTTCTGCTGCTGCTGCCGCAACAAAGCTCAAATCTAACTTATTTACATATCTGGCGATGCCGGTGAAATTACCATATCCACGATGAGGATAGCTATGGTATATAGGTACGTGAGTGTAGTTACAGAAGGGATACGTGCCAACGCATGCGAAGCAAAGAACCGAACGCACCGCGATGACGACGTATTGCCGGTATATACAGCACATGTGTATATATATATATATATCTATAGTATGCGGATAAAGGTACGCGTATAAGAACGGACGGACAGGCGGACGGGTCTAAGGAAGTGCGTATGGGGGCAGTCGTCGAGGGAAGCAGAAGAGATGGAAGAGAATACGAGGAAGGGTAGAGGGAACGAAGGGCCGGAGGGGGGGGGGGGCATTGCTCCTCGGGGGCCACCGATAAACCCTACCACCGAGCGAGAGATCGTATGACACATGATGCGATGCCTATATAGCAGCCATGAAAAGGGGGAAGCTCCTTTTATTGGGCCAGGTGAAGAAGGGACTAGCGTCGGGCCAAGGTCGACGTCGGTCGGTACATCTCGCTGCGGCTATCGCGCCCATACACAAACGCAAACTTCTGTGCATACGTGAGGCGTAGACTCGATCGTCGTCGCTCTCTCGAATGGGTTACGGATCGATGAGCACGGATTAGCATCGCGTTCCGCTAATATCTGCATATCTTAGAATATTTCCGGAGACTGAATATAACGCGCCTACCCAACGACGAGGGGGCTTCCTATGTGAACCGAACCCGAGATTCTCCGACACGGCGAAACTTTTTTAACTTCCTATATATCATTCGCGGCACTACGTCATCGTGACAACTTTGGCGTCTCGCGCATTGTGCGACTCGAGGCTTCTTGGGAAAAAAATATATAATGAAGCTCGAACGATGAAAATGAAAGAAGTTTTTCGAGATTGAAACTTTCTCGGCAGTGGACAATTTTTTCAAAGTATATCGAAAAATGTATTTCGTAGAACAGATCCTATTATTTTTTTAATAGATCGATTTGTTTTCGTAAAATATTCCAATGCTGGAGTAATAGTTACAAAATGATTTCGCTGAATCCCGAATAAAATTATATAAAATTTCAGTAGGTACTTTGCGAATAGAAAATCGATCTATCGAAAACATTTGTTTCGTTGGAGAAATATTTAATGGGACCTGTGAAATATTTTTGGACTAAAACCATATTAACATTTTTTTTTTATTGTTCTTTCACGATATTTTTGTCATTGTTCTTAGCGGCCGAAATTCGTAGGCCGCTCGATGTAAAAGCGAAATTGTCGAAAAGGAGTTAGTAAAATGTTGTTCTCACATACGAAAAATGTATACCTATTTTATGTCTTTTTTATAAACCATTCAATCTTCCATTTTTCTATTTCCCCGAAACTATCAAACTTGTCGTTATGCGATGACGACACCGAATTCCATCATGTACCGGTGACTATGACGCTTCGACTTTACCCGCGATTTCGATCTTACGATTTCATGGGGTCGTGCGCGTGCTCGCGCGAGCCGTCGGGTCCGTGCTCGATTTGACTTTTTCCAGAAAAAAAAACGAATTTCAGGTATAAAACCTACTCGAATTCCGTTCGACTTCTGATGCGCCGTGAGTTTCTCTCGAAGTCGTGTTTACGAGAAGAACGAACTTTCCGGAATGATGGCCCTTTTGTCGTGCGCTCTCGGGAGCCAAAGCACACCCTCGCAACAACGATCGTAACCGATCAATGCGGGCAAATCAAGATCGAGGAGGAAAGTCGGTTGGGCCGAACGAACTGCAGCAGGTAGGACCCCACGGTGCATTGTATTTCGAGTCCTTACCGAAGCTTCGTAGAGAGGACGAGAAGGGGGGGGGGGGGGGGGGGGAGATGAAAAAATATGCGTGGGTTGCGTCTCGTCTGTCGATGAATGCCGGAAAGCGATATCCATTCGATGTAAGCGAGTAGCGTTGAGAGAAGGAAAGGACGAGAGTTTTCCACGGGACTGTCGGGGGAATTGGATATACGTGCTGGAGACGAACGCGACTGATTCGTCCCACAAAAGAGCGACAGGTAGAAACACTTTTCGGGATCAAAAAAAGGGATCCTGCAGCCTTGTTTTCGAACCCCCGACGAAACGATCCCCGGAGCCACAGGTTATTCTCCCATTTCACCGTCGTCTTTACTGCGCTCAAAAATATAGAGCTGTAACCATACTATATAGGTATCTGGGTCAAATGCTGCACAAAATCTTGTGCAGCGTTCTCATCTTTATCAAGATTCACGCAACGAATTTCCGGTCAACGATGAACAAATTCATAGCAATACAAAATTCGTAATTTCCCGAATAGAGAAAATGAAAAATGTACCGTTTCGAGGCCTGGCGAAATTTTGAATTAAACAAAATACGAGTACGAGATCCGCCCCGTAGATTTTAAGTATTATCACCCGAAACTAAAAGACAGTAATTTTCGTTACTTATTCGAGAATAAAAATAAGGAGATTAATCATTTGTCGAGATTCATGACATTGAAAATCTTACAATAAAAACTCCCCGTGCGACTTCAAACGCATTATTATTGTTATTAAAAATCATAAATAATTCTTACTTAATCTTGTAATCCTCTTCGATATTTCGAGAATTGTATTGTCGAAAAACGAATGTTTGGTAATTTTAATAACGCAATACCGGCATTGCATGCAGAAGTATTTTGTGCCACATAATAGAATAGCCTATTTTGATCGGGCGTCAACGAGCACTCGAGAGATGACGACGGTGCGCGCATTGCGCGGAAGCCTCGAGACGGAATCCGTAGAAAAAATACATTAGATTTCCTTCCCACAATGATGCAAGATGAAAAAAATGGTATTATCCGATGGAGCCGCGGTACAAAAGCATTAGTAGGCATTTTACCCCTTAATGTATTATTCTTTCTCTCGAGGGCTCTTCTTCCCGGCTCGGGTGCGCTCGCAACACCCTGCACGCCTGTTTCGCCTCCTCGCCGATATCCTTTCAATAGATATACCCATGCGCGTACACCGATGCCCGATGCTGTCGCAGACGACGCGAGAGAAAGAAGAGCTCGGTCCTTCCGGCGAGACCGCGCGGGTCTCGCGTCTATCTACGCGCGCTCCTCGCCCCGGCAAATGTACGGACGATGCAAATTTCTTCGTATGCAAATTACCGTGGAGCTATGCAAATGCGCGGAACATGTGTTCGTCTTCGAACCCTTCCATGCGCCCGGCGAGCGCTGTATTTCCCCCACGATTTCCTACCTACCTATTCTCAACCCCACCGAACGAAACGGCGTGGCCGGCATCCCCTCGTGGCTTCTTCTCTCGCCGCAGAGGCGCGCTTACCCCTGCGAAGATGATCGGAAAGCCGCGCGCGTTTATTTGCATATCTTGGATATTTCCTCGCATTGTATCGGCACAATTCCGATGTCGGGTTTCGAGGCGCGCGCGCGCTCCTCGCGCTTTTACACACACCTCGCTCGCGCGTCCGGATGGGACGACGAGACTTACGATCGAGGATGCGAGCCATTAATCCGAATCTCTTTGAATCGGCCCTGTCCCGGATTGACAGATAGCTTCGAGTGTTCCCAGGATACGGGCGCGGAAAACGACGGTGAAGGTGCATCTAACGAGACGGAGGATGTCTCCTGTATCACCAGAACCAATATGCTCCCGCTTCCTGCTTGTCTATTCGACTGGGTGCGCGCTCGACGCTTCGCCTCGGGTCTCACGACAACATTTTATTCGATTCTTATGGCTCATCTGCCTATGAGATTTTTTTTCGCGCGCACGCTCGTCGATGTCCCGACGAGATCGACGACTCGATGAGAATCATTTCAGGGTCGAAGGACATTTTTTTTAGTTGTTTTTTTTGGGTTTAAAAACGATTTTTTTAAATCATTCTTATCATTTTTTTTTATGAATTTGAGTATAGAAAAAAAAATTCGTGGAAGTTCCGAGTTAAATTGCATGTTTTTTTATCGAACGATGTTAAATCGTTATAATAATAATAATAATAATAATAATAACTTATTAATTACTAATAATAATAATAATCATTATTATTATTTGTTTCAACCGGAATTGATTTATTCACATTTGTCACCCGGACGGGGTTGCGCATTTTTGAAAAATAAAATAATAATGCTTGACTCACGACTTCGCCGTTTCCTCGGTGCCCGATAAAATTTAATCCAATTCGCACTTTCACAAAAATCACTGCAACACTGCTTAAAACTAGAGCACTGCACTACGTTATGCTACTGTACCGAAAAATGATCGCGAAATTAAATAAATTAATGGCGAAAAAAAAACGAAATATTTAACGATTAATCAATCACGGGACCGAATTTATGAAAAAAGAAAGTCGAGCACGGACATTCGACAAAGAACAAACATGGCCGAGATTTCTACACTTCGCGTCTCGTTCCCTCGTGAATACAAAAACCCATACGAATATTTACCACCGTCTTTTGTCATTAATCGCGATTGAAAGACGCTACCGATTTATCGAACAAAAACAAAAAAATTCGAGCTTTATCCGCGGATCGTTTGATATTTGACGCCGGATATTTCGTTACTTGTCGCGATACGTAACGAATTGAGGTTGTTTTTTATTGCCCGCTTTTCCACGACGATTGCACTCGCGATTCAATACATCGAAAGCTAATCGAACTATTATTCGCCCCCCCTCGCCCGAAAGAATACGAATTTTCACTCCTCGATTTACGGTACGCGCGACATATCTTGATTCATCACGCGCGATCTTTGTTTACGACGAGAGACACGACGCGACTGTTACATAAACGTAACGGTCAAACGGTGGTGGGATCAGGTGACGCCAATTCAGGGTACTTCTGATTGGCTGCCCGCGTGCGAACGTTAGTCTCGCGATTCAACACCCCGAAACTCAATCGAACTACTAATTACCCGTTCGCATGAAAAAATACGTATTTGCACTTCTCGATTAACGTTACACGCGACGTGTTGAATTCCCCACGCGCCCTCTTTGTTTCCCACAAAAACACGACGCGACTGTTAGATAAACGCAACGGTTAAACCGCGTCTTGGGGGTCAGGTGACGCTAGGCTCGCGTGCCCGGAGACCACTCGATGCAACGCCAATTCAGGGTACTTTTGATTGGCTGCGCGCGCGGAGATTACTCTCGCGATTCAACACCCGGAAACTCGATCGAAGAATTATTAACCCCGTTCGCACGGAAAAATACGCATTTGCACTTGTCGATTAACGTTACGCGCGACGTGTTGAATTCCCCACGCGCCCTCTTTGTTTCCGACGAAAACACGACGCGACTGTTAGATAAACGCAACGGTCAAACCGCGTCTTGGGGGTCAGGTGACGCTAGGCTTGCGGGCCCGGAGAGCGATCGATGCGACGCCGGGTCTCAAGATTCGCCGTCGTACCAACTTCTTACGCTCTCGCCTCCCGCGTCAGCTGAATCGTAAACTCAACCCGGACCCCCGCCGTTTGCGCGGTGTCGTGCATTCTCGTCTAGTTTTCGTCGAGATTAAAAGATTAGTGTCTATCATTCAAACAGTGCTATTTCTATCTTGTGTCAAGTTGATTCGAGTCGAAGGGGATCCGAATCTCACGGTGTATCACGGAACATTCGACGTGAGTACATCCATTGTTTATTCGCCGCGAGTCGGGAATCGCCGTGCGTGTTGCCACTTGTCGAAGAGTATCGAATTTGTGAGTCCAAAAAATCGGCAAATCGTCGATTCGTAGCTTAAAGACAATTGTTAGATATCGGCAGACAATTTTTTTTCTGGGAGTTTTATTCGACAAAAAATACGAAATTGACGTCAAAATTTTCAAGGGCATCATCTCGTTCAGATACATCGATCGATGTAACGTATTTTCGCGCGAGACGCGACAGCATCGCCCGTGTACCGAACGAAGTGCCGTGCCTGCGCGTAATTAATTATTCCAACCTAATAAATGCACTTGCAGATTGAAATATATGTGTACGTTAGGTGGTCGGTCGGAACGTGAGAAAAATGTAGATCGTCGCTGCCGTAGAGTTGCGCGGCGAGAGAAGGAAGAAAAAAAGGCCCCCTTAACGACTGGCGCATGCTTAGCATATCGAAATTACAAAATAATCGAGAGCGTATCGAAGCGTACCAACCAACGTCGGCGACGACAACTGTGAGTAGACTATAGACTATACACTTTATTATAGTTGTACCCTCTCTCGCTGTTGTTTTCTCTCTCTCTTTCTCTTCCGCTCTCTTCCCCGCTCGCGATCGCCGAACGGAGACGTCATTGTCTGAAACCAGTTCGGCTCTGGCGCTTCTTTGCATACTCGTTCCCTTATTCTCTCGTCTGAATCATAATTATTGTTGTACGAACCGCGCGCATTGATTATTAAGCAGCTTATTATATGTGTCTCGCGATATATCTCGGTTTCACCCTATTCATTCGCGACGAGGAGAATTCACGCGCACGAAAATTTTCGTACGGGCATTCCGCGTCAAGTGCCTTACCAAGTTTTTACGGACGAACGAAAAAATTGATTTTTTCTTATGTTTTCGAAATCGTTAACGAAAATGACCGTTTTCCTAAAAATTCTTAAATAATAATAATAATAATAATATTCTTCAGGCTTTATAGTTAGGAAAAAATGGTACAAAGATTTGAAATAAATCGTTTCGAAGGTCCTAAGATGATAAATTTTGCATAATGTCCGAATGTTATTAACAAATTAGCCCCGAAAAAATTGTTTTACTCTGAAAGATTTTTTTGCAAAGAGAATTTTCGAAAATGAGACTTTTTTTTTTTAATTCATTTGTATTCCGAGTGAACAACGAACCAATTTTGGTAACAAAAAGACGCGTCCCGAACGATTTGTTAAACAATGTTTTTCAACAAGTCCGTTAATGTTTTGTCGACGATTCGACAAGTGGGAATCGCGATGAGTCTGTTAATGATTCTTCAAAATTATTATTATGAAGAATTGCTGTGCGTCGGACTGTGTGCGCAGTTAATTTTTTCAGATTTTTATTCCATCGGAAGGTCTTCGATATTCTCTCCGAAGCTCACTTTTGGCTGCGAATGTTGCGATCCATCCTATTTGAAACGTAAGGAAAAAAACCTAAGTAATAATCGCTGTTTTGTTTCTATCCGAACATCGATTGAAATTTATTCAACCATAAGAAAAATGGACAAAATATTTTTCGATTTTTGCAATGAAGAGTATATTTGAAAATATCTACATACATATATTTTTTCGCGTCCACTCGATTCTTTCGATTTTTCTCAAAATTATGCAACGAAATATCTCTCATCGCGTCCACAATCTGCAAGTAAAATATTGAGGCAACGTAAAATCGATGTTCGAGCTGATAAACAAAACGGCTCGACAATTGTACAACGAAAAAATAAAATTATTTCCACCATTAATTCTTTATTACTCTTTCAGCTATCATCAGGCTTAGCCAATCCGTCGTGTTGGATTCGCGAAACGAGAACTCGCGGTTATGGCGCCCCCGCTCGCCGAACACGCTCGATTTCGTCAGTCGAAACAATTTATTTAATTCGTCGTTGGGCGCACTACCGTTTCTCTGCTGCTACCGTTCGCTCGCTCGCTCGCTCCGCCGTTGCCGCCGCCGCTGCCTGCTGCACGTCCAGCACCTATTACAGTGATCCAGACAGACTGCGCTATTGCTGTTGGCACTCGTCGGCTCGCAGTAGCGATTGTTTTGCAATGTTGCTGAAATAATTGCTCGAAAACGCTTCGGCCGAAGGGAGAATAGGTAGAGATTATAGAGGGTGGGAAAGAGGGAGAGAGAAAGAGAGAGGGAGAGAGAGGGCAGGAGAGGTAAACGCGATGCAGTTGTAGCGAGTGCATTCGGTGTACGGGCCAACTGTACTGCAGCCCGTCGCTGGGGATAGTCCCCGTAGCGATGGCCGCCGAGATAGGTGCTAAATTCCTCTTTGCTCTGAATTAATCTCGGCGGGAATGTGACTCCCACCCTTCTCTCTACCTTTAACACACTCGGGCCTCTCTGCGCACGGATACTGCACTACTTCCCGCTCTCTCTCTCCCTCCCTGCCTTTGTGTTTCTCGATTTTGCTGTCTTTCTCGACTCGTTTCCTTCATCAAACGCCTTCGTCTCTGTACACTGGACACCTGCCGCAAAACCCCTGCACCAGCGTCGAATTCGCTGTGCACGTATGAAAAACGAACGGTTCGCATTGCACGAATTTTCTGGCAATTATAATTAATCATTAGCATTGACATTGATATCGATTGCCTACATTTTTTAAGCAACACTTCATTTTTATTCCTTTTTCAAATCTACTAAATTCTGACCTTACGTAAAGACATTCTGTTTTAAATACGGTTTTTCGTTTTGTCATAAAAATCGACAAGATGCGAAGAGAAATATACATTTTTTAAGTATTTTTCGCGCGAATTCGCAGAGAAAATAGTTTTTCAATGTTTATGCTAATGGGTTCTCTCTGTTGCGATTTAATGTCCCGTGTTTGAGTGCGAAGTGGTAAATAAACGGCAGGAAGTCGTTTCTCAAACCACCGAAATCGTTATTCAATTCAAATAACACATTGGCGCCCCAGTTTCGGTGTCCCCCTTCGGTGTTCGAAGACCCCACCGGCTGCAGCGAGGATCGAAGTCGCACGTAAATTCTCACACGTAATTCGTAGGTTCGCACAGCGCGAGGCGAGAGCCGCGCGGAGTCGCCGGAGCGTAAGAGAATCGAGCGACAGGGCGATGGAGAGAGAGCGGGGAACCCGTTCGTCCTAATCGAAGAACTCGTTGCATCGCTGCGCTCGCCTCTGCGACACAATCAAACGTTACTTAATTCTCAACGATCATAATGACAATGATCCGAGCCGGCAGTGTTTGTCGACGATCTTCGGGTATAGCGAATTATTCCTATTACACTTTCATTCCGCCGCGGCTCGCCGTACCCTTTCTGTTTCCATATGATCTATACACCGATGTTGCACTCGCGCATACGCTTAAACCGGAAATTAACGTGAGACGAAAGCGACCCGGGCATGCTAATGCACGAATTTCGGATAACAATTCGACCTAAGTTTATATTGATATTCCGCGTAGGGTTTGCATTGTTCCCCGTCGCGATTTTGAGGGGAGAGATTTCTCTCGAGTGCCGACGCGGCTCGCCAAGTTCGAACCGATAAATCAAAGAACTTCGGAACGAAATCGCAACGCGGCCACGGCGAAACCTCGCTCGATATGTTTCGATAAACATTCTAGGAATTCACTTCGACGAGACGGATATACAGGTAGCTCGCGATTTCAAACAACAACACGACAAACATACACGCTGAAATCAATAAGCTTTTTGCTGTTTTGCAATAACGCGTCGTGTCATAATCGCGCCGCCGTTTTGAGGGAAATGTTCATCGTTATTCCTGGTTCAATTTTTCGAAAAAACGCTTAACATAGGTTTCTTGTTTTTGATTAAGCCAACAAAGCCAAAACCTTAAACTATTGAAATTTCTTTCATAGAAAAAAAACGGTATTGTAGAAATCGAAAAAAAAATGAAAAAGCGAATATGCAAATATGATCGCAGACCACATTTTTCATTTCTATGATTATTTGTTATTTAGAAAAAATCGCGAATAGATCATTTTGATAGAAATTTTTTAAGATGCGTATTTGAAGAGTTCGAAATCGTGGCGGACGTATAAATATTGCAAATCGAAGAAATGAAATACTTTCTTTTCGATATCGGTCGACGCGTGGCATCGGACGCGTTTCTTGGAAATATTAACGGAAGTAATCGCGATTTTTTTTCGTACGGCGAATACAATGTGTACGAAGCTGTAGACATGTATTTCGTAATGTGCGTAAGACGGATATGAGTGTTTATCGTACGCACGAGCACGTAACAACGGCGTACGAACGCTCGACTCCCCGCGGTCGTTCGCCCCTTCCACAGTTCTGACGCCTTCTTGGCAATCGGCGATCGAACGAAATATCAAAATGTGAACTTCCTTTTAGCGAGTAAAAAACGATTAACGTTTTTTTATATGAATTTTTTTTACAATAAATAACAGTATGTCGTTAATTAATCAGAACGATTTGTCGATAAGTATTTTTGTTTATTACATTTTTTTTATATTTCTTATTAATTTTTTTTCGATACTATTTTTGAACATCGACAAGAACAATAAATATAACGATGCATCGTCAGAATCTTGAAGGATTTGTAATTTCCGAGTCGGAAGTGCGGCCGACGTAAAATCAATAATTCATTGCGATAGAACGACGCGAACCGAAATACAAGAGAGCCCCTGATGAATCTATCATTTAAATTCATTGTAGGAACATAATTGAAAAACGTTCCGTCACCGGAGCGACGATCATTCTCGAAATCATTAACTCGTCTAATAATTTCAGGAAGCCCGCCGACAACGAGTTCGAAGACGGCGGAATGAAGGAGTCCACGACACTTGACAAATTCGTGGCACCAGATACAATTCTATTCCATAACGAGGCTCCGAATTCTGCACCGGAAGGGCGGCTGACATAAAATCAATCGGGGCAATGTAAGTATTCTCAGTATCTCATTGCCATGAATATCGTTACGTTTTCGAAAAATTTCAATCTCCACAAATTCACGAATTTCGCTGTTTTTTCAGTTCCTTGTGCATAAGTTATTGTTAATTTACATAAGTTAATCACGCCAAAAAGACATCAATAACATTAATATTAAATTAATCGACGCGTCTTTATCAATTTTTTCACAAAATACACATTTCGTCTGTGAATCGTCGATTTTTTAAAAAAAATTTGGAAGTTGTAAGTCCTGTAATTCAAAAGTCGATAACAAATTACAATTCAATGAAAACGAGAAACTATTCATGAAAATAGTAATATGAATCCGTGCGATAATTTTCTCATCCAGGGATATTGGATTTCGAGAAACAATCTGGAAAAAGCAACCCTCGACGATGGGCAGTGTTACGGCGCGAGGACGAGGAGCGGAACAGCGCGGAAGTTGCGCGTAGACGCGGAATGGGAAAGCGCAGAAGACGAGAAGACGACGAGGCGAGAGAAGGTATAAGAGCGGCCCGTTACCTTGAATTCCGAGAATACAAAGTGCTATCGCTTGTAATCGTCTATTCCCTCTATGACTCGGCCACGGTTTCGTGTGTCGCGCGTAAGGCGAAATACGATACTGTGGACATCCTGGCCTACATTGCCACACGTTACGATCGGCGAGCCGATGCGAGTGCGCGAATACATATAGTTACACTGCACAAGTACAATCCGCATTGGGGTATCTCACAGCGTACAACGTTGTGCCCACGTATTTATATATACGTACACATATATATAAATCCTTCAACGACGCACGGAGGAGGACTCGTATTAAATTCGTACTTTGAGAGTCCGACCGGCAGCGCATACGTGTATAAATACCTGTGGCGTAAACTCCCGACTCAATGTCGCACTATTCGCTACGCAGGCATAAAAACGTGAAAACGGAAACAACGGGTAAATAAAAAATCGGGGCGGTCAAACATGTGAGATCATCAAGGAAATGATCTATTACAAAGTTTCGATTACGAAGAAGCATTGCCAAAGTAATTTGGAATCTTTTTTCCAGAAATTAACTGTCCCAAAAAACTTTTGCCTGTTGTAAAAAAAAAGTCAACACGTATGAGGCAAGTTGAATTTAAAAAATACTTGGCTCGTTCTTGGAAGACAAATTCAAAAAATGCCGTTGCAGGAAACGTGAGAACGCGCCGATTATTCTTTAAATCTTACTTTGCTTATACGATTTCACTCTTTTTTACTCAATCGTCGAAAAATAAGTAAAAACTACTCGGTGATGTCTTTTACAGTAAAAGAAATAGTTTTTTTACGGTCGATGGTGGATTTACTTGAGGGTCATAAAAAAGTTCGTAGAGCGAGATGAGTAAAATTTCTTGATTTTACGTATTCCGCCTCGCGCCCGGGGAATACGCGTTCTTTCAATAATTTCGATGCCGCGAACATGCGTAACGCGGCCGAAATCGAACGAGAAAAACCTCTCGCGAGATATCGTGTTTATTATTGTCGACACGCGTTTGTTTGACCAAATTGTAAATGACGTCGAAACTCGCATCGAACAAACTCATTGCGAAATCGGAGCATATGCTCGATGCAGTCGGCGTTACAGTGGCACGCAGTTGCGGTGCGATATATACGGTGCACAGTGTCACTGCCACGTTCTGACCGTGAAAGCACTCCGAGAATCGCAAACATGCGTCGTAGCCGTGTCTGAGAAGTCTCGAATTGATGCTCCACGCAGCCCCGACGGAGTTTCTCTCCCTCTCGCGTTGCTTACATCTTCCTTCTAACCCTGCGCAACGTTCTCGTTCCCGAGAATCTCACTCTCTCTGTCTCTCCCGTCTACCCGGCGCGGCGCGGCATCAATAGCAGGCAGCAGGAAGTCCGCACCTGCTCGTGAAAATCTCAGGAAACCGGAAGAGCCGAGACGTTTGCACCTTTCGCCCCTCCTTCTCCGCCGATATTGTTGCTCGGTCTTGGCACAATACCATTCGAGTATCTCGAGGCTTAGAAGGAAACCTTATCGATTTTATGTCGAGTCGCAGGTGTCTCGTTGATAAGGAAACTTTAGGACAATTCAACAAATACCTACCTATGTTTGCCTCGTTATCAAATATTTGACCTTTTTTTCTCTTGACGTGATATAATAACGCTTTTTATAACACGTGTAAAACGATTTTTCGTCAGCGTGATTTAATTGTTCGATAGTCGACGATAAGGAATTGTAAAAAACTATTCGTCTTGGAGTGTGAACTGTTGGCTGTTTCCTGGAGGTTTTTTTATCGCTCGGACTCGTTGATAAACCTTGTAAACGCTCCATACATTTTCAGACTCGATTACTCAAGAATTTTGATGAAAATTCGTTTGGCTCAGTGAAAAAAAATTTATAAAATCCATTAAACAATCAAAATATCCGTAATTCATATTTTTTTTAAAAGACTAATAACATTTATTATAGTTGTTTTACGGTCGAGAAATATCGATATCGATTCTCGAATAATATAGGGGCGAATCGCACGATTTATCGAGTGATATTTGAAAAAAATGTCATGTATTCTTCAAAGCTCTGGAGATAAACGCTTTCGACTATTTATGAATTTATTTATCGAGGCCTTTGACCCACGCCGAACGCACAAGACTTCGCTCTTCGCTTCGCGTAGAAAGTTTCTGAGAGATATAAAAAAAACGAGACGATGTCGCGCGATCTCAACGAAGGAAGCGGATCCGTGGTAGTGCGCTCGGGAGCTTGTATAGTGGGGGGAACGACTGAGGGTCAGAACCTGCGCCCAAGTTACCCCTTCCGGGCGCATGCTCTCGCAACCCCTTCTACTTCGCGCGCGGCGTAGCTCTCACCCCGCGCCAGCGGTATATCGCCACCCCCCCTCGAGGTTTGACTCCCGATATGCGGCCGGCGAGAAGAGCCACCAGCATCGCCGGCTACCCTTCTTCACGACTCGGCTTATCACGATACGATGCTTCGGATAATTCGTCACGAAATTCCACACATTTTCACTCCTCTTTCTCGCGAATTTTATAGAAAAAATTTTCTCCACGGCGATTGCCGACAGATGATTTTTTTGGAAAAAAAATATATAGAACATTTGCAGTTATTTTTTGATACATTTTTAGATACAAAAATGTTGGTATTTTTTTTCAAGACTGAAATGTCCGTTGAAACAAAATGTTTTTTTTTAAATGATTTATTGTATTTGTTGAAATTGTTGGAGTATGTGAGATTGGAGGGCATTTGGGCCTTTATGAGTTTGAATACAAGGATTATTGGATATTACTATTACACGTACGTACTATTTTATCGTCAAATCATTCTAGGAATAGGCGATGTCTCATCTTTTATTAGGTCCATTATTATTCGAGCTCATCAACCCCTCGCTAAACTCGACTTCGCATTAACCCATTATAATCTTCGCGTATTAAGGAACTTACAGCTAATTCCGGAACGCTGCGAGAGCCGTTAGAGATCCAGTAGAATCACATCCTTATCACTGTTTTATTAACTCTTTAACTAAGTTACGCATTAACGATAGTCGGCAAAAAATTATTTTTACATTTTTCAATACTTAAATGGAAAATAATTTATATAATTATAAATCAAAAAAAATTTAATTAATGATACACTGAATGTTTTTGCGCCGCGATGATAGCCGAATTTGGAATGTCTATAAAAAAACAAGGATCAAATGCCGCAAAACATAAATTGATCTGTAGGAAATTTTATTTATGAAAAATCGTCTGAGAAAATCATTCGTAAAAAATGTTTAACATTCCGCAATGTTTTTTGGATCGTTCAAAACGATTCCTTAATCTTCATGACAACAGAAAATTAAACAAAATTTAGAAAAATTTAATAAAACATAGGTTAAATAATAGTTAAGGTCATTTATGAACTTTATGAAATATAACGCTCGATACGTTTCTCTTATCTCTTCGAGATACATTTCAGTGACTTTTCTGTAACAATTTCGCCGTGACTCGTCATAGTCAACATTTTCAACGACAAGGCTCGCTCTTACTATTTTTTCAATATAATGCATAAAAACTTTTTCTTTTTCGTATATATCGCGCAAGATTAAAAATTCGAGGTAAATACAACAAAAAGTTTGTGTGCATTCTAATTATTACATTCGAAAGGCCAAAACCATTTTTTTGGCAATTTCAATTTATTCCAATAACAATTCCTTTTCATTTCATCCATAATTTTTTAAAGATTATGGAAGTACGAAAAAAAACCATTTTTTGAAATAGTTTAATCCAAAAATCTGCAAGCAAAATTTTTTTTGATCCGTGCAAAAGCATTTTGAGCATGAGAAGAGAATAGAAATTTACGTACAGACAAATTCGTCGAGCCCGTAAACGGGCCGTTCGGTGCTAGCGCACCCTTCTTTTTCGATCAGGCCGTTGAAGTCACCGATACTTCCGATAATATGCGGGGGCAGCATCCCCGATACTGGTTGGAAACCCCCCCCCGGCGCCCCCCACCATCGCGACGTCGTGTGAGAAACGCGGCGAAAGCGAACGAGTCGAACGGCGAACAGAGAGGCACGAATATCAGGTGAAAAGCGCGGAGACGAGTGAGAGCAAGCGACGGATAGGGATGAGGGAGGGAGAAAGTGGCTTTGGGGGCGAATCTCCCGAGTGGTTGGTCGTGGCGCGGGGTGGGGGATGAGCACCCCCGCGTTCCGTCGTCGAGTCCGACGCGTTTGGCCGCGGCGCGGCGCCACCGTACGGCTCTGTAACGCCTCGAGCTGAATATATTTTGTCACGCCTTTTCTCGATGCGAAAACACAACTGAGACTTCGAATTCGCGACTCTCGCGATTCCGCGATCGATCGCGTTACTACGGCAGAAAAAAACAAATAAAAAAACACCTGAAATCGCAAACTGTCAATGCGCTATTTTCGTTCTTATTGACAAATAAACTTTTTCGATGATCGAGGTTAAAATGACACTCGGTAAAATCAGTAAATTGAGTATGAGTGATTGAGTTGTAAATTGTAGTGTAAGATTTTTTTTAGAAGGTCATAAAAAAAGTGCGATTTGTTCGAAGATCGAATGCCGAGAGTCGGTGAATTCTCGTAGACAATAATTTTCCCGGGGTGAAAAGTGCGTGCGGCCTCGTCTGCCGGTGCTTCAGGCTCTGGTGGATTCGCCGCTGCGGAGGGATGACCGAGCGCGCGCGGGGCCGCCGCCACCGAGGGCTGCAGGAACCGAGCGCTCGAGTTAGTCTCGGCCAGAACACAGGCCTAGAAGGATCGGAGCGAGAGGCGTGCACGCATCTCACGCGTGTCGTCGTGTTCGAAAAGATAATAAAAAAAAAACAAGTCTCGCTACGATAATACGTTCTATCGTGAATACATATATACATATACATGCATGTGTAACTTATGCGAAGAACTATAAAATATAAACAATCGTACATCTTCATATCTTGAATTAAAAAAAAAATCAGTTATAGTAGCGTAAAATCGAGTTGACGAAATTGACTCGACAAAAGTAGCGAAAAAGACTTTTTTCGTTGTTTTTCACGGCGAAACGTCGCAGTCGAAAACGTGCGCGCGTGAGTGATTTTTGTGACAGTGAAGTATCAATCTCGTCGTTGCGAGGGAAGAGCCCGCAAAAGACTCTGAAATAATTCCGTTTTGTGTGCAACGTGTTGAGCGTGAAAAAAAATATATACATATTAATATATAAACGAAGACGACGAGGTCGCGCTGAGACACGAAAGAGCGTGGCGCAGTGCTGAGAATCAGGTGATTGTCAGGGGCACATCCACGCACGGGGGATTTATACACCTTAATCACACCAAACCTTGTTTCTCTTGTTTTCGTGCATAATCGTGTCCCCCAATCCCTCGACTGTGACGTTTTATGTGTTTTGTTCTTCGCAAACCTTTTTCTCGGAATTCGTTCGATCGACGATAGGCTAAAAAAAAAATAATGACCGGGCCAAAAATCGCAAGTACGTTGCGGATTTGGCGTAAACTATCGTAACCCCGATGAAAAGAATTGCGTTGACACGGAAACGATAGGCGGATCGCCGGACCGTCGGGTCTCTCGATCGAATTACAAAAAACTCGAAATCGACGAGTAAAAAAAATCTTTTTTTTCACCGAGTTTATTCGCGAGATTTCGAGTTGGCCCGAAACTATCGAACACGCAGATAGGCACGTGCGCTTTGCGCGGATATCGAATCGAAAATTAACCAATGATAGTTTCAACAAAAAAAAAAAAAAAAACAAACAAACGATTTTTGACAAAATCTCAACGCGGCGAGAAAAACGAACGGATATTCGAAAAGTTAGAAGTATTTTCGAAGAACGATTTTTTTTTTTATTATCTTTTTTTTTTCGAATATTTGTTCGCGAGTCCCCGATCGCAGAGTTTGGGTGCTCGGAATGTTTTTGTGACGGGAACACACGCACGTGCGGCCGGAGAGTCCCGCGACCGTTCGTCTGGCTCTGGTCGGTGAATCCGACGAGAGTTGTAACGCGGCAAGAGTGGAGTTCGCGAGCGTTTCGAGAGACGTGACGATAGTTCGGATTCTTGAGCGTGTGCCACCGGCAGCGATAGAGCTCGGGGGCTGCCGGCTAAGCCGGGAGAGTCGGAGCCCGAGAGAGCCAAAGCCGGAGAGGATAAGGGTGTAGGTTTCGAGCGAGCGTTTGTGTTTTATCTCGATGAACAGCGGTCAACCAACTTGCGTGTTGCCCCCGTGCCCGTGAGCGCGACTCTCGGTGTCCGCTAACTCTTCCACGAGACCTTCTAGCTCAGGGAACTCGAGACCAACGGTCACCGATAGCGCATAGCTGACTACACCGCTGGAACCGACGTACACTACGCCCCCCACCCCCCCAGAGCCCCCCTTCGCGTTCGCGAATCGACAACGCTACAACCGCGTCGACTACTAGCGTGTGCAAAAATGAAGAAAAAAAAGTGACAAACACGGTTAACGAGAACAATAAATAAATCGGACGGTTACAAATATTTCGACGAATCGGCGAAATTTCGCGACGACTGTCAGCCGAGACCGGTGCGTAGTTGAGAAAACAATTCGCGAGAACGAAGTTTCACCCGTTATTTCCATCTTGTTTGTTTATTTTACTTTTTCCTATCAAACAACTTTTTTTACATCACGGAAAAAAATCTAATAATTCAAGGTCAAACGCAGATAAAACGTAAAAAAAAAACAAATTCAAATTGAAGATATGAAATTTAGGTGATTCGGGCGAAGTGTATCGACGATGAAAAATCGTGAGAATTCGTTTCTACGTCGATTTTTCACGACATTCCATTCGTGATTCGGAACAATTTGCGAATTCGACGAAAAGCGAAAAAACATAATTGCAGACGAGATTTTATTTTTTCTCGTGTTCGCTCTCGAGAGACGAAGCGATCTTCGTGTTTCTTATCCCGTGGCATTGTGTATCTTATCCGGTGTAAAAATTCGCTTACGACGAGGAGAAGAACTCGCGGGAGATAGATGGGATAGGGAAAGGGAGATAAAATAAATGTCGAGAGAGCGAGGAGAAAGGAGAGTGTCAGTGAGTGTTACGGATACACATAGAGAGTCGCCAAGTCAGTCGCGTTAGTAAAGAGACGTCCCTGAGTGAGGCTCTTGAACTTAAAACCAAGTCCTCGGACGAGGGCATCATTCGTGCCCGACTCGAGATATTGTTACAATCGCGAGTTGGAAGACTCGTATTGTGCGAAGAGACTAGGACGAGTCTCTCTCTTTCCGTCCTTCCCTCTCTCTCTCTCTCTCTCTCGCTCGTTTCCCCCCGTATGCCTTCGAACCTTACCGGGGAGAGTTTATCGCGCGCGTTTTAGCTATTGAGTAGCGTGAGACCAAGACGAAAATGATTCTCGTTGCTTCGACACAGCGAAATTCCTACGACGCTCACGGGAGACAGACCCAACCGATACCGGCTCCAGGAATCGTTCGCGCGACACCATCGCTCCTGCATTTTTCCGTTACCAGCGTCGCGTAAACTCCGCGATAACTTCGTGGCAGCGCTCTTGCCGAAATGATCCTCACGCACGAAAGCGAACGACGAATCGCCAATAAAGTGTCACACAAATCATTTCGTATACGAAAACGAAAAATTCTTCTATCGAGAATAAACGAGATAAATAACGCGAAAATTGTACAAATCGATAAAAAATATCAAACAATCTCATAATTCTCAGAATGCGATTGCAAAAAGATAATTAAAAGCGAGGAAATATTTTTTTAGTTTCGTGTCGGAATTTCGTTGAAAAATCATGCCAAAATGGGTAAATCAATGGATATTACAACATTTTCGACGAATTTTAATAATTCAATTGAAGAAACGTCGAGGTCGAAAAAATAAAGTTTTTTTTATGTTTCGTGTGGAAATTTCGTCGTGTCGGAAGAATACGGATTATCGAGTGAAAAATTAAAGTTTCGGTGGAACTGTCGGCGTGTTGGTTATAGCAGGCGATTAGATTCCTTAGACGGAGAGTCTATTACCGGAGCTCCGACACTCATATACATATCAAGCTCGGCTCGTGGCCGGGCGCGTCTAGCGCGATGACAAACTAATCCTCCTTTCCCTCTGTGTTGTACCCCGGGTGCACACAGCTCGTAGTAACCGGCACTCGCGCTGACAGCCAGTCGACGAACTCTCCCGAGTTTTAGCGGTCGTCGAGCGCGGACCGACACATAACCCACCGAAACCGTTTTATGCGCGTAATCTTCGCACCGGATTCGCGAAGTTCGCGATTGACACTTCGGCATTCGTGTCTCTCGGAATATCAAGAACGTTGGAATTTTTCTCGGTGGGCTCGTCGAACGTTTTTTATACCAATAGGTAACAAAATATCTCTTATTGTTTCGAAATACCGGAATCATATAATTTTTTAGAATCATGAAACAAAAAGTTTCGACTTTTGACGATTAACGGAAAGAACATTGTCGGAATAAAGAAAGATTAAAAACAGGTAAAAATAAGAAACAAGTGATTTTAGATAGAAACAGGCGAATAAATATTTATTATCGGAATGTCGGTAATATTAGCTACTATTTGAAAGGAAGCAAGAAAAAAATAAAAAATCTGTTTTGTCGATTTACAAAAAAAAAAATTACCAAAAGCAGATGCAAAAAGTTCGAAGTATCGCTATGAAAAATGCGTATAGACTGGCAAAATCGTGAATCGCGATGCGCAACGGTCGGAGGGTGATCTTGAATTCCAATAATTATATTCGCCTAAAGCACTCGGGCCTTCAAGCTGTTGTCGAGTGATTCGCGTGGCACGGCTTGCGAAAAGGGTTGGTCGTCGCGGAAGGAGGTGCGGGGAGTGAATTCTCGAGTTTGCGTCAGTTTTTTTTTTTTTTTAAACGTCGAAGGAAAAAAGCTGAAAAATTAGCGCGCAAAAGTATTTATCTGGCTCTATGAATATTGAAGAAAAAATTAATTTTCGCGTTATCTCTCGGTCACTCGGGAGGTTCGGCAGTTCGGTTTGTTTAACGGCGCTACAGCCGCGTCCCGGTAAAAGGCGGGTCGTCTCCACCGACATAGGTCTAACCCTTTCAGTCAGCTATTATCCGCACGCGTGTACTCTTAGCCTATTTTTTTATTTATGACGGAGGGTGTTGTGCTGACGCTGGCTATAGATATTACACCTTGTACACACATACACACGCATATATATATAGACTGCGTACTTATATGTAGTGTACTAAACGCCCTCGCTTGCTCGTCGCGATGTCACCCTCACGAATTCGACTCTTTTTCGAAGTGTTCACTGCTATTATCGGCTATTGCTGAAAAAAAAAAAATATCACTCTGACAGTCTGACAGTCCGACGTCGAATTCCGAACAAATTACATCTATCGCGATACTGCACACGCATAATCTTGTCACTCGTAAAGTCGATATCCAGTGTTCCTTTTTTTCCCTTTTTCCCAAATAAATCCTGTGGGGTAATTCTTAAGTAATCATTTCTTTATAAGCCTGGAAGACCACACATGGATTTGCCGAATTTGAAGTGTTCGATTTTCCGAGTTTGTTTTCGAAATCTGTCAACTGTGTGTGGTGTTCGACGGCTGAGAAATTAGTTCAAATAAGTGTGATCAACGATGAGCGCTCCAAAAGTGATCGGTTTCGAAAATTCGATTGAAGAACTTTAACGCGAAAAAAATGAGTTTGTCGCTCGTTTCCAAAGTATCAATAGAAAGTTTCAATAGAAGGAAAGTGATCTTTTTAATTCGAAAGTTTGTGACGAATTAAACTTTGCATTTTTTTTCCAATTAGACTTCGGTTTGTCATACTTCGAGAATTTCCTCGAGAATTCGTGCCCCGAATATGTTCACTGATCGCGTAAATTGCGAAAGAAACCGAATCACCTTTGGTCGACGTCGGATCGAAACATCAAAAGCGCGAGACGATGGGAAATCCGAGAAAACTTCGCTTGCCAATCGCTACGTTTTGTCCCTCGGTCGAATGTCGATTAAAAAAGAAAACGGTACATTTTGTCCCACGCTGTGACACATCAGTGAGTTAGAGTGTTTCAAGTGTCCACTGATATCAGCATTCGAGTTCCGCTTTCGTACGTATTCCTCGATAAAAGTTCATTAAAGAACCAATTGAAACGTCGGGTCCGACCAGACGTCCGGGCGCTGTCGAGAGAATGTCGAGAACAACAAAAAAATTGAGCCCCCTCACTATCGATATCTCTATCGCGTCCTAAGAGTCTCGCGACTCGGAACATCAAAGATCCTTCAGTTTCAAGTATTTCGGGTCTACCATCCGAGTAGCCAATTCATTTTCAACCCCAAAGGATTCGTCAACACTGTTAGTCCCACCGCCCGGTTCCCTAAAAAAATCCGCGGTAACAATCGATACATCCGATGTTTTCTCCATTGGCCAAATTCGCGGTCATGAGTTATGCCGTCTTCGACACGACCGATTGCGTCTGCCGATCGCTAAGCGAGCGTCTTCCGTCGCCGTGTGCAATTCGGGGTGGTCGTCGAACAAGGCGGCAAAGGGGATGAGCGCCGTCAACTTTGGCCAGTGTAGTAGGGGGTTCCCCGTCGAGAGGGGTGGGGGGAGGGTTATCGCGAGAGAAGAAGTAGAAGAGAAGGCGGGGGGGTCGAAAGGGCTTCGAGGGAATAAAAAGTAGCGATTGGTAGGACACGGGGGGGAGGGTTGGAAAAAGGGTCGAGACGAGAGTTGGAAGTGTGTGTGGTTGTGTTACGAGCGGGCGAGTGGGGTCCGAGGGGGTAACGTTGGAGAGGCTAGGGGGGACGTCGGAAAATATGAGATCTGCTTCGAGGGACCACCTAGCCAGCCTCCCGGTTTCTTCGGCGATTCCCACTCTCCGCCTGGGCTGGTCCTCCCCACCGCGACGTTTTCTCGGTAATGGGCGTGCTCGATAACGAAAGTGGGGATCGTTAAAGGAACGACATTGGTCGAACGGTTCGCCGTTTCGCCCCCACCACGACGCCAGAGCGCCGCCCAATCCCCACCATCGTCTCTGCGCCTCCTCCAGGCTGTGCATCCAACATTCGTTAGCTCTTAGTTTCAGGTTTGGAGCCTGCTAGGACGGGTCTCACTTCTCTCGAGGTTCGAGGCACACGTTGAAGCGTCGCACGGATCAGTTTTCGAATAATTCGAATCGCGCGCAACGCACACACACGCACGCACAACGTACCGTTCGCGTCACCGCGCTCGACCGAAGGAAGAACTACGGAACTATCACGGGAAACCGAAGAAAAAAGGAAAAAAAAAAAGAAAAACAACAACGGCAAGTCAAAGCAACGGTGGTGTATCGTCTATTTGACTTTTAGTGTTTGATAAACACCGCACGATCGATTCATTATCGTCGTCATCCCCACCCCGACGATCAACCACCACCCACAAAGCCACGAGGAGGATTATCATCGCAACAACCGAATTACAAAGTGATCCAATTACGACGAAAAAAAAAATTAATACAACAACGAAATAACGACGAATCAAGAAAAACGCGATACTGTGCTGACATAAACCGGTTATAGGATTGAAATTCGTCGATTTATGTGTGAAACGTCAAAGCGTGGATTATTAACGAGGTGACTTCGACGATCGTGCTACGCCGTGTGAAAAAAAACACGGACTGCGCGGAACACGGTGTTTCAACGTGATTTTATTTATTTTCATTTTTTGTTTTTTTTTCGAGAAATTCGAAAAGTGCCGAGCGAGTTTCACGTTCGTTGGAATTTATTCGTTGATCGACGAATGGACTCGCTGTGAGAAAAAACGATTGATTAAAGTGAATCAATGAGCGCGTTTCGGATGTACGTCGACGAGATTCGCAGTGAACGTTGCGACAGTGCAGGAACGATCGCCGGCGAGTGAAGTCTCCGCGGAGGATCTCCTCGAGTGCTACGACTTTTCGAACGTGTCTCGTCGTTCTTTTTTTTCGGTAGTTTCTTTTTTTTTTCTTGTATTTGGAGAAACAAGAACTGATCGATCGTTCGGTCGAAACGGAGAACGATCGAAGTCACATCAAAGGCGATGCCACGCCACCGGGTGCGTCATCGTCCTCTCGAGTATCTCGTTAACCGCTCTAGCGAGGGAGGCGCGTGAGAAACCGAACGAAGAGGCGGAGAGGGACGGGTTTAAACGCGCGACAAGTGCCAAGTGCGAGAGAGCCCCCTTCACCCTCCCCCGACACAAGTGATCCCCGAGAGTGTGTCGAACGTTACAGTTTTGCGGAAGTAATAACTTTCGTCGAAACGAAAGAAAAACGAAGAAAGATAAAATCACGAATAAACAAAACAACAGATCGAGAGGCGAAAAAAAAGGACGGGTAAATGACGATAACAAGTCGTGAGAAAGGAAGAGGAGGAGCTCGCCTCGCGAGATCCAAGTGACAAGCGGCGACGGATCGAATTAGTTAGTTGTTTTGTTAACCCCGACGGAATATCGAGTAGAATTAAGAGGATACGAGGAGAGATAAATATTCGGAAAAAACGAACGCACAATACTGAAGTGAACGCGAAGGAAATTGTTTTTTTTTAGTGATTTCGCGAGTGGAGCGGTTTTTTTGGAAATTGATTTTGAAAGTTTTTTCTGATAAAAAAGGCCGTGAAAGTGGCCGTGGACAGTGATAATAAAGGAAGTGAAGGGTGGTGTTCGGTAACGGCGAAGAAGCTCGAAGCCGTCAAAGTGGCTTCGTCACTCGGGCTCCAGGGGCCTTCAGCGCCGATCGGGGCCCAATTATTGGCTTCTGCTGCTGGTGGTACAGACGATCATGCCAGCCCAACCGCCACCACCGTTTATCACGCCAATCTGGTAGCCGGAAGTAACAGTTCGGTGACAGCGGCCCTTCAGCAGTCTCCACTACTGACCTCCCTTAATTCGGCCGCTGCACTAGCAAGCATGCAGGCCTCAGCCGAGGCCAACTCGCTGGATCTACAGGCCATGCAATCCATGGACTGGCTGTTCAAGAAGGAACGCATCTATCTGCTCGCTCAGTTCTGGCAACAGGTAAGAAGCCACAATTACGCGTTTCCCGCATAGTGCGAATGTGAGTTGAGATTTCGTGCGATAAACAAGAAAAAACATCCGATTTTTCGATACAACATCGGTTCTCGACAGTGTTCGGAATGAGGAATAATTAATGAAATCGTTCGAAAAACGAATTGTGAGACACGAATAATCGCGCGATATCGAGTTTACGAATTCGTCGACGAAAACGTGTGGAGCATCATGAAAATAGGCGTAGTTATTTCGACAGCCTTTCGCGTAGAATCGTGAAGGGAACGTAATTTAAACGAAAATAAGGAAAATCGTCGATATTGAATTCACTGATTATTCGACCGAAAAGTGTTCAGAATCATGAAAAAAGGATTAGTTTTCTCGAATCAGGTTTTTTGTAGATAAAATCGTGACAAAATCGAAGTATAGGACGAAAGTAATGAAAAATAATCGCGCATTTTCGGAAACGTTTCTCTCGATAAGTCGTCGATCGACCGGCGTCGGTCGAGCCGATATCGTGTATTTTCCACTTCTGAAAAATATCGTCGATCGCGCGATGCGTCACGTTCGTACGAAGGAATGTGAGCGATTTAGCGGCAAAGTCGAGCGGGGTGTCGGAAGTGCCCACGGGGGGGAAAGGGCTTACCGGACAAACGCCGTGAAAATCCGGAAGTCGACGACCACTCGGGGATTCTATCGCGCCCGGGATGAGGCACATAGTACGGTAGCTGCGCGAAAGTACACAGGGGTGCGAGTTAATCCAGTGCACGAATGGGAGTCGCTTTTGGTCGGCGCGGGACGTCCCGTCCGCTCCACGAAACGCACACACGTGTCCAACGAACCCGCGCTCCACCGTAACAACCATCAATGTTCGCTCCCCCTTTTTCTACCCCCAATTTACTGAAAAATTCACAAAGTTTCTATTTTTCGATAAAACTGTCACGCGAGAGAAAGCAATGATCTTCTCGCGTCCGGAGCAATGCAATGAGACGTTCAAATAATCGATGTCGAAATGACGAATAAATCATTAACTCGCCTGCTGCAACACAGCGAAAGATTATTTCGAAGTCCCGAGCGCGCGGTGTCACTTGCCTCGGTAACCGATCGAATTATCTCTCATGCTCGAATGGATTTAAAACTGGCCTGGCATTAGAATCACCGGTCGAAGATCGAAGTGTCACTCAGAGTACGGTTTAACGCTGGCGAAATCGAGAAACGATCGAATTAACGAACGAGCGTGCGGCGATATATACGTATATATAACTCCTCCTCATCCTCCTTCTCCTTATAGTCGCGATGATGATCTTACCGCGGGAATATCTCTCCCTGCGAGACTATTCGCGATGGCTATTATATACTCCGATGTATCTCGCGTTATTCCAATATAAAGCGGGCAAGATATTCGACGAGCTACACGATTCTCCGGGTTAATTTGACAGACACGCCGCGAACCGTTAACTTTAGTAATTTTCGTATATCATTCGTGATACTTCTCCTCGGGCGTTCGTTGCGCTCGCGTTGCATTAGTTAACGTGGAAAATGACTTTTCGACGAGTCGACGAACTTGGTCCTCGAGGCGAAAAGCTCGAAGCCTCGTCATTGGTTCGTCACTATTTTCTTTTTTTCTCGTTTTTATCGAACGACGAATCCGCGTGCTCGCGAAATAAAATCGGCAACGAGGCCCGTCGAGGCTGCGCGAGTTTGTTCGCAACGATCGTACGAAAATAGGATTTATCATCGAAAATTCGACATGCGGGTTTGCGTCGAGGCGGATTAGTGCGAGTGTTGCATCAATTATTCATCGCGACGTTTTCCGTCTCGATGCTCGAGATGATACAGATTTATATAGATCGGTCTCGAAGCTCATGTGCAACTTCGGATGCGATTTTGACGCGTTTAAAATTCGAAATCGAGCTCGAACGCGTTGCAGTCTTAGGTGGCTCGCGGGAACGGCTCGAGACGATTATTCTCGGTAAGCGAACGAACGGCGAAGCCCACAGAGCGACTTAATTGACAGGGCTTGGATATCGTAACGGTAATTATGATATAAATTGAGAATAAGCTACTTGGCTCTCGAGCGCGGGGGAGCCCGCGGATTTGAAGAGCTCGTTTCGAGATTCGCGGAAACTTAACGCCGCGCGCGGTCTTCTCGAGCGATCGCTCGAAGCGGCGTGGAGCGGGTTGGTGATTTAATCGAAATTCGATCGAAACCGTGGAGGATTTGGGGAATAAACGTGCGGGCGCGGCGAATCGGAGGCAAAGATTTCAATGGTCCACGGGAGTGTCGCGTGTGCAATCGACGTATCGAAATCTCTTTTCTTCCGACACGGTAAAATACGACGTCTCGCTGATGGTGTCTCGAAACGATTTTTCAATGTATAAACCATTTTTCAGTTTACATTCGCGTAATTACAAATGCGCGACGATTCGTAAACTACTTTGGCTCGTTAGATTTATCAGAAATAAGGAAAAAAAATAATCGCTCGACGATTATGTGCGGAACATCGATCTCACTTCTTGACTCGTTGAATTGCGCTCGCATGCAGGCTCGTTCACAGTCCTCAGAGGGGGCACGCGAGAGTTTGAAAGGGCTCGTAAATGCATTTTTAAAATAGCTATTTATCGTCGAATACGCCAACGCTTTTCCGTGCAATTTTTTTTTTTTCGCTCCTTTCTTTTTACTTCACTCTCGTATTTGCGCGTGTTAACAAGTTAATGTTCCCGTATAGATCGTCGTGACGAATATTTCTGCGCAAAACTTAAAAGCTCGGCGTAGAAAACAAAAAACGGCGTCAATACGACTCGTAACTTGAAACAATAATGAGTATGTTTTTCCGGAAATGACAATGGATAATAAACTATAATTGTAATGTAATCGTCAATATGTTCTGAAGAAACTACATTATTTCTACGGATTCCGTCCGTCGAAATTCGGATCTTCGAATGCATCGAGTGTTCGCGACGTTGAATGCGCGAGGATGACATTTGTGTAGCGTTTAGTGAGGGGTCAGTGTTAAAGATCGACGATGGTTTGACTGTAATTGGCTCTTGGTCAGATCGTCGACCGCTGTCTCGCTCGTTCACGGCGCCCGGTGTGTATCCTCAAGCCTCCCGATACTCGACTCCGGCGCGGTAATACGCGAAACAGAGAGAAAGCACGAGCGGCTAACGCGCGCGATAGAGCAGCCTCCGAGTTCCGTGAGGGGTCAAAGTTTCCCCAGTGCGGTACTTCGGTGTTTGGCGAATAGTTCGGCGATTTGGGGTGGCGCGTGTACGCTCGGGGGGAGGCGACGAGGGAATGGGCCGGTAGATAGAGAGAGAGTACAGCTTCTCAACCGACTTTGCGGCTGTAGCTATAGTTGACTAAGTGCCTTCCCATCCGATCCCTCCAACGCTTTGCCAACAAACAGTTTCCTTCGATCCTTCGATCTAATCTAGTGCGAAAAAATGCTGTGTTTCAATTTTTTCATTTTTATAACACTTTCCGCATACGAAAATGATTCAACGAGTCCGTCGCGCAGTTATTACAAACTCGAAAGACTATTAAAAAAACAAAGCATCTACGGGCCTCTGTGCTCGTCTTTTACGACACTTATTATTATTATTGTGATTTTTTTTTTTTTTTTTTTTCACTTTATCGCGAAGGAAGACAAGTCGCGCGTGTCCATAGATTGCGAGGGTGTGAGAGTTGTTATAAGCTGTCGCGACAAAGAGGTCTTTCTCCCTCCCTCGTTTGCGGCGTGCGATAATATTGTAAAGCGATCGTAACCCGAAGGCGTTCGTCAAACACATGTACGAGTGCGCGCGCGGTTCCTTCTCGACTCGCAAGGAATCGCCTGTTTCCGATAGAGTAGTGCGAATATACGGTTTTCTTTTTAGCGCTATTGCCCGCGACTCAATCGTAACGGAGAACATAACGTGTTATTTTTGTGTTTAAATCTCGCGAGCGCGCGGCGCGCTTTGGCGGACATAACATTCGCGGGTACGGAGATTACGCTATAGCGCTGTATCCTCGGTGGCCCGTCACGGATTACCGTGTACGCGCGCCTTCGCGATGCACGCTCGCCGCCCGGGCTATTAACTCCGATTCCCCGAGCCAGCATAGTTTCGTAATCGTTTGTCCATTGATTAGGTGCTCGGAATAGGCGCAATTTTCGACCTAGGGTACAGCCGATGTCTATAGCCTTCGGCCGATTTACATTGCGATGAGGATACTTCTCGTTGATGTTTGTCCCGAACCAACTCATTTGCGCGCGAAACAAATGGAAACGGGAATTAAAATTTCCGGACGACTAGGCAAGATTAAATAAGCCTTCGATTTCCGTACCTTTCGATCATTAAAAGTCGCGATAAACGACTAATTTGAACTCGATATTAACGCACGCGTAGAAAGAAATTTTGGTGATTGCCGAATAGTCATTTCTTGCGGTGAAGAAATATTTGAAAATTGGGAAAAAACAAAAAAAAAAAATTGAAAAATTGATGCAATCAAATTTTTGGAAGTCAATCATCGTTCAGTTATTCGTTAAGAAAAAAAATATAAATAAAAAATATTTGAGAGATGTCGGTGCAACGATCGAACGGAAATAAATATCGCCAAGCGAAAAAAAAAAAAATCATCGCTCGCAGCGCGAAGAAAACGTGGTTAGGCACCGTGTCCTCTTAGCCAGAACTTATAAGCATCTATAAATATTGCGACACGCCGAATGCGATTTCTCGGAAACGATATATATTAAAGAAAAAAGAAAAACAAAAAAAGAAACAAAACGTGGTATATCGTTTTCGAGGCGGAATGAGAGTTTTGTAGAGGGAGAGACCGCACGTGTGCGATGCATGTGAAGAGAGAAAAAAAATAAAACGAGCGAGAGTGAGGGGAGAGTGTGATTGTGGTGGAAGGCGAAAGTGCAATCTTCGATGCAATCCTGTGCATCAAATGAGCAACTCGAAGGCTGCACACTCGTCCCAGCGTTGCATGCGCGCGAATGCATCAAAATCCTTAAAATTCCATCGCGACTTTTTTCCGTCGTTACTATTAATATCAATTGCCTGTACGATTCTTTTCGTATCATGGACGTTTGAGAGCCGTTGTAACGCATTTGTTTTATTTTCGTTTTGTGCATCTCGCTCTTGGCACTTTGTCCAATGGTGCGAAATAAACATATCGTTCCGTCGCGCGCGGTCACTCGACGGTTCGCTCGTCGAAGCCGGGCGGTGCGACCGGTCGAAAGAGGCTCGCACACGGCCGATAGAGCGTCGGGGAAGCGTTTGACGAAGGAAGGAGTCGGTGCGGTCCGCGTGGAACGAGACCTCGCAGCGTACTCCCAATTAGGTCCGCGGGACTCGCGCTCGTGAATGGACAAAAGTTTTGCATTCTCTCGCTGCTCCCCCTACCGCCGGCTCCGCGACGGTGTTCCCCTACAAGCGCGTATACTATTCTATCTCTCGTCTCTCCTCCTCTTCTCCCCGCCCGCTCCCCACCATGGGAAATCGCCACCACCACCACCGCCGCCGCCACCACCACCAGCCGCGTGCTGCATCCACGCTATTCTCTCTTGTTGTAAAGCCGACCGAACCGGCACGAGAGGGGAATCCCCAACGAGCTTCCCGAAATTCCCGTATGGCGGCGGCACTGCACGGCGAAGGAAAATAGTAACACCCGAATGTCGTGAGTCACGAGCGCGCGCGCGGACACGACCGAGAGAGCTCGATACATACACACGAGTGACGCTTCGCACGCAGGCGAATGAGCAACCGAGTGCCGGCTCTGCGAGACTTCTTACACGTTTCCACGTATCCATATCGGATCTAATGAGGCAACTTGGAACTTACCAATCATTCGATTCGCAACATCTCACCCATCGGTGAAATTCATTCGGAATTGTTTTTCGATTTCGCTTTTTTTTACTCGCCACTTGGAAACGCGAGAGAGACGAACAATATTTATTTATTTATCTGGTACATGAAAAATTACATTAAAAAAAATGTCGGAATTACATTATGAGAAATATTTCCGCTACTTTCTCCTTCGTGAAGTAGCTTCGAATTGATTTTTATTGACTTCTTCAATATCGATGAATAAATTATTATGTGATGATCATTCATAATATATTATCGTGTTTTAATGTATTGATTATCACATAATAATATATTAAATTATCAAAAGAACGTTAAATTTATTATAATTATAATTACTATTTATATTGACTTCAGAATCAATCGATACTGAATTATATTATCACCATTGCACGTTATTGAAATTGACACCAACAAATTGGACGTTCGAAATTTCGTTTTCAATCATTTTTTTTCCACAAAATAATGAATTTTTTTGATTGTCGATTTTTATTGTGTACTAATTTACTTCGATTAATTCGTGCGAATTGATCCGACGTGCCACGACAGACTTTCCTTTTCGCGTTCGAACGATGCATAATCACGTGTCTCCGCGGCCTTTGAGCTAGGTGTGTGAGAGACTTTTTCTCGCGCGTCCTACGCTAGAGTCGATCGGCGCTATGTCGAGGATACGCGGCTATAGAGTTCTCGGGAACATCGCGCGCGGGACTATCGCTCTCGAAATAGACTATAGAAGCTTATTTCGGATTCGTCTCGTTGGTCTAGTCCAGGGGGACGGTCTAGACCTCCAGACGCTGTGGGAAACTGCCTAGCACTCGTGCGGTATAGCCGTCGCGAGTTTGCCGGGTGACGAGTCCGGTAGATCCAAAGAGAGAGAGCCAGCGATCGGACTCGCGAGCGGTATTATGCACTCGTTTACCCGCATATACACGCTATCACACTCTGGCAAACGTGCTCGGTAGCGTTGAGCAATTCAGCGGCCAGTAAAATTGATGTCTCAGTCATTAACCCATTATCGCAATCATCTTGATTTAACAAAAAAAACAACGTGTAGCTCGATTTTTTGTTAATAAATATAATATTGAATAATCTTAATACCAGACAATCAATTAATTAATGTATGAAAGAAAAAGAATTGAAATCTTTTTGCGCGCAAATTGTCGGATCGGCGATCGGCTTAGCTTCTGGGTGACGATGATTCGTCTCGGAGGCGATACACGATTCCCGCGTGTATTCTAGCATCAAACGCGGGTAAGCATCGCGCGCGACTCGTGACTCACGCAGCGTACAAAATCCACGGTGTTGGACGCTCGGAGAAGCGGGCTCGAGCGCGGCTCGTTTCTTTTTGGAATTCAAAACGTTTTCTCGCGAGACGAGAGAGATTCGTTATGGATGCTCTCGCGCGATGCAGCATCGGTTCTCGTTCGGGATGCGTGAAGCGCGGGCAACAGATCGAGGAACGAAAAGCGGGAAATAGATAGTAACGAAAAAAAAAAAAAAACGGGAAAAAGAAAAAGGAGAGTAGAGAGACTCTGATCAACGGCCGTGGGACGGAGAGCGAAAGAAGCGTCTCGCGTATCGCACGTGCAACGTGTCCGTGTGTGAGTATCGGGAAAGAGAGTCCGACGGGGAACGCTATTAATACGCGCGCGGCACGAAATTTTATCGTCTCTTTCGGGGTCCCCGCTATTCGAGAAGAGCCGAAACGATGAAGCACCCGTTCGTTGTGCGTCTCGAGAGCCATTAGAAATCGAAATTAGGGGAAGATACCGAAGTGGAAGATCGAAGTTTGAGATCTACAACCGACCGAGTTCCAAGATCTTTCGTCGATTCGGAGATCGTTGCCAAGAGACACGCGCTCCGATCGAAGCGGGGCAACGGGGAGGACAAACTCGCGAGATTCACTCTCCGGGAGAGACAGAGATTCATCAACCTTGTCTCGGAGGCCCGAGAAGCCACGCCGTTACGCACTGCGAATGGTATTTTTCCTCGTTTTTTTTTTTCTCGCTCTCTCGATCCGTACGATAGTCTCGATTTCTTTTGTTCGCTCAATGACGCAGTTTCGAGAGCATTTTTTTGAGCGACAGCAATAACGAGCGAAACGTAACGGCTAAAAAGAAAAAAATTGAAAAAAAAAAACGACGAGAGACGGAGGATTATGAATTTCTCAAGTGTTATTTTCTGATATGAGTGATTTAGCTCCGAGTCGCGAGAGAAGAAGAGTGATATGTATTTCGTCTTACATCAGCCGATGAGGCTTCTCCTCCACATCGGCCAAACAGTGATTCATCCGTTCGCTCTATAAATAATATTTCACATTCGAGAATTAAAACACGCGCGTCGCACAAGTCGCGATACGCATTGATACTTCGATGCGCGGGTGGAGGGGGAGGCGGAGGGGGGAGGGGAAATATTTCGGTTGATCGATTTGGGGAATCGAGTTCCGAGGATTGGACATTGGAGTTGACATTAATAATGGGATAATGAATTCCAGGAACGAGATCATCAATCACTTCGCTACTGTAATGCGCGTGCGTGTCTCTCACCCGTGAATAATCGATTCCCATAGTTTCTCTCGCTCTCACGGCCTATCTATAGGACAACGAAAGAATCGCTCGTCCAATATATACGGTCGAAGACTGAATTCGATCGCGCCACGGGCAAGCTTATTCATCCATCTGTGTCTCTCCAACCGGACAATCCTATCGGGCCATTATAACGAATTCTTGACTTCCGCTTCCTCGAGACCTGAAAACGTCAATCCTTTGAACTTTCGATCGACGCACGGTCTCGTCTAATAAGATCCCAACGACGAGGAACTCTGCGATTGTGCGTAGCCGTGTAATGAGCGATACGGTGAAAGCGCTCATTCGCAGCGGTCTTCTCGGAACTCGTCGCTCGAACGCGATTCACCTATCGCTGCCGATAGAACGATTTTTACTTCTTTATTAGGCCTACCTTTACCTTCTTTACCACCAACTTACACCGAAAGATTTTTTTTCTCGTGCGTATTAACATTTAATTAATTTATTCAACGGCGTGATCCTTTAAAAGTAGTAACGATAATCAGTTATTGATCGACACAAAATTACTCCGACTAAGGCACTGAAGGCCGGTTATTTAAACTCAGTATAATATAGGAAAAAAAATATATATAAAAATATAAGACAAATATGAAATTAATAAAAATACATTGCTAAATATTACAGAAAGTTGAATTTTCTCGTGTGTAAAAATAAATGACGAAACTACTATCGATTCATGACTATGTCCGACTATTCTGAAAAATGTTATATTTTCAATAGAGCACAAATGTATTTATCGAACAGAAAAATCTTCATCAGTTAATACGTCGAGGGCATCGAAAGGCCCCCCGGGCCGTGCCACCGAAGCCGTAAACCCGAGAGATTTGGCCGGGACGAATGTGTGCGCGGCGAGCGTTTATTCGTAGGTAGAGGCGAACGGTAAATTGGCACTGACCACACGCGCGTATACTCGACACTGTACGCATACACGTGCGAACGTTGTGGACGCTGTGCGCAAGCCAAGTGACGGCATGCGTGCCTCTCCTCGCTTGTATCGAATCTCTCTCCGCGCGTATGTATACACGTACGGATAGAGCAGAGAACTGCACCGGCTCGTGTGTCCCTCGAGTGTGTGTGTGTGTACCGCGGGAGAGCGCAACAGATGCGCCAGGCACGCGAGCCCCTGGCCCGGCCCGCCGCACACTCCATGGGACGATAGAGCGAGAACGCGGGTCGCGAACTCCGGACCTTCCGGTTCCCGGTGAGAGCGACCCGACGCGCCACGCGAATATTTGGCAAAGAACCATCCGCGCTTGCCGCTGTACGCTGCACTTCTTCGTTGCTCCCTTCGGGGAGCCGGTGGCCATCGAGACAGTACACGTTTACTATGTACATATATATTATCCATGTATACGGCGTAGCATCTTTCACGCGTTCGGCTCGTCGGAAGTGAGAGGAACCTTGCATTCTATGCATTGTTTACATATACCAAATGATACTATAGCTCAATGCAGTTGATGTTTACACTTCTAGTTTCTTGATTTATGCAGCCTTCTTTCCCTATTTCAATTTTTTTTCCCATTTTTTTTTTCTATGTTTCCCATTGCATATCCTCGGCCTATTCGAATGTATATCAATCGGATATGCAAACTATTACGAATACATTTCTGTAAAGGTGTTCAAGACAGGTAGCTAACTTTCTTTTCACTTTTTCTTTTTTCGTGGCTTCCTGTCCATTTTATTTTTCGGCTTTTTTCTTCCTCCGTTTTTTTGTGAACCGAAAAACGATGCGGACGCAAAATACGGAGAACGAAGACTTTCTTTTCGACGGGCTTCATTCATCCGGCGACCGATTCGTCTATCTGCGCTGCCTCCACTCGATCGAATTCTTTCGTCCAATGTTTTCGTTTATTTCGTTTTTTCCTCTCCCTCGCCGGCCAATCGGACCAAAGTTCGGTTGGACAGCTTCCAAAAATTCGTTGCCACGGGCACGCTCGACGCGATTGAACACAAAGTGAATTCGCAGTTAAAGCCGTCCGAATAAACTTCGGTAATGCTCGAATTCTCAGCTTGATTTGTTCCCATTTGCCCATTCGCGACTGGCGATTCTCTTTGTGACATTTACGCGCACGATTTTAGCCGCGGCGCGCATTCGCGCGCTGTAACTCCGCGAAATTGGCAAGTGGATTTCGCGGCATTTATTTCGCGTATGCATTAACGGCGGCGAGAGCCGCGGACGAGGGAGAGAGCGATTTATCATTTCGTGTTTACAGAACGCAAACGCGATAGATATTAATTTATGTTCGACAATGTTCAATTATTGCATAGCGATAGGGTTATAATATATATTCGAGACAATGTCTCATTTGCATGATTAGCAGATAGACGTTGTTCTTCGCACATATATATACGTGTACACATATAGATAGATAGATCTACAGATATATATATTGCTGTAGTATAACTGCCATAGTCTAGTGCACTCGCGAAGAGTTTAGTAACCGGGCAGCGTGTGTGCTCGTTCCACGAGCAATTACCTGGGAAGCATAATTTACGGATTGCCGGTCGTGCGGCGGTAGCAGTGCACACACCACCTCCACTCGACTAGCACGCGTATCAACTTGCGCGTTGCCCGCGCGGTTGCTCCTTGCAGTTGATGGTGGTGATGCTCTTCCCTCGTTTCCATCGCCACCTCCTTAAGGAGGGTGCATCGCTACATTCGCAGCCAAAAGCGGCACTCGGACGGCATTTCGATGACCGCGAGAAACCCTAAAAAAAAGAAATCAACCTCGCAAACGATGCGATGCATGAATTTTTTAAAAAATAAAATCGGAAGACTCTGAAAGAAAAAATTTGGAAGAAATTGCGGCGCAAAAAAGACTTGTTTTTTTTTGTCAATAATCTTTTGGCATCGTTGTTATTCACAATTTATTCTCTTGGGACTTCCGATATTGTCGATTTCTTTGAGACTTTTGTCCGTTCGGGAAGTGTTCGAAAATTCACTTTCGGCCGAGACTGTAACGGCAGGTTATCCCCGAGACCTGCGCGGTGCTTAACTGCCAACGTTCATCGGCAAAGGCGATCAACTTGCATGCATCGCTCTCCTAGTTGCAACATGGTATAGCCTGTTTTATACACATCGCTGCCGCGTATATAACGCGTATCTACGCGCGTACGTTTAAACGCGTGATCTTGTCTACGGGGCGGTCCCCGTGCGTTGCGTGTATACAGTACAACACGCATTGCATTATAAGCAAATGCCCCCCTTCGCGTGGCTCGGTTGAGCCCCGAGTCGAGTCCCGAGTCAAAAGTAATGGTTATTGAAAATCGTTAAATCATGAATAGTCATCGTATCGCCAATTAACGCCGCGCCAGTAAATAAATATTCACGACAGTACCAACGTATATACACAATCAAGGTTTTTTTTTCTTTCCCGTACACATACATATGTATGGCTGTTGTTTGTGTTTACGCTGTGTGTAACACCCACACGCGTTACACGCGCAGCATCGCGTGGCTCTCGTCACGCAAACGAGAGAGCCCAGCACGGATTTTTACCCCCTTAGAGCTCGATCGCCCTCGAGGTTTTTCATGCTGTTTTACACGATGTTAAAAAAGAAATTGCCACGTGCAACCGTACGCAATCTGATACGAGAGGCGTTTTCAGGTCAAATGAGACTGTACTCGAGTCGTTTAAGATCTCGACTTCGGACGAGAGAAAACAGTTCATAAATATCGTTGCGACAAATTTCAATTTTACTCGCTAAAAAAAATCATTTAATGTTAATTAATTAGGGGGGTTGAATTTTGATATTTTTTTCTATCAATAAAGTTTTCTCTGTGTCAGAGATAAAAAGAACGGTACTCTCGAACGACGGTGATACTTCTGATGATTCATTTGTTCGTCTTGCGAAATCGTTGCTTCGGCGCTGGCTTTGAAATAAATATTATCTATACTCGTTAAAAGTCGGCATCGAAATTAGGAACAAAGCTTTGTCAGCTCGGTCAGCTTTGTTAGAATCGTTGTCGGGGAACGCCGTGCACGAGCGCGATGACATGTACGCGTAACGACGAGAACGCGTCGCTGTGACGGCAATTAAAGTTCCCGAAACGAGGGAACTGCGGAACGAGGCGATTGATAAGCAGCAGCCGGAAGTCAGCCGCGACCGAGCGTGGCTAACGGGATCTCTCCTTCACTCCTCCGCACTCTTTGCCGCACTGGCCCGAGCCGACGATAGTGCGTACGTATCATCTTCTCTCTCTCTCTCTCCCTCGCTCGTTCGCTTTCAATTTTCCGTCTCCGTATCGTCCAGACTTCGACGACAGATTGAAGTGGACACAAATACGCGCGAGTGCGTACGCGTGGCAATACGCGCGCGTACGTATCGATTCGCCTCCGGTCGAGCTGCGGTTCTCGCGACGGCGGAAATCCGATCGCGGTCGGGCGATCGGCTTTGCGTGCTACGCAGACCGGAAGTACGCGATCCTATCGAACACCGATCGTTCGATATCTCGACTTCTCTGTAGCTCAATGCAAACGTGACGCAGCGCACGGTACGTCGTTTCATTGACCGATCGAACGGCAACTCGACGTGCAACTCGATACGTCCAGATTCCAAGCCGAATTCGTTGGCATTGAAGTGCTAGTTGGTTTTTAAATGGGGCAATGTGACGCAAAAAAAAAACATCGAATTTAATATTTATTATATTTACCAAATATTTATTTTTTGACAATATTAATTACATTTAATAATTATTAATTTTTTGACAATGGTCATTAATCTCATTAGCTTATATATTTTTGAAATTAATTTGTGCACCGTTAAACTTTGAGTCAATCAGTTAACGATATTCGTTGAGTTCAGTTGCTCGTTTCGTCGAATTATCAATCGTGACTAATCTCTGGTTCGCGAGAAATTCGTCCAAGTAGAATCGGAAGAGGAACTCGTGTCTCTCTCTTCGGGTATCGGTTCAGACTCGACGAGTCCCCGGGCTCTCGGGTAGCCGGTGTTTTACGCATGTAAATTCATCCGGACGTGACGCGGCCCGGTCCGGCTGGTGCTCATCATTCGCCACAGACTATACAAGCCGTCGAGAGAGCTAAGGCCATCTGTACCAATCGCTGTCCATTAGTCGACACGCATCAGGTCCCTGTACGTTCGAGGGCGCCGGGGAGTTTCGTGTTTCCCGGTTTTTTTCATTTCGTTTTATTCATTTCCATATCCTGCGCGTTCGGGAGTAACGTCATCACGATAGATATCTTTCGGCTACAATCCAAGGGCCCGAAGTGAGTAGGGAGTTCCTCATCGTTTCTATTGGGGGGTTTTTGACGGAGTCTATCTTCAGTTATTGATCAATCGATAATCTCTCATTTCCTTCGGCTAATTTGCTACCAACTATTTATTATTAAGGTATCGTTCGCATTGCTGATTTTTTTCAAATTTTTTCCCCATCGCTAAGTCTTCGAAAAAGTGAGATACGGTGATCACTTTTGGCTAGGAATTGAAACATGCACCTTTCTTAAGAGATTCGTCACGATAATGAGACGATCGAGCATGTGTAGGTTTCGCGCGTTATACATTGAGAGGTATACTTCAGAGGATGTCTCCACATATATTACGGCGATCGTAGACGAGGGAGCGACGACTTCGATGATACATTATTTGTACATCGTCAAGTGCAACCATACTCTTACGCAGTATCGTATCGGGCTCGAGTACGTGTGGCATCGTACGCCGACGGTGTATACGTGTACAACGCGAGCGTATACACAACGCGACAAGCAGGATTTTTAAATTGTATCTATTGGCTCGAAGCGATTGAAAGTAATTGAATGAAGCGGTCCGGTTATTTACGAACGTTTAAGCCCGAGCCAACTATCTGTCCATTCATTCGTCTGTCCCTTCATTCATTCATCATTCGCTTCTAGCCCGTGTACGAACGATGCATGTATAGCAGTAGTAAAAGCCCATTCAATTGATCGGTGATTGTCTAAATTATAAGATTGCCATACAATGGCTCTCATCTCGACCTATTGGGGTCCCGTTGGTCGTTGCGTCATCACTTTAGGACCGGATCGCCCGGCAAACGCGAACGCGAACGCGCGACTTTGCCTACGGTGTACCCATCTGTAGGTAGTCCCCGATCCACCGAATAACTGACACGCAATCGGGCCTTTTCAAATTCGGCACAAAACTCAATCAATTCCTGAGGAAAATTTCCCCGAATGCGAGTCATTGAATCGCAACGGGAAAGCGTACCGCAAAATCTTGGGTACGAAAAAAAATCGGAGTCATTTTTTCCAATTTGCGAAAAACGTTCTTCAATTTTTCGCGATCTTTTCCGCAACAAGTTGATTTATGTTGGATTGCTATCGGCTGCACCCTCCGTTACGACTTTCTTGTCGGTGATTCTTCAATTTCTATGCCAAAGTCTTATTTCTTATTTTTTTCGCTCCTTTTCTTCTTCCTGGTACATCCAAATTAGTGTTTTCTAATCTGAATGACTCGCTTCCTCGAAAGTACGGCGAGATAGCGCTTCATTTTCGGAGCTCGATGAATTATTATACCTATCGAAAGTCTCGGAATTGAACTTCTCTCGTTGTGGTGTAAAAGGAAAAAAGAAAAATGCCACGGATATCCATTGGCTTTAACTTCTCCGTCGAACTGGATATACACAATAGTGAGAGTTAGAGCCGTGCTATCCCACCTATGGCGAGATCAGGCATCAGTTCGCGCGAATCTCTGGACATTGCGCTAATCCGCGCAACAGGCTTAATTAGAAATGGTATTTAACAGGATAATGGAAACTCCCCCCCTCTGCCGACACCGTCCGCGGAGGGCGGTTTTCGCGTTTCCGAAGTAAACTATATGGCATTGCCGTGTTCGGCTAACTAACGTCGGCGTCGGACTCCGCCAAATCGGTTTAACATTCGACGGGAAAAGTCCCTTTAATTCTAAGCGAATTGAACCCGTGAGTGCGAATGTGCGTCGCTGAAACCGTAGACGACCACCGCGCTTCGGCCTCATCTGATGAGATCTCCGCAAGTCCTGCGCGAGAGATTCACCTGACTCGCGTGGCTTCGTCGCGGTGTATCCCGGTAACTGTTAAGTTCAGTTTCGAATCCGTCCGAAGGAACGTACACGGAGAAAACGGGATCCCAAAATATAGCCCTACAATCCGATATGAATAATAGATTACACTATACTTCTGATACTCTGTACTGAGCTTCAGCAAATTTTACTATACCGATAGTAAAATCATTAGCATAGGATTGAGGGCCATATTTCGCAGGTTCGTTTTATTGGTCTATTATCCAGTTTTCGGCTTAGCCGCTAGCGGAAAATCTGCAGAATTCGGGAAAAAGTACGAATAGCGAGTGATCGATTGTCGGGACTTCCAAGCTGGAGCCTAAATAAAATCGTCGCTAAAAGCGCGAAGAGGTTCATCGTTAATGCACATCGAGTAGCTTCTCCGATTCGCGATAAAGCCTGTTTGATCGAACGATCCATTGGTCCTTTATCCAATTCTTCCTTCGGCATTATCCTTTCTGCCGGCGTCGCTCGCGATATCGTTTGGTAATATTTACATCCATTAACGGAATCCATGAAGCATATCGAAGCGTCGTAGCGGTGGTTCGATACGCGAGGGCCAGCTAACAACATCATTCCCTCTGGTTTCACGCTCGCGGGTTGTGTTAGCTCCAATCGGAACGGCGATTCGAAGCCCGAATCACCGGGAAAGTAGTCTCCAGCAGATAAGAGCTCGCCGACCGCGCACTCGCCATCGTTTCGCCGAATCGTAAAGCGATTACGAGAGTGTACACATACATGTATAGTATGTATACGAACATAGAATCGCAGCAAGCCGAGTTACACGAGTGTTGGTTTTCATTGGGAGTATACGATTGTGTAGCCGGAGGAAAGTGATGCCGATGCCCAATAACTTACGAGCGTGTTACACACGGCGGAGGAATGGGAAATAGAATGGTTTGCAATGGGGGTTGATATGACGGCGATGCTGGTGGTGGTGAGCCGGCACGTTATCCAGGCGGATCGAGAGCCTACCCGAGAGTATCCTAAGCACCCCCGTAGGTATTAAGTACATATACGTGCGGAATACCGCCGGTGCTTCGAACCTTCTCTCGCGGCAACCTGTACACGTGTAAAGCGCCGCATGGGGGTTGCACAAGACCGGAAACCAGCGGAGGGTCAACGAGTGAGGGACACGGGAGACTTAAACTTGAAAAGCCATCGATGGGAACTCGAACGATGTGAATCATTTCGAAACCTTCTTGACGCTAATAATTAGAGACCTAAATAGTTTTCGCTTGAACATTAGCAAAATGAAAAAAAATGAAAAATGAATTATGATTCATTTATTCTGAAGAAAATTCAGCCGGTGGTCCATATTGTTAACATTTCCTCTGGACCGCTCGACATTTTTGCGACGACACGGCCTCGCCGCATTGCCTCTTGTTCGCTTCATTGGACGACAATAATAGGCAACGAAATTAAGTGGGTAGTAGAAGAGAGAGTTTCTCCGTCGATCGCATTGATCGTACGTAATACTTGTTATATCAATCCAGTCGTGTTATGTTCAGGGGAGTGAGAGGGGCGGCGGAAGGGGAATGAGTGAGGGGGGCGGGGGGCAGCTCTATGTGCCAGCAGTAGTGGGACAAATGACAGGAGGCTTTCAAGCACAGGTGCCCCATTGTTTCCGCGTATTGCCGGTTGGTGCGCGCCTTCCTCTCGCGTCCATTCTAAGCCCGCGCGAGCGACACGAATTTCCAACCCTTCAATTGATACACTTTGAAACAAACGATATTTGTCTTGTATCAACCATCTCGATGGCAACTGATAACCAGTCTTATTCGCCTTTTCACGGTTCTCGAAAGAAAAAAAAAATTCACGAGATAATCAATGCCCTCCCCCTTTAAAACTATTCACACGAGTGACCGACGAAATTTCTCGCACGAATTATCCTGAGCATTATCGCATCTCGTCTATTCACTCGCTAGACACCGGTTCGCAATTAATTCTCTCCGAGCGTTGAATGATTTTGCGCAAGCGAGGTTTTGCGCAAACTTCGCATTTGAACAATTAAACCACTTTCTAATTGTCCGGAGACTCCGCTTGTCTTCATTATTGCAATAAGAATCGACGAAATTACGTGTACATTGTTAGTCGGTATAGCGATTGTCTTTTGCCGGTCGCGCCTGTGAGTGTGATGCCCGGCACAGCGCTTTTTCGGTACACACGAAGGAACGCCGACACGTGCACACACACGCGACTCTTCGACGCGGGGCGAGCGACCGGGCGGAGTGGCGATACGAATCGGCGAGAAGTATGCGGCTCACACGCACACGCACTTTGTACGAGGCACGCGTGAACGCACACGTCGAGTAAAAACGCGCATACTCCAAACAATTCTCTCGTGTAAAGCGATACACACCCGTACCGGTGTATATCAACTGTGCGAGGCGAACTATACGACGACGACAACGAGACCTCAACGCTCCGAGAGCTCTCCCGAACGCTCGCGTATACGTGCGTTCTATACGGGTTATTAAGCAACGCCGTTCACACGTTCACCCCTTCCTCTCGCTCCTCTCTCCCGTCTTCATCGTCTCTCTTCGGCCGCGCGAACGCGCGGCTCTTGTGGATCCACGCTGTCGACTTCTGCCGACGATGTAAATGGGATCGTAAAGACCGACGGTTGTAACGTCTCGAAGACGCCCCTCCTCATCCCTCGACGTGTTTCCCCTTGAAATACGAACAAGAGCGTCTGAGAAATCGAGAGGAAGGCGAATACATCGCGATAATACGTATATCGAATGGTCTTCGTGTTGCCCGCTCGTTCTGTACGTATTTCGTTCGGTCCGCTATGTATTGCGAGCACAAATCACCGATACCATGGCCTTGGACCGTCCGTTTCGGACATGGACAATGGACGTAGTACGGCCGACCGGTACGTCTGGCGTCGCTTCGGGCTCTCAGCTCCGATAAGGAATAGGAACCTCTCAAGCGTACTTCCGCTCTCCGGCATACCCGCTGTGTCGGAATACTCGGTCCGCGCACGAAGTTTACGTACAACCGGTGCTTTAACCGTGTATCCAATAAACGTGTATGTCAGATCTGACGGTGTGAACCTGCTGACTTGCGGATTTTTCGACGCCTTTCCTCGTAGGCCGATCGATGAAAATCGCTTGCCTCTAACGCCAGTTCGCCATTCTTCTTTAATAATTTAAGGTCTTCCCGAGACGCGCGAAAAATTGAAATGGTGAACAATACCGAAAAATGGTACCGAGGAATATCAAGCTCGAGGACACCTTCGAAGCGAGCCTCGCATGAGCGAGAAACCGAAGAGTCTCGATCCAATGATTTCAAAAGTACTGCTCACCGATGCGTTTCGGCATCGGGATATAGGTATACGGATACCCTCGACGCCATTTACAATATATCCCCCTCTCGCGTATTTCTTGCCACTCTTTCGATTTTTCTCTCACGGACACGCACACACGGTTCACCGATCGAAACTCTTGTTCTTTCCCCTTTCGAAGCATTAAAAAAAAAGGAACGGAAAAAACATCTTTCTTTTCCATTGTCCCGGCAGACGATGCATAATAAAATTATAAATTAACAGTTCCCGCGACCGTGCTCTTTGCGGATCGGCCAATCGCGTTTGTCGCGCATCCGCGATTGATGCAAGAAGTTTCGAAGGGGTCGCCTTTTTTCGCGTTTCTTTTTTTGTCAAGGTGTCGCGGTGGATGGAAAAACCGGGGAAGAAAAGGGCGGCGATGTATGACTCGCGGAGGGTCGAAAAAAAAAAAAAGGAAAAAAAAAGTCGGGAACGCGTACGAACACGAGGCGTCCACTCCCTTAAGTCGGGGGGGATAAGGGCGTACACGCCTAATTTTAACGACACCCGATATGCAGATCGAAAGAGAGGGCACTCGGGCGCAACGGGGATCTATGCAAATCGCGAAAGCCAGCCAACGTGTATTAGTGGCTCAACCCCAACGGGCCAACGGCGATACTATTTCGTGGGCTCTTTTCCGTCCTTCTCCCGGGCCATTGAAATATTTGAACAAAAAACTACGCGTACGCGTATATATATATGAATCACCCCGTACGAAAACTGGTCCGACCCATCGAGTAGACCGAGACCGGAACCCCCGGCTCTCGTTGTCGTCCGAGCCGACACCGCCTCCCGGTGTACGCATCGGGGAATCAGATTCATCGTAGCATGTAAGTACGCGAGAGTGTCCGATGTGACCGTGCAGTACGCGAAGCCCTCGATAATATATCGGCTTTGGATCGCTTTTTTATTATTATTATTTTTTTTCGTCGCTCTATGTTTTATGCCGAGATATGGCCTTTTGTTATCTCCATGCGACTCTGCGGCGGATGATTCTCGAGGGGTTCGAACCCTTCGACGCGATGTCCGAAACAGCTTTTTTTTTTTCATTCGTACGCGTGTGAACCGATGTCAGATCCACTTTGTCATACTCGATTTTTCATGTTTTTTAAAGTCATGCATGACCAATTATTCGTTATGTGGCATTCGAAACCAATTTTTTTTAATTCTTTTTTTTTTTTGTCATATTTCTGAAACACGCTGATTTCCGTAGGGTTTATGTTCGAGTAGATCTTTTCCAAGGACTAGACAATATTAAAAAATTTGTCCAACAAATTAGTATTCAAAGCTGCCATTCATTCCGGTGAAATACTCGGACGCACATGGCTTTTTAAGGACCAAACTTAAGAAACACTTCAGAGCAGGATTACACTCCCGGGGATGGGGAGAAAAGCGGTAGATTTTTTTTTAACCCAGAATGGGAACTCTCCCGTAGATCTTTGCGCTACCGGGGATAATGCCACTTCAAACGGGCTTCGCACGAGAGTTAATTGGATTCGGGGAGCGAGTCGACTTTATCCTGGAGAAGTTTCGAGGAGCCCGTCGCCAGCGGGACGGTGGCTTCTGGTATTTCGAGGAAACAACGACGGCGCCACTTGGTCCTTCGCGCTGTCGCGACGCCGGAAAAACCGAACTGCCACTCGTTCGACACGATTTTTATTTATATATTCCATTTTCCCCCAGACATCTCTCGGCCCACATTCACTTTTCGTATAGATATCCACAAGTGTGCCGAAAATCCAAGAGTTCCGGAAGCGCCAGTAGCACTTTCGAGCAGCGTCGGTGGGACGCGATCCGTTCACGTGAACGCGCTCGTTTAAGGGCCCCGAGTTTCCTTCGCGGATATAGCCACGGCATGCCAATGGGCGGGGTGAATATTGATGAAGTTTATCGTCCCTCACGTTCGTCTCCTTTTCTCTCCCCCCGGGGCGAGCAGCAGTAAGTCTATGTAAAACCGATAATCCCGAAAGGTCTTTACGGCGTTAAATTGATACTCCGAAAATCCTGTTCGGCATCGCACACACTTATGCCGGAGTGTATGACAAGCTCGCATAGAAGATCGGTTAAACTCGCGAATATTAACCCTGTAAGGAGTTCAGCAGTTCACCTGCTCAAACTGTTTCTCTTATCATGAAATCTGGTTGGAAAAATCGGAAAAAAATTAGGAAAATTCGTCACTTTGACCGTATTGTTTTCAGAAGCATGTTCCTTCCACAAAAATGTATAAAACTTATTTAAAAAAATGTAATAAAATGTAACTCATTTTCAAAGATCGAAAGTTCTAATTTATTTCTCCTTTTTGTTCCAGGTACGTTTCAATGCAGTTATAAATCGAATTCCATGGGAATTGATAGCGTAAAATCTTCCATATCGGTGAGTTATAGAAATAAAAGGGAACGGATGCGCGAATGCACAATCGGAGCTTGCGACCAAAGTAACTTCGCGAAAAATTGGCATTGTCACATGTGTGCAATTCGCTCGTCGTTAGGCGCGCATACCCGCTCATGCGAGACTCGTGAAACCTCGACGAGCAAAACGCGTCTCGCTCGCGTTTATTAAATCATTGAATGTTAAATAGCTATTCTAGCTGCATGCGACGAGCTTCGCGAAAGATAGGAAGAGAAGTCGTTACAGTTGATAGAACGCGAGGGGTGGAGAGGAAGGGGGCGACGGAGGGAGGGAAACAGTAGCGGCACATGCTTCCTCTTTGGCGCCTCCGTAAGTGCATAAACGGGCTGGATATTCGACGCGATGAACTAATGGGCGATCATACTCGTTCATTCCGGTGAATTCATCGTCTGCTCTATCCTCCTATTGCCGCTATTCCTTCGCGCCCGTTTCTATATTCCTCCTCTGAAAAGGTGCTCGCGAGATGTTATCGAAATTTAACGAAGTCTCGACGCCAAACTTTCGTCATGCGATTTGTCGAATCCCGCTCAGTCTCAAGTTTGACAAAGAGTAAAAGGTTGAGGGCAAACAAAAAAGCGTTTTAGACGATTTTCTGCCTTCTAAATTTGAGACAATTGAAATTGGATCCGTTTTCAGCGCAGAAGAATACATAAAAATGTACGAAGTTTGCTCATGATCTGAAATTCGCCCTAAATTGTCCTGGTTGTACAGTATAAACGCTACAACGTATATATATCTATAGTTGTCAATCGAAGAATGCAGAATATCGCCGCAAATTCCGTCGCGACTGTCCATTGTTTACCGTAACGAAGCCAAACGTCTCTGAGCAACGGATGCACATTCGATATATCGGATGACACTTTAAGTGGACGGCCTGATCTCGAATTATCGTTCTCGAGGACACAAGTAGCTACTTCGGTGCCCGTTTACCTAATCCTCGGGGATTAGAGCCTGACAACCATACTCTTTCTCGTGACGTCGTATGCGTCTCGAGAAGCTTGCTTCATAAAAAAAAAAAAAAAAGCAACGCTGCTCAGATCGGATTTTAGCAAAGCGTTTCTCGCCGCGGCGCGACCTTCCATCCAAAGATCTCGGATTTTCTCGTACCTCGAACCCTCCCGACGTTATTATTCCCTCGACCAGGCGTCATTTTCATCCTTTATATATATAAATCTAATATCGTCGAGACACGTCAATCTCTCCGGCTGCTGTTGCCCCTCGCGCGCGTGATGGTGCGGTACTTATCGCGTTCGTCAAGCAGCCGCGAGAGAATCCCTCGCTATGTCATGCGAATGAAACGCGCGCACACACATATTTGTATGTACGTTGGAAGATATCCGTCTCGCGGACACGACCAAACGACGAAGACGATGAGGATCTCGTCAAGAGAGCGTATACGCTCACGGGGAGCGAGAGGATATTTCCCACGAAGTTTTCGCTGACGCGATGTTCTGCGGATAACGCGCGCGCGAACGATAAATAGTAAAAAAAGAGAGAGAGAGAAAAAAAAGCGCGAACTGATGGAGATGATGCTGTGGCGAGTATAACGCGACAGACGAATCTCGGTGATGCGTCCAAGGAATTGACCATGCAGCAAAACCATCAACCAACTTATCGCACTGTGTTGGTCTGTGCGCGAAGTTCACGGCTGCGTTTAAAACACCATCTGCGAAAAGACGTGTGTGTCGAGGGAGAGAGAGAGGGTTTCACGGACCCCTGTAAATCGCTAGAGGTACACATATACGTACACAGGCGAGGCATAGTTGATATACATTACGGCGGGTACGTAGTTGTAACAGACCGCGATGCACCTCCGCACTGACCGCTCGGTTGGGGCCACCTCTCCTCGCCCGTTGTCCGCTCTATACTCTCTGATGCATTCTGACGCGTGATTATTGCACGCGGAGCTCGGTGAGGATCTATGCCTCACTGCACAGAGCGCCATTACTCGAGACGTACTCTGTATTATCTTCGGATCGAACACACACACACACACCCGGCCATATTCCCGCGTCGAGCCACCGATTGTGTCCGTCTTGGGAATTTTTCCACATATCCGCGGAGCCATCAAGAAACGATTTGTTAAAATTGCGAAAAAAAAAGATGCTCGACTAATGGAAAATAAAAAAAAAAAACATTATGGATTTGCGTCGATCGCAATCGGTTCGTTTCCTTCTACGCGATCGAAAACAAAGAAGCGCGCCGAAAAGATGAAAAATTAACACTTTCTATCAATTGTCCTTCTCGCAATGTTTTTTCTTCGATTTTAAAGCGAGCGAGAAACGATTACGAGCAAAAAAAAAAGTTTCCGATTTATTTCGCTCGCAATCAGTCAGCGTCCTTCAGCGGAACTTCGAGCGATAAATAGCTTTGAAAAAATAATCGATATTGATCCCTCTTGCTTTGTTTATCGCGTTGAAGCGCGCGAAAAAAATGCGAAGGTCCACTTGACGTGGAAAGCCTCGTCGGGAATCCTATCAAAACAATGCGACGGCAAGACCTCTTTGAATTTTTCACGCCAACCCTCCGTTCGTACTTGCGCCGTAGATACTATTTATACCAATTCAATGCCCACTCTCATTTCCGCTTTCATTTACGATCCTATTTTTACATCTTTTTTTTTTTTTACTCTTTTCTTTCCTTTACACGTCTCTTTCACACACGCGCGCGAACGCACGAATGCAACAAGGGTCTATAGAGCCCCGTTGTTATTCATGGGCGGCGTGCAGTCGGGGTGCGAGCTAAATTGCTCGTGTGAGTACAGAGGGCGCGGTGTACGGACACGAGGGATGATTGTCAGAGTTCTCTAGCTATGCAGATGCGCGAAGGGGTGAAATTGCGGTGGCGTGACGCCACGTGGTGACTCTCACTTTCCTCCGTCTCCCTCCTGACTTGTAACGTGTGCACACACACAAACGCTCGGCCAACTCGGCAAAACACGGACGATGGGGTAAACTGTATTTTACAGCGCTCTACAGTTTGTAGCGAAGCGTTTGCCGGCCTAACAACGCTGTGCACCTTGAGCGGTTAATTCAGGGCGAGTGTGTGAGAGATTTTGCGCGTAGCGAGCGCGTACGCGCGCCGGCTTACGTGTGTCGCGGCCGGACAACGTGTTGCTCGCCCGATGGAACGAGGGGAGGCCTCAACTTGGCCACCGGCGAGAGAGCGGCGAAGAAATAAAATAGTGTGCTCGGTGCGGTCGGGCTGTTTACGCATGTAGGTCGGTTCGCGGGGGCAACACGAGCCGAGCTACCGATGCACCGCCGTATCGAACGACTCTCCCCTCTGGACTCTCGACAACGCTCTCTCGCCTTTTACCGCTCGCGCAGGGGTTGACCACTCTCGCTAAACGTAAACACCCCGTCGGTAAACATAACTTTTTGCACAAACTCTCATCGTCGTCGTTTTCGCTCGGCGTCGGCCACGGCCGATGGCTATTGCCGAGCGCCGCGGCGTGCCGTAATAGTCGCACACCGGAGACGATCATCACGTGCATTATTACTCGACACGACTCTTGCCGAGTTCTCGCAACGGGCCTCTTATCAACGCGTCGCGACGACGCGATAAGGCGTGTTGCCGCCGCGGAATAACGTCGGGACGCGTATGCATGTATGCATTAATTGGCTAAGTATCAGGTTGAATGTTGATACGTCATTGATTTTGATAAGTTCAAGGAAAAAAAAAAGAAGGAGGAAAAAAGAACAGAAGAAAAATCATAACAACGGGAGTTAAGTGCACGGTCGGCGAAGTTGGACTGTAATTATGTTAAACAGTTTGCCACACGGGATTGATAGGACGATAATGCCAGGTCGGTGAAACGATGCACTGACTCGGAATAGAATTAACCGTAACTCGGAGCACATGAGTTATTCTGTCGTTTAGCCGGCCGAATAATATCGTAAAGCCTTGACTGTATTCTTTCGAATTCTCTCGGTTATCGTGATTGACCTAATTTTTCTCGAAAAAAAAAAATGTATACATTTTTTAATAAAAAAAACGAGCACGAAAGTATCGTTGCCATCCAAAGTGAAATGAAATCGCATTTGATGGCAGTGGGCAGAGCTTGCGTTGATACGAGGGACGGCGGGGCGCGAAGGCTCTTCAAACCGGTGACTAGCAGGAAACACGTAATTTCCGAGCGTTATTTCTTACGGGTGTCATCTGCAAGCGGCGGCGAGTTTTACGTAATTCTGGAACTCATTCGATTTGACACAGACACAGTCAGAGAATATAACACCGAGAGTGTTTGCAACACTGGAAATATTTCCGAGACAAACAAGGCATAGATATCGACGGTTGAACGCGACGAGGTCACATCGGCGCGTACAAGACTGAATACTTTTTGCGAGGCTTTTTTTATTACTCTCGGACGACAAATCGTCGGTACGCAGCACACAGAAGCAGAACGGATAATTGACACATGTGTAATGAATTTAAAAAAATTGTCACCTAATCTCAGTTGAATCGTAAAAGATTTTTGTCAACTTCCAACAATTTCGCTGAGCACGATTTTCCCTCAATGAATTACTACTTGGCTCAACAGATATCGTTAACAATAACCAAATACGCGTGCTTTGCCATTTTCAACTACGCGTGCGGCAACTGCAAATAAACTCTTTCCTCAGTGAATGCGGTATTGCTACTGACACCTGTTATATCTCGAGGGTAATTTTACATTAGAGTTTCGGTGCTCGAACCTATCTCGCATTGCGCCAGCCACGCCCAGCCCGAGCCATAACGCGAGACAAACTTTTGCGCTGGTCGAAGAAGAATAAACAAAATAAGCCTTCGCGGCAAAATAATATCTCTCGCGGCGTCTCTCGCTCTCGGCTCAGAAGAGAAAGAAAAAAATGTCGTGGTGCACGCGAAAGAGAGGGCAAGACCTTATGCCGCTTGTATTCCGAAACAATCTCCAAGAAGCATCGGATCTTCCTCGACTGGCAGTAAAGTGAGGGCAATAGGAGAAAAAAAAGGAAAAAAAAATAAACGAAGAGGGACGGAAAGCGACCAAAGAAAGCGAGTAGAAAAAAAGTACAGAATGAAAAAATAGCATCGTGAATAAAGAAAGAGCGTACGGCGGTAGGGAATGAAAAAGAGAAGAAAAATAAAAGTATCCAGGATGAGCAGCATCGTCGGATGTCGCGAGGGCGCGCGGGATCGAGGGAGGGTTCGCCGCGAGTTATCGCGACAAGTACGTGCATTGTGTATGTTACGTTTTATATTGTAGTTGCGGTATTGAATGCACACGGCGGAATGTACAAGAGACGCACAAGAAACGTGCTCTCTATGTGTATGTCCCTCTCTCTCTCTCTCTCTTTCTCTATATATACATATATAAATTCTCAACATATAATATTATATAGGTTGCCCGGTAGGCGTGGTCAAAAAATAGTAGGCGGTAACCGCGGTTCTCGAGGCGCGATATTCCATTCCCCCACCCGATCGAAACGCGAGCGAGATAGAGAAGCCGCGAGGCATCGAACTCAGGTCCGCGAGATAGCTTCGCGAGTCCTTCACCAACACACGCGGAACACTTGGACTCGGCTCGTCGAGCGAGACGGTCGCCGCGGCATCCAGCATACACGTATATGAATGTATATATACATTTAGAGGGGGTTAGTAATATACTTTGGCTCGGGAATCACACGGCATACACGTACAGAAATGGTGTGGTGTGTAAGGCGGGCTGCGCGGTGCGCTGGCGCGAGCCAGAAGAACGACGACGAAACGGAGAGCAACGATAAAGCGATGCAGGGAGGAAGAAAGAGAAAAGGACGATTCGGGGCAGTGGGGGAAACTTGGGAGATCAAGCGAGATACGAGCAGTCGTGAAAAGGAATATTATCTTCGGTCTAGATTAGCAACGGGGATTATGAGGCAATGCGGCTCATGCTCGACCCTACGTGGATAGAACTCAGTTTTTCCGTGGAAACATAGCATTTTCAATATTTACAAATAACAATAGATTTTATATATTAATTATTTATTCATTTATTTTTGAGACATTGAATGTGAGAAATTTTTGAAAAATGAATTCATAGTACAATAATATTGTTATTTAACAATATATCAATATTATTTTATTATGAATTTGGTATTCATGAATTATTGCATTAATTGTTTTTAACAAAAATTCTTGTAACTGTGAAATACAGTTATGAAATTATTATTAACGAAATAACTTTGTCGCCAATTAATTGTTGTAGATCTGATTCATTTTTACTAGTTTGATTGATCGTATTATTTTATTCGACTTCGAGTAAAAAAACAACTTGTAATTCAAGTTTCCCTCTCGAACGATTAATTATCTATAGGATCCGATAGTTGTAGCGCGACGGTGCTGTGGATACAGAGCAATAATACAGAGAAACAGCGAAGAATCCCTATTATTGTAATTGCAGTCGTTCTTGGCATTTGTCTGGGTGAGTGCGACTACCAACCGACAAATACGGATTCTTGTAACGAGCAACTACCGGAGTGGGATAACATATGTGTGCGAAAGCTGGCTACTGCCGCGGTCGCTGTCAGAGCAAAGTGGGTGGGGGGGGTCGACCAATGATATTACCGAGCTTTATCTCGATACGTTTATCTGCCGATGCTTTGTGCTGGTACCGAGTGTTTTATACGCGTTTATCGCTGTACGTGTGCGCTCCGGCGCGTCGCTACTGCCACCGCGCCGTCTGTATCTGCCGCGCGACACACACTGGGAAAGGAAAACTATTGACTGGACAATGAGAAGTCACGAGTGGAAGGGGCGAGGAGGGCAGAGGAGGCGAAGGTGGACGGTGCTCAGCACGCGGATAACTGGCTCGCTGACTGACCAGTCGACACGGCGGTGGGGGATTGTTGATAACGCGAGCGATCGCGATATTACTACTGCACTACGCGCTACGGCGGTTTCCATTGTTTTCCACAATTTAATTGTATATCAACTTTTTTTGAATTTCAGTAAAATCATTCGAACGATCGTTCCATATCGTTGTCTCACATTATTCATACGTTCTTTTTTTTATCAATAAAAAATATTTCGTTTAGATACATTCCTTTCTTTGCTTTTCATTACATTTTTATTCGAATCTTTTTCGTTCTGCGCAAGCAACAGTTTTCTGGTTAATTAATCAACGGATCGGAGTCCGCTCCGAATTCAGACGACACTCGGATCCTCGTGCAATATCAATGCCCCGGTCACCGGAAATGTGACTTTTTTCTTTTTTTATTATTGACGGCCTTCCATCCGGCCTAAGAGGGGGGGAGGGGGCAAGCTGCTGTGGTTTTCATTCTCGTAGGGTGGGACGTACAGTTCTCGATCCATCTCGCTCATTGCTTCGAGCTTCCTTTCCGTTCGGTGCACAGTGGAAGGAAGATCGTGTCGAATAGCGCGCCCCGGAGAGGGGAGGGAGGCGAAGAAGGATGCTAAGGCAGCCACGTACAGAAGCTCGGCTGAGAGGGCCGCGCATCGGCATTGAAAGCATCGAAACAGAAGCTACGCGCTGCAGTCGTCAACACATACAAGCGGGAGATCACGCAGCGGGGGCGCCATAAAAATATTTTTAGATACGAAAGACTCCTCTTCGACTTCTTATTCCCGCGATCGACGCACATAGAGAGAGAGAGAGAGAGAGAGGAGTGGAGAGGGGGTCGAAAAACTTTTCGTGAACGGCAAAGCGCAGCGAGAGAGGGATATGTAGAATGTTAAAGGAAAAAAAAAGGACGCATCACAGAGGGTGGAAAGGAAATGGCTTTGGGCGAACGATCGGAACGAGGATCGTTCGAGCAGTTAACCACGTGCAACCGATACATCTCGCACTGCAAGGCGATGTCTGCTGTAGCGCAGCACTCTCCTCGCTTGCATCCCCTCGTCCATCGTTTTTCTTCGGTCTTTCTCACATCCGACATCGTGGAATCTAAGAAATATCCAATCTTCGACTCGGCTCGCACGTCGAAATATTTCTCATTCATCCTCCTCACAGTGTGAAAGCCCACATCGAAACCGCTCCGTGATTGGGACCACGTGTCGAGACACTTTTTTATTTCTTCATATTCCGATCGAGAAGTGTCGTGTCGCGGCTCGCTTTCCATTACAAGACTGAGATGATTTAAAATGCTGATGGGGAAGTTACGATAGAAGAGCAAAGAAATGTTATGAGTGTTCCCACCGATAGTTATTACCATTTTTATATTTTTTTAGTCCAGTATATTTGATCGAAAAATCAAAAAACATTTTTGCAAAAAGTAAACGAGTCTTTTTTGGTTTGTTAAAAACAATTAGTAATGAACGAAACTAAGAATTAGTTGAGAAAACGAATAAGTCATTCCAGTTATTAATTATATGGCACACATTTTTTTCAAATCAAAAAGTAGTTTCACCTGAATAATGATTTGTATCGCCGCCGGATAATTCGAAAGAGATCCGAGTTTCATCGCAATATCTCAAGATCTACAGGGGACGATATAATGATGTATCGATTGTAAACAACATCCGTTAGGCAGATGCCTTGTTGTCGAGAGTTTACATTCTTTGCCGTCCACTCGACGACTTTTAAGTTGCTTCCTTTCTATTCTATTTTTTACTGTGTCGCAAAATTTCGATGGTAACCCGGGACATCTGTCTCCCCTTTCTCCTTCGCCGCCGAACATCGAGTTACCTTTTCACCGGCGCTCACGTGCCGGTTTGTCGCGCTGTTCCCGCATTGTTCGCGATTTTCACGCGCAATTGGTTCACCATGGGTCGAGAGTTCATAGATCGATCATTGGATCCTCAATATCTTCGCTCTCGTCTCTTCCCGCCGGGTCATAGCTCTCTCGATTCCTCTCCCTCGGCTCCGCGGTCTCGTCTCGTCTACACTGTATAATAGTATTATTATATACAAGGTATGGATGTATTAATGGTGTGTGTATAGACCGAGCCGCAAGTGCCGAGTCACGCCTTGACAAACAGGGATGTCAAACAGATGTCTCGCAGTATAACTCCGGATCGAGAGCCTCCGCTCTCCGCGTGGCTCTCGTCCGACCCACAGGCGTCGTCCGTGCGCTTTCTGTGTGAGACCCTTTCCCGTTTCTCCGATGCTCTCGTTGTGCGTCTCCCTAACACAGCCCAGAGACAATCTTCGTCTCTTGCGAAGCGTTTACAAATCGTGAACGTCATTCGGGCTCACGAGAGAGTCCGGGTTGCCCGGGATCGAACGCGCCACGAAACGTTAACGACTGCGCCTCGACCATCGGCTGAGCCCGCCGACGAAAAAATTAATTGAAAAAAAATCTGACTGCAAACATTTGGTTCTGTCATTCCGGACTTTCGTCGAAAAAAAATGTGAAAAAAAGAGCGTCGCATATTGCCGAGTGGATAGATTTTTTTTTACTTGTTTTTTTTTTCTTCCCTCGACATTCGATACAGGTGAACGTGCGTTACGTTGTTTTGGGAACGCGCGAAAATTCGGGGTAATTGAGATTTACATCCCTCGTCGCGAATCGAGGACGAATACAACGTTCGTCCTCACACCTCCCTGTCAATGTTCGTGATTGGCTGTCGGTTCACGGAACCGACGCGTCGGGCAATCTCGTTCAGGTATCGCGTAGAACGAGCCGAAAGCGTGTGTTAACAACAGCCGAAGAGTTTGGTCAGTTTTGGTCGAAGCCTCCCCATGCCCGCTGCGATGATTTTGACGCGAGTGTGACGCGTCCACCGACCTTGCATCGGATTGCCGCGCCGTCAGTGGCTTTTCGACTCTCTCCCGTTCCCGTTTCGACTCTTTCCGCGTCCCTTTCACTCCGCCGCGGCTGTTGCCGTTTACTCTGGCCGCTAAACCCCATCCCGGCTGATCACTTCTTCGCGTCGTTCTGAAAATGACAATGTGTCGAAATATGTTTGCTTATAGGATGTGAAGCACCGATGAATTATCGTATTTCATACAAGTATACAGATATATATATTTGAATAATATATTACTGTATATTTTCACAAAATTTACCACGGTTTCGACGAACGAAACAAAAAAGAAACAAACTCGGATAATGATGATTGAACGATATTTTTAATATTTAAATCACATTTTTCATTGTCGGTTGGAAGTCGAACGGAGAAACTCTAATCACAGTACAATTGTGACGTCGATGTTTATCCTCCGATATAACCAATTTTGCCGACCCGATGAAAAAAAAATGTGCAAATTAATTTTTTTGCTCACTCGTTTCTCGTTGTGTCGAGCTTCTGAATAAAATATTCGTTTCGTCGAATCGCGCGTGAGAGAAAGGAAAATCCGATGGTATGCGAAAATAGTAAGATTCATTGTGTCTCCGAATGGCGGGTTAATTATTGTGAGTTTTTAACCGAGCATTCATTGATGGCTTTCCATTACGATTATTCAGCTCCTCTACTCCATCATCTCGTTTCATTGAGCTCCAAGGCGGGGGGGTCGCCGATGCGGCCGGGGACAGAGAGACGAAGGGGGTGAAGAAACGGATCGATGTTTGTTTTAAATCGAAGGTATATATGTATAGTATAATAATAAGAGTCATATAGTATCAACGGTGCTTCGCTCGCGGTCCCTGACCGTGGGGGCTTTCTCACTCTCACAAGGATCATTTTTCATGACGCATTACTCCCGCGAGATAACCTCCATCCTTCTACCGCCTCGTATTTTTTATTCCCCCCTCCCCCCCTTCCTTCTCTCCTTTCCTCCCCCCTCCCACGTACGAGCTCTCGCCCCTATCCCATGGCGTCAGCTCCCGTTCGCGGCTATTATACGCCTTGTTCTGCGACGGCACCGCTAGCGAAAAACAATATCGTCTACAGAGAGCATTAAATTCGTTGTTTGCTATCGCGAGGGGCACGGAGACGAGGATCGCCCGTAGAATATCGGTTAACGTGTTGTTTGATGTTGATTTCGCGATGTTTTTGTGTCAGCCGTGCAATCTTCAGATAAGTCGACGGTTACTCCCGACAACGCGCCACCCACGCGACGAACAAATGACATTAGTCGGCTGTTTATCCGTTTGGCTCGACTCGTAAACGCAAGGCAAATCGAATCCCGTTACATACACAATCGATCCTAACGATCGCGAGACCGATAACCCGATCGATTACGCGTTTATAGCATTCGAATTTATAATAAAGACGATTTAAAAAAATCGTTCCCCGTATTGCCGAGAAATTTGTACAGACAATTCAACGATGAGTCTTTTTTGTTTTCCTTTTTGTGAATAACGATATTTCAATCAGTCCTCTGCAGGCGTTCGTAATCTTGGCCTCTTTTTTCTCCGAATAAGTCGCAGAGTCCGACGTTGAGAAAACGGTGCATGCGATTCTGTACAACTCGCTGTAACGGAACGGACGTGAATCCCGGGGGCGTACAAATACTTTCGATACGTACTTCCGGCGGGCACTGTGCACTGCCCATTGCGGCGGTAGTGCACACTTTCATGCCTCTCGTCTCTCTCCTCCGGGTTCTCTCGCTCTATGCTTTGTCGTTCGCCGTTTCAACTGCACCGACCGACATCCATTCGAGCAGTCGATAGCGCTCCTATCGAAGCTGATAAGCTGCGCTCCGAACGCGATACGATATATCGGGGTCCAGGAGAAAGACAAAACACGAGCAGTCAGCATGACTCCCGCCTGTACGCGCATTATAATTAATAATATTTTTTTTTTTCACCACTCGTGCTAACACCAGACACTTTTCTCGCGGTCAAAGAGCCGGACCAGTCTAGTGTTACACGCGAGGATCGAAGTTCTAAGTACGATTACAATTAATTTTATCGAGACTATTCTAATACAGCCGAGTTAATCCGAGTTAAATTAATTATTAATATGAAAACAAATTTACAAAAATGGATTCTTTTTATAATCTTAAATTGATTATTAATTAATACTCGTCATAATTGATTACTCAATTATTTTATGCATTAATATTTATTTTAGCCCAACCATACATCCGGTCTGAGTCCGAATATATTAAAAATCTTGAAATTCATTCACCCGTCGCGAATCTTCGGCGAAACTAATAAACCAAAGTGCTTTCAAGTTCATTCTATTGCCAGAAAATTCGCTCATTAACCCGGCGTCCGCATATTCGTTTCACACATCCGTTTCCGTTCGCGAATAATATAATAATCGGTCGGGCACGTAAGCGAGCACAATGCCAGCGCGCGACGACGCGCAGCGCGGCGATGATTGCGCGATGGAATGGAGAAATCGTAGCGGGGGTGGCGAACCGAACCGCATAGTGAAAAGAGAACTCCGCGCCGATTCTAGGTGGGAGTGAAACGTCGAGAAAAAAAAAGAAGAGAATCTCTCGGGTATTTGTTTAATTATCAACGGTACCGCATTAACTCGTTAATTGGGCGTCAGACGACGAGTATTGTATCCCGGTGACACGCTCTTTGTACGAACCACGGGGGCCTATACGGAGTTTTCGTGCAGACGTCGTGTGGGAGTTCGGTTCCTCGCTTCTCTCCGCATCGCCGTTTCTTAGTCCCCTCCGTTGCTCTACTCTATGTAACCACCCGCGCTCGCGGATCTAGAATGTGTGGTAAGCATATCGGCTGCGAGAGCCACCGCTGCCGTTTCGGGGGTACGCGCGCGAACTCTTTGTGTCCGTGTGGACATTATTCGTGAGAGTCGGCACGAGATACGAACCACATGCCCCGCTCGCGTTCCTCGCTCCGCGCGGGCAACGTTCGGCCACCGGGCGGACAGCGGTGTTAATCGTATGCACGCAAATTAGAACAATGAGTGCGTACCATTATTAAACACGCGGGTACCACGGAACAAGGAGGATTTTGAATGACACTTCTATGGAACCCACCGATTTCGTAGCTATGCGACACGGTCTTCGTTCGCCGGGGCCCCCGCGCTATATGTCCTTTGTAAATGGGAACCAATACGATACGATTCGTGAACGAGACACTATGGGGCACGAGAAATCGGGGGAATCGCCGAGAGAACACGAGAATGCCGCTCGGCAGCGGCGGCGGCTACCGAAAATGATGGCATAACTAGCAGCCACGTACTCGACATCTTCGGAATGCGAGGGAACGAACGGACGAGCGGCGATGGAATCGGGGGAGAGAAGTTCGCTAAGAAATCTCGGTCAACGACAAAGCGCCTATTTCTCGTCTCGTCTGGTCGTACATACTTTATACGCGAACGATCAGATGGAATTTCGCTCGACAAAAAGCCTCAAACTAAAATCTTTATTTTACGTCCGAATGATCGCGCTATAATTCTCACCGAGTGATATAATCTTTATGTTATTGTTGTTTTTAAAAAATCATAAAAATGAACGACAATATGACAAAGTTGTCTCATCGATTTCCTGTCTTCTTTAAACCGTGGCTATTGAGAATATAATGTTTTTTTTAGTAACAATTTGAAATTTCGTGAACTGATGACTTCCGACTGAATGTCGAAAAGTTGTCGAGAGTATTTTTCGCGGCAGCTTAATCGGCCTGTTATGCATTTATTTCCGTACCGGGAGAAAAGATTTACGAGGTATATCAATTTTTCCGAATTGAAATTGACCCGACACGACCCTTGTTAATATTCATCCTGCGGGATTATTGGTATAACAGAATGTGAGAGCACGTTATCGCGGATACTTCGTTCGTAAAATTAATCATAACGATTTTTTATTCATCGAATTTCGACGTTGCAGAATGCATAATGAGGTGTGCTGGAGGAGGTTACAGGTGAACGCGAAGATACGAGAGGGATGTATAGACGAATGGAAAGTATATCGGAGCACTGATTAAATTAGGATTCATATGTTCGTTGAATAATCGATAGGGGGGTGCATAAAGGGTGGGTAGTCATTGGCAGCAGGGTCGTTAACGAATTTCTTTCACCCCATCCTCGAACGTCGAAGAGTCAGTTATCTCTCGAATATGTACATATTATACGCATATATATACATATTTCTAGTATATATTTGTTTGGTTTCCCTTGCAAAAGCATGGAAGACAGAGACGGAGAGTGCACCAGCGCCGGGAGTTGCATCGAATCTTCAGCCGAAGCAACCGGAGTGGGTTGATACTGGCGAAACTCGGAGGAGGGTTGCGGGGTGCTCGAGCATATCGGTATTGAGTGGTGGATGGTGCTCTTCTGCGACTGTACGACCTGACGATACTGCAATTCAATTCAATTCGACGGGAAAGACGTCACGCGACCAATGAAACTCGAGTTCAATATTTATCATGCAACGTTGCATTAATTATCGTGCGGGGGCAGTGGGATGGGGGGGCACTCATAATTTCCATAAATACTCATTTCTCCATTTTGCCCAAAGGTTCACTCGAAGCTCTTTCGCGTCTCTTGATCCCTCTCAATCCTGCGCGATACATTCGCGAATAAAGTCGACGAGTCGAATGATCTATTGATAGCTCGGAATATTTCCCGTTTCATTGAAAACTAGAAAGATAAACGAGTGTCGATTGGAATGGCATTGTTTCATTTTGATGATGCGAATAACGAGCCTTCCACTTTCAATCATTGTTTTCGACGACTGCCGGGAGACCTCCTGTACCCTCGTCACTTCGTTTTTTCGTCTGTTTGTTTGTTTTAATCCAACGTCCAAGGTTCCGTTTGGCGTCCGTCGAAGACAAACATTCCCTTGTTATCCGTAGAGACACTTCAGTGACTTGGTCCCCGTTACACTCTCTGCTTTTCACCGATAGAAAACCCCCATCGTCGTGCCGGGCATACACCCGTAGCATGTATCCAGAGACACGCGGAGACGGTGGAAAATTAGACGCTCGCGGGCGAGTTAAAATAATTAAAACGTCCCGGGGAAAAGACAAAAGCCAGTTACCTACCCATCGTGCCAGCCGTTGCCGCGGAGGCATGATGTAAGGGTAGAGAAAAGGATGATGGGGGCTCGCCGTGGGGAAATAGTTGAGGAACGAGGAAAGCGGAAAGAGTAGGGTCGGATAGGCGAGCGAAGAAAAACACAGACTTGATCAAAGTGAAATACGTATTGCCAGCCATGTGGGTAATTATCCTGGACCTTTGCATTAACCCCTTTACCATCGCGTTCCCTCTCGCCCGCGCCCAAGCTCGCCTCTTCCTGCGCTTTCTCTCGTCTCCGAACTACCAGCTACTCTTTTCTCTCATACCACCGAAACCTACGGCGCAGCCTGTGACGTCGGCCTCTCTGGCTCTGGCTGTGGACTTTGCATGGCTGGTGCCTCTCTTATACTCATCTACTCTGATCCCTTTCTGTTTCACCTCTTTATCTCTTCGCATCCTTGGTTGATCCATATACATCTGTATGTATGTGTATCCGTTGAAGTCTCTCATACGCGCAGCCCTGCATTCGTATGGCCCGGGTCGCGTATCCCAACCATCGGATAATATTCATTCGTAATATACACCGAGACCGCGGAGAAAATAATTTAATTAATCTGATTGAGAATGTTAATGCCCGTCTCGCGAAATAATATCTAAATGAATTAATACGACGTCCTCATCCCTGTCCCGCTCATCGACCGATGTTGCCGTGTTTGGGCGACTGGCGAAGGTGATAGAGAGAAAGCCGAGTAAAGAAGAACGAGAGGCTGATGGAAGGCCATAAAGAGTCGGTGGTGGAGTAACGTAGAGACAACACAACCGAGCGTAGCGCAGGAGTGGATCGGTACGGGTTGCGCGGGGTACGGAGGGTTCGGTTACTGCTATACATACAGGGAGAGAAGCCGGGTAGGAGGGATGAACGGAAACGAAACTCAGTCAGCAAAAGAGTACGAGAAAGACGCGACGAGAGAAAAGAGAGAGCCCTAATTAGCTAAGTAAAGCCGGGGCATTATCACTTATTTTCAACCCCTTCACCGACCACCCGCCCACTCTCTATCTACATCCGAGTCTCCTCTCCTTCTCTGGCGCTCGCCAAGCGAAACGCCAAGTTCTCTCATCTTGCTTGTAACTTTGGCCGTTGAATATCGCGTCGTTCCATACCCAGATATCTCTGGTTCACTCGCTCTTTCATTCGCGACTCACCAGCGGGTCGAGGTCTACCCGCTGGGGAGGAGGCGGAGGCGGAGGAGGAGGAGGAACGGTGGAGTTCTTCACGCGCGAACCCGCATCGCCCGATTCAACTCCTCATTCTCTTCTCAAGCCACCTCTCCCTCCCTCCGGCATTCGGCTTGCGCCGACGGCATTCCAAAGTGAATTCGTTTTTTCTTCGTGTTTACCTGCGGGAAAACTCTTGCGATTCAACGAGATCAATGCTGCGGATAGGTTTGTAACGCGCCACAGACGGATGGATGAGTTGCAATGGCACGCGCGCTGCGCGGTGAAAACGTGCATTGGCTGCAGGGCTGCATATAACAGGGCAACGGCGGGGGTGGAGGCCTCCGTCGGGGGTTTGCACTGGGTTAAAGTGTCGGAAGCCCTGGATTATGCGGACACATTGAAATCCACTTCCATACCGGATAAAGCCGTTTCGACGAGCAGATACTACCGTCAACCCCTATATATTTGCACCACGTCGTCGGGCTGCCGCCGCGCTTACACGTGAAACACGCTGAATGGTTTTACCATTCGCCAAGGGGTTTACCCGCCATTAAAACCCCTCGACGTCATTCGAATCTCGTGTCACAGAGAAACTACGAGGAGAAAGAGATCGAACAAGATGAGGAGCGTGGTTGAAAAAATTTCAACGTAAAATGTGATAAAATCCGTGCGCCTTTGACGAATGGATTTCTGATGATTCTTCTGGAATTTTTGGAATAGCGTCTGTCCATGCGGCACGTGTATACGCGGATCTACAGTTTTCGCCTCCGGCTACAACGACGCGCGCAACCCTTTGATTCGCCGAGTAATGCCGTCACCCTCCAATGATAACGCGGCTTGGATTATGTCGCGACATTCCTGAAGCTTTGAAATCCCCGAGTGCGGACGACAGGCTTTCCGCACGATTTTGTCTTACTCGAAGCTCACGTTTCTCTTGACCCGTTCAACTGACGCGACCGAATGGAAATTAATATGAGTCCTTTCAGAATGTCTTTTCATCCTTTGGGAAACTAAGATTCTTAAGAGTAATTGACCGTTCAAACTAGCCAATACTTTCAAACTCTTCAACATCACAATATTCTACGCCAGATAATTAGTAATGTTGCGATTATATAACACGCAATCTTACGCACGAAGTTTTTCCGATATGATAATACCTTTACGTGACGAGGCCCTCGCGTTATAATGTTAGAAAGACTTCCGGTAGAGGCCTCGTGAAATAATCGGAAGGTCGCAAGTAACCAGGTACGTCAGAGTTTCCGCGATTTTACGATGGGTCGGTAGAGATCCTACCATCTGGCATAGCAGGGGATTGAACCTTCCCTTATTTCTCTTGTCTTCGCGCCGAGTTGAAACAAAAACGTTGCGCAAGGGTCTTGCCTTGTTAAACCCTCGTTCCGAATGACCCTTCTGGAGTCTTCGTTCTGCCAAACGATTATGCGTCGGGCGACCCTCTTTCGTTCACGGTTAGCACATACGGTTGATCTACAATGAACGAATAAGAATTCAAAACAACGATAAAATCGATCGCCGGCTCTACCGGCGTCCGCGGTCTCGTTTTATGCCGAAAACCGGTTTTAACCTGTTCGAAGGTGTCCGAATTTCGATTACTCGAGCCACGGTAGCATGGTAGAACCCATTCGAGTCCCGATTAATGCTAGAGGCACGAAAGTGCTCTACGTTACTAAATACGCTATCATGCTGTCTCCGCAATGGCTTTCATCTCTCTTGATCAACGATAGCGGGCCGCACAACATCATCGTGCTTCGACACTTTGGTTCTCCCCCACTGCGACGCAGACGATGTAGGGCTGTCGCGTCGCTCACCAGACACGCGGTCGACAACTCGGCTGCATATGTAATAATCACAGCAGCGCGACGCTGACTCATTGATTTCGTTAGCAGATACTCCAGCCGAGTGTAGAATTAGCATTTCTTTGTTTCAAGTTCCCCTCTGCGTGTCCCTTGCTATATCCTCCCTTTCGGAGCCCTTCCGGCTGTTCCGTTGGACAGGCCGGTGCGGCCGGCAAATTTTCCATCGGCTAAATCCCATACCTTTCCTCTTTCGCTCTTTCTCTATCATGCCCTCCTCGTAGCAACCCCTCGTTCCTGTTGTCTTCTCGCCCTTTCTCACTCGTTCGTCTCGCTCTCCGTCTCTTTCCTACTGTCGTTTGGTAACTCTTTTTTTTTCCTCCATTCAACGCGCCTTTCTACCACAGTCGAGCTCTGACGCTCGCTTGCTTACCGCTCGGATCGTTATCGAATGTGTCGTAAATCATCCTTTCCGTTCGTGCGATTTTAAGGTAGCCTACGTGCGCAACGTTAGTGCTACACGCGCCACCGCCAATGTCTCTCTCTCGCGCGCGTACAGCAATACTCCCCGGTACTTCTGTAGCCACTGAGGCAGTGTGTTATGCGTGCGTGAAAACGAGTCTTTCTTTATCGCGAGACGATATAAATCAATTTCAGCTAGCGGCTCGATATAGTATCCCACATAGGCGCAACTCCCTCGTCCGGGGATGTCTTTCTCGAGCGTTTTCTTTGTCAGTATGAGGAGAACAGCGTCGATGAAGAAAAAGTTTCCGCTTGGCTCATAGAAGCCAGATTATCTATGAGATTCTTTTTTCTTTTTATTTTCAAGCAGTTATATTGGGTCGGATCTTTGGTTCGGAAAAATGCTTTAACTCCATTCCCACACCAGACTCATCTCACGAGCCCCCGAGTGTGAGTGTGTGTGTTGAAATCATCGTCGTGAGGCAACGACTAGAGTTTCTCGCCCACTCCCACCGTTCGACTACAGAAACTCTTAAGCCCCGGTTGAATTCAATGCGAAGAAATTAACGGAATTGAATTAACCACGATGGGAGTTTTCATTATCGGGAAAATTGGCAATTTTCCAGTGCTAAGCGCGGGCCGGGGGTTTCTATTCGGTCCTCGCGTTCTTAGCCCCTTCGCTATGCGCTCTCTCGCTCGCGGCATGTATAGCTATGTCGTCGGCGACGGCGAATCTCGCTAACGAATCGTAATCGTCCTGGAAACTCTCGCGAATAAGAACGAAGCTCTTCGAATGTCGCGGCTAATCGGCCCTCACGCACACACGCATCGCTCGCCTACCTTGCTTCGTGCGCTCCGTGCCGGAGGAAAAATCAACGAATAACGATTACGCCATTACATTTCGTCCCCGATACAGTAAAGGCGAAATATCAAATCTAAGAAGTGAAATTGTCAATAAGGAATATGATAACGTGAAAATTGATACAGAAACTTCGCGTACTTGGGACATTTTTGTAAATACGCCGCAGCGAAATATTTGATAAAGTTTCTATTTATTTTATTTCAACATAATTTTTATATCCTAAAAATAATATTTGTACTTAATCTGAATTAACATAGAAGAAGAATTTTCTATTACAACTTATCGATAAATATAAAAATATTGCAGAATTGTCGTAGGCGAAATGAAATCGACGAGTCATTGGCCAATATCTTTTATTTTTTTAAATTATTTAATGAGACAAGTAAATTGTACCTATGCCTGTGACTTTATCTCGAATCCCTAAGCCAGATAGAGAACGAGATCCGATGGAACGAGAGTCTTCGCGTTCGCCAGCCGACAAACGCGCTCGCCGCGGCTTTACGGTGACAATTAATTTTTATTATCGCCACCGGAATTCGTGCTAATTGCGATACAATGCGAATCGAAGCGATGACGGTCACTCTAATACCGGCTGTCGCCGACGGTTGATCGCCGCGGCCCCGCTTAGTCATCTCTATAATTGACGATTCAATATTTTATCGTTGATAGAGAGTTTCATTCGGAGAATGGTCGGTCTTCGGCGATAATTCCTAAGATACTCAATATTTTTATTTTATCCCTTTTTGGTCCACCTATTTTCATCATATTTTTCGGCAAACATTAATCCAAGCCATCATCACAAAGAATACAAAAAACTCAAAACTTATCGGATCCGATCCCTTCCCGAGTGTTCCCGAAGGATTAGCGCCTCCGAACCTGATTCCCGATGATCCGATAAGCTGTTTTCCAGCATTTCATTGAATTCTTCGTAGCGCAAACGCGTGAAACCGAATTGGTCTTGGATTCTACCCGAGCGAGTTCGAAAACCGGACATTGGCATGCAAGCCATATTGCCGCCGCGACAGGTTTTCCCGTTCATCGTCGGCATATATCTCAGCTGTAAGAGGGAAATAGCATCCTCCGTGTTCGCCCGTTCGAACGTGAAAGCCTCGCCATTCTCTGCGCGGCGTTTCGCTTGAGGCCCATCGACGCCGTCGACACCCTTCGTTTGCCTCGCCGTTCCGAGAATATCACGCGAGTTCTGATTAGACGCGGAATTAATGATTCGAGAATCAATAGAAGGGACCTTCGAAGCTTTCCCTTCACCGTGAGTATTAAGACGCGGAGAGTCGGTTAGGGGAGGTTGCCCGATGCCATTCAAAGACACAGAGAGCAACGAGAAAAGCCGAGGATACAGAAGTAGCTTAAGGAAGATCGTGCTCCGGAGAAGGACGCGGATAGACGAGATGAGAGCAAAAGAGAAAAACCCTTCTGATGGCGATGAGGTAGGTGCCTGTGGGTACGAAGACTCCGAATGTTCCGGTACAAGCGCGAGCCGAGGGAGGCAACGTCGTGAAAGAGGATCCGAGAGTTCGAGCGACGAAGAGCCCGGGCCCTTCTACTATTTTGTCGCCAAACCCTTCTTCGCCCTTTGATAACTAATTAGTGTTTTACCCCCACCGCGCTCTCTTTTATCGTCCCAATCAGAGCGAGGCTAGGTCGTAGGCTGTCGCGACCCAGGGGGATCTCCGGGTCTACGAAAGGAACCCTTTTCAGGGAGCCACATCGACGTTTTCCAGGCTCACGACGAAAAGATGGGAATCAAAGGATTTTCAGTGGGAAGCGTCAAAAGTGCCGTGGTATGGAGTCCAACGAAGAAGAGAAACCGGCGGGGGGACGAATACGGGAAGGGAGAAAGCGGAAAGAGTGTCCCGAGAGTAGCTACTCCGCCATTTCAACCCTCGCGCGATCGCGCACCCCGCGTTACAACCCTTCGCGCTTATGCCAATCTGCGCTATAGTGAATCCGTGAAATATCGGGCTGCTAGAGTCAAGACGACAGGAGTCTTCCGTCATGGAGACGATCGGCGACACTTTCGATTCTTCTCGGTTCTTCAATTTTCGACTTCATGCCCAACTGCCGTATATCCTGCTTTACGATAAAGTTCAATTTGAAAACTCGTCACGGTCATCAGCTTGCTCGACGGTAATGTTCCCAGAAATCCTTTCAATGCCAGCAATTAGTCGAGCGAGTATAATTATCGTACCGATACAGTCGGCTTTGCGGCAAGAACAATGTTTTTCGTGCACGACTCCTTCGGGTACTCCGATCACGCGAGCGTTGATGTAATAAAGAATGACCGGTTAAATTCCTTCGACTTGTGCCTACTGTTGTACCCATAGTTACCGGTGTACGGCAGTTGCCGGGTATCGTACTCGATACAAATGCACCGGAGTAGCATCGTCGAATGGGTGGTGCGACGCGACGTACGTACCACAGCTAGATGAGATACGTCGAGGCTACACGTGCTGGAAGTAGCAGACAGTGAGCGTCTATCCAACCGCATGTACAGACGCCATAAATATCGTAACGTTCTTATATTTTCATCACGGCCATCATTAAAATTTATGTTATGATCAGAAGTGCCCGTATATATCAGAGGGCAGAGGCGCAGTGTGCCGCCGCCGTGGCGAACAGCCTCTCCTCGTCGTTGCGGATGGCGTCGGAACGGGGTGGGGGTGGCAAAAGAGAGAAAAAAAAGCGAATAGAAGGAGAATGATGCCGGTGGTTGTCGAGTCGCGCGGGGGAGGTGGTAATATTGTAATCTATGTGTGAAAGAATGCGCGAAGAGAAACGAAGAGAGGAAAAGCTACGCGGAGAAGCGAGATAAAGATAGATAAGGGGATGGGAGGGAGATTGATACGAAGGTGTGAGAAAGATGAAATAGTGGGCTGAATGGCACGAGCCCCTGCCGACTCGTCGTTGTAAGGGTACTTTTCGGGTGTTGTTGCGCGAATCCCGATGCTTTCGATGCTACGGCTATGCTCGGGAAAAAAACCCTAGAACAGGGAGGGGGAGGGCGATGGCCCCTTCCTCCGCCGCGAAGAGATGAAGTGCGTTCCAGCTAGCTGGGGAACTCCGCGAGTAGACATGTATACTGTAGAGGAGGGTGCCAGGACTCGCGGGCGTGTGGAAACAATGACGTCTATACCAAATCCCTGTCCCCTATTCTCGTTTTTTTTTCCACGGGGTGCCATTAGAATGCTGCCAGGAGGCACGCGGGAACACCATAAAAATATAACTACCCCGGAACACTGTACGGAAACTCCAGGTAGCGTTATTCTATGGATCCTCGACTCGTGTCTCCTTACCTCGCCACTCTTCTCGCTCGAGACTTTCACAATACTCGTCCCAATACTTTCACACACTTCGGTCATCCTTTATCCTCGGGTGCTCGATGGCTCGTACTTCCAGCTCGTTCCTCGACGAGACTCGCAAACAGTCAACACGAGAATATCCTGTCGACTTTTAATTGATCGAAAAAGAAACTCTCTATCGAACACGCGAATCTATCGACGTAACCGATAGAAACATATCGAATCGCGAATATACACAGTTGCAACAAAGTTGTCGCGTGATCGTCGGAGTGAATATATTTGAAGTATAGGAACGACAAAGCGACTCCGCAGTCGATGATCGACCGGTTGGCAACAGAGGTACCGATGCCCATGGCACAGGAAGGATTACAAAGATGATTGGCTTTGACGTTGAAGGGCTATTGTCACCCGTTGGACCGAGGCAAATCGAAATGGCGAACGGTAACTCGATTGCTTACGGCTTGCTCACGGATTGCGAATTATATTTCGTCCCGTGAGCGGAGAGATCTGTGTTTTGTGTGTGTTTCATATTCCCCGTGCCAGTCGCTTCTGTGCGCGTCTACATAGCCTCCTACCGTGCGATAGTATATTTATACACATATATATAGTGGATATATATATATATAGTGGATACACACGTTTCGGCCCAAACAATCGTCATCGATTCATGCTAATTTTAACAATCGGTCGCCGGGACCCCGGCCCCTCGTGTATACCCCTTTGCTTGTCTCTTGTACCGCACGGAAAACTACCCGGACCCTCTCTCGACCACCTCCGGCTATCCGACGATCCGTGTCACATCGAATCTTCTATTGTTTTCCTCCCCACCCCTCCCCCATTGTAATACAGTTTTCGTACTTCTCATATTGAAAAACTCTCGTTTCAAGCTTTCGAGATTTTTGATGCCATCCGACATGCCGAATCGATTTCTATCCATTGTAATCGATTCTCTTTCAACTCTGTTCCCATTCGAATGAAGCGAAATACTTTACGAATTCACAGTCACACGATTCGGATGTTAAAAAATAAAATAAAAGTGTAACGAAAATATAAGATGTCTCGCGAGATCGAGCGCGGAAGAGCGATGCTTGCGGTGGAGTCGCCGAGAGTTGCGCGAGAAGCAGACTTTAAAGCATAGTAGGTCGTGTCTAATGATGTTTAAGGAGGGGCTTTAATTTTTCATTAAGACAGCGGCAAGCTGAGAGGACATCAAAGGAGTGTCTTCATTTTTTATCCAATGCCTCGAGGCTAGATTGTCGAGGAGTGAGTCGCGCGTACCCCCCGGAAAGGGAGGGGGTTGAGGTATTGTCGTCGTCGACGTCGTCGAGTTTTCCGAACCCTTCCAGCCATCGAGCCATCCGCTTGGCCGATTTATTGACATTTCTTAAATATTGCCGCTCGACGCGCCCTTATTGAAGCACCACCACCCGATGGTCCGAGGAAATATTCTTTATCTCGTTCCTTCCTTTCTTCTCGATCCTCGTATATACACCACTCTCGTCCTTGCTGGGCTCTTTGTAACGTCCATTATTCGTGGGAACTCGAGCTCTCTCGTTGCTTAGGTATGTACTCGTGACACAGAAGAACAGAGATCCCTATCTTAACTATTAAAGCGCACACACGACCGATTGTCCCAATGTAAACTCGACGATGAGGACCGAAAGAGATGGGTCGATGCCCTTCGAAACGAAAAAAAGAAGTTTCGCTCTTCTGTTCTTTGGTGTATCCTCGTTTTCTGCGCCTCTCTTTTGCCACCGCTCCGCGTCCGCACTCGAGATCCCGGCGCTACCCCCGTGCCCTCTAGCCTTTCTCGCTGGCGTCCGGCTAATGATCCGTCCATTGAAAATATCCGCCAAAGACGCGGGTTTTCCATCCTGGAAACAATGAAAATTTCTACATCCTACCCTAACCTCTTCGCCTACGAACGCGGATTACCCCGCGAATGAACCGATACATTGAGGCTTCGAACTCTCCACCGCAGCATCCCTCTCGAGTGAACGGATGAATAATTATTTTCAATTATCGAAAAGTTCACGGAAATTTACCGGATTGATGAAACTTTTTCTTTCTTAACATTCTCTCTTTTTCTCACTGTCTCGTGATATATATCTCGTCTCGCGAAGCCCGAATATTATAATCCGAGCGTGTGTTCCCCCCCACTCGTATATCTTTTTTGTTTTTTTTTTTCCGTTCGCATATAATATCTTCGCGCTACCTTTTGTATTACACTGTATCGAGGCTCAGGTCGATCGATATCTTAATAATAAATACAAGAGGGGTTCTCTCTGATGGCTGCTTGGTGTGAGATTGAAGAGCAGGGGGTGGGGAATGATTGGGGGGGTTGAAAACGACGCCGCGTAACGGGCGGCCGTGCGAGGAGCGAGAGGGGTGCCCGGAAGAGGCGAACGAACGAAACGCCTAACGGAGGGACGAGGAGGAAATGCGGCGATCATTCGCACCTCGGTGGTGTAATGAGAAAATTTGAAATATCGCACTCCGGTCCTCGGCTCCGCCACTCCCGGCGTCTTCTTTTCTTTTTACCCTTCCCCCGCCCTATCCCGGTCTCGGGGATCGTAGGAAAAAAAAAAAGAAGAAAAAATAACAGCCTCGTAGTCATAACCCGCTGATCCACCCTGCTGCCCGTTCTCCCAAACTCCCCCTTATCTTTCATTTCCCATCGCGCGCCCCGACAACTCTCCTCGCCACAAAGATTATAAAACCTCGCGCGCGTTCCACGCATTCGCCACGAGAGCCCGCATTGCCCTCGGTTTTCACCGTGAAATGAATGCCTCGTGTGGATTCTTCTCTTTGACTGTTATTCTCGTTAGACACTGTCGCGTGTGGCCAAAGCTCTTCGTTCCCGACAATCTCGGAGCGGAGAGATCTTGGCTCCCCGAGGAAAAAGACATTTTTACCCGCGAACGGTCCTCCCGACTTAATTGTTGTCGAACCGATGAATCGCAATCGTCGAGTGAATCCATAAACAATTACCAATGAATAGTTCCAACGTCCGGCGTTGGGAGTAATTGCTCGAGTTTATACGACACTGTTGTCGCTGTCGTCGCCAGATCGAGTTCCCCGTAGCCTCGTTATATCGCGGAAGCTTTCGCGCGCGGGATGTCTTCTCACGTTGATGGAAAGTGCGCGAATCCGCGGCTACGCGCCGCTGGAAACGAGATAGAAGCAAGGAGCATGCTGTTGAAGGGAAGGAGAAGGAGAGCGAGTCCGAGATGCACGGGAGAAGGACGTCTATTTGAAGTGTTCCCGGCTTCACAAAGAATGCTCAGCGTTTGACGGGCCACGATCGCTAGTGGCTGATCGTTCCTTCTCACTCGTCCGCGTGTGTATCCCCAGCATCACCGAGCTCGACGATGCCAGCTGTTACTCGCATGCTCCGCGTGACACGCACGCACACACACGCACGGGGGCAGCCCCCGTATACGACGATGTCGGCTTCTGTCTTGCCGGCGAAGACTCACGCTTTAATACCCCGGCATCGCGTATGTTTGACCAATACCTAAATACTTGAGACGCGGTGGCGTCGGGGACCTGGACGCCCGGGGAAGAAGACTCCCGCCGCGATCGTCAACACACCAAGAAACTTCTACGGAGTCTCTCGGGGGGATTCCAACTGCACTCGGGGCATTACGGACCATGTGCCCCCGTGTGAAAGATACTCCAATAGCCGCCACCCAACGGCGAAAGGCTCGTTTCTCGTGTCGTACCGAGCACACATTCTCGCCGTCCTCGGTGAAAAAGAATGAGGAAAAATAAACAAACAAAAAACTAAAACACCGGAGGGCACGCTCAAGTTATACCGGCGATTATCCGAAATCATTATTGCAGTTCAACAGCATTTAGTGGGTAATTTTAACGAATCTCTTGTCTATCACATGTGGTTTTGCAAATTGAGAAAATAAACCTCAGCCGCGAATTGGCAAGGAAAACCACACCAACGAATATAATGAGTTAGGAGAAAAACAATTGGTCGATAGAATTACCAATCGATCTTTGTTCAGGGTAAGGAGAGTATGGAATCGCCGTGTCCTTGAAAATTCTCAAAAATCAACGCATGTTTTATAAAACGATTCGATGTGAGGAGCATTTGTGAGAATATGTCGGTGATGCATACGCGGACCAATGCCGCCGCGCGCGCTATCTCAGTGCCACCGAATGCCCAAGGATGCTCGGTTGCTGCAGCATCTGCAGAAATAGCCGGGGTTTCTTGCTCTTATTCTTCTCAGCGGCGCGGCGAAAGTGTAAAGAAGTATGGGACGGTGAGCGTTGAATCCGGATGATAAAAAGAGCGGCGACGCATCGCGGCCGCACCCCGCGGTGAGAAATCCTCAGCCTTGACTTGTTCGTTTCTTCTCGGTATCTTGGCTCTTGTGTTCGTTACGTTGAGCGATGTAAGACGGCGAGAATTATCGGCGCGTCGGAACACAATCGTTGTTCATCTGTCCGCGTCGCGTTAGACACAAGCGCGAAATCTCCAAAGACAAATAAAGAGACACGACGAGAGATGAAAATAAACGATAGAAGACGCGGAAATCGGGAATGCAATAGCGAATGAGAATCCTCGAGCAAAACGACGTTAAGTTATCGCAGAGATGAGCCTGTGGGCTTGATACGTTTCGAAGATGATTTCTCGGTTGTTTTCTTGCGTTAAACTCGCTCGACTCCCTCGCGTTCTCGCGTTTTATGCTCCGCGTTTCTTTTATTTTCCCGCGCCTCGGGATCGAGTAGAAGCCGACTATTTGGGTCCCTAACGAATCGGTGAGTGGCCGATCTATCGGCGATGTTGGCCGCGACGGCGTCGTCGTGGGAGTGCCCCGACCGTCAATTTGTCGGCGGCGAGACGAAACGGTGACGATCGCGCGCGTCGATCCTTCGGCATCGAAAACTTCGCCGTTCCGTGTGTGCGTCCGTGTGCTTATATGCCCTCACGATGTTTCTCTATAATTCGACGCACACAGACGAGAGTACACGATACATACGATAATCGATCGTGGAAGAAGATCGAATTGAGAAGGAAAGGGATATAATAATTCTGTATATAGTACCCGCGATGGGAATGCCACGGTGAGTTGCTGCTGGCAGTAGCTTCGCGTAATGATAGCGAAGAATCGTTCGGCTATTCAACGGGCAAGCAGTATAGAGACTGCCTGCCGCTGCGCGCTGCCGCCGTTGCTGCTTCTGGCCGACCTTCGCTCTGGTCGTTACTCGATCGTACATACAAGAGTGCAGCTCGTAAGCGGGGTAATGCCTCGCGTCACGATACACCGCGAGAGATCTTTCTATCTATCTCTATATCGCAACAATTTTTTTTTTTCAAATCTCTCCCGTGACTCATTTGTGAGTTTTCTTTTTTTACCGATCTCTTACCGATCATTCTGGCTCTTCTCGAGGCGCGCGGAAAATTGCTCGCAATAAAAGCAATCGGTAACGTTGCGACCGGCGCTAAATGATAGAAAACGGTTTCGCGAATCTCGATGCGAGAAACACGAATCGGCATAGAGATCGTCCGCTCGATCGAGCGTCAAAGGATAATGAATTGTTACGTATCAAAATGATGAATCGAAAACCCAGTCAGTGAGGCGAGTTTTACGTAAGATCGTTCATTATATTGACAATGACGAATGATTTAATATGATACCGATCGAACCATTAGATACGTTACGACGCTGAATAATAAAACAAATGTCATCGCAATCAATGGCGATCAAACTATTTAGATGAGACGGGAGGAGGGGAGGTGGCGCAGCGGCATGAACGTACGTGCACGGGGAATGCACATCGAGAAAGTGAGATAACGCTGGTCGACTTGGCCCCGCGTTCCACACTGGTATCTGTGCCCGTAATGACAAACACATGCGCTCTCACCCCGCTCGATCGACGAGAGCTTCTGTGGTGCTTCACCAACAGACCGAAGAGAGTCGCGCGCAGCTCGTCGTTTCTCATATCAGCTACGATGATCTATATATCACTTCCCCCCTTCTCCCCCCTCGGCCACGGCATATGTTGAACTCATTAATTAGCATCTGGACTCAATTAAAGTAATTACGATTTCGGCAGTAAAACATGATCCCGGAGACACTGTCCTCCAACCTACTACCTTCAACTTTCTTTTTTAGTTTTTTTTTATTCGTCTCGATCATCATACATCGAGCCTACGAATCGCGTTGAAAGATTTCAATGAATCTTTTTTTTCGAACGTACAAAAAATACCGATCTTTGAATGATGTCAATCGACCGTTGAGCCAATCGCGGGTTCTCATTCTCATTCATTATTCATCGAGATGCTAGAATCACATTGGAAGATTTCATCGAATTTCTTCGAATGTTACGAACATACCGATCTTCGAACGGTGTCGATCGATCGAGTCGTTCGCGGCTCCTCGTTATCGTTCGTTATTCATCGAGAAACTAGAAGCGTATTGGAAGATTTCATTGCATCCTCGGATCGTTATTAAAATACCGATCCCCGAATAGTGTCGAACGCTCGATTCGACGGCTGTTCGTCGTTTCACACACGAGGCTCTCGCACGAAGCGATAGTTGGGCGTGAGGTAATACGGGCAGGATGTTACCGGTTTCCTATCGATACTCATCCGTGTCTCGAGTCTCCGTGGCATTGGAATTGCCGCGTATTATCGTGCCTCAGATACCTATTTATGCTTCCCGTATCATTCCGTAATTATCGATAACATCGTCAAGGCTTTTCGCAGAAAACAATGGGTCATTACGGCTCTTCGTGGATATGTATCATATGTATAGCGCGCCGATGGATTCCTATATCTGTACGTATAGATTCATATTCGATGCACGCTCTAACCCCGGCGGAGTCCCCGCGAGACTGGCATTAATACGCCTACCCGGTTTTCTCGTCGTCTCACCTCTTACAGTTGTTCTCTAGATTCGTCCTATTCGTCTTTCCCTTTTTCGATCACACGTTCCTACATTGGTATGATTCATGGAGCTGCTCGGCCCGGCAGTTGTCCGTAACCGGTGTACTGTTAGACGATCGATATACCTCGATACACCTGCAACGTTCCTCGAGACTCCGCGCTGCACAACTACATCATCGCGCACTGTAGAGCATACGTACGTTTTCTACGCCGATGCAGGGAGGAGGAAGGATAATTTATACGAGTTCGCGTGTAACCCAGAAACAGGAATTTCATGGTGTGCTCTCGATTGTTCCCTCGTCCTTTCGTCGTCGTCCGGTGTTCATTCGTCTCCCCGGATCTCGATATTCCGATGCTCCAACTCACGATACCTCTTTGAAACTCATTGTTCTTCGCTTCTACAAAAAAATTGGTTAATCTCATTGGATCAATGTTTTTTATTCCTTGAAAAGACAATCGATTTTTGCTCGGTAAAACATAAAAAAATCATCTTCAATGCTTTTTATTGAAATTGAAATCGAATAAAAATGGAAGGGTACGGTTTTAATTTGATCGGCCGGTGCGCTCGAAATCTTTTCGCGATAAGATTGAAACTCGAGGTTCTCCAAGAGTAAGCGCTGACGTGTACGAATAGTTACAGCAAAGTTGTGCGTTTATTAGCGCTCGAGGGACTGTCAGCTTGACTTCGACGTATGGGCCGAGCGGGCAGGTTGACTCCGCGATGCCAGCCCCTTTCGCGGTGTATAGTAATCGTGTTTGCGCGCTCGAGTCTCACTTGCACACCTGCGCGATACAGGCACGAACGTATATGCACGCTTGTACGCCGGCGAACGGTCTAGCGAGAGAGTTTCGGTATCGCGTGACCCGTTTGATCCGTCCGAATGATCGATAACCGTAGTGAGCCGGTCAACTTATCGCCCGGGGGCTATTGTGTGAAATACCTGGTGCCAGAAGTTCCACGACGACGACGACGACGACGACGACAACGGCGGCTATGACGCCGAAATACATACGACACGGGTGTCGAGACACCGAGAAGGGTTGCCCGAGACAGTTCGATCGTGTCGAGATCCGAAACGTGCAGAGGGTCGAACCGACTCTTTTCGCGCTTTCATCGCCGCTCGATCGAAACACCAGAAACGCGAGAGGCACACGAGAGACGAAGAGTGTCGACGATGAGAACGAAGGCTAAAAGCGAAAGCCATCGTTGGGCTACTTTGAATATAAAAGCATCTATAATTAATATCCGAAGCTTCGGGGTATGGAAACAACGCGAGAGGCTCGCGAAGGCAATATTTATAAGATATTTTATGGGCGAAGTTTAAAAAGGTAATACGGCAGCCCTCTCATCCCCGATGGCGCTCGGACGCTATGAGAACGCTCCGCGATACCTTTCGGTCACTACTGCTCTCCTCGCACCAAAGTAGTATCAGCAATATCGTAACCCCACAAAACTCGATTAATTTCAACCTCGAGAAAAAAAAAAAATGTAATCGAGAATTACGATGGTTGAATCCTTTTTTTCTTTACGAAATCGGCAGGCTGCCTTTTTTGAACCGTGTAGATACGTTGGGCCGTTCTCTGAAATCTGATTACGAGTTCGTTCTCGAGGCCCCCTCGATTTCTATTTCGAGACGCATCGAGTCCTCTGCGGTAGGGAAAAGTCTCGAAATTAGGCTCGACGCGAAATTGATTGATTTTCACGGCGCGCGCCTTTCTCTCTCGCTATTACTTTAACGATCACTCGGACGGGTTTTCGGCGAAATTTCGCAGGGTCAAACGTCTCGAAGTGCAACAGTCTCGTGACTGCGCACTCTAAACTGCAAAACGGTAGTTCTTAGCGAAGAAGTACTATAATCCGAGAGCCTGCAGCCTTGGGGCGCAGAATCCGAAGTTGGGCATGTAAGTTGCCGCGCTAATTCTATTTCCCGCCTCGCAAGCGTATCAGCGCCGTATTAGCCATAAATTTGGAACGCCGGCGTTCTGGAGTTTCAGACCTCCGTCAAAGCTCCGGGGATCGTGTATGCCAATTTTCTCAAGACCCGTTACAATTATTCGAGCTCGGATTTCACTATAAACGCCATTCACTACGGAAGTTGTATCGATGCATTCCCCATCAGAGCTACGAACTCGAAGAGAGTTTGGGAAACTTTCCTATTGGTTGAAAATCCGAAAAAAATCAATCTTACGGAAGGCGCTAAGAAAATTAATTGTGCACAATGAGGCCGAAAGTTTATTAACGAGTTATTGAAGACAAATAGTTCAACAAATAACTCGGTATCATTTCATCAAAAGTTGATGAAAAAAAAAATCTTCGAAAGTCGCTAATTTTCTTCGTTCTTTCTATCGTTTCAGAGGGCGACGTTAGCCGAGAAGGAAGTATCGGCGTTGAAGGAGCAACTAGCCGCAGCTAGCGATGGAAATAACAAGACTGAGGGGCAGCAACAGCCCCAAAATCCCCAGAGCGGTGATCACAGCCTCGACGCGAGTAATCCAAGGCGGACACCGAACAGCAATCTTGAACAAGAGCTTCAGGCTAAGGACAAAGAGGTGAGTCTCCTACGATTCTAATTGATCGTTTGTACGATTGAAAAGCGGTGATGGTAAAACAAAAATAGAAATAGATATGGAAAAAAAAAAGTTCATGCCAATACGAGTGTTTGTACTCGTCCGGTGATGTGTGCTTTTGACGCACGAAGTCGGAGGGAGCGCAAAGCCACGGGGAAAATCACACGGTCGGCTTCGTGACTCGTTTCCGAGTGAATGAGTTCCCCGGTAGGCTCTTCTACCGCGTTTAACTGTTGCACACGGGGCGCCAGAGATATAGAGGGGCTTCAGCGTGAAACGATGAGGGAAAGAGGTTAGCTCGACGAGCCTGACGATGCCGATATACATATAGGCGATGGAAGTGCGCGCCCGTCATACTGCAGTCTCGCACCCTCGACCTCGCACCTCTACTCTCTTTCGGAGGGCAAAACGCGCGTAAAGTTCGCGAGGCCCGAGCGCAAGCTTGCATATCCGACTGTAGCGCACGCATCTTCGTTTCGAAATACCGAAGCGCCTCGAAACAGTAACGCGTGAGTGCGAAACTCGATTGCACCGAGATTGTATCGTGCGAGCAATGATCGTAAATTGCAATCGTTGGAAATCGACGGCAAAAATGAACAAATCACCGTAAACATTATTCACTCCATAAGGTTCATTCGAATGTAACTTAAAAAAAAATATCAAATTGTTTTTCCATTACACAATTAAATTCCCCGAATTCCGGCCGAATTGACCTAATTCAAATGTACCGACGAGCTCGATCAAATATTTGCAATGTTATGCAAAACGAGATTATTGTCCACGACTCTTTCGCAACAATTTATCAAGATTAGCAAACATATTACACTTTTCTCAGCTCGCGAGACATTGTAAATTTGATAAGAGTTCGCGGTGCAAAAAAAAGATAAAAAAAATTCGTTGCGGAGAGTCTTTTTTTCTTGACTAACCGCGAGCGTTTAGTGGCAAATTCTCGAGATTTATTGTTACAACCTTAATGGGTTTATTGAGTCTCGTTGATCTCCCAGCGACGAGAGTTAACATCGATAGAGCGATGTGCTTATTTAACCGGCGTTCGATATTATCCACGCGTAAAATGTATATCGGAGTGTGGCATCATCGGCGCCTCGCGTTTTCGCACATCCCGCTAATTCTCCCGTCTCCGCAGTCTTTGAGAGATCCGCGGATCGTTAAAGCACCGAGATTCGACGCCTTCGTTCTTTTATTATATAATTCGCCCATCGGACCCGAGCAATTCCGAGTCTTTGGAGTCCGTGAGTTCGAGCGTCCAAATAGCATTTATCGTATATTTATCGAAATGGTAAATAATCAGTTGGATTCGCCGGGATCAAAATAGACGCGGCGCCCGACTCGTATCACCTTAATTTCGATTTTCCCGACTCAAAGCCCGTCTCGCTTCTGGAAATACCTAACACATTGAAATATTTTTCTACATACTCAACCGCGACCGGCAGAGATCGCCAACTAAACCGGTAGCCGAGTAAAAATAATAGGTTTTCCTTGCAACTTCGGTAATTCAACCTTAAGTAGCCACAGAAGAGCTCGTATCTTTGCTTTTATTACCCTTGCACTCAGTGCGAGATCTCGAAACGAGTGGCCCTTCGTTTTTCTGTAGGGTGTCGTAAAAATCTTTGGTACAATGTGTTGAAAAAAAAGAAAAAGTGCCCAAGAGCAAAGCGAAGCGATGAAAAAGAATCGACGAGAAGCCCTGAGCGTAATTTGTAGGACTGGAAAAGTGTATTTAAGGCTCGAGTCGTCGCGGGAACGTCTTGGAAAACAAAGCAGCAACGAGAGGAACACTCGCGGTATCGTTCGAGTGAAAACGGAGCGAAAAAAGAAAAGAAGAAAAAAAGAAAAAGGGATGCTAAAGGTTCAATAAGTATTCTCCTTAGAGCCAATAAAGGAACTCACACTCTCCGCTCCATCTCGAGAATTCAAGCACAGTAACGACCTCATACCCCCCTTCACTCAACGAGTTGAAAATCGTTTGCTCGATGCTTCAGACCGTTGTAATCCCGAAGCCGATAATCGCTGATCCCCTCCCCCACCCCGCCCGAGAGCCGTTCTTCGCAGCCTCTTTTGCGCTCCGTCACGCTTTCGGCGCTCTCCCACCTCTCCCTCGTCGAAGAAGCGAGGCGGCGCTTCAACGGGACGTTTTAACGGGGATAAGAATTTGCACCGCTGTGACAATGTCTTCATTGAAAAGCCATTGACTGCGATCGCGAAGCGTTTTCGCGAATGTTCCCCATCGCGATCGGAATATCGCCCTCGAAATGCGCTCGTTCCCGTCCCTCTGTCGCTCGAACTCCTTCGCTTTCTTTTATTGTATTGATAATTTACAAAAAAAAAAAGGCAAAAAAAAGGGGCAAACGTCAAAGGCAGCGAGAATATTAAGCGAGTCCGATAACGATTTACCATCCTCGAGGATGACGGGCCCTTTCACTCCGACGCTTTATATTTGGAGATAAAAACGAGAAATGAGTGATTGACAGAGCTCGACGAACGAAAATGGACAGGATGGAGAAGTAACGATAACGAAAAAAAAGGGACGGAATCGATGATCCAAAGAGTTATACATATACCTAAGCAACTGCAGAGACGAAAAAAAATATACGTATACGGATCGAATTTTTTTTTTTTCTTTTTTTTTTCTCCGGAAAGGATGTGGCCGACGTCTGTGTACGTCATTTCGCTTCGCTAAAACCGCAGTAACCCATATGTATAATATTAATAAAAAAAATATATAAATGTATATGAAAGAAAAGAAAAAGATAGATGAATAGAATAATGTTTCGAGCATAAATTGATAAAGGGGGTGAGATAACGGAGCTCGCTCGGTCCGCGTTCGGCGGGCCATTGTTTCCGCTTCCGGCGTTATAGTATGCTGTGTATATTACACATACTCTATAGGCGATTACGACTGCGACGACGACGAAGGCGACGAATGCAATTAAAACGTGATAAAGGCTCCCGATGTACACGTGGCCTGTTTGACGAATACATCTGGGTTGGAAAACGGTAGCTCGCTCGATGCGTGCCTGACAAAAGCCTTGTTTAAATTTCATCGTTCGTAAATCGTTACGGAAGGCGGAGAACGAGAGGAAAAAGAAAAATGAAAAGAAAGATGCGAGTATTTTTTTCCTTTTTCTGTTTTTATTGTCATGACGTGAGAAACGAAAAGCATCGAACCCGAGAATGTTTTCGAGCTTCTCCATCGCTCGCATAAATTGTGTCACTGTTTGTTCGCAACAAGATAAGAGAACAAGAAAAAAAAAAAGAAAGAAAAAAGAATAAAAGTGTAAATCTCTTTTAACAACATTTGGCCAAGTCTTCGCCTCGGCGATGAATCACGTGAGGAACACGTTCGACGGGTCCGAAAAGCTTAACGATAACAGCGCAATATCGTCAGCGACGATTCTTTTTATTGCTCGCCTTACGCGATCGTCAGTGGTTAATGTGATATAACAGGGGGAAAAAGAATTGTTCGCTCGACAGCGTTGAAATTTAAGCCTATCGCACAATTAAAAACTCTGAATACAAGATTTACATCGACTTGAATTAAAAGTAATTTATACAAGCCTGACTCTCGGATTATCAAATCCGAACCTAAGAGGCAGAAGCAATATTTTTTCCCGACCCAGTTTCGATGGAAACAGCCAAAAAAATTCAACGTCGAGTTAACAAAAAGTAGTCTTTCGCCTTCGAGTTTCAAAGCCAAAAAAAAAAAAGAATAAGTCGTCTTTCGACTTCAATAGGAGCGGAATCTCGAGAATTTCCAAATTTACTCGAAAGTAAACGTTGCAGCTTTTGTAGTTTCGTTTCGACGGTTGGACATTTCTGTCGCGCGCGCTCGGAGGGTTGAACGACTTTCGCGAGCCGACAGAAGATATCGCGCCGCAAATTAGCCTCCTCCGAGCGGGACGACGGGGGCCGCAGAGACGTCCGCGTAAGATCGCTTTTCGTTCGCGTCGAGTGGAGTCCAAACGGTTATAATGCATACGCATACCGTCAGCTGAACGAGCGAGAAGTATGCGTGTACGTATAATAAGCGATGAACCGTCGGGTTGCAGTGGGCCGGGGTGGGATACGTAGAGAGACATCGCGGAGAGATGAAAGAGAGCCCGGTGACTCGGTGCCAACGCAAATACGCAAGGCGAGTGTTTCAAAACACGTTGGCTAATGTACCGAGTACCGAGCTTCGGAGCGAGCGAAGGGGCGACGGCGAAGAGGGAAGGAGGGGGGGTCAAGAAATAACTACGAATGGCGCGGGTGGGTTTCACGACGGTATGGATATGAGACTAATTCTCCCCCGTTACCGCGCCTCGATCGTATTCTCGTAGTACGAGCGAGAGATCTCACTGTTTAGACTCTCCGAGCTACCGGATTGCGATCCTCGAACTCCCGTACAACGGGTTCGAATGTATATTAACACTCGCGCGGAATTTCGTCGTGGGCGTTCCTTTTAACGCCGACATCTCTTTCCACTTTGATCTGATCGCGTGCCCAAGGGTTAGCCGATATTCGATCGAGATTTAACTTTGTACTCATTTATCGAAACGGACCACGTCTTATCTATTGTATTTTCACACCCTCACTCGACCAATTCTTACTTGCAAACGTTTCGTTTGAATATAAAGTATCCCGAAAGTATTCTGAAAAAAATTGTGAAGTATTCTGAAGTGTACATTCGTCGATCCTTTTGAGGAAAAAACATTTGCGCACTTTCTTCCTACCGTTGCGAGCAAAACAAGCCAGTGGCGCATGTGGAAAGCTAAAAATCTCTTTCGCGTTTCACAATTCAGAAAATCTTCGTTTTTAAATCGCGAAGTTTGGCGAAATTATTTTTTTTTATTTCACAATAACATGGGCTCGCACGGTACCGTAAAATGAAGTGTAACAGGCTTAACGAGACATCTTGAACGATCGCATCGATATTCATTGTAAAATTATCTACCATTTCGAGTTAACGATATCTCGTGTGCATAACCAATATAAAGTCGTTCTATAACTCGATGATGAGGGTACCGTTCGGCGGATCGGCCATATTGGCAGCGCTGATACGACCGTCCCCAATATCATTTATGCCCACGGCATATTAGCCGTATACACCGGCATTATTACCATATTTGCCGATGCTGATACGAAGATTTGCTGATAATTAAGCGATAAGGAGCTATCGGTGAGGAGCGAATTAAAGAAGGGGTCCCGAGAGGGTTCGAGGAGAAGGAAATATCTGTTCGCGACAGAAGAAAAAAATGATATACACACGTGTTGTTTGTGGGATAATGCCGCGACAACGCCGATAGTAAATGCGACAAACAGTCCCCCCTCAGCCCCGAAACTATCGCGTTTTATCGCGTGTATCGTCGACAGGACGCGCGGACTCCGTAACACTTGCCAACGGCACGGTTCGCAACTAGCGCGAAAATACGCGTCGAGAACGATCTGCGACGGTAGAACAAAAAAACATATATATATATATAAAATACTTAAGCTGCGAGAGAAGCCCGCGGCGCACCTCCGTTTATATTCTTCGGTTTGCCTCGAGTGACACGGCGAAGCGCCCTGCGCCATAAAAAGCGATTGGGGCTTAAGGCCGATATAGATTAATTAAACATTATAATAGCAGTCTAGCGTATCGCTTACGGTGTCGTTAGACGATTAACCGACATTCCGGGCGCACGCGAAACCGATATCGCTCGATAATAATATATCTTGCCTACGGAGATATTCGGACGATGGCAACGACGAAATATGTCGCGGTCGCCCCGAACCCCCCCCCCGTCCGACATCGAGTTTCACAATTCACTCTATGCGGCAACGAGTTATACATTTATCACATATTTGTCAGGCATGCGTGGTGGTTATCAGATTTCGGCGCGGTGATCATTATCGTCGAATTTATATTGTTTTCTTTTCGACATAACGCCTAATAACAGCGTTTTTTTTTAAGCAGAGGGTAAATATAGATTAGGTTACGTCATGCCGGTGTTTTTTCGAAGTTTGAAAAGATGTAAACTTTTTTTTTTCAAGACACGTCAAGATCTGAGGATACCGATTTTTTTTTTCTACTCTGTTGATCGCAAACTTCACTCAGAACTGAATTTCGAAATTGACGAAAAAAGAAAAAAATTCTATCGAACGAAGATAGATTTTTTGTTTTTTTCTCGACGTTATCGATAACCAAGCGAGCGACGTTCGAAGTTCGCGATCCGTCGTTTGAGAAACGCACACTTAAAAAAATATTCCGAGGCGACTTTGCGCCCCCGCAAAACGACCCAGATCCACATCCGTCACGTATTATTTGACGTTGTCGTTTGTCACTAGACGCTTCCTCGTTCGCCCGAGGAAGCGTGGCGCGGCGCGCGTTAAAGGGACCGACGTCTTCGAGAATTCGACTATTTATACAGCCTGCCAACCCTGTCGAATGATCGCGAGTCGTTCGAAACTAATCCGGACGTGTGTCGTGTCGCTTCCGGCGAGTTGCAACGAACGCGGCCGTAAATTGGAGATTTGGTGCCATTTCCTCGACGACGAGGGATCCGTCAAAAATTTCCGTCAATTAAAATCATCATTAACGAAAAGTTCCTTCGATTTCTCCAATCAATCTTAATGATCCGCAACAGTCTTTTCAAACCATTTCGTAAACTCTTAAAGGTGAAAAAGGAAGAAAAAAAAACTTGATTCTGATTCACAAAGGCCCGGTCCGTGTTTTCAAAATAAATAAAAAATCTCAATCTTCCTCGACGCGGCCAAACCCTCGTAAGTGCCGAAGGGGTTGTGGTGAAAATCCGGAAATATTTGCACTCGAGGATAAATTACGTTGGCAGAAATGCAAGGTTGCCGAGGTCGAGAGTTATCTTCCGGTATTGCAATGTGGGACGGTTTTTCGGAGCCGTTGTACCGCGCCAGCCGAGAACTCTCCGCGAACGGAAAAGCCAATATCGTTAGATACTCATTTCGCAAGTTTCGAGTGTAGAAAAAAAAATATATATATGGAAACTTTGGGAAAGGGAGAGAGAAAATAACTGTCCGGTATTCGGTCGGTTCGGTGGTGCATGGGCCTTTTTTCGACGCGAGGGGGCGGTAGTTTTACTCTCGTCCAAGCACCCTCTTCTTTTGCGAGCCCTTTTCCCTCCCACTCTCAATTTCTCGCACTCGACCACTCTTTGCCCGCAGGTTATCTCGCCCTGTGATTCCCTCGCTGTTCGCTGTAACTTCATATATTGTGTCTGTAATGCCGTTACTCGCGACGTCTACGTATGTTCAAAATGTTGCAAAGCATTAGTTGGAAGTCGAAAATCGCTTCAACTTTTCTTTCTTCAACAGCGGAAAAAAAATTAAACCGAGAAAAAAATAATCCCCATGAAATCTTGATAAAAATGATATCAATTATCGAAAAGAAAAAATGTCCGAATGAAAGCATGAATTACAACCCTTTCGTAAAATAAATAAAAGCCTATGAGGTTTTATTTCCGAATAATCATGGCAACCGAATATTCCTTGTTCGCGAATATTTGATTATCGCGTTGCGCTTGAGAAATAAAACCATTGGGAAAATATTAAATTTTCCTCTTGTATTGCCTTGAAATAACCAGAGATAGGAGGGTCGTACGATGGAGTGGAGGTAAAAGGAAAAGAGGTACGGGGAGCGGGAGGGGGTTACGGTTCTATCATCGTCCTGGGGGTAGAGCTTGGAAACATTAATTAGAAAATCTGAATAATTATCGAAGTAAACTTTTACGCGAGGGCAAAAGCTTGAGAGCGTGTTCGAGTCTGGTCTGTGCTTTTGCCGTGTACGCTCGCGGGGCCGGCGCTGGTGCGGCTCTCGGGTACACGTGAGAAAGTGTTTGCATGTGCACAGCGGCACGTCGAGAGTGCGTCGAGAGAAATACGTCTAAGTGCGGTGTGTATATGCCACTCGTACCTCAGTTCGCATGTAGAAGTGGTGGAAGGGTTTGTTACCTCCTCTAACTCGACTAACCCACCCCCGCCCCCCCCCTTCGACGCTCGCTCCGCGGACTCGACTTTAAAAGGGGTTGCGCCGCTGTTCGAACGGAATCGATCGTGACCGCGTGCTCCGCTATATATACACACCATTTCTTGCCCTGGCCTTTCGCTCTTACATATGAATAAGCTTTTATACCTGTGCACTGTGTTTACCGTGCAAAGATAGGGATAACTCGTCTTTTCGGTAAACGCTCAGCGCGAGTCTCGTTTTGCTTTCTGCATTGAAGCAACGTTTGTTTTGGTGACTCATACTTTTAGTTTTTCAACAGCCACCGCGCTTTTATTACGACTCCCGATGGTCGCGTTAAATCTTTTGGGATGACTGGAAAACAAAAAGGCGAAAAGAAATAATAACAACAATATATCCGACTTTCGACGTCTCCGATTCGTAGAATTGTTTAAAATTATTTTTCTGCATCTTTTCTTTGCGTGCCTTTTCATATCAGTGGTTGTTTCAGCGTACCTATTTTGAGTATTATATGAGTATCAGAGTCTTTTGAATAATTTTTTCAAAAATAATTCACTAATTCAGCGTATTGTCGATGTATAATAAAAAAAAAGTAAACAAGTAACAACGGAAAAACTTTGCGCTTGTTTGTGTGTTCATCGTATCTTCGGTCGTGAGTATCTGGTCACGTGTTCGGGGCCACCGTCGACTTGCGCTATAATCTCGAATAATTAATCGCAATGATTTATAGAAACGTATCGCGATGTCTTCATTGTCATGACTTCGGTTCGTGACGACGTGACGCTTCCGTCGCGAAGCCTCCTCGCAGTACCGACAACAACGAAAGCGACGAGGAGCGTCGTTCCTCGAATTCGCGAAACGTGATATACCGCGGATGAGGAAAAAGAAAAGAAAACGGCAGCGAAAGAGTTTTGTGCCGCATTCCAATAACGCGCACGCGAAGCCTCGCGCGATCGAACGAGCGTCGAATATTCTTCGCAAACTTTAAATTGAAAAACCATCGAAGGTACGAGGAATACGAGCTGCGTCGTCTCCTTGCGAGTGAACCCGAAGTACCAATCTCGTTGCGTAGTCGATGAATATATTCGATCCTCTCGGCGTTGCTTCCGCGCTGAAGCATAGAATACGACATAAATGCACGAAAAAAAAATTAAAAAATGTCGAGACTATTCCAAGACTGTGTGGCGTGGAATAAAAAAGCAAGATACGCGGAGCGGTCGAGTCGCGTACTCGCGTTTGATGTGTCCGAGTCGCAGTTCGACGTTAAAAAAAAGAAGGCGAATAAAAAAAAATCAGTAAATTAATTTTCCTGAGCGTGTGGGCCCCCTTTTCCCCGGGGAGATAAAATAAAAATGGCTAACGAAGTCGTACGGTTTATTACGCGTGGAGGTAGCGTTCGCCCGGGCTTATGCGGGAGATACCCGTAGAACGCGAGGACACTCGCCGAGAAGGCGGCCGGGCATCGAGCCTCTGCCAGCGTTCGTCCGCCGGATTGAGAAACGTCGGCTACACAAGGATATAAAAACCGAGAGGAAAATTGTAGTGGAGAGTACGTACAACCATATAGCGGTGAGGCTATACGAGCAGAGCTTTCCGAGATAGATGAGAGTTCGAGATGCGTAACAGAAAAGTGCGAGAAGGATACAGACACGACGAAAAAAGAGAAGAAAAAAATTGGATTCATAACTTTTCTTTTTCGCTTTCGCGGGCGGGTACCAAAGAGAAGGGAGTGGGAGGAGAGGGGGGTTGAGATAGGTGAGCCGGGGCTAGTTAAAAATTCCGTGTATATACTCGCTAATATCAATCCTCGCTCGGCCCTCTCTTCGTGCGGCGGCCAAGCAAAAGCGCCACTGCTTTACGTACGCCGCCGACGCCGTCGAGAAACCGAATGCAATGAGCTTGTACGCTTTGAGTTTATGTAGCGCACACACACACACACCTTCGTATCATGAGAAAGTGAGGAATATATACCATGCGCGAATGTCCCCTTCCTCTTCTCCCTCACGCGTGAATATATAGGAACGATACGCGCAGATATCGCGGATGCTTCACTTGCGCAGCGCGGACTCTCCTCCTCGAGCCGCGCCACCATCTACGTCGTCCAGACGAAACCCGGGAATGAGGATTATCTCCGTTTTTCCGCCAACGTGATTAAGCTGAAATGCCGTCTGGCCGACGCTGCCGCTGATGCTTTCGAGGCTTCCCTTTTCAGTCGATTTTATATGCCGTTCCCGTTATTTCACTCATTCATACTCTCGAAGATAGAACTGTTCAACGTTTTCTAACGAATTCCGAACGATCGGCCGATACGAAGATACCAATAAATATTGTCGGATGTATCTTTGAGGAGGGCGTATTTTACAGTACCGGCTGAAAGAGATATTCCGAACGAATTTCTACTCCTTCAATCGGTTTGGGGGAAAGTCGTTCTGTATCTGTATGGTTGGTTTTTTTTGTCATAAACTGCTCCTTATCTGAATTAGAATTTTTTTTTTTTTAAAGATTGTGGAACTTTTGTTTAGTCGCCGAGCTCTCGCGCCGTATTCGCCTTTCGCATTGCCGTTTCATCGCTCGCTATCCCGCGTATCCAACGCCCGATGATGCATGTGTCTCCGCGAAATATCGTCGAACAGACCGCGTGAAATTGCGCAAACACGACCGCGGCATAGTCCTCGTGATATGCAAATATCTCATCGAAAATCCGCGGCTAAGGTCTGGCGTTAAGTCAAAATTCTCCCGCGCGGGTGGTCCTCATCGCGTTTCAATATATCAACAATATTCTAAAACAAGTAATTCTTCAGAGTCATCGGAGCTTCGCGAAAGCATCTGCCGCGTCGTCCAATATCCGAAAATTCGCGACAAGCCGATTGCGGTTGAAGACAAAATTCATCGAGTCTCGAAACATCGTAATTCGCTTCCGCCGCGTCGCCGCGAAAATTCCGCGAGAGACGAATCTACAGCAGGTGCCGCAACAGAAAAATCATTTCTTCGTTTCTTTTTTTTGCAGATTTAATTTTTTCTTCTCTTTATCTCTGTTTTTTTCGTTATCCAGTCCCCAGACTTTTTCAACCCTCGCGCAAAGCTCATACGCGCGAGTTCCGCAACGTATTTTTTTTTTTTAAGCCTTCCGCAGGTTTTCCCGACTGAGCTGCGGGTAGCGCTGCGTCCGCCTCCCGCTGCTTCCCGCGAGCTTCCGCTTTCGGTCCATCCGTCGCAAGTATATGATATTTAAAATTAATCCTTCCTTTGTGTAGTTCGCCGACTGTCTGTCTTTTTATCGTGCCGATATGGAGAGTCGTATAAATTTTACTCCATTATTATTCACGGTCTATACGAGAAAGTAGTATCGGGGTGATTCCCAGGAAAAGCGGGCTGAAGCGGGTTAGGCCGGGGGGGCGAGATGACTCCGAAACCCCCTTTGTTCCACCATCTTTTTGTCTCCGGGAACACTCCCCTTCGTCGGGCGTGCTTTCATTGCGGGATCCTCAATCACCACCGGGCTTACTGGTGATCAATCACAATTGAACTCGAGTAAGATAGAATGGTTAAGAGGATGGAAGGGAGTTATGGAATCGGGATGAGCAATAACGGCGAGAGAAAGAGTTGAGAAAGAAATCGAAGACGCGATGCAGTGTACACGAAGCATCGTTCGCGTCTCACGTTGGAAAGGAGAGGCGGGAGTTGGGCGCGCGATGACTTCTGGCCGCGTTCCGAAAGATATAATAAAGATCGACCGACAGAAGCGTACTCAGCACCGAAGACTCTCTGCTAGTAATTCGCAAAATCGTTGGCACGCGATCGGATCTTTTTCATCCCAGCTGTCTCGAAACTCCCGATATCCTCGTGTTTCTCGTTCTTCTGTATCGTCGCGAGCAAAAAAAGTTTCCCGTAACATTGAATAATCGAACAATGGAAAAATAAATCACCACCGAATGTGAGAAAATAAAACTCTATATCGCGGTGGGGAGGAAGGCTGAGTTTCGCGAGATACCAGCGTTGGGCTAACGGTGATAATGCGTAATGAGAATAATCGAAGCGAAATTCGTGCTTCTGACGATATGGAGTCGGCAGTCAGGCGGCAAAAGTGCGCTACACGTAAGCGCGTATATAGTTATATGTATAAGCCGCGGACCACACACATATATCTGCGTAATGCCTTCGGTTTTCCGCATTAAGTAGGGAACCCCGGCGCAACTCAGACAGTGGTTTGGGTTACGTTTTGCGGATGAGGCATTGAGGAAAGCGAATGGGCACGAAGCAGGCAGGCAGGCAGGCAGGCAGCAGGGATAGAAGCAGTCAGGCAGCCCATTGCGCGGAGAACAGTACAGCCATATAGTCATGGAGTTGGGTGTATCCTCTTCCCACTGCCATACCTTTTGATCCTCCTCTTCCCCACACCGTCCCAAAGGATAATGCGCAAACCAAAGGATAATTCCCGATACGGGGACGAAATCCCGGAGACCGAGGGCAAAAAACTCTTATTTAAAAATGTATTTACCGTCTGGCTCGCAAGGATCGGTTGGGCTCTTCTGTATATACTTTCGGTGCTCTTTCTCTTCTCCGTTCCCTTCCCTCTTCCTCTCTTCCTCTCCGTTCCCCCTTGGTGCCACGGGTGTTCCACGCTTCTGGGAGATCCACCGACGGAAAGTTCGCTCTTCTGTTTGCGGAAGCAGAGAGCCAAAACGCACCGCGAAAATTTGTATATAAGCATATCGCGAATTAGCGAGCGAATGACGGACGTGCGTCGAGGTCCTCCTCCCGGCTGGTTCATCCAGCGCAGCGCTATATCGTATCGCCCGCATTGATATGGGATATAGTTTGGAACGCACGATTGTTGGTCCTTCGGGTCTGTTTTCGATGCATGAGAAAGACGTGGAAAAACTGTTACGAAGGGATACCATTAGGAGCTACTCCCGGTATATGCAGACCTCGTTTTCCCGCGAGCCCCCCCGAACTTCCCTTCGCGCACATCGGAGCAGCGGCGAAACATGAAATTGTAATAATTAAGGCAAAGTTTCGTCCGCGATGTGCAGCAGGGCGTGATGCGCGAGCGAGAGCCCCGCGGGGTGGTGTTGCTTCGTGGATGTTATACAGAAAGAGTAGAGGGTATGTCGCGGGGCGCGGAGACGAGCGATGTGCCAAGGCAAAGCGCAAAAGGGTAAGGAAAATGGTATTTCCATTTATACCCGAGGTCTCTGATCCAACCGAGTGATTGGCCCGGGGTTGTCGGCTCGGTGAATTTAAACTCCCCAAAGTCCGTTCCCTGCACCCTTTTTGACCCACCCTCGCCGCCGCCCCACCACTTCCCCTCTCTGCCCGTTCCCTTGCTTTCGTTTCAACGAATTTTGATCTAATTACTAATCTAGCTCCTCGTAGTTATCTAATTACTCGAATTTCGTCAAAATCCAGTATGAACCCCGTTCCCGAATATCATACTCGCCTATGTTCTTTGCGTTAACATAGCTCAGTGTTATTTCACGAGAAGGAGCTCGACTGTGAACGAGAGATAAAATTATCGCGACTGACCCCACGAATCGACGTTGCGGCAATAAAGTTTTCGAGGCTAAACAGGTGTTGCAACACGAACGATCTCGTTCGATCTCGAACGTGAAGATTCGAGGAACAACGCCGGGTGAACGGGGGCGAAGAGTCGTATTGGACGAAGGGAAAATGTATCTAGAATGGATGAAATGTAACTATTAAAGTTGGCGATCGCAGCTCGGTATAGCGGGATGGCATTTGCCCAGGAACATTGTTACTATATGCCAGCCGAGTCGTCCCCTGTAACCGGAAGAGCACATCTACCCCGCGCGGATAGTGTGCAATCCCCTTTCCACCTATCTTCATTCCTGCGCTCGTCCTCGCAATCCAGCATGCCGGTCGCTCACAATTTATATTACTGGCGGAGGTACGCGCATATAATTAATTTAATTAAACGCCCTCGCGTTGAAAATCGTCCTATTAGTTCGGCAACTTTCGACGTTATGGCGTCGGCTTTCTCTACTACAGCTCTATTCCAACCGAGCGCACCCTTTCCTCCGCCTGCGTCCCCGACACGCGCTTTTCCTCGTCGTTCCCCTTTCGTTCGGTTCTGTATTCTCTCTCTTTCTCTCTCGGCTGCTCCGTTTGCTTGCTTCTCGATGATTTGCTACGCTTTCCATTCCCGCGGAGTTTACGCGCTCCACTCATCCTATGCCCCCCCCCCTCCCGGGTGCCTTCCGTACCTTTTCATGTGTTATTCAACTAGAGAATCCGTGAAATAAAATGAAAAGTTTAATTTTTTTGTCATCCCCTTCCCAACGATTTTAACTCGTTCGCGGGATGAAACTTTCTCGGCATCGGAGCACGACGCTGGAAAGCCGTCGTTTCGCGAGGACGGCCGTAGAATATCTGTCCGCTTTCGGGGATTGTGTGCGCTATGGTCAGCGGGGGTAACGCAAACCAATTCGATGCCCGGCGTCGCGTCGCGTGCCGAAGAACCACCACCACTTCTCCCTAAACACCCCTCGGGCTAGTTGCTCACTGCCATTGCTTCGACTCACTCGTTCAAACCTTCCGACGTTTACTTACAAGACTCGTGGTACAAAGTTTCGGAATAGTACTCGACTCCGCGCCCCCGTCTGTTGTTTCGTGTGCTTTACACCGTTACTACTCTCGTTGGCTGAGCCTTGTCTACGAGACATGGACGGCAAACGGAGCGGGCGGAAGTAGCGGTGATAGGTAGGTCGGTACGGCAGTGGCTCCCATTCATGATTCAATGCGTTTTATCAATCAATGGACTCGCATCAATTCCTTTTTCTCGAATCCTTCGCTGCTTTCATTGATTTTCTCCGAAACGAGTTCAATTTTACCAACGACGAGAGAGACCATGCATTTTTGAATCGCCGAATATCCTAATTTTTTCACTACCATTCAAGGTCCAATGTTGTCTATCGGTGAGGATTGCATGCATCCACTGAGCAGTGATCGACACGAGCTATTCAGACATTTTCAATCGATTGTGGATAGTCGTCGCGGTAGTGATTATGCCACAGCGTGAGAGCCTCGATCTCGCGAGCCTGGTCTTTCTTGTAAACTTTTAATCGTTTTCTCAATGCAAATATCCGTCTAGGGTCATTCGGCCACGCTATACATTGATAAACACGTATATATATATATATATGTCTATAACCCGATAGTGGGTATAGTACACAACGTATAATGGAGAGCCACTGTCGGTCAGCTCTAGATAGGATTGGACTTGATTTCCGGCACGCTCGACCGCCCTTACCGATAACGTAAGGGGGCGAGAATCTGCTCGGTTGTATCGCGAAGCCTCGAGACTAAACTCCAAAGGATAGCCAGCAGGATTCTTGACGGGGTGCTGCCGTTGCTCCGGCACTCTCGCTTTGGCCTCGCGTAGAGTAGGAGGCACAGACAGACGGACGGATGGACGGATGGAGGACCAAGGCGGGCGGACAGATTGCGGCTAGCCCAGGAAACCCCCGTGCACTCGGTGTCGGTCGTACCTACTGCGCCTTACCGCTTTCATCCCTCCCGCACCGTCCCTCTGTTTTAACCCCCGCGCCAGAGAGCCCGGAGCTTTGCGTCCTGCTCAAATCTCTCTTACCGTCTCTGTCCTCGTCGCTGTCCGTGCTTTGTCATTTGCTTAGGGCCAATCTACGTTGTCCGGTGGAAATCCCTCGGGCACTTCCGCGGCACGATCACCGATCGTAATTCGATCTGACTCGAGGGCACAAAGCCGAGACCAGCAGCGAGACCAACGCTACAGTAGCAATGATCATTCGAAGCTCTATTGGCCTCTTCTGGCTTTCGCGCTCGGTCTTCGTGTGCGCCTTTGCTCCCGTCTATAAGTACGCGTGTATAGAGTTCGGATCCCTTATATACAACCTATGGAGTATATTAGCGCCCATAGATATCGCTATATGGGCACAGACGAGAATCTATCGACTGGCAGGTGCAAGCGCTCGACGCTGTAAAAAAGATTCGCTGGAAATTCAATGCACGGATACGGAAAGTTTAAATGCATGAACTTGTGCATTGTATTCAACTATAATGGACCAATAATTTGGAATATATTGAAAACTGTAGTCGACACTACTTGTAATAATGTACTTTACTTTTACTACTAAAGCTCTCTGAATACAAACGTCTGCTTTAATTTTACTGTACAAAAATATATTCATTTTTACAAGAACTTCGAATATTTTAGAATAGAAGCGTAATTTGTTTTGTGTATCCGAGCCGAGAAAAATGCTTAGAATACGGAAATAACACGGTAAAACGGTTACGGAATAAGCGTGTATCGATATATGATAACCTTCATCGAAGCCTCTTCGCTGTGTTAGAGTCAAATAATTGAGACGAATGAATCTTCACTTATCGCAAGAGCTCGTCGTTCCGCTTCGACTCATTATAAATTTCGTGTCTATGTCGTTTACGTTTTACGATTTTCATCGATCAGAATTTCATGCAACGTCGATCGGTCCGGGATTTCTTCCCGTTTCGATCTTTTTTTTCTTCTCAAATCACGAAAGCGATACGTGCCGTTGGCCAAACATCGTCTTACTCTCGGGTCAGTATCAATACAGAAAAAAATATCCGGCGGCAATGACCGCATCGCGCACACATAACAGGCGTAACAGGGAAGCCAAAACGCTTGCGCTCGAGGTTATCTGCGGGTATATCGCCGATTAAATAAGTTTATGTATTTCGGCTAATCAGTCCCGAAGGCTTCGACCGTTCGATCTGCTCCGTTTCCCCCTTCGTTTTGGGTCTACGGAATCGAGGAGGGAGGGGGAGGGAGCGATCTATATACTCTCAAATGAGCTTCTATGTTCGGTGTCCAATAAAAATAAGTGGGCGCCGAACGCGCGAGATAGCGCGGATGAGGCTCGCAGCATTCATTCTCGATTCGACGCTATTCGATGTTGTGCCTCTCGATTTCTCAACCACGCGGAGTCAGATTACTCCGTTCGCTCGCTCCTGTGATGAAGTGAGGCGGAAGGAAGAAAAAATGTTTAAGTGAATTAACTTGACTAATGTGGAATTCAATTGAACGACGCCGGATTAATTATCGAATCGACGGGATGCACAGAGACGAGTCTGCTATTGATGTCTTCGTATAAAATCAACGCACGTGTTCATTGATGACAAGCCGGAAATTCGGATCCACAGAGTGGTGTGCGACTCCGTATGTAAGAGCCTCCCCGAGGCAACCCCGAATCGTCCGGTGAGTTCTCGAATTTAATTACGGTAATTAAGAGCAAAAAGCATTATCTCCCGTTCGTTCCAATCCGGATGTCGGACTTACAGTTTCGTCGCTCTGCGTTCCCACTTTCCTCGCTGCTCTCGATCAATCGCATCGACTCGAAAATCCCCTCGAGCCATTTGCCACAGACACCCCCCTCCCCCCCCTCTCCACCTCGCTCGGTCGTCGGTGATTGACAGGAAAACTTTCAAATCACCTTCTCGACTACTCCAACGCTCCGGACTCTTCCATACCTGCTATATATATCCCTCACTTTTTGCCCTTTTCGAATCTCTCGCTTCGATTTACTCGTCGAATTAATGCGCTTCTCGCCGAAGAGCGCTAAAATATCCAGTGGGCGAAACGTTTTTTTCTCCCCCAGTGTCAAAAACAATGGCAAATATGACGAATTCCAAGCCATCGATGCACTTTTTTTGCTGGCAAACAAAAGTACAGAAATACGCGAGTTTTTTTATAATTACGAAACTTTTTCTTCCCACCGCGAACACCGTTTGTCAAATCAAACAACGAATACAATACCGAGCGTGGAAAAGACTGCGCATCAATCATCTCGAATATTAGATTCATTTCGCGAAGGAACATTTATACGACAACTGCAAACTGCTCGCGCACTCACATCCGGATGCTCCTTTCCATGTGATTTTTCGATATTTCGGAACGTTGGGACACATTTTCACTGAGAGCTCGGGAAAAAAGATTACATCGATGCTTGCTCGATGAGGAAAAGGAGCTCGCGAGCTCGAGCCGCGGAGGCATCGAGAGGCAAAAGTTTCGGAAGATTGTTCGCGTATCGCGAAATGTAAGCCGTACGTAATTCTCGGTATAGCTTCCGCCTGCACGAGCGAGCGAGGCTTTCGACGTACGTACGTCACGTAGCAAGTATATCGCGAAGGTACACGTGTACTTTAAAGGCACCCATGAACGTATGTGTAAGGGAAGAGAAGGTGATGCGCGCACACATGGATATGCGCGCGATACGTGTGAAATCGTGCGAGTCTCGCACGCGTCCCCGACACGTGCAACGCTTCCTCACACAACGACGAAGTTGTTACGAATTTGAATTGGGCACGTTCGCGAGAGGCGCGAAGGATTAATCTCGTTATCGAGCCTGACAATTCGACGTGGAGCCACCGATGGCGTCGTCGCCGCGACGCGCGGAGTAACGTCAATTAAGCGCGGCGGGTTGTGCCCTTCCAGACTCCGAGGGGACATCCGTATCCTCCGCTTCTCCATACCGCGCCGCGATGCAGGAAGCCCCTTCGCCAAGGGTGGCGAGCAGGGCCGATTGCGAAGAAGGCTTGAAGGGTACCGAGTAAAGAGAAAAAGAGAAAAAGTCGAAAAAATATATATACGGCAACTCGATATTATCGACAAAATGGGAAACACATCTCGCCGAAAGCCCCTCGTCAATGACGAGCTCAACGCGAGACCTCGTGCGGCGAGAAAAAAAAAAAAATAATGCTTCTCATATATTATCGTTCTGGAATTTCGCTTCCCTCGCGCGGCGGTATCGGATGTTCGATCGTGTCGCTGCGGGACCATCGAAAATTTGATACTTTTATGACGGTCTCAACCGGTTACAATCGCGAAAATATCAAGCATCGTGATTAATATTGACTTTCCGATCCTCGCACGAGACGAAGTCCCTCGAAATTTCTAATAATCCGTTCAAATGTCTACTTCGAAAAAAAAAAAAAAAATCATAAAAGTAAATTTCGCGAAAATTTTGCGACTTTACATTACAAAAGCGAAGTCAACGTTATTGACGACCCCCCTCGCAATTTTCTTATAGTTCGGCGCTTATTTGCGGGCTTCGCGGCCCCGATACATCGGTATAGCTCATGCTATCTATCACGCTTCGTCGGTTATTTCCCTGCTCGATCGCGACCGGTCGACCGGGGATTGCTTAGGCCTTCCGAAGTTTCCGGCAGGCGCGCAATGCGTCGGTGGTAGTGCGGCGAGTCTCGTCGACTTCGAGCGGCGAACCTATAACCGCGTTGAAATAAACATAAGCTACTTCGCGGATCGCCACGTCATATCGAGGTACAAAAAAAAAATCCATACAACATATAGATCGTTACGGCGCAGTGACATGCTGGCACCCGCGGGTTCCTTCGCTCGGCTAGACTATATTTCTCCTTTTTTTCTTCTTACCCTCTTTATTTCTTTCTTTGTACTATTTCGCTGCTCTATCCCCCTTCCCACCCGGTTGACTTATATCGTAAGAGGCGAAACGACACTGTCCCGCTGTGTACGAGACAAGCCCGAGGTTTTCGTTGGCTCGCAGGGCTCCTCGCCAAGTGGACATTTATAGGTCGCTCTCTCGCCCGCACGTCGATTTTGCCTTCGACTATGTAAATAACCGTCGCGAGCGTAGTCTCGCAGTAAGCGAACGGTAATTTAACTCTTTCGGACCTCGCGGCACGTCGCAGTGTCCTCTCTCCCTCGGTTTGTACGGCATCGCCGAGGCCAATTTTTCACCCGGGACCATCGTTCGAATGTCATAAATACAAATTTATCACTCTGAAGAATTCGCCTCTCGAATTCAACACTTAAACCCATTATTGAAAAAGAAAGATCCAAATGATATTTGCGCATCGCTCTACCATGAGAAAGTTACTTGAGCCATTCTGACTTCCAGGCAAAGATTCTTCTGAAGAAGCAAAAATGTTGAAGACCGGGGATCGATGAGCATCGAACGGAAAGGCAAAGTAAAAAAAAATACGGGAATTACGAAAGAAATACAGATTTTTGTTGCGGTATTACGAGGGACAATCGACTCTTATCCCTTTCTTCGTGAGCACAGTCGATCCGGGAATGTACTTTGCCGCTCGCTCGAGTTTTTATTCTTCCCGCTTTGGCTTGGCACATCGCTTCCCACCATTATTATAGTATCTCAACCTCCTGCTACCGATGGCTCTCCACACCCCCGATGCAAGCACCATCGGTGGTTGCGACTCCCTTCCTTCCCCCCCTCAATCATCCTCCGCCTCCTCAACCTCCCCCCTGTGTACTCGACTACGCGAATCGAGGACGAAGAGGTGCGAGAGAACACGGATTTTTGCTCTCGAGCGGCTATCGGTAATCGATAATACGTGGTATGAGTGCTCCACCACGCTCATCGGTGGCGAAACAGTCACTCGTGTAGCTATAAAGCAGCAAGCAGCGATCCCCCGCACCGCGACCGATTCAACCCAACCCGCGCCAGATCGTTCTTCCGACCGCTGTGGACGGAAATTACGAACTGTGGAGATAGGGGCGAAACGAACGAGATAAAAGAAAGGCAAAAGTACCGGGTATAGATACGAAAAAAGTAAACGCCGAGGCGTGTAGCAGTTGCGTTCTTCGAGTTACGGTGATTATGTTTCAATGTTTTCTTCTCCTAAATTCGCATCGTCGATTCTTTTTTTCCGCTCAACGAAAACCATTGGATTCGCATGAATATTTCGTTTAGTTCGGTTTTTCGTGATTAGCAATTTTCTCACGACGCTGCACGTTAATGCGAATAATCTCGATGTTCACCGTCGGAGTACGATTAATCAGACTTCCCGCGGAAGCGCGATCTTTATCGAGGATCCAGAATAATTATAAAATTCTGGCAAAGGGCCAATGTAATCACGATAAGACCGCCATAATCTCGAGTCGGAAAATTCAACTCCACCGTGAAATGATTAGAAAACGGTTCTTACTACTGTCCTATTTTCTCTGTGGTATCACCGCCCCCCTCCCCCTTAGTTTCCGTGTCTCCTATCATTGGATTCCTAATCTCACCGCACCAACGAAATTAATTCGTCTTCCACTAATGTATCCTCGTCGATTGGCGACGTTCATCCTTCGGGGGTGTTGCGCGCTCGTCGTCGATGAGGGTTCGAGTCGCCGAGCTCGAAAGTAGTTAAGCCGACGAGGAAGGGGAGGTTAAGGAGAGGTTACTCCTGCAACGGGAATGAGAACGAGCGTCGATTGTGGGATTACATTTTTAAGGCGGGCATGGCCCATAATTTTCTTACTCGTATCGTTACGTTTCGGCCGAGAGGGAATGATAAAATCGAAGCGTGTGCAAAAGCAACGAATAAAGAGGGGCGGAAGGCCGGGAGGTTAGGGGGTGAAATTCGATCGAAATTAAAATTAAAATCGTAACGGGGCGAAACGTACCGAGGGCTCGGGAACTCGAGAGATTCTCCCTTTAATCACGAGTCCCGGTGGTCTCCGGCGTGCCATTATTTTTAAACGAGATATCGCCTCGAATCGAACCACGAGATTCCGTGCTGCTTAACGGCACGTGCGACCTCCTCCATCGACAATTATACACACAATTTTTTTTTTTTTCCTACATTATTTACAACGTCTCATTTCTTCACGCATACTCTCAATTCTCGATACTCGATAATCGGTCTAGTAGGTTTCGTTTCTAAGATCCGCGCGGTCTTTATCTTTTCCAAACCGATCCGAGGGTTATCGCTGCGTGACCGCGTAATATACGACAACCTATTCCCCAATTCGTGTCGATTCAACAATGAATCTACCGACCAAAGTTCGAACGGCATTGAATCGAAAAATATCGAAACAACGTACGCTCCGATCCGGAGGCCTTGGAATCGATATTTCGAATGTATAAAAAGAAAATGAAGAAGAGAACGATTATAGCTTCCCGAATCGTAAAATCCCGACGCGGTGTAACGTTCCAGAAAATTAATCGTGTCCAATATATAGCGAAGATCCGGCGTTAGCCGCGGGCCACACGAAACGATTGTGGGGGCCGCAGAGAGTGGGGGAGGGGGCAAGAAATTCGACGAGGCGGATTGAGACGCAGACGTGGAAAGGACACCGGTGCGGCCGGGAAGTTGCCGGTAATTTTCGCACGATTTTATGGGAATTTAAGAATAATTCAATTAGGAGCCGGGGATCACTTTCCGAGATATGCTAATTCACGGATGAGAGAGACGAAGAAAACGCACGAACGATAGAGAAAGGCTCCGCCCTGTTCGACGCTCGAAGGTTCGGCGGAGGATGGAAGAAGAAAAAATAAAGTGAGGGTGCAAAAAGAAGCGTCGAAGCAAGGGCGGTTCTTTCCCGCACCTCCAATTTAAAAATCTAATCTTCAATAATCGTTTGCTGGGTCCGTGTCGGCCGGGGGTTGGGGGTGGGGCTTCGGGAAGAGAGACACCAACGTCTTACAGTGTATAAATACACTTTTGCCCGTTGCGGCGTGAAGCTGCCCTTCGTTCGGGATTCGCCTCATTTTCATTCGGTCTGATTAAATTCATTAGTTTAATAGAGGGGTATCAATATCAGTGAGGCGAGTCATTTTTTTCTTCTTCTTCTCTCCGTCACCGACTTTTTTCTCTCGTTCGTTCTTATTCTCAGCTAACAAAAATTCATCTCGCTTTTGGCGGAGACGAGAAAATGAGGAGAAAGAGAACGAGACGACCCGAGTCACCCTTGGGGCTTGGTGGCCGATCGAGGGGGGGAGGGCTGTTCTGCTCATTGCCCGCTTTGGTGACCGAAGAGGCCGAAGTCGCGAGGGAGAACGAGGAATCTCAATAAAATTGGAAAGAATTACTTATTTAACTCCCGCTCGGACGATCGAGCCGATGAATCCAAGCACGCTTTTTCGTTTTCGTTCATTACAATTTTCTCTTATTTCAACCCGGTTAATATTCACGATATTCAAAGGAACATTTCCTGCTAAGAGGAAGCATTCTTAACGTCGTTTATTGACCGAGAATCGACCGATTTTCCGCCGAGCGCCGGCGAGGTTAGCGAAAGGAAAGGAAGAAGAGCCGAGCGGAAGAGGCGCGAGCGAACGGGCGAGTTGCGAAAGGATCGGAAGTTGCTCTCAGGTAAACATCGGGTTAGCCAGATTGAACTGAGATATTCTAATGGGCCAAGAGGGCACACAGGTATTAGTCCCTTGGGCATCGTCACGTTCACTCCCTACTACATCAGACTGTCTGATATCTTACTGAGAAAACTAATGACGAGACGGCGCGCTTGTAAAGCTACGTGGATAAATAAATAAAAAAATGCATGTACGCGGATTCCCCGATGAGCAATATAGACGAAAATGCTTCGCAGCGCTCCGACCTCGAAACTTTATTTTCAAGACTATCGAAGCGAACTTAAATTTTTTTCTGAAAACTCCGAGAAAATCCAGATTTTATATATTTTGTTATAGTAAAATCAATCTCAAAAATGAAGAAATATTAATTAATGAAGGATTTATATTTATTATCGCGTATGCTCGTAACAATCCTCGAACTTGTTGGAGTTTGTACAATTCTCCAGCGATAGGTGGTCTTCGTCGTTCTCGTCTCGTGGATTCCCCGACTCTCGCCGCGCTCGAGTTCCGCGTGTGTTTCTGACGAACCGCCGGGTCGAGCGAACCATACGTTCCGTCCACGGGCGGCGAATACAAAAAAATGTCCCCCCCTTCCACCTCACATTCTACAAATGACACTAATCGCCTTCCTTTATCTTCCCACGGTTTCGGAGCGCGCTAACGATAAAAACGAGACGAACAGATCTCATCGTGCGCGCGGCTTGCCCTCACAACCGATACGGCAGCGCTCTCTCACTTCGCCAAGGCAATTCGATAATTATCTCAACGTTTCTCTAATAACTTCTTGCTCTCGCGAACGCATCGTGTCTCTCGGCACTTGGCCTCTCTCTCTCTCTCTCTCTCACCGGTACGACCCGCTCATGAGAGAATTTCGAAGGCTACGAAATTCGCATATTTCCCGAACGCCGATGCCTCCTCGACATATCGGTTCCTTTGCGTGTCCAATTTCATAGGATTTTTACCTTTCGATTCTCTCGGGCAAATAGACGAATTCGCCATTGATCAAGGTTGATTGGTCACTCGTTCGCAATTCACAGATAAATAAATGTAAATAAAGTACGATTGAAGGTCTTACCGTCGTTTCTGCCGGAGGAAGTGCAGCAAAAAGCTGCATTGAGTTTCAGCGTCCTCATTTGATATTTTTTTCAATCGTTTTTCTTTTTCCTTGGATGAATTCTCCGACGAAAGATCGGCCCTACAATGAAGATTTGCGAACTCGGATTTTTTTCGGCAGTGTCGTGGTTTTTTTTTTTTTTTTTCTATGAAGTGTTTTTACGAACTGGGGCGAATCTCGAGTTTTACACGAATCCATAATCCACAGCACGCTGTGATTTTTGCGCTCACTTGACATCGCGATGAAACGATATGCGTCGAGAACGATAAAAAAAAAAGCACGAAAAAGAAAAAAAAATGGAGACAGAAACGCGGCAGAACCGAAGGGGGAGAGAGGGAGTTCGATCAATTGTCGCACGACTTTTACGTGGCACGCGATCCAAGTTTTGACACTGGCCTCTTTCAGTTCAAATGTACACATATATATCTATATGTATCCATCAGCCGTTATTGCCATAAAATACGAAGATGGAATCTATCGACATTGGGAAAGGGAGACGCTGTGGGTTCCACGGAATATCGGTTCGTACAAGGGTTTGAGAATTAATAAGCGGTATGCCTGACAAAAGTTTCCAACAGTTAAAAACAGGCCAGGCTCGTTCGATCGTTGATAGTCTCCGTCTCCCTCCAACGCGTAGTTTCGCGAAATTGGAATCGATAATGATTCCGGTTAGAGTGAAGAATTACGGTTTATAGCGGCGTATGCATCATCGCTGGTTTTTTTCCACCAAATTTAATCGCTGCAGAGTAACCAAAATATTCTCCATGCCTTGTGACATTTTGTCACCAAATTTCGATACTATCCATGAAAACAGAGATTGGATGAATTTTGAGGAATTCAAAAAAAATATGTATATTGTCAGAAAAAAAAAGATTTCCCAAGATCTCCCAATTCCGCGCGTCGCCTTCGGCGTTGCAAGGTCGAGTGGACAATCGATGCTGATCGGACGATCCCGCGCGGTCATTGTATCAACTGATCCTCGAGCCGCTTCTGGTGCCTCCGCAAAGCCACGGTTCTGGCCGTTCTACAGCGCGAACGATTCTCCAAAGTGGCCGGATAGAAAGGGACGCAATAGTGCCAATAACCGACGACCCGGTCTTTTCTTAGAGCGCCCAATAACGCTGGCCATCAAATGCCATACGTATCTACGTAACGAACCATTCGCCCGCATGCTACTGGCGAACGGCATAAGTGACTAACCGTGTGGTATAGAGCGCGATAGAGAGGAGTGGGACTGCTCAAGAGCCGCGACCGCAGCGAGAACGCACACGAAGCCTTAATAACTTATGGATTGGACGCGCGTTATTGAACGTCCTGTTAGAATCCGGGCATTATCGATAGTCTCTCTAACGTCGGCGAGCGCGACGCCGCGGGTCGCCCGGCCGGGGGAATAAACGAGAGCATTATGTCGGAAGCCCGGCTACTCGAGAGCGCACACACCCCGGCTAGTTCACGTATCTACGAATTCACGAGCACCAGTTTCTCGGATGCATATGTATGTAGAGTCGGACCGGCACACGAAGTGCGATCAATCACTCGCGGTGGGCCCGCCAGCGCGCGTTAACACGCTTAAGCGCTTTGCCGGAGTCGGGGCTTTGCTCTCACTCCTTCTGCTGCTGATGCTGCTGCTGCTTCTCGAGCGAAGTGTTCGTTCGTTATTGCAGGCCCGAGTGCAGCGGTAGAAGCAATCGTATCACGTCGTGGACATCCGATGCCTCGACTTCTCGAGAATTCTCATTCAAATAAATTCTTCACTCCGAAAGTTTCGATCATAAAAAACACTTTTTTTCCACCAATCGTCAAAGCTGCTCAACGATAAATGAGTGAACAAACAAATACATTTTTAGTAAAGCAAGACATAAAAAAATGCCGCCACGAATTCATCAACTTCGAAGAAAGACGAGAAGAAAAATCACGTGCGAGCACTTTTCTCGCGTTCTCATTCCCTTTCACTTGTTCTTTTTCTTTTTTTTCAACAATATATATTCTTTCTCATCGTCTCGCGATCATAAAACCGTATTTACCCCGCTCCACGCTTTTGTTTGGTTTTCCCGTTTACGCCTCGCCCACGCTCGTCGCGATCAACGCCACGTGTGCGTTGAATATCGTGTATCGATGCTCTCGCTCTCCGCGGGCGTCGCGCGAGTGTGCGCGCACAAAGCTCGCGTACGTGATAGCGCCACGGGATTTCGGAGAACATGCACGCCCGCCCGCGAATACGGGAATCCAGTCGCGCTACTTCTACCGCTTTTTCTTCGCCATTTTTTTATGACCCACGCTATTATAAATCCGGGCAATACACTGGCGTGTCTCCCTTTTTTTTCCCCCGCCGATGCTGCCTGTGAAGCTCGATCCACTACGCTGGTTCTATACTTGTTAAAAAAAAAAAAAAAAAAAAAAAAAAACAAAGTATAGTAAACTCTCTCCCTTTGCGTCGTCCCTGTCTCTCTATTTATTATCAAATTTCTTTATGGGTTTACAACGCCTGTCAACGGGAAGAGAGTCTCTGTAGCCGAGAGGGGTGTGCCGAGGGCTTATACCCGACCCGTTTGCTCACTCCCGCTCGTTACATTATCAAATAATCTCGCTTCTTTTTTTCTCTCCTCGCGCAAAGAGGAATCGTCCTTCCTCATTCCATCGCCCGACCACCCGAAGGCATCGTAGTTACACAATTTTCCACGCGACCGGAGTACCGTTACTTCCTGGGTATCGGAAGGGGTGGTTAACTCGTCCTACGCGCTCGCCCTCCCCGCGAACACCCCTTCGACCCGCTCGTTCCTGTTTACAGGCAACTATCGTTCATAAAGTAATAGCGGGATATATGCAGCGCCGGACAAGTATTCCCCAGTCGTGAAAGCCGACCATAGATAGAGTTTCGCGTATATGACTGTATTCACGAGACGAGAATGTGAGAAGATTGACGTTTACAGCCTTCGGAAGGCTGGCAACGTTTACCTGCGCGGCCTATCCGAGTATCTCCGCGAAGCGGAGATTTTTAACGACGTACAAACCCGAGAGGGAGAGAGAGAGAGAGAAAGAGAGAGCGTGTACTCCCTCGTATCACGTGCGGGAGGGCTTGTAAGCGATAAAATGTTCCTGTTCGCGGGATTAACGTCTTCGTGAGGTTCATTAGCCCCTCGCGAAGCGAGCGAGCTCGTCGGACCGCAGAACCGATCGATAATCGAACGGCTCAACGAGAGAAAGCGAGACTACGAGCTTCACTCTGACGAGAGGTCTTTATTGTACATTATCCGAAGGACCCTCGAGGATTGAATTAATATTCATAAATAGATACGGGAGGCCATAGAAACTACGATTCGATTCAGGGAACCGCTCGCGATTTTCGCTTCTTCGGGTTTCTCCGAACTAGTAAAATATTGCCATGTGAAATCATTGTGCCGCATTAATTATAAATTATAGCATCGATTCTTCAACTATCATAGGTCAATTTCTTGCGCTTCCCATTCTTCAAGCGAGTAAAAGAAAATAATTGCGATCATTCTTGACGAAAGAGTGGGAATAAGGTCGATGAAAAATGCACATAATCTATATAATAACCTGGTCCAAATATAAATTCATTGATAAGCATGTATTTCATTTTTTAGTATTCGGAACAATCAATCGTGCGATAGATTCGATACACCGATTAATTGGGACAATTTGCGAGAATCACATTATTACCGTTTGCATAATAGCGCGATGGGTTATATATTCCGGGCGATGAGCTCTCGTTACGGGGTCGTAACACCCGTCGTCACGGGGAACGACCTGTCGTCGACGAGTCGTCGATTAATTTCGTTAATAAGTAAATCGATCAATTCAGCCAACGATAGGTTCCCGAACTGTGCGACAAAGTCGATGGGATACCTCGCGCTCAATCGGATTCCCGACCAATTGCTGAATATCGACGAGCGATTTATTAGCCGTCGACACTCATCGTCGATAAATTTTCGTGCGATATATCAGCGGAATTCGCTGAACGCCGCTCCGAACGATCGACGGTGGATTGACGAAAAAATTGACCGAAATATTTGTTTTTGTTTCAGGTGAGTTCGGACAACAGTTTAAACGGATCGTCGCTTTTCAGCACCGTATCGAGATTCGTAAGTGAAGAACCTTCTCTACCGCGACAAAAACCGATCGTGTGAATTAGAAATTGCCAATTCTATCGGGCCAAACCCTCGACCGTCCCTCGACGGATCGTAAGGAATGGCGAACCGGTATTGCTTCACGCGTTTCATAATTAATCCGACAATTACCGATCGCGCCGGAGCGTCGTTGGGGCAAACCAATCCCGTAGAAATCCCGGATCTCGAGAATTACGCGCGTTAAAAGGAGGGCCAGGGATATTTCGATGGTACAAAGACAGGCAGCAAGGGATGGTCCAACGCGGCGATGTCGATTGCGGTGTCCGTGTGTTCGACATCGTTCGAGATTCACCGCTCGAGTTCAAGACGTATATCAGTGCCAGAAGCGAGCGTGTGTACATCCATGCGTCCATGTCTGTGTATTGCACTCTTGCGGTGAATCGCAAACGGAACGCACCAAAGCGAAACAATAGAGAATTCGGTCTTATATCCGTCCGTACCGATGTGTATGTGCGAGCGGGTTAGTGGGTGCGCGGATCGGAAGGTGGACGAGGGTCTCCTCGAATGGTGAACGAGAGTTTCTCAGCGGTAATGCACTAATCAACCCCTCCGAAGGCAAATACCTCGGTATCGGGCACCGAAACACGTACGGAGTACATCGTCGTGGTATCGGTGGATGGAAGCCGGTTGGGGAGGGGTTATTTCGGTTATAATCGACGGCTGCTCATCGCGAAGACGAGATGAATCCCGAGGATGGTAGGATTTTCGAGACGGTACGGACATACGGGGAATGAGACATGCAAAAGGGGGGCTAGGTCGCAGCCAAGAGTTCTGGACGGGGGAATGGACGCTCGGGGAGAGGGCGAGAGGTACGTACTCTGCCGGTACGGTTGGTTGTACATCGACATCCCGCGTTGTAGCATACGATGTAAATTTTGCCCATACCTTACTCCACCTCTCTGGGCCGGTGAAGCGTACAGGCCACCACCGCCAAGGCAGAGGCAGAAGCAGTATCGCCACCGCCACGAGAGCATTCGCCATCCCCCTTTCGCCGGGGAGTACCCACACGATATAGAGGGTGCGGAATCAAATCGATAGCAGACTAAGATATACCTATCAGTCTAATTGTCAGTGCAGAAAGACCGAGAGAGACAGTGATATCGAAAGGGTTTCACTCTACACGATGGGGTATATATATATCCCGGATGCTATAGGTAGACTACGGTAGTCTTGTATATGAGTATAACGTATATAGAAGTTATGTGTATATGTGTATACGTACAGAAGGGTTGGGGGGCAGGTGGGGGGCTGGGGATATGCCGTGGCGTATAGCTTAATCACCCTCCTGCGCCTCCGCGACTCTCTTCCTCCGTCTCCACCTACCGCCCTGGCTCTGGCCCGCCGCCCGTTCTTCAAGCCCGCGCGCAACCCCTCTCGAACCAACGTGCGGCGGTACCAGCAAGCAGCCCTCCACCGTCACGGCGTCCTCTCGCCGCCGATGCCGCACACCAAACCCTCACCCATCATCCCCCTGCACCCTACCTTTCTGATACCCGTCTCTCACTCACCCATTTGTTACTACCTATTCGCTCACTCGCGTTTTCCTTTCACTCTATACCGCACCGAGGCACTGCCTCACCTCCTTCGCCTCAACCTCCGGCTTCTGGTAGCTGAGTAGCCGGCCTTCCGTCCTCCAATAATCAATAATTATACTCAAATAAAGTGAGAGACACATAACCACCCCCCCACCCCTCCCGTCGATATGAAGTTAAGAAGGATATGGAACGGGGATAAATCGCATTGGCATAGAGGGATTCAACGGTGGAAGATGGGGCAAATTCTACGTATCGGTGATAAGATATCGGTGGGAGTGATGCCAGAAGCGTAGCTATTCCATTGGACAATGCTACCGTGCCCAACAGCATCCACTTGCATTTACTGATTCTGACTGCTATGACAACGACGACGATACCGCCAAGGCGATGCTTCCACGTTATAGTCGTTTTCAAGGGGGTTATAGCGGTCCACAGATACTGGTCCATAGACGCGGGATCCCCCAAATCGCTCTCACTTGTTTCGTACCTTCTACGGGTCTGTGCCGATTCTCTCGTCTCGTCACTCCACCGACGATTCCGTCCAGCGCTCCCGTCATGCCATCGCCACCAGCAGCGTCGGCATCAGCATCGCCGTCCTTCTTCGGGCTTCCTCGTCCTTGTTCTCTTCCGATACTCTCGCGGCCCACTCAAACCCTCATGCCACCGATATACCAGCGGCGTGTATACCGTTATGGGCCACAGCAGCCAGTCGGAACCTAAAGCATCGATGCGGGCTTCTGACTTTGCCACGAGGTCGGATTCGCTCGGTGCCTCTCTCATTCACCGAGTGATCAGGACCGATGCGCCATCGTCGCAGACCACTCGCTCCTACACTGCGCTCCTCTCTTCCTTGCCTTCTCTGACGTGGAAATAATTCGACTCGAATCGACGGGCTCGAGCATCTCCCCGCGATCCTGGGATCCGTTTCACGGCAATGCGAACGGGCGACGATACTCGATGCTTCGATGACAAAAGTCTCGGAGTCGTATTATTGTTGTTATTATTATTATCTTTCCATATCGGAGAATAAAGTGAATTTTCGACGAAAAGACAGATATGCGGGATGAGGTTTTTTCAACTATTATAACATTCCGGTTGGGGTGGTCGAGGCAATGGTTATAAATAATGTCGATAATGCGATTGATCGATCGATCCCGGCTCGGAGCTAAAAGTTGCGTGTCCCTCGCACAGTGCGGGCACCGGAGTTCCCGCAATTAATCAGTACCCGCGATACCCAATATGCCCCCAAGTTCGAGTCCAAACCTGGCGCTGTCGTTCGCCACTCTTCGTCGCCGACGACGTCGCCGTTGGCACGCGCTTCCTCCTACGTTGTTATTATACCACTGTATATTGTGACGGTATATAGGCTATATCCAGAAGAACCCTCGCCGTTCCCTCTCTCCTACCGAACGACGACGAGAACTGTGCCTGTAGTACGTACTTCGGGGAACGAAATTAATCGGGATATCTAAATCACGCTCGGGGCGACAGTGATCGACGAGCACGCGTCCACGTCGCCGTCCGGAGGAATCAGGCCGTTCTCCTTCTCCATATTTCGTTGGTCGGTTCTTTTTTGTTTCTCGCTTTTCTTTCTTTCGCATCGTTCGTTCTTTTTTTTTCGTTCGTTCCTTCCTCATTTCTCTTTAACTATTCATATCGAGAGCCACGGTCGCCGTCAAAAGTTGAACGATCGAAATTATCGTGAAACCGAGAAGACCTCGGGCACGAAGAACGAAATTTTCGTTAATCGCCGACAGAAATGACTAGCGGAGAATAATAGTCCTTTTTTTTCATCGCCATATTTCTGGCGAAGTTGAAGGTCGCCGAATGAAATTCACAGGTTGCTGGGAGTTAGTCGAAACGAGATTGCGGATCGTTCACACAGAGCTTTACATCTACGCAGAGCTTTCGACCTTTCGGGTTCTCGATTCGTTGATTCCAGGTAGCGAATTTTCTCTACTCACAAGAACCAATCGGTGCGTGAATCAATTCGTTGCGACACATTTTTATCGGAAATATCGTGACAGAAAAAATGTATTAGCGAGGCTCCGAAACCCTTTTAATTTTCTCTAACCAAGTGTTCGGCCAGAGGTACGTGTTTTAATGTGCGCGTAGACATGCATCCCGTTTTATTCTGTTGATACTGCGGCCGGTGTGCATTATCCAATTTTGTCACCCATTCTCCGATCGCGGATTCTTGATTCTCTCTCGTTCCACCGTTCACCCCTCGACGCTTCGCGCTCTCACCGTCCGCCGTATACCTGCACGCACGAGAGCGTATCCACGGCGGCTTTCCCTACTTGTCACTGTTGCTCGCAAACACACAGATATACACATTGGCAAACGGGTGTGGAGGCACGTGTGGTACGTGGCATTCGAACGCGAGAGGCACGCCGTATATACGTACAGCAGAGTGCTCGAGCCCTTTCTCTCTCCTCGCCGACGGGATGCAACGCTGCTCGATCTGTGTCAGCCGATAATCACGTCCTAGTTAAACGGGCCCGCTTTTAGCGAGAGAGAAGACACCACAAAGCCGTCCCGACTCGCCACATTCGGTGTCGGCGGTCCGACACCTCCGATCGGGGTAAACAATAAGATATCCCACAGTTGGGAAGAACGGAGGGGATAAAAGCAAGACGGACCGATAATGAACCGGCGATTTCGGCACGCTTCACGTTCTTCATCTTCGAACCCTGTCGAAATTTAGACAAGCATCATAATACATTTCTCCGGAATTACATTTTTTATACATGTGCCGAAAAAAATTCTATAGTCATTTGTGAAAGATATTTATTTTTGTGATGCGCCTCGATTCTTCCGGTCTAAGATCGTATGTTGTCTCGATGAGATAAGAAGAGCACGAAACCCACGGAGAGCCGTGGGTCCGGCGGTTCACACAGGTGTCCGTGCTTCGCCACTTCGGAAACTCTCCGCGAAGTAACGGAAACTCCGGTGGTAGATGCGGTGCGCCCGAGCGAGTCCGGGGTTGATTCTGGCGGCGCCTCGACGCTCCGTAAGCGGGTCAGAAACTTCTTTCGACCTACCCCTCGCTCGGATTTGCCCGGAGAGCGAGTTGGCCGAGGTTAGGGAGAGACGCCGACGCGCGTTTGTAACTCTCGAGCCCGCTTCTCCGTCTTTTACGCGAAATCGCCGAGTTCCACTCTCTTCATTTTCACGGTTTCTGTGATGTTTTCGTCCCGGCCGTGTCTTTTCACCCTCCCGCGACTTGTCTCACCGCGCTACCCTCTCGACTTTGCTTCTTCTTTTTTTTCGCACTTCGATTCTTGAGTCTCCGGAGGAATTGATAGCCTCGAACCTGTTGGACATTCGTGTCACGTTTCTATTGTTGTATGTATTTACCTCGACAAGGTACCGCGATTACGGAGAAAAGCCACGAAGTCACTTGGGGAACTTTTCAATCCGAGTCCATCGACTTTCTCGAAGAACCTTCGAGATCAGCCATCAAGTCTGTCTTTGACGGTCTAATAGGAATTGGCATCAGTTGCGAAGGTACACGCTTCGGCAAGTGGAAAGCTCGCAGGTCGAAGTGACTCGCGGTAGATGAAACGAAGTGAATCCAGTTGCGTCGATGTTCGAGTACGCGGTGAGCGAGGAAGTGGATCTTGATCCAGACCCGAGATGTGCGGGTAGTTTGGTGATCAATTCGTTGTTAAAATCAGAGTCAACGTACCATGCGCGCTCGAAGGTGAAAGGTACAGGCTGTTAGGCATTCAGAAGCAATTTAGCGATTATCGATGCTCTCGATTGCTCGCACTATCGACGAGTTATGCGCTAGGCATACCCCTTGCCGGCGAAGTGAGCCTCGAACGCCTCAACGCTTCGATGAGCTTCGCCTCGTTCTCGAATTATCAACGCTCCCACAAATGTATAAATACTCTGTTCGCTATTCGGAGATGAGTTTACATATCTCTTTTTTTTTCAACTCTTCGATACGATTGAAGTACATTTTATTTTCACCATAAATTGTGTAATTTCTACCGTATTTTTATCCGTGAATGATCTTTGTGGATTTATACGTCAAATGTCTCAGTCTTGAAAGCCCCGACGCGAGGAAAGCAACTTCAAAGAGACCTAGAGAACTCGATATTAAAATTAGACGTTCGTCACTGGCGCGCGGGTTTCGAGTTCACCGGGGATGTCGATTGAGACGAGAGGACCGTAGCGACGAGGGGGAACCGCCGGGCGCAGTAGGGGATGGGATACATTTGAGCGGTAATATTTCGTGTGGGCGAATGTCGAAGGGAGGTTTTTGGTAAGGCCGGGCTGGATCACCGTTGTGAGTATTCAGGGGTGGATGTTCGACCGAAGGGTGTTGCGATAAGGGGTTCTGCCTCGCCGCCGGAGGAGACGCCGCGGCCAGATCAATGAAAGGGTTGCCACGCTGCATGACATAGCGAGCGAACTGACTGAAACGGAGAAACCCAACGTGGAAGGAGAGAGTAGAGAAAGGATTGATCGGCGATAGGGAAATTTTCGTTAGTTTCAGTCATAAAAGGTGGAGGTGAGAGTCCTAACTAAGGGAGAACGTTGGGGTGGTTCGGTATATGCGTATCAGAAGTGAGAGAAAGAAGAGAAGGCAGTCAGAATGGATTACGAATGATCGGCGGAGGGTAAGAGACGGAGAAAGGGGTGAAAGAGTTAGCGAACCGGCCGTCGAAGCTTCAACGTCGACCCTTCGTATTTCACCCCTTCTCAGAACGAAACGAGGGTGCCGTCGAAGGAGGGCAGCCGCGGTGTACGTGAATACATATATACACACATTATGTATGCGTGTATAATAGACATATATAGCTTGGCGTAGGATTGTTACTGTACAGTCATTGGTACACCGCCAGTAATCGACACCCTTTAGTGAATAACGCGAGGAGCATATCGAACGAAGAGGGACAAAGCTCTGATAATAACCGACGATTGATCGCACCTCGAACTGCCGATAACTGTGCCGTCTGCTCGCGCGTACGGTAGACTGTAGGAAGAAGCAAGCATCGCAACGGGATCGCGCTTGGAAGCGGCACACGTCAGGGTATTAACGAAATTTTAGCCAATCAATGAGAAGTTCATTAGCCGGCGCTAGCTCGCCTACCCCTTGCACGAACTTGCCTACGACTATGGATGTCAAGACCACCCAAACCGATCCTTCAGACTCCCCGAGACTCTGCCCCGCCAGTACAATGCGGATCGAGCGTCCTCTGACCGACACAGACTCAGCCTTCTTAGGGAAGATCGCCAGTCATTGATAAAAATCGACGACGATCCGCTTCCACCCTCTCGACAACCTCCACGTGATTCTGTCTCGCGGATCTTTGCTCTTCTTCGTTTCTTCCGCAAAAAATAATTTTATTGCACCATTCGAAGATTACTTTTCTCGCTGATACAGTTTACTCGAATAGAAATTACAATTTGCCACTAAAAATAAATCTAAAATTGCCACGATACCGATTAATATAATATCTAACGTCGAAACTGCAACCACGTTCGTATTTCTGTATATATAAAAAAAATCCGGTAAACCGCTTTCGCGAAAGAAAGCCGTGGCTCGTTTGAGATATGTACGGAGTTATATTGGTATTCTCGACAAAGCTAACGTGGCACGTTGTGGATAGCCTGGGTTGCCCGGGCTCGCCGTACTAAGGGTCCGGTTATTCTGATTCTCACGTATGCATTTTTTGTACTGTCATTTGTCTCCAATATCTCTCCGGCGGTCCGGGGGAGGGGGGGTGGAGGGGTGCACCCTTCCCGTTTGTGCTGTCCCGGAGCTGCCCGGAGAACCGGGGGACAATATATCGAATAAGCCACAATGACAAAAAGAGTCGGTGTGCGACCAGCGTCGCCGCGAAGGAAGGGTGGCTATACGCGCCATTCTATCATATATATTTATATATATATATATATATAGATATACATGTATATGCATACGAGCACGGTAATGCCGGTTGTAGGACGTAGTGGTAGAAACAACGGGCGTTCTTTATTCTTCCGAGTAGTGGTGGTGGTCGGCACTGGTGGCCACTGGGCGAACGTTGTAGAAACGAAAGAACGAGGGAGAAGGAACGATAGACGGAAGGGTAGTGGTGCGGCCACGACTCTCGTCGCCCAATGAACGATTGTACGGAACGGGGCAAAAGAGCAAGAGCGCGAGAAAGACGAAACGGACAGATAGAGGGAGAAGGGATGCCATTTAAAACCGAGACGCGGAGAGAAAAAGAGATTTGCATTGGGCCGAGGGTGAGACGCGCGAGCATCACCGTGCAGAGGCCGAGAAAGGGTGGCTGGGGACCTCGGGAGAACGATGGAAACGCGAGCGCGGAAGAGAGAAGGCTATACGTACACGGGGCGTGGAACGACACGTATCATACGTGGTGCCATATAACGACGGACACGTACGTCGATATCGCGAAAGTTTTTATGGCGGCCAAGTTTACCTCGCGTTTCTGACGGTGCTACCGGACTGCCGTACTCTCCGGCGCGAATTCAACCCTTTCTCCCCACTGGACGATGCTCGAAGAAACATCGACGACGAATGTACAATGGGTTACGCGGGAAAAACAGGATTTCAATTATCTGGTCAATACGACGGTGCTAGGAAATTTTGCTTCACAGGGTATGACCGCGGAAAGTAAGTGTTGCGCGGTGTAATTGTAAGCACTGCGTACGGCAAGCATTAAAATGTGCTGCAAAATTGAACATTGAAAATTGGGAAACTGGCAGGAATTCAAAAGTGTTGAACACTTCATCTTATGTTGATGAATTTTGTAATGTCGCGTTGCGTTTTCTATCATTGCGCACGCGGAAGAAATGGCTCTTGGACGGACTAAAGAGCAAAGTTTTTTTTTTTCGTGTGTAATGCATACAATTAAATATCGAAGGCTCAGATCTATTTCCGGCCGGCCACTACTCATTTTAGTTTCCGCACGAAATTCGACGATCATAAGAAATTTCGAAATTCACTGTCACATTTAAAAAACGATGGTTATGAAACCGCGGGGATTGATGAAAAAAAGTGTCAACGTTACATTATGAGCCTCGAAGTTGCGAAATCGATATCTTCTGTCCATAATAATCCCAAAGGGCTATACCCGACTGCCCTTTTCACTGTTTTGCCAATATTCACACTCTCTCGCATGCCCATCGTTCGAGATTTCGGACGTACGCGAACGTGTTCCGAACGCCGAAGGGTGGGAGTTGGCGGTTATGATTCGTTAGCTTTCCTAGCGTTCTCGCTTATATATCTCTCCACTGTTCGTATCCTTCCTGTTTCCATCGTCGTCCCTTGTCCCCGGTATCGTTCTCTCCTCCTATATCCATCGTTTCTCTCGTTCGCTCTCGGCCGCGCTCCCGCTGAGGGATCGACCATCGTCACTCGAACCTCTCTCCCTCCGACGAAACTCACAACTTTCTCATTAGCCAGCGCGACAATGCGGCAACGTTACCGCCGTATATCTGACAGAGTATAATAACGTGTGCTTCAGACGATCGGCGGTTGTCGTTGCCCGACAACTCTTCTCTCATCCCTTGTATCCTCTGTACGACCCCTCCGACCTCCTCTTTCGTACCCTCGCTTCGTCTCTTATGCACGCGCTGCTTTTCCACCTATGGCGAAACACATCCACGCGACGCTCGAACACAGAGGCGTTCGTCTATCACGCATTGCCGTGCATTCGCTCACGTAGGCAGTACATAACAGAACTAATACTTTATAGAGAGTAAGGCCGAGTATCTCGCGCGCCCACATACACAAGCGAACGCGAAGAATCCCCGCATAAATGTCAGAGATTAGCGGCTGAGCGTTTCGTATCGAGCATTTCTGTCAATAATGCGACTGGCACAATGGGCAACGATTTGAAAGCTGCTGATTGTGAAATAAACGCTTGACTCGCGCGCGTATTCGTACCACCTATCCCCTCTCCCTCCCCCACCCCCACCTTCAACCCCCCCAACCGCAGCATCCGCAGCCGCGACTCATCTACCTATATAACGCGCTCCGACGATCTCGAGTCCCTCTTCGGCAGCAGAAACAATCCCCCAGCACTTTCCCGACGCTGAAGCTTTCAACAGCCACCATCCCGCCCCCTCCCCCCTCCGGCCAGCTGAGACCAGCAACACGAAGCGGTAGTCACACTTCAACTGACGAAACGCAAAACGACAATGACTATTAGCTACTGCACGCTACCGCCGCTGTTGTTGGCGGTGGTGCCGTTTGGTGGAAATGACTGCGTGGAGAGGAATCGAAAGAAGGAAACAAGGACACGACGCACGAATACGCGAAAGAGCACTTCGCTTTTTTTTTCGCCGTTAGGAAAAATTATTAGGGAAAATAAAAATAACTAAAAAATGGCTCTTGGTAAATATTTTAATATCGCAGATAATACTTTCGACGGATCTATGATTATCATATTTCTAGAATCAAAAGATTAGAAAACGTATAAACGAAAAAAAATCTATTGGATTGTTACAAACGGTTCCGGTTAATAATGTAATATTGGAAATAATATATTATACCGTATGATTAATCATATTTCTTCCGGGTTCAAATATTGTTCGGCAAAGAGATGAAACGCTCCAAGTTTTTGTAATGATTTTTCTTACCGCCCGGGAATTGCGAAGCCCATTGCCTTGGTTGAAAATTAAAGTCGAGAGATTCAGATGAGTGGGCACGATTTTTACTTTCTCGTTCGTAAAATATTCTTTTTTTTTTTTTTCTTCCATATCTGCAACCGGCCCGACCGTTGAGCGAAGTTACGGCAGCGGTTAGCTTATATTCCGTTGGGAAATTCTTTGTACTCTCTCGGCTTCGCCCGGCACCGCTCCCGGAGCCCTTGAACGTCGGTTTTGCGTTCCGCGAGAGATCTATCTTTTCGCATTCGCTGTCCGAGTCGTTCTTTTTTTTAATTCTTTTATTATTTTTTTTTTCCACCACGGCGGGTATCTCTTACTCGTACAAGAGGGGATGGGTTATGGGAGACGGAGAACGTTCTGGCCATTACGAATTTTACAGAGCATTACGTACGCTCGGACGGATCGTCTCGCGGTGTCTTTCTCTTCCCTTCTTCGCTATCGCTGCTCTTGGCTCTCTGACCAACCCTTTTTCCCCGCATCCCTTTCTATCTTTTCCCTTCTCCTCCTCTCTTTCCGTTCGATATTTCTCTTCGACGAATATATATATATATATATATATATAATATTCATATATATTCCGAGTAATATATACCTTCTCCGGCAAGCTTATACCCATCCGCCATAGATCGACGATGGTCAAGCAGCTGCGCGATTGGGAGATACAGACAACGTATTCATAAACGTGAGTTCCCGGACATACCACATAGACGTAGCCCGTAATGCAAATGAGAAATCGCGGAGGATAGTCTCGGATAGGTGTGCGGGGGGGAGGGGGCGAACAGGGGGCGGGGGTATGGTTAATATTAATTTTCGGTTTACGAACGGTCGATCGAGCTTTCCGGCTTGCCCGAGGAAAGTTTGACGAGACTAATGCGTCCAACGGCGAACTCCGTAGGAGTCAGGTCCGAATCCGTTGAAAATCACCGCTCAACCAACACCATTAATTAACGACGGTCAAAAATTTGAATATCAAACCGGATTATACGGTGAATAAACTGTAGTTCGGCTGATTGATACTCAACGTGAGCGATATTCTTTTTTTTTTTGTTTCTCATTCTCGTGATCGAATGTACTTTGTGCTTTCGATATGTGTCAACGTTGCACGAAACCTCCCCGTCGTACCTCGAATTATTATGCATTTGTTTTTTTGGATCGAGAAATTTAAATTTCATTTTCGCGCGTACGTTCCGCGCAAATCACTGCTTCCCTATCACCTGTGGCAGAACCGCGTCCCCGTGGTTGCGTAAACGCGCGCGAGCGAATAAAAGACCCGCAGTTGCGGGGGTCGATGGGGGTAAAATGTAAAGGAAAAAAAAATAAAATGTCAGTAGAAGAGAAAAATAAAAGGAACCGTCCTGTCTCGATGAAAGGACCCGGGGACTCGTGGAAAGAAAAGGAGTCTGGAGGGAACGATTGCGCGCTTCGAAATACCACCCGCTCGGCTAGACCGTGAAATGTCTCGTTTCATTGTAACCACCGCACTCCACACCCGCGCAATCCCTTCGTTATCGTGGAAAAAAATAATTTGCACGATTTATCTTAAAATTTATTTTTCACGCGCGTCGCTCGCATTTCACATCGACTACGCTACTTCGGCGTATTTTTCCATAACTTTGGTCTTTTTGGACCGGACCATTTATTGGTTTTCAAGAATCAATCCGAGCCCGAATAAAATCGGTACCAAAAATCAATACCGCGATTTTTTTTTCTTTCTACATTTTTGGTATAATAAAATTATTGACAATCATTGGATTAATTATTAGGATCAACATAGTTTCGGTTACTATTATCGTTAATTTATTTGTGTACAATTTGTTATCGAATCGTTCGAAAAATGCTTACATTCGTCTGACGTACAGATACCTCGATATCTACATACGTACTCGTACGTATAAGTTACTCGTTAGCTTACAAACAGTCGCAGGAGGCCAGGGCATGCAGCAGCGTCGACCTCGTAATAAGCATAAATCCTCGGAGGCTTATCTAGGCGGTGCCCAGAAGAACGCTAAAATAAAATATCATACATACACATTTCGCCTTCAACCCCCGTTTGCCGTGCGGCTACTCTCGCGGGGGTTGTGTTACGACCGTGAGCGCCGTCCAACCCTTTCCAGCAGTGCTTTCGCGTCCCCGGCTTCCATGCACACCCCTTTTCTTCTTATGCGAGACAGCAACGGCGTTCCCGCGGGTAGGAAACACATCCACCAACCCGTTGGCCCGGCCTCTCATATAATTTCGTACAAATTATACATTGTATCTGCAATCCTCCGCCGACTCTTTATTCTCGGCGGTGGTGAAGAAAAAGAACGAAAGGCAGAAAAAGAACGAAAAAAATAAGCAATGGTAAGGACGAACGAGGCAAAGAAAAAGCAGAGACAAAAAACAATGCCTCGGCAACGATTTCGAGTACAAACATTTCTACATAAATGTCGATGGAAGCTAGAGAAAAAAGCTCCAAAGCATTCTAAACTCAATGTACTATCGAATAAATGATTGATCAAGAAGAATTGGATTAATTAATCCACGCGGTTATTCGCATATTGACATCAATGGTATGGTAGGTTGAAAATCATTCCCTCGGGCATTTCGCGCGCTGTGTACACTCGCTCACCGATATTAACGAGCCGCGAGAAGCTCGCAATAAGAGTAAAAAGACGGTAAATCGCGACGTCTACGCAAACAGTGGGATAATAATAATGTGTGTTAGCGCAAAGGCATATCGGATATAGGACGTTTCGTCCGGCAAACAGAAGCGGCATTAGGATCAGCAGCGTTGAAGCTAGAAGCGAAGGGATCATTGAGATTTTTGCACGAGGCGCGTCGATCCAGCGCGAGATGTTGGCCGAAGCCAACGGAGTGGGTGTAATGAGGCGAGATACGCTCGGGCCTGGGGTACGGATTGGGTGGAAGGAGGAGCAGGAGATGGTCCGGAGTTGGTGTGGGGTATAGTGGCCACGAGGGTCGAGCGGAGCGTTGGGATGTGAGAGAAGCTCAAGAGCTAGAAGGCGGAAGAGGACTAGGGTGTGCGGGAGCTGGCTGCTCCTACCGGGCTTGGGGTGGGTCGGGAGGGGTTGGGTGGGTTTCGAAAGGAGGTGGATTCAGTGGAGAGCAGACCGTTGGGTATCGGTGGTGAATCGACGGGTGAGCAGAAAGGAAGGAAGCAAGCGCGGGTGGATCGAGCGAATGAGCGTCGAACGAGGATAGCGACAAGGCTAGGATGAAATGGATGATAGGGAGAAGGAGGAAGCGGTGTGCGAGGGTGGCAGCAGCTCGACTCGGCCGCAACCTGCCGGAGAAGCAGAAGAGAGACGAGAAGGAGTAGGGAAAGGGTTGAGCTCGAAGCCCGATCAGTCATTAGACAAGTGGGTATTCACATATATCGAGTTGTAAAATCGATAGGGGTGTCCGTTAGCTGTGTATCCTCTAAGGAGGGAGGCAGGAGGAGGGTGGGGATGAGATGCGAGTTCCGTATACATCGATGCTCCGTTCCTCCGCCATCAGAGATTCCCGTGCCTACTATACCACCCCGCGTTCTCATCCTCGTCGCCGTCGTCGTCGTCGTCGTCCTCTTCCTCCTCCTCCTCCGCCTCCTTCTCAACCATCGTTCTCTCTTCGCTATATTTCCCCTTCGACCCCTTTTGTTGCTTCGTTCCCGCGCAACCCGCATCGTTCTCTAACGCTCGTTCTGGACTGTACGATGGTGTGTGCCACACCATCACCGTCGCCGCGGCCTGGCTTTCTCATCCTCCGGCATGAGTAGCAGTAGCTGCAGCATCGCCGACGCCGCTCGCGGGGCTCACCTCCTCATCCTCTTCACCTCCGCCTCATACCAGCCTGCCGCACGTATCCAGTCCTTGCATATTAATCCTCCCCATAATTCCCACTTCCCAGTTTGGGCAACCCTTCGTTCGGTTGCTGCCTCACCAGCACACGCCGTCGAGAGAGCTCCCGCGAAAGGGGGTATATAGTAGTAGTATTACCTACTATAGTATGCTAGGTATAATATAGCAATGAGAAAGCGAGATGGGTGAATCGTAGCAGCAGGAGCAGGCCAAGCCAACGCGCGGCAGACCGCCTCTTATCGATTGGACTTTCTTTCCCGAGCCCCCCCCATCCCCCTGCCCCTGGCTTTTAATTGGCATTCTCCTGACGCGAGAGAAAACGAGAGAAAGCGAGAAAGTGAGATGGATGTATGGAGTTTGAACGCTGCTTTTCAACGGGAGGAGAGTTACAAGAGGTACGTTATGTGCGGTCGGTGGCTTCCTTGATATCCGGATATAACTCTTTCGTCTCCGATGCCTTCCCGAAGTCCGGTACCCGCTGGTACACCGGCCAACCCGGTTGGCTAACCGTAAGACCCCCCCTTTCAAGAAAGAAAGAAAAATACCGAACTTTCTTTCTCGTCCAAGATACTTCTCCGAACTGCAACAAAGTTTTCCGCAAAGTTCGGACTTTTCGGTATATTCGCCGGTTGAATCAACATCCCTTATAAAGATCTTCAAAAATTCGGGTATCATTGGTAGAAAAAGTTTACGATAGCCAAGTGTCGTCAGGAGCGTCGCGACGACGGACAGGCGTCGTTAAATTAATATAAGAACGGCCATCTTGCCCATCGGACACCTACGAACGCGCACAAGCCGACGAAACCCCCTAACGTATAGATTGCAGAGCGCCCTTACCACCCCCTCCTCACCCCGTTGCAACCCTCTTATATATACGCTTTGCTCTGCGTGCATCTAAAAACATTTGCCTGTACGAGAGTTAGCCCGGAGTGTACGCGAGGGTGTATGGGTTCGTGCATGACCGACGTAAGGGGGTTGCTTTCCCGCTGGCCGGTACACGCACCACCAATACAACAAAAGGGCTCTCGCGCGTGTTTGTACGTGTGTATACGATCGTGTGGGTGTCAGGGGGTAAGGGGTTTGTGCGGAGCGCGAGGAGATTGATTATACCGCGGCAGGGAAAATGTGATCAATAGAAAGCACACGGCAAACAAAAGACCAACGCGGCCATAATGCAAATAGGAAAAATCACTGAGGATTAAGGGCATCGGATCTGGTACCGCGTACTATTTTTTTTTTTTTCATTTATTTATTCCTTTTTCTTCTATCCATAATACGCAACGGCGATACACAAAAGACAATGTCAACGTACAATCCCACGTGAGAAAGCTCCGAAGGCTAAATTGTTATTTGTTATTTATAGTCATGACGTGTATGTGTCGATGTGCTTTCTTTGAAATATCGCGCACGGTCTCTCCGCACGATGGCCGAAACTTCCGGCTCGGGAATCGACTTCGACGACAACTCTCCGTGACAAAGGCTTCGGGAAAAGCCCGTGGACTCGTTGTAGGTCGCTTGTACAACGTTGCGTCTCGTCGCGTCCATCAATCCAACCCCCTCCCCCCTCCCCTCCCCGCGCCGTTGTTTTGACTCCTTCCTTCCTTCCTTCCTCGAGAGGGGCTCCTGACTCGGTAACCCCTCTTCGTTCTACTCTGCCTACCTCTCTCGGTGTGGTCAATCCACCCTTCTACGATGACACCCGCTACTAGCTTCCCCTTACAACCCTCTCGCGCTCTAACGAGGACTCCTCATTCTCGGCTCTCGCCTCTCTTACTCATTTACTTTCGCGTCTGGTGTTTATGGACTTTGCGCGCCGATTCACACGCTTGCATGGGTAAAATTACTCGTGCAGCGAAAAATCAACCCCAACACAGACTCGTCTCGGACTCGGTCTTTTTTGTCGATTTTTTTTTTTTTCAATTTTTTAAGAACGAGCGATAAGAAGGAAGTTCTCGAATTGTTCTCGACGGCGGAGTAATCGTTTCGATACTGTTTGAAAGGCCGCGGACGGAGCCCCATACGGTTTTTACGAACCCGCGTTTCGCATTAAATTTAACAACCCCCGCGTACGAAACTCCCCGGTAGATTATTTACGTAGATACGAGGGCGGCACCGGGAATATGACTGTACTACGCAGTGCACCGCGGCGACTGGTCCTGAGTATTAATATTATCGATACCCGGGCGAATCTGCAAGGCCTGCCGGCTCGCACAACGAGTGATCTACGTCGCTGCAGAGGGGCCGAACGATCAAGCGGACCTTCCCCTTCCTACCCTCCCCGACAGCCGGCCTTGCCACGGGAGTGTTCGAATTCCCTATAAAACTTCGAAACAATCGTATGTTTAAATCGCCAGCGCACAACCGATCGCGCCACTCTCAAGACCAATAAAAAAAAAAAAAAGACAGAAAAGTTCACATTTGTTGTCCTTGCGCGTTATCTTCCATTACGCTTATGCGAACTTCGTGCTTTTATGCCGTCATTTTTCTTACCGTCATTCGCGCTGTTTTGTTTACGTTAAACTTGCTGAACTATCGAGAATTCCGCGAATACACACCGCCAAGGTGCTCTAGCCTTTCGAAGCTTCGACGCGGCGAGTTTGTATAAAATACAGAATATTTTGTACCGTGCTCCCTTTACCCGATCGCATGAATAATTTACACAAATATGAATGTCCTCGATGATAACACCTGGTCAAGTAGTACATAATGCACAAAGTAGAAATCGATAAGAACGGAAATTGCGAATGTGTAAAGAGAGCCGGAGGTTCGGAGGGGTGAAGGGTTTAAACCGTGTGGCGTGTGTGACGGGGTAGTGTGCCGAGAATGATCGGAAAAAAATCGAACGTGGGGCTCGAGTCTCGCGGATCGGGGCGATAATCGCCCAGGTGAAAAACAATTTGTGCCAGGCGTTGGTGTTCTGGGCACGGGGGCGTATTGAGGGATGAGCTCGAAGGGGGGGAGGGTGGTTTGGAGAAGCGTCGATCGTCCGCAAGGGTGTTAATTCCACCTGTTCTTGCCTCGGCTTTCGCCAGTCCACCCCTTTCACCCTGCCCCCAGTGTCTTTCCTGGCCAGCGGTTAAGCTCGTCCCATCCTCGCTATCGTTCTCGTGCACTAATGACAAACACTATTACCCCGACGATCGTGGAATATCCACGTCGGGCCAACTTCGTGAACTTCGGGGGGACTTCGCTGGGGTTGAGGGGCGGGGGAGGGCTCTTACTGTTATCGAACGCCGATACTTACATGCTTTCGTGCTCTCGTACGGCCCACGCCATATACACTCGATACAGTGTAATACACACGTGTAAGCATGTCGCAGACGCGTGTCTCGTTTATCGAACTTAGCCGGACACGTGTGTGCATAGGCGGACGCGGTCTATAGAATATATCGGCTCTTCGCGATATACGTGGCCAGTCGCGGCGGCAAAGTAGCGCCGAGTTAGCGGTGAACCACGTATATAGGATGGATAGATAAACGCGTCGGAACTATTATATCGATTATGGGTGACAAAGGACAATCGACAGGTAGTAGACCAACCCCGTACATCACCCCCGGGCTTCTCTAATAAATAAATCAACGGGGTGAATAAGGTAAGTTCGTGCGTCAAGGTTCTTCGATCTATCGCGCCCCGTAATACCGGGCTCTGACTCTCTCGCATCGATAGTCTCTTTGTCCGCGCGATATTATAGTGCCGTATTTTAGTCTCGCGTATCGCGGATACGACAGCCGCTCGGAGTGGCGTGCAACCCCTATTTTTCATCGCTTCTTTCGAGGTGACGAAATAGAAGAATTTTTTTTTTCACCCTCACCCGGGAATACTTGAGATTTTTTTTTCAATTATTTTACATTTTTACGTAAATATGAAATATTTTTGTTCCACGCAAGCCAAACGGAATGATAAAAGTTTCATTTTTTGTGTCTCATTATTTGATTTTATTCGCGGCGCGCAATGATCGTTTACTTTTTGCTTCGTCGAGTTGTCGTCACATTGAAAAATACCTTGTCTCGGGTGGTTGAGAGAGAGGGGTCGATCGGTGGTGGAAATTGGAGAACAGACGGCAAATCGAGAGGGAATATAGCGCGTGCGACCCCTATTAACGGGATGACGAATAAAAGGAAAAGGTATAAAAAGCACGGGAGAGCATGGGTAACACGACTAATCGACCGGTAGGTGGGTTCGGGCGGCGACGGAGGAACGGAGCGGGGAACGCACGTAACGGGGATAAAGAGAAAAATACAATCGGCTCAATCGTTTACATCACTCGAGTGAGACATGCACAAACGCCCGAGTTGTTAGCCTCATCCCTCGTTCTCCCCCGTGCGGCCTGGGTGCATCAACGGGCGATACCTTTGGCTGGCAATCCGTTGGGGTACCGCCATATAACTCTACTCATTTCATCCCTTTTGCGGCCGCGGAGGCGCGCGGCGCGAGACTCGAACGCGCCAAGGGGGCGGAGAGAGGATAGAGCGGGTAGCAGCGTTGCACGCTGGCTTATGGGTATTCACGCAGACGTGTGGCTGTTGCGCCACATCTACAAATGCCTTTCCGCGGGGATACATCGGCTTCGAGTGGTGTGGATTCCGATTGATCATGCATTCTCGGTATACCCACCGTCGGCGATACAACCGATGCCACGGAGGGGGTGGGCGGCGGGTAAAAACAAAAAGGGTTGGGAACGAACGAGGTAACGCGGTACGGAGGTACCGCGTGACGGGGCGAGACTTTTTTTTTTTCTTTCACCCACGTGCTGCCGATAAAGCCCTTGAGAGTCATCGAGCCCACCCCCGCCTGCCCCCGAGCTAACGGGGGGTTTTCCGTCATTAATAAACCCACTCGCGTAAACAAGACAAGGCGGACCTCGATCAAAGGACACTATGTTCTCTGTGTCGCGCTGCACTACCCGCTGCATACGCCTACCGAGTGAGATTCGGTACACGGCGATGAGGGGGTGGCGCGGCGGCACAATACGCGCAGACGATAAAACGAAACAGCCACTCGATGCAGGATTGTCAACGATCATTACGTCGAGCAGCTTTACTCGATTGAATTTGTCGCCGTGAAAACTTTTCCGACAAGCCAACGGGAATAGTTGCGACTTCTCCTGCGGGACATTTAATTTATTTATCGCTCCAGCCACACGACAATTATTTCTCGACGGCTCAATCATGAAAAACTGAATTCCACAAATGAACGGAGAACGAACGATTCCGACGAATAACACGGTCTCAATCACCCGTTTTTCGTAGTCATGAAAAAATTTAACCCGCTTCTCTCAATCGAGCGATATCTCGTGGTTTATTAACAAGTTCATAAAGTCGCACGGAAGGCGATAGCAACGATGTTCGATAACACCAAAGGATTTTGTTATTCGAGCTGTTTGTAAACCGATATCAAACAAGACGATACATTATGCGGCGCAGATTGGACGGAGGCATGATTAATATAGAAAAGCGAGGAGGCGATAATCGATCGGGCCGGCCGAACGTTGGCCCAACAATGTGGAAGGGAAATTGGGGCGGGGGGATGCTGACTAATAAATAATTAGGAGATGATCGCGGTCCCAATGGCCCGCTCGGCAATTTGCCGCGGCCACCCGATCGGACGTTATTTAATTTAATCCCTGATAATTACATTCAGTAGCGGCGATTAACGAACGGCCCCGGACTACCGACCGACGCCTTTGCAACCGCCGTACCGCGATATCACCTCACGACTCGCCCCGCTCTCTCGCACTCGCTCACTTCGGGGCTACACGCGGAGAGACACTATATACATTCTTCGATATAATTGATAATGAGAAGCGCGCGTTAAGCTCCTTATAACCACGCGGGTATCGGCGAACCTTTTACCCGCTCGATGGGAGGAAACTGCAGAAAATTAGTCCGGATCGCCTCCAACTTTACGGTTTCCTCCAAGATAATTGATTCTTATGTTAATTAAATTGATTCCTTTTTTCTTGCATTCACGATGAAATTATCGGAAATTTTATCGAAAGTCGGTCGAGTAAGAAAATAAATAAATATCGGTTTAAAAAAAATTAAAGTTGGGTTTTTTTTTTGGTAATTTTGCAGATCAGTCAATTGGTCGAGGAAGTGTCCAGGTTACAGCAGAGTCTGCAGCGTCTCCAAGAGACGAGTGCACAGGCGACCGCCCGATTGGAGGAGGAGCTCGAGGCTCGTAGGCAACACATAACCCGGCTCGAGAGCAAGCTCGAACGCCAGCGAGACTACGATGATCTCAAGCGCGAGATAAGCGTCCTGAGATCCGTCGATCTTTCGCAAATACCGACGGGCGAGCCCGGCAAGAGTCTCGAACATCTTCTGATGGAACGATCGAAGGCACTCCAACAGGCCGAGACACTCAAACCGCCGAGCACACCCGATGCACTCGGTAAGTCGATTTTTATCGTATCACTTAACGTTATAATGATTTATAGATCCATGTAATTAATACCCGCATCTGTCGATTCACTATGAGCTAACGAAATCATTCCACTATCACGCGAATAATCAGCAATGACGAAGTATAAATGAAGAAAAAAACGAAAAAAAAAAGATAGATCGCGATATTTCGCGGAGATTCGCGATGCACTCTCGTTCTATAATTGCAATGCACCTTACTTTGCCGCGCGTGTATTTCATGTATTCTTAACGCTTTTTTTTCTCGCGAACATTGGGTCATTGACTGCGATGAAAAAAAAAGAAGAAAAAAAAAAAAAAAGATTCTGGTGCAACGTGCCCCGCGCGATCCCACGTTCACATTTCAATTTCTCCGTCGTTTGCGGATAATCTTCTACCACGCAATTTCTATCGGCTTTTGTACCGACGTTGTGCGAGCTCGTCCAGATGTGTGTACGTGTATATACGTGTATATCGTCGTCTCGCAATTGGGCAACGAGCGCGATCACCGGCCCGCGAGCGCGCGCCTAACGACGTGCCCGACAGGAGGCCAACGCACGCGAATATGGAGCCGGCCTTCCGGAAATGCGTTACACTACTCGACACGCGTTTCTACTCCGCATACTTTTTAAGGAGGGTGTATCGCTACAGTCCCGACTAGAAGCGAATGCCTCAGCGAATTTCGAGTATTTACCGATGGAACAAAAATGTCAAGAAAATCGAGATTAATATTGCGCAGTAATGGCAAAAAATTCTTGAAAAATTAGTGAAAAAAAAATTGTTTAAACAATCATTCGGTAACGCAACTTTTTTTCGTAGATGCGTCTATTTTTGTTTAAACAATTTTCTGCTACTAATTTGTGAATAATTTGCATTTCTACTGTAGAAAATGAACGATCTCAGCACCTTCTGTGAAATTATTATCTTTTTTTATTCCATCGAGAAGTCTTCGAAATTCTGTCCGAATCTCACTTTTGGCTGGGAGTGTAGCGATAGATTCTGTTTGAACTACCGGTCGATGCGCACGCGAGAATTCTCGTAAACACGCTTGTCAATCGAAATACCGTAGATAGTTTTACTTTCGATTTTTCTTCCGTTTTTATTCCATATTCCTTTCTACGTTGAAATACGGTTCGAAGAAATTATTGAACGGAGCGCAGTATTCGCGCTCGAATAAGACGGAAGTTCGTTGCAAAGTGGTTCGTTAACCGATCGATGAATCGTAGGTAAAGGTATGCCGTCGAAGCTCTCCTAATCGATGGGAAATTTTGTGAAAATCGAATTTTTGCCTCCGGTTACGAGAGGTACGACCCGAACATGTCTAGAATTAAGATACAGCAGTAAACACAAAGTAAGTTGTGACCACAGAGCTGACGAACGGGTTTACTTCCCCCCCAATACATCCTCGAATATAAATATATATCAGCATATATGTCATCGCTAACTAATATTCTCACAATAAAATCATATTGTAATGCTGCTACTCTGATCTTCGATCCTGACTCTCTCTCCGAGGCTCCGTGTGTAATTGTCGTACGCTCCCTTGGTCTTTTCGCCAGTCAATATAATTTCATCGCGTAATCAGAAAAAAACACAAAATTTAAAGTTCATACGATTAATGAAAATCGGAGGCGCTCTCCTCAAATAACCCTGCTTGCCATTGTGTTCGCACTTTCTGTCTCGAATTTGTCTCTATACTATCTATCATCTCTAAAAAAAAAAAAAAGTATATATATATCTCCGAAATCACTCGCAGTGCTCACATCCTTCGGCCACTCTTGTTTTTTTTTCCAAAATTATTTTCCGTTCCTCTTCCGATTCGCTCTTTCGCTCTCATACTCTCTCTTACTGTCTCTGTTTTTCATCCTCTGCTTAGGCTGCACTTTACTCTTCTTTTTTTTTGTTTCTCCTAAAAACCACTCACCACCAGCATCGGCGGCGGCATTGGGGGTGGGTTTGCTTCGCGTGTATTATTGTATACCGTGCAGAGGTACACCTGCATAGAGAAAAGAGAGAGATAAAAAAACAAGAGAGAAAGAGACACTGACGCAACCGAAAAACACAAGCGGGATCTCCAGACCTCATCCACGAATCCGGCATATCCTCCAAATGGATCCTCGAAAATCCCCGCGTCGTCCTCGAGAGTCCCCCTCATCTCGTTCCCCCTCGAGTCCTGTTTCGCCCGCCGAGAGATCACGCGGGCGCCAAAGCCTGGCGCACGCAAATTTGTGGACGATATTCGCAATATTTGCCCGGGCCCGGGCCATTGTTTCGGTGGAGGAGAGGGTACACTCCTCCATGTCTCTCCTCCTTCCTCCCCCACCTCCCCCCCACCCCTGCCCCCTTCTGAGAGTTTATTATGAAATCGATCCAGGGCAGCGAACACGCTGCTGCTGAGAATGCTGCTACTGCGACTCGAGAGATATATACAGAGATATAGATAGAAAGAAAGAGACACAGTGGAATATACACAACAATATTACATAGAGACCGGAAGAGAGACAGAGAGAAAGAGAGATGCCAGAGAGATACTGCAACGTCAACCCCTTCCGTATCAAACCGACGAAATCCAAGCGCCTCCCGTAGCCCCCATCCTCAGTTTATGCCACATCCCAACCTTCCATCATTCCGCCCTTCGCACACTCCGAAGCAACCGCTCCACACCCCGTGCACCTTAGCCTTCGAAAACGCTTATCCCTCTTCCTCCCCCGCCCTCTTTTACACCGGAACTTCTCAAGCGTTCGATTGTTCATGACAAATTCTTGCCGAAAGTCAAATCTCGCGGAAGGACAATTTATTTTTTCCGTGTCGAATTCCTCGCCGATTCATCCGCTCGCGTAGAATCGCAACACTTTATTTATCGCTCGATTGCGAATACCGTGTGTGCTGTCGGGTTTCAATTTTAAACTCGGTAACATAACCGAGCGACGCCTTTCTATTCCGGTTTCGCGCAATCGAATCCGTTTCAGTAGCGTTTTCTGCCCTTTGGCAAACGCGATTTTTCCAATAATTTTTCGTTGTCGTTTTCTTTCACATTTTACGGGAAAACATTTGTTCTGCCGTTTACAAACTTTATCCTCTTGTTTATATGCTTATTCTGTTTCTTATCCTCCGACAACCCCGAACAACGAGTAGTTTTCCTCTCAAAGGGAATGTGGAACGTCGAAAGAGAGTCTCGGGTTCTGAAGTCAATCTACGAATTGTAGTTTGATCTTATCCAATACGTTCGATTTCTCGAAAGAAAATAAAAGTACATTGTAGAAAGAGCGAACTTAATGTTGTCAAGTAGAGATGGGTCGTCGAAAAGTTTGCTGAGAAGGAAAGAAATTTGTAGCGAAGAGAAGTAGTGAAAAGATTATCGTGCGGTGTATGACGGGGTCCCTTGTTTGTTTTGGTGGTTGCAGGTGGACTAGCCTCACCCCTGCAGCGCGCCGCGACCGCTTCACCCCACGCTGGTGGTGGTGTAGGTGGTGCTGCCGGTGTCGTGACTGGTGGGAGTGCTGCACCGCCACCCACGTCCCTCGTCACTTCTTCCCAACAAGCAATCCCGACACGCTCGACTCCAACACCCTCGTCGGTAACTTCGACTGCCTCGAGTCTCCTATTCCCTCCGCCTCTCCAAAACGTCGAGACCTTTGGCTCTTTCCTCGGCGAGGAGATCGTCGCCAACTGGAGACGGTCCCTGGAGAGGTCAATAATGAGCCAGCAGCAGCAGCAGCAACAGCAGCAGCAGCAGCATCAGCATCAAGCCCAACAGCAACACCAGCAGCAACAATCACACCAACAGCAACAATCATTGTCACAACAACCACAAACCCAAGCTCTTTCCCAGCTCCAACATTCGCAGCCCGCTGCTATACAGCAAGCGTTGCAACAGCAACACCAATCAATGCACGCGTTGCATCCACCGACGAACCTAAATCACCTTCCATCGCCAACAGATAATCCAACATCGTCCTCATCGGGATCGGTTACGAACACGCCAGCCAAGTCGAACACGCCGCAATTGGGTGGTAGCAGTTTGATGGGCGGTAGTTGTCTGGACGCGACGGAAAAGGCGCCAACGCCGATACCCGGCCACGAGACACCTGCACCCCCAACACCGTCGTCGACGATCGCTCTGACGTCGCCCACCGCGCCGATGGTCGTCAACTCGCTTCAACCACCCCAATCGGTCTCGACGACGATGCTCGACTCGATCCACAACAGCAACAACGTTAACGGCTCCAGCATCGGCATCATGACCGGCATCCTGCCGACCTCGCTTCCGCCAAAGAGCCCGCAGGAGGAATCCTGTCACAACAACAACAACAGTCATCATCTCGCGAACAACAACATCGGCGGCCTGAGCGTTCTCGACACCCTCAAGAGCCCCTTTCGCTTCGACGATCGGACGCATCCGTTCAGATTCGGCGACGAATTCGGGGCCGCGGGAATGGCCGGCAGACTCGGCGAGTCGCTCATACCGAAGGGCGATCCAATGGAAGCGAGACTCCAGGAGATGCTGCGCTACAACATGGACAAGTACGCCTCGCAGAATCTCGACACCCTCCACATCGCGAGGCGCGTTCGCGAACTGCTGTCGATACACAACATCGGACAGAGGCTTTTCGCCAAATACGTTCTCGGCTTGAGCCAAGGCACCGTCAGCGAACTACTGAGCAAACCCAAACCGTGGGACAAGCTCACGGAGAAGGGACGGGACAGCTACAGGAAGATGCACGGCTGGGCTTGCGACGAAAACGCCGTGATGCTACTCAAGTCTCTCATACCGAAGAAAGGTGAGTCAGACAGTCCATTAAAAAAAAAAAAAAAACCATGCTAGCACGAAACAAAAGAAAATCCTTTACGGTAGATTTGGCAAGGGTCGGGGTGACCCCACTCGCGACGAAGTCTCTCGTTCTCTGCTGAACGAGAAAAAAGAGTTACGATTGGAAAAATTTGAAACGACAATTTGTCGGAAGTTCATTTGCGCAAAACGAATAACCGATAAGTGAGGCTATATTCCGACCTGTGCCAATAACTCCGACGGAACCACGCTCAATGTGGACTCTATTATTACAACTGTTATCATATACTGCCCTGATTATCTTCTTCCGCCTTTCGCACTGCCATATTAATGTTTCATTGTCCATTAACTAATCACAAGCGCTCTTGTTTGTAACCCACTACCACAACGCTGTTATCTAATTCCGGGACTCGTTGGTACTCAATATATATATATATTTTTTTTATTCATTCATCTCTGTCGTTTAACAACCGTCGTTACGTATTCACCGACGCCGACCTAACGTTGACCTTCTTGTCGCGGGGATACAACCCTCCTGTACGATCCATTACTGCGTTATGCCGTGACACAGATTCGCGAGACAACGTCTTTACCAGACTCTTCTTCTTCGATCCCGATATCGCGGTTCTGTTTTTTTTTTTCAAGAAAAAACATTCTGATTTTCCGATTTCATCTAAAAAATGCAGAAAATTATCGTTCTCCGTGGAAAAAAAATTAGTCCAGAATATTGGTTAAAAAAACAAGCCTCTCCTGGATTACGTATCGATACAGAGGGAGAGAGAAAAAAAAGTTAACGAAGTCAGCGAGTCGGGAAACGCATCGGAATTCGCGCGAATCTTGTTCGAAGCTGTGCTCCCGTCAGTCAAGCGAGTCGGGCCTGGAAGCAAGCGGCACAGCAGGTGCACCGCATAGCCGCGCCTTTTCGACGTTCCACGACGCGCCGAGAGCGCGAATGATATTAATTACCTTGATTAAATTACACAGACGTTGGCTAGAGAGAGGAGAGAGTGTATACCTGGTAGCTATCGATTGTTCGCTGCGTTTGGCAGCCATATTGTTTAGACTAATAGCTCCTGGGAATAGGAGCCGCACGAGCGAGGGATGAGCGAAGCCGGGCCCGATTGTACGGTATATAAGGAAGGGTTGCGCCGCGGCGCTCTCTCGAACGTACGACGAGGGGCGCACCGGCCGCGTAGGACGACGAGCGAGACAGTCGGCAGGGCACCCGGATGAGAATGCCAACGGCGAGAGCGAGAAATACACAATGAAACAGCGCGACGGGGAACGCGAACGAGACGGATGGAGATATTTCAGAAACGACGCTCCGTATTTACGCGAGCGGGGGAGGCAATTTACACTATTGCCTGATTGCCCGAGTCCGCGAGTGAGACGGACGGAATTATTTGACTCGGGACCGGAAGTCTTCGGCAACTCGCTCCGTGATTACGAAAAAACTATTTTTTTTTTCACAATTTAATTTTTACGACAAAACACGTCTTGAGAAAAATCATTTTTAGGATCGTCGTTTGCGGGATATTTTTTGAAAATCGAAAAATTGGACGTTTTTAGCGGAACTGCGTTTGTGCGTCACGAGCGTGAAGGAACTTCGTGCGTATCGCTGTCGCGGAAGCGTGACGATGAGTCACTTTTTTTTGTTTGTAAATATCGATAGAAAATTGAGTATAGAGAGGATGCCGGGGGGGTCGGTCAACGCGCATCATACATAATAGGGTGATGTCCTCGACGGGCGTCCGGTCGCTATGGTGGCGCGATAGTTATAATGCGTATAGCGGGTATATAAAACGTGAAATATTCAGTAATTCACTTTGCGGTGACATGGAGAAGCAGCGACGGCGACGGCGGCGACCGGTTCGTCGTGCGTCAATGGGTTGTCGGTTTCCGTCGGATCTCGGTGGGCGATAATCACGGGCTCTCGTCATCGAACCGTTGCCGACCGACCATACGGGAGCGCGCGAGCGTGCGAGAGGGAACGATGCAGTGATAAAACGAGAGTCCGCGAAAGGATTGTGGAAACAGGGGAGGACACTGCCCACTATATTGCACGGTAACGCGTGCATGTGCGTGGTATAAAAAAAAAAAAAAAAAAAAAAAATCTCAGGGGCGTGACCTCACTCGATGCCGCAGTCGTGAAATTACGGGGGCGGTTCTGTGAACTCTCGTGTCACTTTGCTTCGCTCACCGCGATGGATAAACTCCTGGAAAAAGAGCGTGGCAAATTGTTGTCGCGAGTTTGGCAATCCTTAAAAAAAAAAAAATGTTAATCAAAATTTGATTGACGATATCCCGTCTAGCGATGAAAATTCAATAATCTTCGACAAAAATGGAGAATTCGAGTTCTTCAATTGTAAGAATTTATTTAAAAAATTTTAACACGATTTACTCGAAGACGATATCTTCGTTTTTTTCTATGGATAATTCAATTGTTGAGGAAATTTTTATTTTCATTTTATCGACCGTCTTCGTGGAAAAATGTGTTGAAAAATTTATTTCCGTCTGTCTCGAGTGCAGCCCGAAATAGAAAAAGACTTTTCGCGCGGCAAAGTTTAATCACCTCTCGACATCGATCTGAGAAGTTCGTACGAAGATAGGACGATTTTATCGCTTAATCGAGTTTGTAGTGTCGAAGGATGGCACGGCTCGCCGTCGCGGAGTGGAGAACACCCGGTGCGATGACCGTGAATCTGTTGGTCCGCGGTACAACGTTCTCCGGAGCGCGCATTCCGATCGTGCGTTTGATCTTCTTTCGTCCATTCGCGCGACGGCGATTCTTCGACGACGCGATATATTGTCTACCTCGTATAATTACAGCGGGCTAATACCCTCGATTTCGCACGCGAGCACACGCGCATTTAACGCGAGATGAACGCTCAATGGGTCAAATAAACTGTGAGCTTTGTCCGGTCGAATGTTTCATAATCATGTTTGATTTATAGTTCAAAGGCAAAGACAGGAAAGGAAAAAAAAACGTCGGAGGCTTTATTTGATTCTCCTCTCGAGAATAAAGCCGGTCGCGGAGGTGAGAGGGCGCGAGAAGTTTTTTTTTGTCTCGTACAAGCCTCGTCGTCTTTGTCGAGGAAAAGATAAGTTCCTCGGCTAAATACCTCGCGGCCTAACGACTTATCGCGATATAGACAGAGTCGAAGCCTCTTCCTTCTCTAAATCCGAGCGAGAGATGCCCGAAAAACCTCCGAGCCACGCTAGATTGTCGTTAAAGGCTCTCATTGTGTGCTTTCTTGTGCCTCGAATTTTTCGTCGAGGCTCGCTCGGCCGGGTCCACACCGTTGGGGCATTTATCATCGACGCTCGGGTATACAACATCGCCATCAGGCCGATGGAACCGCACGCTAAATATCCCCCGCTGAACTAACTCACGATCACCATTTTTTTTGTATATATTTTTTTTTTTCGTGGAATTATATATCCGACTCGCAATTCCCAATGATGGCGATGACGACGACGCCTATAGGTCCGCGTGGACCCCCGAGCGCACAAGCGTCTCGCTCGGCGATTTCGGCCTTGAACGTGGGATTGAATTAAATGAACATCAAGCCTTCCCCCGCCCTTCTACCCGCGGGGTATTAACAAAGGATGTTCACGGGGAGTATACCTTTCGTATTGTGCACAACGATGTCTATTCCGATGCCTTCTCGAAGCCCTCCCCTCCCCCATCCGAAGACTATCTCTGATTCGCATTAATTACGTTCGAATTGGACGCGGATAATGAAAAGTACACGAGGCCAGTGGTTCGCCTCGTGTAAGCTCGTATAATAGTGTACCGAGACGACGGCACAGAGGAAATTAACCGAGGGAACTGCTAACGACCGAGCGTCATTAATGAACGAAGAATTAAAAAGTCCTGGCTCTTGCGCTACAGTTTAATGCCGTGGCACGAGCCCGGCTGGAAGGAGAAGTCGTAAAAGAAATCGGGCGTCGTTCCGCGGTCTCGGCGTATCCTGTACGATAATGCATCATTCATCGGTGGGACTTATGTGTGTCGCCATGGGAAAGCTCCGACATCGAACGTAACACGTATACGCACATCTGGCCTTTGTGTTCCAACGATTACATCGCGATTTTTTTTTTTTTTTTTTAACGAAGACACAGTCGAGTTACGAGAGAATTATTTTAGAACTGCTCGAGACAAGCTCGACGCGGATTAAAAAAAAATCGTCGATACTAAAAATACTGGATAAATAAAAATGAATGGAAAAAAGAACGGCTCAAAATAGAGTCGAAATTTAGAACAAGTCGCCATATACTGAAGATATGAAATAAATGAAAAACATAAATAAATAAAGAACGGCTCGACACTGACTGAGTGCCGATCAAAGAAAGTCGAAAATACCAAAAATCCATCGTTGTCGAAAATTTTTCTTTTTTCAACCGGACTCGACGTCGATTTCGAGCAAACATTTTTCTCGCTTTCCCGATTGTTCACGAGCCCGAGAAATATCGCAGTAGATACCGGCGGATAAGATCAGCTTTCCAACGTCAATTTAAATTCGTCTTACGAGCCTGCACACGACTCTCCAGCTCGGAGTGAGAGCAATTGCGAGCTCGTTGTTTGTCGCGCGTAAAATAAGATCGACGGAAGTTTGGATGTACTTATGAGCATATCGCAAGAAACTCGATTGTCGCGCCTCGCGTAATTTTGCCGTCAATTAACACCCCGTGACGTCGCAACGCCGCCGATAGAAAAGAAAATTCACGTAGAGTCGTCTCTCCTCCCTCGTGTGCTCTCGATAACTATCGGGAGATCGCCAAGTCTCGTTCATTAGCACAGCGTCTAGCGCGTGAAATTTTTTCCGCGATTTTATCGGCTTATTATTCTTCACTTGCGAACTAAAAAAGAAAGAAAAAAACAGCACATCTCTCGGGTTGTCTTTAGCTCGCCGATGCGAGGCCGCGCGGCGACGACTTTTCCTTCGCGACTCCTTCGCGCCACGGGCTAATCCCCCGAGCACCCGCGCACCTTGCAAACAACAATGCCCACCCGTGCGTTTCGAGATATTCTTTTTTTCCGTTTTTTTTCTTTCTTCTTTTTTCACGAGAATAAGAAAAAAATACGCTTCGCAATCGAGCCAACCGTACCCGAAGCGTCCGGGCGAGACGAGCGCGGTCTTAACAATCGAGATTTCTCAATAATTCCGGGCACAGATCGCACGGCAAGTTCCCTCGCGCCGGGGTTACATTTTCGCACGAAGCGATTTGTCGGATTTTGTAACGCAACGCGAGTGCCGAATGCGGGGAGGCAACGGGAAGGGTTACGCCATTGTCGAGAGGCGCGTGTTTCGCGCCACTTCGACGTTGTTACTTCGGCTGAATCTTCCATCTCTCGAAAGTCGTTGAAATATCATGCGTTGCGCGGTTTTCTCGCTCGGCTCGAGAGGAAACTCGCCGAGGAAAAATCGCTCATTCACCCGGGACAATTTTACGACGATATAATCACCGCGAAATGTGATTTCCTTTTTTCTTTCTTTTTTTCTGTTCTCCTTCGGTATGACTTTTTTTTTCGCGCCTCTCGCCTCGAGCCGATGCGAATTAGCCGGGGCTGTTAATCTCGCGCGGACTCCACGGTGCCGATTCCATTGTTAATCGCGACGAACGATTGTTCCACGCTCGTCGCCGAGGCGAAGTTTCCTCAGCGGCTTCCGACTATCTTCTTTCGCATCCCGACGATCGTCGCGCAGCGAATAAAACGCCGACAAGAAGGAGGACGAAAATAGTCATCGAAGAGTCGAAAATAAATAGATTCCGACGGTTACAACGTGCGACCGATTTAGTTCGACCACGTGGAGTCTGTCTCACGGTTTGCAATCTATTACGATAACGTTGCGCAACCGTGTTGTGAAATTTTTTTGTTTTTTTCCTTCTTTTTTCTCTTTCAACTCGAATAGATTGAATTTCGATGTATTCGCTAATTGTTTATGGGCAAAGCATCGGTCGATTCGCCCGTAGCCTGGGAACTCTTCTTTTTGTTGCCCGAGTTACAGAGAAGAAATAGAAAGCGCGGATCGAGCGATAAAGCCTACGAGAGCGTCTCGTTAGCCCGATATCACAGCGCGATGTATCCGCGAGTCGTCGTCGAGAGAAAAAAAAAATATCAACGATTCTCGCAGGAATTAAATTTTTCCAGGCCAAAAATGTTTTTCACATACTGATAAAAAAAATTCCGTTGGATTGAGTTCGTTCGAAAAAATCATTAATTTGGTAAACAATTCTTTGCTCTAAACAATTAACCAATTATCGAGGCAAACAATTTCTTTTTACTTCAACCAAATATTTACTTGCGCAAATTCAACCGAGCATTTTTGCTAAAAAAAATTCTCAGTGCAACGGAGTTGCGAGGATTTTTTTTTTTTTTTCGATAGTCTTTGGAGAATAATTAGGGGATTTTCTTTGACTATCGATTTGCAATCGAGCACCTACTTGACTCGTGCCTAAGCCCGCTGTGTCTTTGACACGCGCGGCCTCGTTTTTATTTTCTTTATCTCCGCACCGCCGGAGCCGATACATCGTATTTCCGGGACGTGACGAGATGACGATAATAATAGGACTCGTGGAAAGAAATTTCGGGTGACTGATGACGAGGAGAATTTTGCTCCGAAACTCGATCTTCTCATCGCCGTCCGTTATCTCCGTTCTTCTTTCCGATACACATTTTTATTTGTGTTATTAATAATCCAATAGAAAATGAGCGGTGAAAAAAGGGAGGGATTTGATTTTTTAATCAAACCCGCATAATAACACCGGATTATAACAGAGTTCCGTACGAAACTTCCATCGCGGTAGACGTTATATCGATAATTAACAATTAATAACGAAACAACAACAAAGCAAAAAAAAAAAAGACAAAATTGTCCACGAAGCAGTTTTATCCTCGGGTTCCTTTTGTTTCCACCTAGCGCGCTCAGTGGCTAAAAAATTGTTTATCGGAAATTTGTAACCCCCTTTGTTTAAACTCTCGCGGATAAAAAAAAAGCAGGCAAAAAAGTAGAAGAACGGGAAGCGTTCAACGAAGGAATATCGATATCAGACATTGCCGCCCGCGTCCCAAGCTGCAGGATCTCCACTCGCGGAGGTGGAGCTTTAGCTTCGACCGCGACTTCGCTATTGCCTTTCCACCGTAAGAATCGGAAATCGAGGCCCGATAAAAAAAAAAAAAAGAAACAACCGCGACCCCATCCATCGTTTCTCTCGTCGATGCTCACCAAGGATCGTAAAATATGCCTGCGAACGTTAATCCTGAGTCTCGTTGAAGCTTATCGAAATATTAAAAAAAGAAAGGAAAAAAAAAACATCGAGATTGGCGATTTGCCATTGGACATTAAAAATTTCGCTCCGTTCCATCGATCACGTTTCTCGTGCGCAACACTTTGAAAGCCAAAAACTTTTGTCTGAAACTAATGAATTATGCACATTTCCGTACTCGTTCGGAACGGTAGAAAAAAAAAAAAATTAGCACGATATTTCCGATTATCTCCGGGTAAAAAAACGTGAGAATGGTTCGTTGAAAAAGACGAAATGCATCGGTCAATTTTGATAAATTATATTTAAAAAAACCACACACCCGAGCAGAAAAAAAAATGAACTATCGACTCATTCCGTGTGGCCTCGCGTGTCGAACCCCGTCTCATTATCTGCACTGTTGTAGTATTTCCGATGCGTCGTTAGTCACTATCCGGCCGGTCGGAAGAAAATTATACATCGTAGAAAATCGGTGATCGGAAGGACTGTAATCGACCGCGGGACAACGAAACTTTGTATGATGTCGAAGAGAAACGAGAGCAAAAAAATAAATAAATAAAAGAGGAAGGAACGAGATAAAAGTAGGCGAGCGACATCGCGTGTGTTGGACGATCCCCTTTTTTTCTTGTCTCCAAGCGAACGATGCAGTCGTCGGCCCTCGGGATCAGGATTCCGACAGGATCCTCGCGAGTCCTCGAGAGAGAGAGAGAGAAAGCGGGAGAGAGACGTAGAAAGATGTGGAAACCGCGAGCAGGGAGACCCCTCTCGACGACTCGACAATTGCACTCTCGGCTGCGAGAGCAATCAAAGGCGCGATCGATGGCTGATTCATCTGAATCTTGCGGCTGATTGGTCAATTAGACGGGAAACACGTAGGAGGACACTCTCGCTCGTGAGCGCGACGACTACGAAAAGGGTTGGCGAGAGGGAGAGATAGGGAGGAAGGCAGAGGGAGACCGCAAGGGCGAGACGCGACGAGCAGACGGAGAAGGGCAGAGGATATTTTAATTATCGTCGCTCCACACTCGACTCGTCTCTTCACCCTACGGCCGTACATGTGCATCCCATATACATATACCTACATATAGATATTTTATATATGTATGTATAAAATATGTGTGGCTGAGTAAATGTACTTATACATCGATTCCTCGGCTGATATTAATTGCTTCCTACGATTCGATCGGGACGTTAGCCGGTGACTCACGCGAGCTTTCCAATTGATATTCGTCATGTCGTGCCACGCACGAAATAAACCCTAATCAGCGATGGACAATTTTTTTTTTTTTTTCATCACGTAAAAGGCTTTGTAACGTTCGATCCATTAATAACGATTTTCGAATAACCGAGAAAAAAAATCATCAAATTTTTCGTGACTTTCGAAATATTAATAACAATTTTTGAGACATGCGTCGTTTCATTAACAGTCAAAAGTGAGATTCTGAAAGAATTTTGAAGACGTCGCAATGGAATTAGAGTATGAGAAAAAACAATAAGTATCGAACAACTATATTAAAAAAAAATTATGTTGTAAATATCAATGTAATCTAGCAAAAATGTTCCAAATTGTGTAACACTGCTTCGGCATTCGGTACAACTGTTGCAATGAGCCGAAGATCGGATCATTGATTAGCGACAAAGTGAGATTTTTTTCAAATGAGTGGAAATTTAGATGTCGATTGAGATCGAATGTTTCACACGTTGTTCGTCGGGCGCATATAGCGTGTACTTCCGGCATAAGTCACACGAGTAGCTGATTACATTTCACAGGAAATTTCGTCCCCCACCGCGAATGTGGGGGCCCGGGAGGTTTGTTTGTCGAGCCGCGATCTGGAAACGTTGAAATTATCGGGCAGAACGACATAATTCATTTCTCGGTACGGGCATCCCGATGACCGCTCTCGGGTTTTGTCGGTTCTGTGGACGACAGCCGCGCGCGCGCGAGCCGTATACCGAGAGGATTCGAGTTAGCCCGCGTTGGGACGGAGGGGAAAAAAAAAGAAGAAAAAAAAATCGTTGACTTTGAAATAGCTACGGCTCTCTTCGTGGCCTTATAACTCGGGCAAGTCTCTCTGTTTCAATACAGGCAGCCACACGTGACGTATTACGACCATGCGTGTGACGCGAGGTTTACGTTCCTCTATCTTCCTCCTCCTCTTCTTCTTCTTCTTTCTTTCTCGCTACTCCTCTTCTCTGTGAGAAAACGGACAAAGGAATCATCGCGTGCAGTCGACAGTGACGGGAGTCGTCTCTACACGCGACAGAAAAATTTTAACGACAACGCGCCGGCGACTGTTGTTCTTCTCTCGATATTCGCGAAACGCTCGTTAACCCGTCGATCTCGACCCGCGCACCCGCATTTATGACAATTTTCTTCGATCGATCATTGCCCAAAAATCATCATCGGTCTAATCCGGATTTCTCATTGATAAGCTTGAAAAAAATATATATATAAATGTATTAAAAAAAAAAGAATTATATCAAAATTTTCGATGTTTCCAACTTTATGAATATTGTATCCTCAATTGGCCCAAAAATATGAATGTTAATTGGCAGTGTATTTATAAGAACCTTTGTTTGCATTTAATGTTAATTGCTGGATTTTTCTTTTTTATCGATGTTATTTAGTTGTGCTTGATAGTCATAAGCGACGAAGACCCATAAAGAACACACCACCAATTGTGCCTCACCCGTAGAGTATGTTTCAGGCAAGGAGCAGGGCATGCCAGCATTCGGACGAGGTCCACAGGACGGCGGTCCGGCCGACATGAGCGACGAGAGACTGGCGCACATACTCTCGGAATCGGGACACTTGCAGATGAGCCGGGGCGAGCACGACACGTCGAACGACGCCGACAGCAAGAGCCCGAGCAGACTCGGATGTCCCAGTCCCTTCGGCAAAGACCGCATGGACAGTCAGAACAGGAGGTTGAAGAAGTACGAAAACGACGACATTCCCCAGGAGAAGGTTGTGCGAATCTATCAGGAGGAATTGGCCAAACTCATGGGCAGACGAGTCGACGATCTTCGGGGTCCCCGAGAGTTTCCGCCGAGGTAAGACATCGCATTGCCGATCGTCATTCTTTCTCATCGCGTAGTAATAAACGCCTGCAAAAAAAAAAAAAAAAAATGAGGAGGTTCGGAAAAGACTCGAAAAAGGATTTATTTGTACTTAACAAGCCTATATTCGGATCTGGCGAAATAAATATTCGGTTGGTATTACCGAATATCAGTTGAGCCAAATAAGATTTGTTAACTGCAAACAAATGTTTGGCGCAATTAAATATTAATCAACTGATATTTTCTAATAATAACTAAATACGAATAAATCCTTTTTTCATTGAACTGTAAAGACAAAAATTCTTGCGGATAAACGCGACTAAGAACATCGACTCATAAAAATTCCTCATCGATTTCCTACCAAAAAGAATTTAAAACATTGCTGGATAACTTTTTTTTCATGGTTCGAAGATTTTTTTTTTTTTTTTGCGGTTGTTTGAGAATTGACTTTCTCGAGTTGCACGAATTTCGTAGTAACGAGAGCAAACCGGACGATGACATCATTAGATGTCGTTCGGTCGCTCGGGACTTTTCGTTCGTGTTGTTCTTTTCGTTTCCGTTTTGTTTTCCTCTCATCTCACTCGCGCGCGGGTATATTTTCGTCTGTCGTTGCTCCGGAGAGTTTCGGCCCGCTGTGGGACCCGGGTTAACGCATAGGAGCCGCGAAACCGATGGGTATGCCGCGCTCGCGAGTGAATCAGATATTTCCTAAGAATAACGAGCGCGCCGGGGAAGTTGCCGCTAATCCCATGAATCGTGACTAACTTCGACGACGTACAAGCGGTACATAACAAACGCGCGAATCTCGGAAGAATAAAGCCCGAGATGAGGTTCAACGAACGTGCGTGAAAAAAGGAAAAACCTGACAAACGTATTTCTTCATCAAAATTCGACACCCGAAACCGTACTTTGATCATTAAAAAAAAGTTCGATAATAAAAAAAGAAAAAATTTATCTCCCGTCTTTGACAAACGATTTTGCTGACAAATCGGGGAATTCTTTTGCAGATCCGGATGCAAAAAAAAATACACATCTTTTCTCCTCGCCTCGATTCTCGGCCCGTATAAAAGTTTTCTAATGGATTTATGAAGAAAGAGCGTAACTAAATCGAATAAACGACACGGTTTTGTTTCATTTGAATTAAATGCCCTGCCATGAGTCACGTTTTCGCGCGCTCTAACTCGCGATCAATTCGCGCAAGTCGGTCAATAAAGTGGCCGGTATGAAATTATCGCTCGTCGCGGGCTTTGTTCGGTTTTTCAAAATCTTTTGTCTTCTTCGTTATTGTCAGATTTTTTTTTACTCAAGTAGATTTCTTTCTATTTCTTAATTTTCATTTGTGGAGCTTAGTTTGATTTCGTCTTTTCCACGTGGAAAAAAAAGTTTACATATGTATTTTGGGGAAAAAAACTTGCGCCAAAAATATTGTTTTACCGCAAGGTTTCAATTTTCGAGTCTCTCTAACGTATAATACATGGGAGAAAAATTATATATGTAAATAATATAATAAAATATATGAAAAAACATCTTTGACAAAAAGAATTCAATTTTTACTTTGTAAAAAACATTCCTTGCGTAAACTTTTTTTCCCACATGGATTGAATGTTGTTGAAATGTAAAGAAGCGTCGGGGCAAACCGATTGAATTTTATTGAGGACAGCATTTAACGTCGATTGATCGTAGCGCGATGTTTCCGCATTTTTTCAGCGGGGCCCAGGGTCTTCAGGGTATGGAGAGGACGCAGGAGGAAATCCGTTTGGCGCTGGACGCGTATCATCGGGAGCTGCAGAAGCACAACGTGACACCGGGCCAGAACGCCGGTCTCGCCGGATTGCCGGGTCTTCCGAGTTTGCCGGGTTTGTTGGCGCTTCAGCAACAAGTACTTCAGCAGCATCACATGGCGACGAACGGCGGCGGTGGCGTTCAGGATCTCAGTTTGGGAAAGGTCGATCCCCGAACGAAAATGATGAACGGCGTTACGGAAGAGGAGAAGGACAAAATGGAGGAGGCGATGAGACACGCCGGAAGTGCATTCTCGCTGGTTAGACCGAAGCAAGAGCCGAGCGGACCCCAATCGACCCCGGGTGGTTCGAGCGCGAGCTCGCCACTCGGCAACTCAATTCTTCCACCGGCAATGACGCCGAGCGAAGAGTTCTCCGGAGCAGCGGCGGCGAGTCCGCTCCAGAGAATGGCTTCGATAACCAACAGTCTGATCAGCCAACCGTCCACACCGACGCACCATTCGGCGAATCAAAGGCCGCTCAAAGCCGTACTTCCACCGATAACGCAACAACAGTTCGACATGTATAACAATCTCAATACCGAAGACATCGTGAAAAGGGTGAGTAAAAAGGTCTATATTTGATGACGCAAGGACAAACGTCTGAACGACGGCTGGGAAGATGAATTACCGATGGTGGTGCTGTGAACAATGCTAACATTGCTGACGTAAAGTTTCCAATTACTCCCAGTTCGCTCTTGTTCGATCAATATTCGTAAAAAAATCGCTATCAACTCTATACTTAAAAAAAAAACATTGATAAAAAAATAGTAAAAGAGATATTATATATTTTTTACAGATATTCATTTATTTTTTATTTTATCGATAAAATTATTTTTCATTCAATCATAGTCGATAGGCGAAGTTGAAAGCAATTTTTCCGAATCTCTTTTTGTAAATATTGAGATGAAATATCGCGACAGAGCTCGAAAAATTAGAAAAAAAATCAAAAAGACAACTTTATCGTTCTTGATGTTCGAAAGAAATATTGCAGTTTTGGCCACCAGACGTCGCATGGATAATTCGTGTTCCCAATTGCCTCGTGAAACATTTTACTCATTTTTTTTTCGGCTTTCGTTTTTTAGGTAAAGGAGCAACTGTCGCAGTACTCGATTTCGCAGCGTCTCTTTGGAGAATCCGTGTTAGGATTGTCTCAGGGTTCGGTGTCGGATCTCCTAGCGCGACCGAAGCCGTGGCACATGCTGACGCAAAAGGGCCGCGAGCCTTTCATAAGAATGAAGATGTTCCTCGAGGACGACAACGCGGTTCACAAACTGGTTGCGAGCCAGTACAAAATCGCACCGGAGAAGCTCATGAGGACCGGCGGCTACGGCGGCCTGCCTCGTAAGTTCAACTCAGGTCAATATAGATGTTTTGTTACTTTTATTAATATTAATGCGTAGTTCGAAAGCTCGTACGTTTTAATCCATAAGTCAACACCGTGTGTGTAAAATCGTTATGTGTTGTGGGCTTTCCGTCGATTTGGCGTACTAAAATTGCTTGAAAGTTTGGAGTCTTAAAATTGAAACAATTTTAATTCGACACATTTTTTCATTAAAAAATGTTTTTGTGTCATGAAATGACGAGACGGATTCGTTCGCGGTTTTTCCTTTCATGTAATTATCGAAGTTGAATTTCAAAGAAATCATTAAAAAAACGAAATGAAAAATTCCGTTTGTTTTTTCTTCGTATTTTTTACATTTTCTTTTATCAAAACTCATTGGAGAATGTTCTTGTGCATCGTATTTAGATCGCAGCCCGCTTCACGCTTTACCAGAATCTCTGTAACATGTGAATTCGTAACACGACGACTCGACACATCCACGACAAGCACAAATTTTTACCGAGCCTTCAGACTATCGCGCCTCGATATTTCGTGAAATTTCGCGATTAAAACTGACTCGTGTACTTTTCGCCTTGCAGCATGCGGAACGCCGATGAAACCGATGCCCCCGACGAAGTTGGTCCAAGAGCAATTGCAGAACGCGGCGAAGGCCCAAGCGGCGGCCCAGGCAGCGGCGGTAGCGGCAGCGGCGGCGCAGCACCAGCAGGAAGCGCAGATGCAGTTGGGGCCGCCTCAACCGTCGCCGCAGCTTCAGTCGCATCCGCAACCACCACCTCCGATGATGCTGACACCGCCGGGTCATCATCCTCACGCCCAGTTGAGCATTCAGGAGTTGCAGAAGAAGCAACAGCAGCAGCAACAACAGCAGCAACAGCAGCAGATGGGTCTGCACTCGCCGCACCATCAAATGGCGCCGTCGCCGCTCCGCGGTCTTCATCCACACATCTCGCCGAGCGTCTACGAAATGGCCGCGCTGACGCAGGATCTCGACACGCAAACGATAACGACGAAGATAAAGGAAGCGCTTCTGGCGAACAACATTGGCCAAAAGATCTTCGGCGAGGCGGTTCTCGGCTTGTCGCAAGGTTCCGTGAGCGAGTTGCTCAGCAAGCCGAAACCGTGGCACATGCTGAGCATAAAGGGTCGCGAGCCCTTCATAAGAATGCAAATGTGGCTCTCGGATCCGCACAACGTCGACAGACTTCAGGCACTGAAGAACGAGCGACGAGAGGCGAACAAGCGGCGACGCAGCAGCGGTCCCGGCCACGACAACAGTTCCGACACGTCGAGCAACGACACCGCGGAGTTTTATCACGCGGCATCGCCCGGGCCCGGACCACCCTCGGCGAAGAAGCAACGAGTTCTCTTCTCCGAGGAGCAAAAGGAAGCTCTGAGACTCGCGTTCACCCTCGATCCGTATCCGAACGTCGCGACGATCGAGTTTCTCGCCGCGGAATTGGCCCTGTCGTCGAGAACGATAACGAATTGGTTTCACAATCATCGAATGCGACTGAAGCAACAGACGCCGCACGGTCAACCGGAGCCACAGTCGCCACGGGAACCCGGACAACCGTTCGACCCCGTGCACTTCAGGCTCTTGCTCAACCAAAGACTATTGGAGATTCACAAGGAGAGACTAGGATTGGGCAACGTGCCGATACCGTACGCTCCTTACTTCAATCCCAACATTGCCACGCTCATGAACAACGCCCTCAAGGAACAATGCTCCGGTCTGGATCTCTCGATGGGATCGCTCAAGAGAGAACCCAATCAGGAATTCGAGGACGAGGACGACGCGATGAGCAACCTCGGTAGCGAAGATTCCGAAGGCTCGGCCAGTAGCATGAAGAGAGAATCGACCGATCTCAATCAAACACCCGCGCCGACGATCGCGAGATCGAACCGACGAAAACCCGCCGCGCCCCAATGGGTCAATCCCGAATGGCAAGAGCCGACGAGAACCGGCGACGAGGTCATAATCAACGGTGTCTGCGTTATGCAAACCGACGATTACGGCGTCAAGCGGGAAACCGAGGAAACGGTGAGAGTCGAGCCGACGCCCGTTCAGGACAGATACGAGGAGGACGCGCAGAGCGACGCGTCGTCCGTAGCTTCCGGCAACAACGAGCAGGATCGCGAGAGTCCAATGCCGAGCCCGAAATCCAATCACAACAGCCCGGCATCGTCACCGAAACCGCCGTCCTCCCAACAGACTCAACCGAGCACCGTGGAGAGTCCGATCGGCATTGTGAAAAACGAGCCCGAAGAGACGTGGGACTATTAGAGGAATTTCATTTTCGTTTTCGTACGTTTTTTCGCGAAGAAAAAAGAAACGTGCGCGAAAAAATTTACGGTCCGTGCTCTCGAGAAAAATCGGCCGAGCGGACTTGGCCAAGAGATTAAAATTGGAAAGTCGACGAGTGACTCGGCCGAGATGCGATCTCGGGACACGCGAATGGGAGATTAGGATAGTTTATTTTTTATCTTTTCTTCTTTTAGCGAAGAAGCCAGCGATAGGATTCGGTATGGCGACGAGTCCTGCCTATCGACTAGGGGCATTAATTAACGAGAAATAACGGACTGCGCGGTCGCGACGAGTGTTTATCAACGCGATTTTGTATTACCGAACGCAAGAGAGAGAGAGAGAGAGAGCCACAAAAATGAGCCGATTTTTACCAATCGGTGCGAAATCAAAAGACTCTACCCGTAGATAAAGAAAAAATGAAAACAGATCAGTGAGCGACGAACAAACAAAAAAAAATGAAGCAGAGAAAAAATATATATATTAAATATATATTATATAAATATATATATATAAATGATTATATATAGTGTCGGTGTGAGTGATGGCTTGAAAGCCATTCGGTTTAGTAAAGTTTAAAAGAAGCTGTTTCGTACCGCATCGAAACGCGAGAGAGGTGAACCTGGATCCGCTGAACTTTCGATCTCGAAAAAAAAAGTAAAAGAAAAATACAAACAAAAAATGCGAGTTTCTGGTGACACGGACTTAAAAAAAAAGAAAAAGATTCGGGTTTACGGTAGTGCAATCTCCCCGTAATCAGTTGTTAGATTCAATCATTATTAATTTTTAACTAAATTTAAGAGAAGAGAAAAATGAAAGTGCGTGCATGAGAGCGAACGAGAGTTGCGACAACGTGAGCGAGAGTGATGCGCGGATTATTAGATAATCGTGATTAATGTTATCGTTTGTATCGCCCCCCTCGCCCCCCCTTCCCCATAGCCGTTAAGCTGTTGATGTTATATATTTCTCACTCGAGTTTTACGTACTCAATCTATTATTTTTTCGTTTGTCGATTTCTTATTTTTTTTTTTTTATTTATACCAAAACGATCCGCGAGAACTTCGCGTTGAATTCTCACCGCATTGCTTGCCCGCTCGCGTCGCGTCGATGAACGATTGGTTGGACGAAAAAAAATAAAAAAAGAAGAGAAAAAAAAAATAACGAACAAACGAACAAACAAGAGAATCACTTAAGACGGTTACCAATGTTATTATTACACTATTAAATACGAAATATCATTATTATACTATTAATTCTTATTGACTATTATAATTAGTTATCGAGTATCCGTCGCGATTCGATGCAATTTTTTTTTTTTTTGCGATCGATCGATCGTGCGAACTCGAGACGACGTAGCCAAAAAAATAACAAAACGCGATCAGTGATCGTTCGGATGATCTTTATTACAACTTTTTTTTTTCTCCATTTCTATCGAGGCATTAGCCGTAGTATGATTACGTTTCAATTGCCGCGTACGATCGGCAATCGAAGCATTCGGTTATTTTTATTATTATTATTATCTATTTTATTATTACTGCTATTATTATTATTGCTATTATTATTGATAATATTATTATTGCTATTATTATTATCATTACTATTATCGCGAAAACAAAACGGCTTGTGAAGCCAATGTGATAGAGCTTACGTGCGACGAGAGAGAGACAAAAAACGTTGGGATTGCCAATTCCCGAAGCGTCCGCGTGAAAGAGTTTGTTGCGTGCGTATTAAAAGAAAAACAATAATGCGCGAGATTCTCGATTCGCGTGACTTTTTTTGTAAATAAATTGTACAAAAGAAAGAAAAAAAAAAAAAAGAAAATGGAAAAGAGAGAAAAGTAAATGAAAAATCTCAGATACATTACACGTACACGGAAAAAAAATACACTCACTTGTATATTATATTTACTTATTCACATTTAATCCTCCAATAGCGTTTACGCCTATAGAGTTGTATCGACAGCGTTAAGGGAAAAAAAAATGAAATAAAAAAACAATTAAAATAAAAGCGAGAGAAAAGATAAACGATTTACAAAACCAGGTACATCGAAAGTGACACTGAAGACATTTACTCATTTACGACGAGAGAGACTTAGGGCCTACCGATGGGAAGAGTGAAGAAATGAAAATAAAAAGAGAAAAATAACAATGACGAACGAGCAAAAATAATCATTCGAAATTAAAAAAAAAAGAAAATTAAATTGTCGTGATCGATGTTACTATTCGATCTCTGCGTTTTCGGCGGAGCTAGAAAAGTTTTTCTTTTCTTTTCTTTTTTCTTCGTGAATGAATGAGAAATTTCCAAACGTGCGACTGTGTACAAAATAATTATTAATGAAAAAAAGAAAAAAAAAGAAAGAAAACGCGGTATGAATGGGAAGCGCGCGGGAGAGAAAGAGAAGGGGACAAGGGTTTATCCTCGATAATTACAAATCAAACTAGTATTTACCCGATTAAGCCACGGTTAATATCCGATTAAATTCTAGTCTGCAATTTAATTACAAACGAAACGAAAAAAAAAAATAAAAGAACGAAAAAAACATGAACAAAAGAAAAAGAACAGTGACGAAAAGTGAGCTCGGTTTTTCGATAGCGACGAGTTAAATACTGAAAAAAAAAAGGGCATTGCGAATGAAAGACCAGTAATCGAAGTTTCTTTCCTCAGTTAAGCTTCGTTATTTTTTTTTCCTTTTTCTTTCTTCTTAATATCAATGTAAATATGAACACGTCTCGTAAATATAATTAAAGAAAATGACACTCACCTAACCGGAACGGAGGGAGAGAAGGAAAGTCGAGGAAGAAAAATCGTTTCTGTAACATCGAACTGCCAGACGATTGGCGGACTGCGGATCTTAAAATTAATGTCTCATCGAACTTCGCCGATCGTCCGTTACGCGGCCCTCGATATATATATATATATATATAAATATATATATCTATTGCTCCGCGTTATCGTGGAATGAAAAAGCAAAACGGTAACTGCACGATCTCAGAGAAAACAAAAAAATCCCACCAACCGAACAGAATTATTTAAATTGCCTTGGCCCGACTATTAAAATTAATTGCGATCTTCGATTTCTTTTCGTATAATCGTTTTCACACACACTCCGCGTACAACTTGCATTCTTGCCGCTCCGTGCTGAACGCGTACAAATTACGGCTGACGGTAAAAAAAAAAGAAAAATAGAAATAAAATCAAGAAAACGAGCATTCACGACGAATCCGAAGAACTCGCGGTTCGCGATCGTCGGATCGACATTTACAGATATTTATTTCGTAATCGTTGAATTTCGGAGTTATTCGACGGCTCGTTCGACTTTCAGCCGATTTTTTTAGCGGCCCGAAGTATTGACGGTTGTTTTTTTTTTTTTTTGCCTTTTTTTTAAATGTTCATTTACCGAATCAGCATAATTAGGGGTCTTGTAGATATTAAAGATAGAACATATAGATATACGATAGCTTTAATTATTTAAACGATATCGCTTGTAATCAAGGACAGAGTCGATAAGATAAAGCGAGAGCTATAGTGAGAACTTACGTGAGATTGCGCGAACGTGTGCGTGTGCGAATGAGCGAACGAGATACTGTGAGAACGAGAAAAAAAAAGAGAAAAAAAATGTAATATAATGATGATGAGAAAAAAATTCGTCGTCTAAACGCGGATAACATGTTAATTGTCCGTTAACGAAGTATGGAGAACGAGGAGGAAAAAATCATATCGTAAACTTAATAATGAATATTTTACAAAATAAATGTAGATAGACATTCAGAAAATTATCGAAGCCCTTCTGCTACCACGAACAACAAATCCTTCCCGTAACTCCGATTGCCCCCGACCCCTTTTCCCTCCTTCCCTCATGTTTACATATATAATTGCGATGCGTGACGAATATACCGCAAATATACGATCAAAAGAAAAAAAAATGAACGACTCTGTCATCCAGTAGTAGAAAAAAAAAACGATGTATTAAAAAGAATTAACTAAAGTACTAGTTTATTGATTTGTATCTTTTTTTTTTCGAACTGTATTATAGCATAAAGAGTATCCTGTACATTGCATAAACACACGAGCACTATTGTTTTAAATTGTACCTTTATGATTATTATACGAAGATAAAACGAAAAATAAATAAGGTATACAGAATATCAAATATACACGAGCATAATTCATTTCATCTTGCGAGCCCCGCAATTCGTATGTCCGGTTTGTTCAATTCAAAAGCGAAGAAAAGACGCGCGTTTCTGCGCGCGCAGCGTTCAAGAGTTCTGCGACTGCCGCCAATGAACATCAATTTGAAATGATTTTTTCTTTACCGAAAATATAGAGAGGTATTTTGTTATCGGTTTCCTTTTTTTATTTGACACGCAATGCGTGGAATAGAGAGATAGAATAATCATGAAAAATACGAGCATCTTTATGAATTGCAATGCTCAAAAAACGTCAGCGCATTCTTCATACATGTGAAACGGGCGAGCCTTATTACGTTCATGTATAAATCCAAAAATGATACAATTGACGCGTACAAAGGTCAAGGTCAATGTCTGAAACGGAAATTGATAAATCGAAAAAATATTTGAGTCGAATTTCAGAAACTCAATAACTGAATGGAAACATCGGGAACAATTTACCCATCAGACGGTGTTTCAACTCATCGTTACATCATAATCGAGCGAAAACAACTTTTAGTTATCGCGAAAGCACAATATCTCTAAAATTCCGAACATAGTCGACAACTCTAGTTAGTTTCATCAATTATTAGATTTCGTTCGTAAGTCAACTTCGTACAATTTCATTATCGAATTCTATTCAGGATAACTTTCTAACTTAAACATTAAGGTATCTCTTTCGTTAACAAATTATCCGGATACCTAATTTTTTTTGTTCCGGAAGTGATAAGAACAGTGTTTCTTAAGAACAGTGTGGTATTATTGTTAGGTGAAAGCAACAACTTTTCAGTACCTTTGATATGCATTTTTCTTTAGATTTTTTGAAAATTGAAAAGCGTTCTCAATTCTCTCTCAATTTTCGCAAACTTATGCGAAATCTTAATATGTTTCTGAAATATCCAGAATAACTTTTAAATATAAGAACCAATTAATTGTTTCTTGATCGATTATTTAGCTGTTTCATTGTCTCGTCAATAGCTCGAATAACGAATAACTGAGCAAATCTTGATGAAACCGAACGATATCGATATCGAACTTGTGCACGCCAAATCGAGGAATTTATGGCGCGTTCTCAATGTTCTCGTATCTCCGAGCCTCGCTTACATGAACCAATCAGAGCAGTGTCGCGGTTTCCGATTTTACCCTTATTCTCGCGTAGGTTATGTTTCGTTCGAGTTTACTGTCGAGTATCCCGTCGACCGACACAACCGAGAAGTTCGACTAACAAATTGTTTCAACAGCGAGAGTGATTAATTAAACGAAGCTGATATGGCGGGTGCTAAGCACGGCAGAGAATTCGCGTTCACGATGTTGAAATCGTTGCCTCGCGTTTCTCTAGCTAATCTGAGACCCGATCCCGGTACGTTCAAAAAGGTTAGTTTTCGTTTTGTGTACGAAACAATCGTCGATAAAAGAAAGCTTTTATTGTCACGAACCGACGTGCGAAAGCAACGATAATTTGTTTCTCCGTTTTATATTCGTCGTTCTCCGATAGTCGAAAATCTTTTTTGTTTTTTCTCATCTTTTAGTCGAAATCTCGAAGAGGTCAGCACGGCGGTGACAAATGCGGCGGGGGTAACTCGGGTCAGCGAATGAATTACATGAGACCCGGTTACGAGACCGGCAACACTCCGTTCTATCTCAGATTCGGTTTCGAACCGTATTACAAAGGACACCAGTAAGTTCCCAACGAAAATGAATCTTTCGCAAACATTTTTTTTTTTTTGGCAATTCTGGATCCAAGGAAAATAATTTTTTTTTTTTTAGCTTGCGAAGACAGTATCCGCCGTTTTCCATGCATCAACTGCAGATGCTCATAGACACAAACAGGATTCGCACCGACAAACCTATCGATCTTACCGCTCTGATGAACACCGGAGTTTATTCATTCGAACCGGATCAGAAGCACTGCGGTGTTCACCTCACCGACGAGGTAGGCTCGGAATTAAAGAGATTCTATTGTTACAGACTATTCATGTGATTTGTGGAGATTTCTTAGATCCAAGAGGATTTTTCGGATTTTTTGTGTTTTCGTCTTATTTTGCATTTCATGTTTTTTTTTGTTTTTATAGGAATTTTTATGGGCTTTGTAGGGATATTTTTGATTGTTTGGGTTTTGTGATATTTTTTGTTTTTTTGATGCTGAAAATGCTTTGGATTTTTTTTTTTTTTTTTCGGGTTTTTAGCCCATTGTGAAGCGTTCGAAATTCTCGCTGCGTCTCGCGTAAAACTCACTTTAGACCGGATTGTAACGCAGGGATTACCTTAAGGATGTACGTGCGCGAGACGGTGCTCAACGCGCTCAAAATTCAAAATTCAGAGGTAATTTCGACCACGTCTCAATGGAGTAAAAATCTGAAAAAAAATCAAGTATATAAAAGGTGCTGAAAAGACTAATCTTCCATTATAATAATTCCAGAATGTTATTGACAAATAGGGGAAAAAAATAATTATTCAACAAATTATCCGTCAAAATTCGTGATGCAACACGCATTTTTGGAGAAAAAAAAATTCCAACAAAACCAAATTTCGATGATTAGAAAAAATTCTGAAAAAATTCATACGCGTTCAGAAAAGTTTATATATAATTGTTATCTTGAAAAAAAGTTAGGTTGACGGATTATTTATTGAACAATGATTTTTTTCACCCATTTGCTAAGAACATTTTGGAATTATTATTATGCAAGGTAAATTTTTTCAATACTTTTTATATGCTTGTTTTTTTTTAGATTTTTATTCCATCGAGAAGCGGTCGAAATGATCTCAGAATTCTCACTTTTGAGCGTGTTGAGCACCGTTTCGCGCCCGTACATACTTGAATATGATTTTTAATAGTATTTTCCTTTCGCATTTTTCATGTTCATGTTTTTCATGTTCCCTTTCCAGGGTGCCGAGATATTCAAGGCGAAAGTGAACATCGAGGTACAATGGGCAACCGAGCCGGTGATCGCGGCGGTCGAAAGAAACGGCGGCACAATCACGACCGCTTACTACGACATGCACAGTCTTCAATGCATGAAAGATGCCGAGCAGTTCTTCCGAAGAGGTAAAGCTCCGCGCTCCTCCATCGAAACCGGAATCATTCTTTTCTTTCTTCAGCACTAATCCATTTCGTCTTCAAATTCTCGCAGGTACGGCAATTCCTCGACGCTTGTTACCGCCGATAGACTGCCTCGAGTTCTACTCCAGTGCGGCGTCTCGCGGCTATCTCGCCGATCCGGAGAAGGTTTCGTACGAGCGTTTGGTGCTCTCGCAAAAGTACGGCTACACGTTGCCGAAGATCGAGGAAGATCCGAATTACGACATGTTGACCGAGCGCAAAGATCCGCGCCAGATATTCTACGGTCTCGAGCCCGGCTGGGTCGTCAATCTTCCCGACAAAGTCATTCTCAAGCCGAAGAGCGACTATCTCAAAGAATTTTACGCGAGTTAAGTTTTATTTTGTGTTTTTTCTTTCCATTATGTACAGCCAACAGGAAATATACAATGATCATTAGAATTATTACAATCGCATTTTTTCCCTATCCTCTCCGCCCTCTCCCTCCCCCCAAATACATTGGATACAGCACAAGCGCAGAAGTATCCAAAGTTGACAAATGCGACGATCGAATCCCCGTTTAGGCTCTCGCTGCTAGAGATTATGCATTATAAAAAATATATGTAATAAAATTCGTTATGGACTAACGAGAGAATTAATAATAAAAAAAAAGAAACAACAAAGATTTGGTTTTTCTACTTCAACGCCAAGTCGTACCAAAGTTTGTCACGCTTTACGACGTTGATTATCATTTCTTGGCTTACGGTCCAGAGTCGCGCGGCCAACGCCGGGTCCTGCGCTGCGCTCGACGGATCGCAACGGTAACAGTTGTTGAAATACACTCCGGTTGCACCTTCGAGCTCCGGGGCCGACGCGCAAAAGACCTGGGTACTCGCTGCCTGTTGCTTTAGGTTCGGAAAAAGTAGAAAAACAAACACGGATTAGCGGTAAAATAATCAAAGAGATATTAATTGAAATTTAAATCCGCAAAGAAATATTTGATAAATGTTTTTATTAATTATCGCCTCTGTCACCGAAAAATACAAACCAAATTAAAAAAAAACCCTCAAGCCAAATTTTTTAAATAAAAATACTTAAAAAAAGAAAGAAAATTCTGAGCCGAAATATTAAAGAGAGTAAGATTTGATTTATTTAGAGAATAATTTTTTTTTAGATTGTTGAAGATTGGAACTTTTTTATTTGCCTTTTGAGGGTTTTTGAAAATTTGGTTGCGGTTTTTCTGTGCCATGGGCCAGCGAAAAATTGATAAGTGTGCAAGTGCGGCATAAAAACGGAAACTAGCGTGACTAGATTTGAATCGTACCAGCGACTTTGTGAAGGGTCGAACGAGAGTGAACAATAACCGATACATCCAGGAATAACGTGACAAGTCGGAGGATACCATGTTTCCCGGATGACAACTAAAAACGCTCACGGACGGCCACCGTCTCGCCAATTCGTACGCGAAAAGAACATTGCACAGTTTTGAATCGTTGTAAGCACCCATCGACCAGTACTTATACGCGGGTGGCGATAGTGTCAAGGGATGAATATCCTCGACTGACTGTAAAGACGAAAATCTGAAAAAAAAAAACGATAATTCATTAGAAAAATTTCAAGCGAATCGATAAAAAAATAATGCTAAGAGAAACTAAAATAGAAAAAAAAATCTGAAAAAAAAAGATAATTCAATAGAAAAATTTCAAGCGAATCAATAAAAAAATAATGCTAACAGGAACGAAAATAGAGACGAAAATCTGAAGAGGAACGATAATTCATTAGAAAAATTTCAAGCGGATTAATAAAAAAATAATGCTAAGAGAAACAGAATGGCTACGAAAAAAATTGTGATTCGACGGTTTTGACAATTTTCACCTGTGCGACTCGCTGGCCACGACTACGATTCTAGAATTCCGACAACTACGCAGGGGATGCTCGAGCAGCAAGGTGAGGTAATAGTGCGACAAGTAATTAACTTGAAACATCGTCTCGTAACCGTCCTCAGTGAGGGTGTATGGTAATGCGAATACTCCGGCATTCAATATTAGTATGTGCAGTGTCCTGAAAGAAAAAAAAAATGTGAATAAAATATTCGAGGTGACTTTGAATGGTTATTTCGTCAATGAGACAAAAAACGAGTGATCGAAACCGCGCAGATAAGGCCAGAGGAGGGCTTGGTTAACTCCGGAAATAGATATGCTTGCACCGATTTATGGAAGTTTTTCGACGCTTTTGCGATAATAGAATGTAGATATAATGTAGAGATAAAAGGAATGAACTGATTAAAAAATTCGCCCCGATTCTCCTGATCATCAATTTGTTTATCTATTCACTCGTTTAACTACTGCTAAAATACTACTCCGTTTTACTCGTACATTTAATATTTTCCTATATTTTTGCTAGTGAGCTATGACTTTGATTGGACAGAAGCCGAATAAAAACGTAGCGTCCAAGCGATTAGTTACCACGTCTTTAATCTTTACCGTTTTTCATCGTTGCGAAAAAGGACAATCCTGCACAAATATCAATCAATGAATTTATCAGTTACAAACGTATCGTCGCCCAAACGAAACCAGCAATTGATCCCAAGTAATAAGAAAACAGTATCGACACTCTCGTGGCCAAATTTGCTTAAACTTTTTTTTAATCTTAGAACAGCCGGCAATCTCTGAATATTCCCTTTAAGGTAATGTGAAACTTGAATAGGTACGAGCCAGACAGAGCTACTATCGAGATCCATAAATTCTCGGTTTTACGGACAAACGGCGAAAACGTAGCTCTTCAGAATTATTTTGCCGGGAGCAATGTTCTCGTCTTTTATCCGTAAAACCATCTTCGGCAGAAAATTTTCCATTACAGTTACCTCGTCTCAAACACTCAAAGACAGTTTTTATAAAAACGCGATTTCGTACAAATGTCAGAAATATATTTTGGGGCAATTCATGTTGAGGCGAGAATATAGACAGATTGCTAAGTCTCATACGCGTCGAAAATTACCTATATTTCTGTTTAAACTTTTCCACGGCTTCTCGCACATTGTGCAATGACGATAAATCCAATTGTAACGTATCGCACGACGTATTGTCCCGTTCGTCTTGTATTCTTTGTGCCGCCGCTTGTGCCTTTTTTATGTCTCTGCAGGCCAAAATTACGCTGCATCCGTGAAATGCCAACGACCTTGCAGTTTCAAAACCTTGAACAATTATTTGTATTATTACTATATTTTTTTTTTTTTCGATAAATTATCGTGCATCAGAAAGGCGCGAAATTATTTTTTTTCACAGTACCTATACCGGTATTGGCTCCCGTGACGAGCGCCAATTTTCCGCGCAAGTCTCTGCCATGCAGCACTGCCAGCGCCGTAGTACTGCCATCGAATCTTTGCCTCAACGGCTGCGAGGCTTCTCGGTACTCGGTGGCGAACGCCAAACGAGGATCGGTGTAAGTAGTCGTGCGATGCATGTGGTCGACGAATATCACCTTTCCATCTTCCGAAACGCACTTTTCCCAACCCGATGGTAGTTCTAAAAAAAAAAAACGTGCACGATTTGTATCGAAAAGAAAAAAAAAATTGACGAAGAAAATAAAATATATCAATTGCCATTGACGAAAAAATATCATCCAAATATCGAAACTCAAATAAATGTTGTTTAAAAAAAGTTGAATGGAATTTTTTTTTTTCATTATTTTCCGATTACAAGTACTTTGGCCGGTACACGCATTCGGTTGATATTTGTTGCATTCTTGCGTTACCTCCTTCGACAATTTTTTTTCGTCCTGTCCGAGGATGCGTCCACTGCGAGCCTTTGGTATAGTGACTGTAAAGAAAAAACAACTGTTTGTTTTTTTCGACGATTTTTTTTGATACCCGAGTATGAAAGAATGCCCGACGTTTATTGGGTCGAGAGTGCGACGTTTAGAAAGTTTTTGGGCATTTTTTCTTCAGTTTCGCAACGCACTCGTCGTCGTTACGTGTCGTCGGTGGTTTAACCTATTTTCGTTTGCAACAGGTAAAGCACGGCGAGACGGAAAACGCGTCTCGAACGAAACAGTGTCAATAATGTCGTGCACGACGTGGACGCGAATGAAACTCACTTTACATAATAAACATTTCCATCGAGCGTCGTGCGCTCCTCCCATCCGGGTGGTAATTCATCCTCGCTGTCAGAATCATTCAAAACATTCACCATCTTTGGATTCCGTTGTTTTTTCTTTTCTCTCGCGAATGGAATGCACCGAACGCAACGCGCGTTCGGCGCGGTCGGATATTACGAGCGTGTTTCTTTTCGGCAATCGATAATGAAAAAAAATTGTCGATCAGGAAAATTCGAAAATGTTACATTCTTTGCGACCTTTGGCATTATCGCTGCACAGAACGAGCGGATGTGTCCTTCGGTCGGTTTCAATTATCGAACAAAATCCAAATTCCACTTGGAATCTAAAAATTAACTATTGGGAATCGGAAAGAACAACGAAAACAATTCGTATTATTTAAGAAATAAATGTGACGAATTGAAAGAATTACTTATGATTGTTTATTTATTTCGCATTCGAACCTATTTTTCTTAAAACATGTTTTTTTGCATTCTCGCGTAAGACGAGAGTTTCAAACTTCCGAACCGCCGCTCGGAAAAATCGCAAAAGATGCATTCCCACAATGGTAATTGAGTCAATATTCTCGTGCCCGAGAGAATGTTTCAATGAGAAATTATCGCGATAGACTTGATCGAAAATAAAAAATTCTACAGCAACATTCCTCGGGTCGTGAGTAATGCGATTGGCACTTTGAATTTCAGAAACCAGGCTTGCAACAAAAAGATGTTAAATTAACCAGTCCCTTCGCGATCGGGATATATCGCGAGAAACGCGAGTTTCGAGACAAGAGCCGCGAACTTTGAACCGCGAACGATTATTCAAGGACGCGAGCTGTGCGAATTCGGTGAAAAATTTTCAAGGTCATCCGTCCAGAAGTTCAATACGCAATTGCCGCGTCTACATGAAAGCGCGATGAATCACGTTGCCTTGGCGTGAATCTCCGTGCGAGTACGCGTGGGCGTCGGGACGTTTCTTTCGTCGGGAATTTCAATCGCAGCGAAGTACACGGCGAACGGCGCCGCGAACCGCGCCCGTGCTCTCTCATCGTGTCTCCGCCGCCACACTGCCGCTGGTGCTGCCGCTCGCGCGCTGTTGCTGTGGCAATCGATATTATCGCGAAATCGATTCAGCGCTTCATGCGCCTGTCAAATGGATAATGGCAGCGACGGCGATTGAGACGATGTCGCAGAGCAATGGGTTTCAGTCGAAAAAGAAAGAGGATGTCGACAATAAAGACAATCTGTGGTACGTTTAGACTGAGATTCGACGTTTGAGATATACGATTGCATTCCGATACGATTTGTTTCGCCGTGTCCCCGATAATCCCGTTAACACCTACGTTATTTCCCCGATTATTCGACTGTCGCATGCGTGTGCCACTGAGCGTGAGTCCTACCGTCCGAACGAACGGTGTATCCTCGTCGATTCTTCTTACGAGAAAGAAAAGAGCGACGAATCGAAACGTTCATATGTTCGATTGTTTTTCTTTTCTTCTTTTTCCAGGTCGTCTATATTGGCCGAGGTACAGAACAGCGGAAACAACAAATTGCCCTCGAACAAGAACGTCCTCGTTTTAGGTAAAGTTTATTTGTGGGACTCGATAAATTTGTCGCAACGGGGACAGCGATAATGTGCGTGCGGCGCATATTAATCGCATACAGGCCTACGCGTCACTGTTTAGTCAGCCTTGTGACATCATCGCGAGAGTTTGTTCACCTGAGCGAGAACTCGTAGTGTTCGGTCGCGATGAGAATATCCGACAGGAAGCGCGACAATCGAGTCGATTCGCAAGATTTCGAGGGAACTCGGCGATTTTCTTTAATTACGTCAAAACGTTTTTTACAGGCGACAATGAAAGCGGCAAGACCACTCTCATCGCCAAGCTCCAAGGCGTCGAGGATCCGAAAAAAGGCTCCGGACTCGAATTCGCCTACATCGACGTTCGCGATGACTACAGAGACGGTGAGTCGCCACACGCATAGCGAGGAAACATTTGGGGATATTTTTTTTAATATTTCAATAAAAAATGTTATGTTGACGACTTCTAATTTAAAAAAATTAACAACTTTTAATTTGACAATCGTTTATTTCATATTCGTAAATAATCGATTTTCATTTTGGATGTTGTGGATTTCAAATTTTCGATTATTAGTTTCATATCTGTAAATTGTCAATGTCAAATTTGTAAATTGTCAATTCATAATTTCAAATTTTTCAATGACCAATCACAAACCTGTAAATGATGGATTCTAATATCTATCTAATGAATATTCACTTGTTTGTCTCGTTGTTTTTTAATTGAACACGAGCATTGCAGAGATACACAATAAATTCTCCAAAACTTATCAATTTTTCAAGTCAATATTAGCAACAATCTATTTCTGTGTTGTATCAAATTTTTTTTCAGATAGTAATTTCGAAACTAAATGTGCCGTTGCGTACATTGTTCAAAATTTTTTCATTTTTATATTTCAATTTTTTCAGATAATTGTAACTTTGAAATTGCTGGTTGCATCCAGTTTGGCAATTTTTCGACTTTTCACTCGTTCGCATGCGAGAAAATAAAAACTACGCATTCTGTGTTCGAAGAAGCGAATTATCTGCAACAGTTTTGAAAGACGAAGCTCATTCTCAATCACGATATTTCTTGTATCGAAAACATGCACTTTTTTTTGTTGTGGAAGCGGAGTTTCACTCTAACTTTTTTCCAAAGAAACAAAAGTTGAATTAGTGATTTAAACGCTCCGGAGAAGTAATAGTTTTCGGCTTTACCTTCGAGAAAACAAAAGATCGATTAACGAATCTTTATCTACGATTTGTAATCATCAGATCAAACGAGATTGTCGGTGTGGGTGTTGGACGGAGATCCCGGTCACGCAAATCTGTTGAGATTTGCTCTGAGCCAAGAAAGATTTCCTCACACACTCGTAATGTTGGTCGCTGCGATGACGACACCCTGGGCGATACTCGATCAGCTTCAAGCGTGGGCCGCCCTGCTCGGTGATCACATCGACAAGCTACCGTTGGATAATGATACGAGGCAGCGATGCAGACAATTCAGTAAGAAATCTCACTTATCGTCGCGCGAAAATTTGTCGAAAAAGTTCTGAAACTCTGAAGCTTCTACGACTTGGTATGTAAAACTGATAAACGGTAACGCGACCAGCTGAATCTTTTTTCGTGTTATTTCAAGTGAGAATTTCAATACAAATGCAGACTTTATAAATTTACGAATAAAAAATAAGAAACTGTCCGTTCGCATGTTTTTTTTTTTTTTTTTTCAAATTATTGTACTAATTTTTCATGTTTCAATTCTTCGCAGATGTAAAGAAATGGCAAGACTATACGGAACCCGGCGACGAGTTGGATCCCGGCAGCCCGCTGAGGCGCACCAGTCGCAATCTGGACGACGACACAGTCGGGAGCTTGCCGCTACCGGAGGGAGTACTTACCACCAATTTGGGTCTGGACGTCGTTGTCGTTATCACGAAAACCGATTACATGTCGACTCTCGAAAAGGAACACGATTACAAGTATGCCTCACGCGATAATTACGCGACGAGAGATTACTCGATAATTGTAGAATAGGCTAGTCCGAATGATTCAGCCCGAGGAAGTGCGAAATTCATTGAGAATTTAGAGAGAATTTCAAGCGTTTCCTAATCGAATAAGAATCTTTAAAAAATTGAGTATATGGAAGGTGTTCGAGAGGTTGATTTTGCGTAATAATAATTCCAAAAAGTTACTGGTAAATTAATGGAAAAAAAGAACAAATTTTAAAAAAAGTTGCCAACTATCTTACACTAACAAGTTAAATTCTACTTTGTAGGGACGAACATTTCGACTTTATGCAGCAATGGATCAGGCGATTTTGTTTGCAATACGGCGCCGGATTGTTTTACACATCCGCCAAGGAGGATAAGAACTGTGATTTGCTGTACAAGTACCTTACCCATAGGATCTATAGTTTACCGTTTAGGACACCGGCTCTGGTCGTCGAGAAGGATGCTGTACTTATGTGAGTTTTTTTCCTTCTAGAAACAATAAAGGAAAACCCGCAAATGATTTAAATTATTTTTAACAATATAGAAAATCGAAAACAATAATTGAAATTTTGATACATGAAAAAAATACCGATAAAATCGGTTTTAGTTTAATATTTGTTTTTTTTTGCAGACCTGCTGGCTGGGATAATATGAAAAAAATCAGCATTCTACACGAAAACTTGCAATCGATGAAACCGGACGATTATTATCGCGACGTTATAGCTCAACCTGCGACTAACCGAAAAGTTAGTTATTGTCACGATCCCGCGAAGATCCGAAGCAATCGAACACTTTTATATTCGCTTTCTTTCTTCTTTTCTCATCATTTATATTTTTAACGTTCTACAGTGCGTCGCACGAGAAGTCGAAGTTCAAGCCGAGGACGAGCAAACTTTCCTCGCTCGGCAACAAGCCGCACTCTCGGGCTTGAGAGATCCATCGCGCTCGCCGACGACGCGAAACCAGGCAAGCACCGGACCGGTCATGCAGGTTGTACCATTTATATTGAGAGCATGCTCCAAATGTTGCGTATGTGTAACGGATAGGAGCGAAAACACTAAAACTATTGTGTCACTAATTATTTTGCTAGCGCTTCAATAATCTCGATTAATATTCGTCATCGGCGACTCACGTTAAAAAATGAAAATCATGACGAAAAATGCCGGATAATCGACTTAACTCTAATACAAAAGTTTTGAAATTGCATTTTTTAACATTGTCTACTTGACATGTTGTCTAAAATGTCATTGTTATCAATGATATCGAATTTCATGCTTAAAATTCTTAAGACGTTTTTGTTTTTCATCTCATTTGATTTTGTGCAAAAAGTTCAACGAGCTCACACGGTCACACCGATAAGTATCATGTTTTTGTGTCTTTAATTTCATTTATTTAATACGCGACAGCATGTTCTAATATACGTGGTATAATCAGCGTGTAACCTCGTTGTGTTCAGTCGTTGAATCGTTTTCCGTGAAGCTAAAAGTTTGCATACCAGGTGCCGTCGCCGAACAAGAAATTGGATCCAAAAGGTACCGGCACGACGCCCTCGGGCGAAGGAGTACTCGCGAGCTTCTTCAATTCTCTTCTGTACAAGAAAACCGGAGCGTCGCCCGGCGCACCGGGCTCGCCAGGTCCACCGGGCAGTATTGGCGCAAGCCCCATCAAAATTGGTAAATTGGCATTCTTATTTTTTACGATCCAAGCAACCGAATCTAAGATACATCGTACGAAACTTCCTATGAAATCAGTAACATCGCATCAATTTTTTTGCGCTTTTCAATTGATCAAGATTTCGATTCCGTTAAAATGAAACGATGATGACAATGATTTTCCAATTTTCAGAACCAATTTGTTAATAACATTGAGACAATTTTAATATTTTTTTTTGTGTTCTGCAAATTTTCAAAGTTTTCGGAATGTCACTTCTAACTATATTTATATAAAAATATAAATTCATATAAATATAAATTAATAGTTTGTTCTATACTAACTATTGGAAAATCTCGTGAAAATCTTCTTAAATTTGTCGATTGCCGATTTTTTCGAGGCTCATCTTACTCGTTCGAGGAAATTGCTAGGCGAATCCGGAAGCTCGTGCGATTTATCACGAAAAGTCGGCGAATGTTTTCACGAAATAGTTATGTATCCCAATTTTTTCTATTGTTTCAATTATAGATTCGATCATTGCAGACGGCGGACCGATAGACAAAGCGGCGATGCGCAATGACGCGGCAGCCGAATTAGACCGTATAACGCGAACGAAGAAGATTCCACCGCCCGATCTAAACTCATCGTCGGAATGTTAGAGCAACCAGCTGGGCGGCGTGAGCGAAAACGTCTTTTGCGACCCATTCGCAGCATCGACTAACAACTGACATGGGAGCGGTGAGGGGGGGAGAATTAGTACCGGGAATTAATTTTCTCTTCGAAGGCAAAGAAATCGAGCTTGTCGATTCGAAGAGCAACAACGAAATGCGTCGGTCAAATCGACCGTGTTTAGTCCGATATCGTCCCCGACTCGTTAGTTCTTTTTTTTTCAGCATCGTCAGCTTCGCGCTCTCTCAAAAAAAAAATGTAATTTGGTTGGGATATATTTATTGATAACTAAGTCCGTACTATTGAATGAAATTCGAGCAAGTTGAACTCAAAGCGAGGCTCATGCAATGAAGCGCTTGTGAAGGAATCGTGCAGAGTCGATATTATTTGAACTCAATGATGTATAATTTTTTTTTCCTTTTTTTTTTCATTAAATTAATACTCAACCGCTATCGATGTTTGCCTCGAATCGCCGAGCTGACGAGGCTGTATTTTTAGTCTCCTGGAATGTTCTCAAATATACCTGGATCTATTCTGTTTTTTTTTTCTCTCTTTTTTTCTGTTTCAATTCTCTCGCTAACGGCTGCCCTTCTCGACACTCGAAGGTTTTTCGGGTCTCTCTTGTTACCTCCGACGATATTCCAAGAGCATAAAGCGCGACAGTCGACGTTTGAGAAATGTAATGCCCTCCTCGGGTTTGGATTTTTTGCCGTCGACGCCCCGCTCACAAAAGGAAAATGTGCAATAGGAGGCCGAGCACTTTTTTTTATACTATATGTAACGTCAGCGTAGAAACAGTTTATCTTTTAATTTCATTACTCATCGTGATTCCTCTCTGGAAGTACTAATCGAGGGCAAAGTCGCGTGGGCCGCAAAGAGGTTTTTTCAGAGAGTAAATAGAACTGAGGGGAAACGAGAGAGATTGCTCGTACGAATCGAGGAAGATGCATAAGATAAAAAGAAAATAAAAGCGAAAAATATGCCACAGCTAAACGACAGCCTTAATTGTTGTGTTTGACTGCGAAATACATAACGCGATATGAGAATAACGAATAGAAAAGAAAACAAGAACAGGACAAGAAAAAAATATTAAATTAATGTAATTAAATATTTAATATAATAATAATAAATTTGAATTATGCTTACGCACACACACACACACATGTCTTTGCGTCACACCATAGTAAATTATATAGCATCTTTTCAAGGTGTTTTCCGATTTTCTATTCTATCGCCCGAAAGAAGAAAAGTACATTTTTTTTTTTGTGTTGTAGATATATTATCGAGAGACCAATATGCGATATCCTCAAGTAAAACAACCCTTTTTTTCTAAAAAAAAAAAAGAAAAAAGAAAAAAACAAAGCTCGGATTAACAGATTGATATAACGATCGGTCTAATTTAGGAATATAAAAAAAAGAGGAAAAAAAAACGGACAGAGAGATGTTAGAGAGTCTGCAAGAATGCGTGAGAAAGAATTTTATACGAGTTGTATATTTACGTGAGATTTGTTTTTCGGTAGCTTTAGATAAACGCTTTATATCGGAAAGGTGGCTTCAAGAGACTGGAGATTAAGGCTAGAAAAAAAAAAAGACAAGTGTGTAACAAAAACGAAACTGTAATTTTCATTTCGCATGAAATCCAGAAAAGTTGTAACGAAATCTACTATCCATTCATCCAACCCCATGATCAAAATAAATAATTTTTCATACATCCATCGTTGTCCGATGAAAAGATTTCTTTCTTAATTACAATTAAATGAATGAAAATTAATTAGTTATTCGATTAATTTGTGTCACGAATAGCCTAATAATATACTTTTTATACACTCATTGAGGGAAGTAGGCATCGAAAAATTTCAACGTTTTTTGATATTCTGTTACGACGATCTCTTCCGAATATTTTGGCGCAAAGTAAACTGAAAAATTCGCAAAATTGAGCCCAGGAGAGCAAAACAACTGAGGAGAGAAAAAAAACTCCGATACTCCGCACACGGCCGGCGCGTCGCGTCGCGTGAACTTTAAATGCCTTTTTCTCGAAACAGCATTCTGTACTAGTTTTGCCACGATAACTCAAAAACGTTCAAAGATATCAGCTTGATTTTTCATTATATTAAAGCTATCAACTTTCTCTACAAATTGAACCTGAAACGACGTAAAATTTTTTTTTTTTTTATTGTTATTGCAACAAATGTCATTCGTTTCTTGCGGTTTTTCGAATTTGAGCCCCCATTTTTGTGATTGTCATGATTTATCAAAAATTTTAGGTTCAATCTGTAGAGGAACATCTCCCGAAGAGAATGGCATTTGAAAATTGCCCAAAACGGTTTCGGCCACTCAGAATCGTGGCAACAAGAGAAGTAGCGCGCGTGACGCGAGACCAATCTTATCAGTTCGTATCTCCCTTAAATTTTCACTGCCTACTCCGCTTAATTATATATTATACAATATATTTATTTATCAATTATATCGGGATAAGTTCGAAACAATTTTGGTCCAGAAAACGAATAATCGAAAAAATTCGCAGCAGTTTATCGAAGAAGCCATTGTATATATTTGCGATTTCAATGATTACACATAACTTTCGATCTATAAAACGTTTCTTATCGTTCGGAAAGCGGGTCATCGGGTCGTTTTACAAATCGTTTCTACGTTAAATTTAATTTAAACGCTTACAAAATCGTCGCGCGCTCATCGCGCGGTTGTCGATTGCATGAATTATTCAGCGCACAAATATTGTTGCCCGTTCGAGCGATGATTACGAATTAATGAATATTCCATTACACGGATACGAATTATGCGAATAAGGGGCGAGGAAGGGATTCGAGGAGGATTATCAAAAACATGTTTTCTTAAGACTAAAAATATAATTCGTAATCAACTATCAATGGTTCGCGTTGACGTGGTTGTCGTCGACTCATCAATGAACGATGAACATTTTTTTCCTCGTGAACATTAATTCGAGCGACTTCCGACAAATTATTCGATCGTTCACCGCTGATTCTAAGCATTAGCTAGAAAAATCTCGCTAACCTGTGTGTTTTATCTTTCGTTAGAAATTACTTAACAAATGGAATAGCAAAGTTTAATTTGTATACGATTAATTATTTAACGTTGACAATTTTTCGTAGACTCTCTTCGTTCGAAGAACAAATTATAAGTACTAGAAACGCCTGCACGATTGCGCGAGAATAATTAGCTAATTAATTGAAAAAAAGAATGAATAAAAAAAAAAAATTAAACTCAATGTCTAACAATATTTTCGATACAGGAGCTTTCGTTATAACTACTGATTGATTACAACGAGTCTGATACACACTAATTATTATCCTACTTTACTACTTAAGCCCAGTGGAGCGATATATTCGTTATATCGATAATAAAAATCGTATCATTACAATTAAACGTAACATCGTTTTATTGAGAAGCCGAGCGTGACGATATTTTGGCGCTTGTAGAATTTATTGTTGACGTTTCTTCGATCGAAACATTCTATTCTAGTTCACCGAACCTCCAACGATCGAGTCCGATGGAAAAAAAAATTGTATCGTGATTAGAACGAAAATTGGAAGATTCGAAGCCGAGAGCAAAATCGTGAAAAATTAACTTCGAGTTCGCGGCGATTACTTCGTTAAATTTTGATTTTTTTTTCTTAATGTTCAATTATGGCAGAGGGAAGATAATTAATAAGCGATGTGAAAACTAACGAGTAAAAAAAACGGAATATTGATTGAAAAATTGCAATATCGCGGTGATGATTTTTCATTGAAATCGAGACGAAACACCGAAATGATCGAAAGCTCTGTCGATATCTCGAACAATGATCGCCCGTAATATTTAATCTACCCGATAGACATACATTGCAAAAAGTACAACACTTCTTGCAAAAAAAAAAAAATTTAACGTGTTCACAAAGATTCATCAACAAATTGTATTAATTCGTGTAAAGACGAGAAATCAACAATGATAACGGTAGCGAGAATACAAAAAAAAAAAAAACGTCGCGATTGACAATGAAACAGAGCCATAGAGAAGCTCTCGCGTGTATTATACCTGTGCGTATAATTCGTACGAAGACGGGGCCAATTTTGAATCGTCGAATTACCCTAAAGAGCGGAACCAAAAAATTGTAATAACTTGTACAAGACATCGCGGGACATTAATGTTGTTAATTCATGCGGAAAAGACGTCGAGAGCCTTGCAAGAAAAATCGAACGAAAAAAAAAAGGGAACAAAAGTGATCGCTATATACTAAATAAAATACTTTTCGTCCTTAGGATCCAGCGAGCGCTGGTACGGGCAGTCTTTCTTTTTTCTCAACGATTTAGCTTCTTCAATAGAGCAGAATTCGCTTGTCGACGGCTTTGCGGCATATCGGACACTCGGACATGCGATCGCCGCACATTTGGCAAGTGCCGTGACCGCACAGGAAAATCATGTTTTTGAGACGATCCAAGCAAACCGGGCACATCGTCTGAAAATAAAAATCATATAAATTGAGTTCTGTTAATGGATTTTTTTTCCAAAGTAATAGAACGTGTTAAAAATTAATCATTAATAAATTAATTAATAATCAGTAAATTGATTAATGATTAATAAACGAATTGATAATTAAATAAATTAAATTAATTTAATTGATTACACTTATTAATAATTGATTGATAAATAAGTAACATTAAAATTCATGCAAAAAATTAGTTTTATAAAAAAAACACAGCAGATTTTCTTAGATTTTTATCCCATCGAGAAGCGTTCGAAATTCTCTCCGTTTGGCCGGACTTTACTGGGAGGACAAACCTGTTCCTTGATGTCCTGCAATTGTTGCTGCAACTTCTGTATATCACTGTGCGAAGCATCGCGACTGCCGTTGTTCATCAGGGCAGCCTCGACGGGCTTCTCCGGGCCGGCCGTATTCACAGGTGCCGGTTCTTCTTCAGGATCGGCTTTCACCTCTGATATGGTGCCTAAAGAAAAAAAAAGTTTGAAACTGTTAATCCCCGATTTTTGAGAATTGAATTAAACTACACTATAATCTAAGGCCGGAAACCAAACCAAAATGGTATAAATGCCGTCAAAGGTCAAATTTGTTGCATGTTTCGTGATAATCGCGTTATTGGCGAAATTGTATCATATTTATAAAAAAAAAACAAACAAGGGTTTTCCTAAGTTACCTAAAATTAAAGAAAAAAATTAACAAGTAAAAAAAATAAAAAATAAAATTCTAATTCAACGGTAAATAGGTGAAATGTTGGATAATTCGATTATAGTTGATTCCGTTCCATCCTCGAGGAACTAGCACATTATGTCAGCATCGCCTTCACTTTAGCGATCAATCCGTGGAAAAAAAAATTGTTTTAATGTATTAAAAACAAAAAGGGTGGGCTTCGAACTTGGAACAAGAAACTAACGAGACTCGCCGAATTACTTTCGTTTTCTCTGCAGACCGACAAGACATACGACGCATTTTACGCTGCGCCTCATGCATCCTAAAAAATGCGATCTAAAGACACTAAAGTGGAAAAAATAGTAACGAGTACATCTGCGTGGACTCGCGAAAATTTCCTGTGAAAACATCTTCAGTCGTGTCGGTTCAGAATCGGGAACGGGATTTAATCTATTATAATTTACGGACACTTCTATCTTCTATTTTGTGTAAATTTACTTCTCGTTCCTTTGAGTCCCTAAAGAAGAGCTGTACCTTTTTTTTTCAGGATAGCTTTAATGCTTTTGGAGAAAAGGCTGATTGTTTTTTACTTTTGTTCCAAAAGGGCTTCGATGCTTTTGAAGAAAAGGTTAATATTTTTTACTTTTTTACAGAAGGGCTTTAACGCTGTTGCAAAAAACGTTGACTTTGTTAAATATTTTTTTCCGAAAGGCTTTAACGCTTTTGGAGAAAACGTTGATTTTTGCTAACTTTATTTCCAAAAGGGCTTTAACGCTTTTTGAGGACACTCCGAATTTGGGAGCATCGTTAAGATGTTTTCACACAAAAAAATATATGTTTGGCATAGCAAAAAAACTCGATTCTCACTGTTTTCTACGCGAACATTGAGAACGGGGATCGAGATAATTGTACCTGAGGCATCACACCCCTTAACGTAAGTAACATCACCTCCTCCGCCGCAACAGATGGACATCGGTACCATGTGCTGGATCTGCGTTCGACACTGCACGCATTTCTTCATCAGCGTAGCGCAGCATTCGCAGGCGCACATGTGGCCACACGGACGGAACAGGACGCCGGCCTTGCGATCCGAGCACACCACGCATTCCTCGATCTGCGTATCATTGAAGCACAAAAAAATTAATCAATTTCCCAAAATCCAAAGATTTGTTCGAATTTTATGATCGCGATGATTAAAATCATGAATTCCAAAATTCTTGCTCGACAATCATAAAACAAAAAATGATCATTCAATTTTTGCAAAAATTGAATGATCATTTAGTAATTAATTTTTTATCATATTTCAAATATTTTTCTATAGAATAAGTATCCGGAAAAATAGATCATAAAAAAGGGTCTAGAAAGATCAATTGAGAGAAATGATAATGAATTAGTTTGGTGAGTTCTCGTGGAGTTTTAAATACCTTGACTCGTGAAACGACGTTTTCCCTGCAGATGAGACATTTCTTGACCCTTGGCCCGCATGGATTGCAGCAAGCGACGTGTCCGCAAGGACTGAAGAGCATCTCGCGTTTGCCGTCTGAACAAACGAGACACTCGTCCATTGCGGCTGATGGGGTCGGAGGTTCGATGTCGTGTCTAGGAAAAGTAAAAATATAGAATGAATAATAATATATTAATAATAATATGAACGAATAATAAATAATAATAATAATAATAATAATATATAATGATAAAAAAATAATGAATAATAATAATATGAAATGATAAAAAAATATTTCATAATAATAATATGTAATCAAGTTTAAATATTTTTCTAATAATAATAACAATAAAAATTGGGTGAATTAGAGACGGTAAGAAAATAAACGAAATTGAAACTAACGACTCCTTGTTTCGGTGACAATTGGTCAAGGTCTTGCAGAGATTCGGGTCCGGACACAGATGTAGGGGAGTTTGGCCCTTCTTATTTTTGAGTTCCAAATCGGCGCCGTGAGCGGCGAGGAAACAGGCGATGAAGGAGCTGCTCTTCTTGTCCTGGCCTTGAGCGCCCAGGCCCATGAGGAGACGTCCCACGTCCTGCACGTCCTGCAGTTGTCTCAGCTGCGACAACGTGTGATGACGAAGGGCCTCGTGAAGAGGCGTGTCGCCGTCTTTGTCGGCGACGTTCACATTTGCACCCTCGCGTACCAGCAACTGTGATTATTGTGGAAAAGAACTCGTTAAACATACACATAATTAGGAACAAACTGTACCGTAAAAAAAACATAAATAAATAAATAAACAAATAAATAAATGAATAAAATAAATATTCTTTCAGACGAAAAATCGTCGCAAATACTTCGGGGCTTTTGTTTTTTGTAAAATTTCTATTTTTATTTTTAATGCAAAACTCTAATTTAATAAAATGGAACGAAATACAAAAAAACCAAAAATTCTTTTCTTTTCATTCTAAAGATAAAATTAATTTTTCAAAAATCGAAATTTGAAAAACATCCGAAAATTATAACTAATTGTATTCAATTGGTGTTGAAAGATGATCGGTGTGAATCACGGGGATTTTAGTGAGACAACATTTATTTCGCACGTTTCGTGACGACGGACGGCAGATGGACGGTGTAAACCGAGCCGAAGGATCGCCGAATTTGATGGATTGCCGTTTGGGGCCATTCGAGAAACGGTATCGGGAAGAGTGACACGAGAAACAGAAATTCTCAAAAATAACTCGTTCGGTTTCTCGGAAGAAGCACAATCGGGCCGGTGAGGGCACCGAGCCCGGAGTTGAGCGACAGCTTGGCCACGACGGGGGGCCAAAGCAAAGTTATTATAACACGCAGGCTCGATAGACTCGCGAGAGTTCTCGTTTTCGTCATTTTTTTTCTTGCTTCTTTCGTCTCGTCCATTACATAAATCGGCCGAAGCGATGACCGAGTTTCGTCGCAAATTAGATAACTTTCGTACCTCGTTTAACATTTTTTTTTTTTTTTCGTTCAATTTAACGAATGCAAGGATTCGCTTAGGAGAAAGAAAAGGAAAATGCATACCCTGACGATCTGAGTGTGCTGACGTTCGACGGCAAGATGAAGAGCCGTCTGAAGATTAACGTTCTGCAAATCCAAATCGGCTTTACCGATGCCCGCTAATAATTCAGCGACTTCGACGTGATTGTTGAGAGCGGCGAGATGCAGAGCCGTGTAACCGTCGTCTTTCTTCTCGTCGACGATCCACGGCCGTGGAAGCTTCGACAGCAGGATTCTCATCGCGCTGGAACAGTAGAATAAAAATATTTAATAAAAATATTTATAGTTAATAACAGATTATTATTTGAAAAAAAACATTTTTTTTTTTATAATATGCTTACACGATGTTCTGAAAAAATAATTTTTCTACATTTTCATTAACATTTCGAGCTCTCTATGCCAGTTACAGGTTTTAGAAATTGTTCGATATAGTAAAAAGAAAATGTAACTTGAAAAAAAAATTGATGATAACCATATTTTATGCAACTATAAAAATGTAAACAATTAACTGTTGTTCTCTTCAAACAAATAGGTTATTGTGAGCATTAAAAAAAAAAACACGAAAAAAAGAAACAGTTCAATATTTATTACAAACAATAAACGGTTTTTGCTTTTTAGGTTTAGAAAAAAAAGAAAACAGTTTATTATTTACAACGGTTTAATATGTTTTATAAATAATAAACAATTTTTTTCTTTTATATGCTATTTTTTTTTAATGCCCGCAATTGATAATTTTGTCAATTTTGAGCTTTCAAAGGACCGAGAAACGTTGCGTATTGTTCGCGGGGGGGGGGCATGAATCAACTATAACTTTTCGATAGTTGCCACAGGCACGTAGTAATTATACATTTGCATATATCGGTTATGCGGTTGCCGCTCCAGCACAAAGTTGAAGTGCATTTAATAATACCTTAATCGTGCGAGGCTAAAATTGTAGTTGCACGAACAATGATTATTGCAATTTGCTCGAAATAGTTTCGCGGTTAATATCGTAGCCGAGAGAAACGCTGTCGAGTAATTCGCGCAGCGTGTATATTCGCCCCGATGTACACACATGCACCGACAGAATAATCGATTCGTTGCTTTCATCGCGATAAACGTCCGATACAAGCGACGTTATAATAAAGTAGCCGATGGAAGAGAGCCAAAAAACACGCCACTTGTTCTCGAACGAAATATCGGCGCGACAGCCGCGCAACGATCAGTTGCAACGCGGCGATAAAAGTCCTTCGGGCAGAAAGAAAATCGTACCGGAATTTTCTTTAATTCCGTCTGAGATTGCATTAAAAATTTCGTTCCAAAAAAAAAAAAAAATGAATTATAATCTCGAAGAGCAAATTTATTTACCGTTTACCATTACAATAAGATACATAGATATGTACATTGTATATAAATATTATATAATACTATTTATTTACATTTTCATTCATTTTTTACAATCTTTTTTTTACATATTATATTTTTGATAAAAACATCCTTTGCGATATTTTTTTTTTATGCGGCCGCAAGCAACTTTGTGTTAAATTGTGTGATAAATGCTGTTTGCGATTCGCTTTACGATCCCGAGCTCGTTGGCGTTGCATTCGAGTAATTAGTTACTCCGTCGACGACGCCGATTGTCCGTCGTCGTGATTAATCGTCGAGCGGTCATTGCACGTGTGAGACACGGGGGGGGGGGGGGGGGGGGGGGGGCGCGCGAAAGGGCTCGCCGAGAGATGTCGGACGAATTTTAGTCGTACGGTGCGACGCAGGGATGTTGCCCCATGGACCGTGAACGGGCTCGAGTGAGACGAGGCGATGCAACGAAGACATCGAGGCACCGCAGCTGTCGTTAGTGGAGGTCTACTCCACGGGGTGAAAACAACGACGACGACGACGACGTGCCGCGCCTGTCTTCTCGAATTATATTAGTAGTTCGTACAGTTATGTATCGGCAGGCATGCACATATGTTTTGTCACGAGACGGCACATGTTTTGCCTCATCAAACTGCTACAACGAAATCATTACCGAAGGCATCCACGGCAATAGTCGACTTCTGCAGTCGAGTGCAGTTCGTGAAGATCGCCGATTTTCGATAAAATGCATTTTTGTAATTATATAAAAGAAAAAAAAAATTATAAATACATTTTTGAAAATGATAATAATGAATAAATGATAAATAATTTTTTACAATGATCATAAAAATGATAATCATTGTTGTTAACAATTGCGATTATTGCGACGGCGGCGGCGAGAGCGGTCAAATCTTTTATCTATTTTGGTGACCATATAAATTTGATAATAAATTATTATTATTAATTTTTTTTTTTTTATTATCAATATCATAACTATATTTATATCATCAGTTTGGTTTCCCTGAATCCGTATAAATTTTTTCATGATTTCATCGAATTTATGAGAATTGCGAGTTTTAGACAAAACGAGCGAATAACGAGACAATTACAATTAATTACAGAATTTCCGAAGAAATTCACCCGTATTTGTATTTTATTGTCGGCAAGTGCAACTCTGAAGCTATTGACGAGTAGGACTTCAATTTTGCAATTCTCCTATTTCCCTTTTACGAAAATAAATGTAAACATCGAGATAACGGAAAATTTTGTTTTCCGCGACGAACGTCCATTCGGTTTTAATAATTTTTCAGTCGAGAGCAATTAGGGCAATTATATCGCGACAATTGCGCGTCGCGATAAACGCGCGAGCGTTGCAGCGACGCGATAGCATTGAGAGGGCCGACGTTCCGGCGGACGCATATCGGCCCTATAAATCGTCGATTGTGTATATCATCGCGGAAGATCCAGCGCGCCCGACGTAACGTAGAAAACGAGCAATGCCGCGATTGCAATTGCAGCCTCGTTATTGCGGTCCCGGTGCGTCGCGGTGTGCGAGACTGTCGGGCAGTGCGACGCAGCGATTCGCGTTTCTGTGCATGCCCTTGCAATAACGAGGGGCCTCCGCCTCGTCGCCGACGCCGGATTCTTCGGAGCGCGCGTACCCCGAGAGAAGCCGCGGAGCCGCGCGTCGCGGAAAAGATTTTAATGGAGATATACACGCGGCGTAATGACGTGTAATAACGCTCGTCGTCGTGCACGCTGCCAGCGACCATCCCCGCGCGGAACCTCGCTCGAGCCTTTCCCTCGCGCGTCGGGCCCGCCGATGCACCGCAATAATTGGTAGCCGGGTAATCAATTTATAGTTATTAATGCAATAATGGCAACGTTCGAATGCATTTGCATATTCATACCGAGGGCAAAGAGAAAGGGGATGGGAAAGGGCGGAGAAGAACCCGACGGAACCGCGTCGGCGTGAGCTTTGCCAGCGCGCGGCGCTCGGGTTTCTCTCGCTTCTCCTCCTGGCAATGAAAACGCTTTATTTCCATCCAGCTCTCGCTCCGGCCGGGCCCTCATCATGTCGCGAATAAATGTCTCGACGATATACCTTCGCTCATTTTTTTATTGTTATTATTCTTGCCCCCCTTTTTTTGCCCTCGCGAAACTCATACTTTGCTCGTTTCCCGGGTACTTCGTTATTCCAATTTAAATTAAGTTCTTATTAAGGATCGCTTCTTTCCTATTAATAAGACTCGTTCGCGCGGGCTCCTTTCGCTTCCTCGCGGAGAAAGCTTTGTTTTTATGAAAGAGGTCTTTTTTTTCGAGATATTCAGCGAAGTGTTCGGAATTTTTGAAAAATCGAAAAATCACACGCATGTGTTTAGTTGCTATTAAGGGAGATTTAATTAGTTGAACTCTAATAATATTTATCATTATTAGCGGTATTACCATAACTATGAAATATAACAGAAATATATCGAATTCGGCGTTTTCGTTTAATTAATAAATAAAAAAATGTTAAAACCCCAAATAATATTAATAATAATTTTTTTCTATTATTTATTATTTATTATTTTTAGACGTGCCATCTGTAGAAAAAAATTCTAGTGAAACTATACTTCGTTTCGCTGTGTAATTTTTTTCATTTGTGTGATGAGTTCGAAGAATTGTAAACCTGTAAATCGCCACGTGAAGCCACGAGTACACGTAGCATCGACGCAATTTTCGGGATCAAAACATCGCGCCTGAATTTTCTTTTACTCCTCGCATTTAACCGCAGGATGTCCGAGACATCTGTTCGGTATCGCAAAAGCGAAAGAGACTTCGGAGAATTTTTTCATTATAGTAAGAAGTCGCGGAGGCAAAGAACGGGTTCTTCAGAGACGTGGTGGAAATTTGGTTGTCCTTTATCAAGAATTTCTTGCGCGAGCGGTCGCGTCCTTCGTATCATAATTTCCGAAGTTTCTCTTTCTTTCGGTCTATTTTTTTCCCCGCTTTTTCTAGACTTCCGAGGGTATCAGACGAGCAGGAAGACGAGGGTAATGGACTTCGCGGAAAGGGATCTTTTAGCTCTTACCCCGAGCTACGTGGGGTAAAGTCTCATCAGGGCCAAAAAAAAAACGGGAAAAAATACGACACGAGTGTACGAAGGAGGAAGAAGTGCGAGTTGGAAGAAAGGACGAGACCGAGGCTTCGGGACGCTACATGTGACTTTGCCAGATGCAGCTAGCGAAGGTCCTAATTTGGCTTAGAACTTTCGAGCACCGCGCTGAGAGCTCTCGCAAAGCAGTCGAATACAGCGTGCGAGAGCGTCTAGGGATCGTAGAGCTTGAACTGTATATTGCTTTTCCGATAGCAGAAGACCTGTTTCAGACAGTTCGCGCGATGACGAGTCCAGGTGGATAGAAGCGCATGAAAGCACGGCTGATTCTACTGTACCGGCATGCTAATAGAATATACCTATGATATATTTAATATATTTTTTTTTTTTTTTAAATTTAATAAGTTTGAAAAAATTGACTTATAAATAATAAATAATAAATAATACATAATAAATATTTCTTGGGCATTTGATTATTTTTTTACACATTAATTATACGAAAACGCCGAATTTGATATGTTTTGTTGATATTTTTTTGCGTGTACACTTTGACCATATACACAAGAACGATTGCGTCGATCTAGCTTATTTCTATTGAATTACAACCCTTATTCTGTAAGACGAAAAAAAGGTGAATTATTTGAAAAAGTTTTTTTTTACTTTTTATTTGCACAATAAAAACTAAATTTTCAAAGCTCTATGAGACGCATCGATGTCGATAGGCTCCGGAAAAAGTAGAAATTTAAATGTTAAAAAATGACGATTGAATATGGAATATTCTGGAAGCGGCGAGCGATAGAAGTCCGAGCGCTCTGGGGGCACCGTCGCGGTAATGGCAATGCGATTATATACACAGCAGTCATAGCGTGAATCTCGGACCGCTCTCGTATCGCATACACCGTACGAACCTTTTAGTGACTCGGTGACAGCCGGCCGTCACTGATTCTCCGACTGTCGACCTACAAAAGCTTCACGTGCGCGATTCGCTTATCACGATGGAAAAGTGCGTGGATTCAGTTATACACACAATTTTTTTTTACGTTTTTTTTTTTTTTTTTTTTTTCTTTTTTTTTTCGTAACAGCAAAATACGACTCTACGTATATCCGTAAACGTGCATCAGCTCGATGGCTGCAGTGAGGTTGCATGTGTCCACCGTGCTGACCGGCTAGACGCGACGGACGGTTTCGGTTCGAAAAAATAAACAACCGGTGCCGTCGGCAAATACGCGAATTGTACGAAATTCGAGATAAAAAATGAAAACAACACGATCGTGCGAGGGTACGTGGAAATACGTTTGTTTAACAATCTTCCCGTAAATTCTTATTTTTCGTGTGGCAGAGAAACAAATTGTTAAATTTTTTATTTCAAGTTTTCAGTCGTGTTTTGAGTTTTTTTTAGTTTTTAGTTTTTTTTTTTTCATTCTTAGTTCAACCGTAGTTTTTAGTTTTTAATTTTATTTAATTCGATGCGATCGTTCGGCGGATCTTCGAGTCGCAGTTTGCGAGCAGCGCCGAATTTCCGCTCGACGTTTCGCTCGGGCAACAATGTACGACAGTGTCGCGCCAACAAATGTACCGTGCCATATACCCCGCGATGAATCAAAGCGCGCGCGAACCGGTCGTACCTATGTCGCGTTACGTAAATTGTATTTTCAGTCTCCGTGTGTCCGAGTATGACATACACATATACATATTGTACGTACGTACAATTCGTCTTATCTCCTTCACGCGCATATAAGTCGAGCTTTTCGCAGGTGGATCCGCGAGCGAAGCCAGAACTAGAGCCAGAGATACGCCGAGTTCTTGGGCTAAAAGCCAATTTGCAATCCGCACGATTGTTCATATTAGTGTAGAGGCGTTTAATCATGCACCGCGACTGAAGCAGTCATAATACAACGGGAAGACCGCCGAACACGCGCACAAATTGATGATGAGCACTCGACTAACAGGCACGAGCTTTCTGGGACGATGCTCGGCGAAATTTGCCAACTGGTTCGCATCGTCCTGCTCGACCCGATTTTCATTGTCATGATTTTTTGTGACGATGGAAAGAAAAATTACTTTAGGCAATCCCTCTCGTTTTGTCGGCCGTCGTCAAAGTTTGACGGGAGCAATAGGCTCCAAAGTGTGTCTCTGTTGCTGGAACATTGGCACAAACGACTACTAATCATCATACTAATGACTAATAAATAATATGTTATATATTATTATTATTATATAATAATAATTAAATATATAATAATAATCATATATATAATTATTATAAAAATATATAATAATAATAATAATAATAATATATTATTATTATTATTATTATTATATATTACAAATTATATATAAACGTGCGCGATATTGTAAAATCTGCTTTTTTTCCATCAGTCATGGATTCGCAAGTTTCGGTGTACTTCAACATAGGCAGATATCGTTCAACCGTCGTTCCAACATCGGATCTAATCATCCGTCGTATTCGTTCCACATTCAAATCGCAACTTCATCGACTCCCGATGACAATTATGCGATGACGAGTCTGTCGCGGCGCGTAGGCGTTATGCATATGCGAATAAAACGGTTAACCGTGGTAATTCAGTGTTATACCGTGCGGTGCGTCGATATTTACACGTACGCGACGCTGCGTAGGCGTGTATTAACCAAAGCGAGCATGGAGACCGTGACGCAATTTCCGGTGTCGATTCTCTATTGCGATCGTGGCACTCCCGTCGTTCCAGCTGAATTATGAGGGCCGATATGCGCGAGAAATCGGTGACCGGAGTTTTTTTTTTATCCATAGTTCAGGGCACTGTTGCTAAACTCCGTTTGTCTCGCGGCTTACTCGCGGAATGCAATACTTTGGATGTTTTTAGGACGGCTCAGTAAATTCCCCTTTTGCACTCGCGAATAAATAAATAAACAAATCAGGTAAAATATAAATAAATAATTGGATAGTCTAAAGAACTAATAAATTAATTAATAAACAATTGGAAAAATAAATTAATAAATAATTACAAAAACTAATGAACGATCAAATAAATGAATAATTCTCTGCAAGGATCGAGCGTGGATCGGTGCGCCCGCGCTACCGATCGACGTCTTCTCGTTCTCGCGGCATTACCAAGCTCTCCGCTGTGCGTGAAGGGGGCGAAATAGAGGAAGCCGAAGAAGACGGAGTGGAAGCTAGAAGAGCAAGTAAAATTGAAATTTTCCTCGGCAGCCGTTCGGAAGCTAAATCACAACGACAAACAAATTTTATCGAGAGGGAGGCACCGAGGAGGTATGAAGAAGGTGGCGCTGGAGCGCGCGAGAGGAAAAGAGGTCGAAGAGTTTGAATCGAGGGTGCGGATATGCGAGAGGGACGACCGCGCGAGGGTTGAGGGAGCCTGCGTGCCAAGTGAAATAGGAATAAGATAGAAACGGAATAATAATAATAATAATAATAATAATAAGAAGAAGAAAAAAAAAAAGAGCACACTTCAATCGCAGCGCTTCAAGTCGAAGCCGGGCGCGTGTAATTTATGCGTTCAATACCGCAACCCTGCGCGCATACCTCGTTCATCCCGCACGTAGTCGTGCCATCCCGGGCATGCTGGATGGGTGCAAAAAAAAAATATATTAATTCCGCGGGGGCAACATCTCTCTCGCTCACTTTTTTCCCTCCTTTTTCTCCTTCTCTCTCTCTCTCTCTCTCTCTCTCTCGTTCTCTCATTCAAAGTTATTGCAAAAAGCCGAGAAAGTTTCTATGCCGCGGCGATGGAAATGACTTCAATAAAATATGACGATAGCTCCGGGCGGTTTCTGCTGCTCCTGCCAGCGCGCTGCCGCGCGGATTCTCCGTGGATGTGTTCGGGTCGAGGGTGCGGTTTGCGGTGCCGAGGAAAAAAAGGTCTTTTAAAGGAAATGGAAAAGGAATGAGAGTGAAAGAGACGGCGTTAAAGTGAAAGAGGAAACGAACGATCGCTACGAGATGCTCTCGTAAAGTATTACTGGTAGATATATTCCGCCTGTGTATATACTTATAAATGAACGGAATCATAGTTGTACGTCGGTCCTGACCTCCCGTAACGCAAGCTACGGATTGCCGGAAGAAGAGGTGAAAAAAATTGCGGGTTTGACGAATTCGGAAAAGTTCTAATCAGAGTTCGTTTCCGCGTGTGAGTGGAAGAGAAAATATAATATATGATATGTAATATAAAATGTTATGTATTATAATATATAAATATTAATATAATATACAATAATATTAATAGTATTATATAATATATAATATATTATATATACTTTTCAATTGAAGAAGTGATTTTATTTATATGTAAGCATCACACTTCGATAGCAATTTTCTCTTTTAGTTGCATCTTCTATCATATTTTTAAATAGACCGACATCATTCCATTCAACGTCATTGGCTATGTGACCTATATACATTATTCTCGGGGAATGGATTTTCAAAGATTGATACGGATTAAACGCGCGCATGTGACGGCGCATAACATTCCACATCGATTCGAAAGTATATTACACATTTCCATATATTACCGATATATTACACATATATGGATCCGTACAACGCGCGGAATTTATATGCCATATCTATTTCAACAATCTCACTCGAGTCGAGGTCATCGCGTACGTTCCGCGGGGTTTTCACGTCCTACCGATCGGCCCAGCACCGTCGATGGATATAAATATTTATATTAACCCCCGCATGCATTCATATTGAAATACGCGCGTCGTAACAGGTAGCGGGCATTACCGCTGGTAATAACGTTCGTCGATATTAATCGCATTATTGAAATTGCCACGCATTCGATTATATTAGTTTATATCGGACGAAATCAACGATCGTGTAAAATTCGAACTCGGTCCCACGACCCAGGGTTAATTGTTAGGGTGGCCTCCAGCTCGAGGAATGTTGGGATTTTCCGCTCTTTTCGAGTGTCTCTATTTTTTTACGCTTTTTACCGTATGATAGATATTTTTTTGTCAATGTCCGATTTTATGTAATTTTCTGTGCCGACGATACGGAAAAAGTTTTCTTGGAAACGGCCTCGAAAATTGCCAGGAAATGGCCGGAGGAGGCACTATTTATTTTTCTCTCAGGCACACATGTTCGCCAGCGGTCAGCCCGCTCCATTCACGAAGACAGAAATGACCCCACGTGAACCAATGTTACCCGGAATTGAAGTACAATTCGTTCGGCCCGAGTTTACGGCCTTGAATTCCTGATTTCCGGTGAAATTCGAAGATTTTCTTAGGGCTCGTCGTGTCGTAATTTTCCAAAAATGACCCCTTCATTAAAATGCATTTTCCGCAATGAAAGCGAGCTTTGCGTTTAACGAGAAGCTCCGCGTATACATCGCACCTGGGAAACAGATGTTGCGCGGCAGACTGCCACGAAATACGCGTGAGAAAAGAAAATCTAAGAAAATCTTGAAACTTGCTGGAGTATCAGGATGCCGGGGAGGTAACGTAAAAAGGATTACGCTCGCAGGGGCCGCGCGAGCTTTCGGAAAGACACCCGCTGCCGCTTGGAGTCTTCGGGGCTTCCTTATCCCCGTGAACGGCGAGAGTTCGTTGCTCTTTTCGTCGAGCAGACGGCGCTTCTCACGTTATCAGTCGGTCGGGCCTTGCTGTGTGGAAGAAGATTGGAAGGGTGGAATGTTAAATAAGGTCTCGAAAAAAAGAAAAAAAAAAACGAAAAATTTCGTCGGTGAATTCCGCTAAATTCCGATTTTCATCCCCATTTTTATAAAATCGTCGAGTCATCTCTCGTGATTTTAATTCAATTCTCGTTGAATTGAAAAAAAAAAAACAATTTAATATGTTAACCTAGCAAACAGTCGAAAATCATTGAATCAAGTTAGATAACTATTAATCGTAACTTTTGAAACATAATTTGTGAAATTTTGCATTGGCACAATTTATCATCGTAATAGAAATAATAAAGTTATTATATGCGGCTTTTAAAAGGTATTTCATTAAATTTTCTGTCGATACACTGCACTGATAGTTACCCGTAGTTACCATGATAAAAAAAAAAGTTCTAATTAATAATTACGTCCTGCACCTTTGACGACGTATATAAAAAAAATTCTTTGATGCGTTATTATTAGCCCAGAAACTTCCATTATTTATATTATATTTATATCATATTTATATCATATTTATATCATATTTATATTATATTTATATTATATTTATATTATATTTATATTATATTTATATTATATTTATATTATATTTATATTATATTTATATTATATTTATATTATATTTATATTATATTTATATTATATTTATATTATATTTATATTATATTCATATTATATTTATGTACAATTTTCAGGCTAACTTTGCGCTAAAATATCGGATATTTCAAACAGAAATTATTCAATCGCAAACCAATATTTGTATTTTCTCTCGCCCGGCCTCGTTTCGATAACGTTCCGCGACCATTTTATTCCAACGTTGTTTTCACGCGGATGCATGAACGTGGATGAGATTCGAATTACGAGAGTGGAATCGAGGCAGTAGCAAAAATACGCGACCCTTTAGCGTTGGGTGAAAAAAAAAAAAAAATCGTCGTTGCCCCTCGTTGTTGCGCCCGAGCCTTCCAAAAGTTATTTCTATCGTGGCATGTACTCGTAACTCGATACAGCATGCCGAGGGGGTGGGGGGTTGAAAATTGCACAGACTTTCGTCCTCGTGGCTGTTCGGGGTTCAAAGTTTTACTGTCAAAATATTAGGGCGCTTTCACGAGCGCAACCCTGTTTTCATTTCTCCCCATTCGTTTTCTCACTCTCCCGTCAAGTCGCGGAGGGGATCCTTTGTACAAATACGCTGCGAGTCTCTGCCACAGTGGTATGCCCAATTGTGTCGCTGGTTCCTTTTTTTTTTTTCGTGTTTTTTTTTTTTTTTTTTTTTTTTTTTTCACGAACGAAAGAGATAGAGAGACAAATAGCATTAACCCGCTTTCGGCCTCGACTTCGCCGCGACTTGCATAGCTATCTCTCGCTCTCGCTGCCGGTGCACGCAAAACAAATGTCGCCCAGATTTGTCACGGCGAAATGGAGCAAAAACTCGTCCGGCACTACTTTTTCTATCTCAATCCTCCTCAGTTTTATTTTTCTCATTTGATTTTTCCACCGCTCGACTGCGAAAGGACTACGGTTTATGAGATAAAGTATACTCTTGCCATTTTGCCGTTGACACAGGCAATATTTTTTATTATCATTTTCCTCGCCGCGTGAAGTTACGGGAAAAATTTCACGTTTCGGTTCCATTCTGGTTTCTCGACCGTGTGACCGGTCATGAGTTCTTTGAAATTCAATTCCGCTTTATAAAATTGTTTTTATCATACCTGATCGCCGATTAAGGATGAAGAAAATCACTATTGCATAATGATATTTTCAAAATGTTATTAACAAATTGATGAAAAAAAAAATTGTTCAACAAATCACTCGTCAGCCTTTTTTTAAATGAAAATACTTTTTTTATCGAATATTAATTTTTTTTAAATTACTATATTCTTCACAAGTCGTCGACGGGCCAACATCCGAAAGATTCATTTTCGTATAATTGATTGAATTTTTCGTATGCATGAAATTTCCATCGTTCCCGTAGAATATCATCGAAAGTTCGGATAACAAATATAATTAATTTAATTTCCTCGCGAAAGTATTTGAATATCATCGGATTGCCGTCGGGCCCGACGCGGCCATTGATATTCTTTGGGAATTGAAGCTTGGTTTAGCATTGATTGAAATTCGTCGATACGCTTTTTGTATAATGGATGAGAGGGCTCGTCGGGTAGTTCGTTCGTTCGGAAGACAGAGAGAGGGAAGCGAGTACCAGCGGAGGGAGGAGGAGGAGGAGGAAAGTACACTTGCGTCGAGACCGCAGGGAAGCGAGGAGGTGCTCTCGGGAGGTTTTTCCTCTCCTTTAAATTTTAGATGCAAAGAGTATACCGGACGGTCACGGCTCTCCTCTGTCTCCTCTCTCGGGCTGCGGGGCTCTCGCCGGGACACTCGCGCGCTCTTCTCAACGCGCCGAGCGGGCTTCGTCGCTTCTCTTTCTCCTCCGCGATCCTTCCCTGTCGCATCGTCCGAGGTTACTCAGAGTCTTTGCCCACTGTGCGGAGAGAGAGCGAGGCTATTTTCAACGAGAGCCGAGAGGAGACCCTACCGTAATCCGATACACGCCACAGGAGAAGGGGATTGATGTTTCAGCTCTCCCTGTCCGCGCTGTGCATACATACCGACGTGTATGCACATGTGCAACACGCCTGTGCAACGATACAACGGGGTGCGCGTAACTAAGAGCAAAATTACAAAATCGAGACGATAGTCTGAATGTTCTGTATTAAAAGAAGAAAAAAAAAATCTTAAGTCGAAGCAACCCTTTTGAAAATGGTGTCATTTGAAATTCTATGAATTGGTCCCTGAAAATTAAATACATCTGAGTCGTGATTTCAGTCGTTGAATTAACTTTTCTCTTATCGAATCAGCGCAAGACAATTTTTATGCCAGGTCGATGTAATTTGTCAACTCGTTACGAAAATAAAATAATTTTTTTGTCAATTTCATTAAAATAATAAATAATAATAATAATAATAAATAATAATAATTATTAGAACTTTTTCTTTTTAATTCCTTTGTTTAATTTGATTCTTATTGAATAATAAAATGTCTCTTATGAGATTGAAAAACTTAGTGTTGAAAGCAAATAACACCGACGCTGGTCTGGCACTTTCTCGCTGCGATCAGAGTCGGAGTCGTCAGCTTCGCTCCTCAATTTAATTGTACTAGCCGCAGCTACCTCAGTACAAATGAATCTACATTAGCCGCAGCAGCTTATATACAGTAATATCAATGAAAAACCATTTTTACTTGATAATCATTCATTGAATTATTACTAGAATGATAGTAAAATTCGATTATTTTCATAATTAAATTAAATAAAGATGAATTAATTTCAATTAAATTAAAAAAAGTATCTTGATTAATTTTCTGTCCAATTTATGATTTCGAGGTTGATGAATTTGGCGATGAGAATACTGTATTTAATTCGGTAAGCTCAACAATGTGAATATCATAAAAAATGTTTATTGAAAAATTTCAAAAAATTCCATGAATTATCGTCACCGGACAGAACAATATGTTTATTGTGTCGGGCGAGCAGTTTGCTCCAAATGGACTTGTCGATGAGACTCTATCACAATTTTTTTTACGCCGACAATGATGTTTTTTCAAAGGTTCATGAACTCCCCTGGAGTGTCAACCCCCGTCCGAGGCCTATTCTTGATTCTGGTCTGCGTCGTTGCGTCTCGTCTCGCTGCGTCGTGAGAGCCCCGTTGGTCATAACCGGCTGTCCCGAAATACTGCGGACTCTCACAAAGCCGCTGCAGCGAGATCTCATGGAGAAGTCGCGGGCGGGGGAGGGCGGGAGGCGGAAAGTCGGACCACTGTTAGTGGTCCGAGGGGTAAAAAGTATCAGCGACACAAATGCCTTTCTCTTCTTCTTCGTTGGAGAACGCGTTCTCCGCCGTTCGACGTCGATTTTCACTCGGCGCGAGGAGGGTGTCTCCGAGAAGCGCGGCGCGTCACGCCGACGAAAATAGTGCCGTTTCCCTCTGTCCTTCGTTGTCCCTCTCTTCGCCGCGTCTCCGTTCGTTCTCTATTAAAATTTTGCACGTATGCATTTGTAGGCGCGCTTTTACACGGCTCGAACCTTGGATAAGCATTCGCAACATCCAAGTGCATTACCGGCGCGTACATCTCTCGTCTCTCAAAGCTCCATCCACCGTCGTTCGTCTGCGCAATTCGGCTCGCGGGCGTCCACGCAGCTAGCGCGCTCGCCGCGAGCTTTCGCGCTTGTTTCGGATGCCAGCGTAGCGAGAAAGGATCGACGAGAGTGCACGACGTCGCCGTTGCAACAATCGTCGCGGCTACACGTAATTTTAGACCGCGATCTTAGACGACGCCGATGCCGCTTGGGAACTCGAGGCGCCGATCGAGAAACTCCCGACTATAACAGCTCTCGAGAACGAATTCCCTAGTTTTTTTTCCGTCACTAAGTTCCTAGTTTGTTTTTTTCTCGAGGGGAATTAGTCACTTGAAAAAAACAGTAAATACTCTTTTTCCCCTATAAATTGCTCTATATAAAAATTGCATTTTACACTCAAATTTCAAAATGGTTTACTTAATATTTTTAATATTTACAAATAGTTCATAATATGCATTTTTTGAGCGTAAAATGCAATTTTTATCTGAAGTAATGGATTGGGAAGAAAATATTATTTTCTGTTTTTTTAGGTGTTTCAGTCCCGTAATTTTTTTTTTTAGTCTCGACGAATTCGTCGCTCGACGCGCGTTGCATTGCCGAGGAGACACGACAGAGTCGAGGCTTCGTTATAAGCGAGCCGGCTCGCAATAATGCGACGGGCATAGGGAGCGCAAAAGCTTATTTGCATCGTCGAATCCACCTGGCAAGCGTTCCTTCCTTGCTCGATTAATAACTATACCTCTCGCATTCTCGAAGTTGAGATGCTTGGGAGCAGATTAAAGCGGGCTTCTCTGGCTTGGAGTCAAAGAACATTTTACAAAGGGAGGAAGAGATACGCCGAGTGAATCACGCGAGAAGACGATCAAATGATTGTTCGCTCCGCGGGATTTCGGTGATGAAAAGAAACGTTACGATTCACCCTGACTAACGAGAAAACGTGGATGCAGCTTCGGATTCGTTCGCTTTGCAAGAAAATTGCTGCCATTCGAAACCCTTAAAAAATCCGTGGCTGAAATATCTCGCATTTTCGATATTTTAATTGTTGTCTCGTGGAAAGGAAAAAATTTGCTAATTTCCGGTGCGCTCCTTAACTTTGGCAAACGATTACTATTCGATTCGTGTTCAGTGTGAAAAAATACATGGAAATAAGTACCCGGAACATTGTTCTTTATTTTCCAATTTACAATAAACAATTGCTAATTCAAAAAAAAGGACCAATCCTTGTATATATGTTCATCGAGTAATCGGCGAGTTGGAAGATCGCTCGAAAATTCAACCAAATAATCATGGTCTTTATTATGTTATGTATATACTATATAATATAATTTCTTCATAATAATAATAATATGTATATTATATGCAGTATAAAATGTATGATATAATTATTTAATATAAAAAAATATAATTTGTATAAAATTACGATATAAAAATCAATCTTTGTGAGCTTTATATCGTTGAATAATCATCAAACTCTAAACGACACGTTCACGGGTGACGGCTCGGTTACTCCTCGCGCGCGTCATCCGTCGCGCGATGAGCTTCATAATCCGCATCATTACGAAAATCTGCGTAGCGCTTCCGTGAAACGCTCGCGTTTGATGCGGTCCCAACGTAGAAGCGTCAACCTAACTATCATCACGGTGACGAAATTGAGATCAAATTTTTGACGTCGTCGCTTCAAGTTCCTCCAATATTTTTTGTTATTGTTGTATTTTTGAAAAATATTGTTGAACACTCGGGATCGCGTTTCTGCATTGCAAATTATTGTTTTTGCGCCAGTCGACAAGAAATTGAATATCAACAACGAATCTCCGTGTAAATTTCAAGCGCGAAAATTCACGTCGGAGCTTCTCTCCTCGGACGTTTCAATTTATATACTCGACGGCGAAAAAAAGTTGGATGAAAACAATGTGAGTTAAAAATACGTCGTTAGCCGTCACGCTCTACATGTATTTTCCGTCGAGAGGAGCAGCCACGGAACTTGTTTACCACGTCGAATCGAGAGAGAGAGAGAGAGTCCTCCCCCCGTGGGCGATGAAGATAGCGGGGATGTGAAAATACGACGAATAAGTGACGGGCGCCAAGAAGAGAATTAAGAGTACGACGAAACGATATGCTCCATGTCGTAAAAAGCACACCGTAGTGCGAGGACCCCGTGTAAAATCTAAAAACTTCAAGCGGTCGTCAAGAGTCACGAATTAAACGTGAGACAAATTTCTCCTCGGTCACCAACAGAAACCACGGTGAAAGCGCGAAAATCCACTTTTTCCCGGTTGGGGAGAAGATTTGCTTCGTTAGTAGCTTGAAATGCATCAATTAGCGAAGAAGATATGAAATTTTATGTTTTCACACGATTTTTCGCAAAAATAAATTTTGTATGGAAAAAAAAAATTCGCCCCAGATTTCATTAAAAGCCATCTTATTTCTGAAAATTTCAATAAGTCGATTCTGCGCATCAACACAAATCTTCCTTGCATCGCGTCGTTTTGATTGCACTTTCAACCTTGAAAATACGGATTTTCGACGGTTTTGGAACGATAAAGGGCTAATAAGTAAAAACGAAAAAACCAAGTAAGGATTGAAAATGAAGAATCCTTGGGTCAGTCGCTAACCAATCGGATTGCCTGAAAGAAGACCATTTAGCATGGATCTTCGTTACTCGAATCCGAGAGAATCATAAAAAAGCCACTTTCCCCCAACCCCGAAAGAAACTCAACTGAATTCGTGTGGAAGTGGAAAACAACGATACAGCGAGTATCATGAAGTCGTTGTCGTTGTCATCGTCGTCGTCGAAGTGAGCGTACTGGGGGGGTGGGGGGTTTAGGTAGGTAGGTAGGTAAGTGTAAGTTATCACTCGGGGGGCCTGAACCAGGAATAGTCGCCATGTGGTGGCAGCCGTGGGACGCCTATTTTCGGGTAAAGACAAATTTGGCGCGAGCCGCTATAAGAGGAGAGTCAGAGCATTGCTCGTCAGCTAGTCAAGTGTAAGCTTACATGCCACGGGTCTGAGGCGAGCCGAAGGAGCTTTTGCCGCACGGGCATGGAGGGAGGCCGTTGGCTGTGACAAGGAGGCCAATGGGATTTGTGCGGCCATTTTTAGAGGGCTCGTAAGAACGGGAGTCCCGTACGACGGCATCGTCAAGCGTTCAGTCCGAAGCCAGACGGTCGAAGTCATCAGATGCCGAGAAGTCGGGCTGGGCCTAGACTGACCGGCCAGAAGGGGCCATGCACCATTTCAAGACGAATCGTCACGAGCAACGGTCATCATCTGTCCCGGGTACTCCGTTTGCGATCGCATCGAACCGATCATTCGTTAAACAGTCTTTGAACTCGGAGGTGCTAGGATCGTCGGGCTTCCACGTCGGCTAAAACCAGTCTCGATCATCGGGCTTCACACGCAACCAAGTGGGAACCATTCTATTTTTTCAATTTTTTTTTTCTGTGACATTCAGAACGATTTTGAAAAAAAGAAATCCAATTGAGGGGTTTGATAGACGACGTCGTTGGCGAACGGAGCAATCGAGATTGTTGGTCAAGGTACCAGCGGTAGAACGTGAACAAGAGATCCAATAGTTACGAAAGCTAGTCGGACATTAAGTGCGTTGCGTAATCGAAGCTCCTTGGAAGATTCTTGTGCAAGTAGAGAGGGGTGCTTCGGAGGGGTTCAATATCCGGTAAGACGACATCGTGAGGTGCAGGATTAACGGGGTCGGGCGACTGTTCCGTGCTTCCTTACTTCCCATAGTGATTACGACGTATGGAATGTAAAGAAGTATGGAGCTGCGCCCAGGCTTGTCAGCGGATAGCAAAATCGGACCTGGACAAGCGAGATCATCGAGCAACGGTGATAACAGCCATGTACATCCGGATCGGGAACTCCGCAGTGATTTGAGTGAACGCTAGCGAAGACGTTGAATCTTGTCGTTGGATTTACTCTGCATCTGGCGAATCTGGCAAGGAAGAAGTCCTCGTTGCACAAGTATCCCGTCTGGTGCGCAGTAAGATATGATTTTATATGTAAAGCTGTTAATCAACGGAACTACAATTTAGCCAGTTCATGCTTTTTGTCCTCCTTTCGCTAACAACGGATTCATCGAAACGATGGAAGTATCGCGAAGGAGGGAAGAGTTCATTTTTGGATGTTAATATGAGACATAACGTGTTGCAGAATCGTCGTAATCGTCATCGTCATAAGTGCTTTCGGTCTTGGGGCTCGAGACGAGGAGTAGCCAGCAGCAGGCGCATAACGCGCGAGATCATAAATAGCCCGGACGTTTTCGTCGTAGCGTTGATGTAAGCGTGCCTGCAGCCCAGACCCGGCTGGCTCGTTGGCTAGCCGCATATCCATCTGGTATCCGCTTCCCTTAGCCGGGGGGTAAGCGGAGATCGGACGTAGCACATGCGAGCCTTGTGTGCCACCAGAAGACGGATAGTCGCTCTTGCGGGAAGAAACGAAAAGAGAATACGAATATTTCGAAGCAACGACGATGTGCAGGGTATGAGAGAGAGAGAGAGAGAGAGAGAGAGAGAGAGAGCGAGAACGGAACATTGAACGGAGAGAAGGAAGAAGAGAGGCAGACCAAAAGGCAGTCGGACGGGAGAGAGAGAGAGGTCCAAGCCCGACAAGCCAGCCAAGACAAAAATAGTCGAGGCGTTCACTAGCCGCCATATTTCCAGAAATAAAGTTCTCCGGTTACCGGGATCTATTTCCGGCCGGCTCTCAGCTGCCTCGCGGATCTCGCCTGTGCGTGAAAAGCAGCAAAGCGCAGAAGGAAATGGGCGAGACGAAGCACAAATCGCAAACAGAGGAAGGAATCACGAGTGCGAATCAACACCGATTCGTCGGTAACGAAGCTGGCGAAACAACGCGGTTCCGAAAAGTTTTGGATCGATGAAAAAAAATCGGCTGAATCGCGACGGAGAACCGACGGTAGTCCAAAAAGATTACGTTCACCGGTAATTCAATGGTCGCTACAATCTATTTTTATGGAGCTGTTTTGAAAAATCGCCGTAACCTTGCTGAAGAATCAATGTTCGTCTTCGATAGACTTTTATTAACGTTTGTCTCTGCTTTGATAGTTCCGACAATCCATTTTTTCCAAGGGCATGCGGATGACGAAAAATTTGTTTCCGAATTAGTTACAGTCATAGTAATAGTTGAAAATCCCAAAAATCCTACCGAAGAATCAGATCTTTGATAGATTTTTTAATGACCTTCGTAAATAGTTTAACGATCCTTACATTAATTTTTTTTCTTGCAAGTTGATTCTTCAACTTTGTCCTTTGTCGTGTTTCGGTGTCGTTTCGACAATGCACTCGATGTCCAGTTATCAATTCAGGATCAGCGTGAGGCGAGGCAGAAACGGAGAGAAAAAAGACTGACCAAGGCACGTTGAGTTGTTGCAGGACGGGTGGAGCGTTGAAGAGCTTCGGGCTACGAGGGTGGACGAAACCACAGCGTTCGTCGGTTTCCTCGTGGTTGAAAGCTTCGCGTTTCACAGGACGGGGGCGTAAACCGGATCCGAGGTTGGCCCTCGGCTTTTGCACTCTTGGCCGCTATACATCACCACTTCTATGCCGCGAGGATAAAACTCCGACTAAACACTCGATTTATGAGTCTGAGACAGTGCCGCGCTGGAGAGTACGGACGAACACTCCGACGGTACAGTTTGCCCCCCCCCCCCCCCCCCCTCCTTCTCTCGCTGCCGGCTTGATTCTACCTAATAAATAATGGGACCGGAGATCCGAGCTAACCGGCGCCGGGATGTGCGAGACGTAGAGTCGTCCGAATTCAGCCCCGGGGAAAAGGGAATCCCGAAGACGCCGAGAGATTTCTGCAAACGAGTTCCGGCATTCCGAGGAAAGCGTTTTCCACCGTGAATTCGGAGTTTACTGTACGCCAGACGACAGGAATCCGGACTCGAGGCCCTCATCGCTGAATTCCCATTGTTGTCAACGCCATTCGAATATACGTACGCGCGCACGCTGGCGCTCACCATCGCGGCACATGAGCACCAGCCACGAGAGGTTCCTTTTGTCGCGAATAATTTCCATCGGATAAAGCGTTAAACGTTGGGGACCGCAGCGATCTACAGATCTGGCATAGCTTTCCATTTTTTGATGATAGTCAAATGTATTGACTCGAAGATATGTTTGAACAAACGAAAATCATTGATTATCGAATGTTGTAGAATCGCGCGAGAACCGACGATTATTGTCGAAATATGTCAAAAAATCTGCCATCATAGACTTTTTAAAAAGGCTTTCGAATAAATGTGCTCGAATCCTGAGAGAACGAAAAATATGGCGAAAACATTGGTTTCTGGTAAATTGAAAACAAAGTGTGAAACAATGTTAGATTTTTTTTAGCAACATCGGAATAATGGAATTGATTGTTAAGTGACTATTATTATTTATTGATTATTATTATTATTATTATTTAATAGATTATTTATATATTGAGTTATCAATTGATTTAGCGGGACGACGTTTTAATTTTCGCAATTTAATAATCCTTGTCTACGTCGAAAAACAGTAATTTTAGGCTTATAAAAGAGGGTTTGAGCAACAATGTGAAATATCGAGAGAAAAAAGGGCAATATTCACAATGTGTTACTCTGCGTTTGAGGATTGCAAAAATAATACAAAATCTATCCGGAATTGGGAGATTTCATTGATACACAGATCGACGAGCTGCGGATGTAAATGTGAAATTTTTTTTTTCGCCCGACTTTTCCGAGTAGTTTTTTTTTGCACCGCGCGAACGAGATCAGCGCTGTGGGAGAGTTTGAACGAATTACAACCTTTCCCATGTCCAGTTGAGCGTGCACGTTGACCAGTATACGTAGACGACAATGGCCACGGTACACAGGCGGTGACGGGAGACCTCCCCGACGCTATTAAATTTGTCGACCCCGCATTGCCCCTCCCCCTCCGCCCCCTCGTCGGCCCCGACCTCCGTCGGTAAAATAGGTTTGCGCCGTGGTTCACGCTAATGCGCTTGATTAAGCCGAATAAATTACGCTGATATTATTCCCTTAAAATAATAATATTAGCCTCTCGTATTATCAGCTAATGCGGACATTTGCATTAACGTTCGGGCGCAACGCCGTCGCGTTCTCTCTCTCTCTCCCTCTCTTTCTGCCTCGGCCTAATTGGCGACCGTTCTACATGCAACCAATATTTATCTATCACCCGCTCGGCGCTAACGTACGTACACCAACGCCGATTGAGTTACCTGTTCAATTTGTGTTTCCTTCATTGGTAAATTTTGCCTACGCGGCCCGAATCTCGTATATCATCAATTTTGTACAATCATCATTTTCGTACCCTCGTAATTACTGCGAATTACCGGCGGAAACGGAAAAGTGGAAAATCGAATTTTCTTGTTTTTGCCAATGGGACTTGCGAATTTTCGTACGAATGGATTTGCAACACACTTTGTGCATATATATTATTTTGCGCATAACGAAAGAGCTTCTTTACTTAAATTTTTAACATTTTTTGCACAAAAAGTTTTTAATTTTTTTCAAAAACAAGGAGTTTTCTATTCCATACACGAAAATACTGCTTATAATACAGATATCCAAACAACTATGGAAGTTATATCCTTTCAGAAGGGCCCTCGCATCGGCAAATAGTAAAAGAAAAAAAAACCACGACTTTCTTGAAACGGCTCGTCTCCACGAGAGATAGGTGGTGGCTCTAGGGTTAGGTGCTCCGACCTTCGTCCTTCCCCACAGTATTCTTTAGCGAGCCCGGAACCGACCTCCGAACTCTGGCCAACCCTTCCTCTCCACCCTTCCTCCAGTCTCGCCATCAGCGACCCTTAACGATTTTTTCTCTGCCTTTATATCTTACACGAAAAAAAAAAGAAAGAAAAAAAAGAAAAAAATGCCTGACCCCGCTTCACCCATTTCTCTCCGCTCCCAAACAACGTAGCGCGTTTTACCGGCCAGTAAAATCCTCACAAAAAACATATCGTTTACAATGAAATTCTCCCGCGAAGTCCTTTATTTTCAATCCTCGAATCTTGTCCCAAAAAAAAAAAATCATTCATCGTGTCGCGTACGAGAGGGGGGGGGGGTTCGCGCGATGGGTTTTTGCGAGGCTTTTATCCACAAATAATTATCGTAAACATTCGCGAGCGGGCGGTACGGTCCTCGATAATGGTTCGCGAGGGGTAGGGATTTCGCGCTGGCGCGGCGTTGGCTCGGATATTTCGAAAGGGTTGAATGGTTAAATGGAGAGGCGAGAACGCAGGCGGAAATTCGAACAGGGTTTGGTGGGTAAAGAAGGGTGGGGGTGGGAGGGGGAGGGCTTGGTAAGAGAAGGGGATTCGTTCCACTAGAAGCGACCAGCAACTACCAGCACGGGACTTTTGTTCGGATTGTACATATTTACATAGAAGCACCGTGGCGCATCGTCTCTCGCGATATAGGTATCGCATGTACCGCTGGCGCGCACACGTTCGCGATTGCGAGCTCGCGTTGCGAGCTATGCCGTCCCGAATTCGGTTGTATTGGTACTGTATGGTCTGTGCAGTTGCACGGTACACATTTCACATCGGGCATCGACGTACACAGCTCGGTACGTAGCTCGATTTCCCTGCTGCTTGTACCCGCTAGCGAACGGCAACAGTTCAAGCGGGACTAGGGGAGAGCGGGGCAAAATGGCACACCGGGGCAAAATGGTACGAGATGGTCAAATAAAGTCCCCCGTATGATAGAATTAGGGCAAAACGGGACAAGAGAAAGTTCCATCGAAGAAGATTTTTTTCGTTGTCCCATTTTGCCCCAATGCCATTCTGCCCTGGTCCCACTGTGGGTGCATACCGTTTTGCCCCGGTATGCCGTTTTGCCCCGCTCTTGCCTATGTGTCAGCGAGAGGAAAACCTCCCAGTCCTCGTGTACACTCTTTATATCGTCGTACACTCACCGGCCTCGGCTCCAATACCGTCGCGCGCGCACGGTTTACGCGCGCACCGACGCGAGAGTTCTCGGAAGCTAGTTCGCGGTAACGTTAACGAATGCCAATTCGGGGCTGGGCGGGAGGGGCTTGTCGAGCAATGGGTTTCGCGGTCCACGGTGCAGCCGTAATAACTCACTCCGCTCGCGGTATCGGGGCATTCAGTGGGAAAAGAGAACGTACGGGCGAGAAAGGAGCCACCGACGCCGATACGAGAGCCGAAGATACTGGAAATGATGCCGAAAGGTTAATCGATCGAGCGCAGCGAAAAAAGCGAGGGAACACGATGGTATTCGCGAAGCGCTGGAGCATTGTCGATCGGGGATACAATTTTGCGCGATAATTAGATTCGCCGCGGAACGGAGTAATGAGGGGGGCGGATTGAAATCGCGCCGAGAAATTATTCGATTAAAACGATTTATGCCGGGGCATTTCGAAATTTGAGATCCGCGCGGAGGCGGATTTTGTAACGGCTAATTATTATAAACAATGACCTTGGGACGCGACGCTGTAATTGTTCGAGCGTGGAAAATGGAATTTTGGAGCAGAGAAATATCATTCCAATGATGCGCCGCGTTGGTCATCAATAATTGAGCGCACAATTCAATTTTTTTGGAAACGCGTTAACGAAACTGCAAGTGAATTTTTCATCGACGACGATTTGGATGTGAAATTTATATAAATTCATGGAAATAAACGAAATTATCAACTTTGAATTAAAAATGAAATGTCATTCGCAGATTACAAACGTGTATTTTGGTCTTGAAACTGAACATTGCAAACGAATAAACGTTTTTGTTCTTGTTTTTTTTCGCGATTAAATTTCAATGAAACGATGCATATTTCCGTTTTCGAAATTCGAGATTTCGGTGGGAATTTTTTTTCGACAGGTTCGTAATTAATTATAAACAATAACCGCGTGACGCCCGAAGCTTTATTGCATTTGCGAAATACGCTGTAATAATTTTTCGAGGACATTGGTCAGAAAATGGAATTTTTGAGTCGGGAAATATTATTTCAATAACGCGCCGCAAGCTTTAATAATTGAGTGCAAACTCGACCTTTTTTTTTCGCACAGCGCTGAAAAAACAATGAAACATTGCTTCCAATCACGGTAATGAAAGCTTTCATGCATGAAGCGTATAATAAATTTCGACGAAATATGTATTAGAATTGAAAAAAAACTTTTCGAAATATCAACGATATATTTTCTTTCATATTGCGGTAGTTCCCAAAAAAATCAACGTATCGAAGGTACGAAAAAGATGAATCGCATAATGATCATTCCAAAATGTTATCAACAAATTAATAAAAAAATGTATTGTTTCAAAAATCATCCTACTAATTTTTTTTTATTACGAAAATGATTCGTTCGATTTTCGGAATTCGAGAAAAGTGCGATCCGAGTACAAGCTATCTTATCGTCGGGACTCGGCGAAGCCGTAAATGCAGTTCACGCTCGAAACTGAGTATTCCGAGCGAACGAACTTTTGTCCTCGTGTTAGTCCCTTTTTCCCGTTGAGCCGCGAAATGGATAGAGAGACATGGAGAACGAGCGAAGGAAAGAAAAAGGGCGAGTGCAACGATGAAAAAGCGAAATTCGTCGATAATTCCCGTTGGTCCGGGGAACTTCATTACCGTCTCGGCGCGTTCACTCTCTGGTTACAAGGTAGAATCCTTTTTCACAGTTCTCCGCTAATTGAACCAGTTTGGAGGCAAAAGTTTCTCGCTCTTTTATATATATTTTTTTTCTTCTCTCCTTCTTCCTTTTTGTCCCTTCCACGCTCGGGGTTCGCTGATATCACCGGTCGGATGTCTCTTCTGGCCTTAGTAGTCCGACGTCGTTGCGCGGGCGTATAACGGCCCGAACTGGCCGCTATTCCAATCGTCATAAATTGTCGTGCGCTCTACGTGACGATTGTACAGAGCAGCCAATAGGTCTCGTGTCATTTCAGGGAACGAGGGCGATATAGGTTCTGGCCTATGCAAGCCCAACCCCCTGGAGGCCCTCCCTTGCCTGTTTCGTCGAGGACACTGCGCCACTACCACTATCGTTCCGATTTGCGCGACGTACAGAGTACATTGGTACAGCAGTGGATACGTCCGTTCGTCTGCTCGCCGTCGAGTCCGTCCGCCTTCACCCCGTCGCAGGGGCCTTCGCCGCCCCCGCTTCGCTACATAACGTACCCGCTGTTCGTTCCGTCGGAGTGATCCGGATAAACGGGTTAAATCATTCCCGAATTGTGTCAGCTGTTTTGCATGAACGCGCGTACGGCACGCGCGGAGTTATCGAATAACTGCGAATCCGCCCTCCCCCCTGCCCAATATCCGGAATTGCCTTTCTTCGTGTATTATCACGTTAATTCGTAAGTCATCGGTATATGATACGGGAGTCGGGAACAGGAGGTTTAATCCCGGCTTATCGATAATGCCCGTTTGTCGATAGGCTTATTATCACATTTCGAACCTGGGACCGCTCTTGTATCTCTGATGATCTATTTCGTGCCATTACCCAACACTTTGTGATGGATCTGTTGAAAAAAATACCCAACGAAATTTGATGCCAGGATACCCCATCAGGCCCTGTGATCTGGAAAGCTTGATTTAGCCCTGACAAGGGCCTGATAAGCCAGAAGTAGGCTTGTCTGATGAAATAACTTCGGTCTGCAATAAAGCAAACCTGATCAGGGGCTAACATTGTTTTACTAATCATTTTTTTCCAATTTATATCAATGATCGATAAATTCGTATCAATTTGTGTGAATGAATTGATGATTTATTCAATTTTCTGGCATCGATAAATTTTTAGCATAACGTTTCGTCGGAACGTTTTGGTTCCGATCGTCGACAACATTTTTGTCGATTTTCATCAGTAACGATCCGAGCGACAAGGGTAACAAATTAAACTTCAGTTTCAAGGGTGATTCCAACGCTCGGGGAAGCGTTGCAGAATACGACCCTCCACGGGTCATCAAGGACTTTCGATAATCTTCATCGAAGGTTGATAAGCCCTCTCCGCGTTCCGCGCACTCGATCGGAGGCCGCAAGGTATCCAATGAGACAATTAATTCGAAGCCCCACCGATTATCGACGTTAAGCAACAACAATATGAGGAAGATCAGAGGAGAAGGAGAGTGAGAGCCGATAGAGTGTCGGTTTGCTAATAATGGCATTGGTATGCCACTCGCGAAAGGGTCGAGTACGTCATTAAGCTCGTCGGCTACTTCAACGTACGTGCAGAACGGTATTCGATCCCTCGAGGGATGCACGCCGGCACGGAGAGTTTCGAGTGATAGGGCGACGTCGACGACTACGACGATTAAGTATCTTATTCCCAGCTGCATCGGAGCTCGCTGAAGCGTCGGAGGATTCGGATAGGCCCGAAATTGAAGGAACTCGATTGCTTTACTTAGGATAGAATTGGTAGAGATCATTCCAAAATCTAGGCGATCGCTCCGTGTCTTTGCAATACCCTTGCGATGACCCTTCGCGGTCACACGTTCTGGCTGAAATGCTCGTCAAAGGGTCAATGACCCCGAGGATGTTTGAATGATTGCCGCGCTGACCGTATCGTTGCGAATGACTCATAAAAATTCAGGATATTACTTTGAACATTTTCGAATTGAAATTCTCGTTAATACATTTTTATCGAACTTTCAAAATGGAGGAAAAAAATCAGCAAGGTTTCGATGTATGGAAAAAAACCATTTTCTATTTAAAAAAATTATAACTTTTGCAAGGTTGAATCGTTATTCATAAAATTCCAGGATGATAGTCTTGAGATATGATATTTTACGGAAAAAATAGCTTCATGGCGGACGTTCGAAAAAAACATATGACGAAGCACCGGATTGACGAAGAAGTTACAGCAAAAAGTTTATTCCCGTCGATGATAAAAATATGCGACGTAAATGACGAAATAAAAAGGAAAGAAAAGAAAGAATAAAACGAACATTAAATGAATATAAACAATTAAAAAAATTGAATAAAAGGTTTTCAAAAAAAATCTTGTTATATCCTAAGAAAATTATCGACCTTCACGCGTAAAACTTCGAAGAATATTTGCGATTGGCTAAATTATTCCGGATTGCCCTGCAGCCAATATACAATATCCTTCGTTCGGATGCATTCGCGTCAAAGCCCCGCACAAGCTCGTCGGACGGGCCTGCGTGATTTCATTTCGCATTTCGCGCTCCGAAATTGTTTTGCCGCTTTCCTCTCTTCGATATCCGCAATATCGTGCGCATTGGAAAGAACGGAATAAGGAAGCGAGGCCGACTGAGAAATGAGATATTAAGTTTTTGCCTCGGTAAAGCGAGCAAGGAATGCAATTTCCCGCGTATGAGTAATAAAGTCAAACCGATAACGGATAAATTTGATCGGATACCGGCTCGTCGCCAGACGTCGCGACGAGTCCAATCCATCCCATTCAATTGCAATGAAAAATCATCGATCAGTGATGCAACATTTGAAAAAATTTATTAAAAAATATTATTATTATTACTCTATATATTTTTTGTTCAATACCCTATTTTATTAAAGTCTTCAAGGCCCCGAGACAAATGACCTTTTCGTCATCCAGTTGCATTAAGGGCATACGAAAAAAAATGTTGCACGAAAATATTTGTCCGCGACAAATTTCAAAGCCACGGATACAAATGGAAGCCGACTGTGCGCAGTTACCTAATACCATCCAGAATCCAATCTATCTGTCTGAAAGCTACCAGCGCTCTCCTCGCCGCCGTGAGCTGTTCCGCATAGAAACGTACACGTACCGTTTTCCTCTAGTCCGCTTGTATAAAAAAAAAGAAGAAAAAAAAAAAAAAAAAACATTGCAGCGAAGTGAGCGACAAGGAGTACCACAGAATAAGCAGGCAAAACCTCTCCATCCGCGTACCCACGTCCACGTATGTACCCCGTATCCGTTTATCAAAGTCAACGAGTGGACAATTTCAGATGGAGTCACGAACGCCGCAAGTTTCTCGAGTTACCGATGCCACCCCCTCCCTCGAGCTTCTCTCCCCTTTTCCTTCCCCGTTCTTTTTCCCGCATTCTCTCTCAATTCCGTCGCTATATTGTTTCCCGCTGCGGTGTGATACTCGTGCAGCGCACTTGATTCCCCACCCGATCCTGGCGTCGTTCTCCTCGTTCCTCGTCTCTGCCTTCATCGACGAGCGAGTCGACCGCGTCTCCCCGAGGGGGGCGGGGGGGTTAAACGAGATAAGCCCGCGATGCACCTTATGTAGCACGTGCGCGACTCTCATCCGGCGTGTGGCTATCTCGACTCTTCCATCTACGCCTCTTTCCCACTTTGGTCCTTCTCACATCCCTTCGTTTGGATCTCGCCGGCATTCTTTGCCTCGGTCTCGTTCCAAGATTTTTGGCCTATCGGCGCGATCGGTCGATTCGCCGTCCAACCAATTTTCGCCGTTTTCAATGGGATGGCTTCGATTGGGGATGGTGGCGCCTCTCGTTGCTCACTTGATAAATCCATCCAGCGGCGAGAGATATATATCAGTCGGGATCCTCCGACGCTTGCCAGTTTTCGCACGTAAGCGAAACGTCAGCTTTTCAAGTTCTTCTCTGTGGATATATCTCTCTTGCTTCGAGAACCCAGCGTGATGGGCAGCAGCGACGTAGGTGGAGTTTGCACGTTGGGTCTTCGCGCTTTGCTCTTCATGGCTCGATTCCACCTTTGGAAGCTTTGCCTTCCTTTGCTCTGTGGCTCTCGCGCTCTTCTTCGACTCCGTATCATCCGTGCGATTTCTTCCTCGCCGTTTCTTCGCTCTCGCGAAAGAGAATCGACTTCAATGACGCTGCCGCGCGGCAAGTGGCTGGCGTGTCTTTGTGTCTTACGTTATCGTTGTATCTTTCATGACTTTTCTCTTTGGCTACTCTTGCTCCATCGCGGGCGGCGGTGGTTCGTTTCGGCGAAGCAACGAAGCGCGGAGCGCCTGTCTACCTCCCGGCTCCGCTTCAGCGTCGACTTTAGCAAACCCCCCGTGGGGCCAGGGTGAGGGTCGTAAGCAGCTCACGGAGCACCGCTTCGACGCCGATTGAAACTCAGACCTGGCGCGCGAAAGTGTTGAGTGCATCCAACCTCCGACCGCCACCTTTTCTTCGTCTTTTACTTTGCCTCTTCCGGCGTTGCCTCTTTCCAGGGGGCAAGCCGAGGGGGCGGCGGAGGGAATGGGGGTTGGGGGAGTTTCACCCGCGCCCGGGACGTGGATGGGCGAGCAAGCAGCAGTGCCAGAAACCCGGGACTAAAACCTACCCGAGAATCTCGCAATTCTCGCAACCCTCTAGACCGGGCAGTGGGGAAGGGGCGGGGAAAGGGGGGGGGGGGGGGGGGGGGGGCGTTTCAAGTTTCAAAATAAGACAAAAGCTCGCTCGTCCGGGAAGACGATGGTGAAGGCTTCCTCCTCTCTTACTCCCCGCGAAGCGCCTATTCGGAAGGACAGTCACGCGCCACCGAACCGTCCAACTTTGCCGGCTAATCAGAAAAATCCACACTCCGGTGAGCTTATTGAATTGTCGACGGTGCAGTCGGTCGAACGGTGGGGTAGTTGTACCAATGGCGCACGGATGCTGTACCGAAGATAGGTGAGGAACAGAAAATTGATGGAAAGGAAAAGAAAGCGATGCGAGAGAGGGTTTTCACAGAAGACTGTAAAAGTTGGACTTTGCGATCGGGTATATCGGGTCACGTTCATCAGACACGATAAATATTGCCTCGGATTCTATAGCCCGGAATTGGTTATCCGGCAATTCTTGGAATCGATGAAATTTATATTTTTCCGATAACGCCGGAAGATAAACAATTTTTTTCGGGGTAAAAAATCGTGATTAGCGTTGGCGTTTCGCGTGGATGAAAGTACATAAAACGTGCATATTGCATGTTCAATGTATTTTCGAGGAAAATATATTCATTAACTTAAAAAAATTTCAAATACAATATCATGTATGAATAATATTGTATTCATTAATACTTCATACACGTATTAATATATTTATCGAATGTATAATTCAACGAATCTCGTGTATTTTTTTTTAAATCGAGAAATTGTAAATTTTTCGTTTATCTTTATAAATTATTGTCCACCGAGAATCTGAATAAGAATAGAGTTTGGTGCGAGCGTGACTTGGCAAGGGCGCCTATGACGAGGCGAACTGACAAAAAATGATCGGGCCTGGACGAGGAGAGGATCAATTTTGTGCCGCATTGACTAATTCGTCAGGTGGCGCGCTGTTACAACGAGGTGGATTATGCGCGAGCCGGGATGAAAAATAATAACTCGTAACGCGTCGATCGGTGTACCGTCGAGGATTTTTCGCGCCAAACCGCAGAAGCCTTTAAGCCTCGTTTTTGAGGTACTGTGTATCGAAAAATAATGTGTTGGCGGGATTAAACGATAGCTTGTCGCTGGGCCGAGCTCGGCGCGCGCTGGGCGATCCAGTGTTAAAGTCTTGTAATTAATGAAAATTCGATATCACCGGAAGCCCGCGAGGGCGCGGGATAAACCGAATCCGATACATTTTATTATTAAATATCCGCGCGGCACATTGTTATTGAACTGACGCACGTGCACGGCGTGTTTCATCGATATAATGTATCGTCTGAAAGTTGAATATTACGTTTTTAATTACACCGCACGCGCGCTTAACAACGAGCCGTGGCGCAGGCGGGCCGGCTATCAGCCTCGCCTCGCGCCGAAATCCCGACCGACCGCGATTATTTATAACTCCGCGCCGCGAAAAAGAGCGAAACGATTCTATTAACTCCACCGGGCGTCGAGCTTTACATGTCTACGACGGTTAATGCGCCGCGCTCGAAACACGGAACGCGTTGCACCGGTCGATATACATAGGCCTAACGTACCGAGTATGGAAAGAGACGAATCGCATATGCAGTGAGAAAAGGATTTGTTAACTGTTAATAAGTCTGTTTTGTTGGATATGGCCAAATAAATATTTAGTCGACATTACCAAAATTTAGTTAGTACCTCCGTGACTTTGGCCCCTTCACGACTTTAGCCATTCCGTAACTTCAGCCCCTCCGGGAGTTTAGCCATTCCGTGACTTTAGCCACTCCGCGACTTTAGCCACTCCGTGGCTTTAGCCACTCCGTGACTTTAGCCACTCCGTGCCTTTAGCCCCTCCGTGACTTTAGTTCGTCCGTGACTTAAGCCCTTCGCTAAGTTTAGTTCGTCCGTGACTTAAGCTCTTCGGTGAGTTTAGCCACTCCGTCACTTTAGCATATCGTCTGAACTACCGTCTCGTACACAGCGGCGGCGTTGAAATATTTTTATAATATAGAGACAAAGCTTCCTTTATGAGAAAGCAAATTCAGAGCAAAACGGAACAATTCTGCAACATTATGGAGTAAATTGAACGGCAATGAATAAATTGGCCGATTTGTTTCGTAGAATCGTTTTGAGTTGTAAACGTGCAAATATAAGCAATCCTGAAACAAACGTTGACGGTTTCGCGTAATTTCTGCGTACTTTAAACACGCAAATGATTTCCACACTCGTCACGCGTTTGTAATTAATTTTCGCGTTTCTGAAGAGCGAATTTTCGATAATCGCGCTTTGGAATTAAAATTGGCGTTTGCGGGACAACGCAATTAACACAATTTTACAAACGTATTCACCGCTGATTGATCGACTGATTAGCTTTGCCAGGACGTCGTTCGACGATATACGAATTTATCATGCGATGAAATTCCTCGTAAATAATTTTTTTCTCAGTAAATCATAGACTTCCTTTGAAAATACACTTTTTTGCATTATCGCGTCGTTATCGTAATCGGTTTTATTTGGCAAAAAGTTCTGGAAATAAAAATTAAGTAGATAATTAAAAATTAATTATCTAATTAAATTAATCACATGTCTAATCAATTATTTCATTAAAAATGCATTATCTACTCTTTCACGCACTTATTTTCTTTCTGGTGTATTTTTTCGAAAACAATATTCGAATAGAAATTCAGTTCAAGTCTCGTCCAATCATGATTTCTCCTATCTTCAACCCTCCCGGACCCTCGAAACGTAAATGTCCGAAGTAACGAATCTCTCGTCGACCCGAATAATTCCACGGATTTTTTCCGTTAATAAAGAAAGAGAAAAAAAAACGCAGTTTTCTCGAAGAGGCAAGTAAAAACAAAGAACGTTAATTGACAGAAATATACGAATGCTGGCGAGTCCTGAATGTCCGCATTCCTCGATGCTCCCTCTCCGCGTTCTCATTCGCTTACATAATTAAACTATCCCTGAGGGGTTGGCCCGCGTTGAGAGGGGACTCGGAAAAAAGGAGCGCCATTATTGTGAATGATAGTACGAACTTTTAATAGTCGGACGAGTTGAAAAAAAAAATCGTTATAAAACTCAAAGTGCGAGAGAGAGGGAGAGTTGAAGTTTCGGCGGGGGAGCGGACGGAGCGGCGCTCGACGTGCAATCTCACCCGGTCCCATTTCCACTCCCGAGCAACGGAGTCATCTATCTCCGGCTCGTCCCCCGGTAAGCCAGAGAGAAATTCACCGTCAGGTACGTAGACGTCGGGTACGTATAATAAAGTATGAAATTACGCGAGTGAAGAGTCCTCTGCCCAAATAGAGGAAGCGGACTCTCTCGCGTAAGGGTAGGAAGGTTGCGAGATGGGGGAGGGTTTGGGGTTGGGATGAGTATGGGGCCCGCGAGCGACGTTAAATACGTAACGCTCGGTATAATATTCGGGCGACGAGGTAAGCGAGTCTCTTCAGGCAGTGTAGAATCTCCGTGGAACGGGAATGGTCTAACGGCGGAAGGCGAGTGCCCGTATAAACGCGAGGCCGAACGAGCGTCCCTCCGCGCTGAAGATCCTGGCGCGCGTTCACGGGCTCGAGAGGGAATGTTCGAATGGCCACCAGAAGAGACGAAGACCGGGACGATGTGAATGGGCAGAGAAGGACAAGGAATAAAAGGGAGGAAGAGCGCGCGGGGAGGGAGGTTTCAGAGGGAGAAGGGAGAGAGAGGAGACGCAAAGAGGGCTGCAGAATGGTAAGGAACCGCTGGCTCCAAGCCATCTAATACTCCTTGGCACTCGTGAGGCTCAGCTCACTTCCACCGCCGTCGAGTCCGCATTCGCTGTCCCTTACGTCCTATCGTCTCGTTCTCATACCCTACCGTCCATTCCTCCCCCGCGCCCCCGCTCTCCATTCGTATTGCCGATTTGACACCACTTGGCGAGCGACCCCTGACCAGCCTGAAGTGGCAAGGGACTCTGGAGCTTTCGGCTTTTCGTTACAGTGGCAACTCTCACCATTCGACCGATTTCCGCGCCGAAAAATAAGCATTGTAGAAAATTCACTGTGTCGGCGCACGGAAATAAAATCGAGTCAACTATCGTTCATTTGCCGATACTTTATGTCTTTTAATTCTAAATATCATTACTGGAAAAAACTTTAAAAAAAAATAATTCCAATATTATTATTAGTAGTAAAGAAATAATTAGTTATTATTATGATTAATAATAATAATACTAATAATGATGATTATTTATTCCTTCGATACGTACCTATTTTTATTAATATCATCATATTAATACAATAATAATCGATTTGAGGCAAGAAAAATATTTGTTAATGTTGTTAAAAAAAAAAAAAAATTCAGATTGCATCGGTGCGACAAGATTTCAATGAGCAAAAATAACTTTTCCCGGCACGTCGCGTCGCGAGAGATTCGACTGTAGCTCTCGCCTCTGCCATGTTCGAGACTCGCACACGCTCCACTGGGATCGTTCTCGTTGCATTGGAAGAATCTTATATAGCACCTGTCGTTCGACATTCGTGTCTCGCATGCATTTTCATGAATACCCCACACTGTGAATAAATAAGCTATTCGCATTGCTATGCCGGCGCTACACGCGCACATATAAATAACGCGCATTACTCCTACAAAGAAAAAAAAAGCGAAAAGGCATTATTTCGTAGAGCTTTGATTTGCAGGGTGTAAAAAAAAAAAAGTGTCGTTTCGAAGCGTCGACGGACGGATACGTAAATTGGTTTTCAGCGCGAGATCTCTTCAATGTGCTAATCCCATTAAATACATCAATCCGTAGACCCGACAGGCTCGTTCCGAAAAAAAGCTCTCGATTCTTCGTTATTATTATCATAACCCCACGGACTTCCCTCCGGCTATCTGAATTATTATTATTATTATTACGCTTTTTTTTTAATTCGATATTGTTCCCGCGCTACGAGGATAGAAACGATTATTGCGTTTCCGGGCCCTCCCCGCGCCACGGAGGGATATTGACTGGTCGGATTAAGAGGCATGACGGATATCTCGCCGGAGGCGAAAACGTTCGTTGCGCTTTCGCGATACATGTACATTTATACGCGATATGTGTGTGTGAGCAACTGCTCCGGGTACGCGAGACCCATACAGTAGCGCGGAGAGCCCAGTATCAACGATACAGCATATCGAAAGGCCAGAGTCAGCAATTGAATTATTACGAAGATTAATTTTTCCATTGCCGGAGGGCAGGGCCATGGCTGCGATGCGAGGGCTGTGTAAAGAGAGAAAGGAGTCTCGCCAAAAGCTCTCTCCGATACCTATATATTTTCGCCCCATCCACGAGTCCTTCTCCACGAGCAGTGCGCGAGGTCGCTCCGTGTTTTTGGCTCGAAACTTCGAAAGGTAGGCAATATGTGTGTCACGTGCTGGCTGGAGTTCGAACAAGGGGGGTGCAGGGGTCGAGGGTGGGACGGGGGGAGGCGATGGAAGTTGCTGGCTTTGGCTTCCTCGTTGCAAACCCGACGTACTGCCTATATATCCGCCCTTCCGGGATTCGGGCCAGAAAGCCGAAGCCGCACGGTGCTCACGTGTGTTCCTCGCTTCTCTCGGTTCTGGGGTTGAAAGTGGAATCGCGGAACTGTTCGCCTCTCGTTCTCGTGCATCCGCGCGCCGTTTCTCCGTCGCGCCGCGCTGCGCCCGGCGAGGGGGCTCGCGGAACCCTCTCGAGCGCGAGGATGAAAGAGAAGGAAACGGCACGGGGAGGGCGGCTGATGCTCTCGGTGCGTGAATTGCATAACCAAGGACCCTTTGCTGATAAACACTGTCGATGCTTTCTCGGCTTCGCAACTATTGCACGCGCACCCGGACGAAGAGGGCGCGGGGAACATTGTCGCGAAGTGTGCCGGGACGAAATTTCGCCCGATAATGCACTACTTCCGCTTCGCTACTGGATTTCGCCGCAATCGTTATTCTTGCTGTCTGTTGACTTGTTTTTTTTTTTTTTTTTTTTTTTTTTTTTTTTTTTTTTTTCACTGTCGAACCGGTCGAAGAGAGAATGCCGGGGCAACACATCGGGCAAAGTTCCAAACGCAATCTTGCCCGAGCTTTTGGAAGAATCTTTATAGGCTCGCGTAACGCGGAGATGATCGGGAGTTTATCGGACACGAGGATCCATTCGGGAACTTGGGCGCGATTCGCGACAAACGTTTGATACGCGGTTCTTTAAGGAGCTAGGAGTCTTTTTATGACGCGCACTTTTTTTTCATCGAGAGTCGTCGGTATTACTGTCGTTATAATACTAATATAATAATGTAAAAAAAAATAATGATAGCAATAATATTTTTTTTCTGTTTAATTCTTAAAATGCTAAGAATTGTCTTGAGAAATTGATGCGGTTGAAATAGCTGGTGAATGTTTTCAGACACATCTTCACTGTAAAGAAAAATTCGCTCGGACAGTCATCATTAGAATTGAAGAACATGTATTCAGGAAATTATTGTTATTATTATTATTATTTGCGTTTTCACAGAAAAATTGTAGAGCCAATCGATGCGCTGTATTATTTTAATTTTTTCAAATACCGCCGATATTTGAGTAATTCGGAAATACCTTTTATAAACGTGAGAGCACTTTGAAAGCCCGAGGTTAAGCGGGCGCCGTTTATTTTCATAGATTCATTCGCGACGTACATAAACAATTTTTTTGCCTTTTGCCCCTGCAGGCGGATAAAGTTGTAATCGCGGCTAATGAATGAAGTTGATTGATCGGATTTGCATCGTTAGGTCGACAAGGGCTTGAAATATGTTCACTTCGTTGATTACAAAGAATTTCTGAAAGCCGAAGCTTCGAAGGAGTCTTTTTTTTTCTTTTTTTTTTCCTTCTTCTTTTTTCCCGGAATAACTTCGACGCATAATTAGTATTCATGAGTTCGCAAGTAACATCGAGAGTCTCAGATTTTCCGCAGTTTTCTCGATAAGTAGTTTTGTACTTTTAGGGCCCGGATCTCGAAGACTCGGAATAGGAGGCGCACAAATCGTCGAACTTTGTTTATCTAAGAAAGCTACGGGAATTCCGTCAAAGCGAATTTTTGCCTCAGCTGCCCGGTCGAGTTTGTCAAAGAAACGACGGCGATTCGTACCCGAGGCGCATTACTTTCGTACTGCCGTCTGAGAGAGAAAGTGGAACTTGTGTAATTGCGTATATCGAACGGAAGTTACCGCTAACGAGCTTGGCTGTTATTTTCTTTGGTTTCCTTTCCCTGGCAACGTTGAAGTACACGGCGCACAATTTTATAACAGCACACTTCCTATTCTGCCTTTCGAGTACAGCGAAGTGTGAATTTTTTTAATCGGAAAACCTTTCATATAACGATAGAATTTTTTTTTTGAAAAAATGCGTTATTAAAAAAAGTAAATTCAAAGTCCAATCTGCGGTAGATTTTCGTGATCAGAGTAATGTAGCGATCGATTTTATTTTATAGGAAATGTGTTATTAAAAAAAAGCAAATTTAAAGTCAAATATTAGATTTTTTATAATTGATTTTAATCCTCCTGTGAGAGTAATTTAGATCCAATAATTCATTTAAATTCTTTCATAAATGTACATTCGTTCTTCATCGCTTTTTTATTTTTCAGGTATTTTTTTACCACGGATTTATTACGGCTCAAAGTCTAGGCGAATTCACGGTGAAAAAAAAAACTGTAGATTTAATGTAGTGGAACTGAGAGATTTTATGCATCAACAGGTGCATTAAATTAAATGTGCAGCCTCAAAAAATTAACGTAACAGCGAAATTACATTACATTATTGGCTTCACTAGAACTTTTATGATAAAATTACATCAGACTATTAAAAAATAAACTATCGACCGCAATTTTTTAAACACATTACCTCAACTTGTCATCATAATTGTGCATTGAATTTCATGTATCGACTGAAGCATGAAATCACTGAAAAAAATCGGATAGTTGGATTCAATCAATTTTTTTATCTCAAGAACGTTTTGTATATTTCACTTCAGTGTATTTTGATTCGAAATTAACGTACGATAATCATTTTTTAACTACGGAAATTTCAATTTTTTTATTTATATGGAAATTATTGTTTTAGCAATTTTTTTTCACCCTAAGAATAAATGGGCCAAGTACAATATTTTTGATCTCAGTGAAAATTCAATCAAACATCCGGAATCAGTCAATTTTTTCGTAGAAGTGAAAAAAATGAAGTTATATTTCGAGACGAGTTGGGCGATAAAAAAAATCGTAAATTCTCGGTTCTACATTTTTTTAGCAAAAAAAAATATCGTGGAGAAAAATTATTCACTCGACGCGAGTTTGGTAAGTAAAAAGAGGAATAACAGCGAATTGTCTCGATACGGTTAGGGGCGGTACGTGTGGAAATCGTCCTTCCATTGTAGACTGTACTGCGGGCGCGGGGTGTGCGAGAGGGGCGGTTCGGGCGCGTTAACTTTTCCGAAAGTGCCGTCGGCAAGCAAACTTGTATAGTAATCCCGGTACTTCGGGAAGTGGTAATAAAGTCGCGCACACGGGAAGCTCCCGTTCTGCTGTCTCCCCGTTCGCGATCCCTCTGTTCGCGCGGAGCGCGGCCAACGAGCGTTACGACCAACCCGCGCGAAGAGACGACGATACACACGAGTTGCGGAAGGAACGGCGGATCGACCTCGTGAAAGGGGGAATAGCGATGGGGTCGGGGCGATGCTGTGCATGCTCGTCAGTTTCAATACCGGAGAAGTGAGAGGAAGCGCGGAGACGGAGAATGGGGCTCGTTCCACTAACATCAATCAACCCTGTGGAAATGTTGCACTGCAGTAAACTATGGCAATTGGCCTATCAAATTAATTCAACAAAAAAGTCATGGAAAAATTCATAAGAAAAAACCTTCAGCGAAATGAATCAAAGTCTATTTGTTTTCGATCAAACTTATCGGCTAGACATTTTTTTTTATAAAGCAAAAAGTAGAAAAATGCTTTACGAAAGCATTGATGGCATTCCTACTGTGGATAGTTCGTCAAATTAATTTTACCTATTATTTATAATTATTATATATTTGTATAGAAATCATTTTTTCATATTTTCTTTTTACGTTTCGTATCTGTATTTTTCCATCAATTAACAATGTAGAAATGTTGGACTGCAGTAAACTATGGCGATTGGCCTATCAAATTAATTCAACAAAAAACTCATGGGAAATTTCACAAAAAAAAATTTTCAGCGAAATGAATCAAAGACTATTTTCGAAAGATGTTTTCGATCAAACTTATCGGCTAGAATTTTTTTTTTATAAATGAAAAAGTAGAAAAATGCTTTCCAAAAGCATTGATTGCATTCGTACTGTAGATAGCTCGTCAAATTGATTTTACCCATTATTTATCATTATTATACATTTTTATAACAAATAATTTTTTCATATTTTCCTTCTACGTTTAGTAATTGTATTTTGTCGCACATCGCACAGATTCGAGTTTCAGATTCGGTGATATAGCATAATTTTGAGACTAATCCGGAAGAATCTGATAAAACAAAAGGAGATGCGAATGAATTTTTTCTTATTTCCGTCAATTCGAATCTGTCGCCCTTGCGTCTGGCGCTTCACGAGCATACATTTTTTTTTCGTATCTTTGACACTGCAGTTGAGCCCTCTCTATTACCATAGCGATAGCGGCAAATCAAATTGAATAAAAATTTATGTATCAGAAGAGCGCAATAAAACGGAATAGATTTGGAAGGGCGAGCGGTGGGGGGAACGAACGAGGCTATAACGGAAGGGATCGAAGGCGGCGAGAGGGGCTCGGGGTTGAGCAGGGAAAGCCGGATCCATCAGGCAACAGGGATTCTCGATAAAGCGAGCACGGATCGTTTGGGACGCTGTGCTGAGAGTTCAGAGACGATAGGGAGAAGAATCGTCGGAGGACATTTCTTTGAAGCTATAGAAATCCGTCTCCCGAGCCCTACAGTCATTGGCCGCGCATCACCGTTTCGCAACGGTCCCGGTCAATGATCCGCGGAAAGTCAATCGACGTCGAAGAAAAAAAACATATGCCGATAACTGTCGCTGAGGGTTCGAATCCAAAAAAAATGCCAAATGTACGGTGTAAAATAATTTTATCCCATATAAAAAATCCGTCTCACTCGCGTTTTTTTTTTTCGTCGGAATTTATTCAACACTTGTGTATGGAATATCCGTGGCAATTGGACCTCGGGATTGTCGAATTGTCGGCGTCAAATTTATTCCTCCATCCTCTCTGCACCGTATAGATATATAGTGTATTTTGTATCCCATCTCCGCATTTTACAGAGATGAAATATCTATAGAATAGCCTTGGACCCTGTTCGACGAGTGAAATAGGTGCGCCAGAGCGTTTTTCTCGTATTTTGGGGATAACATTTTTTTTTTCTCTCTTATTTTGTTTTTTTTTTTTTTTTTTTTTTTTGAAAGCGTCAAAATGCGTGGCATTCGAGGTCTGTCTATCTCGATCTACGGAATCGGCTTTACGATATATTGCCGGAGCGACGCTCGAGCGAATGCTCTTGGTCGCGGCATTATACCGAGGCCGATATTGCTCTTTGCTCGGTGAGAGGATCACGATGCGATTATACCGCGGGCAGGAATTTCATGCCACGAATTTTCCTTCGCTCGATTGACCAGAAGCTCGAGAAAAGACATCTACCAGGAGGGATTGCAAAAAAAAAAGGGCTTGAAGATTTGGCAGTCTTTGGGAGTCTTTCGTTGAAGATTGCGCTTAACCCATTCTCCGCTTCGAGGCGAAGTAACATGGTTTAATTCCGATAGCGCGACTCCTTAAGACCAAACGTGAGACTCAAGGAGAATTTCGACCACCATCTCTTCCGATTTAATTTTCAAAAATATGCACCATGAAAAATTACATTTGCAGTTTACGAAAAACATCGTCCAGTTAATTATTAATCTATCGATGACTTTCTTCGCCCCATAAATTTCCGAGACCTTGAAATTCAAACATTGCTAACTGAGCTCGAATCTGGATAAATTCCCTCCGCATTCAAATGGCTCCTTAAGTAGCGAGGTGACTTTTGCGCCAAAAATAAAAAGAAAAAAAAAGATAGAATAGGAATACCTCAAAATGCGTCAGGAGGAGTTCATTTCCAAATGCGCCAAGAAAGCTCTCTCACAGCACCAATCCGGTGCGCGGTGATCGCGATTTCCCTCCATCTGAAGCATTCCAAAACGGCACCCAACACTCGCTCCGAATAAGCAATCGACGAGTGCAAGTCGCGCGCGCTAAGCGAACGACGAACGCACGAATTTAGTCGCCCGAGCAAAATGCGTTGCTCCCATTCGCGATATATCTCTCACGTGCTCGTCGATGTGTCCGAAATTGAAAAGGGTGACGCGGAAGCCAAAGAAAAAAAAAAAAAGAAAAAATAAACATTTTTTTCCACTCGCGGCAATGATTTCGAATTCTCTTCACGCCCTCGAATCGGTGCTATTTCGTTTTTTCTCAATGCCCCCGTTCGCCCCGTCGTCTTTTTTCTTCAAACGACATCGACACTGTATATACGTTGTATACGTAGTCTTTATGCCGCGCGGTTCTCGAGGGCTGGTATGAGCGCAAAGGAAAAACGATGAATTCTCTATGGTCGGTGGCTCACACACGCGGACGGGCGCGCGCGCGCGCGCTCTCTCGCGCGTTGGGGTAGTTTGAACAATCTCGCTCGGAGCCTCTCTATTCCCTTCATTTTCTCTATTCCTTGGGTTCCTCGATGGTACCCTCTATTCCCCGTTAAAACGGCTTTTCCCCAACGACCATTCTTTCCGTATCCGTTGCACATATATAGCATACATATGTAGGATACGTACCGAGGGCTTGCGTGTGTGTACACACACGTACGTGTGTATACTCGTATGGATATCCCGGCAGGATGGGAGCTTACTTTTTACGAGGGAAATGTGTAAATACGGGATCGCGAGAACTCACGGCCGGAAAAACGAGAGTGAGCTTGGCGAGGTAGAACCGGCCCTGCGGTATATACCCACTATTCCAGGGGACCGCTAATGGATTAAGGCTTTTTCCGCGCCGACAAAGTTACGCACTTATCCGCGGTATTCCGGGAGGGCGTTTCAACCAGTTATCGAAGAAGAGATAAGGTTATAAGCGAAGGGATATCACCGCATATATACGATCTTATACGGGCTCAATGATTCGTCTCGGGAATGCATTCTCGGGGGCTTACGTGATATATTTGAATATCGGGTGGGGCGCGAAACGATCGTTGAGGGTTTTAACCCGTAATTTCGACGAGCCTGGCGAAACTTCGATTGTATCGGTTAGATCGAAGCTTTGGATCGTGTTTGTCGACTCACCGAACTGCGGGCTTGGTTCAAAGAAAAACTCGTACCTGAAACAAAATTTTTTTTTTTTTAATTATTTTGGTCGGAGGAAATTCTAATGGTTTTTGAAAATATCAGTACCAGCGGTTCGATGGGCTCGCGTTTCGTTTGGCTATGTTACAAAAATACTTACAGCTAAAAAAATTCAAGCCCCGCCCCCGCCAGGCCTAAAAAGTCCCTGAAGGCGCCTTGGCTGGAAATATCCTGAGTCAGGCGGACCTAGAATATTTTGGGTCGAGGTCCCGTTTGGGGCCTTGGAAAATTTCGGGTCGTCGCCTCGTTTGGGGACTTAGAACATTTCGGGCTGAGGCCCCTTTTAAGCATTTAGAATGTTTCGGGCCAAGACCCCTTTAAGGGACTTACAATATTTCTTGCTGATGCCTTTTTGGGCACGTAGTATATGCTGGATTCATAAATCGGTCTGATGCTCTATATAAATTTCGCAGATGGAATAAAAATATGAAAAATTTCGACTTTATAGAAAAATTAATTGACGATATAGAAGATGCTGAAAACATTAATTTTGTTTTCTAATAATGCCAATAAGTTGCTGAAATATTGAAAAACAAATTGTTCAAGAAGTCATCCGGTAACTGGATGAATTTTTTTACCTAATTCATTGGTAACTTGATCGAATTATTATTATGGAAAACGCATGCATTTTTTAGACTTCATCCTATCATAGATAGTATTTGAAATTCTTTTCCCATCACACTTTTGGTTTCGATTTTATAAGATAAAAGACCCGCAACGACGCGTATAAGACTAAAATCTTTCTGTTCCGTCCCTTCGAATCGAGAGCGCGCGATTCTCAACAATATTTCCGTTTTGCGGAATTCTCATTTTTTTTTTTCCTCCACACGCTCGCAGCTTTTTTCGCGCCCAAGCCCGGCTGTTCATCCTCCGCCTTCTCGACGTCTTGCCGACGGTCGTTTCGCAAGATTGGATCAAGGGTGAAGGGGCCAGGTTAACGCACATGAGGCCTGAATACATAATGCGCCTCGACGATGTAAATGAGAGTCAAAATAAGCGCCTAGGCTGAGGGCTCTTCGCGACGGCGCGAGCGGTCGTCGCGTCGGTGCCGTGTGGAATTTTTTTTCTTCTTTTTTTTTTCTACTCAATCCTCCCCCGTTCCCTCGTCATTCTCCACATTTTTCTGTACCCTACAGGGCCTGCATCTATCCACATAGATATCCACCGCATTCGAGCATCTTTTTTTTTCTGCGTTTCTTCTTTTTTCAATTTTTTTTTTTTTACCGAGCGCTTCTACAACATAATCTAATTCCCGAGCCGGGGCGGTGGTCTTGCACGGGGAAATATGATTACGGCGATAGCCGAGGGTAACGATGTTACCTTCGGCTGACGCAGCCACTGCCGTAACGCTCGGTCATCCGGATAGCAACGTATGCGTACGTGTGGCCCGTGGAAGCTTTGCCTTCCAGCATGCCTCGGTCTCATCGAAGCTTGATGGGAGCCGGAGCTTGCGAAAACTGGTACCAGTTCAACGTGTCTCTTTCTCTCTCTCGCTCGGCTAACATGTCCCTCCCTTGTGATGCCTCAATCGAGTTGCGGCTACGGAAAGGTGAGCGAGAGGTAGACGAATGACAAAGAGTGATAAACATTATTAGATCACGGAGCCGAAGTAAATGCATGTATACGCGATGAATTGACGGACGTGGAACGTCGGAGGGCTTTTTTTCAGCCGAGTATGCAAACTCACCGACAATTGATCCTTTGACCTTCAATTCGACGATAAGCTTTCGTTTCGTCGAATGTAATTACGAAAAAGAAAATTAATAAAATTTGCATTTAAATGAATTATTTATTATTATTTATTATTTATTTAATTGTGATTTTTTCTTAGACTCCAATAACAGTATCAAAAATATGGGAGACTTCGAAAGGCGATGTATCGGTCAGCTTTTGGAAGACGTCTTCGTCGACGAGTGATCGAGGCCAAAAAGGGAGAATCAAAGAAGCGAAGGAAAAGCAGTCAGTCGCAGTTAAGCTGTGCCTGATTCGGAGCTGGTAATAACGCACCGAGAAACGACTGTTTTCTCACAGAACTCCGAGAGTGGTTCCAGCACTTCATCGATTCTCCATCAGGAATCGTCGATACACACTCCGATAGGTAGGTTTGCCGATAAATGCGAGTCTATCGGTGGGCACAAGGACCAGCTGGCGCGGTGCTAAGCTACCGCCGCCCCGAAGGAGCAAGAGGTGCATTTACTCGAGTACGTCATCCAAGTGCTTGGCAAGCATAGCGTTCGCCTTGAAGTGGCATCCGGAGCTTACCCGTCGAACACACACGCAAGTCACTGACGTACCTCCTGACCTCAAACCTCCACAGTAATATACTATATATGCGCCGCCCTCTTTATCAATCGGAGAATATCAATGATTAAAAAAAGAACCATTTGCACGTAATTCGCTTCATCGGCTCATTGAGACGGTTTGCAGTGTTCGAGACGTCGACACGGCCGAACGAGAGATTTCGCTTTCGTAAAACAGTTTATCAGTTTTTTAGTGATCATTTTTTCACGGAGTTTTAGACAATGTAAAATTTGCTAGTAAACTGAAAAAATGCTCACGAATCATCTGCCTCGATGTTTCAACGAGAAGCTTTTTTGATAATACCTAAAAAAAATACAAACGTTTTGAAAGAGTAAGAAAGAAACAGAATAAAGTTGAAACAGTAACATAAAAACTAAAGTCTCCTCAATGGAAGTACAAATGCGGAGCATTGAGAACTGCAGAACATCGAAGCGGGGGCGTTCAAGATGAAATGTACATAATAGAAGGGTGAAAGAGGGTGTAGATACGCCAAGTCCAGGGTATCTCACGAACACGTAGCGCGTTTGAGTCACGGTCGAGGACTCCGTACCGCTATTAATTGATTTAATTGAATCTGCGCGCGTTGCGTCATTATTCAAGCGCGCGCACACACACACACACACGCATGCACGCGGCGACCAAGCGGATATCTCTACCGGGCCAATGATTGCCTCTCTCGTTCTCATCTCTCGGATAGGCGACACATTAAAATCAGCATCCAATCGACTCGATGGCCAATGATTCGGGTTACACGCCCAGAGGTGCGCGCAACGGAGTTTAACGTCAGCGTAACGTCGCCTCCATGCGTGCGAGCAATTATTAATGAAATTTCGAATTGCCCTGCTTCGCTCTTCTCGTCGTTAAATTTCATCCAATCAGCCTTGAGCAAATGATTATTGGCCATAGAATCGGAAAACGGGTCGGATGGTTTACATCGAAGATTCATGGTGCACGTCATATTGATATCATGTCCGAAGAGCGGCAGTGATTAATACAGACGGACACGTTGGACATAGGGACACGTTGGACATAGGGACACGTTGGACATAGGGACACGTTCGACATAGGGACACGTTGGACATAGGGACGCGTTGGACATAGGGACACGTTGGACATAGGGACACGTTGGACTTACGGACACGTTGGATATACGGACATGTTGGACCTAGGGACACGTTGGACATAGGGACATGTTGGACCTAGGGACACGTTGGACATAGGGACACGTTGGACATAGGGACATGTTGGACATAGGGACACGTTGGACATATGGACATGTTGGACATATGGACATGTTGGACATAGTGACACGTTGGACATAGGGACACATTGGACATAAGGACATGTTGGACATACGGACACGTTGGACATACGGACACGTTGGGCATACGGACATGTTGGACATACGGACAGACGGACAAACGGGCGATCAGACAGTATCAATTCAACCGATAAATTGTGGATTAGTTCTTCGATCGTTGTTAAATTACACCCTATCCATGTGAATCGGAAATTAGTGTCTTTATCACTGTATACACGGCATCGAATACCGTCGGAGCAGTTAATCCGTGATTAATACACGCGTCGACGATGGAAGCAAACGTCCGAATGATTCTGATCGGATGACTTAACGTTGAACACTCCCGTGACGCGATGATTTACAATTACTCCTCGTAGTTATCTCCTCGCTTGGCTTAAGATTGATATTCCTCGTTCGCGCGAGCATCGATCGACCGACAGTGGCCATTGGCTTTCCAACGTTTCCACACTGGTCGGGACAAAATTGCTCGTGCAACCGAAAGCGCATCAATTCGCGGAATACGCGAGCGCGCGCGTGCAAGGTGGGGCAACACGGGGAGAGGGAGAAGCGGATAACAGCGGGGCAAAGCCAGGGTGCGTGCATGCATGCTCGAGATTGATATGCGATGCAATGCGGCACCGAACGGATCGCGTACTCGAATGTATATGCGCTGTAACATGTCTGCGGAGCTTCTGTGATGCTGTCAGTGCGTTAAACGCGGCGCAGGAAACACGCGTATTTTAAATGCTATACAGTAGATAACAATTGCAGTCAAAGAATGAGCGAACGACGATCCCTTTGAAAAATAGGGAAACACGCGCAACTACCGTGTAACGTTTAGACGCGCCGCTATTTGCAGAGAAAACATTTTCATTGGAGACAATTGCGACAAAATAGAAACGGAATAAAAACACAATTTCTACTTGATCCGTTAACCCGCGGAAAACAATACGGAATAATCGTGCAATTCGGAACCTTTGCATGAATCTGTCGAAAAAACGAAAATCATTCGAGGATTGTCCCACTAAAAAAAGGCTCGGAGCCATTTTTTTTGTCCCCAAATCCACAATCTACGCGCAAATAAAATAATGGGCATGAACAATTGGGTCAAAGGATTTCGCGCGTTCCGACGTCAAATCCCAGTTCTGTTTCGTTCTGCGTTTCATTCTCCGCGCAAACAAAGCCTTTTTTTCTATATGTGGCAGATATGAAAAAAAAACAACAACAAAGTTCGTTGTATAAAAAAAAAATAGCGGTTTTGAAATTTTTTTAACCGGAAAATTCTATAATTTGCCCGGCGTAATAACGCTTGACATAGACGAATATGCGGCGAGAGGCTGTTCCGTATAGTCGGAAAGCGGAGTAAAAGCATCGGGCGTTGTTGAAATACCTGGAGTCCGCGCTTTAACGCTCACGCATTCCGGTCGCGTTTCTCCATATCGTTCGGTGTTGGAAACGGGGACGAGGGGAACGGCGTGTTCGGACGGGAGCGCTCGGGCAAAAACAAATTCGCGAATAAATAACGTTATTTACGGCTTGCATGGGGTATGTGAGTGGGTGACTCGTTGCGGGATTGGACTTTGCAGCCGCAGTAGCAGAACCACCACTCGTTTTCCGCGGCTCCTCGTTTATGTCAACGCCCGAGGTAGAGTTTGCGCTGCAACCCCACATACAATTACCATATTCTATGCACGCTACCTGTACACGCGTTGTGTATGCATATAAAACGCTTGCGATTGCACACACGGGATCTACAGTATTGAAAAATTGGTCGCTCACTATTGTGAAAAAAAAAGAAAAAAAAAAAACCGCACTGTCGATAAAATTTACAAATTGCTTCCTCAACAAAGCTGCTGAAAATCATGAATTTGTGATTGACAGAGAACGTATCTGGAATTGTTAGTCAACCGAGTCATATGTAAAAAAAAAAAATTCATCAAGAAAACACCATTGAATCGAAAATTTTGTCCGATATTTTCACGCAAGTTTATTTCGATTGCAAATGATCGCGAAAAAAAATGAGGAAAATTCTAAGTACTTTTAAGCTTTTGAAAAAAACAATTACCGACTACAAGGTGCATGTAATTAATTGTTATCTTACGTTTTTTTTTTGTTCTTAAAATTTTTTCATTGGACTTCTTTTAAGTCGCTTTTTTTTAGTTTCTGTAAAAACAATTTCAAATTCTCCGAACTGGGTATGAAAAATATTCGTACAGACATGATATTTTCGCTGTTAGATTTTCATGGCAAAAGGACGAGTCTCGAACCGACGAGACTCTCTCGCGTGGCCATCTATTGTTAGTTCCGCGTCGCTCGCGGCAACGCCGCGAAGCGGCGAACTTTAAGTTGGCATTTACAGTGAATTATATCCGCGCTGGTGGTGAGTATAGTTGAACGAGTGGTGGTTCGGGGCGGTCTATATCTCGCCGCGTATCCTCGAATACGTTTTCTCTTTGACTAGGGGAGAGCGGGGCAAAACGGCACACCGGGGCAAAATGGTCTTCACGCACAATGGGACTAGGGCAGAATGGTATTGGGGCAAAATGGGACAGCAAAAAAATCGACTTCGATGGGACTTTCTCCTGTCCCATTTTGCGCTAATTCTATCATACGGGGGACTTTATTTGACCGTTTCGTCCCATTTTGCCCCGGTGTGCCATTTTGCCCCGCTCTCCCCTATAACGTTGCTCCACCACCGAAGATCCATTTCCATATACGCCTGTTTCACGGATGCGAAACGTACGTGTGTGCCTTTGCGAAGAGATTGTTGGCGCGTTATGCTTCGCGGTGAATTTCAACCGCCGAGTATGAAATCCCGAAACGCCGACCGGCCCACCCCGTCGACGATGCGCGCTCTCGGCGTGCGGATATAAATTCGCCGAGAGAATCGTTCGGCGAGCGCGGCAGTTTCTTCCGCGCCCGCGGAAAACACATCCGCGCATTGGCGTCGCATACTTTGCATCGTTTCTCGCTATCGTTTAACCGGAAATTCGAATGATTAAACACGCCTCGCGCGCAACGCTCGACCCGCCGCGACCGGATATGGGAATAGTTGCCCCAAAGTTTTTGGCGTCGGATTCGAGCTTATCCCGGCGGGGCCGCGCTCTCGCCTCGACCAAAATCGCTTCGTGTATACGCTTCCGCGATGCACGTGTGTATCGCGGAGACGGTACGAAACCCGAAAACGAATGAGCCACAGAAGTTTCAGGCCTTCCAGACGTGTTTTCGAATTTTCGAAAGAGCCGCGCTCGCTGCCGCATGACTGAAGACGGACGAGGCGGAAGAGTCTCGCGCGCTCCGGGAGTCTCGAATCGCCTAACCGCGGTACCGCGGGAAATAATATCGAGACACGAGACCGCATAGCGACAGTTTGCGCGACGAAAAATATATAAATAACAAAAACTTTCGCTCCCTCCGCCGGTTCACGAAAACATTGTCGATCATCGAACTGGATGCTCGCCGCCCAGTGAAACTTTCGAATTCTTCTCCGAATCTCGAATGAGGAGGCCAATTATTATTATTCTTTTTTTCAAAAAACATTCGACCGATGCGCGATTACTCGAAAATTGTTTGTTAATTGGAGATTTTCTGTACACTTTTCAAATGTTTTTTCAGCAGACAATTTTTCTTCAACTTCGTTCGCTTTTCGAAGATAAAAAATGTTTAATCGATTCCATGCCGAATAATTGTTAGCATAATTGTGCATTTTTCTTTTAAAATTTTGTGATATCATCAAAAATAGTTTTGCAGTTAGATTTTTTTCTAGCCGTATTGTCAAACTTTTATTGCCATTTTTTTTATTGTTTTGGAGTCAGAGAAGACATTTCCGTGCTACCGCACTGTGTCCTTTATGTATTCGTCGACGTAATATGAATATTTGCTTGTACGGATAATGAACGTGGGCAACGCCGGTATAGGATACACTATAATGTAGAATTTCGTGTAGTAAACTATACGCATACCCGAGCGCCCTCCTTACTCCCTTCTAATTTACTCGTGATGGATGATGTTCGGGGCTGTACGGCTTGCCGCGTCGCGCCGAGGCACGCTTTGATAATCATGACGATGATGAAGGCGCTGACAGAAAGGCCGTCTTACGAGACCTCATTATATCTATAGGGCTCCGCGAGCCCTTTACCTTCATCGTCTCCGTTGCCTTCCCTGCCCTTCCGTCGCTTCTGCTCGTTATTACAAAACCGTCCGTTGTCGGATTATCTCGCGAAAACTTGCTTATACGTTAATACCAACTTGACGATACTGTAAATAATAACCGATATTATGAAGTCGATAATGAAATCGGAAAAAAAAATTTCGATCGGATGCAATTTTTTATCTTTTATATACATTTTATTGTTTCGCAGATAATACATTTTTTGAAATATCAATTTTTCATTTACTTCGAACTGGCAATTTTTTAATTCATTTTCTTTATTTTCACTCTTCGAATATGAAAAAGAATTCCGAAATTCTTTCGATTGGACAGGAGGATGTAAGATCTATATGATCTATGTGATCGTTGAAGTAAAATATAATTTTCCGTCCGACAATCTCCGCGCCGGAATAGAATAAAAAAGGGAATGAAAAAAAAATGAATCGCAACTTTTGTGCAAATAGCCTCGGGCCACTACGAAAAAGATAAGAGGTGCTTCCACGTTGATATAAATGAAACTCTTGTGAATTATATGATTCCTCAAGGAAAATTCGAGAATAAAATTTTCGCTCGAGATGACACGATTTCTCTCGGCTGCGCGGGAGTGGAGCGGAATAGCTTGGTCTTCCACTTGGCTTCCTTGAAATTTTCACCGTGGGCTTTTCCACCGTTTCTACATTCGCTCGTGTACTCCATACTCGTATATATACGTAGTTGTACTCGTCGCAGTCGTTGGTTTGCACTATACGAGGCGAGTTTAAACTTTTGGATGTTGATCACAAAGTCGGAACATACGTTTTCGGTTAGGCGAGACGAAGGGAAGGAATGGAGAAAATGGGGCAAAATGAGCCACTTTAGCGATTCAAGAAGTTTTGTCGTTACCCACAACACTCTTTCGCTACCTCTGAAACGAAAAATCAATTTGTCACGGTCCCTTCGAGTATCCGAGATGAAAAAATGACATCGGGGCAAAATTCCACTGAATGCCAAAAAAAAAAATTGGACTCCAAATGGATCACGACCGATAAGTTATACGCAAATTTTTTTGCAAAAGAGTACAGATTTCTTCACCGCAAAAATGATAAAACTTCAATTAAAGACGATTATCGAATTATTTTGTAATTTTTGTAATTCGCCCCAAGCTTCGATTTGCGCGACTATTCTATTCTGCTGGCATGGTCCATTTTGCCCCACAAATTCCTACGTGCAGCATCGTCGACTTGTACTCCGGAGCTCGGTTTCTCCCTATCCGTGACTTCCTTCGAGCTAATATATCGCAATCGTAACTTCGAGGTCCCGCTGTGAGTTTCGAAGTCGCGCGAGTATGTTCATCGTTGGCAATGCCAAAACATCGTGAGGATCGAGCCCGTCGTCGAGGAGCAACGATGTACACATCGAGATCGCGAAGATCCGCGGAAACAGTATTGCGATCTGGCTCAAAGCAATTGCAACAGCCGCGTCAGCGCGGCGTGTACAGTCGGTAATCTCAGCGATCTTGCAAAGGGAAGACACGCGACGGTGAAGTGAGTCGTAAAAACGGAAGAGAGTCTAAGCGAGCCCGGAAGAACGAGAACGACGAAAAGTGGAGAAACGGCGGTAGTAAGGTAGCAGTAACAGTAGGATCAAGCGACAAACAGTTAAGACGCAGCAGAAATGAGAAAGACAACTTTTAGGGCTTCAACCAGTAATTCCTTCCCGGTTCTCTCTCTTCTCGCCCTCGCTCGCTCCCTCCTCGTTTCTCCGGCGAGCGTAACTTTTGCCAAATCGGGCGCCCCGGAGTCTGGCGGAGTTTTCCGCTCGCTCCCCGCGCGCTTCCCCCGACCCTACTGTACTACAATCCGATCGTTCGCGCGCTTCTAATAAATCAGAAACGGCTCGGGGAATTGTTAGAGAGACAAAAGTCGCGAGGACGCCAATCGATTACCGGAGAAAAGAAAATATTTCGACGGATATTATTCGGATATATATATACGCACGAGAACAGGGGGTAAAATGGGCTCGGGAGCGAGACGAGAAAATTTATGAGAATTTTTCTTCCTCATCGACGTAGAAATTCGAAAGAAATTGAGTCAAATTTGAGAAAACATTGGTGAAAAAAATCGACATTTTTTCGCAAATTTTTTTTAATGTTCGCATCGAAAAATCTTGAAATTTATCTTAATCTTGTTTGAAATTTATCTCGTTTCTATGCGCCCATTTTATACCCAGCGCCCATTTCGCTCTCCTATAAAAAGTCGAGAAAAGGGAAAAAAAAAGGAAGATGAATGTACGGGATAACGAAGTGGTTCTACTGGCGGTGTAATATAACGTCGGACCGCGATATACGAGCGGGGTATCATTGTGTCGAGGCCGAATAGCTCCGGTGGACTGATCCAATTATTGGAGTAAATTAATAAAATGAATTAACCGCGATAAATAACGATGACAAAGCTCTATATCGTATTTGTATTCCGCGACCCACGGACATTCGATATTCTCGCTTTCGTCTGCGTCCGAGACACGTAATAAAGTCCCGGAAGCCGCGATCCAGGAAGTCCGAGCTCGCGAACGCGAGGAGCGAGGAGTGACGGAGAAGCGATTTTCTCGAATCGTGTCTCTCGGACGGTAGAACCGAATCGCTGAGGCGGTTCGATCGCTCGGTGCTCATTTCGCATGAGTTCGAGAAGAATGCGACAAAATTGCAAATATTCAAAAATCGGAAAAAATTCATACGTTATCAAAAAAATGAACGAATCATTTTCGTAATGAAAAAAAATCAGTCTGCCGGGTAATTTGTCAAGGAATAATTTTTTAAATTGTTTTGTGCATTTTGGAATTGTCACTGCAAAATTAATTTTTTTCAGTGCCTTCAATGTGCATGAATTTTTTCAGATTTTTTTTTTCGTCGAGAAGTGTTCGGAATTTTCTCTCATTTTTCTCGAACTTATGCGAAATGAACATCGAGCAACTACCTCAAGCGGAGTCCTCTGGCTTTCTGTGGGAAGCGGAAGACAGAGCCTTTTCTCTTCGTTCTCCTTCGTCGCGTTTCTCCCTCTTTCTCGCGAGTAATTCGTTCTCGGTTTCACGACGTCTCGTCGTCTCAGCGGGTACACAGTCGTCGAGAGCTTTTCGCCGTGGACGATCATGTCCGTAGCGATGCCGTTCCACTTCTGTTGCTGCGTAGCGGCAATACAGCGGGGACTGGTTAGTATGCCGTCGGCGAAGCATCATCAATGCATCGAAATAACCAATAAAGCCCGAGGTAGAAATCCTCCCGGCGTTGCTATTTTCCTGGCTCTCGAGACCCGATCGACCCCCGGCACGTTCGGAACGAACGAAAAACGGAAGTGAACGACGATAAGTCGCCGCGCGGGGCCACCGGAGAGAGCGCCGTTGCAGTCTGGCGTGTAGTCCGACTGCGTGAGAGGTTTATTAAAGATGCTGGAGCATTCAAATGGAGAGCTTCGAGAAGCAAATTTAGAGATTCCTTTTTAGAGAGCTCGGTCGCCGCAGCCAAATTATTGATGAATATCGGAGGAAAAACACTGAAATGGGAATACTATTTCGACCCTTTGAAACATGCACGCTCAGGCTAGAGCGGGGCAAGATGGTCACGCGCGTCAAAGCAAACACATAGAAATGGAGATGAATGATACGAATCGAGGTAGAATTTAGAAAGAGGAAATTTTGTTCTGTTCCGGATTAAATTTCAAAAAATCGAGTTCAAATACAATTTTTTAAAAATGTAGCCTGTATTTAAAATACCGGGAAAATTAGATACATTTTTTTGTGTCCTCTCTTTTCGAGGATATCGCGGTCAGTGTTCGGAAACATTTTTTCTTTATTATCATTGTTTTCGTTGTTGGTTTTTAATTTTTTCTATTTCTAGCTCAGGCTAGAGCGGGGCAAGATGGTCACGTGCGGCAAAGCAAACGCATAGAAATGGAGATCAATGATACGAATCGGTGTAGAATTCAGAGAGAGAAAATTTCATTCGGTTCCGATTGAATTTCAAAAAAATTGAGTTGAAATACAATTTTTTTAAAACGTAGCCTCTATTTCAAATAGTGGACAAATTTGATACATTCCTTTGTATCCCCTCATTTTGCGGATATCGCGTTAACTCTTCGGAAATGCAGTTTTTAATTTATTATTGTTTTCGTTGTTGGTTTTTCATTTTTTCTATTATTTCCAGTTTAGGCTAGAGCGGGGCAAGATGGTCACGTGCGTCGAAGCGAACACAGAAAAATGTAGATTGCTGATAAAAATTGTCCCGAATCTTCATCCCGAAATGAGGAGAGTTAATTCGCATTGAACGAATCAGCGATGAACCCACTTCGATGTTCACCGAAGTAAAATGTTTTTTTCGTACTTGCGAGACATTTTTTCCTTAATTTTCTTCGATTTCGTTCGCCAATCCGAAACGTCGAGTGGAAGGTGGTAAATTTTCGCGTCGGCATCGGGGGAACGCTCATCTGGTCGTTCTCCGGCGCAGTAGAGTGCACGGTCCAGTGTATACACGTACGCAATACGTACGCTCTTCCCTCTCTCCGCTTGCAACGGGAAAGTTTACGGTCGGAAGCGTAATCGAACTAGCGGTAGGGCGACTGTACTCCTTTCGTTGCACGAGAGCGTAAAACGTTTCGATTTGCAATATCCTCGCTTAACTGCTGCCACGGTTGTCTTTCGAGCGGGGTTCGGAGCGGCGAAGAACATCAGCTATGCCCGACGACGACGCATCGTGGCGTTGCAATTTCATCCTGTTCCACTCCGTGATTCATCTATTCGCCGTACGTCCCAACTCTTTTATCCCTCCCTCTCCCTCTCCCGTATTTATCGGGGTGCTGTGTCCGTGAATCTTTTATGTGTGCACGCGCGTGTCTGGCCAATCGATGAAATTTCACCAGACGAATAGCGCACGTAAAATTATAGCACAAACGAAATTACGGCCATTAGACATCGAAGTCGCGTCTAGACGAAATAGGATCGATCGCCAACAGCTGATGCTTTGATTCTCTTTCTTCTTAATAATAATATTATATATTATTAATATGAATATTATATTATTATTACATACAATTAATAATAAAAATAATTATTATTATTAATATCAATATTGTAATATTATTAAATACAATTAATAATAAAAATAATGATTATTATTATAATGTTAATTTCTTTTTCACCCCCGTTCGGTTTTATCCTTTCAGCGTGACATTTTTAGTTCGCCATCCCCCAATCCTTCCCTTTCTTCTTCTCCCCTGAAAAGAGGTTCAGTGCATGCCAGTACCAAACTCGAGCAGATGACGAAGGTAGGCACAGAGACGAGAGAAAGAGTGAAAAATTGTGCGACGGGCAGCCGACGTGAATGGTTGAAAGCGTCGGGGGGCGTAGTTACCGGCGTGTCTGACACAGCGCCTTTCCACGGGACACGTCAACGTTAACAAGGCACATTTCACAGATAACTTCTAACGATGCTCCCAGTTAGCTATATCAGAATCTACGACACAGGGGGAATCGGACGGTCACGAATCGATGAAGCAAACGATTTTACGGTATATCATAAACGCCGCTGTATCTACGACGTGTCCCGAACAGAAGTTCATTATTATACTTTTTTTTTTTTTCATTTTCTCTGTCATCGGACGCGATAGTTTTTTTTACTTCTCTTCATTATCGAGCGTTGATGTGAAGTTCCGGAATGGAAGTAAATGAAAAAATTCGAAATGTTGCTCGAGAAATATCGAGAGTAAATACGAAAAAAGAAATGAGTTAATAATTGCATTTTTATTCATTAATTTTGTACGATGATGAGTTCAAATTTCATTGATTTTAAGGTTTGTTCATTTTTGAAAATGGTACAAATTCAGTTACATATTGAATTTTTTGAAATGAGACTTCAATTTGTAATATGAAAAAAATTGCGATAAAAGTCGTTTAAAATAATTTCTTACAATTATTATTATTTATTTTGTTAATATATTGTTTTATTAACAATATTTTTTTCAATTTCCATTCAAAAACAAAAATAATTGAATCGATTGAATCAAACAATTTTTACTAAGAGTTGGAATAGGCAGAACGAATTTGAATTGAGCAAATTAATGACATTAAATTGATATTCATCGATGTACAACTCTTTTCTTTCCTTCGATTGAACGAGCGACGATTTGAAGATTTGTGTATCATTAAAGCGACCCAACACACGTCAACCAGGCACGAAATTAATCAGGCGTCAAGGAAATTAATCGTGTGGATTAACGAGATTCGTAATTACGCGAATCAAAAGCCTCTCGATAATCGTCTGTTATTATCCCCCCCGACATGTCACTGTTATGCGGGTTGTCCCGGCATAACAGAGACGAGCACCTAATCTGGATACGACTAACTCCATTAGTGAAAGCCTCTTGCGACACGACGCACACCGCCGGAGATCTGCTGATGATGTATTCGATACTATTCACCATTTAGTTTGAATACGATGTCGAATTCTCCTCTAATTTATTGTATCGTTTTTTTTTGCCAATAAAATATAAGAATAAATAAATTTAAGAGAAAAATGAAATTCGAAGTATATTTTGTGCATTCAGATCTTAAATATCGATTTTGTTTCTTTTATTCTTCGTGTAAACAACACTTTTTCTGCAGGAGACAAAAACAAAAAACTTGTTGTATAAAAAAGATTTTCTTTAAAAAAAATTTTACCCGGAAAATTCGCTAAGGCTGGTGTGCTTTGTGTAATTCAAATGATGGATTAACTACGATTCTTTAAAATATCGAAAAAAGTATAAGACGGATTCCAAAAATGTTTATAAATAAAATGAAATATTTCATATTCAATAATAATAATATAATAATAATATTATTGTCATTGTCATGTCTATAAAGAACAAATTTGGATACATTTTTTTTCACGGAAACAAAACGTCCTTTATGAGGAAGCAAGGAATTGATAAAAATAGTATGATAATAATAATAATAATAAGTTAGCGAACAAAAGACATGAAAATTCTGGAGCAGATCAAATCGAGCAACGAAATCAATTATTTGAGGTGTTCCCAAGGCGGCAGAAGGCCGAACACACGGTAACATACGTTTGAAATTTCGACGAGATTCGAACTCGGTCGAGTTCGATGCCGGCTCGGTCGTTTGTGATCAACCGGAGAATTCCGCGCGGTACTTTATTACGGCATGAGATTGCTTCACACGTGTAACGGATGCCCCTGGACCGATCGAGTTACGAGATGAAGCCGAGAATAACGGATGTTACCGAGCGAGCGATAACGGGACACGCGGGAGATCAAACCGGTTATTCGCAATGCTCCGAAAATCGTAATTTCCTCTTGGGCAAACGAAGCGACGATTCCTCGAGAGGGACGATTTCTGGTCTCTCGCGTTGCACCCGACACCGTCGAGCTCTCGAAATGACCCGTGCGATTCGCGACATCGCTGAAAGCTTAAACGCCGAATCCGGCAACTGTGTCAGGGATATATCGGCAACTGCGACCGAGCGCCCGAGAGCCGAAAGCGCACACAGTATGTGTGTACTCGACTACGTTCGTTCGGTCGAGCGTCGATGCGGTTTCGGATCCTCGTCCTCCATCGCCGATGGATCGTCGGGGGGCCATCGTAACTGCATAATATTATTTGTCCATCGAGCACACCCGTGATGGCCGAGATGCGGTTTCCGCGCGTTACCATCAACCAATAGCGATATCGCGAACGATTTCATCCACGGCTTCAAATCAATCGTTGCTGCGAAACCCATCAAACGCTTACCAAATAGTCGATAGAGTCGGTTTGCGCGGACGAAAAATCGAAATTCATGCCAAGAACTTGACTATTTTCGGCTTAATGTGAATAATGGCCAGAGGAAAAGAAAAAAAGATGTTTTTTCAAAATTCACTTCTTCTACCCCGAGACGTTAGTACTTCCGGGACTTTAGTCTCTCTGTGACTTTAGCCCTTCCGTGACTTGAGCATATTGTCTAAACTACCGTTTCCGACACAGCGGCGATGAGATATTTTTATAATATAGAGAAAATCTTTTCAACACCTTCCAAATGCTTGATTTTTTGTATTATTTTCATTCCATCAAGAACTGTTCGCTGCCGCTCTAATTCCTCTCTCGAACTTACGTGTCGCCAGATATAACAAAAGGGCTACCTCAAGGTCAGGTGAAATGGTCCAGGAAAATGTGACGTTAATACGGAACGAAATGGTGCATCCCAGAAGTAAAAAAGATTCTGAATATTTGTACTAGTAATAGACACTGAGAAATAGTCCATTTTGCCCCAAATTCATTTTTTTCCTCAATATATTTATGATTAATCTTTATTTCTTAGTAATGAACGATTAATTCGTCTTCTACAATCAAGCCATAATCCTTCGTCGGACCTTTTTGGTCCATTTTATCGACGAACTTTTTCTCCACTCACAGATCGCGGTTTAATTCCAAAATGTCGCGAGTTCGATTTATTCATCAAGTTGGAAGGATCCGCGCTATTAGGGATCAATGTGTGTCTCCGTCACTGGAACATTGGCGATGACGTGGGCATTCATGTCGAGCTAGTTTATCACCTCAGAGGTTCGTTATCAACATTAGCCAGGGCGATGAGATGCCGGAGAGCGGAGAGGAGAGCGCAGCAGAGCGAGATGGAAACAGAATAATATTGAGCTCCGGCGTTCACTGTCTAGTGATATATCCATACTTCACGTCATCCCCCTTGATGAATTATGCATGAACGTTCGATATATAACCGATACGTATCGGTGCGAGTATGCGAACGTATACCCAGAGCCGCAGCGAGAAGCGTACGCGTTTCGTGCACCAGACGATATCTCTTTTGTACTCTTATAATAAATTTGCATAAAGATACGATCGAGTGCATCAATAAATAAACGAATACCGCGGCTTCGGATACACGCAGCAGAGCGTCTCTTTGCCTATAACGAATCGTCTATTCGTGATTTTTGTAATCAATGATTTTTCCGTCGGAAATAGGCGAATACGAGCACGGTAATAATTTGTGTCTCAATGGATAGGAAATTTTTTTTTTTGAGAAAGCAAAATAAATAAATAATAATCATAATAATAGTAATAAATCAATTATTTGTTGATTCTGTTTTTTTTTTATTTGATTCAATAAAATTCAGTAGATCTTTAACTCCACAATTCTTCTGAAGAATCTTTTTTTTGTATAAAATTTTATGGAATCTTTTTTTTTATATAAAAAAATATTTCAAAAGATTTCATAAAAGAATTGTGGAATAAAAAAAACGATTACATTTTATTGAATCAAATTTTTTTATTCAATGGAACGTGAAAAAAAAAAATTGTGAAATTTTTTACGAAATTGTGGCGACAAATATTTTTGTAAATCGGCCGAGTTAATTGTTAGATTGCGACATTCAGATGGAAAAAAGGTTGCGGAACATTGGCGAAAAATAAAGCAACGAAAGCGACGTGCCGAACGAGGGGCGAACGGATGGAGAAGCGGTGACTAGTAGTTCGAGTCGACGCCGGTCGGACGTGCGAGTTGTTCGTGCGGGAGTTTCAAGCGCGGACCGGCTGTCGGCGACTAATTGGAACAGTGGACACTCCGATGTACGAGCGTCTCGTATACAATATTACCTATAAATGACGCTATATCCACCGAGCACTTGTTATTCATATCCGCGCGTGTGCTGTGCGCTTGTTTCGCACTAGAACGAACCGCCGCTACGCAAATTTCATCAATAATGAAATTTATTATTCTTGCCGTTTGATCGATACGTTCGGATTGGACTTTAAAATGTAAAAAAAATCAATGTATAAAAAAAATGCATTGACTCGAATTTTTTTTATCAATCGAATGGAAATGTTTCAAAAATAATTACGAAAACGAATCGAAGAACTAAACCGAATAGAAAAATATTTAAGAGAACTTGGTAATCTGATCTTTGTATCGGATCGAAATTCAGCGAAAAGTAGCCCGTTATCGGAACCCGTCGAGGCTGAAAAACTTTTTAGGCCTCTTTTGAAGTTTCCTTTTTCTAAAAAAATAAGAAACGAAAAAATGTTGACTCATGTATTCGCGTCTGTGTTTTTTTTCTCTGTCCTAACGAGACCAGCGTAGAATTACGTAACACGTTGGCGAGCACGAAGAGCGTCTCTGGCAAATGGTGGATCGCAATTCAAAACATCCCTTGATCCGCGGGATTCGCTCTTCGCCGCTGTGCCGGTAGAACCAGACGAAGCTCCCTCAGTGCCCCGCGTCCTCGCGGAGTATCTACTCTCGGTCATGGAGCACAGCTGATGCTGATGCTCTAATATTTGCTCGTCTCTCTTCGGATCCACTCAGGGGCCTTCTCTCTGTATCCTCCCAGGTAGCGACGTGTAGGCCGACTTTCCGATGCTTGTATGTCGCCGCATATACACGCCGACGTACTCTATATTCGAGTAAATATGTGCGGGTGGACCGCACGAATTTCCGCGCTCGGCGAACGAGTGTGGGAGTTGCCCCGATAAAAGCTGTGTGCGTTCGACGATAGCGCAAAGGCTCGAGCACTCGTATCTCTGATGCACAGACGATTCCGGCGAGCGCCGGGAGAGCTCTGAAAGACCGATCCATTCATTCACATCTATTTATTCCTCGTTCCGGGCCTCGCAACGTTATACTTATTTCAACGTCAACCCCATCCGCCGTCCCGACCGATGCCAGCGATGCCATACATACGGGACGAGGTTTTTACTACACTCCGCCGAGTCTCTCGCGTAAATACGAGTATCGCAATTTTTTTCTTCTTTCGCATTTTTACCATCGCAATTATGGAAACACGTGCGCATACGACAAATCGTTCGAATTTAGAAAAAATCTTTCAACGGAATCAAATGGGCGTTTTTTTTTTTCAATCAAGATTAATTCAATAATTTGTTAATCACTTTTTCGAGACGGCGAAATTGTTCTTCTGAGGATCCTTTACATGGATGATTCTTTTCTCCTAATTTTGTCACATTGTGAAGTATTTAGAATTCGTTCGGAATTTCACTTTCGAAGTTTTATCAGCTTCTCAGTTGATATTTTTCATTGTTCAACCCGACTCTCGACGATAAATGGGAATATCGCGAATGCTATTCGTTCGTACGAAGAGGCAGAAAGTCAGAAAGTTGTGGGAATAAAGAATTATTCGTTGTAAAAAAATCATTTGTTTGAGTCAGGAAATTTGGGAAACACTCTTTCGGCTCTTTTCCTTCAGTTCGGAATCCTAAATCAAATAAAAAGAGCACCAAATTAGCGTCCAAAAAATCCCTAATTTTAGAACAATAAATAATAATAATAATAATAATAATAATAATAATAATAATACTAATAATAATAATAATAACAAAAGGAGGAAGCAAGAAAAATAAGAAGCCACGACGAATCGGCAACAACTCGGATGCGAAGTTTCAACGATAAATCGTTGCATGTATCGATATTCGCATGGGAACGACTGCGAACAGACGTAAGATAGAACGCAAGAATCTAGTCCATCTCGATGTGGAGTGTATCGTGCACAAGTGGCGTTGAAAGTGCAAGAAGCATAGAATATAGTTACCGATACATTGTGACTGGAGTGGCTTGGGACAGGTAAACATTGTGCGATATTCAACGTTTGCCCATTCTCTTCCACCCGCGCCGGAACGTCGTCGCCGGTAGTCGGGCGAGTGTGGGATCTGCAAGACAACTCGGGCACCGCTGCAATATGCAGTCCAGCGAGCTGTACGAGCGGCGTATACACCTACAGCCACTTGGAAAGTTTGCCGTGGGAAGGGGCGCGTTGATCTCTCGAGAATCGAAGGAGAGCGCTCTCTGCGCTGAAAGCAGCCCGCTAGAACGGTGTTCGGGAAAGTCGTTGCGATCACAAGAACTAGTCTAGTGGTAACTACAACTCCTACTAACGCCTTTGCAACTGACAGCGTTGCTCTGCTTTGGAAATGTAGGTCGAAGCCGGGAAAATAGACGCAGGTAGCGGTGATTCCCGACTGGATTGCACTGGCGCAGATAGCGCATCGCCTCTTCCCATCTCTCACTCAGACACACGCTCATACATGGTGAGGCATTTCAGTGCGAGATCGAAGAAACGAGATTGAGTGTCTTCGGGCACTCGAGATATACAAAAAAAAAAAATGAATCAATAAATAATAAAATGACTATATTCAGATATCGAAATATCACAACCTTATCTTTTATTCAATTATTAAACATATTTTTTTTTCATTTTCCACCTCACCACCGCGAGAAAAATCGATTCCCGAAGTGGTCGGTGGTCGCCTTCGGGTTATGAAAGACTATGGAAGTTGTTGAAAACGTGAGGATTCGATGCTGTCGATAGCAGAGTTGAGACGCGAGTACCGCAGGAGAATTGGCTCCGCCGTACAGAATAGCCTTCGCCTGGAAGCTGAGAATGACTGAGCGAGAAAGAGACCGCGGTGGGAGGAGGAGGGTTCATAGAAGAGAGCTGGAAGGTCGAAGTTACCGAGGTCGGCTCTGTAAATCAACCGAAATGCTCGAGAATTGAGTTGTGGTCCTCTCGGGGCCAGCCGGGCCGCAAACTACGCCTGCAGGAGATTTTCCCTCTTCGCGATCTTGCTTTTCCATACCATTGTGGTTCCCGCGTTCCCCGGATGGTCTTGGATGTTCTGCGGCGCGGCGGAACGCAGTCGGCCAGGGAGATGAGGCGATTCTGTGCCCTCTCGCGTGTATACCTGCCAAGAAGGGCGGTGGGAGCCAGAAGAGAGGAAACACTCGAAGCAAAGGTGAGGGAAGACAGAAACGCGCGAAGTAACAAGAATTTTCCTCGGCGGTCTCGCGAACGTGGCATTCTATATATTTCGTTCTCGATGGCAAAAGGTCACTGGGGACCTTGGGCATGACTAGTTAGCTATCCCTGCGTATATATAGCATAAACGAGGCGAAGGAAACGAGGCCGGCGACCCCGGGAGTCGAGAGAGCCACCTTTTACTCCATCTTCCTCCTTTCCTTACTTCCTCCCCGCAACCCCTCGCGCTCCGCTTTTTTTTCTTTCCTTTCAACTCGTTTTTCATAAAGAACTATCATTCACCGCGGAGGAAGGGAGAAAACGTGCCGGAAGTGTCTCAGATGTTATATAGCGTTATACGCGCACTGTCACACGATAATTTCGTACCCGAGGTACGAGAGACCATTATGCTTTTATTTTGTTTTCTTCTTCTTTTTCGCGAAGAATCATGGGCAAGCGAGGGGCGCGGGGGCGATAGCGAGGGAAGCGAGCTCTAAGTTATACTACTTTACGGTCGGGATATTCCTTTCATCGATGTCATGGGCCACTAACGATTTTCCATCAATTATTCACCCGTTTCTTGTATCCCATTGCCTTCCGCGCCATTGATGTACGCACTAACGTTACGGGTAAAATAAACGAGAATCCATTCGCAGGATAGTTTTGTATTTCTGACCGGGAGAACTGCGCGGTTTTAGGGCCGTGAGCAAGCTTCGTACAGCGGATTTTCATGCATTTTTCCGCGCTGGACTCGAATCCAATGGCAGTTGTTTACAATCGAGCGGATCGACGGAAACCGCCGAAAGAGTGTTTTTCCTTTGCGGCCGGATTTTCGAAATTTTTGCTGTTTTTCGAACAACGACATTTTTGCTTTCCAACGAGATATCGGCAAATCTCAGATCATTTTGTTCAGCGGATAAAAATGCACACGATCAGATTTTTTTTGTATTTTGAAACCCATTTTTTCGGTAAGAAAGCATCTCTAAGGTAGCCTTGCAATCCTTTGTGAAAAAATGAAAAAAAAAAAACTATTCTGGGTACATATTTTTTAGCGCTAAACACAAATCGAATAGCGATTGTCGATTGAAATGAGGGGAAGAAAATTTACCCAAAACACTTTTTTTGACATTTAAAAATATAAGCGATGTAAAAACATTATTTATTTTGAACGATTTTAGGAGTTCTTCAGACTATTTTACGATTTTCGGCTATTTTAGCCAGTGACTAATCGAGCTTTCTCGAAATCGGTAAAAAATATTCTCAACTTATCGTTTCGAAGCTATCTACTGCGTATCGCGGCTCTAAAATTCGATCCTTCCATTCAGCAAGTTCCTGCCCTCCGAACGCGTAGGGAGGCAAAAAAAAAGTTTCGCAAGCCTCAAGAAAGCTCAACGTCGGATACGAGGCCTGCCGGTGATTCGGGACGAAACTAGCGATGTAAAATAGGAGAAAGGAGGTTGATGCAGCAGCGGCTGGGCAGTGGGAAGCGACGGTTGCACGAGGAGGCTCGATAGGCCTTAAGAAGATTTCTATAGCGGGTTACTGGCCTCCTCGTGGCAGTTAGGCGTTGGAGGATGTTTCGGAATGGGGTTGAAGGGAGTTTCGGACGGTCGTTCGCTTTCTGGCTGGCTCCGCACGGCGGTAGGGTAGGGTAGTTTCGGCGATATAAATGCGAGTCCGAAAGGACGTGAACGTGCGGAGGGAGTGCGAGAGAGAAGTTAAGGGTTGTAGTGGTAGTAGCAGAAGCAGCAGCAGCAGAACTAGTAGTGGTAGTAGAAGTAGTAGTAGTCGGTACTAGTAGCAGTAGCAGCAGCGATACGGGGATGGTTGGCGTGCCAGGACAGCGGGCGGCACCCCATCCCACTCGATGAACCTCGCGAGGCTCCTTTGCCAAGCAACCCCTTCGGCTAACCCATCCTACGATCCCACGCTCAATACTCAACGGGCCAGAGCGGCCCCGCGCCGGCTGGTACCACGTACCAGTAGCGCACAGTACGTTCGTTCGTACATTCGCGCAATATATACCTATACGTGTCTATGTTATATATCGAAAAAAAAATATATATATATATATGTTAGTGGTACATGTTCCTGGTATGCGACCTCGCTCTATCCACACATTCACCGTATCCTAAATGCACACGAATGCTCTCGGAATATCTGTACAAACGTTGAACAGAGAAGGACACATAGGTACCGAATCCTCCCTCCCCGCCGAACGGTAACTAGCAAAGCGCAAAGTCCTCGGAGCCCGTATAGCTCAACGAGAGATAAAGACTATTTATAGATCCCTAATGATCGTATTGTACCCCAGCCATGCGGCGGTCTCTCTGCTGAATCGGATATTTCCCGCTCTTCCCTTTTCGACTCTCTTTCAAAAGCTCCTTTTTTTTTCTTCGTTTCGTCCTCACTTTCGACCGTACGACTGTCCATGGATGGGTACAAATGAAGAGCTACAGGCTTAATTGATTTTTCTTTATTTCATATAGATTTTTCGAGGCATTGAAATGGGAACCGCTGATGACGTTGCGGAATTTCGGGGAAGAAATGAAAATTGCTTCAACGGCGGGACTTCATAAATGTATTTGGAAAAGGCTTTCTGCGCTGTTGAGAAATTCACCGAACGAAATCGAAGTGGATCTTCGAATGAGACTCGAAGAGATTTCAGAAATTGAAATAAATTGTCTTCATTGACATTAAATAATAGATCAATGAAACGCTGATCAACGTTGAATAAAACTCAAGTTACATTAAAAATTCGATAAAATTTCTCAAACTTCTTGAAGATGTTTGAAAAAATGTCGTTGTTTCTAAGCTTTGACGGATTTCGGCGATCGCTTCGATTTTTTTTTTTAAATTTACGCCGATAAATAATCAATGATAAGGCGCAGGCGCGTAAATTAAATTCGAAGAATTGAATCACTAATCCTTTCTGTACTATTTACAATCCCTTTGTGTCTTAATGCTCGAGGATGCTTAAATTCGAATTCACAGAAATGCAGTTTCTCTCGTGCCGTTGACGTCGCCCGGCCTCGTCTCTCCGTCTACCCTTTTACTTTGAATGAAGCTACAGTGAGCCGAGGCGTGGGCCGTTCTGTACACGGCGATAGGGAGGATGGCAGTTGAAGATAGTCTAACGCGGGAGCAAAGGAAACGGTCTGTTCTACGGATAACGAGGAAGGAAACTCGAAGTACGACGAGAGACGCGCCCGAGTTTCCTTCGTCATTCCGGGGGCTTCGTCTCGCGTCGCGCTTGCCGGTGCTCACCGAAGTAGATAGAGAGCATCGTCGTCGTGCCGGCGACGCAAAGGAAAGAGGAAACGAAGGTTAAGTGAAAAAGGAAAAGGACCAAAGGAAGAAAGGAAGGTAAAGTAAGAAAAAAAAATAACAAAATAAAAAGGAAAAAAGAAGGAAAAGTAGAACCAGCATTGGCGAGATGAGAACGAAGACGAGCCGAACGACAAAGTCTCGTTGGTAGACTCCTGAATGTGCCGGGTAGTGGATGCGGGTACAGCCCGCAATGCGGTAAAGTACGGTATACCTTTGATCGTGTACAGGATGTACGCGAAGGACCACAGTGTATTTCCCGATCGATTTGCAAGTCTAATCAACATTCCAATCGACGTCTCAATCAACATATCCAAATCGAATGGCTGCCACGGTCCGATCGAACGAGGGTATGAAAAATACGCCACGACGAGGATGAGCAAGTAAAGAAGATATAAGCGAAGAGGAATAAAAATCCACGACATCAACAGAATTGTACTGTAGTTCGGGATGTTGAGGTGTCGCGGAGCAAGGTCGATTTCTCTAGATCGTTTGATTCTTTTCTCGTTACCTCGAAAAGTTACATCATTTTTTGTTGAATATTGCATAATTTTAGGGGCCAATTTTTCGGGGCGCCAATTTCTCGGGAGGCCAATGTTCCGAGTGGCCAATTTTCTGGGGGCCGATTTCCCGGGTGCTAATTTTCGCGATACTCCAGATTGAAAATATCCTGAGGGGCTAAATTTCCGAGGCCGATTTTCTGAGACGCAAATTTTCTGGGACAATTTTCCTAGATTCGAAACAGGAACCAGAGGATCGAAAGAGAGCACGGAATCCCACGTTCTTCGCAATACCTTGATCCCGCCCAACGAAAATCGCGTATGTAGGTCGAGGGTTGGGCACTGCGAAATGGAATACAGTTGGGGAAACGAGTTGAGGAGGCGGAATTCAGTCCTCGATCACGGGAATCTCGTAATTTCTGCAACAAAGCGAGCCGTTCGTCTCTCTCACGGCGGAACCGTGCACGACGAACGTTCGGAGTTGGCTACCATCGCGTTTGCTCCGGGTAACTCTGTGGCACACACCGTGCGAAGCTCGGCTAGAGAATACGGTACAGATAGGAAGAGGTGGATGGAACGGGGGAAAGGGGTCTGGGGGAGGGATGGGGGTTATTAGATGGTCGTGATGAACGAGCCGGGCTGCGAGGACTACGTGAACGATGTACGATCTACGATGTACGACGTGCGATCCACACGATGTTGCCGTACAGGCGCATCTGTTCGGGCAATGCATCACCGGGCGGCGCGCAACGATGCCGCCCCCGTGCCCGGGGGGGCCCCGAAGAGGCGAAGAGGAGAAGAAGCGAAGCGAGAATCGGCCACCGTTGCGCTAGACTCTCGGCGGATCGAGCGAATGGTGGAAACATGTGCCGGTGGAAAATAAACCGAAGGAGTGGGGAAGGTCTGGAAACGAGAGCGAACATGGAAGGGAGCGGTGGCATTGTCGTTTCGGTATATCGTGACCCAACTCCCGAGGCCGACGACTTTTCATCCTATATCCTTCACATCCCGGCGAGAGAAACTCTCGCTCTCCGGCACTGTTTTCGATTACGACAACGACGCGAAGGAGGATGCGAGAAGCAACAGCTGCGACTACGAGGCACCGTCTCGCGACGAGAGGACAACGACGGAGACACGGCAGCCGGAACGAGAGAGGGAGAGTGACTCGTGACGAGGACAAACGATTCGGCGACCGAGGCAAGAACGTCAACGTCACCGATGGGACTCCATCTTGGAGGTTTCGCGATAGCGAGAAGTGGAAAGAGGCAGAAAATGGGTTTCGAGATCAAAAATAGAATCTTTGCGGTTTCGCGGATGAAGTTCTTGATTTTACACTTTCTTTCACGGAATTGATCATTGAAAGAAGAACCTAGCGGTAAAAACTATCCAGCTCATTCGAGTAAGAACATCGACACGAATTCGACAGGTCCGCTTCGACAAAAAATAAATTTTTTAAATTGAACAACGAATAAATCTCCCGACTATAATGAGTAATAATGATTTGTTATTCCACTCTTTTTTCAGTCGGGACTTTTCAAAATTTTTATAAAATTATTTTCATTTATTTCGGATCACCCTGAAGAGGGCTGCGAAAATAAGGTCAATCAATGGGCGAATTATGGGAATAAATGAAAATTCAAATAGCCGTGGAGCGAAGAGAAGGGCCGCGGAATATCGTAAAAACTGTTCGAGCAGTTAAATTTCGAAATACGATATGTGACTGCTTGTGGCATATATTTTCCCGTTCGATTTTCGTTGCGATGTCCATCGAGGTGTGGGATATATATCGAGGAGGAGAACGAAATACGCTAATACGGTATGCTGGGGCTTCGCCGGCTGGCCGACTAGTTGGAACGGACCGCGAATGGGTATACGTAGATATTTCGATATACGCGAATGACGTCCAATTTCATGGAACAACGATCACGGGCGGATCGAGCCGGATCGAGAAGAAGAGCAGCTGCCGCCGTTGCTGGCCTCTCTATCCGGGCCACCGCCGGATAGTTCGCAGTCTTCGTATTACTATTCGCAAAAGCGAGCGGGATGACCCGAGAGTTCACATCACCCGCGCACGGACCTCGAGCTCTTCATGAACGAGACTCGTCGGGCTTCGCGTCGATCGGAAATTCGACGAAAATTCGCCGATGGCGAGAGCGCAACATTCGAGAAACACGCGCATACCGCGTTACTCGAAATTCGACAAGAATAATTAAGGACATATAAAATCCCGCGGTCGGTAATGAAAACTGTAATTAATTTTTTAAGATACCGAACTTCTGAACGAAGAAATACAAGAGCTAATCAAGAGATTCTATTTTTGTGAGAGGCCAAAGTTTAGCCATCCTCGGAAAATTTGTATTACAGTTTATCTTATCGATTGAGCGCGAATAGAGGGTATTTCGTATTATCTTAATTTATGATGATTTTTTTCGTAGGGTAATAAAATTCATCGAATCAATAAATGCGACGAAGTCGCTCCGAATCGAGACACGGGTGAAGATAGACTGAACATGGGGGAAAAATACAAAAAAAAGGGATGGAGAGTCGAGTGAAACATTTGTCACGGTTGCGTGGGCGTTGCACTTTGTGGTCGAGCGACCCTTGACGTAACCGTTTCGAAGAGTAGCCTTGTCGAAGCGAAAGCTCAAATTGTCAACCAGTTTGGTGAGTTTTGCGAGACATATTGACGAGAAGCGCTTCCCGAGTGTCGGATAACGCACACACGAAGAAATGCACACGGACGCGCGGACATTGTCGAGGGCGCGGTGGGATACGAGGAGGTCAGACGAAGACTCGGCTGGCTGAACAACCGTAACATCCACGGAAGTCTGCTCCACGGTGCTCCGCTTCGACACTCCAAACAGTGGCGAAAGTTAGCCTTTGATCGGAATTGAGAAAGCCCCGTTCCGGCGAGAACTTTTGATGGTCGCCGCTGTCCGGTGGCCCCCTCGCAATCGAGTGTCACGAGCTCGCTCCGAAGCGTCCGGAGTTCGTGACCGAAAATCCCCGGACGCGAATATCGTGCTTGGAAAATACAAATATCGGGCCTTCGCTCTAGGATAGCACTGATCCCCGGGACGGAAGCAGCAAAAAACTGTATTCCATTTTTTTTTTTCAGGCTCTACCGCTTCAGGGCAGAGATCCGATTACTTTTGGATATTCGTTCGATTCAAATCATTTTTAAGGTGGTTCTGTCGCTCAGTGCTCATTTCGTGTGAGAAAAATGAAAGAAAATCACAAATACTTCTCGATGATATAAAAATGTGAAAAAAATGCATGCATATCAAAGTTACCGAGAAGATCAATATTCAAAGATTAATACGTTTTACAGACAAAAACGAATATTTATAAACGGTAATACTAATCATTAATTATTATTAATGTAATTTTTTTGTGAAACTATCTCTTCTATTTTAGAATCAGCGATCTGTCCGACGTTTAATGGTGCAAATGTTATTCAAAAAGTATAGAACACTCACAAATTCGACGATTGCCTTCGGAAGTTTCATACGTCTGTAACTCACCTGCAACAGAAAAATAGATAAGTATTGAAGATACAATGTCTGCAAACTCATCTTTAATTCTTTTCATTTTTACAAAAAAAGTCGAATAGAACTTTGTTTTCTCGTTTGCAGAAATTGCAGCAAAAAAATGTATGTAACAAATATTCTCGTTGTTTTTACAACGCTTATGTCAATCTATTTTCTGCGTGCTCTATTTTTCCTACGCTACTTTTTATCGCTTCCTCCTTCCGCGCAATGTTTTTCTTTCGAGCCCTCCCCGCCTCTCTCGCACACGAAGAATCTCTCTCGTCTGCGAGAGGAGAAAAGAAAAGGGCCTCTTCGCTAACTCCGCAGTGAGTTCTCGGCGTGATTTGTTTTTCTGTTGTTCCAATGTTCCTATCGTCCTCTGCGCGTGTCACACACTCCCGAGCGTCGATATATTTTTCAAGACGGAGCCATCTATTTCTTTCGCGTGTTTCCTCGATTCTCCTCCAACCGGCCCCCCCGCCCGGCTTTCGTCTCTGTTGATTCGAGGGAATGAGAAAAACGAGATAGCTCCCTCGAAGGGACACGCTCGTATCAGCGACCGAGGAAAAATCGTGATTGATTTCTCGCATCAGCGATATATGCATTTCGGAATTTCGATAGATTTCTGTACTCTATATTCATGGATGGTACGCATAAAACGTCGCGACCAAGGAATACCCTTTAAGGGGACATTCCTATTAATCTCCCGAAAAAGAGGCGATTTTTTGCATTTATTTCTCCGAAAGTTCCGGTACAATTCTCTTCCAACCTGGTAGGATTTATTCATTATGCGTTTGTACACATTGGCGAAATTTTTCATCGACAAGAAATTATTCCATTATAATTATATACATTATGAAAAAATTATTTCGACTTTATTATATTTATTTCGAGTAAAAAAAATCGAAGCACAATTTGAAAAAAAAAGAAAAAACATCGCTAGATTGCTGGCCGTCAATTTTCGAAATTGAATGATCATTTCGAAGAGTCGCCCTGTTAAATTAATCGAATCGCCGTCGCTAATGAATATTCGATAAATTACGAAATGGCGTTGCGACGTTACGATCGGAATTACAATAAAACGGCGATAAAATAATTCACAAGGGCATTAGAGATAGCGAGAGCCATTTCGATAACTGGATATGTGCGCGGCAATATAGTTCATAACCGCTAAGAACTACCGATGGATCTTGGTAATTAGTCGGGCAATTAAGGTCAGAAACCAGGAGGAACGAGGGGGATCAGGTACTACGGTCGAATGGCGCGATATAGAAAGAGAATTTTCGGAACAATGGTTTGCAAAGCCACCCTCGGAAATTGCGTCGTCTCTTCGGTCCTTTTGGCTGGCCGCTCGCTCAGCTTTCTTCCCGCTCGGCCCGAGAATTACGAGGCCTTAACGCTGCGTCACTGCCACGAAATTATTCCATTCGCATCTTCCAATTATTCTACGAATCTCGGCGTAACGCGAACGCGTCATACTACTAATGTTTTTTTTTTCTTCTTTTCTTTTTTTTTGAGCATCGTCTGGTCCACCTTTGGGGGAAAGAGGGTCGGGGCCCTGCGAGTCTTTTCTGCTTAGCCATTGTCGAACGCTTTTCGTAATTGATGTTGCACTTATGATTTATTCCGTTAGGGTCGAAGGAATCACCCCCCTGTATCCGATTGACCGGTCGCCCGTGGAAGGCGACCGCGCCGCTTTCTCGAGCGAGGGAGAATTTTCTATTAGCCGAGAAATGGCACAGTGACGCCACCCCCCTCGCTTGTATACCTTGGCCAACGTGTCCCCCCTGAAACAACACTGCAACCCTCGGAGAGCATCCAGCCGGCCATTCTTCCTCTCCTCTCCGTCTCCTTCGTTTTCTTCTGTTTTCATCTGGCTCGGCAACGCGTTCAATCAGAACTGCGTGCCCCGCGAACGAAAGAAAAACTGTATGGGAAGACATGATTTACGGCCAATAACGCGACATCACTCTCACTTACTTCTTTACGAGGTTCGTGTCTCGCATGGGGGCTGCTTTTCCCGCCGTCTCTCTCACGGTGACAATATTTCCTACCTGCCGCGAGATTCACCCGCGTTTCGACGGAAAGCTTCCGTTTGTTTCTTTATTTTTATTTTTTTTTATATCAGGAAAAAGAAGGAACACGAACAGCGATGAATGATTGTTGCGAATTATTAATCGTGAATTTCAGGATCAAGAAATCGATACCGAGAGCAGCGAAATTTTCCGAGTGTGAAAAAACACCGGACCGGAATGACTGGAGTTGCGAACGAAATGAGTCGTCAGCAGTCAAGATCCGTTGACTTGTCTGGTCCGAAAGCTACAAGTGATTTTTTAAAAATTGAGTCTCACAGCGTTACGATCCGCTGAAAGGCTCTAAAAAAATTCAAAAAGATAGTCTAGTATGTGTATTTTATGTGGGCGAAGTCCCGCTTGAATTCACATTCGTAACCAAACCAGAAAAAAATTGTATTTTTTAGGTGACTCAGCCCCCTTAAAGCCTAGGGTTTGATTCTCGACGGCATTTGCAGGACCCAACAGGCCAAAATATCGGCGACCGAGTACTTTTCACAGAACGCCCGTAAATTCGTTGTGGGTATCTTTGTTGGACCAAATGAGGCCCAAGATTGGATTTCTTGTCGTGGATTCCGTTATCCTATAACGGGCCTTTCCTCTATCGCGGCCGTCGGAATTTCTGCACGGGGGAACAGGGCGTTACACCGAAACTTTCTGCGCATCGATTTCTCGCGCGATGTTTCATTTTACCCATGCATCCCGGTACTCCTGTTTTCGCAGCTCGCAGTCATAGCACGGTCTGGTGAACGGGCGGGTTGTTGATATTGTATTTTCACCGGAAGAAAATAAATCATTGGAGCCTCCCCCGTCGGTCGGGCGACGTCGCGCGGGGGCGAGTCAGAGGGGAGTGAGCCGCGGCAGCGTTCCTACCCTCTCTCGTTCATCGGTGCATTCAGCACGCTCACTCTTTTCCTCGATTTCCATGTCCTCCCCATCTCCCGTAGGCTCTCTTGTCCGTTTGATTCACACCCTCCAGCCCCGAATATATTACACGATAGATAGATAGCTACGGTAGGAACGCAAAATTCGCGATAGAATAGGACACTCGGCTCGAGGTGGGGAGAAAAGCGCGGAGCGCTCCGTTCGGACCAACGACACGCAAACCACCGACGTCACCATCACCGATTCACGGCGTGATGTTCAGCGCGTACAGAATGGTTTCGCGCATTGTTAAAAACAGCATTGTCTTTCGGTAATGGCTACGGCTGGCCTGGACTGTCCCCGCGCCCACCGGCTCATTTCATTTCTGCCGCGAAGGGCGGAGGGGATTGGGGGTGGTTATGCTTCATATTTTATGGTCGTACGGGACTATGGCTCTTCTCCGTGCAATGTCAGTTCACCCGACGCTTTTCATGCTAACGCTGCTGATTCTGGTTTATGTGTAGTACCGCTGCCGCTGGCTGCTGATGCTAGTTTGCACGTCCCGAGAATCACGCGATTCTCCATCGAGAATGGAAAATGCGTTAAAGCAAATTATCGAAATGACGAAGTACCCCGGAGCGGGAAAATCGAGGCCGGGCGAATTAAATTTTTCATTCAATGGATTCGGCGAGCGTATTTATCGCGGAATGGAGGCTTCAAGGCGGATGACCCATTAGGATTGTAATAATAATTAGTCCATTAACGGGCTTACTTCTGTTTAATGAATTTTCGCGATTTGTGGCTTTATAGTGGTTTTCTTCCTATTCAATTTTTTTATGATCTTTCGTGTAACTTTGTCAATTCATTGTTACATTATATCCGCCCTTCGCCAGCGCTTAAAAATCTTTGAAGGTAGTTCTGTCGTTAGGTGTTTCCTTCGCATGAACTCGAGACAAATGAGAGAAAATTGCAAACAGTTCGCGATGGTATAAAAATTCGAAAAAATTAATGCATGTTGAAGGCACTATGAAAATTAATTTTACATAATAATAATTTCAAAATGTTATTAACCCCCTCTATAGGGGGGAAGGGTTGGAATCCCTATAAGGGGGATTTAGAAAATTTTCTTCGAGCCGTTTTTCGATATTTTCTCCGAGCTCTCCAGAGCTCGAGGCTCGATTTTTGTACACGACGGCGGCGGCGGCGAAATTTTTATATATATAGAGAGAGAGATAAGTGTTACAGAAAAAGTTGTCAACCGCGTATCGGCATGTTTTTCTTTTTCGTGTCGAAAAAAAAAATGCAACAGCCGTTCTCGGCCAGAGTCAAGCGGAACATTCGTAATTGCCGGAAACAATTTTTCTCGCATCCGGCGCGACGGCAACTTTCTCGTGAACGGCTTCGCTCGCGGAGGCACACACAGCAGCACAGTACAAGAATAAATAATGTCATACTTTTAAAAAGTTTTTTTTTCAACTCACAAATGAGTATATTCAAAACAAAAAAAATCCCGCTTTGCAGTGCCATTCAAATGAATTATTATAATCTCTCTACATTATAAGAATAACTCGTCACCGCCTCTGCCGCTGTGTGAGAGACGGTAGTTTAGCGAATATGCTAAAGTCACGGAGTGGCTAAACTCACGGAAGGCCCAAAGTCGCGAAGGTGCTAACGTCTCGGATTGACTTAAACACCGGACGGATTTAATATAGAGATAATTAGAACTATAGTTTTACCGCGAAGGAGAAGTTATTTTGAGATAAACGAATGCGCACTCCACAAGATTAAAAAAAATTATTAAAAAATTTTATAACAAAAAAATCTTTAATGATTCTTGATGATCAAGTCATCGACGACATTCGTGGCCCGTTGATTGTTTCCGCGGCCCGAATTGTGTAACTCGACGTGCCGTTCAGCGTGCTAGACGTCTAGAGCATCGTTGCAAAGAGGCTGAGAGAACATTGAGACATCAGTGCCCGGGATGTATGCATTGCGTTCGTACCGCTGTACGTTGAATCCAGAGCGGCCGAAGAGCGGGTGATGACGTTTCGCTCTGTATACGCTGAGGAAGAGGAAGACGAGGTCGACGTCGTTGGTGCGGTAGGCGTTCATTAGCATACTACACAACATTGCCAGGTAGGAAAACTCGAGGTAGATAGCTTCAAGATGTTGACATGTACATATCAATATATATGTCTATGTATATAGATATATACATGTATACGTATATGGAACTCCGAATAAAACGAGGTTTGCCCCGACACTGGGTAAACAGCGCGAATTCAACCCGCAACACCTGCTACTTAGCGCCCTCGCGCCACGTTCTCACTCACCCCCGGCGATGCTCCGCTCCTTCCAGCGCTTCGTCTTTCTGATGCTGTATACACATCGGTACACTGCCATACCCGGGCGCAACACCGTTAGCAGCGAGGAAAGGAAAGGGACGATGTTATAAATTATTCATCGGGCTGCTGTGCAACTGCGAAATATATCTGCTTACTCGTGCACAGTTTCTCTCTTCTATCATTCAGCATCCGACGAACCCTCTTTCTGCGTTTCTACCTCCTGACAACGGTTGAATTAAACTCTTAATTAAACCGCGAGGTAACGCGCTCCGCGGTCCGGCCGCGAGCGGGCGGAGTTGGAACTGATTTTTTAATTCACTTCATCAGGAGATTATATTTCCGGGACGGCGAAGACACGGGTTGGGCGGAATTAACGCGACGGAAAAAAATAACAATGAAGATTGGACTATGGAAATTACGATGTTTTTTTTTCTTCTCTCGTAGAGAACTCTTTTTTTTTTTTGTACGAGTCTCTTTTTTTTTTTTTTTTTCTATTTTTTGTTCATTCGATATCATCTATAAGTTATTACTATCCGGTCGATTATCGAAGCCATCTTTTCATCGTGAGCGACATTCCAATTTCTGTACTCGCTCGTGCATCATAGGCCGTCGCGGTTCGCGAGAACGCGAGGGAACACACGGAACTCCGAGCGATAGGGCCCCGCGTGAAAATCATTCCCATCCCCCGGCGCTTTGGCAGCGTGGAAGAGATATCGAGCTCCGGTTTATACGCCCACGATACGCTCGCGAAAGCCACGGATGTAATACGGAACGGGTCTGCGAAACGTGCGGCGGGCAACGGAGACCCAAGCGGCAATATGACGGTAATGTCGCCGCCACGGCGAATCTCGAACTATACATTTCCCGAAACGCCGACTCGCCCCGAGGCGAGCCGCTCGGATTAGATTTGGGTCATAAGATAAATGGAGTTATTTTGATTTAGTGGATCGTCCGATAGGTATAAAATCGCGGGGCGACGAGCTCCGATACGCATTCGGCACTATCGGCATCTAATGTAGTTAGAAGACACATTGACTTTTCCGAAAAGGGTGTCTCAGCTCTCAATTTCTTGAAGTAAAGTTCTGAGCGAACATCGAATAACTCTTTCAATCGAATAAGAAACTGAAAACTAATAATCCTATCGAAGATCTTTAAGATTAATTTCGCGCGCCGGACATTTTCGCACCGGTCAGCGGTCAGCTTGTTAGCGGTGAAGGACAAGTCACATCCTGACGCCTAGCTAGCCAGAAGTTTCATGCTCTGACATTGCAAAAAGAATTGCTCGTGAAATCGATGCAGCACTTTGCGAATAAGGCGATAGTTAACCCGATATGCGGCTGCAATCGATAGTCTAATAATTGCAAGCCGCAGAGATTAAATGTCTCGGCTTCGTCGTAACTCATGTATGGTCTTCCCGAGTTGCGCGTTTGCGGCAACGGCGTTTGACGCTCGTATAAATTTCATGGTAGGTCCAAAGCACTGTATACCGGCTGATCCGTTTGCGTTCGCCCGTTCGAAACAGAAGAGCAGCCTCGCCGTTTCGCTCATTCGGGAGAAGCGGAGAGCCAACGACGTGAACAATGTGCAAAGTTAGGTCCGTCTTTCGTTCTCTATACGGCCACTCGGATACGTGACCCAACGTTATGGCTACGTACGGGAGTGCCGGAGACCGTACAAGGACGAGGGCCGAGCATGAGAACGAGTAGGTTCTCGCGGGCCGGAGAGAATGCGGGCTCGCGCGAAACGCGGTCGAGAACCTCGAGCACAGTTTCGCGCAACAACGCGAAACGAGTCCTCGGCTCTCGTCATTTACGGATGCCGGGACGATGCTTTTACGAGGCAACTTCCTTCAAAAACTCGAGCACTTCTGTGTCATGTCCGCGTTTCACTGTTCTCGCCGGTGAGGGGCGGGGGCGCTTTCTGCGCGGAAAAATAACCGAGCGCGAGAGCAGGGAGAGACGTGAAGAGCCTAAGATTTTTCGTATGGCCCTGTAAAAATGTCGCACAATGCGCCCGCGGGTCTCACGGTGTTTTATAACGTGATAAAGAACGGAAGTGAAGAGGAAAAAAAGGCAAACGCGACGGAGAAAAATGACGAGAAACAAAATGAAGAAAACAATGAAACGAAGATGCGAAGAATTCGATGCTTGGCGGCACTTGCCTGGTTGGAAATACGAGAGACTCACTTGATATCCCTCGTTTTTTTGTTTTTTTTTTTCTGTTTTTTTCTGTATCGCCGCGCCATAGAATACACGAGAAAGCGATAAAATCCTCCTGCCGAAATATAAAACGCTTGGCGAACAAGGACCCGGGACGCGGAACATCCGCTCTTCACGTACACCCTTCATATTTTATTACATAATATATCTGCGGAAAATTGTATATCTATTTTTTTTTTTGTCTCTCTTTATTTTTCAGCTGATTCGACAAAACAGAAAATTCTTATTTTTCGCGTCGGAGACTTTTGCGCTGCGGGAAAAAGCTCGATACGTTCGGTGTAGCCGAGATAACATTTCTCGAAGGCTCGAGGGTAGAAAATGAAAGAAAAAAAGATTCGCGTCCCTCGAGCAATCGTAAAATAATATTGTATTTTTTTTTCTGAGAGAGAGATTGTCTTTTAATAAAATAGAACGAGCTGTTTGAATTCTAGTCGCGCAAAGTCGGGTTAGCTAGGAAATCAAAAGTAGGGAGAAGGAGCTTCGTTTTACGGACTTTTGTTATCTGCGATACAGTGTTTTCTGCTCGCGAGCTTCCGACGTGGTTATCGCGTATTTTTACATCTTCACGGAAAGTCCGCCCCGGTAAATCGACGGAGAATTGGCGAGAGTGGAGAGAAGATAGTTCGCCGGTTCGGATGAAGACGGAGCGGAGGTGCCGAGGGGGGAATGTGTAGTTTTAAACTGGCCGAAGAAAGGTACGAAGGCGCGAGGGACGCACGGAAGGGCGATGAGCTAAGAGTTGCGCTCGCGAGAGCGTTGAAAACGGCTCCATGGAAACGAGAAATGAAAAAGGATGAGAGCGGAGTGCGAGCGCGGAGACAGAGACAAAGAGAAAACAGGGGTAGGAAGGAAGAATAGCCCCCCGCACGCCGCACGGAAACAAATGAATGCAATAACGAGGCGGCATTGTCGCGGGCACTGTTGTGTTTCTTTACGCGAAGAATTATCTCCTATTCTCTTTCGCCCGGCTACTTCAACGTCACGTTTTTTTTTCTCCCTTATTTTCCCCTTCTCTCTCAACCTCTCATTCCCGGGTTTTATTCCTTCGCAACGCGCACTTTCCGTGAAGCTCGTGAGAAAGCGCGGAGGGAAAACAATGGGACGATGAAGCTTCATTCTAAACAGCGCTGTAGCTTCGCCGAGCGCGATAAGTCTAGCCACTTTATTAAGATGACAACAGGCGAACAAGGATTCTTTGAGGGCGCTCGAAATATATATAAAAGCTTTGTTCCTTCGAAAGGAAACCATGGCTCGATGAACCTCGTAATTACGGCTCGCGAAATAACGAAATTAATGCACATTATCGACTCTGATCGATAGATCGTTAATCAATACGTTTGAAAGGCTTTCGACGAAATTTTCGAAAAAACCTAGTCGAACCTAATGAACCGAAGTTCCAAATTATCGTTCCCTTCAATGTCGGATTGAAAACAAAAAATTGTCGGACATCATCGAGAAAGAGCTTCTAGCCGATTGGTCTGACTATTGCGGTGTCGTTCTACTTGCGAGTTCCGCGACGTCCCGAGTGGTGTCAGCGTCAAAAACAGAAGGACAAGGCAAGGATTTTTTGCGCCACGACAAATATATGAAATCTTTGCTTCTTCTATAAAAAGGAAGTCCTGACGAATCTCAAGGTTAGAGTGAAAATAGTAAATGAAACATTACCAAGCTTCACTCGCAAATCGGTGAGTAATGGTTTTCAATGTCTCTCGAAAAAATTGCTAAAGAGATCCACTGGAATATACCGAATGAGAGTTTCGACTAATCGTCTGTTTCGATCGTGTATCAAGAATCATCGAGTTGCAGCATCCGGATGCGCGGTCTGACCATAGCGGTATCGTTCTACTCGCGAGTTTCGCGACGCCTCTACTCTCGCTCGAGGCAGCGCCAAGAGTGCCTATAACCAACGAAGTCCATCTTAGCGTTTCGCAGTGAGAGAGGCTTTACTAAATTTTCCACTCACCGGTTACGGTGGCCGGGACCGGTGATAAAGTATGGAAGCGCCGAGGAGCCCACTTGACGACACTACGGAGACCGTATGCCAAAGTAGATACTCAAGTTGGCCCACATTGGGAAGCGGCAGCGTCGGAAAAGACTCTCGCACACAAAGAACTTCCCCGTACAGTTTCGAAGTAGCGAAAGTGTGGAAAATCGCCTATACGTGACCATAGCGTGTATCCGGCGATACGGATACTCTCATGAACTCGAGGAACGTAGAAGCGCACGGAGGATGAGGGAGCTGTTGCAGCGCCTTAGATCGCGTGCGGATACGTTCGGGTGTCCTACAAAATCGGCGTTTTCAAGGCTTATCCCTACCCCCGAAGCCGCCTCAGTTCGAAGAAGCACTCAGAGTATCCTCGGCTCTCCTGGGTCTTTCGCGAATTCGTATCCTCTCCCTCGGCCGTTTCTCGGCTGGCTCCGGTGCAATGCCTCGAACAGTAGCCGCGGCGAAGCATAGAACGGGACGGAAGAATTCCTCGTCTCGTTCCGTGCTACGACGCCGAGTGACTATCACGCCGATCCCGGACATAATCCCTCGACGATCTCTCTCTTGTATCTCTTTTATTTATCTATATTCGCTCTGTCACCGACGATGTCTTGCCGGAGTCTCGGATATCGAACAGACGCTCGACCTTATTTCTACCTTATTCTCAGTGAATTATTTACGAAAGTCCTGCGTATAGTCTTTCGAGCCCCTTCCCGCACCCTCCCCCGGAAAATCCCGGTGGACGAGTACGCTGAGAAAGATATTTCTGGAGGTCGGCCCGGCTCGTTTTCAGACCCGAGGTTTTTTTTCCTTTTATTCTATTTCGACTTTTTGCTTATTCAGAACTCGGGAAATATTCTCGCGACCTAATGTATCGGAATGCTTGTCACAATTCGTTTCGTACGAAATTGGTGACCGTGGAAGAAGATTTTTTTTCCCATCGCAGGGGTAAAAATGTGAACTTGTCTGTTATCCAGATTCTCCGAGAGAAAAAATCTTTCACTAAATTTAGCACCGTTCTCTCGTATCGTATTCTTTTTTTAGGTTTAATGACGATTCAGTACGAGTCAGATGGAGCATTTTAAAGATTATTGTCTTCAACCCATGGCAAAACTCAAATATCTGCCCAAATTTTTTTCTATTTACAACAAAAATAATGAAAATAGTTTCACAGAAATAAAAAAATACCCAACTCAAAACGAGAATAATAAACTAATAATAATAATAATAATGATAACGCAAAAATACCCGTCGCATATCCGATAATCCGGAATCTCCATGTTCTACAGTATCGTGCATGCAGTCCCGCAAGGGTGACAGATATTGAAAAAGAACAAAGAGCGATCGCGAGAAATCCGATTCGCAACGAGTGGGCGGGGGTGGGAGGTTGAGTTCGGAAGAGCGTAGAAGTGTCGGTTCGACATCGATCCGCGTTGAGCGGAAGTGAGAGCCTCCTCGTCTCATGTGGATCGTTTTACCGGCCCGGAATCCAGGCCGGTTAACACTCTTCCTTTTCCGACGCAGGTGGGCCCGACCTTCCCGGTTGATCTACTCTATACTTTTGCTTCTAACTGGAACACCAGCCCAACCTTGACCTGGCCGTCTCGCGAAGCTTCGACGAACCGCGATCTAGAGAGGAGAATCACGCAAGGGGGAATCGCTCTCGGCTCTTCCAATGCCTCTTTCTTTCTCTGTCCGCGACGTCAGTGCCTTTATCGAGTCACGAGACCTTATCTCGAAGGAATCTTTTCCACGGAAGAGTCTCGTTAGGGGATCGCTTCTCTCGGATTCCCGTTAGGGAGAATCGACTCGCAGAGAAAGTTCTACCGAAGACGTTGATTTTTTTCTTGTCGCATTTTTGAGTTCGGAGAAACAAAAGAATCCCCTTAACGACGCGTTATTCCTTGACTATAACATGATAAATAAAACGACGATGTGACTTAAAGTGTAAAACGTCGCGACGCACACAAGCGCCTTATTTATCAGCTCCGCGGCACACCGATACGTAAATATACACCGTTACAGCCAGTTAGTAGCAAGTAGATGTGCCTGTGTGCGTGTATCCGAGATGGTAATTAGTACCAAAGTGCTTCGCTTCGCACCCGAGCTCTGATGGGTTTCTTGTCACGTCAGATCCAGATTATGCGCTCGGGGTTCCTTACATGCTACCGTAGGACCCCGAGGACCTTCGTGAACCGAGCTCGGATTACTCGTCGTTCTCGTATTCGTCCTCGTTCCCGTCGCCGGCTTCTGGTAACGGTGTGCAAGGGTACAATGATGCCGGGAGACGTCGGAAACGCTGTATAATGGGTTAAGGCATGTCACGCCGTTATAGCGCCAAAAGCGATTGAGAATGACGAAGGAGTCGAGATAGAGCCGGAGGCCACCGGAGAGCCGGAGTCGAAGATTAAGAACCAAAATGCGACTCGCTTCGAGGTTGATGTGAACGCTTCTTATCGCGGTTGTGGCGATCGGTAAGGAAACCTTTCGACCAAGGACCATTTTTCGTTGTCCGGATGTTCGTCCTGCGGATCTACCTTGAAGGCTCTTGATGCATCCTGGAGAGGTATGGAATTACACGGAAGCATTTTGACCGAAGATCATTTTCCATCCTCTCGTCGCTGATCCGGCAGGTCCACGAAGCCCTGAAGATCCTTGGCGTATCTCAGACAGGTAGGTATTACACCGGTATATGCACAATACCCAAGGGTTGCAGCGACCATGTCGGAATTCGTATACGTACACAGTCCAAGGAATACGCCGGGCAGGGGGAGGATGAAGACTAAGTGCGTGTAACAAGATCCAGCAGGTTTGCGGGATCAAGCGAGAGGGACAGGGTTAATGTTGTTACAGCCATAATCACCGTAACGTATGCCGTGCGGCTTGCGTCAATGTTGACTCCCGTGGTCACGCATATAGTGTATCCGTGCCTCCGAACCAAGGGCTCTGCCCATTCTCATCGGTTTCTCTTAGGTCACGCATGTAAACGTATATCGCGTCAGATATGGATATACATTATACATAAGATTCCGAGGATCCACCGAGGGGATTCATATTCAATGCGGAAACCCTGGAGTCAATTTCAGGAAAGCCTGATTTCTGTTTATTCTGCTTTCCGATTATTATCGTTCGACATATCTCCATATTCGGACGGAGCGAGCGCCGTTAGGGCCTCGGACCGGAATTTCCATCCGCATAAGAAGATAATCAGCGAATGCCGAACACTCGAAGGAAACTACTATTTTTCGTTACAAAGTCAATTTTTCATGATAATCGTTAAATGAATTAATGAATGAAAGTGAATCGAAAGCCTTTAATTGTTGTGAACTTGAAAAAAAAAGTTGATTTGGCCCGGTGAATCAGGCAGCGGACATTTCTTCAATTCTTCGAATCCAATTGTTAATTATTCACAATCGCGTTTAGCAAATTTGTTTTTTGTTTCCCTAATCGACACAATGTGTGGCTGAAAAGCGCGAGACGCGTAAGCTTCTCGGTGAATGGGATGTACTTCGCGTTAAGAAAAAACCCGAGGAGTTTCGAGGTGAGGCAAGTTCGAAGCTCTTTTCTCTCGCCTCTCAACATTCTTGGGCGGTTCTATCGCGCGCGAGACCCGCGCCGTCGTGCCTCAAGTACTAAGTCGTGCGGCATCGTAAAAGGATCTCTGCGAAAGATTATGCTGACGTTCCTGGCGAGTGCCTGGCGTGTACATCCTTCCCAAGTGATGTGCTCGGAGTATAAATGTATCTTTACGAGCTCAACGTCGGTGCAGTATGCAGCCATAGCGCATCTTTACGACAAGAGAAAGGAAGGGGGGACGGAAGAGGAGGAGGTGAGTTATCTCGGTCGCACTCTTCCATACGCAGTTTGTAACTCTTCTCCGTCACGTCCTCGTTCTTCTCATTTATACCATCCTGGCATCATCATCATACACACACATATACAGTAAATTTAAGCTCCGTTTATAATAGACGCGTATGAGCACGTAACGCAAAGCCGCCAGGCAGTAAATTATCCCTCTCGTACCGTCGTCCCTGCATCCTGCAATTCCTCTCCGGTTATCCCTCTCGCTCCCGTTGGAATTCGCGCGAATAAAAAGGAAACGAGGACACGCGTTAATATAAATGAGATTTTGATCCTCGCGCGCGTGACGCAACGTCTCAACGAGCCTATCTTATCGGTGGAGAGAAAAACACGAATGGCCCCTCGAGAGCTTTCGATGAACTTGCATCCGTTCTTCGTCGCCTCGTCCCCCGCAGTAATCCGTGACTTCGTCAACGATCCATTTCATTCGATCAATCGGACGTGCATTGTGCACTGGGATATTCAGAGCTCAGCGCCATTAAAGCGTAGACGATCGTCCATAATAGTCCAAGGACCCGCTTGAGCGCCTTGTGTAGGTATCCGTCTATCCGTATCCTCGAGTGTTCGAAGCTTACAAGCTTCCGTTGGAGGCCGCACGCAGAGCCGAGACGGCGGTAGCAGGTCATCGGGCAGCGCAAAACCAGAGACGTCCGAGGCGCAGCGGTGGCAGGGCCGGGGGAGCCTCGAGAAATCTAATCAGGCCATAATTGCCGAACAAGTAGAACCAACAGAATGACGTAATCAAGTCCTCAGGCGAGGCGAGAGACGCGGCTATGTCTGTTACCACGGGCCGGAGCACGGGACGGCGGGGTACCGGTTGCGATATAGCGGCGGCAAGGGCGTTAAAACGGCGTTCGACCATGCACCCCTGTGCACCGGTTGCCCGGACTAGCGCGAACTAGTACGGAATACCGGTGTTCCGAGGTAACTCCCGGCGCTGTTGGGGCTACTCGCTCGCTTGGCGCTTAGCCGTCGAGGCTAACGGGTGTTTGGCTGTTATGTACCGTAGTGTCATTAACTATGGTCGTCCTATCTCGCTCGCCCTCAATCCTTTCGTCTCCATCAGCACACGGCCAGCTGAGTTCCCTCCCTCTCTCTCTCTCCCTCTCACTCTCTCTCTCTCTCTCTCGCTCGCCATTAAATCCCGTTTATGCGAGAGTGCGCCACGTTCTATATCTTCCCGTGTGTCCGGTGCGAAAGCCCCGGCGCCGGAGGATGAAGGCACCCGAGAGGGAACACCTCTGGGGCTGGTAGCGAGGACCCCGGATATGTATTGCACAGAAACTGCCTTATACTATGGCGCTTGTTGCAGTGTACGCGTATATATCGCATGAATCTACGAGCCATGAGCATCCTGCTTCCCGTTCCACTATCATGAGAGGCGCGATGGGCTCGTTATCCGAGGCTTACTAACCCATTTCACGCAAAGTGAACGCACGCCCTACCTCATAGCGCTTGCACGCGGCCAACCCCACGGATGCCTCTCTCGCTCTCTTGATCGGAGCACGGGCTATTCTTCCATCGCGATACAAGCCACGATTACCTTGCCTATCGACGGCATTGATCTCGATATGCCATTCATTGACAATCTAATCGAGAATTTATGCTCCCGGGGATAAAGAAAACGCGATTCTGTCGGGATTCAGACGTTGGGATGGTCGAGGGAGCATTTCGACGAATGGGGATTCAATTTTGACGAGTATTCGTCGATAGACGGATCGACATCGTCGTAATGAAACTACGAAGAATTTGACACCGTTGCGATTAGAACAATGAAATAATTATTGATTGATATTCGGGAAAATTTGACAATGGAATTATTTCTTATGAAACGGCTCGCGTCGCATCTCAAAATTTATTCGGATTTTACTTGGTGACGGTATTTTTTATCGACAATCTAACTTTGGTTTCCACGTTTTTCTATTGGCGTAATTTTCAACATTTCAGTGAACTAAATATCGAATAGCACCGGTTCACACTAAACTGTTATCATTTTTCTGATGACCGACGTTGCGAGACCCCGCCAAAAGAAATAATCATTCGAATTTTGTGATAAAAAAACAATGAATTCAGCCGTCGTCGGGAAGAAAAATTCCGAAATCGTCTCGTTTGAGCGGAAAAAATCAATTTGTGCGCATTGACGAGAATAGGAAGGATTTGGCAAAGTAGGTGAGAAGTTTATCGGAAGATTGAGATTCGATCGAATCACTTTTTATGTCTCGCATCGCTCGGTACAGATGGACGGTAACGAGGACGGGGATAAAGGTCACGGATAGCGGTGCGGCTATCAGCGGTTACAGTGCGATTGCTCTTATGGCCTCGTCTATATGCGCGACGGGAATGGACCGAAACCGCTGATGCAAATATTCCATTCAATTTTTCGTTCCTCGTAAAATCGTCGTAAACGCGCGAATGCTCGTTGAAGCGTGACAGAGGCAGCGGCGCGTCGGCAAAGCGTCGCGTCGAGTCCGGAATTAAGGTCTCACCCCTTGGCAGCGGCTCGGCGAACGGGAGTTATGTGTGCGCGAACCTATTTCGCGTGTACCTATGCGTCCCGCGTTCATCGTCGACTCGATATGCGCGAGGCGCGAGTCGTAACCATTTCGCGAGCGCGAGATCGCGACGTGCGAACGTTAATGCACCCCTCGCAAACAACTCCGCGAGCGCGGCGAAGTCGTTCTCGGCCATACGATTGTTATAACGATATCCGTGGCGTATATGGAACTAATGTTAATCGAGCCGACGGGGAAAGGGGGTGTCGAGATAACGACTGACGCAAATGTAGGCCGAGAAGTGCGAGGATATTGGAGCGAGTCGCCGGATAATTTACAGCCATAATCTTGGATTGCGGTGGAATTTTGCCGAACGGCGAAAGAGACTCGAGAACAAGAAAGACGATAAGACGAGAATCTTTACGATTCTCGCCGGGACAATTGCCGAGGGCTGAATAGCGGTCGATATTAAATCAGTCAATGATAAAAAAAAAAAAAAAAAAAAAAAAAGAACGGGCAAAAGAAGAGAAAAACTTTATAACCAAGGGAATTTATAGTCGGAGGACCAAAGTTCTCATATCGGTCTGATTAGCACGGAGGCGGTCGAAGTATCGCTTTTCTCTCGTTATTTTTCCGTACGCCGTACCTCGGTAGTGCGCAGTAACTTGCCGCTTGCGGAGGCGAGGAGCGAGTTACCTCTACCCACTATGCCGAGAGCGCGGCGCCGTTGCCGGTGTTGATGGCGTAATCCAATTTGTCGCTTACCGCCAGCCTGACCGAGTAAAGCTTACGGGGGCTCAACTACACTGCGCGAACGTATGGCGTTGCCGACGCGGTACACGACCGAGTCCACGTACAAAAGGCTCGCGTACAGCGTGAAGAATACATTGAGAATGCATAATGAACGCAAACTGACATTGACTTTTTTTCCGCACATAATGATTTAAAAAAATTCGATCATTTTTTTAAAATCGATTTATTCATTGTATTTCAGATAATTTATTCAACTCTTCTTATCGCACGCAAACGAGAGATTCAAAAAAATATTAAGGGTGAATATAGTGTTAATTTTTGCTGGGAAACGCTCAATACGAAAATTCTATTTTTAGTGTTTCTAGGTGAATAATTACCGGTAAATAAATTTGAAACGTCGACGAAATCGACATTTGAAGATTTTCGTTACGTTAACATTTTTTCTTATCCAGAGCTTTTCTAGCTCGACGAGAAAAACCATTTCTCATCAATGTTATAAAGAATTGAAGCACCAAAGGCTGGATGCGAGATTGTCGGGTTGCGCGGAGTTGCCATACGAAAATAGGATCCGGAAGTAGTTTCAGCATTTCGCTCGGAGCCCGAGGCGAAATTAGGATCAGTTTGTCTCGTTAGGGCGCTACGCCCGGGGTCTGCGACGAATATAATAATAGTGGACGCGTTGCCGGCGTATCTCTCTGACTCGCTAATCACTTGAAGCGTCGGTGGCCACTGCTGGTGCTCGCGTTAACGTCGTTACGGCCATCGAAGCGTAATTTTTCCTGCGCTCCGCGTATATCGTGCACGCATGCACCGAGCCCGTCGTTCTACGCAATTCCCGTGCATGTTGCGCGTGGGTGTATGCGGAATACAGAGTATAAAACACGGTGACGCGCGCTTGTGGAGAGTTTAATCGTTTCGTTCGACATTACAGCCGGGAAAAGCTTTCTCTGGAAGCTCCGCGGGTACATGCGCCATTCAGAGCAAAACGCGAGCGATGCAGAGCGCGAGAAAGAAGAGCCGGTGGGTAAAGGGCAGAAGGGAGGAAAACCGGCGCAAAAGCGCTTGAGCGTCTGACGATCGGGGAACTTTTCGCAGAACAAAAGTTGAGCCCGGCATGTTGTTTCTCGTGGGTTCTCGGCGCCTTTCCGTGGAGAGAGAGCCCGGCCGAGGGAGAAAAGTAGCAAAGGGGAGAGGCGAAAAAAAATGTGGGGGATTGCTTATCTCTCGAGTATGCTCTTGCTTGACTTTAACACGCGTCGGTCCCCTGCACAGTGGCAAGAGTAGAGACTTTGGCCCATTGTTTTCCGTCCCTCTTCCCTTCCACCTCCACCCCCCGAGCCCCGCCTCGTCGCCGCGTTCCGCCGTTGGTACCGTTCGCACGCTTTCCTCTTTCCCCTATCAACGAGTTTCGAAGAACAGTTTCTTCTTGTACTTCGATATCGGCGTTTTGTTCCGCGACACGACTCTTTCTCAGGGTTTCCATGTACATGTACTCTTTGCGCACATATGCTTGTACATAGAAATGGCGGGAACGATTGGAAAAGTTACTTTCCAAAAGAGCGGGCGAAAGAAGTCGCGAATTCAAAGCTCGCGAATGCGGGACTTTAATTTCCAATGGGCACGCAATGCTACGTCGATAGCCGCAGCTTTGCTTTTCCATCGGTTCAAAGCTCGAAGCTCGGACCCAAAGTTCAATAGTTCACCATTGACGATTCTTCGAGGAGCGAGCGAAAACGGAATCCCACCAGGAAGCGTTGTCTTTCTATTTCATCAACGCCCCCCTAAACTCACGGCTCATTGTTCATCGACGAAAGTTTCGATCGATATCAATTTCGTCCCACTGGCGAGAGCCGGGACTGCAAGATTGTTTCGTCGTTACGTCATTACCTGCCGCCCACAGAATCGGGGTCGAGCGTTGCAGGATAGTTGCTTCCGAGTTCCCAGCTGGAGGGTCGAAACTAAACGGGGAAGCTTTGCTCGTCGATTCGTGTACGGTTGACGATTAATGTCTCGATGGTTCACGAGCGTTTTCCGATCACAAAACGACCAGGTGGGGCCGCAGTCTCCGATAGGAGCGCGAGTGGGATGAGCGAAGAAGCACGATCGGGGAAGGAGCGTCAAGAACGATCGTCGTTGTAATTCGGGGACTATAACTGTCCGTAAGAGGAAACAGAGATATAGAGAAAGCTGGGCTGGGTGTATTCGCTATTGCCTGCGTTACTACGACAACGACTAGACGAACAATCCTCGGTTCGCAGCTATTACTGTTACTGTTCCCTTGTCCAGGCTCTTATTGTCCCCATTACTGTTTCTGGATGCTGCCGTTGCCGGTTCCACGAGGACGTCCGGTAGTCTTCGCGCCGAGTTCGCACAGCACAGTGGCGAAATCCGACGCGTGAATAGTTTCCCGTGGCGTAAGTCCGCGAGACTACGTCGGACGTGCGGGTATCGCTAATGCAGTCCCCTGTCCCGTTGGAAGGAAATTGCATTGGGTACGCCAGAACGGCAGACAGGGAGGTTCCAGCGCGATCTCGTTGTCGACGTTCGCCTCCTTTCCTTCTCATCTTCATCGTCCTGCTCCGACTCGTGGTCCACGCTCTCTTGCCGCTTCGGTACAGATATAGCGCTTTTCGGAGGGAGACACAATGGTATAACTATAGAGCTATGCCGGGGACACCAGCAGCAGGGGATGTGAGGCCATTCTAGCCATCAATTATCTCAAATAGCACGAGTTAAACCAACCCATTCTCTGAGCTCGGTGGTTCCACGTTTATTCCTCGCTAGACGCGTCTCCACTTCGCGTCACACCGATGTCCGTTGGTGCTCTCTCGTGCTTCTCCATTCTCCTCAACTGCCTCATTGTTCTCTCACACTTGATTCTTCAATGATTCCCTCTGTTGCGTATCTTCATTTGTGTACCATTTGCGCGCTCTTTCGTTTACCACGCTTTTTCCATCTAATTTATGCGGGCTTTGTTTTAATGTCACAATCGGATGCGAATTGCATGGCCATTTTTCTGAATTTACTTCTGCAGTCTGTTTTCATTAATTATACTCTCGTTCGAGTACGGGTAAAATCAGTGCCATATTCGTGCTAGATGAGGAATAGATCTGATCCACAGTTTTTTCTATTCGCCTCCGGTGCAGCGAATAATTCGCAATTTGCTATGCCATTCTTTATTATCTTACCGCGGCAGGCACTGTTTTTTCCTTGGAAAACCGTAGAACAATCGGAATATCTTCTTCTGACTTCTGATTGCTCTGGTTTCTGGCCAGCTGCTCCTTGATTGAAGCGATTTCTGGGTACGAATCCTCGAAATATTTCCGTATTAGTTGCAATCTTCGGCTCTTTTCTGGTTATTCGAATGGTCTTCTCTCATATCGACTCATCCGCCCCTAATAATTGATTTATCATTTCACGAATCGATTGATCGTAAAGCCTTCAACGCATGAACCCGCGAGCTTTGACGGCTAGACAGCGCAACGTGCTTTCAAACTCTATCGCCGGATTTGCGTACGACTTGGAATAGAAAGAAGCCGATATCTTTTGTCGAAACAGTACATTCGTATTCCAGTTGACGCCTCTTTCGATATGACGGAAGGTCCCGACGGGTTCTATTGTTACCTGTCGCTCGAAGCACGTGTATGATGCCTGCATTGTAAAAGTTGATTCTATCAGCCCGACATGCGTGACTTTCCGCTACGGCTAAAGTTATATGTCCTGTTCGGAGCTATCGAATGTATTTTTGACTATCCGGTCTCTGTATAGAAATAGGGAAAGAAGGCAACCGGTAGTCGCACTTCATGAATAAAAACCGGTGATTCCTGTTAGTTGTAATTATGCATGTTTATCGAAAATGTTTATGCTACCAGAGTGTTTCTCGAATAGCCGACATTAATATGAAAATAGAGTGGAAGCCTGGAAGCAATCGAGTTTCCAACCGCGATTGGTCTCGCCTACTTGCTATAATAATTCCGAGCTCTATCAAGAACTGGAACATTCATATCGGAACGGTAAGCCTACTCCGAGCTCTCGCTGGCAACGCTAAGTGGTACCAGCGACTGTGGTCTCGTTCAATAGGTCTGGCGTACGGAGCCACTTACATGCTCCGAATAATAGGTACACGCGCCAATACACTCTCGTCTATGTACGTCCAGATAGTCTACTCGGAGCACAGGCTTCGGTTGTACGTTTGCGTAGAACGAGCGAGCGAGGGGCATGAGTAAAAGAGCACCGAGAGCCCTGGTGAACCGGTATCGGATTTACATGTTTCGCCAGTTCGTTCAAATTAATGGGGGCCATGGCTATTACGAGAGACGCCGAATGAATATGCATAAAACTGCACAAAGTGAATTGGTGGGTGGTTGCGGTGCAGTGCTTGGATACCGATGGCCACCGCCATGGCCGGGAGAGCGACCAGTGCGAACGGCAAGGGAAGAGAGTCGAACAAGGGAGACTGGGCAAGGGAGGAGAATATGGGGTCTCTCTTCTGTGGACTATTGCTAGGGTCGTGGATAACGGAGGACGCGTTGGCCAGGAGAGCGAGGATCGGGAGAGGAGAGAGAGGAGAAGTGTAGAGGCCGAAGAGAGGCGTGGTTACACGTGACGTCAGGGCAGCCGTTGTTCTATTTTGTTGAAGGTGGCTCGGCGGCCTGCTGGCAACGGATGGCCGGGGTGTTGGAGTGAGAACGGGAGCGTGTACATGCTCCAGAGAAACGAGACGAAAAGAGAAAAGAGTGAACGGAACGAGAGTACGCGACAGAGTGAGTTGGTCGGCGTAGCCACCGCGAGTTGTTGTGTTTTGTGTTCCCGCCATGCTTCATAAATCAACGAAACAAACAGTACCCTGACATGCATCGCGGCCCCTCCACCTCCCTTTCCAACTCGGGGACACACCGACGCGAATACAAACGAGCGCACCAGCGCAAGTCCAGTGACTTCAGTTCTAGGTAGCTGGGAATGTCCTCTTTCCTCTTCTGTGCACTTCTCTTTATACATTCTCGCGGCTATCGCTTTCGAGCCGAACTTCACTCTACCCTTGGCCCGTTTCGTTGGACTATCCGCGATACTCTACGGCAACTGCTACGGTGGTGTCTCGCTGCAGCCCGGTGGTCCTCTTTCCCGGTGTCGTGCGAATGTATAATTTAATTCGGGACAGTCCGCAGAGAAATTTGTGTTAAATTTATACAGCATATGGTGGTACCAGAAAAAAATTAAAGCCAGCCGAGAAGAGAACATGCAGTATTTATATGACCTTTTCTCTGAGTTTGGATATGTCAGAGTTCATTATTTAGAATTAAATGTTCTTAAGTACAAACCGAGAGTGCCGATATAATGTAGATGCAGTTCTGAACAACTGTTGGGATTTCTTGGACGAAATGATGTCAGTAGGTGTAATATAATTGAAATGAGAAAAATTCAAGGTAGACACTGAGATGTCGAGTGATGGTTACGGTAAAACTTCAAGCCAGATTATTCATTGGTTCTGGTTTTTTTTTTTCTAACAATCCATATTGTCGCAGTTTCCTCATAAAACGAATCGAATTCCATCGGCTGCGAGCGAACGAAATCATCCCTTTGAGACAGGTTGTGAAGTATCCGCGTACCGCAATTTTCGTTCTCGTTTACTATTCGCAAGGGCAATCGTGGACCAACTGTGGCTTACGGCCTATGTGATCGCTATGACGAGGACGCGCTCGGCAAGCCGTACAAACGAACGTTTGAAAGATAGAGCAGCAGCGAAAAAAGGAAATGAACGAAAGCAGAGAGCTTCGTATACAGCCACAGTCCCGCCATTCAGTAAAGGACACATTCCATGTTGCTTTGGTGATTTCTGTTTAATACTTACGGCCACCGGCACTGAGGAAACGCGGAAGCGTTTGACGACGTATACACGAGCCTATGTGGGGTGCAGAAGGAGAATAAAAAAACGGAACGCGAAAGACGAAACGCAAAAACCATGATAGATGAGACGATGGAAATATCTCAGTTAACTTTGACTGAGATGGTTCCGCGTACCGCTGCGGCAACTTGCACAGATGAGCGAATTCAAGCCTTCATGCGTCGCCTTCGAGCTTTTCGAACCCACTCTCAGTCGGCTTACTTTTTGTCGTTTTCCGGGGGGGCTACGTCATATTCTATGGTAGTTCCGACAGAAACGATGGCAGGAAAGATGCCAAGAATTCGTACGCACAATCAGTACCCACAGTATCTTTACGACCCGCACAGTATCCGCGCTGGTAATCGAGCAAGCGTGGAAAAGCCGAATACATCCGTGTCTACGCTGCTCACGGTCTGGAAAGTTCTGTCTCATGTTTATTTCATATTTATGATAACTCCAACGAGCGATTCTCACGCTGCATACGCGCCTGTGGTACATGCTTCCATCTTATATCTATCCGCCGCGTCTTTCCCTTCCTAACTTTACCCATATATGTTGCAGGATGCGTGTTCCGTATAGCGTATGTAGATCCAGTCTACGCGGCCTCTATCTTCCCTCATGAGTTGTCTTATTTCACGTCTGTTCTCTTTCTACGTCGTGTTCGAGACATGCGATTTTCATTGGCTTCACGTATGTCAGCGCCTGATTCCGCGCTGTGAGTCCTGAAATGGAACAACCACTCTGTTCTTCTCATACTGGTGTACTCTCGTAAATGTTCATGGATTCCCAAGACATGTTCTTGTTTCATAGTATTGCAAAGAAACAATACGAGCTTGTTAGCTCACTGTTGCCCCGTGGTGGATCACGCACAGTCCGAAACTATTCAAAGTACAACAGAACTCATCACAAAGTTGTCCCTCATAATTCTCCCGATCCGAAGTTGTTATTGGACCTGAATAGGAGAGAAAAGTCGTGGATCCGTCAATTTGCGAGAAGCACAACTGTATCGCATACAGATTGGACGATCGGAGAATGAACCCTCTTTCTTCGTTCCAGCTTTGTATCGGCGCCCTTCTCGATATATCCAACCTATCCACTTGAACTACGAATTTCGAACGCGGAAGTTATTCCCTCAGTGTACGTGCGACGCGCGCAAGGAATTCGTGGTCAGCGTACGATACGACATATACGGCGGCGCGTGACGTTGCGGAACACCAGTGGTGACGGGTTACGAATTCGGAATCGAAATCCGTTAGTCCGATGCTGGATGCGCGACGCGCGACCAACGGGACGCCAAAGATAATAGGATCGAATTCGCATCGATTCGACGAGTCCCCAATGAAACATGTACACTATATATTCTGAACATTTACAAACTGTATACATGGCAACGCCGCGTATAGTTTGGGCCGTGTATAATGTATTCCATCACTGCCGCGTTGTGGGATCTGCCGGATAACTCTGCTAACCCATTTCGATTTCATTCGGGGGTTACGACTACTATATATGCAACTACTAACCACTGTCATTCAATGGAATTAGGAATGTTCCGACGTGCCATTTCACTCCGGAGACATTCAGTGGAGCATCCCTAATCGAATCGAATTCGTAATTTCGCACGATTTTGCTACTCCATAACCGAACATCGGAAATGGATTAGATTGAACGAGTGAGCTCATAGGCCGGCGTGATGATCGGTTCAAAATACGTCGGCAATTTTGTAAAATTCCGGCAAGAGTAATGGTTCAGGAAATGTAGATTGAAATTTCAGTTCGGATTCGTGGCCGGGACATGGTAATAGCAGAAGTGAAAATGGACACATCTAACGGAGGCGCATCAGGTGCAGCCAGAGAATATAATCGTCAGGCTTTTGAATCCCGAGATGGGTCCTTAGGATTGTCATGCTGTGGGGAGTCGCTGGTGTTCTGTTCACTGCGAACATATACAGGTTCAACTGCTACGTGATAGAAATGCTTCACCGCGCACTTATGATTAACGCGTGCAGCTCACTTCGTCTGAGGCGGACAGATGGATGGAAGGCGTCGCTCGCTGGCACAGTAGGCTGTCATCAGACTGCATGACGCTCTGGTTGCGAGTCACTGCGGGCAATCCCACCAGCACAACGCGAACGCGCGTCTCGAGCTTGCATTTCACGTTGACGTCTACCTCAGCTGGTTTACACGGATCTCCTCGAAAGAGAACTGGCCTTGCAACAACTAAATGGCCAAGGATACTCGTGTCATTCGATTATCGAAATCAGTCAAAATTGTATCTCTCTATAGCAAAAGAAGGTATTAGATTTCCTAACTTGCTTGATTTTTTACCCTGTACATGGTCTAAAGAGATGTATTCTGTAGAATTCTACATTTGATCTTCTTGTATGTGTTCCAGATTTCTTTTTTCGTCATTGGGTAATGTTCTTGAAGATATTGACTGAAATCATTCATCAGGATGTCACCGTCGGCCTGCAAGGCCTCAATATATTATTGAAAATGCAACCGGTTCTTTCTTCCGCTTCCCATGCACAGAATATTTTACTGAACCCTGCATGGTAATTGAGGGGCCCTTTATTGATGCAACGTTGCAACGGGATACATGATTGCGTTGACCACCTCGATACCCGTGACCATCTCTCGAGCCGCAGCGTGTATTTCATTATTCACAGCGAAATGCCGTAGCCGCGTGTCCGATTGTGCATACACCAGATCCAGTACATCCACGCGGTATTGCCGGGATTCTGTGGACCAGGCGTATTGGCGGCAGGGATCGCCGGGGAAGAACGAGCAGTCGCGAACGGTTGGAGAAGCGAATGGAGGACGAGGGATGAGAAGACGTGTCCCAGATTCATCGCAGGGATGCGGACCAGTGGCGCGAGTCTGTTAGCTGGTCTGGTTTGCTACTAGTTGGTGCTGGTACTCCACTACTTGTACTTGCTCGCTGGGTTTGTCGGGCTAACCGTCGAGGTCAGCTGGCGTTGAAGTGTGCAAGTCCCTTCTATGTGGCTCGAGGATCTGTCCGGATACACGCGGAACATCCGCGTAGATATGACTCCGAGCCCAACACACTCGGAGGGATGCCGAGTTGCGTGTACGTACGGATGGATGAAGTATGTATGATGCCGGTAACCGTTGTCGCTGTATCGTCGGCCTCTCCGCACTACTGTGCAACGCTTGCATATGCATACGTGCTGGTTACGCTGCTGGACCGCACACGTGGAGATGATCACTCCCCTGCTGGGGCATGCGAGGGGAACCCGTCACATGCTATATACCGCCACTACCTCCGACGCGACTATTGCCTATGCCGCCACTGCTGTTGATGCCAAGAGAATCGATATGACACGCGACACACCGTATCGCTCCAGCCCTCACGTACGCATGAACAGTACTTTGGATACACTCACGCACGGTACGTACTCGCTGCTCAACAGTATCGTGGCTCAGAAGAACACGTCTCCGGTATCCTTTGCATACATTAACGTAAACTGTACTCGAAGCCCCTGTGCGTGCGTCAGACGTGTAACACCGGAAGAAGACGAAGAAAAATGCGGGAATAAAATCATTTAACGACGAAATGCACGACGAGAGCAAGGGTTAGAATGACCCGTTTATATGCGCATATATCCACCTCCGGGGTCCTGGAAAGGGACGAGAGGGATTGCAGAAAAAGCGAGAGATAGAGGCTTATGATAGTAGTACTTCGAGCCAGCGGAAAGATAGCGAGAGCAGAGCAAGCAGCGGCAAAAGCGAGTCATATCGATCGACGAATAAAGCCGTGGGGAGGCTCAGCGCGCCGCAGCACCAGAACCACTGGCAGACCTATTTCCTCTGTCAGGACTGTTTGCGAGCTGCCTACACAGTGTTTTGTGATGAGGATTTTGGACCTTCGCCAAACTCATTTCAAATGGACGTATTACATCATGAGTTTAGCGAATCAATGTTTTGTGTTGGCTGTGCGGGCACGGCCGGAACTAGACGATGGTGAATGAAGACACGGGCTGCATATGTGCGGAAGAGGTGTTTGTCGACTACGAGTCGCTCGAAGGGATACTTTTGAGTATTTTCGCTCGGCGAATATTCGGAAACACGAGATAGAGAAAAGTCCTTTTTTCAATTAGCTTTTTGGGGATTTATGAAGGTCTCGTATGAAGCTCTCTTCTGAAAACCTTTTGACCGAAATAATATTTTCAACCAGCCGATTCGGCGGTATGATATTTATCTCAATATGTGTATTTATGTTTGTTTTTTTTTTTTTGTGCAATATTTAAACATACATCCACGTTGAAAAAGTCTGTACCGTGAGAGAACGGGAGAGCCGGAGTGAAATATGGAGAGATGAAAATTGCGCGCTCGCAGTAGTCCTCGACGGTTAAGCGGGCATTCGAAATTTACGGGTTCTATGCGCCGGGACACCCTGCGTCATCGATATCGTACTACTGAATTACCAAACGCGATCGTCTATTCTAATACAGACGTGCTATAGCACACGGCAATGCGCTCGCTGCACCATCCGTTCCGTTTCAACGGCACATATCGATCACCACTATTTTCGCCGTTCAATGCATTCGGAAAACTTCCATGTGTTTCACAAATATCCAATATCTCTATTATCCGTGAAATCGATGTTTTTTCATCATCCTTGCCGCCAGAAAAAGAAAAAACCATCGCTCGTATCATATTATACGTGAAATGAAAAATTATCAAAATTCTCGATTACAAATCCTTGCGGAATACGGCGAGGGGTTGAAAATTTTTCGTCTCTTTCGACACTTCGGTTTAATCCGAGGCGTAAGAGAAGGTGAGCGGCGTAGCGGGAGGGGAGCGCCGCGCGGTTCAGTAAACTTTGCAAATGGTTCGAGTCCGCGAGAAGGACGTTCAAAGGCCTCGTCGTTTCTCGCGTTTCCTATTCCACGCCTTGCTTTCCCCAAAACCACTTCCCTCTGTCCGTTCCCGCAGCTCTTTCTTTCTCCCTTGGCCTCGCCCGCTGCGGCGGCGTTCCCCTCCAAAAGTTCGCTCTTGCGATTAATTTGTCAATGCCGGAGCATCGGAGCGAAACGTAGACGCGACCGCTGGAGCACCCTTGATGGGAGAGGACGAGATGGAAGACGACGAATCCTGGTGTGAGCGCGGAACCCAGTAGGGTATGAGTGTCGGGTCGGTGCTGGGCAGCAGAGACCTAATTGACGGACGTGGATAATTAATGGCAACCTGTTGTTGCTCCGCGGGGCGTAACCATACTCGTCCTATAGTGTTCGGGTCTACGGGTACCTATCGCTGAACTGTGCTGTTGCTGAGGGGTCCTGAAGGCTCGGCCCCAACCTGTCCATGTTACCGTAACCGGTTCGCCCGCGTGTGTCGGCGACGCTAACGCATTATACGGCGCGGTGTTGGTGGAGATGTGTGAATCATAGGATCCTCGGCATATTCCCGTTGTGCACCAGCGATATCCGATAACTGTGACAACATTACAGCACAGTGTGGGAAGGACGCAACATACGCGCGCGATCGTCTCACCTCACGAGGATCCCGAGCTCTGTCTATAACCACGGGCATTCTGTTAATTCCTGAAATTGTATCCGTAATCTCGGTCGCACCGGTGGGACGGCTTTAGGGATAGAGATCAAGCTGCGCGATGCGTCATCGATATAACCCGGGGATCTGATTTCCGCGAGGTAGGAGATCGGGAGCATCTCCGGTATGAGGCCAACACGAGTCCGCCGCATCGAAACTCGCCAAGGAACTGTCCGTCCAAGTGTCCGAAGCCTCGGACAATCGGAACGAGGATACGTGATTTGCACATTGTTCGGCGAGGATTTCCGGATCTTTTGGGATCGTAGATCATTTTGAATTACGTTGGGTATCCGTCGGGCAATGGTGTCGGATGGATGCCGAAGGGCGTAGGAGTTTCCAGTCGTCATGCAGTAATTCATCGGGTTTGCGAGCTTCGAAGGGCCGAATTTTAGGACGTAAGGTTGATCTCATGATCTAAGTTGAGAACGAACTGCAGATCGAACGCGAGATCTAAATTGAAGGAATGCTTAAGATCGAACTCGAGATCAATTCTTGATCCGAAACTGCGAGCGCGCTATGAATGTCCTTAGGTTTTCAATATTCGAAGTGGAAATCTCAAGTTCAAGGTCAAGTTCGATCTTTAGTTCGATTTGAAGAATAATCATAAAATGATCTTGCGTCCTAAAATTCGGATACGAAATTTCGTTTTTGTGCTGATTGCGCGAGAAATTCGACTTTTCCACGATCGTGAAATGTTTTCTCGATCCACGAGAACGTGTTGCAAGAACTTGGCGTGATTTTAGCCTCTCGAAATTTCATTGGCCGCATGACTTTGCAGCGCATCGTTCTATCCCCTTTATATTACTCATTTAATAGTTTAACGAACGGTATCTTTTAGTAGCGTTGTTTTGCTCGAATTATTACAGAGGCCCATCGGTGGGGGCGATTTGATGTTTAATGAGAAAATTAATAGCGCGTATGTGAGATAAAGGGATCCAACGAATTGAAGCTTTTGTGCGCTGTATCGTACGTCGAATGCCCGGTGCCGAGAGAGACTGTAAGCTCGTTATGTCGTTAATGAACCTTAAAAAAAAAAGATGTTGTTTTCAAATATTTGCCTTTTGATTTGAAACTCGAGAGCCTCGAGTATTTAATACTCGAGTGCGCGCATATCTTCGAGGGGTATCCAAAAGCGGACGAGAATTCCCGAGCTTCCAATTATCGTTTCATGTTCGCTCAGAAAGGAAGAAAAAAAAGAAAATTCTTCATCCTCATCCGGTGAAATGCATCCGGTACAGATATTGTAGGATCTGCGCTACGTAATCGGGAGAGCGTTTTTCCGTTTTTACAACCTCGGCTCTCAATCGCCCGAGCGGTTCGCGAAAAAGCTCCGACGAGCTTGGAAAAACTTTTATCGCTAACACAAACAAGTTATATAACCTTCGGCGTGTAGTGCGCCGAGCGACGTGTGCGCGTTGATAATTTTATAGTTTTATAACACGCTGAATTTACAAAGGAAGGGAATGTTTTCGTTCCAATCTTTTGTGTGTGTGTGTGTTGCAAGCGTAATGTACGCGAGCGCGAATCTTCGAGAGGACTGTACGTGTGAAGTGGACGGCGCGGGCTGAAATGAGAAGAATATGAAAAGTGGAGAACGCATATTTATCGCGCAGCGCGAAAAAAGGGAAGAAAAAAACCAGGAACTATCCGACATTTTCGGTAACGAAGCGAAGGCATTAATCATCCGGCCGATGAAAGTTTTTTTTTTTCGCCCGCGCGCGAGAGTACCGACGGTAAATTATATATGGGGAATGAAGAAAAAGTGCGGGCGAGAAAATAAGTAGGGCAGCGCAGGGAGTGAGGGCTCTCGCGAGAACTAGGATAGAGGGGGATGGAAAAACGTCGAACGCGAACCACCATTCGAAGAAACTTTTCGGTCGTCCGCAAAAGCTTTCGGGCAAACATTAATTAGTAAAATTGGTTCTCGGAGCGTTAATCTTGGTTTATTGGCATTTCGACTCGTGAAAATACGTAATTTTCCCTAAGCTCACGAAGTGAACGGGGAGTTTGTTTCTCGCGAGGGAGCAATTTTGCGAAGGGTGGGAAAAAAAAAAGAAGAAATTTGTACGGCTCCTCAGTGGCTGCGCGTACATTTTGTTACCCAGAAGTGTGTTTCGCGCTGCTATGTCGCCGTCCTCGTCGCTTTTTTCTTTTTTTTTCTTCTTACTTTCCCCGTCGTAGAGGTTCGAGTAAGAAAATTGACAAATTGTACTTTTAAATGTTAGTCGCGGTCGTTAAGGGGTCGGACGATGTGGATGAAGCCGACAAGGGCAGGGCTGCGGTTTATGCGAGGTTGCGACTTTAAATAAGGCCAAACTCTCTCTAAGCTCCGCGAAGAAGCGCCTACCTGGCATATCATCGGCTCTCTTCGCTTTCTCTCGACTTCTTCGTGCCCTTTCATTCCATCTCCGCCCTGTCCCGAACCCCCTACGCGTCTTCCTTTCACTCTATCCTATCCACTTCTAGCGAGGGCTCGGAGGCGCGCACTCTCTTGCCAACCCCCCTTTTCGAGAAAACTCGACGGAGAAAATTAAATGACCGGAGGCAAAACTTCGTTCGAAGTTTTAGATTAATATTGTTACGGGCAGTGGTAATCGTGATAAGATGGCGCGGTTGGAAAAGCCCGGTGGAGTCACCCCGGCACCACCGTAGAACCGCCACCAATTCACCCCTCTCGCCCCCTCCGCGCTCCTCATCGTTCCTCTACCCCTGCGCACTCTGCCATTCGCTTCTTCGCCACAAACGCCGAGGGCCGCGCGCGTATAGGACAGATGCGACTCTAACGGAATGAATTTTCTTTAGCCACTGGCATTTTAGTCGAGTCGAATGACTAGCCCGAGCGGCGCGCGACCCGGTAATTCGAGCCGAATGAAAATGCATTAATTCACAACTGCTCCTTTGCTCTTCCTCTTCTGCTTTTTCTTCTTCTTCTTCTTCGTCTTCTTCTCAGTGCAGAATGAAGCTTTTTCGCTCAACGGAATTGCGGCAGATGGAATTTTCACCAGTCACTTGTCACGGAAACTTATTCAAGGGTCACCGAGTATGCTTCGCAAATTCATGGATTCGAGGAAAAGATTTTCGAAATTCTCGCCATAAGTGAGAATCTCTTAGATGCGCCGAGATAAAAGAATTTCATTCACTCAATTCTTTTGCTTTGCATTTTTCGTATCGGATTCTTTTGATACTTCTCGTATTCACTTTCACAGAAACACGAATAAAATATGTTGCGAATAAGAAGTTTCCATGTTTTTTCGTATGTACAAAATTGACGACTGAAAATATCAGATCTCATGAGGATTAAAAAAAATGTCCATAGTAAAACTTCATTAAAACATCAAAATTTCAAATTGAAATTGCAATTTTTGTTTTTCCTGTAAATGTGGAATTTGATTTGAAAACTAAAATGCTCGTAAATCTCGGATCTCTCCGTCGACTTTGACCAAATTCAATACCGAACAACCTTCGGGTTGACTCGACTTGTATACCAAATTTCGGCTGATTCGACCAAAATTTGCGAGCGCTATCGTGTTAACGTCCTTTTTGGCGCACACACCGGACGTTTTTTCTAAACGTATTTTTCGGATGCTTCGGAATAATCTTAACGCGTTAACATGAACATCTGAAGGCAAATTTTATCCCCAAAAAACAAAGCTTTCTCTGTGAGAAAGCAGAAGTAGTGCCAGTGCATTACAGCTGTATTATTGATCACGCAGTTTCATGGAATGGAATTGCAAGAGCTTCGCTGGGTGTCCACGAGCTCGCCTCGCCCTTATCCGAACCGATGTATTTCAGCGAGAATCGCTTCAGCGTTCGAATGCGGTATCGTATTAGCTTGCTCATCGTCTTGCGTCGAGTCGACGAGATTCGCAAACGTTCCGTAAGTGAAAGCGACCAGAGCGAGAGGGTGGATTGCGAAGGGAGACAGAGGTGGGACTTTGGGTGAAAACGGCGTGAAGGGTGTGCGGTATCGCGACCATACCGTCTGGACCGCTAATTATAACAAACTACCACCAACCGGTCCGCGTTGGCAAACCATTCTAGGATATCCAAGTTTCCGCCCGCTCGCCCGCCGTTGGCTCGATTCTGTCCGGTTCTCCGGTCCTTCTCGCTTCGCTATCCAAGCCGAGCCCTCCGCGCGTCCACCCCTTTTGCCCTTCCGTCGGCGGGTATACACATCGGCCTCGATTTCGCGGTGGTATGGAATCGCCACGAATGCACGGTCACGTCGACAGATAGTGTTGAACTCGAGCCTCCCCTCATTTGCCTGAACAATTAGCGAGCATTACGTGGGTAACGCGTTTCGCTGCAGGATAACAATCGCCCCACCCGCCCCCGCCCTCGAGCCGCCCACGCAACGCCGAGATGTCAACGCCTTGGCTCGTTGCGAATTTGAACTTTGCGCCGGCTCTCGTTCCCCGTCCGCCGGCGGCCGTGGAAATTCCGCTTGATGCACGGTATTAAATTAGTGGTCAATTAAAGGTTTACCCCCGGCGCTAACTTTCTTCCCGCGGATGCGTTCGAGACTCGACGCGACGCTTGACCGTGATTATAATTTCTCACCGCGATCCGATTATAGTCGGACATGCCCCACGGTCTCGCCCATGGATTTCGTAAATGTTTCACGGATCCGACAGTAATATGTTCACTGTACTTCGAACGAGAAAAAAAAAATTGAGGTAACGAGAAGTCCGAGCAATGCAATTTTCGCGGGGGAAAAAATGTTAACAATTCTATATTTCTTTATTAATGATAAATGATAATAAATCAATGTGAAAATAATATCGACACGCAGAGCCATATTTCGAAAAAAATGAAATTAATGAATTTTTATGAATAATTTTGAAAAAATTCAAATCGACATGTAGACAAATATTAAATTGGCATCGATTTTCATGAAAATGGCAAAAACCGATCGAAAACAGCGACGAAAAATCATAAAGACATTTCGCCGACTCGCCGGATGGCCATAATTGTTCGAGAACGATTTTTTCGGCGCGACAAACAAATCGAACGAACATTCGGCTCTCATTATCGATTCGAATTTTCTACGAGGCGACGGTCGCAGCGGGACTCTCGCGAATAAAAGTACGGCCGTGCGGACGGAGCGCGGAGAAATTGTTTGGAAAGATTTTTACTGGCACTGTCGAAACGTTCGAGTGGGTGGCTATATAACGTCACGAATGAATTGTCCGAGGCGAGTCGGTGCTCTGCGGCAATGACAAATTTGCTTTCGCCGACAGTGCGGACGAACGACCGAGAAATTTTCGGGCTCCCCCCCCCTCGTCGTGTCCTCTCGAGAACAAACCCGGCAGACCGGGAGTTCGGGAGGATCGACAAGGAAGCGACGGAACGAGGGAGGGCGATGGCAAAATAGGGGATGAGGCGAGTCTAGGCTAGGAAACGGTGCCGGATTGTACAGTCGCCCGCGTCTGGAACTTTGCCACGTGAAATCAATTGCTTCTCGGCGTCGAGAGAACGTCGTTACTTGAACATTCGAATCACGCGAGAGACCGGGAGGAGCGAAGAGGAACGAAGTAAGGGAGGATTGACGACGACCGTTCCCGAGCGATTTCGCTCGCATCTGCCGTGTATACGGAAAAGGGTGCATCATATATATATTTATATATATATATATATATAAGACATTTCGGCTCTAAACTATAGTACAGGGGTGAAATATAAAGTAACGCGCTTGTATAAAGATTGAAGGTAAAAAAAATCTTATTTGTTTCAAACACTTTGGGCCCAGCGTCGTGTGTATATCTTTCGCATCAAAGGGAAGTATCGGCATGAAAATTTGACGGTTCTCTTCGGTTTATTAAGGAAACAAAAAAAAGAGAAAATTTTCGATACCAGCGAAATGTTTAACAGTAATATTCTTTTTATCTTGGTGATCGTTTCGCTCGTCCCGTCAATTCTAATTAGGCTCAAATCACTGTGCGTACAGATTTTCGCTAATTATGCCATGCTCGTGAATACAATTCCGTCAAAAACTTTTTTTTTCTCAATCATTTCGATTAAAAAACTGCGTTTCCGCAGAAAGTTATGTTTACGATTATGGAATAATTTTGAAAAATGCGTCCTCGCAATTATCCGAGCGAACTAATTACCGATCTGAAGAAACTAAATTAACGCGAAATGGATATCGATAAAAATATATTAGTAGAAAATTAATACGAATCTATTTAATCAGTCCAGCGAATTTTTTATGATTTTTCGGCAAGACGAAATAATAAAAGAATTTGTATTTCGACCACGCTGCAAAATCACGAATTCTCGGAAACGTCGACGATATTTTTTTTTTTCGTTCGCCACAGTTCGTCCAATTTCCTCTATTAATCCGGATGAAAAAGTAACAATGCCAGAATGACGAAATTTGTTGATTTGTCGATAGCACGCGTGTCGACTATAACACGCTCCTCGGCAATTTGAAAAAACCACGGAAGCAACCGAGAGCGATATAGCGCAGATGGGATTACTTTAGCTTCCGCAAGCGTTTACGAGCTTGCGGTTAGGAGGCGAACTGCGAGGGGGGCGAGAGGGATGAAGACGCGAAAGTAGATTCGAGGCCAGATGAGAGAAGAGAATGGAGAGAAGCGGGCCAAAGAAAAATCGATATCCTCGAGCGTAAGTCGCGAACACGCACACGTGGAGCCAACGAAAAGCTCGATAGGTCGCACGCGAACCTGCTCCGAATACAAAGTCGAGGCTTTAGATTAAATACCGATACAGAGAACGGCCGGGGCGAAATGCGTATACGTACACGCCGCGCATTGTGTGCCGCCTCGACGATGGAGAAAAGTTTCATATAAATTATACGCGCGCTATGTATGTATATGCTTACACGTAATCTCGATCCGACGAATATCTGTCGAGCTCTTAAACCTACAATGTATATCGCCTTCCGAGTCCTCGGTCGATCTCGCCCGATAACTTTGTTTGACGGAAAGATCGTCCAACAACTTCCGTCCCTCCCGCATTCATCGATCTTTACGGAATTGTGCTCTTATAAAAAAACCTAATTATATTACATTATTATTATTTATTTATTATACAAGTTAATTTAATTATATTATCTTATTTTTGTATTATTATTTTAAACAGAATTTTAGATAAAGTCTTTTGAAGTTTCGACAATTTTTTTGTAATCAAAAAATATCGGTCATTCAAATGTAATTTCTTACTCTGATTTCAATAGTGTTCTGTGACCTAAAAACGCGGTTTTTCGATTGATATCCGATGGTTTTCAATTTTTTCTATTTCCGGAAATTGTTTATCAAAAAAAAAATTCATGCTCGAAAATAGAGAATAATTGATTACTTGTGTGAAAAAAAAAAGTATTTTTCTCCAAATTTTCTCGTGAGATCCGAGATGATAACAGTAACTCCGATAGTCACCGGCGTTGGGGTAGATGCGAACAAATTTCGCAGTTATTTATCGGGTCTCTCTCTCGTTCCGCGACGGCGATCGTCAAAGCGTAATGTTCCCCTCAGCGACATTTCGCGATAGTACGCCGCGGAGAGGAGAGTTTCATGAACAGACGAAGGGTATTATATTCGCGGCGTTTCCATACGCGAGAGAAGAGTACACAAAGCATTGAGAAATACCAACACGTTGCACGGCGGCGCCCACACGAGGGTCTACCGGCGGTTACGCGCGGGGCGCTCGTTGGGGGTGGGTCGGGTCGGGACGAAAGGTACTAGATCGACGTTTATTGCAACCGTTCGTGTAATATGCTCGCACCGGAGCGAGCAACGACGTCAGACACGAAGGTTAGCCTCCTCTCGTTCGCGGGGCGCTCGGGCTCGTTCGCTTCTGCACGGAAACGTGTAGGAACGCAAAAGCATTTACGAGCCGAGCGAGAAAGAAAGAAACGGGAAGGGAGGACGGCGAAAAGCCTGCCCCCCCCCTTGACACTAGAGAACACCTTACTGTCCGAGGGTGAGTGGCCAGATGGGAGCGAGCGAGAGGGCAAGGGAGAAGCTGTGTACGCGTACGTATGTACGAGGGCCGTTCAGGAACACTGGAAACGTTCCGGTACGAGAGCTCCCGTTGGAAGGCTGTTAAATATTTTACAGGCTCTCTCTCAACGCACAGGGTCAGGGAAAAACCCGATGGGCTCTCTTCTCGTTTGTTTTACAATTCCTCTTCTATCGCGAAAATATATACATGTACTGTCTGTATAAATATATATATATATATATATCTTTTTTTTTTTTTTTTTTTCACGGAAATACGATGAGCCGGAAAGGCCGTGGGCGAGCTTGAATGGATCGTAATACGCGAACGGAGTCACGGGCATTACGATCCAAAAGGGTATATCGCTTCTCTTCCGCGGCGTAATATGAAACGAAGGCTTTTTTTATCGAACGGACATGTGACAGAGTTCCGGATGCGATAAAGTTGCGAAATATATGTCGTTAAATCGAAAATGCTTTGAGCGTGATTTGTTGACGGTGCGGGCGACGTCAAAAAACAAGATCGCAGAAGTCTCTCCGAGTACAGGCTCGGAAAAATTCGCGGCCGGCCGTGAAGCGCTCTGATTTTTTTTACGTTGCTTGTACGGTAATTTTTCGGGTATTTACATTTTTCAATCTTTTTTTATTCCGCGGTTTGAATAAATAAAACAAATCTCGATCAATCTGGGTGAAAAATAAAAACGAATCAAATACAATTACGTAAGTCAATGTTCGCTTGCAACTCGGTCAGCTGTGTGACGTGGGAAATACTCATTTGAGCTTATCGAAATACACGGCAGGGTTAGCTAAACGGTTATCGAATTCGAGTTGGGCTAAAAAGAATACACATTCGTCTAGATAAATTGCTTACAATGCATAAAGTTTATCGTTCGAAATTTTATTTTCCTTGTTATCTTGTAATTCGTTTATGATTAAATTATTTATAAACTTTCGATTGAGCAGATAGTTTGATTTAATAAAATTAATAAACAAATACATTTTTTCAATATGTATCAAAATAGTGTATTAATTTTTTTCTCAAATTCAATATTTAAACTTCGTTGTGTATCGATTAGCGATAAAAGCCGAAAAATATAGAAGTACGCTTCGATATAAGCAAATTGATCGACCCTTATGCCAATATCGTCTCGAATGATCCGTGCATAAAAACGCCCGAAATAGTCGTGGAAGATTAAAGAGAAAAGAGTCGCGTCGAAGTTTCGGCAGTGCCGAAGAGTACCGAGTCAATAAAATTTGCGTATCTCCATCCAGCGAGCGACGATATGAGATGAACAGACCGAAGGCATCCGCCACCACCCGAAGGGGACTTCATTCTCAGGCTGGTTTCGGGTGGAGCGGGTCGAGGGGGAGACGGGGGTTGAATTATTTCGCCTTAATTCTCGAACGCGAAGCATGTTCGGATGGGGATGTGGAAATTCTTGCTTTTACTGCCGCTCCGCACTATCTCCACCGTTGTCGTATAGCCTCGCTGTGTAAGGTAAGTAATACCGAGTCGGCGATGAGGGTGGTTGAGACTCCCGCGTATTTCCAAAGTGCCGTAACGCTCCGCAGGCTCTCTCATATCGGGTTCGAGGGGGGATTTTCCGAGCCAAGCCGCCGGTTCTGCGGTGCCTCAGACCATTCTCTCTGCGCGTCGTATGATAAGCGCAGGATCAGCATGAGCCAAAGGCATGAGAGAGCACAGGTGGGGGACGGTTTGAAACTCGCGTAAATATGTATGGGTTAATGAACCCGAGACAATTGTATGTAAATTGGAGAACCGGAGAGTGAGCGGTCAGAGTGAGAAGAAAGGGGGTGTGAGGGTGAGAAGGGGTTGAAGTGAGGGGGGAGGGGGGGGGGGGGCATGAGAATTTCTACAGGAGTAACGTTACCGTAGATCAGTATTCGGAGGGGGTTGAGCGGGGGGGTTGATGGCCAACGAGAGCCGGGCGAGAGGGCAGTTTGAATTTAACTGTCAGAGGCGCTTAAGTGCTCTCTCCTGTGCACTTGAAAACTAAGTGACTGTGAAAGTGGTGGAGTTATACTGTGCCCGAACTACTATATAGAGGTACAGTGGATTTTCGTGTATGTGCGAGAATAGCCCGAACGAATGAGCGAGAGATCTCTCTCTCGCTCGCTCGCTCTCTCTTTCTCTCGGTGCTCGCAGCACGCACGGGACCGTTTATATCGCGTAACGCGCTATGAATAAACCCCCAAGCCCCATGAATATTTTCATGCGGTTTTATCGTCCCTAGTTCTCTCCGTCGTTTCGCGGAACATTATATACGCCCCGTACATAGTGCGTTATAACTGACCGTCAGGACGTACGGCGAATACCAAAATTGACTTACTCGAGCTTTTAGCTACCGCGATGATGAAAGTCAGATGAAGGCGGACGAGCTCGCGTTATTCGATCGCTTCGCGCATTATGCCCCGCTAATTTTTTCGTTTACTTTTCGTATCGGCGATCCGAGCTGCAATCAATGTCGGTCGTAGCGGCGCAAATTGCGCGATTGTAAAAACTTCGGACTCACCGATTTTCGGCGACGAATTCGAGGGTGGAAAATTTCCGTTTGCGCGAATTTTCTTACCTGGAACAGAAGTACAAATGCGAGATATAATTTTTTGCGGTAGAAATTTTGTTGAATTTATGAAAAAGAATTCAGATTTTTTGGGATCATTTACGAATGCGTGGTTGCGTTCGATGAGGATTTAACAGAAGTATCGAATAATATTAATGACATATTAATTTCAGTGATAATTTTTTATTAATTTCAACCCTATATTGTGTGAAATTTATTCTAAAACATATCCACAATATTCGCTTTTTCGATAACGATATATTAAAACTATTGTGTATTGTAAATATACATTTAATTATATGTATCGGAGTTAATTCGGAGTTTCCATGAAACTCAATATTTTCTTTAAAAAAAAAAATCTCCGATAGATCGAAGATAAAATGAGTCTGGGTTCTTCGTTCTTCGAATCAATCCGCGAGAGCGACGATCCATCAGAGTCGATCCACGGTCTCCAATGCGGAGCGGAAGACGTTAATTCTTCGCCAAACGAACAAACGAATTCCGCAACAAAGAGTCGAGAGTCCGTGTTTGAGTTGGTGAGACGGTTGACTGTGGGCACCAAATAAATCCCAAGGATGAATAGCACCGAAAAGGATAGATAGGAAAGCTGGAAACTCGCGCGACATGCCTCTCTCGGCTCTGTATATACATATATACACTTATATAGTATATATATATATATATATATATCTTGAGCGAAGATCTATTGATACGATGCAGTTTGGTATTTGCTCGAGGCTTTGATCGTTCTCGCTCCCGCTCAGTGCCCATTCCTTTGCGGGCCGAAATCGTCGCGATTTTCCACCAAACCCTCACGATAAATAAGATATAGGTAACGTTCTGACACAGACGCGAGGCGTTCGTGCCCGTCGGGACTTACACTCTCGAGATTCGCGATAGATTGCGCGTTATATCGACGTCTCCGTGCGGTAATCGTAACGACGCATCTAGGTGAATTTTCGACGCGGACGGACGGGGAAGAATGAGGAAGGAAAGAGCGGGGAACGGAGAAGGATTAAAGGAAACAAAGGATCGAGGATCGAGAAAGGACGATAGGGAAGACGAGGGAACGGAAAGGATGCTGAGAAACGTCTCTCGGTGTTCCGGAGTCTCGTATACGATCGGAAATCTATGGATATGTAGGGGTGAGGGTTGCTTTTGCTACAATGCACCGGCTCGACCCTCCCCCGTCCCTCAATAAAGCCCGTCGCCTGTTTATACACGGTACACACCCAGCAAATACGGTGCAATTATCATATAAAAGGATCAGTCGTATACCACGCGGGAAGAAACTGTCGGGGAATTCCATTCTGGCGCTACCCGGAGCCTCGAAGATTGAGGGAAGAACGAAGAGGACGATGGGGGTAGCGAACGGCATAATGTACCGAGGCGAGCGAGGGAGGAATCGTGAAACTGCAGACGAACGGAGCACGGACGAGAGCCAAGGGGCGTAAGGAATCGAGAGAGGGAGGAAAATGGAAAGGCACGTCTTTTCTATTTCTCCGTCCTCCTCCTCTTCCTCTTCTTTCTCTGATAGAATGGTTATCGATCCCATCATCAAACGCTCGACGGTATTCAAGCGGGAATTTCGCGAGATAAATCGACGGATCAAAAAGCTTTTTCATCCACTGTTTTGTATCGTCGATGAGCTTTATTGAAATTTCTTTTCGAAAAATTTATCTCCGTACCTCGGTGAGTATGCGGAGAGCGAAATGCGGTGTTTCAAATGAGGCAATACGCTAAAAGGGAATCGGTGAGATTTTTTTTATAAGAGAAAAAAAATAATATCGAAAGTGTAGAGATTGAATGAAGAAACAAAAGAACTTGTACTATTTATTTCTAAGAAATGTTCACATAGATTTTTTTTTAATACTACAATCAAGAATTTACGGAAGATCAAAAAGCGAAGTTTTTTACAAAAGTTGATCATTGATTATTTATCTTCGGAATTTGAAGCCCGAAATGCGTGTCTGAAAAAGAATATTCACTTGCGCATGAAGATGAACGAGTTCTTTTTTTTTTCAACAAGAAAAACTTACAAATGGATTACATTATTTTTTTTATACATATAGAATGGCTAAAAAAAAAGTAATAATATACCAGAATGTGCTCATGAGGTACGAGTTGATAAAAATGAATGGGTTAATGAACAAAATTTCATTTTAACGTGTGCAATGTGCTTGGAGCGCTCTTTTTCGTGTAATAAGATACTGCGCGATATAATAAATTTTTTTCATTTTTAATACAACAGCAAAGGACCAAGGTATTCTTTTTGTTTGGAGAAATTTCGACGATGTGGCAACTTTCGGCGCCGGGAATCCAGACGAACATTTATTGCACCGCCAGATATTTTCGCGCTTCTCCTCCACCTCTGCGGGCTCTCGACTCGGGGGAGGCACTCGTCATCCGGACCGAAGCTTTTTCGAGGGTACTACGAATTTCACTCGCGTCGAGAGCGTAGAAAAGTCGAGATAAAAAAAAATAAAAAAAAAGGGAAAAGAAGGAAAGGTTCGGGGAGGGGGGAAAACTCGAGCCCCCCCGATGGGACGAACGGGGTAGCGGCGACGAGAAGGTGGCACTTAAAGTCGCATCTGCACGAATTATTCGCGTCACGTCGACGGAGATACGAGGACGTGCCGCTCGGGCGTTTTCGTTATTTCAATTCGCCATTAAAATCATGAAGGAATCTTTTTTTTTTTTTTTTCGTACGATACGCCAACTTGGCTGCTTTATAATGTTAACGCGATATAACACAAACGCCGGATATTTGCATAAAAATTTTCGCGCTACGCAATCTTGAATTTGCAGACTTTCTGAAATTTCAATTTTACAACCAAATGCAACTTCAGCGTGTCGCGAGTGTGTTTCGTTTAATTGCCTCGAGTATTATTTCCGCTCTGTCATTTATTTTCTCGCGAAACGGAAAAAAGGGCGATAGTGAATATGTGATAAGATTGTCAGGGAGATAAATTTATTGCGGGTGAAAAAAAAAAAAAAATACGTATACACGTAATTCGATCTGCAACGAAGCAACGATGCTTCACGGATTTGTATGAGATAAACAGGCGATTATTTTCACGAGTAATTGGACGGAACGAGATATATATGTTTGGGGTAGACCGCGAGGGCCGCCGGTCCCCCCGATCCGATAAATTGACGCCCGCGCTATATTGAATTGATGAATTACGACTAACTACCGACAGTTCGGTGGCTCCGTGTCGGTCGGCCGAGAACTGCTTTACCTAATACCGGAGATGGGACTCTCGGATCGAAGATAAATCGCGAAGGAGGGAGGGCGCTTATCAAGGTCGAGTCTGCCGGAGTCTGCCGTGTCCGAAATCGAACTAATGCGCCGATCGCTACCGAAGCCCTTAACTCCCTCCACGAACCTCGGCCTCGTTACCGAACAACAATCGAAGGCTTAACCTTTGGCATTGATCGAATCGACGATTAAAATGATCCATGGAAGCCTCGATTGTCGATATAAATAACGCCAGACAATGCTTTCCAACGGCAGACCAGAATAGTAATCGAATTTATTAGTAACGCGTGTAGATCTAATGGCTTCGTACAAAAAAAAATAAAAAATGTACAAACAAATGCAATGCATTTTTTGTAATGGAACGATCATAAAAACGTCGCTGCATTTTTATTCAACGAACTCGATGGAATATTGAAAAAAGCATGCATTGGAAAAGCGAATGCAAATTTATCACACGCTTCGCGCGTAAAAGTTTCGCGTACCGGCATAGGAAGCAATTTTATTCATTGATATCACTGTAAATAATAACGGGAAATTTCATTTTCCTGGAAAGAAAAAAATTTCAACCATCGGACTTTGATTGAAAAATAAAACACCCTGACTTGTAAATCCGCGAAGTGTTCTTGAAAAACAATATGTAATTTCGAATTATCCAATTTTTTGAGACATTGCATTGTGGTAAATTTATTGAGCCTTTTGGGCGCGGAAGCTCAAAATACCGGTGTAGGAAACAATACTTTCATAATACGCCATCTCGAATCCTTTTACAAATGTTATATGTAAAATTGCATATTTTTTTCCCTGGAAATCATGATCTCGATTCGGCCCATGTCGCAGGTCCCGAAAAGGGAGCGGAGCGTATCGATAAATTGTCGGCGGACGTCGAGGCCGGTCCTTCCGGAAAATCCGTATTGATGACTCCGCCGTCGGGAGGTGAACGTTGCAGGACGGTTTTGTCCGCGCAAGAGGAACGAAGTCTATCGACGCGTGTACCGGAGATGAGGACGTCGTTCGGGCGGGTTGAAATCGCGTGTCGATGCCGACCGCTATCTGCGCGGGCCTGAGGCCCAAATCAGAGTTAATCACGGTTTCCCTTTTCCATTTATATTCGCGTATCGTGCCAATCGTAGGAAGAACTAAACAATCGAGTCAAGATCTGTCGACGAAGCCCGCTCATGCCACAGAATTCGCGGCGGACGCAGAGCCCAGACGGAGGGTTTGCAGGAAGGAAAAGAGTATGAGGGGAGATATATCCTTCGAACGAGAGATATGCGATCTTTGAGGGTTTTCTCAAGCTGCTCCGAGGGCGACACGCCAACGGCGGAGAGGGGGGCGAAGGTGGAAGGGATAAATTACCGTGAAAAATCGAGTTAGGGCGCGCACGGTTAAAAGTTTCGCACAATCGTCAATCTACCCTCCCGTATATATACCGTTCGGCGTGTTGCCCTTCTCACAGTTTTTCCACTCATAAAGCTTTCTTCCTCATTTCTCTCTTTCTCCTCGTTCCGACGTTCCGCCGGGCCGCCCGGCGTTACCCACGTCGGGGCGGCACACAAGATGGAGATCGGCGAGATATCGCCAACGTTGGATCGTTTCTCGCTCGCACGTCGATGGAAACACGATAAAGTATTAGCCTTCGACGAACGAACGGTCCACCATTCTCAGCTAATGGACATCGCGCTCTTTCACCGATTCGACGATCACTTTGCCCTTTTTTTATGCAACTAAACAATTTTTCAAATCCACCAATTCCTTCTTCGATGAAATATGAAAGAATTTTAATATAAAATGATACTAATTCTTTCAAATTATACAATTATAATAAAAATAGAATGATTATTATTATTATATTATACACTAATTGTAATTATATAATTTAAAAATATTGATATCCTTTTACGTTGCTTAATATTTTATATCGAAATGACAATAATAATTTATAATAACACGAAGTCCCTCCAAGGACAACTTGGAATATTTTCATGTTCCTTTTAGCAAAACAATTTTTTCGCTCGATAAGTCGTCGAATGAATTGCCTCTTATTCTCATTAGGCAACAAGTCTAGCAAAAGTCACAATGACACTGTATCAGAAACTCGCGAAATGCCATTAAATCGTAATCTGTATCATGCATGCCGGTGTGTACTGTCGGAACCTCGGCAATGTTTAACGTCGACGGTGTATATAATTCAGAATCTCGCTGTCCCAAGAGTCCTCCAACGTTTCCGTATGTATATTCTGTTACTCACGTTATAACCATCGTACACTACACACGTACGTGGGGGGAGGGGGCGGGGGCGGGGGCGGGGGGGGGGGGGGGGGGGGGGTTAGTGGATTGCGCAGTGCAGCGCGCGAGTTACGTCGAGGGTGTCGCCGGGAGCAAAGTAAACTTGCATGAACTCTAATATATACGAAGCGCACAGAGTGGAGGAGTAAGGTTTTGGCGAGCGAACGCATTCGGCGAGTGAGATAGTCGTATTAGGGGGTATATACACGATGAAGTATATACGGTACGATGGAGGGTAAAGTCGAGAGTACGTAGAGAGAGAGAGAGAGAGAGGGTACCACCTCTGCGAGTTCGTGGCTATCTCAAATTGAATCTTCCGCCAATGCCATTGCGGAACTGGGAAATGCATGGTTATACTTCGGGGGTTGCCTGCGCGTCCTCCCCCGCGCGTTCCCGCTCGTACTCTCTCGATGCCCTGGAGTGCGCTTCGACTCGGTGGTGCACGGATGCGGATGAGAAGCGGAGGAGGAAAGGCGCGGATATAAGGAGCGAAAGGCGACGGCACAGAGGCAAGAAAGAATGGAAAATTGCGAAGAGGGTCTCCGCACGCGTTTCGAATCGACGGAAGAGACGAAAAGTAAAGCGAGACGCTGGACGAAAAAGAAGACGAGGGAAATCTAGCCGAAGCGAAAGAGCAGAAAGACCTTGGAGAATGGCGAGGAAAAAAGAACTGGGTAGAAAGAGGGCGCACGTTTCAGGCGCGTCCGCTCGTTTCCGTGCCTGCACTACTAGCTCGCCTCTTCGGGGCTCTCTCATCGGCCTCGGCGTCCAGTCCCCCCCCCCCCCCCCCCCCCCCCTCGACGTTCAACTACTTGAGCCTCGTGCGCTCGCCGGAAAGAATGCCCCCTTTTTCTCGACGAGCCGAAATATATAGTGCACACGCGGGTAGACGACGAGCACCTGACTTTCCCTTTGATCCCGCTGCTGTGTGCAAGACGGGAAAACGGGTGGGTGAGCTGCTTTTTTTTTCACTCGTGGGCTCGCTCTCTCGTAGCGGCTCCTCGACGCCGATAAGAGAGAAAGGTTGCTGAGAAAGAACAATGGCTCGGAACGAGGACGACGAGAATCTGCCGTCTCGCTGATACCGTCTCCGCGAACGGCTCACTGACGTGTGATGCGTCGTGCAATGTGAGAAAAATGTTGCATCTTCGCGAAGGGATGAATCTTTGTTGTTTTTTTCGTTTCTTTTTTTTTTTTTTTTTCTTCGCTGAAAAGTTTCCACGAAGACGAGAGTCATTCATTTAACCCCGAAATGCCTTGCATGCCTTTGCAGCCTCTTACATTCGTCGAGGTGTTACTTAGCCAGAATAACCAAGTTTTCAGCTCGGGACCATTTGAAGTTGTTGGGGCCAAAATGAAATAGCACTATTGTGAACTTTGTGATGACAGTAGATCGTGATTGACGCGGCAAACGGAGTAATCGATCGTGTGATAAATATATCAGGAACTAGTGGAAAAATAAAGAGAACTAAAGAACAATGTGCAATTCGAAGAGATTGCATTTTTCATTTCACTTGCCCTGAAAGTTTCATTTTTCAAGAATCACTGGGGCAACTGCACACGTTGCGCACGGGAATTTATGACTGTGAACACACTTCGTACCGCGGATTTTTTGCATTTTTTCGCGCAGAACACGAGTACAATAGGAATTGTGTGTGATGAAAAATGGTAAAAAGGTCAAAAGTTGTGTTTTTTTCTTGTTGCAATTTTTTGTTGATAATTGAAACACAAAAAAAAAGATTCTGAGCAGATTAGACATAACGTTGTCAGCCGTTGTACCATTTGTGGTCATTTTTTATCATTAAATCCTTCAAATAATATTTTTCCACATTTACATGATTTTTCGATCGAATTCACATAAATTCATCAAATGATCTAATCAAATGATCTATGCATTACTGCATGAAGTCATTCTGAAAAAAATCACAGAGTCCCATTGAAATCTCGTTTCTCCGATTCCTGTGCGGGTCATTTTTTAGGCACTGTCTTAGCGCTATTACGAGCAAAATAAAGCAGCCTCGAGGAGAAAAAATCTTCAAAACGGAGTTCTGGCATCGAAGGACAAGTCGAACGATGGAGAGCATCGCGTTTCCGAAGGGGACGGATCCTCTTCGGTGTCGTCGTCGGTTCGACATAGCGCATCACTAACATATCCCGAAAGCACATCTGTACAACGCTCCCTCGAGGCATCAATTCCGAAGTTTACGGGCGTGAATAAAATCTGATTCAGTGACTCTTGAATATTAATATGAACATGGAAGATACAGGCGCGATGTACAAATAAATATACATGTCGGGGTCTCTCACTGCGTAAAGTCAGCAAAGATGCGAGGGCGGGGGGCGCCCGCGAAGCACGTAGAAAGCTATAAACGTGTTTACGACACTTTATGATATACGCGCGTTCGTGTACGTTTGATACTACATCGCATCGTGCGAGATATCGTGATAGGCCTTTTTGCGTGTTCTCCTTATCCTTTCATGAACTCACGGGCTGCGAAGAACATACCGCACTCACACCGAGCTGCTTGTCTCGTAAGATCCGCCGGATGCGAGAATAGACGAGCGAGTATTCGGAGGTACTTACGCGCAGCTGAAACGGATATACGCGCTTCTCACCTACCCCAAGCTTCACTGACATAAAGTACACCTTCTTTCTTCTTTTTCTTTTTTTTTTTTCGTTCGCAGCCCTCCCGTGCGTCTGCGACCTACTTTCCGCGAATAAAAATGAACATCCCGCCAACGGGGAATAGCGGGAACTCGGTTTCGGTGCTGGAAGAACCGACGCTCGGAAAGGCAGGGAGCGAGAGCGCGCATCGCCGAATGCGCGAAAGTGTATTCCACCCTTGGGAACGAAAAAACGGAGACCGAGGTAAATAAGAGTATACACGACGACCGTACGTTGTCTCGTGCGAGCCAGTGCAACGGGCTGAAATTACTTTCGAAGACTCTTCGAATATCGCACGACGGAACGATTTATTCGCGAGACTACGGGATCGTTTCTTCGACGAAGGAAATTATTTTTTAGACGAAGGTAATTGTTTTTTGGACAAAGGTAATTGTTTTTTAGACGAAGGCAATTATTTTTTAGACAAAGGCAATTATTTTTTAGACGACGGAAAGGTATTTTTCTATGATCGGGCGAGACGCCGTAAACATTTTTCGCGATTAGAATGCGGAATGAGATGAACGGATTAATCGTTGTTTAACCTCATTCTCGTTGGATTTAAGTACAAGATTTTTTGGGGTTACACAAAAAAAGCCGAAAAATTGAAATTGATAATTATACTTTAATTGAGAACGTTCGTTATGTTCAATTGCGATAAATCAGTAAACGATTCCGTAATACTTAGAAAAAATTTATTAACAATCTGGTCAAAAATTTTTGTCACGTTTCAATGCAACAAACGATAGTAACATGAATTTGTAAAATAGCAAAAAAAACTGTAATTGCACTTTCAACGAAAATCCTTATCGCCGGATCTCTTTTTTCGCGAGCTTTGAGCATTACGGCAAAGTATTTCTCGTGTACAACTCGGCGGCTCAGGGGGTGTAAGATACCTCTCGTCGGTTTCGAGGTGAAACGTTTAAGGGATCTCGAGAATACGAGACACAGAGAATTCCAAGTTGACTTTGCGAGAGAGACAGGGACGGAGAAAAAAAAAGAGGGCAAAGGCTCGTAGACACCAGAGCCTTCATTTCTTTCGAGACTAACTCGAAGACGGACTCGTCGTGTCCCGGCGAGAGGAGATGGTTGGCCCAACGTCAGTCTGGCATCTTCTGTCGAGGACTCGACTGAAGACGACGACGAGGAAGAAGAAGGAGGAGAAGAAAAAGAAGATAAAGAAGAAGAAAAAGAAGAATACTCGTGAGGATAAGGTGACTCGTCGAGAGGGTGGATAAGACGTGAGCCACATACGTATTCGCAAAGGCATCAGCGATTCTCAACTTTATCAGCCTCAACTATCCTTCGACTCCGTCGAGCTTCCTAGCCGATCGAGAAACTCATTCGTCAAAATGGAAAAAAAAAAAAAAAACACATATATATATGTTTTACCGACGAGAAGATTTTGACTGACAACAAAATCGATAAGCACTAAAAATTGTCAATCAAAGATGCGACAAAAGGATGAAGAATGCGAGAAAAACTTGTAAAAATGTTCATTCAATTTTCTTTATCCGTCCGTTTTTACTCCGGTTGTTTCGTGTTTTCGCGTTATTTTCCATGAAAGTAGTCGAGCACTTTATGTTCATTTCACCGGGCGAGGAGGAGCAAAGCCGACGAGAAATTCGTCATGTAATCCCGAAGCCGACGCACACAACTGCGGGTGTTACACGTACGAGAGTCGAATTGCATAGTACATGAAAAGCCGGCAATAAGTTGGTACGATGCAGCGGTAGTGGCGGAACGGAGTATTCGAGAGGGAGATAAATGAGATAGAAGCTCTCATGAAAGCTTGCTCGGAGGATCGACCGCCTCGCGGGATTTGGCCAGACATTTCCAATTATGCGGGCACTGATCAGCTTATCGTTTGGTAATCCTCAATCGACAGTCGTAGACAGCGTAATATCCAACGTGAAATCCCGTTACAATCGATACAGCTCCTCCGACACACTTGCGCATTATCGATAATAAACGGCCAACGGGCATTGTGACCGCGAGCGAGCAACACTCGAGATTCCGCGTTACTGTACGGCGTAATACTAGTTAGACGATTAATGAAAGCAATTTTAGCACGAGAAAGGGCGTGTAGGACACCGAAAGCGTGGCGCACGGCGAGCGAAATGTAGATTTCGGATATCAGAACGCGAGGCTCGGAATCCGACATCCTCGGAAAATTTGTGTGTTTATCGACCGAATCCGAGAGTATTAGTTGTAAGGGATGTAAACAAATAATTGTTCGAAGTATCTTTCATAAAAGCTAAAATGAAAAAAATAGGAATAATGAAAAAAAAAAATTGATGATACAACAAGATGATCATGCAAGGGAATTCATAGTTCAAAAATGTATTTATTTATTTATTTATTTATTTATTTATTTATTTATTTATTTATTTATTTATTTATTTATTTATTTATTTATTTATTTATTTATTTATTTATTTATTTATTTATTTATTTATTTATTTATTTATTTATTTATTTATTTATTTATTTATTTATTTATTTATTTATTTATTTATTTATTTATTTATTTATTTATTTATTTATTTATTTATTTATTTATTTGTTTGTTTATTTGTTTGTTCATTCATTATTTTATTCAATTATGTATTTTACAACTCCAAATAAATCATATCAGCGGTGAAGGAAGAATAAATATCGCACGACTACTTTTCATTTTCGATAATCAGTTGATAAGGCGAGAGCCGCATGGAAAATGAGGCGCACAAAACTTCCGCTCGGTGTGCCGAACAGCAGTCTTGCGCGGTGCAAAATGAAAGTTTTTCAATCAAGGTTTAGGGAACGTCACAAGAAGCTTTCGGCGAGCGGTTCGCGCACGAGACCGCGCGTCAAAGAATTAACGAGTTTTGAGATACGGAATTTAATTTGTCGGAGCACGCGTAGATTCATTTGTTCCCTTCTCCGTGGCTTGCGCTTTTTGTGGATTTTTGCTTCTCCCTTTTTTACCGTTCGACGTGACAAGGGCAATTCCGTTGCACTTTATTGCGAGACATGAACTCTGTCTCTCCAATTCTTCGTTCTCTTCTCGAGCGACCTCTCCCCCCCGGTGTTTCCCACCTCGCGATTCCAACACAAGTACTTTGCGCCTTTGAACTGGATTATTTTGCAATTCAAAGCGCCGCGCCGCAGGCAGAAGAGAACTCACGCTCCCGCGGGCGCGCGTTCGTTTTCGTACGCGAAACTCGCCACGGACCGGCATCCGACGGCAGGAGCAGAAGCAGAAGTGCATAATCCCTTACATTTCCGAAGACCGCGAAACTTTGCACCGTAACGTAAGCATCGAGAGTGCTCGAGGGCCGACGAAGCGTCAGGTACGGCTCGTCCTCCGCTTCTCTTATTTATCCCTTTTCTCTTCCTCGTTTCCCTTCTCCGTTTACCATCCGCCGGGAGAAAGAAATATGTAGGAAAAAAAAGTAGCCGATGATACCGCGAGAGCGAGCGAGAGGCGAGCCACTCCGGACCACTCGTAATTGTATAAGAGAAAAACAAGTGGACGAAATAAAGTGAGGCTTAAGCATCGGGAGCCGCTTGGCTCACAATGTTATTGCCGAGAAAAAAATGAAAAAATAAACGAATATGCGTAGCGACGAGTTCGCATTTCGATGTACTGCGAAAAGAAAGATTATTCGATGCCGGCTGAAGAAAGGCCAATGAAAAATTCGAGTCGCTGTCCAAAAGATGAATTTTCTTTTAGGTTTAAAAAATTACAATGAAACAAATAGTATCAAATAATGACTATATAATAAATGATTGTTATTTATCATTTTTGTTTATTTTCGAAAAAAGATTAATTTTACAAAAATGAAAATCAATTTATGGAAAACATGTATTCCATTCGGACAAATCTAATTGAATCGAAGAAATATTTTTTCTTTTTGCTGAATAGCGCGATGAGCGCGCAAGGAGGCAGAAAAATTTCGTGACCTTGAACCAAAGAAATTCGAGATAATTTATCTTTCGGAAAATCGAGTGTAAAGTAAAATTTGCCTCGGCGTTTCGTACCGTCGAATGAAAAGTCGAAAAGATCAAAAGGAGGCAGCCATGTAGGACAAGAATTCGGTTGTGGTAGGTACACGAGATAGATAGAAGCAACAACGGGGCAATTAAGAGTCTTATCGTCTGCCACCACAGACGCTGTTGCCCCGTTATCATTTGCCCGGCTTACACGCCCGGGAGGCCCTCGATTCTCGCTCGCTCCGCTCTCTCTTGGCCCCGGGGGCTGTTACCCTCCCGCGAGTTTTGCGGCCAGCGGAGCACGGTTTGTCCGTCTCTCTCTTTCGTAACTCTCGCCCCGTCCGACGCCGCCGCACCCCGACGTGTAACCCGCCGCTGCTTTGTTCTCGGCCTTCAAATAATTATCGGCCATAACTCATCGAGGAAGGTTGGAGCCTCGGAAAACGGTGGAACGTGTCCAACGAACCCGGCCCACCCATTTCGTCCCTCTTTCCCACCGACGGCATCGTCTCGTTTATTTCTCCTCTGATGTTAATTAATACTTTTTTCACGGCCGCTTTCCACCGAGGCCATTTTTTTCCTTTTTCCATCGAAACGCGCGCGCTCCGAGATTCGAAAATACAACGATAAAGATATTTTCGTAGTGACATTAATTAGTTTGCTCCGAAGGCACGTCGCACCGGATGACGGGCTGGTAAGAGATTAAACGATTATCGATGATTCTACGAATAATCCATAAAAAAAAGAAAAATTTGTTTTTTCGTCACCTCGACCAATAAAGATTCGGTTCAAATAAAGATTTGTTCAACAAATTATCCGGTAACCTTCTTTTTTTTTTAGCAAAAGTGGATTCGCTCTCTTTTTCGAATATAATTTTTTTTATGTTTCTGTTTCTCCAAAATCCTGTTTTTTCCAAAGATGTTTGATTGATTTTTTCAAATATGTTCGTATCGATAGCCCGCAATTTTTTCAGCATAAAACGCAGCGTTTTTCTGAACTCGTTCGCGAAATTTGTGACTGTTTTAGCCGTAAGAAAAAAAAAATACGGAAAATTAGTAAAAAAAATTTTTTAATTGAGAGAGTGTATCAATTTCTGCAAAAAAAAGTTGGTATGCCGAATGATAATTAGAGCAAGAATCGCGTTTTCCCAAAAATCGAAATCAGTTCCAGGCCGCGCGATGCCGATCGGATCGCGCAAGAGTTCCGCGGATCTCTGCGGTCAAGTTGCTCGGCATTTCGTGGTTTTCCGTAGTCGACTTCCGTTGCGAGCGGGTCAGTTTTACCGCGCGAGATTGCGGTATTCTCGCACCGCCGGAAAGATCTACGTGCTTCGTTGTAATGGCGAAAAGTACGGTCGGTAAGGTAGCGTGTAGATGCGCGAGATCGTTCGACGCGGACACGTTTTTTCTTTTTTGCGAAAGTTCCATCGTCTCGCCGAGAAGCGAAACGGGGAACGGGGGCTCGCGTTAGAAACGGTGGTACGTAGCGCGGGTTGAACGCGCGAGAAGCCCGCAGAGCCTCGGATACAATGCCCTTAAATCAAGCGCGAGAAAAGAGGACGAGGAGCAAGGGAAAGGATGAGACGGTGGTGCGAGAGAAGTCTGAACGAACTGTGCGCGGCGGAGAGAGCCACCGAGTATAAGTGAAACGTATAAAACCATTATGGTTATCCCTGGCGCACGTGGTAAAGCCGACTACGTCATTAGGATCCGGCGAATGGCGTTTCTGTATGGCCCTCACGGTGCATGCCCGTTCGCGTGTTGGTGAAAATGTTGTTGCTGCCGTTGCCGGCGGGTCTCCATTCCATTTTTCCACATTCAATGAGCGCCGCTTCGCCATCGCGTTCGGCGAAACTACTCGCGCGAAACTGGCGCGCATTTGCACCGGGCGAAGAGCCTTCGACTATAACTGTATCGGCGCTTTATCGATGGTAGAGTAGTTCGAAGCTTCTTGTGCTACAACCGCCCCCCCCCCCCCCCCCCCCCCCCCCCCCCCCTTCCACATGACTTTTCTTTTACCTCTACCGCATCTGCAATGTACTGTCGTCGTTTACTTTTTCCTTGAGTCAGTGCGTCGATTATGCTGTTCTGCGAAACGTTTATCCGGTATATCTTCTTTATGCTTTTTATCTTCGCGAAGAAATTTTTCCGATTTTTATTACAATCCCCACTTTCTATGACATCAGTGAGTGAAAATTGTTATACATTTTTATTTGTGATAATCATTATGAAGTATCCTTTTTTATCGTAATAAAGAGAGATATGCCATGTTGCTTCCTCACTTTCTTTAATCGCGTCTACCAAGCTCTGTTTGTAAGAAAATACTTTTCATTTTTGGCTTCCTCAAGAAGGTTTGTTTTTCGAAAAGTTACTTTGATCGTTATTTTTTAAATAAATACCGAATAATTAACATTTACGTATCTATTGAATATACTTATTTAATAGTTCAAGAGTTATTTAATTTATTGCTTCGTGCTGATAGTAGTTTATTTGTGAAGGCATTTTTTCAGAGACATTCAAACTGATGCCAAAACTGAAAGCTTGCATAGATTTTGCTCAAATTCAATACCGATCGTTGGTTAATAATAATTCATCATTTTACAAAATTTTAGTCCTATATCTCAGAAAAGGTGGCAGCTAGAGCAGCACCGGCCATTTTTGAAAAAATTGAAAATGCCGTGAAAACTGAACAACAGCATAGATTTTGGCGAAAATTTTGCCAAAAACGGGGACTTGACCCTGAATATCTCAATATGGATCCTTCCAAACATGAAAATCTCGAAAAAGCCTCTGATTTTATCGGCGTTTGCTTTTCTTTCTTGATCCTCACGCATTGCGACGATTTTTTTTCAAAGTCGAATCGGCAATGCCGCGCTCATTTTTTTTTTATCATCTTATCTACGTATTAAACAGTACCGTTTTTATATAGGGGAGAGCGGGGCAGAATGGCATACCGGCGCAAAATGGTACGAAATGGTCAAATAAAGTCCCCCGTATGATAGAATTAGGGCAAAATGGGACAAGAGAAAGTCCCATCAGAGTTGATTTTTTTGCTGTCCCATTTTGTCCTAATACCATTCTGCCCTTGTCCCATTGTGCGTGAATACCATTTTGCCCCGGTATGCCGTTCTGCCCCGCTCTCCGCTAATACTTTACAATTTTATCGTCATTGATTGCAAATGCATAAAATTCGTTGACGAATCGAATTTTCAATAATAGTATCCGCCCTATTTCTTTCATCGCCAAAAGAAGCGCAAGCACACCCGCTATCTCGATGCTATTTTCGATTGTCGAAAAAAAAAATATATATAGAAAAAACACCAAGTAAATTTAAAAAAAAGGAATTGAGGAAGCAATATGCCAATTTCGACCGGAGTATCACAGAATTTCGATTAATCCTTCGGCGCTTTGTTCCCGAGCGATAAAAGGATCGTGGGACAATCAGCTGATATACGTGTACATTGCCACAACAGGCAGAATCAATAGTAATTTGGTGAGAAATACTAAAGCCGGTAGTCGAGTCGAGAGTGAATATATATCGTCGACAATTCCCGATTCCGACCGGTTGTTTGGCATAGGGTGAGATATAGAGGAGAGAAACCGAGAGAAAGAGACGGAGATAGAGAGAGAGAGAGAGAAAGAGAAAGAGCGAGAGAGAGTAGGCTTGTATCCAAGGTTGCCAATTAAAGCGCGTTCCCCGGTGGCTCGTTTCTCATAATTAAACCGGCGGAGTGGGTGGTGATGTTGGTGGCGGCAGCCCGTTCCCATTTCGTAGCCGACTTTCGCTTCTGCTCCTCTCGCGCTGCCGCTGTTGCCTGTTGGCTAACGACTCTTGCCTGGCATCACAAAAGTATACCATCTCCTATATACGCGATACATAGTATATTTCGCGAGTAGGGCCTTCGTCGCGGTGAAGTTGACCCGGAGAGCGAGATTTTCTATGAGAAGCCTCGCCGGCTCTGCGGAAATCGCGTTCGACTCCACCGCGCGACCGCGGCGCCGCATACGGAAGTCGTAGAATTGTATATCATTCGTACAACGCGGGGCTTTTACTGTATTCCACCGGCGGAGAAAGACCTCATCGCGGCTGACTTCGCCCGGGCGAGAGATTTTTCCTTCGCAAGAAATTCCCTTCTGCCGTCTCGCCGCGATGCTCGCGCGCACACGAGAAGCTGAATATCGGACGTTCGCCGCGGGGGTGAGAGACGAGCGCGGATGTATTGCGGAGCTCCGGGCGCGGAGCGCCGAGATACGGCAGCAACAACTGTCGGTCATTGTATACACATTAGAGCATCTCATTCCAATCCACGCAGGGGGTTGTATGCCTTCTGTTCTCCATAGCGCGGCTTGAGTTGTATTTCATTGCTCAGTTGGTATCCTTCATTCCGGCAAGCTTCCGCGTTGCGCGGCGCGGAGTGTTCCTCGAAGTTACACAATGACTCCACTGTCGGGAGATGAGAGGAGGGAAGAGCTCGCGCAATGGAGCTTGTTGGATTTATTATTATTTTTTATTATTACTTTTTTCCTTGTTTTTTTTTTTTTTCACGTTTTTTTTCTTCATTTTTTTCGTTAACTTTCTCCCGTTGGCAGGGCGCGGAGTTGAAAAATAAACGAGTAGAGTAGAATGAAAAATGGATCTTCATTAAAATGTTAAGGTAGTTCGAGGATAAATGAGAAACTCATTTTTGTTGCGAGCTGTTTTGCTTTTTTCCTTTTGTGTCTTCTTCGCTGAGCCGCGCTTCGAGTCTAGTGTTTTGTAATAATAACGTCGGGTTTACGCTTCGAAACGAATAATTAACGGTGGATATTAATGAAGCGCATTTACGTCAATTTCGTTCGACTACCGCAAACTTATCTTAGACGAGCGGTTTAATCATAAAGATGGAATGTCAATAAATTTACGATAATTATTTTTTTCTAATCATTCTCCTAGAGCTTTCGATCAGTATTGCAAATTAAAATAAAATTCAATTCATTCATTACAAATTAAAAAATCATTATGCAACAATATTATAATTATCAATTATCATTATTTAATTAAAACAAAAGACATTTTTTATCTAATGTACTTAATGTGAATCGAATTCAATTTTTTTTCCAGCAGTGAATTTTTTAGATTTTGTCATACAATGTAGAGTTTTTTTTTTAAAATAATTATTGCAACTTTATTATCAGAATTCACGTCCCCTTTTTTCACGCCGATGCATTCTCCGGTCATCGAACCTTTTGCCGTTGCATTTTGGCCCAGCGTACGTTGCGAATCCGGCGATTTGCGACAGTCGCAGATTGCAACGCGATAACGCGCCCGTTATCAGGCATTTTATTCCTTTACGCGAAATTTCGGTCCCCACAAATACCCGGAAATTGCCGAATGTAATAATCGAGAGACGAGAATAACCGTCGCCGATTTCGCAAACCCGGGTTTGATCAATTATAGTAATTGGAAAATCGCAAAGCCGTGCAAAACGTGCCACTATTTATGTGGAAAAATTTATTATTTATATTCATGCATGAGTTTCCGGCCCATTTTTATTTTCGCTTCGATTACTTTAATCACTCCTATCAATGATTTTGTTGCAAGATAAATCATTTTCTTTTTTCCACAACGTTTCTTTCATGACGCGCGCGACAATTTTGATATGTAGATTGTGCGTCGAAAAATTGTGATATTTTCGTGAAAGGAAAAATCCGTTAAATAAAAAAAAATAAAAATAGTCAGAGTTCTCGCGGCCGATCGTGAACGGAGAATCGTAGTTCATTCGTGTATAATACGCGGTGGTCCAGCGATACCGTTAACTATTTCATTCCGCGAGCGAAAAAAAAAAGTAATTAATTTCGTCACGCAGATTCTATTTGCGTAACGCATCGTGGAACGCCGCGACCGTCGGCGGGGCAAAAGCGGGGACATGAATGCGGGCCGATATAGTACGAAACGCCGTACCGATCTCGAAATACCATCCCATATGCTATACGACAAACACTGTGGACAATAACAGCATGCGCAAAACACGAGGCATGTACAAAAAAAAAAAAAAAAAAAAAAAAAAAAAAAAAAAAAAAAAAAAAAATAGAAAAACAGATGAGACAGAAAATCGCGAACATGCAACAATTCGCGCGAACCATAGTGACAGAATTAAAGTAACGGCATTGCGAGATTTTAATTGGCGCGCATGTGTTGACGGTGAATACCGGATTCGGTTCACCGGGCTAGGGGGTGAGGATGGGAAACAGCTGACTGAGGGTGAAGCAGAGTCGGGGATGACCGTACGATCAATTGCGAAATTCCCGTCTCATACCTCGGTTCGCTCAATTGTTCGCTGTCATAGTGAGCCGTCCAAAGGGACGAAAAGCTCGGAGCACATATGGAAAACGTTAGGGGGTTTGTTGAGTGCGTCGGGAATTGTTGTACCCGAGCGTTTGGGGAGCTATTACGATTCGGCGCGAGCGACTAGGTGATCCATAATAATTGTACATATTGGAATTTACTTTGCTATTCGCTCGAGCACGCTACTGTAATCGATGTACGTGGAAATTGACGAAATAATGACGAGAGATTAATTGGATCGGCGAGTTTGTACTACAGACAGATTCGTGAATTGATTACGATTTTTTTTTTTTTTTTTCCAAAATATCGATTAGTTGGAAGGGCGAGGAATGCAGAAGTGTATCAATGGCCTCGAGTATTGAACAATTATTACCCTTGGGTTGCTCTCGAGTTAATTTTGATCCCATTTACGTCGACTTTGGTCATCTCAATAATATATTCGGGGTTGAAAATAATCTTTTTATATTTTTTCGACGATATTTGCAGTTTTTTTTACCAGTATTTCATAAATAATTTGTGTCAAAAAAATGATGTTCGGAAGGATTTTCATCCAGCTCCGTAAAAATTGTCGAAAAAAATCGATCGACTATTTTCTTAAAATTTATTTTAAGTAAAAAAAAAATCGTTAAAATTCGAGTATTATTGATGTGCACAATCAACATTTTTCGTACCGTCTGTATGGTTGATTTTATCAAGATTTCGAATCTCATCGGTAATGCTTTGAAATTTTCTTCGAAAAACGTTTGAAGAATTGAAAAAAAAAAAACAAAAATCGTGTTCCAATATTCGCAAATCGATGATTTTTGCGTGAAATTCTCCGCACGGTTTCGTTCATATTCTGGTCTCTTCTTCACATCGAAAGGCAACGAGGAAGATTGGGTTTTCGAGATCATCCGCCCCCGCCCCTCGCGCTCGGTGCTTCTGGTTAGATGCTTTTACTCTCCGTTGCCTCAGCTGCTACGAAGAAACTCACTTTGCGAAAATGTCTTAAAGCCGTTTAAAACGAACGGCAAGCCGTCTCCGGGTCTCGGGATAAACCGCCGCACAGTTGGGCTTTCGCCATGCCGGAGAGACAGAGAGAGAGAGAGGGAGAGACCGGAACGAGAACGTTCATTTAGATTAGGAATCTTAATACAGCAGTTATCTCCTGCGACTTTTTGTTGCTTGGGCTTTCTAGCTGCCTATACCCTTGCGCTCCGTTCTTTTTTCTCTTTGCCCCCCACTCGCCCCTTCCCGTTTCTCTATCTCCGAGCTTTTTTCATCCAGCCTCCGACGCTCGTGAGTGCCCAGAACTTGAGGAACGGTACAACGGCCACGGTGGAACTACGCGGTGCAGAGGCGACTATCGCGATAGCACGAGCGACGAAACGATCTTATTTTTCTTTGAAAGAGTTCGCTCCGCTTCCTAGCCGTATCTTTGTCTCCTTCTCCCCTCGTCGCGTCTTCCTCTTCTTCTTCTTCTTCTTTCTTTTTCCTCTCCTTTTCTCATCGTCCTTTCTTCCGTCTGTACAGCTTTGTGCGGCCGCACACGTATCTCTTATTTCTCCATTCCGTATCTTTTTCTCCATTTACACAAACACAGATAGCTCGGCGAACTCGCCGAGCTTGGGAATTCTACGGACTTGCCCATCGAATAATTCATTTCGCAAACTGTTTAGTTGTAATTAATGAAAATATTTTCGTTCTTCGCTTTCACGGTTTGACCTTAAATGTATTTATAAGCATATGTTTTTCTTTTGCGCACGCTGTTTTGTGCAATTTTTCATTATTTCATTTTAATAGTTTTTTGAACAAGAAAATCGGATGTTGTTAATGGAATAGAAACGGATAAGTTCTACCCATAGAGAAGATGCAATAGGAATTGTTTTTTCATCGTGACAATTAAAAAGGTATATTAATAAATATTACGTCCACGAAAAAAAAGATATGTGTGATAAGATGATTCGAAAACCTATTTTTTTTCGATTTAGTAAACAATTTTTAGCATCATTAAGCGAATAGTTTTCTTAGCACCTTTTTTATAGAAAACATAAATCATCTCTTCCGTTGTCCCGTTGGAATGGAAGAAAGTATTCCATCGAAGAACATATTCAGCAATCTTTTAACTGTTATAATTAATAAAAACATCCTCGATCGGTAATTCCATAACACGACCTTAAATGCACCTTCAATTATATTTTTTCGTTCCTCTGACCTTTCTTTTCAACAGTATATCGAGTCGACAATGGCAAATCTCGTTCGCGAGATAACAGCCCGAGATATTCAGGGTATGAAATTGCATTTCTCGAGACAATAAAAACCAAATAGTCATCCGTCAACTGCGCGGGCACCGAATTTTCGTTTGTTTTGCGAAAAAGCAAGAAATGCGAAAAAAAAAAGAAATTGATAGATTTATGCAATCTCTCGAGTCCAGTTTCGTTCGGCGCACGTGTTGCCTGTTCTCGAGCAATTTACCGAGGTGCATCAATCTTATTCTTCTTTATTCGGTCTCGTCCTGCCGGTATACCATACACTCTTTCCACTGGCATCACAGCGTCGGAGGATGGAGAGGAGCCTCGCGTTCCCGCGACACACCGGTGGTGCCCGAGGAGCCCTCTCTCGCTCCTGTGCCCCCTTAAACCTTCTCCCTTCCCGTCCGCACCTTCGCCGTTTTTCGCAATTTCTTTTTCCTCCTTCACGACTGGACTGCCAACCTCATCTATCAGCACGGCGAACCTTTATGTAATCACGTCCCTCGTCAGTTAGTTTTTACACACGTTCAACCGAGAGGGGTGGGGGAGGGGAGGGGGGAAGGGGCAGCAAGCCCGTAATCATCGGTCGTTGTCGAAGAGCAATTAATTCCGGCACTCGTTCTTGTTTTTCTACAATCGACGATTGTTTGCTGTACCACCGTTCCTGTCTATGAGTTTCCGATCGCTCTTCGGGATAATAACAAATTGATTTCGGTTACTCCGCTCGCGATAACCGAGACTTCTCAATTATTATCTCCTTTTCCGGAGAAAAGCGAGGGAAAAGAAATGGACACGAAGCAGCTGCCCGGAGCGCAAATCGTGACTTTCTTGCTGGTTGTTATTTGCGCGATGCCGATGATGTGGCGATTTCGAAGGTTTCGGTCATTTCGACGCGTTTAGATTTAACACAATTTTTATAAACAATTAAGAAAAAAAAATTCTGCATTTCCTTCTTAATTGATGGTTATGAAAACTACGCCGAGCGACAATGATTCGAGTCATTGAATCTTATCGTAATAATAATCATTTTTATTCTTGCGAATAAAAAGAAAACACGTGTCAGGAAATTCTATTAAACGTTTGAGGTGCTCGAACCGTTACACCTCGAATGGAATAAAAAAGTAGAAACGTGGGTTTTTTTTAATGGAATGAAAAAAAAAAAAAATTTCAACGCGATCTTCATCGAGTTATGACTTTGCCGTAGACATTTTTCGGCTCGAAGTCGATGCGCCGCGGCGCGAGCAACAAGTTAGTCCATATTTCGCGCCGATGTATCAAATAGTGCAACAATTAGTGGGCTTAGAAGATAAATGCTCCGGGTGGTATCCCGCCCGCGTGTATGGTCTTCTCGGGTTAAATGTTGGACCAGACACAGGCGAGATTAACTCGATTTGATGGATCGTCGATGATGAAGCACGAGGCGTTGGCCTTCACCTATCTGATCTTGTTTCACGGATGCAAATTTTAGGTCCATTACGTCGATGGGTTATTCCCAAGGCGAGCCTCTCTCGCTCTCTCCCGTCACTCCGAAGAATCGACGAAGCGCAGGTGGTTTCTCGATGCGATGAGAGCGAATAGAAAAATTCTGTAAAGCTTCGAAAGGCTTCGGCGTCGACGGAGCCGGCGAGCGTTTGCATCGTCTAGTTTAGTAGTTATTAAACAGACAAGTGTTAGTTCCGACAAAATTGGTTCTCCGCATTTTTACGATACTTGTTCTTCCGCTTCGTAAAATTTTCCTCGCGTCTTCCATTTGGGAATTGTATCTTTGTTATGTTTTCGAAGGAATTTATATGTCTTTTTTTCTTCAACTTCGAAGCTCTCGAACCCAACCAACGAGAACCGAATGTTCTCCCAGTCGGCGACGCTTTCCCACAGTTCTACAAAGCTTATGATTAAATGCTCAACCCGGATACGTTGTTGATCTGGCAAAGTGTATCGTCGACTTTTCGTCTCCTCTCCCCGTCGCCCGCTCGTCTTGCACTCTGACGCGACCTACGCTTGATATATATCAACCAAAGAAACCCGTAAGAGCGCGCGAGTGTACGGCGAAATGAAAAAGCTCGCTCGGCCATCAGACTAGACGTTTCTCATTGTCGAAGTTTTCGTTCACGCTTGCTCTCTGCCCTGCTCCAACACTGTCGCGCGCGCGGTCTCCTTCACGGCTCCATTTGTGTGACGAATTTTCGCCTCGCGGTTTTTACCCGCGTATCCGTGACGTCCCGAGCACAACATCCTCGATACGAGCGAAACCCCTCGACGAAACACGCGAACGTTTCGCTCGGAAAATACATTTGTTCCCAAAGTTTTCGGCGCGAGGGGAATTTATTTATTTCAGGAATAAAAATCGCGAAACGTCGCGATTTTATTGAATATCGTAGACGTAATGAAAATTTTGCACAAAAAAACGGAAAATGCGCTCAATTGGCAGTTTTTCTTGTATTCCAAGAATTCGGTGAAAAGGAGAAAATTGAAGGAAAACATTTTTTTTGTACTTCGACTCTCGCGGCTATCATTACAGCGTTTCCCCCGCATTCGCGATTAATGAGTCTTTGCCGATCCCTTCGACGAACCGATGCTCAACGTGATTTGCTCTTCCACTCCTATCCGAGCGGCTCGTCCCCGCCGTCTCGTTCTAATGAATTATTTATTAAAAATTCATCATCGCTCGATACTCATCCCCTCGCGCGGACGGGCGCTGGCGGTAGTCTGAGTGCTCCGGTCTCGTCTTCCTCTCGCATCAAGGTTTCCTCTTTCTTTCGCGAATACCTTGTACCGTCTTACAGCAGTTACGTATACGAGGAGAAACTGACGAAAGCTTCCATTCCACCCTCTCGAGTTTTGCTGCCTCGCGTAAGAGCCAAGGAACTTTTCGCGGAATTTACATTTCTACGAAACGTGCCCTCGGCTTTTCTCTCTCTTCCTCGGTCTCTCTTAACTTCCGCTCGTTCTCTCTCTCTCTCGCTCGTTCCCTCATTCCCCGAGCCACGTATTACAATAAGTTATAACGTAGGAAACGTACGTGCAGTTTACCTAGCCACAGTGGAATTTCACCGAAATATACTCGATGTGTGCGGGAATATATATGTACACATAACCGATGCTGCCCGAACGCAGAAACGTCGGGGAGACACACAAGATCCGAGAGATCATCTGATTTTCCGATGAGATTAACGGGCAAAGTTGAGAGAGCGCCAAGATAGAGTCCGAGAATCATATCGGTCAAACTCAATTTATTATTCACTCATTTTTATTATTTGTTATTTACTTTAATTTATTGAAATGATTATTTACTTATTTTATTTATTTATTGTTAATTATAAATAATTAATTTTTAATTAGTAACATTTTTCTTTATAAATGACGATAATATTTGATTAATTGCGACGTGCCTCTCGGGGAAGTTGATTCAATGAAATTGTAAGAAAACCGAGTTAGCGCCGAAGGCAAATGGTTGATAATTCATATTTTATATATATATACATATCTTAGCTGTCGCGACGTGTACAAAGTGAACATCGTCGAGCTAGCAATGAGTTTATACTTCTCCCCGTATATAGCGTGTCTTTAGTCTCTCGATTCAAGGAGTTCCATTCCTAACGAAGGACTTAGCGAAACTTTGACTGGTAAGAGAGGAGAGAGGGGGAATATACAAACGGAAGTTAATTAACCCCGAGGAATCGAGAGCCAGAGTAGGGCAACCCAGACAGGAGAATCACGGATGCACTTGGTTGAATTCCGTGCGCGTCTGTAAGGCAATCTAGAGCGGCAGCGGCAGCGAGTCAATCGCGGAGAAAGAGTCTCAATATACGTGATGCTCTTAGGAAACTGTACCGGCTGTAAATACACTCGAGCGAACGTATCGAAACGCTGAGCTTTGTTGTCTCTGGTGAGACACATCCACGCGGCGTACGACTCTCGGATACTTGTAAATGTTGATTGGTTGCGATCCGCCTTTCGTCCCGAGTCGAGAATAATCAGGATATCTTGGAAAATTTCAAACGTCTCCGGAATCTCGAATTTATACGATTTCTCTCGTCGTTAACGATTCATCACTGTACGAAGATGAGAATGTTTCACGAAGGTGTGTCCTTTGACGATTCGCAAAGTGTGCTTTACATGCATAATAGTCGGGGATGAGTCCTTTTTTTTTGCGTGTTCTCGTATTGTCATTTAATGGCCCGCAGGGTAAAAAAATAGCAGTCGCGCGCTTGGCCTCGAAGAACGACTCGGTTTACGTTTGAAATTCGACCATTTGACGATCTGCGGCAAATTCGTCTAAAACAATTCGTCTAATAGCAATTCATCGAAAATGAATCGTCCAGAAGAAAATTCGTCTTAAACGAATTTAACTTTTATACTTTTGTCAAGACATTTGTCTACTATAGCGGAGATGTCTGGACAGTTTTTTTAGCTATAGTGGAAATATTTATAGAGTTTGTCAACTATGGCGGAAATATCTGTAGAGTTTTTCAACTATAGCGGAAATATCTGTAGAGTTTTTCAACTATAGCGGGAAACATCTAGTTTTTTTAGGCAATTGTTGTTTTTAGTAATTGTTTTGGTAATTGTTTTTAGACGAATTGTTTCGGACGAATTGCTCAGGCGAATTTTTCGCGGACGATTTTTATCGGTATTATTTTTTTTTTTGAGTTTTCTATCGCTCGTTATTGCTTTGGAGCTGACACTCGAATTCTTTTATGATTTTCATCAAGAAAAGTTGTTTTGAACATAGCCAAAATTGCAATTTCGATAAATGTAACGCGATGTATTTTAATAGAACACGAATCGAGGACTCACTTTTAACGTCCCTCTGAACAGGAAAAGTAAAATTGCGTTTTCATTCGTTCATTCCATCTAAAAAACGCAGCTCTAAACGATTAGACAAAATTCTGAAAATTTTCATAAAAACCGTTCGGTTGACGAGGAATTTGTTAAACTGGTTTTTACGTTTTCTCCATTTTTTTCATTTTTAAAAATGTCGATGTGTGTATTTGGTACGAAGGGTCTGTTTTTAGCGATCATCATCGTCAAGAAGTCACGAAAATTCGATACGAAGCGCTCCGGCACATGAATAAGATTATTTCCGAATGGCTTTTGCGTTTTGCGATATACATATCTCGCGGAGGACAAATGGAAGCGTTCGGATGGGTCGCATGGACACTCGTAGGGCAACGGGGATTTAGTTCTGGCGATCGGTAGCGAGTGGCGCTCTCTCACTCTCTCGTTCGCTTTGGCGGTTCCGTAGTAACCAAGATTTACATTTTTCCACGGAAATAGGTTTTGCGATAAAAGGATTTGGAATAAAATTTAGCTCTCGGTGTTAGTGTGCGAGACGAGAATGGAGGGTGGATATTTGAGTATGTGCGAGCCGCTCGCATACGTACTGCGGGCAACGGGGGTATATTTTGATTTAGTAGTCGTTCGAGAGTTGGCAAGCTCTTTGGAGGATCGCCAACATTTTTATGTTATTCCCTCTCGGCCATCGTCTCTCTTTTCCGGGTTTTTGCCATTCCCTTTTCATCTCTCGTTCACTCGCCCTTCGGACTCTCGTGCGCCCGTCCCTTCGATAACACTTGGGATCGGCGAGCTTACGCGTAAAAAACAAAAAACCAAAAAAAAGAAAAACAAAAAAAGGAATTAAATGAAATGAAAATAAACGACGAAACTGGCTTCCCCGGTTGAAAAAGCAATTGAAAGGGGGAAAAGGAGAAAAGCACAATGGAGAGCGAAATTAGTTTGGTCGAGAACTATCGGGTTCGATGCGATATAAAATTCGTCACGGTTGAAATTGACGACGACGCATGAAAATCCCGCATTATTCTACGGTCGATGCCGCGATCGGCGTTGGCGAACGAACGACCGGCCGCCACTTGCAATTGACGTTCCGAGCGTGCAAATCAAAGCTCGTCGCTCGTTGCGCTCCGGCGGAAAAACGATGGAGTCGCGAGAATCAGTATCCCATTTTTCGCGACAATTACACGACTCTTCTGCCGCGAATGGGCATCACGTACGCGTACACGCACCGCCAGCGGTATTGCGTCCGGTTGGAGAATGCATATTAGCTCAACCCGCGGAACTAACGAACCTACAGCTCTTCGGCGAACCCGGACGGGGGAACTTTTATTTTCCAACGCTACGCCCGCCTCCCTCGTTCGACAGCTTCGCTGCTTCTCTGATACAAAACGCAACGTTGAAAAATTAAAGGGCATTCGAACGATTTCGATGATTATCGTCCTGGCATTGATGTTCGCGAAATAGAAAACATTCATAGTTGGAAATGTCGAATTAATTGTTTATCCTTACCGAATAATATAGTAATCATAATAATAATTCATTGATTCGTTAATATTTCTGAACTAGATAAAATAAAATAAATGTTTCTACGTAGCTTTTTCCTTCTTAGTTCCGTTCACCAAATTTTTGGTTAAACAATTTGTCTTTCAATTCTGCTATCAAATTTTTGGCATTATTTTCTATTCAAAATTAATGCTTTCTTATGTATTGTTATTTATTGTTTCAGATTCGTCTCCCTCTGCGAAGTATTAAAATTTTTTTCTGAATCTCACTTCGGCTGGAAATCCAACGACACATCCTCCTTAATATTGAATATTTAAAAAAACATATTATTCAGCTCGATTTTTATCTGTCAGCTAAAGATTTACTTCGGCCTATGTAACGATAAATGGATCAACTACCGATAAACGAAATAAACCCTTTTCTAGGTGCGGTATCTTCGATCCTACAAGTTTCTATCCTCGCCCTTTAATTTTTTTTATTATCTCGTAAAGTCGAAAAAGAAAACGCGTCTCGAATGCTTCGCGCATACGCGTGAAGAGCCGTCTCCTCGTCGAGGCGAATTGTCTGCGTGATATTCTCGGACGGGCGGACGATCAAATGCAAAACTACGGGGAATGTACTCATTTACAACCGAAGTTTCGCTGTTACGTTTTTTATCGGCGCTATAGATAAAGCCGTTGTAGCGCGTATCTTCGATATACAACTCGGTAGACGACAGTCGTAAGAGAACTGTATAAGTGGATACGAAAATGTACGGCAGTAGATAACGCGCCGTATGATCAGACGTAAAAAACTTTTGTCGCCGTTCTGAAAATTGCGTAAACAGACTCGGCGATAAAATTCGTTCGATGCACGAACGAGATCTATGCCGAGTCTGGCGCAAATAAATGTGCACAGAGCGAACAGCGCATTCGATTCGAGGGATTCGCGATCTCCGACACGATGTTACGGCTCCCTAAGTGTCGAGGAAGTTTTAGAAATTCGCAGATAAAAGCCGGATGCACTTTCGAGTCCGTGCGGCACATTGTCAGTCGCTCTTGAATCTGTTACTTTTATCTCTGCGCGAAGAATATTTTCATTCTTGAATTATCAAAGTTTTCGAGAGTGCGCGTTTTTCGCCGCGCCGTGCGAGAGAGCATTTCGAGTTTATGCGGATTATTTGGACGCGACTCGTGCATCTCGCGCTTTTCGCCGTACAACGTCGAGCTCGTTCGCCGTCACTTTCTTCGCGACTTGTTTCCTTTCGCGTTCGCATCCCTCCGGCGTGTCGTTCAGCCCGAAAAGCGCGGAGGGAAAAAACCGCGGACGAGTGGATCACGACGGAGAATCATGCAGGCCGAGTTTCACAGTGTTTGCGCTCTTTGAGAATTGTTTACGAACTCGTTACTTCGCGGATCTCTCATTTTTCGTCGACTCTCGCGTGCGGCGACCGGACTCGATTCAGTGTATTCGTTCAGCTTTAATTTTTCATAAGATGATTCATCAGATTTTTGATTCGCGATACAGCCGAAAATCGTTCTCTTCTGCAATGGAGTGAAAAGAGTAGAAAAATGTTTGAATGCCTTTAAAAGAAAAAGAAAAAAAAAATGCTAATATATGTAGAATCATTTAAAACTTTTTCAAAATTTGCCAGCTTTCAGTAAGGAATTTTCCGTAAAAATGTTGCTTCTCGTCCAGAACTTATGATTTGTATCGTCATTTCTGGCGAAGCGTCATTGAAAATTTTCTCTTTAAGCTCAACTCAATGTAATCGACTCGTCCGTTCCTCGGTTGCGAAAAATTGCGGAAGTGCTTTGCGAGTGGTCTTCCGGATGATTGTTGATTCTATGAGATTAGACAGGCCGTCCGTGGGTCTAATGCTGTATCGCGGAAGGTGCAGGTGACAGAAGCGCTCGTGTTCCGAAAAACTTCGCATTACATTCACTCTGGTACATCCATACGGTGGGTATAACATCGCTAAATAGAAACGCGAGGCGGCATCAAGCCGGAGCGTCAGTCGGAAAGCCACCGGCGGGATGTACGTTACGCCATGAGAACTCGGAGCGTTTTTGTCACTCGTCATCCTTTTAGCGCCGTTGGCTACACACACGTACAGCGCACGCAACGGTGAGTGGGTTTGCGTTAGCAAAAAAATCCGTATCCGAGTTTTCTGGGTAGCGGCGCGTCCGGGAGTGGCGAAGCTATACGATCTGGCCAGAACAGACGAGGACACGACCGGCGCAGCAGTACAGAACAGAGCGGTCGACCATGGTGACTGCCAGACGGACATATTCCCCGGCAGACAAACAGACAGCACAGGACAGACGTACGCTACAGATCACGGCAAGGTTTTCTTTGCGACAATGGAAGCTTTCGTTTGCTGGTTATACGTCGCGGATGTACAAGTCGAGCTCCCTATTGTGCTGGACAAAGACAGTCATGAATCTCCCTCGCGACTCCAATTTTTTTTTTTTTGAGACATCTCATCATTGATTCTCTAATGTGGGTTTATTATTCCCCCATCGAATTCATCGGCAAGAAATGACATCGTTTTTCAACACATTCTTAAGGCAGTGCAGGAAAGATTAATTTTGAAGAATGGTTATTGCAAAATGTTATTAACCAATTAACCAAAATATTAATTTTTGAACAAATATTGTGGAAATCCATTTTTGTTTCAAAAAAATGATTCGTTCATTTTCCGGAGTATGTACGAATTTTTTGAGGTTTTCCAATTCGCTTAAAATTTGTTCTTCATATGGATACGAGGTGTGAAAAGACCCAAAATTCAAAGCAAATTGAAAAATCTGATGAAATTGATACGTATTTCGTGAAATGAACGAACCATTTTCATTTTAAGAAAATTGGGTTTCCGGGAAGTTTGTTAAAAAATTAATGTTATACCATCGACAAGTATTAGCAACTTGCTCCCATTTTTCTCGAACCTATGCGAAATGAGCGCGGAGGGTTAAAGTGAGATAATTGACAAATAAAAAATTCTATATATTTGAAATAATTTTTTGATAAGCCCTTGCAAATTATTGACTAAAAGATCAGTCTGTCACGCGACTGTTGACAAATATTTACTGATTCATCCATCCATTTATTTATGCAGTCACTTGATCGTCTATTCACTCGCTATTATTTTTACTATCGACGACTCGCATTAGCTGGTTGAATCAAACTAACAAAGGCGAATTGAAACGAATTGTCAAAGTATCCGAAATGACAACGCCGCAAGCTCTCGGTCCATTGACCTACCTCAAAATATTATAAAAAATTATGATAATAACCATACATTTCGTGAATATAAACAATGTTATCGAAACCGAAAAATGTGTGTTACTCCTACTATTTAACTGAATAAGTAGCTAAATATCATCAATTTGCATATGATTATTCCTGTTTTGATATTGATTTACGTTCCCTCCGAGATCGACTCGTTGCTAGTGAAATCAATACAAAGCCCGAATTGCGGGTTCTCAAAAAAACAATAATAATAATAATTTATCAAATCAACAAGTACGCAAAAATCTCAAGAATATGAGAAAGTTACTTTCGGCTCACACAAACGTGTCGTCGAATATGGAAAAACGAAGAAGATGCAAGTGAAAAATGATAGAAGAATCCCTGGGAGCGGAGAATTCCGCGAGTATCTGAGTCGCAGCTCGAGCTCGGAGTGTCCAGGGTATCCGCGGAGCAACGGCCTGTTCGTCGCGTATCCGGCGTCCCTGGATAGTGCGAATGTGGTAGGGCAGCAGGGTACCGGTGAAAAGCATCGAGGCTGAGGGGAGCTTGCGCAGAAGCGGGTAGGCGTCGGCTGGGGGGTGTATAACGAAGGGCGAGGGAAAACGTGAGGTAGCCCCGGCACCGATGAGCTCTCAGTGCGACACCGTCCGTCGCTGCACACGCATAAATTGCGTGCCACTCGATTCTTTTTTCTTCTTTTTTCTTATCATTTCAATTTTCTTTTTTTCACCGTACGACGATTTTGTCTGACACCGTCGGAGCTCTGTCGCACCTTCACATTTTCATCTCAGTAATCTCTGACCCTATCTCTCATTCTCTACCATCATTTTATTCACACACATATATATATGTATTTTTTATATGTATGTATATATACACGCAAAAGCTCGCTAAGCTCGAGTAACTCTAGACTTTTTCCTCGAATATATGGATATATATTCACTAGGCTTTTTATTATTCTCTCGTAGTCGTTGGTCACATTTTTTATTCTCACCACTTGCCGCACAAGTCCTCGTTCATCGGCCGATTTTTCTCTCCGAGCTTTTCCCGTCTCGCAACATTGTCGCATTATTTTGTGGCCTCTCTCTCTCTCTCTCTCTCTCTCTGTCGTCTTCCCTCTCGCCCTTTATCGCTCGTTCTTATTCCGCGCCTCCTTTGCCGTTCGCCAACCGCTGATTTTTCATTCCCCTCGCTTTCGAACCACCCCCCGCCCGTCCACGGAACATGAAGGCTTTTTTTCTCTCTCTTCCTATTCCGTCATGTCAGCGTGACGCGAGAGATCGGCGACAGCAGTCGACTCGTCGGTATTCTCGCCCGGCTCTTCTTCCCTCCGCAACTTCTCTTCGCCTTCGAGACTCGCTTTTTTACCCCTTCGCCGCCCCCTTTTTCACGAATTTCCGCCACGCCATTCGCCCCCTTAACGGCGGGGTTAGTCTACTACCCTGTCTACTTTATTATAATGAGAAACCGCGCGGAAAGAGCAATGACGAGTGTCCCAAGTTAGGCGACGCGAGAAATCGGCACGCGCGGCCCCGCCGCCCTTCGCCGCGCACAGTCTCCCATCTACTCGGAAAATCGCGACGTTTCTCTCCGCAACTTTGTGTACGATTCTCTCTCGAGCCGAGAATCGGACGGGTAGAGTAAGTTTTACGTTACCAAACGGTGCGACCAGGAAACAGCGGTATTTCTCCATTAAAAAAAATTACGACAATGTTTTAATTAATTTTTTTTCAATTAAATCGATTGTTTATCGAAATTGCGAAATTCCGTCGCGCACTCACGTTAAAACACATATCGTGAATTAAATTTTTATGAATCGATATTAAGGATTAATTTTTTGTTGATTATGAATTATGATTTTTCGAATTTGTGTTATATTTCTTTATGTATTTCGAGTAATGTCCACTTTGAAGTTACGAACGTTACAACAATATTTCACGAGAACAATGAACTTGCACTTAACCACACTCGAGTGTCGAAGCTCTCGTAAATCAAAGAACAAAGAGACGGTGGGGGGGAGGGGGATTGCGGGGAGAGGGAGAGGGAGAGCGGGGGTGAGTGCAACTCCCATTATCACTGCTTTTATATTGATCCTTGTGAGACGGATTGAAGAGGCCGGAGAGTCTCGAAGGAACGCGAGAGAAAGAGCGAGGCGAAAGGGCGCGCAAGGAACATGCAAGCGCGCAGTTAGTGGCTCTCGATCGGTCGACTGGAAGACTCATCAAATTAGTTACGGGGCCGTTATAGAACGGATTTTATAGCGCACTGACCATTCGCGAATAGCCGGGAGAAGAAAAATGTGAGAAGCGTCGAAACGAAGATGGGTGGCGAAGGGAGAAGAGAAAAAGGGGGAAAAAAATTCGCGCGAGGAGAGAGCAACGACGACCGAGCGGCCGCGGTAGAACGGCAAGTAGTAAGTGCGCTGTGTGGTCAGGCGTGTGACGAGGGGGCCAACCCCGGGACGCCGCGGATGCTACGACTGCGGAGACAGACGAGGGAGGGGGCGGGAGGGCGCGTGAAGTCGCTACTGGTCGCGTCCCTTGCCCTACCGAACGTCACTCTATAAATTAGGATCTTCTTAAAGTTTTTTACACCGGCTAACCGTCAATCGTTAAAACCCTTTCGCACACCTCGGTGCCAACGTATAAACGCCGGAGGAAAATAGAGAACTGCGCTGTGACGCGAAGGTTAAGTACTTTTTGAGACTGAAGAGACGAACCTTAAAAAATAAAAAATCTGAAATTTAATTTCAGATTTTAAAAATTTCCTCCTCGAAATACTCAATAATAATTTTTCTTCGCGTTATTTTTTCGCATTTATAGTTGAAATTCGACGGATATTTAATCATTGTTTTTTTTTTATTTTATAAAAGCCTTTGAAAATAGTGGAAAAATGTATTGCAAATCAATAGTCCGCACTCGTGATTCTTTTTTTCATCGAATACACTGTTACGTGTTGCCGAGATTGTTTATCGTCCCGAGGCGGCGATATGTACATATTATTTTTGTTCTTCATTTTTATTTTTATCTCAGTTTGCGCGCGACCGTGGGTCAGCGAGTGTGACCGGGTAGATTGCGAAAGAGATTTAGAAGGCAGATTTATAATCGCGAATTCACGTGAATTTCGGGTCACGCCCGGGCAAGTTGTTTGCGACCGGTTTACCAGAGCAGGAGTTAGCTTGGCGCGCCACGTCTGCTTTAATCGGGACTCACACTGGCAAATACATGCACACAAACGGGGGCTACACGGAGCCCGAAGGCTTGAGAGTGGAGGGATAAAGCTTCACGGTATCGTCGACGCAAACAACCCCCTCTAGCGCGCGCGCGCGCGCTCGGGCAACCGGGAGTATTTATTTCCTCGCTGCTAATACCGTTTTATTGGGATGTAAAATGAGGCGACTTTACGCTGACGCTTGCTTTTCTACCACTCACTGTTACTGTCGCGCATACCCGACACAATGGCATTCCGAGATACTCCGGCTAATAAACCTTTCAATGTTGCCCAGAAAATCTACAAACCTCATCGATACCCCGTGGAGACGAAGATATACCCCATTTGCGTTCGTGTTTAACCCTTCACAATAACGTGACTTTATTTATTTTTTTATTACTTATGAGAAAAAGGTTCACAAAAATAAACGCTTTAAAAATAATTCATAGTGACCGAAGTGTGAAAAAATAATTTAAGAGTAATTACTCTGAATTGTGACAAGAAAATATTGAATTCTTCAACGATTCATTTTAAACACATTGCTAATAAACATTCTCATTTTCAAAGCATTTTTTTCTATTTTTTAGTTACTAGTTCTTCTTTTCCGTTTTCTAAAAAAGAGGTTGCGAGACACGATCGCTGTGTACAAATATTTCTTTGTATTTTTCCAACTCTTACCAAAAATTGCAAAACTACCCCGCCGCGATACTTTTTTACAATTTTCCATCACACTCTGCTTGGAAAAAAGGTTTTAAAAAACCGCGAAAAATGTTATCTCGCGTATTTTTTCCCGCTGAACACAATAGTTAGTCGACATTCGTCGATATCTCATCGGAAAGCCGAAATGTCGCCGTTTAAAAATCCCGAAATTCGGCAGTTCTCCCAAATTCGACCCGGAAGAAAAAAATCGCTTCTGGTTTCCGGTCTTCCTCTGCCCTTCGGACACCAATTGCCATTGGATACGTGTTCACCGCAGCAAAGATACATAAGAATACGCGGTACGAAGTTTGCTCACCCCAAACTCGCGCGCCCTTGCCCTAATAGCTCAAATTTTGCCAACAATTTCACACCCCTGAGGTTTCACCCTCACTATTGACTCGCTAAGCCTTCATTAATGATCCACACGAGTCAAATCGCGAGTCTCGTTATTCCCGGTTATGTCGACGATCGCTCGGCAAAATCACTCTACAATCCATAGTTCCCCTTTGAACTAGCGAAACAATGCCGCGATTATATATCATCCTGTTTTGCCACAGCTATGCCAGGTTACGCTGCAGAACCGAGTCGCTTCCACGTGAGTCGCGCCGCGAAACGAATTCGAAGTGAGGTGCAACTGTAGCGCGTCCGATCAACGTGTGCGCGTGTGTGTGCGTTCGGTAGTAGAGCAGGAGCCGAAAACAAGTAGAAACGCTAAGGACAGGGCGGACGAGTAACAAAGGAAGTAAACTGTTGTGACAAGACTTGGATATACGTTGTGCGCGACCATAAATCGGCGAGGCATTCATCCCTCAGAAGTCTCTCTGGCATGTTTGTGTTCTTCTCTTTTCTCGTCGAAACTCTCCCGTGTCCTTCTCTCTCTCTCTCTCTCTCTCTCTCTCTCTCTCTCCGGGCTCGCTCGCCTCCCCATCTCGTCGCCCTGACGGGACGGAGACGTCCTTCTCTCGCTCGCCCCGAGATTGTCATGCTCCCTCGACGAGTCTATCTATTTAGGGGGCCGCGACAGGGTATTCGCGATGTTGCTTCTACTGTTCGCTTTGAAGCATACGTATGTATATGGAGCCAATTAGCATATAAAACCGTCGCATTTGCGTTGATATTAGATCAACTCGCGGAAGGCAACTTCCATGGGCATAGTTGCGATGGCTTCAATAAGCATATCTTATGATACCGCTACCTATACCGTGACGAAATAACTAACGAAACCGTCGCAAATTCGTGCCGCGGCCTTATCAAAATCTCGTCTCTCGTGGGCCGAATTGAGAGAAAATACGAAACACTTAAATCTTGACACGAATCACCAGACGTATCGCATACTCGCCTTCGAGACCCGGAAAAAGACCTCCCATTCGAATCTTTGTAAAAAACTATATTTGTATTTTATTCATTTGACAATATAGAATGAAAAAAAAAATTCATTTTCACAAATAAGAAAAAAATTTTATACAAAAAAAATTAATAAATAAAAAGATTATTTTTTAATATGAATGTTGAGAAAAGAGAACCAAACGCCTGTTTTCGATTGACACGAAATTGTCGATTTTCTCGCGAGTATCAAAATTTGTATATTTTTTTGTCGAACAGAAAAATGATATATCGAATGAACGATGGAATTGGAAAAGCGTTTCGGGGCTCGGTAATTCGTGAAACCGAGTTTTCGAATTATCGATCGAAAGAATAAAATAGAAAAAACGAAAGCGGGCAACCCGTTCGTTTGTAACGAAACGATATTTGTTTCGCGTGAGTGATACACAAATTGGTATTTTTTTTGGCAGTCTCGAGAGTGAGGAAGAATATTTCGGCGATTCGATAGTTATCGGAATCCGACATAACGGGAACTAACGAAACGTATCGATATTCCGTATGGAGATACGAGGAAACGGCACGGCCAAGGCAGTGGCGTCGCGTCCAGTTTTTCGGATATTCAACATCGCGGATCCGCAAGTTACTGACTTTAACTCGATAATCGGGTAGGATTCTAGCATAGCACGAATGTTTGAAAAAAAAAAAAAAAAAAAAACACGCTTTTTTTATTCCGTGTGGAAAATTTGTGCGATCGTGTGGGTGGCTACGTAGGTAGATGAGCCTGTGCGGCACCGGGACAAGAGAATAAATTCCGCGTCGATGTTTACCAGGAAAAAATTCCGATGTGTATGCGGGGGTCCGCGTGCCGTTCCTGCTGGAAATACGAGGAGCTATTTTCCCACCGGCAGCGGCGAGCGTAGTCTCCCGGTCTTTCACTGGCATTTATAGCACTGAACGTGAAACAATATTCCTGGGTCACTGAGAAACGATATTGCCGGCGAAAGAAATTAGAAACAACGGGACAAAATAAAACGATAAAACGACGAAACGCGTACTTTTTTTCGTCGACTTGTTTTTCGATCTCGAAAGGCGAATTACGAATAATTGGGTTGAAGTGGAAAACTTCGTTGACGCTCGTGATCGAGATCAAACGTCGGTTCAAAAATATATCGCGTACGGCCGTTCGAGAGAAAAAAAGTAGCTCCGAGAATTTATCCATTTCGTCGACAAAGTCTTATCGGTGATTCATCGGAGTAAATTTTTGAAATAGTTCTCGCGAAGGGAAATGAAAAAAAAGTGTTGACCTTGAAATTGAGAGAAATATCGTATTTTATTTTCAAATGACGATCGGAAATATTTTTGAAAATTTCCTTCATTCGCCGGAAGGTAAAAAATAGATCGCCTAGTTCGTTTATCGGGTTGTCGAAGCAAACGAAGATGAACATTTATATGATAAAGTGTGTGTCTAGTCTTTGGCCCGTTAGCGGGTCATAGGCGAGCGGATCACACGTAGAACAAAGGTGGGGCTCCAATCACTTAGCTAATCACGCCAGTCAGACAGCGAAGTCGAGGCCGCGGAGACGGCACGGCTTTTCTACAGGGAATTCCTTCCTCTTCCGTCTACCTTGCAATCTATCCATCCATTGCGCATACTTCGGTCTGCCCAACACTCCCATGGACGACGGCGACGACCATTCCGAAACAACATTGTCAGCCCTCACCTGATTTCTCGCGAGTGTGTGTACGACCGACCGACGTTAGCGGCTCGACGTTGGCCGTTCGCGTAGCCGACGAGCTCACTGTGTAACCTGGTCTTGTCCCTCGTATCTATAGCCGTCACGCTTCCACCGCCCCGCCCGACTCTGTATCCATATCGAGGGTCGCGCATCACGTCCGTAATGCTCCTCCGGGCGTTCGCCGCTTTACCAATTTACAACCTCCTCGCGCTGGGGCGGTGGGGCGAGCTGAAAACCAGAGGGAGAAAAGCGTCACCCCCGCAACGGGGGTGCGCGTTGCCAAGTAATGCCTTATCGACCTGAGCTAAAGGGTAGTATGCTGTGTACTTTCTAAACCATTTACTTTCTGCTTCTCTTAGCCGGACAGATTACTCGAGCCACTGCTTTTATGGTATTTTATGTATATATGCGCCCTCATCCGTCCACCCTACTGTCGCCCTCAAAGGTTGCGAGGCTGAATATCAAAGCTTCGCTATCGGGATTCGGAACGGCATTGAACTCCTTCATTTCGAGTCGTCGAGCCTCCAAGAAGTCCACTTCGATCTTCGATAAACTTCTCATTGTCATTCTACGAGGACAATCGAATGAAATTTTTTTTCTTTCGGAATACGGTAAATTTTCGTTATTTTATTTCGTAATGCACGATAAATTTTTTGCACATTTTGTAAGATTTTTCGAAAATGAATAATTGTCGACTGATCGGATCGACAAGAATGGTTTCATGAAAATACGTCGGCGCAAAGTTGCAAGATAAATTCCCTTAAGGCAGTTCTTTCGTTTGGTGCTCGTTTCGCATAAGTTCGAGAAAAATGCGAGAAAATACTTTTCGATTGTACAAAAATGTGAAAAAATGCATGCACATCGAAGATACCGAAAAGATTACTTTTGCATGATCATAATTACAAAATGTTGTTAACAAATTGATGAAAAAAAAAGATTGGTCAATGAATTTGCCGGAAACCCTATTTTTCATTATTATCATAATTAGAAAAATGAGCGAATTATTTTCGTAACAAAAAAAATTATGTTGCCGGACAATTGGTTAAACAAGTGATTTTTTTATCATTTTTTTAACAACATTTTGTAATTATTATTCTGCAAAATTAATCTTTTCATTACCTTTGACACGCATGAATTTTTCCGGATTTTTATATCATCGAGAAGTATTTTCAGTTTTCTTTTATTTCTCTCGGCCTTATGCGAAATGAACACCGAGCGACAGAACTACCTTAATCGAAGGAACTATGATAAATGCGACTCGCCCATCCGGCGTAATCCGGCATGAATCGAGAACCTACCTCAATGCGTAGGTCGGGTCGTTCGGTCTTGCGACCCTGGTTTTGACCGTGCCGCGTTTTCACATATTTTTTCCCCACAAAAATAGACCGGTCGAGTAACATCGACATTTTCGAGGCTACGTTTCACGATCTACGATTACAATTTCTCTACGCGCATTGAATTCAGTTCGCAATCATATGAAACCGACTTTTACTCTTTTTCCCCGTCAATTTTTTTTTATTTTCGTATTGCGGATTCGTCGAGTGTGCAATGTCGATTTGGAACGTGTTCAAGCACAGTTTTGCAGTACGTTGTGCCTCGCACAACTGGTTCATTTCATTGCTCCGAACTATTATTATCCCCGTTCGGTCGGCGAGGCGGGGATGCAAGCGAAAAGAGGGCCATGGGCTTCGGAAACGAATTCGATGCATGCAAGGACCCCCACGGCGTGGCGGCATGTGAACACGAAAATTAAGGGTGCTTTCGGTCGAGGCCCGAAGTTTCGTCGAGTACTTTTCCACGAACGAACAATTGAATCGACTCGTTAGTCAGCGACGATTGCGATGAAGTATGACTACGCCTCCCTCCCCCCACCGCCCTTTCCCTGAAACAGCACACCCCCGCATTTAATTATTCTGATTCTACTTTAACGATTTTTTTTCCCCCAATTTTTTATTTTCAACTCCTCACTCGCAGCAATTTTTTTCTCCTCTTTTCCCCGGAAACGTTGTTTCGCGGCTTCGACGAGTTCTCGACGGAATAAGGGAGTCGAGAAAGTTTCGAGCCATTAATTCCGACGATGCTTGATTATAATCGTCGTAGAATGAATCGAAAATTCTACTCGCCAAAGTTAGCGATCGATGAGAGAAGCAGAAAAAAAAAACGAATGGTTATAATGTCGAAAAGATGAAAATAAAGTTACATCACTTTCACAACGATATGATTTATCGTTGCATTCTGAATTCTTGGACTTCGAGAATTTATCGAAAAATCACCGAAGTTCGGTGTGCCGCGAGAGTTCCATTTTTGTTTTTCTACCACTACTCCGCGGGCTTTGCCGCTGGGACGACAAATTGTCAGTGAGGAGAAGCGAGCGATTAATCACACAGCCATCGCGTGTCAATTAGCGGAGAACGGCTATCAATCAGCGAAATAAAGCTATCCGATATAAATATGTATCCAGCGTTTAAGCGATTGGGCGGCCCCGATTCCGCGGAGCGGAGAAGCGCCCGTTTATTACACGCCGATCATAATTGATCGTCGCGATAGCCGGGCCCGCGGTCGGCGGAGGGTGGAGATAAAGGGTTGGCGCGCGCGGAGAAGGAAGTTTGTACTTTTGTTGCAAAAAAATTCTTATCGCGGTAATCGACCGTGACAGGTGACGCTTTAAGCCCCCTCCGAGCCCCCCGGGCGCTTTCTCTTACTCCTCGACGGGTTAAGCGCTTTTTCTCACTAGCCCCGAGGAGACGTGGCGTGTCGTTGGACACTTATCCACATCCCCGCGTTGGGCAACACACGCTCGCAACATAATTGCACGCTGATTTACATAGAATTTTAATTCGCCCATACGAGCCGCGAGAGAGAACCGCGAGGATAACGGCTCGCCGAGCGGCGAGCGAGATGGAAGGCTTGAATGAGATATTATCGCTCCTCGTTAGATACCCTCACATCATTATATCCACATCGCGATCTATACGTGTACAGAAGCGCCCTGCATACCGTCAATCCCGGTGGAAATCTCGAAAAATTTTATCAAACTTTGCGCACGGAATGAAATTTAAAAATAGATCGTAAACGTTCCTGAGTAAAAATTAAATAGAATGCAAAAAACTTTTTGCAACGAGAAAAATTACACCAAGTACTAAAAAAAATTAAATCAACGTGAGCCAGGTGATAGCGCAACAAATGTATTTTTATCTTTTTGATAAAAGTCGTACGAAAATAACGAAACACAGAAAATTTGAACTACATTATTCCCAATTGCCTCAGCTAGCGCTATAATGCTGAGAAAATCGTTCAAGGTTCTTCTGGCGAAGAATAAAATTATACCTACGAAAGCATTCCCAACTAAAGTATAAATAGATTATCCAACGACTCATTTGCCATCATGTAAAATTGCCGCGGTCCCGTAGGATTGCAACGTTTTCCGCGGTCCATTTTAGCGGCTGCACTAAAGATGTCATTGGGTGAAAAAATAAAAAAATAAATAAAATAGCTAGTTTTCCCGTGAAATGTGAGTAACCCAGATCCCCATAAAAAAATGGGTCACATTAAAGGTTCATTAGGGCATAGCGGCTGGTATCTGACCCAAATTCATATTTTCCATAGTGACGGCGCCGGGCGTCGAAAGTGGTGCGGCAGGAGGGTATAGGCGTCGGTGGCGTCGACGACGGCTACGGTGTAGAGGGTTGTCGAGAGAAGAGGGGCTCGGGTGGGTTGTAGTTTGGGGTGGCCAAGCCGACGGGGAGGGAAACGGAGGGTTTTCGAGGGTGGGAAAGAGGGCCGAGAAGGCCCGGAGGAGCGAGCACCAGGGCACGGGCAGATGGGTTGGGTTCCTGGCGCGAACGAGAAAGGGACGTATGATAGTGACGACGATACGAGGGAGCGAGCCAAAGCGAGCCAGTGCGGTTGTGTGCCGTTCGGTGAGTTTCGGGAGATAGGACAGGGTTGGTGCGTTCCGTAAGGGTCGTACCGGTGGCGCAGGCGTCGCTGGAACGCTGGCTGACTCCCACCCTCGCGGCGAGGGTGATGCACAGCCCCTGCGGCGCGGGGAAGCGTCGCGACGTCCGCCGTCGGCTGCACAGTGCGGGCCCGGACGCCCACCCAGTAGTACGTTCACGTTTTAGTCGGACGGATCGGAGCGCGGAGCCTCTCTTTTACCTCTCTCTTTCTATCTCGCTCGCTCGCACCAATATCTTTCGATCAATTTATCGCTGCGCTCGACGCAGAGATGCGAGAGAAGCATTCTCTTCGTCGTTCGGTACAGTAAGGCGTCTTTCTTCGGAAGCCTTCTAGTAAAATTCGCGGAATGAGCGAGATCCGATTGATATACTTTCGAAATCTCGCGTTCATTTCGGTCGTCGGCCAAGTAGAGAGTGGAGTCGCACGGCTGTCTGGCCACTCGTTATATCACTACCACTTACTACTGCCGCTACTATTGCCGCCGCTGATAGTAAGCCGTGTCGTACTTTCGTGCGGCGTCGACGGCTGACGCGAGACGAGCCAACAGTAGTCACGGCTGTGAAGCTCCGGCAGTCGCATCTAGTGCGTACACTATGATCGTCGTATTACTGCGGTCGGTAGCTTAGATACTTTTCGAAGATCGTGTGAGAGAGGACGCGAGAGAGAATGAGCGAGATGGGAAACGAGGGGGAAGAAGAGACCGTACGGAAGTCACGCGACGCACAGTAGTAATAGACGGTAACAGTGCAGACGCGGGCAAGTCTCGGAGACAGTCTTCGGGAACGACGATATTTCGGGCGCAACACGATCGTACAACGGAAATTTGCGGGAAACACGAAAAATAATAATTTCGATCAACTTTTCATCGTCGACGTCGCAGAGAAATATTTCGATAGAAGAAAGGCTTAGGAAAATTTCTTACGCGACGGCGTTGCTGTTCAATTCCCACGCGTTTCACGTAGAGATTTTTTGTTAGATGTCTCGAAAAGTAGGTTCTTGTTTCGTCGTACTTTCGTCGACGAAGAAAATCGGTTTCGTCGTTCCTCGACTCAACGTCATTTCGATAAATGATATCTAAGCGGTGCGCACCCTACAAAAAAAACCATCACAGACTACATTTCCGTGGGAGTGATCAAGATTTTTTTTGTCTCCCGGCCTTTTGTTCCTTTCAAAGGAATATCGTCGATTTTCTCGTCGCAACATACGTCATTCTGAGTTAAGGGAGAAAAAAATTGTATGAAACATCGAGAGCTCGAGTAAAGTGACGAAGGCTCTGACATTGTGTTTTGCGATCGTCTATCGAGAATAGAAAAACCGATACTATTTGTCGAGTGTCACATTTTTTCTTCAGTTTCAAAAGACGCAAGCTTTTTGTCCGGAAATGCGGGAGGTCGATATTTCAATAAACAAAATCGGGCCGACGCGCTGTTAAATATAATCGGGATGAGAGATCGATTTTTCTTTGCTCCACTGAGACCGCCGGGGAAACGATAGGAAAGGCTTTTTGCCGTGCTGAGTGCAAAATCCTGCGGTGGTTAGTTCTCGACAGTCGCTTCTTGAGTCGGGCTATCTCGCACAGCGATTGTACAGTAGCTCCCGGGGTTTTCGCACCATTCACCGAACGAGGGGTGAAATGAAATCCCGGAGGATATCTGGGACCTTGAGCCCGGCACACTATTCCCCCCCATTTATTCTCTCGTTCCTTTTTCTCTTGTCGACGTCGCTTTTACGATCTCGTGCCGCACGAGAGAAGGTAATGCAGTCCGACGAAAGTTAAGTTACTCCGGGATAAAAGAAAAACACACACGTCGGGGCGTGTCGTGCAGGTTGTCGAAGAATCGTCGGGAAGCAAAGTAACTTCAGGGACTTTTCGGTTTTCTGACGCAACCAGCGTTTCGTTTAATCCGCCAAAGGCTTGATGAGGAAAAAAGTTTTCAGTCAACGGTTTCAAGGCTATAAGAGATTTTTTTCCGCTATTTCTCGGTCGGAGTAAAAAAAAATTTCGGCCGTTCTTCGTACTCACAAAAGACTTTTAACCCCGCGTCTCCGGCTCTTCGTCGCCGAAAGGCTCGCGAAGAGCCCCGAGGGAGACGATGGAAAACCCCTTTAAATTCTTAATGCAAGCCGGCTTGCTTTGCGGCGAATCTAATTTGAACGTTAACGTCGTTAACTCGCGTTAACTTTTCTTGTTAAGACGAAAAATTAAACGAAACTGTAAAGGAGACGTCGCCTCGTTCTTCTATTCTTCGCCTTTCCAGCCGCGGCTCTTCGCCCGCTTTTGCCTCTATTCAACGAAACTCTCGTAATTCATTTTCCCATTTTATTGTTCCCCTCTTCGTAATTTTGTCCCGACATCGAACAACGATCGTTTCGCGATTGTATCGTTGTAATTTCAAAAATTGTTTAAATGTTATTCGATACAAAAACGTCGTTAATTTCCGATAACTCTTGTTTTCTGCCTCTCGCATCGCCGAATCCGCGTCGTCAGCAACGATAAGAAAAAAATAAACGTGACGTCTTTCCGTCTCGGCGGATAGAGCGAGAAAGTAGAGAAGATCCACGCTCCGCATATAGGCCGGTCTCGGTGGACGCCCTCTCTCACAACGTCCGTCGTTTTCGTCGTCGTCGTCGCCGTCGTCGTCGTCACTCTAACGTCCAACGACAAAAATACCGTTGGACGAAGAGCGAGACCGAAGAAATCGAGAAACGAGCCCGTCGTTGTGCGCACCGTCGACACACGCGCCGGCAGAAAACCCTCCGGTCCGTCGGAACTCGGGATAGAACTTCGTTTACGTCTTTCATCCGAAATTCGTCGCCGGCAACGAAACGCGCTCTCTTCGACCAGCTTTTTTTCCTTTTTTTACGAATTCACGATTGATTTTTCAGCAACGCATCTTTCACGATTTACATTTATCAAAATCGTGAAAATGCTGAGCGTGTCTTTCACCTGAGAAATTAACAAATATTCTTTTTTTCACTTTTTTATCCCAAAAATCTGTTTTTTTCATTTTATTTCATACGATCAACTTTGCTCGCCGGTGAAGAATTGTTTTCCAAGACTTCCGGCAAGAAGAGAAAAAAAATCGAGTCGCGTTTAACAAACGAACGGATCGAACGAGCTTGACAGTAGAATCGAACGAGACGATGGAATTTTGTGTTACCGGTGTTAAGGTCGTTCTTCGTTGTCTTGGTCACAAGAGAGTGCGGGCCGAGATTGGTGGGGGGTTGCATAATTTTTCGCCTAAAAATACGCGATAAACGGGCTCGTTGCGATTGCGCGAGAGTCGAAAATATCGTATCGAGTGTATTCGCGCGGTTGTACAAGCGAGAATATACGGAGAGGGGTGGAAAGGACCGAGCGACGGAGCCTCGGGGGGAGTAAATTCGCGACGGCGAGTCACACGACGTTCAATGTCAGGTCGAGCAGGATCGCAAACGGTCGCGGTGTGTGCCTGTGGAAGACGCGTGTTAGACGCTCGCGGTCGGACAGTCTTGTCTTCGTATTCGTCATCGTCGCTGTGCCTCTCTCGCAGAGGCGTCGCGACGCGGTGAGTGCGTCGTTACGGAAATAAACTCTTCGTACCGCTTTTACATCGGTTGCTCCATAGAACGACGAGCCGACGGATCGTTTCGTATTTTTATTTCGTTTCCTCCACTCTTGCCGGCTTTTTCTAACCGAGGGAAAAGGGAGAGAAACGAGCTCGGAGACGCGAAGAATGGAGAAAAGAGAAAAATATATAGGACGAGATCGAGAGAGCTCGGAGCGAAGCTGGAAGCACGAGACGACGGAGCTGGCAGTACCGTGCTGGGGGTTCGAGTGTCGCGACGACCGAGTTTTCTTTTCGTTATTTTAAAAATAAAAAAATAAAAAAGGAAACAAATCATCCGATCGATTACGAGGTGACGAGTGTCTTATATTTGAATCAGTGCGACTTTTATTTTCATTCTCTTTCGAGTGGTGAGAGTGCTCGGCGATTTCGACTTTCGGCGAAACTTTCGAGTGGACGACGTCGAGACTTGGCGTCCTGAAGTTATCGTCGTTGAGTCCTCTCTAACAATTTCCGGCTTCGGAATCCTGAGTTTCAACGTCTCGAGGTACGATCGTTCATTGATTTCCAATAACCGAGATTAAACTTTTTTTTTTTCGTTACTAAGCAAACGATAATGGCCATCGTTCTATCGACGATGAATTTACACAGTTTCGGCGTAAAGCTCCTAGTCTGGCGATGCTCGAACACGTACAATTTGACAATAACAATTACGATTTGTTATCGAACATGTCGAATACATAGAAGAGTATCGTGCAGTATCGACGGTAGATCGCGTGGCAGCGGAATGGAGGCGGGAACGCGTTAGCAACGAATCAAGCAGGAAAGCAGTAGATTCAGCGATACAGAGTCAGACGAGTGGTAGTTCGCTCGCTGTTTGTGTGCCCTCGCAGCCGTTGCCGGCACTCACTGGATATATTTAACGCTCGCGTCTCAAGTTACTCACATATCTGCGTTCGCTCTCGAAATAGACTCGATTCCTTACTTTAAACGCGTGACTTTGCGCGGCCAACGTTCCGTTACAATTTTTCATCTATTTTGCCTACGCATTTGTCGGTCCCGATTCGCGCGACGAAAGCTCAAGAGACATCCGAACGGTCCCCAAAGAAATACAAATCAATGAGTCTGGTTGCGAGAAGGAACAAAAAAATGAAGGAAGCTGTAGACAATGACCGTGATCTTTTGATTGTCGGGCGAAGAGAAGATTTCGTAGGGAAGGAAAGAGCATTGGAAAATTTGTATCGCCGACTACGAAGTACCGTGAAAATTCCAGCGTTGGGATTTTAGCGAAGGGAGGCAGGAACGATTGGAGTTGTGTGGGAAGAAAGGAGGATGAAGAATGAAAGTGAGCGGAATAGAACGATTGATAAGAAGGGGGTGGGAAGATCGGTGGAAGGAGGGCTCGAAGGCAGACGCACTCGGCGCGGGATTTAGGGCGATGGAGTCTCGCGCCGCAGTAGATATCGGGACATAGTTACAGAAAGGGTGGCCGGGATCCATTGTTGGAGGGCTTAATGCGTCTCTTCCTGCCAATACCTTCGCGCACAATGACACCCTTAATGGCCGCGCGCGAGCGAGTACAACGGCGCTTTAAAGCGTCGCGCGCTCTTCCTACCGAATCACCGCGAACGACTTTTCCACCGACGACGAAAACATCCGCGAGATCTCATTGTTCGTCGCTGGCGACGTTTCGATACCAAATGACGGGCGCATAATCGTTCGCGCGTTTACCGATATCTCTCCGTTCCGACGCGTAGTTTCGCGAGAAAAAAAAATTGATAAACCGATACGAATGCATTTCTCGACGCTCGCTTCTGGCACTCGAGAATCTTCACTCCGCGCGACTGAATCGACGATCATCGTTGACTGAAGGAAAACGAGAAAACGATACGATCTCGTCGGAGTGTTGGAAAGTGTTCAGTGCACGATAATTGTTCGACAGTGCCGAGCGGGCAGACGTAATTAATCGAATTTGCGAAGTCAGTGCGAACGCGACACGAACAGACACGGCAACGAGAAGGGAGGAGAGTCCGGTCGATTTTGGGAAGATCACGGTTCGCCGAGAGTATAATGTCAATGGCAGAGAATTCGCGATTCGCGGTGAAAGTGGTGGTGGAATACCCGACGGTGGTATCAGTGGGGTACGTTGCGGGAAGGGTCGCTCGGTGGTTCCGATGCTCCTGCGTCCGACATTTTCAGCGGCGTTGCCGCAGTCGGCCGCTCTCGCATCGTCGACGACGAAGGAACGCTCTCGCGTATCAAGCACGGTGGGACTTCCGGCTCGCAGAGCATTGGCCAGACTCACCGAGGAAGCATCGCCGTTCCGGCGGAGGATCCACGGAAACGAATCGAGCGTAACAGCCGTTCCGGACTGGAACGACGCGAGCATCGCGGAACTTCGACTAGAGGAATCTCGAATGGGAATCGCACGGGAACACGTTAATGTCAAGCTTAGCTGGTTGAACACGGGTCAAATATATCGCACGATTGACGCATTTGGTCCCCTTCAACCAGCTTTAGTTGACATTAAAAAACATCAGTTCCCCAATTTCAACGGCACACATCGAGGCACATCGTTCGAACGCGCGAATTTTCATCGAGTTTCGGATTATTCGTTTTTACGTGACGTATTTGAATATTCATCGCATTGCTCGGTGCGCTGCAACATTGACATTGTAAACATTTTCCACATGATAATCATTATTCGTTATGGAAATTAATTATACAAAAAAATTGTTAGCTGAAGCAATTTTTTTTGAAAAACTATTTTTGTTCAAACATTACTATACGATTCTTCGAGTGTGATCCGGTGAATGATAATTATTTGATAGACGTTGAGACGTTGGAAAATAGTTGAATCAGTCATCATTTTTTGATTAAAAAAAATATATTGTGACTTCAGAAAATGATTATTGATAAACTTTTGAAACGAAAGATATTTTGAAGCGCAAGTAACTATTTTCGAGTGTCCTTTGTTGGAGTATTATTAATTATTCAGTGGAAATTAGGACGTTGGATGGATACAGAGATATTGACTCTCGTCCAGTTATCGTTTGTCCGAAATTCTCTCATTTCGCTTCAAGTTTATTACACGTAATTAATATTTATTTACACTGTACGCATTCGCTGATGAAAATAGGCTCGCTTGCGCGCACCAATGATGTAATAGCTACGTTAATTCGGTGCGCGATAAACAATCAAAGCAAATATTGATTTGCAATCGCCGAACTATGGAAATTAATATATTGTCATTTGCGATGAATTCTGTAATGAGTTATGGGAAACAAATTGTGGATATAATCGACTCGTTCGATATCATAATTATGTCGTAATTGAAGAGAACTTCAATGGGAAAGCTTGGCAAAAAATAACGGAAACTTTGAGGATCGTGCGCTGGAAGAGCTCAAAGAGTACGAGAGCTTTGAAGCTTCCGCGCGTCGATGTCGAGTCGTCAAAGCGTTTTGACGCGAGAATTCGATCGAGTTAAAAATATCGTTAACGTGAAAGTAACGGATTTCATTTGTTCGCAAAATTGTATCCTCCGAGACTCGCTGTTATCACTATTTTATAGCTTTTTTCTTTTTTCTCATTTTTTTTTTCTGTTGAACCTCGCCGTAGCTCTGCGCGGCACAAACGAAGCTCGTTTAGAGGGATTGCGAGCATGCACACACAGAATACACACGTACAGTCAGAAAGAGCTCGCAGGAAATTACATTGCACGGAAGGAAAATCACGACGAGACTCGTGCTCGCAAATTAGCAGCTCTGTAATCAGCGCGCCACTCTCGTGACTACCGACTAAAATCGCTTTGCCTGTTTCACAACGTTTCGGAATGACGAGGGGAAAAAAAAGAAGAAAAAAAAAAAAAAACAGCACATAAAAACAAAAAAACGATTTAAAAATTAAAGCGCGCTCCGTTAGCGGGGCGAATCCCCGCGATCCGCCCACGAATTTTTTTTTCGCGACCGTGAGGGGTAGAGAAGGATCACGCGGAGAGAACTCGACCGCGCAGTCCACCAACGACGAGTACAATTATTTTTTAATTATTCTCTTCCCCGATAACAGTTATTTCTCTAATTATACAGCGGAGGCGCGAAACGACAAAAGGGGGATTTAATTGTATAAATTTAACGCGACAAGCGCCCCCGAGGGGGACATAACGCACCGTGATTTTTCGCCGAAAAATCGACACGATGCTTCCCCGACGAGCTTTTGTAGCCTTCCCTTTTTTTACGCCCTGAAAACCCTTTTTGCAGGCTTGCACGCATTAAATGACGACTCGTGGGCAATTTACATTATTATCTTAAAGCAAGCGAGTTTTTATGACTCGAATTTATAAAAGATTGAAGGTTGGTGAATTTCGGAAGCATTTTGAAGAATCTGAATTCGACACTGCTAAGAAAGCAATCGAAAGGTCTGTCTTTATTTTTTTTAAATCGATGAAACGGCTGCGAAAGGCAGTCAAACAAATACAACGGCGCGACAGCGGTGCATCGATGTAAAGGCTACGGAAGACTTTGCTGAAAACCGTGGATTTCGAAGAGGCTTCGCGACGGCCGAAGGGCGGAGGGGGTTGAGCCTCGGAGCGAAAATAAGAGAAAAAATTCATCTTTGCATTGCAAATGGAATACAAGCTCAAATTGTGGGAAGCCAGCGGTGAGAGAGAGAGAGAGTTCAAAATGAAATGCCGGGAGCGGCAATAATGTCGCGGCGTCGGGTCGTTTGAACGTAACATTATGCGGGGATCGATTCCAGAACCGACCGTCCGCCATCCTCTATCCTGGCTGTCTTCGACGACCAAGAAGCCGAGTCTCCTCCGCCGCCCCGTCCCACCTCGCTACCCCGACGTAGTAATATATTGAAATTTTTCCGAAGACTTCCCTGTCTGCGGAAGACCGCCTGGCACGCAATGTTTGGAAATCGGATCACTCTTTATCACGAGAAAACCCAATACCCGTTACCAGGGCTACTATAACTTCGCGGTTAATTTTTTTTCCGTTTTTTTTTTTTTTCTTCGTGGACGGATTTTGCGATCGAGGAACGTTATTTTCTGTCGTGATTAATTTTTTTCCCATATCAACTCCCGAGTGAAAGAGAGCGAGGGGAAATTCCTGTTCGCGACCTGCCCCGAAAAATTCAGTCGATGCGAACGATCTCGTTGAAGTATTCGAAACGTGTTTATTTCGGAAAAAAACGCATGAGCTCGCTTCAATTTTTTCCTGCTGGTAATTTATAAGATAAAAAATGTTCAACAATTTGAGAATTCTCCAAAACACTTGATCGATATTGTAATTTTCTTGAACAATTCCAAATTGCCTTGATTGAAAAAAAATTGTAGAGTCTTGCGAATGAATTCAAAGCATTTGACGACGATTTCAGTGCATTCCTGTGGATTAATCGAAGGCCGTGAACATAATTTATTCGTTCGATACACGCTGCGGCTTCGTTGTTCGTCGGCTCATTGTCTGCAATAGGCACAAAAGAGTTAATTGGTTACGGCAGTGCTCGCGACGCGTTATGACAAATCCTCGGCGCGGATGGGCGAAGTCACAAAGTAAGGTAGATTGAGTAATCAACGTATATTCCGCAGTGTGCCAGTCGGCATATCTGAATCGAGCCCGTATGCCAGGCGAGTCAGAGGAGAAGCCGTGTGCACATTGGTCGTGTAGAGATTTCACTGGTGAGAGGAATGCGCAACCGACACAGACAGGATGAATCAGCGAACGGGGGACTAAAGCTCGATAGCTCGACGGTACGGAAAGAGCGACTGTGAGGCTGAAAAGAAAACAACTACAGCGAACGGTAGTGAACGCCAGGAGCCAGATGGAGAGAAAAACATGGAGAGAGACAAGGGTTCTCTTGAGTGAAGTGAACAGAAAAAAAAAGGAGGAAAAAAAAAGAAAGAAAAACAAGAAAGCAGGACACAAGAGTTCGAGATACAAATTAGTTTGAGTGCATTCCGTGTATCCCACAAAGTAGGGTATTCCGGAAGTAATGTAATCTCGTCGTTGGTGTACCAGCGTCTCGTTTCTATATCGAAACGCTGGTTGGAACGCTCTCGGCTGGCGATAGGTGGTTTGGCGGTTGTGTTACCGTTTCTGACGAGTCCGGAGTGGGCGGCGCTGATGTTGCTTTGCCGCATGCCGGATCAACTTTGCTTTTATACAGTTTCTTTTCTTGGATTTTTTTCTATTATGTTTGACACAATTGGAACTTTTGTTTGGATTGACGCGCAAAATACGGAGAAGATTAGGAGAAACGATATTCATTATGTCTGTTTTCGTCGTCCGATCGGTCCATACGCGAGAAATTCGAAGAATATTCGAAATTCTTCGTTCGATCGGTCCATGCGCGAAGGGATTGGAAATGTGCTCTTCAGACTTTGAACGGGGACCATTCGAGATAAATCCGGGACCTGGGAAATTATTACATTCAACAATTATGAAGTTTGACTCGTACATTTTTTATGTACGACTTAAATATGTAAAACAATTATTGCGCGTCGAGTATGCAGATATATCGTAAAGGTCATATGATATTTTCGTTCAATTCAGAGGTCCTGCTTGATACTCACATTCGAAAAATTCGACGACACTCGAGTCATCTAATGTTGATGGCATGCAAAGAATGAAAAGGTTAAACTATGCGAATAAGAAGATGCAAATAACATTTTCTCATTAACTCACTATTATTATTCTAGTCATCCGATTCAATACCCATTTCTTCTTTCGAATAACCCGACAGTTTCAACTCAATCAATAATAGTTACTGATGAAATTCAGCGAAACGAAAGACTAAACTACCTTCAGAGAAAAAAAAATGTAATTTTTCTTATTTGGTTGAATTTCTAATTAGTAAGTTTGATGTACCAAAATAGACGTTTTTTTTTTTTTTCTTTCACAACTGTAAGTTGATGTTTTGAAAATATTCATAGAAATTAACTGATTGATCTGTTCGATATTTTTCTTTTTTTTTTTTTCAAGTTGATCCCGTTGATGCCATCGACAAAATCGTCGATGAACTTCGAGTTATCATACCCGACAGTCGACGGAAAAGGAGTCGCCGGACAGGGGCAGTTTGCTTTGTCGTTGCTGCGAGCCCTTTAACAAACCACGACCGTTATTCCCGCCCGTCAATTCCAGTGCTCTTGTTACCTGCTACTTCCGGCTCCGCCGTTGCCCCGTTTCTTGAGACAGCCACACCACAGAGAGAAAAGCTACGACGAGGCTAGACAGAGCCCTAGTTTCCGGCGAAACGCGAGAACAACGTGAGAAGCAAAAAAAAAAAACGAAGACAAAAAATAATCACTACGTCACGCTCGAAGCTTTCGGAGTAAAGGCCAAACCCACGGAAGCTCGCGTGGTGTCTCAACAAGGTCGGACATTAAACGATTTCTCGATTCTCCGCGAGATTCCGAGCCACGTCTCTCATTCGTGACTTCCGCTTCGCTGATACGTCGTTCGATGACTTTGTATCCGTGTATTTTCGTTCTTTTTCGCCGCACAAAAATAATGTTTGTAAAAAGCTTTTAGCTTTTTTCGTTTTTAATAAATTCGAAGTGCCCACAGTAGTTTCCCGTTGTTCTGACACTGGTTTACGCTCTCGCTCCGCGTCGATCGTCGGACCGTTCACTGGGCCAATCGGCACATCAGCCCTGCGTCTCGCCGCCCTATAACGGCCAGTGTTTGACTTCCGGATCTGCATATGCATCGAGTCCGTCGAGGGTATTCAACGTTTGAATAACGAGTACGGTATACGCCGAGAACGAGGGAACGAGCCCCTCTCCGCTCGACTCCCGAGAGAAAACCACCGAAGGTCTGTTAGGACTAGGAGCTCGGTTCGGAGCTTTCGATATACACCCTCGGCCAATTACCGAACCTCATAGTTATATATACCGATAGCATACAAACGAGTTGCCCGGAATGTTTTGCGTCGAAAGTTTCTATTTTTTTTCCACTCTACAATTATCGATCGGCACATCTGTGGATAATATTGAAGAGTTCTTGCAATTTTGTAATCAAACTTATCAAACACTTTTTCACAGGGAAACCATAAAGCACATATTTTATCGGAAGTTGAAAAAAAAAGGGGAGTTCAGAAACCGCGTAGTTGCCCTTATAAGAAAACGGCGAGTTGCGTAAAACTAATGACTTGTCAGGACAATTCTTTTTCAAAATACAAATTGTAGCGAATAACTGTTATTTCCTTCGAAAGATTGTTAATTCTCTCAATGCATTATTTTTCCTCAGTTCAGATGTCTTTTTTGATCCAAAACTCGAATAGATCTTGAAATAAAAAAAAATTATGAAAATTATGATCGTTTCCGGCCAATCGAGTGCAAAAAAACCGATAAAGTTTTTCTCCGCTATAAACAAAAAATTAGGCTTCGGATAATTTTTTGAATACTCGTCTCGTCCAGTTAATCTTTTTTGTCCCAACTCAAAATATTTTTTGGTACGTATAAAAAAAACTATTGAACGATAAAATCAGCAAATTTTTGATAATAGTCGAGCATGACGAAAAAATGTATATCAAATTTGCGCGTTTATTGTTCACGAGCGTTATTAATCCGACGAGTTGGAAAAGCCGATCAAGTTTTTTTCCGACGCAGAAGGTAAATGAAAAATTAAATATCGTCGTATCAAACGCATTATAACGTTGTAACAAAGAGAGAGTCGGCGAGGGAGTGAAAATGGCGTGTGACGTAACGGCGTATGTGGGTCGTTCCATCGACATTATGTCGTGGAAGATTGCATTATTAACGCTCGTTACTAGCAGGCATTCACCGCGACCGCGCCGGCCACGGCTCTCGCTTCATCAACGTCGGCTATTTATTTAACAAATCGGGCGAAAGACACGAAACGCCGCACCGCGAGGGAAGCCGGCCTCCGGCGATAGTGGCGCGGGTCTATCCCTATCTGATTCACGGACACCCGAGTACTCCCCACCCGGTAGATTGAAGGTATACGAGAGCCTTCGTGCTCGGTAGGATCATTACTTGGGCACAGTCCGATCTAAGTCGAACACCGCGGCGCTGAAGTCGGCAAAACTAGGGGAAAGCGGGGCAAAACGGCACACCGGGGCAAAATGGTATTCACGCACAATGGGACCAGGGCAGAATGGTATTGGGGCAAAATGGGACAGCAAAAAAATCTACTCCGATGGGACTTGCTCTTGTCCCATTTTTCCCTTGTTCTATCATACGGGGGACTTTATTTGACCATTTCGTACCATTTTGCCCCGGTATGCCATTTTGCCCCGCTCTCCCCTATATCATCAGCGATCCGAATCACCGACATTCTTCTCGTCGTCGAAAAAACCAAAAAAAAAAAAGAGTAAATAATTTTCAATTTTTCTAGGCTTCGTAAAAATTCTTGCTTCGGCAATAATTTTACCCTGGAAAACTCTCACTGGAAAGTATAAATAATCATATGCACAGAGACAGCGCATTGTGTGAGAAATTGTTGATTTGTATATCGAGAAAAAGATTTATTCTGTAAAAATTCATTGGGAACGAAAAACTATTTCCAGAATGCAATAATTTTTTTTTCGCTTCTAATACATTTTTATTGAATCGAATAAATATTTTTCTGAGTGTAAGCGATATTTTGATGTAAGCATTTATTTTTTTCAGCCGTGAAACGTTTTTTTTTGTTTCGGAATTACTTCAAAATGGAAAGTACGTATCAGTAGATATGGAAGCGTTTCGATGGAGGACAATTATCGAGATAAGGGCTTTTCGATTCGCCTCGATTCGACGAGACTCACGACGAGTCGAGGTCTTCAGACATGCATATTCAGGAGGGAAGTCATCAGTCGAAAGGTCAGTAGGTGGTAACAGAAGGGAATGAGAGAAACAGCGCGGCTCTCCGCAACGTTCTTGGTATCAGCGCCCAGACCGCCGAGTGCCCTAGAAGGGAATGGTCGAATCTTTGCCGACCGAGAAACACGAAAGCCCCGCGATACGTTTCGAAAGCTCCTCTATTGGCTCCGTCGGTTATCATTCGGGAGAGCAAATTGCCTCAGAGCTCTCGAGTAGGATGTATCGTTACGTTCCCAGCCAAAACTGAGACTCCAAGAGCAATTCGAGGTCTTCTCGATGGGATAAAAATCTGAAAGTAATCAACCATGCCGAAGGTACTGAGAATAATAATTCTTCTGAACAATAATGCCAAAAAGTTGTTCGCAAATCAAGTCAACAACAATTTGTTCAATGCAGCGTCAGCCAATCTAACTTTTTTCTAGGAAAAATCGTTTCGTTCTTCAACTACGTGTGAATTTTTTAATAATCGTTTCTAATTTTCGCGAATCTCATTTGTGAAAATGTTTATCTGCGAATGCGTCCCCAATTTTCAGTCCAACGCGCAGGGTTTCGACAAAATCGTATCCAAAATTCGCCCTTTTTATCCTCATAAAAAAATTAGAAATTTGTTCACCCTTCTCAACTAAAGTCTAAGGGAAGTTCCAAGCAGAAAATATAAAAGGTTATTCGTCTTATGTCGAGAAAATACGATTCTGATTTTTCTTGCGATGCCGCAACTGGGCAAGGAGGCAACATTAAGATCGCCAGTAGAGCCAGTCAACGCTTTGGTCGGACGTTTGACCGTGCGATTCGGTCCAAATTTCCCGTGGCCGTATGATAATATATTGAAAAATCCATATTCCCTCCGTCGAAAATAGCGAAAATTACAATGCGCTTGAGGGTAATACGTGGCGGCATTAAGATGAAAGCGACGGGAATGGGTGGGAGGTTCGAGCGGAGAGATGAATGTATTTACTACAGTATGCTGTATACTCGAAGACGGATACTCTCGGTAGCTGCGTGAGATACAAGAGGGGTTGTATATCAAGGAGCCACGCCTTGCACGAGAACCACTTCCGGTCTAGACACGCGAGCTTGTGTGCTGCGCTCGTTCGCTATCCGCAGGCAGCAAGTTACCAGCGCTACGGAGGGTTTAGGACAACCGGGTGGGTGGGGGCGGCCGGAGGAATGGAGGGTTAAGGGGTGAGAAAGCCTGCGCTAATACACGACTGCCGAACCCCGTTCCCTAAATACGTCTTGCCTTTACAACCTCTGCGCTGTTACCGTTGCCGATCGGTGCGTTACGGTGTTGCTTTGGCTACTGTACGGTCGCGCTATATCGCCACGCGACCGTGTACTGACAATACAAGACGAATCGCTGCGATACGGGAGCCTTGTCGTGATTCCCAAATGTATTTGTCTACCGAAATGCCCAAATCGAACCGCCGTCTAAATTTCTCGAGTTTAACGCCTTACTCGAGAGTCAGTTCGTGAGCTGCTCATACTCGCGGGTCAATCGCTCTTGGCTGGCGACGCATGAGCGCAAAACCTTTGCTCGGTTTCGCAAGGCTGTTTCGGACACCTTCCAACATCGAAGATTTTACGGCATTTCAAACTCGAAAAAAAATTGCTGAAAATTTGATTTATCGATTACAGAGGTCTCAGCGTAAATTGGCGCATTAAATTCTATGGACATTTGTGATAGAAAATTCATGAAGATTATTTTCGAAAACTATAGTTCATACATCATTTTCAATAATGCGCTCCAATTTTACTATAAAGGTATTTCAAATTTTAAACGTTTCTTGAGTTTTGCCCTCCAAAATTACATCGATTTTTCATCAATATTGTAAACTATATTCAATGCACCTGTTTATGCGTAAGAGCTTCTATTTCTTTATAGTGTACTTAACACGAGATTGAATAAAAATTAATTACAATCGGTATCGAGAGAAAAAAAATTGTGTAATTAGTTCGTTTATATGGAATTTTCACTTACTTGTTCTTGGAGGTGAAAATTAGTAATATCACTTTTTTTTTATCGTAAAAAGAATGAACGTATATTCGATAGTGACAAATAAAATTGACTTCCACACGGAGGAAATAATAAACTTTGAATTAAAAAATGTATAGCTGAACATAATCAAATGAAAATTTAGTCATCGTTACCCGCATAGAAAAAAGTGTATGCAAAAAATATATTCGAAATGCATCGAAAATATGTGAAATTTCGTGTTTCTAATAAAACACAATAATGATATAATTTAAAATATATTTATGAAAGTATATTGACTGTATCATAGGTTTGATTGGCGATATACTTTTTGTCGTTGTGCTTAAATAGACTCATTGAGGTCGAAAAAACGAGAAAATTGCGCCAAATGGAGCTCAATGAGTTTGTAATAATCAGCAAATATTGTTTCGCTAAACTACGATTCGTCAACGATAATCAAATATTCATTTTCTCATAATCAACTATATATTTGTTGATAATAAATAAATTCTTTTCTCACTGCAGATAAGAAAAAAAAAAAGTTTTGAAATTTTTTTTCAATGTTAAAAACAAACAGGAAACAAAAATATGAAAATTAGGAATTAACGTCGATTTTGAGATTTTGGGACGACGGATTAATGATTTCATCGCGTTATCCCGAATGACGAAATCCGGCACAAAATTGTCCCGTCACGTCGTGGCTAAGTCGACGAGGAAATAACCGTGACATTTGCAAGCAAGCTGACGCGAGCCACACCCTTGCCTTCCACATACGTCGCGGACAAAGCACACGGTACAGATTGATCGAGACGCATAAACGACGACGTGGACGATTATCGAGGCGAGACGACGAATCATTTCGCGAATCACGTAAACGTTAATCAATATCGCCGAGAGAGAGAGAGAGAAGTCGGCAAAATCGTCGTACCCGTCTGGCGACTCTCGGCGTGACTCCGCGCTGTAATACAGCGAAGAGCCCGACTGCGCCGGGAGGGGATGAATAATTTTTATGTTACTCACCGAATATCGATTGATCGACAGAAAAAAAGAACCATCTCGTCAACTGCGGCCTTACCTGAAACACAAATATAAATACCTTTCGTCAGATGCGATAAAAAATTCGAATTACCATTAATAAAAAATCTCGAGAAAAAAAAAGAATAGTAAAACCACAATCTCGAAAGTACTTCTCGTGACGCGTCGAATTCTGGAACCGAGGGGGAGGAAAAAATTTCGCTTAAATTTTAGTTTCGAACTCCGTCCCTCCGGACGCGGCCCCGTTGCTGAGTGCGCAATTTGGTTCGAACTTACTTTTATTTATTTTCTCTCAAAGGGTGCGGAAATCTCGGAAAATCGAGGGTAGGCAGGGGCGAGGGGGTGCGAAGGGCTCGACGAAGGGGGGTCCGTGCATCGATAATAGTCAGGCGGATCGTTGGAATGCGAAGAAAAGTGCGCGCGGACGAAGGGTGCAAAGTGTGACCGCGTACGAGGAAAAAAAGAAAGGAAGAAAGAAAAAAAAATGGCGCGACGGAGGACCAAGGGCCATGTTTCGTCGGGGTGGTTCAACGTGCGTCACTCACAGCCGACACCCTCTTTCCCGCACCTTTCGGCCGGCTCTCGGTCCCTCGCATCGCTTAGATTAATGTTTCCCTTTACTTAAAGACCACCCTCACTCCTTTGTTGAATTACGGCAGAAAAGGAAGGCCGTCGCTGTGTTTTTTTCTTCAACCCCACGAGTAGGTGGTCTCTTTCATTAAAAAGTCAGAAAGGAAAAATCATCCGGAATTACAGTCGCAGTTTTTTTTTTCCTGGCAAGTGAGAAAAATAGGAAAAACGGTGAAAAAACGGGAAAGATAGACGAGAGTGTGTGTAGGACGAGACGAATGGTGGTTCGCCCAGGGGACGGTTATCCGTGTTCTCCCTCGCGGGCGTACGGATATGTCACAATATACCTCACCCGTTGGCTCGGTTGCTTGTGCTTACCGCGAGATATATGCACTATCGGTATCCCTCCACGGTTGTGGCGCCTGCACTGGCTGTTGGTGGAATTCGTAGCTCGGGGCTGTTCACCCCTTCCGCCTTTATTTATGCCGTGCACCGAATATCGATGCGCGTGTCGGCGACAAGCCTCGTATACATTCACAGTCGTCTTGTGTGCGAGCACCGAGACCGAAATGGTTCCGCAATCGTCCTATACATTGTACGAAAGGTGGAGATACTGTATCTTGCATGCATGCACTGTACGGGGTAGTCTAGCAATAGGCACGGTATGCGCGATACTAATGCTTAGCTTCTGTAGTAGGTGGGACAATGCGCAATGCCCTACACAAGCGTATGGGGGAGAGCGGGGCAGAATTGTATTCCGGGGCAAAATAGTACGAATGGTCAATTAAAGTCCCCCATAGGATAGAATTGGGGCAAAATGGAACAGGAGAAAGTCCCATCGAAGAAGATTTTTTTGCTGTCCCATTTTGCCCTGGTCTCATCGTGCGTGAATACCATTTTGCCCCGGTATGCCGTTCTGCCCCGCTGTCCCCTAGCTAAAGGGGTAGCAGTTGCAGAACGTGACGCTTAAAGACCACTGGCTATCGATGCATGCGAATCTTAAATTCGATTTTTCATCGAGTAACTCGCGGCGACGGTGATGGATTTGTGGGAAAAAATGATGAAGCCGACAGAGAACGAATGAGCCAATGGCCCAGGTTTTACCGGTCGAAACTTGTTTCGAGTGGTTATAATTCGATGACAATGATTTTATAGCGAAAAACATCATTCGCTACTGGACATCTCAGTCTTCAACGGCTTACAATTTTGATTGAAACATCATATTGTCAGGAAGATGATAACAAGATGAGATACACGTCCGGCATTCGCCCGTTCTCCCCTATTTCTCGCTCAATCAAAAAAATCAATCTTCCAGAAGAGAAATCTCGAGGTATTACCGAACTAAACAGTTTGCGGAAAAAATCGTTGAATGCGAATTTAGAGCTTGAATTCTCGTGTGCACGCCGTGCCTGGTGTACTCTTATCATCGATAGGACGTAATACCAGAGAGGATTGAAGCATGCAAGTGAATATTACTACTTCGCTTTTCGAACTGCAAAACCTTCGCTTTTGCCGCAGTGGGTGTGGTGCGCCTCGTCCTCGACACACTTTCCTCCGCAGCCCCTGCAATGCCCTAAACTCCTCGACGATCCGACGGAAGAGCCAAAACCGCGATGGATCGTATCGCGCGAAGTGGTTATCGTCCGATTTTTTTCCCCGTCGTAACAAAGAGGCATATTCATCAATGTACAGGCCCGGATATCTTTCGAGGGAAATTCTCGCGATACACAAATAAAATATTAATAGCCGTTGAGCGACGAATATATATCGTGGAGCAGGTGGCGAATTGATAGCGAAGCCTCCACCTGCTGTGCCGCGGTGTTATGGCGAAGGATTGATCGTTCAACGGCCTACACGCGTTAAACGATATATCCGTTTCTCTGGGTTATAGCGAAATAACCGGCGATGTAGCGGGCCAGAGAGGACAGGAAATATCGCGAACGGCTATATAGGAAATGCTCTCCTGGGAGGGACGATGATACTGCGCGAGATCGAAATCTTCGTTCAGACACACGCTAGGAACGACGTAATGGAGAGATCGTTCCCCGTACAGAAGCCATCGGGACGTGAATCTTCACTTGTTCAATTACCGTAATTCATAAACGTCTGGCGCGTACAATGTGTGGGTATCATTGAGCAATATCCATTAAGATTTTGACAAAGATCAATGGAGACCGAACCGAAATCCGATGCCTCGGCGTCGTGCGCTTGCCGTTTGTAAAGCTGGGGTAGCTACATCTATTACTGTTACCCAGTATTTCCAGTAAATACTAGCATCGATGCAGGGCTGATAGTATGTCCCAAGTCCGGGAGAAAGGGAGAGGGGTTGGAAGTAAACATTTGCTGGCATCATGGAATTTCTGCGACTACCGCCGGAAACGTTGGACGCCGTGGGATCTATGTATACCCGTCGGGGCGCTATTGCCCTAGACGGGTGGATCAAGCGAATCCGGCAATAGTTCGTGCTTGTTACACACACATTCGTGTGTACACCGTCGAAGGTGCGCCTGGGTTCGCCGGTCTATCTACGAAAATAGACGCGAGGATAGGGAGTATGGGACGGGGCAAAACTGGGATGGAACCCGCTAACCATCGACTCAAGTTCGATGCCAACAGTGTAGCGTAGACGGCGCAAGACTATCGAAACCGTGACGCTTCTGGGAGTGATTACCACCAACTACTAGCTCTTCCCTCCCGCAAGGAATATTCGATGCTTGCGGAAATTTGCGCTCGCCCAAAGCTCTCGCAAGCCTCCGTCGTGTTGATCCACGGAACTCGTGTATCCTTCGTCTTCGTGTCATCCATCCCAGAAGGAGATGGCGGTTTGGAGCGCTATTCCAATTTGGTCTGATGACCGAAATTATTGATGTCCAAAGGTGTCGGAGCTCGTTATCGAATCATGGAGCCGCAAACAAAATTTGATTCGCTTTAGTAGACTGGTTAACAGCAATTCACGCAAAGATCCCAATTGAAGTTACCAACCCGAAGACGACGATGGAGAGTCGCCCAATTTTCGTGGTTATTATAACTTCGTCCGCAAACTCGTTGACGGTGACCATACACACATCTATCACACAGACAGCGCAGCGCATGGCCGATTGATCGGCGATGGAAGCGAGTCAAATGTTTGAGCGGCATTGGAGAATCAACGAGTCGACGGGCGAGTTGAGAAGCACGCGGCAAAGAATGATAACCAAGCGAGAGAAGCGTAGAATAGAATTGGAAAGAGATACGAAAACGCGGCACGGAGGGATTGTGGGAATCGGAAGCGAAGGAGAAGCGCGGGAGACAGGTCGGTTGAGCTGCTCTTTACTACACTTTGACGACGGCCACGGCTCCGCAGAACACACCGTTAGTTTACCTTCGATAAACAGGAAAAACCATCACAGAGCAATCGCGTGTGTGCTATAACGTTTCGGTGTATGTACACGAATCCACTTTGAACAGTTTGGCTTCACATCGAAATTCTTGTCGATTCCGGCCCTCACTCTGACTCTCGCCATGCTCTGCTTCTCCACGATATAACATACTATCCAACATCAACACTCGACCGGCAGAAGACCATGACGGTGGTTGCTGATGATGCTCGATGGTCACCACAGAGAGACGCCGCAACTTGTCCATCGAATCTTCACACGTTGGTTTTCATGTCCAACTTACAGTCTCCGTGTCAAACTCATTTGGAAAAAACATAACGTTGGTGTTCTCAAGATTCCGAGTTAATATTTGCACACTCGACTGGCATTCGGCCGTGTAATCCGACAGTGGAGATTGCGCTATCGATGGAATTAGCGATAATTCGATTTTACGTGCACAACGCGGATACTTTCGTTCCCCAGGTGGAGCTTTTCATGTTTTATTTTTTTATCACGATGAGAAATGAAGGCAAATCGCGATGCGCGATATGTATTTCAAGTGTGAAGAACGGATGAGAGATAGCTTATGAATAATGCTGCGAAACTGATCCAACAGATCGCGTGTACGAGATACACACAAGTGGGGCTTAGTGTGATGTTACCCGGGTACTCGTGCAGTTTGCACCCCGTATCGTGTACGAGTATGTAAATTGCCTAATACATAACATATACAAATACAAGCTCGATAGGTAGCGGCGAGCATAGTTGTACTGGCGCGGCAAACAATTGCGTATCGGATCTGTGTGCACAGTATCTGGGAAACGTTCGCCGGGCAGATATGTAATTTTCGTTCGAATTTTGCAGAAGGCAAAATTGTATTTTACGACAGGAGTCACGCTAGATACGCACATATATGGAACACGGTGCATTTGACGGTGATCACGAGTGCCCGAGCGGGTACAAAACCTCAACGCAACATTCATAATACAAGGGAAACGCATGCACAAACTCGTGTATGCACAATTTTACCGCGAATGGAAGTGGTGAAAGAGGCGGCCGGGGGTGAGAAGGGGGGACTTCGGGGACATGCAGGGCGGCCGACACGGAAGATAATACCATCGTCGCAACAGAGTTGGACCTGGCAATGCAAATATGAAAACCGTGACGTGTTACGCGGCGTGGGCTAGCACCGAATCAACCCTCATTAGCTCTAGCACACAGCAACCTTCAGGGCTTCGTACAGTTGCCCGACGTGCATCTGCACTCACCCTTCCATCCCCCTCGTCGAGCTACATTACGAATTTATGTATGCGCGCACATAGACGTTGTTCATGAACAGTATTTTGATACGGGGATTGGCTTATCGGAAGACTGCCGCGTCGTCTCGCTGCACGGATGTTTTGCCGCGAGCGATTAATCGAAAAGTTCAACTGCAATATCACCCCATCAAGCTCGTTTACATGCAGCACAAAGACCCACTTTAGCTTGGACATTTGCTGGCTCACAAATGAATCCTCTATTCGTTGTATTTGACAAAATATCGAAGAGATGAATTCTAATTTTCTGCTGAGTGTTACATTCAGCAATATAATGTTGAAAGTTGCTGGTCCAATTTCGGTTCTCCTGTACTTAATTTTCCATATCATTAAATTCCGAGTATGAATTTACGCTCCTACGAATATACACGAATATTGCAGTTCAACACGAGTATAACACCCTGAAAAAAAAGCCCCCCATTTTTCAGTGCAGTTTTTCGGGAAAGGAAGTGAGGCTCAGTATGCAGAAGAGCACACGAGTCGATATGACTGCAAATGAATCGGATTCAGCACAGATCTGAGTAGTTTCCAGAAAATCGTGTCGGCTTTCACGTCACCATATTAAAATCTGTTTACAGAGCTCTCAAGTTGCGTTACAACGGTCTCAAAAATCTGTTTCTATGCGTCTTCATCGTCACTACAGTGATACCGTTTCGCAGGTAAGGCAAATCCATCATTTTCCGTGTTCAATTGAAGCATTCTGTGACTCGCCTCGGTGGATACTTTCCGCGCTGGATTTTCCCTTCAGCGACGAGCGCTCTATCGCACATCCGTCAACGCGAGTCTTTCTCTTTCATCGCTCAACGACCGATCTCCCACTTCACACAGTCCAACTTGTGCGGGCTTCTCATTCGTTCCTCCGGGCTTTCGTCCTGAGAATAATGCACCGAGGCTTATGTACATAAACGCGAAATCCATTAACGAAGCGAGCTGCACGGAAGATCGGGATTTCGGTACACACTGATACGCGCGCAGACTCCGAATATACACGCTTCCGGAATCGGAAAGAAACTCCTCCCTTTCCAGACGTGTCCTGAGATAGCTCTATATCTATTTTACACTTCTAATGCGGCGAACGCATCGCGCATGAATCGTTCATTTGAGGTATCCGCGATAACGAGTGATTTTCGAAATTCAATAAAAAATTCGTAAATTCACCATTGCGTCAACCCACTAAAATTATGTTGATCAACACTCGATTGCTACCAGGAATTAAATCACTGATGGAACTGAGTGTTGAATCTTTTATAAAACTAAACAAATTGTTAGACTTGGTATCAGGTTTGTAATAAATATTCGTATCGCATATCGATAAAAGAAAATCAGTCTCGTCTGTATTCGCGTACTCATTCATGAAAATGAACCGTGCGAAAAGTTTCAAAAAGAAATCGGACCTTTTGTAACGCGTGAACCATGACCAAAACTTCATTATCGACGATCGACGTGCCCTTGTATTTTCATCGTCAAAGTATGACGATACTTTCGTGTACATTCATTCATTTTCGGTACGCGATTACCGAGGTCCTAGATGAAAGAGCCGCTGTTGGAGATTCATCAGCGACGTGTGTTTTCACTGAAATTTCATGGTGGTTCAGGCCTGTGCAACTTCGGCGAACGCCGAATATCATACCCTTTGACATTCGCATGTCGTTGCACACTTTGACAATGAGCTCGAACGCGAAGAACAGAAAGATCACAAGCTCAAAAGCCTCGCGGGCTTGGATTGCATTGGCTGAAAACATTATTTCACGGAATGGGGAGTCGACGAGGATGCAGCCGTAACACGCGTCATATATGTTGTATATGATTTATTACAAAACCGGAGGTGCGGTTGAAAGCCCTCGACATTAGCAACAAACACCGAATGCAGCTTCAAACGAAAAACGGATTACACTGTTTAATGAAAGACATTTTTCGACGCTTTTTTCCGTTCCCTTTTTCCTTTGAAAATAAATCGAAAAATATCACATGAAAGGGTACGAAGCCGGGTTATGAATGGCCGTTGTTCCATATTCGATAGATCGCGCATTATGCGCAAAACAAAGCGCGTATCTCAATTAACGTGAAACCGTACACGCAGATATTTATCGGTGACAACTGTAATTATTAAATTGATTCGTATTACATTTTATGTGCGGTTCAACGCTGGATTAAAATTTACAAATTTCCTATGGTCGCGTATCGTGCGACCTTTTCGGTTGGAATATTAATAATGTCGCGAAATAAAAAAGTTATTGTTTTCTCGATCAAAATCCGGTATCGCGCGATCCTCGACTTGTGGAGTTGAAATTCCACTTTCATCAAATATACGAATTTCAAAACTGGCGTGGTGGAAGAGAAAAGCAGGATTGCAACAATTTATATTGATACTTTTATAGGATTTCCGAGCATTTTTTTTCGTAATACCTACATTCGTTACGATCCGCCGGAGTCTACTTGGTGTTACAAGCTTGTGAGTTTGCAATTCCGATTAGTCGAGAGTGCCGAACGGCTATCGGACTCTCGGCATCGAGTCGCGCTCCCTTCTCCTACGGGCGTTTTTTTTTTTTTTTTTTTTTTCTCTTGCTCTCCTCCATCCGACTATTGTTTCTCGCGCGAGTAGCGGCGAGCCATGCAGTTTTTGTTTGTTCGTTGTTTTTCTTTATTTTTCGCAATTTTTCCGTGCGCTCTCACGGACAGCCTCGAACGAGCGGCACAACGCGGTGCTGCGGGGTCGAGTTACGATCACGCCGTCGTATACATGCCAGCATCCCTCCCTCGCCTTTCCCGTGCATGCACGCTTTATTCTTCTCGGTACGAATATTTCTCCCACTCGCGCGCGCGCTCGTGTGTGCGTTTTTTCACGCGCATGTATTCATGCATGAAGATAGATTCAGGTGTATGTGGGTCAGGGTAATAGCACCCAGGGATGCGCGTTCCACTTAGCAGTTTAGCATGAATGAGTGCATTGATGGGGATCGATTATCTTCTCCGTGCCCGATGCCAGACACGAAGGGTGCAGATAGACGGAGGAAAATTTAGTATGGAAAAAAGCAAAAAGGGTAGAATTATCGCCGTTCCTTTTTTAAAAGACCGCTGCATTCCCGACGAATCTCGGCACTACATGCCGGTCGTTTGATAAGACAATCACAAATTCTGAGACAAAGATAACCGATGGAATCAGCTTAATCTGTGTCTGAGCAGAAATCTGTTCCGGCTGCCATATAATTAGTCAAGGTCACATCAGGGAGAAGTCCGGCGAGCCTGATCAGGACTTCGCCGGACTTCTCTCTAACATGTAACGGTTCAGGTACTGATATGGCAGGCTACATTAGGTTTTCTGGGTTTCTACTGGATCTGGGCCATTTCCGGCGTTAGTAAAGTACGCCGGATCTGTTTTCACACATATTGCCGGATCCGGCCCTGATACAAAATTCACTCCATGTGCCGGATCGCTGCAACTTGTATTATTCCAATTCAGGGCCAAGTCAGGATAGGATCAGACATTTATAATGGTGATAGAAATGTATTACAACGATTTTTATTCACTATTTTGCACAGACGAAAGTCATGTTTTACAACTTCCTAATGCAGAAGGGGAATAAAAAAAGAAACGTCTTTTGTCTCGTTTCTTGTACGGAACATCACAAGCTTCACTTCGATCGATGACAATGATCGCGTTTTTAAGCTCAGTGTTTTTTTAACTTGCCACATTTTGAAAGTCGAACTAATATATTATTAAATACAGCTAATGAAAGGCTTAAATATTCAGTTGCTTCAACAATAAGTCAATTTCGAAAGAAAAGTTATTTAGTTTCACAACCGAATGAGTTTGTTCAAAAGTGAGGTGATCGACAATCTGACGATCAGCTTTAGTCATAAATTGATCAAATAAATAATCAATGTCAATTGAACATTTATTTTTTTGACCTGAACGTCCGTGTAGTTAGGAGAAAGTTAATCACATTCTGCGAATTACTTAGTTCAGCGAAGCATAAGTAGTGGGTCAAAGCCACCGAAGCCAAATTACTATATAAAAGGCACTCTTTTAGCTACGATACAAGTTAATGTATGATAGGTAGAATGGTTAGGTAGGATGAGTAGGCAGGGTCAGTAGAATAGGTTGAAACTTAAGGCGTTTATGAATAAGTTTCTCAAACCCTGTCCAGTAGTTAAGTGCACAAAGTACTTTTTTTGCCTGTATTCGAAATCCGGCTTATTGTGCGAGTGGATCCGGCCCGGAATTGGTCCATATTTGCGTTGATCCGGCACATATCCGGCCCAGACAAAATATTCATCAGGTCCACATCAGGCGCTTTATCAGGACCGAATCTGCGTGAGCGTTACACCATGTATCAGGGCCATATCGATGTTCCATATCCGGGCCGGATTTATTTTCCGGCATGCCAAGTATGGCCCGGTTTCTGGCCTGATAAAATCTTGCTCGGGTGCTCGCGGGCTGCGAGACAAAGGCTTCGATTATTGCGATAAATACTCAGATGATCGTGCTAACCGGCAATAAATCGGACATCGGCGAGCACCGACTCAACCGATTTTTTTATCTTTTTCAATAAGAACGGCGCTTTTGCGAGTGGTGAAAATTTTACGTCGGTCATTGAGAGAAATACCGAGCGAAGTACTAGGTCTCGATTATGATTGACAACAGAAACGCAGCGAGCACGAGAAAAGAGAAGCCCGGCGGTGGTGGTTGGTTAGATCCGTTCGCGGTTCGCCGTGGCTCGTATACGTTTGACCTCGGTTTCACTTTGGCGAGAATAATTACAATGATCAAAGGAGCGAACGGCACACGGTGCAGGCCAATGCTCGTTCCACCGTCATCAGAGTAAGCATTCGCAGCGCCCAGGTACACCCCCAACTGAAACCGGGGGTCGATATCGCTCGTACTCTTGTCTACGTATCTGTTACGTCCCGACCCTTTTTCGAGTCTATTTTAATTAGTTCATATTATTCGGTCAATTATCTTATTACGTTCCAACACATTAATATCGCTCAAGAAAGCACTCGACTAGTCTTTCCGGCGACCCGATAACCTTCTCAAATGTCCCAATTCAAAATCACGCGATTCAATATCTGTTCAGCGTTTTTTTAACAATCTTTTGCAAAAAAATCCAAACAATGGTATGTTCTTACCGAATAAACAAAAAATTGAAATAAAAGATTTACGCACCATACAAAGTGCTGAAAACGAAGAAACAAAGAAATTCGCTTTTTCATTCATTCCGAAGCACGGAAAACATTCAAATATTAAATATCGTCTCTACCGATCGACGAATGAGAACGAGTTCACGAGCAACGAAAAAAAAAAAATAGTTTCACCGACTCTTGTTGACTTTTCAGTCAAAGGCCCGCGAGGAGTAAAGCTGCATAAAACGATGAATTCTGACCGCCGGTTTCAATCGACGTCGATGCAGGTAAACACGACGGTAACGCCGGCGATAGCGGCGGAACGGCGGGGCAAAATGAGAGCGGCGAACAACGGGCACAGAGAGAAACAGGCAGAGGGTAAACCCATGCGGCGCGAAGTGGACGGATCTTCGTTCGTCGTTATTCGCGAATTCGTGTGGACGCGACGCGCCGCGTTGGTGACATCGACGTTGGCGTTGGTGTACGCTGGCGGTATAAGCGCCGCGATCACCGGGATATAACGGCATTCGCCGAGGCGCAATTCGATCACGGAACCACCCAAAATCAGTGAATTGTTAACGGTTATGCCGTCAACCGATGAAATACTAGATTATGCTAAATTCAATCAATGACTAATAACAAGAACGACAACGAACAAGCAGAACGATGATGCGCTTAACCGCACCGTGTCAGTGTATCGAGTCCTCGTCTCGACTGAGCTACCTTCGCACGGTATATCTATGTACGGTATATTATTATTATTATTATTATTATTATTATTATTATTATTATTATTATTATTATTACTATTATTATTATTATTATTATTATTATTATTATATACACGAGCGCGTCTGGTGGCTCGGAATGGATGCACGAGACATGGAAGTCAGGCATGGGGATGTAGAGATGTCTACAGTAGCCTCTCTCTAACTTCACGCTCGCTACGTACGTCTTGAGCTGAGGGAAAGCGGGGCAGAACGGCATACCGGGACAGAAAGGGATGGAATGGTAAAATAGAGTCCCCTGGATGCTAGAATTAGGGATAAATGGATCAAGGAAAAGTACCATCGAAGTCGATTCTTTTGCCGTCCCATTTTTGCCCCGATCCCACTGTGCTGCGGTCCCATTGCGCTCCAGTACCATTTTGCCCCGCTCTCCCCTACTCTCCCTCGATCCGGTGGCGCGGCTATAGCCCCCGAGTCTTCGAGCCCCGGGAAAAGTAGTACGAGACGGGGATGCGATTGCCGCTGCGATAGCTTTGCGCAGAGTGGTGGTAACTCCGCAAGCGCGTTTCCTCTCCAATAGTGCGTTAGAGAGAAGCTACTGTACGTGTGCGACGAGAGTGCCGAGTGAATTACCGAACCGCCGATCGATCCATTACTCGCCAGAACCAACGATGTCGAACATGGAATGCACATACTCTCGAGGCTGACGTATATCTGTCCCAAGGACGCTTCTCATCGCTGGATATCGTTTCCGACGGATCGATCGATGACTTGAAAAATTCAACCGCCATCAATTCCCGCGACTGATAACTCGCCGTGTGTTTCGCCCGGTGAGCGCGGCGGCGAGGGCTATAGGATACGATATTTATCCTCGTTCGGCTCAAACAACTCGAACTATTTTGACGAGAGTTCAACGCGTTTAAGGAGGGTTGTATCGCTACATTCCCAGCCAAAAGTCAGATTAGGAGAGAATTTCGAAGACATTCGATGGTTTGTGAGTCTGGAAAGAATCAACCTTGCGTGAAGATTCGGGGAACATTGCTGTTGTGGAGCAATCATGTCGAAAAGGTATTAAAAAATTAGTGTAAAAAATTATTTAACCAAACAGCTCATACGTTAACTTCTGAATGGATTTTTTACGATTTTTTTTCTAACTTTTAATAATATTTGTTAACAATCTCCGATGGAGATTTCGCGAATATGTTGAATTAATTACTCGGAAACTTCTTGAAATCATTGCGCAGCATTTCTCCGAACGGCATCGACAATTTGTAAAATGAAACAAATTTCGGTAATCAGAAAAAATGATTTTTCAAATGGATTCAGGAGAATTACGGATCAATTTCTGGGAGAAAAAAGTTTGGCTACCGCATGAATAGTTCGACGATTTATTAAAACTAATTTGTTAATCACTCTTTGGTATCATTATTATGCAAAATTAATATTCTTCGAAGTCTCTGAATTCCATTGCAGAATTTTCCAAAATTCATTCGGCATCTAACTTCTAGCTTGGACTGTAGCGTTAGACGCTCCTTAAGAGATACGGCAGAGGTATATTTATCGTCGTTAAAACAATCGATAGCATCGACTGTTACCGCGAATTTAGCACAGTCGTTATTACGACCGACAGACATTCATTAAAAGCCAATAAAAATCCGTTTCGAGCCTCGCAGCGATCACGAATTGATCCTTTCAATAAATTTCTCAACTTCCATTGGAAACATCGATTTTCCTTTTTTTACCATAAATTTGACCGTCGCTTGAATTCGTCACGAAAGCTCGGATGTGAAATGAAACTCCATTGCGAATAATGAAAAGGAAATTTCTCGAAGGAAAAAAGAGAAAAATGTACTTACACCCGCGTCTTCTCGATAATCACCTCAAGCCATGCGGAGTCATTACCGATTTTTTTCTCTCGTTTTCCGGTCTCCTTTCACCTGCTGTGTGCCAACTGTGTGCCCCCTCGAGAATGTAATTTCCGTGAAGCGGAAGGTCGGACGCGGGGGGTTGGGTGGAAATGGGCGCGCGAACGCGAGGCCGACCTCGTTGGCAACACCTTCTCTTGCATTCAGTACCAAGAAGTAGGCAGCGGAGAGGTCATGCGCTAGGCCGTACCGGCTATCACAGCTGAACAGCCCGAGGGCACGCGTAAGGCGTTAAAACGCGCCCTTACGTCTGACCATCCGCGACATACATTTCAATTGAAACGGCAAAGTTTTTTCGTCTCAAAAGCGTCGACCGATTCAAAATGAGCAAAAATTGGGACCTGCTTCCTTGCGGAAGTCAGAGAAACTTTGAACACGAATACTCGGTAGTCTCGCAAATGGAGAAAACAGTGATTCATGGTATGTATCAAGTGGCAAAACCTCAGAAGAGTACCTCATGACGTGCTCAATCCAAATCCATTTGCTTGGATAATAAACTGGAAAATTTTACAAAAGTACTTCAGGATCGAATTTCTTTCATAGCAGGGTAAGAAGCGAAAGAAAGCAAGTAGAGCAAGATTTCGCCAAGGAAGTTGCTTGAAAAACAAAATAAAAGATTTCATGAGTGTTGATGCGACTGGCGTACACATCAGTGTGGAATGCAAGCAAGCCCAGTGCCTGGGGCTCAGGAGCGGAGAGTGCGAAAAGTAGAGTCCAACCCTTGATGTCTAGTTCTTTGCTGAGACGGAGCCGTTCCGAGGAACACGAAATACATTTAAATAGAGGACCGCACACGCGGGAGGCGAGAAAGCGAAGGATGCGAGAGGGGTGCAAGCGAAACGGTCGGCTCCGCCAGGTAGGACGAGGGCTTGGATGCGGGAGAAAACGAGAGAAGGGAGGAGGGTGACTGTACGAAGCGAGTAGCACTCGGTCGGCGGAGGGTACAATGATGCTTCCGGTCAGCAAGTACCACAATGGCCGAGCTCTCTCGGGCTGTCCGGACGAACGGAGCGAGCTACCCGGACCGCAGAATCCACCCCCCTTCTATCCACCGCTCTCGCTACCATCCCCTGCTATACATAATGCCATCTACCACTACCACCGGTAGTCCTACAACTGCTTTCCTTTCTCTCGCTATAATTTAACCCTGCTTTGCATATAAAAAGCAACAATGGCCCACTCCACCCTCGCTATTTCAACGTGCATGGCTATACGCGAGTCGGACGGGAAAACGAGGGTTACTACTATCCCCACCCACCCAGCGCAGTCTGAGCGAAAATTTGATTTGTCGTCTGTGCTCGAAGCGCGGGGCTCGCACGTTTCTTCCTCGACGGTTCTCCGCGCTCGTGCGCCGCGCGCTTCTTGCGCTCGATGCACGGAGAATCGCATCCGACCTCGAGACTTTTTTCTCTATCTGCGCGACTGTTTCTCTTCGCACTTTTTGCCCGGCTAACTCGACGGCTGAAGGGGTATTGCCGGTTTTACACGATTCATTGTCGGCAACGTTTAAAGAGAGACGAGATTCATGAAGTTTTTTCAGTTCCCAGTGGACACTATCGGAGGGGCGTTTCAAAAACGTCGGTCTTTGGGTCTTTAAATATTACTATAATATACGCATATATTTTTTTGTTATCAGTTAATTAATTAATTCATCAATACAATTTGGTAACTACTATAATAGTACAAAAATTTTATTTTCATCGAATTGTTTCATCGAATGGTATCAATAGTGAATCGACCTAAATGGATTATCAGTTGAGGCGAAAATCCGATAACAGTCGAATCCGATCCGATTCCCCGCAAAACGATGGATGCGTGCAATAAACTACTTGCCCGCAAAGTTGCGAAAAACGCAAAAGCCCGAGCAATGCGAAGTGAGGCCGCAAAATGAAATTTCTCCGAGTATTCCGAGAAGTTTCGATGCTTTCATAAGGAAGAAAGCTCTCACCCGGAGTTTATCCGTGGGCAAGTACGGATGTGCACATGGGAAGTTAAAGTTCCACATATTTCTCGGTGAGCAAAGTACGCGCGGAGCGCGAGCGTGGTTATTTGCTCGCATACCGCGCCCCTCGCTTATTCCGAATGCATATATCGGGCGCGCGTTGTGCATCGAAGTAAACTTCAGAACGAACGTCGACGCGGACCTTTTGCATTGGAATATTACATCCTCGCGCTCGTTCTATCAGATTGCACGCCTGCATCCGCCACTCGGAGCCTTCGAGGCCCCGCAGGGCAGCGAAGAAATTTAAATCAGTCTCTCTCTCGGCGCGTCACTCCTCCGACGTTGGCCGCGTATCTCGCGGAAGGGCTTCCGAGTAAAATATTTTCTTATATTCAGCGAAGTATGTTGGCCGCCCCAATGAAATAGTTCATCTTTTTCATCGCCCCTCGCTCGTCCATAAAAAAAAATCAGCAATTCACTTTTATCCATCCTAATGCATCGCGTACGAATCGATAAATCTGCATCATGCAACGTTTTAGGAACTCTGCACTGTAAAGATTTTTTTTTTATTTCTCATTCATAAACAGGTCCACTTAATCCGATGAACAATGACGAAAAATTGATGTACTTTTGAGTGAAAGTACGGTAATGGATTGAATTTGAAGAGCTCGAAAAGTGAATCAAAAATAAAATATTGATTTCGGAGTATCGATTACGATTTTTGCATGTTGAATTTTGATGGAACATCTTATCCGTTGTAACTTTCGAAATCGATACGTTGAATTTTTACCAAATATTTTTTACAGCGAACAGTAAAATGTATCAATGTCATTATTATCGTCGGCACGATATTTCTACACTGAAAGCCTCGGAAAGTCATTTTTCTTTGCTGCTCGTATTTCGAAATGTCTTTTTTTTCCTCGTTCTCTCATTCACGCATCGGTAGACACGATTATGAGAGATAGCGAAGGAGCATCAGTGCTACCGAGAATAAAATAGATGAGAACGAAGCCCCGGCCCCCGAGCGCAATCGGGAATATTCGATTTGCACTCCGATAAGCTTGAGGATACGTTTCCAGCCGCGAGTCTTAGCTATCAATCTGCATGGGCTGCCAGAACGTTGAATCGTATCGAAAAATTGATAATATTCGACGGATACATACATATATATACCGAATGAAATTGCTCACAACTCAACTTTACTTAGGAACGCGGTCGGGATAATTTGAGTGCTATTCTATTTAAACCTTAACATTTACTGCAGTATGGAAAAAAAGTATTCAAGTCGCTAGAAATGACAATTATTTGAAAAATAGATATATTTTATTTCTCTCATCGCTTTATAATATAAAAATATCTCGTCGCCGCCGCTGTGTAGGAAACGGTAGCTTAGACAATATGCTAAAGTCACGGAAGGGCTAAAGTCACGGAGGTAAAGTCTTGGAGCCCGAATTATCCCGATCGAAAACCGATTTTCCTCCATAAAAAGTAATTGCCACAAGTGTCTATTAGTTCTCTCGCCCAATCATTTTCTCTTCAGTCTATATCGGGCCTATGCATCGCTCACGAAGGGTAAATAATTAAAGTCCTCGCCGAGTTAAAAATAAAACGCAAGGCTATTCCTCGATGCTGCAGTATCCGATGAAAAAAAATTTCAAAGTTAAAAACTCGATTCGCCCAACGACGTTGAAAATCGAAATTTTTCACCGTCGAGTTCCCCTAATTAAATGGATTTTCACTGATTAATTCGTATAATTAGTGCCGAGAGAAAACAGACAGTTAAATCATGTCGACTTTGCTCCTGTTATTATTGGAAGTGTGCTCGGAATCGCGGAGCGGTAACCCTTCGATCTCGAGTATTATTCCCTGTTTTCTCTTGTCCGCCCTTTCCGAAACTAATTGAATTATCGATTGCCGGGCCCGAACCGTTTCTTTTTCGGCGTCGGTTATTACCGTCGTATTATACAAATTTGATTTGTACGCGATAATGTTGATCGTTCGTGCTTGCCCGTCCCTCGACACCGTGAATGTTTTTCTTTAATATTGCCGACGACATAGATTGATCTTGCAATCTTTCCGGTTTTTCTTCTTTTTTTTTGTCATCCATTGAGAATGAGTTTTAATGAGTTGTTGTCTCGGTGTAATTATATTATTATAACTACAGACCCGTTGTGTATGAAAATTATACGGTGTCGGAGCGCTTTCCCTCGTATCAAAGAGACGAGAGACCCCGACCGCGCATCAATCCCAATTTAATACAAGCAGTAACCATAGAGCCCTCACCGGTAGTGGACGGGAGACCAGTTAGTCCGGCCACCGACCGGGTATGGAGCGGATACTATATGTGCAATCCAGAACCAGGGGCTGGCCGCGACGATGGGACGAGGAGCAGGGCGAGAGGACAGGTAATCATGAATTAGCATGATAATGGACCGCGTGGATCACGTTGCTACCGAGATAAGCAGCAATTTATGAGACGGCAACTGGAGGGCCGCTACGCGCTCGCTTCTCTCTAACTTATTATATACTTATCATCCCCCACTCGCGCTTCATCTCTAGCTGACGCTCGGGGATCTAACGCAATTAATGGTTGTTGATTAAAGGAAATAATTCGATGGACAATAACAACGAATCTCTCGTACCTCATAAATCGGTAGATCGGTAGATATCTGGTCGCTTGAGGCATCGGCAACTCTTTTCATTGATTAGATTTCTCGAGTATTTCTACCCGAGCAGAAATTTTATCAGGCCAGAAACCGGGCCATACTTGGTATGCCGGAAAATAAACCGGCCCGGATATGGAACATCGATATGACCCTGATACATGGCGTAACGCTCACAGAGATCCGGCCCTGATAAAGGGCTTGATGTGGACCTGATGAATATTTTGTCTGGGCCGGATATGTACCGGATCAACGCAAATATAGACCAATTCCGGGCCGAATCCACTTGCATAATAAGCCGGATTTCGAATTCTGGGAAAAAAATACTTTGTGCACTTAACTACCTGACCTCATGAGGTGACCTCACTTTCGAACAAACTTATTCGGTTGTGATAACTAAAGAACTTTTCTTTCGAAATTTACTTATTGTTGAAGCAACTCAATATTTAAGCCTTACATTAGCTGCAGTTAATAATATATTAGTTTAACTTTCAAAATGTGGTTACTTAAGAAAACACTGAGCTTAAAAACGCGATCATTGTCATCGATCGAAGTGAGGCTTGTCATGCTCCGTACAAGAAACGAAACAGAAGAAATCTTTTTTGTTATTCCCCTTCTGCATTAGGAAGTTGTAAAAATATGTCTTCAATCTGTGCAAAGCAGCGAATAAAATTCTTTCTGATAAATTTTTATCACTATTATAAATGGCGGATCCTATCCTGACTTGGTCCTGAATTGGAATAATACAAATTGTAGCGATCCGGCAAATCGAGTGTATTTTGTATCTGAGCCGGATCCGACAATATGTGTTAAAATAGATCCGGCGTACTTTACTTACGCAGAAAATGGCTCAGATACAGTAGATATCTGGAAAACCCAATGTAGCTGAACCTGAACCAGTACATATCAGGGAGAAGTCCGGTGAGCCTGATCAGCGTCGCCGGACTTTTCTCGGGCTTGGGTATCGTTGTATTGGTTAGGGCCTTCAAATGCAAAATGCCTGCGGTTAGGGCCTTCAAATGCACAATTTCCAAAAGCTATCGATAATATAGAATTGACCATCGATCGGCTCTTCAAGCAATCTGCGGATTATCAGTCGACAGTCAGATGCAGAATTTTGGAGACTCGTAATGGGATAAAAATCCAAAAAAACAAAAATTTGGAAGGTCCTGAAAACAAGAGACTGTGAAATAATAATTTCAAAAAATGGTTGACAAATTAATTTCAAAAAATTGTTCAACGAATCCGGCAAACTACATTTTTCCGGAGCAATTGATTCCTAAATTGTTCTCGACACGGTTCCATTTTTTTAGAAATGTTTCGCATATCGGAGAATTTTTCAAAAATGTCTAGTCTCGAATCCAGGCGTCTCGTTTTTTGTTTCGGACTAGATCTTATTTTTTCTATCGAAACACGAATACGTGCAAGGAAAAAAATGGATTCATTTCTTTCCATAATTCGTGAGAGAAACAAATTCGAACTTCGACTCGTTTCTCGAGAGGCGTCCGCGTACACGCGTCTCCTTAATATATTCGAAACTGTTTTATATTCGTTCGCGTTCTTATGTCGGATTGAGGGAAGAGATACCTTAACGCTCGTGTACGGCAAAGCACGCAGTTATACGCCATTGCGATAAGGACAAAAAAAGGAAGCAGAAAAGAGAAAAGCGTCGCGCTCAGCGATTTTTACGAGTCACCGGTGAGTCGTTTCGCTCGCTCGTGGCTCGTTTCGCTTTCATAAGAAGATCCTTTTGAGTTGTTCGTGAATATAGCCCATCCGTGAGCTTTCCATGGAGTCGAAATATTATCCATCCCGTTCCCGTAGTTGGCCCCGCTCGTCTTCAGGAACACGCGGATTTCCAGCTCGCAGCGTTAGACGAACCTCGCCCCGATAAGATATCGCTTTTGATAGATTAGCCCTGCGGCTTTCAGCTTCTCTTCCACCTCGCCATCGTCTCTGTATAGCCCTTGTGAGGGATCCGCGCGCGAAAGGACCTTTGCTAAGGAAGCACAAGCTCGTCACGTTTCTGGTAATGAGCGCAGTCATCGGATCCCCAGTGGAGTGCGGGCGTAGCGGCGTTACCGTTGAGCGCGGCGCACAACGGCGATAGAGAGAGCGAGCGAGAGATCGTAGAGTTTCAACGAGAAATTGAGCTCAGAGGATCTGTCGTCGGAGGAAACGGATCGTTAGCATAATCAAACGAGAATCGAATAACGGATAGCCATTACTGTGGGAATACGCGAGAATCTCACTCCGTCTCGCTGCCGTGCTTACGCGCCCGCTTGCGGATAAGACGAATGGCGACGAAATGGATAGAGGGGGGATGCGAGAGCACTCGTCGAATTTGCTGAAAATAGAATTGCGACGGGGTATATCAGAGGCAACGGAGAAAGAAACCGAAGTGCAACGCCGCCAACTTTTAAAGACGGCGTACGATGACAACGAAGACGACGTTTCGCTGGTCTTCTTTTTCCTCGTATTCATAGCGCATACAGTTTTTACGTAGCGATTCGGAGAACTAGTTGGAATCGCATAATGCAATGACATCACCAAATAAATCTTGGGAGGAAATAGAAATTGTTTCGAATAAATTTAATTGTAAAGAAAAAAAGTTGGGATAAATTTATGCGAAAAAAACTTATAAATTCATAAATTAATCAATTAAATAAACAATAATAATAGTAATCTAACCAATAATTAAATCCAAAAATTCATTTGAAAGGAAGGCTTAATTGTAATAAAAGTATTTGGAAAGAAATTTCTTAAGTTGGAAGAAAAGCTATTGAAAAGTCATTTTGATTTTTTCGTCTAGAAAAAAAATTGGGCAATCTTCAAATTCTATCGTTTGTCGAGTAAATGTTGCTTCTTCATTAAGTATAGGGAAGCTCAAAGCCGAAGATTGAGCATGACTCGTTACATCTTCATCGGCTCTTCGATGAAAATGGTCGTAAAAAAATAACCTGCTTTTTAGTCGGTTACTACGGAGACACGTTGAGGGGGCTATGTGAAAGGCGAACTGAGTATATGGTCGTTCGGAGACACGAGACGATGATGAGGACGGTGGTCGCGTTGAAAGAAGCTACGATGTACGAAGAGGGCAATAGCCCTCTATAACCTCCTTCTGCGATACTTAAATTTTAAGCTTTCGTTAAACGACGTATCATGTGATACGATCACCCAATCAACTTCGCTATTTCTTCAATGTTGCGCCTTCGCCCTAACGAATTACACGTTAATATACTGGTTCTCGTACCAACGTCATCCCTGCACACGGAAAAAGTGGAAAAAAATAAAAAAATAAATAACCTCTCCATATCTTTTCTATATTATAAAAATAACTCGCCCGCCGTCGCCGGTGTGTAGGAGACGGTGGTTTAGACAATACGCTACAGTCACGGAGTGGCTAAACTCACGGAAGGGCTAAACTCACGGCGTGGCTCGACGCACGGGAGGGCTTAAATCACGGAGGTTCTATACTGTCGAAGTGGCTAAAGTCACGGAGAGAATTAATATAGAGGGATATTTAGAAGTATGGTATTACTATGAAGGAGTCAGAAAAATTATGCTCAACTGGCTAAACATCTGACTTTTCAGTAAAATTATCGAAAATCTAACGATTTAATCCTACAATTGAGGTACAAACAATTTTTTTATATTTTATTAGGGAAAATGTAATTCTTTTACAGCAACTTTGCAAATTTAATTCAGTATTTATTATTCTTTTTTTTGGATATCGAAGTACTTCACGTAATTCTTCGCGGCTTCTTCAAGTGAGTGGCAATGATAGAGTGCAGTGTAGAGGCCAATGATTTCCAATCATCGCCTCGCTGGAGAATGTAGGCCTGTAATCCTATCGTTGAAATAGGGCCCGTTGATAATAGGGCTATAAAACGCGGGCGCGGCAATAATTGGCACATTGTAATCTCCGGACTGGCAGCCGCCGCCGGTACCAGCTTCACTAGCCCCACTAATCGTTCGTAATCAATCCTCTGATTGGCGCATCGCGCGTTTATATCGAGCGGCTTGATCCGCGTGCCCTCTGCACGTATACGTCTCTGTAGCTGGGAATAGTAAAGGGGGCCAGAAGGTGCACGAGTGTTTCGCGCCGAATCCAGTTACGCGATGCGTCGAGATACTCAAACCGCTAATGAACTGCAGTTGTTACCGTTGCTGACACTATGCCGCACAACGGAGTGAAGGATTTCTTTGACTCAGTCCCTCGAGGCAATCGAATGCCCTTTGAGAGAGAAAGAAACAAATTGCCAAAAACAATTCTTTGTTGGTCCTGGTGGAAAATTCGTGCATGACCCAAGTTGGAAATGGGAAAATTAGAATTGCCGCGAAAATTGGCAAGAAAATGGCAAATCTGCACTGTCTTAAAAATACGATGACATCAAGATTGTTCAAATGAAACCGAATCATCAAGTTAGTTTGCAATCTATATTAAGCTTTGTTCAAAAGAAAAATCAACACTTGCATAGAACTGGCAGTCTCCATAAATGCGTGTTTTCAAAGCTTTTACAAAACAGGTTTCTTACATGATTTTATTTTAATTATATGAAAAAATCTATGGAAGACTCGAAAACCAGTCATCGGTGCTATCAGTAACATAAATAATCGATAATTATGACGAATTTCAGTTTGTCGAAAATTGGGTCTGGAAAAGCTTGGGTGGTCTTTTTATGGACGCACTTTAAGAAATTGTGACTGACCGGATTGGTTTTAATGTGCTTTCAATTTTTTTTTCCGGAAAAAAGCTACGACTAAGGTAAATAATGATTTCAATTCAATTGTAACTCGTACATTTGATTAATTATTGCGCCGTTACCAATTAGCGGTCAGCAGAAAAGAATGCATCGTCACGCGATCTCGTGGCGAAGAGTATCGAAAAATTGCGCGTGAATAATTCAGCAAAATTTCGAAATATTCGATATTATTAAACATCGATTATCTGTGGTTCCCGATGGAATAACGAGAAAATTAATGCGCCCGGTGTATTCTGTAGGAAAATGTACACGCGATACGCGACTTGGCAGCGTTTCAAAATAGGTTTTTCGAGCCGTTGCCGGTTAACGAAAACATGAAAAAGTGTGATAAAGCGATCGGCTATTTTTGGTGCAAAAATTGGCGACTATCAAAAAACTTTCGGATCACAGATTTCCGTGTCATTTTTTTGTACCAAACACGAACCCGACACCAGTTTTGGCCTAAAGTCAAATGACCCACATACAATAAAAAAAATTATTTTTTTCCCGACCGCGCTAAAATTGCCATATTTCATGCCTGCAACGCAGGTGAAAAGTTACCGATTCTTCACCAACGGAAGGAAAAAAACGAGTGGGAGAAAAGTCGTATTTTACTTTCATATGAAGGAAAAGTAGTATTTTTCCTCCATAGGGAAGAAAGGTAGTATTTTTTCTCTATAGGGGCGAAAAGTAGTACTTTTCCTCCATAGGGAAGAAAAGTAGCTGTGTTAAAAAAATAAAAACCGATGGCCCCTCGCACAAAAATATGCTCGATTCGTGCATAGTCGGAAAAAAAACGCGCTAGGAAGTAGGTTTTCTCCTCGCGTGAATTTTCGACCGCCCTTCGTTCGGTCATCAATCTCCACACTCGGTAAATAGACGCACTTTCCTCCCTCGCGGCATTATACATGACTACGCGTAACAATTTTCACTTTGCACCAAGAAATTCATTGCTACGAAATTGAATATTTATTGAATTTCATTAGCGATTAACGAGCATGATCGGTACGCGAGGGAACAGATTTGTATGATTTATCGTCCATGCCCTCACGCGCTGAGCTATTGTGTCGAAATTCAGTTTGGGATGTAATGACAAAAGGCATCGATATTTCGCGGACGGTCTATAAATTTAGGATGACGAAGCGTAACCGCCGGGAGTGAACTAATCGCGATCGGTCACACGAGAATAACGGTCAAGCAACAACTCCGTTTGTCGTACGAACTCGTCGCTTCGCCCGCAATATAATACACACCGATCGTGCGTTTATGATCGTTGATGGAGAAATGAGTGCAGAGATCTCGGTGTCGCGCGCTCGCAATGACCATCGCCCGGCGAAAGTCGCGATCGTAAACAAGCAACTGTTAAATATGCGAATGGGGATGAAAAAAAAAATTTTAATCACGCGCGCGAATCGTTTCTAGTTGTCGATGAGCGCGCGAGACCGAGAGTAAAAAAGAGACGGGCAACGGCGGGCTCCGCCAGAGGTATAAATTTCACAGTTCATATTACAGCGATAAACCAGTGCAATATGGGAAACGATACACGAGAAACCCGTGATCTTCCATCCTCGTCCCATAAACCGAGCGAAATCGCAATTTTATTTAATCGCTTTATTAACTTAATAAACTCATCGATATTGCATCGATACCGTACACAGATTTATGGGAGGCGGTACATTCGATGCGCGGGAAGTTGCTAACCGTTCTCACTTCGTATTACCACCTCTCTTTGGGACCCGTAATTGCCCGAACGTAGCCGCGGTTTAATTCGTTTCGCTGGCGCTTTACCGGAAAAATGTCCGATTGGAATAAAATCTCAGGAAAAAAAAGATCTCGGCAACGAAAATTCCAAGTGCACTGTTCGGGTCAAAGTCATTGAAATCTCAACTGTTTTCCGATATTTTCGCGATGAAAATAAAAACTGAACAGTCCCAATAATTCATGAGTCATGTTCGTGGTCACGAAAATGATTGAATTTATAAAAAAAAAAAAAATAAACGATAAATATTTTTGTTTTAGTAACGTTTTTTCATACATCGTTGGGAAATGCTCTACTGCGCTTGTGTAATACGAGCCTTTTTTTCACTATACGCGGCGAGATATCGAGAAGTCATCAACTTTACGAGTTGTTCATCGGTTTATGAGGGTAAAAGTGGATGAAGGCCGGCTTCTCACGGGAGAGGATATCCCCGAGCCCGGTTGTCGTCGCAGTTCTGTTGACTGCGCCCGGGCTATTCTATAACTATCAAACACCGCGGTGTTGAGCTCCGGATCTCCGTAGAAATCTCCGGTCTCTCGTAAAACTTCCTGCATGATCCCCGAGATCCAGTCACCAAAAAAAAAAAAAATCTCTACCGTGCCGAATGTCGAGAGTTTTCAGCCGGGAGTGCGAGAGCCAGGAGAATCTCTTGAAATTCTGAGTGTCAAGATTTGCTTGACGAGGCTCGAATCACCGTCGCCTCAAGACGGAAAACACAGCGCAACGAGACGAAAGGATTCGCGAGTCTCCCCAAAGCCAGACGGCAATGTAAACAAAAATGGATTCATTATTCAATTAGCAAAGTGAGCTTGAAAAAAAAAACAAGTGGCGTACGGCTGGAATCCTCAGGAGGAGAAACTCCGTTTCGCGGAGAACGAGAAAGGCCACGAAGGCGGCCGCGGAGTGCTGGTTGTGTATTTCATGAAAAGAGTCACCAGCCGACCGAGCGAGCGGCGAGGTCCCCCGCGAAAGAGTCATAAAAATAAATGCAGTTTCACAGTGGAAGTGAGTCTCAGAATGGGAGAACGAGGAAAGAGAGGAAAGTCGAAGGAGGGGCGGGCGAACGCCGTGTAACTAACTAGTTAGCGAAACATTTGCTGCCAGAACAGTGGCTTCGGGGTCCTTTTCATCCTTTTTTTTTTCTTCCTCAACGTGTCGGAGCCACAACGAGTCCCGTTCCACTAATTACTCCGATTTAGGATAATGTTATTTATTTTTTTTATTTTTTTTTTTCATTTATCTTCTACTCGAGAGGGCATCTGTATCCATGCCTGACTGTTTAATGCACCGAGTGCGGGCCGGGGCAGTCGTTCGTGCTGTAATACTTCTGTGCTGTGTCCCTGTGCATTACAGTGTATATATCATTCCCGCGGACTGGCTCCACTGTGTCCGGAAGGAAGCATCTGTTGTTTTTAATTTGGCCACGAGATAGTTAGGGAAGTTTCGGCGAAAACACGGACAGCCCTCGGTACTCTCGACGGTCTCGATGGGAATTTTTCTGAATTTAGCCAGACGCGCGTGTTTAGTTAATCATCATATATGATATATAATTTAGAAATAAATTATTCTTACTTGTCATGAAGAAGAGGAAACATCGAAACAGAGAAAAAAGAACGAAACTCATCGGCCTGAATCGAACATCGACTGATACAATCAATTTTCTTTCGTAAATTCGAATTTTCCAGACTAATAAGTCGAAAAAAAGATTATTGTGTTAATGAAGAATTAATTTGTACAACCAAATTTTCTTCGCAAAATCGCGAAAGCAACGAATCATTCGTATGGAAAAATCATTCTCAATTCAGCGACACGATTGTGTGGGTACAGAAGGCAAATAACGTTGCTGTCAATCTCTTTACGCATTCGGTACGAAGCGCAAAGTAGACCGTCAGCAAGGGGGAAGAATGGGCACGGCTCATCAACGAAAGAGTTCCAAGCTCAAAGGTAGAGAGTTCCCACTTGGGTTTTTTCATTGCTTTTCGTGCGTATAACAACGTTCGGGAGTGAGGATAGCGAGCGTGATGCAAGTGCCAGTGAAACTGGCGAAACGAGCAACGGCAGCTCTTCCTTTTTCGTGCGCAACGTAGAACGGTATAGAGTTTGGGTAAAGGGCGGTGGTGAAGGAGCGAAAGAGAGTTGGGGAGGAAGAGAAAGCGAGAGAGAGACGCGGAGAGGTGAGTTCTCTCGTATCATCTGCAGTACAAATGCGGCCCCGGAGCAGCACCGTTTAACCCCACGAGAGTGTCGACCCATTCATTAGGTCTCTTTGCTCTTGACACAAGAGGCGCCCGGCCACCGGCATCATTGCACTGCACTGCACTGCACTGGTATCACCCTTGTCGCGTTGCAGTCGCTGTTCCGACGCTTATACTTTTCACACAGCCGCCTAGCGGGACTACCGCACCAAGCGTCCTCTTCGTTCTCGTTTATACAGCTCCCGACCCCTCCCGCCCACCTCCAACCCCTGTCTATTTTTTTTCCTCTCACTGAGGTCTCCTCCCATGGCTGCAAACAATGCGTGCAAACACATAACCGGCTTGTACGCTAGCTTATGCACATCGACGTTAAGCTTCTGGTGCTCTCGACGAGGACCAAGAAAACGCATCCTCGAGAATCTGTTGATCTTTTTCACGGCTCTCTCTCACTTTGCACTCGTCGCTCGCTGAGCGGCATTATCAAAGTGAATGAAGGGTTGAAAGCGAGAGGATCGAAAAAGGTTTCTGAGAGAGTTGAATCGCGGGTGAAACCGAAAAAAAATACGGTCATTGTCGGAAACGAACGCCAATTCGGTACGGTCCGAAATCATGGGCGATTTTTAGTGTTTTCGATCGAAGTTGATTCTAAAAAAATGTTTGGACTATTTCATCAACTTTTTTTTGAATTGTTAAATATTTTTTTAGGATTTTTGGCATTTTTTGAATCCATTTTTCGGCCCTGTGTCGCGCGACAATGTAGAAATTATTTTGCGATCTTGTTTTTTCGGTAGACAAACATTTTTAAAGGTAACTTTTCGAGGATTCGTTCGTCGGAAAAGTAAGGCTTGGAGAGTGGCGTGTTATTGCCGAGATTCCCCGGATATGTAAAACAACGCGCACGTTAAATCCGTGCCAGGATCGCGTCATTTCGAAGTTCCCGGACGAATTTAACTGTCGCCGTAATCCTTGGATCTTCTTCGTTCTCCAACGTTCGTCAGGTCGTTTCTTGCAGTCCAACGAAGCCAATTCATCCGCCCGTGATGATGGGATAAACAAAAGGTTTTTATATAAAAGCGCGTCAGTTCCATTTCCACTTCAGTTGTTGTTTAATTAACAATTTTCCGCGAATTGCAATGTATGAAATCATTTTATTTTCATATTACTTTCTTTCTTCCCTTTTTTTTTATTACTATTATTATTACTTGTGTTTACTCTTCGAGATTTAGAAATCCGTCGCATTTACTCGCGAAACAGCTTGTGTTCGTGTCAATCATAATTAACATGACCAATTCTCGTGTCGTCACGAAGGTACGTTTAGCGTTGAAACGAGTTGACCGTAGCAATGAAGATAAACGAATAAGAGCGCACAAATTATTCCCATCTGGATTGTCATACACGACCTCCGGATAAAAAAGTCATTGGTTTACCGATTCTTATCCCTGTCCCTGTGACCATCATAAAGCGATATACGCGCGAGATTATTTGGATATATTATACGTATCCCCGGCCCCTCTATTTTTGTCAGCGTTATGTGAAAATATGTATTTCGCAAAAAGTCATAAATTTCCATTGGTGACAAAGAATCGAAATCTCCCTGAGTATCCTTGCCTCGATGATTATTTTTCATTTACAAATACATAAAAAAACGTATGTAGAACGAAAGATTTAAAAAATGTATGGTCTAGAAAGACGTCGGTGTTTTGGATGAACCTTGCTGTTTTTCTTCTTCGATAAATATTGAACATGACGATGCTCACAAGAGTGAGAAATTACATAACTTTGGAGAGAATGAGTGGTGAAATTATTAACTTTTTCACAATCATACGACGATATTGCAGTACAGTGGAATCTTTGGAGGAGTCTCCAGAGTACTTCTGTACTGTAGAGAAGTCCCCTTCAGTAGTTCTGTACTGTAGAGAAGTCCCCTACAGTAGTTCTGTACTGTACAGAAGTCCCCTACAGTACTTCTGTACTGTAGCGAAGCCCGCTACAGTACTTCTATACTGTAGAGAAGTCCCCCACAGTACTTCTCTACTATAGAGAAGTTCCCTACAGTAGTTCTGTACTGTAGAGAAGTCCCCTACAGTAGTTCTGTACTGTAGAGGAGCCCGCTACAGTACTTCCGTACTGTAGAGAAGTCCCCCTCAGTAGTTCTGTACTGTAGAGAAGTCCCCTACAGTAGTTCTGTACTGTAGAGAAGCCCGCTACAGTACTTCCGTACTGAAGAGAAGTCCCCTACAGTCTTCTGTACTGTAGAGAAGTCTCTGTAGAGACTCTGTTGAGACTCTGTAGAGAGGAGTCCTCTACAGTACTTCTGCACTGTAGAGAAGCCCCCTACATTCTTTCTGTATCTCCCCGACAGTCCGCATTCTTGGTCAGTTGCTGCAGTGGACGCGATGAGGCACAGGCGTAAGAGCGCTTGTGGTGGTGTAGAGAAGTCTCTGTAGAGGCTCTGTAGAGAGGAGTCCTCTACAGTACTTCTGTACTGTAGAGAAGCCCCCTACAGTCCGCATTCTTGATCAGTGAACGCGATGAGGCACAGGCGTAAGAGCGCTTGTAGTGAGGTGAATCGACATAGGGGAAATTCAGTTAAGTGAAGTCAAGAAAATGGAGGTTCCACTGTGCAGAAGTGAAGTACTTCCTCTACAATCCCCAGTCCTCAGTTCCCGGTTCTGTTCGCTATGCTTAGTGATAGCGTTCTGTCCCGTTCAGTTAACAAAACAGGGGTTGTACTGTAATTTTATTTCAACTTTGTTTCATGAATTTTCTGTTGAATTTCTTGAATTTAATTCGTTTGAGTCGATATTTATTCTTGTTCTCTTATCAGTGAATAACAGCTTCGTTTCCTTGCTCGTCCAATCCCGCGAAGAAAGGATCGATTATTCGATGTCGGCTCTGAGAAAACTATAGTATCAGACGATGATTTTTTATAATCATTTCGACGATCCCTCATCGTTTGTATAAATAGAACTTTGAATCAGTATCAATAGGATCAGAAACTTTCCTCGAAACAAGAGTTTCTGTAAATAGAGAAGCATTGGCACGGACGATCGTATCGGCGTACGCACGCAACTGATGATAGGGAGTGACGACATGGTTTCTTGGTGGTTTTTCCAAGAATCACTATTTTATCGGCTTCGGTAAGTTCCATTCAAATGCAGTACGCGGTGTGTTCGTTACGAGACGAACGCATTTCTAATACGTCTGCTGTGTTGCTCTCTCACTTTTCATCTCTCTCGTTGCAATCGTTGGTCCGGGTCTACATCGAGCCCTCTCTTTCTCGAGCCTAGCCGGAGGCTCCTCTTTTTGCCCAGTCCGCACACACTGGGATCAATAATGCACCAACCACTCGCTATTCTCTCTATCTCTCTCCCTCTCGGTTCGTTTCTCTCCTTCTCTGCTGTCCTTCTCTTTCCTCTTGAAACACGTACAGCGTACGAGGGGGCATCCCACTTCTGCTCTCCTCTGCTCTGTGCTAGCTCTGGCCACCCTTTCGCAGCCACCCCCGCAGCAACCCCAACTAGGCACGAGCAACCCACTCTCGCAGCAACGATTCTCCGTCGGTATGGCAGGTTTCTATCCTTTCTTCGCGACCACTTTCCCGCGAAGCATATCTCTCGCCATTTATTTTCTACGTTCGGACGTTCTTCTGCATGACTCCGTCATCTTCCTCGATACTCTGTCAAAATCTGGCTGCATTTTCACGTTTTAGCCCTTTTTCGTAATCTGCTTCTTTGACCGGTGACAATTTGATGCTAAGAATTCGCTTGACGATTCGCTGCATTTTTTAATTCGGAATCTCTTGTTAACATCCCGTTGTCGATGATGGAAGTTAATTGACGATTTTTCTAATGAACGCACTTATTTTTTGGACCACTTGTTTTATCACCAGCACAGTTTACCTTCAGCATTGCTACTCTTCATTGGCAATTCTCAAAATTCTGCTAACCAAAAGAGAAAAAGAATGAGGTCAAAAACGATTGGAAAATAATCCCTAAAATGATGACATTTGATTTCAAGATGACGTCTCATCGCAATTTTTGCGAAATGAAGGTACTCATTTGAAAACACCGATCTGACTCGCTGACTGTTCGAAAAACCGACTCTTCACTCCCAAAATCGAAGAGCAGCAACTTTAGATGTAGAATTTACGAGAGTTTCTGTTCCCCGGACTCTTTAAAGAGTTACAATTTTTCGCGAAGTTCTCGCAAGCCCCTCGGTAGTTCTTCGCTTCACTTGTTTCCATTCGATCTTCATTCCACTTCGACAACTGATACTTTTTCACTCGAATTCCTTCGCTACACTACACTTCATCTTTTACTTCTCCGGTCTCATCCTCCTCCGTCTCTATCTTTTCTAGGTGCGCCACTTCATATTCCTACTCTTCCAACGAACTACCGCAAAGCCTCCCGGCTGGTTTCAATATTATTATTTGTAGATCAGTGGCTTTTGTAGGATCTCCTTTCGGTTCGGTATTTCAACGGGATGCTCAATTCGAAAGGGAGCCTCGACGAGTGAGGGTATGAGAAGTGCCCGGATGGGACTTGGAGCGAAAAAAAAGGTGAGGATTTGCCAGGACTTTAGTGCGGCTTCGTGCTTGCCAAAAGGTTGGGATTCGCAGTATTTCGGGATGGGATATATAACCTGTTTGACAGAGATAGGAGAGACTAACGGCTCCCCTTCGGCATTTATATACTACCTATACTTCCCGACAAGGCGAGAGAAGCGACGGGGGTGCTGAACACACTAACAACGGCAGATCTTCTTTTCGAGTATTATTTTGTTATCTCGCCAGAGGGTCCGTTTGCTTTGGGATCGAAGTTTTGCGAAAAAAGAATAAAGAGTGTTGACGCAACCGGTCTATCGTTATTAAACTTAATGAATCAACACTGTATTTTTCACTTTTCAACGCAATTACACAAGTCGTTGAAGCTTAATAACTTTGTGTTTGACGAGTAAATCTGTTTGCCGTTGAAATTACATCAAGAGCCAACAATCGCCGGGCCGCGTATTAACTTTTGTACTCATGTTCCTCATTTCTGCTTCTTTTTTCCTTTTGTATCGTCAACAGTCTACTTGACGGAGGCAGTATCTGCAAATGTAGCCTTATTGTAGGTTCTATGGATGGGAATTATAGTCAAATATTTGGATTTCACTTTCTTTTTCAAAAGGGGAAGAAACGCCTTGGTACCAAAGAGATTCGGTCGGTCGAGAATTTCCGTCCAATGGAGATTCCGCAAACGAGCGAAAGTGTATGCAGAGAGAAACCCAGCGGTTCCGGAATAATGAATTTTTAGGGCCAAAGACGAAAGCGCTTACGTCTGTTTCAATCCATGCATGGAGGATTACGTACGAAAGCGTTTAGTGGAATTTCAAATTGCATCGTAAGATTCATTGCGCATCCAAGCCCGTAGGTAAAACGCTACCCACGCGAGTCGTGGACTCTCCTGCGTTCAGGTTGAATTCGAGCTAATGGTAGTCGGCAAGAGAAACGGGCCGGAGCGAGCAGGTGGGCATCCCTATTGCGAACTCGCTCGTAACCATCACACGCCAAAGTTTTATCAATATAAGACTTTGTCGAAATAGGCAGCAACGAGACGGTAGCCCGCCGATAACTTGATATCGACTAAACTGCGAGTCTGCAGTAAACGGAGTATAAGCTGTTGTGGATGTACAAGCCTCAAAGATCTGGGAACGTAGCCTCGCTGCTGCCAACCACTAACACCATTGCCGAACCAACGGTATTACATAGCGCGTTGAAGGCTTCCGAAGGCTCTTGGGATTAGGCGAAGTTGAATTGGTGAGACTCCACGGCTTTCAACTCAGTATCCAAATACAATTACATATTCGACTATGTGCTAAGGTATTTAGGTTGATTGCAAAGTGAAGACCGGCTCGATTGTATTTCACTTAGGATACTGTTAACCCGCGTAAAAATTGACTTCGGGTTGCCAACAGTTTCTGATGAGATACTTTATCAGATCCTGACCACACGCTAACGACGCTTTATCTATGATATTAGCATTGTCAACGTGACGTGGCCGGGTGGTCAGGATTACGCCCCAGGGGCGTAATGCAATTGCTCGACGAGCCATTGATCAACAACCTGATCTTGTCATGTGTCTGACATGAATCTGATTTAGGTAGCATCAGGTTTGTCTTATTCGCACGTGGAGTCTTTTCGGGCGGTACCCGATTTGTACCTGCTGATAAGTCTGTCATGAAATTGCCTTGTCTAAAATTGGTATTGTTTTGTCAGGCACCGCTATTTATACACCCTACAAATCAAGGCTGCATCAGGCGATAAAGCCTGACTACGCTTCAGCACGTTCTAATAGAGCATAAAGAGGTACCCTCACGTTAAATTCTGGTCAAGAAGCACTTACCGATACGACATAATAACGCGGAATATTGTGGTTGCGGACCATCGTCTTAACTCACCTGAAACAAATATGAAAAAAAACAACAATGAATCAGTCTGTTTGCTCATATTTCATTTGTGGATTCGTTCGAATCGTTTACACATTGGATTTCATGCCACCGCAAACAAAAACCCGTGAGTTTCGGTGTGCAGGCTTTTTGAATGTGAACGTTGTATTTCTAAATCCTCTTAGCGCTTCTTTCATGCCACGGGGGAGGGTAGGGTAATCCCCTTTCAGATTCTAGCCTCCAATTAAACGTGGCAAACGAGCGGCAGAGACCGCGCCATCGGCGCGGTACAATGGCCGAGGCCAAAATCACATCGATAAATCACAAATTTACAAAGAGGATTAAAATTTGATCGGGCGAACGGAGACAAAGTGAATCGGGTGGCTCGAAGCTCCACGTCGGGAGTTTCATAGTTTCACTCTGCTCAACGTAGTTTCGGTGCAACGTGCAATAACGCTAATTCTCTGATTATACCGGAGACAATGGTTCTTCGTTTTTGATAATTTGACGCGCGTTTTTCGTCAGTCGTGACACAAAAGCATATTCAATGAATATTTAAATCCGTTTATTCTTGTAATTTATTTCCAATACAGTTTCGCAGTAAATCGTTCGAATACGATCGGTAAGCTGCAATTCACTTTGACCGAATGGAATACCGTTTTTTCTTCATATTCAAATTTTTATTCATTTTATTGGAATAAAACATTGGAACATCGATGGATTTATTGGTTCGTGCTTATCGCCGCGTTGCTTGGCCATCGAAGAGGCTTTATTCCGTCTACGTTCCGCGAACGGGCGAAGCGGAGCGAGCGATGTGGGAAGGCGCGGAGGCGGAGATCCGAGAATACCGAGCACTTGATTGACTGACCGGCCGTGCGCAACAACTAACGAGCCATTGCGCTCTTGACAGGCTTGAAAATGGAACAATGGACCATCATTGCTTTTTCGCCGTACGCGGGAAGCTTCCGAGTACGCATACAGGCACGAAGAGCCGCTTCGAATCCACCCCCCAACCCCCCCTCTTGTTTCGGTAAGCGCGAGCTAGCTGAACAAATCCTCTCGGGCGAACACCTAGCATCCTCTATTGCGCGTTGCATGCTTGTTTTCGCGTTGGCTAACCGGATCGCCCGATGGTGCTTCGAGCTTTTCTCGATCGCTCAGTCGGTTGCTCGTTCGGTCGCGACTGCGAACGGTATGTATGTGTATGTGTGGACAGCGAAACGCAACAACTCTGACAGGGGGCGTTGATGCTTCCAAATAGAAGAATGTCCCGAATGTTCTGCTCATACACGTGAATGACTATGATTACGAAATACTAATAACGCGCCGATGAATGATCAGTTCTGTTCATCGCATTGTGATGGTCCCATTTTTATTCATAAGATTTTCAATACAATATCGATAGGGCATCGAAATTACTTAGGACACAGGGCAGATTTGAATATACGATCAAAGGAATTGATCTCCGTAGGATCAATGTGGAATCTTTGAGTTTTGATTGTGTCAGCTCTGACTTAGTTCAACTAGACCCGGTCAGCCTTAATACATCTCTCTAATTCATTTTTAAAAAATGATCTGTTAAATCTTTGACCAAATAGCTTGCTGTATTCAAAATGAGCCTGTCTCACTTGCTACAAAAATATATGGATTGGTTTAATAGTCATTTTTACGAAAGGGTTTTATTTTCGTCTGATTCCTCTGGAATATTCATGCGAGGAAGTCTTGCCCAGCTGCTCGACTTCCCGTGCACCTCGCTGCACCTTTCCTTAAACGGGGAGACACTTTTGCACTGTTAAGAAAACGCGTCGTATCGCGCTCTCTGCGTCTTGAGCATCCAAGCGCGCAATATACACTTCGTGCTCGCTTAGCTTTCCACGCTTCCACGCAATGCTCATATTTGTGTCTGTTGCAGTACGAGCAAGATTCACTGCCTGCAAGTCAGTCGGTGCGACTGTTCATCCTCGGAATGTATTCATCGAGGCGAAGAAGTTATGAGGCCAGTTATCACCGGGTGATAACTCTTATTGCTGCAATAAAGTAACTCGCGTTGTAGCTCTCTCGAGGGACGAGCGAACGCCCTCTCATTCGTTCCCGCGGCTTCGTTCGCCATTGGGTCGCGTTTCTTTTCGCTCTTCTTTACGAGTCCCGTGTAAAAGAATAAACTGTGGGTGCGGCAACTTTCGACTCGACGCTCAATGTAAAATTGTCGGGGTCGCGGTTGCAAGCTCTGTAAAGCGTCCATCGGTTTGTAATTTATCTGTTTTTTTTTTTTACTGTTCGACGACGAAAGTTCGCCAGTTAATTATCCATTACAATCTCACCAAATGCTTTGAAGGAATCAGTAACATAATGGGCGAGAGAACGATAGTGGAATGAGCATTAAAATGGGTCGAATTCCTAGTTTGTCTCTAATTAATTCAATGGAACACTCTATCGTCTAATTAGCGAGTAGAGAGTGCGGAGCATTTCCCCGACAAGTAAGGAAGGGAATTCGTTCTCGGTATATAATATCGGACTGGTCTTCTTCGTCGTCGTCGTCGTTGTCGTAGCCGTCGGTAATATCGGCGTCAGGGAGATGAACGCCGTGGTCGGATTCGTCATGAGGCCTTGCTTCGAGAATCTTGAGTCTTGATTAATTCGATGGAACATTCCTGTGCGTAAGGTGGAAGGTAGGGACGGAAGGCGCGAGGTTACCGCCGAGTTCCAACGATAATTAATTTTGGGTAACATTGCTGGCTATGGCTCGTTCGCTTTCTGTCTAGTTAGAAGCACGAAGCGTCGTCGTCGGGGCTGGGTGCACCGTCGCCTCGGAGAAGGATTGTGGTCGGGGCGGTAGTCTAGGCCATCGTGCCGTAGCGGCTTCAGCATTCGTCGGCTTTGAACCCTTCCTTCCTTTTGGGATCGACAAAAGGGCGGAAGAGCGCCGAGACCCCCTCTCGAGATAAAAGCTTTTAGGATTCCGATTGCGATTACCAATCTGTGAATAATTTACGGATTCCATTGTGCGACGAAGCCATGTTTTAGTTGGGCTGTAAAATAGGAACATTTGAACTTTGCGCCCATTGTTTTGTATTCTCTGACTTAATTTTGTTCGTCGCCTTTGGCGTGACCATTAATATTGAGACGGAATTGGCGAATTGAATCAACGAAGGATGTACTATACTTTTTTTTCGGTATTGGCAACATGTTCACGGTTGAGTAATCGTGAATATCCCAAATGGTACACATATTCTACAAAGTTTTTTGTCGATCCGCCAGAAAAAATCCGAAAAAAGATATCTACGGAATGTTCCTTCCGGTCTACCACGGAGATGATCGCAGAGGTAGTCAGCTAGTCAGAAGACCCAAGTATGAAAGACTCATATGCCACTGACCATTTATGCAACACAAAAGAACGGAACTGCGATTTTCGCTCAGGAAACGATCGTGGCAACGAGTAAAATATATGGCTAAGCGATGAAAATGAGGTACCATTGATTCGGCGAGGATGAATGTTGAAGGTCTGAAAGCTGTTACGTCTGCGGTACGTACAGTATTTCGAGTAATGGACCACACACAGATCTCTCATGCTGTCGCAAGCTTTCGGTTCCAAGGACAGAAGATAGACAAGGCTTGCTGGTCATGTTCCCTGTCTTAGTACAGTTGATGCAGCCGCAGTGCTATCCTATCTGGTTTCATCCGCCTAGTCCTCGGCAGCACACCGATTCCCTCGGAGTCCCCGGCAGAGTAACGAGAGTGGAGAAGGGTCGGGTATGCAGTGAAGAGCGAAGCGAGTGGGAAATGGAAGCTACTAAGCTATAGAAGAGGAAAAGGAAGAGAACTGGGAAGATACAGCAGCAGTGGCAGAAGCGACACTGCCCGCGAAAGGGGATGAGGGAACGGAGCAGAACTAGGCAAGTCTCTGGGGACTCAGTCTGCCCTCTGATTACTGCATTCAACACAATCTTCTCTATTGTCTCTCCTCTCTCCTAGGGTACACACGCCAAGAGGACATATTAATATTACGGTGTAGATGGACGGACCAGCCGGCCGTCATCAGACAGTCGTGTAAACCAAAGATTCAGCCACTCGTATGAAATGTGTCCGATGTAGATTTAGAATCAACTACAGTGTTTGCCAGTGATAGCACTCTGGCATTCTGAAACAATAATCTTACTCTGTTGGTTAATCTACTGTGTTATGTCCTCTGGAGAAACTTCGTCCTGTTCATCGAGGCCTTACTCCATTGCTCTGTATGCCTTGCAATCATCGACTACGTGCATTGTTCATCTTTACGACAAAATGATATTGAGATGTAGCCGATCCTTTGGCGTTTTCTGCATAATTTGCGTTCTGAAGATCCTTTGAACCGGCACATTTCAACCCAAAGGTTCATTCTCACGCCGCTCACTACCTTTCTTTTCGCTAAGTGATTGAGTAGCCTCGGTAGATCATGCAAAAGAGGTGTGGAAGTAGATTAATCGCTCGACGAGGAAGAAAAGTCGATAGCGAGCGAAGAAGGTTAATACGGAATAGACTGCGGGTGAGATGCGGCGTAGCGATTTCAGGAGTTCGACGGTGTTACATACTTCTCAGCGAGCGTGTAGTTCAGGTATATAACGCGATTTTAAGAAATGAACGAGCTGCAACTAGGGTGACTTATCGGCCTCCGACCCGTCTTTATTACCGTCACGCTGAATCGGTCCGAACGCGAGTAAAAGTCTTGCCGCGGAGGGTAGACGGAGGGCTCTGTGTATAGAGAAGGTGAGAGAAGTTTACATCGAAGAATGAGATGGAAGGAGCAACGAGAAGTACCTTTCAACGCTACTGCTATGGGGATTCGTTCGATCGAGAGGTCGCATCGATAGTGATTTATCGCTAGCGCGGCCTTATCCTGCTCGCGCCGTGAGCTTCTGTAGAAAGCGCTCGAGACTTTAGGATCGATCGGTTCATGTATTTTACGGCTCTAACGTGATTTATGACTCGTCTCGCATCCCCCCTCCTCCCCCCACCCTCTTTTCTCCCAAAACGAATCCAATGGAACCTTCAGCAGCTATTTCTATGAAATAATCAGTGCGCCAACACTCCTTCTCGCGAAACCTTCTTTGGAACGTAGTATACATGTAATATCTCACCAGCGATTGAGATGCGTATCAAAGAGCTATTTGGCGATAGGCATACCTTTAATGGCGAGATCATAGTTGTGGGAGACACGAGGCCTTGAAAAACGATATAAGAGATGTATACATATTTTGCAAACAACAGATGCGGCGACTTTTGATCGTTTTGAAAATCTTGTTCAAGTCATGAAGATTACGATACGAAAGGTTCCGGATCTGCCGGATCTGCCGGTCATGGTTCTGATATAATTTGAATGTTGAGCTAGCCGCACTGCGCGTGAGCCACTCTCACATCGAGCGCTTTTTTCTTTTCTTGCTTGCATCGGCGCCGCTATTCAGGCGAGCCAAAAATATAGCTCGTTAGTATCGGAAATTTGTAAATTCAACGTGAAAACCAGCACATCTCGGGTGCTTCAAATTTATCGACCTATATTGCTTTATACCCGACCATTTTCCCCGCTCGTTCCGCCGAACCTTTTTTCGAGCAAATTGCTCGATGGCCCACGCAGCCTCGAAATCGCCGCTAAAGCGTTTCCATGTGCGACCAGAGTGATCACCCGCGCTAAAGCCTCGATAACGAATGGACTCCGATCCCTTTTTCATCGTTCTCCACCCGCTCTTTTTCTCTCCGGCTCCCTTCCGCTCCCGCCCCTGCCCTTTCGCCCGTATCATTCGACTCTCTTTTTTCTACTTTCGCCGACAATTTTTTTTCCTCCAAGCCCCCGCCCCCACGGTTTTTGTAACCACTGCAAAATGTTATATAAAGTGTTAAAACAAATATCACACGACATTACGACTGACAGTGTGCGGTGGTCTAATAACAACATAAAATAATGGAGCGCGGGCGATGCGAGGACCGAAAAGCTAGTTTTGCCGGCTACATAATGACACCAGCCGGGGCGCCCGGGGTCTAGGAAAGGACTATGCTAGAGGCAACGCCCGAGACATTTTAATTATCTTTCGGGCGCACTGTCCCCTTTCTCTTCCGCCACTATCCGCCTCTCGCACCCGTCTTCGCCCTTAGCTTTTCCTCGCTTTAACTCTATTCTCTCTCATCCCGTCTCTATCCCTCGTCTTCAGCCGTTTCCACTCCCTCCTATATGCGGGAGACGCCTCATTGTTATACGCCACCGTGGATTTACGGTCGGCCATATCTTAGGAAAATGAAACGATATTCTTTGCCGGGCTAACGCGTTTCGCTATTCGCCCGAGAAACACGCGCGAGCGAGAAAGAATAATGGCACGAGCGACGACGACGACGAGGACGTCGGATGCAATATCGCTTTCGTAACGTAGCGGCGTGCTCTCGGCTCTCGCTATCCCGGCATCCACACAGCGTCTTCCGCATCCCCGTTCGCCCTTATACAGCGCGAGAACCGGCGCAGTCATTGACACGGCGCAATTCCTTGGCAATGCGCGGCGAATGGCAGATGACGCGGATCCAACGGAAAAGAAATGGTAATATGCCTATGACTGTGCGCATTCCCGAGGTTTCTTCTGCATCTTTCAGCGGGACGCCCCACTCGCCTCGTATACAGAGTATCTCTCTGCAGTCTATATACGTAATCAAGAGACCGAACCTTATTGCCACCCTCGTCGCCGACGACGTGCGGAGGCACGCGTACTTTATGCCGGAATAATGGTAATAATAAAGTGAGTTTAGTGTCTCGTAACGCTGAAGACTGAGAGTCCGCGGAGAGGGTGAAAAGCCTGCGGAGCCCCTTCTTGCGCTCCGCAGGCGACTGTGCGCGATGCGGACCGGATGAAGATAAAGCGAAGCTCCCGAATGCATCTCCATCTCCGTTACAGCTACTAAGATTCACGTCGAACAACCCTGCCGCAGCTTGACGAGAATACCGTAAGACCGCTCGCAATAGACGCATTCCAGCCTTCCAGGAGACGCGATTATCAGCGCGCAGTTCGAGGTGAGGCGTTGCGCAAGCCCTCGCGCCACCTCGGCAATTAGATTTTCGAAATTCCCGCGAACTTCAGAACGTCGACGAGGCTCAGCGAGAAGCGAATCGTTATTGGAATACCGAAACAGTGGACGTTTCGTCTTTATGCAACTCATTGATGGTCCATTCCGGTGCCCAACGGGAATGGACTTCGAGGCTCTTTCATTGCATAGGCACACGAGCGGACGATCCGCGGATTAACGACCGATATAATACGCACAATCCGGCGGAAATTGGAATCGGCATATCGAGCGAGTCGCAATGAGAGGCAATTATCGCGCAATGTACAGCGCTATATTTTTACAACATTGAAGTCAGCATCTGGCCCGCGAGGCAGCAATGCTCGACAGCTGAAATGAAGGTAGTATAGTTAAGTATACATTACGTCTGGAAATTGGAGTTGCCGATTCCAATAATCGTTATTTATCATCTCATTGTATTCTACCGCAATGCGTATGTGGCAATGAGAGCGGCACACGGAATGAGCGATTTTAATGGAAGAAACAGGAGTTTAACGCAGGACTGAGTTGTCCTGCAGATGGGAATTGATTTCGGCATTTTCTGGCTCTTCAGCGCGACTTGTCTAGATCGGACTGAGTGCCAAGTGTACTCACCTACTTATCTATCTGAACAGTGCCTTAAAGTGTGAATTCTTTTTTGTAAATTCCTGTATTTCTGGAAAAATTGGAAAAACGGATTGACTCATATTCGTTAACATCTGTTCATTTGGTCCTTGAAGAATGTTCGTCAATTTCGCCTAAAAATTATTTAACCGACTATCAAAAAACCTGCAAGATTCAAATTTGTTTTAAATTTATTTGCATTTTTCGCACGATTTATAGGCGAACTATGGACGAAGTCTAGGGTAATGGTACGCTTCAACCCGTACTATCAAAACCGCTTGTGAAAATTTAATTGAAAGGCAAAAATGCTCTGAAGAGGTATTATATGAATACTCTGAACAAATGTGTAGTCTGCGGGTCTTTTACCGTGCACTTTTGAAGATAGCCTTGAAAGGATATTATTATTAAAAGTACGCATACACGAAAGCGAACAAACGCGTGGATAGTAAATGAGTAATAACAAAAGTAATCAAGGTAAACAACATTCCTCACATTTTTATCAAGTATCTCGCTCACATCAGATGCTTCATAAAATTCTTTTACGTTGATATAATAATCGATCTTTAACCAATTATTTTTAATATTCACATATTATTTGAATGTGCATATTAAAAATATTTTTTAATTTTCATTAATTTCTTTATTTTTAATTTTCACATTGAAATCGAACAAAAAAGTTCACTTGTCTTCAGTTTGCCAAAGTGAAGACCCGTAATTCTTACGATACAACGTGGGAGTCGAGAAAGCGACGAGAAAAATGGAGAGGTTTCGCAGCTTCAACAACAATAGCGAAAAAAAAAGCGACAAACTATTTCTCTTATACTCAGCTGTTACGTGGCCGTCGTTCGCCCCGTCGTAGTACGGATAATCTATGAATAACCGACGTGCTTGCGCATTAATTAAACGCGTGGGTGATAATAAATATCGCTCTCGGCACTGTGAAGCGCTTCTGCGTTCCTAGCAAATTGCACCTAGCTCTCGCTAGCGCGTTCACGCTCCGAACGTCGTGGCAATATCTCGGCTCTCTCCGCTATCCCTCGTCATGCAGTCACCGTATACTACACTGTGTGCGCGAGGATCGCCAGCAGCCGGTAGTTAAAAAAAAAATCGATATTAATACTCTCGGCGCGTCTAACGAGCTCTCCCTGCTCTTTCCGCCATAGACGACTACATCGCGTTAGTTCGTTTTTTCGTAGCACGATTTTTATAACACTCCACTATCCGTATGAATTATTAAAGCGATACACGACGACGCCAACGCCAATTCAAAAACCAATTTCATTCCCTCGAAATGCATCGAAATAATAGAAGTTATGGTTGTCGATACATTCGCTCTTGATTGACGCTCGCTTGAGGCGAAGCTCGAAGCAGTTCATGAAAAATTTTAGGGCTGTTGAAGAGAAAAAAAAATGCAGCCCTTACCAATGTCCATTTTGGCTTCGAGCCAAATTGGATATCGGATTCGTATCGAGCGTGAAAAATTACGCGGCATTACTGTTTGCAAAATGTTTCTTTTGTAATCCTGGAATTTAAAGGGTACAAAGCACACAATTTGAGAACGGTTTCTTAACGCGGGACCTCATTCTATGTGATTGTTTCTGCAAACACTAGAATTTCTTCTGAATTCGATTGGCGAGCAGATATTTTTTTAACGCTAAGAATCACCGTTTTTTCGAAGGGGATGACGAATATCTAATCTATTTTGCGCGCGCGGGTTCAACGTCTCGCTGGAAGATCCTCGTCGGAGGCGTGTCGGATATCACATCCGATGTTTACCGTTTACAAATCGCTTTGTAGGCTCGAAAAGTTGAATATGGTGACACGCCAATTTTTTTGGAAAAGCGCGACGGTTCGAAAGATTAACTTTCCTTCGGGGATTCGTGGGCTCGGTGGGCGCAGACTTTCGGAAAAACCAATCATCCGAAGTGCATGAGTGGCGGTTTACGCGCGCAGATATGTTTGGCCAGTGCGGCGATATCGGCAGGTGAGAGGAGCGGGACGGAAGGAGCCTCTATTGCGCGTTACGACACTTCCGCCCGGGGTTCGAGCTTTGTTCACAACCGCATCTACATGTAAATGGGGTAATGCGCGTTACAAAAATTGTACCGTCATGTGCCATAAATCGAAATGGTAATTCGTAAAAAGTTGCACGCCGCTGTTGCCGTCTCTTCGTCGTTCCGTGTGTTTTCTCTCATCCGCGCGCCGCCGCTGTCCTGTGCTCTCGAGTGCACATAACCGTCGACGGTATGGGGGGCCGCATCGTCATCTGTGCAATGCGCGCGTACCGCGCACGCGATGCGTTATCTATAGTGCGCGCACAATGGTGAAGTACAGCACCGCCGAGAGCCGCGCCGCAACTAATCCGCAAGAGTGCTATTGACGGGTTATCGATTGGTTAATTTTTTTTTTTTACCCAAGAATCGCTCGAATCTGTTTTGTGTTTATTTTTCTCGTCTCTCGAAAATCGATCGTTTGCATTAATTCCTGCGTATAGTATTTCGGACAGAAAAAAAAAAAGTTTTGATTGACCGAACGATTCGTTTTTGTATTCTGACGTTTTCGTACTGTTAACAACAAATGCAACAATTCATTTATGAAAATTAAATTATCTCTCGACCGAATCACATCAATTTTTTTTTAATTGCACAAACTTGTTTTTTCACATGCCTGCAAAATTCCAGCGATTTTCGGCAGCGTGTTCGCAGAACGAAATACGTTGTTTTCGGAAAACCGTATCTTTGGCTCCTCATAAATGAAATCGCATGATATTTCCGTTGATTGACGTTGTTATGGATACGTAATTGCGACGAGGGGCCGATGAGTAACGCGCACGACATCGTAATTGCCGAATTCATCAGTGAACCATTCGTTAATCGTTCCATTAAAATAAAAAGGGTCTTTCGGACCGCGATATAAAAATTACATTTCCACAGAAAAAGAAGAAAAAAAACAGGTTTAATTGGATGAACCTATCGACGGCCAATTACTGGATTTAACTAAAAGTCCATGTCGTAGATTGTATCGAACGAATGAAGAACGTTCGAGCCGAAACAGGGTTGTGTAAACTTTTGTCCGAGTTTGAAGTGTGAGCATTGGGGTTGGAGTGCTCGAGTATCGAAAGGGGTTTGGAGAGTTCCGGGGCGACTCGTTCGCGTTTAGGAGTCCCGCGGTCGTCGAATTCGGCGCAGGATCCACGATATAGGAATCGAGGGTTGCATTGTGTGCCCTCCCGCGCTCGCCGGTGGAATTGGGACGAGGAGGAATAGTGGATGGTTTCGAAGAGCGAAGGGATGAGCAAGAAGGGAGGAATGAGGGGGTTCGGCCGGGCAAGGGGACGAAAAGGGGTCGCGCGCCGTTCGCGCATCCAGTGCCCAGAGTTCGTTGAACTCCGCCGTCGGTTGGCCGTGTGCCTAACCGCCGTGATGCGCGCCGATTCTCCCGGAAAACTACGGTAACCGACCTACCCTCTCCAACCTACTATGACTCTTCCTCTTCCTCCTGTGTAATAATGCCCCACACCACATCGCGAGCTATGGTGGACGACCGGCCATTTCACCGGCAATTACCATGACAAAACACCAGAAAAACTCTGCCAGCAGCGAAAGGTGAATCGCTGGATGGACCCACGAAGAAAAAGGGATTTCGCGGAACTTGTTATGCCTGAAGTTTGAAATGATATCGCCGGTGGCGATGATCTTTCTCGTCCGCTTCCGCTTCTCCTCCGTTTATTGTCTCTCGAGATTTTTCTTCTATGGGGAAGCAAAAGTGTACTTCGAGGATAAAAAATGGGAAAGTCGATGCGCCAGACTGAATCTAATGTTCGGGAATGGCGTATATACGGGAAAGAGGATGGGCACATGGCGGCCGATGCAGGACGAAATCCTACCGTCCGGCGTAATGTCTGCGAGACTATCTCTCGGCCAGGTCTGAGCATAACCGGGCAGACACTACTGGCAGAAGCGCGGAGTAGCAGTGGAAGGCAGCGGGCTGAAGGAAAGTGGTGCGGAAGGACGACGGTCGCAGCCGGGGCTGTGGCGTGCGAATATTAACGCGGTGGCGAATACGAGAGTTGGCGAGGCCGAGACCTCCAGGAAACTTTCGGCGCAGACCTCGCCCCGACGCCACCGCGACCACCACGACCACGAATAGCACGGACACCAGGAGCCGCGTGTGCAGGATTTCCGGTCACGACTCGAGCTTCTCCTACCATCCACCGTGGCCTCTCTCCCCTTGCCTCGGGGGTGAAGGACGGCGATTTAATTTTAGACCATGACGGAACACCACAGTCGAGCGAAGCACACAAAGCTCTCTGTCTTGTGTCTGCTCGTCCCACTTTCTCACGAATGTGCGTCCCGACTAATGTTCAACGCGAATACGCCCGTAATAACACGTCTTTTTTTTCTAGGCTTAAAAAAAAAGACTTGTTACTTTCGTATTAATGCCCGGAATCTCTTAACAATAAGATAGAATTTTGAAAAAAGTGAGGCGGTTTCCAAGTTTCATGAATCACCATCGCGTAATCGGTTAATAACATTTGCGTAAACAATTCTTTATGAATTGTCTTTTTGTTTTTTACAAGATTGCAGTATTTTTCAGGCAGCGGGCGAATTTTTATTATATTCCTCTTCTTTTCCTATTGTTGTTCCGTAATCTATGCTTTTTTTGTTTACCCTTTTTTCACTTCGCTCTCTCGATTCTCTCTTTTGTATTCTCCGCGTGCAATTAAATTATACTTGTAGAACGTATTCGCGGAAGCATCGGATTACGTGTGTATATCGTATATACACAGTGGCCTCGCAGCTCTCATTCATTCCGTAACTCGAGTGTACAGCGCGGGTTCAGGTAGAGCGCGGGGGGACGAGGAGGGCCCAAATGGAAGAAAGAAAGCTGCTCCGATAGCCGTACCGATTTAAAAGTAATTATAGCCACCTTATTTATGTGCCACGGGGTTTGCCGGTTGCCGGCCTCGCCAGGGCCATCGGGGTATATATACGGGTCCTCGTAATGTCCTCTCCGAGGATTTAGGGCGTGCAATTAACAGATAAAATCTCGCACCATTTTTCTGCCTCCGAGTTCCCGAGCACGACGACCTCGAACCACCCACTGTTTTAATGGGAACAAAGCTATATATAGATGCTCTTAACGCACCGCTGCTTTGAAATTCCCCCCTTTTTTTTATTTCTGCGTTTTCGTTCTCTGGGATATTACAAAAAAAAAAATTGTAGTTTCACCGTGATATTCGTTTTACATCATTTTTATCGTTCATCCGAGTCTTTTAACGTGACGAAATTGCGGAAAAACGCGCCGGAACGGACATAAATTAAATTTTTAAATCGATACAAGCTTTTTTTTATGACTATTATAATAATTGAACTGAATCGGTTCTCGTGAAATGTGAATTATATGAGTAAATTATGTTTTCCAAGTGTTTCTTTTCGCTAGGGCACGTTTTATGTGGAATATCCTTTTGTTAGGTAGACGCGAGGCCGGAGTCGATCGTGTGGAGGATCCTCGACGATGCGGGCCAGGGAAATACGGGATAGATGGGCCGGAATGGGAAGCGAGGGGGAAGAAGGGTGGAGTGTGTTAAGAAGTTAGTCGGAGCTCGCGCCATCCGGGACCGCGAGGGGTGGCTGTAAGAAGCGTGAGCAAGAGGGTATCAACACTCTTAAACGCGCTATGCCAATTTAAAGTTTAGCAAGGGATGTTGAGGAGGGGCCAGGTGTAACAACGGCGGCGTGGGGCGTTAGTGGTGGTTGAAGGTTGAGAGGTAGTTTCGAAATGAAAATCCCGAACGTGGCGAGTTCTTTGACAACGGCGCGCGGGAGGGCGGGGGTGGCTGCTTCTCTCATCCTCTCGAGCAAACCCGCCATGAGCCGAGAGCAAGACACGGAAGCAGCGAACCTTTCCTCCTTCCTGCTCATCGTCGGCGTATTCAAGTACCCACTAGCGCGGCAACGGCAGCGGCATCGCCCGAGAATTGCAAGCTAAGTGGACTTTTCCACCGCCGCCCGCCAGAATAATTACCCAATAACAAGTTTTTCGCGAAGGAGAGATCATAAATCCTTAATTAAAAAGGGACTATCGCGGCTCGTTATAACCCACTGGATTTTCCGATACGTGCATAGATGTCCACGTAAACTTTCTGTAGTCTTATCGTTAATAAGCTTCGGAGGGCAGTCTAAACGCTTGTACGCAATTACTCAAGATGTGCGCTCTGTCGAGCCAGTGAGCAAACTCTCAGAAATGAATTTTGGACAAACCACAATTGTCTGCTCTGCTCACTTGGAAGAGCTCACTTGATGTCAAACGAGCACTTTTCGAATGCAATTTTCGCCTAAACGCAGCGCAAGACTTTTAGTTTCGGCACATAATTAGCACTTCATTGTCTTCAAAGCTCATTCCTGAGACTTTGCTCAGCTTACTTGGCAGAGCTTGCGAAGAGGTCATTTCTCGCAGTAAGCAAAAAACGGGGGTTATCATTCGAACCACCACCATTAACTTATGATTCCAAGGCGTGTTGATACTTTCGGGAAAAAGGCCTGATCGAGCATATTTTCTCGTAAGAAAAAAACCCATCAGCTTCTTCCATATTCATTCGCATCATAAAGCTAAAGTATGCCCGTAGTTAAAAAATGTAAAACGCTTTTGTAATTTGTCGGCGGCGTGTATGGAGAAATAGAATAGCAATACCGAGGGCGAAGGGGTGGGTGCGTTGAAATGAGAGTCGGTTAAGTTCGTGGTCTATTCACGTTTAAATATTCATACAAGTAAGGGGGAGGGAGGGGGGCAGCGCAACATGCCGTCGAGACTGAGAACAAGTTATGGGGCCGTCGGAGAGCAGCAGCTTGTGTCCAATCTTTCGGGAACGGATATATACTATCTCGCGCGCGCGTGAGGCGAAATCCTATGAATTCGGAATGTTCCGGATATGATAGCCCGCTGAAGTACGCCGCCTTGCCTTTCGGCTCTCGCGTATGCAAGAATACACTATGCATGTGCATACTATAGTTATCGCAGGAGGTAACACAAGAAAACATAATAACATGCCCGGAAAAGTACGACCTGTCGCCCGCGCTGCAACCTTACGTTCTTGATATTCGCGAAAGACCCATTCGATGTTTTTCGTTTCGCGGAAGGAGAAGAAAGTGCGAAGCAATTCTGATGGGAAACACTTTTTCCCGGCGGCTCATCGAAAACAATATTCTTCTGTTCCTCAAACTTCGAAACCGCGGCGAATTAAAGGGGTTTCCGATATTCAGTCTATCCGGTATCGGGAACGAGGGCTTCGTTTCAATGGAAATAAAGATCGAGTGTTCACTTTGTCGCGAACCTACTTGAATTCAATTGCCCCCCCCCCGCTCTTCTACACAGAGGCACAGCATTCATACCTCCGGCAGTGTTATCCAATGAGAATCTCGTTTGAGGAGAGAACGCGACTTTGGGTTACAAGCACGTGCTTGTAATACGAGAGAATTGTAAATGGTTTCGCAAGGGGCTTGGAGAGACTCATCGCTGTTGCTTTTTCTCTGATCTTCTTTCGATGCCTGTGACCTCTCCGCGGTCTCCACTGTACCCGGCACTCTTGGCGTGCTCATCCGGTTATAGAAAGATGATGCCCATCGGTGCGGTCTAGTCGAGTGTTCGAAGGTACGAAGCTGCTTACCCATAATATCCACAGCCGCCGGTGGAAACAAACGCCGACAGACGATATTCTCACTTCTGTCTTCTCGCTTCTCACCTTCGTGATATCCACTCACCGGTGAGACCCAGTTCACTTTGGAGGTCGGATGAGAATTCTCAAGCTCCGGAACTTTTTCACCGAGTCGCTTTCTTGCCGCGCGGAAATCAGAAACCAACGGGCGATGTTACATCCTCACGGGAAATCTCTTATCACTCCCACCACAGGTGTGCACTCTTCGTGGGCTTTTCATTTTGTCTTTTTTCACTTGTTTTTGCTTTTCCTGCTCTCGTCCTCTCCGACAACTTTGACTGCGTCATAGTGTTTGTCGCTCGCAGTGCCCTTATCGTCAACCTGATAAGCCTGTTGTTTGTCGATTAACGAAAATGGTAAAGCTCCTTTTTGAAACACATGATTGACTTGTAGAAGTACTGATTTTCAATAGGTTTGGGCCAGTGCTGGCCAAGTTGTTCGAAATGACGAAACTTTGATGAAAATTGATTCCGAAGGACAAATTCCTGACGAAAATTGAACCAGAATGGAACTTTGAAGAAAAATTGATCAAGAGGACAAAAATCTAAAGAAAAATGAATCAAAAGGACAGATTCTAAAGGAAATGGAATCGAAAGGACGAAGATCTAAAGAAAAATGAATCAAAAGGACAGAAATCGGAAGAACATCGAATCAATGAAACAACAACAACAAAAATGGTCTGAACAAGAAAGATCGGAAGGAATTTTCAGAGCGAACGACGATTCGATAACTCTATACACGGTTACCGCATTTTACAAAATCTGCAGAAGCCTAAAATATATAACCACTGCAAAACGGTTTTGATTGGAGGATTTTTCCTTTGGAAGAGACGCTTGCACAGAAGGCAGTAAAGTATGAGGGAAAATATAGAGAGCACGGGCCACCGTGTTCTATCGCGATAATCCGCCTCTCGTGAAATGTGGCGCAATTTATACTTGGTTTTTTTTTTTTACATCCTGTTCCTCCTTCTTTCGCTTCTTCGCCGTCCCCGCGAGTCGGTCGAGCCGGCTCGGCTCTGCTAACTGCACTATCGTCGCGGTAAGTTAACCTGGAGGAATTGCTACTCCCGGCGTCTAAGTCAGCTTATACCGGAAATTCCGTTTGAGCGATAAAAATTGAAGTATCGTCGAGCCCATCTCGCTCCTTGATATCGCAGATCACAGGCAGGTCCTCGGTATATTATGTGTACATAGTACATGGGACCGACTATATAGACGCATGACCCGAATCCACAGCACCGCCAGTTCGAATCACCCGCATGAAATTTTCAAATTTCGGAAAATTCTCTCGTGACATAATTCCCTATCTCGACTCTGTCCCTTTTTGGAAAAACCGAAGTAGCCCATTTTGCCCCAAATTTTTCTCAAATTGTTCCAGACTGCGATATATTGCATTCTTACTGTTGTTGTCTTCACATATTAACATTATCATTTGTTTCGATTTTTTATTGCATTTTATATGAAAAAAATACTATTTAAAAGGAAACATTGTTTCAACAAGAATTCTTCCAAACCGTAATGAACAAGAAAGTACATATTTTTTCAAGCCCTTCATTCCATTAATTTAAAAATGCGCGGAAGCTTTTCCCTTTCGCCTCGGGCTTGAGATAGGACGAAGAAAAAAAATTCTCCAGAACTAGAAAAAGCGAAATAAGAACCTACCGAGGTCTTATTTTTTTCTCTCGCCGCGAGGGACGAAGAGAAAAGATACAACGATGTCTCCGTGATATATATTATAATAACCGCACACGCGCGAGATTTGTGCCCTTCCCGTGGCAAAACTTGGAATTGCCAAAGCGAGAGAATCGTGTATATTGGCGAGCGCGGAGCGGACCAAGCTCAGGTTATACGAGCAATGAATTGTCGCTGGGACATTAAAGAGTGAATTGTTGCTGGTGTGCCCGGAAGGAGACGTTTTTCAAAAGCGGCTCGTCGGCGGTATGCACAGGGTCGGCCAGGCAGCGGGAACGAGCCATCGGAAGCTCGCAAAATCTCGTTCTCTCGTTGCTTCTAGCTGCATGCATTTTATAGAGGGGAAATACCCGCACCGAGGGGGTATCTTGGGACATACGTTGTGCCCGGGCGTCGGTATCGGAGCATGGTCAGGGGAGGGCCGGAGGAGGGCTTTCGCGAATGCGTGTGTGCGCGCACGAAACGGTGAGAACGAAATTCGAATAAATTTTCGGAGTTTGCTAGGGGTCTGCTCTTGGGACTCGAGGCTTATCTGAATCGTGATGCGCAATTTGCTCGCGACCAGAGGGGCTTCCCCGAGCGCGCACGGGGGATGACGGCTTTTCCAAAGGCCGAAGGTAAAACCGCCGGTTACGTATAAATCGCGAGAGGGAACCAAGAGTTCGCAAACACACTCCGAGCATTGTACATGGCTAGATAGCTATGGGACAAACCCATACTCGACAGTCCCGCGTAGTACCTGCCTCAATTACTTGCGCATTGCTACGTAGATCTTTCTCGCTCGTTCGACGCATTCGTAAATTACGGTGGAACGATGGTGTTCTCGGCTAAACTAGCCACGGGAGAACCGGACCAGTCCGGCAGTGTCGCGGACGAATCGTTCGAGTTTGGTAAACGTTGGGCTGGACGACAGAGAGAGAGCGGGATGGAAAAATCAGTAGAAACGGCAGGGATGAGTCAGACGCGCTTTGCACCTCATTCTTTTTTTTATAATTCCGCATGGGGTTTTATAATATTGAACTCTCGTCGCCCCGTTATTCAGCGCTGTACTCGTGCGGCATTGATGAGCGTTTTTTTTTTAATTGCCCCATCGGAACGTGGGAAAATCGGAGAGGAATATATATTTTTTACATCGTGTAAGCCCGAATGCTCGTTTACACTCGATGGCACTTGTTTAATGGAATTTTCATGAATACTAACGAATGAATAATTATTATTCACGTGGAAATGGCAGTGAGGACAACGGGTACACGGCTGCCATGGCCTACATACAAGTATTCTAGGCGAATAATTAATTCTCCGAGCTTTGTACAACAGCTGCAGCTGCTATCCCCGCCGCTGTATTAGCCGTACATTTTACTACACGCGAATTAATCCCATACAGTCGCGTATCAATGTATAATGCCCGCGCCGTAGATCTCGTTAAATCTCATTCATGCGTCGTCCCTCGTTCGAGCTTTCGATCAATTGAAACATTTATATTCGCGGTGTTTCTCCCGAATTCGTCGACAAGTATCCGGATTGATAAATAAACGTTCATTGAATATTGACGCGGATCGTTGATACTTTTTTCCCCCCTTAAATCAATGACTAATCATTTTTAGAGTGGCTTTTCGCGTCAAATGGAGCGGTTTCCGTTCGATCGATAATTCAATCACTTCAAATTGTTTATAGCAAAAATCATGGTGAAACTGTCGAAATACGCAGTTTTGAGAAAATTTTACTATTCGTCTATGCAAAAAAAATGTATTCTTTTTTCCCGATAATAATAAAATCATCGATTTCTCGTATCGTTCCGAGATAGACAAATTTTGTTCATACAATCCGGGATAGAAACACTCTTTCTGCTCCATACACACCGTGATCTTTCAACTTTTCATCCAACTCGGTGGAATTTATACGTAGAAATAGTCGGAGCGTTAAATCTTTTCGTGCCAGCCGCGTCGAGCGCGCGATATATGAATCCGTCGCGTGGAAAGAAGCGTTGCCAGTCTCTTTTCAGTTCGCCCGCAACGTTGTGCGCACACTTGCGAGTCGTGAAATAGCGGTGTTCGCGCTGCGCGAGGATATCTAGCGTGTAATACGGGAAGAATAGTCACGGTGGGTGGGACAGTAAGACTCGTGGAGGGAAATGGCGAAGCGAATCGCTCGCGAGCGCCAGAGAGGGAAGGAGCGAATGAAAAAAAACGAGGAGCAAAAGAGCTCGCGAGTTTATGTCTCTCGCGAGTAATATGAATCTATGTATACGGTTCCGGCGCTGCGAGAGGCGTGAGTGAAGTGGAGTCGGTGTTTACGGTAGACGCGGATATGTTCCAGCAAAGCGTGCACAGCTCACGGCCCGTACGACCCGGCCGCGCAACGAAATACGTGTGTTTTCGTTGTGTCTGCCGATACTGTGTGAGTTTCTCGTATTTTCGCCTCACACCGGCGAAAGGACTGTTTAGCTGTGCACACACGCGGACTACCGTGCTCGTTGCGCCGCTCTATCGCGGTGCCGTGGAGTATCGTCGGCTCGCAACAGTATCGGAGCGCTTTACTCGTCTCTTGAGCTCCATGTAAACTCAAATAGAACGGTCCATTCTCGACGCGCTAACCGTGACTCTTCTCGCCATTATGCTCCGCGGGCAACGTTACTATCCAGATGCACAGACCGTACCCTACTCGGGTCTTATCAACGCGAATAAAATTCATTCGTCTCACTTGCTCGCGCGCGAGCTCGTCGAGAGACTCGCTCGATGACGATGGGGCACTTTTCGACCCTTCGGGAATGCGAGCGATGTCATTGTCTCGACGAGAAGAAGCAGAATCGAGGATCAACGGATGTTTTTCTCGTTGCACTTTTTTCCGTTTTTTTTTTTTTTCTTCTTTTTTTTTCTTTAATCTACCGCGTAAATCCTATATCGGCGAGAAAACAGATTCGCATTTCGTGCGAAAATCGAATATCGGTTTATTTCCATTCGCTACTTCGCTACTCTCCCCCGGTCTGTAGAAACGACAGTAATGACGGTGTGCTCGACACCGCCCGTACGCGGATTTCCACTTCACTCCTTCCCCGTTAGCGAAATAGCGTGTTTCATTCGCGCGGCTGCGGTGAAGGCTCTCGCTCTTTCATTTCCGATTTCGCTGCTCGCACACTCGGCGAAATGAAGATTATTCGTGAGGGGGAGGGAGACAAAAAAAAAGGAACATCGCGCTTCGATCTCGTGTCGATTTTCGATTCGAGACAATGGCTCGGCGATAACGCGAGAGGAATCATTCGTATTTCTTGATATGTGGGTCATCGATTTGCCACGCCGTAACGCCAACTCAACATGATTGTTGCTCTCGATGAGAAATACGATTTTTGCGCGACGATTTGTGCGATCTTCCAAAATTATGCAGTAAAAATAATAATAATAATATATATTGTTAAAAACAATCTAATTATTGCACATTTTTTTAATTCATTGATAAAAATTATTATCAAATGAATTATTATTACTGTATTATATTACTTTTTTGTTGAAATATGAACATAATCGTTATTTTTTGTATGAATATTATATAAAAATAAAAAATGGGATATTTTTTGTTTTCGTCGAGAATTCTAGATAACAAATGCGTGGATATCAGGATGTCGGAAGCTGCTCTTGTATTTCTAGTGTGATGAGTGTGCACTCTTGTTCGCGTTGAATGCGACGGCCCGCCGTTATGTTTATGAAGTTTGCACAGCCCAGCCCCGGTTATCTGCGTTCCTCACTCGCTTTTCAATACCTATCTCTCGCGCTGCTCGCTCACGTTTATGAATAATGTTACGGCCTCATACCGTATGGCTAATGCTTCTGTCGCAACGATGTCGTATAACAGGTTCGATAGCCGTAGCGTGAACTTCGCACATGGCCGTAGCTCGATATCGATATCGTATGGATTTTCCTCCGCCCTATTTCGCGAAGAGGACGCTCAGATTATGGACCATGAAGAGTAACGTTACTTCAGTCCCCTTCCTTTTTTCCTGGCTTTTTTTTACATTTAAATAAAGCGCAATCCAGCAGACCGATTATTAGAAATCTGCCGAGTCGTTAAAAGTGCCTTTATTGTTTTTTTCATCCCATTAACTGATTTATTTGTGGTCGAAACGATCCGTCCCGCGGTAGAATCAGAAGAATTCTTGGAAAACCATCTGGTATGCGAGCGGCGAAAAATCCGGAAGTAGCGTCGGACGGCAACGTACGATGGGGCAGTAAAAAGTTTTTAACTGGAGGCGCCAAGCGCGCTCCGGTCCCGTTAACGAAGGACATCCTCGAGTTTAATGCTGGAAGAGCTTCATCCCCCTCGACGGCAGCGGTTCACGCGAGTTCTCGCAGTGGCGAAGCGCGGAATTTAACGTCCTGTCCGAAGAAGACGCTACGCCATAACGAACCATCGCCCGTCTCGTTGCGGACACCGCAGTAGATTTCACCCAAAGTACGCCTCCGAGCGCTGACGCTATTACTCTCTTGTTAATTTAACCGGGCGAGCGATAAAAATTTCGCAGCTTATCGTGTGTTAATTATCCGACATGCTAATCAAAAACATCGCCGTCGGTGTGAAACGAAATTTCACTGATGCGTTTCTTGGAGACATTTTTTTTTAGCTTCATTGTTTGGTCATATTTTTTTGTGGACCCAGAAGCTGAATTTTCATCGATTTTCACCGATAAATCGGTGCAATTACGAAAATTGACGAACCGCCCGAAAAATTGGGAAACAATGGGGTTTTTTGGCACAGTAAACGCGACTAATTAACCCGGAAAAATCAGGAAATAAGTGTGAAATGAGGCGATGATACAAAGAAGAAAAGTCAGTCGCGAGGGTCGGACGGTAGGAATCGAAATTTGATAGAAGGGTCTTTAAAGAGAGCGTTGATGTTGTCGGGTTATATACGCGATAAAGAGGAATGGATAGAAGGACCGAGCGCGGAGAGGTAGAAAAAAAAGTTAGCTTTTTTTTCGTTCTATCGCTAGCGCGATGCGGCGCGTCGTTACGGCTGGCCTAACGACTCTTAGCAACTTTGGCGACGTTAACGACGAGTTTACGTCCAGCGAAAACGCCGGAGTTCGACGCGCGAGATCCCTTTCTTTCGTGGACATATTCACAACGCGAAGTTATCTGCACTGTCAGCATGTACCAAAGGGCACAACGGCGATATAACATTATCGGTAAACCCTTATTGAGTGATCAGAAATCTTGATTTATTCAGCTGCGAGCTTTTTTATCCAACATCAGTTGATTGGTTATTCGCCATCGCTGTGGCTACTCAACGGTTTGCTATTCTCTCTTGCTTAAAGAAATATAATAAATTTCCCTTATAAAAATAAAAGGAAACATTTTGATAAGGACTCCGAGCGGAGGAGAAACGTTGAAAGGGTTCCCGAATTCATGATCATTAGAAGAGACATTAATTTCCGCCGTCGGTTCGCAAAGCTTGAGCGAACGATCCAGTCGTGACGACGACGAGAAGCGGAGCAACAATCTGAGTCAAATATATAATTCGCGAAAAGCGTCGAGGCAAGATCGCAAAGGAACAGAAGCGTGCGTAGCCGTTTCATTAATTTGTTGCTATTTCAGCGCGGCGCGGGACGATTCAACGGACGTAAAGTGCGACGAAGAGCTTTGAAATGCATTAAGACCCTTCGACCGAGGCATTAAGCCGGTTCGACGTGCGAACAATGAAGATTTATGTCCGCGATGAAGCACCTGTCGGACTCGTAAAAACTTTTCAACTCGCCATTTCGGTGTTTGCGCGTTGGGCGTCGCGAAGCGCTGCCACTGCTGTACAGTAGCAACGCAGTAACGTTGAAATGACGCCGAGGAGAGGACTAATGACGACGAGAACGAAGAGCAACTTCACATCGCGACGTTAACGTCGAGTTTATAACTGATATTACTCGATGACCAGAAATTTTAGCGGCGATCAACGACGACATGTATCGCTGCAATATTGCTGCGTGTTCATTAAACGTACAGTCGAACTCCAATTCTTTGTACTACGACGACAAATCGGCGAACGAACGGAAACGCTACTTGCAATAGTGATTTCTAACACGCAAGAGCATGGACACGAAAAGGCTTCATTTCCGTCGAGTCTCATGGACTTCCATCAAAAAGATCCAGATTCGGATCTTTGATGACGATGAGAATGATCTACCGGTCACTGAATAGTCGGATTCGATGCTGAAAAAAAATATTCCTGTACATGCAACCGTAATAACCTCGGCATCTCGTTGATCCCAATTGCCTCGTAGAATAATGGAGAAAAAAAGAAGCGCGACAAAGCCAGGGTAGAATGTAAGCCAGCGGTGATCCTCTTCGGTTGCAGTGGCCACTTGTCGTGGTTTTGTCCGGAAAAAGAAATTAACAGTTCATCGGGGTCTGATCGTGAGCGCCGGTAACCGGCGGCAAAACAGTTATAACCTCCGGGATGGAGCGAGACAATCGAGTGTACATGCATAGAGTCGGTTATGGAAACGCGAAAGCCAAAGGAACACAACGGAGACCAAACGAGTTCGGTCGGCAATTTGATGTTATCGTTTCGAGAGGGCAGGATATCGGGCCGGTGGAAACGGGCAGCTGGGCAGGCGAAGGTGCCTCGTAAAAGCGAGATAGGGGACAAAAGAGTAGAAGGACAAAAAGAGACGAGTGGCTTGGACCCATTTGAAAGGCAACTACCCCTCGTCCCTGCGTTAATATACCGTCCGCGAGACCTTCGTTATTGATACAATGGCCGGGAGATGTCGCGGGATAAAACTCTCCGGGGAACGACCACGTTGGAGATCGGTGAACACAGCACACATTCCGTGACGATTTAACGATTCGCATATTGGCTGTAAAACCGCCAACAATTTCGCAACCGTAGTCGAGCCCTGGAGCAGCCACGATGTCGGAATTCAAAGGGGAAGGCAGAAACGGCAAAAAAAAAGAAAGCAAAAAAACAACAAACAGAGAAGAAAGAAACAGAGTAAAACGCGAGGCAGCGAACCTCTCGACACCTCTCTCGTTTTGTTTCTCCATTATTTCGTTCCTATGTATATATATATCTTTTTTTTTTCTTTTATTATTTCCCTTCTGCGTTTCGGCGAACCACCGCGGGCGAGATTCAACCGAGGGGTGAGAGGAGTTTGCAGAGCAGCGATGGAGCCAGCGTACACATCGTAAATTGCCAACTCGCGCTAATGAACTTTGCCCAAGTTTTTATTCGAAAATTGCGGTCTGCGCGCGTCATTGCTATCCCCGACGACGTCCCGAGCAACCCATGTGCATGTGTTTCGTCCGTACACGCGCGTCTTTGCCGGAGAAATCGGATTTCCCCGTTCGTAAAATTGGCGAATTAGAAATTGAAAGTGGCGAAGAAAAAATTGATTGCCCGTCGGGTCGGGGTTGCGCCAACCGTAGCTTGTAGTTTCGTTTAGCAATGAATACCCGGGCAATGAACGTGCCATCCGCAAACCCCTCGTTTCGTTTGTATCGCCCGGGTTAAATACAAGTGACGATCATCCGTGCATGCAGAAGCGACAAAGAACAAAGGACTATGTGCTCAGTGTGCTAATTCCCGAAACGTACATTCGGAGCGGGCTACGAACCGCTGAAGAAATATATGGATCACAGAAGCAACGCGGATACGCGGACGAGACAAAACGTAGGCGAGCCCGCAGCTGCACCGGGTATAAGCTCGACTGTTCGGAGGGAAAAGGCTTAGCTATGAATGAAATCCCTCTTTCGTGCACACAACGAATCTAGGCCGTGTGTACCCCGCCAACTTTATGATGACAGTGACTAATTCGCGCTGTGTGTATGATACGACAAATGCAAAGCTTTCCGCTCTTCCGTTGAAACACGATAGCATGTTTATAAACTGTACCAACTGAACATTAATATCGAAGTTGTCTACTTAAGAATTCGATGAACACGGACTTCTTTCCTCCAGAAATTTTGTAAATTGTGCCATTGCTGTGTTGCACTTCTTTATTAGCCTAGTCACTGGTTACGCCCTGATCCATGGTTAAAAATTTCGATGACTCTTGATGAACGTTCTCAAATCATCAGGAAGCAATGCTGGATGACTCTGATCGACGGGTTGTTGTCAGAAGCGCGAATCTCTGAGTCCAACCAACCCAGAAAAACCGATCTGGATTCACCGGGCATGTATACGCAAGCTGAAGCAACATGACGAAGAGGGCGAGCAGTTAGTGTGCGCGCCGTGCACCCGTTTGCAGACGCCGCTGTTCCGGAAATTCGGAAAGTGTCTGCATAAATCCGCGGCAACTGGGTTGCGAAAACAGCCCTTATGCAGGAAGTCCCGGCTGCTTAAAGAGACGCAGCCACAGCCTGAACCATCCAACCAAGTCCTGGTACCATAGCACATGCACATTCTCACAATCTCTCCTGTTCCTTTATACGTATTCAAGGGTTATATAGAACGTGGAAGAGGAAGCAACCGTTCTCATGGGTTCCTGTAGCCAGAAAGCGGGCGAAAGGCGACGGGAATGGCGATGACAGTGGTAGTGGTGGTGCGGATATAGATATCGACGTATATACGTGAGCGTAGAATGTAACGGGCACACGCGGTGCGGAGTTGCAGCAGCAGCGGCAGTAGAAGCAGACTCGGTAAATAGCGAGCAAAGTTGTATGATATGTGGCGGCGCGGATGCGCGAAACTGCATCGAGGTCCGGGAACGGTGAGAAAGCGTGGTTGTCGGATAGAAAGAGGAGTGGGCGCGGCCGGAGAGAGAAATTCGAGAGTTGGAAAGAACGGGGTTGAAGCAGTTCGGCGAGGAGAGAGAGAAATGGCGAAAACCCCAAACCTAGAGCATAAAGCGTGGGTAGGTGGGGTTTGGCTGTACGTAGATGGCAATAGACAAAATTCTATATTCCGGATGCGCCGCGACTCCATCTCTCATCTATGCTATTTCCGTAAAAGCCGACACAATCGGATCTCTCCTGTTCGACCGATTGGGATCTGCCAGATTCGCCAACAAAGACAGTTCTCGCCACTTTTCATTACGTGACGCATTCAGATTTTGAACGGTTGCGTTCCTTCAAATGGGTGACCAGGTTGAATCTGAATGAACAGGGAAAACAATGGCAAAGCTACCTGCAGCATCAATAAGGACGTGACCCAATGACCAGCGGCTGGCGGCTTTAATACACGTTCCTGACCGCTTCCACTCGATTTTCTTGCGGCGAGCTAACAGACGGCTGACCGATTATTTCATGGCTGCCAGGGAATTTAAGCTCTTCTGCCAACATGCTCATTTCCGTTTCAGCCGAAACACGCTGCAGCGAAGAACAAAGGCGACGGACGCGGTAGCGAGAGAACCGCGGAAGTGTATTAGAACTTTTAGTTGGAGCAGTTATCCGGTAAGTTAGTTGTCTACGCTCACAGTTCGCTGTTCGCCTCTGTGATCGCGAAGTAGCACAGTTCAGATCTGTCTTCATTTTCAAAGTGGACTTCTGACCAAGTGAAACAAAATCCTCTGGTTCTCACATCTATGGATCAAACGAGGTGTAGAGTAACAGCATTTGCCGCTGCATGTGTTCCAATATTCACGAACTTCGTGGAAGAGATGCCTGATTTTCAGCAGTCACGTCATGTACAGACCTTCTTTATCGCGCAACGTCAATCCATGAACTATATTTTTCATTTACTCTCATTTATTTCCTGTTTCTTTTGCTTCTTTTTCGCCTGTAGCACGCGGTATATGGTGGTATTCGGCACACATATAGTGTATGCTTTATATTGTACCTTATTCTCCGAGCGAAATTATTCTTCCCGGATAACTGCTGGCGTCGTCCCGAGTAAAACGGGTGTTTGGCGCACCTGGTGATTTCCCTGCGGTGAACGGAAAAAGGGTGGGTGTTAGGATGAACTGCGGAATACAGGCCATCTCCAGCAGCAGCACCACCAGCAGGAAGCACGAAGGTCCTCACGTTCTATAATCCCACGGCGTTCTCGGCTCTTCTTGGGATTCTCCACTCGTTTCCCTTCTCTGCCCTGTCCTCCCCCGCTCCCACTTCGGAGTCAGTAGAAATATGTCGAGTACGACGCTATAATAGCCCCGAGATTTTCCAGAATCCGTTTTTCCAGCCATAGTATAATAATCCCATGGCCGGCATATCCCGATCCTAGTTATACGCTTTACTATTATTGTACTAAGATATATAACGGCTAGTCCCTGAAGTGCTGAACATTGTTCAACGTGCCGGAAGAGAATTTCTATCCTGCGCTTGGGAGTGGATTTTCGCATATTCGCCCGTAACTGTAACGAAAACGTTAACGAAGCCCTAACGAAGTCTCATAACGAAATAGATTGCCAACTAACACGCGGCGGGGAGTTAACAAGAAAGTGAGAAAATTATCCGGCAAGGAAAGTTTTCTCCATGAAGCGCGTTGTAACTATAAGTTAACTCGGTACACAGGACACACAGTGAGGCTCGCGGCTGATGCTACGTTTATCCGAAAAAGCTGGGACCTGAGAGCGCGAGGGCCGTCTGGAATAAGGTCCAGGACGCATTGAAACAGCAACGCAACAGCAGGGCGAGGTGAAACTTCCCTTCTCGTAGTTAACCCCACCCACCCTAGCACAGTCCGCGTGAAAGAGATGCGGGCAATAACTGGATAACGGTTATAGGCGGCACGTTTTCCACTCCCTCGCTCGTTTGGCGAGCGCGAAGTTGTCGAGCGTTATCCTCCTCGCGCACGTTTTACCGGCAGAAAAGTATTTACCGCGGGAACCGAGAGGATTTCCCTTGCGATGCACAAAAGGAACGAGTACATTCTGATGTTTATCCCGAGGAGGAAAAAAAAATAAATAAAGGGCCGAAGGGTCGCGAAGCACCGGAGATACAGAAGCGAGCGTGATGCTTCAACAAGCCTTGGGTTGATTCTTCGCGAACGAAATCTGCCTCACTTTTTCCACCTTAACAAAGTTTCGCGAAAAAAAGGAATTGTATGCCGAACGAAAAATGTCGAAAGAATTAAACAAACAAAAGAACAATAATTCTATTGCAGAAGTTGCAAGGTTAAGCTGCAGGCGGTAATAATTTTCGAAGAAACGGGAACTAAGAGATTTTTGGTAGTGAGATTTTTGGTTGAATATGCGATTTCTGGGAAGTATAATGTCTTAATGCCCGGCACCTTCGGCGAGGCTTCCGAGCGCTCTGGGACTCGCTGTATTTCATAAACTTTAGGTCTGCACGAGACTCGGAGTTAGACGGCGTACTGCACCGTGCACTCGAGGCTCCGTGGTTACAAGGCAGAAGCACTAAATCTTAGACTGCACTTAATTACATTCCTGGCGAACGTTCACTAACCCGACCCTTCCCTTCCCACCCCCCCCCCCCCTCCCTCCCCTCGCGACCCCGTCTTCCTCTTTTCCTTCGCAACCTCTTGCGTGCCACCCACTCAATCCCAGCATCAGCACGGCCGAACTATAACTTTATACATACTCTGGGCATCCGACTTGTCTAACGATACTTTTAAAGCAAAATGGTAAAATCGCTCCATACAAGAGCGAGAAAAGCACTGTACTTTAATGCTTCGAAAACACTTCGGGAACGACGTTTGCATCGTTGGAATAGATTGATGAGGATAAAAATTGAGTTCAATTGAAAATTGAGGACAAAACAGCCATAAAATCAAGAGTGAAGGCAAAAAGTGCTTTTTTAATCGCTGATACAGTTGATAAGACTGGTCGACACGATAATCTACTTTTTAAACATTACAAACCCAATAATAAGAGTAATAATAAATGAGAAATTTGCTCAAGTCGAATTTATGTCATTGTTAAAAACGCGAGTTTTAAAAAAGAGCATCGAAAGTTTTATCGTTTCGAGAAAAACAACACAGATCGGTATTCCAGAATTGTTGGTCGTCGCATGAGCGGTGATTATTCGTAATGAAATGGTAGAAACGTTATAAAAAAACCTCTCCGAGATCGTCGTGAGCCTTTCACAATTTCGCGTGTCTGAATTACGGGTCAGAGATTACGTTGAGCACGATATACCTCGAGGGATATCGGTGGCTCGGGCTTCGGAGGGAAATGTTCGAAATGAATTGGCAAGGCGCAGGAATGAACGCAAGAAGGGCTCAATGTGGATGATAGCAGTTACAAGGGTTCTGGGAAACGACGAGTTATCTCGGCGGTGGAATCTCTCGACCTCGCGCCGAATCGAGTGTGTAGCGATGTAAAAAAAAAATAAACCTGATTCGTATACAAACGAAATCGATCGAATAAAAAGAGGAAAAAAGGGTCAATCAATTGAACCCTCTTCGACTCGTCCATCAGTACAGAGTACTCTTGATCCAGCGTTTACGGATGTAAGTAAAACGTGTATATTAGCAAATAATTGTTGGATAATAATGGCAAAAGGATAAAATAATAGAATAGGCAAAAAATTGCGCTGAGCCGAGCAGATCTAAGAAAGAGAGGGGTAAAAAAAGAAAGTTCGAGCGCCGTGTACTCGGGCGAATCGGCAATCGTTGGACTCGAAATGGGGCCGAAGCATCCTGCGAGACGGAGAACGATGGATATAGGACGAAGAGGAGAGTCGGTGGAAAGGGAAGTAGAAAGAGAGCCCCCTCCTGCCCCCACCCTTCCTCCGATTGCTTTCCTCGAAAATTTATTTTATCCATTATCCCCGGGTGGAAGTCGCGGGAAAACATTCGAGAGGAAATCGGCTTGATAAAGCACATCCCATGGCCCCTTAAAGTTCGACTGCGGGCGAACAGAACGAGGCGGAGGATCGAGCGAACTCGCGAAAGAGAGAGACGACGAGATAGTTTCCGCTTCCTCTGGCTCTCCTCTCTGCAGAACGCGGACCGTGAGAGGCACGGTAATTCCCAATGGGGCGACGCGGCAGAGGCAGACATTGGAGAACGGGGCAAAATCTCCCATAGATTAGCTAAAGCGATTATCGACTAACCGCTCCGCGACGATTCTACTTCATCGGCTCGATTCGACAGCTCTGCCGGCATCGAGACCTGCACAGTTATCCGCCGAGAAACAATTATTGGCAGGGGCACAGTTAATGGCGGTGAGCGCCGATGAGACGATTTTGGACGAAAAGCGACGAAACAAGACGAATAACTAAATTTTAACTCCCGACTACCCGCTAAGGACTCGAACAAAATTCGTTTGATCGCGATTACCGACTTTTGGAACTTCTCAAACCAGCTCCGAACGTCTAAATGCTAAAACATTTCTTGAACAGATTCGGTATTCAGATCTTATGAATATGTTTTATTATTTTCGCATGTTTTTCCCCGCGTACTATACGTTATATCGACTCGCATATTTCAGTTGGGAAGTTTCCGTACTAAATGAAGAAGAAATCCGAGGACTATGCGAACAATTAGTTGTTATTTCTCTCGTCTTCATAATAGAATTTCTTCCTTGCAGTCTACAAATGTCTCTTTTCGGCGATTCACGAAGCAAGCGGTAATTGTGACAATTTGTAATGCGCTCTCCGCGATTTCGCAGTATTCCTACCCGGACCAACACATTCCTCTTTCTCATCCCTCTCCGTGCTCCAGTTCTCACGCAAGCCACGAGAGACGGAAATCTTCTCTCGTATATAGTCCGCGATCTAGGAATGGAGTGCTCCGAGAAGCGAAGAACCGATAGAAGACTCTGGCACAGTGGGAGAGTAATAGGTACACGCTAGAGGCGTCTCTTCCAACTCCAACTTACACCTTATTCTCTCATCCTCTCCCGCCTCGCCAACCCCGGGGACGAATTAATTGTATTACGAGACAAGCGTTCGACTAATGAGCTAATCTATAACGTTCACGACCATTGTTCCGCGCCAATTTCGGCACGGTCGAAGGTGGAGGAACGGGAATTCGCCGGGATAACGCTCGCGAAGATGCGGAAGCAATGAATGCCTCGAGGAGAAGGCGGAAAAACAGACAATAGCTCGCGATATCGCGCCGAACAGAGATTTTCAATACAACGATCAGGGCCCATGCTATAAAATATCGACCGTCTCTTCGCTCGAAAAACAAATTCTTGAACCAAAGCGCATATTCTCAGCTAGAAGAATAAAAGTACTTGTAGCTGAAAATACATCCTTCGTCCAAGCATTCTGTTCTTCGGGTGTTTCGTTTTGATGACATTTTTTTTCGAACACTTGTAATTTATCATCGATGAATTTCTCGACAAGTTTGCCCGCGGTTTTTTATGCACTATCGAACGTAACGTTCGCTAGTCTCGATCGACGACGTGAACATTTTTATTTGTTCGCAAAATCGCGCGATTCCTTCTGTCGAGAGTTCGCGAGTTAGCGAAGAGCTATCAAACAAACAAAACGCGGGCGACACTGCGGAGATTTTCATCGATGTGCGCTCCAAACTTGTCTCTTAAAATGCAGTACTGCTCGCCGCGATGGTACGATCCCGCAACGAGAGCTTTTTCTTCGCAATAATCCGCAGGCGCGTATCGCTTAACGCGCTCGAAATAAAATTGACGAATTTTGAGAAAATCTTACAATTAGTAGCGCGATTTGCGATAAAAAATAATTTCCCAATAATATCCTCCGCGTGATTGTTCTTTCTTGTTATTTCCAACCACAAATTTTCGGAATCACGAAAACCAGGAATGTTCCGAATGAATCGTTATGGATTTTCCATGTTCAATCCCGTCACCGGTTCGGAATAGAACGGGCTTGGATATCGCAGCGTTGATTACGGAGAGATAATAAATTCTCAAGTTTGCAATTGCACTTTGCGTCGGCGAATGCCTGCGACCGAATAATGGCTTGCGGACGGAGTCTGCGAGGCTTCCGCGGAGCTTTGGAACTGCGCGGCGTTCAACCGAGTCGTAGAAGCGACCGCAAAGCGCTTTCCAGATATTCGCGACGGTTGGTTTATCCCGAACGTTCCCGACGAGGGATATTATAATTAATCATAATTATGTCAGCAACAGTGCGCGAGACCTCGGCAGCTCGTCGTCGTCGTCGGTCTTCGTCGGTTACGCGAAAGTGGGAAGCTACTCGGGGCATCCGCGACAACAGGCGGCGTTCCAGATTCGCCGTCTGCCCGGGTGAAGAAGCGATGGGTATGGAGAGAGCGTGGGAGCTAAGCAACACAGACCCCCATCTCCGTAGCTGAAGAGCGCAATTTCTCCGAGCCACGGCACTGAATTTCTGAATATCGAACGCTCGGATATGAGCTTTGTCCCTAAATACCCTAAATAGGTCGATATTAATTCCAAACAAAGGAAAATCGAGCCATTTCCGATGAAGACGAGAGGATTAAAATTACGCAGGGTGCACCGATTGCAGTGGTTTCTCTTCGAATTGCTGCAAAATCGTTGCCGTTCAAAAATCGGCCATTTTACCTTATCGTATTTACCCTTGCTGGAAAATCACGGATTTATATCTCTACCAGTTAACACTCTACCAAACAACTTTTCTTATTTGCACAATTTTTGGGCAATTTTTGAAATTTTTTATATCAATTTTTTTACTCTAGTTGGGAGTTAGACAATTGGAATTCAGATGAGAAAATTAATTACTGGAGAGTTGTATTCTGATAGACTTGTCATACAACAGAGCTATAAAATGGTAGAGATATTCGCAGAGTTGTATTGACTTGTAATATTTGTCTTCGATCTGGTAGGGATTTATTCAGGCAGAGTTGCGGGCGGGCATTAAATCGAGAGATACCTATTTATTTTAGTGAGGACGTGGCAGAGTTTGGGCAGAGGCTTGTTTTCCGGTAGAGCTTCAATTCGGTAGAGTTTTGGCTGGCAGAGATATAAACGTGTCAGAACAACGAAACCCTCCGGGTTAAAACAATCACTCACAAACGAATACATTTCATCGCACGAAATTCTTCTCAAAAGAAAACAAAAGCAGCGAAATACCTTTGGTCCGTCCGTCAGAAACGGAGGCTCGTACTTCTATTGAAATGGTCTTGATAATTTTTCACACGTTACCTGAAACATAAAGAGATTTTTGTGATTAACGAGAAGTTATCAGTCATCATGGCAGTGGAATGGTCCGGGAACACGGTAGGTGGCAACAAACAATTAGCAGGGGTTGACGACGAGAGCGGGGGCGAGTCGCGTAAACTACAACGCACTTGAGTAACGAGGGTACACGAGGAATCAACGCCGAGTCGTGCGATGACTGCAATTATTAATAGGCGGAGTGATCCGTCAGTCGCGACCGGGGGCTGGCTCGCCTCTGGTGTGTTGGCTTCGCAGCACCACCTGGCTTGAGCTTTCACCTCGAGCGTTCAACAATCCGCAGGAGTATTCATATTTCACGACGTCGGATATTGTGCTAGCAAGACTGTCAACTCCTCGCCGTGATTTCGTCACGTCGCGGTAACGGATGCGTCAGAATCCCTCGAAAAATAGTTGAAATCCCGTAAAAAATCTTCGAAGAATTTTTTCTACCGGTACGCGAGAAATATCAGTTGGGTACTGCGGAAAAGAAGTTGCAGTAACCAATTTTTCCGGATACTTGACAGAGAATTAATTGGTTGGCAGTAACTTTTTTCTTGATGACAATCGTAAGAAATACAATTTTTTGTAACAGCCTAGACCTTGTTAATAATTTGCTGTAAACAATTAACTACCAACCAACACAGCGTTGTTTGCTACCAACTATTAACTGATCCGTCGTAAAAGAGGACTCGAACCAATCTGGCAAAATCGAGAACATCATTTGATAGGGTTATGATAAAAAATGAAAACGTTTCTTACAACTAGGTTATTCTTAACCAAATGACAGATGATTCTTCGCGCATTTTTTCGTGCTGCGAATAAACCAGCAAGAAAGAACAATTAAGTTGTAACTAATTGTCAGAACGAGAATCGAGTCGACGCGAGGTTTTCCCAGTCCGTGTGAGAAATAAAAACCGTTTTATTCCAACGCGACGAAAATGGTGCCGGTTCTCCGGCAAAAAGCATTGCGGCCAAACGACCCTGGAACATCCCTAGCAGTTCCTATCTCGCGATGAAAGGACGCATTTGAGTGAAGACAGTGTGCGCGCGTGTTTGTGTGCACGGAACAAAAGGATAAAGAGGGAAGGGCGGAACAAAAGGGGGCGAAAGAGAGCACAAAGCACCGAAGCGAATTCTTGAAAATAAAAGAGCAATATTCGGGGCGAGATACCTGTCCTCGCCATTGTGCAAGGCGGTAGATCCGTGTACGTACCAGGAGAAGCGTTGTCGAGTGCGCGAAGCGCATCCTCGCCCATACACAACTATAACATTCAGCACAGCTTACCTAAGCTAGCAAGCTCTCGCATTATGATGGAGCTTGTAGTAGGTACCGGGGGGGGAGGTTCGCGTGTAGGAGGCTACCCTGGATGGATGTTAACGTTCGTACGTACACAGAGCGTGTTGGACAAGGTGCTGGTCGCGCTAACGCAAGAGTAGCTTTGTCTCCAACACGAGTTACTGCGGAGATAGAGATGATAACGGGGTAGGAAACGGTAACGCCGGATGGACAACAATGGCTTATGGTATGAAGCCAGGGAATGAGCCAGCGTCTACAGTCTGATGTACAATCGTCGTTGCCACGAAGCGGTACTGCCGTGTACCTCGTGGTACAACTATAGCACATACACCGGGTTACACATCTACGGGATTCCCCTCTCAGTGTTAGACACAAATAGTTTCGCGATGTCGTTGCCGTAACATTGTTGTTTGCCTTGCACTAGACACGTAATCGTTGCCGTATCAAATCTCGGCTAAGATCGCGGCGCCATCAAGACTTGATTGTGGTGACATGGATGATTGAAACGGAAGCATTTTGGGGTAGGGTAGAAGTGCAGGTTTTCACCGCTTTTGGCCACTGTATGCAAAAGGACAGGACTCGGAATGAAATGATATCAACCTTGCATTCGTACGCGTTTTAGACTTATCCATGTGTCATCCATTTCTGGCAAAAATGGCAGGACCGAGCCTATCCGCCTTATTGTTCTATTTCCTTCCGCATCACAGAACCAACTTAAGCAAAGGTGGTTTAACTACATGGAACGGTGGCAAGGTGTCTAGTTATTCACGTTGGATTGAGGACCTGCATCAATGAAGGTGCGGACGTCCTTTCTCTGCAGTTGGTGCAATGAAACACATTTTCCTTGCGGCAGCATTCAGACCCACGAGTAAGATAGCGAGTGCACCAGCGTTGACTAAGAGATGCAATGAGCACACGTGATAAATTTGGGCGAAGTAAGTTACAGTTATACCGGGTGAAAAGGATGGGGGGCGAGATGAGTGCGAGCGGGGACTAACCTCGAGAATGAAGAGTTATGCGAAGCTCCGGCTGACTTACCGACTGGCTCAGCGGGGATTAAAACCCACGCTAACACGGCGCAGTAGCCGAGAGTAGCGCAGTTACAACAGCAACAGCAACCCCTCCTAAGCGCGCGTACATGCGCTTCCCTTTGCTCCCAACGGCTCAGCCTGCCAACCCCATTAGGCAACGCCGACACGAGCTAGCATAATAATACACCATTGCATATTTCTCTCGCTCGAGACTCTCCCCGCTCCATCCGCTTTATCCGCTCAACATCTATATCTGCCTTTTTTCCAGAGCTTAGCCAAATATCCAAGTTTAGAGAGCTTGGCGAAATACATTACATTGTTGTTAATTACCCGGTTCAACTAAATCTTATGCGATTCATTAATGTGTACTAAATGCCAAATTTAGGCGATAAATTTGATTTTCTTGCTGAGGTTTAATTTTGTCAGATTTCTTTAAAAAAAGACATATCAGAGATGCACGCGGGATGAACTTCGTTAAAGTGCGGGGAACGAAATACCCGGTAAAATTCATATTTCGTCACTCGCCAGTTAAGGAAATTTCATGTGTGGCCGTTGTCGCGACCCGGCATAATCATTCGGCTCTGTCCTATTCGTTGAACGCGCAATTGGATTAGAGAGATAGAGAGCGGGTGAGGACGAGATCGTGCTCTCGTTCGTAGGACTCGCGGCGAAAAGCCCGGAAAGCGCGGTTTCGGTGTATAACAATTTGGAGAATCGTTGATATGAGTTAAAGAGGACGAAGGACGAAGACGAGGCGGAAGATAGGACCGACGAGAACGAGGTCCTCGGACGATTAGCCGGGTATAACCGTCGGGGATCGCGGGAAAACCATGAGCGAGGCGAACGAATTATTCCGGAATTTCGGATTATAATTGTGAAATCGTCATACTAAAATAACTTTACTGCGAGCCGGAGATCGCATGCCGGACCATTCGCGCACCGAATGATACCGCTGCCGAATGCTCTTGGGAACTCCGGAGTAATTCGTGGTTCAACGGAGAATGTGTGCGAACGCGAGTACGCGTGCATAGGGGAGAGCGGGGCAAAATGGCACGAAATGGTCAAGTAAAGTCCTCCGTATGATAGAATTGGGGCAAAATGGGACAAGAGAAAGTCCCATCGGAGTAGATTTTTTTTCTGTCCCATTTATCTGCCCTAATACCATTCTGCCCTGGTCCCATTGTGAGTGAATACCATTTTGCCCCAGTATGCCGTTTTGCCCCGCCCTTCCCTAGTTCTGCCACAACGCGCCAGACCGCAACGCTCAAAATTTGTTCCAATAGAGTAATTGTATTGCAAAAGTGTACGTGCATTCGCGATATCCGAATTTATCGGAAAGATTGCAGCGAAACGAGGAAAGGGCCATTTCGGGCTTCGGCTGCCGACTACTTCTCGTTCCATTTCGCTATCGCCTTTAGCGCGCACTCGTGCCCGACTAGAGCGCGCCGCCCCCGCCCCCGCCGGTTTTACGCTCCGCAGAGACCGCGAGATTTATGGATATACACGTGTTCCATATCGCGCCGGCAATACGCGCGAGTAATGCGTCGAACCAACGAGAGAAACTGTGAGAAACGCTCCACGGTATTTACGTAGAGGATTAAGTGTGTAACCGAAGTCCCGTGGGTTTAGTCTGATTATGCCCGGAACGAACGACGCGCGAGCGGCGAAGTAGACGCGGCGGGGATCATTCGCAGATTTATTACTATCCGACTGTAAATAACTCGGGAACTATCTCCGCGCTTCTCATTGCTTCGACGAAGACGCGAGCTTAATCAAGGGATTGAACATCTTCAAAATTGACCAAAAATTCGACTTTTTGAAAAACTTCTTTTTTCATTGACTCCGTCGAGAATATCTTATAACATCGAAAAATATCTCAAATGTTTACATTTTATAATTTCACCATTTTCAACTTCGTAACTATTCTTTAATTTTACCATTGTCTTTTTTTTTTTTTTTTTTTATATGAATGTATTTTTCATGACGAATATGAATTTTCGCGCGAAAATTATTCCTCATATTTGTCCGCCTCGAGTATTATATTTTCTCACGAACCCACATTAATACCAATCCGAAGATTAATATTCCCATTTTTCCGACGCGAACTTCGTGTCGGTGCAAGTGAAAAACGGATTTCCCGCGGCGGCGCTTAATTTGCAAATGGCAACGAACGGCGCGTTAGCTTTCATCGTGCTAACAAATATATGCCAGTCGAATCTGTTCTGCCGTCGGGGAGGGGGAAGGACTTGATAGAAGAGAGAAGTAAGTAGTGCGATACTATTATGGTCAGACGTACGAGTTACCAGGCGGGTCTATCGATCCTGGCATAAAACCTGCGAGAGCCTCGGGCCAAGTAATTTACAAAAGTGTGCCAAGCTTCCTGGCGCTATACCGCGAGCCTTGGAAACTGAACGAGGTCCCGTCGGTACATAGTTACCGGGTAGTGCGAATTGCGATGATAGATACACAACATACACGCTCCGCGAGGCCTGCAAGGCCATTATTATCAAACGGTACGCGAGGTGCGTGTGTGCCTTCGCGATACACTCGTTGGCGTTTTTTTTTTTTCCATTTTCTTCAACCGGTCATGGTAAATCTTGCAGAAACAAGGCGTCGACAATTGTTCACGCGTTTAGGCTGAATAAAATTTGTATACGTAACAATTTCCCGAGGCACACGGATAAAAGAATAAGCGAACGGCGTACTCGTTACTAGAGTCGCGGGTCGTGAATAATATAAATATAATCTCGCGCGAACGCGAGTCTTCGGCACACGCAACGATTTCACGCTACACTCGGGTCGACTTAGGGTAAAGAGTGCGCACTGTGAAGCGGATGATTTGTTACACTTGCAGGAAAAAGATTTGCAACGCGGTCAGCCCTGAACTCGGAACGCTAGAAAGTACTGAAATGCAATGATAGGAGCGAGATTGAAGCGTACAGTCGTATTCGTCGCGAATGGCTCGGGTGAAACCGAGCAACTTCGTTTCGCGGCTTTGCGTGACGATATTGTCGCACTGGCAAGTGACAAAACTGCAACGAAAATCGACCTGACCTCGCGTACAGAATAACGGACGGAGAATTAACAAGAACCTTATAAGATATTCGGAATACTTCCGTGTGACAAAATGGCACATTTGCATCTTTGCCCGAAAATTAACTACCCATGAATCAGTGGAGCAATTAGTTGCCGTTTTTCATGACGTGTAATACGTTTAACAATGAGAGAAAATTACGGCGCGATGGGTAGTCGTTAATTACTCGACTGATCGTGACTCTTTTTTTAGGCTAACGATCTTATCGCTACAGTAATTTCGTAAAATAGTGGGAGTAATGAAAAAATTTCGTAGAGTTTTTTTGTATTTTTTGTAGCAGAATAAAAAAAAACAAAAAATTGGAATACATAATGGCCATCCCGCCAGTCTCGTGGCATAGAAGAATACTGGGGTGCCATTTATGTATTTTGTTTTTTTACTTATGAATATTTTTATACAAAAATGTTTCTTTTTATTTAAAAAAAATTAACGTTCGCTACTTGGTTTACATTGAGTCAATTTTATTTTTTTTAAATTATTTTTTTAGAATTCGCACGAAATACAATTTTAAGTACTTGGCGTAAATTTTTGATATTTTACTATTTTTACTATTACTCAGCGACGGCTGTGCCGATTCAAACGTAACTAGGCCTATTGAAAAGCTTGGGTTCGAATCATATAATGAATGTTGTAAGCTCCAATAATAAGTACGGCCCTGCAAAGGGAGAGACAATCAGTACGCCCCTGTAGGATACGTAATAATCGTCATCGATACGCTTATTGGTCGAAAATATGTCTCCGCGAAATTGAGCAGTGATCAATAAAACCGATCGCTGTCTCCGCATCAGCCTCTTTGCCTCTGGGGACGTCGCGCGAGAAGGACGCTTCCACGAAGTCAAATCCAAAAGATCGATTCCGGTACTGGACGAGCGAGTATCCCTCGCTTCTTGTTGTCCAAGTCTACGCCTGGCCAGCGGGACCCTTTCAATTACTTCGGAACAAGTTCTAAACTGACTGCGAGCCCCAGAGCGAGCAAAGAGCCATCGTGCCATCGAGCGACAAGATAAGCTATTTATTGATTGTAATTCTGGTCATTTCTGTACAATTTACGTATTATGTGGAGTAGTGTGTTGATATCCGGAATGTGTGAGAACGAGAAAGTTTATGTTTGATTCGACCCAGGAGGGATTAAATTGATTGCGAGAAAACTGACATATATATATATATACGACAAATAATGTTCTAATTGATGTGTTTTGGTTCTTAATTTTATTTTAATTGGATCTTGAAAGAAGAGGGAGGAAATAGGAGAATAAAAATTATAATAAATGTTACAATGTATCGTTAAAAATGTTTTCCGACGTCTAATTGCGGTTTATCGGCGAGATCCACTTCCGACATTTTGCAAAACTATTCCCTTCCAAATTTGGAAGCCTTTTGCAATGGGCTGCATCAATTGATAATTGATTGATTGATTGATTAATTAATCGATTGTTCCTGATAATCAGAAACACGAACTAATGTGGAGATTGGACCTTCGGAGTGGTCAGAAAAAACGGACAGACAAAAAAAAAGCCACACATCCGTGCAGTAGTTCACATAACACACAAGATGCGCGTTTTTTCGTGAAGTTTCACGAGACGAGGATCGGTTTTTCCACTCTCGACAATGACGGGCTCGGATACATTTCAATCTGAGTTGGCTATTGCTGGATACATATAGAAATATCACCCTCGGCAGTGTCAAATCTCTCACTGAGATGGCATGAATTTGTCGGACGACCCGAGCTAAAGATATCGGAAGGCTTTTTCGCTCTTTTCCTTTTTTCTACCACTCTCCACCGCGATCATTCAGTCTCCCTTCGACGGATGAGGCTCAAGCTCTAGCTCGCTCCCTTCTATTCATCCTGCGGAATCCTCGCCAGGAGCCCGACGGGATCGAAGCGCCGAAGGATGTTCGCGAAAGAGAAGAAGCGCGGAGGGGAAAGGAAAGCAGGGAGAGATTGATCCGTGCGATAATGTGGCGCGTCTCGCCACCGGATCAAAAGAACGAATCCGATGAAAGTGGAGAAGGATACGATAGGGAAGTAAGAAAAGGTAGAATGGCAAAGATAGGTCGATGGAAAACGGACCAGAAAAGCGAAAGAACCTAATTTTATAGGAAGGGTTAGTAGCGTCGACCGCAAAGGCTTTTCCTCCAGTTCTACAAGAGCTTTCCACGTCCACCCTCTTCCACACTCTCCCTCGCCCTCCCTCATCTCACTGTCGCTATTCCGCCCGTTGAGATTCTCCAACGAAACGGGTGAATTCGTACGACGGACTCGGCAAAAGGATACTCGGGGTCAGGCGCGATGGTCAGCGCGGTTCATCTTGCTTATCTCAATGGCTGTTCGACCAATTCCATTCGACGTTACGCGCGATAGTCGCGAAATCTAGCCGCACCAACAGGGTTATTCGAAGCATCTCCGCGTGATTTGCGATCGGAATCGAATCCTATCGAACGTCGTTCGATGCGCACTGCGCTAGTACAGTTCGAATGTCTATCATAACAAACATCGCTCGCAGAACTTATAACTTATTGGAAATGTTATCGTGATGTCGAAACTGTAAACAATCACTGAGAGTCATACATTTGGCTCGAATTCGCATCCGGTTCAATCGTATTGTCCACGATGTCACTAACAGGCATGCAAGAAATTAAGTTGAATTTTTAGCGAAATAAATAAAAAATTCATTCTACAAATTCTCAAAATCATAAATATGTTACCTCTGTAATGAGAAATGAATGTTCTAACAATAATTTTTTCGATTTTCAGCACCGAAAACGAGAACTTCGAGGCCCAGAAATATATGTGCATATTTCACAAAAACAAAGTCACCCCCGCGCGGGAGGAGGAAGAAAAAAAAAATTCGAAAGCGCCGTTCGTCGAGCCGACAAATCATCGAAACGGTCGTTCGAACTTGGTTATATCCAGTGCCGCGGGCGTCGTTTCGCGTGTTACCGTCATAATTTTGTTCGTCGTTGTCGATGGGATCGACAATGGGTTTTCAAGAGCAGTGCGGATATAAAGTGTGCGCGTGTATTCGCCTGAGTATGTGCGTTCGGAACGGGCGATTACGTGTTTCGGGGTATAGTTATAGATCGTCCATGGCCGCGTGTCCCCCGTGAGCTGTAGAGGAAACTGGTAACGGGGGTGGTCATGCGTGCCGGAGTCGGACGCGAGAACGGCGTCGAGCCAGGTGCATAAATCATTTCGATACATTTGATCCCACGTGCGAGCTCGGCGCGCACAGCGGAGGAAACGATAAGCGGGTACTCTGCTATGCGGTGCGGGGAAAATCGCGCCCGAGTCGGGGTTTGGGGTTGAAGGGGGGCTGGTTGGGGGAAAACCAAAATGGCAAAGATTCTGAATTTCGCCAAACGCACACACGAAAAAGAGCCGGTTTACCTATTGTGCGCCACTATCTATCCACGCGCACGTTTTTACGCTACGCTCACATAGCCTGCGAATACAGTGTAGCGTAAGTTCGCAGGCTCGATTATTCCGCCGGGGCTTCTGGCCGTTGCGGCCCCCCCGCATGCAGAGAGGTCGAAGGTATACGACGCGGAGGAAGCCGCGAAATGGGGCATAAACGCTCTCGCGTCTCACGGTATGACGATCTTCGCACGCCGGGAAATGTCGATGGACCGCCGACCGACGGCGGCATCAACGATGCGAGAGGAGATGCTTGCTTTCGCTGCTGGTCGTGCGGGTTTTTACGGCGCGCAAGACTACCTCTTACTCGTTTGCCTTCGGATAGTCGACCCGGGGACACCGGCGTTCACCACCGACCGAGGCTGGACCTCGCTGGAACGGTGGTAAACAGTCAGCCGCGTTGCTCACCGTTACTCGACGTTGATGTCTCAGCAACACTTCCCAAAGGCAATGGATGTGCACTCGCTGTCGCCGAACGATTTATTGATATTTACTGAATGTTTATCGAGATTCGAGTGCCGCTGATTTACTGCCCTGTCCGATATGACGGATTTATTGCGGTATATCGAAAAAAAAAAGCCGGATGGATGGACATCAGAGTGTTTTAGTGGAGTATAGTTTTGGGCTTTTTCTTTTTTCACGATTGCTGCAAGATTTATCGTGCGGAGAAATACATCTCGACTTCCACGCCGAAATACAGCTTGTCGCGCGTTTTTCATGGTCTAATCTGATTGCAGATGTGATCCAAAAATTGCGACGTTCATTGTACGATTTTCATCATAATTCAAAAGCGCGTGAAAAAATTCCGATTGTTTCCTAAATATGACTTGACGACGTTTTCGAAGATTCTGAACACGTTTTTACTGAAATCTCTTTTTGTCACCAAAACAAAGCTTCTGTTACGGGAACGCAAAACACGATTTATAAACGAAACATCTGCACTTTTATCTACAAGACAGAGGATCAACGATCTATTTTTATTTAGTCGAAATTGCCGCAACTCATCAGGATCTACGGAGAGGAAAAGGATCTCTCCTGTCCATCGTATCACACGGACAGTTGGTTCGGCACAAAAGTTCTCATTAAACGGACGATTAAGCCAAGATTAACTTTTATTTAAGTGGGCGAGGGCCCGAAGCCAAAAACATGATCCGGTCTGTCTTGGCCAGTTGGCTGTACGGAGTTCGCTCGGTAAACCTTGCCGATGTAACTCCACCTATGCATGCCCATTCGAGGGATCCCTCTTCTTCTTCTCCGCGCTACGTTAGTGGAACTACGCCACTATTTTACTGATCGGTGGCTTCCTCTGGATTTCGAGGGAACGAGAACCGGTCAGGTTTGGTCGACGATCACGAGCGGATCCTCTCTGGTCTCCCCCCTGCCCCGTCACCCCGCCGACTGCCCCACGGTATAACGCTCGGAATTAGAGGATTTCGTTAATAGGGTTATACTCCGCTGCCGACGTGAGCCCCGAATATCCCTCCGTTACGAAACCCTTGTAACCCTTCCATTGCTGTCCACTGATCGAATCCATTCGGAGCTTTTACACGAGTGCACTATATCAGTTATATTAGATCCGATGTATCGCAAATTAATTCCCTTGATAAAAGGAATTCGAATTTTTACTCCTTGATTCCTGATCGAGTTCACGTTCACGGCGAATTCAATTTTGATTAGGTGAAATTTTTCGAAATTCGATTGAAGAAAACGAATGTTATAGATTTCACGCAAATGTACCCTTTTCGGATCAGCCCTTCTGCCTTTGGAGCTTTTGAACAGTCCTGGCAATTGCGTTCAGATATGTCAGCCATTCATTCGTCGAATGCGCTGATGAAAATCCAATAGACAAAGAAACGACAGAAACGAAAGGCAAAGTTTTATGTCATTTTTGCAGATCTGGAATGAAACTTCAATGCAGTCGGAGAAACACCTGGTGAATTTTTCTATTTGCTTATCCCGAGCGCGTCAAAGACTAATCTGAAATACGTGTCGAAACTTTTCGCAGATTAAACACTTTTCAGTCGGGAGTTGATTTAAAAAATTCGCGTCCATTGCATTTACTTCGCTATATTTTTTATTTTTTCACGCGGCAAAAAAAATCGTACATTTTTTTCAAGACTCCCGCGTGAAAAGTGGTGAATCTGCAACAACTTTAACACAATTTTGTGAATTCGATAAAATAACTTAGCAGATTTTCTCCCAACTGCATGGAAATTTTACCTCAATTCTGCACTAACATTTAAAAAATGTTGCAGATAACTGTTTTTCCATCGTTGCTTTTCTTAACGTTTAGATTGCATTAAAAAAATAATGAAAAATCTGAGTAAGGTCTTCAGTTCACTGTGCGCTAAGGTCTTACAAATTTCCGGGCACTTTATGAAATTGTTACGGTTAGCCGTGAATTACGCGCTAGATAAAGTTGAGTTTCAAAAATCAAGCGATCGCTTCGCTCGCCGAGTCGAATGCCGAGTGCGAAACGGTATAAGTGGATGTGATGCTATTTCTGCCACATGCGCGAAAGTTCCGTTCTCTTGTCGGTCTCGGAATCGAAACAGTTTTAACTGGAAAACTTTATAGGCACGGAATCATATCGCGACCACTTCGCCTCGCGCTCCTTGCCGTGTAGCGCCGCCGCCCAGACTTCCGCGAAATCGAATAAATATTATTTTCTCCGTGAGTGAGCGAACTGTTCGAGGCTCGCTCGGTTCGGCGTAGACCGAAAACTTCGGTGAAATTCACGCACCGATACTTACGCGTTTCGCGAGAATCGTCGAGGCGTCGGCGTGGCACGCGGATGGCTTACCGTTTCGGCTCCGGTTGTTTCCGCCTATCTGCATTGCACAATAACAGCGGCAACTCGGCATTCTACATTTCTCTTTTCGCCCGGAGGCACGCAAAACCAACCACCGTAACCCCGCGGCAGTTAATGCAATCTTGGATGGTTCACGACCAAGCGGGAAGAAAAGGAAGAAGTAACCGAAGAAGAAGGAGAAGAGGAAGAAGGAGAAGAAGAAGAAGACGAAGACGAAGACGACGACGAAGCCGAGACCCGAAGTTGCTGAACTTTCGAAATAAATCAAACGGGGCGTAGATAAAATTGTAATGAGCATGGAGATAGAAGAATTTATGTGTCCCGTCCCGTTGCCCGGTACCGCGGCGTAGCGCTTTCCAGAGAAAGCTTAGCTCTCTCTAGACGCTCGCCGTACTTAAGTGCACGTGGAACGGAGCTTATGAGTTCTCCGGCAAAATGGTATGCTACGTGCTGGAAAACTTTTTCGTGCATTCGCGCGCACGTGTTGCAGCCCCCGTCATATCGAGAAAGAATTTTTCGTTCGATCCGAGTTTCGCGCTTCTTTTCTTTTCGACTTTCTTATCAACGTCGTCATTGGGACGGTAAAAAAGCGACGGAGCATTGAATCGTCAGAAAAAAATCCGAAAATTCCCGGAAATTCTGGAATAAGCGAGAAATGCGATTCCGAACCTCAATTAGAGTGAACCGATCAATGATTGCACAAAGTTGTATTGACTGAAAAATTTCGATTTCATGACAATTTCGTGTTAGGCATGTTTTTTGTATTCCGACTCGAGTGTGCCGAAAGTGCTGCGAAACTTACCGTGGCTCCGGGAGCGTTCAATTTAGTAGAAAATAATAAACGGCCGCCTGCGGTAATTTTCGACGAGCCGCATTAAGGAACTATGAAAAAGCTATGAAGACTTACGACTCTGAAACGTTTACTCTGTTGAATTATTGGTTTGTAACGGTAAGTTTCGATCAATATGAATATAAAATGTTGTTCTCTAAGAATAATAAGCTTTCTTCTTCAACAATGATAAAATATATTATATATTTTCGATATAGTAAATTAATATATGCTCGAAAAACGTTCAAAGATTCAATTTCTAGTCCATACTCAAATACTACAAAAAACAAATAGTATGAAATCTTTGACGAAAAACTCAACGTGCTTTACTTGAGGTAAGCTTACGAAAACTAGTTGGATGACAAACACAATTTCTTGTCATTGAAAACACCCTTGATGGTTATTGCTGTGACGAGAATTTCTTTACACAAGTTCGACCCAGCGACTTTCTCCTGCTATTCAACATCGAAAAAAAAAAGCAAGATTTTAGATTCTTTGTCAATTCAGCGTTTGAATGGGATAAAAGGTTTTTCCAGAAAGAGCGCTCGGGTATGCGAATTTGTTGGATAACGGGGGCGTCTTACTCGCTTAATTCAACGCTTTATCTTGCTCAAGTTTTCGCGCCGAGTTTCCAACGGGGTCGAGCGAGAGAAAATGAGAGGCACGCAAAATTACAAAGAGACAAAAACGATAAAGAAAGCGGGGCCGGGGGGCTTGCGAAAGGGTGTGAGAGAACTTTCGTTTTGTTTTCCTCTCGCGAAGTAAGTACACTTTGCACGGTGGAAAAGGGGTTCGCCCGGTATCAAAAGGGAAGCGGAGAGCATGGAGTGCGAGAGAACGAGGAGGGGATTGCGCTACCTGTTTCTGCTCTTGTTCCTGTCGGAGAATAAAGTTTGAGACGGTGGCGCTAAGTCGAAAATACGGGGGCCAAGCCCGGTGGTAAAAGTTCCTCTCGAATTCACCGAAAGAAGTGTATACTATACCCGAAGGGCGGAGGGGTTTGGGTGGGTACGAGATAGTTAAAGCTCGGAGTTTACGTGCTTCCGGGAAAAGTGCGTCCGCGTGTATAGTACATTAGAGCTGGTCAAAGCGAAAAACTGAAGAGATAAAGAAAATAAAGAAGAGAAAGCGAAGAAGGGAGGAAGGAAGAGAAAACAACAAAAAAAAAAAGAAAAAAGGACCTCGAAAAAGGGAGAAAAACGAGGACGGAACGGGGCAAATTTCATGTTTAGGAAACCCGTAAAGCCATCACGCCTGACGTTGGACAACGAAGCATTATATTCCTCCGTCGAAAGATTCGCTCTTTCTTTTTCTTCCACTATTCCTGCGTATCCCCTCGCCTAGCATGAAATCCTTATTCTTTCCGTCAGTGAACTCGAGCGTGGCCCGCAACACACGAGCCACTTCGAGAATGGACGGAAGCGAGAAAGAAGGGTTTATGCACGAACGAAATATTGTTACGCGTATACTACAAGCTCGAAAAATCCTGCATGCGGTACGGTATACCGGAGATCCAAAAAAAAAAAAAAAAGGAAAAAAAACCGAAGCAACATCCATCCCCGAGTCGCGGGGTTGTAAGAAAAACTTTGGCTCGAGGCCACCGCAACGGACGAGAGCGTTCATGGTGGCGCGACTCTCGTGAAAAGTCCATTATCCCTTGAGATTGTTATGTCCGGGGATCTTTTGCTCCTTCGCTACTCGAGATTCTTTCAAACTCAGGGTTATCGTTCAGCTCACACTGTGGAGCGAGAAAATTGTTACTTCGTTAATTCCTTCATGAGCCGCGGAAAGTTGCCCTTTTTACAAGTTGGTGCTTTCTTTTTTCTTTCCTTTTCTCTTAGTTTGTAATTTTCTTTCATCTACCATTAACAGCAGCGTCGCGGCAGCCGGGAAGGTTTTTGAAATTGTAATCTTCAATGCGAAATACTTTCTCGTTTTTGCTGCGGCATTAAAAAAGCAAGTAGCATATTCTTGCCCAGTGTGAAGAAATAAAGTGCAATCGCGACACGACAACTGATAAAACTTACAAAGAAAAAGCCAACATTTTTGTTGATCAATGAAAAAATTAATTCCGAGGTCTTCGATGATTTAGTCATAAAACCGAGGTTTAGTTCGGTTGGTATTAAAAAATCACTCAGGAATGACTTCCGATCGGAAGATTGAACTCGGGATTCCCAGTTTGAATCTAGGATAATCCGTAAATATTAATATAACAGCGCACACTGTTATGGAACATTACTAAATTATGCTAAGACCATTGACCAAGTTTCATTAATCCCATTGAAACATCATCCTATTAAGGACTAATGATGGTATTTTATTAATTATTGTTAAAAATGGTCACTAAGTACCATCGCTCATCAGAATAGCATCTTTTAAGATATTTCAAAGAAGGTTTCGAAATAGCATTATTGGTAGTCGTTGATTTATTATCTAACCCCCAATAAAAAATGAGTAATATTGTGCGTTCAATTTTTTCCGATAAATTTTCTACTGCGGCTCATATTAGCAAAAATTCGATCAGATCCCCTGTTGTTGTTCCAGCAACTTTCCATCGTTATCTCGTCCATAACCATAAGAATTATCTGACACTTATTTATCCGGTAGTTACATTGATTACAAATGGGAAAGTGAATCAGTGGCATTTTTTTCATGACTTGTCGTGGTAGTTTTCTTATTCAACATTCATTCGCATTCGTTACCACCAGCGCAATGAAAGACCTCACCAGAGAAGAATTTTTTTTTAATTAATTCGTGACGCGCACACTTAATACTACATAATCAATATTGGTGAAATTATCAACACCCTAGAAAAACAAAACAAAAAATGTAGAGCTGTTATCACATTATTCATTTTCGCAAATTGGTTTAGTGTAGGTGTCTCGCATCGAGAAGCGCCCGTTCGGCTTTGCATGTCCCGTGCAAAATAATGCCTGTCCGAGCTCTGGGTATTTGGCTGCGATCCAAAGAACAAAAGGGGTTTGACCCAGCGACAGCGTCGCCGCTTGCGCAATTTGTGTGCACACCCGATAGATATATATCCGCCCGGCAGGAGAATGGAAAAATCTGAAAAACATTTTCTCGCCACGACGATTTCGTGCAAACAAGAAAAATATCGTTCCCGCATTGTCTTCCATCGGACAAACGGCTTTTATTATTAAGAAAAAAAAAAAAAAAAAAAAAAAACCGAAACGCGCGACCGTGGAAGGAGCTTGCGCGATCGAAACGGAAAAATTCCTACGCATGAACGTTTCGCTTTTAATTCACGACACTCATCGCGAATGCGGAATATTTTGTAGTGACCCGGGCGAACGTTTTTGCGAGCGGGTCTCTTTGCGTGCCTTTGCATAGAAAATAGCAGAGACGCCCCCGGGCAGGGCGTGCACTTGTCGTGTTCGACAGCGAGGTCGATCGCCGCGTAACGCAAATTTCCGAAGAAATTAAGTCAGCAATCGCGCGCAAGCCCGTGTCGTTCCGCTCTCTTCGTCGCGCGATTAGTTTTGGGCACATTCGACACGCGTGCAACCCCCGAACGGGAGAGTTTCGACGAAGCGATAAACAGCTTTTTCAAGCGTTATATGTTTGAACGGGTCTTAATTAGATTTTCCGTAACGACATAAATTATATCGCACGCAAATTGTCATTAGAGTAAGAGCGTTGAACGCGGAACCGCCGTTTCACCGTAGCTTTACCGCGTTCAATCGGACCGTTCGTTTTCACTACTTTTATCCTGTATTATGCAAAATTTAATATAATATTCTGATATTAATCAACGGGTATGTCGAAATTAGTGGTACGTGCGCTTTGGCGATGTGAAACGTGCGGAAATCGTATTGCGGGAGATACCAACGTACATACGGGCGAGTGAAGTTGGCGCTGAAGGATAGAGAGCTTAATTAAAGTCTTGAGGTATTTTTGAATAATCCGATTTTTTTAAATTGTCCACTAACTATAGTTGTATTGGTTATTGGCGGAGGCTATGTCAGACTCGGTGCGAGATCTACAGAAAGTTGCTGACGAGTTTCATGCGAGTGAGCGAATACCGGTGAGTCGACGATAGTCGGAACAATTTTTTTTAAAATTTATTACAATCCTCAAATAGAGCTTTTAAATTCGAATTTACACTTTGTATCGAACCCGCAAAAATTTTATGAGCTGTTCACAAATGAAGCCTGTTGTCCACCAAAAAATTGAATTCTTTCTTTACTGCCGGCTGCATCTTTCGAGTGCATGTCGATAAACTATCGGATTGTCTCGTCGTCACCTGCCGTAGTTTATTTCTTGTCTATCTTAAGTTTCCATACTTAGATGATCACCGCATCCTTTTTTTTTTTTCAAAAACAATTTGTCATCCCAAGTATTTTTTTTACCGATCCAAACCTTTGGATCGGTTTCGCGGATGTCGGAACGAAACAACGTGGAACTTCGCAGGATTATCGTGACTCAGAAGAACAAGATTGCAATACCCCGTTAAGCCGCGAAATTCGGCGAATCTTCGAATCGCAAGAAGTCGTCTAATGCCAACAGCGGGGATATCGCACGAGCGGGCATTGGTACGAAATCTTCGGGCTTCTGCCATGATGGCAAGAGAAGCTGTGTCCGTTCTAAAGTAGAAGCGGCCACGGCTATTCCGACAAGGGGGTCTTAACGATCGTTCCTTACGAGCGAACTTGCCCAGAGGAGGAAGTATTAGTGGTGTGTGCCAAAACCAGATTCACAACCAAACTGCATTTCCTTCTACGCTCTTCTCCCTCCGTTCCATATCGCCGTTAGCGCTGCGATCTCTGCCTCCTCCAGCGCCATAAGACGTACGGGCGAGTTACGTTTGGCCCCGTTTTCGCTGGATGGCTCGCCCGAGAAACTTAATTGCATTTGCTTGTACCCCGTGACCCAACGCTCTCCGGAACCTCGTGAGTGATAATCAAAATTGTTTCTTTTTTCCGTCGGAAAACTAATCGCCGTCAGCGAAACACAGCGGCAGAATCGCCGGATCGACTAGACTTTGCTTAATTAATTCCTTTGGGACGAACAATTCGATAATTAGGTTCAGCAAACATTTTTTCAAGCATGGATGCCTTTTTTTTCTAAGAATCTCGAAGTCGTCCGGATTGCACTCTAAGACTTTGGCTCTCGTCTTCGATCTGGTCTACATAGAAATTTTCGCGGAGGACCCTCGCATATTACGGATATAGATATAGATTTGGGAAAATCGAGTTGAGATTAACGAATTCCTTCGGTATTCGGTAGAATATCCCAAGTGAAATCCCCGACTAAGTGAATTCCTGAAATTGTTTTCATTCCAACATCGAGTCTGACGACGGCGATAGCGGTAGCCCGAGAACCCACCGCTCGGGCTCTCTCTCTCAATTCCATCGTCTCTCATAATACACGTAGTTGGAGTTTCTTCGACACTGATTATTCGGAAACTCGCTATTTGTATTCGCTGATAATTGATGGCAAAAAAAACCTCGCGACAATAAATCGCTTTCAACGAGGACGAAACAATTGTGTCGATGAATTTCACAATACACTCCATTGTTATCTCTTCTGTAAGACGGCAATTGTCTCTGTAACGTTTTTCCGAGACATTAACGAATTAATATTCGCTGATTTAGCTCGTTTGCTCGCAGAGCTCTGGGCAAACAGGCTTCTGGGACCTCCGACACTCAACCCCGGGTCTCGTTCAACATTGGGTAAGGATGAATGATTAATTCTCGCTATTGAACTATATTTCAAACTCGCCCTCTTCGTTATTTCCCCCCTTTTCTTGGCTCTGCAGACTTTGCAGAAAGTTCTATTCATTAAGTTTCGCCGGTTTTGCGAAAGGTGATAGACGAAGATGAAAATGAGATTGCGAGTGAAAGGCGGCGGGAAGCTCGTCAGCTCGGTATAAGCTTCGATGCGCGGCTGTGTCGCGTGGGTGTGATGTACCGAAGACCTGGTCACCATCTTCCGGCTGACCGTATTTATCCTACATAGTATTCGTATATACCTTAAAGGCTCATTAAGCCCCTGATATAGCTCGGAAAACTGGCTTTCACCTCATAACTTTGAGACGACGTAAACGAATCCTGTTTTCCAAATGTTAATGTTTGTTATCAAAATGCGACAACTAAAATCGCCCGCGGTCATTATTTATCAAGACGAGATGGTATTGGAAGAATTTTTTTTTCAATTATGAACGCGTTTTTAAGATTTCGAATATAATTACTATAATTGACCTTCACATTTGAAAATGATCCATCATTTGACTGACGATTTATCGTTTCATTGGCTATTTAAGATCGTTGATTAGCATCTGTAATTATTCGTATTATTATTTTTTGATAAGGTCATTCTGAATGATATATTTTCTTTTACATCGGACGCATCATTGGGGATGTTCGCAATTATTGATTTCTTCTAGACAACCTTAGTATTTCTTATTATAATGAAAAAAGTTACTCCGTCACGGCGTTCTCGGATAATCATTTCTGGTATGAGAATCAAATTTGCTTGTCTTCAATAAAAGTCCCGAAAAGTCTTAATTCGCGACAAGAAGTCGATGAAATCTCACTGTCAAGGGCGAAATAAAAATTTTCCGAGGGTTGTTTTTTTTTTTTTAATTTGTTAAACATTTAGAAAAACATCTCTGCGTATATTTTTGTTGAAAACAGTGATGATATTCAGCGAATAATCCGATTGACATGATTAATTCATTATTGTCGGATTTTTACTTAGTGCTTCCCTCCCGCACTTTCAGTAAATTTTGACAGCTTAAAAAAAAGTCGTATTAAGATATATGCGAGTTCAACGTCACGATAATACCTGGTTTTTTAACGCGCTAACGTGACGGCTTGACGCTTCGCAAAAAAAGGTAAAAGAATCCTCAAAATTTAGAGACGAGAATTTAATTTGTATAATATCTGCCCGGTTAGCGCTTGCACGACGAACGAGCGAGTTCACGAGCCCGTTCCACCGCATGCTCCGAGTACATGATAAAATATAAAATGCCTCGTGGAAGCACGTTTTATGAATATTAATAGAAACCAGGCGCATCACGCCGACTAATTCTGATCGGGCAGCTCCGTTCGCTCGTGTTGTTATTTCCATTATTATTAACTCTTTTTTTTCGCCTCGTTATATCGTTCTGTTTTGAACATTTGGGGCATAGCCTATTTTTTTTGTAAACCCAACAAGATCCATTTTTGCTTCCTCGGGAATGAAAAAACACGAGAAAAAAATTCTTTTCGTGATTTTCGTGACCTGGGTAGAGTGATAAAAAAAAGAGAGGAAGCGATATGTCAATTACATTGGCACAATTTTTTTTAAATCCTCGCCTTTCCCATTCGAGTTGTAAGTTTCATTGTTTCAGCGGCTCTGGTTTGATACGGTATAGATGTCGAATGTTTTTTTGCTTTTTTTTTATGACACACTTCACATAGCGAGAAAGTAATTCAGCTCAGTCGAGAGTTAAATATTTCGTACGATTGATGATCGGCGATCGAGGATCAATTCGTGACGTTTGGTGAGCCGTTGAAGGATTCAGGAAAAACATTGGGTCTCCGACTCGATTCACTTTCCGAGAAGAAGAAGGAGTGAGAGTAAATGAGCAAACCGCACGGGCTCTGAACAGCCTCGGCACCACCCGCGAGCTTTACTTTTCTCCTAGACTAGAGAGAAAGCAGAGAGCAGCAGAGCGAACACAGAAGCAGTCGAATTGCTGAGTCTGATACTTTTCTTCTCATTCGCTCGCTCGCCTCTGCCTCGGCGGCCGGCTCTTTCTCGCTCTTCGAGTTATTTTAATGGCTGAAATAATGATTGAACATTACGGTAACGGTATTTAACTTCTACCTCTTGGTCCGTCCGCGTTCCACCCTTCGGAAGCCCGCGCCGCAAGGGGCTGCGCTCCATGGCTGTTAGAGATGAGAAAAGTTGAAATGGGAAATGGAATTGGATGCATAGCCCGGCCGGCGGGTCGGACCGAGCGCGAGAAACCGAAGCGCCCAGCTTCTCTGCCGCTGACTCCACTCCGGATAGCAGTCGCTGACGCTTGGGCCGGAGAGCAGACGAAAGAAAAAAAAAAAAAAAAAAAAAGCAGAACGTTCAAGACGCCCCAGTGCCCTTTCAGATATAAAAACTATACCGTACGTTTAAAGTACACTGCGTTTGCGAATTTCACTGATGCGAACCACAACATATCAAGAATACGGAAAAAAATTCAAACACTTTTTAAACACCCACATAAAATCAGCCCCAGGACTTGTGAAAATTGCTACTTGCTCTTTTGTCTCCTTTTCGCTCCAATCGTTCACAATGGTAATCCGGAAACTCGGAATCGATCTACCGACTTGATCAGATCCATCCATTACATGTTTGGTGAATGGTGAATCGTTTTTGGCCGTGGGTTATGGGTTTTAGCCTTCAGCGATACCGGGTTCTAGCAGGTCTCAGACAAAGTCCAAGACCTGATTTAGCAATTTCCGCCATTGATATTTCCGGGTTTCCGAAGTCCTTCAAGCCACGAAAAGCCGTACGCAACCGCTCGGGAGAGCACAAACCTATCGGAGCAATTAAACCCTCCGCATCCCTCGGCGTACAGCGGAGAGACAGAATCAGGGGCCAGTTGTGATGTCATGGCATAACGGGGCGCCATTAAGATAACGTGACTGGTGGTGATTAGCTTGCCTAATTACTGCTCGAGCAACGAGAATCTGTGCGCGCCCCCTGCACGGCTCTCGGGCGTTTCGCAGTTGCGCCTACGTACACTCGCAGCGGCGATATCGCTCCCGCAGCCACGGTGTCTCTCCACTTCAGTTCGCATCCTTCGTACTGTGTAACAGTGCCAAGTGCACCCTCCGGGCCTGGTCTCCGGTACTTCACGTTTGTGTATCCTATCTCGAGCGTGCAATCTCGGAGCATTGAATGGCGCCCGAGAGTCTTCGCATGTTCGGGAGGTTACGCAAATTCGCAAACGTATCTCTCTCGCATTATGCCCAGCAATGGGAAAATATCGTTGAGATTGACTGAATGAAGAAAGCTGGAGATGGAACGAAACAGTCGATAGATCCGAAACGTTAATTAATGGTCCTTCGCTTGGCTGCTTTGTTTTCCATTCGATATTCCGGACGATTCGTTTGGTAGGCGATAACGCGAGTAGTCACACGTAAATGTCTCGCGCGTCGAGAGATTGTCGACGTGCCTCGCTGTTCCCCGGCGTAAGTTCCTCGCCCATCCTCCGGACGGAGTTCTCCGAACGTCTGAATTATCCGATTGTGATTTCCTAATTAATTAATTCGCGAGTCAATCTATCTCGGGACCTCGCTCGCGGCGATGCCGGAGAACGGCGCAACGTGAGCGATGGGCTTTTACAAGTTCTCCAATAGATCCACCATCCTCCCTCCCGATCTACCCTACCTTGATCCACAACCGCGATGCTAATTGTTCTCCCATTTGGATGAATTAATCGTGTGTCTCTGTCAATGAATTACAGTTGTCGGCGCGATTGCTGCGCGCACTCGCGTCCTTTATCGTGTTTCTCGGCGACGTTTCGTCGGATTCGTGGCGTATGGACTTCGACATGGAGAATCGAGCCGCAGTTCGGTTGGATTTTCCGTCCATTATGGATTGATTAACGAAGCTATTCGTGTATGGATATTAGAGAATGGGAAATGTTTTACTCTTGCCAAGCATCGTATCCGAGTTGGTAGAAACTGCACTATTGTGATTTTTTTTCGGCCATTTTAAGAGAAAATTGATATCGATATAATAAGGAATTTTCAAGATTTGGCAATCTTATTAATTAGTAGATTAATTGGTCGAGACCTCACGGATATCGCGTCTACCTAATAAGCTCTACAATGTCAGAACGCCGGGCGAGATAAGTCAGCACTAATTATTGACGATAACGCGATCAACTGACGTCTGTTCGTATTAATTATGCTAATCGTTATGCTAATGGCTTCGGTAGCGGTGGAGTCAGTGGTCTGGTTTGTTAGGTATAGTTTACTGGGCCATGACGCGCTTCTACGTTCTGCTATCGATTGCATACGATGTGCACACGCCGAACAAAGAGGAGGAAGGAGATCAGATCGGTTCAATTATTCATCGTCTGCGCCATATCCGAACATTCGGAACTTATCGACGACACGGCGGTAAGAAGTAACACCGACTTAGGACATCGGTTTTTTTGCATCTTCATCATTGCATTTTAACGTTTCGCAAGGACTGCGCCATCTTTCACAAATGTTTCGTGGTCGAATTTCAATTGACAGAAAAACGAAATGACCAAAAATGATGGCAAAAGGATTTTTGTTTGCCGCTGGCAAAGATCACTCGGACACGCGGGAGTAGGGCCGGCTCGTCGGGAATTTCCTGTCGAGTCAGTGGGCAGATCGTCGAGAACCCGCGGCATCAGCGGCAGCATCAACGCGCGAGCGGGCGTCAGCAATTTTCAACCTGGATATTCGGTAATTCTAGCGCGGTGGGCACGCAATGGCTCAGAGAAGACAAGATAGATGACGCGAAAGCAACCGTACGAGTGAGCCGGAACGGGGATGGAAAGTAAAGCGATAGAGAAATGCTGGTCAAGCTAAACGCGCCAGTCTGGCGAACGGTATGAATGTCGGATACGTAGTTAGCGCAATCTCTGTGGACGCCTTGACATCTGTCCCACGGCGCGAGAGCCGTTTCCGCGTCTGACGGCGACTGCCATTTTTTTCCATTTTTTTTTTAATCCATGTCATCTCGCGAAGGCGCGACGGAGATCCGGCTACTTGCAGATTTTCGTCTTTCACTCAATGTTAATTCGTCGTGCCTTTCTCTCGTTTTCCTCCACCGGACACGGATCGCTAATTAATTGTCGATCGTCAGCAAGCTTTTTGTTCCCTCTGCACTCGTTCATCAATTACTGTTGTTTATTAGACATTTTTCATCAGCGCCGGATCGACGGCGAATTCTAACTTAGACGGATAAATCATCGGGCGAAGCCTGATTGAACATGGTAATTAATTGTACTCCATCCCTCTTTATTCCAGCTCCTCATCGAGCGCAAGAATTCCAGGATCTGCGAATAATGCTTCGTGCTTCTCGCATAATTCGATATCAAATTTGCGCTCTATGGCCGAATGAATGCGATCCGCTGCGTCGTGTCTGCTGCCGTTGAAAATTGCCAGCCAGAAAAGTTTCGCTGATTGAGAGACGCTCTCTTGCATCGCGAGGAAACTAGTTTTCTCGAGAAAGTTTGGCGAAGAAAATGCGAAGACAGGTCGATGGCAACGTCGAGGCTTGTCGCGAGAGGGCCGAAGCGAGACGGCGAGGCCGAGCGAGGCTGCGGAGAGAGACATCTGCATAATCTTGAAGGAGCATCGGGCCACGCTAAAGCCGACGAGCAAGCGGCAAAAGGAAGACGACGAAGAATCCGAAAGACTGAGAAGCCTAATTCACATTCGTCAGGATTACACCGGGACGAGAACGAGTTTTGCGAGAGAAAAAAAAAAAGTAAATGTTAAACGACTATCTCAAGTAATGCCAGCAATCACTGCAACTTTCACCACGACGGGAACAAACGAGTGCGGAATTATCGCGAAAAACTATAAAGTGACTTTTATAAACCCATACTGAAAACATTATCAATTGAGAAAATTGATCATTTCTATACAGAATAATTGATTAATAATAATAATAATAAAATGATTAGTTATTAGTTTTCTCATAATAATGATTGTTATTGCGAAATGGATTGCTAATAATTGAATCGACCCAAATTAGCATTTATTTGCGAAGAGATTGTCCGAAATAGCTAACATTTCTCAACAAATTGTTATTATTAAAAAAAACCTGTTTCAAAAATATTAAGTATTTTTCCCTATTAATTTTTTTTCTGAATGAATCGTTCTAATGAAGATAAGAACATGTACCAACGTTTATCGAAAAAGACGAGACGTCGATCCATCAAATTCGGCTCAAGTTATTCCGGGATTAAAATCGCTCTCCGTGTTTGACTTAACGTTCGCGGATCCTCGAGGCGGCTCGAGACAGCAACAAGTACCAATTACTTTCTAATAGTAAAATGCGCGAGAGAATAATTATCGTGGATGACGTTTTCGGGAGTCGAGGAGCTTGTCGAGCGGAGCAATGGGGACGTGATTCCGCGATAGAGCAAAGTCTTCCTCGGCAAATCGATGGAGACTGCAGTTAGCGTTTTTTTTCTTTTTCCCCTCAAAGTTTCCTCATCCGCCCGGTTGAAAGCTGCGCGATCGGGAATCGCGAATAGAGCAAAACGAATGAGTGTTGTTAGGAAAGAAAGAACGAGAACTAGAACGAGCGGAGTAAAACGCGGGGGCGGATGGCGGGGAAATAGGCGAGGAGAGAAGTCAAATGCAAAACGCGCGATAAGAGTGGTGAGACGTCGCGGCCTGATGACGCTGAGAAAGAGGGTACCCACTTCTCGTGTGCTCGAAGCGCGGCGAAAGAAAGACCGGGGAGGGATAGTAAGTGAGACAGGAAGGAACGAAGGAGGTCGAGTGTGCATGCTGCGCGTAAAAGTGAGGAAGGAAGGCGGAGAGGAGAAATAAAAAGAGCACCGGGCGAAGGAGGCGAGCACGTGAGATGGAAAACTGCGGGAGACTGACGGAGATGGGGCGAGGGATGGAAGGGGGTGGCTAAAAAGGAGGAAGGAGTTTGCACTTTATCTAAACAGAGCGTAGAGTTGGGTGATGAATCGCTGCCGGCTTCAGTCGCTAACTTGGGACCGCTTCTCTTGGCACCTCCGCTCTCACCGGGTATAACGTCGGCTCGAATGCACTTCGAACGACTTATCTGGCCGTGATAACGATAACAACTTACTTGCTCTCTCGTCCGCGGCACGGTTTTCGAGACGCCCGGGCACACCGGGACACGGGACACTCAAATGTACGTAAGATCCACTCGAGCCGGTCTCGAGTCGAGTTGAAAGAAGTGCTCCAAGGATCGGGAAATCGGATAGCCAACAGTGAGCGTTCCATCGGGCGCTCTCTTGTCCCCCCCTCGGGGCGTGACCGAGAGACGCCCGAGAGACACGAAGGAACGTCGAGAGCCGTTTCTACACATTGCTTATATCGCGCATCATGTTCAATCTTGGATTCTTGGAGTGCGAGTGTAAAAAAAAAATCAGAAGAGACTCTGAGTTTTCGGGAAGCGCTGAGAACATAGGGTTGATGCACCGGTTGTGGCTATTTTCATTACGTATTGCTGTTAAATCTGTGTTTGCCTTTCCTTAGGCGTTGTACTTAGCGAGGGATTCGCATAAATCAGCAAAATTCTACGCAAGTCTGCATGAGTCAAGAAACAGATTGATTTTCAATATTTTTCTCTGATGCGACTATTAGAATTGCAGGGCTAGAATATTGCACACTATTGTAAAATGGTCTTGCCAAATTTCAGTTTATTCTAATTTATTTAGGATATAAGACTGTGGAATGAAAAATTGATTATTTCGACACTTCAAGCTTCTACAGACCGTTCAAAAGAGTTGGCGATTGTCTCACGCGGACAAAGATTACGATGAGAATGTTCAAACCGCCGCGATATCGAGAGAATTCCGATGTTTCAATACATCGTGCTCGATGGACGATAGTCTCGTTATCTGTGTGTTTCGAATATTAAGGGCGAGCGTCGGTGTTGCCGAGCGAAATCAAAGAAGCGAGAAAGGCATCGGGTTTCGCGATCCGAGAAACTCGATCGGAAGTCGGACAAGATCGACGATAAGCGAATAATGAACGCGAGGAAAGTTTCTTATCAAGGAAAACCATGGATCTCGCTGCCGGAAGAAGTTTCTTTTTTTCCACGCTCTCCCCTGTCTCTATCATGGTCTTTGTCGGTCGGTTCTCGGTCTCTCTTCCGGATTCGTACGCCATTTCCTTCTTTGTTCGATCTGCAGAATGGACGTTGCGCTCCGGGGTATTCACTACCAACAGTTTCGCTCGATTGTTCGTTTTTAACGACGCTTGAGCTCGATTCGGAGAAGAGAAAGAACGTTACTCGGTACGGAAGTTGGAGCGGGATAGACACGCGGATTCATTGAAACTCAGCGAAGCGAAGACTCGCGCCTCGAGAAAATATAGGGCCGAGCCTTCTGCCATGTACATACCGAAGGCAATAAACGATCTATATGCATGTGTTCTGGGCACGCGGTGGACTTTGAACAATCTTACACCAGAAACGTTTCGCTTCAATGGTCCCGCGACGGAATCACAGACAGAAAAAGGAATTGTTATGACGTCGATGACGGAAAAAAAATGAGTTGGTTGAACTAACAATCAGTTGAATCAGCAGTTAGTTGTTTAGTTGGTCCATTGATAATATCGCATAACAACTGCCTTCAACCGCAGTTCCTTCAACTATTAGTTTCCCCAACTCCATTTCTTTCAGCGCATCAAAGACGCCCGAAGTCATCAAACGTGTCTAGCACCAACCGAAGCGTTAAATTCTGCGATCACGACTGGTATCGATCAAACACGGGTAAAGAAAAATGGGGAATCGAAGCCCTCAATGGGGGACTTTCCCGAAGATACGGTGGATCAAAGTGGCAGTTCTTGCCGTGAAAGCAACGTCGTCATTGGCGCGAACCTCGCGGAACGTATCCTTTGACCTGTTGAGTCGATAGAAAAGCGGATGATTTATTCATTAGGATACAATCGTCACGCACCATTTCACTTCCCTTTTAACGGCCGACCAGTTACGAAATAGTCTGGCGCGGTATACCTGGCCAAGGCGTAAGTAAGTCCGGATTGATGAAGACGCTCCAGAACGGAGCTGTTCGGAGCACAGAAAAGAAAGATGCGGGAAACGAGATAGGAATACCGAGCGCTGGAGAGAAAGCAGAAAAGCTTACGCCAAGTTAAGGTAAAAAGGGAAGGGGGTGGAGAAAAACGAAGAGGGAAAGTAGAAAAGACGACTCGAAGCATCTGGAGGGATTCTGGTCCCCGTTAAGACCTGACGTATGGGTATTACCCGCGCGGCATAATTGCCCCGTAACTCAGACTAGTGCAGTAGCAGAGGTCTGGGAAACCTCCATCGCTTTTCTAATAATGACCATGCCAGACCGTCTACGGAGAAGGCACTTTTGACTGCCGATGATTCGATTAGGCAGCGGCCCGTGCAATCTTTGGTTCGTCCTCATTTCACCGTCTTTTTCCTTCGCGCCATGTGCTTAAGCTCGCAGCGATCTCATCTGGGGCCCAGCGAAGTCAGTCTTCTGCTTTCAGTTCATGCTAATCACGATGTAAGGAAGTTTTCTCAATAATTCTTCAATGCTAGAGTAACGAGCCATGTGAGAATTTAAAAATCTGAATGAATTTCCTCAACAATTTCGTTTTGTATTATTATTTTTGTGAATTAATTCGTAGAGGCCAAATTAAAAAATCTTGTTCTTTCGGCGAAATTCGCTCTCGTCTCATGCTGGCGAAATTAACGATAGTAAAAAGCCCGACGAAGCAGAAGAAAAAGGACGAAGCGATGTAGCAAGGTTCTTGGCGGAGGGGGGAGGGAAAAAAGAAGTACAAAGTTTCGGTCCATGCCGCTGGCCGCGCTCTCTCTCCGTGCGGCTTAATGGAATACCGAATAGCCCAAGTTTCGCGGGACGCTTCTACTGTCCCTTTTTCTTCTGTTGTGTCTCGTCCTCCCCTTCGTTGTTGCTTCCTCTTTTTTTCTTCATTCTTTCTTTTTTGCAAATTATTACCACGAGAAGTTTGGCGACGGGGCGAGAAGCGGATAAGAAATGTAGGCCTTCCGGGCATGGCTCGCCTGGTATCGCAGCAATAGATGAACTCGCCAGTGAAAGAACTCCGCGTATAGTCGGACGAACGGCCGGCAGAGAGCGTTACCGTTGCCACGGGATTTTAAGAGGTCGCGAGGGAAAAAATATCGTCGGCTAAGAGGACGATTGCTTTTTCCACCGAACTCGCAACTACTCTTCCGCAATACGTACTTGTACAAAATTTACAGGAACTGCGGCTCTTTTCTACTCTCCGCGGTAACGTCGAATCGAGCCAGTCCAAGGTTGTATACAACAGCGGATAGCCAGCCCTAGTGGTAGAATCTTTTGTTGGCCAGTCTTATGCGCCTTCGCACTGGCCCTCGTTGAGTTAAAAGGAAAATAAAACCACACCCTACTTCAAACCAACTTAGGATAGATTTTTTAGATATTCCCAATCGAAAGAAGACCTCTTTTGATACGGATCCTGAGAACAGGAATGAAGGATCTACCATAAACTTTGTGTTTACGGTTAAGTAATTTAACCAACGTTTTCGCGAAACAACAAAATCGTACAACAATAAGTTTCCCCTTTTCCGTACAGGATAAGAACTCACGTACGTTAAAGAATCTTTTCCGAATTGTGCCTAGAAGAGAAAACGCGAGAGCGAGTAAAAGGAACTTTTCTATGTACACGTATAGAGGGTGGAAATTCGGTGACTGGTATGGGAACGAGTCGAGAAAGAAGCGAACTCTGCGAACCGAACCACTCCAGAAACGAGAACGATAATTCCCCCGAAAGTTTTTCGCCGCCCACGGACGGAGCAAGCCGGGCGTGCGCTGCCGACTAATGTCCGAAAAGTCGAGAGTTTCGCGGGATAGTCGTACATCGAAAGCTTCACGTAGACGTATGCGGGCTGGTATAGAATCGAGAATACTGGTAGTACCTCCTCCCACCCTTCCTTCTCTCTTTTCCTTCCTTTACCGCCCTTGAGTCCCACCCTCTCGTCCGGCTAACTGGGTCTGTGCAGTAACGGCGCCAGAAGAACCGCCACCAACCATATCCTGTTATTCGTACGACCGTGGGATCGAAAAACATCCGATAACGAGGCGGTGGAACTGCCGAGAAAAGACTGGCGTACATCGTATTATACAAAAGGTCTTCGGAGAAATACTACTACGCGCGATAGTCTGTCCAGTAGATGGGCGGACGCTCGACAAACGGACTACGTCAAGAACGAGAAAGCCGACGACGAACAATACACAAATATATATATATACATATGATATTTTTTATTTACTTTGGGGATGACTACGAAAAGTCCCACAACAAAGCTTCACTAAAAAGCAGGATCGGGATTTTTTTTAAAGATAGTAACTATTTGAGCCAACCAATTGGATTTTTCCCATCCGATTCTTGCAAGAAAGACGATTGACTTTAATCATATTGAAGGAATGATACTTATATGAGATAACATTACATTATTATTGTAAAATGATTATATGTATCATAACCATAAATTAATAAATTATGGAAATTGATTGATATTCTCGGTTGCTGACCAAAGAGACAGTAAATCATCCGATTAAATGTGGATGCGAGAATGGCTTCTTTCACAGACGAGAATTCGAACGTGGAATGGATGAGAGTGGAAAATTCTGATTCCACCGAGTTTGAATCGGAGAAACATGTAACTATTCAGTAATGGTAACGTTATATGCCATTACTCAATGGAGCTCGAGAGATGGCTTGAATCGCGAAATTCCTTAGTGTTGAAGAAAATACGAGAGAAGGTTGCCCGATGTTGGTGTGGTGTACAATTCCATCAGGGCGAGTTCGCGGTTCCGCTGCGGAGCCGCGGATACGTAATAACTTTAATAACTACGGAAGGCACGGTATTTCCGTTCATAGAAGAAACGCGATACACCAGTTTGCAAAATCAGCGGCGGGAGCTTTTCAGCGGAAGATTTTTCCCGTTCGTACCGCTCGCTGCCACGAATACGCCGGTCGGGCTCGCTTGCAAGGTTATGCGTAGTTGGACACTAAAATATTCTCCGTGCTTTCATATTTATGATGAAAGGGTCTCGGAAATTTCGCGGGCAATTTGTGAAGAACTCTGTAGATAGTCGCGTTTCTCCATGTGAAAAATCCTAATGATCTTGCATCCGATAAACTATATCGGCGTTATTTTTTATCTATTAAGGATGTACGGGCGCGAGACGGTGCTCAACGCCCTCAAAAGTGAAAATTCAGAGGTGATTTCGACCACTTCTCAATGGAGTAAAAATCTGAAAAAAATCAAACATATAAAAGGTGCCGAAAAGACTAATTTTCCATTATAACGATTCCAAAATGTTATTAGCAAATGAGCGAAAAAAATAATTGTTTCACTGACTTGTTTGATTGACATTATCCGTCAACCTAACTTTTTTTTCGGATAAAAATTGTATATAAACTTTTCTGAACACGTATGAATTTTCAGAATATTTTCTAATCATCGAAATTTGGTTTTTTTGGAATTTTTTTTCTTCAAGAATGCGGGTTAAATCACGAATTTATTTGAGATAATAATAATGGGCGGAAGTTATTCACAAATTAGTTGAAAGAAATGATTCAACCAATCCGGCAATCCAGCTTTTTTCGCAGTAATCGAATCGCTTATTTTTCGGAATACATTTAAAAAATTATAGACTACTTTATGGTTATTAAAATGTATATATATATTTTTTTCATGGTTGAAAAGTCACCTTCTTTGGTGAGTTGCCGGCAATGATTTTTCAAAAGACAGTACTTCGATAATAAAAAAATCTGAATAAAATGCGTATTCGAAGAAATTAACGAATGAACTTTCACGGAAAGAAAATGTAGGTTACCGGATGACTCGTTGAAAAAACTATTATTAAGTTATTCATTGATATCTTTTCGAATTATAACTACGCAAGTTCAGATTCTCCATACGTTGTGGATATTTTTAATACCTTAAATCGGAACTCGTTGATTTCGCTAAAGAATATGCTGATTTATGATTAACAGAAGTCATTCATACAAAATCTTCGGTTGTATCATCAGAAATTGCGGGAAGAAGTCGAAAAGTTGATTAACCGATAATTCCGTTCCAACACCGAAATGCACAGCAAAGCTGCGGGTCCTCAATGTCCAGCGATAGAAAGGAAGCTCCGAATCGTGGACAAGGAAGGATAGAACGGGACGGAAAGAATCGGCCGCTCGGCAAGCGAGAGGGCTGAGAGCCGCGACGGGAGAGGAACGACCCTCGTCCGGCCTAATCACACAGACCGTGCTCGAGGAGTTGTCGGCGGCAATATTAACTTTGATATTGGATCGCGTTAAGAAGAAACACAACCGATATAACTCGAGGTCGCCGGTCGGGGGTTGTGCAAACGGCAGAGCAGCAACGGCAGCAGCGAGCGGCAGCGACACGAACGTGCGGCGCGCGTCCGACGAATCTCCCACCAACAGTCGAAGCTGCTTTTTCAGAAGCACTCTCCTTTCTTTTCTTTTTTCGTTCGTCCCCTTTTTCATTTCTTCGATGGCGCACGAGGAAAGGGAACGCGCCGCGCCATGGCTTTTCCACGCTCTTCAATAATCGTGGCGACACATTACAATAAGAACAAACTGTGTACGTGCCGATATTGAACCTCACTCTTCCTTTCCATTCGTTTCTTTCTATTTCCAGGTCTCTCACTTTGCTCTCACTCCCCCCCACTTCTTTGTCGTTCACGTACACACACGTACATTCTCATACGAACAATCGACAAAGCATATTGCAAGCGAACACTCCACGTGCGCATTTGTTACAGCTGAAACGGCACCGGCGTGTACACTTCGCCATATTCTACCCCTACGAGTGTGTACACTGCTGGGGTTGGGCACATTTGTACCACGCACACCCGAGTCCGTGCGCGCGTATGGATATATACTTCAAACACAAAAATGTTCATATAACGTATCGAGAGCACGATTGCCCATTCGCCTGTGTGCCCTTTTAATTTCCAGGCGTCTCGCGTGAGATCCCAATTGTTCGCTTTTCGTTTTCCACTTGTTTTTTTTTTTCGCTGTTCCGGTGGCTCCGGTCGTACTTCTCTATTTTTCCGAGCCTCGAATCCCAGTTCCTATTTTTCTTTCTACTTTTTCTTATTATCCTTCGTCGCTCCGGTATCGCGTGCGCAACGATACCGAGCCTAAAGTACGTGCTGCGAATTTTACCTACGTGAACGGCAAACAATGCATCGGCAGTCGGGAACGCTCGAGTGTTTAGGGCAGCTTGCAAAATTAAGTATAGTTTATTATTATTATTATTATTTATATTACTTATAGTTTGGAAAATGAAAGTGTAATTATTGAGTTACCCTTTTCTCGATTACTGGGAAAAAGGAATAAGGAAAAAAGGGCATCGTGAGATAGAGACAAAATCGGGCAGTGAAAAAATGGACTTCGATGGTACTTTTACTTGTCCCATTCCGCTCTAATTCTATCATACAGGGGACTCTGCTTTACCATTTCATACCATTTTGCCCCAGTATGCCGTTTTGCCCCGTTCTCCCCTAACGTCTCTACCAGAAAACAAGCCTCTGCCTAAGTTCTGCCGCAACACGTTTCTGCCAAAAAATATCTCGCCCGAATGATACCCTACCAAAGCGAAGAAGAGCATTACAAGTCCGCGTTGCAACTCTACCACAATTCAAGTCAAGTCTTAGCTCTACCATATCGCAAGTCTACCAGAATAACACTCTCCGGCGATTAGCTAGTTTTTGGATAAAACAGAATACTCTGTCGGTATATCTGTGTATTCTGTTTTATCCACACGAAAATGAGTCGCCGGAGAGTTGTATTCCGCTAGACTTGTGACGCGGTGGAGCCATAAAATGGTAGAGAACTCGGTAAGTTCGCTTGAATTCCGGTAGAGTTGTAGCGCGGACTTGTACGATTTTTTTTCGATCTGCTAGGCGCGCGGATATCAAATCGGTAGAGATATTTTTCGAAACGGAGAAACGCATTGTGGCAGAGTTTAGGCAGAGGCTTGTTTTCTGGTAGAGATGTTATTTGGCAGAGTTTTGGCTGATAGAGATGTAAATTCGGTGGACCAGAGCTGCTGACCTTCGCATAGCAAGTCTCCTTGTTTTCTCGACCTGTCCACAGATTGGAACGTATCTCAGCCTTGTCATCGTTAAACTAAGTCCAACGAGAAAAAGTCTTATCACAGTGAAAATAAATATTTTCAGTCGTTCAACCGTATTCTCCTCTGAAAACGAACGACCGTTTTTTTCGGGCCATTCGATTCGCGCATTCTTCCGCAATATTTCCAACAACGGATTAGCTTTGCCGGGCAAATCGACTTCGGAGTCTCGGGCTGTAGATTGCAAGCCCGAGGAAGCCGGCGATGCGGAGAATTGCCATTGCACGATCGATGTCCGCGAAAGCGCAGCATCCCCGGGGGGGGGGGGGGGGGGGGGGGGGGGGGGGGGGGGGGGTTCTTCGTCGTTCGATACAGCGAGTTTCTGCTTCACGCGAAAAAGTCGTTTTCTTGCCCCGGCTCGTCGTAATTATTTGAAACAAAAGCGCGAACGCGCACAACATTCGCCCCATCGCCGTGGACCGGTTTCTCGCTCGCGGTGCGAACCACCGCCATCCCCCCTGCCCCCATCCGCGAATAGGTATATTGAAAAATTCCAAAGCTTCGAGAAAACGCGCGAACATCCACGGCCAGCAGACGAAGAGCTTCAGCGCCGGCGGCGGCGGTGCCTCTCTCCGTACCCCGACAGAGATTGATGCGGGGAATGCAATTTCCTCGGGCACGCCACGTTTATCCTCCGTTGCACACCTTTCCGAACGTCCTCGCAGCACCCGCGTTACCCCCCCCCCCCCCCCCCCCCCCCCCCCCCCCCCCCCCCCCCCCCCCCCCCCCCCCACCGCGACTCGCTACCCAACAACGACTGCGACGATCTTCCGCCGCAACTTTCGCATTTGTATTAATACGACATGCGCTCGGGATTCGAGCGGAAAATTCTTCGTGCACGGAAGATGGAAATGGAACGGAAACGAGCGCAGAAAAGTGCTGGCGAGATGAGGTGAGAGGAAACGATGCTTAGCCCGAGTTAAGCGAACTGTCGCAGTCGCGTTAGCCGGCAGAAAACCGCGTCTGAAACGCTAAAGCGCCGACATTGGAAACGAGAAATTAAAAACCAATTTTTTTTTCTTATCGGCGTTTAGGGGAGCTCGAAAAGGATACCGGATATTTGATTAAGAATAGTATAATAGTAGATAATAATATAAAAAAAATTATTATTAAAGAATAATTTACTTAAATTGAATAATTCCAATAATACGGGCAAAAAATAAATACCGACAATGACGATCAGTCCGCATTTCTTGCGTTCGCTTGGTTGATATAGCAATGAATTCTCGGACAAAATTATAACTTATATCTTGGTTATTAAATAATTAATGAATCCAGTTTGTTACAGTTGATTGATAAAAATCCATTTACTGAGTTAGTTGTTAATTCATTATTGTTGTAAATTTAAACAAAAATTATCATTTATATTTGTGATAATTATTATAGATTAGTTCCGATGTAAATTGATAAATAATAATTTATCAGATGATTGTTTATAACTTGACGCTTTCGGTATTGCCCACGGCACGAAACCGTACATATTTTATGTTGGACTTTTGAGAATTCCTACGAGCGCGCGTTCAAATTTTCATTTTTCTCGCAGCATTAAACTTCAAGGTGAAAGCAATCTCGTTCGATAAATCGAAGGTCTTAAGACGTTATATTGCGTCGTCGCCGCACACGACTGAAATCGATAACTCTTTTTCTTTTTTTCGCGAAACGAGCTCTCGCTCAACCGCATCGAGAGAAAATGCGAGCGCGCTATACAGACTCCTTTTACGTAGGTTTTTTTTTTTTTTTCATTTATAGGAAAGCCTGCTATTATTATTATTTTGTTTCGTTCGCATTTGTCCTCCGCGTATCTCTTTGGAACAAACAGTATGTTTTTTTCCAGCGTTTCTTTCTTCCCAACCGCGTACTTCTGTTTCGCTTCCTTATCTCAGCGCGGCTTAGTTTTCAAAGATTCCTCGCCCATTCGTTTTATACGCAGAAGAAATTGAACGAATCTGCCCCACGACACTTTCTTCCGTTCCTTCAAATTCGCGATAACCGACGAGCGTCGACGCTCCCTCGTCCGTTCGCGAAACGCGCGCGCCTGTCCGTGAATACCCGATACAGAATTACGAGAGCGTTCGACGATCTTCCTTCGCGGCGCGTCCCTCCGAGTGCTTCTCTCGCGATGCTATTAGTCACTATTTACACGGCTGACTTTATTTTTTTAATTCGATTCAACGGCGAATCCATCGGACCTCCCCTCCCCGCCAGTTCTCGCTCTCGTGTACGCTTCGACGATCGTCGATTGAAAAAAGCTTTTTCATTAATTCAGCTCGAGCTCTTCGCTCTCACTCGGCTTTTCACTGATAAATTACACGGAAGGGGGGGGGGGGGGGGGGAGGGGAAGAAAAAGGTTGTTTTATAATGTAAAAATTACATTTTCAACGAGATGCTCGCTCCCCTCCCCCGTGCCTCGACGTTTCTCTCGACGACCGAGAGTCTTTTGCGATTCTTGAATATAAAAATAATTTGATGATGGATCGCTTTGGATAAAATGTGAGACCGAGCACTCGACGAATACTTTGCGTTCACGGGAGTGGAAAATAAATATTGATAAAGTGGCGATGAAATGATTTCAACGAGAAAGAAAAGTAAATAATTTCACCATTGACGAAGCCCCGGAATTTAATGCGAAGAAACATTTGAATCGTCGGCTTTGGCGGCGCTCGCGACTCGGCTCGGGCACGACGTGCGAGCGCGAAGTGTTCAATCGGCAGATCAATTAGGCACCGTGGAACAATCGTGTTTTCGCAGAGTTACCGATAGTCCTTGCGCGGAGTACATGTTTGTCTAACTAAACTATCGGGACACGTACAACGAAATTCACTCAACTCGCAATGACGCTGACTGCGAGTCCCTCTCGAATTATTCACTTAAGTAACAATCAACGCTCCGAGGTCTCGCCGAGCATTGGACGACAATGTACAGCGCCGATAAATTGCTCCGCGCTAGCGATCAAACGAATTCGGTTGTTGTTATCGATGCCATAGAATATTATTTAGAGAAAGATTCTTCGCGAATAGCCGCGTTGCGTCGTGACAATAGAAAAAAATAATAAAAGATCGAAGAACTTTTATTTTTGTTCGCTTCCGAGAAGCATCGCGAATTAACCGAGCTGTAGGTTAGAAAAAAAATGTACGCCAAGTACAAAAATGATACAAAAAAAATAGTCCTAAGAAGTTTCAACAAATATTTTTGAATATCCAATGTTAATGTTAATCATTAAAAAATTGTATGATGACTAAAATAAAACTAAAAAAATACTTGGCACGTCCTTTCTTTTATGCATGAAGCATTTCATTTGTATTCATTTTTTATTTGTTCAAAGGCAGTTTCTCAGAACTAACAGTTTTTGTATAATTTTTGTACTTGGCGTACGTTTTTTGATTAAAAAAAAAATGATTTTTCACAGATTTCACTTATTGTTGAAAACCAGCATGAAAACTAGAATTGGGATTTTTTGAATCAAATGAATACTAGTAACTACTTTTTTAGTTCCAATCATTTATCGATTTGATTGTCCTTATTCTAATTAGGATTATTTTGTTTCTGTAAATAAAGAAAACTATAATCTCAGTCTTTTTAGTAAAATTCAAGCGATGGAAGTTCGATGTGGTTATCCGACTATAATTATAGAATTTCAATCAATGGAAGAGTAATAATGTAAACTGATAAATTAATATTATATTAAGAGATATTTGAGCGACTTCGTGACGTTAGTACCTCTGCGATTTTAGCCATTCTGTTACTTTAGTCACTCCGTGACTTTAGCCATTCCGTGACGTTAGCCACTCCGTGGGTGTAGCAGATTGTCCGAACTACCGACGCCTGCACAGGGGCTACGATATTAATAAATATTATAAAAATAAAAAATATAATACAATATCATATTGTTTATATCGTCTTAGTTAATTTATCAATATCCATTATTTCATTGAATTTAATTAATTACGGTTTTCCCCTTTCTTAAAATTTATTTTGCATCACAATGGAAATAGCGCTCTCGATCGATGGAGACAAAAGCGGCTACAGCGAAGAATACAACTCGTTTCTAAGGAATGCAGGAAGATAGTCAGACTGTGAGGCGAAGACAGATTCTCACCGTTATGCGCAGCTCTAGTCGCGATGAAACAACAATATATAAGGAGTATGAGAGCCCGAAGAAGAGCGGAGAAAGAAGTCGCGGTACGGAGGAGCCCGTATATACCATACACTGGCATAAACTTTCTGGTGGGCGAGGTGGAACGAAATCAATACTTCAATATCCGCAGTAACAGCAGCCGGGGGGGTTAACAAGGGTCTGATTGAGCTGGTGGTGCTTTGCCGGGCGCGTAGCCAGTAAGTCGGAAGAGAAAGGACAAGAAGAAAAGGAAAACTATCCAAAGCCCTACAGCCCCGCTCGCCCCGCCGCACAATGCTATGTTTGGCTTTCTCTTCCTCTAAATCCAATTCGTACATGTACCCGCAGCTATGCGAGATTATTTTCTCCTTCTTGTCCCGAGCTTTCCTCGACTTTATTGTTTTCGCAAGGTTATATCTCGTCGGACGATAGTGTACGATGTAATATTGAAGAGTCATGCAACAAAAAAATTTTAAAAACCGGTGCTCCACATTCGACGGCTTTTTTTTTTCGAAGGAACGAGAGAACAATTAAAAGCGAAACGTTCGACGAGTTAGGATGATAAAGTTGTGTATTCAATTGTAGAATTTTATTTTTTCGCTGACTCTGGAAATACGAATTTTACAGTATTTGTATATTAAAGTGGAAAACCGATAACCCGAGCCCCCCCGGCGCACGGTATATGTGTTCGTGATAGAATCGGCAAAACCGAGCGAGCCACGACCGAATGCAACGCGGACTGGCACGGAGAAAATTGTGAGATTATAATACACACATCGTTGCGAGGGGGGTGAAAAAATGAAATAAAATAAAGGAAAAAAAAAAATGAAAAATAGCCGAGAGTCGAACGATGCGGACGAGGAGCGATTCCCGAACGCTCATTGTTTCGAGAAGCTGGAGAACCGATAATTAAAACCGGCAAATGGCGAAACATGAAATCGATAGAAATTGCTGAATATGTGAGCCAGGTCGGAGAACGCGCTTTACGTAATTCCGATAAGTGCCGGATAGTAGCCGAAGTACGTGACTGCGAATAAAAACGTAGAAATTAAAGAACCTTCATAGTTTGAATTTAATTTCATATGGAATTTCGGGACGGAGTTCGATTCGCCCAATTCGTCAGATTTTTCCGTGCTTTTATCATCGATCGACGATTTCATTGTTGATTTGGCATTTATTATTGATTGAATTACTTGCATATAATATCCAGCATTCCCAAAAGAACAATGTTCGGACGACGAACAGTCCCGAAATGAAGTCATGCTCTAAAATCTACTTTCTAATATTTTTCCATCGGTCGAAACGAATATCGCGTTTGCGCTTTTTATTTCTGTATTTACCGTCCCAATTTCTTTTTTGTTCTTCAATATTTTGATGCTGAAAAAAATTTTGTTTAGAGAATTAATATAAATTATTTTATCGATCGATTTTATCGATTCGATCGCCATCAACTTCTCACAGTAACCGCCAATCGAATTTAATGTACCATTTCGTGAATCAAAGTTTTCCATACCGATGCGTTAAATTTCCTGCAATTTTTTTTTACAGCGCAGCAGATTTACAAGAATCCGCGCCGAATAAAGCGAGATACGCGAAGACACACAGTCATCGAGTGTTTCCGGAGGCCCGCATAGTTAATTCGGGATCGTACACAATTTTTTTTTCCAGCGCAGCGGATTTGTAAGAATCCGCGCCGAATGAAGCGAGATATTCCTAAAACATCGATGCAGTCCCGACAATTTAATCCGCTGTTCCTCAATGGGTCGTCGAGCGCGCAACAGCGTACGGAATTGAAAATGTTACGTGACGAAGACACAGTCATCACGTGTTTCCGGCGGCCCGCATAATTAATTCGGGATCGTACCGCGTGCTTTCAATTACGTAATAACGCATGTACGTGAGCGCAATACCTAGATAGATGCATAAGGGGGCGGGCGAGTACATCGCAAAAGTTTAATCCATCTTGAGAGCGACACCGCTGCCAACGTGGGAGAGTAACAAACCGCCGCTGTATTGTTACCTCCGCGGCGCTCCCGCGGCAGTAACGTTACAGTGCACGGAGAGAAGTACGAGAAACAGTGGCACGGCGATAGTAGGGGAGAGCGGGGCAGAATGGCATACCGGGGCGAAATGGTATGAAATGGTCAAATAAACTCCCCCGTATGATAGAATTAGGGCAAAATGGGACAAGACAGAGTTCCATCGGAGTAGATTTTTTTGCCGTCCCATCTTTGCCCTAATACCATTCTGCCCTGGTCCCATTGTGCGTGAATACCATTTTGCCCCGGTACGCCGTTCTGCCCCGCTCTCCCCTACAGTAGTTTCGTCGTCGTCGGTCGGTGGGGTTGCTTGGCACGGCACGGTCGGCTGGGGAGGAGCCGCAGCCAGCAAGCCCAACTCTCTCGCACAATTGGGGTGCGATGCTCAGTTGATTAAACGCAGTCTGAACTGTTGGTGCATAACACGAAGGCGGAGCAGGAAACGGCGCGACGAGCATCGCCCAAGCCGCCAAGACATTGTGTTTCCGCTTCTACTGTTGTTACTCCGGTGCCCGGCGTTACTGCCTTCGTATTTCCTACAGCATTTGCTCACGGGGTCCGACATCCTCTGGCAATAATTTCGCGGCGTGTGGCGTGCGAGTAATTAAGAAGCGAGAGAGGACGGGCCCCGAGCGCGCGGGGATGAGATAGAGAAGGCGCGAGCTCGGGAACTCTGATGGGAAGAGTTGTCGGAGTTGGGGGGTTGAAAGGGGGTGGAGTAAGAACGATATAGGTATGAAGAGCGAGAGGTAGATGTGGATATAGTCATAGAGTGCGAAACATTTGCACAGAAACGCGATACACAGTCTCACTGGAAATGGAAGGGAAATGATGGAGAATTGGAGCGGTTGTTACAGCCCTACTGCACGAGTGCGAAATGGGACTGATGGTAACGCCGGAGGCCAACGGCACGAAGATACATGATTGCTCGACTACCTATGCGCGCGAAACTACTAATATAGATCGAAATGCAAAAAGGACGAGGCGCGCGCGACTGTTCGAAACGAGAGAAAGGCGAAGAGAGATTTTGGAATTTAGAAACAATGGAATTCCAGCCAAAAGGGCTATCGATGGACGACGGTCGAGCAAAGTGGTGTATTTCATGAAATTTTTTTTTTCGACGATCTGAATGAGAAAAAAAAAATGGTAAATTATGACAGTGTTCTTAAGCACCGGTCTGTAACATTCTGCGATGCGCGGTTGGGGGTCGGTCGGGGTAGACAGGCGAAACGACGTTACACTGATGTGTTGTCCCTCAACGAATTTGTTGTCCATCGGCATCAAGATCGGCTGTTTTATTTATTTTTTTCGCGAAGCCCCTTTGTGAAAATGATAAATGTCGCGGTCGAGTAATTCGCGATGGGCGATGACGAGCGCCAGCCACCCCGTCGTCACGCTTCGCGAAACCGACATGACGCGGACGTTTTGTTGTTTTTTTTCGCTCTCTTTCATTTCCTCGTCACGTGCGCGGAAAATCTCGAACAAACGCGGGAACGCATGGCGAACGGGGCGGTAGGTTACAATGCGGCGTGCAACGGAGCAGGAAGAAGCGATGAAAAGTTTGAACCATCCCGGGCAACAGTGCGCGTGACGCTGACCGGAAACAAAAATAGCGACTAATAAAAGAAAAAAGAAAAAAAAAGCAAGTTGCGAGAATAACGCGGGATTTTTAGCATACGGGTCGACGGCGTTTCGCGAGCTTTGATAACTCTGACGAACCAGTTCTGATCTTTCGTTGACCCTCTTCTGACCACAGTCAACGCTGCACGACCTTCATTCGCGAGGACTTCATCGCGGCTTTGCGGAACGGCGTCAATGAAAGATCACAATTGATCGACAGATATGAAGAACAGTCATTAAAGGAAAAATGGGGAAGTTACCAAAGTCGAGGCTTTTCGATAGTCCATAATAATTCCACGGTCCGAGCTGATCCTAATTTCTTCCCGAGAACTTCTACTTTTTTCTGATCTTCGTCGAACCTGAATGATTTTTTTTGGCAACCCTCTTTGTCGACTAATTATGAATTTTGTCGAGTGCGATCAATAAAAAATGTCGATCGAAAAGAAACCCAGCAAATACCGAATAAAAGGAAAGAAAGCGGAAAATTATAAAAAAAGAAACCCATGAAGAGTTTTGGAGAGAGTAAAAGGTTCGCGGTCAGAAGCGTCTTGGGGGAAGGGTGAGTGGCAGAGAAAAGAGTCGAGGACGACTCGTGAAGTTCGGTTGAGTCACCTGTTGGCAGAGCAACGGAACGGTGCGAGGGAGCCGCGGATATGGAAGCGAAGTGCCAACGCTTTTACCACCACTCTCGCATCGGCTGTTAACGGCTGTGTATGTGGAGCAAAGGTAACGAGCCGGTGCACGAGTGTCCCGTTAATTAAGCTCGGCAATTGTGACTGCGACCGCCCTTCTGGGCGAACGAGACAAAAATGGACGCCTTTACCGTGTTGAATTAACAAGCCGCCTCGTTCGCAACTCTCTTCGTTATGATAATTTCCCGCATTTACGGCCCATTGCTACAGGAACATTCATAGATTGCTTATCGCGAATCGTTTCATCGCAAACCACCAAACGCAATGTTAATCTGCATTTTTTCCCCTAATTTTCATTTTAACGCATCTTAAGCCCCAAGTCATTCATAAATCGATTTCGTTCTTTTCTCGCAAAAATAAATTGTTTCCCCGCGGAAAAAAAAAAACAATCAATAACGTCGATAAAAATTTTATCTGGAACAACTGCGTCAATCTATATCGTTCCGTTGAGTCGGCGGCAAGATAAACTTTGGGAATAAATCAAGAAGGATAGTTGTATAGACGGAGTGGATTCGACTTAGTCCATTTCTCTTATTCTATCGCCGTCAGCCGTGCGCTCTACCTTCCTCATTGTCTGTCTCCCAAGGTAGAAAACCGCTGGAAGAAGGATGAAAAAAAAGCACGTATAGAAAGCTGCAAGTTGTCAATTCCATAGATCTCTTTGGTCGTGGGTCGAGTAAGCCCCGTAGGATTTTGGGGGATGATAGCCCGGAATGGAAGAGCGGAGAGAAGGACGGAAAGAGCGCGGAGGACGGCCCCAAGAATTCGAGGATTGACCGCGGGTATGGAAGTTCCGGCGAAGGAAAAAAGCGACAGAGTAGCGAAGCAAAGCGGAACGAGAAGCCGAGTGGGAGAGGACGAGCGCACAGTCAAGATTGCAGATATATCCACTGAGCGAAACGAAAGGAGGGCAAGCAGTCGAGGTCTTTCGAGGCACCAATAAGAAAACCGAGATAAATCTATCGGTGGGACACTCCCGCGGCTTATGCTAGTTCAATGAATGAAAGAAAGATCCACCGATCTCTCGTCCATTGTGCAAAATTCGAATAGCATTACCGAAATCGTGGAATCGCTTGTGTCGCATCGAGCATTGTGCTCTTTCGGTCCTTAATTCTATGGAGGTTCGACGGCGCGACGGCATCGCAACGATGCGGATCGTTCGGATCAATCGGTCAATCAATTTTTCATGTCGGGCCCTTCGAACTGCTCGGACAGTCCGAAACAGTCTTAATTGATCGATGTGGGAACAACAGCTATACAGTTGACCACCGCGTGAGTTAACGTCAGACAAGAAAATACTATCGTGTAAGTTAAGAAAATGGGACCAGTTAAAATCCCACTTCTTCCGAATGTCCTCCGGCTCTAACGAATAAAAATCAAGCCAAATGCAAGAAAAATATTTATGGAAGAAAAAAGGAATTGCTGATGGAAGAATAAAGCACAGTACGGAAACTTTTACATCGCGGATGCGATCGGCTGTGCCTGGAAGAACAAATCTCGTCAATAATGAAAATCTGGAAAAACGCAGATACGAAAGAAGTAGCGTGTTTCCCGGAAAAATCGTATCGCCATCGATTTTTCACGATGAAATCACGATTCTCGTTGGATTCGCGACGGAAAATGATTGCGAATATTGTTTCGCTGGAAACGCGATGCTTGATTCTATTTCCATCGTGACCCATTTTTCCTCGACGTCGCGAATATTTACACGATTTCCCGAGCTCGTGCCACGATTACTGGAAGACAAATTTAATCTAACTAATTCCTCGTCTATTGTACGTGTTTACAGAGATTTTATATGGAGGAATCGAAGGCATCGACTGGAGATCCGGGGACAAGGGATGGGATGAGGGTCGCTCCAGGGGGTTAGGTGGTAGTCGGAGTTCAACGTTATAGTACAGCGTTACAGCAGCACACAATCCCGAAGCTTTCTCATGATATACGGTAGAAGTTATCCGGCGAAGTCTGGATATTGGAATTTTAATATACGTTACAATCGCTGCCGCCTACCATAGCGCCAACTTTTGCCCTCGAAGCTCGCTCTCTCCCCTTCCGCCCTCTCCATCTTTCTCTCTCTCTTTCCTCCCTCTCTATCAGCCCTAGCTATGCATCCACACCACCAAACAGAAGCACTGGAAACCAGCAGGAGCTGTACCTAGCTAGACCAACCCGATGAACCAACGGCATCCTACTACGAGCTCGATGGCGGACGTGCTCCAAACTGGGACGCCATTAATCCGAGGACTCTCGGCTGCACATCCGTAGCATGAATCGCCTCCACCCCCCAAAACACCCCTTTCACGTCTTCGTGTATACGCGATCCGGTACGCCCTTCCATCCCCCGTGCGCTTGACTACCACACACTTTCGCAACGTCCCAAACCCAACAGGAATTTTCAAAAAGTAGCCGGATTATTTATGGCTCGTATCGGCGAGTCATAGATTTCGGACGCTTTTCAAAGCGATGAATCCATTTTTCGCGCAACGTTTCGAAAATCATTCGGTGACAATTTCGGAAAAGTGATGAGACCGAAAGAAAAATCGTCTGGAAAACGGACAAATAACAATTTTGTCCATGGAATATCGAATAATGCATCTTGACCGGATTCGGAGAAGGTATTGAACGAAACTTACATGAGAATCTCGGGATTATCGGTTGCGATTTTGAACCTATGATCGTCACGTACCTGGAACAAAGAAAAGAACGTAGGTTAGCTCAGACTTTAATCATCAGCAACTCAATCGGTACGAAGTATATCACAGATTACTAAAAATTAGACAAGGCATTGATCATCATCGAACAAAGCATGATATTTTTTGAAAATTTTCAGTAATAAAAAATTCAATTCCAATTTTTTTTTCAACGAAGGATTCGAGGGGAGATTTCGTTCGTTAAAGCGAAGAGTTATGTTGACGACATGAAGCCTGTTGTGCCGCAGCTGCCGGAACGGCCAAGGTTCGCAGAGAAAGCGAAGGCTGGATTTTAGAAATAGAAGAAAAAAAAACCAGTACATCCAACGATGATGCAGTAGGGAGTCGAGCACTGGGACAGTTTTCTATTTATCGAAAAGGAGGAAGGTTTATTTCGTCTATAAATCAATTGTCCATGCATGCGATGCATGAGAATGCGCCGGTATGCATTCGGTATGCATAAAACGGCCGAGGCGATTCTCCATTTCCCCGGAACATCCCCGTTCCATGGACCGTACGCTTGGCAAGGCGCGCAACCATCGTCGACTCTCTCCGTCTCTCCCTCGACTGGGGGGGCTTTCACCTCTGTTCCTCCACCCTTGCCGAAGCGAGCCCATTTCCCAACCCGCCAGCTTTGTTATATTGGGATCCGTGTATCATGCTGAGACTTCCTTCGCGCCCGTTCGCTTTGCTGCCGCCGCCTCGACGGTATTCCAAACTGGATTTGTATGTACAGTTAAACGCGAACACCTACGACGAAAGGAGAAAGCACTCGTACGTGCGAATTCAGGTAGGGCGAGCTCCTCGCTAAGCCCCCCCCCCCCCCCCCGCCCCTCTCGACGAGAAGAACGACTCGGGGTCCAAACATTCGATTTGAATACCGAATCGAGCGTATACAGCCCCGAGATTGCATCCGCCATGGTATGTACAACGGATATCGTCGCATACATATTTAAATCGGAAAATGAGCCCGTGCCAGGGGTGTGAGCGGTAAATGTCATCGGTAATTCTGTCGTTTTTTTTCCGGACAAAAAATCGTTATTGCTTATTTTTTCTCTTGACGGGCTCTTCTTATCGTAAAAATAGGAAAAAATCATTTTTTAAAAATTATGATTGGTATACTAACACAAAAAAATATGAAAAAAGTACAAATAATGACTCCAAAATAAGTACACTTAGATATAACGATCATTTGAGAGCTAAAAATAGCGATAAACATTTTCAACTCTCATCCACGGGTTCATTTAATCGATTTCGCGCCTTTAACGTACCTTGAATTCCGCGACTCCGCGCCTACGCAATATTGTGTTTGCATTTCTTATTTTTTTTCAACACATTCGACAACGAGTTCTACTACGAGACTCCTCATTAAAGCGTCCGATGTATCGTTTCGTTCGATTTCGCGATAAATCAGAAGAGCATAAATTGTAAAACGAGAGTCGGCGCTCTGTTCTCGAACGTATCGACACTCCCGTCCGATGAAGAGGGTGCTCTTCTCGCTCGGATTCCCGATATCTCTTCTCGCCTCCCTTCACCGTGTCGGGCTGTCTTTCATCGCAGCTACGAGCGCGGCCCGAGGAACAATATTTTTCCAAGGAATGTCCGCGGCAATGTGAATTATGGGCATAATAGCGCGCGCGGTGTACAAGTATTGTCGCTCTCGAGAGCATGTATCAGCGCGGAGGGGGCGCCTCGAGTGTAAGGGAGGGCAAAGGGAGATCACTGTGGATCCGCACTCCGTTGGCTCTGACCGGGCCACGGGCACCGGGTGGTCAGAAGCCGTGTACGCGACGCTGTACATCACCGCGAGGGCACAATAAGCAAACTGTAACGCCGCGCGATACCTTGGCGCATATCTGGGATTGCGATTACGGAGCAGCGCTTCAGCCGGCAACAGCACGGCGGAATACGCGTTGGATTCGACTGCGTGTATGACGCACGTGCCTGCGGACTTCGCACTTGAATTCGCGCGAGCACAAAGAGACGACGATGCGAATACGAATTTCTCGGCTCTCGATCTCTCCGAAGGGACAACAATGGACGAACGCCGCGGTCTGCGAATAATCGAAATTATTTGTCGCGATGAATCGCACGGAATGCCCGCAGATTCGCAACCGCTTCAAAGGGCATGAACTTGAAATTTCGAGGAAATCATTTTGTTGAATTGCATGATTTTTCAAGGCTCTTAAATGTGACTTGCAACATTTCGTGGAAATTCCAAAACATTCATCGAGTTTCGACGATTTTTGTAAATTTTTTTCTGCTCTTTTATGGGTTTCCCTCGTCATGCGACATAATCGCTCTCGTGGCTAACTTGTGTTTTCATAACTACATAAGCGCGCGATAGAACACGAAGAAAGCACACGCGGCGCAACACGACGAGCGTCCCCGTGGCGGAGCCACGGCGAGAAAGCGCGCTCGGTATTTAATAGCCGTTGTTCATTAGCTAGTTGGACTCTCGAGAACGAAGAGCGCGAGGAGAGCTCTTTCATTCGCGAAACCACCTGCTCGGCTCCGTCGAGAACAGCGACCCGGGCATGTTGGATGCGGCCCATGCGAGCGCGCTGGATGAAAAACATCGTCGACTCGCCGGTTTGCTTTACGCCCGACTCAACGACTTTGTGTATTTAATAACCTTACCCCGTCGCCCGTTGCGCTCTTCCAAATAAAAAGAAGTGTTATACCGGGGAAAAAAGCAAAGAAAAGAAAGAAAGTTCCACAGCATCCGGAAAGCTACCTCGGGCTTTCGGAAAGAAACGAGCGAACGAACGGAAACGATGATTCACGAAGATTGCAATGGGATTATCTAACGAGTATTATTCCTCGGCAAAGCGGACCTTGTTCTCTAACTACAGTAATTCGGTTCTACTTCATGTGTATTTACAGCTCTCGCGGATGAGCGCGTGGAAGTCTCCTCCTGCGGGAGCCACATACTCCACTTTACGCGGCGCAGCGAGCAAAGCCAAAAACAGTATTGCGCGGCTGCGTGTCCCGGGATAGTGAGAAGTGTTGCGCTCCGCGAGAGCCAGAGGAAGGCATGAAGGGGCAAAACGAGAGAGCCAACGCTCCGCTCTCTCGTGCTAAACGAAAAATAGGCGGATACGAGAGGGCAGGTGTGTGGAAGTGTACACACGCCGTTATAATTCAGGCCACACGAGGCTTGAGTAATGCAGGTAATCACCATTATTTTTAAATCTCATTAACGCCTCTGTGTATACATTATTCTCCGCGGCTGAGCAAACACACATGGGGCCAGTTATATCCGCAGTGGAAACTCTCGGTCCAGACGCGGAGTCGCGCGGTTATATAAGGCGGGGGCCGAGAGGGCGGCGAGGGATGGCGAGGGGGGGCTGGTCGGAAATAACCGAGCGCGAAAACGAATGTGGGCGGGGGAGGGGTGGGAAAATTTCGCTGGAACTGCAGTCGGACCGAGAGAGGCAATGGTCGAATTCCCCGTTGTTAAATACGAATATATAACGATATTAAACGCATAAATCGCGCGATAATGAGTAACCCCGGCGCTGTGGACAACGAAGGCTGATTGGCAAACAAGCCATAATGCCCGCGTTGGCCCATGGTTTTCGACGCTAAATCAAAAATGGGAACATTACATTTAGTTTTTTTTTTTTTTCGATTGCTGCGATTGCAATTGAAATATCATAGCTTCTCGGAAGTGGCGTACAGAGGTAAAGTGGTATTAAAATTCATCATAGTTTCGCTGGGAGCGCGATTTAATAGCGTGAATAGGCGAAACGTCAATGCAAGCTTCCTCGAATTATGCAAAATACCGACGAATTACAACTCAAATTATACGGCGCAGCTTGCGAATTTTTTGGGGAAAAAATGTATAACATTTATGGGATGCACTGGAAAGAAAAATGCTTGTTGCATCTATTTTTTTATTTTTTTTGAGGGGCGTGGTTTTGAATGTAATGTAAACTTTTGCAGGCTTCCTGATGGGATAAAGATTTCGAAATTTTCCAATTTTTTTAAAAGATACAAATTCACGAATCTAGGATACCACTGAAGAAACGCTGCGCATTCAAAGATCGTCCGGGCAATCAATCGAACTTACGCCCAAATATCGATCAAAGATCTTTTGGAAAAGTAGATTTTCGAACATTGGAATTCGGAAAAAATTCAAATGTTTCCGGAAAAAATGACGAATCCACTTTCGCTATAAAAATTTCGCCTACCGGACGATTCGTTGAACAATTTTTTCGAATTAATTTTTTAACAGCTGTTTGGAATTGTCATCGTATAAAATGGTCGATCTTAGTGGCTTTTGTGCGACTGATTTATTCCAGATTTTCATCTCATCGCGAAGTATTTAAAATTCGCTCGCAATTTCACTTTCCCCGCTACTCTAATAATAAGTCCTCTGTAATCCTCGATATTAATACGGGGGAAAAAAATTAATTGCTTCTCGATATAGCGGGATTATTTCCCTTCATTACAGACCTATGAATAATAATAGTGATTTTTTTATTCAAGGCGGAATAAAAAAGTGGCGACTACGACTGTGTTCGGCACGGAAAAAATCGCGATGAACCGACGATCAATGTTCACCACTCGTGCCCGACTCGTTATCGTCCAACATTGACGTTTATTAATCCCCGAACTCGGAAACTGATTTATCCGACCAGGCTTTTATAATATAACGTTGTATTGCGATAATATTGCAATGCCGCGCGCGATGCTGATGGAGAATTTTACTTGACGTGAACATTATTCAAAATCCTTGATCGCCGTCGAAACAGTGATTGAAATAGTCAGGCATGAAATTACGCGGAAGGGGATACCGTCTCGTATGTTTGCTTAGCGCGCCAAAAACCATTCATTGGCGATGATAAAAGTCAATGGAGATGAATGAAATGCTTGTGAAATTTCTGCCGTCGAAATAAATGCGAGTCCGACGACGATGCCGAGCGATATTATGTACGGTGAGTCGAGAAGACCTTCCATGAGCGAAAAGTACCTTTTTAATAGCACACATTAATTTGAACGATCCAATGGCTTTGCCGTTGCGAAATCTTTATCTTTAAAGGAAACTACGTGCGAATGAAGACCGAATCAGCGGAGCTTCAATGAAACAATTCAGAATCGAACTCCAACAGAGAGCTTAAAAAATAAAATAAGGGCCCCGGTAAAAAAAATCTGCTTATGCATTTTTTGTTCGAATTCTTGATTATCTGTGACTTTCTAATTTCGGGGTCAAATCGGTACTATAATTAATTTACCACATAGTTCAGAACCTAATGTCTGTGACTTCGGCGACCAATTTCAACTTAAACTCAATATAAAATAAATGAAAAAAAATTGTGAAACAGCTCAGATCCACTTGATTCATGTGTGGCGTTTCAGGATTAAGATATCAATCGGAAGAACGATTCAGACTCGTCCAGATACTTTTACCGAGCTCTGTTCTTCTTTCTTTTCTTCGCATCTCCCCGAAACGACGTCTTTTCGCTATCGGCCGATCGATCCGTCCTCCCCGGTAACATGTTTTATAATCGAGTTCCCACGGCGAAAGAATGAGAAAGAGTAAAAGTGAGAAGCGATAAGATTAAAACTTGGCAAAAGCGAAGAAAAAAAAAATAGGAGAGAAGAAAAAAAGTGAGCGTTGTTGGCGGTGGAGTAAGTGGATCTGTGAGAAGTCCCGCATCGCGGTATATCTCTGACATCTGGATAATATACGGCGGAGCTCGCGACAAATACTAAAAATTGCAACTCGGTAAAAAGCTCTAAGTAGAAAGTTTGCAAGCGCGTCGGTAGAGAAGCGCCCTCCTTCCCCGTTTCTCGGCTCCAGTTCGCTCGCTGTTGGGAGTGGCAATCCGCGAGCACCCCCAGCAGAGTCTCTCGCTGTTCCGCCTAGCTCTCGAGTCTCCGTCCGGGGCAAAACTACATCGGGCGAAAGCGACTACCACGAGTGCAACGACGCACAAGTAGACGGGCCCCCCGTCCACGTGGATGGAAAGGGGGGGGGGGGCAAGTATATACTCCACGAGCAAGCAGGATAAATATAAACAACTTAACTTTCTGGACCGTCTACGCCCTCGCTATGACATAATTTAATACCCCAAGACCGCCAAGTTTCACGCTTTGCCATCGACCGCGCGGAGATTTGTATTTCGGACAGCTCATCTCTGTCGTCGAGCAGCGGATCGCACGGGAAACTTGCCGGGAACTCCGGCGAAACGCGCCCACTTCCTTGACTGCGCTACCGGTGCTTTCTTGCTGATACATAAAACACGGTATTGTACTTCGCCGACTCATGTCGGGTCATACATCACACGCACGCCGACACTCGGGTTTCGGCGCTGAAACTCATTTCTTCGCGTTACACATTCATCCGTCTCGTCTCGGTTTACGAGCGCCTTCAAAATTTCAAGCGTTCGCGAGAAGCCGCGTCAGTATTGCGAAGTCACCGGCGTTATTTCGCTCGGTAATCGATTGGGATGCATCGTAAGGATTATAAATGACGATTCGGCGAGAAATTTCGGGGACGGTTTGATTCGGACTTGGCCACCGGACGTTTGGGCACCGGGAAAGAACAATTTCCTCAAGACTTATTGGGACTTCGACGGGAGGAGCATCGTCAGCGAGTTGCCCTTCCATCGTCAAAGAGAGCAAAATATATTCATGATATATTTAATTTTTTTTTTTAGTGCAAGTGCCAAGAATTAATTTATCAATCCTATGAGATCTCTGAAACTTCTATATTTCTGATATATTAATATGTTTCTTGCGAATAATTTTCGTCAATGAAACTAAATACATAATATATGAATCCACAAATCTCACCGAAACTATAAAAAATTCTCGAGAATCCGAAAAAATCCGTATCTTTTTTGCACTTAGCTTTTTGTCGCAAGGAAACTTCGCGAGAAGCCCTCCAACGGAATTAGACTCAGGCCATCTTTTCTTTTTCTCAATTACGCTTGGGCGCAATCTGATGAATTATAATACACACCGCGATCCTTATTCCCACGAATAATCCGCGCGAAATAATCTACTATATTTCAAATTTCTTTTTTTCTTCTGATCTCCCTCCCATTGCTCGGCGCATGGACGAGGACGGCGCCGTAGCGCGACGACGATACACGGGTTTTGTTTTTATTTCTTTCGTTCTTTCGCGATTTCGCTGGGTTTTTTAAGCCGCGCCCGCTAGTAGGGCGAGAGCTCGGAGAGATTTAATCCGGGCGAGGCTCACGGGAACAGCTCGTAGGGGGCAGAGCTGGGTGGCCTTAAGGGATGATAAAGATGAACAACCGTAATAAAGGGGAGGATTAGCGCGGGATGGTGAGCGAAGCTGAACGCTGAGAGTCAAGCGCTGAGAGTTCAGTTGGGCGGCAAGGAATCTACGGAACAGGAAGAGGCTTTCTGTTGCCAACCGAAGGGAACCGGGCACGACGCGGACGAGACTTAAAGGGTGTAAATGTATTATCTGTTTATCTCGGCTCAGTGAGAAGCTTCCTTTCGTCTCGCTCCCTCACTCTCGAACCGGAATACCGCTCGTATAAACACACACATGTCTACCCCAGAGCTAGTCTCTCTCTCTCTCTCTGCATGTTGAACTAATTACTCGATAAATTATGTTTCAAGCATAATTCGACCTAATGCCTCGGTACACTCGACGACGAATTAAAGCCACTCAGTGCCGAGGAAAACGGATGAATGCCTTGAGATTAGCGAGATTTTGGATTGCGCCGCTTAGTCTCCTTTGCCTCTGCTGTGATCATTTGCAAGAAATTTTAGAAAAAAAAAAAAGGACGAGAAACGAATATAAAAGAAGTATCGAAAAATAATAAATATTGCTGATATTTATTATTGATTGATTACTCAATTACTCAGACAATTATAAATTATTAATAATCAATGTCATAATATTTTCAATTATTCTTTAATAATCGATAGTTGATTTTTGAATATTCCGCAACGATTCTTGGATAAACGAAATTCATTGTGGGCGACGAATTATTTGAGAATTTCGTCTGTATTTGTGCGGGCCTCTGCGCTACCGTGAAAAAGGCTTACAACATTCGTTATCCAATTCGGCAATGGGGTGAAAACGAGTAGTCACGCGACTGGTGTGTGCGCCGGACGTATTCATATTGTCGTGCCGAGCATTGTCGGCTTGCACCGGCTATTGGCGCTATTGCTATACCGTTTACAGCGTCGACGGGGACATAGCGAACGAGTCACGAAAATTTACAGGGCAAAATCGGGGGGGCGGTTCCGCGAACTGTCGGACGGAGGGAGAGCCCGCGGGGAGCGAGGGTGTTCGGGAAATTCATGGATATCCGGTGACACCACTGACGAAAGTTATATTTGCTCGTTTCGTTCGCCGATTTAATCGGCGAAACGATTCATACGTGACTCCTGTACAATAGGCGCTTCGGAATCTAGCTCGTAATTATAATATACGAGGGCAATCGTAAATCACGCATTAACCAAACGTTCGTTAAAAAATGATTGATTTATCAAGAATAATTCAATAATAAATAATATAAATATAATGTAATATAATACAAAAAATAGAATTATATTATTCTATATATTTTATATTTATATTTTATATACATTCAATAGAATGTCGATGCGATTCCGTAATTTCGAGTCTCCCGGAGAAAAGTTGGGTGAATTTCGCAAGTTTTCAGTGCCGCATAACGGGCCGAGGCAGTTTCGTACGCGTTGGAAACTCGTTTTTTTCCTCGCGGCTTTTTATTTTCACGCGCTTTCAAGACTCCGCTTCTCGTTACTTTTTTTTTTCTTTTTTTTCTTTTTTTTCGCGCGCGCAAGAGTTTAGTATATGCCTTAGGAAAATAACAACTCCAACGGTTTGTTTTACGACGCGAATAGAGGTCGTTGCGAAAAGTTTACTATATCGGGGAGGGAGAAACGCGTGTGCAGACCCGGCGCTGCGAGGAAGCGGGATGAAACGCACGCGGAATGAGTAGCGTCGAGTGTTCGCCTCGTATAAGATTGAGCGAGGAGAGAATGCGCTGTAAAAAAAACAGCGAGTTCCGGAGACCCCGCCGTGGATCGCCGTTTCGCGGACTACACGCCGGTCCTTTTCGATTGTTGCGTGTCGCGTCCCGCATCATAACGCGGCTTTAACTGCACTTTAACTCGAACGAGATCGCATGTGAGTTAAAAGGGAAAAAAAACATTCCTACTGATGCACGCACCTGACAAAGCTTTTTCAGCTTTAACTGAAAGCCAGCGAATCCACGACGGAACGGTGTACTCGCAATCAGTTCAACAAACGCGATTTTCGACACGTTTTAATTCTAAATTGGACCGTTAACCACAATTGCCGGACAAAACGGAGGGTCATTATGAAATATAAATAAACGGCGTTGAAAAATGGAATTGCTCATTGAGCTCGGCTTCGGAATTAAATTGCACCTTCTTAAGTTTGGCGATGCAGTCGCAACTTAAAGTCATATCACAGGCGACTTCCGAATATTCTTGCATGAAATAAACATCTGAAAACAAAAACCGACCGAGGGAAGTCCGTGAGACGGTTCATTTTTCGTAAAAATAATACCGAAAAGTTATCAACGGATTTGTCTGAAGAAACATTGTTCAACGAATCGATAATCTAAACTTTTACCGCAAAATATTGATCCGCAAATTTTTCTGAATGCGTACAAATTAAGAGAATTTATTAAATTAAATTAGTATTATTATGTACTAAAAACACCTAAACACTTTCGGTGCGTTTGATTTTTTTTGAAGTTCCTCCGAATCGTACTTTTGTGAAATGAAGCGATCCATTTGAATTTAGGAATGAAGCGACACATCGTTCTCAATTTTGGTTGATCACGGATTCAAACTTAATCGCGGATTCGTCGCGGGATATCACACAAGTTTTCGCTGCACCGTTTATGGTCAGGGCTGAATCGTATTCCGTTAAAATCTGTTCTCATCATAGCTTAACCCGGTCGGTAGAGAAGTAAAGAATTATTTTTTATTATTATTCCAAACAATCATCGTTCGTCGTAGATTCGGTGGAAAACGGGACGAAGAGCATAGCACGTTGAGCGCACCGAAATGATAAATGTTGTAGCTCTAACTCAGCGTTTTCGTCGTTTACCTCTTTTGCCGGTCGAACGAGCGGGGCACAAGCAACGTTTCCCCAACATCGGGGAATGCTCCCTCGCACGGGGAGGGAAAGCGAGGGTGCTGGTTTGCTTCAACTCACGCCCCATAGAATTCGTACGATCTTCCACGTCTGTGAACCCCTCGAACGTTTCGCAGATTAGGAAATTTCGCGCGCGATGTATTTGACGAGGCAGGGAAATGAAACACGCCCGGCTAATTTAGATTCATCAAGGCGATGCAAAATAACTCGCAGTCGGGCATTCGAAAACTGCAATAGCCGCCGTTCGGTGACCGGGAAAATTACCCAAAAATTGCTGCGCTCTCGCAAGACCTATGTGAATCTCATTCTATCGATTTGAAACCTTCGGAAAATAATGTTCGATGAGTTTCGCCTATTAAAAGGTTGGTGACCGAGATATTTCGATATTATCGAAGTCATCGCTGCCGGTTTATTAGTTACCCCACTTTCTAAGCCGGACCAAAAAATCGTTTAAGGTGATTTCTCACGCTCTTCTCAATTTTAGACAATTACCATTGGATTCGCGTTCAGCACCGAAAGATACATCGAAATGTGTAGTGAAAAGCTTACTCTCAGGCACGTTAAAGACGTGAACGATTAAAACGAGCAATGATGAAAGATTCAATTTTTCCTCGAAACAACGAGGGATACGAAGAAAAAAAAAATGGAGTCTCGTTAATTCAATAAAATTAATAGATTTCACTGCCGGCGCGCTCGCTTTGTAAATTCGCAAAGGTTTTCTTTGACACGCTTTTCCTCCTCGGCGACACTCGATTTAGATCAGAGAACTTTCGTCGCTGTTTTCGTTTCTCCCCTGAGCTCTCCACCCCCTCTTTCTCCCCTCGCCCTCTCCCGAGCCTTCTCCCACTCCCGCGCTTACGTTTTTTGTCGGCAACTCTATCACGGAGAGTGACCCTTTGGGTCGACGGGCCCCCACGGGACGCGAAATTACCGTTTGAACCGTCTCAAAAGAGGCGAAACTTTCCAAGTATCTGCAAAAGAGACTCGAGACAAAGATCCATACGGGAGTGAGAAACAAAATCCCGGGAAACGATATATGAATAAAAAAAAAAAAAAAGTCAACATAGAGGAATCTGCAAAGGAAATTCAGTGAAATGAATGATTCTGCGAGGACCCACACGCTGTTCGGTTTAATAAGAATTTCGCTGGAACCAAATATAATTGTCATTGACTGACCCCCCTCCGGACGTCGGTGGTAGTTTGTGCGCTCGAGCGAACAACCACCACTACCGAAAAAATTTCATGTACATTCATTATTATATACATCTTTTTATTTTCACTGTATAGTAAGTATACGGTCGGGTCGGAATATATTAATCTAAAGGCACGAACGAGGGAGGACGGGGGGCTGTTTAAAATTTTAATCAAGACTTTTATGTCAGCCGCTCTCTGTACAGGGCACGTTTTTTCAACGATGATAGCCATGGCGATTCACCACAGTCCTCTCCCCACTGCCCTGGACCGTATAACATCAGACGTCACGATGCGAGGAATCACCCTCCGACGAAATAGGACCAATTTTTCTACGAAACTGCGACTTGGCTGGCTAGTTTTTTTTTCATTTTACTCGTAAAAATGTATATTTAATACTTTGGAACGGCAGAGCTTCTTTTTTCGAGCAACGACTTTTACAATTTTCAGTAGAAAGTGTTTTTTTTAAATTAATTCACTACCGTGAATGCTTAAAAAATTGATAACTGCAATGAATAATGAATAATAATATTTACCGGATTATTTTTCTTGTACTTATCAATTCCAAAAAGTGTCGTTATTAATATAACTTTATTTTTCGTCAAACACAGATCGGAGCACAATATTGGTCGTGTGATGAAAAATGTGATATTTTCATTCGCGGAATGCCCGGTGTGCACAGCCGGATAATTTGAATTTAATTAACAAACATAAAAATACAAATCTCGAATGAAAAATTCCAAGCTTTCTTCGCATGTAACTCTCGTCCGTGTGCAATACATACCTGCGCGAACTTCTCAAAGGGATGAGGCTTTGTGTGCAAGCACCGAGACAGAGAGATAGAGGGAAAGTAGGGATAGACGTACGTAGCACACGTAATATTAATTTCGCTCGAGTTCCGGAACAGCCTGAGGCGGAACGCACATACGAAGTATGAGAATCTCGTGCCGGAATATATATCCCTCCGCCCGTGGCAGAAGAGAGCTTCGATGCTCTCATATCTAGTAGCAAGGCAAACTACCCGCACTGAGCACGAACAATGGCTCTCGGCAAATAGGTAAAGGCGCGTACGTGCCTAGCGCCTGTAATCTGGCTACATCCCTACCGGCATCGCCATTCCGCTAGCGTCGCGGATGGACACTGCCAAGGACCAACGAATTATCAAATTATCAGTTACGCAAAGTCATCGACCAATCGAAACTCGCATCTTGCTTGAAGAATTTATTTTATTTATTTTATTTATTTTATTTATTTTATTTATTTTATTTATTTTATTTATTTTATTTATTTTATTTATTTTATTTATTTTATTTATTTTATTTATTTTATTTATTTTATTTATTTTATTTATTTTATTTATTTTATTTATTTTATTTATTTTATTTATTTTATTTATTTTATTTATTTTATTTATTTTATTTATTTTATTTATTTTATTTATTTTATTTATTTTATTTATTTTATTTATTTTATTTATTTTATTTATTTTATTTATTTTATTTATTTTATTTATTTTATTTATTTTATTTATTTTATTTATTTTATTTATTTTATTTATTTTATTTATTTTATTTATTTTATTTATTTTATTTATTTTATTTATTTTATTTATTTTATTTATTTTATTTATTTTATTTATTTTATTTATTTTATTTATTTTATTTATTTTATTTATTTTATTTATTTTATTTATCAAAGTAACAAAAGTTTCGCTAGTTTTATCCGTTGTATAACGTTAACGGTGACGAAAACTTTTGGCTTGTGTTATAATTCAAAAAGAGAGAAAGTGGGGAGCGACAGAAGCGTGTGGGTGTCGTTGGAAGTGGACGGAGAAAAAGAATCCGGGGCCATGACGAATACGGGCAACGGGGCGCCCTTTGTGCGGACCGCATGCGGAACGTCTCAATTTTGTCATATGCGAGAGAGGCGCCTCGTAACTTTTGGCCCCGAAAAAGATATTTCAACTTCTTGCGGAAGAATCGCCCACGACGGGCAAAACGTAATATTCGATGTAGGTCGGTTCAGCGGGCGAAGTAGCGTTTGAGCGAGGGAGCCCGAGAGAAGCTCCGCGGCGCGGACGGAGACGGAGGAAAGAGAGGAGTGGCGGCGAAGGAGGAAAACGAAAAGATGTGCCGGCGCATAGTGACCGGAAAAACTTTTACCGAGAGGAGTTTCGCGCCGCGAGCTTATTTGCTCGCGCGATCCAACCTCGTCGTGTACTCTCTCGCCGCTCCTGATCGATAGACGCTTACGATAACGGCGCTATGAAATATACGTACACCGCAGAATGTACTCGCGGAAAACTGTAGTTCACGTACGTATAAGCTCGCCGGAGGGGGATAAAGATATGGAAAATGCAAGAATTCCTCCCCCGGGAATGGCGAGATAAAACGAGAGGCAAGGAGAGCGTAACTTTAACGACGCGAGTTCCGCAAGTGATCCAAAGTCAACGCGCTGCATACATAATGTATTGTCGCGTACCTGGACTATCCGCCCTCCTTGCGTTCGAGCATACGGGCCGTTTTACGGCACAAGACGTCTATCAGTCATAATTCTTTTCGACAAGTTGCGTCTCCATTGAGCTTGCCCACCATGTGTGTCACGCGTTTCCATATCGTTTCAATATGTGCCTGCTATTTTTTCATGCCACTGTTTTTTCTTATTCAAATGCCTGACCCAAAACGGTTTTCCGCGATAAAATTTTCCACCCTCACGCCATGAATTATTCATTCGATCGTTCATTGCTTTGAACATTTTCGTAATGATAAAGGCCAAAGAGAATTTTTCATTCGATTGACCTTGGGGAAAATTTCGTATTGTCGATGTTTTTGAACGGCCGTTTACTTAACGACGGATGGCCGGAAACACGGGGTGTGTATTTGTATTCATTGGGAAAAGCTTCACGTATGATTAGGTATTTTTTTTACAGAAATTATGGTTTTTTCCATTTCCGGCGTGTTTCGGCTTTTTTGTCGCTTTTTGGAGTAAAAGAATGATTGTAAAGGGACTGACGAATGTAGGGTAGTTTGGACGCGTATAAAGACGCAGAACCAACGGGTGGTATTCGGTGATTTTAGGGATTTGCCGGAATAGTTGGTTGGTAAACCTGGAACGCGTACGCGTCTACGAGCGAGGAGTGGATGAAGTGACGCAGCAGCGGAGGGACGAGGAAGTGACTGCTTTTAAAGCGTCGGGGCTGCGCCTGATTGATGGAGTTTCCTACGACTGAACTGCATCCGCGGGCGTGCTGAAGTACCAACGCGAGAGCACAGACGGCAGAGCTATGACTCCTGAAGCTCTGCATCTCCAAGATTCCTACAGGAAAGGGCGTTCGGATGGGGGAATGACGTGGGAGTGTGGAGTAATGGAGAGAACGAGCGAGAAGGGAACGAGAGATTCTTGATCTTGTAAGGGTACGGTTCATTGGAAATGAAAAACGCCAAATGGAAATCTGCTGGTGCCGGATGAAAATTTTTTGAGAAATCGAAGAAAGATCGGTACGCGCGGAAAGAAATTCAAAGATTTCTCCCGGCAAGCATGCCGAAAAAAATTATAAGTTGGCAGAGTAGAAGAAAATGAGATGGTAGGACGAAGAAAGGAGCTGAATTGGTAGAACTTAAAAAAAAAAGAGATGAGTTGGTTGCTGGATGGCGACTGCACGGTTGCATAATTAATGGAGATATCAAATTTACACGAAAAAATGTATTTGCCTAACAAACTATTAGTTTTAGTAGTTAACTGTCGAGGAGGATGTAGAGCTGTAGTCTCAGCTAAAAGAATGGCGCATATGCGATTCGCGACGTCTTACGGAAGTTCAAACCATTTCTGCAATTGTTAATCGTTCAATGGATTTTCTGATCACATTAAAGAGCATATTCGCTGTTCTTTTTATTCAGCTCGCGTAACAAACTGGTGTCTGGCGAAGAAAGCGAAGAGTTCCCCGTGCGATGTTACATGTGAGGATTTTTATCGGCAACTTCGCGGAAGCGGAAGAAAAGCGGAATGGAACGTAAATCGAGGCCGGCAGGTAAAGTGCGGGGATACGGTTCATTAATGTAATTGCCGGCGACAAAGGCGCGAAAAACAAGGTTGGAGGTGGTGTTTCATAAGAGTAAATTTGCTTTGGTTCCTTCGCGCGCGATCGCCACCAACTTCCCGACCATCTCAATTGTTTTCATAAGGAAGCAGATTTCAAAATCTCTCGGTGACTCGGGGGCAGGCGGAACAAAAGTTTGAAACTGAATATCCACCGGTAGGCCAAACGCGACGCTTCGCCGATGTATCAACAAGTTTTTCGTCGACCGGGCAAAAATAAAGTGTGTTTGAAACTCGTTCCCGTGACTTCTGAAACGGCCCGTCATGATATATCGGAGCACATTCTTCCTCGACACAGATGAAAGATCTCGCCGAAAAGTTGTCACAAGTACCCTATAATCTATGATTCCTCGTTCCGTTTTTCATCCCCCTCGGATTCAGTCAATTTCAAGAAGACGAAGAAGCCGGCCTGCCTGGACATATCAAAATTCGATTCTGCCTTCGAAGCACTTGTAACCATGATTTAAGGTTTAATTTAAAAAGCGGAGCATCTGCCCCAACGACTGGCGAAAGCGGATGACGATCCTATAGTGTCGCCGTTTTATTCGATGTAACTTTAACTGTAGACCGAGCAACTTTACAACCTCGATTCTTTCGATCCTTTCGATCGAGATCTCGAAAACCGATAGAAATTTGGGTGCTGATAACGTAAGACACCGCCTCTATAATCGAATGGGGTGGGGTGTAAGCTGAAAACCATTAGAATGGTGCAGTGGAGGATTGGCCAAAGGGCCGAAAGGGGGAAACCATTGCCGTAGCGCAGAAAGAGTGAAGTGTTCCTTAGGAAGGAGAAAGCCGAGCCGGTGTGCTAGCCGGTAACAAAACCCGTGCAATGTAAATGTATGTAGATTGGTAGCTTTTTTTGCGGGAGCATCCCGTGTGTGCATTGAAGCAGCGGCAGCAGCGGCGTGCTCTCCTGGTCGTCGTCTCTTCCTCTCTATTTCACCAACGGAGTTTAATACGCCCTCGCTAACCGCACCGAAGCACCGACGACGGCGAGTACGACGACGGCGACCGAGCTTCCGAACTCGTCCCTTCCCCTTCTCCTTTACTCGTCTTCTCTCGTTCTTCGCCGCCTCGTACGACGTATAATCATCCCCCTTGCCACCCCCTTCGTGTAATTACACTCCGCTCTTGCCGCTGACCCGGAGCCTGATTTATACCAGTTCCCTGCTCGCTGGCGTCTAACGACCGAAACACTAGTACAACCGACTGGCCGCCTTTACAGGTACAATGAAACACTGTGTTGGTCGAGATAGCAAAATCGGTAACCGGGAATAAGTCACATTTATGTGTTTTAACATTCTTTTTATTTCTTTCTCCATATTCTCTTCTGCTTCCCCGTTCTTCTTACATGGATGAAAGGTTAATGTTTAACTCGTTCATAACCGGGTTGGTTATTCTAGCCACTATAATTTACAATCCACAGTGCATGCTTCGAAACGCATAAAACACAACACTGCAGATTCTGAAGCTAGATTTGCGGTCATTCTAATGCGAATACCTGCGATGCTTTATCAGTTTCCGTATTCGCCTGGCAAGTACTAAATACCCGAATGTACATAGCTCCTGAAACGATACAATTATCCGCGAAGCTGCCTTCCCACGTTCCGGTCGTTGTTTTAGCGATAATTCAACGTTCGGTCATTGGAACGCAATCATTTCAGGAGCATCGCTGCGGCGAATTACGGAGCGTATACATGCCCGTTTCCGATCCGAAACGCGAGCCCAAGCTAGCCACTCTGATATGCATGCGAGATAACCAAATTCGGGCTCTTTGTTGACACATGCTTATGAGCTGTAATAGCTCATTTTCTTCGGCTTCGATTATTGCAACGTTCATCGAATAATCTCAATCGACCTATTGTAAAAAGATATATTGCACCAAATGATTCCCATCAGATCGTGCGACTAATCAGTTGGTAATGGCAAACAATGTTGTCTTAGTAGATTAGTTTCACCGACTCATCGGCGTGGTTTTCTACAATGAATCGTAGTTCTTACTTCACTCATTTGACTAATAAGCGTTCGATACTTTAGACAGTTCAACATTCCATTTCCGTGCATGCAAACCGGCTGGTGCAAACATTCGCTTCGAGTGGGCAAAGGTTTTTGGGGAGACATTCTAAAGTTCTTGCTTTGTCTTTGCCCCCAAACCCGTCTGTGTTACGCGATTCCATGTACTCTGTCATGTAAAGTACCGTCAAGATAGTGAGACATTTCGGATGATAAAACTCCCAACCTGCCATTCGCGGAAAGGCGGATTTCAAACATACTTAATGAGATTCAAATATTTGAGGATAGCCCGCGAGTTGAGCAAGAGGTAGACCAAACGAGTGAATTAATCGGCAAGCCTGGGTGAAGGCATATCGGCATCTACGAGAAAATTATTCGTCGAGGATGCGGGATTAGCTGCGAAATTCATCCCCCGGGTGCTTTACCGACTGTTACTTTGACTCCCCGAACGTTACACGCAGATTCTCCGGGGCTGATGAGACCGTTAGGCAAACCGGTACCTCGATGGGGGACTTCAAGGAACCGCCAATAACCAGTTATTGACCGAACTCCTCCTTTCCGTTTGCACCAATCGGCTTTTTGACGGTACTGCGGGGTGGTCAACGACCGATACGTGGCCAACGAACAGAATCGTTACAAGCGTCTACGTGACTGAACGAACGAGGAGCGAAGCTTGTTTGTTCGCCAGTGAGGAAACTCTACCCAGTGAGCGAGCAGACTGCTCGAGGACTCGAGATTTTTGTCATCAGGCAATCTGCATAGATTTACATCCGTTTAGTCGCTTAGTTAAGCGCGTTATCAAAATCGCTCTCGCATTCTCCTTCGGTCACACGTTCCCTCGGTACCGCAGCATCGCGCATACACCATCCCCGTACCAATTGTGGCAAAGGCTATCCTCACACCCACGATCAACCAGCCCTGAAGAGCGCTTAGACGTAATGGAGGGTCATTTATCCGAAACGCGCTGCATATAACCGCAACCCAGCAGTCTACAAAGCCTTGCCAAGCTATAATCCAACGTGGTGGGGGAATATCTACTAAAAACAGATATACCAGGAGTAAAACGACTACTCGGTTGGTTACATTCGCGAATGATGAGAATCATGATGAGAAATTCGAGGTCTGGAAATGAGACACTTCATGGTGATCCTGATTTGACGTTTTGCAGAATAATCATGAAAAGTTGGTTTTTTGGCTGATGTCGAGTTATCCACTTTCTTTACCCAATGGAGAAATATCTATACTATCTGCAAGAAGGAGGAATGCATTTTTTTGCAGGCTGACCATTTATTCTTTGCGGATATTTATCTGCAAGGATCTTGAACAGAGGAAAGGAAAGGAAGGAAAGGAGGGGGATGGGAAGGGCGGATATTCTTCGTGAAGTTCAGCCAAGCCAAAGGCTTTTCCGGTAGAACAATCGAGCTAGAAGCTACGAAGAACATGAAAATAGGAAAGAATCTAGCGCACGGAGAGATATGGAAAAAATCGCCCACCATGCAAGAAATATACGTGGAAGGTGGGGATACAATGTGGAATACTGTTCGTTTTAAATTTTCATATAAACTACCGGCAGACTCTTTTAGATGCAAATGCCAAGCGCGTTTCCCTAACCCGTCGGCAATGCATCATCCAGTTTTATCTTGCTTTTGCCGAAAGATCCGAAAGGGCGAGTGACCTTGCTGCGACTGGGACCAGCAACGGTAGTGGCAAATAAGGTCAACGAACAATCGGAACTCCCGTGTTTTATCGAATTTTGAGAAAACAAAAAAACAAAACCATTTGCCACATTCCAGTTTGCAAATTTTTAGCTGACGATTTGGTATGAGCGAACTTTCGAAACAACACTTGTAAATAACGAGTGAGATGTAATTACAATAATTAAAATCATTGTCGGTGTTGGAATTTATACCAGCGAGTTTGCATCGCGATGCAGAATGAGAATTGCATAACCTAAAAGATTTATGTACACGAATACATACATACATAGAGTCTATGAGGAAGATTCTCGAGAAGAGCTGAGCGCGTATTTTCTGATAGCGCGCATACACATAGAAACGTACAATACAGTAGGGGATGATGGTGTAGTCGCGAGAAACTCGGCGCCCAGAGCCTCGGCCATAAATCTAGAACAAAACTAAGCTTCGGCAACCCGTCGGGCGATACAAGTTTAAAGCCTGCTAAGTAATTATTAACGTTCACCTGCAAAGCTATGTTAATACGGGACGGGAAAGGTGGTCGCCGATGTAGACGGCATTCGGGTCTAGACGTTGCAACACCAACCTAACTTCCGTATTTTATATTCAGAATCCCTTTAAGAATCTTCGGAACTCTTTCGGTATTTCGATGGAACGTATACATTTGAAATTTCAACATTACATTAACGAATCATGTCTCCATTTGAATATGACATCTGAAATGACGGGCTCAATTTTGAAATGGTCTTTATCGAAGTCGAATGATTCAAGTCGTAATTTATTATTACACGTAGATGTAGCAATGAATGAAATGTTGGTATGATGGTCAAACAGACCTCTCGGTTTCGTTTTCTTTTCCCTTTTCTTCTGCTCCTCCTTGTCTGAAACTGAATTTGGAACGCCAGCTGCTCCCTGCCACCTGCCGTCTCATTTTGTCGCACTACCGTGCGCTTCGCCCTCTCCCAGCAGATCCTACAGCCCCTTTTTTTCTACTCTACGAACTCCTGTAGTACATTACGCAATCTTAGGCTCACGATATCCTCTATTTTGTCATTGCCGACCTACCTTTCGAGAATCTTAGGCATTCCCAAAGTCTCGAATTCTCTCCGCACCGACAACAGTTGGGGGCCACAAATGTTTGAGCATACATTCATAATAGGGGCAAAATACGGACTTCAGCCACGTCTACATAATTTTAGCCATGTTCGAATGTAGTCCAAACGAATTCAAATCATATTAAAAACAGTGAAGAAAAAAATCCATAAATGGATAAATAAAATGTTGATAAACTGAAGATTAAACCTTCATGATGTTGAATTAGAGACTGCATCATAAAAGGTACAAAAAAGGAAGAAAAAGTTTCTACTCTCAAAGACAACCCAACGAATTTGAAGACGACTTGTAAAATGTTTCACGATTTATGTTGACCACCGCAATATTCTTTCGATATTCGTATGTTCCGAATGAGTTGGGCAAGTGTTTAATAACAGTGAAATTCTAAGAACACCAGCGAAATTCGCCAATTGTCTCATTGTCATTTAGATATTCCCTTTATACTGCGAGAAACTCGTCGTTCCATTTCCGGCACGCCGTTCGACGATAATTATTCGTCGCGTTAGTGCGAACTCCAGCCTCTCAGTCCGCAGTCTCGGGGAAGTACGAAGGTTCGGCCATTACAGGACGGCGTTATCCGTGAGACGTTAAAACGAACTGTAACTGCCGAGAGTGGTGACCATTAGAAGCGGAGCCCGAGGTACGGAGGTAGAATGAGAAAATACCAAGGATCACGAAGGTGTAGGTGGAATAAATGAGATTTGGCGTGACGTTAACTGCCGAGCGACACACTGGACGAACTGAATTAGTTCGGTGCGAATCAGTTATTCGCTATTGAACACTCGACCGATCGTTCAGGCGAGATTGGGCGAATACGAAGAATTTGTAAATATCTTAGAACGGCGACTCTGTCGAGTCCTTTGGCGAGTTTGTTTCACCACATCGTTACGTCTGATCTGATCCAAACCCGCGAAACAGTCTCGAGAGTCAAGGATCGTATTCGTTGATAAAAAAACAGCCAAACTAACGATGTCGGCCTACGATAACACTTTTATTTTGCACGATTCCTTTCGCCACTTCTTAATACGACAGATTCGGAATCAGATATCGATAGTCTCGCTTTCGTTCTAAGCAATTACCCTAAATAAACATTGGGCGAATTTGCTCAATTGCTACTCGATTATTTCAATGCTCAAGAAAATCACCGGAACGTCGTCGATAAATAAGAACATCAGCTCGGAATTCATTATATTTCTGATCAGTTCTTGCAATCTTAACGACAGTAAATTAGAGCCGCGATAAAGTTAGTATCAATGGTAAAACCTGAATTAGTGGCAACGAATTAGCCTAGATTTTGAATGCTGGTAACGAGCCGGAGCACCAATGCTAATCGATCTGCAGTTAACTAAAAAAGGAACCCTAGGTCTTCTATTTTTCAACACAACACAGAAATCTCCAATTGGTTGAGAAAACCAATTAATTCTCCAATCCAGTACCAGCTCCATACATAAACTCCACAACGTAAACTTGCCGACCGTAAAATGTTATTTTGTTCTTTTCTCAGTTCAAGCGTTTGCTGGTTAGAGAACTAAAGAAAATATAAACGAATAATACGCTTAACGAACGTTGTTTTCTCGTCTCTTTCTCTCATTCTCCGTTTTCAGCTATATCGTATTTTAAGTTGGAATAACCACTTAAGCTTGGTACACGGTGCGCGAGATGGGAAAAAGGGATCGAGGTGGCGATATTGCATGGCTCTTGGAAGGGCTTTGGCAGAGGTTTCGAGAGGAAGCGGAAAAAAATACAACGGGGAGAAGAGATCCGGTAGGGTTCGGAGGGCTGCCGAAGGGAATAAGTGTGCGAGGGGAAAGAGGTCACGGCGGGGTGGCCTGCTCGTCCGCCGTAAAATTACTCCCGGTATCCTCTTCTTCAAGGACGCTCGCCGCGATAGAGAGCTAAGAGAGAAAACGAGGGTGAAGGAAAAAGCAATGGAAACGCAGGGGCACTGTCGCATTGGGAACCACCGACGTGGCGCCTAGATGGGTCTACATATAGTAGATACCCTCGCTATCCGGAACAAATTACTCGAGGGACCGGGAAATTAAGTTGACATTATTGTAAAATATACCGCGGTCCGGGCAACACAGTTCTATCAAAATACGGCGAAAATAGTAGATAGATTAATGAGAATAACGATGAAGATGTTGGGCGATGCAATAAAAAAATGACAATAAAATACGACTTTCATTAAACCACTCAGAGCTTTTTACCAATTTTTTTTTGTTAACTTTCTATGTTTGCTAGGTTTTTCATCGTTATCACTGCCAAAGATGAAGGACGCATCAGGCAAACTAATAAATTGATTTCTAAAGAGTGCGATAAACGCGAAGCAGCGTCAAACGAATACCCGATTTTCTTGAAAGGCGAGGGTGCATGCAAAGAAATGAAAGAGACGTCCCGCCTCGCTGCCACGGTGAGAGGTGACTTTAATTATACTCGCACGTAATCGCATTGCCCGACGAACAAATGGACCGAGGGCGCAGCGAGGGAGAGACGAAGGCATGATTGCAGAAAGAAGTACAAAGTGGGCAGAAACCCGATATAGAGAGAAGGGAACGCGACAAAAGATAATGAAAGCGATGTCCCGGAGAATGGCACATAATGAAAGAGTAAGACCGAATAGGCACTTCGTTCGAGTGCAATTAAAATGATTTCCAGGGAAGTCAGCCCGTCCTTGCTGGTCTCACAGTATTTCACCGGAAGACTCAATACGGATGCGCCACGCGACTGCGCTCAGGTACTGGCATCTCGTTTACAACAATCGACATCGACGAAAAAATTCATTTATTGCAACAGTTGTCGGAGAAGCGTGAAAGAATTGCAAGCTAATCAGCTATCCATTTGTCCACGCACGCGTAATCATTCGTTTGATCCGATCAAATGTTGAAGCGAACTTTGATGACAAAAGAACATTTTCTTGGCAAAAGTAAGAAATTTTGAAGCGTTTGTCATCTCGATTACTTTCCCATTGGTCTCGAATAGGAAATGATATAACCCATGAGCGATATGCTTTGCCTAGACGACTCGCAAACGAGAATAACCGAGCGCGTGCAATTTCAGCGATACGTCTGATACGCGATAGCATCAGTCGGTTAAGCGATAAGGTGCAAACCGGCGAGGCCCAATAGTCACCGACAGATCCGCTTGTGCGACGCTTTAAAGGATCGAAGAAGCTTTCGAGGTTTCTTGTTACTGTTGGTTCTGTGTGAAAGAGATATAGCAGAGACGACCGGGAGGAATTGGCAGTGCTTTGCGCGTGCCGAGAACAGCCAAAGCCAAACTGAAACTGAACCGAATCTCCGCCGCTGGTGGAAATCAGCTAAGCCACGACCATTCGTAGAGCCGGCTAAACGGCAAACTTATCTAATCCAACTTCGCTCCGCCAATGCTGTTGCTGCCGAAAGCGACGAGCCAGCGCCAGCGAGAAAGTGGGAAGTAGAGCTTTTCGCGGATTGATGATACTACCACCAGCAACAGTAGCATCTACAGTTTCGTTCTCTCGCCGCAGCACTGGGCCGATCCTGCAACCGCTATATGTACACCAAGATAAATAATGTGTGTGTGTGTGTGTGTGTGTAGAAGGAAGTTTATTCGAACCGACAGCCAGCCAGTGAGAGATCTCTCTATCTCTCTTTCGCGTGCACTTGCCCAAGTCGGCTTGGATATACCTGGCCTGGGTCTTTAATTACTCCGAACAGAACATCTCGGTGTTTAATCAGCCGATTCGCTGAAACTACAGGCGCGCCCCTTGCCACGGAGGATCTCTTCGCCGAGAAAAGTGTACTCCGTGATGCTACTTCTGAGGCTTTCAGCGGAAGTGCTATTACCGGGGCTGTGCAGCATGGGAGGCTTTTTCGTTCACTGGCGAGACTCTCTACTCCCGGAGGCTTTTTGGAAGTGCACGCGGAATGATTATTCGTTAATATAGTACCCATTCACGGTCCTAGAGAAAGCGTAGCGGTATCTGCGTATAGATATGTACCGGTGAAGCGGCAATCTGGCCCACTGGACGGATCCTTCGAATTCATGGTAATGATTACGGCCGGCAATAAGATCGCGATCTAATTGCACGAAAATCGGGCGACATCGAACGGAATCAGGAATCGTTGGGACGCACCGGCAGGGCCGATTGGGAGCGGAGGGAATGATTCTCGGTAAGGGTTTGGTCGGAAGAGCGCACAGAGGTCTTGGCTCAATGTCTAGTGCGGTACGGACTTGGTCTCGGTTAGCGAAACCCTCCCCCGCGATTCCGAGATAAGGGCTCGAGGCTTGTTGGTGCAACCTGACCAACGTTAAACCCCCAAATCCCCATGCGACTATCCAAGTTGAGCCCTGTGGTGTTGTGGCGGCAGCAGCAGCGCTCTGCTCTCCTCCTAGTCGGAGAGCTTCCCCGTAAAGGATCTATCTCCCTCTGCCACGTGAATCCTCCCTCATTCACTTCGTCCTTGCAAAGCTCGAGAAAGCCTTGCACGCTGGTATTAGTAATGCCGGCAGGGTTAATCGAGCGACGGTCAATGCGCATAGACCGCACTAACCGACCTCGACGGTGCACCGTCGATCCAGCTTCCTCCAGAGAGTTGGCCAACTGAGCAACAAGATCCAACACTTCTTGTTGGGCGCACAGCGAGGAATTAATTCGCGATGCGAGCCGACCGAGAATCAGTTGTACCCGATTATCCATACGATCCATGACTTATGTCCAGTATTCGCAAAACCGATTAATCCTCAAAGGGTTCATCTATTCTATATCCAAGCGGTGCTGCATCTCGCCGATAGGGGAAGAATACTTCTGCGGCGCATTCACGACTACACCGTTGAATTTAATTCGCATTGACTTTGCCAAGTAGATTCCATCTTGCAATCACGTGCAATTGCTTTGATAGTACTTTCTTCTTGGTCTTCGATAAAAGCCGTTCCCATTTTGTAACCGGCACGAACATACACAGAACATTTCTACACTACGCCCTCAGCAGCATCGCTTCAATTCCCAAAGCTCTGAACAGCGCTAGGAAGCTTGCCTCTGTATGACTTTGTTATTCGTTTATTGATACGTTTTGCATACATCCACGGAGGCTGCAAATCTCACTCCGATATCAGCTCTAGCTCGAGCTTCGGCCTGGCTTAGACCAGCCAATGACGAAGACTCATCGCTACTCTCGTGTTCCCTATTTAGCCATATACATGCTTGCCCGTTCGTGAGGCGAGTATTGGAAAAGCCTTTGTGAATTTATACGATTCCGTTGTTTGCTAGATGGATTCGGGTTTACTTGAACATATACATATGTGACCAAACGATGCGCGTTCCAACGGACCATAAGACAATTTTTCAGTAAATTCGCGATGGCAAGTCGTGATGAAACGAAGCACGACCATCATTTGTTTGGTTATCATACCATTTCGTGTTGTAACTCGTACCTCGGAGGTTCCCGCTGCTGCTCTCATCATTCTGGCTCAGAATCTCCGTGAGAGCTGGTCAGACTTTCCCAAATAGATCCGAATAATTTATAATATTCGCTTATCGCTGGCCAGCGGGCAACCGGCTTGCCAGATTGTTTGGTATTGCATTACGTGGAGTTCTCCGGCAGTTCTATCTCTCTGACGTTAGTGCCGAGCCCTCATACCCACATTGCGCCATCATCCTGCCTGAAATATTCTCGCAGCTACCGCTACTACTTTCCGATTCATTTCGTGCAAGAGCTAGCTTCACTTTGCTACCTATTTCATCTCGCTACGAGTTTCCTCAATCAAGCGCTGCCCGTTGCGTTCGAAATATGCAACGAAACGAGCCAACTGCGCGACGGAACTTGGTGGCTTCACCGTTGATAGAATTCCGCACCGGTAATTATTTTCGTTGAGAAATATTTCGACTAGACACGTTGCTTTGCACGAGATGAGTAGCCGCATAGAGCATGTAAATCTGGATTCCGTCGTCGAAAACCCGGCTGAGTTCTATCTGCTACGGATGATCCATTGCTCTGGACATCTCTCAACTTGAAACCGTTTAAATTTATGATCAGGCAAATTCACATTCAGTGAATGTAGCCGGTATTTGCAAAGATAACAAACGGCATTCCAAATAGAACGATGGATGCACACGAAAGAAAAGCTCATCCTCCTCGACGGGAAAGGCCGATCGCCGGCCGTTCGTGTGAAAAGCTATTAAGTACTCACCCTCGAAGTTTTCGTTGCAGGGCGGTGTGATTAATCGATCTATTACCATTGATTACGCCGTCACTCGCTGTCAGAGTGTCAACAATGTACCGTTCGCTCGACGCAGCGAGGTGAAACTAGGAGCGCGAGGTAGGATGACTCTACGGTAAAGTACAAAAAAGCGTTGCGGTTGAAAAAAAAAGGACGCAGGTGTATTCATGTGTCGGAAGTTTGAATATACGCATGTGTCCCATATACCTATATCAGGCCTGGGTACAAACGATGGTCGGGTGGAAACAGTGTTTTACGAGAACGAGAGTAAAAAGTGGAGGAGTGAGCGGAGAAGGGAGGGTGAACGAGGGTTCGACTATAATGGGAACGAAATTAATGTTTGTTGCGCCCCAGCTTTTTACGGACCGATCATGGGGATTGCCTTTATGGGAAATGGCCCTGGGATAGCACATACGATGGTCGATGAACGGCGTTAGATTCTGCCATTCGGGTGGCCTGATCGCGTTACCTTCTCGCAGCGTGCCCAGCTGCTGTGTTGCTGCGGGTGCCTCGTAAATACGTTTGGATTTAACGTCGATCGAACAACGAGCTATCATTGGAATTCGCAGCATGAGCTTCCCTCGATCTATAACCATTCTCATTCACCTATCTTTCCGTTCAATTTTTATTGGCGCGCACCTCGCGAACTACCGATTCACGCGTGAGGGCAACAACGAGCGTAACGGATTCCGGGGAACCTTCTGTCGGTTCGCGTTCCAGTTTCGAACCGACGGCGGCACGTCTAGCTTGATGGTCCCAATTTTATGCTATCGAAGACCTGCGCCTGAAGAGGTCGATTCTGGCAGGTCGGGTGATTTATATATTCGCGCTGATTTCGATATGGGTCTGTTCGGGGTAAAATAGGATCATGCTAGGCCACAGACGTGATTAAGTACAGCAATCAATCGGACCCATGTCCGTAAAAACCTTACTTGCTCTGAATTCGGTGGGACAGCATACACTTGATCCAGTTTGTAATCGGGTAACCTTTCTAGTCCACTTAAGCCTTCAAGTTTAGTTTCTCCCAGAGCATTGTCAAACTTAGCTTTAACAGAAACGGTCTGTATCACCGACAATGCAACGGAATTGGCGGAGAAAAGAAAGCAATAGAATTTTTTGATCCCGTATCCTGTACGGTCTACAACGGCCAGCATAAAATAGTATAGTGTAGTCACGGCACAGACTGCATGCTGCATGGTGAGACACAGTTGGGAACTCAGGTGATTTTACCATACAGCGACGCATTCGGCGAGCGAGGGAGAAGACGAGCGGAGGAGTAATTAATGGCGGTGCCGCGCAATCGGTCACGCCGACCGAATTTACGGCGAGCGGCCGCGAAATTGGCTGGAAGGTTAATTCCCGTTGATTCCCCGGCAACGAGAGCTGGGCTTCTTCGATGCGTGCAAACCCCCTGCCAGCCAATAGCCGTACTCACTGAAGCTTTTGCCACCCATTTCACCCTAACGAAATCCCGAAGTCAACCCCTCTCCATTTTATAGACGGCTCTCCAAGCGGAGGAAACTCGAAGCCCGCGAGAGTCAACGTCCGATAGTTGCGACGATAAGCGCTCTCGCGTCTTGATGCTGGGCTTTTTGTAACAATTCACCGTGGTGGAAAAACAGTGCTACGAACACGGCGAGGCTGATGCCGGAATTCGTTTCACTGCAGAAACATTCTCTGCGTGTTTTCACGTCCTATTTTCGTATTGTTCGGTTTATTTATTCACTCAAAGTTTCCTCTCATCCCATATTGTTCTGTGACGTTCTCCCGATTCTATCGATAAAGAAATTCTTCGTATTCGGCATTGAGTTACATCGGTGATAGAAAATAACGTCGGTAAATGAAATATGATATTCATATTTTCCGAATGAGAAACATCGTCAATAGAACTGTACGGAAATTAGATTCTATGCCCCGGAGGATTTCGGGAGCTCTCCTGCGCTTTTAGCGCTGCTTCTATTTTGCGATAAGTTTCTTCCTCGCGAAACACATCAGTTCGAGAAGAGTTTCGCGGATGCGATACTCTCGTCAGTGAGCGAGATTGCTCGGAAGCGCCAAGAGCCGAAGTCCAGTGGCAAAGGATCGGCGAATATCGAAATTCGTCCTCGCCCGGAGGGGTTGACGCGTCCGGACGAGAGTGAAACCATCGAAACGGAGAGAAACTCGCCTCTCCCTGCGTGGTTCTATCGCGCCAGCGAGAAAGGGGTTGAGCGTCGTCGTTGGGCATCCGCGGAGACGGCGGTTTGCGGTGAGATGCGGTAAGGGGCAATGAATTAATCGCCGTGAACAGTGCAAGCTCGGTTCCAACCTCCGACCAAAATCCCACGCCGGTACCACTTCACGGTTGCCCTGGGGGCCTCGGTTCAAGCGCCGTCACACCCGGCTCTAAACCCCCTAAACCCCTAATGCCTTCTACCGCAGCTACCACCTACCAGGTTACGCCGTTTCGGCCTTCACCCGCTCTAACATTGCCCACCGTCGGTGGCCCCGACGCTCGACATCGTCCACCCTCGCAATCACACCTATAAATGGGCCTAACGCTCGGCGTGTTATTAGCAATTCGGAAATCTCCAGCTGGTGTACTTCTAATCGCTGACGTCGAGCACCAAACTTGGTTTCTCGTGCTTATTCTACTTGTGCGCTGGTACAAACTAATACAGAGATCAAAAAGTATTTTGCATTTCAACATATCAGTACATATAACTCCTGTGTAACTTTAATATCATCGACGTGGCATTTGGGGGCTCTAAGGCAATGGATCATTTTTGGTGATACTTATTTAGTATAAAAATGAATGCTATGCATTTTCGTCACAATGGTTTTCTATCGCCCATTCGTGCCACAGATACATTTCGGTAAAACTGACCGCCGAACTTCCGCAATGAGGCTCGAAAATGAGGATGGTCTTTCAGGATCAATTACTGCTCGTCTTCCCGTTTACTTTAGCAAACATTGTGAAACATTGTCTATTTACTTTTCATTACGTACGTCCTTTGAGAACCTCGCGTAAACGGGGTTCTGTTTCCTCGCTGCAATTACCGAACAGAAGCTACTTGGCAATAACAGGGCATCTGTGGAACACGAGCCGTGCAAGAAACTCCCTTGGAAATATTACACTACACGCAAAGGCCACTGTGCTATCCGCTATCGTGCTTATCTTCTATCTACTCCAGTTGCATACTCGATGAAGAATACGGATGTATCTTATGGATCGAGGTTACTCGGACAATCATCACTCCACGCTGGCTCGGTGCAGCGAGATTCATACAGACCTGAACGAACACCTTCGTATCCATCCTCATAGATCTAATTACATAAGTGCACTTCTCCGCTATTTCAGTTGTTCTTCGATCACACGTTTTCGCTGACCAATATTTCGAATTCTTAAAGCTCTATTTTTGTTCCGTCCATTGGATTAGAAATTAATGCTCTTAATGATTAGCATTGGGAATTAATGCTCTTAGTGACGGTTTATTTTTTTCAGATTTTTATCCAATCGGGCAATTTTGGGAAATTGTCTGCGAATAGCCCTTTTGGCGCTGAAAATAATACGCTCTCTTCAAAACAGCATAAAACGAAATAGCTGGATATTTGCGAGTTTACGTTCCGCGATAAGTATTCACGATCCATAAGACTTTTTTCCGGAAACGTCGATGAAATCTCCAACGCTCTCCGCCATTGCCGTGCGCTCGAGGACGCGGAAAGTAACCGGAATTTAACTCAAAGCTACCGCTGCTCAAAAACTCGAGGCTAAACGAAAATTCGCTCCGAGCCCGAATGGATTGGGAGGGGAACGTTGCTAAGAGGTATCGGAGACTCGAGCTTCCACGCGGGAGCTAGAAAACTCGAAGAATATATTCCAACTATAGCGAGTGGTGGATGATGTTCTATATACATGGTAGATACGGTACATACCGATTTCTCGCTTATGCGAAACGTTTCGCCGAAGTATCGAAACCCTATGGAATCGACGAGTGTGTGGAGGAACGTCGCGAAAGCCCCCGAAAGCCATAAGAAAAGGAAGAACAGAAATGAAAAGGCTTCGACAAAAGGACGATGAAGATGGGCGGTACTGAAGCGACTTAGCGAGAAAGAAAAGTCGGTAAGTTTCGCTCGAGTTTCGCGGAACTGTGGAAAACCCAGGCGGTGCGCTCTTGCTGTCTGCCGAGTACCATCTATGTACTATCTCGCAAGAGTTGCCTCTTGTCTTTTGCCTGATTCCGATTCCTACAGAATGCTGTCTCGAAAGATAAAAGCATGTGACGGGGAAGTATAAGAAGAAGAAGAAGAAGAAACATTCCTTGGTCCCACTTGCGAGAGAACAGCCGTACAACTTGGCGCAACCGCTCGCACGCTCGTGCAAGAATGGGAAGCCTGCGTGCCGGAGATGAGGAATAAGAAAGAGAAGCATCTTCGGGAACTTCTATGAAAGAAGCAGAAGCACGAGCTCCAGGATCTTCGTTCCCATAGCGGAAGCAAGTAGAAAAAAAAGAAAGACGATTCTTAGCCCCCCAAAACTCTTTTTGTTTCCTTCTTTTCCAGAAGTTCGGCAAAGTCAGAACAGCAACAGCATCTCGCGGCGATGATATCTTCGCTTGTGGAACGGATATAGTTCATACAAGCTGAGGCACGTACAGCCGTGTACTAAGTATATAGTACACAATACGCATAGGTCTCTCGTAAAAATGAGCAGGGGAGGCCCGTAAACAATATTTAGGATTTCGCGAAGGGGATAGAAGAGGAAGGTGATTCGCTTCTTCTATGTCGTAGACTCGCAACTCCTGCTGACCCTGAACTTCGCCATTTACCGCTCGTCTAGCAACTTGCAGTAAGCAACTCGACAGATACCCATTTCGTTTCTGCAAAACACCGCGAAGTCCGGGAACTATAGCTTTTTTTTAACTTTGCCGCACTAGATCCTTCGCGCAAGTGGTAATCAGCTGCATTGTAAAATACGGCAGTCGTCATGAGAGCAGAGCCATAAGCGAGGACGAGGTGGCGTGTCATTAGGGTAGCCTTGAAGGCAGGAGAGAAAAAACGTCCTTGTATCAGAAAAGACAAAAACAATTTTCAAATCATCTTCGTTATTTAAATGATGCGTTTGAACGCCGGGTGAACGGTCAAAATCATTGCAAACATCCGAGGTTTCGTTGACCTACCCCACCGGAGATGACGGAAAGCATCAAACATCTAACAGCTACGGTAGGCAACGCAGAAGCGTCGGCGAATGTGATTTCGATGCGAAATCGCATCCAGGGAAATCGTATCTGAACAAACCTTGTTACAGGTCTGTTTAAACTTGCACAAACACAGACGCCGCTGGATACATACGCAGAAAGCGGTGAATTTACACAAATATAGAGTTAGCGGGCGAGGCGGGAAAGGTTGAGAGAAACTGCGACAAACGCTGACACGGATTTACAGTCGACGCAATAAATAATCGGCAGTTCCATTTCCCGTGGGATAGCAAACTGGGTATTTGCATACAGGCTGCATACATTCACCCCTATAGTAAAAGTTGTACGTATGGACTCGCTCCTATCTTACGTAGGCGCCACTATAACAGAACGCCAGTTGTTTACCTCGGTTCCCGTGCTTTCACTGTCCCTTTCCCTTTGTCGTCCTCACTCACGGGCGCTTTTCTATTTATCTTCATCCGCTTTCGGTGCACCGTTAGGTGGAAACGCGAACACGGACACACGCGTGTCTCCTGTACGGTTTTGTGTTACTAGCATCGAACTAGTTGGTCGTGCGGAGGGATGGAAAAGCCGTAAACACACGTGGGTATGCCTACGCCGGAGTAGGCGAGAGCTTCGGAAAGCGTTCGAATGAAGGAGAGGGATAAGAGACCCGGCGCTCCCAAGAGATCGAAATGGAGGATGCAAACGAGAGATAAAATGGGAGACAGACTCGCGGGGATTCGCGAGCTATTCTTTCGCGGACCGTCTCTCACTCTCTTTCTGACCATTCGTTACTGCAGTAGAATTCTTTGCGTTCTCGCGATTGCCTGTAAAAATCGCTGAAACTCGCCTCACGCAGGATAGATAATAGGAACGTTGGCGTGTCAGTCAACTTCAACGCGAGCCTTCGGAAAACTCCGCAACACGGAAACTCTTCGTCGTCGCAAAACACCGCAGTTTCCCGTGCTTCCGCAGAGAGGAGAAGAAGCCACTTTTTCCTCGTCGCAGCTCCTCTCATCGCGAACATCAACGTCGTTGTCGTTATTCTCTTCTCATAACTTTTTTGACTTCGCCTGCACGTACACAATGTGTGTACGGCGGATCGTCGACGACGAACTGTGGCGTCCGGCTCCGCGCTTCTCGTACGATAGAAGCTTTTTGCGCACCATTTTTACCCCCCCCCCCGCTCTGCTCTCCGTAACCGCCACGTGCTTACAACGCGAAGAAGTTGTTCGAAAAAGTTGCTCGAATTCAGAGATACACGGGTATGACGAGGGCAGAACATTGGCGGTACTGTGCTCGCGACGAGAGGAAGCACGGGAATGCTTTTTGCAAGTTGGACGATACCCAGCGTCGTACATGGACGCGATAGTTCGACGAGCGTAAAACTGACGGGAAAAGAGCCGAGTGACGGGAACACAAAGAGAAAACAAGGGTCGCGCTTCTGCAGTCAACGAAATCGTGTTTTTCCGAATATCCAACGATGGATCGATAATCAAAATGAAAGACTTTTTCTTGCTTCTTCAGGCATAAGTCAATTGCTAGATTCATAGAAAAAAACAAATCCAAAAGGTCAATTTTCAAATGGCATCGAAATTCCCATTGAAAAAATTGGAATGAAACAAAAATGTGCAAAAAATTAAATTGAAAATGAAATTTTTCTCAATTGATTTGCATCCACTGAAGACTTTTTTCTCAGACAATGCGTCATCTTCGGCGGAATTAGTTGCGATGTTTATACGAGAAAGGCATAAGCTTAGCCGCATTATTGTCAAAACCGGACTGCACGGGGTAACATCGAACGCAACGTCGGATCTTGGCTTACTGTGCCAATACCGAGCCAAGGCAAACGAAACGTATTTTCCTCGTTGTTCTATAAATACTTAAGTTGAGTGTCACTCGATGTTTCCGGCTGCCAGGCTTCTCGAGCCTCTTTACTCTGCGAACTCTACTCGCTGTTCCTTCCGTTTCGCTCTAATCCTCTCGAGTCAAGGAATAAAAGCATGACTTCTTTGCTCCTTGCATTTGTGTTCTTCCGTCTTTCCTGTTCCTCGCCGGAACGAGAGACAGAGACTTGCTCGCTACGGAAACTCCGCCGGAGAAACCCGGTCCCAGTCATAAGAGTGAAAACGTCGACAATGAAAAACGAGAACTACGTGCCTCGAGTGCAATAAGAAGGATTTCGAATTCCGCCACGGGAAAACATGCGGATGTCCTATCAACCGGTTTCTCCACCTCGTCTCACTTTTTTGCTGATCCTTGTGTATATTGCTGTGTGCTCTCTTGTGAAATTTCTCGAATAAGTCCGGACTAGTAGAAATTATGAAGGGATGAGTACGCGATCGTTGGAGTTTGGCCTTTTCGGTTTTTTTAACTGGAAAAAATACTTAGTAGTCACCAAATATGGATATTTTATGATTCTTATTGATTCTGAGGTCTCACAGATTACGCCTTCATTAATATCCAGAAAACAGGATTTCAGAATCAAGATCGCATCCTGTAGAATGTAATGAGTAGAACAGAACAGTCTTGGACAACTCCACGTTTGACCGGCATGTTCGATAAACACACGACTCTGAATGAAATCGAATTAATATGACGTTGGGTTTAGGGGAGAGCGGGGCAAAACGGCATACCGGGGCAAAATGGAATTCACGCACAATGGGACCATGGGCAGAATGGTATTAGGGCAAAATGGGACGGCAAAAAAATCTACGGCGATGGGACTTTCTCTTGTCCCATTTTGCCCTAATTCTATCATACGGGGAACTTTATTTAACCATTTCGTACCATTTTGCCCCGGTATGCCTCCCCTATGACTTTGTACGTTTCATTAATGAATTCGATGTATTAACATTGAAATAGGTAAAGCGATGATTTGACTGCGATCCTTCATGAAAATAACAGCCGGCGCATCTGCGCGATATTGATCGATGGAAAAAAAAGCGTCAATGCGTAGTTCGAAAATTTGAAGGAAAACGAGCTGCCTGCCTACAATTTTCAACTCCCAGAGCAGTGAGATGACGAATTAATGGGAGACGCAGATGAAAAAATAGTGGCATCGCTGGAGGACAATTCTGGCTGACGGCTGTCATTACAGCGTGTATTTACATAACTCGGCGACGGCGCTGAGAGTAACATACAGATATGGCTTAAAATAGCTCGACTATATGGCGAACCGGTGAGGCCTTCTGCCTGGTTGCTCTTCACAATACATGCATATGCACGTACATGTAAATACGTATGTATAAACGTCGTACTCGCGAAACGGTAAAGCGAGAAAGACGAACATTGCGGCCCACCTACTTGCCGAGTGGACACCAACGAACAACTGTCGAGGCAACAGTTTGGAAATTGTTAACAATTATAATTATTCTGCAGGGTGTGCAGCACCGCGAACACAGGTACTAGTTATGATAGACGCTGTAATATATTACCGAGATTCAGTCTTGTACATCACCAGGTATTATTTCACTGGATTTCTGTTCCGGCGCCTTATAAATGATTCCGAACGATGACGAAATTGAAAGCAATACCAATGTAGGGTGTGCTAGGATAAAGTGATTTCATCTTCAGGAAATTAAGCTAAATCAAATGAAATCAAGATGATGATTGGTTAAACTGTAAGACAGCACGGCGGAAATCGGCTGCCGCGTTGCTTCGATTGAATCTTCGCTTAGAATCAGTTTCATGTGAACATTCCGTGCCAATTTCTGATGTCGGAAGAGAGAATTTTGAAGTATGCCCGTACGAGCATGTGGCTAACACCAAGAATCTGAGTGATCTCGGTTCAACTCACCGATCACGCACGCTCCAGATCATCCGGGGAATTTAATTGTGGCGCATCGATTCCGACACACACCTAACAATGTAATATGCCGGGGAACCTATTCGAGGACCCGCGCACGAGTGTCGAGAATCAAGAGGCAATAGCGGGTGACTGGCTATTATTTCCAATAAGAAAGTACCTCAAACTGGTTAGAGAACTGTTTCGTATGCGGGCCTCGTAACGAGGGTGGGTATGCGCCAAGTACAGTTGCCCTAACTTATATTGAAGATGCTTTGAAGCTTTCGAGTTTCAATTGGTGTTCTGCGCACGACTCTCGATGCTCCTCGCCGCACCGGCGCTCTCCTGTCTTCGATTATATCGCTACTTCGTGCCTAATGCATTCAGCGCGGATCCGGGCTACGCACATGCAACTCCTCGACTCCCGTTCCCCGGAGAGAAATTTAGGAACATTGTCTGCAATGTCTGTTGCGGGCATGTTCTTCAATGGCGCAACTATACAGTCGGTTCGTGATAATGGACATGCAGTCGATTTTATCTGAACGAAATGCTTGCTGCATTTTTCCTAGACGTCAGTCCGAGAAAACGAACCTGGCCGAAATAGAGAAGAGGTGATCGAAAGAAAAATCAATTGCTGGTGTACAAATGCAAGTACAAAATTGCTCATCAACCGAAACGTCTACTTGATAATTACGTTGCGCGAAAAATGATGTTACGAAGGAATAAGCCATCAACACAATACAACGTTCATGAAACACCCGAAAGCCGATAAACCAACTGGTACTGCGATATTATTTTTGCTTATTGCCTATTCCGATTGTGTCTTTCTGTGGTGCATCAGCGAAAAAACGTCAAGATTTTCGCGACACTATCATTCCGTTTCGAATTTCCCCATTTCTTGGACATAGCGCGGTGGTCACGCGTCACATTTCATCCGTAACAGCAATATGCGCAACGAAGAAGGCTGTGGTAGACGTCATAAAAGCATCGCGTCCCCGATAAAGCTGTGGCAGCCAGCAGAAACTCTTGCGACGAGTGGTCCTTCGTGTTTACGATCGCGCATCGACGTGAATGAAAGACATCGGGACAGGGCGTTTGCTTTGCTTGGCGCACAATCCTCATTCCCCTTGCTCGACTATCGGTATTGGTATCGTCGGAAGTCGGAAGAAAGGAAGGAACACAGAATGAGAAGAACGGAAGAAAAGTAAAGCAAATAATGGAACGGAATCGCGAAGCTGCATCCCTTTTGCTACTGTTCCAACGGCATCCATTCAGGGCAAGTGAAAAACAGAAATGGATCTGAGAAGTTCTACAAGAGTATGAAACAAAAGTGAATCAACACGTCACAATGAATACCGAATGTTCTGCATTTTCGATCATTCTGTCGATATCCCAATTCACAGTAACACGTCGACACATGTATTGTGACGAACAGGACCACATGAACAGGAATTAATCAACTTCTACGGGATCAATCAAATACAAGCAAGGGGAAGACGAAAACTTTTTCGCTAGTCGAAAAAGGGGCTGTAATAGAAGATCAATACGACATAATTTTCCGGCTTTTATAAACATTATCACCCATCGGGATCTGTGTTTCTGTACCAAATCATAATGTAAAGAACCTGCATTTGCTGCATTCTTGGCTATCCATGCATATTTCACGTATACCCTGTCGGTTGATGAGTTTCTTCTGCCTCTGACGAAACGCACGGAAAGTTTCCCCGTAGAGCCTAGACCAACCCGCTGGAATCGGCGTCACCGCCAGGACGGTATGTCTGCTAATCCTTTACAGGGAATTCGAGTGATAAATTCCGTAAATCCCTGTTCAAGCAGAGCCTTGCACGGAACCGTCCTCCAGCTTTGCCATTACGGTACGTAGGTACTGCGAGAACGAACGAAGGAACCGGAGCAGAGTCGGTGGCTCCCGCTAAGGGTGGTCGAACGCCCACATAGCCCTCGAAAGCTTCTACGACCCCTCGAGTCACTCTTTCCGCCCGTCCCTCCTCTTTTCTTCCTCTACGTACACGGCAATGGGTTAGTCGTAGTAGCTCTAGGTACTAGTTATATCTATGTATATAAGACACCAGGACCACCCCTTTCCACCCAGTGACGCCACATCCACCCACCTCTCCGGGAAAAAGTGGAAAACTGCGATTACAAAGACTTTTCTGCACACCCCGGTCTCTCTTACCCTCCCGGTGAGCCTCAACGGGACCGCCACTCCTTTTCTCCTTTCCCTAGTTTTCCCCGGGTTTTCTTGCCATCCCCACCCACGCTTTGTAAAGGGTATACCGCGAGTAAAGTGGAAGGGATGAGATGAACGGAGAAAAGGACCGTGGCGTTCACTCCTTCCTGTCGTCGTCTTTTCCACTCACCTCCCAGAGTTTCGTGCCTCTTTCCCACTCGCCCTATCTTCCTTCTTTTCGAGTCTCACCACTTTGGGTCCTATCTTGCCACCCCTCCCCCCCCCCCCCCCCCCCCCCCCCCGCGTCTCTTTGTCTCCCTCACTCTTTAACTACTCCTTCTTCTCGGATTAAAACTTTAACACTTTGTTACTTTATTTTTTTTTCTCGGTGCCCGGTGCCACTGTTACTGCTCCTCGAGGGTGCGAGGGTGCTAGGCGAAGGTGGACGGGGAAGTTGCCGTTGCACGGGCGGGAGGGATGCCGGCGAAAATAAACGGTAGAACGAGCTGGAAAGATATAGCGTAGCGTAACAGGAGCGCGGGACGCGCCCGCATAATCCCGGGCTTCCGCCACGTTGGACAAATTTCAGTTTCCTCGGCGAATTTCGCTCTTGATAGAATGCTCCATTTTGCATTTAGGTCCTCGACACTGGGGGGGAGGAGGGCTGGTTTTCTCGCACGTTCCCGTCGCTCCTCTTGCATCCCGTCGGCTTTGAACTCGGACCCCCTATTTCACCTTTATCCGTTACTGTTCTTCCCCGCGCCCGGATTCTACTGAATCAAGCTGAGGAAACTTTGCTCCGGAGACGTTGATAACAGGAAGAAAAGTGAGGCGCGATGGACGAGCTCGCGGAACTACGAGAACTCGGTAAAAAATCACAAAATTCTACCGAACCAATCTGAGCTAAAAGTATACTCATTTGATTTCTTAAAGAACGATTATTCTATTTAAATGATATAAAAATTAATAATGCATCTAATATTAATATAGCATCAGTAAAAAAAAATAAGGAATATTATTTATTGTCACAAAATTACCTTCATTTATTCTCTGAGTGTTCGACTTCTAAATTAAATATTAATATTCGTAGATATTGCAATAATGTATTGAATGCGTCAAGCATGTTTGAACAGCCTCGCGACCTTGAATCTCAAAATAATTATTTTCGAACGCTACTATAGAACGGTTTCGAGGGCTTTATTTGTTGAGAGGCCATCAAACTGTGATGCATGAATCGTCGAAATCGACCTTCTTTAGATTCCGTATCGACAAAGGAGCGTCAGGCATCGTGAAAAACTTTCATACGTTACGGGACAAGATAAAATAGTCCCGTTATCGTAAGATTATTATCGATATTAAATATGTATGCGCGAACTTGAACGGCTGTAGAGCATGAAAACCCCCTTCAATATCGCCCTCTCTCGGTGCAGCGTAATAAATCGTGAGAAAAGTAATATTCCACCTTGCCGCAATATTATGGATAATATTGTCCAGGATACCGAGAATAGATAGGATGGCGAAAGGTCGCCCAACTCTCGGCTTCTTTTTCCCTGATATTGACTCGAGTTTTCCTTTTTTTAATCATCCCCGATATTGAAGAAAAATTCGAAGCGTTCTTTCGTAGTTTCTGCGCGAAGGAGACGCCAAAAGCGGCGTTTGAAAGGTTGCGCGACGGGGAAGACGAGCTCGGCCGCTAATTAAATTTATGCACGAGTTGCGCCCGATGACACGTCAAAAGAGCCGAGAAGTTTGTGGATGAGTGAGAAATTGGGGGAAGGCGAAAGGAGGTCCTCGACTCTGTCGGGAGCGCCGAGATAATATAATGCATTCGATAATTCCCAGCCAGGTGGTATAATATTATTCGATAGTCCAGTGTTATCGAAGTAATTGGACCCTCGACGCTCGGTCCTTCTCTCGGCAGCGTCACGTATACTCGTCTATATTTATCCTCTTCCACCGGTTCCTAGATTGTACGCCACTTTATCCTCTCGTTTCCGCTCTCCTTTTCCGCTCGTGCTGGGCTCTCGCTGCGCCGCGTCTGGGCTCTTCAGTCCTTTCCACCCGCCGGTGCGCTCGCCCAGCGGCCCAGCTTTCCTTTACTACCCATCTTTCTCCCGCCGATCGTGGCTCCTTCGCGCGAGCAACGCTTCTCGCCCGAGGGCTTCGCTAGCCAGTGATATATATCAAGCGAATAGGAGGGCTCGCTACCTACTTAAATGCTCATGAAGTTAAATTTAAGTGCAGAACCGGGAGTTGTTAAGCTGTAAGCCTCGTGTTCCTGGGCTATCGTACGCTATACGTACGTCTACTATTCGAGAAAAAAAAGCTCCAGCGCATTCGAGAGGATCACACCTGAGGCCGGAAATACTCGGCATCTCCTAACTTCCGGCTCTTATTCCACCGGCATCTCATCCGTCGAAAGAGAAAAAACGACGTAATCTAATGAAGAGATCGCTACGCCGTTGCAATTTCGCAATCAGTCGTTAATTCTCAAAGAATCGTCTTCCACGGACGAATCTTCATCACTCCTTCTACCTTCATCTATGTTTCCTTTTATTTTATTCCTCTTACTTCGTCCCTACTGAAGAGTCTTTCTTATTGGTGTCATTTGGCGCTGTATTCGAGACAGGCCGAGCCCCGTGAATGAGGACTGCTGATTATATAAGAGAACATTAGCTTCAATCTAGCTTCGCAATCGGATGCGCTGATCTGCTTTCTCTTCATGTTCACTGATTCACGATTTATTGATCCTTCAGTTGGGCGACCAATGGCTGCGAAGAGAGCCGGCATCCGAACCTTCTTTCAGCACAATTTGAATCGTTAACTTTTCTGAATATGTGTGAATGTACTTGGAGTTTTTTTCTAATTCTTATTGAATTTTGATGAAATATTCTGTTAAATTGTACCCACCATTTGTGACTTTGCAATCATGAAAAGAGAAAAAAAATAGAATGACGATTTTTTTCGTTAAGATCTATTCGGAAAAGTTTGCGAATCAAATTCTGAAACAAATTTTGGGGTGCCGGATGATCCGTTTAACATCTTGTCGATTATCTTAATAACTGTTTGGAATCATCATTCTGCATAATTAATGTCCTATGAATCTTCTATGGATCTGATCGATTGAAAAAAAATTGAATTACGTTGGGAAGTGTTCCCAATTCTCCATCAAGCTCGCTTTTGTTTCTCAATGTTTCGTTTCGCTTCGCATAAATTAATTCGTCTTGAAGAGTCCATTCAGCGGTCAATGCAATGCTATCAGTGAACCACGGAAATACAAAATGGCGCGGCTGAACAAAAGATAAAGAACGAGAACGAAGCAAACTGTTCCTCGCGCAGCGAATGGTCAAAACACTAGTGGACATCGGCGTTGACCACCAAAGCGCGAGAGTGTTGGTCGGTTCGGAAACTTTCGAACTGGAAAAAATCTCTCTCACAATTTCATACGAAAATGCTTCTAGCTCGGGAGACCTTGAGAGTTTTTGGTAGTCCAAGCCGAGAAGGTGGCCCGCGGGTAAGGAAGTAAATCTCCGAGCACGTACCGCAACCCTCCGGGGTATGCGGGGCGAGAGAAGGGCGGGAACGGACTATAGCGGCGAGAGTCCAGAGCGGCGAAGCGAAGAAAAACCCAAAGAGATATGTCTCACTCCACCTTTCTCTTTTCTTAATAAATTCTCCGAATGGAGTTAAACTAATTAGGCGTACACTCGCAGAATTTTAAATAAAATCACTTATCCACGAGAAGACGAAGGACGAAGTAGAATGGCGGGGTTGGGGGGGTTACGATCCCCAACGGACGTAGCGGACGTCGTGAAATACGAGGCAGGGTGTCTTTCTTGGCAAGAAATTCCGCCTACGAGCTGCTCTGCGTTCGTAGAACTTCGAGGGACTATGCGCGAGTCGGATTTAAATCGCAGAACGCCCTTTTTGCCTTTCGACTATAACAACAGGGTCGTTTGTATCAAGATAATTCTTGTTTCTTCGTGTATTTTTTTCTAACGAATGTATTGTAGATCGCCTTTTGATTGCCAGGGAATTGGTTGGAAAGTATTTCACAATTTTTTCAAGGATCATAAAATAGGTTTTTCGCATTGCGACACGAACTACTTTTTTTCTTACTCAATGCCGTATTTTCGACCACGTTCCGAAAAACGATGAACCGCAACGGTGAAGCGGAAGGAGACAAAGGCTCGCGAAAGCTCGTGAACGAGAATAGACAAAAGTTTCGACTGGACAAGCTAAGACAAATTAGAAAGAAACAAAGGAATGCCGTTGCCGTCGAGGCTAAAGCCAGTCTCCACGGGTGGTCGCGGCAGAATACACAGTGCAATCCTCCTTGACGTTGTTCCGCACGGAATTGGAAGCAACTATCCAATTTCCGAGGAAACGGGACAAGGAGAATTGCTACGGTCGTGCGCGCGGATCCGCGATCGAGAGACCAGAAAGACCCAGAACGCGAAACGAATCGTGAGAACGATTTCGTCGGCGAAAGAACGGAGGGAAAAGACGAAAAGAAGCGAGGAGAAAGGACGAAGAATCGGGACGAACAAGAATTCGACGAGGACGGATATGGGAAGTGAGAGAGGAGAAAAGCAAAGGGATGCGGATTCGGCTTAGCGGTCAGCGACCTGGAAACTGTCTATCTATCGCTTTTTCGTTCTTTCCACATCCGTCGTGGCGAAACCTTTGAAACATTTCATAAACGCTGACGTCACACTTTTATATTCTCCATCGTATTCACGACTCTTCATCCCCTATCTCTTGAATTGAATGCGCAGGCGTATCAATCGCACAGTAATTCCGAATCCGTCCCGCTATCGCTGTATCGCGATTTGAACTTATCGCTGAAAGAAGGGCGATAATAAAAACTATGCGTCGGCAACCATCAGAGTTCAACACATGAAAAATCAGATCAAAGTGACCGACGAAGCGATCGGACTGATCAATCGGCCAGTCAGCCACTCGTGTTGAAGCGAGCCGTTTCCCGTTTCTATTCTTCTTTTCATTAAAAAAAACTATGTTACTCTTTGGGGCTAAAAAATGTCGTTTAACCTTCCTGATCAATCCGATCGATTGGTCTTCAACTTTCGCTGCCTCCATTAGAACGCCCGACATTTTTTAACAATTTTTGAGATTCCTACCGCGAAGATACACTTCTAGAATACATGAATCTATGCATAAGAAAATCTCTCTCCGTAACCGGGGGAAGAAGCTAACGTTTTTGCTCCGCGTTTACGTCATTCTACGTTCTCGTGCTCTACAGCGCTAACGTAACGGAGGTTTTAGTTCCGTGGATTTGGGATTAAACGAGGTCCGACGTTGAATTCGTAGCGTTCCACCGTAAATTGCTCCAAAGAATTCAATATTAACGGAGAGACGATAGGAGGGGAAGTTGGGAAGAAGGTGAAGGTAAAGGTGAAGGGACGGTTGAATGCACCAGACGAGGGTAGAGCGGCTTCCGTTGTAGCGCGGGAAGCGAACGAGCATGAAGGTTGAGACGGAAGAACGCGGTGAGAGGGGGCTTCGAAGGTATTAATGCTGCTGCTGCTGCTGCGTTCACCTCAGACGCCGACCGAGCTGACAAAGCTCTCTCCGCAGTCTAGCGAGCTCGAGGAATTCCAACGAGAGGATCCATCGCAATAGATCGTTGTGCACACCGTGCAACGCGGCAACACATGTACTAACGTACAGTCATACGCACGAATACGCAATCGCACACCGTAACTCCGCGATAAAAGCTTCGGGATACACAAGAGAGGTATCGAGAATCTTTCGAGCCAACGGCAACGGAATCACCAATCATTCCGGAACGTCGGATAGAAGTGATTGCGCGGCGAGCTCTGCGGTGTGCGATAAAAAATTCGAGCCACACTGACGGTACCACAATAGAAAGCGGAAGTAACGTCTCGACGATTTAAATACAATCGTCGGAGCCTTCCGGAATAATGAATGACACGATTATGACGTATTTACGATCGGGTCAAAGTTTTTAAAAAAAATTTCAGGATTGTCCTTTTCGTTGAAAGGCCTTTTTGCGCAATTCGCAGTTTCCCGAATGACCCGGCGAAAAAATGATAGAAAATTCATCATTCGCATCAAGAAAAAATCTCTCGAAACATGTGGATTTCATTATTTCAGAGCCCTTTGATTTGATTTAAAAATAAATTGTAATGGTACTTTATCGAACCTGTTTAGCGTTTTTTGCATTCCGTGACCGGGCGACGAAACAGTTTTATATCTTCATCGGCCGCGTCGTCTCGCATAAATCGTATTTTGTTCTCCGTCAACATTCGATGCGAAATCTCGTGGCCCACATAGTGACAAAATTTGTTTTCGGCGATAACAGCTCGAAATTATTCTCGAACACGAAAAGCGCCTTGGCGGCGTATGATTAAAATGGTTAACATTAATCCGCAAATATCGCGCTTTCAATGATATGCCCAGGTTGAAAATGTAATTCGGATAGCGGCGAGATATGGTGAATACTTTTGCGCGCGGGGATAATAGATATGTAACGGTGTTCGTGGCGTTAGCGCGATGCTCTCTAGACGTTAGTTCCAAGCGATTTGGCTCGCATGCGATTTAACACGAGGGCTATTATAACTCGATATAGATATATAATGGCACTTCGCGGTGCTGGAGATGGCGATGGGTTGCGCTCTCTCTCTCCCTCTCCTTTTCCATCCCTCTCACTCTCCAAAGGACTCTCACCGTCGCGCCATCATCGCCGAGCCAGACGAACCTCCAGCTCGTGTTATTATGTGATGCGACTCTCCCGGTACGGCCAACTATATACGTATATACCCAGACATTTCCCCATTATATAGTTTAGGCCCTGGAGAACGCTCGTGAAGACTCGGGCCCGAGCTCGCTCGCTCGCACACTCGGGCCAACCCCCGGTGAATATCGAATTGGCATTACCGTTTCCGACGTCATTTCAGATAACGCAGACTCTTCTTCGCCGGCAAACCTACGAGAGCGGCAACTCGAGTTGTATATTATCCCGGAAGTGATGTAAAGCCCCCTTTGCCAGCGTCGCGATAAAAAGGAAAAAGAGTACTCGGGAAAATACTTCGCCAACCCTTGTTCCACTGGCGGCAATTCGGAGAGAAGGGAAGAATATTCGTGACGGAAATAGGCGTTCGGCCATCGTGTCCGTTTAAAATCCACCCCCAGAAAGTTGGTGTCTCACGGCATACCTGATCAATATACTATATCGATAAGTCGAAACTACAGTTGCCGAATCAACTCGGACTGTGATTGGTCACCGAGGTTGGAGGCTCGTCCTGCGATTGGCCGAGCGAAGGGGCCAAGTTCGCACCACGAGCAGTCTATTTTGAAAATCGGACAAACAGGGGAGGAACCATTTTAGGTAACATCCCGTTTTTTTTTCAATTCTTGGACTATTGTAACCGGGTTTATATTCAGCGCGTAAAAAATTATGGAAATGCATTGCCGGAATGTATATTCCTTTTTTTTGCCCTGCCTAAATTTTAAAAAAATCTCTTCATTTTGCGGACTTTCAGGATAGCGATTTTTAGTCATCATCATTTCTTCCGAATGATGTATCTGCGCTTTGACTCGTATCCTTGCAGAAAAAATAAAAATACGCGGTGCAAATTTTCCTCACAGCCCTGAACTCGCGCCCCAGCATCCTCAAAATCCTGAACGTACCGGTTTAGACAATTTATGCACTCAGCTTGGGTCCTCCGTTCATTTCGAACGAGAAGCGAAAAAAAAACGCACATTCTGCGCACCTTCCTTCGATTCTCTTCTTTCACTCTCCGACCGATCGCCTGTCGTCGTGACGCAAGGCAAGAACAATGCGCAATTATTTCCAATTAATTTTGCATGCAGCGACGGAGGCTCTGCACGCTCGTTGCAGCCGGTGCTTCTGGCGTATTCAAATAGAGCATTAAAATATATACGAGTGAAGCTCGAAATGTTTTCTTTTGTGTTACTTTTCCATCCATCTATAACCACTTTTATTTTATTTGCGCGAATAATCGCTTTTCTCGTTTCCTCCCTACCAGCCCCCTCAACCCCTCCTCGGCTCACCCACAAAAGCTCCTCCTTTTTCATCGTCGTTCGCCGCAAGCGCGGTTCTCTTCAGTGTCATTCTCGCACCCATTCGTCCTTTCCCGGCGGACTCCCACCCCCGCCAACTCGCACCGCGCTTTCGCTCGCCGAGCGTTCTGGCGCCGAGCATAGTTTTCCTCGACACTGTATCAAAAGCTGCGCCGCACCTCGCCGCTCGGCCCGCTCCGCCTTCCGTAGCGCGCCAATTCTCGTCTCCTTTTGTTCCGCAATAATTATTCAATGGCGGCTAAGTAGTTGAATGGAATTAACAAACTATTAGAAGTAATTAGATATTCTCGGGCTTTCGCCTCTCGCCGTGGAGCGGGGCCTCGTCCGCTCGACGGTTTAAATTTAATGGCTCTGGGCGCACCAACAGCCCAGACGCTCCGCCCGGCTCCTTCGCTCGACACCCATTTAAACGATTATCCACGCCACGTTCGAATGAAAGCGTTTCATCGTGCGACTAATTAGTTCAAAATGTTCGAAAGTTAATAGTTGTCCATCGAAACTTTCCCGGGCACAGCGGCTACGCGCAATTCCAATAAGAAACTATCTATCGGCGCGTTATCCGCATGGCCAATTTAATTAATCGAATGGTCGTGAATCAAATATGCTAGATAAGAATATTAATCCTGAAATTATACCCTTTTATCGTATAATGAAAACAAAAATATTGAAAAAGTTGAATGATTTCATTCATGACATTCTTTAATTTTTCCTCAAACACAGCCCGCGATTTCTGATAACACGAACGCCGAAAGAGCGACGACGATCAGAAAAGGTCGGAATGGAGACGAGTCGGGGGAACCATAACGAGATTAAGAGGATCCACTGCCGACCTATATGGCGAGAGAGGAGACGAAATACGTCACGAAGAGATAGACGACTCGCACAAGCCACTGGCCCGGTGTGACAATCCGAGTGCGACTACCCTGCGAGATCAAAGAGCTGGACGATTTCGCACTCGACCACTCTCATCCGCCATTGTTCCTGATGAAGGCGTTATGCGCTCCGCATTACGCACGTACGCAGATCACGTGACGATCCACCAGGTCGCATGACAAAGCGTTGATGCGAAACCACGAAATTAGACCGCGAAAAAAGCGACGGACCATTTTCTACATTCTACGCGAAGAACTTGCACGGAGATTTGGTTTTTCCAACGAAATGGGAAAAAAATTGAAATAACGCAGTTCGGGTCGTTTTTGCGTATGCAAAGATATGTAGATATTTGCAGTCAAAGTTCAAACAGAAAAAGCGAGAAGCAAGAATTCCGAGGTTTCGAGATCTTTTCCCCTTTCCGCTTCTTTTTTCCATTACTGTGAACTCCGTGTAAAAGCTTACGTAGATGAAACAAGATCCGAACGACTTCGTTAACTATTCCTACACCGCAGTTACGAACAATGAAATCGTTTGCATAAATTCACGGGAAGATTGTAACCAAGCCGCCAGATGAACTTTTCACTCGAGAGTAGTCAAGTCAAGGCTCTCGTTGCTTTGTGTATCCACGCCGGGTTTGGTCTACAGCTCGGGGTCTGCGCTGTTGCAGTGTTGAAGTAGAGTAGGTGGAACGTACCATGGGAAAACGAGGGAAGTTTCGTCGTCGGCGTTATCCCTTCGCAAAATGTAGTCGACAAAGCGTCGAGAGGAAAGCGCACACCGAGGCAAGCGGGATGGGCGAGTTGGATCCGGGCGGAGGGGCTAAGGGGCAGGAAATTACGTCACCGGACGTCCGTTCGTTCGAGCTTCAGAGGCTCTCTCTGTGGCAGTGCTGTTCGGCACGATGGGCACGAGACTCCAGAGATAGCGAGAAAACGATGAACGCGAAGGAGGATAGCAGATAAGAAAGTAGGAAGATACGAAGACGAAGCTCGAGTAACATTAACAGCGAGAACGTTTTTTATCGAGCAACGAGAATGACTGTCCCATTCACGGAAGCTCCAGCACCGGACCAGCTCGGCAAAGGAATACGAATGGATGAGCAAATCTTGCTTTTCGAATTTAACCAGAGAATACCTGCTTTTCTGCCGAATGACCTTTTCTACTGCAGGCAGCGCACTGTTCATAGGTAAGATTCAAGCACTGAGAAATGAGAGAAGAAACGACTGGGTTGCAAAAAGACACAATCGATTGCAAGACGACAGCAATCTATTTGTTGAAAATCTACGTTTTCGACCGTTGAGAAAATTATTAATTTATCAGTCCGATTGTAAGGTGGATTCCAAGCTGTGGGCATTTTCCCAACGAATTGTCGCCGGATTGTTTGTTCGTATCCCAACGAGCGCAGACTTTCGAAGCGTCCAGGTCAGCATGAAGGCAAGATTTACAGCGTGTACGAGCGTTAATTAGTGAGTATGCTTGTAAAGACGCAGTGCGCGCTTGTAAAGACGACCGAGGTAATATCCGGAGGCTATAGAGCGATTCCACTAGCCAAGAAGCTGACACGGAGGTCACGTCATCTCCGTTGCAATTTAGCCGCGTGTTCGTGACGCTAACTTCAGGGCACTCTGAGAAAGGTACGCCCCGGTTTTACTCCCCGACAAAAGCCCTCGCACGACGTCTCAACCATGTACACGGGTTAGCCTTGCTCGCGGAACTCACCACGTACCTCGGTAAAACGAAGGAAAAAAGTGGACGTCTGCAATCTATACCGATGCTTAGTTTCCGCTGTAATTACCTCGGTGCAATAACGCCGCGCGCAGCTGGATCGTTGAGACCACAATTCGCGGTTCCACGATTCCCGAAGATCGAGAAAGCTCAGGGGAAGATATTATATCTCTTCTGAGCAACGTTCGCGTTGGGGTCGGCGAACGAGTGTTCGAGCAAAATTGGCTAGGAATCAGAGTGGATCTCAAGAATTGCAAATTCGATTGGAAGCCAATGGGAGATGACGCGACGTGGCTGGACGATAAGGAAGATTGACTTCGCGAGTCTCTTCCAGCTACCTTGGATCATCCTCTGCAGGTGCGTAGAAGATTACACTCCCTTCAGCATGAGAAACTATGATCCAAGGCATCCGAACATTTTCTTGAGCATCTGATTTTGCATCGAACAATGATAAATTTACAGAAAATACCGAATATTTGCAAGATTTTTCTGAGGAATAAGATATCAAACGGATTGCTAGAAAAGCTTGTTAAGGGTCGTTTCTAAGGGTGCGATAATGTGATGAACGTCGAGACAAGAGTCAAAACGAGCGCGGAAGTGACGATCCCCTTCCAGTTCCAATGACAAACTGGAAAAGTAAGCGATTGTGCTTCATCCACTGACTGACATTCTATTCGGGAAGAAATTACAGCTAAGAAGAACGCTGGAAATAGTCCGGGGGATCACGGCTCTCGATGAATGCCTGAAAAGCTACGGTCGCTCCATTATAAACGTCTACAGTTTCTCCCGCCCCATCTGTAATCTCGTCCTCGTTCGCCGCGCCATGAGAACGAGTCGATGTGCTGAATTCAATGAGAAACGCGAGCAGCCGGGATCCAACTGGCTCGTCGAGAACCGGATATCAAGTGCGAGAAAGACCGTAAAGAACATATTGAGCTTTTGACATTCCCATTCAGTAGGGAGGACTTTTTTTTTTCTTGCTCTTTTGGATAAAAGATTCTATGCGCGGAATTTTTATCAGTCTTTGGTTTGCGAGGTGATTCAATGGAATAGAATAATTGAAATGTTATTTATATTTATAATAGAGAAAATGAACGGAACTGACGAAATGGCGGAGATGCAACGCCACGAAAATTCTACGCTTTTCGACAATTTTTTTTCTCTCACCGCACTCGATGTAAATAAATTTCACAATTCGCGAACTACCGCGTCATCGTATTGCAGTCTCCAACGTGACGTGATTTCGAAACTACACGCCGCGATGTGTTTTATGTTCGGCGTGACAACGAGTGGGTACTTTGTACGTGCCGGGGCGGGGAAATAGCGAAAATACTGCACGCGGGGGCAACTGCGCTCCAGTCGTCAAGTTTTATTGCGTGCCTGATCTGTTCGTGAAAACCTGCTCATGAGCCTGGGGGCGTTACAACTTTTTTATCGTTCCCTCGGCGTACCTACGTCGCGCACCGGAACACCGGTTACAATCAACTCTATGGCGATTTCACTCTGGCCAGCGCGCTTTCGCGGTCTCGAAATTTCGAACGACCCCGGGAACGGCCAATAATTTCATCGTATCGTGAGAAATATTCAAACACGCAATCAGATTCGACTGCAATAATAAACGAAAAAAAAGCATTTCCGCTAGTCGAATTTCACATTCGTTTCTTCGATTTACATACTGCAATAAAACCTCGAAAAACCATGTTCTTTGATAATATCGGGTGAAACGTTCACCCAAAAATCCGGGACTGATTGGAGATTTTTCTCAGAATACTTTGAGAACATTTCAGTAAAATTCAATGAACGTCGGGAATTAAAATTCAATGAAATCAACGTCACAAGGCAGTTGATAAAAGTCCGGAATAAAGTCACAGACTTTCGAAAATATACCAATGAACGTTTCCAAACAAGTTCGAAAAAATCAAATTCAAGGCAAAAAAAAATGCAAGTAGTTGAAGGAGCAACGATGATATTTGATTCCGTTCCCGGACTTTTTCATTAAAAAAAATTCAAAGATTCGAGAACTCCCAGAATTTTTACCACATTCAAGCTAGGGAAGAGTGGGGCAAAATGGCATGCCGAGGCAAAATGGTACGAATGGTGAAATAAAGTCCCGCGTACGATAGAATTAGGGCAAAATGGAACAAGAGAAATCGAAGTAGATTTTTTTGCTGTCCCATTTTGCCCTCATACCATTCTGCCCTGGTCCCATTGTGCGTGAATACCATTTTGCCCCGGCATGCCGTTCTGCCCCGCTCTCCGCTATCCGCTCCGACAACAATTGAACCCCATATTATTGATTCAAAGTATACTTTGTCGCATCTTGTCCGGATTTTGAAGAATTCGCGTTTGCGATAAACGATAAATGCACCTTGCAGGGTTTCGTTGTTTCAAGGTTACTGCATTGGTCAGTCAGAATCCCAATTTTTCATTTTTAAATATTATCGAGCGAACGTTTTCATGGGAAAATAGCATTCATGTTCAATTTTAAGCGTTTTCCCGCCACGACAAGACGAGAAAACGACACAAAAGCATGTCGCATCGAGAGCATCGTTGCATTTCTGTAGATTGTCGAGTACTCACCTTGGGTTTCCACGGAGAGCGGCGTAGTGAAGAGCGTTGAATCCGGTGTTGTTGGTGCGAGTGATGTCGGCCCCGTGGTCCAACAATAGAGCCAGCATGTCGTCCCGTTTCTTGGAGATCGCATCATGGAGTGGTGTGTCACCTTCGGCGTCCTTCGAACCGAGAAAACAACGCACCTTCAATAGTTTCATTTTGCCCCCCACAGACTGTCATTACATTTGTATTTCAACGTCGATTTCTTTCATTTATCTTCACGGACACTTATTTTCAAAAAAAAATTCCGGCTCTCTAAAGTGCTGCATTGTGCGCTGCATCGATCGAAGATGTTTCAGAGCCGGAAGTGAGGTGCGCGAGAAATTCTGCACGATTTCGCAGCGAGCAACGAGGAAAGCTTTTATTCCGCGATTTTTCGCCCAACAAAATCTGGATCAAGAAAAGTCGAATTTCTCTTCAAACTTTTCATTCGACTCGAATCGTTGACAAATCAACGGAGACAATTTAATAAACGTTAACGATAAATTCTACGGCGTTCGCTGACCATTTGGTTCTCTAAACAATACATACGCACGTATAGTCGAGTGCGAAATGAATGCCGTGTTTGTCCCAGTTACAACTTGATACCTGACAGCTGTAACGGTTGCCCAAACGGCCACGATTTCGTACGCATGGCAACTGCCATTGTCGTCCGGTGGACGTGGCTAACGCGCAGCGCGATAAACCGTACACGAACGAAAACCATCCATTAATGGCGAACGTTGTAGAATACACTGGTCAGTCGGCCTTTTTTTTCCGTACCAGTGCACTCTATCGTCGGTCGTGCGAATTTCGAGACTAACAAACACGAAAAACATATGCTAAATGCGTATACATCGCGTCCAGAGAATCAGACGTGGACGCATAGTCGCGAGACGGATGACTGGAATATGCAACGAAACATAAACTCGCTACACCGGACGTCCTCCCTATATTTCTGCCTCTGCCTCTCGCGCGACGATAAACAACGGTCCGGTTTCTATCGGATGGTCCAGGGTGCTTTAAAAGCCCGGACTGTCGGGCGCGGGAAGCAAGGCGAGTACCTCGAAACCCTCGAAAACTACCGTCGAGCAAGCCCCCTAATGGCGAGAGTTTTCGAATCCAACTGGAGAAATAACGGGAGGCATCAGGCGCAGATACTTTATGGGGTCAGTCGAAAAAATCTTTTGTGCGACTCCAATAACCAGACTCCAATACGTCTAAAAGGGAGAGGCGGCGAAAGCTCGCCGACTCGAGCGAAGCCAACGAACGGCTATAAGTATCCGTGTTAGAAGACGGTATTGGAAGGAAGGACCTGTGCAAGGATTCGTTCCAAACACGCTCGGTGGGTTCCTATCTCGCGCTATAAATGCCGGCAATGTGTCACCCCGATCTCGGACGGGAAGGCACACGCTGGAGTTGGAAGGCTCGGTGCAAGAACAGAGGACGTAATCGTTCAAGGTAAATGGGAATTGCTGGAAGTCGCGTCAGCTCGAAGGGAGGAGAGGACATTCGAAATTGTATATGCATCAACTCATAACGTTCGCACTCGCGAATGATGGCATAAATCGCAATTTCATATCGCGCGCTCAGCGGACAATGATTCGAACAGAAGGTATCCTTTCATGGTAGAGCCCATTTGCAATTTAGTACATGGAAATAATATACAAAATATGTATAACATTTTGCCTCAATCCTTATCAATCGAAAGTCCAATCTATACGGTAGGGGCGATCTTCAACAGAAGATATCCGGAATTACCCTATTTGTCGGAATTGCAGAACTTCAAACTGTGTAAGTTGCTTCAAACGAAGTTGCTTACTCATGCATACGGGAATTAATATTGAAAACTGCTGGTTGGAAATCAAGAACCTTGAAGAATTGGAAAGAATATACAGACAGCGTCGAGATAGAAAAAGAGAACAATTCGTGCTCGAACGTCTCGACGTCGTCTGTAAATGCAGAAGATTCTGATGATGACTAGTACTTTGCAGAACAATTCTATATATTATTATCCGCCTTGCACCGTCCTTTCCCGCGCAGGAATTCAAGAGGAAACGCTGGCGCATCGCGAAATATGTCAAGGACCGAAGATAGGAAGTTCTCCGATGGTATTGATCTTATATATCAGGAAACTAATGCTGCACCTCGACGTACCTACGATCGTACGAAGAAGGGAGCAAGAGCGAGCTCGCTGGAGACACACAATTGTCCAAAGACGGCGGAAACGAGAATAACGTCGTTGAAACGGAAGAGGAAGCACAGCCTGCAGGGTAAACTGAGGAGAACGCCTTCGCAGTACCCTGCGACATGTACGAACTTCGATTTCTATGGATTATCATCGATCGTCGATCGCGCAGAATCGCGGAGAGGCGAACGCACGACGATGCGATTCCACGATTGTTGAACTCTACTCCAGAAACTGTTGGAAACTTTCAATTTGTTATCCTAGACACTGCTGTTACCAGCGGTGCGTTCTTACGGAGCTCGATATCCTGTTTCAGAGCACTTACGAGGCAGTTTTCTTCTTCCATATATCCCGGAATCCGTACCTCCCACGCAGTTACGGAGACGAGGAATCGCGTCGTTTCTTCCCGACGAGCATTACGCATGGAGCGCTTTACTCTTTTCCGCTCTGAGTTATCTCTAGTGAAGCATTCGCTTTTCATCAAAAGGTTCTATTGCTCTGGAAGAAAAATACTTCTCTTCTGATTCGGAAAAATTGATTTGCAATCTTTTTCATATCAGCTATTCTATTCAAGGTCAGTTTACCGATCATCCAAGCGTGCTTTACAGGCCACAATAAAACTCTTCATTGCTATCCGTCAATTTTTTTAATTAAACTGTTTTAACCTTCCGATCATACGTTGTGACTCACGCAGATTATGAATACGTGAGGCAATGATAAGAAAATCTGGAAACTTAATGCCAAGTCGCCGACTCGTCTGGCCTTTTGCAATCGATTGGATGGAGCGGATTCTCCAGCCATGCTGTCTGGATCATTCGGGTGAAAGACGCGACGGATTGCGAGCCGAGATATAAATGAGAAAAGACAACAGCAACAATGCGAGAAACCAAAAACACAGATGAAACCCAAGAAGACGAACGGAGACAAAGTCGACGAATGGGCGAAAGAACCTGGTCGCGATGGTAGTGCGGCTGACAATCAGTGCCGCGCGCAAGGGGCTTCGAAGGATAGGAGGTGGTTCTTAATGCGGTGTGACTCTACCGGGATGCAGGATAGTTGGCCGAGTCATCTTGAGCTTCGAAACGCCGGGATGAAAGAGGGGCTGAGGGTCTCGCGATGGGATCGAAAGCGAGCTGATTGCACCGCAAATATTGACGTGGCTAATTCTCTATCGCTCCCTTTATTTCTCTTGTTCGTTCGCTCCGGCTATACGGGCAAACCACCCTATCGAAGGTGACGAGCGACGCTAATGAGAGCTTTAAGATGTTCGCTAGACGGCTTGGAGTTGGTGATCTACGGGAATGTACGACGATAGTCTTACTACAGACGACACGACTGGCAACTTCGCCGAGTACACTCGGCGGGTGATGTATGAATTTCAAAAGTTACAACGGTCGGCAACATTACGCATGCTCTGAAAAAATCTGATCAAACGTGAGCTTACTCATGCGCCTGGTTTTTATTCGATTGGTTTGCTTATCTTATTGTCGCTTCGATAATGGTATAATCGTATGCTGTTTAAGGTCATATGTGCAGAGCTTCTAACTTTCCTCCGGGTATTAAATACACATTCGGATAATCATATCTGTCGCCCGACCCATATCTTCGCTGACTCCTTCCGTCAGCATTAATGGAAAAACTTCAGACATTACAATCTGCTAATCTTAGCTGCTACAAGCTACGAGCATACTTCAAATAGAAACAGTGTTGTACTTGAACTGGATAATACGTTGTACTAAACAGCAAGAACGTTGTAGGAAAAGCAAGTCATCTTGAAACTGGGATAAGGAAAATGTAAGAATGTCGAAGAAAAAAATAGGTCAGGAACCTTCAAGTCTATGTCTGCACTCGTTTTCAAGATTCCACCTCGCCAAATAGATGTTATCTAGGTAGGTGAATTTGAATTTGAGTGTGAGACCAACAGTATGAAGTTTGCACTTTTAAGGGAGACTCATGTCGGTGAAGTGGAAACGTCGGAAAATTCTTTGTTTAGCGCATCCTGAAGTTTGAGGGGAGTTTGAGGGAAATGGATGTGAGAGAAAGGAAGGAGGTTTGGTTATACGGTTCCAGTCCGTTATACCGGAGTCTAGAGAGCAAGTAAAGCACAATATGGATGAGGTATAAAGGAACGCACGACGACCGGTATGCGGGTCGTGTACCGAGACGAATCTCCTCATTCTCTGTGCAGGTTATCCGCATGACCGTGAAATCGGCAATACGCGACTTGAGGCGGAGAAGGAAGCGGAAAAAGAGGGGTTGGAGAAGTTCAGGGTTGGCTCTGCGCTCGTCCTACTTTCTTTCTTGCTCGCCGGTGTTCATGAAAACCCTGTGTACTTGTTTCGTTGATCTAAGATTTGGATCGGCGGCATCTTTACCAACTCTACGTAGCAGACGAAGCCGTTTTAGACCGGATCAATAGGCATGCTACTAAGCAAGTGTTAAGAACGAGAGTTGGCGAACTCATCACGCAAGCCGTAGCAAGACTTCGTTTTCTATTACTAGTGCTTTTGGACATTTCCAATCACAGCAAAAGCTGCAAAATTATTGAAGGCTGTTCCATGACTCTCAGCACATAAACCTGACATCATAATTTCTGCCTAACGAAATTTAAGCGAATGGTGCATGGTATTCGAACAGTAAGTTACGTGATTCTGGCACTTGGTGAAATGGCCTGAAACCAATAAGGATAAAGAAGAAGAAGAAGTTACGTGGACGGAAAATAATGATAACAGTTGCGTTTGCCGGATTATCAGAGCCACGAGTTACGTTGAGGAACATTAGCCGACAATTTCTACAAACCCAGTTAATCAATCCACAGATTGATTTGATGAATTAGTCTACGATTCGCGGTATTGAAATTTTAGTTTCAATCAAATTGTCCCGGAACAAAGTGGGCTCGACGCCGAAGCGACGCTGAAAGCGAATAACTAGCAGATTCGTTATGAAACAGTCGAAGCGTAAAGTCGATGGGTATCGTCTGTACACGTTGGAAGGATATAAACGAGTCGAACGTAGTCTCTCATTGCCAGGACTGATGTTGCGATGCTGTTTGGCGAGCGGCGAGGCGCTGGCTGTTACAGCAGAGTGAATAGGCAAGCACAAGTCACTGTAACGGAACGATGTATTTGCCATGCGTATTGCGGGATGATGGGTGAATTGCCAAACGGACGAGCACGGCCACACTCAAAATAAACATGCAAATTAATAATTGACGTCAATTAACATCATGCCCATTGCGAGCGTTATAGTCGACGGATTGCTACGCACCGACAGCACGTATGCATTACCTAAATTCGCGTATGCACACATCCATGAATAGAGCGTTATGCCGAAATGTCTCTGTGATTGGGAAATCGCGCGATTATTCAATCGCTACGGCAATGAGGAATACGAAAGCAGATAACGAAAAGCAAATTCGCCGCGACCCACTGAATCGGAATTAATATCAATCTTCAAAAGTGATTTTTTTTACGGAAAACTGAAACGACGTTGGTATCGATAACTTCAAGTAAAAAATATGTGTTGAGCGCGCTTTTATCCAATTAATATCTTTAAATGCAGGTTTCGCGTATAATAATCATTGACGCAGAGCATTAGTAGTCGACCTCCCTGGAGGCAAGTACGTTCACATGTACCAGTTACAGGTGAGAGTAACCAGGTCGGTTGTTACGGAGGTACATGGTGGCCCTAGGAGCCTTAAGACACTTTACGGGTTGCGACCCGCTTGGATAAACAGCATAACTGGTGGACACGTGTGATGTTGATTCCACGAGTGAACAGGCAGGCTTCAAATATGTATATATATGCAAGTACAATACTATCGAGATGTGTATTCGAGTTTCGTATGACCGGTTCGTGTGTACCACCGTCAAACTCCAACCGCTGGGGTGACTCTCCCTTCCATTGCTTCATCCCTTGTTTCTCGCCTTGACTCGGTCAATTTCCGTCTCGCTTCGTCATCACGAGTAACTCGCTCAACCAACAACAGTAGTTCGGCGTCTGCACGCATTAAACTCGGTCGCATATGTACCGGGCTTGCATAATGTTACGTTTATACCTGACATTCATCATTAGCCCCGGTAATTTATGTCCAACACGAATATGCCGAGACCCCGTTAATTAATATAAATTGCCGCTCATGAGAATTACAGGGTTCTGAGCATACGCTGAGTACGGTCAATATACACGTATGTATGAACGACATTTACACCGACCTGCATAAGCAAATACTGACCACCGAGAGAATGTCAGCCACTGGGATCGTTGTACTCTTGAAACATGCTAATTTGATTTCATCGCGCGAACGATTTTTCTATATATTTTCGGAAAGTCCTGAAGTCCTATTGCAGTCGGCGATACGGTGATTATTGTCATTTTACCATGCAATAGTTTTCCGCGAGTAATGAGCGCCTGTGGGTCGGATGCATCCGAAGTACGGATGAACGGTGAAAGGTCGACGAGAAACGAGAATCGCGACGCCGTCAGCTACGAGCGAAATCATCCATCAGGCTCCTCACAAATGCGATCCTCACCATCCGTCCACGCGGCGTCGACGTTAGACTGTCTCGCTCTCCAGCTACACTGGATGAACGAATGGTAACTGATCGACAGTGATGACGCAAGGGCAGGAAGGGGAAAGGAGGATTCGCTATGCTACGTCGTCGCCTCGTCGGCGTCGATCAGGCTATCAAACCGTCATCGTCTGTGGCTATTCGTACGGTACTCTGCAACCCCGGAGCATCGTCATCCATCAATGAAACGTCGCACGGGACTCGAGGCAATGTCATTCCGGTGCGTGTTTCTAAGTCGATCTCGCGAACCGCTCGTTCACCTCGCCGCATCTCGCCCGATGAACATCGCAATTGTGATTTATCGATGCAGAATCGAAAGTGAGAGATTCGGTAGTTAACGCTTGATGGCAGAAATCAAACTTTCTACTCATTTACGGAATACTAGAGCCTTCATAAAACCTTTCCTTTATGGAACCATTCCTAGTTCAAAGCCTTGACTTGGTGGATCTTCCACATTACTGTAGTGAAACATGAGAATGAAAATTACAAGAGAACAATTATTACGCGCACAGCAAAAGAGCGAAGAGCTAGGAAACGCATGCGGATCTTCCAACGGAAAAGCGGGCTTTCACGCAATATTACGTAGTGTCCGATGGTAAATGAGTGAGAGAGCGGGCTGAGATCTCGCAAAGGACATAGTGCCACGTCACCGACAACCCTGCACGCTGCTCTGCCTCCAGCAGGACCTGCTGGCAGCGGAGGTGCTCTCGACAGTTTACGGTTCCTGGGGCGGCCGTAACTTCGCCCAGACAATTCATAAACCAGAAGCTCCAGTGCCTTCCGGAACACGAAAGAGACCGAAAGACAGAGAAAAAGAGACCGGGGCAGGAACTATAGCTGTGCAGCTGCATGTAACAAACGAAGAAGAAGAATCAGGAGGAGAAGGAATAAAGAAGAGGAATAAGACGAGAAGTATGGGCGAGACAGAAAAGGTGGAAAAGAGAGATCTTTCCAGCGGTTGGGCGTACTTTGGTGACGGGAATAGCAGCTTCCCGCACCAACCACAGAATACACAGAGCTCCGTGTGGATATCTCGCCGCTGGTAGATGCTGGTTAGGAGTCGTCGGGAATGGCGGTAGGATTCTTGAACCTCTTGTGCAACGAGGCAAAGACGAGCGTACCACGCTGGATCCGAAAACAAGCGAGCGCGCAGCGTTTTATACCAGACGACCAGTAACGCCACCGCCAAAGTGCTCACTAAATTATTTCCTCAAGCATCATGAACAGAGCACTCGTCGTTCTTACGAACCCTGCCGGATCCTGTAACTTGGATTATTGCGCGAAGAGAAATGTGAATGCCTCCTCCAATGCATATTGGACCTTGTCGGAGAAAGGCGACCGTGGAAAAGGGTAGCTACAGAAAATCCGAAGCATCATTGAAAACAATTGTGATAGAGTTCCAAATTTACAATACATCCTCTTATCTACGAGCCGCAATAGATCATCGCATTTTCGACACGCGAAATAATACGAAAGTTTGTATTTCAAACGAAAAAACACGATGGTAGATGAAAGTTGCGAAAACCAAAAAGGCCGGAGTATCTTTCCTTGTACAAAGTAACCGGAGTGTATCTGCGAAAAAAGGTTATGTTACGTTTTCACGTATGCACACAAGGTTAATACGACTCGGTGTAACCTTATCTATACATATAGCTAATAGAGATCTCGCGGCACGCTCGCCAAGGATTTTCGCCCTTCTTGAGCGCTATTCCTCGGCTAGTTAAGAAGCAGAGCTTACCAGCTTACTTCTATCGAGTCTAGACGCCGTGGTCGGGGATTTGCTAGGTTGGCCTGCAGGCTCTGTGTATGCTATTCTTCGCTGTGAAACTGTATCTTGAATGGAAGGAAAACGTTCCAGCAACGACAATGACGGCGACGTCGAAAGCGGAAAGAAAGACTGGAGAAATCTTGTCAAGACAAAGAAGGAAAGCGCAACGCGTACAGGTTCTCACTATACTCAGGTATGTGGGGTTGGGAAATGGCGAAAGAAACAGTAGAAGGGATGAAGAGAAAGTAGACGACGAGATTAAAGTATTTGTAACTGCAAGGACGACGAGGCTCGAATGTTAACTGTTGAACTTGCTTTACTCATGCAGCTTCGACATCTTTGTAGATGCGACATCCTTCCAATTTATAACTTCGGTCGTCATAAATGCTGTTCACATCCCACTACCAAAAATATGGTAGTGTGGTATGGTAGAATGGTTATCAACGTTAGTAGTGTTATGTGTGATTAAATCATCTCAGCCTGCTGGCTTCAAATAGTAGGAAGTTCAAGTCTATTGATGTTGAATCTATGTACTCAAAATCGATGCTAAGGAAGTTTTGACGACCACACCTTGCCGATGTAACAGAAACAATTCCGCAAACAAAGAAAGCTCTATAAAAGCACGACCCCGGTTCATCGAGTTATTCTCTTAATCTTGAAGTAGCCTCAGGACACATTAGAAAAGTACTGAAGACCTGCAACGTCGCATTGATGTACGAAGTGTGTTGTCCTTCCCGACGTCATTTCTTAGCAATCCCACCCCACAAACCATCCAGTATCAAGAGTAGTTCGCTCGCCCCTCGCTCCCCTCGGTTGGGCTTGTATGCACGCTAATCCTGTTACCTTCACCGTCTTAGCTTTGTAATCCTTGCCTCCTGATTTATGCAGTATATACACTGTAGGGATGATACCGCTTGGCATGCCTGTTCGAATAAGTCGCTGTAAGCGATGTCGAAACCGACGGGGTGAAAGAAGGCAGTTTGGGAAAAATGCGCCTCGCAGGGGACAAGGCTCTATAAATATACAATAGATATTTATGCCAACACAGTAATCCCATTGAGTAAATGAAACGCTGTTAATGAAGTCCAATGAAGTTCGTTCCCGATTATTCAATGGTAATCCAATTTTCATTCCAGTCTTAAACAACAGTTATCGAGTATCAGATCACAACTAGTGCCCGACCTTTAGATCCTTAATTTAACGAGACTTCAGATTAACCCTCGTCGGGAAAAGGATCACCTCTGTCGATCGTTAGGTCATCGAGTTTATTCGATACGTACAAACGATAGCTATCTCACGAGCGACGCCACCGTGTACAGCCGGTGGCCATAACATACCTACTGTACTACCCACATGTGTGTTGGGTACATAGCGTGTATATCTATAGCGATTAGAAATTCGCGGTGCACGAACGTATAAAAATAAAAGTGGCGGAGGTTTGGAACGAGTGTACCATACGATCGCGCGGTAGGGTTGCCAGACCCAGAGGGTGTGAGTAAAAAAGGAGAACCGCTATTTCTTTCTTTTCTATCCTATAGTCGCGCTATACTGGTGTGGCGTGTGTTCGCTATGTTTATGGCGGCAGTTACTGCCCGTAAAGTAGCACCTAACTGGACCCTCTTGCACACAATCACATACTCCATAGTATACAACTACGCCGCTCTGCAGCTCCCGCCGTACCACCCTCCGTCGTTCCCGAAGCGCTTTTTGTCCCTCTATCTTCGACGCGTCGAGTAGCCACTGTGCATTCACCACTGGGAAACATACATGCCAAGTTCGTGTCCACTACTATAACCAATCTATCGCAGTTCTCAATGTCAGTCGATCTTTTATCGGTCGGTTAGCTATTCGCTATTCCTATGTTTACGGCACCTTTCGTGTATGTGCCGTTTTACTCTGTAACCTCGAGCTCTCAACAACGCCCTGCCGCATAGTGTGCGTTGGTCCGTTAAATTTATTGGGACCAACAGTCCGAACACATTGATTACTTTAGCCGGACGGACATATATAAACTGGACACATAACCAAATACCCTTGAGTTTATATGGATTTCCATTGAATGCCATGTCATTTGTCGGTATCACTTGGCCTTGTTCATAAGCGTGGCAACAACTGATAATTGGTATCCTGATAACGTTTATCTCAAAAATAGCGAGTTGACGAGAGATAGATCCAGTGAGTATAAATTTAAAAAATTACCGAAAAGAAATTTGATGAAATATGGATACCAAAATACAGAACGGCACCATCGCAAGAAGTCTCCTTCCGTATTCCAGGGACATTCGAGTCAATTATAACTCCAGTGTATTTTAGTACACTTTTAGTACTGGCAATGGTTCGTTCATCAACGATTCAGACCGTGTACTGAATGCTGCAAGAGATGAGATCACGGATATTGTCGGTGTCGCGCGTCTTGTAATTTCTCACATCGAGTTATACCTGCCCCTCTTCTCTGCTACCCACATCATCCTTATCTTCTGTTCTGGAAGTGTTTCTTGTTCTCTCACTTATCTTATATCTTTTTCCTGACTCTGTTCTTTTGCTAACTTACTCGAATCCTCGCATCCATCCTCGTCTTCCTGGTTTCTGCCTTGCAGCACTCTAGGGTCCAAAGTGCAAGTTTCACGTACAGGTTTAATATAGGACCAATTTCAGCGTGCTCCACTTCACAGCATCGAATACCGTATACGCAGATTCGGTCGTGTCTGCGGGCGTAATCGCATATCCTTCCAGTTTCACCTCGAAGTCACTTCGGGATCTTCAACTAAACTGCACTATTAGGTGCAGTACGTTTTCGATTGGCAGGAATGAAATATAACAAGAAAAATCGTTGAGCAGTTTCAGATTTGCGAATCAGCCGGCAATGCAATCGATTTTGTTCGACTTCTATTCAAGTTAGATCTCCGTTAGCGCTTAAGTTACTATATAATTATCGAACTCATCCAGACGCTATATGAGTATTTACATAGCAATTATGATGCTGAATGTATGAATTCTTCAACTCTTATGTACGAAGCGAATTGTGCTGATTAAATGAGACCGACTCATCTGCGAAAACGGTGCCATCCTAAAAGATAACATGACGGATTTAAACTGCTGATAAGTCGTTTCAGTGAATCACCGGCTGCATACGTAATACTTAATGGATAATCCTGGCTGCTATACCCGGCAGAACAGTGACTAAGGAGCTCCGCAAGGGGTTGTCGATGTGAGGTAAGCGCACTGCCAGGGCTCAAACAGGAGACACAGAGCGAGCAAGAGAGATGTAAAGCAAGGTGGAAGCTTCTACCTTTGCAACTCGCGCAGTAACCGTTTTCGCAGGGTAGTGCGATGCTAACACTTCACTATAGGATGGAAGCTGAGCGCATTCAGCTCTGGTCTTCTACCGCAGTGCCGTCGTTGCCGCATAACCCTTTCTGATATCACACACTCGGACGAGTTTCGAAAGCACTCGAGACCACTTCCACTTTCTCCTCTTCTCACTATCGTCTCCTTCGCCACTCTCGTCGATCTACACTTCTATCTGCTTCTGCCCAAATCCCTTTGCATCTCCCGCGGCGTCGACACGATGGAGGATGTTCAAATTAAACGCTAAACGTTAATACCATAGCCCTTCATAGCTTGAAGACAAAGCTATCTTGTTCGCGTTATTTGAGAGATTCTACTATGATAAGAAACTTATCTCGTCGTTGCAACCGGGAGCCGTTGCGTCGGCAGTTACTGTTCGCACACGTTGGCTCATGTTAATAATTTTATAATCAACATGCAGCGGATTCAACCATTCAGACTGGGTTACGAAAATGATGCGTCAATGCGAGATTCATTCATATTAATGCATACTAATTACATGGTATCGATTATTATGTTATAATAGATACACTGCAAGGTATGATTGTTGTATGGGGTGTGGACTTATTTCCACATTGCAACGCGGCTTGAATAAACTTTACGGATAACCCCTTTTCGTTGGGTCGTGCAAATTCCAATCGTTATACGAACCAGATCGATAAGAATCAGTACACTTCGGGTTGGATCTGCCATGGAAATCAGTATCGGTAAATTCAATCTGTTGTCGTCCGTGATCCGTTTGCGGTTCGAGGAACAACGAAGACGAGATTGAAAAGGTTGGAATCGCTCAGGGAATTGATACACGTGAAAGGTTAGTCATCTATATTCGATCACATTTGCTTCGTGACTGTCCGAAAAAATAGATAAATAGTACCGTCTACTACAGTTTGCAGAAGCCCGAGGTGTATCCTAAAGGCAAGTGGTTGAAAAAGAGTAGAGGAACCGGAACTAAAGAGCCAAGTTACAAGAGTAGCAGATGCACATTTCGCGGAGGTAGTCTCTGGTGAGAGGTATAACCGTGATAAATTGTTGATTCATGTAACACGCAGCAGTTTAGAGACTCGAACTGCTCTCTCCGCCGTTAGTCTCCATTCTCCCTCGAATAAGCCATTTCGCTGAACTCCCTCATGCAGCATTAGACGGTGTGAGTCTGCGAAGCGAGAACGTTAATGGATACATCCCCGAGGAAACTTTACGAGTCTCTAATTTACGCTACGTCCAGGGTTAAAGCAGTCCAACGCGCGATAGAGACGGGAGAGGGAAAGAAGGGGGAGATACGCGGTACACGCGTGAAGGCAAAATTGTACTCGAACTAACCTTCGGCCTTTGATGTCGACGAAACGACTCGGCCAACCTTTCGCCAGGCTAATTGACAATGTTCAACATTTGAACGACGCGGCTTAACACGAAACTGATTTACTCAACGAATTATCTGCCCGGTTATATTCCAGCGTTGTATTTGAGAGACCAGAAAGGCGACAATGGGTAGGATTCAATGCCCTCTCGCGCACACAGAGATTCCATGCGCGTTGTCCTCTCGACCGCAGCGAATGATGGCCGATGGACGAGGCAGAGGCTTTGCAGAAGCTTCGCAAACTTTGCACAAGGATCGTTTCGTTGTGGTCAGCTTTCCAAACGTTTCGCGGATCGAAGACCGAACAAGCACGCGTTGCCGATTGAATAGTGTGTAAAGTTGGAAGTCATTCGCGCTTCGAAATCTACCAAGGATTAATCAGCACTCTTGCAGAACCCGAAAGGTCCGACCGAAACTGAATCGGACATCAGAATTAACGCAGGGTCAAGACAAGGCGAACGGAGCGTTCCAACTTAGTAACCAACACCATCCAGAGGTTTGAAGAACCCTTTCGACCAGTGCGCATTATCACGCCAAACTCATACGAATAAAGTAACGCTAATTGTTTCTAACAAACATAGAAGCACTATCGGGGCCATTCCATAGTTGTCACGCGCTTCACGTAGGGTTCCGCAGCCTGGATGGTTGCGGTTGCACAGAAACACGAATGGTTCCCCGGTGCGCAACAACTCGCGGCCGAAGCACGTAGGTCGCATAAAGCAACCTTATGCCGTTCCCATGACGCCGCTGGGATAATTTGTCGTTAATGCCAGTGCCAAACTAACCATCTATGACTGTTCGCGGAAAGTTGGCCGAGCGCGGCTTCGCAACTGCAAGCCATACGTGTATATCATAACGATATATATTATATAGTATCCTGGGCTTATGCGATCTGTAGGGACTGTCGCGGAGCCGCGAATCATTACGAAGCATTATAATAAGCTCGCACGACGCGATTCTAACTGGGTTCACGGATTCTCGCAGGCGCTTTTATGATAACTCATGTCGAAAGCCTCTGCTGCGAGCTTGTAAGCGCTACCATGACGACACGATGAAACAACTTCCGACGCATAAATAAATGCATTTCATGCATTTTAGAATACGCAGATACATGCGGTTTTCATTCTATTTGTTATGCGCGGACAATTGATGAACTAACTGAAAATCATCACGATATCGACCATTGCTTTAACTTTTTTCAAGATGTTTCTTACAAGCAAGCATAACTGATTAATTATCCCAAATTGATAAGAAAATAAATTAACAATTTTGTTAAACGAATATTTTCAATTCTTTGTCCCGTCGTGGGTGAGCTGATTTTTTTTCTATTATTTTTTCAAAAGTGCCCGCAGTTTTCATTGGCACTCGCCCTATTTCAACGAAATGGAGTTGGAGGAGGGAGTCGTTGCAGGAGCGAGGCTGCGAACCGGGAAAAGATTAATGCAAGTTGAGGAGCAGGCGCGCACCGGTGCGGCGAGCGTGCCCGTAATGTTAAACGATATTTGTACGCAGTTCCCGCTGAGGTCTCGCCGCCTCTCGCGCTGTGCCCCGAAGTCTGCACCGCAGCGAGATGTAGGCGAGGTCGTAGTTGTTCTCTTGGGGTGCCTACCTCGGAGCGACTGTCGCGTCTCGCTTGTTAGAACCACAGACCGGCGGCGAAGGACTCGAGGCTTGCGCTGCACCGTGCGCGGGGAAAGGTCGGAGGGCCTCGAGGAATGGAAATCGCGGGCTTGCGAAACGGCAAGCGAGTGCAGAAGTCCCGCATGCGAGGAATAAGGTCTGCCTCTCGACGTCCGCGGTTCCGGAGATGAACACATATTTTCCATAAAATTATCCGCTCCTCGCGCACATTATCGCGGTCAGTGCCTTCTGAATTTCAAATTCACCGCTAAAACAAATGTGTATTCTTCAACGCGAAGTGTACACAGATCGATTCGTCGCGTACGGTGCTTCGTGCGAAAGATCTTCCGGGTTGCCGAGGATGAGACCCGCGAGAATGAATGAACGTCTCGCTCGCAGACGAGGGCGGCAAAGAGGATTCGTAACGACGGATCACAACGAAACGAATAAAGGAGACAAAACCAGAGAGGTACGTATGAGAAACTCGCGGACTGGCGCACTCCCGCACTTTCGTCGAGAAAAATAACAAGGGAAGCGCAAAACTCGGTCGCGCAACGTCGAGCGGTTCAACCCGCGGAACGAGAAAAATAGACCGGGCAGCGCGGAGGGTTGAAGGATGTATAAACGGCGAAAAGGAAAAATGCAAGACGCAGCTCGCGCAATATAAGTAAATAATGAGATTCCAGAATGTGACTGTCGCGAAACGACGGAGGCAATGGGATAACCGAGAAAAAAGAAGAAAATGTTGGAGAGTCCGTCGGGCGGAGTGCAGAAGGTCGGACAGATTGGAAAAATGAAAGGAAAAAAGAAGAGACAAAGAGGGCCAACAGAAAAAATAAGAGAGTATGAGAAAATGAAGAGAAATGAGGCTACGAGGATGAAAATCTTGACGGTTGTCTTTCCGCGTGGTAAACATTTCACGGTGGAACGAGCATTGCGGAGCATAAAGTTCAACAAATCAGAATATAATTTGCGCGAACGAGCGAAGCGTAACAACGTAGTAGAGCAGTTGGAACGAGCACGGTTTGCGGTAGCGCCATTCTTCAAGGAATGCTCTCTTCCTCGCTGTTAACCGGCTGTTGCACCGCTCGCTCCCTCGCGTGTCTCAAGTTCGCGAGACGCGACTCGCGCATCTCGCGAAACTTGGCGCGTTTCTTTGTCTCTTTTCCATACACGCCTTCATTATGAGAAATTGCGCCTGCGATACACGGTGCGCTTACCCCTCCCATTTACAGCTCGGTCCCGTATTTTGATCTTGAAACACATAATCTGCGTATCTTTCGATTTTTGGCAAATTGTTTACGGCAGATTTCCCGGATACCAAACACATTATTAATTCCCTCATTGAAAAATGTGCGTAAACATCAAAATATACTGATTCTTATTGTTAACTATGGAGAATCGATTGAATGAAATATATTTAACAATCATTTCAAAACGCATAATTCTAAAAAAAACCTATATAAACCCTTACCTAAAATGAGTATTTGTGGCTTATGATATCAAATACAGAATCGACTTGGTGAACATTCATGGCAATCGTGCCGACCGCGAGACGGTGGCATGAAAGATAAAATAATTCTTCTAAGTCCCGATGGACCTCGGTCAACTGGCTAGAGAAAAGCTGCCGAAAGGATCGCCGAAGCCGGCGAAAAAGCTAAAAGATCAAGAAGCTCCGATGCGAAAGCGAAGGTTCACGTACAACGCGGTACAACGAACGAAAGAACAGGGCGCGTGGACGCGTTCTTTTCATTTCACTCCGTTGTGGTGTCGGGGGGAGGGGTGAGGGTTAGGGGTGGGTGGGTGGAGGGGGGGGGGGCGCACATCGCGAGCTGACTACGTGCCCAGCTTCGGCAAACATTCAATGCATAAGAAGCACGCGATCGAATATAAATCATGCCTTTTGTATTTTTGCCGGTAAACCCGCAGAGACAGTTGAATAATTTCTGGAACGCCTTCGCTACGTGCTCTCGGCGCTCGCCGTGTCCGCGGAAACGTTTCGGAGCCCCGGCATCGATTCGCGCGCGCTTTCCCGCGCTTCCCGAGCCACGTATAATTTATGACACGGAGAAAAGACCGGCAGCCGATGGCGCGCAACGCGTCCCGATCGGTCCGACGATGGATCGAAGGTATGAGAAATGAAACGATCTCCCTTTCCTGCGGGTGTCTCCCGAATTCGCGGAACGCCTCTTGGGCTCGCGCGCGGAATCCACTGCGATGAGCTCTCTCGATCTTTAAAGCTCGCACGCCGTACCAAAGCCAAACATCGTTTGTTTTTTTATTCTCGCAATCGTGACGCTCGAGAGAATGCTTTTCTGTGCACCCTCCGCGTGCGCAGCCAAAAAACATTCGGCGGATCTACGAAACGACTGTCGAAATTCAATCGCTCGACAATAATTTCATTCTATCTAAGATCCCAGGACACAGTTCGCTCCGCGATCCCGACTACTTTCTCGTTTGAATTGAATCGAAACTCACATCGGGCCCGGAAAATCGTTATTTTCGTGAAACGCATGCAAGTCGTAGTTCTATTCGGAAAATACTCATTCACCGGAGCAAAAAGATATCCCCATGACTCGAAAAAAGATATTATAGAAAATATATTTATTATTATTTGTATCAGTAATTTTTTTTCCATGCGTTTTTTTCATTGACAAACGGAACAATGTGGTCCGAAACACGGGAAAGTGTAAATAATTAAAAAATCGAGACTTATAGCAGAAAAATGGTAGTAAATTGCCATGCCGAATTCTTATTTGAGCGGATACAAAAAAAAGTGGTGTCAGCTAACGTCGATAATCGCGAAACATGCGTCCCCAAGAGGACGTGATACTTCTTGCAGTGATACAAGAGCTGCGCCGTAACCGAGGGTGAGTTACGAGATAATATATATAGCATATATTTTATATCGCTGTGACATGTTTACTGGCCGTTCCACGATCTATGTGGTTCATTCGGTGTGATAGTCGCGTTACGCCGATTTCCCTCCTTCTATCTACATATATATGGTAGTTCGATCGATATTTCCGACGCTATATCATCGAATCGTCGACCAAACGAAAAAAGTTATTTTTTTTTCATTACATAATCTTTGCGTCACGACGAGAGAAATAAAAGCCAACCGTACAGCATACCGTCGAATCGATGATTCCGTTCGATTTACGACGGGCGAACTTTCGAAGTTGCGGGGACAAGCCATTTCGGAAAGTCGTATTACACGACGAAAGATCGGATCTACTGCAGTTACATTATCCGTAACGTAACGTTCCGCGGATGGAAAAAAGAAGAAATCCGAGGGTTGCAAGAAAATTGAGTGGGAGGAGAGCAATCGTCTGAAAGGAATAATTGTATGTCTACCCGTCGATCGCCCCGCCGTGGAGGACGCCGAGAGAAAAGTAAAGTCGAGAGAGAAATTTCCGATCGAAGACTTTCCTCGGGGAGAGCGACCATCAACACGTCTAGGTTAAGCAGCTTGGTCCTGAAAGCCTCGAAAATTACTTTCCGTTTCACTAGCTGTAACTGTCGGATACAAAACGCTCCCGGCGCGACAAAAACGAAAACTTTGATCAATTCGTAACCGACAAAAAAATTAAGTAACATCATTATTGGTATCATTAAATGATAATATTATTATTCGTTATTTTATTCTTATTTAGAAAGAAAAAAAAGATTTACCAATTCAATTTTCGCGCGGAAATATCACAGATTACTTGACTGTTACAATAATCCACGTGCTTTTGTAATTGAGTATTGCACACCGAGTTGCGTTACCGAATGAGTGGAATAAAAAATGATTGAGTGTTCGTATTTGTCTCGTTGAGCTTGCTGCGAGCGAAATTGACGGAGGCTAAAGGTAAGAGGAAAGAAAACGAAAAAAGTACAAACACAGGTTGTTCCCGGGGGCATAGGCGATACACAAAAGTGTATCAAAGGCAAAAGCGTTGTCAACTGTACGAGCAATCGATGGGGAACCCTCCGCGAACAGTGCGCCAGCGTTACGTACGAGCGCTCGTAAAAATTGATAAGCTTCCCGAAACACCGCCCCTCCCCCCCACACCACCCCCCTCATCCTCTCCCTTCCCCGAGACGTCCTGTGGGAGTAGCCGGGATAACTCGAGACAATCAACGGGCTTATTGGGATGGCGGTGGTCTCGGCCTGCTTTTGCGAGTTAACTGTCGTAATTGCTCGGAGCTTATGCCTCCATCCAACCCCCTGTCCCCTCGCCCTCGACCCCTGTGTCGAACCCGGAAGGGTGGTCAGGAGTCGAATCCACGAGAGGGTTCTCTCACTCGACGCAGCCACCCCCGCCGACGTCAGAAGTCTATTTCGATATCTATTATCTATCGAGCAACTAGAAAAGAATTCTCTAACCGTTCCAACGTTTTGAAAACCACACGAAGAGATACGCTTTCCAATTTTTTCGAAAAGGTTTTCGAAAATCAATGACACCGCTCAAGTGCTCCAACTGCTCACATGGAAAAATATATCGCAACGAGAATGAGGACACCGATTTATAAAACAAGCAAATGCGTTTGTTAATCGAGAACGGCATTCAGAGCAGTAGGCAAACATTTTGAAATTTTTAGATCTTTTTCTTCATATTCTGTGACCATAATCCCTTCCGAAAATTTGGCGCAAAGCAAACTGAACAATTGGCAAAATTGAGCTCAGCTGAGCAAAAAAAGCGTGTTGCGTCGTGTCAGGTAAACGCGTTCTTCTCGAAACAGCATTTTGTACTAATTTCTCCACGATAACTCAATAACGATTGAAGATATAATCTTGATTTTTTTTAAATTGAAGGTATCAACTTTCTCGTGTCATCCGTTTTTCGATGATTTTCGAAATTTGGCCGCCACTTTTGTAATTTTCATGGTTTCTCAAAAGTTTTAGGTTCAATCTGTGAAGGAACATCTCCCGATGAGAATGGCATTTGAAAATTGCCCAAAACTCGGATCGGCCACTCGGAATCGTGACAGCAAGGGAGCAGTGCGTGTGACGCGTGGCCATCTTTACCGATTCATATCTCCTTTAAATATCCATATTTTTGAAGCTACAGCCTCTGAATTTAAGAGCCAACATTTCAATAAAAACGTTGCAAAAAAGAAAATGTACGTATGTTGTTTCGTTTCTTCACAAATGCAAATTTTGTCCCATTTTTGGCCCGTTTTCGCTGCCTACTCCCCTTAATCCGAGTCGCGTGAAACGTCCGTTCTGTTTGGTATCACAGTCGGGAATGTTTATAAAAGAAAGGTCAGCGTGAAGTGAAGTCACGTGAAGTGAAGAAAAATAGCAATAAAAAAGATGTATATTGCATGTCGAAAACAAATTATTGGCAGTAGTAACAAATATTACTTTCATTATTTATCAATTTTCTGTTATAAAGTAACCCAATATATAAAAAATTCTGTAATTAATTATAATCATAAAACCCAACAATAATTAATTGGTGATTAATTAGTGAATAAAAGAAAAAGTTTATTCTATTATTAGCTATAAAAGAAAGCCAGATTTTATACATATTTATATTAATATATTTCTACCGTATAATTTTTTTCCATCCGGCCGTCTCTGTATTTGCAAATTCGAATCGCGAAAACGGAAAACGACGGGCCGTCGAGTTGCCATGGAATATTGAGTTTGCAAGTCGTGACTCCGAGGTTTGGGATCTCGAATACGCAACGTCACAACGCACTACCGGCGTTTCTGCTTCTCAACGATATGACGACGTGACGTTTCCCTCATTGCCGCTGTCGAACGTTTCCTCGGTAATTTCGAGACTCGTTAATCATTGACTATGCTTTCTCATTCTCATTTCGTTTCGTTGAAAAAAATCCGGTTTGCCTCAACGCGACTGCGTACTAAAAAGTTGCAACCTCGAAGTCGAAGCCGGACCATAATGATCCGTAATAGAGGCGACTGACGAATGCTGACTAACGTCGGAGTTTCGGTCACGTTCCGGTGATTCGCGTTCGACGCGATGGAAAGGCCAAAAACGCCAAAGGAGCCTCGCGAGCGAGAGGGTCCATAAAGAGAAACGAGAATATAACGGATAGATCGGGAGCGATCGAGTCGCGTGTAGCAAAGGGAAAGATAGTCGGAGGTCTGATTAGAGGAGGATTACCGGCTCTAATGCCAGTGAGCGAAATTCCGCCCGCTGCGGTCTCGCTGCGATGACCCGTCCTCACGTGCGATAGAAGTGACTGAACGAAGTTGGAATGCGAACGGTGTAATGAAGGGCTCGACGGATGAGAGGCCAACACACACACACACACACACGGCGTTGCCCGAACGGGAGCACAAACGAGCAAAAGGGTAAAAGGGACGCAAAGTGCGATGGAGTGGCGAACTGACGCGGAGCCCCACGGTCCGTTGGGATAAATTGATTTGCTTGACAAAAATTGAGTTACTGGATTAAAGCGATCGTGGTTTGCTCCAGGTACGTGGTACTATATATCGCTGATTATGTGTGCACGGGAACGCTCCTCTGTGCGTGTCGAAGAACTTCAATGGGACGGGCCACTTTTGACCTTGACATTGCTGTTGAAAGAACCACCAGAAGACCGTGCTTGAACTAATGGTCGGTCGAGGCGACCTCTTTCGTATTCAATCCTGATTTTTTTTCATCGATCGAGAACAACCAATTGGCTTTTATCACGACAAAACTGTCTTTATCAGAAAGCAAAATGGATCGAAAATCCCGATGAAAGTCGATCGATCTCGCGGCCTAACCTTCGAAATAAAAATCATCGGCGAAACAACGCGAGCGAAAGTGTTGGCCGAAGGTAGCGAATGAAGTTGACGTTGCCGATAGCTCGGACGTCAGCTTGACCGAAAGGGGTAGCCCTAACGTTGTCGGTGACGGTGCGGTGCCAGCGGGGAGCCGCACGCCGACAGAATCCTCTAATTGGAAGACTAATCGATTCTCGACGGGCTCGAGAATGTCTCGACGGGAGAGAACATCACGCGCGCCACGTACACGACTCGATTGCATGATTTATACGCGTGGAAAAGCGGCGCGCGCCAATCCCACCGCCCAGATTTACCTCGAGAACCGGAGACTACGTGACGCATACTATCCCCTCGCTTAGGACAGATGTGCTGACAGAATCGTGAATTATCGAGATTCAAGATTCATATAGATATATCGCGTACGCCGTATAATATTTCATTAGAAATTCCGCGAGGGGCAAGCTCGAATCTAGCGTCTACACGGAGGGAATATTAATCTATGACTTTATACCTTTTTTTTCTCGTTCCCCTTTTTTTCTTTACTCCGATATCCTGAACGCATTCTAAACGGCGAAGAGAAATGTTTCATAAAAAAAAATGCTCTTGACCCTTCAAGCTGGGACAAGCTGATCGAGGACCGGAATTTCGAAGGTACCGACCGGAGTTTTATTACATTCATATGATCCGTTTTTTTTTTTTCTTTTTTTTTTCTATGGTATATTTACGACGACATGCTGATTTAAGATTATCGAGGTCACAGGGTCCTGCGTTTATATGGGTCAAAGGGGAGAATTAAATCAGTTTTTATTGAATCCAACAAGTATATATGTAAATCAGATTCAACGGGTCACGTCCGCGGAAATCTGAGAAATGCAAACGCTCTTATCACAATATCGACGATGTTGTAAACACTGTCGCAACTAGAAATGTAGGAATATCAGAATTTTGATTTCCCGTTAAGTTACTTTTCCGTATTTTTTTCCCTCATATTTTTATGAGATGAAAATTGTCATAATTTTATTATGGTACCGTCAAACTAACATGCGTTTATTCAGATGGAGAAATACCGGTCACAGTTTTCTGCATATTTTTTTCGTCAAAGAATTGAATTGAATGTTGCTTGTGGATATTTGTGACAAAAGTGGCAATTTCAATCGCGCGACATTTTGCGGTCGAAATATGGTTAAATAACCGATCTCATTCGTCGCTATCTCTGGTAGTCTAAAATTGCAAGATATTTCACGTTGAAACGATGGAATCGCTAAAACGAAAAGGCACTCGGCACCGAAGCTGCGTTAGCCTCAAAATTGCCAATAAAGAGATAAAGGAGACAAGTTTGTACGAATCAACAGTACTAATTGGAATCCGCTAATACGATATAGACCGTGTTCCATTCCAGATCCGCGTCGATCGAAGCGTCCGCGATGCGGTACGATCCAATAGAAAGTTAGCCGCTCATGTGAACGAGTGTCGAGAGGAGCAGAAGGAACGGAGGCTGCTCACGGAGATCCGGGGTTTCATACAAGGGTACTCGAAATTATGGGAATGCATTAAAATGAAGTACCCTCTGTTATCAAAAATGGGATAGAGGATTAGAGAGAGAGAGGGAGAGAGAGAGCGTGACGGACATGGTACACAAGCTTATAACGGAGGATCGAAGAGGCTGTGAGAGTAGCACATACACGATCTGATCCACCGATTGCAGAGTGTACTATCCCGGTACTCTTTTTGAAACTGCAGCAAATCGAATCGTTCCGTCGAGCGATAGCGGGCAATCCCGTCGACGATGTCCAAAAAAAAGGAAAAAAAGACACGTACAACGCGAGATCATAACCAGATCTCTCTATATGTATACAGTGTCGGCCTTATCGTTGTCGTACACGTCGCATCTCCGCTATCTGGTCCGGCATGGAAAGAAGAACCAATCTCCGGCATATCGGAACGTAAAAGTAGCTATAAAATTCCGATAAAACGACGTTGTCGAAAAGTTTTTGGGCGAAGCCAGAAGACTCTGCAGCGCCGCTGCTGGCTGCCCGGTGCCGCTTGGCACTTCAGCGCTTTATTCCTCTCAGCTTTTTTCCGTATTGCCACGAAACGCTGTCTCGCTTTTTCCGAAGGAGCAGACGGCGATAACACATTTCGGTCATCAGGCACAAAGTTTCGAGCAGCCTGAGCGTAATCAGAATCACTATCTTTTTTTTTTACATAGTTTCTACTCGCCCTATGAGAACAACCTGTTGTTCTTATATGACAATATATTCAACCGACTTTTTGTAGTCGTAACAGAATTGACATGGCCGCGAATGAACATCAGAAAGATGAATAGAAGAAGAGAAAATGCTTTAACTGACGCAACAAATTACGAGTGAAGAACCGTTGAAAGAATAATAAAATTAATGTCACCATAGTTAACGAAAAATAATCGAAACCACTGAAGGGTACGAAGTTATTCGATGGAAAAATACAAGTCCAATCAACGTGGCAAACGACACAGCTGAAACGGTGCAGAGAAACCGAAGAAAGAGGAAACTGTCGAGAGGGAAACGCACATCATTGACCGATGTTCTGTAACAAGTCCTTAACCATCGTCTGCGCTGGTGCAGACAAACGGTAAGTAATCGCCGAGGTTGTGTGCCACATAAAACGAAAATAGTATGTACATATAAACCGAGATACGGGACCTCCATGAATTCCCGGTGTGTATATAGCGCCAGGGGAGAGCGGGCAACAAGACGAGCGAGGACATCTCGGAGCTCTGAAATTTCTGGCAAATTGAAATTTTACGACGGATCCGAGGATGAAGTAGGGAAAACCCCCATGGACCGTCCACTTATCTGGAGAAATTCGGTAGCCCGCGGGCTCTCTTCGACGGGCATAAAGTCGCGTTCCTGTGCCGCGCCAAGATCGTAAGTGGTCGAGACAACGTAGTGGCTTCAGGCTGTGCGCTGCGCTCGGTATGCTCGCACAGCCTTTCCGCCATGCGAAGTACACCGGGAAGAACGCTCGAGAAGATAGTACCTACTATCGTGCTTTGTTAGCCTGGGGCTCGTCAATACAAAGACCACCTACTTCATCTACGGTAAACGGCATGAGGCACAGCCGCACAAGGAAGGACTGCAAATGTCTGCCGTACGTCTGTATATGAAATTTAAAATATCTACCTATTTCATTCACGACTGTCCAATCCAAGAAGCAAATGAATGTGCATTGGAAACAGAAATAACAAACGACTGATGCCATATCTGGATCTGCTAAGGCATGGTCAGCCTGATGCAGCTCTGTTGAGGGCCTAAACTTGTTTCGATACGGGTGTTTGATGATATTAACCTGATTTTAGATAAGGCAAACCGGATGCCATCCTGGCCTACCCCTATCAGGGATTGAGTCTGGCTGGTGGTCCATTAACAACCAACACTGATCTCGATCCGAATGTCCTGATTGCATTTCGGTCGACACCAGCGTAATGAAACTCAGCGACGAAAATAAATAATGGTTTCATCAGTTCATCCGCGAAATAAGGGAGGCTAAAGACACGAAGCTACGAGTAAGGCGGTCTAAGGGATGACGCGCGAGTATCTCTTGCGACTTAGAGGGAAGCCAGCAGGTGACGTAACAAACGATAGCGGGAGCTGCATTCCTTGGGAATTGGATACGTCCGTCTTTCCCGCAGGCGGTAGAGTTCTGTGGGCGAGACGATTCCAGAGCCGAGATCGCGAGATGTTCTAGCAAAACCACCGGTGGTCTTAGACGAACATACGCGCCGCGGTGTACAAGTGTGAAGCGAAACGAGACGGAAAAGAAAGATTGGTTGGATACAACGAACGAAATGAGAAAAGTGAAAGAAAATGATACACAACGCTTGGAGTCACTAAAGCCCAATAATCTTGATGACGTTATTGCAGCCCTGCCTGTCTTATAATCGTCACAGTAATAACAGTACAGTCACAGGGATGAACAATGAGCGAGCGAGCAAAGATTCCAGAACTAGATTCCAGACAGCATCTTTGGACTTCTTATCCGAATCGAAATAGAGCTGTTATAAGCAGCAAGGGATGAGAAGAAGAAAGTTTGTTGTATTCGGATAAGCATCTGCTTCTTGATAGGCGAAGCACGAGGAGGAATTGTAGCGACAAGAGCAGCTGCGGAAAAAAGTAGCGCATCAAGATGAGATATAGGGCGCATCCACGAATCTCCAGGGACCAGGAGACTTCTGAAGCACCAAAGTACGTAAGAGGTGTGTACGAGCGAAATGAGCTTTGCGTGTGTCACGGAGTCCTCTTCTATTTTTCTCACTCTCAGAGGAAAGCAAAAAAAAACGAACGGGCAACCCTCGTAGCTTTTTTTTTAATACTATTACACGGCCGAGAAGTGTGTGAAGTGACGAGCATCCGGGTGGAGTGCTCGATGTAGCGAGACGAGACGCGCGTGGACCATTCCACCCTCGAAGACGTTGACTCGTTGGAACGTCGTGCGAAGTGCAGGGACTCTGAAAAAGCACGGTAGTTCGTGTCACGGTATTAGTGGTGTCGTGAGAAGAGAGGAAGACGGAGGAAGCGAAAGGCGTCGGAGACGCGAGAAAAGAATGAGGAAGGAAGCAAGATTCCCAGCACGTGATGGCACGAGGGGTGCCCCAGCTTCTGCACTGGAAGGAACGACGCGAGACGGTTGCGAACACAGTAGAGAGGAACTGCTTGATGGAACGACGGACGTAACGGATAGTGACGCAGTTACCGAATGGGGTACGGGGTCGGACGGAGGAAAGGAGCGACGGGGCAGTTTATTGCTTGGGATTAAACCTCCACGTGACTGGAGCCTCGGAGACCTGGTATGTACCTTTCTCTCGCGCCTCTGCGATGCGGACCTACCTACCTACACTTCGGTCACTGAAATGGTTGATGTAACGGAAACGTACAGCCTGGTACAATCTTGCCTGCCGTGGATAAGCCTGGTCTTTTATAGTGGAATCAGCTCATGCCTGCAGCCCACTGAATCAACTTCGGTCACATCCAGACCTCCGTCCTTACGACCCTTTCCCAGAGAATCCATTTGCTTGCACACCGATTAAGGTACATTTAAGGGACCAACGAGTTGCAGAAGGGAACAAATATCGTTCATCATACACAAAGAATATGGAAGGCTTTCCAATGGCAGTAGCAACCTCGATGCGATTAATTGCATGTATTTCAGGTTAGCAGTCAGGAGAGGTGTAATTGGATGTCATGTTACTGGAACTACAAAGTCTTCGGTAGATAGTAGAATTTTTCGGTCCCTGATCAATATCCAAAACCTTCTGAATCATGTTCGGAAAGTAACCATAGGTATCGAGAAAGCTGGTCTGGGTGTTTCGACGTCCTGCGAAGGCCGTGAGCAATCCCATTCCCATAACGAGCGGTTCGATATAGATCATGATAGGCAGAAGAAAGATCGAGAATACAGGGTGGAAGAGTGAGAGTCAGATACTCCTAGGGAAGCGTAACACAGAGTTGAGAGTCCATTGAGTCGAATTGGGCTAAGCTGAATGGATTGCAACATCAGGAAGCTATTTTGTTCACTCGGAACAGCAGACGATCTACGACATCCAAAGACCGGTGCTAATACCGCTGTTTCTAGCCAGGTAACGCGCGCTGGCGGATGCTATTACTTCGGTATAGGAGCGGCTAGTGGTATAGATATAACGGAGGGCAGACGGGAGTCAGCTTCAGCGGGAACCGTTACGTATTAAGATAAAGAGAAGCACTCACGATCGGCCCAATGCCCTGTAGCGAGAGATTCGCGTATCCCCTAAATCAAAGTCAACCTCCCCTTGTTGGGACAAATCGGTGGTGTGGGTACTCCGGCAACGAGACATGGGACTAAATACAAATGGGCCTGGGACGCTGATAACGAAGTTGACCGGCTTCGTCGATATCCCGGCATATTCTTGTTCCTACTCTGTACAGTGCCTACTGATATGAGTGCAGTGCTAATTACATTTGTTTTAAGACTTACAATTGACTTTTCTCGCTGGACAGTCGAATTTAAACAGTGGTCGAATTGAAAAGTAAAAGTAAATAGTAAGAACAAGTTACGAGCTTCAAGCATTAAGGGGAAAAACCGACATATTGCGTTTTCCGTACGCTATGAAGAATAAAGGAACAAAGGACTCCTCCAAATATAAATAGTAGAGAAAAACCATATTTCATTTTCCAACCAATCTCTCGTACGTTGCTTTTTACCGGTTTATTTTTCGGAAAGGGTCGTGCAGGGACACCGGTTGAGGGAAGAAAGTGGTCGAGGTGGCAGCGCAATTGCACGGAGTATCCGAGACGAGCAATGCACTGACCTCAATAACGTTTGGAGCCGTAGCGACGTCAAGACGAAAATCGACTCGGACGGTCAGACGAGACCGAGGAAACTAGGAACGAACCACAGCCGAGACTCGTGGACCGTCGCGATCGTAATTTTCGTAGTGGGTAACCGCTGCACTCAAGTGCCAATCGGACTCTTTCGTGGCCGATTCGAAATGAGTTGGTGGTGGGTGGAAGAAAACTATGGATGGCGAGAAGGTGGTCTTGCTTCCGTTCTGTTGACCGTCTGGTACGTGACTTCTCCCGGCCGCGCTGACCGACCAACCGGAATCGCGCCACGTTCCCCGACGTGTTCTCTCGCTCCCTCTCGACTTTTCTATAACGTCACGCTGCTACCTTCTGATATACGCATCTCACTCTTTTCTTTCATTAGGTTCTCGACGCAACGGAAGACGAAAGGGAGACCCAAAGTACGGATAGGGAAGACGCAAGACCCCGCGTCCGCCGCGTCGAAAGAAGAGCAAATGCTGACGCTGCAGAAGCCGAAGTAATAAGTACGAGAGCACGAGGAATTCCATAGGTGGCGTCGCGCATCCTGACCTCGCGAATCTTCGCCACGGCGTGATCAGCGACGCGGAGAACTCCGAGCCATTCGGCAAAATCAGAAAATTTGTAACCAGGTCTCGAATCATCGGTACGAGGCAACGGGCGCGGCAAATCGCGCGAGACGCTCAATCGTTTTTATTGTTCGAGCTGAGACGAGCGGCGCGAGGTGTATCATTCCCTTAAGAATCCCAAGACACGAAAGATACTCGACGTAGATAGGAGCGGGAATTCGTCAGGGGGAATTGTCGCTTGTACAAATTGTCTCCCAGTATATTTTCAGTGCTTTAGCATCGGGAGACAAAGTTCGAAGGTAAAAGCGCGATCGTGAGCGGGATAGACAAAGCGTAGGATCGTGCATAGCGTACAGCGAACGAGCGCGAAGATGGCAGGTATAGATGGAAACCGGATACATACGGAGACCAGATAGAGATGAAAAGACGGCAAGATTGGATGGCACTTTCGTACAAGTGCATTCGGAAATGCAATTTTCTTTCGATATTTTCGTAGCGCGCCGGGAGGATTATTCCGCAAGAACAAGAAAAAGAAGTAAGATTATATATGGTGAAACGAGTATAATACAAACAGCTATGTTATCTGAGGCATAAAATGGGGGAATATCGACCAGTCGGTAAGACCAGCTGAGCTTATTTTTTTAATGAGCAATAATATGAACGTGACTATCCATTTATCTTATTACAAACTTCGAACCGAGCCTTTGGAATCGACTTTCATCTAATTGTTTCATACAAAAAGGTCCTCACTTTGAGGAACCAATTTTTGGTTGTTCAGTAATCTTGGCATGTCATTAACTGCTTCACACAGTACAAGAAACAAACAACAAATAATAAAGTTTTTCCTCAATTCAGTGCCGGTTGTTCATTGTCTACATGTTGTTTTCCACCGATTCAGGACACGAGGACATGTGTCGGGGTTCACATCACGGACACAGAAATTTAGGTCTATGCCAACGGTAGTTAATGACGACAAGGAGAAGTCATCGGAGTTACGGGACTAATTAGAGGTTGCAAACTGTCGGTAATGAAACAAGGTTGAAACTCCGGCGAATTACGAACGGCTGAAACTTCGCCCTCATTGGCTTCTGGTCAACTCGTAGATAGTCTCGCCACGGCTACGCAGTCTTCCGACGATGGTACAGAGTTGAAATAAAAGGCCACGGGCAAGATGACCCTATTGCACGATTGAAAAGTTTGGCTAATACAATTTTCATTGGAACGGAGAGAACGAAAGAATCCGAGAGAGCTGCTAAGTCAGAAAAATCGACCGCTGAACTGACGAATCTCGTTTTAGCTGCGTTTTTCGAAAATGAACAATGGAATTTGAATAGACAATAGGTTTGTGATCAGCGGAAAAAATAGATCGGATCGCATCGGACTAAGAGCAAGCAAGGCCAATGCTGTCCATAATTTCCATTTGTTTGTAGTGTAAAGTGTTTTTTTTTTAATTCTAGTGTAATCCTTAAGATGATATTCGACAATATGGTGAGCTTAGAGAACGAGTTTTCCCAAAGCTTTGTTAACTCGCATACGCGTAATTATACGTAATTGCGCTTCGAGTTGCAAAGAACTCTTTCGGACGTGTCCACACATAGACCCGTTTGGCTTCTAATTTCTTTTCCTTCGCCGGCTTTTAATCAGTATGACGGTAAAGTACGTATGTCACGGCAGAACTGCTCTTGAAGAATGTAATTTCGTAAGAACGGCGCTGAAGCCAAGGACGAACCGAAGATAGAGTATAATACGATCCTTAAATTACCGCTCGTTCTGCCTCTAAAGAGAAGCGTTATCGTCATCGTGAAAGCGGACACAAAGACGCGAAAAACTATGAAATTCCACGAAGCGTCTTTGATAGTTCAAGTGCAAGTAACTGAAGGTTAATGCGGGCCGGTAATGAATTTGTGTACTTGAAAGCAATCGAATAACTGTTCGGAATTCGTGATTGCAAGCTCTACGGTGGTACGTTCCTTTTTTTACATGTTTTTTACAAATAACAATAACGCCAATATTGAAAACCCAAAATCGCTTTGATTTTTATAACGTCATGTATCTTGAAAAATCCTCGAGTCAAAGCATCATTTTTTTTTCTTCATCATTTCATTTGGAAGACCATAATTCACGCGCCAATCGTCGTGAGAGCTGAGTTCCACGATTTTGGTTCGCAGTCTCAGCATTTTCACGAGCCGTGAAACCTTCGATCTTCTCCACAGCGGGTTTCCACGTTTATCCGATAGTCTCGCTCGGTTATCCCACCTTTCGATCTTTATCGCGAAGTCTCGATCCGACTGGCGATGCACGAATAAACAAGAATAGCGCCGGAGAGCGCGGTATACAAAGAAATAAAGCCCCGGACACTCGAACCGTCGAGAGGAGCAGACCGGGGGTTGGCCGGGTGCAGAATGAGCGAAGAAGAGGGAGCGGAAGATAGCGAAGGAGAATCCGTGCTCATCCGGGACAGCGGGTATATATCCCGCATAAAAAAGGGGGCATAAATTCATCAGAGATAAACACATCTCCCACTGTTCTCTCGCTACGGAAAAGACGCCCGGACCGGTGAGGAGCGCACGGGGGGAGGGCGAACAACGCTGCGGTAGGCTAGAAAAGAACAGTGGAAGAAAACAGCAATGAAAGAGATCTCGCGGGTATCTGCTGCAGAAGCTAGCTGGCGCACGAACGTCATGTATCTCGTCCGAGGCCGGAAAACGGAAAAACGTTCGGGGCTCTTCCGCCGAGATTAGACACTCCGCACGCTGCGCCTGATCTCGCGAAAGCAGAAAAGCCACCTCTTTTGCGTTTACACTCGCGCTAAAGAAAGTTTACCGTAATTTATTTTTTCACGATGGATGGATCTTCCATTTCGTTCGAGAAGGACGGTAATCTTCAAAATAAGATAACATTTTTGCACCATTTTTGAATTATTTCAACTGTTCACAGGTCATGCGCGAATGATACTTTTTTAGCCATTGAATCAATTGCCATTTTGGTAAATTGCATTGAATTCCAATTGAATCAAATAACTAAAATATAGTGATATTACAATTTTGTTTTTCTTGCCGAAAAATATTTCCAATAAAAACAAAAAGCATCAACGGTAAAATGAATCGATGCTGATAGCTTTCACAGTAAGTAAATGATGCTTACAAATATCCTTCACCGCGCGAATCCAGATGAAAATTAAAAATGCCGAGGAACGAGGCAAAATAAGCATAATCTTCGGGGGATAAGACACGTACGAAATATTGCGAGGCAGCCGGTCGAGAGGAGGAAGGAAAAAAAATCATAAATTCTCACCAGTGTCGCGAATTACATAATAATAAGGGAGAAATACGGATTCCGAGCGCGGAGAGCTCGGGAGCGGCTTAGCATTCGAGAGTCTTTCAATTTTGGCGGAATTATAAGTAGACGGTATAAGCCGCGGATATAAAAAACGTGCCGCGAGGTGGGCGGCGAACGCGGATAGGAAGGATCTTCCGAGCAGTGGCTTTCTCCGTATAATGCCATATAAAACCAACAAAATATTTTCGCGTTTATTATACGTAGGACTGCCGAGTTTCCCAGCCGAAGCCCCACCGCGATCCGCGGCTTTATCTTCACACTACGAAATAATACGGAAAATCATCGTGCTCGTATTCTTCTGATGTGTGCACGTTCGGTCGCGTTTGCATGACCGCCCGTGTCGTATTTTCGCGGGGTCAGCGGAGAACTGTGAGATTAAAAATAAATATGAAAAAAGAGCAAAAAAAAAAAAAAAGGACGAAACCGGTAAGAAAAAAATGGAGGAGATATAATGAGGCGAGTCAAGCCACCGGTTCGAGGGCAAACAAAGGAGAGCGAAGAATTGCTTGTTCCCGCAAACTCCTCGTATCGCACTGTGGCTTTATACGCCCCGAGATAATATTATTCGTTGTACCGATCTCGGCAAAAACGGCTTCCCACCTACGAGCATATTTATATTGTTACGAGCCGAGCCGAGCCTCCGGTGGTTGGGCGACCGGAGAAGAAAAAACACAAAGCAAATGTTCGCCAACGAAATAGGTCGTTTCCTCGGGAATATAGATCGCACTAAAAAATATGTATTATGCCATCAGCCGAGCACTGGGAAATAATCTTCTCGCGAGAAAAAATAATTTCCTTCTGCGACAATCCACTTCGACCTTTCTCACTTTCCGCCTCGCCGTTGCCGTGCTGTGAATAGCGAGAGAAAAAAAAAAAAGAAACATTACTTCGACGGCGAAGTCCCCGCTCGGCCTTTCCATTCATTTTTATTGCAATGAAGTTTTCTCGCGTGTGCAACACTCTGTATTGTTCGAAAGTTACCTTCGCGACCCTTGGACGCATACATTTATTGTGTAGAAAGGTTTTCTTTTTGTATTCGCAATATTTATGGTGCGAATAATGAAACCTCGATTGTCGTTGAGCTTTCCAGTTGCGAATGATCTTGCAGGAAACTAAATGTGTGTTACGACTCAAGCTATTGAATTTGAATATCGATTTTCATCCTCTTTCAAATTTCTCGATTCTTGAAAATTGAAGAAATATTTTGACAAAATCACGAATAGTGGAATTAATTGTCGAAAATTCATCGATGATTGAATCGATGACAGAAAGATTTGAAACATAGAATTCAAATTAATTTGCTTCGGTTTAAATTTTTTTTCAATTCAATTTGATTTCAGTTGAAATTCTGATGAATTTGATTTTTTATTTTTCATTCGTTTTTTTTAGTTATGAAAAACGGAATTTAACTACAATGTTTTGATTTACAGACGCTTCGGACCCGGATGCAGCGCTTAAAGTTAGTAATTTCGAGGTCCCTCGAAGCTCACTGAATCGACGCGTACGATATTTGTCGCGCTGAAAATTCGCAAAATCGTCCAACAATTCCGGCGGGAATGGCGCTAGTTTTAAAAACACCGCGGTACCTGGTGCTAAACTTTTGCCCTTTATTCCGTCGAGGTAGTAACGTTCCGTCGTTAACCGTTACGAAACTTTGTTCGAAATCCAACTTCCTCGAATTGCAAAAAATAGAGTAAAAAATAAAGGGAACGCAACATCGCCCTGGAATGGCCACATCGGTAGCGATGGTAGTCAAAAGTTTCGTCGCGCCCGTCAAAAGTCACGATACACGGATATAAGCGTTTCGGTGTTAGCTTTTATTCGTCGCGAAAGTGCCGGTTGACGATCATGAAAACTCATTGAGATACGCGGTAGGTCGAGCCGGCGTGGCCGTATATTATAACTCAAAGCTTTATTCCGGATCCGTCCGCCCCGAGCCCGTCGAGTCGAGGGCGAGCTTTGACTCCTGCGAAGAAAAGGAGAACGGAAAAAGGGCGCGCCGATGCGAGACGTTTGGCTTTGAAATTCTCATCGCCTGTTTTGCGATGAACACAGGCTTTTTGCAGAATGCAGCGTAGGCGAACCGCCCTACCGCGCCCTCGCCTGTCCCACATACCGCCGCGGCGCTCCTCTATATATGTAGCCCGAGCTTAAACTATGCAACTCGCGTTTGATTGTCGAGCGAGAAAACTTCGCGAATCGCGAGCTTGAAACATGCCACATCGAACATTATTCTCGAGCCAAGAATGCCGCTTTGTCGGGAAAATAATTAACTCGCTTCTGCAATTATCCCGATTTTCCGAGCTTCCAATTCGATCCAACATCCACGAGAAATTTAATTTAACTGGGCCAACCACGCGCGCTATTTTTGTATTTTTTTTCGCGTTCACCATAAAACCAATGGCGATTCAAATCAATGTCAAACGATGGTGTCAATTGTTGTTTAAAATGAAGAACACAACGAATCGCCTGAAACTATCTTTTCCCTACTGGTCCGACTTACACAATAGAGTAACCGCGCGCTATGAACTTGGCGACTCTGTTCGGCCAATGAACATATTTGTCAGAATAAAAAAAGACGTCGGAAAGAAAATTCGGTGCAGAAATAATGAAATAAACGACAAGAATAATGATCTCAAAAATATTCATTATACATGCGACGTAACAAAAAGCGCGAAGGACCTCGCGTGAATCAGCTTTCAGGCTCATTAGTCTTGCCCGCTTACTGGCTAAAAAAAAGAGACTCCCATCTCGCGACCAGCGTAGAGTATAGTAACACAGCTCAGGAGACAAGAAATGAATTCAAGGAGGTATATAGATAGCGACGTAGTGAAGGGAGGAGGAAAAAAATAATAATCAAGCACGTCGTTAGAGTGAAAGAATGAGTGAACGAGCCTCGCAAATAATAAGGATGCAGGTCCCCGGAGACGGGAGAAGTCTCATCTTCTCTCTATCCCGGTCGCGAAACTTGCGGAGGGCTCATTTTTGTGCTCTCTTTCCTTTTTTTCTACGGAAAAATAGAGAGAAAGCACAAGAGAGTGCAGTTCCACCCGGAGAGTAATGAGATTGAAAACTTCGGTAATGACCAAAATGCGAGAAAGCGACTGTGTTTTCATTCTTTGTTGCTTTTGCTCCTTCGACAGTTCGAAGATGATTCTTTTGCGAGTACTTTGAGAAAAGTCCATTTTTGCAGTAATTGAAAGAGATTACACGACTCGATATCGAGATCTTACGGAACATTGGCAAATTGGCTCGTCAGCAAAAAATTACTATCGCTCTTGTTATTATTGTCAATAATCGTTATTAATTATGTATTTTTTCCAGTATCTCCGAATGAAAAAATATAAATGCTAAACCTGAAAACCGTTTCGTCGTTCTTCGTCACATCCGGCTACCGAATCGTCGGCTACACCTAAGAATAATACTCATGCGAAAGTCTTATTCGTAAGTGAGAATCGCTTTAGCGTCGCGGATATTCGCGTAGACGAGGCAAATCCTAGTTAACGCTTTGGTGCATCCTCAGCGTGTTGAGTCGTCGAGAGCTCGTGGAAACGGAGGAATCCACGGGCGCTCGTCGACGCCCGGCTCCGGTTCGCTCTTCCATGGCCGAGAAGAGAGACTCGAGGATATTGTTAAAGAGAACGAGAGGGAAAGCTCGAGCCGAAGAGAACGGCTTAGCAGCTCCACCGGTAATGGCCCAAAGAGCACTATAGCCGTTCTCAGAAGGAAGTGCCAGAATTCGTGGGCGGCGAGGATCGTTCTCGCCACTCGTGCGTTGCTGCACCGACGAGCAATATGCACCTAAGGTTACGTGCCAGATAGAGAGAGCTTCTACCGAACCGAGATGTTCGAACTTTACGTGTTAAACGGTTGGATCTTCCGGAGGGCCGTTTGATCTGTTATTGCCGATATTAAAGACATTCAAGCCATTTTCTTCAATATCTACCTTCTTATGTATCCATTAACAGCTTATTGGAACTGGTGCGGGACGCGCAATCGCATCTACGAAAGTGCACCGGTAAATCAGATATTAATCTTATCTTTCCTTCATCCTTAGGAAGTATCCGATGAATTTTTCAATCCCAAAAATGTGACCTTCCCAACGAATCATAAATGCATAACATGTAATTGTCGAAAAATAACTTTTCCAAATATGAGACTTTTTCACCCCCGAGAATAAATGGCGATGACGATTTTGTCAGAAGATTCCAATGGTGTAGATCACCAAAGTTTATCATTTTTCCGAAGAAAAATAGGCTAACAAAAAATCAACATACCGTTTAATTTTGTTAACAACGTGGATGATTCCGTTTTATGCGCCCAATCGGGCGTTTTCTTCCTTTTCTTTTTCGGAAAGTCACACACCAAGATTCTGGGGGTTTAAGATCGTCGGAAGCTTGTCGAAGTCAAGTAGCTGTCGATTATTCGCGAGCCCCGGTTGCAACGAGTGGAGGAAGGCGATACTAAATAGAGATCGGAGTCGTCGATGCCGCTGTCGGTGAGCCCCGGGGGGTTAAGCTCAGTTAAGATATCCGGCGGACCTGAGATCACGAACGGAGAAGCCCCACTGGATGTAGGCGAGCTTTTGTTGGTATCGGACGCAATCGAGAGAAGTAGAAATAGAGATTCGACGAGGCAATCGCAAGAAGCGCGCCGGGAAGGGGTACAAGGATTTTCCTACTCATTTCCTCGCTGATCCCTCGGTCGGAGGGATAGTCCGGATAAGAATAGTTGGTCTACGAATTCACTGTCTGCGCTCTCGCGCGCGCCGCTCCACCGACCGGAATCAATCCCAGCCCTTCCCTCGAGCAATCGATTCCCAAATGTTTCTTTGCCGGTCTCTTATTATCAAGCAAATCCTAATTCCGACGTGGAAAATTAATCGACCGGTGTATCTAATGAATCAAGCAGTTCAGTTTTCGCAGTTTTGTTTAGAGATCTTTAAAAAAATGTTACAGAGCTGGACAAAAGGTGCAAGTACCGACTTGGCGTACTTGAGTTTCTGGGCTTTTCAAGTTTCTAAGTTTGGGTGTATACGGTAGAGAGCTCTCGATTTAGCATACTAAGTACTCGCGTAACTTTTTCGACTGCTGTACTTGCGTATGCCAAGCAGGTACTCATAGTTTTTGCACAGTTCCGATTTGCCAGGAATAAAATCTTCGAAGAATCGAATTAATAAAAAAAGATTTGTCAACTTTCCAAACAAGACCAAGCTGAAATTTCGTTATTCTTCCAAATTATTCCATTGATAAAATTAGAAATAGAACTAATCATCGAATCCTCGAAATCAGAAATACGACTAAACCTCGTTCATTTACGAGAAATCAATTTTCTATAAAATTGTATTCTCGAATGAAACTCAGAAGCTTCTTTTCAAACTGGATTCGTCATGATAATTACGGTAATAGTAGAAGAACAACATGAAAAGTGAAACAATCAATATAATTAGTAGTTCCTCAATTGGCGGCTTGAAAAATAAACCGAAAAAACTCTGGGAAAACGAGCATATCTCGAATGTCCCTCGCGCAACATTCCGCTGCTTTTCTCATCGTTATTTTACGACTAGTCGGTGTAGCGTATCGCGAACTTTCCCGATGTTTTATTCCGCTCGAAGTGATAAAAATTGTTTGCACCGAACTGCGGCGGTCGGCGAGCGAGTCGGAACGATTCCGCGTCGCGTCGTTTCGATACAATTGGGTATAAATGATAACCCGAATGGTCGTTGAGAATCGTGATTCGGTGGTTTATCACCGAAGAGACTTTTCTCGTTGCTCTTTGACCGTGACGAGGCCATCGCGCTCGCAACGCTCGCGAACTTCGTCGACTCTCTCCATTGTCAGACTTAATTACCGCGTTTTTTCATAATTAGATTACCGACCAAAATTTCATAAATAAAATCTACAAGCCGCGACTCGGCGGTTATTTTCAGTTTCGAATTCAATTATCGTCCCAAATCCAAATAGATCGTGTATATTCGATAGCAACTAAGCGGCCGCAAGGATTGGGTTTCGGTTTTAAATTTAATTTCGCCAGATGATTTTAACACCATGACCGCTATTCATAGTGGCGCTAATTCAATGAAGAAACGCTCCCACGCGCTGACAGTGGCTCGATCAAGAGTTAACAGGAATATAAACACAGAGTAATAAAATGACGAATTAATCGGACGAAGACCGATGTGACTTCGCGTAAACGGAAAAGTCCGAAATGCTCGAGCACTTCGACGTCCCTTAAGCCGCGTACACGCGGATAATAATACGCGAGTGGGCAAACAGCCGTTAAAACAAACGACCGATGAGTTGAGAGACGCATTATACGTGTGAGAGACGAGAGTGGTTATTAGTCGAGCTGCTGTAACGACGACGATTCGCCGACAAAACACTTCGCGCCGGCTCGCGTTTGCTCTCGAGCTTTCTCTCCCACTTCGCATACGATATTCTATCCTCGCAACGGTAGGGCACTCCCTCGTTCCAACCCCTACGCTCTCTCGCTCTCGTCCTCAAAACCCAACCCCGCGTACCGTCCTACCGACCTCCTCTCGCTGCCACTCAGTTCGCTAATTACACCGCACGTGAATTCTCACAGCAATGCAGAAAATTCGTGTTATCTCTGTGCTTGCGCCGAATGGCCTCCCCATTCGGCCACAGGCCGGCTCGCCCGTATGCTCGGAATGTTTCACAAAATTATGATGATTATTACTTACCCGGAATACCCGGAATCTACGCGAAAAACCGTATTCGAAATGCACATCGATCGTACAACATACCTGCAACAAAACAAAGACACGAATTCGCATCAAATTTCTTGAAGGGACCTGATGAATTCTTAAGAGAAGCTAAATAACGAAAAATTATTGGAATTTAACACAATGAAAATGTTTCAAGGGCGAAAAATGATTTTCCACGTATCCAAAAAAATTCAGAAATTTCGAGCGCAGAATTTTCCAAAGGCTTGATTTTTATAAACTTGATCGTCGTGAAACCGGAAAAAAAGTTGATCTTCATGCGAAGAAACGAATTTCGTTAAGTCAATTTTCATCGTTTCAAAGAATCCTAGAATCCGAAAAAGGTGAAGTTTCAGGTTCACGATGGAAAGCAGGTCTTATCTATCGCAACGAATAGCCGAAAAAAAAGAGTGTACCAAATTTATCGGGGATGTCGAGAAATCCCTGAGAGTTCGGCCGGCTCTGGAGAATTGAATACAATTTCAAGTTGGACCTCCCGAATGATGCCATCGACTGTTGGCGTGTGTATCGTCGAGACAGTTGCGACACGGCAAAGGGACACATACACAGATGCGGCTTAGGGGACCAAACAAGTATCCGGTAAAGACGGAGAGAATGAAGATACGGAAGAGAAAAGTAAGAGAGTACATGAGGACACGGTCGACAAAATGAAACTCGCATCAGTTTCGCCTGGACGAACCTCTCGAAAGAGTGCTGCGCCGCAGTGGCAAAGGACACCGGGAGAACTTTGGCCCCGACTGAAAATGGCCCGTCCACTGCTTCGCTCTGCTGGACACATTGCATATAAGGCGATCCTCCTCCCAGCGTACGCTACACGAGACCGTGCTTTTGGAAGCTCTCTTCCCTTTCGGCCACCGGTTTCGCCGGACACACACGAGGTCCCGATGGTACGGTAAATCTCAACTGAGTCAAAGTTTCGAAAATTTACGCGCTCGCGTGTGCGACGCGGTCGAACGGCAAAGAGGCACCCCGAGGCCCGTGTGTGCACGCGTTAGCGAGCTTGCGAATGAGCGAGAGACAGCACGATGGGAAGAGAAAAGACGACGGCCACGGGGGAATCGTTCGCGACGCTGGACTATGGCTCCCGTAAGAGACGCATTAATCTAACTTAAGTCACGGTTAAATAATCGTCGTCAAGGGTTGATACGCCGGTTTTCGAGGCCCGCAAGCCCAACCTTTCCCAGACCCGGAAGTACACCTTTACGAAACTGCTAACATGCTCGATTAGTTGATAGGATACATTTTTCATGTCGGTGTGGAATTTTCTTCTATAAGAGAATCCGGGAATGAGTGAAAAAAATATTCAAGGACCTTATCGGGTCCAGAAGTTAACTGAACGTGTGACTGCGCACACGAAACAAAACATTCCGTTAATCGAACAAACGACTTGTTTGACCGTTGGAACGACTCATTGAAATCGGGGATTTTTTTAACCATCCAAGGTACTTCGGGCAATTTACAATATATTTTTTAGCAACTCGCAACATTACCTTCAGTCGATGAAAAAAATGTCGCGAGACTTTTCGCTGTTGTTCGTTAAAGGGTGTAATGCGAGATACAGAAAAGGAACGATAGAGATAGAAAAATATCACGAAACGCTTGGATCCACGTTGAGCACGTTGAAGTCGCGGTTGCGCCGGGGCCGCGAGTGGAATTTAAAGCCCTCGAAGGATTCGGAATAGCGAGAAATTCCATAGAATTCATGTGGCACCGTATATATTCGTTTTCCACGTCTCTTCCGTGCGTTCAAAGCATGTTTATGACACACACAGAGCAAAATCCGCAGGATTGAACTTCCTGAAATTTCAAATTTTCCAGTCGGGTTTTACCACTTCTGCCGTGGGCTACGCGACTGTGCGGGGACGAAGGGTTCAGGGGGGGACCTCTAACGACGCGTGCGATGCACAAACCTGCGGAATGTTACGGGGTATGACATTTCCGCGCCGTCACCTGACGAACAGAAAAGTGTCAACCGCAGACCGCACGAATGTGTGTACGAACCGCGTCGACCTTAATATTTTCCAGCGAACACGTTGCGAGTTACGAGAGAATCTCGTTCTGGTTAATTCTGCGGCGAACAGAGGCTCACCGGACGCGAAAAAACGCCGTTGTTTTTTGAAATACACAAATAACCAAAGCCCTCATAATGACCCAACCCATCGGGATTTCCGATCGATCGTATTTTGCAATAATGCCGATAATGAAAGTCCGAAAAATTATCCAGGTCTTTTCCAGCCGATTTTCGGAAGTCAGAGACATTCGAGAGAAGTGAAAGCAGTTAATGTTATTAATTATTAATATACACTGAAAGAAATCGGAGATGGAGCAAACGCGTGAAAGGTTGAGCCAATTAAAGAGGGCTGGTTCAGTTATGATTTCAGCGCTTCGATAAAATCGAGGTTGAATCAATGAAATAGAGGTTGAGTCAGCCGTATAAAGTTTGAGTCAATTCCCCCGGATTGAGCTTGAGTCGAACTCAATTCGGTTGATTCACCCTAATGGAGGTTGGCTCAAGCGCATCGAGAGCGACTGATTTAACTTCATCGTGGCATTCGCCGTATGTAACCTCACCGAGAGGTTGAACCAAGCTCAGAAGTTGGCACAACTTCTATTTCATTATACCAGATATATTCCAGAAAATACATACTTTAAAAAAGTATATAATTTTTATATTAATTATACAAAAATACCGAATTCAATGTATTTTTTGTATTTTTTTTTTTTTTCCATGTGGTATAGAAAGACTGGTTATGAATGCAGGTCCGTTGTTCCGCAGTTTACCGAAAAAACCGACTGTTTTCTTCTCTAAATCTACAATCAGCTTCTTACCTCGAGAAGCTGCCCGAAAAACCATGAACATTCGTCGACTGCCCAACTGATGTCTCGTCTCTCGTGTTCGTTTTTTTTGTTCTCTCTTTCGCTGCGGCACTGCCCCGACTGCGAATACCGGGTATTAGTTTTTGCGAGCCCCGGCACACGATAGTTAGACGTCGAAAGAAAGGAGTGAGATAGTGTTAGCCGAAAAAACAACTTAGCGAGCTCGCAGGGACTCGAAGAGCCGCAGGTTCTCGGGGCGAAACTTTCGTCGGGGGGGATACATCATGTAGACAAATGGGAGGACTATCTTTCTTGCCGACCAGAACAGAAACCGCTGGAGGATCTCCGAATATCCTTCTGGCTCTGTCACACACGTACACACACGCGCACACAAATGACTCGCGGTACTTCGTCTTCTCTTCGTTCTTCCACTCGATCTTCCCCCCTGTGTCTTGCCTCGTAGCCGTAAGGAGTTTGGGACAAATGCAATTACCGCAGCAAAACATGAAGTTCCCGAGTGCGGTGGAGAAACATATAGATACAGACGCGCGCACATGCACGGCTGAGAATACAGCGCGAGGCATGCGACAGGTGAGGAAGAGAAGGTATGAGGAATGTTAGATAAGTCTTCGTCTACATCCGAGTATTCGCGTGCACTATTCTCCCGATAGAACTTAGAAGAGCCGAACGGAATGGGGAAGCAAGAAAATTGCGAAGGATACATAGTTGCGACGTTAAATTCTTCTATAACTGGGTGTTTAGAGGCATTCGAAGACCTCGAAGCGAATGAAAACTCGGACTGATTTCTCGATAATTCGCGACGAGTTTCCAAACAGGCATGGAGAGATGAGAACTTTCTAAAGGTAGACGAGTCAGACTTATATTTTAAGAGGAAGAACGTGTTTGCGAAGAAAGTCTTTCGTTTATATATGTTTTGTTAAATGAAACACGATTTTCTTGTCAACTAGTGCACTACGAAGAAAACAAGGTGATTATCACTAATCAGTGGGAAGAAAAATACATCCAATATAAGGTTTCATTATTTTTTGGGTTGTTAACCTTGAATTTCTGATGCGAAATCGGAAAAATCGCAGTAACGATGACATTCAACCAAAAAAAACATGTTTGTTGTTTTTATACAGGATAATAAAACGTGTCGGTGAGACTGCAATTTTTCTTCTGTAAAATAAATGCCCTGGGCTGCATTTTTTGCGTGTTGACTGCAATTGCCATCAAAGTTTCCTTCCAAAATCAAGGATTTTGAAATTGCGGTATTGATAAAATTAAGAAAAATTCCAATTGTCAGCACGGCTTAATTTACTAATCCAATCAAATTATCCGATAAAAGTTGGGATAAAATTTTTAAAAAACGATCGAATAGTGTGATTTTGTACGATTGCATCAATCGACTTGATTTATACGCGGTATTCATGCCCTCCGATTAACAAAAAGTCGTATTGATTTAAAGCGAATTATGATGATTGGCGTAACGCATTGTGCTTCGTTGCGTTTGCGAAACCGTCAGTTTCGCGCAATTCTCTTGTTCGGTCACTGTTCGGAGCATTCGCTGCCTCGCTCTAGACACCGTCGGATTCTAAATATTCTCGAGGTAAATATAAGCGAGTCGGTAGGCGCGCGCTTTGTTTCGCGCTACCTCCCGCTCTCGCGCTCTGCCTCTCGCGCGCAAATATCAACTCGGCCGAAACCGGTAAACAATGTTTCGAGACCTCGTGCGACCACAGTAACGACGGAAACAGAGTCCGCGGCCTTGACCGTGGATTAAGAGGTGTAAACCCCTGTTTGCCTCGTTTTTCGATTGTCGCCAAGCCGAGCGATTCCCCGAACTGTGCTCGCACGGGGTCTTCCCGTCTGAGTCACCGAGGCGTTCGCACGCGTTACAGCGAGACGCTCTCTTTTTTCTCGCGCGATCATCCCGCGAGTCTACGGCTTTTCGACCAGCGAATTTAGCTGTGCTGTGTCATGTATACACCGGCCTCGAGTGCGCGAACCAGTTATTAGACTCGGGCATTTAAACCGAGATACGTCAATAAAAGTCAGTAGTTGGTACTCTCGTGTGTGTAATTCTTGTCCCGACTGTTCCTCTTCCGCGATCCCGGCAAACAAATAAATTTGAATCTACCGCAAGCGCTGCATGCCTAAAAGCGTGAACATTTCTGGTCCTTCGAGCCGGATCGCGGTAGAGGATCCCAGTAGCATTGAGTGACTTTCTCTTCGGACAAGTGCATCGAGTTGATCCGAAGCGGAGAAGAAACGTGGGTGCGTTACAGTTCGCGAGCCCTTTTTTAAGCGTCGGCGCGGTCATCGGCAATTATCGCGAGCATCGTGCTCCGATCTCGGGAGTGCTCGAGTCCGTTCGCGGTGTCGGTATCGTTCCAATCGTGCGCGCGGGAACGGCGTTTCGCGTTTTGGCTTCAGTATATGCGGGCTCTCTTTCTCGTGCGAGTGTGCGAACGGATTGTGCCGTACCGCGTTTTCGCTGTCGCTCTATTCGCGCGCGCGAGCGACGGTTAAGACGCCGGGACGAGAGAATCGGTGCTTACGCTCTCTCGCTCGCTCTTTCTCGTGAGCGCGATCCGCGTTCGCGTAGTGCGCGCTCTCTCACTCTCATCTATTACTGCTCGCGGGCAGTGAGTGTCACGGTAAAGAGAAGCGAGCTTGCCGCGCGGGATTCCCTTGCTCTCACTGGGTGGTGTTTTGCTCGCGCACCAACGTTCGCACAGAATAAAAAATGGAATCGTTACTTATTGAGCAGCGTTCGACGATACGCCTCATCGTGAATACGGTTGCGAATTTCGAAAAGCTGCCTATGGCCAAGCGGACACTCGCGGTGGCAGAGGGGCGGTTGAAGCTACTGCTTGACCGCTGGGCGCTTTGTCAACAACTCGACGTGAAGATCACCCTGGCTGCGACGGTCGGGAAGAAAACGGACGAAGAGTATTTTCAGAGCGCCGAATTTAATCTCGCTGAGGAAGAATTCGAAGCCGCACACGATTTTCTACAGGAGAAGGTAGCGGCGTTCCGAGCCCCCTCTCTCCCCGCAGCGAGCTCCACGATACTCAGCAACACGACGGCGCCGGACGGAGCGGGGTTTTCAGCCACAATAAAGCTCCCCGCGATAGATCTTCCGAAGTTCTCCGGGTGTTATACCGAGTGGACAAATTTTAAGAGCATGTTCGAGACTCTCATCATACAGCATGAGGCTCTCAATAATGTACAGAAGCTGCACTATCTGAAATCGACGCTGTCGGGTGAGGCATCGAGGCTTCTGCAGCATTTCTCCGTCACCGAAGCGAATTTCCAAGCGGCTTGGGATTTATTGGGGGAAACGTACGAGGATAAACGAGCTATTATGGACGCTCACTTCCAGAGTTTCCTCTCGTTGCCCGCGATGACCGCTGAGAGTGCGAAAGACATGAAGAATCTTCGCGACAAAACAAGGGAATCACTGAAGGCGTTGAAAAACATCGGCTGTCCGACAGACGCGTGGGGGGATCTCATCGTCCACCTCACCGTGCAGAAATTAGACGCGAGCTCTGCGCGGGAGTGGGAGATGCAGCTCGGTGCGACCAGCGAGTATCCGAGTTTCAAAACACTCACCGACTTCCTCTCGTCTCGCATTCGCGCTCTCGAGAAGCTCCCTTCGCACAATAAAGGCGCGGTTCGCTCCAACGGGAAATCGAAGCCTTCTCAACAAAGCATGGAGGTTCGGTCCCACGCCGCGACGAACGAAAGGACGGCAGCCTGCTTGCTATGCGAGGGGAACCACCCGTTACACCGGTGCGAACAATTTAAATCGCAAGCGCCCTCGCGTAGGAGAGATATCGCGAAGGAGAAAGGGTGTTGCTACAATTGCTTACGAACGGGTCATCTGCCACGCACGTGCCCGAGTAAATATACTTGCGCCCGTTGTAAGAAAAAGCATCACACGCTTCTCCATCTCGACACAAGCGCCGAGCCGGCGAGCGCGTCTTCGAGCGCTCCTCGCTCGCGCGCCACGAGCGCGACCCCCGCGGCCGAGACAACCTCAGCTCCGGCCGCAGAGACCGTCGTCGCAGCGGCGCATCACGCACAGCACGCTCCCGCGGAAGGACAATTCACGCTGCTCGCGACCGCGATCGTTCACGTGCGCACCGCGACCGGGCGCCGGATGCGAGTGCGCGCTCTACTGGACCAAGGCTCTCAGTCCACATTGATTAAAGAATCGATCGTGCAAGCTCTTCGGCCAAAACGATTCCCCGCGAACGCAATCGTGAGCGGAGTTGGCGAGGTCCAAGTCGCAACCGCGAGGCATCGCGTGAACGTGCACGTGGAGCCATGCCAGAATGCGGAGAGCTCTATGGCGATATCCGCTCTCGTACTGCCCACACTCACGTGCTACACGCCTCATGGCTGCGCGCGAACGAGATCATGGGAGCGTCTGAGCGGCCTCGTCCTCGCCGACCCTCAGCCCAGCAGCGGAGAGCCGATCGGGCTCATCATCGGCGCCGATTATTATGGATCTCTGCTCCGTCCCGGCCTACGACAAGGACCGACGGGCGCACCTACCGCCCAGGCGACTCTTTTCGGGTGGATTCTCTCGGGCCCGAGTCCCTTCGCCGACAAACAGCCTGACACTGTCGCCGTGCATAACTGCACGACGTCGGAGAATCTTCTCGAAGCTCTCTCGCGATTCTGGGAAATCGAGGAGCTTCCTCGAGTCAAGCGACTATCCGAAGAGGAACAGAGGTGCGAGGACCACTTCGTCGCCACTCACCGCCGTACTGAGGACGGGCGATACATCGTGAGACTTCCGTTCAAGAAAGGGCCTCCGATCGACATCGGCGAGTCGTACTTCCGAGCGAGGTCGATGCTGCACACTGTCGAGCGGCGTCTTCAGCGAGAATCATCGTTACGTGAGGAATATCACGCGTTTCTATCCGAGTACGAAACGCTAGGCCATATGCGAGCGGCTCCTATGCCTACAGGTAACGGTATAGGCGAGGCGACGCCCCAATGCGTGTATTTGCCTCACCACCCAGTCGTGCGAGAGTCCAGCTCGACTACTCGCGTTCGCGTCGTGTTCAACGCGTCGAGCGCCACCTCAAACGCGACTTCTCTCAACGACCACCTTCTAGTCGGTCCCAAATTACAGACGGACATTACGACAATAATCACGCGTTGGCGGCCTCATCGCTTCGTCTATACTGCAGACATGGCAAAAATGTTTCGACAGATCCTCGTGGATCCCCGCGATATCGATTATCAGCGAATTCTGTGGCGTCGCGACGCGGACGAATTCGCCACTGCATTTCAACTGTTGACAGTTACCTACGGGACAGCGACCGCGCCGTTTCTCGCGAATCGGGTACTGCAACAGCTCGCGGACGACGAAGGGCACGATTTTCCGATCGCTTCTTCGATAGTAAAACGGAATTTTTACGTTGACGATGTGTTGTTTGGCGCCGATAGCGTCGAGTCCGCGATCGAAGTACGCGGAAAATTAATCGAATTATTAGCGCGAGGCGGCTTACATCTCCGAAAATGGGCCGCGAACACGGAAGAGTTGCTCCCCGACGTGCGACGAGGGGACCACGAGCGCGCTTCGGATATACCGTTCGACGAGCTCGATTCGATTCACGTTCTCGGGGTTGCGTGGAACCCTAATCGCGACGCTTTTCAATTCCGATTCACGCCAATGCAGGCCTCTCGTCTCACGAAGCGCGCAATTCTTTCGATGATCGCGCGGATCTTCGACCCCCTCGGATGGGCTTCGCCTATTGTCATCACCGCGAAGATTATTCTGCAAGAATTGTGGATCCGTAAGATCGAGTGGGACGCAGAGCTGCCAAACGATCTCGCCGAGCGGTGGCGAACGTATTACGGGCAGCTAGAGAATATTCAAAGGGTCTCTGTTCCGCGATGGACTGGGCAGTCACAGGAGAACTCCGCGTTCGAGATCCACGGCTTCGCTGATGCCTCCACTCGAGCTTACGCGGCCGTAATTTATTTGCGAAGTTTGAGAGACTCCGACGACTCGAAAGTCACGTTACTTATTGCGAAGACTAAGGTGGCTCCGGTGAGTCCCGTGAGCGTGCCGCGCCTCGAACTTTGCGCAGCCGTTTTGTTAGCGCGAACGCTAAGTAAAACAATCGAGGATCTCAGCCTGTCGGACACTACCGTCTATTGCTGGAGCGACTCCGCGGTCACTCTACATTGGCTAAATAAGCATCCGTCGGCTTGGCAAACTTTCGTCGCGAATCGCGTCGCGGAGATAAACACGCTCGTGCCTAAAGCGATATGGCGGCACGTACCGACCAAGGACAATCCCGCTGATTGTGCTTCGCGAGGATTGCTTCCTTCAGAAGCGATCGAGCATCAATTGTGGTGGGACGGGCCACGATGGCTCAAAAAACACTCCGTGTTTTGGCCGTCGGCTCGCGCCGAACTTCCCAATAGCGCGGTACTCGAGGAGAAGAAAACGGTACGCGCTCACGCGGTGCAAAAAGTCGAGAATCCGTTCGTAAAAATGCTCGCGGCGACATCGTCTTGGCCTCGATTGCTGCGCGTCACCGCGTATATTCGAAGATTCGCGTCGAACGTTCGGAGCGCGAGTCAGCAAGCCGATTCGCCTATCGCGAAAAAGTCTCAACTCGGCTCCGTGGCGCTCACCGCGCGCGAAGTACGAGAAGCCAGAGAGTTTTGGATTAAAATCATGCAGAGCGAGTGTTTCGCGCTCGAGCTCAGAGCTCTTGGTCAAGGTCAAGCTCTCGCAAGCGGCAGTAGTCTCCGACGGCTGAATCCTTTCTTAGACGATATCGGTATCTTACGAGTCGGCGGACGACTCGCTCACGCGCCTATTCCATACGGCGAGAAGCACCCGGTAATTTTGCCCCGCCATCGTGCGAGCGAGTTAATCGTGCGACAGACCCACGCGCGAACGCTTCACGGGGGGGCCCGGTTGACGCTAAAAATATTGCGTCAAAATTTTTGGATCTTAAGAGACAGTACACTCGTGAAGCGCGTCGTGCGCGAGTGCGTCAAATGCGTGCGAGAATGCGCAGCGCGACCGGCACAGATTATGGGAGATTTGCCCTCTGCTCGCGTAACGTCTGGGGATAAACCGTTCACACACACGGGCGTCGATTACGCTGGCCCCCTTAGTGTACGACTGTCAAAAGGACGAGGGCATAAAACGCAAAAATGTTACGTCGCTCTCTTCATCTGTTTAGCTACTCGCGCTGTGCACTTAGAACTCGTCAGTGACTATGCGACCTCCGGCTTTCTCGCGGCTTTCAAACGATTCGTAGCTCGAAGGGGCATGCCGGCCGAAATGTATAGCGACAACGGTACGAATTTCGTGGGAGCGGATAGAGAATTACGCGAGGCGTTACGAACAGTCACGCGGGATACCGAGTTCAGGGCTCAGATGAGCACGGACGGGATAGAGTGGCATTTTAATCCTCCCGCCGCTCCTCACTTCGGAGGGCTGTGGGAAGCTGGCGTCAAAAGTGTGAAACATCACCTACGACGTATCGTTGGCGCGCATACATTAACGTTCGAGGAGCTCGCCACGTTACTCGCGCAGATTGAAGCGTGCCTAAATTCACGGCCGATAGCGGCACTATCAAACGATCCGGACGATCTATCGAGCCTCACTCCGGGTCATTTTTTAATCGGCGGTCCGCTTGTCGCAATTCCCGAGCCCTCGGTATTAAACTTGAATGAAAATCGCCTAAAGCGCTGGCAACTCGTGCAACAAAAAACCGAGAATTTCTGGCGTCGTTGGTCCGCCGAGTATCTGCACTCAGTGCAACAGCGAAATAAATGGGCTACGAGTCAACCCGACTTGCAGATCGGAGATCTCGTACTTCTCCGTAGCCAGCTGAGCCCGCCGTCGAAGTGGCAGCTAGCTCGAGTCGTTGCTTGTCATCCCGGAGACGATAATCGTGTGCGGGTAGTCACGGTGAAAACAGCGAGCTCCGTCTTTAAGCGACCGATCACACAGCTGTGTTTACTGCCAGTGCGCGCGGAACCTTCCGAAACCGCGTGAATCTCGATCGAAGCCGCGCTGAACGGTGGGCGGGGACATAGAGCGTCCAGTCTATTGTTTGTAAATCTCGATGTTATACGGTGGGCGGCTCTATCAGCGTGCGAAGTCCCCGCGCTACCCGGAACATTTGCAACTCGCCGCACTGTTTTGGCTACTACTTATTTCATTTTTCTTCGATTTCTTTTTTCAATTATTATTTCGCATTTCAATTAATGCTACGTCAAAGTTATAAGGAGACGATTTATGTATACGCTTGAGGGAGCGCGAGAGAGAGAGCACGCGCCGATGCAGCATATTTCGTTCGCGTTGGAACAAGGTGGGCGGAATGTTCGGAGCATTCGCTGCCTCGCTCTAGACACCGTCGGATTCTAAATATTCTCGAGGTAAATATAAGCGAGTCGGTAGGCGCGCGCTTTGTTTCGCGCTACCTCCCGCTCTCGCGCTCTGCCTCTCGCGCGCAAATATCAACTCGGCCGAAACCGGTAAACAATGTTTCGAGACCTCGTGCGACCACAGTAACGACGGAAACAGAGTCCGCGGCCTTGACCGTGGATTAAGAGGTGTAAACCCCTGTTTGCCTCGTTTTTCGATTGTCGCCAAGCCGAGCGATTCCCCGAACTGTGCTCGCACGGGGTCTTCCCGTCTGAGTCACCGAGGCGTTCGCACGCGTTACAGCGAGACGCTCTCTTTTTTCTCGCGCGATCATCCCGCGAGTCTACGGCTTTTCGACCAGCGAATTTAGCTGTGCTGTGTCATGTATACACCGGCCTCGAGTGCGCGAACCAGTTATTAGACTCGGGCATTTAAACCGAGATACGTCAATAAAAGTCAGTAGTTGGTACTCTCGTGTGTGTAATTCTTGTCCCGACTGTTCCTCTTCCGCGATCCCGGCAAACAAATAAATTTGAATCTACCGCAAGCGCTGCATGCCTAAAAGCGTGAACAGTCACGATTGTTCGATCATTGAAACGAAGAGTTATACGTGAACGCCCGCGCAGCTTCGGAATACGCAGAACGCGCGTTAACGGCAGTGAATTGCAGGAAAATTCGTATTTCACAACGACTTTGAGAACGCGAGAGACCTCGCGTCACGCCGCAATTGATCATAAATTTCGTTCGATCCCAGCGGTGTGGCGCTCACGAGTACAGCAACGGGTCAACAGGTTCAGCTCCGATCTCTCGCCAAGTCGAGAATTTTTATCCTTCAATTTATACGCAATTTATTCGGCCGTACAAGCACAGCGAGAAGGGAAATACCGACGCACGGAGGCATAACAGTTATGCAGTGCTATAAATATTGCGACTAGCATTACCAGCCCCTCCCCCTCCACCTGCCCGTTCCCGATCAATCGCTCTGTGAAATTTCAAATATCCGTATGACGTGTGCAGTCGCTCTGTTGACTCGTAAATTTGCCAATATCTATTTTTTTTACCTCTCTTGTTCATTTCCCGATATCGTAAACACTTTTCACCGTCACAGAGACCCTTTTTCAAGGCTCGATATTATTTGTTTTGTAAATCATCGAAAATTAATGTCCATAATACATTTACAGATGAGTGAAAAAAGCAAAAAATCCTTTTGCCTCGCCTTGTGCAAGAATTTGCGTAAATCGAAGCAAACCTTTGAACTAAATTGTAAAAATAGTGTTAAAGTAAAAAATCAACATTTTCGATATTCTCGATCCATCGAACTTATCGCGGTGGAGCAGGTGCGTCAAAAATCGAACACCGATTCTTGGACCTTTTTTTCGTGCCTTCCGAACGTTCAGGGATAAGACAGCGGAGATCGTGTGATCGAGAGGAGAAGATAGAGATGGAAGAGAGGGTTCTTTCGCTCGTCTATCCTTAATAGGCTATATCATCTCCCGGCGGAGAAGTCAGGTAATTTCAAAAGTTTCCCTGTATCGCTCCCATGGTGGTACGGTCGGTGTAGCTTTCTTGCGAGCGATGTAGAACCATCACGTCCACCCGTGCGACAGTGGTAGTAGCGTCGGTAGTTATATTACAGCGTATAAAAAGAAGAATGCGAAAGAAGGGAGACTCGCGACGAGATAAAACGGAAGTGTGCCTTGTGTACAGCGCTAAAAGACCTCTCCTTCATTTCGCCCCGAGGCTTCTTGCACTCTCGCGAAAACATCGGCCAAAGTTTCGCAGCAACAATTGAAAAAGTCAAACGACCTCGCGACTCGGAGTGGGTGTGAAACATTTGAAAGATTGCCCATAAACGTTGGGACAAACATTGATATTGTAATGTGAAACAATGTCTTCTATTCGAGTGGTACTGATAAGAGATAAGAGTATTGATGAGAGAAACGTAAATTTGAGCAAGACTTCGACTGATAGCCAAATTTCCACAAGAAAGTTGAGAGAGGATGAGATAAGATAGAAAAATATGAACGGAAATGATTGACAAGTCTTGAGATTGAATTTGGCAATATAAATGCATGAGATTCTTTTTTTTCGGAATGTTTTTGTAGTATTTTATAGGTCGTTAGATTAGAAAAAAGGATCGTTTGAACAGAAAAAAAATGGGATAAAACAAGACTTTATCAGTCAAATTTGGATCAATTTTTTTGAGTGTTAATGCGACATTAATCATAGATTTTTCGTGATAGGGAATTCCAATGTGATTCTATCGTCGAAGGAGTCCGAAGCCGCCTTATTGCTCCCTCCTCGCAAAGGCACGTAAGGCGCGACTTATCATTCGTGTCTCGACTATCGCGCCACTCCGTCTCCCGGCTTCGCGAACCCTTTATATTTTCCTCACAATACGAAAACGATAGGGCCGTAGATTCTCGCCCGAGCGGCGCTTGATAACGCGATAATACGGGGATATTGTAAAGGTCTTGAAAAGCGTTTTTCTCGACACGCTCGCTTTCTCCGAAGGGCTTTTGTTCTTCGCGAAAATTGCATCTTCCATTCTATCCGTTCCGCTGGACCGGGTCGCAGAAAAAGTTACGTTTTCGGAGCGATTAGAGAAATTAATTGATTTTCCCAGATAATCATCGAGATTGTTTACCTCAACGATGTATTCAACGTTCTTCCATCGTTGATTGCTCGATTTTTTTATTAACACTATTTTCCCTCAATCTATTAATTTGTCAGTCCACATTTATAATTCTGTATCCGTGATTTTCGATTACAGCTCAAGCGCAATAAGCTGCTTACGTGTAGAACAATTCATAACGCAGGGTTATCAATTTCAAGCGAGCCGTGTGAACATTGACAGAAGTCAAAGTGATCAATAATGACGCGATACGCGGCGATGAAAATTCGGAGCCGGCGACCTATCAATCGGAACGTCCGGTTTGAATCGTGGCAAAAGAAAATAAAAATGTCGCGTTATTTCGATACTATTGTGACAGCCTGCGAGCTGCGGCGAGCGTTGCACTTTACGAACTATAAATTACGGCAAAATCGGTCCCGGGTCCGGTAACGCGATAATAGCTCGTGCGTGAATTGCGCGAAGGGAATTTTCCATGAGGGAACTTTCGTTTCGTTGTTATTATATTTCTTTTTCACCGAAAGCTCGCTTACTGATCGCTAACCGCATAAATACATGCGCATTTTTTTTCTATATGCATTACAAATATACAAGTTCACAAGATTTTTTTTTATACAGGCTGGGATAAAAATCTAAAAGAAATCAACCACATAGAAGATCGTACGATGATTGATTTTGCAAAATAATAATGGCAAAAAATATTGACGAATTGGCCTACAAAAAAATCTTCCACGAATCGGCAACAAAACGTTCTTTTCCGCAGAAATAGATCAATAAATTTTGATCCAATCTAATCCGATCTAAATGTCTTAGTAGCTCTTGTATGATTGGTTTTTTCCAGATTTTCGTGTCATCGACATTCAATCGAATGTGTCGAGCATCGAGCAAATCGCGGTCTAAAAAATGGAAAATGTTACCGAATCGTTCGATCGAAGCGATAGTTACAAATTCGCAAATCGGATACAGCTGATATCCGCTTGAAATTCCATTGTCGGAATGTATACGAGTATTTATTAATGTTTGCTTTGAATCCAACGCTCTCGTTCCGCTTCATTTCTCGTTCCTATTTTCATCGCGCCGCCACTTCGAAGGGTAATCTGATATTCATCGAGCCATAGAGACATCGATAGATCATCCGAGCGAATGCATACTCCAGAGCCACTATCGAGCGCATCCAGTATCGATTCGCTCGTTGATAACAGTATTGTTCGGACAAAATGAAGAACACTTAATTTTCCAGTTTGATTGATCAATCGACTCTGATTAAAGTAACAAATCAGGCGCGGCAATTTCTCTCTAATTCCGCAATCTATATACACGCCAATTAATATTGCACGTTCAAGTGATGCGCTTTGCGCGCTTACATCGCGAATTACGCAAGAATTAATCCTGTTTATCAACGTATTGAAGAGGCAACGAAAAAACAACAAAATCCAATAATAAAAAAAAAAGCAACTAAACGTATTGTTGTCTATCAATTGATGATAAAAATTGAATGCCAATCGTTTTCCAGCGTTAAAGTTGCAACCAATTTTTCATCGGCATTCCAAAGTTTGTATCGATCTTACCGAAACTTCATTTGACAACGAAAAGAATCTCTTCTTGGCTGACCTTCGTTCACTCTCGCGCATTGCGAAATATGATTAAAAATATCGAAGGGATTGAAAACGGAGAATCGATACTGAAGACTCTCGACGAGCGAGAGAAGCTCTCCTGGTTTTACACGATTCTGCTCGAGTATCCCGGCGGACGGCAGAAGAACAAAGTTCGCATTTGTCCGCGACAGCGATTACCGGACTCGGGGAGCCGATAGAGCCACGGAAATGAGTATAAACTGCATCGATGAACACACAACGGGAGAAATCCCGGGGGAAATTCGAAAGTGACTGTATGTCTCTGCGGCATGAGCGTGAAGCATCTACGCAAATTTGTTAAAGGATCGATCGAGCGATGAGCCCGAAGCCGAACGGGAAGCTGTTGGGAATAGCTGTGCAGCGGGAAACGCTTCAGGGGCAAGCAAGCGCGATATCGAGAAATCGAGAATGGTTCATGGTAATACTGACGATCCTGTGATGGGTGGATGGATACACGTTGGTGTCGATCGGGTTGGAAGCTGATGCGTTAAATCGCCGGTCAGTAGTAATTACATTGGTTCTTGTTCGTTTGTTCGTCTGGCTTGGCTCCGAATTGCGAGGGAGACTCGGAACCCATCGAGAGAGCGTATTACTTTTAACGGATCGCTTAACGGCAATCGCGAAAGTAACCCGCAGCGAAAATCGGGCCAATATGAATACCGATTGCTGAGAAAATCGAGAAGAATTTAGAGATTCCGATAGAGGGCTCGACGCAAATTCAAGGACATTTCCAGGACGTTTTCGGAAACGTCGGAGACTGCTGAGAAAAGCGACGATCGATGTAAAATACAAATTGATGACACAGATTTCGCTGAAGAAAATAAGAAAATTGGGCCAAAATAGTGGAATATCTTCAAAAATGTGCAGAACATTATAGAGAAGTATTAGAAAGTCAACATTTACGAATCGTAAAATAAAATTTGAAGCATCAAGAAATTTGAGGACTTTTCAGGACATTCCTAGAATTCCCAGAATTTTCAAGAAATTTTGAAAACATCGAGGAAAACATTTTCAAAAGTATGTAAACGTGGAAAACGTACAGAAATTTGTAGACCAAACGCAATCCAAAGCAAATAAATGAATTCACGAGTATTCGCAGTAGAATTTTTTTGCGCCGCTCTTATGAAACAGGACGCATAAGCATCCGTATTTTTGGGGTTTAGGATTAGTCAGTGTTGGGATCGTTGGTGGTCTTTGATTGTGCCATTTGAACGCAACCGGTTACCGCGAGAATCGAAGGAAAGCGGACTTCGGTGTGTGAGGAGAACGACAGAGATAAGCGTAATCCGTGGTACGTGTCCCGATCGTGTTGGCTTCTAATATCCTGTGTATAAATTTCATGGCGGAGCGCACCGCGCGAATTTACGGCTCAAGTTTCTAGACTCTCCTCTCGCCGGCTCGCCATTACGCGCTCGCCGTTGAGTTAGCGTCAAGTAGCGGCGGCGGGGCGCGGTAGCGACGTTACAATCGGTCTAGAACAGCCCGCCGAAAGCGCCCCACGGTATAATCGGTCGAACGTAGCTCGAGCACACAAAGATCCGTTCTCGTTGCGCTCGAGCGGCCCGGGGAGCGCAGATATTGCTCCCGACGCTGGGTTTACGACTCTACGAATATCGAACATTGATTCCTAGAGCGCCTCTTGGACCGACCCAACTTCCTTCCGAAACTCGAAAGTTTCCGCCCGGGATAGAGAGAACGGTCGGTACTTCGCGCGAGACCTATCGCTCCCTTTCCTCGACCCTTCTCTGCACGTTTCGTTTTCCTGCTCTCTCGCATTCGTAATGAAAATACCGAATACTGAGACAGTGCGAATACCGTGCCAAACGGATCCTGGCGAGACTCACGGTCTAGCTTCTTTACTACGGTCTACACAATCTAGTTTCTTTACCCTCTTTCCGAAAAAAAATAAAACGAAGCGAAGTTTCGGACAAAGACAAAAATCTTCGATTCCGCCGATTTGCAAAGAATCTCTAAGTCATATCCAATTGGAGCGCTTTTTTTATCTCATCCGTTTGTCAATTTTAAAATTATCTTTCTGTGAAAAAAAAAACGGTTCCGAATTTTTGAAAATCGTTAGGTACTTCAATTGAGTCGCGTAAAACAATTTAGCGTATGGGAGAAATCGTAAAGTTGGAGGAATAATTGCTCAATCAGCAATTCGCAAATTTGGAATTCATTGTTACGACAAATCGTTTGGGCAAATGACGCTGTCGTGTACTTCGTGCATTGAATGTTGTTCGCGTACGGACATTAAGCAGAGATCTCTCGCGGCGTGTTGTGTGCGCGCGGAGACGCCAGAAACTTTGAAATAGTATGCTGATCCCACATAATTTCACAATTGCTTAATCTCCATTATCCCCCCTCTCCGTTCTTATCTCTGTCTCTCCCTCTGGCTCTCCCGCGCCGCAAGTTGCGAGCTCAAGAGCGTAAACACCTTCGAGTTTAGGGTGAGATTAAGAGCGCAAGAAGCAACCACTGTGTTTCCCGGCAGAGCTTTTAGCCTTGGCCCTCGCGTTGCGTTGCTAACGTCATTGCTGCAAGTACAGTCCACAATCACGTAAGTGCGATCGTTCGCGATTCGGACCACGAAACCAGAAATCCTTTCCAAACGGAACTTGTAAAGTAATTCGTTGTCACGATAATGTCCTTAAAATTCGAGAATTGCGCGGGAAGATCCTATCAAAAAGGCAGGACTTTAATGGCAACGTTTAGTTACCGTCGATTTTTAGCTGGACTGAAAGAAGTAATGAACTGGAAAAACTAGTTCAGATTACGGATATTAATTTGCCAAAAACGATTTTTCGTTCAACAGTAGGTTTTTCGTGTTGCGATGTCTTCTTTCAACTCATAATTTTTTTATCCTGAAGATAATGTTGCACAGCAACAGATCGATTGAAAAATGAGACGCGAACTGCGAATCTTGAAGGCTCATACTGATTGCGATTTCCTAGTTGGAATTCAAGAAAATTCGCCAATAAGTTTGAATTTGTATCGAAAAATTGATATTCATTTCATGTTTGACCAACTATGAGACTATTTACGCGATTCCGTTGAAAATATCCTTAACAATTTTTTTTTTTTTTCAAGTTGGAACCACTTAAAAAATCGATTAAAACTTCGAATCCTGATTGTGCATACCAAAGATCTGAAAAAGATGTGTGTTGATCGAGAATCGAAGATATTGACGAAATTTGGTTCAAGTCGAAGTTCGAATTGATATTCATTTCATGTTTGACCAACTATGAGACTATTTACGCGATTCCGTTGAAAATATCCTTAACAATTTTTTTTTTTTTTCAAGTTGGAACCACTTAAAAAATCGATTAAAACTTCGAATCCTGATTGTGCATACCAAAGATCTGAAAAAGATGTGTGTTGATCGAGAATCGAAGATATTGACGAAATTTGGTTCAAGTCGAATTCAGACAAAATTCGTTCAACGATGTCCCGCCGATTTGCTATCTATCAAATTTCTGAGCCATTGTAGAGAAAAGTTTAATATATTTTTGTCTCATTAACATTGAACTGGTAAAATTGGGAGTCCCAACTTGTGCGAAGACGTACTGTACGAAGTCACTGTCATAATCCAAGAGGTTCCCGACGCCGACGACCGGCGTTCATGTCCCACCTTCAGTACTCCGCAAGTACTGGAGTACAGCAGGTGTTCCTTTCGTTGACGAAATCCGAGGGTTTGTTGCCGTTTCGTGTCGTCCCTCGCTCTCGTGCTTATTCATCGTTCCTTTTTTGCCCGGCTCTTTCGCGTGCTCGTTGCGACTGAGAAGTGCTTGGGAATGTCATCTAATCACCGGTGTAACTTCAACGTCGCTTTCAACCTCCGCGCTCCTTTGTACGCCGTTTCGTCTTGCTCCTTCCTTCCCGCTTTGTGTCCTCCCTGTCTCTGTTTTGCACTCTCCCTCCCTTTCTCTCTCTCTCTCTCTCTCTCTCGCTCTTGTCCCTGTTCGTATGAGCAATGCGGTCTTTTATTCGTACTTCTGTCTCTCGTTCCACCTCCTCCGTGTTATTGTTACAACCCCGGAGCACCGAAAGCTTTTTAGATATTCCTTCGCGTTACGCGGATGGTGGCTCGGCGAGACCCGCACACCGTGAACTCTCCCGCGTTCTTCCGGTGCGCGTACAAAATGGCCATCGCAAAGTTTTCGCCGACTCGCGCGAGACCCCCGTACACGCTGCGCTCTCCGCGAGAGCGAAAAGTACATTTTCCGTATCCCCCGAGAGCCCCCCAACCGAGGACTACCGACAATGAGCACTTGGCTCTGTGTTCCAAACGCCAATTTTTTTTTACTCCCGACCTCTCTCCACCGAGTTACAAGAGGTTTGGTTTAATGAAACTGGGCATTAAAACAGGAGGACGAAAAAGAAAGATTGCGCTTGTGAGTAAAACTTTTTGGTGCGGAGGTTCAGCTTATTTTAGCCAAATCGAGATAAACGACGAGTAACTTCAATGTCGATGCTTGACTCGAAGAACGATAAGGGTGAAATGGATATTAGTACGGCTTTCATGAACCATGTTCTACGAAGCTCATCAGATTTTCAAGCCATCGGTAAGTATTCGAAGTTTACTCTAAAACTTGCGCTCGGTCCACCGTATATCCTTAAGATGGTATAGGAACTTAAGATAGAGAACTGTGAATTTTCAACGGAAAACGGTTATAGCACTTTATAAAAGTAAAATCGTGAGAATGCAAATGGATCGGTCGTTTTTTAACTGGAACCAAGTTTAATTGAGGGTGCTCGGTCGCCAAAAAAAAAAAATCGAGTTCCGCGCCATCATAAAATCCCGTAACTCGAGAACCGTCAATTTTCAACGGAAAACGTTTATAGCACTTTATAAAAGTAAAATCGTGTAAATGCAAATAGATCAGACGTTTTTTAACTGGAACCAAGTTTAATTAAGAGGGCTCGGTTGCCATAATACAAATTTTTAAAAATCGACTTCCACGCCATCATAAAATCGCCCGTAACTCGAGAACCGTAAATTTTAAACGGAAAACGGTTATAGCACTTTATAAAAGTAAAATCGTGAGAATGCAAATAGATCAGTCGTTTTTTACCTTTACAGTACCTGCGGTAAGCGCTGAAAAGTTTCATTTCTCATAAAATTAGAGGTCCATTCGAAATAGGAATCGACAAATCAATATCGCGATTTTCCAAAAATTCACTTCTCGTCTTTCACATTTCTGAGACTGTCGAAGCCAGTCCGTGTCCGTAGCAAGTAGAGAGGAACGAGAAACCGTGAGGAACCGTAGCAGAGTCCGAATTGAGAAAAAGCGGCGAGGGGCGCAGGAGAGACGACGAGATAATACGCGGGGGTGCTGTAGAGAATATTTGACTGGAATATTGGTCACGCACGTGGCAAGACGTGCGGCAAGAGATACGTGCCTTGGCGATTCGAGTCACACTCACGGTTGTGCGCGATCGGCGAATGAGAAAAGAGGGATACACAGATACTCCGCGTTTTCCCAATGGCGTATTTTACGTCGCACGCCGATAAGAAGAGTCTACGATATAAGCAAGAAACGGGAAACGACGGAGGGGGGTTGGGCGGTTGGTAGAGCAGGGATATTATATGGCACTCTTGTAAAATTCGCGGCTTCGAATATCAACGAAATATGGAATAAATTGTGCGGGAGAGACGACAGGGGAGGAGAACCATCGTCGTTATCCCATTCGGACGCGGCAACGGGTGCCCCGAGTGCGCTGCTAGTACTTTTGATGACCGCACACCCACCCTCGATATTGCTACGGAATCCGGGACTACCCTGTTAAACCAACCGCACGTTCTCTCCGCCGAAGCATTCTTTTTCTTTTCCCATCCGCGCGAGAGCGGGAGATCGTCCATTCCGGCCTCAACCCCCGTCCGCCGCCGGAGTTGAGAATCAAAGGCATAAAAAGACTCCCGCAGAATTTACGAAGGATGGTTTTATCCCCACGGTTCTCGCGGATAACTCAGACGCTATTTTTGCTCGTGATAATATATTCGAGTCGCGAATGTACGAGAGGATTGGAGCGCGGTCTGTGGGGGCGGCGGTGGAAAATGGAAAAGCGGGAACGGGGTGAAAGACCGAGGTCTTCCTTCGCTTAACCCTCTCTCTTCACTTCGTATCTCCCTTTTACCGCCATCCCGACCGATTTTTTCCGGCGCACGAACGACTATTTCCAGACGTTACAACGCTAGGTCCGTCTCGCTTAACGCTCGCCGTGTACTCCACTTTAACGCTGGTAGAGATCACGGCGCGCACATTGTAAAGGGTGCGCGTATCGTATAACAGTAAGAATAATCAACGTGTGCTCGCTCCTTCCCTCTTCTCGCCTCGCATCACCACCCGTGCGAACTATTGGCCTTACATGGCTAGCTACTAACCACGCAATATCCTGCACGCTTTACGATCCTCTTTTCACGAGAAACCCACCCCGTTACACGCCTTGCTACACAACGAGATGCCGTATAAGGATATCGGGGCGAGTGGCGAGGCTACCGGGAACCTCTCGACCATCCTCCGTGGATTTATCTCGTCACTAACGTCCGGGTTCTACGCTCTACCTGAAGGAAATGCGTCAATGGCGCTAACTTCCGGTAAGAATTTCACATGTTTTTGTGAAGACAAAAAACCGAAAAGTTGCTTGCTCGCGTAACGAGGATCTGAAGTTTCGCCAAAGACTGTAAAGACTTCGAATAATAAATGGAAGGGAAAAGAAAGGGGTAGGTCAGTGCGCATTTCTTAGCTCTCACTGGTCGAAATAGCGACTTAATAATTGTTTTCCGTTTTCGATCATCTACTGACGATCAATTCATATAAAAAATAGACAAATGAATATCATAAATAAATTGATATTATTACAAAGAAATTATATAAATAATATCAATTAGTTACTATGTCGGCCAATGAAACCCAAGAAAATATCGAATACCGGCCTTGCACACCGACCGGTATTCCTTTCATGCTCCCTTCATCGTCGTGCCGAATGCAAAGAGTGGACAAATTTTTCTGAATACATATCAATTTTTTCGAATTTTGTCCAATTATTTCAATCTGCATTGTCCCTCGTTTACATTGCCGTAAAGAAACGTAATTCCAAATGATCGAACAAAGTGTGGCGACAAAGTATATTCATGAAAGAAAAATCAACGAATTATTTTGAAAAATTATTATGAAAAATTATGAAAGATAAAGACCCTATTTTCAAAAACCGTTAATTTCTTTCAAAACTCTTAAATTTTGTAAACGGTCTTGTCCCGTGGAAATAAATAAATAATGCAAAATTAATATTTTCAGCACCTCTCAAATGTCGGATTTTTGTCCTATTGAGAAATTGTTTATAAATCTTACATATGGCCGGACTATACCGAAAGTACTATATTAAAATCAAATTGTTGTGAAAAGCGCTGTCTGTCTGCAACATCAAATGACGGAGGAAACGAGATCATTCCATTATAGACGACGAGTCGTGGTTGGAAAGTTTCACTGCCAATTGGCGGAGTATTATATTCTCGACGCTCCAACGGCGTTTCCATTTTCGCTCCGAAAGCTTCCCTTACATCGAGACAAGGAAGATCACATAATCTCTAACACGCCGTCGACGATTCGATTCCGTTTGTCTCGAATGTCGATTGTACACGATTCTCTCGGTGCGCCGGCCGAACTTCCGAGTGGCTTATTCGTTCCGCTCGAGTGAGATTCTCATTGAGAATGACCGACTCGTCGCTGCGCGGCGCGGAACAGAAGTTCCACATCAAGTTCCGGTGGGCGACGAGTTGTCGGAAGAAGTTTAAGTGGAACAGGGCGAAGTTTAAATTGCTGACGGCGGATCAGAAGAAGAAGAAGTACACGCTCTCGAAGTATAAGACAAACTGCGCGAACTATCTTCAGCAAGAAAGTATACATCAGGGTCAACGTTGGCTCGGTGTGCCTACACGGTTAGCCCGTTGCAGAAACACTCTTCAGCGTTGAAGTTCCCGCTGATGCAGCTGGAGCGTCATGCATAGTGAGCAACTTGTTGGCTACAGGTCGACCGAGAGATAACGCCGCGTTGAAACGAAGTTCAACGGATGGAAGACCCGACAAGGTAAACGGCAATTGTAGAATGGAAATTGCGACCATCAGAGTCAGATCCGCGAGAATTGTCTCGTGCTTATTCGAAAACTACATCCGAACTTCGGAGTCATTGCCGGTACAGCTGGCGACCGACCGGCGGCCAGATGAAGAATAAACCAAATGGAAAAGAACAGGCAAAGAAAGTTCATCGAGTTTCTATTTCGGGAACAAAAGAAGATTAATAAGCTTGATCGCTTTATCCAATCGTGAAGCGCAAAATTCGGCTTTTTCCCGAGTTCCGAAGAAAAGATGACTCGATGCGGTAAAATACAAATTACAAGCCCGATGGAAGAACGAAGGGATGATGTGAAATATGCTGGTGCCGCCGGTCGCTCGTCGCGAATACGATGTAACCCGTTTTATCCGTCTTCGACAACCTTCTCCTCCCCCTCCCCGAAGACGAGCTATTTTCCTCACATTTATCCAACAACGGCGGCAACTACTTGTCCCGAACCTTCCCGCAACGACGAGCTGCCAGTTACTTTTGTCGAGTCTGCAGGAGAAACCTTCGCCGTCGCCGAGGGGGAATATTGTCCCTGTCAGCAAATATGTTTTATAGGAGAGCCGCGATGCGCGACTCTCGGGGTCTTTGCCGCGACGCGCGCCAAGCCAACCAGCCAGTAAGATAGGTTCTGGAGTATTGTACATAAAAGTAGCAGCGGAGAGGACATCTCTACTTGCACATTATGTACGGCGCGTATGTACTCGTGTATATAATATATGGAAGAAGGGCTTCTGGGCGCTGCCGGGTATTGGATTTGTAATAGCGACCATACCGGTCCGCAGGCGTACCCCCACAGCTATACCTCGAAGATTTTCTCCTCCATATCGAAATTGCCTGCGACTCTTTACCGGCGAGGAACTGGATAACGCTTGCCGATGAAAATTCGACCGAGCGAGGGACCGATGAGGCGCAACTCCCGATACGTTCAGACGCAGTATAATAATTCAATGACTCGATTTTCTCGCGCCAGAAGCGAGACAAAATGTTGAAACAGTCCTTTCAGCAAAGTCCAGCCCAATGCGAGATTCACAGAAAATTTCACTTCTCAATAGGGAAAAAAAACCCGAAGAAAATGTCTCGAAGAGATTGATTTTGCATAATAATACCAAAAAGTTAGTAACAAATTAATGGAAAAAAAACAAGATCGCGATATTCGAAAGATTGGGCTGTTTGCGTTCGATATGAACGTTCGACGAAACGATTGATCCTCATTGGCTCACCGCGCACGACTTCTTTGTGGAAGTTCGTGAGATACGCCAACGACACATCGGCCTCGGATCACTCGGTCAGCCGGATCGCGTTGCTTCTTCTTTTTTTCTTTTGCGCGTGACGAGATTGACGAGAAGCCAATTCGTCGAGGACGCGAAAAGATACGAGAAGAAGGAAGCTGAGGGACGGTGATGAATGGAACGAAATCAAAGAACTTTGTCGGTTTTCCTTCGCTCAATTTTCCTTGAACGATTCTTCATATCCTATTTTTCTCACATTTCACTATTTTCAATCGAAATTTGACGGTAGTTACGAATTGTTCGTTTTCCGTCGTGAATTTTTGTGCCGAGGAACTCGGACGAGATTCGACAATGTTTCTATTTCTAATAGTATAGAAAATAGTCGACTGTTATAAATTATTGAAATACCAGACAGGAAGACTTCCCATTAGAAAGCGACCGAAGTCATTAAGAAAGTTGGGCAATGCCGAGAGACAGAGAGAGCCGCGGGGCTTCTGGTTCCTCGTAATTTTCATAATCACCGTGGAAAGTTGTATAAATTAACAGTTAACGTAAATCAAAGATGCTTTTAAGGGCGGAAACGTTCGCGGTTCGCAAATGGGTTATTTCGAGTGCTGGATGCAGCGTGCCAATTTATTCGACTGCGCGAGCGACGAAAAAATAAGATTGATAGACCGAGAAGAAACAAAAATGGACTGCGACAATTTCTTCAACCAATTGGTTGCAACTATTAAATCGGTTACCGAAGCAATAAAAATAGTGACTGACAAATTCATAGTTCCTATTTAATAGTTAACATTAGCATAGTTTTTTTCTGAGTCTACAAGATTCGTTTGCGAATACGCCATCGATTGAAGCAACAACGCATGGAATGAAAAATGTAATTAATCATTAATTCATTAATTGATTATATTTTAAGATTAACTGATTAAATTACATTTTTGTTTTAGGTAAATTTAGTAGAAAATACTTTTTTGCTATAAAAAAAATTGGTTTGCGTCAAAAACGACCAAAGAATCCTGCAATTGAATAAACTCGATTGTGTGCCAAGTTTGCCGAATTGTTTAGGAGAAAAATTCGAGGTTGACGTTATCCCGCGTCGTTCAAAAGGATTGAGCAACTAACGTATGTACACCCATTCTGCGTACAGCTTGAGAGTACACGGCTAGACCGGGCGTGAGTCTTGATTATGCGCGACACGTATTCACAGACGCAACGAGCTTTCGAGGTCGCGAACAACGCACGTGAAATTCGAGGCATCGTCGTGATAACTGGATTAATTAAGACTCCCGCAAATGAGGAGATATCGTCCTTAACGAAGGTGAAAATTAACGCCGCTGTTGCGGTGAAGCAAAAATTTACGAAATTCTCTACCCGCCCGAAATTGCGAAAACAGGAACTGTCTCCGTGCGAAACCTCCCGGGATTCGACAAAGCCACGACGGATTCGCTGCGAGATCGTGACGAATCGCTACAATATTTATTCAAGTATTTTTTAAAGACTGTGTTACTAAAGAAGTCGATAAAGATGACGAAGATTCTTCTTTGCTAACGATCGCGAGATAATTTCGAGACGATCTCATCGATTAAAAAAATTATTAAAAAATTAACCGAACCGTGTCATGGCGCAGAGCTTTTTTTAATCGAATTCGAAGATCAGAATCTTGTTTGACAAGAAATTTCAAGAAGATTCTTTTATCGATCGCTTGATAACTTAATGCCGAGCCGAAGGAAATCGTATCTTTTGTATCAGCGATTGCATGCATTTGTTTTATAATAAAAACAGCACATCGAAATTACTCAAAAATTATAAAGAAAATTGAAAAAATGGAGCGAAGAAGACAAAATTCAAGGAGAAAAAAACGAAAAATTCGAGGACCAACGAAGAAATTGGAATTGAAGAACGTTCCAGACCTTTCGCGATTCCGGAACTACACCGCGGAGAATAATTTTCTACAAATGTTCTGCCGCTCGAATAAAGAATTACCCTTTTCTTTCAGTCACATTATTGTTTCCCCGCGTTTTTTGAATTTTTCATCGTGTTTTATGCATGTGTATGCATACGGAAGTCAGCAAATCCTACTTCATTATGATGGAAACGAAATGTCCAAAGGACGAGACCATACATACGAAGTATCGCGGATATGAAAGTCAAATTTCTTTTCATGAGCCGCAACAACGAGTCACGGTAATAAGAACAAGAAAAAAGATAAGAATGGATATTCCCCTTTGTTTCATTGTGCGATGTAAATCATACTCGTAGGTAGAAAGCGAGCAGATATATCAACTGCAGACGACTCGAGAATAAAATAAACACAACCTTCGAGCGTCTCGAGCGCGGCATCCTCCGCATCAGAGTCGCTCGCGCGTAAATATCGCTGCGACTATATTTCAAGCGATTCGACTTCACTTTTCGTATTCATAAATCCAAAGCGAGACATTTTCTTTTTTCGATCCGACATAACTTGAGGGGACAATCGATGGACCCGCTCAAAATAATGTGGATGAAAATGCCAAAAAAGGCGCCTCGATTATGAGAATTCGATTTTTTTTTAAACGCTCCAAACTCTAATGACGACGAGACGACTCATCATAGAGCTCTCCGTCATGCAAATCGATTTCGAGCCACATGTCTTCCGTTGGATTCTCGTATTTTCGTACGGCCGCTCGAATGTGGAACATTTTCCTTCGAGAAATTCGATTTTCCTGTGGAAATAATTTCTTTTTTTCTATCTTACCTGTAGACTCGGATGACAACCCAATTCGAGGAGAGTGCGAACTACGCCAGCGTGGCCCTTGTTCACGGCGATGTGAAGAGCGGTCTGGCGACGTTTGTTGCGAGCATTCAAATCGGCTCCAGCGCCAGCAACGAGAGCCATCACACCGGGCTCGTCGCCAAAAGCGGCATGATGAACGGCTCGATCACCGTCTTCATCCTTTAAAATTGTACGAGCGATAAATTTGATTCTAGTATCGATTTTCAAGATCTTCGCCTTTATTTTAATTTTTTTATTTTTCAGTCAAAAATTACGAGTGCTCACCTCAATTTCAACGTCCGCTTTGTAACGTAACAAAATTTTAATAACTTCGAGATGACCCTTGTGACTCGCCGCTAGGAGGGCGGTGTGGCCGGCGAACGAGCCATTCACATCGGCGTCTGGTCGCTTCAAGCATTCCTCACATTTAGCGGCATCTCCGGTAGCCGAATTCTTTACCAGCTCCTCATTTATGTCACTCGACACATGAGTCTCGAATAATTTCTTCAACATCGCCGACAAGCGTTCTGCAATAATGAAAAATCATATTTTTACAATGAACTGTATCTTCGTGGATTTCCCTTTCATTTCTCTCGCATATTTCTAGTTTGGAAACCATATTTCTTCATTAACACAATCGCCAAGCATAAAAAGAGTGATTTTATTTGAAAAGATAATCTTCCAGTATCGCATTTTTTTACTTTTTACCATTGGCAGGAAATGTGAATTGTTTTGTAGTCAATTTAATGCGAATAATTTAAAAAAACCTAATAAAATAGTGATTCTACGTTTATTCCTGTTTTTACTCGTTATTTTTTTAAACAACTCTTTTGCTTCGCGAATACTAACCGCCACTACTGATTCCCGGAACGCTGCCGTCGCTGCTCGCGACTTTGATAACTGCCTGAGGATTGTACGTCCACGAAGTGCTGCAAACGTCAACTTTCAGATCGCCGTCGTGATATATCTGTTGTACACGACCGATTTTGCCCAGTGTCTGTTCAGAGAAAGAAAAGTAATGTTAATTGAGTCGAATATTCTGTACGCTAACAGATGAATATACATAACTTCTCACGTACTTTATCAGGCCACATACAAGATTAATTCTTTTACCCGGAATAAAAAAACGCGTTTTAAAATTCCCGGCGCTGTTGATGAAACGATACTTCAAGATTATTCTACAATTTTTTATAAAAAAATTTCATGATTTTTTGGAGTTGCACGGACCATTAGAAGATATTTAAAAACGACGAAGGAAGATTAAAAAATGCTATATGTCTGCGCCTCTCGTACGTGAGGAGTAAAAACCAATGAAATTTCATCGAACGATCTTTACCGGCGCCATAGCTTCGGCCCATTCGCCGTGACCGCGTTGCAGCAACTTAATTTTCTCCAGATCGTTGCATATCTGCACCAAATCGCCAACAGCGAATCGCTGATTGTCGGTGCTCGCGCTTGTCACGGGAACGGGCACTTGGACCTTCGACAATACCGCCGGATTGAAGGTCCAACGATTGCCGCTCGGATACGACGCGACAATGTCATGATCCTCGTCGATACTGACGACGATTCCCGTTGTTCCGAGGCACTCGAACATTCCGTCGGTCCAGCTACCGTGACCGTGCTGCAGCGATTGCACGATCTCCAGTTCAAGATCAACGTTCACTTGATCGCCGATCTGCAGACCGTGAGGCCCTGTTCGGCCGGGACCTTGTTCGCCCAACAGAGGCAAATGGTCGCGATAAACTGCCTGTCCCTTCGCGTCGCTCACTACTTTGAGATCGGCCTGAAAATGACGATAATCAATAAACATATTCTTTTCCGATGTATTATTGTTTCACTGATAATTCGGGGGAAACTTTTACTGGGTTTTCGCCGTGAACAAACTGCGTGAAACAGCGATTTCTTCGCGACCAAATAAAATCAGGAAAATCTGCGATAGCTCGAATTTTGAATAGGGCAGAGTAGGGAAAATAATGGGAGCTCACCATTCCCTCGAATCCGACGCGATACAAATTTTTCGAACCGTTGTCCCAGATTACGTAGGCCGCCGAACGAGGACTAGCGGCAGACCAGTCCTGTATCTCGTTTACTTTGCCCCTGCGACCGTTACCGCCGTCCTGATCCTCCCATTGCCAGTCGACGCCTCGGACTACTCTGGCCCCAGGAAATATTCCTCTGATCGCGATCTGTAAAATACTGTCTGTCAAATCACGGCATCGATAACACTCATTCCAATTCACTCCGGATCCTTTTGGTCCAGAATTATTTCCATTCAATCAATTCAACTCTAAGCTTCGTATCTTTTTAACAATATAAAAAAAAAGATGCCAATTACGAATTGAATAAGACCCTTGAATATTCATTTTTATATTATTGTCAGTGTTAATTATTGATAATTGTCGAATATTTGTACTTGCAGATAGTGTAGCAGAATAAAACGGTAAATTCTTTGTTTAAAACTCATCATATATCATTACTTCTCACTCTAATGTAAAACGAATTTATTATTTGTCTATATTGTAAAAGGGCTCGACCCGTAAATAAATAAATAAATAAATAAATCTCGAAATTTGTTGAATTCAAGCGCGCTTTGCATCAACCTAACATATATAAAAATAAACAAAAACAAAATAATAATAATAATAATAATAATAACATGTAAAAAAAATCAAAAAATTGAAATTCAAAGAATTTTCACGATTTCCAAGGACACCGAGTGTCACTTTGTAGAAACAATAGCACCGACTACTTTGCGAAAGCAATTTCTTGCGAATCGTCGTACCTTTTTGCTCTTTCTTCTGGGCTCGAGCATGACGCGCTCGCTGCCGGCTGTGGCGATACGATAGAATCTGTGCCTCAGATGATGCTTGTCTCCGTGATAGCATATAGAGCACAAATCGTAATTGCTGCATTCGGCGCATTTCCACCGAATGCCGAATATTGGCTGTTGTCTGCAAGTGTCGCACATGGTTCCGTCGTGCTTCACGCCCGTCGTGGCGGAGTCCAAAATGCGAAGATCGAACGCTCCGGAGCATCGATAATTCGCAGCTGTGCCGTTGTCCCAAACGACAACAACTTCTTCCGGGGACTCGAAATTTCTCACCGTGCCGACGTGTCCCTCTCCGCCATCCTGAAAAAGTTGCGAATACCATCAATTTTCAACAATTCTTTGTCTCGCGTCGATCGAAATTTGCCGCTTCACTTTTTTCCGCGACAATTCGAGTTCTCGACGAAGGATCTGCCATATTTGACATTGAAAACAAACTGCATCTTGTCGTTTGCTCGAAAAAATAGTGATTCGATGATTAATTTGCGAAAATTTCGCGCGAAATCCACGAATAACGGATAATCGACGATAAACAATGTTGAAAAAGCGTTTTTTCGATCGTCGATCTTTCAATCGTCGATGTTAAAAAGTTCGTTACCGGAGTCGACCGCACGGCCAAACAAACGTTGTCGCGATAACCAAAATATCAACATTGCGGAGCGATGTCAATAGCGCGACGTCGGATTGTCGAATAGCCGAGATAAACGAGCTCCCGTTGATTCGCCGCGCGATAACGCTCGCGCGACCGTTAATAAACGTTTGATCGAATAGACAGCGGAGAAGTTGATGCAAAAACGACGGTTGTTTCTAACCTGTTTGCCCCATTTCCATTCGGGGCCGCGGATGACCCGGGCGCCGACGCCTTCCATCATGAACCTCGACGTACGGGCGAAGGCACTCGCGCCAGCCTCCATTATTTACAAGCTCTTCGCACGCTTTTAATATTAAATAAAGTTAAACAAATCGCGAGAACGGTATCACGCACGTCGACCGAAAAATACCGCCATCTTACACTAATGTCAAAACACGTACTACCACCCGCGGTGAATGTTCCCCATGAAAGGATTCTTCGTCGCGGAGCGGGGGGGAGGGCGAGAACGTGTGGAATATACTAGAAATTCCCGGCGCCCTTCGAAACGTTCCAAACCAAACGAATCTTTTCTTTATCGAAAGATTCTCGAGAATCAAAGGACCGAGTAAACAAACTCGTCGGTTGAAAACCAAGCAACGGTTATTCCGAGACCGTTATTCGCGATTTAAAAAATTCAAACGGCCAAAACAATGTTCTGCTCGAACAGCTGTTTTTAGTTTCGATCGCTCGAACGTTAAGATCGCGAGTTCCACGTTGGAAAATAAAGTACGTAGCGATTCAGTTGGAAGATAACGGCTTTATGAGTTGTACATTCTATAATTGCGTGAAATCTCGCGTTGTTTATTTATCACCGTTGCATCGCCCTTACCGGCGGTCCCGGCGGCGAACAGGTGCTGCCAGGATCCGCGAACCACGTGATCGTTGCGTAATTGCTGCGCCGCGAGCTATAGTGCATGTACACAAACGCAATTGGACATGAGCATTCTCGCGTAGTGAATCGTGCACGCAGTAGCCGGCGGTTACCATAGGTTACCGCTTCGTAAACCCGGTGCGCCTCGTGTCTCTCAGCGTCGGACGAAATTACGCGACCGAGAATAAATCCTCGCATCGCGCTGAGCTGCAACGAATTCGTGCGTTCACCGTGTTTATATCGGTTGTCATCGATTTCGTAACAGTGTCGCAATAATGTTCAGCCATCTCGAGTTTCGTCATATACGCATCGAGGCCGCTCGCCGTGGTTGTTTCGCGCGAACGTGAGAGCGTGAGAAATCCCCACCGTCGCCGCGTGTTTACACTCCCTCGTAGTCGCAGCCGAGCGGTCAAAAATTTTCGCGTCACCCCGTACATTCGTATCTCTCCCCCGTCGTCGGTGCGCGGCTCTGTGTTACCCCGATAAAACTGGCGAAGTTCTCGCACAGTCGCAGAGGCGCCTCGTCTCGTCGTGTGTGTTTTTTTCTCTGACACTTGAGCGACTTCTCGACAGCCCCCAACGCTGGCAAAGATATGGGTGATTGTTTCGCGTCGTAGAACTGTGAAAAAACAGGAAAAAATTGAAAAGCGCCTCGAGGTAACAGCAGAGAGAAGCGAGCGAGCCAAAGTGTGTGAATCGTCGAGTGTTTTTCGTTTGAGTTATTGAGAAATCGTCATATATGAAAACTCGAGGAACAACGTTGTGCCCGACGAGTAAGATGTTCAACTTACGACGTGTGTGTACAGTCACGAACGCTAGGACTAAGTGCATTATCAGTGACAATGAATTGTGATCCAAGTTTTACTATCTCGCGTGACGAGCACACTAACATAACAACGTATTACAATAATATTATCGTTCTCGTCTTTAACAAGTCCAAAGCCGCTTTATTTCCACTCGCAACGATAGGACGACAAATTTTCATCCCGACAAAAAGGCTCAATTAGCGGATAATACTTTGTGGAATGGCAGCGGCCCTCAAGAAGAATCACTCACGCAGACGTTTGGCCGCGCTCACATTTCTGTCTAATATATCGCTGGACGGCAGCCATCGAGACACGAATCTAGCGCTATTGCCGCGCAACGGCGCTATACACAAGAGAACGCTCAGCGAGACTCGCACCGTCTACGAGGAAGAACCGACGGACGACGTCGACACGTCGCTGGAAGAAGCCGTCGATGGGTTGCCGGAAGAGTGCCCGCGCAATGTCAGTGCGAAGGCAAGCGTCGTCAACGCGACGCAGAAGATTGTCGAGCACCATTCCATCAGCTCCGACTCCGACGGCGTTCTCACGCCTGCCAAGGCCGTCGTTTCGGCGCTTATCGATCACGAGAGAACTCAAAATTCGTTTCCGTCGAATATTCATGGCAGCTTCAGAGAACGGTAAAAAATTGTAGATTTTTTTTTTTTTTCGTTGAAATTGCAGCCTTTTTGTGTCTTTGTTGCTTTTGCGTTTCTATAAATCCGTAGATGGCACGTCCGAGACGAGTTAGTCATTTGGCGCAAAAATAGAAATAATAATAGTCCAAACGACGGGCTTTGGCGAGCGATAAGCTTCGCGCATGGCTCAGTCGACTCCTCGTACTTTGACCCGCGAGGCTTCGAGTAAGGAAGATTGTGTAGCGTAATTAAGTTTTTTCTTTCCTATCCAGAGTTTTTTGATGAACTTTCTACACGAGCTACCTTTATTAGACGTTGCGTCCATATTTTTTGTTTGCCGCCGAAACTCCCCGATCAAGATTAAAAGCACTATCGAAAGTCTGTAATGCAAGCTTTCCATGTAAGAAATTCTGAGTTTATCGACTTACTTTCTCTTTACAATTTTCCAGCCTTTTTGTTTGCGTATTTGCATAGCTGCTCGAACTTATCGCGATACATTATTCATGGAGATCGCAGATTACAAATACAAATACAAACAATGATAACAACCCATGGTTCGAATGATATCGTTAACTATTTGCGGCTTAGTCCATTATTTATAGACGTTTATTTTTATCTGTTAACTCTCCGAACTGTTAAAGAATCTTAGTCGATAAATGTTCCAAGAAACTTATAAATACATAAATAAATAAATACATACATTACAAAATAATCTAAAACGATTACAAATAATAAATTCCAGTGATTCTTCAATTGAATTTTCTTTCTCGTAGCCGAATTGCTGGAAAGACTCAATTCTCTTTCATCAACAAATGTTCGAGCATTGAGTTGTGCCCGATTAAAAGAAAAAATGTATCTTTACGAAAGATCTATTTTTGAAATTCGCGTCCACAAATTTTATTTTAAAGAATACACGATTACACATCCAGAAAGAACGATTCAAGCATTCTGTTGTGGACGATTAAAAATCGAGGATTATCGGTATGTTACACAATACGTGCGTTCGCCTTCGTTCCGGAGATTATCGCAGACCTTGTTGTATTATCTATCTGGATCAAAGATCGATATACGCTACAAAGATTTCATTATCGGTTACTCTCAATGGCACACAACCGTGCGATAAAAGCCGAGTGAATAAATATCCAATCGTTTTCCTCGCTGACCTACAAATGAGCTACTCGAGATTGTTCCTATTGATCCGAAAAAATACACAATAACGAGAGAACGAACGTCGAAATTTGTTTACAATGTCAGCTGAGGCATTTTCCGCCGACTGCGGCGACAAACTTGCGGGGCTGCGAAATCATGCGCATGACACTGAGAAATCTCGTCTACCTCACACCGGTCTAACTATCTAATTATACTAACTGGATTATTACGAGCTTTGGGTGATGCGTTGCGTAATTCTTCGTGACTATTTATTGCACACTTGATGAGAGAATATACTGCAAGATATCCGTGCCAAAGTGTGCGATTTTCGATTCGATAGAATTAACTTTCTATGATTACAAACAATTTATAATAAATCATACCATAATTAATAATAATAACAATAAAATCATAATTAATTGTTGATTAATAATTTTCTTCTACTGCAAGTATCTGCACGATTAATAATCTGATTTCGTCACTCTAAATAGTGCACGAAAATGAAGATATGAAATTGAAAAAACGTTTATTTTAATACAATTTATTTTGTTTGTTATTTTGCACACTTTTACTATGTACTGCACGGTCTCACACTTTATCCGTGCCAAAGTGTACGATTTTCGATTCGATAGAATTGATTTTCTATAATTACAAACAATTGATAATCAATGATACTATAATTAATAATAATGATTGATTATTGATCAATAATTTTCTGTTACTGCAAATATCTGCACGATCAATCTGATGTCGTAACTCTAAAAAAACGCACGAGAATTAATATAAGAAATGTAAAACATTTTCAAAAACATTTTCATACAATACATTTTATGTTTGTTTGTTTGTTTTTTCTTTAAATTGTTAGTACCGGAACGACCGGCAGTGAGTATTCTCTGCCGGAGAGGCGCGTCGGCTCGCTGTACTACAAGAAGCGCATAGTACACCAAACGTCGACGCTATCGGAGGATATAAAGCATCATTACAACAGCAGCAACGAGAGTCTCGGTTCCATGCGCTCGAAGTCGATATCGCAGTCCTGCAAGCCGAAGATAAAGGCTCTGAACAACGTGCAATCGGGCGCAGCGAGTACGGTAATAATTCCCGAGGTAACGAGGGAATTACGGATGATGCAGAGGCCGGTGAACGGGCACAGATTCGGCGACGACAGACTCGTGCTCGTCTCCGCGAAGAGGGTGCCCTTCCTCGTGTTTTCGGCACTTCCCTACAGCAAAGGCCAACGAACGAGTTGGTAAGATACACAATTCTATTTCTACGTTTTCGGGACAATTGAGAAACAAAGACCATTCAGGAAATTTCACACTTTTCGCTATAACAGACTTCATCTCGAACTCCATTGAAAAAAACTGAAATAAAAAGGTTGTATTGTTAAAAGGAGGTTTTTTTTTGCTCTTACTATTATTAGCGGACAAAGTACGTCGGGTAGTACGCCTGTCTTCAGACACTACGCAGTATCTAATCCAATACTACGAAGGTATCGATGAATGGACACATAGAGAATAGAGAGCTTTGCAATTTGCATTCGTTCTTTTTTCTTTTTTTTTTGTGTGCACTTGATAAAAGCCGGTGTTTCGCGCCAGTTTGAGAAATGTATTTGTATATTTTTGATAGTTTAACGATGCCGGATTTTTAGGAGTAAAGACGAATTTTAGACCCACAGGCGATTGCGTTCGGGTTGATGATTCGTGGATTTTCTTTCTAGGTCTGAACTCCGGCGAGACACCGGACGTCGACGCAACACATCGGGCCCTCGACCGCTATCGGCCATCAACGACAATCTAGATCCGTTCGGCTTACTCGGCATAGAGCGAGCGAAAGACGGACAGGTGATTAACGACGAAATGCCGTTAAGAACGGTGCAACTTTACAGTCCCACCTACAAATGGGGCACCGAACAAATTTCACATCCTTTTCAATAGGCCAAACAAAAAAAATATGCCACACGAAAGATCTTAATTAGATTAATTTCTCACCACAATGGCAAAAAGTTTTTAACGAATTAGTTGAGAAAAAAAATTGTTCAACGAATCGTCCGATATTCCAAATTCCTTTCCGCTGAAATCGATTCGTTGATCTCGAATTTTGGATACAACTTCGAGAAAATATTGGCCGATGGACTAATCATTTTTCCGGATAATCGATAGAACATATTCGGAAATATCGGTCAAAGATTTCTCCAAAAACAAGATTTTTATTCCATTGGCAAATTTTTGAAGTTCTCTTCGAAACCGACTTTTGTCTGGGAATATAATTCTCCATTAAACTGTCGTTCTCGAACTTTTCCTTTTCCCTCGAATTATCGTTAATCGCTTCGATTATTTCAGGAAATATCGTACGGTCAGCTTCTCGTGCCGTCGAGACAATTTCAGAAGGACAGAAAATTGCACATGAGCGACAGCGAGGCGATAGAACTCATGCACGTTGTGCCCAATAAACATCATGTGGTATCAAGGTAGACTCGAGAATTTTTAAATACACGCAATACGAACGCGCAAACGTGCGATCACGATATTTGTGTACAATAATATATTGTTTCTGCATGCCGTTAGTACAAGCGAAAAAGTCATACCGAAGAATTTTAAATTGCTCCGTGTCAACGCGAAAGAAGTCCGATTAACAATAATCACAAATCTTTCATGTCATCTCATCGATTCACGATTCAAAATCTAAACGACATTTGCCCGAAAAATATCGAGAGTCCAGAATTTCGCCCAGGGCAAACATTTAAAAAAACATTAATTAAAAATTCCAATTTCATTAATTTTTTCGTACAACGCCGACGTCGTAAACGCGAAACAACGTCACTTTGTGCTGATCGATTGTAACAGAATTTGTGAATCGTCTTTTTCAGGACGAAAACAATAACGTGGAATGTGGACCATACTAAATGGTAACAAAATTGTAATATACGCAAAAAACAATCAGAATGGAAATCGTAGTAAATTGTGTGGTAGAAATAATTAGACACCGAATATACATAATTGTATGCATGATAATTAATTGTCGTTCAAACGAATCTTCCATAGAATCTATTCGGCCTTATGGTTCAAACGAGCATTGTGAAATTTCTCGACGGAAAAAATCGCGGATACATTAGTGGCTAATCTCGCATTGCATTGTCGTTTCATTATCGAAATACATTCATTTTGTTTCATTCGACACTCGTCCAATCATCGGATATTTATTATCACTAACCGCAACAAATGTTTCTCGATGATTATTCATTCGACTCGAAAACAGCATACAAAATGGGTGTATCCATTAAGGATGTATGGGCGCGAGACGGTGCTCAACGCGCTCAAAAGTGCAAATTCAGAGGTAATTTCGACCACTTCTCAACGGAGTAAAAATCTGAAAAAAATCAAGCATATAAAAGCTGCCGAAAAGACTAATTTTCCATTATAATAATTTCAAAATGTTATTAACAAATAGGTGAAAAAAAGAATTGTTTAACAAATTATCCGTCGACCTAACTTTTTTTCGGATAAAAATGATATGTTAATTTTTGTGAACGCATATGAATTTTTTCAGAATTTTTTGTAATCATCAGAATATGGTTTTTTTTTCATGACTAGGCTGTATTCGCGAATCTATTTGATCAATCTCTTCGAAACTTGTCGGATGTAATGGATGGTCTTGTGATAGACAAATATCCAAAATTCGTGATTAAACACGCATTTTTGAAGAAAAAAAATCCCAAAAAAACCAAATTTCGATGATAGGAAAAAATTCTGAAAAAAAAGTTTATACATAATATTTACCTTAAGAAACATTAGGATGACGGATCATTTGTTGAACGATTATGTTTTTCACCTATTTGTTAATAACATTTTGGAATGATGCGAGGTTAATCTTTTCAACATTTTTCATATGGTTGATTTTTTTCAGATTTTTATTCCATCGAGAAGTGGTCGAAATTATCTCTGAATTCTTACTTTTGAGCGCGTTGAGCGCCGTTTTGCGCCCGTACATCCTTAAAGGCACACTGGAATAACTTAACCCAACAACTTTTCGAAATATCGCTAAAAAATAATCGAAAAATCATCAAAAATTCAAGGTTTTCCGTCTGCCGTTTTAGGATTAACCAAAATGTGCGTAGTGAATAACTCTGCATTCTCTTTCTTCTCGTTCAATATTTAAAAAAGTGTCTGGTAACGTGATGTGAATCGCAAGATAATTGAATGTCTCTCCGAGGGGTTAGTCGTTGAACAATTGACCGCTGCTGGCACAAGCGCTTGCGAATTATGCGTTCGTTTTAACTGCACTGCAACATTCGTAAGAATCAGTAATTTATTTGCAATCAGCGATGTTCGATGTGCGCTGATTGTGTAGCGTCGATCGAGAAAATTAACACACACACGGGTAGATTGCGCAGTCATGCGGGTGAAGCTTTGGACGATGTAATTGAGAATGTACTTCCAGGTGCTTATCTTACGACACGGCCACGCATCGACCTCACGCGGCTCCCGAATCTCCACCTTTGTCACTGATTGCCGACGCTAAAGGTATTCTTATTCGTTAACAACAAAACCTTGTCATCGAAATCCCAACAGTTTTATTAATATTATTGCGTTAACATTTTTCTCTTTCGTAGTTTTCGATTGGGATGACCAGTTGCTGCAGTACAACCCGAATTTGCTCGACGATCCGGAACTCATCGCCGGGAAGCATCGAACTCTACTCACATTTACTTCTTACATGGTAATTAAATTCGTTCCCTTCCGACGGCGAAATTTTATACCATTTTTCGAAGACACGTATTAAACTTTTATTTTTTTAATGCATTTTTTTTCCAGGCATCCGTGATCGATTACGTTCGTCCGTCTGATTTGAAGAAAGAGCTGAACGACAAATTCAAGGAAAAATTCCCCCACATTCAACTAACTCTCAGTAAACTACGAAGGTAGAGAGCTTCGGACTTTTTTTTCCATGCAAATCGTTTGGTCGCGCACAAGCTCATTCGATTGTTTAAGAAAAAGATTTGATGTTAATCGGAATCTATCGTTCGACAGCTTGAAGCGTGAGATGCGAAAAATCGCGAAAATCGAATACGGCATCGATCTACTGACGGTCGCGATGGCATACGTGTATTTCGAGAAACTCATTTTACGCAATGTCGTAACGAAACAGACGAGAAAACTCTGCGCCGGTGCTTGCTTGCTACTCGCCGCCAAGCTCAACGATGTCAAGGGCGATATACTCAAGTCATTAATCGAGGTAACGACGTGGTTTTTTTTTTCTTTTTTTCTTCTAGTAATTGCTTTCATTGGCTATGTTTTTTTTCTTCACGAGAAAAAGAAGCTTCGTGACTCTTGATATAACGTACTTTTTATCTAAAATAACGAAATCACAATGCATATTTGTATTTCAGAGAACCGAAAGTGTCTTTCGCTTGAATCGAAAGGATCTCATAACGTCCGAGTTTGCTGTATTGGTTGCTCTGGAGTTCGGTTTGCATCTGCCGACGTGGGAGATATTTCCGCACTATCAGCGTCTCATATACGAGTCTTGACGGTCCGTCAGGCCACGTTTCTTTCGCAGGAGTAGAACGCTCTCATCTTAAAAGAAAAAAAAAAGCTACAAAAAAAATGAACAATGGCACGGCGAAAAAGAGCTGCGAGAAAGCTTTGAGTCATTCGTGACAAACTCGTAATTCCACGAAACGAAGCAATAAATCGGTTACGTACTTGAGCTTCGACGAATACGACGAATAGACGTCGAAACAGAAAGAAAGGAAGAAACAGTATGATTGCAGTCGTACATTAGCGAGGCTCGGATAATTATTTCAACCGGATTGAAAGCAGTTTTTACGAACTTGCATACGCGTGGCTATCGGAGAGAAAAACGATAGGAGAAAAATAGGACGTCGACGATGAATGAGATTTTCTTTTTTGATTGGCGAAATGGGTTGTTCGAAATTCGAGATCCGACTTAAAGATGCGTCGAGCGATATCGTGGGTGAGAAGGGAAAAATGATAAACGGTTAAAGATGTCCGGATAAGGGTTTGATGGTGAAAACCTACTATAATTAGAGAAAAAGCTAAAAAAATATATATAATTGTATTAATGTAGCTCGTGCAAAAAACCCGAACGATGTTACCTTAATCGCAGATAAAATACCAAACTCTAACTTTTCTTTCTGCTAATTCTCATAGCTATTTATGAAAATAGAAGTCGTTTTTTTTAAATTATTATTATTACGTGTAATATATGTTGAATAATTGTTTTGTTACAAATGTGTTACGTTTTAACGGTCTCGATATTCGTTAGACTCGAACGTCTTTGTGTTACGCAATAATCGAATTTTCTCACAGAGCAATATACGTATTTTCAATAACGAGAACAGAGAGAAGAAAATTCCTTGTTCAAAGTAATTCGCTGGGGTCCGATCTAGAAACGACTCGACACATTCCCTAGACAATTGTCAGCCATCAGTCTACTTTTTTTTCGTCCATCGTACTTTTGTTTTGTCTCTCGGCTCGTTAATTCGGAAAGCATTTCGAAGACTTTCATACTGGAAAATCGGAAAAAAATTAATTATATAGAAAGTGCAACGAAAATTACTTGCGCGGAATTTTCCATTTAGCTCCCTCGAATAATCCTTCGTTCTTTTCATTTTTCTTCTTTTGCTCAATTACATTTATTTGCGCTCACGGTAATTGCTCAATTTTTCGTTGTCGTCGCGTCGGCGTCGACGATCGATTGATTATCAAACGAAATAGAAATGAATGGTAAAAATATTCACTGAACGATAAAAAAAACGAGAAACAGAAACACTAAAGCTGTGCATAATACAGCGAAAAAGCCTTCTTCACATATCTTCGCCAAAGCTTCTCCACAGATCAATAACGAGATTTCCGAATACTTCTTCAATTGTCCCGCAACTCGCGTGTACTCTCGACTATCGTTTGTACTTCGTACTTCTCACAATCGATTTTTTTATTAGTTTTAAATTGTAAAAAATGTACAAAAGTTTGTTGAGCTTTTATAGCATTTGTAGAAAACTTATTACTTTTGTACATATGTCGGAGAGTCGATTGGTCGCGAATGACGTGTGTGAAAAAATTATTGTTATCGGTGTTTTTTTTTTGTTTTTTTGTGGAACGATTATAACGCGTGCGGGGGATGTGTTTGTACTTAATTTGTCGAATATCGCCGAGTCAATTTTGAAAGGCAAAGTTGTCATGAGTTTTTTGATATCGGATTGCGAATGTTCGATTGCAATTTAAAAATTGTGTCGGCTGACGTGGTCGCAGCCGCGCATATTTCATTGCAAGATACTTACGTTCAATGTAACGCAGCGTTAAATGCGATTGGGATACGAATCGATAAAACGGAAACGCGTTTGGTGCTCCGCACATGTAGACTTTACCAATTTCGACCCCTTTTATCTACGGCATTTAATTTAATCGCGTTGAAGAAAAATCTTTCGTGCATTTCATCAACGGAACGGTCCTATTAATTCGAGAAAAACATTTTTCTTTTTCAACAACGTTGCAAGAAAATTTGAACAAATCCTGCGAATTCGAAAAAAAAAAAAAAATCGTCCAATAACTTCCGTAAAAAAAATTATCTTCAAATGATCAATTTTTCCCCAGAAAAGGAATCCTGGAATCAAGGTCATTTATTCCGAAACAATTTCGTAAACCCATCAAAAAATTCGTCTAAAAAATTTTTTTTTAATTTTAAGAAAATTCGACACGTTTTGCAGGATAAAAAAAATTACTCTACTTTATGTTACTCAACCCTAATTCTATTTAATTACACTATCGGCTGCATGAATTGATCCTATGCAAAATTAACTTCAAAAAAATGAAATTATTTAGATAATCGAGGTGGCGTAAGAGCCAATGATTTGAAAATAGGCCTCGATTTTAATACGCATTAACAACAACAAAAAACGCGAATTTATATTGATTCTAGTCCGCAGTTAAAAGTCCGTTTTTCGAACCGACCATTGATCAAACGAACAATGTGATCCTCGATTAAATCTTTATAGCGTCTATATATAATATATATTCTATGAAATTTACACGTTACGAATATACATTATATTCTAGCATTTAATCTGTAGATTGAATATATTGTACCTTGTAAAATAAAACGATGTAGAATAATCGACGGTAACGAAATGGAAAAAAAAAAAAAAAGAAACAAACAATGCTACGAACCTACCTCTCGTTCCAGCATCTCTTAAGGACGATGACAATAAATGGAATAAACTTATTAGTGTTTCGCGACGAGTTTTTTTCGCGGCCTCGTCGATTTTCCCGCGGACGAAAGTCGAACGATCGAACGGCTCTGTTTTCGGCCTTTGACACTGTCGGCGATCGAAACTCTGTCCGTGGCTGCCTCGGCCTTCGCTCGATCGGCTTCCTCTTTTATCATTCTTTTTGATACCAATTTTTTTCCTGCTTCGACGAATATTTCGAAAAATTCGAGAAACGTGAGCTGTGAAAAAAAAATGTCTAGCATTAAAAAAAAATGAATCGATTAATTATACATTAAATAAAATAAAAAAATTAATTAATCAATTGAATAATTAATTTATTAATTACATAAATTATAAAATTAATTTTAGAATAATTAATATTGAACATATTTGATTTAAATGAAACCTGATATTCGATATCGGCGATCAAGTCTGTTTCGGAATCTTTTATGCCGGGACAAATGGCGCTCACTATTTGAACGAAATCTTCGATGCCCAATTCTCGCAATACCGACAACGAATGACCTGAAATTTTATTATTCATTTTTCTATTCGCTATTATTGTTTAATTATTCGCAAAATTAAATGAAAATTTTTATTGGCTCGTTACCTTTTGATTGTTTTCTAAAATCCGATAAAAATTTTCTTATCAAACGAACCTTCGATTTTTCGCCCCTTAAGCATTGGCTTCGAATTTAATGGAGGCTCGTCGACTCTCCACAGATAGCTGAGTTTTTCTCCCACCGTCACGGCGTTAATGCCTTCCGGAAAAACTTCTTCCACCCCTCGATCTAATGGTTCGCTTTCATTCTCGGCTATCGAATAATGATGAACGATTAAAAATTAGAGTAAAAAACGAAAAAAAATGTCGACGAGCATTTAAAAACCTATTTTGTGAAAGATCGCCATGAGCAATTGTCTTGCGGAGTGGGGTTTGCCGACCGATTGGTATAATTGATAAACGGCATACAGAGGAAGAAGATCACGTTCGGGGCCAACCAAAACTCCTTCCAGAATCATTGAAAAGTCACAGGAATTGTTTCTTTTTTTTTTTTCAAAAAACACTAACCCGCAGATTTTCCATAATTTGGATAAATATCTTGAAGAAGAAATTTATTGAGGCCACTCGCTAAACGGCCAGCCCAAACCTTCGTGTCGATATCGCCAGTTTTCGTATAAAAGTGCCAGGAGACTTCGAGCAGTGCGTGGATAAATTGCCAGATTTCAATTCTCGCGAACGGGCAGTGCGGATCTTCCGTCAGTGTGAGTTTGTTGGCGGCTGACGAAAGACCAATTGACTTTTACGGATGAATTCTTCTTATTATTATTATCTTTATATCATTAAAAGAAATTAATTAATTGATTGATTTTTGAGATTAATTAATTTTGTCGATTAATGTAATTAATTAATCAATTTTTTATAATTAATCAATCAATTAATTAACTTAAAAAAATTATTTTGAATTATAATTTTTTTATTTACAATTAATCAACTAATTTTTTATTCAATTTATATTGTTTAAATAAAAGAACCGGTTACGTCCCGATCGATGAAACTCACCGAGAAAACGATCGATTTCTACGAGATTCATTCTCTTGTGAATTCCGCAATCGCGCCACAATTGCCACAACGATAATTTGCTCATCGACAATCGGCAGTTCGGCGGATGCTTGCAAAAAATTCTCGCATATGCGTTGTAAATTTCTCGTATTCGAGGCATGTTCGCCGCGATGCAGTTGCGGGTCCAGTACTCTTCGAGATCGTCGTTCGAATACTCCGAAGCGCCCAGTTTGATCGTCGCTTTCGTAGACTTTTCTCGATCGGAGCCGATGGAGAAAAAGTCATCCGGTCTTGACGCGCGACCGAGCGATCGCGAAGTCTCGTCGTCGTTCGCTCGATCGTTCGATTGAAGGAGACACTGGCAGGAAGGTTTATTCTCGCATTTTCGACACTTTCCCGACGCGAACGAGGCGAATGACGACGACGAAGATAAAAAAGGCTTTTCCGTCTCGAGCAAACGATCCACGTAGTACCAGAGGGGCGGAGACTGTTCCGGTTTCAAAACCGGTGTCACCCGAGCTTCCGGTATATCGGCGGGCTTCGGTGGAAACCTGATTTTCGATAGGAAAAAAAAAGTATAAATGAAAAAAAATTACAATTACAAACCTATCAGAATGCGAACGATTTTTTTTTAAATATATAAATAAATTGAAAAAATAACGATTATAAACCTATCAGAATGCGAATGATTTTTTTTTAAATATATAAATAAATTAAAAAATTAACAACTATAAACCTATCAGAATGTAAGCGATTTTTGTTTCAACGAAGGAAACTGGGACAGTTGTAATTCTGTTACTTGTGAGAATCTTTTCCATCGGGGCTTTTGATATTCCCCGAGTTTTTCGTCTCCGAAGATTTTTTCGTCGCGGAAACGGGCAGCAAAGAATCATTCTCGAAGAGCGGATCGCCCTCGATAACTTCACCGTTGTTGCCTGGAAAAAACGCGTCAGAAAATTCAAGAATTGCAATTCGATTCTATTACAAAAGTACGTTAAGTCAACAATGTTCTTCAATTCCACCGTGCAAAAATAATCTTAAAAAATTATTTTATTGTCTAAAAATATTTTTTTTATTTAAAAATTTTTTTTTGTCAATACTATTGTTATCAACGTTCTTTACCGACTATCGTGCCGAAGCCGTGCTTTTTATTTTTCTTCCACTCCCCGGAATATCGGGCACCCCCGATTGTATTTAGAGTCATTTGACCTGCACCGATTAATGTTATTGAGACTCTTTCGAGTTTTTATAATAAGAACAAAATCAATCAAATTATCATTCAATCGACCTCTTCCATTGCGAGTGCCTTCGTGCCATTCGCCCATGTAACTGACTTCCTGTGGCCAGCAGAGAGTCTTATTGAAAAAGCCATTCCAGGTGTATTCTCCGTAACTGAGATCACGAATAAATAAGCTCGTTTTCTCGTTAAGATATTAATTATATTGATCATAAACAAAACTAAAAAACTCAAAAAACAATAATAATTCATAATACAATATTAATAAATAAATGTAATAAATTATAACAATTATGTTTAATACATTAACGATAAAGAATCATCATTGAAGTATCGCAAAAGTACCCGTGAATCACGCCCAGCTTCCAGTCGCCTCGATAAATATCTCCGTTCGGCCAAGCCATCGTACCGATTCCATGACGAGAGCCGTTTTTCCAATGACCAACGTAACACGCGCCACTCGGATAAACTCGCTTCCCAAAGCCCTCGCGTTTGTCCATTATCCAATCGCCGTCATACGTATCACCGCTCGCGTAGCGACAATATCTTGAGGAAAGTTATCGCGATTTTCGAACTTGCAAACATTTTGTCAATCAGATGAATTTGCCATTCGCGATTTTTAAAAAATTATTTTCATATTATTTATTGTTTTTTTTATTACTAAGCCGAATTTGCAACTACGATTTTTTTTTGCTATTTGCAATTTTGACTTTTTTATTTGATTTTTTCTTAGAATTTTCTTTCAAACTTTAACTACGACAACAACTTCTCCTGCACAGTAACAATGTGGTTGTAAATATCTCTCTATATTACTTTTTTCCGGTATTTACGTCACGCCGTGATTTTAGTCCCTCTGTTACTTTTGCCCCTCCGTGACTTTAGCCCCTCTGGGACGTTTGTCCCTCCGTGACTTTAGCCCCTCTGGGACGTTTGCCCCTCCGTGACTTTAGCTACTCTGTGACTTTAGCTACTCCGTGAATTTAGCATATTGTCTAAACTACCGTCTTCTACTCAGCGATGGCGGCCGCGACGAGATATTTTCATGATATAGCGATAACGAACCCTTTTCCGTGCTTGTGACCTTTGTGCCACTGACCGATGTAATGAAGTTTGTAATTGTTGTCGACCATAGTTCCTTTTCCGTGACGATAACCATCCTCAAAATCACCCTCGTACCAACCTCTGTCCTGCCACTCCAACTTGCCTTTTCCTTGAATTTTGTTATTCTCGAAATCCCCCTACGAAATCGTATACGAGGCATTCGAGGCGATCGATGACCGGCATTTAATTTTTTTTTCTTTCTTTCAAGATTTTTTGGCTGTAATACCCTGTACTGCGTTCCATCGCGCCAACGATAATAGCCTTGACCTTCCATTTTTTGTCTGCTCAAACGACCGGTATAAGAATTACCATTGACGAATGTTATCGCAACTTCTTCATCGGGCACGCATAGCTTGGGATAAGAGATGGATTTTTTGTTATCAATCGCCGCAATACCTTCTTCCAAAGCTTCATTCGTGCTCTCCCTTAAATCCTCCGAAGTCGGTTCATCGGGCAATTCTTTCGGGACTGAAGTTGTTCGCAAATACCTTCCGTCGCGTCTAGTTTGCGAACGTATTCCATTATAATACAATAAACCTTATTTGCCTCAATGCGATATTTCAAACGGTAAGCGTCGAAATCTTCAATTTATTATTTATTATTTATTATTTATTATTTATTATTTATTATTTATTATTTATTATTTATTATTTATTATTTATTATTTATTATTTATTATTTATTATTTATTATTTATTATTTATTATTTATTATTTATTATTTATTATTTATTATTTATTATTTATTATTTATTATTTATTATTTATTATTTATTATTTATTATTTATTATTTATTATTTATTATTTATTATTTATTATTTATTATTCATTATTTATTATTTATTATTTATTATTTATTATTGTTTTTTTTTTCACTACGAATAAACTTTTTCCTGAGTGTAATCAATGAGAACAAAATGGATTGAGGGTTGAATTACTTCTTGACGAAGAACTCGAGGAGATCATTGTAAACAAAATACACGAATTCCTCTTTGACAGTGTATTTCCGACGTTGATCCGCAAGTATGTCTTGAAGAGGAAGGTCCTCTTCTTCGGTCTCTTGCTGCTCTTGCGTTTCGGGGATTCTCTCGGGAATCGGAGTTTCGTCGGACTCTTTCTTTGCGAGTCTACTCGCCAAGACTTCTTGATGCTTCGCACACCTCTCATCTTCATTCCGATCTTGCGCTCTGGCGATTCGTCGTATCATTGCCAAAAACGCCTCGATCACGTTGACTTTGAAGCATGTAAAAACATTTACTTCCTGGTGGTTTTTAATTGTGAAGTTGTACACAAATAAAATCACAATTTGTAAAAACAAAACGCGCTCGTTGCAGTCTGTAATTAATCATCATCGAATCTATTTCGTTATTTCTTTTAAGTTGATTTGTGGAGTTGATAAGAAATTAACGATAAAAATGACGCGTTGCGTTCGCACGAACGTGAGTAATAATCTTGTGAAGGGGGAAAAAAAACTATAATGCATTTTTTGTCCATTCAGTCGGTTTTTCTACCGTGCGAGGATGAAATAAACGAATCCAAGCTCGTCATACCAAGCGGGCCACCTTCCTACAATCCTAAAGTCAAAATCCACGACTGGTAATGCCTGAATTTTACAGAAAAATAATACGAAAACACCGCACGCAATTATTTTCGATTATCTTACTTTTGCGGTCGATGATTCAGGCAGTGGCATTCGTTGATCGAGCCGCGCGACAATAAATCCGGACATTTTCGTCAATCGACTTACAAGCGATTCGGAACTGACGAAGATCCAGTTGGAATTTCTGTAACTCGAGCTATGACCGAACAAGTGCATACTCCGAGCGATTACGTCGAGGAATTTCGGCACCGAGGCTTACTCAATTTTTACTCATTTCCTTTCACAGAGTATGCTATTAATTCATTTAATGTTTTATTTTTACTAGCTTTATTTTTGTTTTATTTTTCATCTCCCAATTTAGCTTTTTCTTTTAAGTCTTATAAATAAAATTTTATTTATCGAACGGTCAAATCACAATATGATAGTATTTCAATGTATTTTCTATTTAATGCGTTTCCATGAACTCAGATTGATACGACAAAGTAACTTTTTCCTATTGTAATTGCACGAATTGAGTGTCAAGGTCAATTCATTCGCTCTATCGTCAACGATCTTTTTTTAGCTTAATCAGTTTTCTTTTCAGATCGGACGCGTACAAAGATGCGTTGAAATTGACCGATTTAGAATCGCCAAAGCCCGACGAGCCGATGGATTACAGAACAACGATGAAAGACGATTATCCGTGGCACTACGAGTCGAAATCGTCGGTTAAGCGATTTTCATCCCCGCCCGATAAACCGTGGCTCATGCATCGTCGCACTCTCGGCTACAATAGTCACGATCTCGAGCGACGATCTGGCCTAATGAAATTTTCGGACGATTTTATGTCTGGGCCTGACGTTAGATTGTGTTGACGAGAAATGAAATTTTCGCTGGCGCTGGGTAATTCCCGCACTCGCCCGGGAAGCGTAGAGGCGCGAGTTCATTTCCCGCTCCAGCAATTTTTAGTGCCAAATTCTTGTACCGGGACGTAACACGTAATTTGTATAAAATTATTCCTTTCAGTCCGCCCTCGGGCACGATGGAAACCTAATCTATTTGGTACTTCGATTAATAATATCGATACACTCAGACAAGCCCGCTTAGCGAGTAGTCGACGGCTCAGCGGTCACCCATCCAAGTACTGACCGCGAACAATTCAGCTTGGTTTGGGTGATCGCGAGAGCCGCCCACCAACCACGGGTCCACTTTGTCGGTGGGAAAGACTGCAGAATCGACACACCGCGACCTCGGGTACTCAATTCCGTAAGTTTCAGCGATAACATTCGCGTGCCAATTGTTTTTAATCGCATTGCGCGCAGCTCACGCCGGTATGTTTTCGATTTAACTCAAAAGAAAGTCAAACGCTGCTCGCAGTCAACTCGAAGCTGTTTAATTGACAAACACAGCTCGTCAATCAATACGAAACGATACATCGTCGAATCCAAGACGGGGAAAATGTCGCGAAAACATTGTCCCGGCGACGAGGTTGTTCTGAGCTATCACGACTGTTTGTTGCGACGCGACGACGTCGATTTGTTGCGCGGTTCGCACTGGCTGAACGACGCTGTAATAGGATTTTACTTCGAGTACCTCGATCGCAAGTGCGAGGAGGCGGAAACAACGGAGAATCGCAAGAAAATTCATCTCGTCGGTCCGGAGTTGACGCAACTGTTGAAGCTCACCGAGCCGTCCGACTATCCGGCTCTGCTGGACGATTCGCGGGTCAAGGAACGCGACTACGTTTTCTTTCCGCTTAACAACTGCGACAGTCGAGAAGCGGCCGGCGGCACGCACTGGAGTCTCCTCGTTTTTTCTCGAAAGGAGAAAACGTTCATTCATCTGGATTCTTGCAGAGGAACCAATAAACACGTGGCCACGTCTTTCGTAGCGAAAATTACGAATTATCTGTCGGACGGCGAAGCCAAAATCTTCCACGACACGGATTCTCCGCAGCAAGATAACGGATACGACTGCGGATTGTTTATTCTCTGCGAGGCGGACGCCTTGTTGAGGCACTTGCGCGACAACGACGAAGCGCGAGGATGCAACTTTGGCGGCGTCAAGAGCGCCGTTGGAACTAAGAGACGAGAGTTGTTGGAGTTGATCGACGAACTTAAAAACACTCCGGAAAAGAATAGATAACAATAAGCAATACATTTTTCTATCAAATAATTTATTGTGTTCAAAAAATTTTTTCCAGCTTCGTCAAATCTGAAAATAACAAGAGTTGGCGATTCGACGATCGCCAAAGAAATCGTAGATTATTTTTGAAGATTGAGAAGAAATTGGTAGGGCAATGGTAACTTGACGATTGTTTTTGTATTTTTAAAATCGTTTATCATAATTGAATGCGAAAGCGGATTTTATAAATAATCGAAAAATGTAATCTTCGATTTTTTTCATATCCAAGTCATAAAACGATTACATAAAAATCGATTACACCCCAATCATTCTGGCAATTATTCTCGTCCATTGACGAATTCTCAACGCGATTTAAAAACTCCAAAATTTCTTTCCGCCTTGAAAAAAAAATGTACAAATCGATGCAAAAATTCTTAATAAATTGAATTTTTACGAGCCATCCTGTGCAGAATTTCGTATTACAGTTTTCGTTACCGACCGAGCAACTTCGACGCAAGAGTGATCGCTTGCGCGGTGACTCGCCAGATCTCGCGAGCGTTGACATTGAATCGGACGAAAATCACGCGACCGCCGCCGCGTCGGTGTCGCGCGTTAAGAAACTCCGAGATAGATATTTTTGTTGCCAGTTACGCCGCTCACTCGACGCCGACTGGCCAAGCTCTCGCGCTAACCCTACTCGCGCTTTCGTTTCTCCGAGTTTCGATGCTTCGGACGCGCGTGTACGAGCCCTCGCTCTAGTTTTCATGCGTGGCCCGCGGCCCGTTCGCGAAAGACTCTCGCAATCGCGCACGAAGGATCGTCCCGTTTCGCGACAACCGAGCGACTCGTCGCGAGGATGATTGTTGACTAGCGTCGGGAAATCTCGGCGTCACGTGCTGCTCCAGCGGGTAAGCGAGCTCCGACAGCCCTTCGAAACCCTTCGGCCGTGCAGCGAGCAATCTCGACGGGAAACGCGCGGACGAGCGCGTATTTTCCGAATCGTCGAGCTCGACGTTACTCGGCAATTTAAAGCCCGCGTGGCAACTTGACAGCGAGTATTATCCCCTCCCTCGCGTCTCGTATCGAACCGTGTCTTCCGCTACGCGTACGTACTACGTACGAGCATATAAACATACGACGCGTGTTTACCGTTTTTTCTGCTTTATCTTTTTTCGAACTGAGACAATATCGCTCGTAACTGAGACTCATCGATTATCAAGAGACACCGAGAACCGAAAAAAAACTTTTTCCCGTCGCGATGATACCGCAAGGTACAGGCCACGGAAATAGAACGCGGTTGTGCGATCGATTTTTGTATTCCCGATAAAAAGAAACGCTGCATCGCAACCCGCGACTGTGTACGAATCGCAATCGGTCTCTACAGATGAACGATTGCGGCCACGTAGACGAGTTTCTCGGATTATGGCGCAAATTTTTACTTTCACTCCGAGTCGTTGCTCCGGCGAGCGAGAAACAGATGGATGCTAGAACAGCGTCGCGTTAAAAGTGTTTTTATTCGGGTAATAAATTCTTTTTTGTTAGGTTCAAGAAATTGTTGGGCTAAGGAAATTCTTTTATCGAAGTCCGGAGATGTTAATAAAGAAAGGAACGAGACGGGACTGATTGTGTGGTTTTGTGAAGGTTTTTTTCGGTGCTCGAGGGAGTTGAACGGCTTTTGCGGTTGTTTCGTTGCACTGGCGAAAAAAGCGATCGATTATCGTCTCGTCGCCGGTAGTTTCGGGGCACACGAGCCCGAGCGATGTGGGCCAATAAACAAGGCGCCGAGAGAGCGCACGGAGGACTGACCTGGGTTCAGCCATGCGCTCAGTCACAATCGATGTGTCCCCGACCCTACACCTCGACGACCCGTTCGCTCGCTTTCTTCGCGGTGATCGAAGCCCGTTGCGGTGCATAAGAAACATCGATTCCCTCGGAATCCGCTGTCGGAAGCCTTGAAATGTTGGCGCTCGATAATGTTCCCGTTATCTATCGAACGTACCTTATCCATCGTCGAACGTTATCTGGCTCTGGGCAAGGACCGATTGCGTACAGCATTTTTTTTTTTTTTTCGGCGATTAGTAAAAGTGATGAAACTCAGATCTGCACATCGCTTCCTCGTTTCGTTATCAAGGTAGTCGAAGTGTTCACTTCGCATAAGTTGGCGAAAATGTAGAGATAATTGCGAACGCTTCTTGATGATATAAAAAATCTGAAAAAAATAGTGTCTATCTTACTCGATGGTTCTAAATTACTGGAGGGCCAAACAGTCTTTTCGATTCTTTTCAAACAATCAAAATGTTCACTATTTTCCAATTGCTTCGGCGATTTTGCCGATATTCGATATTACACACTCGTCTGAACTTTACTTGCTTTCCAAAATATCGCCCTGAAACCCAAAAAAATATCTAAGCGCGATTTTTATAATGATTTTTATAATGATTCTTATAATGATTTTTATAATGATAACGAACTCTATAAATACATTTACATGAGAATATGAAAAAAAAAGATTTTCACAAAAACTGCCTCATAGACGAAGCAAAAATAGTATTTCCGAGCTTCACCATCCGGAACTTATATTCTTCTACGGTGCGCGCTCGTTCCACCGGGTTCGTACAATACGAATGGGCCTTACGAGCGGGACAAGATTGCGTTACAGCTCGACGATTGACCGAGTATAGCACAAAGATTCAGGAACGTCTGTTGAACCCGTATTATAGCTATAGTTTGCAGACCGCAGGTATAATGAACGTATGCTTTTATTTCCGCTCCACGAGCGTGCATGCCAACGATTCTCGGCTTTCCTTCTTCAGGTTTTATATTTCTGACGCAATGTTATCGCGAAGAAAAAAAAAACACACACGACGAAGGCGAGTTGACCGGCCGAAGGCATCGATTATATTTATAAAAAAGAATTACTTATACATTCCTGATGAAGCCCGCGAAGCGTGACATTACAAGAAGACTGCAAGCGGCTCCGGTTATTCGCATGCAGTACATGCGAACCAGAAATGCGTTAAGTTAGTACTAGCGTACAGTCCGACTTTGATCGCGTTTTTTTTACTCATGCGAAAGGACTGCTTTAACGCTCGCCTCGCAAAGCAGTTATCGCAAGGGTAGTCGCGACAAGCAGCGTGTAATAGGCGAGAAACATCGAATAAAAGCTGATTGCATCGACCTTGGCGATAGTTTCGCGTAACATCGACGAAACGAATATACGCGGTCGGGAAAGTTCGTTTCGGAGACCGCGAACAGTGTAAACTCGCGAGCCCGTCGCTGCGATAAACACGAAGTACGAATGAGCTTTTAACGCGCGCGCGGCATTGGAGGCGATTTAAACGATTGTCCGGACGAGACTCATTGAAGCTCGGCTCGCTTCTGTCGATTGCGTAACCGGTTCTAATTACGTCAGCTGTAACGACGAAAACGCGTTTTACATTCACTCAAACTCCGAACTCGATGAAACTGGATCGCATTCCCGCGTGTGTTCATACGTTTCTCTTTATCCGCTAAATCACAGCATATCACAATTTTTCGTTATCCTTCCATTGCATACGGATTTTTAAAGAATTTTTGAGAAGAACGATTTTGTTGAAATTATTTTAGTTTCGACGATTTATAGGTAGATAAATGATACATATACAATATAATCATACATATGTGCCCCGTTCGATTTGTGGCAAATCTTTCTCTATGAGGAAGCCGAAACTAATTGCCAGATCTTCGAATAGAAATTTTTTTTGCGATTGCCAGAAAATCACGAGGAAATGTGCAAGGTTCTCACGTCGCAAACTTCGTTTTCTTTTTTCGCAGAAACTGGAATGAGCTGGACAAATCGGATGGCCCGTCACGGAAGCGAGAGGAGTCTTCACACGATGACGACGCATCCCGGACAGGGTAGTCGGGCACCGGCGACTTCGCCGACGAGCGTCGGCTCGCCGAGGCCGTTTCCCGGCACGCCGCTCCTCTCGTCGACCTCGAACGGAAGTCACGGCAGCGTCACGCCGACGGGTCTCGCTTCGCCGGCGGGAGATTCGCGCATACCCAGGCCATCGCCGACGGCTCTGCGTCGTTCGTCGAGCATGCGCGTACGCGGCGAACGTATCGTGCCCCATCTACGACACAGCTCGGCCTCGACGACCTTACACCAACACCATCAACAGCGTCACGGTCATCTCCTCAAGCAGCAGCAACACCAGGCGCAGCATCATCATCAACAGATCGCCGAAGCATTTCCAGTCATCACGGAGAATGGCATCGACTCGCATCGTCATCGCTCGTTTGTGAGTCCCCGCATTCGCACCCGACGATCTTGTTTTCTTCCTCTTTTCATTCATCTTCAATTTTTTTCATCGTCTTTCGAGGCAGCATTCGCGAGAGTTCGACCAAACGTGCGATTCAAAAGGAATTTCGAAAACTTCTCAAATCGAAAAAAAATCTGACAATCGGTTGAGGATTCGGAAAATATTGATTTTGCATAAGAATAACAGCGAATGCTTATTAACAAATTTGTTTGAAATATGTCGTTCAACGAATCCGAGCGTAAATTTTTTAAACTGATTAACTTTTTATTTTTGTTGAAGTGATTATTAAGAAATTCGTTAAAAGTATATTGGGCAATAAATCAATGGTGAATTTTTTATTAACTAATTAACTTTTGATATTTATTAAACTAATTATTGAGAAATTAAAAAATATATTTTTCAACGAATCAATCGGTAAACTTACATTGGTTCCTAATGAATGTCATTTGTCAATTTTTCGCAAAACGTATGCATTTTTTCAGATTCTATTTTCTACTTTTTTTTTTTTTCATTCTAGACAATGTGAGCATTTCGGAGATATGTTCGACATTAAGTTACGCATCAAACCCAAGAAGTGTTCAGAAAATCGATCAAGTAGATTCTCATTTGGAATTGCGACATAAAAAAATGTGAAGAATTAGCACATGTTAAGAAAAATTAACACGATATAAAAAGAATGTTATGTTGCCCAGTTTGTTTACTAATCTTTTTTCCCATTGATTTACAAATGACATTCTGGTGTTATTATTGTTATGCGAATAATTTTTTCAGTACCCTCCAAAGGCCTGATTTTTCAAAAAGATTTTTATCTCATTGAGAAGTTTTCGAGAATCTCTGTGAATTTCACGTTTCTTCGGACAGTGCCGCGAGTGCCTCGATCGAAAGAACACGGAGCTTCCGTGAAATCTCCGTAGTCGCGACTCGACAGTTTCGACGCTGAAAAATTCAAAAGCAATCCACGAGTCTCGGAAGTGCGGGATTTTTTTTCTCAATCGCGTTTTTCCGTAACGCTTTTATTCGGATATCCGGCGACACACTCATCAATGCCGAGAGTAGTTCGCGACACGAAGCGGGATCGTCGTTCCGGAACGGTCAGCGTCGTCGGGGCCTAATTACGATTCGCCTTGCCGCCGGGTGACCGGTGCGGCTTTCGCGTGACGAGAACGCGTTAGCGCTGTCGCGTGCACGAGGATGAACGCATGCGGCAGATACTATTTTATTATGATTCGCGGGCCGCGCGAGGGAAAGAGGAGGAAAGAAAAAAACGGAGTAGGAAAAGAAAGGAAGACGATCGATAGAGGGTCAAGAACGTTGCTTACCTGTTGCGGTTCGAAAGCCCCAGTTTCATTGAATTTTTACCAGCTCCTCGGAACTTTTTGTTTACACCGACGAACAATCACCGGCGATAAAGAGATTCTTCTGATTAATTTTTTTCGTCAGATTTCGGCGGAACCCGCGGGCAACGAGAGCGTTGACGAGATCAGCGGCGAGTCCTCGAGCGCGGTCGGACTTTGCTCCAGTTCGAGCTTTCGGCGCGGATGCGGATCCTGCGGGAAGAATCGTCGAAGGATTCCGGGAGCGCGAGAGGGACGCGAGGGAAAAGGGTCAAACGAAGGGAGAAAGAACGATCGGGCAGGCGTGGGAGCGAGCTCCCTGACCTTTCGTAACTGGCCGCGTCGGCGCAGATTCCGTTCTTCTCCCGTGCGATTTTCCGTCGTTCGCGACTATCCGCGGGCTACTCCGTCGCGTTCGTCTTCCTTCGGGAGGGGGGACGGGGCGAGGGGGGGGGACGGTACACGAAACGTTTTCGCGATTTACAACTATACTACCACTCGACTGGCGACCAATCGAGACGTCAGTGTTTACGCAAAGCCTCTCGCCCGAGGGTGGTTGGTCCCGCGGACACGGCAGCGTTTCGCAACATCCGCGAAAAGCCACTTTCTTCGTGAGTGACGAAGAGTTGCCGCTGCTTTTGCGACGTTCTTTCTCTCGTTATTCGTCGCTCATCGGCACGCGTTGCGTAAACTTGTGCCACGGCGAGGGACGGCGAGTCGTGAATACATACTAATCGTTCGCGGCTTTGATGGAATTGTCGAGATTCGATCGTGCGAATGTCGAGTCCTCGCCGCTTCGTCGATCCTCAAAGCGGAAGAAACTCGCGGAGCTGCCCGTCGGTGAGTGCGGCTCTTTCCGCGAATGGAACCAGGACCAAACTTCACGATCTTGAACCAATTTTTATTTTTATTTTTATTACAATTCTTTTTTTTTTTACGATTTCTTCTTTGCGACTCTGAATTTTTTTTCTGCAATAATCAGAGATGAATTTTACTTGAAGTTGGGAAATTTAGGAGACGGACTCACCTAAAAAAAATGGAAAATAATTTTTTTTTCCTATCCGCTATCGTTCATAAAAATTGGAGTTCACACTCGAAAAATGCATACGTTGAATCTCCCTCAATTTTTTTTGGAAGCCTTCTGTGCGTTTTATTTCAAGTCGGTACGGTCGATTTTTTTTCACGTACTTTCGAGTGAAATGAAACTTTTATGTATAGGAATGGATAGGAAAATAGAATTAGTTTTCTGTTTTTTTAGGTAACCCAGTCTTAATAAACCGGAAGACAATTTACAAATTAAACAAATCCAAAAGTGGACGAAAAAAAACGGAGTTAGAAATAAAAAGTAAGACTTTCTAACTTATCCGAACTTATAATTTTTGGACGTGCAAAAAATGTACATGAAGTACTTTAACTCACGCGAAGTACTTCTGGAACTTCTTGTACTTGCGTAAAGTACTTCGTGTGAATGCGCCGTAATAACTTAGTGCATTGATTACATTTGCCGGACTTGAACTGCACTAAATTGCAATCGAAGCACCTCGTCCAACTCCGATAAAAATTCATATCGATCCTTCGATAGGGCACTCCCACGTTCGATCGCGAGTATATAATCAATGTGCGAGCCCCTAACAAAGTTCGTAACGCAACGGAAAAAAAACCATTCCATCAGTCGGTGAAATATTTGATAGTTACGCGAACGTTTCTTTCAGGCTTTGTCGGACTTTGTCGGACTTCACCGCATTTCGCGCGTTGCAAACACACACATACGAATGACTCTTGTGTGCAGGAAAGCTCGTTACATCCGATGCTAATTGGGCTTTGATCTCGTTAACGTTTCAGAGCTTATCACTGACGCCGGCGAGGCCGCGTCCAGGACACGCGGCCTCCGGCACGAGCTATTCGGGCTCGATGCAGCAGGTGGACGACAGCGATGCGGAGAGCGTCAAGAGTTACGGGAGCGCTTGTAGTACAGCGAGCGCCTGCGATCACGCACACTTCGCCCTCAACGGCACAACGTGGTCGGGACGGTCGCGCAAATACGTCGTTCACTGTTCGAATCACAACGAGGACAGTGAGCAGTATCTAACGCCGACGCAGAGAGCAGCTAGACAAGTTCGAAAGTTTCAGGTGAAAACCATTTGACGAAGGGCATCGATTTTGTTTCAAAAAGATTAATTTCTTTTTCCGCCTTCTACGAATTTTTCTGAATTTCTATTTTTCTAATTTAATTTATAGAATCTTCTGAGCGAAGCGCGCAAGGAGATTGAGGAGAAGGACCGCGAGATATTCAGACTGACGAAGGAGGTCGTGGAGTTGCGTCTCTACAAAGCCTCGCTCAACAGTCCCGACGACCGCACCGACAGCAGCGACGCCCTGACCGTGCGCGAGAACAACCCCTTCTCGCCGGAATCGCCGTGCAAAGATTTGCCGGAGGAGAGCGGCTTCGATGCGTCGAACGCCACCAGTCCCGGCACTCCGGAGAAGCGCGTTACCGCCGAATTGCCCGCTTCGCTCGCCGACTCCGGACACTTCGACGACGAGTCCGTGCATTCCAAAGACTCCGGCGGTCTCGCCGCCGAACCGATCGCCGCCGAACCCGTCGACGCTTCGACGTCTTCGCCGAGCAACGTTACTCCGCCCGTCGACGAGGACACGCCGACGAAACTCGTCGGCGCGATCGCACAAAGTCACGAGAGCGCCGAGGAACGAAGACGCCTCGTCGAGCACTACGAGAACCGCATCGAGGAGATACACAGGAGGCACGTGGACGAGATTCAGGAACTCAAACAGAAGCACAACGACAAAGTCGAGAGCCTGCTCAATCAGCTCTCCGATGTGAACACTCGCTACTGCGAGGTACGTCCGTCCATGGATGCGGCCGAAGCGAAGGCCCGCGATCTCGAGACCGAGCTCGAGAGCCTCAGAGGACAGCTCGCCGAGCAGAAGACGATTTTCGACGAGCAGGAGGAGAGGAACAAGCAGATGTATCTGAAAATGTATGCCAAAGGTCAGGAGGCCGCGCGCATTGAACAGGCTGACAAGGCAAGTTTCGACGAGGCCTCTCGACACTTTTCTCCACGAACAATGCACCTACCCAGATTACATTTTCTTGACAATAGTGCAATAATAGCTCGACAAACTTGCACGAGTAATTGAAAATTATTACATCAAAGTAATCGAAAATTAATAGAGAATTGCAAACACTTTTCGATGGTACGAAAATCTGAAAAAAATCATTCCTATTAAAAAAAACTGAAAGAAATCATGTTTTTCCCGCAGATATACGAGCAAGCCAATCAGACGCCGCCCAAAGTTACAATGGCCGAGGTACTACAGCAATTGAACGTTACGCAGGCCGAATTGGAAAACGTGAAGGTGAGCTCGCAATTTCGATCAACGGACATCGTACCGAGAGTTCGTTAAACTTTGTTTTTTCATTTTAACATGGTTGTCGCGGATATCTCCAACTGGAATTCCCTGAAAATATATTCCCTTATCAATATATTTGAATTACTCCACAATATTGAATGTTCCCATTGAAAATTACGTTGCAAAAAATGTCTGTTCGAAAAAATTCTGAAAATTTTTTGAAGTAAAACGCGATTAGAGATTTTTTTGTTTCAAAAATCGACATTCGCTTTAAAGCCTCTCGAAAGGAGAACTTAGACTTTCAAATCGATGGCACGAGGGGGTAAAAATTCGTACGTTTTTAAGAATTTTTTTATTTTTTATTCAGGGCTGAGAAAAAATTTCCCCACATTTCCCTGACTTTTTAATGACCCAATGAATCCCGAGACTTTTCCAAGTTTCCCAGATCGGCCGCAATCATGTTTTTATCTTTTTTAGTATTTCACATACAGGTCAATACGATCACGAGGCACGAATCCCGGATATGTCCTTGTTCTCATTCAATTAAGAACCAAGGAACGTAGAATTTTTTTCCTACAGCCACGACTGTGGCGCGCAATCGATAGCCGCATCTCGCACTAACACGCAGCGCGCAGGATTATTAATAGACAAAAAAAAAAAAGAATAATCGCAGGGCGCGAAATTTTCACCAGCCAGTCGTCCGGTTGTTAATCCCTTGCGAAAATCGCTTCTCGCACCGCGATTAGTGCCATTTCCTATATCTATTCTTCGTTAAGCTGTGTTCATTGTTTGTCTCTCGTCGGCTTGTTTTATACTATCGCAAGGCCCTTTACGGTTTCATCCCTTGCGTCGCTTCTCCCACCGGGTAATTCGAATACTAACGATTTGCCAATTGTTTTTTTTTTTTTTTTTTTTGTTATCGCCGCTCACATTTCAGGGTACAAGCCACTTGCCCGAACTTCACATTTCAGCCGATCGTAGCCACTGTTTATTAAGCGCTCAGGAGGCTGTTTCTCTCTGGGTCCTTGCCACACGTAAGGTCTGTATCCCCCAGCTCAGTTGTCGCGCGAAATTCTTTATCGTCGTCGTATTTTCAGTCTTACTTCCCGCTCTCGATATTTTCCTCCGTTTCAATTTTTTTTTTTTTTTTTTTTTTCTCTACGTTGCGTTGATTATGATTTTTTTCTTTATACGACTGTGCATATTCGTTGCCTCGCAACGACGTTCCCTTTCCTCGCATCATTAGAACGCGCGCAGATTACGCGCAAACGACACAATTGACTTTCTGAAATAGCACTTTATCGTTTCGCTTTCGGTAACCGAGAGAGGAGTCTCGATCGCACAAACTGCGTCGACTGGCCAATAAATGATTCGTGTACTTCCTTTTTTTTTAATTTACTTTTTTCGTTGCGTCTCTTCACGAGGGATCTCTGGCATGCCATTCAATCATATTTTTGAGAACGATCACGCACACGTTAAATTATTTTCGTAGCTGAGTTTCTCGTACGAGACTTTGTCGTTCCTTTTTCTTTGATTTTTTTTTGAAATTACACTCGTAGACGGGCAGTGTCTGGAGCACTTGGAAGAAACAGCCTCTTTGTTCATTTGATCTGTAAGTTTTGTCATTGCACGCGCTTTTCAGCGAAGCACACGCTTTATTATCGTTTTTGTCCAGCAAACACGACTCTGTAAGAGTGCAAATAGTTACATTGAGCGAAATAACGTTTTATGTAGAAAAAGGTCATCAGCGTTACATTATTTCTTTCTAAAAGTCACGAGTTGGAACGAAATTTGCGAAGCGTTTCATATTTGAATCTTACATTTTCGTCGCGAATAAGAATTCGATTTGCGGTCGAAAAAGCGCGAATGACTAAAAAAAATGGAAAACCAAGCAAATCGGTATCGAAAAACAATAAATCGACAGCAAATCTTCCTAAGCGGGTTGTCTTAATTTCAAAAAATTATTAAGTAAATGTAAAATTAATACTTAATAATCGCTGTGACTTTTGTGTTCGCTGGACAATTATTCATTGCCGATTGTTGCCCATCCCATTTAATGAGATTAGATGTGAAATTGAACTGTAATTCCCCGATCGATGTTATTGTGACCTTGTCATATTGTACAAAAAAAATTTCAATAATTTTTGAACAAGTTAAAAAATCGTTTTTCATTCCTTTAACAGGCCATGTACAGAAGAATCGTCGAATCGCGCAACAGACAAGGCGCTCTCGATCCGGAGATAACGCTTCAGTTCCTCAAGTCCGCGATCTACTACTTTCTCACGGACAAGGAGAATCACCACGGTCACCTAAACGCCATCGAGAGTATTCTCGGCTTCACCGACAACGAGAAGCTCATTATCGACAAAATCTACGGATCCACGAGGAAATAACGAAACCCATGGAAGGGATTCATGAGTTTCGACGATTTCATTTTTTCGGGGGATGCATTTTGCCACTCTTTCTTGCCACTCGCTCGTCGGCCGGTGCTGAGTTTGATTACGAAACAAAAAGAAAAACCGTGTGCTTTTATTCCCGTCGTTTTGTAAGCTCGCCGATCGCGTCAAGTCGCGTCCGAAATTTTAGTCCTTTTTACTGCAATTGCCTGTCTTTTTTCCTCACAAACACTTGGTAATTTTGCATCGTAGCCGCAGCTTTGTATTTGTTTTTCTCGATTTTCTTTTCGGCCCCCTCAACGAGCATATCATTCCTCGGATGCCTGTGAATTATCATATTTAAAGAGAAAAAAAGCCGAGAACTCAGCACGACGAGCGTGAAAATATTGTCCCGCCGCTATCGGCTAGCTAGCAATTTTATCGATATCATTAGTCTCTATTCGGAGCAATTATTTCGGGTTTTTGGGATTCAATGTTCGTTCGCGAGATTCTCAGCGTCCGCGCGAGGAACCGATCGTTCGGACGTTTCCGGTCGTGCCGTCGCTGTCGCGTCCGACAGATAAAATGGTGTGTGTGTATGCCTATTCGTTACCGTTTTAGTTCCTATTATAGTATTGATTGCGCGAAGTATCGAGCATGCTCGTTGATATTCTGCCGCGTCGTCACGCGACCAAGTCGCAGGATATTCAAGGGTATCCGCGGAACACCGGGGAGTTCACGGTCATCAAAATGATCGGGAAAATCTCTCCTCTCCACGGCCCGAGCCTGGTGAAAATATTCCTCTGACGAATCATCCGAAAAACTCCGATCCGAGTGATTCAGTGAATTTTCCGAGATTTTCCTACATTTTTCTACGAATTTCTCCATCGCAACCTTTATAGGACACTAATCAGAGAAATCCTGAATTTTTTTTTCTGATAAACTATTTTAAGAAACTGCGTCGGAAGAGAAAAGAACAGAAAACAACGTTTTTTTTCGAATAAATCAGAAACAATTGAATTCGGAAGAATCTTCGAGTATCTCGGGAAAAACATTACAGAAACTTCGGTAAGTCGAGCGAAATATCCAGAGATATTACCGAGAAACTTTCTCGAGACTAGACGAATTTTCGGACGCAGTCAGAGAAGCATTTCCATCGCGTCTAAGCTAACACAGACTTATTTAATATATCATTTATATATTGTACATTTGTTATATATACCTTATGCATTTGGCGAATGTGTATAAAACTTTATCAAAGCCTGGTGATACGTCGTCCGGATAGGGTAACAGAATTAAGGAGACTGAGGGAAATACTTGCCTTTATATAAAAAAAAAAAAGAAACGAAGAAAGAAAGATAAAGAAATGTTGCTCGTTACGTCCATAAGAAAATCGTTGCTCCATTGTAGAACGGTGTTATCCCTTCGCTCTGTTAGAAATGCTCTAAAACGAAAAAAAAAAAAAAAAAAAGCAAAGAAAAACAAAAATTGTTTAACGCCGCAATTCTCGCCAACGCACGCGAGACGTACTTTGCGATTCTCATTAAACTTCTAAGATTACGATTAGACTGCAGATGAATATTTTCTTTGTTTCGCGTAAACACGAAGTTCCTCTTCTCGCCAACGAGTCTTTAGCGTGCACAGACTAATTAGAGCTCGGAAAATTTCCATGCAAGTCAAGCTTCGATGACACTGAAGCGTGAGAACAGAGAGAAATCGAAGATAAAGAAAAATCTAGCGAAAGGTCGCATCGATGGTTAGCGCAACGAGAATGAATTTTCACTTATTCGGCCTTTCGTCAAAATTATTATCGCTCGTCGCGGTCCTCCCATTGGTCCGTGCCGTCGGGTTACGGCGGTATCTCTGGAATCGAACCAATAGCATCGAAGCGATTGGATCATTTTTTTAACGAGCGACTGGAAAGCGCCAATCATCGAACGAAGCTCATTCTCGGTGCGCGCGCGGTGTCGGCTTAAAACCCGCTAATTTGTAACGGCAATGTACCACGATTGTAAAGTAAATCTTGTGAAAATAAATAAAAGCTAAGTCATTGGAGACGGAGTGTTGTTATTTTTTTTGTTGTAATTTATTGTGTGTGTGTAAGTAGTAAAATACAGAATGCGTAGATTACTTCTTGCCGGCGAGGATAATACCGTCGTATTTCTGTTGGAACCACTTCATCGCGTCTTCTTTGGTGAGCCGATGTTGGAAGCCAACCTTGCCCGTTTTTCTCCTCCTGTGGGCTACGTTGAAGCCTGGAAAATGATACGGACGAATAATGAAACGAGGCATTACTCGACATTTTTTCTTTTTTTGTGGAGTAAAAAATCGATGAATCTGTCGCTTCCATTAAGTAACACACCCAGTAAAATTTGTGGGCATGGGTTGCAAATAAGAAGCTTTTTATTTGGCACGCGCATCCCGAACAGGAACGCATAGACGCCGTCTAAGCCGAGGGCGTCTATGATACCAGATTATGTGCCGATCGAAATTTTACGAGAATTTCAAATTTTCACGCTACTGAATTTCGAAATGTTAATCATAAAAGTTTTATTTTGCTTTCGTGAAAAACGTCTTTCAGCATGAATATTCGCACCTGTTATTAAAATAGTTTTCGACAATAAAATTCAGCTTTATGAAGCCTTTTCTTCAAATTTCAGTTTTCAAAGCTTCTAAAGTGAGCAAAATTTTCTTTCGAGTTTCCATTTTAAAACATCGGAAAACAAAATTGCAGACATACCGGGTCGTCCGAGCACGACGTAGAAGTCCAAACCGTAGATACCGATGCTGGGATCGTACTTGATTCCCAAGTCGATGTGTTCTTGGATGCCGAATCCAAAGTTTCCAGTGCCAGAGAAGTTCTCCTTGCGCAACTCGTATTCTCGTACCTGCGAGGAAAAAACAATATTATTATTATTATTACTTATTTATAAGAATTATATTTATTTATTATTCATCTACAAAAAAATTTTGTAATTTATACATTTATATATATGAATTATTATATTTGTTATTATTATTATTATTATTATTATTATTATTGCGGATCGCAGCGTCAATTTGGTTTCTTACCTTAAGACCCCTCTCGAGGATTTCTTCGGCTTTGGCGCCACGTACGGTGCAGTGAACGGCGATCTTTTCGTTACGACGAATGCCGAACGAGCGCACGGTGTAACGAGCCTTGGAGAACACGGGCTGTTGTCCAGTCAATTGTTCGAGTACCTTGGCGGCGCGCGTCAGCCTATCTCCGGACTCGCCGACGCAGATATTGAGGCACAATTTGCGAATGCGAACTTCGCGCATCACATTCTTGGAGGCATCTTTCGGCTCCTTCCTCGCCTTCTCCACCTTCTTCGCGGACTTCTTCACGGGGGCCGGCTTTGCGTCCTGCGGAAAACAATGCGCGACATTGAATCATTTTTTTCAATTAACCAATTTTTGTTTTTTTCGTTTTTTTTTTTTTTTGAATGTGTCGAACATCGAATTATTCGGCGACGAAAACAGGCTGCGAAGTTTCGCTTATCAGGTTATAGCTCCGCGAGTCCGTCCACGCCGATGTGTCTGACGAAAGAAATAAGCGCGACAAGCGTGAACGTTCGCGATCTGTCACACGCGAGAATATTATTGAGATCGGCGACAAAGCGCGCAACGACTGTTTCGGCGGGGCTCGCGAAGATTCGATCTTTTCAACGGTGATGCTAATTCGCCGTTTTCACTGAGGATTCGCGTGATATCGTTGGATTTAGTTAACAATCTTGCGAGCAACAGACGTACACTCACCGCCATCATGGAAGGAAAAGGAAAAATTCACGCGCGCTGCCTCGTGGAGACGGGGCGAAGCATATTAACATGTCTGGCGTCGCGCGTGCGCGGACGCGCGCCGGTGACGTCAGCGTGGCGCGAGTTTCGGACAGCGACCGAGTGCGGGTTGGCGCGCGTTCCGCACGCGTTCGACCAGGGTTCGCGCCCCGGTTCGGCTGGTTCGAATTCCACCTTAGATAGTAGGTCCAAATTCCCAATATTTTTATGTATTGTTACTTTTTTTAAATTGGAATTATTAATATTATTATTATTAATTACGGAGATCCCGGTAATTTTCTGCTGGTTGATACAACAGAAATATGATAAGATTTCCCCGACGAGGGTTGGAAAAAAAAAAAGATTAAAACGAAAATACAATTTGATAAAACAGCGACTTCGGACGGCTATGAAGCAATATCAAAAAGATATAATAAATGAAAAAAAAGCTTGTTAATGTTATTTATAGGATTTTTTATCAAAGTAGCTACTAACAATTTTCATTAAAGTAATTGTTAAGAAATTTTGTAAATCGATTCTTAAATTCTTCTGATCTTTCATTAATTTTTCTCAAACACTGATAAAAACACACGGTTGGGATTGCTTTGTTGCTACCATTCATTGTCCATTTTATTCTCTTATTCGTATTGCATACGTATAAGCTACAATAAGTCGTGACTTAATTCTCAATATTTATCACCTCGATCACATAGGCTATATGTATGTATAAACGAAAATTGAGAACCTATCGTTAGATATCGCCAAGTTTTTCGACCGTCCTTCGAACTATTCGTCATATTTGTTTTTCTCATTCGACGATCGAGAGTCTCGTTGTTCGATTGTACCGAAGAATTTTTTGATTTTATGAAAAGTAAAACCCAAAAACAAACAAACGAAATTCGAATGACCCGCCGAGAGTTTGTAGAATTTACATTACGATCTAATGTACTTGATTTGTATTCGATACAACGTCTGTCGCGAAGATGGACAAGCTCGTTGAACGAATGACTCGTCGACCCTGAATCGCCAAGGCGAAATGATAAATTCATTTTCAGAAAAAAAAAAAACGCCGGTAGATCCCACAGCGTCGAGTCTCATTCACCAAATCGTCCGAAAACACATCTTTTCATATGTACTGAAATTAATTCTCTACTATCCTAGGCCTTAAGCTCGGAATAGAATTTGTGAAAAAACATCGAGAGAAGATATATAATCAAATAATAATAATAATTCCCGAGATGGCGATCGCACACTTAAAAATCTATAAGTATCTACTGTACACGCGATTTATCGATCGCCACGCATGACTTAGCACGATATACGAAAAAAAAAAGAAAATTCCACGAAGGAGAATTAAGGCGGGCGCGTTTGCCCATATTTTTATTCGCGCGATTATATTTTCCTCAACTTTCCTCCGAATCGTCGTTTTCCTTTCTCGATGTTCCCGCAAAAAAATTCATTCAACGATTTACGCGATCCCCTTCGAAATAAGCGGCGCGTTTTCTTCCTTTTTTCGTCGTGAATCGAGAGAAGAATCACAGGATTGGCTTCGAAAGAACCAAAAAGAAAAATCGAGTCTTAATTTACAATTTCGATAACGAGGATCGAACGCCTTTGTTATTTCGAAGAGGATGGTTGAGCTTTTGTCAATGAAATTTGATCGATTATCGATGATTTTTTTTGTTCTCGCTGCGCGTAAAAGTTTCGATCTCGTCGAACGGAGTCGGGAAAATTTCTTCGACGTTCTCTCGTCCCCGAGACGGTTTGTCCGCGCGCAGAAACGAGCGAGAATCGATCGTTGAACGAACGCGTTCATTAGTTTTCGTCCGGATCGTCATCGTCGTCGGATATATACTTCTTCGTAACGCGCTTCCGGCGCCCGCCTCGTCCCTCGCCGCGTCGCCCCTTCAGCTTGAACTTCATCCGCATGCTCGAATCAGCGTCCGAGCCGTCCTCGCCCTCACCTGTGGAGCCCGGAAATTCTTCTTAATTATTAAAGCGTCATCAATTCCGATCGGGACGATACAACCGTCGTCGTGGACGTTTACAAAAAAATGATAAGAACCTCTGTCGTCGCCGTCCGAATTGGCATTGTCCTCCGATTCGAGCCTCTCCCGAGCGTTCGTGAAGACCGACTGCAGCACTATCGAGTCCTCGTGTATCAGCGAAGCTTCCTCGTTGTAAATTTGAGCGTTTTTGCACAACTGCATGAAATCCTTTTCCAACTCGTCGAAATCGGTGTACTGCGAAATTACCAAAGAGTCAAGAATGCGAATGAATGCGAACGAGGTAAAAATTCAGTGCTGAACATTTTTTTTGAAGCTCCCGTTTGGCGCAAAAAAAAACCTTACCTTTCCTTCTTCTATCTTCTGCAACAGTTTATTTATAGTCAATGGCTTTTTGATGATCTCGTAGTAATCCGGCAGTTCCCTTCTGGAAGGCAATTTCATGAAGGGCTCGCTGAGTAATCTGCCGTCCATGCTGTCCGTGTAGTTGACAACGACCCCGATGAGTTTCTTCATGGCTCTCTTGATCTTCGGATCGACGATCGAGCCGGTGCCGCGTCTCTTCTTCGGCGCCGGATCGTCGTCTTCCTCGCCTTTTTTCCGCCTCTTTCGCGTTTTCTTCTTCTTCTTGTCGTCCTCCTCCTCCTCCTCGTATTCGACGCCGTCCTCGTCGATGGCCTTGAGCCATTCTTTCTCCGTCAGGCTGTCGGTGTAATCGACTTCCTTCCGTTGCCTTGAGCCTCGTCCCAAGAACCGTTCCTCGTCCTCCTCGTACGTCCAGCGCTCGACCTCGTCGTCGTCCTTCACGAGCCAATCCGGCAGTTCGGCTTCCTCCAGCAGTCGCGACTTTCGATTGGGCCCGAGTTTCGCCTCCTCGCGTCGCCTCTCCAGATCCAACTTCTGAAAGCTCTCGAATTCGCCCTCGCTCCTCGCGATCATCTGATTGACCGTCTCGTCGTCGGGAACCTCGTTCTCCTCCTCGTCGTCCGCGTCGTCCTGATGGAGGATGCTCTGCAAAAATTGTTGCCTCTCCGAGCCCGTCGACTTCTGGTCGAACATACCGGCCTGTATGACCTTCTCGTCCATGTTGAGCTTGTATCTCGCCGCCGCGAGTATTCTCTCCTCCACCGAATTCACGGTCATCAGTCGCAAAACGCGCACCTCGTTTTTCTGTCCTATCCTGTGAGCGCGATCCTGCGCCTGCAAGTCCTGATGCGGATTCCAATCGGAATCGAAGATTATGACCGTGTCGGCGGCTTGAAGATTCAGACCGAGACCGCCGGCTCGCGTCGACAGTAGAAACAAAAAGTACTCCGAGCCGGGATCGTTGAATTTCTTCAACAGATCACCGCGATCCTCAGCCTTCGTCGTGCCGTCGAGACGCAGGTACATGAAACCGCGCCAGCTCAGATAATCCTCCATTATCGTCATCAACTGCGTCATTTGACAAAACAGCAACACCCGATGATTCGTCGCCTTCAATTTCGGCAATATGCGATCGAGAAGCTCGAACTTTCCCGAGGCTCGATACAAATCCGGGCCCGTCACGACGCCGCTGCCCGGATTGCCCGAATGTTCGCAATACTTTTCCTCTATCGCTTGAAACATGAATGGATGATTGCACAGCTTTCGCAGCTGCACTATCGTGTTCATGAGCGCTTTCGCTCCGCCCTTTCCTTGCTTGCCCTTCTCCGAGCCGTCCGTCAGCAGAACGCCCTTGCTCTGCATGTGTTTGTACAGAACTTTTTGCAATCCCGACATATCGCACTTTATTATGTACTCGACCTTGTCCGGCAGTTGCGACTCGACTTCCTTCTTCAAGCGGCGCAGCAAGAACGGCCGCAGCACTTTGTGCAGACGGCGAATAATGAGTATCGTCTCTTCCTCGTTGAGCTCGACCTTCTCGCCGGTCGTCGCGAACGGCGCGTTGAACCACTGCTCGAATGTGCTGCACGACTTGAATATCGACGGAAGCAGGAAATTCAACAGCGCCCAAAGCTCCGGCAATTTGTTCTGCAACGGTGTGCCGGTCAGCAGCAAACGATGCGGCGCGAGATAATGCGTGTTCAGAACTTGCGTCAACTTGCAATGATGATTCTTCATTCTGTGCCCCTCGTCTATTATCATGTACTTCCATTGCAGCTTCGCGAGTACGCTCTTGTCTTTTATCACGTACTCGTACGTTGTCAAGAGAACGTTGAACTTCGTCGCTCGCATCTGCGACTGGATTGCACGTCTGCCGGCCGGCGAACCCTTGTACGAAACTACCACCACGCTCGGCGCCCACTTCTCGAACTCGAGCACCCAATTCGACAGAGTTCTGAAAAACAGATTGAGGGAATCAACCGATTAGCTACTTTTTCTTTCTTGAGAAGCTTCGAGAAGCATCGAGAAAAATAATTTGCCAGTTCTTCCGGTTGCAGGCTGATTCGTTGAACAACTTTCATACATTTGTTCATAATACAGAGATATTATTATTAATAAAAATCATTGTTTTTCAGATGATTCTATAGACGATTTTTTTTTAAGATTTAAGTCCCAGTGAGAAGTGTTCGAAATTCTCACCGGATCTCGCGTTTCGCTAGCCTTTACCGGAAGGACTGCGGTAGAATAGCAACGAGAACATTTTTTAGGGCAGTCGATAGTTTACTCACGAAAGAGGAACGATGATTAGGAAAGGTCCATTGACTTTCTTCTTCTCCATGAGGTAAGTCACGAGAGCTATCGTCTGGATGGTCTTACCGAGACCCATCTCGTCGGCGAGAATTCCGTTGAGATTGTTATTGAACAACGAGACAAGCCACTCGAGACCCTGAAAGCAGATTGCAGAAGAACGAACAATATTATAGAAATTTAATACATTTTTTTCTCTCAAGTTTGTTAATTTCGTTCGTATCTGAATTTTACTCTCAGAGAAGACTTTTTTCTTCAGGATGCAAGAAAGATGCTTGTTAAAGCGAGATGTCGATACTGTACGAATTGTATGAATGAAGAATTATAACTACTATAATTGTTTTTTTTTATACAACGACAAAAATACGCGGCATTCTAGGTTTTTCAGATTTTCGAGATCCTTTTTCGACAAAAATATAAATAAGAAGCTCAATCGCCCGAACCTTAATTTGATATTCCTTAAGATTGCCATTGACCAGAATAGAGGCTTGTTCCGTAACGCTTTCGTGAACTGTATGAGCTATGCTGTAATAAGTTTGTTCCTCGGTCTTGTACTCGTCGTCCTCGACTTTGGCTTTTTGTATCGTCTTCTTCACCTTCGTCTCTTCCGTCACCGCTCCGTCAGCCTTTTCTTTGTCCGCTATTGTTAAAATACCGTGTTAGAATCGCTGATAAATCATTGAAACTATAATTAGGACGGTGTTGAGGAATTGGGAATCCTAAGATTCTTTTACCATTTGCTTTCTCCTCGCTTTCTTCCTCCTCGTCTTCGTCGTCCTCTTCGCTGTCCGATTCCACAGGCTCCCAGCCGGGATGCGCCTCGAGAAAGGCAGCGAGTTGACTCATCAGCGGGGCCTCATCGCCGGTCAAGGTGCGACCGGTCGCCGTCTCGATAACGGCGACTCGAGTATCTTCGCCATTCGCACCGTCCTCGGCGGTCTCGCCTTCTTGTATTTTCTTTTTTTTCTGAATGAGAAAAGGGCGAACACGAAACAAGTGTTAGTTTACATCCCGCAATGCCGTTTCACCCATCACCAAAAATCTCAGACGAAGAATCACGATTGGAAGTGAATTTCGAACACTTCTCAATGGGCCAAGCATTTAAAAAAAAAACTGGTACATGGAAGGTGCTGGAAGGATTGATTTCACGATGTAATAATACAAAAACGAAACATATTTATTTAAAAAAAATTGTTCAACAAATCGCCCAACCATCTAACTTATATTTTGTACTTCACGAAAACGATTCATTTTTTGTTAAAATGATAATGAAAAATTCGGAAATAATTCATATTTATTTGAAAGATGGAACGCACCATTTTCATTGAAAAAGAATGTTAGGTTTCAGAGTCTTTTGTTGAACAATTTATTTTTCATTAATTTGTTGCTAAAATTTCGGTATTATTATTAGGCAAAATCAATATTTTTTTTGGATTTCCACCCCATTGAGAAATCCTCTGTCAATCTCACGATGATTTTTTTTCTACCGCGCTCGGATTGCCCGCTTGAATACCGAAGAATCCGAAAAAAATGCGGGACGCAGCTAAATACCTTCTTCAGTTTCTGTTCCTCGACCTGCTTCCTCTTCTGTTCCATCTTGTGTTGCTTGACCATTTCCGTGAGATTGCTGATGTACTCGTCGGTTTGCGACAAAAGGAAGGCCAGACGTTTGTCCTTCTTTTGATCGATGAGCTTGCGATAACCCTCCTCATCCTCGGCCATCAGCCGACCCATGCGCTCTTTCTCGATGCGTTCCTGTTCCTTCTTCTGCTCTCTCTCGGCATTCGCGTGATAATTAAGCACAGCCTTGTTGAGGCGAGACAATTTCGCGACGTTGTTGCGATGAAATTCTTTGAAGTCCTTGCCATGTTGCAGCACCGAAGTGAGGAATTCCTGAGCAGAAAAAACGTATCGACGTTATTAACCATTCGAAGCCGATCAGTGAAGGAACCAGAATTTCCATTTCTCAGATAATTTTATAGGATGTTTGCAGAAAATTCGAAACAATTCATCTAAGAACTGTCCATCGATAAATATTCTATAGCAATTGATTGAAAATTGTTCATCGAAAATTTCTTTTCTCATTTGCTCAACCATTTGGGGTGACTTTTTGATTAAAGGAAAAAAAGGAAAACACTCGTCGCAAAAGTTCTCGCGTGTGAGCGAAAATCTTGCAAATATCCTCTTCTTCACGCTATCGAAACCATGAATGTTTCCCGCCAAAGAAAAAAACCTGTATTTTAAAAACCGAAAAAAAAAAGAAAACGAACCTGATGTTTCTGTCTGCGTTTGCGTTCAGCCTCGAGTTTCTGTTGTTTCTCCAATTTCTCCGTAGCTCGAGCTTCGCGAAGGCCTTGTCTCTTCGTTCTCTTGTAAGCCTTGACGTTCACGGCGGTCTCAAGCGTAGTATCTTTGCGCGTGCACGCGATGATCTGCAAGAGCAAAGAATTCGCCCGATTAAAAGATTCACCGTAGCCGCGCGCGATCGTCGAACGGTGTTTGATTAACGATTGAAGACAAACGCCCAAATTTTCACCGATAGAAAAGAATACATTGCGCGTACCTCGGATCGCAATTGTCGTTGGAAATTCAAGACTCTAAGCATTCGCAGTTCTATCTGAGCTTGAATCCGAAGATCCTCGGGCATATTCGTCGGCAGATTGCTGAGCTGTTCCATTCTTGAAGCTATTCGCGCCGCGACTCTGAACATCAACGTTTCAATCATATCAAATTTAATTCGCCTCTCTTAAGCTCGAAATGTCTCGAAGAGAAAATGGCGAGCGAGCGGATATCGACGATTCCCGAAGCCAATTTCTCTCGAGTGCGGCCGGAATGTTCGATAACGGAGTATCGCGTCGACTGACCTGTTTTCGCGTTCTTGGAGTATCAACAACGGATCAAGACCGGCCGGTTTTGTGACGCTGGTCACGCGATTAGCTTTCGCTCCAGGTGGTTGATGCTGTTGCTGCTGATGTTGCTGCTGTTGCTGCTGCTGTTGTTGTTGCTGCTGTTGTTGTTGCTGTTGCTGTTGCTGCTGCTGTTGTTGCTGTTGCTGTTGCTGTGGCGTTTGAGCGCCGGCTCTCGCAGGACCGGTCGTGGAGCCATTCGCATTCGGACCGGGTAGCTGCGAACCTGCCGGCGTTACCGAAGCTTGAGTCGGATCGACGGGACGCTGTCCCATACCTGAAGAAGGAGGATGAGGGGGAGGCGCTCCACCTATTTAAATCCGTTTCATCGTTACCACATAATCCAGGATCATTCTACTCTCACATCGATGCGCAGCCGAACGGAGATTTCTACTTCGAAAAATTCATGCCAGAAAAATAAAGCGCTTCAAGTTTCCAACGCTACTCTATCAATAATAGGCAAACAGAATCAAAAGATTTTTGTCTTCGATAGACCAATTAATTATACAACGAAATGGAAAAGAAAGCGTTACTGACAATTTCGTACGCCTGGATGCAGAAAATGAAAATATAGCGCGCGAGGAAGAAACGTAAGAGTAGTCACCTGGAAAAAGCGTTTGCGTAACGAGCAACGACAATCAGTGAAACTTACTGAACTTACCTTGAACCGCGAGAGCGAGTTGCTGCGAGAGCGGTTGGTTTCTCGCGAGCAGTCTGTACGCCATTATCTGTACTCTGTGAAAGGCAAAGAATTTTCAGTTCAGTGACGAGTAAATTTTGAGAAAAACCTGTGCGACCCTTGAAAACCAAGAGGCGATCGCTAACTTGACTAACCGTAATTGCTGCAACTGTTGCGAGCTGAACATTTGTTTTTCTCCGATACCGCTGCCCTGTCGAGCCCTCAACGCGAGGAGTTGCGAGTAGCGCGGATCTTCCTGAAGTCCCTTTTCCTCCATGGAGTCGATGGCTTTTTGTAGAGCGTTGAGATTTTCCTGTCCCGATGGCGGAGCGCCGGATGGTCCGCTGCCGGGCGTGATTGGTCCGGATCCGGTTTGATTCATCTGGCTCGCGGATCCGATCGGCCCCGAGGGTGGACCGGATGGGGTTTGTCCTGCGCAACCACCTGGTCCCATTTGTGGTGGTCCTCCCGGTCCCATTTGACTGCCGGAACCCGACGACATTTGTCCCGGAGAACTGCCGGGCCCCATTGGCACGCGAGCGTCGCTCGGCAGCATCGGCCCTCGGTTGTCGCTCGGCACCATCGAGCCTCTGCTATCGCCCGGTCCCATTTGACTCGCTTGCCCACCTCCGGATCCCAACATCGCGGCTCCACCGCTTGCCATTTGATTTCCCGGGCCGCTCGGAGCTCCCACTGGTCCGCCGCCAGGATGATTCATGTTCATGATTCCGCCATGGCCCATTTGTCCTGCGGGCATTTGTCCTGTATTGATTTGTCCACCGGGTCCGCCCATTCCCATCTGACTTCCCGGCGGTCCTATGCTCATCTGTCCCGGCGCATTCGGTACCATTTGTCCATGCCCGTTCGAACCCATCGGGCCGGAATTGCTCGCCCCCATGTGACTTGGTACGCTCTGAGTCATCGACGCACCCGGCTGACCCCCCATGTGACTTTGACTCGTGCTTATGTGCCCAGCGCCGGGAGGCCCTCCAATGTGTACCGGACCGCCGCTTCCGATCGAAGAATTCTGCGGCATACCCTGCGGTCCGCTTTGGCCCATGTGAGGCGAACCCGGCGGCCCTTGGACCATGTGCGGACCCGGAGATATTTGCGATGGGCCACCAGATCCCATCTGAAGAGTCGGTCCGCTCGGCGTATTCATGTGCGGTCCTGGACCACTTTGGTTCATGTGCGGCGGGCCCTGAGCGCCCTGCACCATGTGAGAGCCTGGAGGCACCTGCACCGGGGCAGAAGACATCGGTGCGCTCTGAGGAACGCTCTGAGGGCCTTGCTGCGACATGTGAGGACCCGAAGGTACTTGACTGCCGCCACCGGGTATCATTTGAGGATTCGGCGGTCCTCCCAAGTGACTCATCGGGGGACCTTGGACGGCTTGACTCATGTGAGGAGGCCCCTGACTACCCGGCGGCCCGATGTGAGGCGGACACGGCGGCCCTTGGCCCATGTGCGAGACTGGAGGAATCTGCCCGAGGCCGCCGGACCCCATCTGAGGTCCCTGCGGTCCCTGCCCGGGCAACATGTGCCCAGGACCGCTCGGCATTCCCATTTGAACCGGACCCCCCGGCCCCATCGGCGCCGCGCCACCAGCTGCCATGTGTGCGCTTCCGGCTGGCAAATTCGGTCCCATTTGACCCGGAATCATAGAATTGCCCTGCTGAGGCACAGGCCCCGGACCGACTAGAACGCCAGCGCCCCCCTGACCCTGAAAATGAATTCGCGGAAAGGCGTCATGAAAGTGCGATTGTCGCGACTATTGATAAGAGAGTTGAGTTTGATAAAAATTGAATTTAACAAAGATCGTTCAATAGTGCAATATCGACAATGGTCATATAAAACGAATTGAAAAGTTGAAGCTGGGAAGGCAAAAAAGGAGAGGAAATTTATGACGTCTTATCTCGTAGACGTAATGTGGCACGTGTCGGAGATCGGCTCGGATCAAGAAGTAAGACTGTTCGCTATCGCTTCATGATTTATGAACGCGTCGATAGGGTATCGCAGATCGCGAGAACTTATCCCCCGAGGAATTTTTCCCGAAAACCATTACCTCTGAGACACATATTTTCCGAAGCGTGTTTAATCCAGAGATATTGTACTTTTTGCGCGCTACAATTAGAATATTTTTTTTTTTATCGGTCTGAAAAATCCATTTACTCCTTTTCGAGTAATTTGTGATTGTAATTTCAGGCATTCAGAAAAAAATATACATTTCTACAAAGAATGATGCAAATTTGAAATCAATGCATTTCATTGCTTCGTCTATGAAAAAAATCCCAAAAGATGCTAATCTTAACGGAATAAAAAGAGATTCCTTTGAAGCAAAATATGTTTTTATATCATTTTTTTTATCTATATAAACGAATATCAAACGAAACTAATGCGATTATCAATAACTACAAATGCAGAGCTGTACGTCATCATTATCGTGAGTCATTGATGTAGACATTTTTAGTTTGCTTAGACATAAACAAAAAAGACACTATACAGAACATTTCATCGCTGGCTCTTAATAACAAGATTTGCCTATATCGTTGCCGGAGGATGACTCTAACAAAACGCGCGCTCTGGTCACAACAGTTTGTTTCATTACGATCCAGACACGAGATTCCTTCCTCTCCAACAACAAAGCTGATGTTTGCAAGCAATATCAAAAAAAAACTTTCCATAACACTTTTCATTCCGTCTGCGAAGTTTTTATCCTGTCCACGATTCGGAGAAAAACGTCTCTGATTGCTAAAAACTGCAGAATAAAGGCTTTCGATATTCATGGAGTAAATAAAGAATAAAGAACCTTCGACTTATCGAAATTTCATTCGCATTTTCATCTCATTGAGAGATTCGAAGTTCTATTGTCTCAAATGAAAAAAGATAGAAGGGTTGCAAAGTGTACTGTGACATTTTTATTGCAAAAACATTATTAAAAAAAAATAATAAAATAAAAAAAATAAAAAAAATTAAAAAAAAAAAAGGCAAAGCTAACATAAAAATTACCATGATAGATATAAAAGTGAATCGCTATTAGTAATGAACAAATTCGATCGATCGTCCCCGATCTACAATTTCTACTTCCGAATGCAATCGAAAAATAAAATTCATGCGTTTACAGATGAATCGTCGAAGCTGATCGATTGCGAGAATTAGTCGGAGAGCAAGGTCCGCGAATAATTGTTGCGTTACTATGCACACACGCATTATCCTGTTTCATAGAGAGGGGTTACACTTGCCGAGAACGTGGTAGCGACCCACTCAGGGCGTGCACAGGGCATGAAAGAGATGCGTCAATCGGCATGATAAAAAGGCACTACTGTAGCGCGAAACAATGCATAGTGCCTGCTGCGTGTCTGACACAGAGTCTCGCACACACACGGCGAGCACGTGTTGTCGGACTCATTGCACCTGCAATGCGCTTTGCATTATTTCCTTATCAGCGTCGTGCCTCGCTGTTACTTAATCCTCGAAGTGTCTATTACGATCGAGGACTAATATAAGTGTCTTAAAAAAAAAAAAAAAAAAAAAAAAAAAAAAAAAAAAAAAAAAAAATTGAAAAAACGAATAAATAAAACGGGCAAAGGAAATATGAATGGAATATAATGGAAATTATGACCGCAGTCGAATCAACACAATTGTTCTAATCACTTAAGCAGACACTTAACAGACGACGAAAAGAACAAATCGTCTCCAACAGGCGGATTCCGTAATCGCTATTTTATTATATAATAAAAAAACAAAAATTATTATATTTTTCATCACTCGGAAAAATTACGAAGGTTCAGTCGGCTCCGGCGTTGTCAACAGTGCGACGTGCACGGAGATCGAAGAAAATCGCTGTCAACAAGAGCGTCACTTCGCCCAACCGGCGAGAGAAAGGGAAGGGGATACGAAACCTATCGCATTCATGAAATAAATACCGGGACTCTCCTGGCCGGGGGTTACTTCGATTGTGGAACCTGCTAAAGTGACTACTGCATTGCAGCCGGGCATTGACGATTATTCTTCCACGACTCGCGAGAGTTTGAAACTTTTGAGTTGTTTTTGTAATCCACGCAACGACATGGCCAATCCGAAGGAATTGGATCATTGCTACGACTTTGTTATGCAGCTTACCATCGAATCTGCTAAGGTAATGAACTATTTTTTTTTATACACATTCATTATTTTTTTTATTTCTATGTTTTTAAAAAAAATTTCTTACATTGCAAATAATAGTATTTTTGCTACAATGGATGTTCAAGACGGCCGTCGGTCGCCAAATACTCCGATATGCAAAGTCAAACTCTGGTCAATTTAAATTCAAACTTTCTTTAATAGTCGAAATGTGACACTATCTTTCATAATAGGGAAAAATAAGGAAAAATATACAAATGAAACTATGAATACTGATTATATGATATATGCAAAAGGGTGACTGTCCCGTCAATAAATAAATAAATAAATAAATAAATAAACAATGTGTTTTGTACCAATAATTCTCGCAAGAGTTTCGGAATTTTTAAGAAAATGAACTCATCGTAGATTCAGTGCTGCGCTGTTATATGACGAATACGGATAAATAATAAAAATGTAAATAAATAATGCGATGGTGCTGGCGAAGAAAAGAACCAATGAATATGTGTAGAAAAAAAAAATATGTAGTGAGAGAAACTGTAAAATATTGTCATGAAAAAATACAAATCTCTAGTGCAAGTGCATCCAGTTTTAAGGGGCAGTTATTAACAAATTTAAAAAAAAAGTACATTTCGAATTCACTAAAATTATTATTATGCAAAATCAATCGCTTTAGCACCTTCCACGTGCTTGATTAAAAAAAAAAATTTGTCCCATCGAGAAGTATTCAAGATTCTTTCTGAAACTCACTAACTAACATTTGGCGGGACGTCCTTAATGACATTTTTTTAATTAAATTTTGATTTTAAATTAAATTAAAAAAATCGTAGAAACAAAAAGAATGTGAAACAATAATGAATGCTGTGCATAGTAAAGTCGGGAGGAATTCAGAGTCAATGACGAAGAAATCTTCCGTTTCACGGTCACTGTGAATCATTCGTGATGCGTTTGGTTATCGACACGAGTGTTACGCGAACAGTGCTTACGAAACGAGTATTACGCGTCATTACGAATTATGAAAACATTTATTTTACATCATTATCGAAGCAACTGTCTTATCGTTCACGAGCGCGTTGCCCTTTCGCGTCATAACAGAGAATCGCCTTTGGTTTACTCGTATTTATTTGCAATTATCTGATACATATTGGGCCTATCGTAGTCGCACCTAAAGTTATCTCCAACAGAAACAAATCTAAAAAAATTCAGATCGAGCTCACAAAAGTAGCCGAGAACATTGTTTTTGCATAATAATAATTCCGGAATGTTATCAACGAATTATGAAAAAAAAAAAAATTGTGCAACAATTTTCCAGACAAACCAATTTTTTTTTTTTATAAAAAATAATTCCGAACACGCATGCATTATTTTTTTGATCATTGGGTAAAATTTTTTTCTTGCATTTTTCAGATCATACGGACGGCCTTCGAGGGTAGAAAAGATATCGAGACGAAATCCGGTTATTGGGACTTGGTAACGCAGTACGACAAAAAAGTCGAGCAAGTTCTGATCGATGGACTCGCCAAAGAGTTCCCTGGTCACAAGTAAGCTGCTTTGAATATAACGAATGGAAAACATAACAGGGTACACATAATTGGGTACAAGAATCAATATTGTTTGTCTCGAGAATTTAATTAAATTTCTTGTCGCGACAAAGATTCATCGGGGAAGAAACGGTCGCGAGTTCGAATTATCTTCCCGATTTGACCGGTTCACCGACGTGGATCATCGATCCGATCGACGGCACCACGAATTTCGTTCATGCATTTCCGCACGCCTGCATATCGATCGCTCTCGTTGTAAAAAAGGAACTGGAAATTGGCATCGTCTACAATCCGATATTGGAGCAAATGTTCACCGCCAGAAGAGGACGCGGGGCGTATCTGAACGGAAAACCCATAAGAAGTTCCGCTGTGAATGGTAAGCTTTTATATTTTATATTTTTTAATTGTATTCTTTTTTTTTTGTATCAAACACAGTGGCCATGCGTTAAAGATCAAAATAGTTGAGCTGAATTACTAGAAATCCAGAAACGCGAGTCTGTGAGAAAAAATTCATCTCCCGTTGCTTCCTCGAGGAGCTTCGTTTTGGTGGATTTTTTTTTCGAGATTTTTGAACGCTTTCAAAATGTCTCAAAACTTCGAAAAATCCCATTTGGAAAAAAATGTTTGGATGTGTGTGAAATTTATACCACATGATGAAGGCTCAAGTTTCCGTCTTTGATCCAATTTTCAACAAAATCTATGCCGTTGTTCAGTTTTCACGAAATTTTAAAAATATTTTGTTTATATATCAATTGTTTATATAAAAATCAGTAGTTATAAATAAATTAAATAATAATGAATAATAATCAAAGTAAATGATTATTAAAAAGTATTGATAATAAATAAATAATTGAATATTACTAATTATTTGATTTGATTATCATTAATTTTTATTAAAATTCTTTATGACTAGTCGCAATTTGTTTCTAAACAAAATTTTTTTCGAAATTACGTGAAAACGGAACGACTGAACGGATTTTTTAACGTCCAATACTGGTAATTATTTTATAATAGTTGAACTAATGATTACAAAAATGACTAATAATTATGATTCAAAATAAAAATAATAAACGGATGACGACTAAATAGAAATTTACGTAAAAATTTTCGATTAAAGTGAATAATCACAAAACACAAAGCTTCTCGAGAAATCCAAAAATAATAAACATATTTTCCGACAAGCTTTATAAACTGAGTTAAAAGAAAGAGTATGCAATATGCCGATATGATTTGCACCATTTTTCGCTGCGAACTCAAAAAATTTAACTAGCGTTGTTACGAAATTTTTTTTTTCTTTTGACTAATTCGCTAATATTTCTGCAACGCTTCATAAAGATTTGCGCAACTCGCTGGTGTGCATCGAGGCTTCGTACGCGGCAATCGAGAACATCAGGGACATCGTAATGGGGAGAGTCGAGGCGTTCGTTTCCGTGGCCCACGGAATAAGAACCCTCGGCTCGGCGGCGTTGACGCTCTGTCACGTGGCGATGGGCGCCGCCGACGTTTATCACTGCGACAACCTCTACCCCTGGGACGTTGCCGCGGGAGTGCTCATAGTCCAAGAAGCCGGAGGCAGCGTTATCGCCACCAACGGTGGTCACTTCGATCTGATGAGTCCGAGGGTTGTCGCCGTTGGGAATCGCAAGCTCGGCTCGGACGTCGTGAGGCTCATACAAATAGCCGACGCGGACACTCTGAAGAAACGAGCGAGCGGATACGAAAAGTCGCAAATAGCTTGCGAACAACGCCACAACACTTTTACAGATTATTAGAAATTTCCGTTGTCAATGGAAAAATCAAAAATCGTCCATATCGCGCAATAAATATTTAAGCTCCGGAAAAAAAAAAAAAAAAAAAAAAAACTTTGGGAAATTGAGCGCTGGTGAGCAAAGGTGATTTTTTTCATTAACCTTTTCTTATTTTCTCAAATATGAGGAAGCGACAAGCCAATAAAAGAAATAACGCTGCCGGTGCTCGAGAAAATTTGTCAGAATTTTTTTCGACCAGGCCGTGCGTTGTTGAATGACAACAGTTTGAAGCTTGCGAAGAAACGAACTTGCGGACGATGCGCGCACAGTCGGTAGTGTTAATTACTTTAAGGAGCGCTCGCGAGTCTAGGCCGGCCGAGACAGTGTGAGGCTGCGCATTCGCGGAGTAGTTTGGTGCAATTTGCGGCCGTGCAATTCAACTCATGTAACATACCGAAGAAACGTAACAATCATTACATTCTTGTTATTGAATAGATTTAAAAAAATTGTACAGTTCATATTATGATAGAATAAATAGAAATAGAATATGTTTTTAGAGAAAAAATTTTTTGCGAAGTTTTGCTTCGATAAACAAATTCCGTCACGAACTTCTTACCAAGTTGCAATTTCGACGGAATGTGTCGATTGATCTCTCGTAAAAATTTCGTCGCCTCAAATAAAAATATTCAATACTGAAATTTTCTTTGTATATCAAATTGTTATTATTATTTTGTCGATTTTTATTTTTTAGTGACTTGGACACAAATGATATGATTAATATATTAATTATAATAATAAACTATTATCATATATAATAATAATAATAATAACAATAAATTTATTAATCATATTAAAACGCCCAATACGAAATATTGTTAATACATGCCTGACGTAAAAGGTGCATTTACTTTCCCACGCGGCTTAAAATACGGAAAGTGGCGAATCTTTCGTTCAGGAAAACATCCGACCTACGTTATTTCGTATTCCAAGAGAGGAAGGCAAAATTCCGCTTATTTTTTTACATCTGCTCGATGGAAAGTGCGCATTCGATAGTGAGCTCGACTCCAAAATGCAGACATTGTCCTTTAAGCGCGGAAATGGAGCACCGAAGTCGCGAGCGTATAAAACGGTCGCTCGTTCGCGAAGCGTAACAGAAGAACGTCAAACGTCCCCTCTGACTCCTTCGTTTGGAATCGCAGAGCTCCGTGAAAAGCCCGATACACTCTTCAAGCAGGGACATCGAAACTAACGTCGCTAGATTACTTTTTACACGACACTCGGACACGCCTGTGCGAGTCTTAATATCTGTACCGTCTCCGCGACAATTTTATCTCTGATTTCTGTGATAAGGACTCGCTCGGCTGGCGCTCGTTCTCCTCAAGTTCAGTAGCGTTTGGAAGCGTTTCCAACCGCGTTGAAATGGCTCGCCGTGAAGAGATCGGAAAATACCACGAAGTCGCCAAGAAACTCGCTCTCGAAGCGGGCGAGGTAATGTTCAAGGACACTTTTGAATGTTGTATTTTTGGGTTTTCAAAAATGATTATTTTTTTTTTTTACTCCTGCCTACAACGCTCCGCACGAAAGTGTATTCATTCGCGTGTCTTTTGATCGAGAAGGTCTTCAAAGCTGCCATCGTGTCGGAGAAAACCGTCGAGACGAAGAGAGACGCGTGGGATTTTTTGACGGAATATGATAAACAAATCGAGGCGCTTCTGGTGTCGGGACTGTCAGCGGAATTTCCGGATCACAAGTACGTACGGGACAGTACAAACAGTCAATTATCGTTCTTTATTTATTGAAATATTTTTATTAAAATTTCTTGGATTTTTCAGAACTTATTATTTATCAGTTATTTATTGAAATAGTTATATTAAAATTTATTGAATTTTTTAGAAGTTATTATTCGTCGGTTATTTATTGAAATATTTATATTATCGTTCGTTGGTATTAAATAACTGAAATATTAATATTATTTGTTACTAAATTTGCGTTTGCAAAAATGAAAAATCACTATTCAGATCGTCAAGGCATTCGGTATTGAAAATTTAGAAATAATTATCCGCATCTACGGAATTCCTCTAATTTGTTATGGTCTTCAACAGAAGAATCAAACATAAACTTATTTGTCAGTTAAGGGGAATTGGAGCACCAGTGAGTGCGAGAGGGACAGCTGCAACTTTCAAATGGACTTTTTCCAATGGTGCTAATTCTTTTCTGAAAAAAGAAAATATCGGACGCTAAATTGTGGTGAGCATCCGACTTAGCTTTTTTTCTTAAAAAAAATTAGCACCATTGAAAAAAAGTTGATTAGAATTTTCATTACCGACCGCGGTATTTCACTTCACCTTAAACATAAATTATAAACATACAAATTTTTATTAAATTTTTATTAAATGAAGTTACTTCGGAATTCTGCAAAAAAAAACAGATTCATTGCGGAAGAGTCGGCCTCGATGGAGGATAAGCTTCCGGAATTGACTGACGCACCGACGTGGCTGATAGATCCGATCGACGGTACGACGAACTTCATTCACACGTTTCCCGAGTGTTGCATCTCGATCGGTCTGACCGTGTGCAAACGCCTCGAGCTCGGAATAATTTACAATCCAACGAGCAACGAGATGTTCACCGCCCGCAGAGGCGAGGGCGCGTTACTCAATGGCATATCCATCAAAACTTCGGGAATCACGGGTAAGTCGACGATGACTCGGCATCGCACTTTTTCACGTTTATTTCTCAAGGCAAACACTCGAGGCGCGACTTATCGACTCTTATCTCTCGTATTTGTAGAATTGAAGAAATCACTGGTCGGCATCGATGTCGCGGGAGTTCGACAGTCCAGAAATCACGATATTAGCGTTGCGAGATTGGAAGCCACTGTTGCCGGTTGCGAAGGGTAAGAATATCCGGTATCTCGAGAGGACGAGACTCGGTCGGTAACAAGAATGGATAGCGAGAAAATCGTTTTTTTTTTTTTTTTTTTTTTTTTTTTTTTCAAGAATATTTCGAACAATTCGCTTATGCATATCAAAAATTTTCACGAATTTGATGGTTTATCAAATTTTAGGGTGAGGTGCATCGGTTCTGCGGCTCTAGCATTAGCCTACGTAGCGAGTGGAAGAATGGATGCCTTTCAAATGGAACACCTCGGCCCCTGGGACGTTGCGGCGGGAAGAATAATTGTGGAAGAAGCCGGTGGTTCTGTGCTCGATCTCAAAGGTTCGGATAGTAATTTCTAACGAGTGTATAAATCCGCCCTTTATGTGTGTAGCGTGGCGAGAGCCTGCGGAAAAGCTACTTTTTCACACGAGTGTGCGAAAAGTCTGCGTGAACGTTACTTTCTCGCACGAGTGCCCGAGAGTGTGCGTAAAAGTTACTTTTTCGCACGAGTGCGCAAAAAGTGTGCGAAAAAGTTACTTTCTCGGACAAGTGCGCGAAAAGTGTGCGTAAACGTTACTTTTCTAGCTGAAGAGCGCCACTTTGGGCCCGAAAAAGAGGACTTTTTGTGCATGCGTTGCAAAGACTCTTTCCTGTTTAATTCGTTAACGGATAGAGTTACGCAACGAAAAAGCGCAACGCTGATTGAAAATTTGTTTCAGGTGGACCTCACGATATAATCAAGGCCAAAACGACGGCGGGAGCCACGGAAAGCCTTGCCAAGGAATTTTCTAAGCTCATCGTCGAGACGGATCTTCAGACGCAGCGGAAGCGTCTCAAAAGAGTTCCGAGTTCATCGAAACTTCTATAATATAGCCGGATTATGCTAAACCGCAACGAGCACGACCGAATCAATTTTTCATGCGTCCAAACCGATTCGCACTCTGGAAAGTCCTTTTTTTTTTGTAGTTTTTTCCGACTGATAACAATTATAAAAAAAAGTTAAGTTGCCGAGTGTTTTAATGAAAAATTCTTTTTTTGGTCAATTAATTGATAACATTTTAGTGTTATTGTTGTGCAAAGTCAATCTTTTCATCGCTGTGCGAATGCGTCACGTTTGGTCGGACGGTGCGGAAATAATCTTGAAACTGAGCTAAATATCTAAACCGAATATCCTCGGCGACATGCGATTCAATAAAAATAATTTTGCAGACGAGAAGCTTTCGTTGTGCGCCCACGAATCGTGTCGAACGAGATAAAATCGGAGAAATTTTCGCGAAACTGGAATCGCAGGCGTCGCACATCTCGCGCTTTCGTCTCGTTCGAGACAACGCCAGCGCTGATTGAATCGACAAATATTGACGAAGATAACGACAAAGACAGTTCACCTCTTCGAGATCGGCAAAAGTTTTCCGCGACTCCTCGAACGAATTCATCTTCGATTACCGACCGAGAGGCTGGCGCAAAAATTAATATACTTCTCGCAAACGATAAAATCGCGCGCGATCGTTGATTAGCAATTAACGGAATAAAATGCCACCGGCAATCAGTTTCGATATCTCGAGCCATTAATAGCACGCGATGGACTTGGAACGAGGCGGCGAAGACAACTTTTGCATGAATTGCCGGTGTTAATTGAATATTAAAAGAAGAAGGGATAAACTCGTTATGACACAGAGACGTATGAATAACAAATAGCGTTACGATATATGAGGTAATAGAGCGATCGCAATCTTATCGTCGGCAGCGTTCACTCCGCCAATGGCCGAGCGCTCAATGTCGTACCCGCGAACCGCCGCCAATTACGAGTCGTCATTTGCGTTCCGGTATGCATTGCGGCAATTATTAATAAATAAAAAAATACAAAACGATGGAAAAAAACTCGACAATTGCCGGTTATGGAGAGCGAGCCAATGAGAACTAATGCATTGAAATACAATATCATAATTATGATATTTTACACGTGTTCGAGGTAAACGCGGTGCATCGGAACCGAGTATGAGATTCGAAAATCTGTCTGCAGTGAATAATCAAAGAAAATTACGGCGTTCGAGTTTTAACTATATTCGTTATTCGCCGAATCAGACACGGTGATTTTATCTACGTTACGATGATTTTCCAGCAAATTTGGACTTTTTTTAGACGACAGGAATTTTTTGAAACCCGTTTTTCCGACTTTCTTTTGAATTACCTTCAATTTGAAACCTACTTTAAGGTCTTCAAGTCCGATTGATTGATTTGTGCGTAATAACAATTTCGAGAAGGTATCAACAAATTGAGAGAAAAACATGTTTTTCGAAATATTACGCGGTAATCTAACTTTTTTTTTATGAAAATGATTTGTTATTGTTCCTAAATACATATGATTTTTTTCTAAATTCAATCGGGATTTCTGAATAAATTGAAAATTCTCTTCGAGTTTTCTTTGAATTCAGAATTTCGTTGAATGTTTTTTCTTTAATTATTGATAGTTTTGTTAACATTTCTTTAAACTCTACATTTTCTTCCAAATCTTTTAATTGAGGGACTTTTTCAATTGTGGAGTTTTCAAAGATATTTTTTAAATGCGACATATAAAAAAATGTTGAAGTGCGAGATTGCCATTGGCGAAAATTAGATGAATTTATACGTCTACATTATCCGTTAGCGCTATAAAATCGTATGGTAATTGCCGATTTAACTGGCGAGCGCATCTTATCGGCGTTAATAAACTAGGCTGAAATAGTTGTGTGCCGAAACGGTGATTGGTAGAATCGCGATAACGGGAGGCTTTCCATTGTCCTTGATGAATAAAGATTTAAAGGAGTCGCTCGAATCTCGTCTACGACGGTGCAAACATTGCGTTCGAGTCGCGGAGTTTCCGATCGGGCGGAACCTTCGTGGGAGAATGTAAATCTTATAAAAGAACGCAAAGCCGATTCTCCGGAGTCGATCGACGTTGCGTAGTTGGAATCGGACAAAATCTCGGGAAACACCTAAGCGCGAGCTCGGTTTAGCTTCGATATCGTCGGCAGGCACGAGGAAATAACATTTTCGATCAAATTCGTTATTCATAAACGGAGAATGACCGCGAAAGAGGAAGATGTCTATTACGAACTTGCGATGCAACTCACCAAAGAAGCTGCGCAGGTAATAATAATATATGCGGGAAAAGTTAATCGGTATATTTATACAGACGCTTGTCTATTTTATTTGTAAAAATATGGTATTTATCTAAAAAAACGTATCAATACTAAGCCATTCTTGTCGAGAAGAATAGAAAAAAAAATCCAGCATTAATCCATTTTCTTTTCACGAGAAGCTTCGTTTTGGGGGATTTTCTTGTTTCCGACATTTTTATGTAAACGTGTTCAGAATGCTCCAAAACGTCGAAAAATTATATTTAAAAAAATCGTTTTCCCATATGTATGTGTGCGCATCTTTTACCTCATTACTCGAAATATCAAACTGAAATTTGTACCACATGTTGAGGAAACGATTCTGCTTCATTGGTACAAATTCCAACAAAATCTATGCAGTCGTTCAATTCTTAAGCTGTTTTAGGTTTTATTTTCAATGTTCGAACGCTCTCGGACGGGCTCAAATTCATTAGTTTTCGATGAACAAATGTTTCACTATTAATCACATTTTTTTGAATAGACTTTTTAATTATTATCATCTTGTGAATTTTAAAAGGCTCCGTCATCGGTTAAAAAACGATTCCTCTGTCATTGTCCATGTTTTTTTTTTTACCATTGTAAACCAATGAACGCCATTGATTTTGGGCAAATTGTGCAGTCTTCCATTTTTTACGGCATTCTGAATTTGTAAAAAAATGTTTGAAAGCGCTCTGACTTTCAGATTTTTTGAGATATCCGGCTAAAATTTAGTACAAAGTTGGTCTATCATAAACCAATTCTCGTTATTGAATTTTATAAAAATCTATGCAGTCGTTCGTATGTTGAGCAATTTTACATTTTCGAAAAATATCTGAACAGCCTCTAATTCTTACATTTACCGAGAGATCGGGCTGGAATTTGGTTCAAACATAGTTTTTTATTGAACAAGCCTTGAAATTGAATCCGGCGCAAATCCGTCAAGTGTAATTCAAATTTATTGCATTTCAAATTTTTTCAATAAAATGTTTACTAATGAACAATCAGACGAGGTTTGACATTGCGTTTGGCATAAATTCGTTCAGGTTTTTGGATCTCGAAAGAAAGCTTCTCGAGGAAGCCAAAAAGTAAACGTACACTAATTGACACCATTTCTTTTTTCAACGAGATTTTCAAAAATACTTCGATATTCATGTTGTCTATTCAAAAAAAAAATGTTTAGATTCACATTTATTTATATCTACATTTTTTAAATTTATTTATCAATCATAATCAATCCTTTCAGATTCTAAAAAGCTCCATTAACGGTTCGAAGACGATCAACGAAAAGCTCGGAAACTGGGATCTCGTGACGCAGTACGACAGAAAAATCGAGGATATAATAGTAGGAAAATTGAAGCGAGAATTTCCCGATCACAAGTGCGTGCGATCCTCGACGTTCGAATTGATAAATAAATATGAGCAATTAAGTCGACGGAATTATGTGCAAATGTACGTAGATAAACTTTTGTATTCCTTCTCCATATTTTTCTTCTCGCAGATTTATCGGCGAGGAGTCAACCGGAAAGAATCTACCCGAGTTGACGAATGATCCGACGTGGATAATAGATCCGATCGACGGAACGATGAATTTCATCCACGGCTTTCCGCACACCTGCGTCGTCATAGGACTTTCGATAAACAAGGAAATGCGGATTGGCATTGTGTACAATCCGATACTCGAGCAAATGTTCACCGCGCGAAAAGGCCGCGGAGCCTTTCTCAATGGGCGACCGATCAGAACGTCCAAGGTCCAAGGTTTGTAAACGCGAAACGACAATGTTTATGAACATACGCGTTTCTGCAATTCGATAAATCGCGAGATATTTATTGAAGGAATTTTTTTCCTGATCTTTCAGACTTCTCGAAGGCGTTGATTTGTCTCGAGCCTGGATTTATCAAAATCGACAATTTGAGAGAAAAAATGATGGAACGGATTCGGACCATTGCCAAAGAAGCTCAAGGGTACGCAGTTCAAATTCATTGAATCACATTAATTGTTATGCGATAATACAGAAAAATTGAAACATTTAAACGTATGGCAATTGAATAATAAAAATGATATAATTATCATTTATTTGTCATTACATATTATTTTAATAATAATAATATGTCTTATAAAATATAATCAATATATAATATATGATAAAAAAAAATATATAAAATAATATGTAAAAACAAGTATATAACCAAAAATTATATCATTATTATTATTAATTTAAATATATATATTTTTTTTTTTTGCATTTACATTTCACGGACTTTTTTTAACTAGCATACGAACGCTCGGCGTAGCCGCAATAACGTTGTGCTACGTAGCTCTGGGAGTGGTGGAAGGCTATCACATCGAAGGACCGGGCATTTCGACCTGGGATATCGCGGCGGCGTCCTTGATAATTTCCGAAGCGGGAGGCGTGGTTGTGGATCGTGTAACAGGTGAGCAATAACGCCTCCGAATAATTGTGAGTCTCGACGAAATGTCGCGAATGTGAAGTAATGCTGGTCTCGTGTGTGCCCAAGGTAAAAAAGTCGATCTAATGAATCCCCGCGCGATCGGCGCGTGCAACGAGAAAATAGCTGGGGATCTCGTGAGAATAATTGGCGAAGCCGATCGAAGAGCCGAGCTGCGAGGAAATTAGCTCGACGCAGCCTAACATCAAAGTTACAGATTTTGCAAACTTTTTTTTTTTCATTTGCTCTGGTCATTCGGTAAGAAATAATTGGTCGGTTGATCGAAGAACTAAAACGAAAAATATAAATAAAAATGCTACGGAATCATAAATAACGATAAATAATCGAGAATTTTATGCGTTACATCTTTTTCTTAAAGAAGTTGGTGAGATCGATCCATCGGAAATATCGAAATTTTTTGTTATCGTTTTATTCGTGCTATGATTGGTCGAATTCGGTCGAGTCTCGAGTTGGAGATGACGAAAGCCGAGTTTGGCAGAAGAAAAGTTTAAGGGCGTGCGCTGTTAACTCCAGTAGAATTATAAAATGTAAAAGATAATTTGTAAATAAAGATTACGTTCGAATGCAATTGTTCGAGTTTTTTGTCCCCGCAGCGTGAAAAAAATGTTGCCGAAAATTTGGTGATGCTGCAAATATCTGCATACACTGATATATTAAAATTGGTAAGCAAATTTATGTGCATAAACTGGTTTATTCAAATTAGTGTGCGATCACGTTAAAAAATTAATGGCGATATTGAGTACCGGTAAGATTTTTTTACTTTTAGTAATTCACTCCGATTTTCCCATTAACGCAGTTCAAACCCAACGATTTACATAAATTCAATTGTAATAGTATATCAATTTTTCATCACTATTGTATGTTGAATGTAACGCACCGGTGTATGCATAAAAAGTTTCAATGCCGGTGCATTGAATGCATTTTTTTTTTAATTGCATCGGAAGAACGGACAAGATTCCGCGGAAAGCATGCGCACGAACAAAATGTATTAGTTAATTAGTTCTTCAATAAAAGCCCATGTTCCCTTCAAATTTTCGCGTGGAAACTGAATGGCTGCGTAGATTTCCCTGAAGAATGGACCAGACAAGCGGAATTGGCTCTTCAACATGTGGTATAAACTTCAATTTGGTCTTTCAAAGCGTTCCCGAGCTATGAGTTCACAATTTTCCTCGTGCGTTCATTTTGTTGAAGTTTTAGAATATTCTGAACACGTGGAGGCGTAAATTTAAAAAAGATTCCACGAAAACAAAGGTTCTTGCGGCAGAAAATGAATAAACATTTCCAATTGGCGATAATGACGCGAAAAGGAACGAGACGAGTCAGTGCGAAACTTGTGAAGACGAATTCCTGCAGCAATCGGGACGGCTATGTGAATGATGCCTCCTATGACGAACTCGCGTAAATCATCGTTATTTCTCATTTTTTTTTATCGTCTCCAAGAATTATTGACCTGAGATACTCGTGAGCCACGTAAGTCGGAGTGTGAGGCGAAGTGTCGCGAATGTCCGGACAATTGCAGTCTGTTTTCCAGTGACACCGAAACTCGATTTTACCGTTACCTACGAGGAATCCCAGCCGCTGACGTTCGCGGGATTACCAATAGCAAAACTGGGTCTCAGAAAATTTTCATCTACAAGCTAACTTTTTTCCGGATGACAACAATTTGTTCTCGTTTCGAAATACGTCGTGCATTTTCTCAGAACCTTTTTGTTTTTGAAACTTGTTGAAATTAATTTTTTTTAAGTTGTTTGAAACACATTTACGAATCCAGTGGATCAATCATTCGGAAAGTTTTTAATAATAACAGGCGGTCTTGTAACAAATATCCAAAACTCGTGATTTTTCATTCATTTTTCACAACAGAATAAAAAATGTCAGAGTGAAGAAAAATTCTGAAAAAATGCATACCTATTAAGGAAAATGAACAAATCATGTTCATCAGAAAAGAAAGTTGGGTCGCTCGGTAATTTATTGAACATATTTGTTTTCATCAATTTGTTCATAACTTTTTGGAATCATTATTACCCAAAATTAATCTCTCGAACGCCTTCCATAAGTCGTTTGTTAATCAGATTTGTATCCCAACGTACCTTAAGGGGACTGAAAAGCCTGAATAAACAGAAAATAATTTTTTTTTCCCTACCAATTACTGTACATAACAATTGTATTTCGCTCTCAAAAAATGCATATTTCAAAGTATCACCCTGAATTTTTTTTGGTGCCCTATTTAATCCGAAACAGGCCAGGTCAAACTTGTTTTACTTATCACGAGTTTCAGACCGAACGAAATGACCTATCTTCGCTTATGAGGTCTCATTTTCTTCGTCACACATTGTATTGTTGGGCGAGTGCGGAAATTTTTTTTGCAAGCTTCCATGGCCAAGTTATTAAGTAAACTGTGCAAAAAGAAACGACTTTTCCCCCTTTTTGTCTCGTCACCGGTTGTACAATGGCTCGCTATGAATTAATTTATCCTCGCACGAAAAATCCCCAAACTAGTCCCATAACATGTTGCGAAGAAAATGAGCCATCAAACACCAAAATCGCAGTCAGCTCGGTCTGAAACCTGCAACAAGAGAGAAAACGTTTGACCGTCCGGTTTCGAATAAAATGCACTAAAGGGCTCGATAAAAATGGAGGATGATAGTTTAACATATGCATTTTTGGAACGTAAAATGCAATTTTTATATCCATTAAAGGACACGGAAAAAAAATTCATTTTCCGTTTCTTCAGGTGCCCCAGTTCCTTAACCGAGTGATTCACTGAAAAAATTCCCTTGTAGTCAATTCTCATTCGTCATATAATTGTTCATCCTCATTGGCCACGCATGGATCGGGCGAATTAAAAAAAAATAATACCGTGGGAAATCGTGGACTTTCGTTTCAGAAATTAATTTTACCAGTGAAAACATTGTTGCCGTATAGAGTTGGGTTTTGTAATCGGTGCGTCGATCCGAGCGAAAAGTCTCCCACCTCTCGGGCCTCGGAGCAGCTGGCGAGATCATTTCGTTCGCGAGAATCGTCGAGTTTCGTTTCAACAGTTCACCGCGATCGTCGAGCTCTCCGCATGTGCCAACTTGTTCCTTCGCATTGATAAACGAATTTTTTTTTTCTTTTTTAGAAAATTCGAATAATCGATCTCTTTTTGTTTTCTTCGTCGAATATTAATTTTTTCAAATTTATTCAACGACAAATATGAATATACGAGAGGACTTGGACGAGTGCTACATCGAAGTGGAACGACTCGTGCTCGAAGCCGGCAAAGTAAGTGACAATTAAAGAGCCGAGTGAATGGCATTCGTTGCATTCGAAGGACACGCTTAGGCCGGACAG